>OV049924.1:98296583-101081659 GCA_920104205.1 Eupeodes latifasciatus | reverse complement strand
TTTGGTTTCTTTTCGATCTTAGGTGTTTAGGTTTTCAATAAAGAATGGAAATGTTACCTTTTCAAACATATACCTAGAGTAAAATTCTTCATCACCGAAGGGATTTACTCGAACTTAAAACAACGCCGAGTCTTCAAATATTTCGAAATCGTTGTCTTCCGAAAACATTTTCTTAATATGAAACAAAACAATGGTAGCTTACACACAAAATAACTGTTTCAAGTAAAAGCTCAAAGAAATTTTGTCTAAGATAATAACAGATGTCATATAAATGGTTATCAAAGTAGTCATTTTCTTGATTCCAACTTAAGCAAAATGTTAAAAGATAGTAAGATGTTAAAATCGTTTAAAACTTGCTGAACCGTTTAAAAATTTGCGCCAATTTACATCTAATAAAATTCTCTTGTCACAGTGTTAGTTGTCATACTCCTCCGAAACGGCTTAACCAATTTCAATGAAATTTTGCATATTTTGGTAGGTCTTTTATCTATTTTTATATTCCTAAATACTATTGTTTAATTGCATCAACATCGTACATAATGAAGCATTGATTGCTATTGAGTATCTTTGCGTTATCATTGCCAACTTACCACTCAGTCATTTCGGTATCCATTCACCAAATCGAAATGCATCTGATTTAATAAACACTGAATTGAATCGCGATTTACAATACAATACTGTAGAAATGGCAGCGATTGTTGCCCGCAATGTCCCACTAATGAATGAAGAACAAAGAACCATTTATGACCACATCATGCTCGCAGTTTCAGCAGGACAAGGTGGATACATTTTTTTGGATGCACCAGGTGGAACTGACAAAACATTCCGTATTTCGCTAATTCTTGCTAAAATACGATCAAATCATGGTATCGCATTGGCTGTTGCATCTTCTAGCATTACGGAACTTTTTTTGGATGGAGGCAGAACAGCTCATTCAGTATTTAAACTGCCACTAAATATGCAAAATAACCCAGCCGCCGATCTGCACGATTATTGATTCACAAGATGCTCTCATTGACCAGATATTTCCCGATGTACACAGACATTATACAAATCATGAGTGGCCGGCAGAAAGAGCAATTTTAGCAGCAAAAAATGTGGATGTCAACGAATTAAATCTCAAGATACAACATTTGTTACCAGGAGACTTGGTGTCATACAAATCTATTGATACAATTTGTGATGCTACCGAAGCTGTTAATTATCCAACTTAGTTTTTGAACTCATTGGATTTATCTGGCATGCCACTGCATAATTTACAACTAAAGGTTAGATCTCCGGTAATTTTGTTTCATAATTTAAACCCACCACGGTTGTGCAACGGCACGCTATTCGTAATTAAAGAATTAATGAAAAATGTTATCCCATAATTCTAAATGACAAATTCGGAGGTGAAAATATATTATTACAGCGAATCCCTCCATCCAGTTTGTTTGTATTAGCGAAAGATGGGATCAGAAAAAATATTGCACACTCTGTTGCATTAAGGGATTAATATTGTTTTGTTTGTAGTATTGACATAATTAGCGATATGTATGTATATAATTTTAAAGAATTAATTTTAATAAATTAAAAAAAATTGTTTGGTGATTTGTTATTTTATAGGGCTCTATACCTATCCCACTTATGTATATACCACATCCTTACACACTTACAATAAGTTATTTATTTCTAGCAAAATATTCTCTAGAAGCTATTTATATGAAAAAACAACATTTGTCGGAACAGCTAGTATTTAAATAATGTTGTTATATTGAGCCTAAGATTGCAGATATTAGACATAAGCCTTCTAACAAACAAATCTTTATAGAATTTTAATTCAAATATGGTACTTGAATTCAATGCAGTGGGTCAAGGAGGAAAAATGTCAGCACCTAGTTGGCTCTATGAAAAATAAAATTAATTTAATTTAACAACAAATAAAATGAATTGAATTTTGTTATCGAAATTAATTGATCTTCGAATATTTAATAAAGTGTTCCTATTTTGTTGGTCAGTGTTTTCTTATTCCTGTACCAAATCTTTGAATCCAATATTATACTTTTTTTTAAATCACAAATTAAGAAACATCAACAAAATATTGACGATTAAAGTTAATTGAGTACCGATCTGCATTCCACCCGCAGCGCACGCGTTTCTGTTTGTTTTTGTGAGAGTCGCGCCCCCAAGTTCTTGTTATTTCTTTTTTTTTTGTTGTTGTCCATTCTGTTACACAGTTTAAAACCGTACCCCATATACAAAAAAAAAAAAATATAGTCCATTCCCAAAGTCCATATAAACCAAAAAAAAAAAAATAGTCCATTCCCAAACAATCAATCGAAAAATTTAATTCCGTGTTATAAAAAAACAAACCTTGTACAGTGCGCCAATCTAAAGAAATGGCAAATAAAGAAAAAAAGAGAAATACAGTGCAATGGGTAACCCTTCTCTCCCTTCCCTCATCTTAACACAGTCATATTAGCTTAATTGTTGTAGACATTGAGTACGGTGTTTTCTATACCTATGTAGTATATACAACGATTGAGCTCATATGTTTTTGTATAGATTAGTATATGTGTTATCTAGTTAACCAGGGGCGGATCAGTACACAGATTTTCACTAAGGCATAACACTAGTGGAAATCTGTTATTGAAAAGTTCAAATTGGATTCTAGGTAGTACATATATTATAGTTAATTGTCCGAATTGTGTTTTGTTAATTTTGAGTATTGGAAAGTTTGGTGATTTCAGAGTGGATTTTAGCAACATTCGTGGTCTTAGAAAGAATTTCTATGCGACATATGTTCACACTGAGACACACAGGCCAGCTGTTTTGGCATTAAGTGAAACTCAGATAGGTGAAGATTCTGATCATTTGGAATTTAATCTAAATGGGTATAGCTTAGTGCCATTATTCTTTTTCCACCATGGATTAGCCGTATATATAAGAAACGATGTTGCATACCAACTTCAGCCACAATATGGTTTGTGCTCAAACACAAACTTTAACTTCATGTGGTTAAAATTTACGGTAAATAAGCACATCATCCACACATGCTTTCTATATCGAAGTCCAAACCTGGACAGAAATTCAACTTTCAACGAATTTGATGCTCTGTCTGACTCCATTCAAAGAATTGTTGCCCATTATCCTCACACTGAAATCGTCATTGCGGGCGATTTCAATGTACACAATTCTTCTTGGCTTCGCTATTCTGGCCAGTCAACACCCGAAGGAAGGTATGTTGAAGTCTTTGCTGAGTTAAATCAGTTAACTCAGATTGTTGATGAGCCAACTCGAATCCCTGACGTTGCAGGTCAATCCGCCAACACCCTAGACTTGTTTCTTACCTCTGACCCTAATAAATACACAATCAGTGTATTACCGCCTCTAGGCACATCAGACCATTGTATCATATCTGCAAAATTCTCATGTCAAAAAACCCCAGTTAAAGAAAAAACTCCTATGAGAACCGTTTGGCAATATGAGAAAGCCAACTGGGACGGTCTCAATGAATTCTTCAGGAACTTTAACTGGTCACTATGCTTCCTCGATAGTGACGTGGATTCCAGCGCAGATATGGTAACAAATTTAATTCTTTGTGGAATGAAAAATTTTATTCCGAATAGGGTGAAATCTATCAAACCCAAAGAGAACTCATGGTTTGATTCGAGCTGTAAAGAGGTTATTAGGTTCAGAGGTGTAAGTTTCCGTTGTTATAAAGCCAACCCTACTGAGGAAAACCGGAATAAGTTCAAACAAGCTAGAAAGACCTGTAATGGTCATATTCGACGAACCAAATTTTTGCATGATCAGAAATTAAGGCAAAAAATACTACAATGTCCCAAAGGTAGTAAAAATTTCTGGTCATTTGTAAAAAACGTACGAAACACCACGTCATCCTCGGTTCCAACGCTCGTCCACAATGACACTCCCTATGTGAGCTCGATCGATAAAGCCAATTTGCTTGCAGCACAGTTTGCTGTTAATTCGACGCTACCGGAAAGTGTCATGAGTCCTCCTGTTCTTGAGAGCGTAAATGATTCTATGGGACGAATCTTCTTTCGCACTCGCGCAGTTGCAAGAGTACTTAAAGACCTTGACATACACAAATCCGCTGGCCCGGATAGTATCTCCCCAATCGTTCTGAAGCGGTGTTCTTCAACGCTGGCAAAACCACTGCGTAAACTTTTCCATCTTTCCTACTCTACAGGTCTCTTTCCGAGTGGATGGAAAATAGCATTTGTCCAGCCGGTCCCTAAAAAAGGCGAATCGTCCTCTCCCTCTAACTATCGTCCAATAGCACTTACGTCCCTTCTTTCCAAGGTCATGGAAACGCTGATTAATTATCAGCTTAAGAAATATCTTGAAGAACGAAAGCTTCTTAATGACCGGCAGTATGGCTTTCGTAGCAATAGGTCCACTGGTGATCTCATGGTTTATCTCACCGAACAGTGGAACAAATCTTTACATCGTTTTGGAGAAAGTAAGATTATTGCACTTGATATTTCAAAAGCATTTGATAGAGTTTGGCACCAAGCTCTCTTATCGAAAATGCGTGCTTTTGGTATTGATGAATCACTTCTTCGTTGGATTAGAAATTACCTTTCGAACCGTTCAATACAAGTTGTATTGGATGGTTTCAAGTCTGAAATTCATAAAATAAATGCTGGTGTCCCCCAGGGCTCCGTTTGTCTCCGACTCTCTTCCTTATATTCATAAATGATCTTTTGTCTGCCACTTCTAATCCATTAAACTGTTTCGCCGACGACAGTACCCTCAGCTTTTCATATTCGTTTTTAGATTCACATCCTTGTCCTTCGGATGTGGAACTTCAACGGCAGCGTATGATAAGCTCATTAAATTCTGATCTTGACAGCATTGTCCAATGGGGAATCAAAAACCGTGTAGAATTTAATGCTTCGAAAACCCAATGCTGTCTCCTGTCGTTAAAGCGTAACATACCCCCGATGCCGCTATCTATGAGTGGCACTTGCATCCAGGAAACTAATCAACTGTCAGTACTCGGTATGTGTATCACAGATCACCTTTTATGGAATGATCACATATTTGATATTGCCAAAAATGCTGTCAGGTGCGGTGCTTAGGATTTCTCCGACGGTGTAAGAAATTTTTCACCCCTTCTGATCTGGCTGTAATTTACAAAGCCTTCATTCGTCCAAAACTTGAATATAACTCGCATATTTGGGCAGGTGCCCCTAAAACAAGTTTGAGCCTTTTAGATAGGATACAAAAAAGAGCTTTGAAAATGATCGAAAACTATAACCGAAACATTTACATCTCTCGAACACCGGCGTAATGTTTCATGCCTTTCGTTGTTTTACAGATACTTTTATAAACAATGTTCTGTCGAATTAGCCAGTTGCATTCCCCCCCTCAAACAATTCAGCCGTAATACTCGCACTTCCAGGAATGCTCATCAGTTTACCCTCGAGCTCAATTTCGTTAAGTATAGAGATTCTTTTTTTAGCCGCTCATCGAGAATGTGGAATGCTTTACCCAACTCTGTTTTCCCCTCTCATTTCAATATTCAAAATTTTAAGACCAATGTGCACCGGTATCTCCTCTTAAATCCTTTCCTATTTTCCTAATACTTGCACTGTGTTTAACCGTAAACGCGTTAAGGGTATTAATATCCCCTTGAGTGCCTGTACTTTATAAAAAAAAAAAAAAAAAAAAAAAAATACAATACATTTTAAATTAAATGCCTCACAAAATTGCTAAAGACTCAACTACGAAAAATTTAATGTTGTACCTATTATTTTGGCCATGACTATATAAGTGTCCTTCTTGTAAATATTTCTCATTCATTTTGTATGGGAAATATTTTATTTGGATTTTCAGAACCCGAAACCGAAATAATTTCTAAAATACCCCTTGACATCTAAAACCCAAGCCCTTTGATTTGATATCCAATTCAATTATTTCAATTGCAATCCTCTTCAATAATAATACAGTGAAAAAAAAAGAATTAAAACCACAAGATCTTTCATCTGAGTGAAATATAAATTCTATCATATTGGGCAATAAAACCACAGAATGCCTAATTACAATAGAACAAATAAGTAACTTATTTGACGGACAATTTGTCATGATTTATTTTAAGCTTATTTCAGGCTATATTTACGGAGTGTTAGGAATACCGCTAAGGATTGTCTTGGTTATAAATTAGCACGATTTGCAAACGTTGTTCAGGACTACGTCTATTCATTATAAACTGTCAAACCCAACTTAGTATAAATCAAGTGACAGCTGTCAAAAAGACCAACTCCCGAAAAAAGTATTGCCAGATTGAAAACCACACTTCAAAATCATGAGATGTTTATTTATTTGAAGAGAAGAAGGCATCCTTTGAAAATGTTAAAAAAAACTTCACAAATTATATTTTGAACACCTTGAATCGATTGTGATAGATTGATCTTATGTTTCACAAGGTCTAGAAACCATTGTAATCACTTCTTCGAGAAATAGCACGGTCAGGAAATTTCTCTTGTCAAATTTTGATTGTTTTGTTGCTAAAAGTCACGTAGCGCCATTTTTTAAGCGTGTATCGTTCTATTTTTAGTAATGGCGTAGTTTTTCTAGTCAAATGTCAAAGTTGACAGCTTCAGAAATGACAATTACATAAATAGCGGACTATCCAGAATAAATTTTCTTATTCTAAAGCCCTATAAATCAAAGCATTGTTCATGTGATGTCACACTTAGGTTTGGATAATTTTAAAGTAATTTACCATTGTACAATGTTTTTAATATTTAAGTAAAGTATAAATCAAAAATGGCTACAATCGCTTTTACTTATATCACTTTAATATTTATAAATGTCATAAAAAGGTTAGTTTATAAATTTCGTTAATCGCGTTGAGTTGCAATTTGTTTTAAAATTTAAAAAAAAAAAAGATTAAAATTAAGATTTTAGTTAATAATTAAAAACTAGCACCACTGATTTGAGACTACCAAATAGTATTTCACCGATAAACATAAACATGTTCTTATCTGTAAATATATTGATTAAGAGTTGTTCCTGCTTCAACGTAAACTGCTAAAAAACTGCTAAAATTAATTTCAATATATGCAACATATACATATATTTACATATGTTTCTACAACCAACTGAAAATCAATTAGCAAATGCACACTTTCTCTTTTATTAAACTCTGTTCGTACACATTCAAATTTAAAACATTAACGCAAATAAATTGCGTTCTATCGTAATTCTAATGTCATCAAAAGTTTGATCATAATTTGCTTGGCGAGAAGTCAAAATAATTAACCATTCTTCTAATTTGATTGTACTTCAAGTTGGAGTGCAGCAATCTGGCTAAACGTGTATGTTTTGCAAATGGCGCGAAAGATCTGGAAGCTGCTACCCTACTTTTATAATTCAAGACGAAAGTGTTGTAAAACAAAAAAAGTTCATAATGTTTGATCGAAATAGCATGTATGTACATTCCCTCCTAAAACAATTCGGCCGTAATACTTCACAGTTTGACATGCCCATCAGATTATCATTGAGTTCATTTTCGGATTTACTATAAGGAATAGGGATTTCCTTATTAGACGCACATCAAGAATGTAAAGTGATTTATCCAACTCTTCCTAACACTCGATTTGTGTTTATATTATTATATTAATGTGTGTCATACCCCTTAAGAAAAATTATCATTTTTAAGTAAGCTTCATAGATTAATAAAAAGGTCGCAGTAATAATACATTTATATCGTAAATGCTGTTAATATGTATACAATCATGGCGTGGAATTTTCATCAAAGTTATATTCAGTCATTAGAAAAGTCACCCACTGCATTGCAACGTTACTTCTTGTACTATGCAAGTATAACAACATGCCAAGAAATTAATGTCATTGTCATTGACATTTGGCATCAGTTGAACGCACAAACCAAACGAACAAATTAATTTGCGCTGAAGAGATCAATTGAAAGTTGATTTGACAGATATAAGATATAAAAGCTAAGAGGTTCCTGAGCACCATAGACACAAAACACAAAAAAAAAATAAGTGGGATTTTATGAGTAGTTTTGAAATTACCTAAAAGTTGAATTAGAGAGCGCAACTTGAAGAATTGATATATGACACATGATACACCAAAAACTAAGTTTTGCAACGTTAAGTATAAAATAAAAAGATTTCTATTAGGTGCAAACAACGAGATTTTCAAATTTTCTCTAGCTTAATAGACCTTTCGCTGATAATGATGATGATGATGATGATTGCTGGAGTGTCTCGAAGGTAATAGTTGTGCTAGATATCATTTAGAGTCAAAGAAAGAAGAAAGATTTATTAGATTTGAATATTGAAATAGAAAGGCGATGCCATTGGAAAGTGTGTAGACCTACGGAAAGTCATAATTCATCATAAAAATGTAGAAACATTTAAAAAGAGTAAAAGTAAATGAGTAAAAAACAAACGATTATGCAATTTTTAAACTAATTTACCATCGTACCATATTTTTAAGATTTTATTTAAGTTAAAATCACAAAATGGATACTTTAACTTTTTATCATTTGCTGAATTGAAATGACTTTTGAGTTTCTGACATCTGAAATTAATAAATTCGTTCTGCAGATTTAGGTCTGTTTGCTTTCTTTTTGTTCACGAACTGTCACTATTGAGACGTGTTTGTTCACTGTTCAGATGCACAAGTTTAAAAGGGAACTACTATTTAGTAGGAATATATTTTTTGAAAAGCTTAGTATTTCTAAATTTTGTAACTAGTCATATAAAAAATAAAGAAGTGGAGAACCAGGGCTTAGTGACTTACAACTTTCCTGTGTGCGTGTAATTTCAGTCATGGACTAGTAGAATACTAACCCCGTAACAATAGACTGCTTAAATTTGTGTGCCAGTGTCCTTAAGTTGCTGAAAAAAATAGCTTATTTAAAACAAAACAAAAATAACTTTAGACATTTTTTAATTTATGTACGTTTGATAACTGGCTAAAGAAGCCCCGTTTTTGTGGGTATTTATAACTTTCAAAGTTGAAAATCCGACATTTTAACAACTTAAAATTAAGAATTTTCCGATAAGAGGCTCCCACTATTTAGAAGACTGACAGCTTGGCATCTTTTGAAATTTGGCAAGTAAAAATTATGATATGACTAAAAATGAGATACATACATACTTCAACAATCGAAAATAGTTACTTAATTACTTAAGGTGGCGCTACAGTCCTGTGTGAACTAGGGCCTCACCCAACAAACTTCTCCATCTAGTGCGGTCCTTAGCTAGATATCTCCAGTTTCGCGCTCCAAGTTGGGTGAGGTCACTTTCCACTTGTGCGCGCCACCTGATTCGCGGTCTTCCTCTACTGCGCTGTCCTCTGGGTGTGGATTCGATGACTTTCCCGGCCGGAGCATTGGTTTCCATGCGCTCTACGTGACCCAGCCATCTTAGTCGTTGGACTTTTACCCTTCTGGCTAAGTCTACGTCGCTGAACAGCCCGTATAGCTCGTCGTTCTATCTTCACCTCCACTCCGCTTCTATGCATACGGGACCGTAGATCGCACCAAGAACTTTTCTCTCGAAACGACCCAAGATGCTTTCATCCGCTTTTGTCATAGTCCATGCTTCTGCACCGTATAGCAGGACAGGGATGATCAGGGTCTTATATAGCGACACTTTGGTCCCTCGAGAGAGGACATTGCTACTCAATTGCTTTCTTAGCCCAAAGAAACAGCGGTTATAGCAAGAGTTATTCTTCGTTTGATCTCAGCGCTGGTGTTGTTTTCTGCGTTAATGGCGGAGCCTTTTTAAACGAAGTCCTTGACTACCTCAAAGTTACGTCTGTCGATGGTGACGTTTTGACCGAGACGTCAGTCTTGTAAGTCCTTTCTTGACGACAGCATGTACTTTGTTTTACCCTCATTAACCGTTAAACCCATTTTTGCCGCCTCTGCCTCAACACTCACAAGAACCCCATTGACATCACGCTGAGTTCTTCCGACTATGTCAATGTCATCAGCATATGCTAGTAATTGGACAGACTTTTCAAAGATAGTGCCTTTAGTGTTGACGTGAGAGCTCTGCACTATTCCTTCAAGTATACGATGTTAAAAAATCGCATGACAGCGCATCACCTTGTCTAAAAATGAAATTGACATCGAAAGGTTCTGTTAAGTTGTTTCCAACCTTTATGGAGCAGCGTGAATTCTCATGGTCATCCAAACGGACGATTCAAATGCGGCCTTGAAATCGATGATGATGATGATGATGATGAATTGATGATGATGTTCTTGGGTGTTTTCCAGGATCTGCCGTAATGTGAATATTTAATCGACTTTCCTGGTCTTAAACCACACTGATGAGGACCTATCAGGTTCTTGACGATGGGCTTTAGACGTTCACATATTACGGCAGAGAAGATTTTGTAAGCGATGTTAAGTAGACTGATGACTCTATAGTTGGTACAGTTTAGAGAGTCTATTTTTCATAATCGAAAATAGTTAAACTGCTGAAGTATTTGAGCTGTTGGGATTTAAGAACAACTGAGGAAATTGCTGGAAGAAATTGCACAAACAAAATTCCACAGTATTTTGCATAAAGATTTAGGTTTTAAGATTTCTAAATATCTGTTAACACAAGATCTCAAGCCGGCCCATCACCAACATTTTCTAATCTTCACTGAAAAGGTTCTTGAAGTGCATCAATATAATCCAAATTTGTATTGAAAAATTATTTCTGTTTTCTAATGAGGCTCATTTTTAACTGTCGAGTTTGGTGCTCGAAAAATCCAAGAATTAATTTTTAAAGATGAAGATATCTAAGACATTCAACCGTTAATAAGGACATGGTGCTGCTAATGTAGTTTTGGCGCCCATTTAGATGAAATAGTAGTCTATTGCTAAAGGAATCCTTTTTTCTTGCAAAAAACTAACATTTATTGATTTCTTTTAAAAATCACTAGCTTTTAAAATATCAAAATGAAACCTCTTATTCGAAAACCTATATATAGTAGCAGTTTCGAATTTTCTGTAATTGATCCATAACAATATTTTACCCATAACCTCATTAAACTGTAGGTCCTTATGTTAACAACATGTTATTTGCTTAAACTCAAAAATAATATCTATAAGGAACGATGTACTATTACTTCAACCATAAAATTGGTTCTTTTATTCTCTTATACTTGAATTCAATTTCAAAACACTAACCGCATTTATTCAACTTGCATATATCAATTCTGCTGAAAAAAAACTACGTACTACACACGGTTTTTGTATACATCAGTGAACTTATCTCTTTTTCTGTTTTTAAATCAGTTCTGGGACATCCCTTTAAAAAGTCAATTTCAAAATTATTTTGATCAATTTAAAATCTCTATTCTTCCACTTAAGTTATTTTCATTATATGCAACAAAAACATTTATATAGTATATTCTCTACTTTTCTGCAATAAATAAACATGAACCATTTACAAAGAGAAAACCCATTCATTCCCTTTGAATGCCATGAACAAATGAAATGGAATTGAACTTCAATTTTGAAATACTTAAATTAACTGTATACGAGTATTTATACAGCTATGGTCAAAATAATAGGAACAAAACTTAATTTTTACAATTCTTTTTTTCTTTAGCACTTGCGTGAAACCACAAATCTAAAATTCTATCATTTAATTTAAGTAGTACCTAAATATTCTGTCAATGGATCTTTTTTAGTTATTTTCGAAAACTATAATATTGGAATTCAATATATCGAAGTCCAATTACTGTACGCTGTATTTAATCTTCAAACAGCACATGTCGACAAAAACTGTCAATTCTATTTGTTAAATTTTATAATTATTTATTTCTTTATTCAATATTATAAAAATTCCTTACGATTCCTAGATTAATTAAAAATAAAACGCCAAGATATTTTTTTCATCTATTTTGGAAAGAGGTTTGGAAATGAAAGTAAGCATTTTCTTAAAAAAAAATTAAAATTTTATATCAGAATCGTCATATATTATTAAAGCTGTGTATTCAAAGTTATTAAAATTATATTACACTATAGAAAAGAATTAACTTTAAGCAATTGTAATTATATTAAGTAACTTCAAGTAACTTCAAATTCACCCGCGATAAAACAATTGCAACTAAAGTGTCATCACTGTTTAACTGAATCAATTGTCAAATTGCATTGCATTTAGCATTTGTCTGAAGGTCGTGACCTGAGAGCTGAGTTGCTTTAATTTATTTAAATAAAGCACATCTCCAGTGATATCGGTTTCAATATAAAATTAATAAATAATGGCACCTAATAAATTTGGAGATCTATTAAGACAGCGAATTGTAGACGATTTTAATTCGGGCAGTTTACAAAAAGACATTTCAAACAAATTAAATGTAAATAAATCGTCGGTCTCACCAATAATAAGCCGTTATCTCAAAACAAAAGAAGTGTCTTTTGTGCATCGCGACGGTCGACCACTCATAAGAAAAGTCAAAAGAGATCTCTTCATGTGTGCCTTAAAATTGGTACAAGAGTTCCAATTAAAGCACAAGAACGGTATCTCGTCGTTTGGCGGTTGCTGATTTAAGCTGTTATCGGCCTTCCAAAAAACCTTTAATTTCGTTCCGAAACCAGAAAAAAAGTATGCAGTTTGCTAAGGAACATCTTCTTTGGGACAAGCAGGAATGGAGTCGAGTCCTTTTCAGTGACGAATAAAAATTTAATTTATAATGTGAAGTGATGGAATGTCTTACGTAAGAAGACCACGTGGCAAGAGATTTCAGTCACGTTATTGCATAAAAACTCTTAACCATGGCGGTGAGAATGAATTGGTGTGGGGTTGATTTTCTGCTGCTGGTTTAGGCCCATTGCATCGCATAAATGGAATAATGGACCAATATGTGTACAAAACTATTTTAGAGGACGTTATGTTGCCATATTCAGAATGGGAAATACCATTGCGTTGGGTCTTCCAGCAGGACAACGACCCAAAACACACGTCGAGACTAGTTAAAACCTGGCTTAATGATAATAACATCACTGTTATGAATTGGCCACCCAGTCAGACTTGAACCCGATTGAAAACCTTTGGGAAATCGTAAAACGGAAAATTAATCTAGAAAATGTTAGAAATGCGGACGATTTTTTCAAAAGAGTACAAACGGCTTGGAATGAAGTTCCACCAACCATTAAAAATTAAATTGAATCCATGCCAAGAAGATGCAAGGAAGTTGTCAGAAACAAAGGATTTGCTACTAAAAAATTTATTATTTTATAATGTTTATACATTTCAATTTAAAGTCGCAATTGTTTTGTCGCGGGTGAATTTTAAGTTATTTGATACAAATAAACGTTAAGTTACTAAAAGTTTTTTTTTTTTTTTTACTTTAAATACACAGCTTTAATAATATATGACGATTGTTATGTTTCTGAATAAAAATTCTTTTTTATTAAGAAAATGCTTACTTTCATTTCTAGTTGCAAATGTTTTGTCCGATACTGTATATAAAAAATAATTATTCTTTCTTACAACTCACCAACAATCAGCAATATATTTGTAATGTAACAGAATATTTAGTAGTATTTTTTTAGTAAAACGGATTTGAAGTGGAATATTATTTTTTTTAAATTAAAAATAAAAGCGGTCCTAGGTAGCTTCCTTGAAGAACACCAGAGAAAACGTGAATTTGTTGAGACATACAATTTTGTATAAGAACCTTTTGAACAAGATTCGATAAATAAGATTGAAACAAATTCAAAATATTGGAATGAAAACCAAAATTTTCTAACTTGTGCATCATTTTTTTTTTTTGGCTTTAGCAAAGTCCGTGTAAATAACAGTTCTTTGCGACACACTTTTAAAACAGCTAATTACATATTTACTGAAAAGTATAAGATTTGTTAAGGTCGGTTTTCCAGCGAAAAATCCGTGTTGATGTAGTGTAGTACATTTTTTAGAAGAATAATTGAATTTAATTAAATTGATTCTATTTTTCATAAAGCCAACTAGGTACTGATATTTGTATGGATATGTCTAGCACGCATTCGAAATTGGCTTCAAGATGTGTTTCGCTGTTAAAAAAAAAAAAAAACAGATTCAAATTCCTTTTAAACATTTGATATTTCAAAATAAACAAGACAATTTCAAAAGATTTTTCTTTAAATTTTCTTTTTATTTTCACCAACTTAATAGAAAATTACTCAAGAAATTAGTTTGATAAGGCTAATATTTTTTTTTATGATGTTAAAAATGCAGATATACTCAAAAGTCAGAAATGTTCCCATTTTTATGGCCATAGCTGTATATGGAAACAAAGTGTAGGTAAGTATATGAAGTATAAGCCCATCACATTGATGTGCATCAACAGTTATGAACAACACATTTGCCCAATTGCTTCCGACAGGTCGTGGCCACTGTATTATAAATTGCACAATCGCAAATCGGCCATCTCGAACTGACATTTGACATTTACGCCATTTGTGTGGCTTACAGGTCTACAGGCTGGCAGGCTGGCATTGACAGTGGCGCAGAGGCAAAGGCAGTATAAAAGGTATTCGTTGAATCAATTATTATGAACTTGTACATACGCACTCAAATGTAATAATTTGTGTATGCTATTTCCGTTTGGAAGGCCGATCGGCTGGACCATTCGTAATATTCACAATACCGCAATTCACCGTTGATATTTGAAATAAAAGTTCGTTCCCATTCGTAGGATGCTTATTCGCTTGTTCGCCGTATTGTTTGACTGTTGATGTGATGGCTGCCGCTCTCTCCTGCCATCATGTTGTAACATTTAAAAATTTAAGGAAAAATAAAGCTCTTCACAGGATGACCTTAATTATATTACTTTCACCATCATGGAATGTTGTAATAATTAACAATGACCAAAATGACTTCAATACTGGTACTACAGTTGTTTTGTTGTGCATAATTATTTTTGTAGGTACTCGTAGGATAGTGTTTTTTTTTGTATGAGTATTATAATACCCTCTCTGATCCTTTGAGGATTTATAAAAAAAAAAACATATTTATCTTTTTTGGAGCAGTTCTTGCAACGAAAAAACAACAGTGCTTCATACCTAAAAACATCTTTATTATTTATTTGCAAACTTAACTTACTCCCCTAGGGTGGAATTGGCTGGGGTGGTTTTCGGTAAATCACAATCGCAAGTGATAGCTAAATAGAAAGCAGTGACGTTTCTGTCACATTGTAAATAGAGCCAAAAAATAGTGCAATTTTAAATCGGTTCGGGTTTTCCATTTTGCGGTTTCAAAAGTACCTATAGGGCTGGAATTCGACATCTATCAAACTAAGTTGTGTTTTTAGTTGAAAGTCTGACATTTACGAAAATGGATCGCTTAACTATCGCACAACGCATAAAAATTGTTAAAACCTACTACAAAAATGGTGATTGTGCCACAGCCCAGCCATATATCGTGCTTTAAGAGAAGATTATGGTTTACATAATCCTCCAACTACGCAAGCAATTGCCAAAATTGTGAAAAAATTGAAGAGACTGGTTACAGATATTGTAAGGCATGTGCATCATCGTTTCGCTTGTACCAATGAAAATATGTTCATATGATAACCGACTTTTTTTTGTCTGCTATTGAAGAATACGACTTGTAGAGTATGTGGTTTCAACAAGACGGTGCTTTATGCCATAAAACTCGAGGGAATATGGCTTTATTGAAAGAGACATTTCCTGGCCGCGTAATTTCTCGTCGTGGCGATATCAACTGGCTACCAAGATCATGCAATTTGACACCGCTGGACTTTTTTTTTGTGGGGCTACGCGAAAGACCGTGTTTATGCAGATAAACCTTTAACTCTTGAGTACGTAAGAACCAACATTCGTCAAGTTATGGCTGACATACCGTCCAATATGTGTCAAAAAGTGGTCGAAAACTACCTCAAAAAAATCGATGCTTGCAACAATTCGCGTAGTGGTCATTTAAATGATGCAGTGTTTCACACATAATGTCAACCTTGTATAATAATAATCTCTTCCAATCCCGGCTTGGCCACTGTTTGGGACGATTCACCGGCCTTCGATTACGACGCTTGATATTGTCGTATGTGATCCATTTTTCGTCGTCAGTCGCAATCTACTTTAAAAATGGGTCGAGTTCGTTCCTTTTCAGCAGCATATCGCAGGCGTTGATTTGGTCCAGAAGGTTTTTTTGCGTCAAATCATGCGGCACCCAAACTTCAAACTTTTTTGTATCCAGTCTTCTGCAGATGTCACGAGATGCCACATGGCGGTATTACTCGATGTTTTCCATGATTTGATCGGTATTCGTCTTTACCGGTCTTCCGTCGCGACGGCTGGCTTATCCATCGTGTCGTTTTCACCGGCTCTGAATCGTCGAAACCATTCCCCCGCGGTTCGAAGTGATAGAGTACCATCCCCCAAAACACAATTAATCTCACGAAACGTTTCTGTAACGTCTAGCGGATTTGCTTTTAAGGAAGGAAATCTTTAAAATAGCACGAATTTTGGCGTTAGTAAACTCCATGTTTACACTTCTATACACTTCATTCAAATGATGTATAGTACGAGCTCTGTAGCGCTTTGTACACAGCCGCGAAATTCAAAAGACAAAAAGGCGGAAGGGAGATATTTTTCAATTTTTTATGTGTTATATTTAAGTTTACTTTTAAAACCGCAAAATGGATAACCCTGTAAACACTTGTACCTAGGTCATGGCCAAGAAACGATACCCGACGAAACTTTTGCTAGTCTCGGTTGCGTCAAAATCGAAAATTTTCAGTCTCGTTTCGGTATCGGTCTCGTTTAAATGAGTCTCGTCTCGGTCTCGCTTAATTCTGGTCAGTTGTTTCATCGGTGGTGTCTTCTCGTCTCGCCTTTGTCTATTCTTATGATAATAATAATTTTATTCGGATGTCGCAAATAAAAAATTTAACACCCACATTTTATGAGAAACACTGTTGATTGATTCTTAAAGCAAAAGGTAACATCGGATATTATTATTATTATAGAAAATATCCAGGGGAAATTTGATTGCCTTTTCTTTGCATTACAAACAACAATAAGCTCAAAGTCAAAGCTTTTGAACGCTTGTGTTAGTTTAATTTGGCATCATTTTACGAATCGAAAAAGCATTAACCCAACACACTTTTTAATTTTTGTCTTCTATCTAAAAGAAGAATATTAAACCCGATAAGATCGACGAGACCAACTAGACTCTTGACAAAAATACAAATATTCACACAGTATCTTCTCGGCTCGTCTCGGAAGCTTCAATAATAGTATTACGTTTGTATATGAAGTGGTTTATATATACAAAGGTATTACCTAGTCTTATCTCATTTTGACGAGACCGAGACGGAACCGAGACTCGTGTCGTTGCTAACACTACTTTTACCCATGGGAATTGTTCTAAATCCAATGTTGAGATTTAAGTATTGCAATTTGAAATAAATTAACTGTATTTAAAAATGAAAAATAAAACTTAAATGTCTTATGAGCATTGAAAGTTATTCTAGATCAAGTTTGAAACAAACTTTAAACAATTTTACTTTCCGTTCGAAAATATTTGAAATTTTAATTTCGGATTAAGAACAAACTTGTTCCCAAAAAATATCCGTATTCTTTGTTTTCAGTTAAATTTCTATAACAATCGAAAATTTGTATGCAAACAAATAATAAAGAACATTCCAATTGAATAACAAAAACAAGAACTTATTATAATTTGTTCGAACCAAGAGAATGATATATTCAATATTTTTGTACCCCCCTATATTTGAAGTGTTTTGTTTCAATTTCAACTTAAATAATCTCCGTGACAGTTTTTTGTTTTTTCTTTTTTAAAACTCACCTATACCCTTGAACTATATAAAAGCGAAGCGTTCATTCAAAAAAAAAGAATAACAAATTATAAATATCCTTACCTTTATTCCACCCGCACACTCAATATAAAAATAAAATACAAACAAAAGTCAATGGCAAAAGCTTCATTATAACGTAGCAAGGTACAATAAAACCTTAAAAATTTACACAGAATAAATTCAAGAATATATAATCAGCCAACCAAAATAACGTCGTCGATGACGTCAACAGAAAATGTGGACTTAAAATACAGTGTCTATGTATGTATATATTCCTTGAAAATGGGTCTCTGTGTCCATGTCCTTTTAACCTACATAACCTCAACTTTACAGTGCACAGCACAATAATAATATTTATGCAACTGCGAATTTAATAATTTTGTGTCCTTTTTATTTTTGTGATTTTCTTTTTTCGTTTCGTCTTCCTGAGAGAAGGGTTTTTTTCGACAGTGGGAAACAATCAATCAGCGTATGCATCTCTTTACTTTTGATGATTTACTTACGCCAATATTGACAATATTTATTAAGAAGTATCTTGTTTAAAAAAGGGTGTACATTGTATGCTGGGATATACATATATACACTGCCAACCATTAAGATGAGGCCACACATTTTATAGAATAGATTTTCGCTTTTTAAAAAGTTTAACCTTGGTTACAACTTAGATTCTCATGATATGAAAGAATGAGCTTATTTTGGAAAGACATCATAGTCGTAAATCATGTGTAACGGTGTCAAGAAGCTATAACGTATTATGGAACAATTGCTTTTAATGAAAGGGACCAACTATTAATGTTTGCTGGAACGGTGATTTTCAAAAATAAAAAGTATTTTTGGACCTCTGCTTTGTATTTTCCAAGAGACAATGCCTCCATTCAAACTTCGAGGATTGTTAGAACTTGAATTCAACCAAAAGACGTGGAACTTTTGTCTTGGCTACTTAATTCACCACACTTTAACATTATTGAAAACGTTTGGCCATGGTTTTTTCATAAAGTTTATGAAATTGGCAGACAATTTGAAGACAAGAACACCTTAATCGAAGCTTTTTGTGATTCCTGGTTCCAAATTTCCTGTTATTATTAAAAAAAATGCAATGTTTCTATTCCAAACCGTCTTTTAGAGGTTATAGCTCGAGATGGCGGACAGATTTATTAGTACACGAAAAGAAATACATTGCGAATATTACAATGTCAGTATGGCTGTGAACGCAATACTGTATGGCTTAGAAGATTTCCATTGGATAAAAAGTTGTAAGCATAGTTAATTTGGCCATACTGAGAATAGTAACGTCGACAATAGTTATAGCCGATACGCCAATGCCAGTATGGGAGTCAGGCCCATACTGACTGGCGGCATGTACAATGCTCCTAGCAGACAAATCTGTACATTATTGTTATGTCCCTTATACTTACACTATTGACAGCAATCAAATAAGGGTATCGATTATCACGCCATAAATTATTGCGGGAAAAACTAGTAGCATTGCGACATCTCCGATACAGTATGGGGCTGAAGGCAATGCTATCTCGTCAAACGTACTATACGCCCTTGTGTTACAAGCAAAGATTGTGGTACCATACAGTATAGTACATAATCCCATACTTATAGGAGTTGTAGCAATACAATGTAGGAATATCACCGATACTTTTTTAGTATGGGACTCCAGGCCATACTAGCATTGTCATAAATGCCATACACTTCTCTCCGTGTAATGTAAAGAAACGTTATAAATAAATATTGGTAAACCATCCTAGTGACGCACTTTTTTATACCCTTTTTAAGTATTATATTTTTGATCTTGAGGAATTTTAACGCTCGTTTTCGATTTGCCCTTTAATTTTTTAAATTTCCAATGGCGAAATACGCACCTATTCACAGGTAGTAAAAGTTTCCGGGCACACACTTCCACCAGCTATAAAAAGCGAGAATCGGTTCTAAAATGTGTGGCCTCATCCTAGTGGTTGGCAGTGTATTATGTCACCTCAAAAAAGAGGAAAACAAAAATAAAGGTTTCCATTCTTTCAAGTTAAGTAAAACCTTGTGCCAAGCCTAGTTGAAATTAATTGAAAATTGGTCGAATGATGCCACAAATCTTCAATCCGCTCCAAATTATGACTTTCAACGGTGGATTTATTGAGTATTGTTCAAACGTAAAGGTACTGTTTTTTGTTTAGCGCAAGTATCAAAGTCAGTGTCAAATAACCTATGATTGAAAAAGAAACCACTAAATGACTTATCCTGTATTCGTAAATATATTTTTGTATCTTCAATTATAAAGAGTTTTCCAATTAGGACTTGTCAACTTTTTTCTTTATATAAAACGCCAACCATTTGAGATATTACAAAAACTACATTCTTGGCTTGAAGTGTAATCAAATTTATGAATGGAAATCGAGTTCGCTCATATGGCAAACAAGATCACGATGACTCTGCCACATATTTAAGCTTAAACTGCCTCTAATCCGAGTTCAATGTTGGCTTCGAGTTCTTTGACGTAAACCAATGACTTGAAGTAGCTCCAAAGAAAATAATTGCTTACCTCGGCGCGATAACGCTGACCATTCACTGTAACGTGATGAACAAATATGGCTTATTAACTCCGACGGCATAACCGCGTCAAGCTGTTCCTTTTTTTCATTAATGAAATAGTTTTTTATGAAGCAAAAGTGTATTTCCACCCGACCAATAACGCATATTTTGCTTATATTGATGAGTTTATTTAGCCAATAATAAGTTCGTAACTGAAGATGATTTTGTGATGAAATTCATCATCTTGGAGCATCTTCTCCAGAGCCCAATCGGAAAGCGTACGTTGCTCCTAATAGACTAATTCTTTAATCAGCTCGAACTTGTATGGGTGTAAACCAAGAGCGATGCTCAATTCTTGAGAACTCCGTGGAATTGACTGATTTGAACCATTTACTGCTAAGTGCAGCGATATTTCCGACATTTCGAAAAACCCTTTACTGACACAATAATAATAAATATAATAATATGTAGACTCAAATTTTTGCAATGAACTTGTTACCGCCTGTCTAATAGAGCGAGAACTACGACGAAAAAAATTGAGCTTAACGCTCTTAAAGTTGCGTTGATCGATTCCGAAATTTGGTAGAAAATTATTTACAATAATTTGGAGACGTTGCTCGTTCGTGTACTTTGCCATGATGAAAATGTTGAGTTCACTCAATAAATTGACAATCACAATTCAAAGTTGTCAAGTCCCTATTGGAAAACCCGATAGGTTCTTAACCTACTTACAACTATTTATACCCTTCTTAAATCTAAGGAACATGAGATAAGATACTGATAAAAATAGAATACACATTTTCACCCCCATGCTATCTTAAGGTACCTGTGTGTAAACATGTGTTCCTATTCCATCAGTATCCTATCCTATGACGCTACGCACTATCACAAGATTGGTTTTTATCTGTTTTGTGAAAATGCGCACCTGCACCCATATAAAGATCATGTTCATTTATGAACACTTTATCTGCGGATCACTATTGCCAAAACTAGCACCCTCGCTCATTGAACCCAAGTCGCTCGTCAGACTCCGACTAAAAAACATAGTCAATCCTCAGTTTATTCACTTTGAAATAGTTGAAATAAAATCCTAGGACAACATTTGTGCAACTTTAATTTGAACCTTTTTAAGTTAAGCAAAGTTCAATCTGACTTCCTTTAACATCAAAGAAAAATGAACAAAAACAAAAAATACAAAACACGTGAACAAAATATCGTAATTATGCCATGTAGCCGAATTTTTCATTTCTTTTTTCAACCAGAAAACAAAAAAACAGTTACAAAACTTGCATTTGAAAAAAAAATAAACTTTAAAAAAAAAATGCTAACGTATTGTTTAGAGAAAACACAAGGACCAGTCGATAATTCTGAGCTTGCATGCTTTGAAGTTGAAATAGAAATAAATGAACGGAGTCCATCGAACTTCACTATTCTCTATGCCAATTATACATGACATAGCAAGGATACAACAAACAACAGCCACATTCTTTTAAAGAGCCAAATTGGGTATCCATACAGGACTACATCAGAACTTCTATAGGTACTTCTATGCAATTCCCTTATCCGAACAACGACGACGACGATGACGACGTTTCGAAAACGGATATGGCTGATGGACATCGACTGCGACGAGAGGGAGAAAGGGCAGGTTGGAAGCTATAGTATATATGATAAAATGGAATGTTTGAAAAAATATGCAAGACCAACAAACCTTGCTTGCCTGCTTGCCAAACGGACAACATTGCTGGGGTGCATTTTAAAACCAACTTTATCCTGGACCACTGAAGGAAGTTTTTCCTTATTCTAGTCCATAGTTTCTCTTTCTGATACCTGCTGTTCGAGTATAGTTCCGTCTCAGTCAAAAAGTTCCAGTCCCAGGCAAACACAGGGACAGGAGACCCATCAGGACGAACCCTTTTCTCCTAATTGTATGCAGGGAAATAGTGTTCCATTCTTTTCCTAAGGCAAATATGCATAGTTCGTTTTTCGTTAAGCATTTTTGTGTAATTTTTCACACGTATTTCGGAGTTGAAATGAAGTCCGCATGGCATGAATGTAGCATACTAACAGGGGTTATCGTCAGGTCATTTCGATGGACCATGGACTAACTTTTATGTTTTATTTATTTTTTTTTTGTTTAATGTTGTTGCTATATGGTCTTTTTTTAAAAGTCAAACTTTGAGGAAAAAGTTTTTTAAATGTTTTTTTATTTTATTTTTATTTACAGAGCTTGGGAATATTAGCGTCCATCCCCGCCGCATTACTTATATTATCGTTATTTGGTTTACTGCTATATTTATTGACAAGATGCTGTGATCGAAAGCCGAGGAAACCAAGCGCACAGAGATGTCAAAACTGCACACTGGTTATCATCACATTGATGTGTTGTGCAGCGATTGGTTTAGGTAAGTTTATCAATCTTTATGAATTTCTATGTTTAAAAATTTGATATCATTCCAAAACAGAAAGGTTTTTGTTTAATTTATTTAATTTTTTAAATTGAAATTCTGTTAAAAAAAAAGCTTTTTTGTTTGTAATAGGAAGGAGAAAGGCAAACAGTTTCACTGTTTAAGCCCTTTTGTATTTTCTGTATAAAATTGTATAGTTTTTTTTAGAAATAACTTTTCATTCAAAAAGAAGAACAGTAAGAACTTTTTTTAAAATCATTCAAGCTTAAATAATTTGGTGTAGTTGAAATGCTTAAATTTTATAAGGGCTTGAAAATTTGAAAGCAACAAAATGCAGTTATACCAGAAGTATTGTTAAAAAGCTTTTACAGTAGTCTTACAAATTAGTAAACTATGTGATTTTTTTTTCATAAGAAGGGAATCATATTTGTTTAAACAATTCCAAACGTAATGTTGGGATTTTGAAATTGAAATTTAATTTTAAAATCTTGAAAACAAATGCCAAGTGATTTCCAACTAAAGGTTTCATTTTCATATAAAAACTAAGTGTTTTTTTTAGAGCAATCAATGAATCTTTGTGTCATCGTAAAGTAAAAAGTATGCCATTAGAAATGGAAAACCATAAAAGCTACGACCGCTACGGTTGCGGTTACAAAAAGAGATCAAATTTTTCATGAGCATTTTCTACATTTATGGCTGTATGTTCTCCTTATCATCAAAATTTACACATTTTATCAATTGTTTGTAATTGGATTTGAACTTACTTTAAACGATTTGAACTTACTTAATGTGTTAAATCGCAAAATATCGGTGGCCACTTGTGAGTTTTGAGAACTGTGACCGCAAAATTTCCACCATTTTTGTCGTGAAATATTACAATTTTAATGCGTTGTTCAAGCGTGTATCATTTAAGATTTATTAATAGTTTTTTATTTGTCAAATGGCAAAAATAAATGTAACAAAATAAAAGTGACAACTTTCCAAATAGCGAACTATTCAAAATGAAACCTCTTATTGGAAAGCTATTGATATTTGAATCCTTACAAAGATAAATCGGGAAACTGTTTTAAGGAAAATATCAAATTAAAATTGTTATTAGAATTATTTAGTTTTTAATAAACAACAAATGTATAAAACTATTTTTTTCATAATTTTTATTTTTAATTTCAGGTTTATACGGAAACGATGATTTCCACAATGGCTTACTACAAGCCTTCAGTTCCGGTAAACAAGTTGAAGGACTTGTAGGAAATTTGAAAAAACAGGTGAGCTTACATATTTTTATACAAACTATTATTTGATAAAGCTTTTTATACAAACTGTTATTGAATAAAGCTTTTTAACTAATATTAAGTATAATATTCTGTTCTGAATCATAGTTGCAAGTGCAACTGAATTAGAAGCAGTTAAACTTTCATTTAAACAAGGCTGATCGAAGGTCTTCGATTAAAAATAGCTATTACAATCAGCTGCTTGTCAACAACAACAAAAAGTAAACCTTTAAATGAACAGGGGCCTAATTCACCAAACACATTTCACTTTGCAAAAAAATAATAACTTGCAAAGTAAATTGCAAAGTGTTTCACAAAATTTGCAAAATGAAAAGACTTTTCAGTTTATGTGAGAAGTAAAAGTGTTTTACCAATTTAAAATACAATTTTGGAATTAATTCGTATTTTGCAAAGTTGCAAAGTAAATCTTAGAACGTTCGATAGTTTTAAGTATCTAATTAGGGTAATAAAGGTGAAGTTATTCATTAATGATGATATTTGACATGTGATTAAGTACTCTGCAGACGGTTTCTTTGCTAATTCCGTACATACATTTATTTTCAATTTTAGACAACACAAATTTGTTGGCCCAATTCTTTTGTCGAATAATCCTTTCCGAAAACGAAATTAATTCTTAGTTTCACTACTCCTTGGTCAATATTAACTAACTTCTTCGTATTCAAAATAGTCTAGAAAACGATTCATTTTTTTTTAAATTTTTTTACAACGGCTTTTCAAAAGAAATGGCTACGATGTCGATGGATTAAAAAACCCTCTACAAAATCAGACACTTTTAAAATTAAGATGAATCAACGCGTTAACCCTAAAATTCAAAATTCATGTTCTTTGGTAAATTCGTCAAAATTGAAACAAAATAGCCCATTACCATTGTCTTGTTAACTATTATTTACTTCCTCATTTTAAACACGGTTATTATTAGTTTTCGACATCTTTTCAAAACAAACTCTTATTTGCAAATAAAAATGTCTCTTTGTAAATAAACTCAATTCTTTGTATATTACTGAAAAGCTTTCCAAAATTCTTAATATAACTTGCAAAGTTTATTGTTTGGTAAAACAGAAAGAAGAAATACTTTTCAAAATAACAAATTCAATTTTAAAAAAAGGCTTTACACATTGAAAAATTTGAGTTTGGTGAAACGTATTTTGCAAAAAGGAAAAGTTTTCAATTCAATAATTTCTTCCTTGCAAATTTGCGTTTATTGAAACGTAATTCGCAAAGTAAAAGTGCAAAGTTGCAAAGTAAAAATTGAAAAATGTTTTGTGAAACAGGCCCCTCAATCGGTGAAGAACGGTTTCCACGCAATCTGCAGTATTCAGCTCTTTTTTTTTTAGCTCAGTGGCAGGCTTAAAGATATTTGTATGGCTTTATCAGACAAGGCGCCTGAGAGAGATATCGTCATTTCTGGTTTTCGTCTACAAGTTTCGTTTTTTGGTATTAGAACAATCAACTATATGCCGAACTTCTGCATAAGTTTTACCTTCTGAGATCATATTTTTAATAATTTCACGCTTTTCGTTAGTACAATGCTTTTCAGGGCCCATTGTCTTTGAAAAACTGTACATTTTGTGTTTGATATGAAGAAACCAAATGAACATGAACAAATTTAAACACTTTATTAATATATTAATTAATATTTCACGCAATATTTTAATTCGAGATTCTTAAAAACATTGAACGCAATTAAATCGAAATACAATTTTCGGAGATCGTTGTCACATTTTTCATTAACCTCGAAGATATTCCAAAGAACTGTTTGAAGTAGAAAAAACTGTTTCTTAAAAATTAAGTATCGTCGTGCTCAACATTTTGGCGATATTGGAGACAACGTGCTCCGCGTTTTCAAGAATTGTTTGCGTTTTTGTTTCTGTACATATACATATACTCGTAGTAGATGACAGACCTCTTATTCACTTAGAATACGAGCAAACCCATATCTCCCTATTTGACACTGTGGTTTCAGGATTTCCAAAATAATGGTTGCCACGGGTTAACAACAGAAGTTGTTTTAACATTCTAAGAATTTTACTCCCGGTGAGTCAAATCGATCCACGAATTCTTTGTAAAACTTCATTATGGAATTCGCCGGATGAACTACATTCTCGATTACCAAAACCACTTTATCATTTCTGAGCTTGCCTATAGAAACTATCAATTTCTGTCATCTAAACTTTATATAGTTGAATAAACAAAGAAAAACAAATTTGGTTCGACTTTCATAAGCGCTTTTTCGGTGAATCTGGGGGCAAATTTTCATCGTTTTTTTCTTTTTCTACCTCCAGTTGGTTGCCTTGTTTTTGTCAACCCACGTGATTGCGTTTGACGAAATCGTGCCAGTTTTATACTCTTTTTTAAATGGGTGTTAAAAAATTGATAATCGGGTTCTCCGCCACCAGTTTGTGTTCAACAATTTTTTGTCTTGAACTACATATGTAGTCTTTTTAATCGATGATTTTTAAACCTGCATAAAAATAAAAAATAAAATCATGAATTACCAAAAGGTGCGAAAAGGTTGCGGTTTCAGTAATATTAGATCAGTTCAACAAAATTTCGGTGCTGCAGAGTATATTACCGACATTCGTCCAACTTTCTTCCCTCTGATTTGGTAATAGCAAAAGTTTGGAAATTAATAAAGTGTCACTTTAGCTAATTCGCCGAATTCTGTAATAGGGGTGATTTACTTCTTTGTGATGATCGTCTAAAAATAATATCAAAAATTTACGAAACACCTTAGCTTAACGTTTTATATAAATACTGATTGTTGAACGTAAATGTTAAATGTTTCTCATAGATTCCTTATTGATTTTTGTTGAGAATAAAGGTTATCGAGAAATTTTTAACAAAAATTACAACAAATAAATGTAATTTAAAGAATCCAAAAACAACCCAAACTAAAACATTTTTATGTTTCGAAATAGGAGTTATTTAAGATCTATACAGTATACACCCATGTTACATACTACATACATATGTATTTTTTTTTAAATAAACTAACAAATTTGAATGTCTGATAATTGTACATAATTACACCATCGAGCATTCGACAGAAAACACTTCTCTGTATCATGTAACATAATTATCTAGTTTTCTATATAAATGTATTTATTTCCAAAAACGGCCTTTCAAAAGCCAATAAGACCTGAATAATTTACAAACAACTAATGTTCTCGAAATATACTCGTATTCATGTACATTTTTATTAAATAAATTATTTCTACCACTATACGAATATAGAATGTCCGGCAAATTATTTGTTCCTGTTCGTTGTCCACAATATCCTGTTACTTCATTTGCAAAAACTAATTCTATTCATCAATTTAGGACTATATTTTCCATTTGTCTATCGTTTCTGCTTCATTCTCTCTCTGTCCCTCCCGTCATTCCTTTCTTTTTTTTTAGTTGTTGATAAAAGTATGCAACGAAAAGCTTACAAATTGACCAATTAGTGTATCCGTGTTTTTCCCGTTACACCATTTCCATTCCATTTTTGTTCTACATGTTTCGATTTAAAACGAGAGTAAAATTTCAAAAACAAAACAAACAAATAAAAAAAAAAAGTTGAAATGAGAAAACATCCGATAAATAATTCTTCAGCACAACACCACAGTCCAGGTCCAGTCCACACGAGTCATGATAAAAGCCAACACATAAAATCACATACAACACATTTTGAGCCTAAAAGTATGCTATTCTACCTACCATCCCATCACTCTCTCTTTTTCTTTCTTTCTGTGTACTGTATTCTGTGTCGCATATTGTATTCAGTACACCTCCTATATGTATGCATCTCTCCATGAAAAGGACGAGTATTACGGTCCGTCCGGTCATTTTGAATTTTAGCATGACACTTTCTTTTGGTTTGCTGGTACAGTGACCCACATGAGTTTGTGCCTGGTAAAACATTGATCCATCTCGAGCATGGGGATGTGATGCTGCGTCGTCGGGCGTCCATCAGTTAAGGTAAGAGGTAGAAGGTGGCAGATACTAAATTCATTCCCTCTGTAACTATATGTGTACTACTTTTACCAAACTTTACAACCCTGGCCTGAACTCCTTAAATTTTGAGTGGAAGTTAAAAATATTATATGGAAGGAAACGAGTGAAAGGATTTTTGTTTTTTTTTTCTTTTTGGCCGAGGAAACACGTGCCGAAGCGGCATGATTTCGTGTGTACATATTAGAGGATTGCACAGCCTCTTTTGCTAAATGACCCAGGGGTAGGCTCTAGCGTTCTAGAAGCACCAGTACGTGATATGATCCTGAGTTGTGTATAAATAAATTATTAAATTTTACATTGTAAAATATTAAACAAAATGGTTCATTCAAAGCAACGAGAATAGAGTGAGAATTTCAATCTCACACGATTTTGGTAAAAAGGTTGTATATTTTTGTTGTTTGTAAATTTTTAATGAGCTTTATCCATCTTCTCGCAACAATGTTGTGAAAACATAATTTTCAATAATGTGAAATGTATTTTTAGCGTGTGTCTTAAATTTTGTTAAATGTACATACATATATAACGGGTGTTTTTTTTAGAAATGTGGTTTTCTATCTGGCAATGCTTTTTTCGGAATTGATGTTTTTGACAGCTGTCACTTGATTTATGCTAAGTTTAATTAGCTATTTCGGAGTGAACAGACTTAATTCTGAACAACGTTTGCAAATCGTGCGAATATGTTACAAAAATAATTGTCCGCTTCTCGCGATGCTACGAAACAACAAATTTATTGGTGTGCGAATTATCTCGCGGCGTGTTTTGTCTCTTTCCCTCCAATTTGTGCGATTTAACCGCTGGACTATTTTTTGTAGGGTTGCGTGAAATTGCTTGTCTACGCAGATAGCACGAGACGGTTGACGCCCTGGAAGAAAATAATCCGCGCCCTATTGCTGACATTTGGCCCCATAAGGCAAAAAGTTGTCTTCTTAAAAACAACACATTTAAAAAAAAAACAGCCTTTATCGACTGATGTACATTAAGGTATGGACAAGGCAATAGAAGTTCTTCCTGCAATGGATTAACAAATTCTAGAAGTGTACAAATGAATGACTGGGCTTGGGAGTTGTAAGTCACATGGCGCTGATTCTCTGGTTTGATTTTCAAAAAATCGCGAGATTTGCAAAATACGATACAAAATAAAATAAAAACACTAGATTTCAATTCTCGAAAACCAAACACTTCCACTGTTGAGATGATTGTTTATCTTTCAGTGGAACAAATCAAATATTATTGCGCTTGAAATTTTGTCAGCATTTGATAGAGTTCGAAATCAATTTTTTGTATCGAGAATGCGTGCTTTCAGTTTTGACAAATTCATCCTTCGTTGGCTTGGAGAATAACTTTGGGGCCGTTTAACCCATGTTGTATTGGATGGGATCAAGTCTGAAAAAAAACTAAATAAATGGTGGTGTGCCTCAGAGACCTGTTCTCTCTCCGACACTCTTTCTCATTTTTACTACTGATCTCCTGTAGGAAACTTCTTATCAACTGACCTGCTTCGCTCACGATTGTACCCTCAGCTTTTTTTTAATTTTTAGATTCACAACCCTGCTCTTATCGTCAACGGCAATTATTTATCTTTAAAATTTTGACCTAGACAGTGTTCTTGAGTCGGGAATCGAAAATTGAATATAATTTAATGCGTCGAAAACTCAATGCTGCCTACTGTCGTCACCACCTTTGTTACTATCCATAAGTGGTACTTTTAAGGAGAATGAGAACCTCGACATTATCGGTATGTGTATCTCCAACCACCTCTATGAAAGGATCACATACACGTTGTTGCCAAAAATTCCGCTAAATGTTTGGGTTTCCTAAGGCAATGCAAGAATTGTTCTTCCCCTCTATTATTAGACTAATAAACGTCCAAAGCTTACGTCACTCGAATGGTGCTCCTGCATCTTACTAATTCTATTGGACAGTATAGAACGGATCTATGCTGTATCTAGGTTGGATATCTAGAGAAACAGCCAGTTGCATTCCCCCCTCAAGCAATTCAACCGTAATACGCACGCCTCCAGCAATGCTCATCAGTATACCCACGAGCCCAACTTTGGTCGTACTGATAAGTACAGAGATTTGTTCTTTAGCCGTACTACGCGAATGTGGAAATAAGTTTTCCCAATGTTGTTTCCAGCGATTAGCGACTCACTCATTCGGCTAGCTTTCAAACTTTAATATAAAACACGAAGTGCAATTTCTTGGCGATATCAAGGTTTTTTAAAGATCAGAAAAATAAATGTAGAAATCGAATAAAACAAATTAAAAATGACAGAAATTAAATTTGATTACTTTTTGAGCCACTGAACTACAAAAATAACCTACAAGTTGTTAAATTGAATTTTTTTCACAGCCCTGTACATAAATTATAAAAATGAGAGTTAGGCGAAAATTTCAAATTTTTCAAGAAAACGTTTAAACGTCCAAACCAATTTGTGTCCTAAGATCTATCCATCATTTTATATTTTAAGTGACGTCTGTCACTTTATGACTTTTGATAATTATTTAAAGTCAAGTTCTGTTCCATTTTGTCGTTTGAAGGGTGATTTTTTGTTATGAAAGGAGAACCGACGCGACGTCTAAGATGACATATGAACAGGACATGCGTAGGTATGAGCAGAGCATACGTACGAATATATATGTACATATATGAAGTTAAACTTTCTTGATGCAGATTTAACATTTTGTCTGATAAATCTTTAGGGAAAGACTTTACTTTATCTGTGCCAAAGCACATATAGAATCATATCTATATCTAAGTAAGGATTTTCAGGAGAGTATAAACAATGTTAAAAGAAGTTTGAAAATTCCTCCATGTTCTGTTGGCAGACAGTCACAAGTGGAAGTGGCAAGTGGGGTATAGACCGGATGTCTTTGTGTCGCACCTTTTTGGGGGTCTGACCTTATCGATGTTGCATAGATCCACATGCAAGCAAGTTTCTAGTCGGTCGTAAATCGGCGGCGGTGTCAGCAGCAACGACGATGTCAGACTTGCAGCAAGAAGAGATTTCAAGAACTTTGAACTTCTTCTTCTTCAATTCTCTTGTTGTTTCTAGTTTATTATTATTTTTTGGTTTTATAGGTCGACGATGACGACAATGGAACGACATACAATAACACTACAGGACGAAGCAAAGCAAAGAAAACCAAAATAAAACGTAACCTCTTATGTGTACAAGAAAGATATGTATTGTACGTACATATATTTGTTTTTCTTTTCTGCAATGCCACCACGAAAGTTTTGGGAGAAAATTCCTTGGGCGTGTCGGCCGGGCGTCAAGGATATTATTGGTTATTGTTGTTGGTTAAAGTTTAGAGAGCATGTATGAGGCTAAATACATTTTGTGAAGATAAGGATTCATGGAAACCTCTTAAAATTCAAGACAGGGCTTTTCCTTTTTCCAATTCCTTTTTTTTGTTGTTGTTTGGTTGATAAATCAGAACTTTGTGTATGTTTTTAAAATTCTGAATAAAGCATAAGGACAGTGTTAAAAGAATGTAAACATTTTTAATAGTTCTATGGGATTTCAAGTTGCATGAAAGCATCCAAAGAAGTTTTCAATTTTATAAAATTTTAGAAGTTGAAACAAAGAAGGTTGATTTAATCGATCTTCAAAACGTGTTTTTTTTTCAAAAATATAAACTCGATAATAAGAAGTGTTCTACTTTATTTTCAAGCGTATCCAGTATCTTTTAAAATGTACAGAAAGGATGATAAAAGCTAAAAATTATATACTGAGGCTGTTCTTTTTATATGTGGCCTTTTTAAAATGAATTAGATCATTTTCGAATATGAAGTCCTAGCTGTCAATTCTGAAGCTGTCAAATTTTGACATTTAACAAAAACTACGCCATTTTTAAAAATCAAAGCTTCAACAACGCGCATTGAAATTGTTAAAATTCACTACAAAAATGATAATGGTTTTGCAGTCACAGTTCAGAAAGCTAAAAGAGTTTTTTTCGTCGTGAAGCACTTTCTCAGTGCGCTGTTGGCACAGGTAAGCAATGTAAAAATTAGAAACAGCTGAGAATATCCCAGGTTTATCGATTCCTCGTCGATCTTTGAAATAAGGCATTCTACAAACGACATTACATCGTAGTTTCCATAAAGACTTATTACAAAAATGTGTGTCCAAGACGTTTTAGGGTGTATTCAAAATGCAGAAATCTTTCGCATTTCGTTTCTGATGCATTTGTGAACGCACTCCCAATGCAGAATGTCTGCAGTAAATGAAAAGGTCTGACTTAGTCCGATTTGTATGTAAACAGAGTTCATAAACGTCAGAGAAAAATGGCTGCCAAACAAATTTTGTTGAACTTGATTTTTGATTTGCTTACCGAAAAAGAAAAGAAAATTATAATTGGCACAAATATCTTATGCAAATAATATGGACTAAAAAACAATAATTTAAATTATTTTTATCAAAAAATTAACAAAATATTTGCCATTACTTACATTCTTTACGAGTCAGTGCCGCTTCGTCCTTCTTGTTGTTGTAAAAATTATTTTAATAATTCCCGCTCTTTCTGCAGCCAAACAAATTCAGCTGCACAATCTGCCCAACAACGCTGACGACAGTCTGACGTTTATGAACGGTAGGTACTGCAGTTCGACTAGGTTAGTTCGATCGAAAATCTGACTTTATGAATGCAGATAACGCAGTTCTTAGTTAGACTCACGTTTATGAATACACCCTTACTTTCATCCTTCTGCTTTCCAGACAAAGCAAAAGAATTATATACCAAAATATCAGACGCACTTTAATAGTTATTCAGAAGCGTTTTTTAACATAAAACCCCAAAAAATTTATTGATATATCAGAAAACTTTTCCTGATTAGAATGTACATATATCTTAGACGAACTCAGCGATATATCTTTAATTTTTGGCATAACCAATGAGTTAAAAAGATGATATAACATCATCAAATTGAATGCAAATGAAACATTTTATTTGAAAATTGATTTTATGGAAAAAATCCTTCATCATCAGATTATTCATCGGATGAAAGATTCAAAGTAATGTCTTCACTTTCAATTTCGTTTAAAAAGTTTAAATGCTTTCGGGGACCGGTAAACCATTTCAGTTTTACAATGTTGTTCCGAAGTGTCCAGTAACAGTGATTCGGGGAAAGGTTTATATCTGTATTTATTGCAGTGTTTTTTCCAAATTTGACATATACGCTTCTACTTGGCAGCAATAAACTTCCTACAAAACTAGCAGATAAAATGATTAAGTATGTAATTTATTTAAGGTTTAACAGAAACATTTAAAACTCTTAACTAACTTTTAGCGTTTTTAAAATTGTTTTCCGAAGTTGGTTTGCAAGTTTTGTAAAACTCATTTACTATATATGTACATATATCATTCTTTTGGTTATGCCTTACAGGAAAAAATGATGATTTTAGGTTGAAAATGCATTTGAAAAAGCTAAAACTGCTTCTGGCTAGTAGAAGGCTGAAAGTAAAATTTTGGACACACATTTTTGTAACCAGGGGATTTTTTCACATTTTTTGATGTATCACTCATGTGGTTATTATTTCCACCTCAAAATCGGAAAAATGAAAAAAAAAAACAATTAATTCAATTCGTCCGATAAGCGACGTATTATCTTACTTAAATGGGTCTTTAAAATGCATCAACATTATTCGGATTTTCTTCAAAAATTTTTGACATTTAATGCTAATAAGTAGAACAGTTTCGTTTGGGGCTTAAAAAATCCAAAGGAAAATCTAAGAATACATTTGAAAACCTCATATTTATGGGTTCTTTTTAAAATTCCCGCTACAAATTACTACCCTTTTTAACTTCCCATAGCAAGTTATTGTAATTGGTCCGATTTTTTCTCGACGTTTCAAGGTCCCTAGAGTCAAAATAAAAGATTTTTAAAAAGATGTCTGTGCTTGCGTGTTTACGCAAGTTCGTACGTCCGTACATTCGCGAAGTTTTTTTCGTCGTCCATAGACTTCAAATAAATTTTGTTATACAGATAATAATGCAGAAAGATGCAGAAAGGATTCTCAAAAACATTGCGTGGGGTTTTTTTTTACCATAGCAATTTAAAACAAAGTTGCAATTGTTGGTTAACCCTAAATATCTCACGAACCAAAAACGCTAGAGACTTGAATTAAATTTTATATTATACATTGTACCTTGAAACAAAACAAATATATTTTTGGAAAAAATCCAACTAACGGTTTTTTATAAATCAAAAAAACTTAAAAAAAAAATATTTGTCACATCGAAAATTTTACGAACAAAAAATGATTTTATCTCTAAAAGAATTTTGTTCAACGAAGAATAACGTTTTTAACATTTGGTAAAAATTTGAGAAAAATAAAAAATAACAACCTAAAAAAATATTACTCAAAGTTGGTAAAAATTAATTTTCGACTCAAATATCTTTTCAAAAATTAAAAATATTTTCCTCAAACTAATTTTATCTCACAGAAAATATTGTTTTCGACAATCAGTAAATTCACAGAAAATATTGTTTTCGACAATCAGTAAATCAGGATATAAAAATCCAAAAGTCTGTTTTTTCATAAAAAAAATAAAATCCACAAAAAATTTGGTAAATATTGATGTGCGGTTCTCGATATCTCGTGAACTATGGAAGATATTGACTTCAAATTAATTTCATTCATCGAATTTGTATTTGTTTATATAAGAAATAAAAACTTTTAAGAAATTCTACTAAAATTGGTAAAAAATTGTTGGTAAATTTTTTTCGACCAAAAATCTCGTTAACAAAAAAAGATTTTGAAATAAAACTGTTTGCATATGATGCAAAATATTGTTGGTATTTTTTAAATTTTTAAGAATAATTCAACTGACAACTTTTTTAACAAAACACGAAAACCTACAAACCTTATAAGCAAGAAAAATCGACAGACGGGACGGGAAGTTATCAGTGTGGGTCGCATCCCAGACTCTTTTTTTGGTATTGAAATTGTGTTGGTATTTAAAGTTTTGTCTCCATACGAATTTAATTAAATAGAGAATAATCAAGTCGAGTATGCTTTAACCACCTCAAGGCTTACGTATGTTGTTAAGACTCCATCCTATAGAAGTGTTAATCTTGGTTTAACAAATTCAATCCCGGACTGCCATCGCTCAATGATGAAGTTCAAGTGTTGAGCTAGAAACAATGTGGATAATCTGAAAAATCGATCGAGGCTAGTGCATAAACACCATAAAAAGTATGTTCACATTGTACTCCACGCAATTTGACAGTTTCTCAAAAAAAGACTCGTTTCGATAGGTGTAAAAAAATGGTAAAAGTAATTCAATGTTGGTGTCTCGAAAGCCGTGTGCAGTATCGTCGCAGGAATTAAATAATAAACTAAGGCAATAAGCCTTAATTTTACAGCGTGTAATGTGAATTATAGAGATTCGCTCTCAAATCGTACTACGCGAAATACTTTACCAATCTTTATTTTTCCATGTGATAGCAATATTCTAAAAGTAAAAACGATTGTACACTGACACCTCCTTTATAACCAATGCGTCTTTTCTATCCCTTAAATTTACTTGCTTTGGTTAAAAAAATCCCAGCTTAAAATTTTAATCAAACTTGTCATAACGAAAAAAGTAGGTCCCCCGATTCCGTCCGTCTGTATGTCCTCTCCTCTTCAGCCTAAACCATTGGGCCGTTTAAGTTTAAACTTGGAAATTAAGCTTTTAATCAGATTTTCGTTTTTTTCATTTTTTTAAGACAACAAATAACAGTAGTCCCCATACAAATTTTTTTGGCCAAAAATTCGATTTTGAATTTTCTCAAAAACGGACCAATAGATTTTTATTAAATTTTCTCTAAAATTTTATCTTCTTTCAATTAAACCAAAACATTCAAAACATATTTGTATTGCTTCAGAAGGGTACCACCCATAGAACCGTAATTTTGTTTTTAAATTTTCTCAAAAATTAATAAATCGTATTTTGTAGGTAATTTTTTAAATTGTAAAATATAAGTTCCACTTGTAAACAGTGTCTGCTAAAATTTTAAAAATATCCGCTTTCAATATTTTTTGTATATGTTTGTTATATATGTATGTATTTCAAAAACTTCCTTGTTTAGAAGTAAGATTCCTTACAAAAAAAACATCACTCTCAAACCGTTATGGCTTTTTCTGTTAACCTTAAATGGTTTAGCGTTTCTTTAAAATGTTTGTGAGACAAAATTTAATAACTTATCAAGATTTTTCCAAAATTTTGTGAAACGTTATAAATATTTATACTTAATATTGAAAATAGGGATTATAGATTTATAAAATCATCACGAATTTTATTGGAAAAAAAAACTACTTCAAGAACTTACCTGTTTTAAAATGATGGTCTTGTAAAACAACAATTTCAAATGAAATATTGTTGTTATCATTAGCCGCGTTTTATTATCACCATGATCTGATCCGGATCAGATCATGATAATAAAACAGCATTGGATCATCATATTTTTAATTATTTAAAGTTTGGTAGCAGTGTCAATTCGTTCTTTCAAAAGTGACATTTCGCAGCAAAAAAAAAACAAAAACACATTTATCGATGATGATGATGATTCAAGTTCTAGTTCTAGCTCCACAACTTTTGAAAATGTTCCTGCAAATCACCAAAGAATTAAAAACTTTTTTGAAATAATTGAAAGCTATTCCGATGTAGACTTCAAAAAAACAATTTATTTGTATTTTCTCCCATTTGTGCTGCAGCTTTTTCGATTTTATTTATATTTTTTGACATTTAATGCAGTGTTGCCAGAAGAACATTTTGCTCAATAATTTTGTTTGTTCTTTTTTTTTTTGGGAAAAATAATACTCATGAATTATGTCAAATATACATACATTTTTTTGAACTTAATTATTTTAATTTCACCAATTTATGTCTAGTTTTGTTAAACTATCTCACTATTTCATGGATTATATACAAAATAAATAAATATAAAGCTTCTCGCTTTCTATTTGAAAAATATTTTATTTCAGTCAGATGGAAATGTTTATATGGCAATACAGGTTTTATATAATTTGTTTGCAATTTGTTTGCAATGATACCAACATTTACAAGTGAAACTACAATGGTAAAGCCCTCCTTGTGTGAAAAAAAACGAATTAAATGTTGGTTCTCAAATTGAGATCCAAACACAAAGCAGGATCTTGTGTTGTTGTTGTAATGCATGTAAATCCAAGATCCGTATCAGATCATGGTGATAATAAAACGCGGCTATTGATAAGCCGGAAATATAAAAATAAACCCACGTATAAAAGTTTGCAAAAGTTAAAAAGTAAGCTAACTTTTAAGCCCTTTAAAAGGGTCATTCGAATGTATTTGCCAAGATTATTTTATTGGACATAGTAGAATATAGAAGGTTGGTTCATATTTCCAAACCATATTATATTTTTACAAACATCTTGGACAAGAACAATAAATGTTGCTTCTGAATGTACATATATAACGACCACAAGCACTTTCCACAACAACAAAATACGATCCTTCGATCTCTAAAATAATTTGATAGATATAAAAAGATTCTAAATCGGTTGATAAATTTGTCTAAATAACAATTTGTACAACTATAAACTATAAACATTTTAACCATGTAAATAGTTGATCTCTATATCTGCAGTTTAACGCCCTGAAAAATGTGCTCTACATATATTAAAATTAAGTTGGAAGTAACACTCGCTTCTTTGTTTTTGTTGTATTTCTGAAAAATGTCCTGCAGGTACAGACACCCACCGAAAAGCCAAAATAATAAACTCCTGAAGCCAAAAAAGGCAACCCCCCTTCCCCTATCCACTTTTACAATTAATTTTCATTCCTTAAGGACAATACTTTATTTTATTCTCAAAAAAAAAAAAAAAAGAAATTACTTACATTTCCCGACTTTTGGAGAGAGGGAATAAAAAAACGCAGAAGAATTAAGTAAAATAGTTAGTTCAGCTTCAGAGACCAGATACTTCGGTGGCGGGATGGAAATACTTAGATGTAAATTCCATTTTAAATTCAAAAACTACACCAATGCAGAAGTCCAGAAGAAGGAAAAATAAATTCAATTCATTTTTTCCAAGTCCCAATCCGCCAACATGAAGCGGAAAAGAGATTAAATGAAAAGTAATTATTTGCCTTTGCACAAAAGATCGGGATTCGGGAGATTCATTTCCGAAATAAAGTGGACACAAAAAGAAAATAAAATAAAATTAAAGTGATTTCGGCCCTGAATTTTGACAGTCTATGCGGCTTAGTGGATCACCTTAATCCATAGTGTTCGTTCACTTAGTTCATTCGCCGTCCGCTTGGGCGTCCATTATAAAAATCCAAAAAATAACCAATGGAAAATACATCACGGATAAAATTGATATCCTTAGATGACGAAACGACAGCGACATGAAAGTATTAATTGAAATCGATATTTATATACAGTACACACTGTACAGGACATACATATACTCGTATGAACGTACTCGTATGTTTGTAGGAAAAGGACGTTGTCGTTGCCGTGTCGTGTTTGGAATACACTGGGTGCGCCGCGCCATCATGATGTGATGTTGGTATTATAAATTTACCAAAAGGGGAAAGGATTACCTGTCTTGCCAGGACTATGACACAGAATCAATAAAATGAATAACCTTTCCACGGGACTTGTGCCACACCCCCTCCGCCCCGCTGCGCTACTGCTATCGGAAAATAATTTCTTGCCCGAATGCACTGCAAGGACATTGACTTTTAAAAAGAATTAATCGAGTATCGGAGAAAAATTTTCACCACTGCACATCAGAAAAAATAATAATGGTAGAATATAAAACTACCACCAGGAAAAACTCAATCGAGAGTTAATGAGCCGGCTTCTTGCTACCGTTAAATGGAATCAATACTCGCCTGGTTATGAGATGTAGGTACATATGTCGATCTCGTGCTTGATGATTTTGTTGAGGATGGAACTTTTCGAGTTCAAAACGACTTCATATTCCATATTCTATGTGAAAACCAAGACCAAGTGTTGAAAGAAAGCAAAAAGAGAAAAGTCCTACTTTTCAACATCATCGTTGCAACATTATTCTTTCGGGAACTTTATATACATAAGTACTGATGATTATAGTAGGGTAGGTAGGTACATTTATATAAAAGACTGAATGAATGAAGTGGGATTAAGTTGCAATACGAAAAATGTTTTCCGCACTTTGTATGCGGATGAAAGTCCTGCAAAGGTTAATGGGCTGAATGATGAAAACCTTCGTTCATTGGATAAATAGAGAGGAATGTCTGAATCTGTGTTTTAATTAAAATTTTAAATGTTTTATACTCGTACTTATTAAGATTTGTGTTCTATTACGAAAATCTATGCATTTTTAAAAACGCTTAGGTACATTTACTTTGGTATTTAATGTACTAGTTTAAGAGCTGTTTTTGTATATACACTATCACTATTTGCGTAATAAAGCTTAATACAAGCAAATTGTAGTACATTTCAGCCTTGATTGTACAGTGTACTGTGACTTATAGAGATTCCTTCTGAAGCCGTACTACGTGAATGTGAAATGCCTTATCGCTCTCTGTCTTTTCCTGTGATGACACAAAAAATGTGCTTTTAAAGACTTTCATATCATCTGCAAAAAAAAAAGACGTTACACAATAGGGAACCAAATTGAAAGCTATGTAAGATAAAAAGAAGTGGTCCTAAATTACTACCCTGGGGAACTCTTGATTTGGCTTTAAAAAAGTTGGAGGATGAACTTCTGAATTTAATTTGATAAGTTCTATTTTGGAGATAAGAAGAAATCCATGCGATGAATTGAGGAAGCCCAATTGCCTTCGGCTAAAATGTGATGATATCATGAGAAAGTTCGTTAGAATAATCAGTGTACATAAATGCAGTTTTTAGTGTGCAGTGTTTTAAATACGATTATTTCAAAGAGTAATAAACGGTGCGGGGGAGTTGTTTCATTGGATTCAGTGATCGTGTGGATTTTATCACTGGTGAAGTGAGCATCGTGCCTATGCCAACGAGGTATTTTTTTAAGAATAACGATTCGTACGTAACTGCGACATTTTTGTTCACACTTCGGTTCGACGAACAAGTAATGGGCCGAGTGTGAATTTAGTTTGTTCGCGAGTGCAGAGGTTCCGCGCAACTGCTTCGGCTATGAACACTCCACGTCCAGAGTCCAGTCGATCTTCAAGGACTCCCGTAAACTTTGAAGTGGTTCAAGAGAGTTTACGTCAAAATCCACGATTTTCGATACGGAAAAGGGCAGCCTAATGGGGCTTCCAAGAGCGATTATTCATGAAAATTTAAAAAAGGATTTAAAGTTCCATCCATTAAAAATTCAAATCGTTCTAGAAATTAAAGGAAGTGATTTTTTTTCACGCAAACATATCTGTAAGATGATGTTGGAGTGTTTTCGTACTGTGAATCCCATTTTTTGGAGCGACGAGGCACATTTTATTTAAACGGACACGTTAATAAAAAAAAAACTGCTTCCAGAACCCATAACTCTCGACTGAAACACCAAAAGCCATTGCATTGCCCCAGGATAACTGTTTTCTGCGCCTAATCATAATTGGACCATTTTTTTTTCGAGAATGCCCAAGCCAGGCGACAAATGTCAATAACGACAATTACCGACGCATGATAACGGATTTCTTTTTCCCTAACCTGCAAGCTAATCCATCGTTTTCATCGCACACGTGGTTCCAACAGGATTGAGCGACCGCACACACGGCTAGATTTTCTATGAATTTAGTTCAGGAAGCTTTCCCTTAAAAACTTACCAATCGCTTTGGGGACATCCCGTGGCCACCGAGGTCCCCCGATTTTTTTATGGGACTACCTCAAAGACATAGTTTACAGCAACAATCCCCAAACTCTAGTGAACCTTAAAGAAAATATTCGTCGAGAAATTAGCGCAAACGAATCAAGTTTACGGCAGCGTGTGGCGTGTAACACGAGGCTCCGTTTTGAACAGTCAGTGGAACTCGACGGAAGACATAATGTTCAAAAATTGAAATCCGCATTATTATTGTCGTTTAATATTTCAAATAAAACAATATATCAAATGCATATTTGTTTATTTAATTTTGAAAACATAAATCTGTCGACTGACACCCTGTACAATCAAGCCCTTGACGGAGCTCTAAGATATTTGAGACTTCATGCAAAAATGCGAGTAGATTAGTAAATGTCGAACGCTTTCGCATACAAACCGTTTTTGACTATGATTAAATATAATATTCTTGCAGTTAAAATTTAAACTATTACAAACAACTTATTCAAAAAGCTTGGGAATACAGGATAGTTTAGAGATTGGTCTGTAATTACTGATGTCAGACTTGTTTCCCTTTTTAAACTTAATAAATGCCTTCTTCCATATGACTGGGAATCAACCTGAGCTTAGATTAGCTTCTTAGCAAATATTCGAAGAAGGGGAGATGCTACTACTGATTTACATTTTTTCAAGACAATTGAAAGAAGTCCAGAAAATTAATCATTTTTAAGGAAGGCAAAGTAATCCAAAATTTTGCCTAACATCATTTTAACATTATTGAATTCAATCTGGAGACAGTCGGGATTTTCAATGAGTTTTTGTACAAATTTCTGGGGTACTAAAATCATCTTTGTTATAAGTAAAATTTAGTGGATGTCCATTAGATTTCCTTTTTGTAGGTACTAATGAATTTCGAAAAGTTTTTTGGGTCAACATTTAGAGAACTTTCCATATCTATAAGATATTAGACATATAAATAATTGAAGAGAGATTTAAACTCTTCAAAGAGATTAACATAAACTTCACGACCTTTAGGGGGCATGCTTTTTATGAGATTTTTCCAAGCCTTGTTGCTCTTGTTTCAAAGCATTTTAAGCTACTTGGAAGACAAAATCTGGAATTTTGGATATTTATAGATAAACTATATCTTTTACACAAGTTTCCAATACATTGTAAAAGTGTGAAATTGCAACGTCAACGTCAATTAAAATTGGTTTATTCTGTTGAAAATTTGATTTCCGAAATTCAAAAGAGTATGAACAGTCTTGCGAATTACTACTTTTTTAGTACAAAGTCAAGAAAAACATCAAGTGGGGGATGGTATTTACCTTTTTTCGATATAGCAGAATTTATTTTTCCTACTGCATGCCGGTCTTATAGCGTCAGATGAAAAAACTAAATCGAGATAAATAGCAAGAAGAAATTCAACAAAAGCTGTAACCTGACTTTTTGGAGAAATGTAGACGTTTAAAACAAATAACTCTTTTGACTCTTCAGCGATATTTTAACGCAAATAATCAACTGTCAGGTTAAAAGGGAATTTTATGAAAGTTGTGTTAAAATAGTTTCTAATAACTAGTAAGACTTCGCCACCTACTGAATATGCTGTATGTTTTGATATCATTCAAAATGTAATCAATTTAAGAAGACGTTCCATAAAAAAAAAAAAAACAAAAATCATCTAAAAAGTTGATTCCACGAATGATTTTAATTATATTTTATTTTTTAAACTTTATTCCAATTCTAAAAAAAGCTATCCCATTCGTAATGAAACTCATCCTTATAGATACATCACCCAAGCCTGTGGGAAGATTCCTGATGCCCAGATAAGGAAAGAAAATATCTATGCTGCAGTTATATGGGTAATGGGTGAACATAAACGCGATGACGATGGCTTTAGCAAACACTGAAAACTGTTAGAAGTTAAGTGTAGAAAAAGAGCAGGAAGAGAAACCACAAAGTAGGATTCCATTTGTCTGGCCTCCCATCTTCCATCCAATCCCCGTATATGCTGTATACATAAATGCAAGGAATTGATTTTTTTTAAAGGTTTCTTTGCACACTGATCTTTCTGTCTTTTCTTTTAGCCTTTGGAATTTAACTTAAAAGTGAGGGCGATAGTTTCTATAAAAGAGGAAGAAAAAATGTCCTGCATTCAATACGTGTATAGTGAACACGGATGAGGATTGAGGATGTTGATGTTGAGAGATGATGATGAGAGTAGGTACGTAGAGATGACGAGTATACCCTATGTATACTAGGAACAAAATTTATATTTGAATAGAAAAATCTACAAAAACATGGGGTGACATCGACATCATGGACAAAAGAAATGGTGGCACATATTCTGGTATATAAAAAGAGATGTACCTTTGCTGATGGATATATTTTCTCGAATGTATTATGGACATCCTGAGGTTTATTTGTTTTGTTTTTCTTTTTTATTATTTTGCTTTCTAAAGTTTTTTTCTGGGTCTACTGTCCTCGTACCAGCAGAAATTAGCTTATAAAAGTGAATATCTTCCGCTGTTAGTCTTTGATAATGCTCTTGGAAGACTTAAAAATGTATGGAATTGGATTTTATATTAAAACTTTAAACTTATGTATGTATATAAAAATACTTCTAAAAATGTTTAGTATGTCAAACTATTAAGCCTCCTAAAAGAAAGTTTTGTTATATGAAGAAAAGTACCAAAAATATGCAACGAATTCGTAAGAAACCGTTGTCTTAGAGCTACAAGGATGATTTGGGAATTTATTTGTTTTATACTGTCTACGGTTGACATTACGTATCGCTTTTGCGAAAGATTTACTTCAAGAAATAAAAAAAAAACAGGAATTTTTAAAAACACGAGTAATAGAATCTCATATATCGTTATTGCAAGAAAAACGAGCGAACGTTTTCGTTTAGATTTGTATTGATTTTGAACCCTGGAAATTATATAGGGTGTCCCAAAATTAACGTAAGATTTCTTGCGTTAATTTTGGGTGTCCCAAAATTAACGCAAGAAATCTTGCGTTAATTTCAAACAAGTTGATATACATATTTATTTAGAAACGAAATCTCATCAAATGGTAACCTTTTTGGATTGATTAAGTGTTTAAAAAAATACTTGTCTTTATAAAGGGTGTCCCAAAATTAACGCAAGAAATCTTGCGTTAATTTTGGGACACCCTATATAAAAAAGTTTGCTTATTTTTTAAAAATTCGAAAAAGCTGAACTTAAAGTGAAAAATCTTCATTTATACTTCCTTAGCACTATCTAAAAAGTAACCCTAAATGTATGGCAATCATTGTCAGGGCAGTAAGATCCAGTTTCATCTAAATTAGTTACAAACCCATATGAGCCCAGATGGTTCACCACAAACTCCATTCTTTGATTGTCTTCCACATTACAAAAAAACGCCCAAAGAGATAAAATGGCAGCTTTATGCTTAGTTCGTTCCTAAATCCAAGTCTTCAATTTCAGTAAAAAAGTATCGATTGATATGGCTCATCAGCCCCCACCGTTAAAAAGAAAAATTATTGTCCAATTCAATCTGTACAAACTGCAAAAGGTTAACCAAACGGATAGTTCATCTTCAATTAGTATAGTCACTTGCACAAACTTGCGTTGAGCAGGTACTATGGTCGAGTTGAAGGGCCAAACATTCTTTAAAAAGAAAATGAACTCACTCTGGAATAAGTTGTTCAAGTGTAAAGCGACTCATTTCGTTTCTTGAAGCTACGAGTATGATATAGATTATCTGACAAGATTTCTAGCGAGAAACACCTGTCAGTGTCAAAATAACCTATGATATAAAAAGAATCCTGTGTAGGGTGGCCCGCTTTGTATATAAAAATCACTTTATAACAAAACCCAAATTAAGCCTTTTGTCTTTTCAATATTATAATTGTTGGTATAAAAACTGTACATAATATTTATCCAGGAATATATACACTCAACAAACATAATTTTGGACCAGGGAACTTCCTCAGCAACATTTTATTTCAAAGTTCTATGCATGTCTCAAGCTTTCTGTAGTTAGTCTGAGTTTTTTCTTGATTTTTATAAAGTTAGCTGAACCGTTTTTACATGCTATGAAAACTGACAAATTTTCACTCTGGTGGTTTTCCCACAAATCAATTTTTCCACCCTGTAATTAATAATGCCTTAACACATACATTTAAAAATATTGCAAATTAACCATAAAACGGCATTAAGAAAGATACAAACCGCATTAATATTCGATTATTATCAGTATTAAATTTGTATTGGGATGAGTTTTTGTTTCTGGTATGACGTGTCCTTACGACATGAGCTGAGATGGGCTACCTTCACACTGCCCATAAAAATAATCCGCACGCTTCAAGCTTATCCTAAGACTCTTCATAAACGTTAGAAAGATCTCGTCCCAAAAAATATAAAATATCAGGAAACTAACTTATCGACAGAAATGGTTTGTGCATTTGATAAGTTCGTTTAAATACACGAACCATTTCTTTTGATATATATGTATTATTTTTCCAATATATATTTCATATTTAAATTTTAATAAAACATTAAATTTGTCAACTAACTATTAATTTATATGCAATTAAATATAGTTAGCATACTCTAGAGAAAAGTCTCTTCCTTTTTTGACACCTTATTTGTGGAAATTGGTTCAATGTAAGAGCTAGAATTACATGGTCAACGTAAAGGGCCAACGCGTTGACTCTCTGTATCAACGCACCGTCAACTTTCGCAGCGTATGTGAGTCAGCGTGACTATTGCTGCCAATGCGTTGACTCGCAAAACTTTGACGATATAAAAAAATGAATGTATCATATACACAGTTAATGTGACAAATGAAATTAATTTATCAGTTATTAGTTAAATAGCAACAAACAAATGGCTAATAATGGCTATTTTAGCTGCATACCTAATGGAAGCAGCACATACAATGAAAAGGATTAAATCAGAAGCATAACCCTTTGCGAAACCACCGTTCTCTCTAGACAAAAAATTAGTTTAGGCTCCGATAACACCCTTAAGTTTTATTCAAAACATTCGGCGCAACAAAATTAATAAATGTTAATATTATAATAGTCCACTTAATATAGATCGTCTTTATAATAAATAAAATGCAAGACTGAGTCACACGAACTTGCTCCTGTATGCAAAGAGTCTGTTTAAAAAACTACCTATATAAGATTTAAAAATATACCTGTAAAATAAGTTTGTCTTCAAAGATACAAATGCCATTTGATTTGTCATAAAAACCTCCATTTTTCATTTTTTTTTTGTTTGAAAATCGTTAGACCGGTTTTATTTAAATTAATTTTTTTAAATATACAAATTTTCCATTTTTTCTTAAAAATATTTTTTGTTATGCAGTTGTTTAGTGATTGTAAATATACGTTTTAGATTTGAATTTCGTAAAAAAAATGTGGACCCTTTTTCGAGATATCGGATTTAAAAAAAAAATCAATATTTTTTCAAAAATCCAAAAAAAAACATATACACTTTTTAACAACAAATATTGAAATCGGTTCATTAGTTCCTGAGAATTATAAAAACAAAATTACGGTTCTATGAGCGGTACCCTTCTGGAGCAATACAAAAATACATTTTTTAGCTAAAAGAAGCTAAGTTAAGAAAAAGAACCTAGACAAAAGTTAATACTAATCAAAAAATTAAGACAGTATTGATATGGGGTACACTTTTTTCGGGTCCAAAAGCAAATAGTGGAGGGAAATTTTGTTGTCAAGAATAGAAATTTAGTCTGGATGAATCATCATACGAAACTAATTTTAACAAATAAGGGGTCAAAACAAAGAGAATTTTCCGTAAACTATGCGAATTGTATTTTATTGAATATTAATTTATAATTTGTTGAAAAAACTTAAGTTTTTATTATAATAAAAATATGAAATACTCGGAAAATATTATGTTAAGGGAAATGGTTTGTGTATTTGAATGAACTTATCGAATACACACCTTTTTTTTGTCGGTAAGCTAGTTTCCAGGTATTTCCATTGTATACACAAGGGTGCGATTCATCCCAAGACACAACTCATCTTAGGACAACTCATCCCGGAAATGAAAAATAATTGTAAGCATACTTAACGAAAACAATTGTTTGTGTATTCGACTAGTGTTGTTTACAGTCAGACTCTTGTGCGTTTTGGATTTTAGTTATGAAGTGCACGTAAGCATTTGTTGTAAAGGTTGTACGTAATATAGGTATTATGTGTATAGGTTGAAAAAGTGATTCTATTAGAAAATACATATACTCTTTCTGGCCCGTTTCTTTAACTTGTACTAACTATTTATTCTTTTATATAGGCGAAGACAAGTTAAATATGTATGAAACAACCTTATTCTCAAAGAATAATATTTTAAAATCATATACAAAAAGGTACCAAGATAATACTTCTTGATAGACACTTTAAAATAGATTTTTGATTAAATATATCATATTCGTTAATCCTATGCAGTGGCGCTACACGGCCATCGTTGGTATTTACAATAGTTATAGTTATAAAAATACATAAATATGTACCAAATGTATTAATTTGGATAAAAGATAGGAATGTAATTAAAATTTTGTCAAAATAATGCGTTCTTTCGTGCTCATGCACAGGATTTGATCTGGTGAGATGGGAGGGAATTACATTTAATACAGTTAAAATAATTTAAAAAGAAAACTTTTTTAAGATTAAAAATTTTACCTGAAAAATAAGTTTGTCTTCAAAAATTTAAATGCCATTTTATAAATCAAAAACCCTTGATTTTTCAAAAAAAAAATCGAAAATCGTTAGAGCGGTTTTTTTTTTAAATTATTTTTGTACTTATACAATTTTGTTTGGTATGCAGTTGTTATAAATATACGCTCTACATTTGAATTTCGTAAAAAAATGTTGACCCGTTTTTGAGGTATAGAATTAAAAAAAAAAAAATCAATATTTTTTTTAAAAATCCAAACGAAAAAAAATTGCACTTTTAATAAACAAATATTGAAATCGGTTCATAAGTTGTTGAAAAAATAAAAAAAAAAAACAAAATAACGGTTCTATGAGCGGTACCTTTCCGGAGCAATACAAAAATATGTTTTTCTTACTAAAAGAAGCCAAGTTAAAAAATAAAATTTTAGAGAAAATTCAAAAAAAATTATCGTTTTTTTTTTTTTTTGAGAAAATTCGAATTTTCGTTTTTTGACCAAAAAATTGTATCTTTTTGACGGAATCGCGGGACCCACTTTTTCGACTTCTCTCCCATTAAAATCTCGAGTTAAAAAATGTTTACGAATGCAAAACTTGCCATATACTATACATACATATGTACATACATACATACATACATAATGTAGTTACTATATGTCGCAAGTAAAAATCAACCAACAAAACAACATCATCTTCCTACGATTTCCTATTTACGAAATAAAAGACCGACTTTGTTCAAGACTAAACCCTCCCTGTTTAACATTACACAAAATTATAATTTAAAAAATCCATGCTGCTTTAATGATATATGTATAAGCAATTTTTTGGCAGAAAATCTAAGAATCAAGGAAAAGGAAGCAAAAAAATAAATAAAACTTTACCTGTATTTATAAATTAAATTTTAAAACAATCTTGTAACTTCGTTTCCATATTGTACGTTGCTATAGAAATACATTCAAAATATGCGTTGACTTGGTATATTAAATTCTGCCCTGTCAATGTTCGGACACAGTCATTGCAATGACCGATAGTCCCACAAATAATTCATCGTATCCCAATAGCATTTACACACTCATTACACGGTCACAAAATAGGGTCAACGTGAGCGTCAATGTGTCGTCAACACGTTGACAGCATTTTTCGTTCACGATCACACGACGACGACGCGACGTGACACCCTTGGGACAGATTGTGACGTCATTTTTCCGTCAATGAGTAAACGCGTTGATCGTCTAATAGTAGCTTTACTAACTTAATAATAAATATGATGATAGATCTTCTGTAGAGACTTCCAAAGTTAAACAAAATAATGTCAAACACTGAACATCAAATCGATAAAGCGCAACCAGAAAATTAAGTTGTGGGCAACTTTAAAATACCTCGAGGTACGGGGTTATAGAACACAACTGCAAGATATGAGTATATTTTTTAGTTAAGCTTATAAAATCTCTTCCTTTATTTTCCATTCTTTTTAATTTAAAGCACACAATTTGCAATATAACGAAACAACCTTGAGGTAAAGTACTTGGCCCATAAAAAGCTGTTTCAAGTTCAGCTTTTAAAGCAATTAATCTTTTTCTTTTAATTTAAATACAAAAAATTAAAATTTTCATATCGTTTTAATATTACTTTCTTATTTTTGGTCGGTTTGATGAGTGTCTTTTACTAAGCACCCACGTCTCGCATCCGTATGTGAGTTCTGGCAGGACTATGGTAGGTATACATCAGGAGTTTCGAAGTTGCCGACGGTCGTAAAGTTTGATAAGTCGTATTGAAATGAATAATTAAAAAACGAAACTAAAATTTTCTTTCATTTTACTCTCAGTGTATCTAAGCAACACTATAAAATATAGATTTCCTTATTCATAAACTCATTGCTTTTTGTTTTTGTAACACAAAATATACAATTTCCTACAACATTTATGAATAATTTTTTAAATAACGTACAATTTATATTTGGCTAAAGGACACACCTCAGTAATGGGGTCATCATTCATAATTTAACGTGAAAATAATAATGTTTATTTTATGTTCAAGTCTCTGTTTTATATTCACCTATTCAAGGACAACGTTTTGACTTTTTAGAAGGTACTATAACAATACCTATACCTCCTTTTAGGATCACAAAACTTTTGCAAAGGGGTTTTTTAATGATTCAAACTGACCGTTTAATTGGCAACATGCTAAATTCTAATTAAGTTCACAAAGATACATATTTTGAAAAAAAGGAAAACAAAAATAAAGCTTTTTGTGTGACCTTCTCCCTTGGCACTTGGCATTACCATATTCAAGGTGTTTCTTCATATTGCTTTGTTCATTTTTATTATGTTGGGGTTGTTTTCTTTCGTTCTGGAACTAACGTATACACAACAACAACAAAAAACTATAAATGCCCTCCGTAGTTATAGTTACTAAAATATTAAATGTACATATATGACTAAAACAAGGAGTTGCTGAATTAACTATGTCCGCCCCCGGTCTGAGTTCAATTTACATTACCTACCTAACTTTGTGATCCAAAAGGAGCTTTGTAAGGACAAGGGAAAATGTCAGTTCAGGGTGCAGAAATGGTTGGCTTGAGAGTTTAATCCCTTGTCAAATGACAGGAGTTGCAATTGGAGTGTCTGTATATGAATTATAAAGGTTTAAGCAATTTCTGTCTAGAGGGAATGGCTCTTTAAATAAGTCTTCCCTTTTATTGGAAGGTATTGATTCTTGATGTTTTAAAATAGCCAATTTCTTCTTTTTGTCTAATCCGTTCACGGGTCGTTTGCCCTTTTGGAGAAGGGCAGTACTGTATAATTAGGATATTTAAATATTTGAAGCTTTGAAGGAACGGACTTCGGAAGGTAGGACAGACTCACTATTACCCTTATTTCTATAACTTTATTATTCACAAAACGAATGCAATTTTGCTTCGTTATGGGCGTTTACTTTACCTTTTTCCGTCAAGTTGTTCTGTACTGAACACTCGACTTTTGTTGCGGGATATTAACGTGGCATAATGTTGAAGTTTTGCTTTTCTATTTTTCTTTCTTTTTTTTTCGTCTTCTCTGTTGACCGTGGTGTCTATCTTCTACGTCTTCGTCGGTACAGAAGAAGATACTTTAACATAACGAAGGGGACATCTCATTCAATTGATTAAATAATTGTGATCTTTATTTAAAAAAGAAAAATGAAAAGAAAAGAAAAATTTTGTAAGAATTTAATGTATTTTCATTTCTCTGATAAAAGTGTTGACGTGAAAAATGACATCTTTCAAGGGGATTTCTTCAGTTTACTTGAAGTAGCTTTTTGTTTCTTTTGATTTTCAATGATTTTTGCTGTTGAAATTTTACTGTGCAATATTTTAAAAAATTTAAATTTAAATGAACTAAATATGTAGTTGCATATAGGGTGGGCCATCAAGTGGTTTCTTTTTAAATCATAAGGTATTTTAACACTGATGGCCATGCCATGCAACAATCGAATTTTGTTGGCACTAAATTCTCAAATCATCAAATCAGCTCTGTCCTTAGCTAGCTGGAACCGGGATGATAAGTGTCTTATAAAAGGTGACTAGGGCCTTACTACTCAATTGCTTTCTTAGCCCAAAGGAACAGCGTTTTGAAAGAGTTATTCTTCGGTTGATTTTAGCGTTGGTGCCTTCGTTTAAATGTATAGCTGTGCCTAAGTAGGCAACTACCTCAAAGTAATAGATATCCATTATAAAGTTTTGTTCAAGACGTCGTCGTTCAATGTCCTTTCTTGTGACAGCATATACTTGGTTTTGTCCTCATTGACGACTTGACTTAATCCATATTCTCCGCTTCCGTCGCAATGTTCAAAACGCGCCACTGACACTTTGAACTTCCAATTCTGTTCTTATCATCGGCGTATCCGTGTTATTGGGTGGACCATTAGAAAATTGCGCCTTTATTGTTGACGATTTAACTTGCATAATTTTTTCCAACAGGATGTTGAAGAAGTCGCATTATGGGGCAACGCCTTGTCAAAAACATTTTTTGACATCAAAAGCATCAGTGAGATCTCTTCGGACGTTGATAAAGTAGTTTGCAGTCTCCAATGTCATTCTGTATTAACGGACACGTTTAACAGGGATGTCAACACTAGGCATTGCTCTGTAAATTTCTTCCCTATAGATGCTGTCGTACGCGGCCTTGAAATCTATAAAGAGATGGTGGGTATTCATTTGAAATTCCTGGGGTTTTTCCAAGATCTGCCGTTATGTGAATATTTGCTCAATGATGGACTTTCCTGGTCTGAAGCCACACTGGTATGGATCCATCAGGTTTTTAAATAACAGCTTCAGACGTTCAGTATAGAAGAAAGGACCTTCTAGGCGATGTTTAGGAGACTTAGAGCTTAGACTTTGAATTTGGCGTAGCTCTGAAGGTCTCCTTTCTTGAGGATTGAGCAAACTATGCTTTCTTTCTTACTCCTTATCAAGTCATCGGCTGCTTCTTTGAAGCTTTGACGGAAGCGATGCCGTCAGCTCCCGCAGCTTTGTTGGACTTCAGATGTGATATAGATTTTTTCACTTAGTCTAGGTCGGGTATGCGGAATTGTTGTTCTGCGTTGCCTAAATGAACAATGTTATCTCCCTTGCAGCGGGATTCGATTAGTCATCTCCGCTGTTTACATTTTAGAGAAATCATGTTTCCATATTCTCAGCATAGACTGCGGTTCCACTACGATGTATCCCTGATCATCTCTACAAGCTTTTGGTAAAATTTACGAACCTCATTCCTGTTGTCCTGACATCCTTCTATCTCCTCAATCGTGAGCTTCTCGTGCTTCCTTTTATCTTTCGGAGAAGAGAACGGTGTTTCTCTTTCTTTTTCTGCTGCGTTGAGCTCGCAAGCAACTCTGGTCCTTCTATGCAGCGCCATGATTCTAACATGAATAAATGTTTTCGAAAATTATTGAAATGGTAACCAAAGTCTCCCAAAAACTATATACCTATAAGCTTTAAGTGAATCTTGCGACATTATTTCCTTCACATTCAGAATATGAAACAAATTTCCATTTATGCTATATTCTCTTCGAATTCGCACAGCAAAGTGCTTTAAACTTATATTATGTTCTTCGACATCGAAGTAGGTAATTTTTATAAGCATTATAAAACAATCTATTAAACTTTCTTAATACCTACTTATGTTCATATTTTATTGAAGAATATTTATACTAGGTCCGTTCGCGTACTTTCTGCACTAAAATTCGTAAAAATAAATATTTTAAAGAGTGGGGGTAAAATTCTCTCACCAAAAAAAAAAACTACAAAAAAGTAAGCGAACGGGAAAACAACAAATTTTTCACACAATATTACTCTCTTGTTGCTGTTCTTTGAAAATTTGTTTTTAAATTTTATAACTGACAGCAAAAGCGAGCAATTTATTTAATTTATTTGAATTTCTATCAAATTTGAAATTTTCACAAATCAGCCCAAAGAAATTTCTTGGGCTAAAATTCGTAGGTTGGGGAAATATTTTACTCTCTTGTGAGCGCTCTCTTTTACGAAAAACTACAAAATTTTTGAGTACGCGAACATGATTTGGTTAAATTTCGTATTTTTTAGTAAAATTGGACTGTTTTAGGAGGGTACGCGAACGGACCTACTATTTGTCGTCATATAAAATTTCAAAATAACTTTTGAGTTTTCAAACCACCTCATAACTCATAAACCCCCCCAAGAAAGCAAACTTAATTGCAGGTCCAATTCAAATCCCATTAAGATTGTATGGAAAACTTTAACATTGAAAAAAGAAAAAATCAAGAAATAAGTTCAAACTTTTGCTCTGCATATAAATATTTCTTCTGCAGATTGTTGGTAAGCTTCTTCCATTTTTTTAAGAGCGCTCAAAAGATGTGTCACCTTTAAAATTTGCATTTGCAAATAATATTCTGCTTTTGCTTTTGGTTTTGCATCCCTTCCCGCCGCCGCCGTAAAGTCGAATTAAAAAATAGTAGAAGAATAAAATGAGGACTCCATAAGTTTTCGCATCCAGGATTCTTTGGGAGGAAATCTGATGGAAATCACATCGCACAATTGAAACTTTTCTATCCTCTCTTCCTCATCCGGGTTCTTTTAGTAGGTTTGGTTTCTTTTTTTTTTTAGAACCAACGAACGAACAGAAAAATAAAAGAAGTGGATATAAACTCCTTTTCATCTTCAACTCATTCAAAAATGGCTTGGTTTAGTTGACATAGCCAATAGAAAAGATAGAGTATAACATTCCTGTAGAACAGCAACCCTTAGGTTAGAGGTAGGTTGTTGGTGCGGGATAAAATATGAAATAAATATTATGAAAATTCCACTCTTATGAAAACCGTCATATAATATCAAGAGGACCAAAAGTATATTAAAAGGTTTCAGCGAAGTTGTGCTATCTTACTGATGAATTTTTTAGTAGGGTTAAGGTTGGTTTATGATTATGATTTTAAGATTTCAGTTTTGGTTTTCGTTTTTTTGAAAGAAAAGATCTTGAGTTTTCCCTTTTTTGTTTTGGAATTTTTGTTTAACGAATAATAACACTTAAATTAAATTAACTTTCGATTTATTCCTGTAATAAATTTGGTTTTTGAACTGATTATAATAACTTTACAGTAAGGAGTTTCATTTTGAATAGCACACTATTTGATCAATTGCCAGATTTGACGCTGTCATCTTTTGACAAGTTAAAACCGCACCTTTACTAAAATTGGAACTATACAGGCTTTATCGAGGTATTGAAATTGTAAAAACGCACAACGCAATTTTACAGTCAAAGTTCGCAAAATGAAAGCACTTATAAATCATCTTGAAGAACCTATTAGTGAAACTGGTCTTAAGTTACTGATGTGTATAGCATTGGTACCGTGTATATCGCTCTAGAACGACTGTAGCCCAGAGTGTTGATGAAAAACCAGGTTTGTCGTTTCTCTAAGAACAATTCGAGCTCTTTCCGCCAAATTATAGTAAACCCCTCTCTTCGAACACATCCATCGAGCTTGAAGGAGGTATCAAACGTACCAACAGATGGAAATGAATAACTCGAGAATTGATTTAGATACTCTGATAAAAATCTCTATCCGTAGTAGGATTTCTTTTGTTATTTGTTATTCTCCGACACTCTTCCTTATTTGTATAAATGATCTTTTGTCAGAAACTTCTAACTCCTAATGACAGTTCCCTCCGCTTTCAAGATTCTCATCCTTGTTTTTTTGGACGTGGACTACAAATGGCAGCGTATGATAAGCTCATTCAATTCTGAACTTGAAAGCATTATCCAATAGGGAATCAAAAACTGTGAAGAATTTAATGTTTCAATAAATCGATGCTTTCTAATGTTGCAAAAGCGTAACTCTATCCCAATGCCACTATCAGTAGGTGGTACTTGCATCGATGAGACTGAAATGCTTTCAGTTCTAGGTATGTGCATCACAAACCAATTGTTGTGACGGGGACCACATATTCGACATCGCCAAAAATATTGCTAAGTGTTTAGGTTTTCTCCGACGATGCAAGAAGTTTTTTATCTAGCTCTAAATTATAAAGCATATTCCCATATCTAGGCAAGTGCTCCAAAAACCCACTTGAGTCTCTTGAACAGCATTCAAAAGAAAGCTCTAAAAGTGATAGGTGAAAGTTATCTAAGTGAAACTTTTGTATCTCTTGAGAACTGTTCGTTATTTTCATAAACAATGCTCCAGCGAAATAGCCAGTTGCATTCCTCCCCTCATACAATTCCAACGTAATATCTGTTCTTCTAGAAATGCTCATCAGTTTACCCTAGAGCCGAATTTCGGACGTATTGTAAAGTATAGAGATTCTTTTTTTAGTCGCACTACACGAATGTGGAATGCCTTACCAGACTTAATATTTCCCAATCATTACAATGTTCACACATTTAAAGGCAATGTGCATCGGTATCTCCTTTCTAATCATATCCTCCCTTCCTACTTTATCGCACTGTGTTTAATCAATATAATTGTAGCGATCCATACGCCACCTTAATAAAATTTAATGTAAAAAATGTCCTTCTCACTACTCTTTATATAAATGTAAATATATTACTGTAACCTGGCAATGCCAAAGAAATGAAATGTCAAATAAAATGTAACCCTCAAATGAAATGTCAAAAATTAAACTATTTTAAATTAATCAGTCATGATATATGTATATCAGCTCTGTGGAGTAAAACCTGCCGCTTCTTGATTGCCTTGACAGTATTTAAAGCTATAATTATTGGGCATTGTATATTTTCCCTTAATTATACCTCTGTAAGAACCACGCCCCTTGTTCAGCTCAGTACGGTAGAGTTCCCTCAGCCACTGAGTCCTGATGAAAACTTTTCTTTATAACCGACGACACTTCCTCGTTCATCTCTGATCTCCTACAATATAAATTCTTACTGTACTACGGATAACTTTTCCAAAAAAAAACACGACCGACGTTTATTTCCAACAAGATGGTGTGGAGCTACGTGCCATTTAAGTAACGAAAAGAAAAAAGTTTGGCGACCACGTGATTTCTCGAAAAAATGGTTGAATTGTCACCGATATTTTGTGATTTAATACTTAAGATTTTTTTCTTTAGACGATCTGAAAGATAAGCCCACAATCGATTCAAGATATTCGCTTTGTTGCAAATTAAGACAGATGATAGAAGTGTTGATGATTTTAGTCGAAGTAAAGTTTAAGTTTGTATAAAATAAATAAATAATACATTAATGTTATTTTAATATGCCCTAAGAAAAAGGCAAACGAATAGCAGTTTGTTTCTTTAAACAAAATCTGGTTCTGTGCATATTGCATAAAGCTTTACAAAGACTTCAATTTAAATTTTTGAAAAATTGAATTTATGAAGTTTTTAGTTTTCGTCGTCATTATGATGAGTACCAAAAAGAAAGATAAATTATATCTATTTATATTTAAAAAAAAAATGAACTGAAGATGCGACCTGCTGCTTCAAAATTCTATGAAAACACAACCCGCTTTGTACAACCAACGTATTATACTCGTATAGTGAGTTGTAGTTGCAGTTGCAGTTGCATTTTCAGTCTAGGGAATTGAATTCCATTACAGCTACTCTAAATTCCATTTAATAAATTCCCGTCAAAATGGGTATATGTAGATATGAGTTGGTAGGTATGTACTCGTATATGTATTAAAACTCATTCATCATTGCAATTGCAAATAAAGTCCCTAAAAGCTTTTTGGGTGGTATATAATATGAGCTGAGCATAAGCATGGGTGATATGAGACTATCCTTTGAAACGAAGCAGCCAGCACCCACAACCTGACAGTTAGTCCTTTAACGAATTAGCTTCATAATATTCATACAGCAATGTGAACTTACGTGACTGGCATGGCGCATTGCATTTGGAAAATGCAACCAAACACAACAATGTCACTCGCACAGTTTGAGTCAGTCAGACGTGTATAAACGTTTGTTATCCCCTAATGAAATATAGCAAATTGCCGTCATTATTTTCAAAAGGCCACCCATCTACGAACTTCCCCCTCTCCGCTATCTACCTCACGTACACACAACTAGCTTCTACATAAATATGATGTACACAGTTGTGATAATAATAATTAAGCCACAAAACGAACAAAAATATTGTAATTCTGCATCAACTTAAATTTCTACGTATGTTAGAAAATTACAACAATTGCGAAGAAGAATGTTCATTTGCTCTCAAATTGCTTGAACACAAAGAAAACAATACTTTTTCAAAGGATTAAGATGTCCTAAATTCGAATCTCGAATTTGAATTTTTCTATTAGATAGATAGATAGATAGATAAATTCTTTATTTTTTCATCACAAAGTTTACAAATTTTTATACTTAAGAATAAGGACATGCCAATACTGCCGTCTGCCTGAATTTTTCTATTACATCAGGTTTTTTAAATATGTTTCTTTAAAAACGCTAAAAACAATTAAAAACGATGTTTTTAAGGCTAAGCTAAAACTCGAGATATCTTTTAACAAAAAATTGTATGCTGATTTTGCAAGTACAAAATTTTCTATTTAAATTTAAAATCATTTTGGTATCTTACTTGGTTTCTGGAAATTCTTATTAGTTATGAGTCTTTATTTGATTCTATATGAAGTTTTGAACAAACCTTAAATTTAATACTTTCATAGTTCTAAAAAATACGTTTTGAAGTTAATTTTCAATGTTGATTTCGAATCCAAACTTTTATTTTAACTATTTGCTCAAGTCGTAAAAATACTCGTTTTCAACATTATTTTTTATATTTTTGTATATATTGATATAATAGAATTGCTTAGAAAACAGATTCGTAACAAGAACAAAATATATATTTAAACCGATTTGCTTCTTTCGCATTTTTGTGAGACAGGTGAAATTTAACAACTTATGTAGATTTTTCGAATGTTATAAATGAAATAATATAAATATTTTAACTGAATATTGAAGAAAGGGATTATATTATGTTTTGAAAAAGTATAATGTTCTAAGTAACCAAAAATAGAGCTTAACTCCATTTGACAAAAAAATAATCATCTGTCAATTGTGTCAAAAACTCAAAACTTTTGTAAAAGTAATACAATCTTCTAGAATTTTTTTCCGAAGGTTAAGTTAGGGACGTGCTTTGAATTGACATCGCTTCAAATTATGGACTATGTGAAGATTTGAAGATACAAACTTGAATGAAATCTTTGATGGGAATAAAGCAGAGGTAATATAATATTAATCGAAGACATCGTTAATCGCAGAGAGATCTTCACAAAAGCCCGGATTTTTTAAATTTTATCATTTAGAGTGACCAGTGTTTGGAAATGATGGAAGACCGTACGTCAGTCGTCCTTAACTCAAACAATTGAACTTTAAGCACACAAAGTAGACTATTAAACATGCGTCGAGGGCCCCAAATTAATGTTTTTAGAATAATTCACTTCATATGAGCTTGTGCTCTTACAGATCAATACAAAAATGACAATGAAATCTAAAACGATACTTTTTTAAAAGATTAATATGTCGTGAATTCTTTTCTCGCCCTTTAAGTTTTCTATCACATCTGCTTTCTAAAATATGCAGCTTTAAAAATTCTAAGGACAATCAAAATCGGGCTTTTTAAGATTAATTTAAAACGGGAGCGTATCGGAACCCGCTTTTTAAAATCCCGTTTTTAAAAAATCCCGAAAAAAAATTTTTAAATCCCGTCTTTTAAAATCCCGCTTATTCAAAATCCCGATCAATTACAATCCCGCTTTTTAAAATTCCGTCAAATACAGACAATCCCGTCTTTTTTTTTACAAAATAATTGCAGTAAACTAATAACAATGGGAGTCAAATGTTTGAATGTTAAGTTACTTGACGAGAATATAATAATATCGTAATTTGTCTTGTTTTTACTGTACACAAACATTAATTTTTGTTTACAATATTAACTTCTGCATAAACAATATGCATCCTACAACAAATCTACCTCTCGTTTACGGTTTTACCGCTATTGTTGACTTTGTTAGTTGATTTAATATTGTTTTTTTGCTTTGTTTTAAAAGAATACTACTTTACTTTATGTTTTTATTTTTTGCTATTTTATTTTTGTTAAGGGTTACAATAAAATGACTTTAGAAAAATATCTCATTTTTTTAATTTGTTTTCATTTTTTTATAATTTTGATTTTGCAATAAAAACTAGTGCTTTTTTTAAAAAATCGCACGATTTTTTAAAATTTTACAACTAGTTTTTATTACAAAATTTGGATAGTAAAAAACGAGATTATGAAAAACGGGATTAAAAGAAACGGGATTACAAAAAGCGGGATTTTTAAAAATCGGGATTATACAAAGCAGGATTATAAAAAACGGGATTTTAAGTAATGGGAATATAAAAACCGGGATATCGAACCCAATCCAGTTAAAACACTACACATCTTTTAAAAATAAATTGTATGATAATTTTCCAAAGTACAAATCTTTTTCTTCTACATAGATAAAGTTTAAATCATTTTCTCATTAGTTATGAGATGACTTATAGGTCTTCATTTGACTCAATCTGAAGTTTTGAAAAACCTTGAATGTAATATTCCTTTTTGTTTTTGAATAAATCGTTCTCGAGTTAATTGTTAGTGCTGATTCCGAATCCGAACTCCGACTTTTTGTTTAATATATTCCAAAATCCTGACGCCTTCCTAATGAAATCAAAAATAGCTTTTATATCGTTTTCCGTTTTTCTATTAAGAAACGTTTTAGCATAAATGCTTTAGAATTCTTACAACTATTGAAGATTTATTGATGAATAAGTAAGCTAATGAAAATTTTTAAACGAAATATTAAAATAAAGTATTGAAGATTTGGAAAATAACCACGAACTATATTGAAAAAAACAACTTTACGATTTCAAAAACCTGTCGTGATAGATTGATTTTGAATTCGAATTCGAATTCAAACTAAAGCCATCAACAATCTTAGAAAAAGTATAATTTGATTGCCACCTATACATTATTTCACCAGTTCAATCATTTGAGCATCGATTGTTTATCGTTAGCTTGGATTTTTTTAACAAGATAACGACCCAAAGCAATGTTGTCGGATAGTAAAATCCTGATCTAAATCCAATTCGGTTTAAATTCTGGAGTAACCTGCCCGAAGTCATAATTTCAACTCCATACACAATTTATGGTGTATTATAAAAAGTTTTAAGCTTTAAGCAGTTTCTTGTAAGGCTTTTTTTTAAACTTGCCAGAAGAAGTTATTGTAATCTTTCCGATTTGTCGAATTGAAAATTTTGATATTTCACAACGCGACGTTTCAACGTCCCTAAAATCTCAATAAAACATTTTAAGAGAGTTGTCTGTGTGTGCGCGTGTACGTACGTTCGGGAACCTTTTTTCGTCGTCTCAAGAACCAATAGAGATATCGACTTTAAATAAACCTTTTAGCGAAAGCACTAAATAAGGTTTTACTCTGGGGAATAATCCAACAGGAGCATATTAAAAATGACTTCTCCTCAAACTGCAGAGTAGTTGACACGGTGTCAATAATATGTTTGACAATGAATGGAAAGTATTGGTTGAGAAAATAGTAAAATTTGATTTAAAACTTAGTCTTAAAGTTCTTTATTGTAGATGGCGCTTAATAATGTGTCTATTTGAATCTAAGATATCTGAAGACATTTCTTCTCAAACTGCGTTTTAACCTTAAATTATGGGTGTAAATATATTAACTAACAATATCAAAGAATTCAATTAGTTAAATTAAGTGGATTTATTTCCCAACCGCAACTGTATGTACGGACTCGTACCTATATTTATTCTGAGCGCATTGTCTGTGCAACTTAATAAGTCGCGTTGTGTGTCCTGCAGAGTTACTCAAATGATAACAACGAATAAAAAAAGAACTTGTCTGTGGGGGAGTTTTGGCGGATGAAGAACTATTAGAGTCTTATAATAAGCTCATGTAGGTATATCCGCTTACAGGACTAGATAGAGAGTCAGAGAGGACAAGACTGAAATGGTGCACCCTATAAGAAAGATAGAAAAACAATGAATTCAAAAAAAGAAGCTAATGGCACTGACATATGCACACAGCACATTGCACAAGGACAAGGATAAGGGGCGGTAAATGTGTAAAAGTCAGTCGGCCGGCTACAAACTTGGGTTTTTCTTTCTGGCAATTATGTTATAATCTCTTATACATTTCAATTTTTGTGTGAATAAAGCCATGATGTGACAGAAGTGGTTTTGCTTAGAATTAGAATAGGCAGCTGCATTATTTTTTGTTTTTTTTTTTCAGGACGTTTTTCTTCTTAAAGTTTCGCTGAATAAGTTATATACATATACCTGTAAGCTGTAACGGTTACAGGGCTATTTCTTGACTTAAAACTTGCATAAGTAAAAACAACTTCTTGGAACCTTGACCCAAAATGATATTCATGTACAGTACATTATGTACGAATATATCATAAAAAGACTATTCTTTAGAATTACTTTTCAAGAGGCAACATTTCATCAGGCTGCGACGCTTTAACTGTTTCACTATTTTAACTATTTATATATTTTCAAGTTTAAGAAGAGTAAACGATGCAAGTAAATTTAAAACGATTTAATACCATCTGCCAATTACTACTAGTTGATAAATATTATAGTTTAAAACATATCCCTATAAATTGATTAGACTTTTGATAATTCAGAATGTTCTTGACTTCCGCAAATAACGAGAAAATGTACGAGTATACATAACTATCGATTTATAAATGACGTTTTAGAAGGCCTTGTTTCAATATTTATCAACTACCAATTGTTGAAAATCAATTACTGAAAAAGCTTAATATTTTTAAATGGAAAGCTTAAATTTTGTATTTTTGTTCAAATATTGTATACAGATTTAGTTTATTTCTTAAATAGAATATCAAAAATTAGCCTACATACCTTTGTTAGAACGTAATCTTTCGTTAATATTACATTAAGTATCTTGAGATTTAGCTTGCTTATCATTTCACATTTTTAAAGATACCTCTAGCCCAAAATTCGCACAAAACAGTCAGGAATGAAATCGGCTAAGGTGATTTTTGACTAATGGCAATAAAAATGAATGAAAATGTAAGGTGATAGCCAAATTGATAGCTAAAAAGCTGTCACAACAAAAATGTGATAGTCATTTTCCAACTAATATGTCGTTTCTAAACAGAGCTACCAGACGCTCCCACAAACGACTTGATCATTTTCTCTTATTACCGACAAAGCTTACGACATTCGACGGCAATTCTAATCTGAAATTCTTCAATTGAATTGATTTGAGTTGAATCATCTTAAACAGACGAAAGTCAATTTGACTATTAGAAATGTGATAGTCACTTATCATCTTAGCTGATTCCACCCCAGGTGTTGAGGATAAATTCGTTTCCCATCAATTTTTCGTTAGTTTTCTAAAACCGATTTTTCTAAAAATTTAACCAGATGTCAAAAACATTAGTCTCTGACGCATGCATAGGTACAATTATTTTTCACATCATTTTTCGTTCGCAAAATATTCGATGTGAAAGTTTAATATATACTAATTTGGTAAGACAAGGTTGTAACCTCAGCCCCTTTCTGTTTGATCTTTTCATTGATAACATTTTGGACGTTCTACAGGGTGAAGTAAAAGTTACAGCAAATCTTCTAGTGAAATCCTTGAAATTCGCTGACGATATCGTGCTACTTGCTGAAACGACTGAAAGTCTCCAGTTGATGATAAACAGAATAGGTGAATACTGCTACAAATGTAGGCTTTAGGTAATCCTCAGGAAATCAAAGGTTATGTATGATCTTTCCTAACGGTGGAGGTCCGAACTGTGACATTGGAGATTTGACAATAAGGAAATTGAAGTTGTAAGTGATTACAATTACCTAGAATTCAAAATATCAAGAAACCTTAATGTAAAATATCAAGAAACCTTGATGTGAAAAACCGTATGCTGTAAAAACTGGCTAAATCAAGAAGCGCTCTTAATGTGAAAACAAGAGTAGAGTTATTGCCGCTCAACTTTAACCGCGCAGACATGATCGCCCAGAAAACTGCAGTTTGTGAAATCAAAGAGAAAGGGAAAATAACTACCACTTCCTTTGTAGATATATGTCCAATTTTATTGGAAACCCGGAAGAGCGTTTTCGGCAAGACCTTACTCAGTGAAGAGAAAGACGAGATGATTAGTATTCTCAATGGAGCGGATTGAAAAGTTTTGTTTGATGATATCAAGCGTGCGCTTTCCTACAGAGAACAAATAATAGCTGAACTATTTTAGAAAAAAAAACTTCATTTTTTAATATTAGCTTAAGGTTTAAATTGTCAATTGGCAGATGGCTTACCCCATGCTCGAAAGTGTTTGTAATTTACTATGGTTTATGTAAAACTTGGAAAAAAATAAAGCATTTCTCAAATCTTAAACATATTTGGTATCATCATCATCAGCATGTAAAATATAAAAATTTCTGGCGTTATTGGTCCCAGAGATAAATAGGGTCAACCAAAGTTTTACCTTTTTTACCAGAATCCTTTCTGCATCTTTTAATGTAAATATTTGTAAAACAAAATTTATTTTAAGTTTACATTTCTGCTCGTTGTTGAGATATTGACCCCTTTCTGCAATTTTATCGTAAGCGATATTTTCGTTAAAAAAAGAGCACTAATTATTTAAATTTGTTCTTAATATATGAAGTCATAAAACCTATTGTCAAGTTTTATCTTAAGTGTATTTAATAATTTTCAATAATTTAGCCATAAATGGTTTAATGGACCAGCAGTAGACTTTTTTTTAAATAGAAAGGAAGTCACTATTTCTAATGTATTTATTTATAGTATGAACATTTTTTAACTTTCAACTAAATTCAATTTATTTCTATTATTTTTACAGACTGAAAGCATTAAAATTAATCTCGAGACCAAAGTGCAAAGCTACAATCTGGAGGAACAAATTGACAAGTCTAAATACAATCAAACAGCTGTTACAATCCTGCTAGATACATGTCGTTTGGTGCGTGATAATACATCTCGAGCTGTAACCAGCTTAGACAACATGGTACTATATTTTATGAAAACAAAAGGAACAGAAAATGACACCTCCCTTAAAGGTGTTTTAAATGTAAGTTTTGAAAATTGTTCTATTGTGGAATTTTGTATAATTTATGTTTTCATATATTTTCTAGCTAGGAGAATTGTACGAGTCAATACGATGGCCAGCAACACTCGGTTTTCTAACTCTGCTTTTACTTTTATGCACCATCTTAGTTATAGGTGTAGCGAGACGTTCACGATGTGCTCTTATATTCTTCAGTGTTTCCGGTTTATTTTGTATAATAATATGTTGGCTGTTATCCGGTATTTATCTAGCATCTTCGGTCGCAGCTGGAGATTTTTGTATGCGGCCACACGAATATATGTGCCGCCAAGTTGGAATGGTAAGTTTCTTTTTTCTCATCCTTTAGGTAAACTTAAATATCACATCAGAGTTGGTGCACTCGTATTGGATCGATGCAATACGACCTAAAAAATGTCTGTGACAGTTGTTTAAAGGAATCATCCCACAAACAGATTTCCCTTTCCAATACTAATTCGGATTCCCAGAAAAGAAATATCTCATTTTCCGCTTTCGTTCCCAAACTAACCAACTGTCAACAATAATTTTTGATTGGAGCGCCATTGTCATTCTTTCGAAAAGTAAGGAAGATCATGAGGACATAGCACTTCCAGTTCAGAGAAATTTATTACATGGCTTTGAGGTTATCGGTTTGTAAAAATGTCTGTATCCGGCAGCGGCAGCGGCAACAGCAGCAACGGAAGATGTGCCTTCAATTTTTTTCAATGCATATTTCGTGTACACTATACAGATGCACCCCTTCACCCTTCATTTTACCCCTTCCTTTAAGTGCAAATATCAATCGCATGTGCTGTGCAAGGATGTGTATAACGAATGAATGTGTGCTCAGAGAATTAAACTCCCTTCCGAGTGGGCTGCTTGCTTATCCAATTCCATGGATCAGGTCCCACCAGGGCACGAAAAAAAAGAAAATAAGGAAGACCTATAACCAGAACTGAGAACTGAGGACTGAGAACTGAATGTATGTCACGGGAGGATAGTAAACTATATGTATATATCGATTTATGAAATTAATTTACATTTAAGGGATTATAATATGCAACGCGCTCTCAACAGAACAGAGCAGAGCAGAGGTACCCAAGATGACATAGAGCCATGGAGACTAATAAATTTAAGTTCTCGTAAGAGTTTTCAAAGTGGACCGTTGAGGAAGCAGTGTTAAGCGAGTTTAAATTTTAAATAATAGCTAGAGAGAGCAGCGTTAATAAGAACATACATTTTCCATTAGATTTACGATAGACTAAACACATGCAAACCTTTTTTGATTGAAAATAGGTACATTCGACTTTAAGTTATGTTGATTATGTGCAAAAATTTCGTAATCACATTTATTGAACTTGAAAACAAAATGTGTTAAGTCGATAAAGCCAAAACTGCGTTACTGAGGTGAAATAAGCAGACCTGAGGTTAATTTTTTATTTTTTATTACAAAAATAATAACTTCCTTACTTTTGGTGCCGAATGATATTAGTCCAAATTTTAAGAATTGGCTTTATCTCACTTTCGTAAAGTGCAATAGCGCCAATTTTCAGCAGTTGGTTTTAGTACACTGGGATTTTTTTCACGGCATCGTGAATTTTCTACTAAATAAACAGTCCAAGGTTTTAGGTTTTCAAATGCTAATGTTTGGCACAATAATTAATTTTTTTTTTTATAATAAGCGCACATTTAAGGGGATATTACTACCCTTATTATGTAAAGACACAGTGTGAGCACTAGGAAAGGGAGAGTTAGGTTGAAAGGAGGTGTCGGTGCACATTGGTTTTGAATTCCTGAATATTGCAATGGGTGGGAAAGACAGAGTGTGGTAATGAATTCCACATTCGCGTAGTACGGCTAAAAAACGAATCTCTGTACTTGACGGTATGACCAAAGTTGGGCTCGAGGGTATAACTAATAGGGTATAATAATATAATAAATAATAATCAATTTTAGTTGATTTTCCAATTTTGAGTTACAAAAGTGCACTTCCGGTTAGTTACAGCGAATTTCTAAAATTATTCATTTACTTGAAAATTAATTTTTTCGGGAAATTAGCTCCGACGTTTTTTTAAATAGTTTTTCTTTACACAAATTAACACAAAAGCAAGATTCGAAAATCCAACAAAAATTAAAATATTTTTCGTTGCACGAATTTGTTGTTAAACTTATTTTGACCGGTAACATCAGATATTTAGGCGGAAAATAAATGCATGTCTATGCCATTGTAACTGTATCCCTGACAACAGTACTCGCACACAGGAATGGTTGAGAGTTGTAAGTCCATAGACCCTAGTTCTCAACGGATTGTTGCGCCACCTAATAATTTATTTATTTTATTTATTCCATTGTTAAGAAGAATATACATATGTCATTAAGAATTATAGACGATATTAGCCAAGTGAATATTAGCCTTTGAATAATCATTCTTGGAGACTTTCCGAGCAGCTGACACAAAAATTTTGCCTTATCATAGAAAATTATTTTTCGATAAAAAAATCAGCATTATTTTGATTCATTCAGCGAAGACACCACGTTTCGGCTTAATGGCTTGAGTTCTTCAGTTAATTGAGCTTTAAAACCTTAGTTTTAATGCAAAATACGGTGTAATGTCGTTTGTAAAATACTTAAATTAAAAAAATCGGGAAGGAATCAATTGACAAATCTGGCTTTTCACACTAATAGCTACATCAAGATTGTTCTGAGTTGTTTTTGAGTGACGTTTACGGTTTTGAGTCTTCACATCACGTAGTTGAACATTGCCGGCCAGAATGTGCTACACGCCAGCCAAAGAGTGCTTTAGTTGGGAGAGCTCTTGACTGTTATATGCTTTTGCTGTACATTTTAACAATTTCGATAACAATAATAAATGTCAAGCATGTATATATGCTTCCATTTTTATCAATGGCTTGCCAAATGTCAAAAGATGACAGCTTCAAAAGTGAAAGCTGCTCAAAAAGTTGGTTTTTCAAAATGAAATCTTATATTGGAAAACATTACTTGTCAGATGACTCAAACAACGATTAATAATTTACCAATAGTTGTAAGATGTTAAACAAGGATAACTAACACTTTCACAAATCCTCTGACAATGGACAACATTGACTTTTTTCTACAACTATACAAATTAGAAGTTCATACGATTGGAAGACATTGAGGGAAACTTTAAAACTGGTGCGTTTTTGAAAATGTATTAAATATATAAACAACAAAATCTTATACATTGTTTTCCAATAAAGACTTGACAACTATTTTTTTTAAATAAAACTTAACCATGATATTGAGATATTTCAAAAACTTTACTATCGGCTTGAAGTACAATCAAAACATTTATGAATGGAATTCGACTTCTATCATATAATTCGATAACTCTAACACATTTCGGCCGCTATCTAGTGTTGGCTTTGAGCTCTCGAAACGTCGCGTCGTCGTCGGCTTATTGGCATAATCCAATGACTTTACGTAGCCTTACAAAAAAAAAGTCTAGAGTCGTTAAATCGCACTAACGAGGCGGCCATAACGCATATTTTGCTTCTTGACGAACGCATTGAGCTAAAAATAAGCTTCGTCACTGCGAATGATTTTGCGATGAAATTCATCATCATTGGTACATGTTCTCCAGAGTACGTGCGTCGTCGTTTCAAATTTTCCATCGGCTTCAATTCTTATATTGGAAAACTTAATCCTTACGCAAAATACGCCACAATGTGGTCTGAGCGATGCCCAATTCTTTAGAAAGCTGTGAAATCGACTGATTTAGATCGTTTTCTACGGACGCCTGAACGTCAGCGATATTTTCGATTCTTCGACCAACCCGTTGTCTTACTGAGAGGGCAACATCACGCAAAGAATATGAAGACTCAAATTTCTTCACTAAACTTCTAATTTCCTGTCTACTGTTGTCGGCGAGGATTATGCTCTCAATGTTGCGGTCACGAACTCCAAAACCCAAACAAAATTTGTACAATTTGCAGACGTTGCTCTGCTCAATGACAATTGACGAATAGTGAAAGGGGGCGTTCACAATCTATGTGTAAGTCCTTATTAGAAACCCCGATATTCGAAGTTAGTGAAATGAACTTGCAATTTTAAACCTTACAACGTTCCATAAAACAAGAATTAAAACGCCCTAAAATGTTACAAGATTTAATATTCTATAAAAGTTCTCATGTTAAAGTTCGCTTATTTCAAGTTAAAGTAAAATTTAGTTTTTTCATTATATTCGAATGAACGTATACTTGAGAAATGTTGTATTGAAATTTACATCAGTTTCAAAAGGACACACAAAAAGAAAACTACACGAAAACAACTTACAGAACATTACCCATTACGAATATGAGGGTAATCCCGGAACTTGCTTACCTAGAGATCCTTTTTTGTGTTGTGTAGTTCCTCTGGCTCTTTCAGTTCTATAGATAATAAAATGCTGTCCTTACTTTTTCACTTTAAGTACTTGTTTTTTATTTTTTTAGTTCCTGTACAGTGATGGCAGTTTGTGTACTTTGGACATCATTTATACTCCTGATTAATGTTAAATTACATAGAGGAGAGCGCTTTTTTCAGTTTTCTGCAAAACATTTTCGACATCATTCATTTGCATATATGTAGGTAGTGTTATATGTGGAGAAGATATCTCATAGTTGACGTTCCCGTCCTCGTCGTCGTGATGCTGTTTTGAGCTTCTTGTTTTTCTACGGGGGAACATATATATTTGAAAGGAATGCACGTTTTCTTTTTTCTTTTGAAAGCGAATTTGAAATATTGTAAAGATGTGAGCGTATTTTGTTTTCCTTTTTTTGTAAACGTCCTTTCGCTAATGCTGGCGAGATATAGATGGTATAATGCACTCCAGAAGGGTAATGCTCTTGGATCTGGGTTAAAATTGTGCAAATATTGACATTGGAGATGAGTCTACTTCCGAAGGCTTTTTGTATGAATGATATACTAGGTTATGTAATGAGACGTGTTTTTTTTTTGGAAAAAATTAAACTTCGTTTAATGTGAGAGTGTGAAAGCAAATGATTTAAAATTAAGTAAAGTAAAAATCACTATCTCTTATATAAATTCCAGACAAATCTTCTGATAAATTAAACTTACTATTGACACTTTCTAATTAAAAGACTCTTTAAGATTAGGTCTTTTCTTTTTCTAACTTTTGTTAACTATTCAACTTCTCTTTTTACCACTTAGTACAGATGATCGTCAGAAATAACTGAAAAACTTTCCCAAGTGTCTTACTGTCGTGAGGACTCAAAATTTAGGGTACTAATATTTCCAGAAACTTCATCCATTGCCAGACAATTTTAGAAATTTTTAAACTTCATTCGTTGACATGTGGCAGTTGTCGACAGTTCTACATTGTCTTTTTTGGCAGCTATTGCGGGAGCACTAAGCACTGAGAAATATAACAAAACAAATCGAGATTACAGAAAATACGGCTGTAGCGTTTTTGCCGATGACGTCTCCTTTTCTTTAAATTCCATTATCGGACTAACAGGCCCCGTTACTTTTTAATCATAATGAATTACTGATTTTGTTTTTATTAATTTCTGTAGAAATACGTATGGTAGTACCCGTGGCATGATGGTTAGTGCGTTGGACTGTCATGCCAGAGGTCTTGGTCTTGGTACTGCCTCTTGCGAGAAATTGACAAATTCTCCAAGTGTAATTCTTGTCATGAAAAGTGCTTTCTCAAATTAGCCGTTCGGATTCGGCTTAAAAAACTGTAGGCCCCCTCCATCCCTGACAACAGTACTCGCACACAGGAATTTAGAAATACGTAGGTATGATTCTTGCCAAACTTGGCTGAAAATTGTCAAATAATTCTAAATACCAAATTAATTAAGCAATATAAAAAAATATACTTCGTACTTCCAAACAGAATGTATTTTCCAAGTTATATTCGAAATTTGAAGTCAATCGTTTAAAATTGTGTGCCCATTTCAACTATCAATTGATCTAGTCTGTGTAAAGGTAATGGTGCAGGCTAAGACTATTGTGTACAGATATTGGTGCAGACTACATTTTTTTTTATTATCTTCCTCCAAAAAGTTTAGGGTCTGTTTATAGCAAACATTCCTTGGCAATAGACTTTGTTATCAATTTGTCCTTCTCAAATACCAATATTTTACTTTAAGGTGGTTTTAATTTACCACACATTTGCTGGATTCCATCTGAAGATGAATTTTGCTTTTAAGCCTCTCTTTCTTCTTCACAATTGAAACAATCTTTTTTTTTTGATAAAATTCTTCTTGTTGACACACAGCAAAAGAGCTTTATTAAAAACACTAAAAATTTAATTCGCTATTAAGTATTTTTCTCCTGAAGCTATTAGTACGCTTGTTCTAGAATCTATATCAGAAATCACTAATATTGATGACTATCACCCCCTTCCCCCTGGACATTTTTCTTGACCTAAGTATTCATTTTACTGAACACAGTAATTTCTTTGATTGTTTATATAATTTTGAATGCAGAAAGCTTATTTCCAGTTGTTGTCTGAAGATTTAACCATTTCTAGAATTGCTGATACATTAGCATTTTCTAATATTGACAAAGCAGTTTCAAATTTTTATAAAATCCGTAATAATTTGTTTGTTTAAAAGTCTATCTTTAAAGAAATCAATAATTACGAACTTAAGCCACCCTTGATATATAAAAGAACTGCTTTCAACGCTTAACAACAGAGATAAGGTATTTAAAACTTACCTCAAAACTCTGTTTTCAACTAACTTCTCTTTTTGTATTGAATTATTTAATGAATTTAAGAAACTCTCTAGTTTTAATATTACTGATATGGGCACCTCTTTAAAAGATAATCCTTAAAAATTTCGAAAACTTTTCTACTTAAAGAAAAAATCTTCACTTCAATAATCCTTTTTTAAATAAAGCTGTCGATACCTGCAAAGCTTTTGCGAACAATTCCCGAGAGTCATTTTTTAAAAGGCCAGAATAAGTTGATGAAGTGTTTTTTCATAATTTAAAATTCATTTTACAAACTACATACCTGTAGTCATATTCCTGTGATGCAGAGTATGGTCCTTGATCTTCTTTCGGTCTTGAATAATGACAACTTAGCCGTTTCCGATAGTATTAAAAAATTCGAGAAATGTTTAAGCTGAACCCTTTGCCTTCATATTCAAACTTTCCCTAATAACAGGAACAATTCCTTACATCAATATTCAACAAAGGTGACAATGCGGACATAACAAACTACAGGCCCATTGCAAAACTTTCTTGCAATACTAAGCTCTTTGAACAAGTTGTTTGTGAGAGTGTTGCGTTTTTTAGTAAAAACCTTATTAGCAAATAGCAATACGGATTCGTGAGAAAAAAAAATAAACTGTTACAAATATGAAGTTGACTGTGTATTCACTTACTTTTCTATAACTTTTGACTAACTTAGTCACGCAATTTTAAATCAAACTTAAATCTTATCTATCCTTCTTCTCAAGGGCGGATCCAGACTTTTAATCAGGGGGGAGGGGTCACACATACATACATATAACATAACATATAAACTTTTTACTCACCGCTTAAAAATGTTCTTTAATGTTTGGTAAAGGAGGCTAACAAAGTTTAAATAATGTAATGTGTATATTAACCTTAAATTTACACATTTCCAGGGATAAGGTGACAACTTTAGTTATTAAATTATTTTAGAACACTTGTCCATCAAGGGATAGTCTAACTATTTATTCGTGTTTGAATCTCAGTTCTAGAACATCTAAAGCAAACTCACTTTAAAAAAGTAGATTTCTATATTTTAAGATTTAAAAATCAATTTTTTTTTTAATTTTTAAATTTTGTCTTAAAAATATTTTTGGTTAGCACTAAATAAAGTGCTTATAAATATACATTTTACATTTAAATTTCGTTTAAAAATGTTCACCCCTTCCTAAGATATCGAAAATGTAAAACAAATGTATATTTTTTTTAAAATTAAAAAAAATGAAATTTTTGATCATCAAAAATAATCATAATCAATCTTATCATTTGATCATCGACAAGAGCTTGCACAGAAAGAGAAGATAAATAAAGAAATCTGTAAATTACTTTTTTAAAACTTAAAAATCAAAATGATGGTTTTATGAAGGGTTCCCTTCTGGAGCAATACAAAAATGAGTTTTTCTTGTAGAAAAAAGCCAAATTAAGAGAAAGTTTTAAAAATATCTATCGGTTCATTTTTGAAAAAAAATCGAAGTTTCGATTTTTAACCAACAAATTTGTATTGGGACTGCTGTTATTTGCCGTATTACAAAAAACAAAAAAACGCCTTACACTAATTGGTTGAAAACCTTAATTTTAATCGACACAATGGTTTGGGCTGTTGGGGCCAGGACAGACAAATACACGGACAGAATCGGAGGACCCTCTTTTTCCGAATTTTCTAGCATCGTAATGTCATGTTTGATGAAAAGCTCGAGTTCGAATTTTTTTACGAATACAATACTTGCCATATAAGTTCCTATATGTCGCAAGTAAAAATCACTTCAATGTTCACTATTTTTGTGCGTCAAAAAAATAAGATGGAATTGAAGGCTAGTTTCCGTTATTTAAAGGCAACTTAATATAAAATTGACGATCTCTTATTCAAGGTTTCTTCTTAAAAACATGAATATTTGCTCTTTATGAAAATAATTTAAAGCACTAAAGTTTTTCCAAATTCTAAATTGCGTAAAAACAAAAATTTAAGTTGTTTTTGATAGCAAACCACTTTTTGGTGAATGTCGTTAAATTACTAACAAATCTTTAGTTGAAATCTTTACTTTTACAACTTAACTGAGCTTTATGGCTGATATGACCCCCCCAGATCGTCCATTGGGCAACAATTGATGAATTTGTGATCTGTTTTTAGAATAGGGCTGAATTTCCGATTCATTTAAAGTTCTTGGCCCAGTCCTCAGTTAAAAGAAGTACTTTTAGGAACAAAGTTTAAGGAATTAGAATACAAAATTTGGTTTTCATATAAAAAATATAAATAATTTAAAATATAATGGGGGTCATATCCATTAACGTAACACGATTAGTTTTGAATTGAAGGGAATTCCTACGAAAAAACAAACAAATTATTTTCCAGGCGGAGGGGTGCCATGGCCCTATGACACCCCCCCCCCCCTGGATCCGCCATTGCTTCTTCTTATCTTGGATCAAAACTTACCTTGAAAATAGATCCTACCAAGTAAAGTTAAGAAATTGTCTCTCAGAACCTTTTCAATCTGATGTTCCCCACGGAAGCCATCTTGGCCCTTTTTTTTTCATCCTGTCTATTAAAGAAGTAACGTCATGTAATAAAGTCCACTCACCCATGATCGGATTCGTTTACAGGCCGATATAGTGATAGTTCCATATTTCGTTGTAATAAAAATAACATTTCCCTTAACCCTTTAATACTGGCATAACTATAACTTTTACTAATACATGAATCACAAGTATGTTTGGTTATTGCATTTCGCATCAAAAACTCTTTAGCATCTGCGCTTTTAAAGATATATGTATGTAGGTGTCAATTTTTTTCTTCGAATTTACACATCACATTAATTTCATTGTCAATAAAGCAAGCTCTATGCTCTATGGTTTTATAAAACGCTGGGCGAATGAACTTCAGTGCTCAAACTTTTTGTTTGATGCACAAAAAAAAAACAATTCTTTGTTAAAGGAGTAAGATGTCCTGAATTCGAATGTGCCCATTAAATTTTTCTATCGCATTAGGTTCTTTAAAATACACATGTCCCTTTAAAATTACTAAAGACAACGAAAAACAGGGTTTTTAAGGCTACATAAGTTCAAACACTATATATCCCTTAAAAATAACTTGTATGATAATTTTCCAGAGTACAAATCTATATCTTCTCGATACAGTTTAAATCATTTTAGAATCTTACTAAGTTTTCGTAGTTTCTTATTTATTATGAGTTGAATTAAGAGTCTTCAATTGACTCTTTCTGAAGTTTCAAAAAAAAAACCTTGAATGTAATTGTTTTATATTTTTGAATAATTGGTTTTGGAGTAAAATTTTAGTGCTGATTCTTTAAAATTGTTATTGTAAACTTAAGACCACGAATTCGTAATTAAATCAAAAACTGTTTTTATACCGTGTTGCGTTTTTCTGCTAAGATTTGCTTTAGTATATACATATATATGCTTCAACGTTCTTTTAAGGTTAATGTATAGACTTACAACTAATAACAACTATTTGAAAAATAATTAAACTACTAAAAATGTTTTAAACGGATTTTAGATTTGGAAAGTCATCACGAATTTTATTGAAAAAAACTACTTCATAAATTAACATAACCTCAAAACCCCAAATATAAGTTTCTTTCGAATTATCTTGTATTATGTTGTATCTCAAAAACTTGATATGATAGATTGAGTTTGACGTCAAATTTGAACTAAAGCCATCAACAACCTTAAAAAAAAGTAAATATTTTTCACTAACTACATTACCTTCTAGACCAGTTTAACCTTATTTCCCTCCTTTACCAATTCACCAAAGCTTTTCCATATTATAACGAACAAGAAGGTACAAAATTAATCTATAATATGTCCCAAAAGTTACCTTTCCGATTACCAAGTTTAGTATATGTACGAGTAGTTATTATTCATGTTCATTGTTCATGTCTTTATTTCTTCTTCTTTTTTTTTTTTTTTTGCAGCGGAGCCCCTACGTCTACTTCCTTAATTGCGGTACTCTTAGAAATCGTTTCATTCTTCGTTTGAATGAGTCCAGAGATTTAGTCGAACGTGCTAGAGAATCTGTTTATCTAGTATCAAGGTTAGTATTTTAACACATCATCATCAGTATAGGTACAGTTCTTATTTTGTGGCCATTCTTTTTTTGCAGGATGAGCCAAGATGTCTCCCCTCGTATCGACATCCGTCAAACACTCGAACGAATGGACAACGACCTGGAGGAAACCAAACGAAATTTGAGTGTTTTGTCGGCGACGCTGGATCGTCGGTTTATAGACAAACACTATGCGGATGCCCTAAGGGGATTATGTGGTGGAGGACTACTTGGTTTGAGTCTAATGATGGTGGCTGGCTTACTGACATCATTCTTGCTGACGATTCTTGTATATGCGGATTCACACGCCTGGATATATCTAACAAAGAGGTATAAAGTCAAACTCAAACTATTTTATTTAGCTGTAATAGTATCAGATAAATGCACATTTGAACATTTTAACATTTCAGGCCACCTATGGAGGCAGATAAATCCGAAACAACACCCCTATTCCCTATAACATCGGCGCCAAATGCAACAATATCACCCACCCTTCCGGCTGGCACAGGGACCATTAATCGAACTTTATTGCACCATCAACAAGCACACAGTGGCACTTTGAGTGCGGGCGGTGGTGTGGGTGTGACCGGTGGACACCATCATCGAAACGGAACCGCTGGATTGAGATCAGGGTTGGCATACACAACAACTACTACTTCCCCTAACACTGCTGGAGGTGGTGATGGAAACTCATCACCGCCGCCCGGCTATGATGTTGTGGTGCATGGCACAAGGCATGGCTTGTATTTTTTTTATTTTTGTTTTTATTTTCGTTTATTTATTTTATTATTTATGAGTTTATTTATTTATTGGTATTTGTTTCTTTATTTTATTTTTATCAAACTAACCAGGGATTTGCAAACAAACAACTTTTATCATCTGATGCATATACATACATATGTATAAATACCTAAAATGTGCACATTTACATACATTTTGTTTCTATTTTTTCACCAAGTTACTCATTTAATGTAAACTTTTAATAGATTGTATTTTATTCAATACTTTTTGGTTTGAGTGGTTATTTTCATTTGTATACATACATACATCACCATGGTGCACAATTTTATTTCAAATTTTATTAAGCAAATATTAAGTATACGCCAGAGTGAAAAGTTAAAAAAATAAGTATTGTTTGACTGTTTGTTAAATTGTAGGAAATTCAATAACTCGACTATTCGAGTTTTTATTTTATTGATTAAGGGTCGTCAAAGTTGACATCATGATACTTTATAAAAGAACTTTAAAGTACATGATGCTTTCATTTGTGAACAAATTAAGTTTGGAGACCAAATATTCTTCCAATTTGTTCTGTTTCTTTAGAAATGAAGAATGCTTCAAATTATTTTGTTGTCTTATTTTTTTTTTTAAATTTTCTAATAGTTATTCTCTCAAGTTTAACTAAGTTGAAGTTTGAATAGCCAATTCTAGTTTCTAACCTTTAGATTATAATTGCAGGCTTTCAATTGTCTGCTGAATCAATTTCATTAAAGACAGAAAATACTCTTATATTTAGGTAGTCAATTTTTAAACGAAATAATAAACAAGACTTCATTTGCACTCAACTGCATTCTTTGATCCCAAAATAAAGCAAGTTAATTTTTTAGATGTCATTCATTTCAAATTTGGAACTTTACTTGAATATCTTTTAATTGCAGAAAGTACCTACCCAACAAAAACAACAACCTCCTACACATGTTACAAGTCCATCATAAGATGTGTTTTATAATATTAAGTAAAAGTTCTTGTTCCTTACCAATATGACAAGGTTATAAAGTGAAGCTTTCATTTGAATGGAAAAAACATGGTCAGCTGACAGAGATTTGTCTTAAAAAAAACTTGCTTCACCTTCAAGTTCCTTATGTTGTCTGAACCTGTCCAAATGCTTTGAACGAAAAATGGTATTCTTGTTTTAACTGACATGTTACGAGTGGCAATACTACGCACTTTTAATTATGTTATTATCTATTTAGTGTAAAGATAGAAAAAGTGTTAAAAGACGTCTTTTAATATTTTGCCCTTTATAATTCAAATATTTTTAAGTAAAAGTGCTATGAGTTTTTACTTAATTTTGTGTGCACAATCCCTGAGGTTAATTTTGTTCATATTCACCATTGAATTTTTAAAGTATGCTTCAAGTTTAGTATTTAAATTATAAAAAGAAAATGTTGATTTTGCTATTTTATATTAATTTGTACATACATATGAATGTTTTGTTTTTTTTTTTTTCATTTGGCTTGTTTAGAAAAGTTTAAAAAAATTAAGTGTTCAATTTAAATTAAACTTATTTATGCATAAACATATTTTTTCGAAATTTAAATTTGTAAATACGAGCATTTTGTTTGTTGTACTTATTATAATATGTACAATTTAAGGTAAAAAAGTTGTATTTAAACTATAATAATTTATATTAAAAACTTTTTTATGAAAGGAATTTTCACAAAATTAAGGTATCGTATAAGGGTCAGGTAGGGCAAATTAAAGATTAGAACTATTTTTGTATTGTATTTTATATCGATTTTATTTTTTTTAAATATGTTTCCAAATGTATATCAATTTATATGCATCATGTATGTACATATGTACGTACATATGTGGGATATTGTACAAGGTAAACATAAAACATAATCGAGGGCTAATATTTAAACTTTTGTACTTTTTGATTATAGTTTTGTTTAAATACGATAACCACAGCCTTTCTCATTTTTGTGTTTTGTACAAAACGAAGAATTATGCTAACTTTTTGTAACAAATGTATTTTTTAACAATAATTGTTAAAATCCACTGCAGTCGGTATACAAAACTATTTGATTATTTTGATTTATTTTAAGATGTTAAATTTAAATAGGAAATACAGTATGTCATTTTCAAAACGTTTGAAAAAATCGGCTCTATGCAATAACCTATACCATATTAATCCTCTTTAAATTAAAAAGCAAGTATAAGTTGAGGATTTTATTCCTAATGAAATTACTCCTAACAATTAAAAATGAAGAAAGTTCTAAATAAGATATATGTAACATAATTTATTAAAATAAACACACTTTATATAAAAATTAATACAAAATCATACTTTAAGTTAAAGGGCCCGCATGGGTTCAATAACATAAGTTGAGAAGGGTAGTTTTTCTAATTTTGTTTGTATAGTTTTAACAATTTTTTTTACTATTTATAATGTAAGAAAATGTGATGATACAAATGCACCATTTTTTCTGCTACACGATGCACCACGTTTTTAAGTAAAATGCAAACCATTTGAGATATTTTAAAAACTTTATTATCGGCATGAATACAAAAATTTATGAATGGAACTTGACTTTTTACATATGGCCACCTAGGCTACGTTTGCAGCGGTCGATTCGTTGAATGACTCGGCCATACATTTCGGCCAAAACGGTAGCTATTTCGTGTTCAATGTTGACTCAAATAAGCGAATACTTTACGTAGCCTTAAAGAAAATAGTCTAGAGATTCGTCACTGAAAATGATTTGATTGGAGTTGATAAAGTTGAGGTCAAGGACTCCAAAATTAAATAGAAATATTTGTATAATTTGCAGATATTTCTCATTCGTGTACTTAACCATGATGAAAATGTTTAGTTTACTGAATAAATTCACAATGTCAGTTCGAATTAAATTCAAATTTGCCAAGTCCCCATTGGAAAACGTATTTTCAAAATTGTAACCAGCATATTTTTGATCATCATCAACTGACAGACAAAAAAAATATATACAAATACGTTAGAAATAATAAATTAAACATACACATGTATATTGTATATAAAAAATTTTGTTCAATGAAAATGTAATTTTAAGACAAATGAAATAACGTATTTCAATTTCTCTATTGCTAGGAGTTTTTTCATCATGTAATTTATTCTAACAATAATAAGTTCAAGAAAACCTAACATGGATGAAAAAAACCTTACAATTAGGACTTCATGTGAACGAAACATAATATGGAAAACATTAGGTTTTGTTTCTTTTTTTTGGGAGTTAATACGTTAGAAGTTATTATGTACATAGAGCCAAAAAATCAAATCAAAATAAATATTTTAGTGTGATTAAATAGCAGCTCACGCCAATTTAACCAACTTTCTATGAGGCTCTACTAAATACCAATGAAAAGATGTTTAGATGTACCGTAGACATGTATTTCATGAAATACTTACTTAAAAGTGTCGGTAATATTTCCGCTGTTATTTCTGATTTCTATTTGCATTTTAAATCAACGCATCATTTTCGTTCCTTGATTCCTTGGCTTTATGCATTAATATTAGGTCCTTATTTCAAAAACCGAATCGAACATTCGACTTTAAGCATACTAAAAAATATGACTTTGAAGTAAACATTAAAATGAAATAATCTGCGATTTCAAAAATGTTCGCTTTCAGTCGAACGGTCGATTCCCTTTTCATATATGGGCCATAACTACTCTTGAAAATTATTTTAGGTTTTCTTATCAAATTTATCATATGCATAATTGCGATAATAATTCAAAATAACTTTCTATAAGCTATAAGCTTTGGAATATTATCTAAAACGATTTCATACGTAGCCAAAATTTTTCTGATCACAGTTTTTTAAAGAACGTTTTCTAAAGTTATGGTTTCTTTCAAAGAGAGAACTATGAAATATTGAATCTGTTGAATCCATTACAAACAAAATAAATGTATGTTTTTATACTTGTTAGTTGAAGTTACTTAGAAAAATGTGTACCTAATTACTAGCCAATGTGATCAGTTTCAGAGTGTATAGAAAGTATTATTTCATAAAATCTGAAAAGAAAGTATTTTACTTTCTCAATATCGATATTTTATTACATTATTTCGAATTGAATTAAATATCGTAAATAGTGCTAGGTGTTTTTTTACATATTCTTTCAATGTAATTACTGTTTTTAACACAAATCTTTTTATTCACAGGAGTGGTCACCACACATTGGGTCGGTTACCATCACAGCAATCGGCGTATTTAGCCGGCCCAAATAATGGAAAATATGCAACCCTTAGCAAACAGTGTAAAACACTAGAATCAAATGACTTCTACTGAGAATCGCTTGCCTGCAACTTAAATGCAGGCAGCAGTTCGTCAATGAAGAACATCTTCGCATCAGCTACATTACCTCGTTCATCAGCTTCATCGATTAAATCAAACACATCAACTGCTCATACAATCTGCAAAACAACCGACGGCTTCGGCGGCAGCACCAATAAACTAGACGAAAATGGCGACATCAAAGATCCCCGCGACGTAACTAATAATAGTTTTAATCGCTTCGATCCGAAATACATTAGCATAGGCCCAAAAGCGGTGCGGGGAAATAATAATCTTAATATTGTGGCAGCGGCAACAGCAAATAAATGTGCCACATTGCGTCATGTGGGTAGGTATGGTGGGTCACTCAAAGGCGTAACGAGTCCTAGTCCAAATTTGCGAAGTGCAAAGACACCAAGCATTGCAACTGTTTCCAAGGATTATTGCAATCAACCAGATTGCATACCACCCTACAAGAAAACCCCCACAACGAATACATTTACAGACATTCCAGGTACGACAGGTGTGGGTAGCTCAATCGCTGCAGCTGCCGCCAAGAAGGAAAGTGAGCGACAACAGCAACTGCAACAATATCATAATCAACAACAGCAGCAACAACAACAACAGCAGCATCAGCAGCAACAACAACTTCAGCACCAACAACAACAGCAACAACAACAATTACAACTTCAGCAACAACAACAACAATTACAACAACAGCAACCACTGCCTTCTGTGTATAGCATTGAAACAGTGCCCTACAGGCCTCCACCACCGAGCCAACAAAATCAAAATGCTACCTCCTTAATGCAGCAACCGCAACAGCAGCAACAACAACAACAGCAACAGCAAACGCACCAACAGCAATCACAATCTAGACAACAAATAAAACAGCAACAACAACAACTTAATTCAATAGTCAATCAACCGCTGCCTGATATCCCACAACATCAGCAACAACATTCAACGAAGATCTCTCAGCAGCCACTTTGTGCTGCAAATCTGAACTCATATCGCTCTCTACAACGTCCCACTTCTCAAAAGCTTCAAATCTCGAGCGCTCCAAGCTCTGATTTATTGAACAATTCCCAGTCCTATTCTATACAGAGCCAACAACCGCAACAAAATAACAAGATAACTCCACCCACCCTTCCACCCAAGAATCGTCACAAAGAAGATCGGTCGTCATCGCGACATTCCAGTGTAAATCCGCAAACCCTGCCTCCAAAATCCTCAAGTCTACGCCAGCAACAGCAACAGCAGCACCCATCCACCCATAGTACATTCGGCTATGATCGTGGAGGTCAAAATGTCGCTGTTCAACCACCAGAACGATCCCGAAGAAGCGAAAGTCTTGAAAACTCTCACAAATCTTCCTCGGGAATGTCTTACATGGAACAATATAAAACTAGTTCGAAGCATCAACAGCAACAACAACAAGAACAAAACTACCCGCAATACCAACAACAGTCGTCATCTTTGTCACACCGTCAGCCCTCAAACGTCATCTCCACAGCCTCATCGCATCATAGCAATGGCAATTCCTCATCTGGATATCATCACCAAAATAGTAGCAAAAACCACTACGACCCGCAACAACAAAACGCCTATTATCGATCTCTAAAACGTGGCGGTTCCCACGCCAACAACGACCTGTATTCTGTTACTGAATTGTAGGAGTGTGCCTGCTGCGGCGGTGGTGTTGATGTAGCACGACGATGTCCAGCTGGAAAATCGTCGTCCACCTCTGCTCCACCAGCCGCAGCGCAGTCCCATTCGTCGTCTTCTTCGAATCATCACCAGCATCGCCAACATCCAAAGTCTAGTAAACGTTCCTTATCGTACCATGCCCCGCCAACCAGCCATCCTAGTTGCGACGACCACGAGTACGATTACTATCCCAAGACACAGCGTTCGGCGACATTCGACGTTGCCGATGCACGAGATTACGAAGTGCGTATGTTAAAACAGCAGCAACAACATCATCGTTCAAATGTTGTTGCCACCATGAAGCAAAGCCAACAAATCTTACAACAACAGCACGCTAGCAATGGTAATCTCGCCTCAAACGGAGTGCAGCAGCGACAGCATCGCAGAGAAAAAACTTTCAAAGTATGATTTTTAGAGACGTCATAAAAATTTCCTCCTACTTCTGGTAGGCGGCAGAGGTAATAATAAAAAAGACACTACTCTACACAAAACACCATCATCAGTAAAACACTTTCAGTATATCAGGATTCAGGATTCAGAATACACGACTCGAAGATGTTGCTAGGGATTTTTTATTATTAATTCGAAGCGAAATAAATTTTTGTGACGTCAATAAACCGAAAAATTAAGTGAAGCTAAGCTAAATTAAATCAAAAAATAAAAATACAAAAATACACAAATAAACAATACAAAGTTTTCAAAAAAACAAAACAAAAACAAAATAGCTATAGATTACAATGTTGCAATTTTAAAAAACAAATCACTTTTATCATAGAAACTGTTTTAGTCGTAAAATTCAATTACAAAATCAAATTAAAATAAATTCTATTAGTTTTATAGTTTTCGGATTTTGTAATAGAATTTCAAAAACGATATAAACTGTTTTGGTTTCAGTATAGATCATTTTTGTATTGACTTCTCTCACAAAAGTCACAAAACTTGAATGGTGTAAGGGGAATATCGTAAAAAGAAACTATCAATTATTAGTGTTCCTGTTCAAAGTATTGAAAAAGGACATAGACTTCCACTAGAAAGTGATCCTGTAATTCATTTTATTCTTTTTCATATCTTGAGTTATTAAGTATGTTCATCTCTTAGAAAACCTTAATTAAAGTAATTTTGCTCAGTTTTGTTAATTTCTTTCATGACTCAAAAATTGTAGAATCAAAGACCAGAATCTGTCTGGTTAGCAATAGATTCTGTTTTAAAAATAAATTATCTGTGCCTATCATGTATGGATAGATTTAATTGAACTGAAAACCGTTTAAACATTGAGGTACACTTTAAAAACCCAAGACATCAAAACTGATTTCTGATGCAAAATGGCTTTGGTTTTGAAAAAAGAATCAAGAGATAATTGGTACCTGCAACTTGATTTATATTGCAAACTTCTCTGTGCTTATTAATTATGAATTCCCGTTCATATATTCCATATTTCTGTCTCTCAAAAAGGATCCACTTTCTAAACGGTTGAGTTTTCAAGAACTCCAGTTTATATTAATCGATTTGTGCTACATAGCTTTTTCATTTCTAACCAGTTTTTTTTTTTGACAAACTATTATTATTTTTGTTCTCAACGAACAAAAATCTCAATTTCTTTATCTGCGAAAAAGTATTCATTGAAATCCTACACCATATAAAAGTAAAAATAAATTATTATCTTTATTTAGCTACAGAAAATCAAAAATCAACATAAGAAATCAAATAAAAGACAAACCTTACAATAGTTAAATTACATTTAACTTAAAACAAAGCAAAACAAAATAAACAACATTTCACAATGTACAGAAAAGCAACTTTATAAAAATTAAAAGTTTTCTTTTAGGAAAGTTAGGAAAACAAAATTAAATAGAGCTCAATTTATTATAGAAAGCAAAATATACATAAATACATAATAAACATACTAAAAGAATAAACGCAACTCAAATAAATTAATATAAATCAAACAAACAAACAAACAAACAAAACAAAACAAAACAAAAATACATTCCAATGCATTTAAAAAAGATTCTATCTTCTTTCCTTAATATAAAAATTTAAAAATAGCAAAATTTGACTGCCAAAAATATGTACAAACACATAACAAACAATTCATAAAATTTAGTTTCTCATTTTCACTTTTATAAAAACAAAATACATTAAAGTGAGTTCTTTTCTTGGAATTTTCATTTTAGTCTTCAGAAACTTGCAAAAAATTAAGTTAACAATCTCTTAACCCAACATCGAATTTCTTGAGATACACATTTTATAATCTCGATCTCGAAAAGAATTTAAACTTATTCAAACAATCACTTGGGTTCATTAAAAATTGTAGATTTTCATTTTTCTCAACTTAGTTAACAAAATAAACTCAAATATGCTTGATCTTACGTATTGAACTACAGGGTTCAGCATTCGAAGTGTTACCTATTCAAGAAGCCATAAATTCAGTCTTTTAAATAATTTTTATTTACTTCAATGAACAGAATTTGTGAAAATAACGACAAATTTTAACTTAAATATTACCTTGAGACAGTAAAAAAAATCACACGCTGCCCGAACGTAATTTTCCGGTATTTTAGCTCGCTCATGGACAATGTCTTTCTTCAGCATCTCGAGGCTGTTGTATTTTTAAGTTTGGATCTTGCTTTCTAAGAGGTCCTATAGAAAATTATCTATTGAATTCCCTTTCAACCTTTCTTGGTTCACTCACGTTTGTGAAACGGTGCAGAGTCTTCTTGAAAAGTTCAAAGCAACCTCAAGAATATTTTTCCGATAATATGTCACATTTACTTTGAAGCCAGCCTCAATGTAAACGAATGGAGAGCGCCTATCTGAATTTGTGGTAAGTGCTGCTTCCTGGTGGCCAACCGATGAGCCAAATTCTCGTATGAATGGTTCTTCAAGTAAACTCTAGCGTTTTAAAAGTTTGCAAATAGCTCAATTTTGAAAATTTTCTCGTCAGAAAACACGATTTTCGGAAATTGGCCACTTTCTTCAAAAGCAACCGACATCTTCACCCTCTCCAGTCTAACTTGTTGTTGCTTACGTTAAAGACTATGCAAAATGGTTATGTACGCTTGTAAACAACACTTTTAGAATTGTGACAACGGTCTTAAACTGGTTACACTTCGAGTGTTGGACCCTGTATAGTAGAACATTCTTAAGTTAATGTCTCATAATTTTTGAGCCAAGACAAGGGCAACTCTGTTTTTTCTTTTCAGGAATGTATTATTCCCTATATTTTATTTAATGAAAATACATTTTAAAATATTATGAGAGACAATTTGTTATGCTATGTTTACATTATTATTCAGTATCTTATTTTTGGGAAAACTAAGGAAAGGTTAAGGTTCTTACCGTTTGATTGCAGCAAAATATCTGTAACCCAAAACTTATTTCTTTCTCATATTTATCAATTATATACAAATACATACATAGTACGTATACGTATTACTAAACTCCACAGTCCATCATCAAAATGTAGATATAGTCACAAATTTCGGTCGCAAAAATTTATGAATTAAAATTAATAATTAAAAAATCGTTAACACCTCCAAATAAAGACGAAAACAAATCTAACAAACAATTTTTGGCATTATGTTGTCGATTTATTTTTGTCACTTTCCATGAAAAGTATATTAGGTACATATATTTTACTCAAATATATTTAAAAATCTGAAAACACAAAACAAAACATATAAATTAAATTATAAAATGAAAAACAAAACAAAAAAAAAACATTTAAAAAAAATTGTTAAACAAACGAATAATTGCATATTTTAAATTGTAGTTTACGCAGAATTATACCAAATAACCTATGAAATACAAAAACGAACCCCTAGAAATACACATTTTTAATTGTAGGTACTACATTAATAAAATTCTCAACAGTTTAAATTAATATATATATTTTTTTTTTAATATGAAAACTTTATAAAAGCAAGAAAAATAACATGAACTGTTGTTAGTGATGTTGAATTTTGTAATATTTAAGCGTTTTAGTCGATTTATATATGAAAAAAATTAAATTATATACATAAAAATATTATTAACAATTAAAACAAACAAACAAAAAAAATATAGATATTAAATTAATAAAATAACATACACAAAAATAGATTTTAAGTAACAAAAACCCAATTTTAGCCTTTAAATGTATATTTGTTAAATTCCCAATAATGAAAAGGATGAAAAGTTTTGAAAGAAAAATTTGATGCAAAAATTAAAAACAAAAAACCAATGGTATCCTTTCAGAATATAAAATAAAAATCTTTTTGATAAAAATAAATTAAAACAAATTTCTAGAATAAGTACGAACGAGAATAAAAAAGCGCTTATATACAAATTAAGTAAAACGGAATTTCAGAATAAAATGTTTTGTCAGTAAAATAAAAATTATTATGTATAATATACTTAAGAGTAAAAAATAACACCACTTTAAAAGTATTCATAAGAAAGCGATGAACTTATGACGTAAAAAACGATCATTGATCGAAATCGATTGCCTGAAAACGGAATCCCAAGTTTTCGAAAATAATTTTTTTTAATACTGAAGATGTTATTTTTAAATGTTTTTGTTGTGTTTTTTTTTCACAGCATTTTTGTTGTTTTTCGATAAAGATTGCAGTCGGGAAAAAGGTTAAAGTAATATTTGATACTTGTGAAGAATAATAGCAACAATTGTTGAGAGCAGATTCAAGTTAAATTCAACTAGAGAAAATCAATAGGTTCTATCACAAAAACACTATTATACACCCAGCGGCGAAAAAACCCTCTCATTATATTTGGTATTTTTTAAACAATTAATTACAAGCAAAAAAAAATAATAATTAATATTTCGGCGGCGGCGTTCCGCCACTTTTCTTCATGACATCAAAAATGCGGTTTGGCATGGAAGTGAACAACTTTTTTAAATAACTTTAATTTATTTCGTTGTACCAAACTTTTAGTTTTTTTTGACGTTTTTCTCTTATTTTTATCCCATTTGCTGTTAAACAGTTCTCAATCGAATTCAGATACGGACAGTTTCCTGGCCATGGAAGTGATAAAATTCCAAAAAAAAAAAAATGTTATGACCTTTAGGCTGAACATAAAGAACTCATGAGTTTCTAAAATTGTCCAACAAAATTCATTAAATTTAGTTTAAACGTACCGTTTTGGCTAGGTGGCAGAGAGTCATATTGGGCAATTTAATTTCCGGTACACTCAGAGTATTGCTGCAAAACACATTCACTTATAATTTAAATGCATTTTGCAGCATTGACAGTACCTTCCTCAACACAAAACATAAGAGAATGTTTTACAGTAGTTAAAAGACATTCATCCGAAAATCTGTATTCTTTTTTTCGGTGGACTATCGCATTGCCATGTTGCTAACATATTAAATTTGGATTCATCCGAAAAGAACAACTTGTTCTAATTCCAATCCAATCTCTGTAAGTTTTACTAAATTGCAGCCTTTGTTTTTTCGTTCTTCAAGTAAGATGAGTCTTTTTTAAAGGTCACCTTGCATTCAATCCCATATGTCTTTACATGGTTTTGTCACTTATTTTTTGTTCCGCTATGTGCTGAAAAGTTCTTTGATGTCTCCGGGATGGTGAAATCTGTTTCGGATTGAAAGTCGGTGAATAAGACAATATTCTCTTGATGAAATCGACTTGGGTCTTCCACTTTCAATTCTTCGCGAAATTGAACCATTAAACTGGAAATTTTTAAGGACATTAGGTTAGGTTAAAGTGGCTGTCCGTGATGAAATAGGACACACTTAAACCAGTTCAATGACTCATTGTAATACCACAAGAATTTTGAGGCTGAAGCTCAATGAAACCAGTTTTAATCCCTTACGAAACATGAAACTCTGATTTTGTTAATATGATTGAGATCGTTTAGATCATTTTAGAAGAATTCTCCTAGGTAATTCATGCGTTGAGCTAGAACAGGGCAGGTACAGAGGAGGTGAAGAACATACATACATACAGCTTTCGCAAAAGTCATTTGAGAATACACCTAGCCGCGTGGTCTGCTTTCTTGCTAGACAGTGTTCACTTATGTCACCGATTTATCGAGCTTATATGCATTGTGCTTAGAGATAGCAAGCACCTTGAGCGTTTTATAACATTCAAGACATTACATACACTCCATTTTTTGGTATCAATACCAACCCAACTTGTTATTTTTCTATTAGAAAATCTCATTTAATGCTACAATTTAAGCCTTTTCCACTAAAAATAACACTATAGTTAAAAAAAGGAACATACAAAATTATGATAATTTAAGTTAACGCTTGGTTTCAAATAATTTTACCCTACGTTGCTGACTACTTATTTGTCAAAATAAATGACAAAATAGTAAAAGAAGAGACAAAATTTGGAATTTTAACGTTAAAACAAAAAAAAAATATAAAAATAGATCGATTCGAGTTTTTTTTTGTCGCTGGGTGTATCTTCGGTCTTAATTGACACCAAATTTGATACTAGAGATGTCTCTTCTTAAGGCCTTCAACTTTGATTGTAAAGTCTTTTTTGTTATAAAAAAGCTATGAATCCTTCTTTTGGCTGCATTACACCGAAAAGTAGAAAATGGAGATGAGCCTTCTATAAGGCCAGTCTTCTTATAACAAGGATTAATATTTAGCCATTACTGAATCCCATTGGTATTTGGTAGTTGAATATGATATAGTTATATATATATGTAGTTATTGGCTATAAAAACGTGAATGCTGACTAGAATCCAACTCGAACACTGCATCATTTTAACCTGCAATTAATTCAACTAATGAGAAACCTTTCCCTTAATTTTTTGATTTCACCTAATCTTAAAGATATTTGATCGGTCGTTTATTTGTTGGTCGCTATCATATGTTTGCCATTTAAATCAAAAGCCATAAATAGAACGTTATAAACGATTAAAATCAATTCGTTGAGTCAATTCGATACAGCAGAAAAACAAAAAAATAAGAAAAATGTTAATGTATAAAGAAATGTATGAAAAATAATTTTTTAAAAAAGATAATTTTAAATTCAAAACAAAAAGTACCCAAATTCAAAGCGAAAGTCGAATTAGAAATTGAAATATGCAAAAGACTCTGGTAAATTGATAATTTAAATATTGTAAAAGGTTTTATAGTAAAGTAAATGCATACAAAAATGTTTACAAGGCCTCATATGTCATATTAAATAAAATTCCATGTTGGCATCCCACATCTTTGCTCATAAAATCAGCATTTTAAAGATATTTTACAAACAAATCACTTAAGTGAAAATAAAACATTGTAACATGTTAAAAATTTTAAAAATGTCTATTAGTTTAAAATACATTGAATTGTTGCAAAGACGAAAATTGTTTTGGCTCATTTAAAAAAATATGTATACAAATAAGCTCCTTTTATGGTTTAATTTGAAAACAAGTTACTTAAATGGCCTTATTCCCAGCTCCATTAGTTTGTCAAACATTTTAATTTTTCATTTGTCATTTATGCCTTGATCAGTTTTGTGGAAGAACAAATCAGTTTCATTTTATTCCCTGGGAATTTATCTTTACATGGAGCCGAAATAAAAACTCAGCTATTCTGTGTTATCTTAGATGTTTTATTTCAGCATCAAATAATATTAAGTTTTTATTCCGCCAGCTGCAGTTATAACATTATTCTTAACTTTGTTCTTAATTAAAAAAAAAAGTTTCACCGAAAACTATCACTTTTATAACCTGTGGTTACTTGTTTTCGAGAACACTCACCTTTTATGACAAACGCAGCTATATTTTTTTGGCTTTACTACAAAGCCCACCTACCTCTATAATAATTTATTTTAAAGTTTGATCATCTTTTTAAAAATGTCGAACAAATTATGTCTATACACCAGTACCATGTTTTCTTTGACCCTTTAAGGCATATTAATTAAGTTTTTGACTCAAAGTGAAAAAGAGCGAACATTAAAAATCATCATCAAAATCTATAATATAGTATACGACGTTAAACATGAGAAATACATTTGATACTTATTTACTTTCAAAACAAAATGTCAAATAAAAGTGCTTGGAACGAACATTATCCAGCCTTTAAAAGAAACGTTTATTATGAAAATAATTCTTTTTGATTCATTGTGAATTCCTAGTTCTGGCTATTCGATATAAAATAAATGTACACTAACAAATTATATTTACTTTTATCACTGAATGTATGTATTCTTAAATTTTTTTTTAATTTAAATTCTAAGAGACTGGAAAATAATTTTACAAAAAATAAATAAAATATTTTTAATTATAAACAAGAAAAACATTATTTGTAGTTATAGTAGATATTTAAACATAAATTAAAAAAAGAAAAATGAAACCTTCATCGCCATATTACAGAAATAATGAAGTTTGTTATTAAATTTAATATTTAAATAAATAAAAACATAAAAAGAATAAACATAAATAGGTTATAGCAAAGAAATCTTACGTAAAAATTACACAAAAACAAACATAAAATGATATGTAATATAGAGACATTAAAATAAGCCATGTATATACTATAACAAAATAAAACTGAAAGAAATATGAATTCATTGAATAAATTCATAACATTATAAGGAAATAGCTGTTTGACTTTTATTTCTTATAAGAGGGAAAGTGGTGGCCTTTTCCGCCTCGTGTCATAATCCATAGTGTTAATGTTCAAACCCTGACTAACGACATGACTAACCATCCCTTTTTTCTCAACTGCTGATAATAAATAGGCTTATAGATCAGTGCTTATTTTCAGCGTTATACAGTACTGTACTACAGGCAGTGCTGCTAAAGTTGATATTCTTAACGCTCCGCCAGTAGCGAGTAATGTTTTTTTTTTTCAAGAAATATTGTGAACATTAGTGCGTACCCGTGGCATGATGGTTAGTGCGTTGGACTGTCATGTCAGTGGTATTGAGTTCGATCCCTGCCTATGCCATCTAAAGTTTGTTTCACGGGTAGTGCCTCTTGCGAGGAATTGACAAATTCTCCAAGAGTAATTCTTGTCATGAAAAGTGCTTTTTCAAATTGGCCTATCGGATTCGGCTTAAAACAGTAGGTCCCCTCCATTCCTGACAACAGTACTCGCACACAGGAATGGTTGAGAGTTGTAAGTCACTAGGCCCTAGTTCTCAACGGACTGTTTCGCCACCCAAAAAAAAAAAGTAAAATGTATATCTCGATGGGATCGGGAACAATGATGAAAAAAATATTTTTTTTTGACAAGGGGTTAGCCCAGGATTTTTTCGAAAAACTGAAAAAATAAAAATTGTCGAGTATTGCAAAGATTTTCTAAGGCTTGTTTGCGGAAGCCACTTAAAGATATTTTTCGTTGTCTGAGTCGAAATTCTGTAATTATAGTTAACCACAAATATTTCTGAAACAAGAGCTCGCAGAAGGTTTTAGTTTGCAGCTATTAATAGGGCTTGGAAAGACCTATCTTAAAATGTATATCTCGATGGGATCGGGAACAATGATGAAAAAATATTTTTTTTTCACAATAAAAATTGTCGAGTATTGCAAAGATTTTCACATCGTTGGAAAGGTGTATTTGTGTGCTTCTAAGCAGTGAAAGCGGCATATTTTTCCAAGGCTTGGTTGCGGATATCAAGCCACTTAAAGATACTTTTCGTTGTCTGGGTCGAAATTCTGTAATTATAGTTAACCGCAAATATTTCTGAAACAAGAGCTCGCAGAAGGTTTTAGTTTGCAGCTATTAATAGGGCTTGGAAAGACCTATCTTAAAATGTATATCTCGATTGGCTCGGGAACAATGATGAAAAAAATATTTTTTTTTTGACAAGGGGTTAGCCCACGATTTTTTCGGAAAACTGAAAAAATAAAAATTGTCGAGTATTGCAAAGATTTTCACATCGTTGGAAAGGTGTATTTGTGTGCTTCCAAGCAGTGAAAGCGGCATATTTTTCCAAGGCTTAGTTGCGGATATCAAGCCACTTAAAGATACTTTTCGTTGTCTGGGTCGAAATTTTGTAATTTTAGTTAACCGGAAATATTTCTGAAAAAAGAGCTCGCAGAAGGTTTTAGTTTGCAGCTATTAATAGGGCTTGGAAAGACCTATCTTAAAATGTATATCTCGATGGGATCGGGAACAATGATGAAAAAAATATTTTTTTTTTCACAAGGGGTTAGCCCACGATTTTTTCGAAAAACTGAAAAAATAAAAATTGTCGAGTATTGCAAAGATTTTCACATCGTTGGAAAGGTGTATTTGTGTGCTTCTAAGCAGTGAAAGCGGCATATTTTTCCAAGGCTTAGTTGCGGATATCAAGCCACTTAAAGATACTTTTCGTTGTCTGGGTCGAAATTCTGTAATTTTAGTTAACCGCAAATATTTCTGAAACAAGAGCTCGCAGAAGGTTTTAGTTTGCAGCTATTAGTAGGGCTTGGAAAGACCTATCTTAAAATGTATATCTCGATGGGATCGGGAACAATGATGAAAAAAATATTTTTTTTTCACAAGGGGTTAGCCCACGATTTTTCCGGAAAACTGAAAAAATAAAAATTGTCGAGTATTGCAAAGATTTTCACATCGTTGGAAAGGTGTATTTGTGTGCTTCCAAGCAGTGAAAGCGGCATATTTTTCCACGGCTTGGTTGCGGATATCAAGCCACTTAAAGATATTTTTCGTTGTCTGGGTCGAAATTTTGTAATTTTAGTTAACCGCAAATATTTCTGAAACAAGAGCTCGCAGAAGGTTTTAGTTTGCAGCTATTAATAGGGCTTGGAAAGACCTATCTTAAAATGTATATCTCGATGGGATCGGGAACAATGATGAACAAAATATTTTTTTTTCACAAGGGGTTAGCCCACGATTTTTTCGAAAAACTGAAAAAATAAAAATTGTCGAGTTTTGCAAAGATTTTCACATCGTTGGAAAGGTGTATTTGTGTGCTTCTAAGCAGTGAAAGCGGCATATTTTTCCAAGGCTTGGTTGCGGATATGAAGCCACTTAAAGATATTTTTCGTTGTCTGGGTCGAAATTCTGTAATTTTAGTTAACCGCAAATATTTCTGAAACAAGAGCTCGCAGAAGGTTTTAGTTTGCAGCTATTAATAGGGCTTGGAAAGACCTATCTTAAAATGTATATCTCGATGGGATCGGGAACAATGATGAAAAAAATATTTTTTTTCACAGGGTTAGCCCACGATTTTTTCGAAAAACTGAAAAAATAAAAATTGTCGAGTATTGCAAAGATTTTCACATCGTTGGAAAGGTGTATTTGTGTGCTTCCAAGCAGTGAAAGCGGCATATTTTTCCACGGCTTGGTTGCGGATATGAAGCCACTTAAAGATATTTTTCGTTGTCCGGGTCGAAATTCTGTAATTTTAGTTAACCGCAAATATTTCTGAAACAAGAGCTCGCAGAAGGTTTTAGTTTGCAGCTATTAATAGGGCTTGGAAAGACCTATCTTAAAATCTATATCTCGATGGGATCAGGAACAATGATGAAAAAAATATTTTTTTGCCCACGATTTTTTCGAAAAATTGAAAAAATAAAAATTGTCGAGTATTGCAAAGATTTTCACATCGTTGGAAAGGTGTATTTGTGTGCTTCCAAGCAGTGAAAGCTGCATATTTTTCCAAGGCTTGGTTGCGGATATGAAGCCACTTAAAGATATTTTTCGTTGTCTGGGTCGAAATTCTGTAATTTTAGTTAACCGCAAATATTTCTGAAACAAGAGCTCGCAGAAGGTTTTAGTTTGCAGCTATTAATAGGGCTTGGAAAGACCTATCTTAAAATGTATATCTCGATGGGATCGGGAACAATGATGAAAAAAATATTTTTTTTTCACAGGGGTAAGCCCACGATTTTTTCGAAAAATTGAAAAAATAAAAATTGTCGAGTATTGCAAAGATTTTCACATCGTTGGAAAGGTGTATTTGTGTGCTTCTAAGCAGTGAAAGCGGCATATTTTTCCAAGGCTTAGTTGCGGATATCAAGCCACTTAAAGATACTTTTCGTTCTCTGGGTCGAAATTCTGTAATTTTAGTTAACCGCAAATATTTCTGAAACAAGAGCTCGCAGAAGGTTTTAGTTTGCAGCTATTAGTAGGGCTTGGAAAGACCTATCTTAAAATGTATATCTCGATGGGATCGGGAACAATGATGAAAAAAATATTTTTTTTTCACAAGGGGTTAGCCCACGATTTTTTCGAAAAACTGAAAAAATAAAAATTGTCGAGTATTGCAAAGATTTTCACATCGTTGGAAAGGTGTATTTGTGTGCTTCCAAGCAGTGAAAGCGGCATATTTTTCCACGGCTTGGTTGCGGATATGAAGCCACTTAAAGATATTTTTCGTTGTCTGGGTCGAAATTCTGTAATTTTAGTTAACCGCAAATATTTCTGAAACAAGAGCTCGCAGAAGGTTTTAGTTTGCAGCTATTAATAGGGCTTGGAAAGACATATCTTAAAATGTATATCTCGATGGGATCGGGAACAATGATGAAAAAAATATTTTTTTTTTGACAAGGGGTTATTAGCCCACGATATTTCCGGAAAACTGAAAAAATAAAAATTGTCGAGTTTTGCAAAGATTTTCACATCGTTGGAAAGGTGTATTTGTGAGCTTCTAAGCAGTGAAAGCGGCATATTTTTCCAAGGCTTAGTTGCGGATATCAAGCCACTTAAAGATACTTTTCGTTGTCTGGGTCGAAATTCTGTAATTTTAGTTAACCGCAAATATTTCTGAAACAAGAGCTCGCAGAAGGTTTTAGTTTGCAGCTATTAGTAGGGCTTGGAAAGACCTATCTTAAAATCTATATCTCGATGGGATCGGGAACAATGATGAAAAAAATATTTTTTTTTTGACAAGGGGTTAGCCCACGATTTTTTCGAAAAACTGAAAAAATAAAAATTGTCGAGTATTGCAAAGATTGTCACATCGTTGGAAAGGTGTATTTGTGTGGTTCCAAGCAGTGAAAGCGGCATATTTTTCCAAGGCTTGGTTGCGGATATGAAGCCACTTAAAGATATTTTTCGTTGTCTGGGTCGAAATTCTGTAATTTTAGTTAACCGCAAATATTTCTGAAACAAGAGCTCGCAGAAGGTTTTAGTTTGCAGCTATTAATAGGGCTTGGAAAGACCTATCTTAAAATGTATATCTCGATGGGATCGGGAACAATGATGAAAAAAATATTTTTTTTTCACAGGGGTAAGCCCACGATTTTTTCGAAAAATTGAAAAAATAAAAATTGTCGAGTATTGCAAAGATTTTCACATCGTTGGAAAGGTGTATTTGTGTGCTTCCAAGCAGTGAAAGCGGCATATTTTTCCACGGCTTGGTTGCGGATATGAAGCCACTTAAAGATATTTTTCGTTGTCTGGGTCGAAATTTTGTAATTTTAGTTAACCGCAAATATTTCTGAAACAAGAGCTCGCAGAAGGTTTTAGTTTGCAGCTATTAATAGGGCTTGGAAAGACCTATCTTAAAATGTATATCTCGATGGGATCGGGAACAATGATGAAAAAAATATTTTTTTTTTCACAAGGGGTTAGCCCACGATTTTTTCGAAAAACTGAAAAAATAAAAATTGTCGAGTATTGCAAAGATTTTCACATCGTTGGAAAGGTGTATTTGTGTGCTTCCAAGCAGTGAAAGCGGCATATTTTTCCAAGGCTTGGTTGCGGATATGAAGCCACTTAAAGATATTTTTCGTTGTCTGGGTCGAAATTCTGTAATTTTAGTTAACCGCAAATATTTCTGAAACAAGAGCTCGCAGAAGGTTTTAGTTTGCAGCTATTAATAGGGCTTGGAAAGACCTATCTTAAAATGTATATCTCGATGGGATCGGGAACAATGATGAAAAAAATATTTTTTTTTTTCACAAGGGGTTAGCCCACGATTTTTTCGAAAAACTGAAAAAATAAAAATTGTCGAGTATTGCAAAGATTTTCACATCGTTGGAAAGGTGTATTTGTGTGCTTCTAAGCAGTGAAAGCGGCATATTTTTCCACGGCTTGGTTGCGGATATGAAGCCACTTAAAGATATTTTTCGTTCTCTGGGTCGAAATTCTGTAATTTTAGTTAACCGCAAATATTTCTGAAACAAGAGCTCGCAGAAGGTTTTAGTTTGCAGCTATTAGTAGGGCTTGGAAAGACCTATCTTAAAATGTATATCTCGATGGGATCGGGAACAATGATGAAAAAAATATTTTTTTTTCACAAGGGGTTAGCCCACGATTTTTTCGAAAAACTGAAAAAATAAAAATTGTCGAGTATTGCAAAGATTTTCACATCGTTGGAAAGGTGTATTTGTGTGCTTCCAAGCAGTGAAAGCGGCATATTTTTCCACGGCTTGGTTGCGGATATGAAGCCACTTAAAGATATTTTTCGTTGTCTGGGTCGAAATTCTGTAATTTTAGTTAACCGCAAATATTTCTGAAACAAGAGCTCGCAGAAGGTTTTAGTTTGCAGCTATTAATAGGGCTTGGAAAGACCTATCTTAAAATGTATATCTCGATGGGATCGGGAACAATGATGAAAAAAATATTTTTTTTTTGACAAGGGGTTATTAGCCCACGATATTTCCGGAAAACTGAAAAAATAAAAATTGTCGAGTATTGCAAAGATTTTCACATCGTTGGAAAGGTGTATTTGTGTGCTTCCAAGCAGTGAAAGCGGCATATTTTTTCACGGCTTGGTTGCGGATATGAAGCCACTTAAAGATATTTTTCGTTGTCTGGGTCGAAATTTTGTAATTTTAGTTAACCGCAAATATTTCTGAAACAAGAGCTCGCAGAAGGTTTTAGTTTGCAGCTATTAATAGGGCTTGGAAAGACCTATCTTAAAATGTATATCTCGATGGGATCGGGAACAATGATGAACAAAATATTTTTTTTTCACAAGGGGTTAGCCCACGATTTTTTCGAAAAACTGAAAAAATAAAAATTGTCGAGTTTTGCAAAGATTTTCACATCGTTGGAAAGGTGTATTTGTGTGCTTCTAAGCAGTGAAAGCGGCATATTTTTCCAAGGCTTAGTTGCGGATATCAAGCCACTTAAAGATACTTTTCGTTGTCTGGGTCGAAATTCTGTAATTTTAGTTAACCGCAAATATTTCTGAAACAAGAGCTCGCAGAAGGTTTTAGTTTGCAGCTATTAGTAGGGCTTGGAAAGACCTATCTTAAAATCTATATCTCGATGGGATCGGGAACAATGATGAAAAAAATATTTTTTTTTCACGAGGGGTTAGCCCACGATTTTTTCGAAAAACTGAAAAAATAAAAATTGTCGAGTATTGCAAAGATTGTCACATCGTTGGAAAGGTGTATTTGTGTGGTTCCAAGCAGTGAAAGCGGCATATTTTTCCAAGGCTTGGTTGCGGATATGAAGCCACTTAAAGATATTTTTCGTTGTCTGGGTCGAAATTCTGTAATTTTAGTTAACCGCAAATATTTCTGAAACAAGAGCTCGCAGAAGGTTTTAGTTTGCAGCTATTAATAGGGCTTGGAAAGACCTATCTTAAAATGTATATCCCGATGGGATCGGGAACAATGATGAAAAAAATATTTTTTTTTCACAGGGTAGCCCACGATTTTTTCGAAAAATTGAAAAAATAAAAATTGTCGAGTATTGCAAAGATTTTCACATCGTTGGAAAGGTGTATTTGTGTGCTTCCAAGCAGTGAAAGCTGCATATTTTTCCAAGGCTTGGTTGCGGATATGAAGCCACTTAAAGATATTTTTCGTTGTCTGGGTCGAAATTCTGTAATTTTAGTTAACCGCAAATATTTCTGAAACAAGAGCTCGCAGAAGGTTTTAGTTTGCAGCTATTAATAGGGCTTGGAAAGACCTATCTTAAAATGTATATCTCGATGGGATCGGGAACAATGATGAAAAAAATATTTTTTTTTTTCACAAGGGGTTAGCCCACGATTTTTTCGAAAAACTGAAAAAATAAAAATTGTCGAGTATTGCAAAGATTTTCACATCGTTGGAAAGGTGTATTTGTGTGCTTCTAAGCAGTGAAAGCGGCATATTTTTCCAAGGCTTAGTTGCGGATATCAAGCCACTTAAAGATACTTTTCGTTCTCTGGGTCGAAATTCTGTAATTTTAGTTAACCGCAAATATTTCTGAAACAAGAGCTCGCAGAAGGTTTTAGTTTGCAGCTATTAGTAGGGCTTGGAAAGACCTATCTTAAAATGTATATCTCGATGGGATCGGGAACAATGATGAAAAAAATATTTTTTTTTCACAGGGGTAAGCCCACGATTTTTTCGAAAAATTGAAAAAATAAAAATTGTCGAGTATTGCAAAGATTTTCACATCGTTGGAAAGGTGTATTTGTGTGCTTCCAAGCAGTGAAAGCGGCATATTTTTCCACGGCTTGGTTGCGGATATGAAGCCACTTAAAGATATTTTTCGTTGTCTGGGTCGAAATTTTGTAATTTTAGTTAACCGCAAATATTTCTGAAACAAGAGCTCGCAGAAGGTTTTAGTTTGCAGCTATTAATAGGGCTTGGAAAGACCTATCTTAAAATGTATATCTCGATGGGATCGGGAACAATGATGAAAAAAATATTTTTTTTTTCACAAGGGGTTAGCCCACGATTTTTTCGAAAAACTGAAAAAATAAAAATTGTCGAGTATTGCAAAGATTTTCACATCGTTGGAAAGGTGTATTTGTGTGCTTCCAAGCAGTGAAAGCGGCATATTTTTCCAAGGCTTGGTTGCGGATATGAAGCCACTTAAAGATATTTTTCGTTGTCTGGGTCGAAATTCTGTAATTTTAGTTAACCGCAAATATTTCTGAAACAAGAGCTCGCAGAAGGTTTTAGTTTGCAGCTATTAATAGGGCTTGGAAAGACCTATCTTAAAATGTATATCTCGATGGGATCGGGAACAATGATGAAAAAAATATTTTTTTTTTTCACAAGGGGTTAGCCCACGATTTTTTCGAAAAACTGAAAAAATAAAAATTGTCGAGTATTGCAAAGATTTTCACATCGTTGGAAAGGTGTATTTGTGTGCTTCTAAGCAGTGAAAGCGGCATATTTTTCCAAGGCTTAGTTGCGGATATCAAGCCACTTAAAGATATTTTTCGTTCTCTGGGTCGAAATTCTGTAATTTTAGTTAACCGCAAATATTTCTGAAACAAGAGCTCGCAGAAGGTTTTAGTTTGCAGCTATTAATAGGGCTTGGAAAGACCTATCTTAAAATGTATATCTCGATGGGATCGGGAACAATGATGAAAAAAATATTTTTTTTTTCACAAGGGGTTAGCCCACGATTTTTTCGAAAAACTGAAAAAATAAAAATTGTCGAGTATTGCAAAGATTTTCACATCGTTGGAAAGGTGTATTTGTGTGCTTCCAAGCAGTGAAAGCGGCATATTTTTCCAAGGCTTGGTTGCGGATATGAAGCCACTTAAAGATATTTTTCGTTGTCTGGGTCGAAATTCTGTAATTTTAGTTAACCGCAAATATTTCTGAAACAAGAGCTCGCAGAAGGTTTTAGTTTGCAGCTATTAATAGGGCTTGGAAAGACCTATCTTAAAATGTATATCTCGATGGGATCGGGAACAATGATGAAAAAAATATTTTTTTTTTTCACAAGGGGTTAGCCCACGATTTTTTCGAAAAACTGAAAAAATAAAAATTGTCGAGTATTGCAAAGATTTTCACATCGTTGGAAAGGTGTATTTGTGTGCTTCTAAGCAGTGAAAGCGGCATATTTTTCCACGGCTTGGTTGCGGATATGAAGCCACTTAAAGATATTTTTCGTTCTCTGGGTCGAAATTCTGTAATTTTAGTTAACCGCAAATATTTCTGAAACAAGAGCTCGCAGAAGGTTTTAGTTTGCAGCTATTAGTAGGGCTTGGAAAGACCTATCTTAAAATGTATATCTCGATGGGATCGGGAACAATGATGAAAAAAATATTTTTTTTTCACAAGGGGTTAGCCCACGATTTTTTCGAAAAACTGAAAAAATAAAAATTGTCGAGTATTGCAAAGATTTTCACATCGTTGGAAAGGTGTATTTGTGTGCTTCCAAGCAGTGAAAGCGGCATATTTTTCCACGGCTTGGTTGCGGATATGAAGCCACTTAAAGATATTTTTCGTTGTCTGGGTCGAAATTCTGTAATTTTAGTTAACCGCAAATATTTCTGAAACAAGAGCTCGCAGAAGGTTTTAGTTTGCAGCTATTAATAGGGCTTGGAAAGACCTATCTTAAAATGTATATCTCGATGGGATCGGGAACAATGATGAAAAAAATATTTTTTTTTTTGACAAGGGGTTAGCCCAAGATTTTTCCGGAAAACTGAAAAAATAAAAATTGTCGAGTATTGCAAAGATTTTCACATCGTTGGAAAGGTGTATTTGTGTGCTTCCAAGCAGTGAAAGCGGCATATTTTTCCACGGCTTGGTTGCGGATATGAAGCCACTTAAAGATATTTTTCGTTGTCTGGGTCGAAATTTTGTAATTTTAGTTAACCGCAAATATTTCTGAAACAAGAGCTCGCAGAAGGTTTTAGTTTGCAGCTATTAATAGGGCTTGGAAAGACCTATCTTAAAATGTATATCTCGATGGGATCGGGAACAATGATGAAAAAAATATTTTTTTTTTGACAAGGGGTTATTAGCCCACGATATTTCCGGAAAACTGAAAAAATAAAAATTGTCGAGTATTGCAAAGATTTTCACATCGTTGGAAAGGTGTATTTGTGTGCTTCCAAGCAGTGAAAGCGGCATATTTTTTCACGGCTTGGTTGCGGATATGAAGCCACTTAAAGATATTTTTCGTTGTCTGGGTCGAAATTTTGTAATTTTAGTTAACCGCAAATATTTCTGAAACAAGAGCTCGCAGAAGGTTTTAGTTTGCAGCTATTAGTAGGGCTTGGAAAGACCTATCTTAAAATGTATATCTCGATGGGATCGGGAACAATGATGAAAAAAATATTTTTTTTTCACAAGGGGTTAGCCCACGATTTTTTCGAAAAACTGAAAAAATAAAAATTGTCGAGTATTGCAAAGATTTTCACATCGTTGGAAAGGTGTATTTGTGTGCTTCCAAGCAGTGAAAGCGGCATATTTTTCCACGGCTTGGTTGCGGATATGAAGCCACTTAAAGATATTTTTCGTTGTCTGGGTCGAAATTCTGTAATTTTAGTTAACCGCAAATATTTCTGAAACAAGAGCTCGCAGAAGGTTTTAGTTTGCAGCTATTAATAGGGCTTGGAAAGACCTATCTTAAAATGTATATCTCGATGGGATCGGGAACAATGATGAAAAAAATATTTTTTTTTTGACAAGGGGTTAGCCCAAGATTTTTCCGGAAAACTGAAAAAATAAAAATTGTCGAGTATTGCAAAGATTTTCACATCGTTGGAAAGGTGTATTTGTGTGCTTCCAAGCAGTGAAAGCGGCATATTTTTCCACGGCTTGGTTGCGGATATGAAGCCACTTAAAGATATTTTTCGTTGTCTGGGTCGAAATTTTGTAATTTTAGTTAACCGCAAATATTTCTGAAACAAGAGCTCGCAGAAGGTTTTAGTTTGCAGCTATTAATAGGGCTTGGAAAGACCTATCTTAAAATGTATATCTCGATGGGATCGGGAACAATGATGAAAAAAATATTTTTTTTTGACAAGGGGTTATTAGCCCACGATATTTCCGGAAAACTGAAAAAATAAAAATTGTCGAGTATTGCAAAGATTTTCACATCGTTGGAAAGGTGTATTTGTGTGCTTCCAAGCAGTGAAAGCGGCATATTTTTTCACGGCTTGGTTGCGGATATGAAGCCACTTAAAGATATTTTTCGTTGTCTGGGTCGAAATTTTGTAATTTTAGTTAACCGCAAATATTTCTGAAACAAGAGCTCGCAGAAGGTTTTAGTTTGCAGCTATTAATAGGGCTTGGAAAGACCTATCTTAAAATGTATATCTCGATGGGATCGGGAACAATGATGAACAAAATATTTTTTTTTCACAAGGGGTTAGCCCACGATTTTTTCGAAAAACTGAAAAAATAAAAATTGTCGAGTTTTGCAAAGATTTTCACATCGTTGGAAAGGTGTATTTGTGTGCTTCTAAGCAGTGAAAGCGGCATATTTTTCCAAGGCTTAGTTGCGGATATCAAGCCACTTAAAGATACTTTTCGTTGTCTGGGTCGAAATTCTGTAATTTTAGTTAACCGCAAATATTTCTGAAACAAGAGCTCGCAGAAGGTTTTAGTTTGCAGCTATTAGTAGGGCTTGGAAAGACCTATCTTAAAATCTATATCTCGATGGGATCGGGAACAATGATGAAAAAAATATTTTTTTTTCACGAGGGGTTAGCCCACGATTTTTTCGAAAAACTGAAAAAATAAAAATTGTCGAGTATTGCAAAGATTGTCACATCGTTGGAAAGGTGTATTTGTGTGGTTCCAAGCAGTGAAAGCGGCATATTTTTCCAAGGCTTGGTTGCGGATATGAAGCCACTTAAAGATATTTTTCGTTGTCTGGGTCGAAATTCTGTAATTTTAGTTAACCGCAAATATTTCTGAAACAAGAGCTCGCAGAAGGTTTTAGTTTGCAGCTATTAATAGGGCTTGGAAAGACCTATCTTAAAATGTATATCTCGATGGGATCGGGAACAATGATGAAAAAAATATTTTTTTTTCACAGGGTAGCCCACGATTTTTTCGAAAAATTGAAAAAATAAAAATTGTCGAGTATTGCAAAGATTTTCACATCGTTGGAAAGGTGTATTTGTGTGCTTCCAAGCAGTGAAAGCTGCATATTTTTCCAAGGCTTGGTTGCGGATATGAAGCCACTTAAAGATATTTTTCGTTGTCTGGGTCGAAATTCTGTAATTTTAGTTAACCGCAAATATTTCTGAAACAAGAGCTCGCAGAAGGTTTTAGTTTGCAGCTATTAATAGGGCTTGGAAAGACCTATCTTAAAATGTATATCTCGATGGGATCGGGAACAATGATGAAAAAAATATTTTTTTTTTTCACAAGGGGTTAGCCCACGATTTTTTCGAAAAACTGAAAAAATAAAAATTGTCGAGTATTGCAAAGATTTTCACATCATTGGAAAGGTGTATTTGTGTGCTTCTAAGCAGTGAAAGCGGCATATTTTTCCAAGGCTTAGTTGCGGATATCAAGCCACTTAAAGATACTTTTCGTTCTCTGGGTCGAAATTCTGTAATTTTAGTTAACCGCAAATATTTCTGAAACAAGAGCTCGCAGAAGGTTTTAGTTTGCAGCTATTAGTAGGGCTTGGAAAGACCTATCTTAAAATGTATATCTCGATGGGATCGGGAACAATGATGAAAAAAATATTTTTTTTTCACAGGGGTAAGCCCACGATTTTTTCGAAAAATTGAAAAAATAAAAATTGTCGAGTATTGCAAAGATTTTCACATCGTTGGAAAGGTGTATTTGTGTGCTTCCAAGCAGTGAAAGCGGCATATTTTTCCACGGCTTGGTTGCGGATATGAAGCCACTTAAAGATATTTTTCGTTGTCTGGGTCGAAATTTTGTAATTTTAGTTAACCGCAAATATTTCTGAAACAAGAGCTCGCAGAAGGTTTTAGTTTGCAGCTATTAATAGGGCTTGGAAAGACCTATCTTAAAATGTATATCTCGATGGGATCGGGAACAATGATGAAAAAAATATTTTTTTTTTCACAAGGGGTTAGCCCACGATTTTTTCGAAAAACTGAAAAAATAAAAATTGTCGAGTATTGCAAAGATTTTCACATCGTTGGAAAGGTGTATTTGTGTGCTTCCAAGCAGTGAAAGCGGCATATTTTTCCAAGGCTTGGTTGCGGATATGAAGCCACTTAAAGATATTTTTCGTTGTCTGGGTCGAAATTCTGTAATTTTAGTTAACCGCAAATATTTCTGAAACAAGAGCTCGCAGAAGGTTTTAGTTTGCAGCTATTAATAGGGCTTGGAAAGACCTATCTTAAAATGTATATCTCGATGGGATCGGGAACAATGATGAAAAAAATATTTTTTTTTTTCACAAGGGGTTAGCCCACGATTTTTTCGAAAAACTGAAAAAATAAAAATTGTCGAGTATTGCAAAGATTTTCACATCGTTGGAAAGGTGTATTTGTGTGCTTCTAAGCAGTGAAAGCGGCATATTTTTCCAAGGCTTAGTTGCGGATATGAAGCCACTTAAAGATATTTTTCGTTCTCTGGGTCGAAATTCTGTAATTTTAGTTAACCGCAAATATTTCTGAAACAAGAGCTCGCAGAAGGTTTTAGTTTGCAGCTATTAGTAGGGCTTGGAAAGACCTATCTTAAAATGTATATCTCGATGGGATCGGGAACAATGATGAAAAAAATATTTTTTTTTCACAGGGGTAAGCCCACGATTTTTTCGAAAAATTGAAAAAATAAAAATTGTCGAGTATTGCAAAGATTTTCACATCGTTGGAAAGGTGTATTTGTGTGCTTCCAAGCAGTGAAAGCGGCATATTTTTCCACGGCTTGGTTGCGGATATGAAGCCACTTAAAGATATTTTTCGTTGTCTGGGTCGAAATTTTGTAATTTTAGTTAACCGCAAATATTTCTGAAACAAGAGCTCGCAGAAGGTTTTAGTTTGCAGCTATTAATAGGGCTTGGAAAGACCTATCTTAAAATGTATATCTCGATGGGATCGGGAACAATGATGAAAAAAATATTTTTTTTTTCACAAGGGGTTAGCCCACGATTTTTTCGAAAAACTGAAAAAATAAAAATTGTCGAGTATTGCAAAGATTTTCACATCGTTGGAAAGGTGTATTTGTGTGCTTCAAAGCAGTGAAAGCGGCATATTTTTCCAAGGCTTGGTTGCGGATATGAAGCCACTTAAAGATATTTTTCGTTGTCTGGGTCGAAATTCTGTAATTTTAGTTAACCGCAAATATTTCTGAAACAAGAGCTCGCAGAAGGTTTTAGTTTGCAGCTATTAATAGGGCTTGGAAAGACCTATCTTAAAATGTATATCTCGATGGGATCGGGAACAATGATGAAAAAAATATTTTTTTTTTTCACAAGGGGTTAGCCCACGATTTTTTCGAAAAACTGAAAAAATAAAAATTGTCGAGTATTGCAAAGATTTTCACATCGTTGGAAAGGTGTATTTGTGTGCTTCTAAGCAGTGAAAGCGGCATATTTTTCCAAGGCTTAGTTGCGGATATCAAGCCACTTAAAGATATTTTTCGTTCTCTGGGTCGAAATTCTGTAATTTTAGTTAACCGCAAATATTTCTGAAACAAGAGCTCGCAGAAGGTTTTAGTTTGCAGCTATTAGTAGGGCTTGGAAAGACCTATCTTAAAATGTATATCTCGATGGGATCGGGAACAATGATGAAAAAAATATTTTTTTTTCACAAGGGGTTAGCCCACGATTTTTTCGAAAAACTGAAAAAATAAAAATTGTCGAGTATTGCAAAGATTTTCACATCGTTGGAAAGGTGTATTTGTGTGCTTCCAAGCAGTGAAAGCGGCATATTTTTCCACGGCTTGGTTGCGGATATGAAGCCACTTAAAGATATTTTTCGTTGTCTGGGTCGAAATTCTGTAATTTTAGTTAACCGCAAATATTTCTGAAACAAGAGCTCGCAGAAGGTTTTAGTTTGCAGCTATTAATAGGGCTTGGAAAGACCTATCTTAAAATGTATATCTCGATGGGATCGGGAACAATGATGAAAAAAATATTTTTTTTTTGACAAGGGGTTAGCCCAAGATTTTTCCGGAAAACTGAAAAAATAAAAATTGTCGAGTATTGCAAAGATTTTCACATCGTTGGAAAGGTGTATTTGTGTGCTTCCAAGCAGTGAAAGCGGCATATTTTTCCAAGGCTTGGTTGCGGATATGAAGCCACTTAAAGATATTTTTCGTTGTCTGGGTCGAAATTCTGTAATTTTAGTTAACCGCAAATATTTCTGAAACAAGAGCTCGCAGAAGGTTTTAGTTTGCAGCTATTAATAGGGCTTGGAAAGACCTATCTTAAAATGTATATCTCGATGGGATCGGGAACAATGATGAAAAAAATATTTTTTTTTCACAGGGTAGCCCACGATTTTTTCGAAAAATTGAAAAAATAAAAATTGTCGAGTATTGCAAAGATTTTCACATCGTTGGAAAGGTGTATTTGTGTGCTTCCAAGCAGTGAAAGCGGCATATTTTTCCACGGCTTGGTTGCGGATATGAAGCCACTTAAAGATATTTTTCGTTGTCTGGGTCGAAATTCTGTAATTTTAGTTAACCGCAAATATTTCTGAAACAAGAGCTCGCAGAAGGTTTTAGTTTGCAGCTATTAATAGGGCTTGGAAAGACCTATCTTAAAATGTATATCTCGATGGGATCGGGAACAATGATGAAAAAAATATTTTTTTTTTGACAAGGGGTTAGCCCAAGATTTTTCCGGAAAACTGAAAAAATAAAAATTGTCGAGTATTGCAAAGATTTTCACATCGTTGGAAAGGTGTATTTGTGTGCTTCCAAGCAGTGAAAGCGGCATATTTTTCCAAGGCTTGGTTGCGGATATGAAGCCACTTAAAGATATTTTTCGTTGTCTGGGTCGAAATTCTGTAATTTTAGTTAACCGCAAATATTTCTGAAACAAGAGCTCGCAGAAGGTTTTAGTTTGCAGCTATTAATAGGGCTTGGAAAGACCTATCTTAAAATGTATATCTCGATGGGATCGGGAACAATGATGAAAAAAATATTTTTTTTTCACAGGGTAGCCCACGATTTTTTCGAAAAATTGAAAAAATAAAAATTGTCGAGTATTGCAAAGATTTTCACATCGTTGGAAAGGTGTATTTGTGTGCTTCCAAGCAGTGAAAGCTGCATATTTTTCCAAGGCTTGGTTGCGGATATGAAGCCACTTAAAGATATTTTTCGTTGTCTGGGTCGAAATTCTGTAATTTTAGTTAACCGCAAATATTTCTGAAACAAGAGCTCGCAGAAGGTTTTAGTTTGCAGCTATTAATAGGGCTTGGAAAGACCTATCTTAAAATGTATATCTCGATGGGATCGGGAACAATGATGAAAAAAATATTTTTTTTTCACAAGGGGTTAGCCCACGATTTTTTCGAAAAACTGAAAAAATAAAAATTGTCGAGTATTGCAAAGATTTTCACATCGTTGGAAAGGTGTATTTGTGTGCTTCCAAGCAGTGAAAGTGGCATATTTTTCCACGGCTTGGTTGCGGATATGAAGCCACTTAAAGATATTTTTCGTTGTCTGGGTCGAAATTCTGTAATTTTAGTTAACCGCAAATATTTCTGAAACAAGAGCTCGCAGAAGGTTTTAGTTTGCAGCTATTAATAGGGCTTGGAAAGACCTATCTTAAAATGTATATCTCGATGGGATCGGGAAAAATGATGAAAAAAATATTTTTTTTTGAGCCCACGATTTTTTCGGAAAACTGAAAAAATAAAAATTGTCGAGTATTGCAAAGATTTTCACATCGTTGGAAAGGTGTATTTGCCCACGATTTTTTCGGAAAACTGAAAAAATAAAAATTGTCGAGTATTGCAAAGATTTTCACATCGTTGGAAAGGTGTATTTGTGTGCTTCTAAGCAGTGAAAGCGGCATATTTTTCCAAGGCTTAGTTGCGGATATGAAGCCACTTAAAGATATTTTTCGTTCTCTGGGTCGAAATTCTGTAATTTTAGTTAACCGCAAATATTTCTGAAACAAGAGCTCGCAGAAGGTTTTAGTTTGCAGCTATTAGTAGGGCTTGGAAAGACCTATCTTAAAATGTATATCTCGATGGGATCGGGAACAATGATGAAAAAAATATTTTTTTTTCACAGGGGTAAGCCCACGATTTTTTCGAAAAATTGAAAAAATAAAAATTGTCGAGTATTGCAAAGATTTTCACATCGTTGGAAAGGTGTATTTGTGTGCTTCCAAGCAGTGAAAGCGGCATATTTTTCCACGGCTTGGTTGCGGATATGAAGCCACTTAAAGATATTTTTCGTTGTCTGGGTCGAAATTTTGTAATTTTAGTTAACCGCAAATATTTCTGAAACAAGAGCTCGCAGAAGGTTTTAGTTTGCAGCTATTAATAGGGCTTGGAAAGACCTATCTTAAAATGTATATCTCGATGGGATCGGGAACAATGATGAAAAAAATATTTTTTTTTTCACAAGGGGTTAGCCCACGATTTTTTCGAAAAACTGAAAAAATAAAAATTGTCGAGTATTGCAAAGATTTTCACATCGTTGGAAAGGTGTATTTGTGTGCTTCCAAGCAGTGAAAGCGGCATATTTTTCCAAGGCTTGGTTGCGGATATGAAGCCACTTAAAGATATTTTTCGTTGTCTGGGTCGAAATTCTGTAATTTTAGTTAACCGCAAATATTTCTGAAACAAGAGCTCGCAGAAGGTTTTAGTTTGCAGCTATTAATAGGGCTTGGAAAGACCTATCTTAAAATGTATATCTCGATGGGATCGGGAACAATGATGAAAAAAATATTTTTTTTTTTCACAAGGGGTTAGCCCACGATTTTTTCGAAAAACTGAAAAAATAAAAATTGTCGAGTATTGCAAAGATTTTCACATCGTTGGAAAGGTGTATTTGTGTGCTTCTAAGCAGTGAAAGCGGCATATTTTTCCAAGGCTTAGTTGCGGATATCAAGCCACTTAAAGATATTTTTCGTTCTCTGGGTCGAAATTCTGTAATTTTAGTTAACCGCAAATATTTCTGAAACAAGAGCTCGCAGAAGGTTTTAGTTTGCAGCTATTAGTAGGGCTTGGAAAGACCTATCTTAAAATGTATATCTCGATGGGATCGGGAACAATGATGAAAAAAATATTTTTTTTTCACAAGGGGTTAGCCCACGATTTTTTCGAAAAACTGAAAAAATAAAAATTGTCGAGTATTGCAAAGATTTTCACATCGTTGGAAAGGTGTATTTGTGTGCTTCCAAGCAGTGAAAGCGGCATATTTTTCCACGGCTTGGTTGCGGATATGAAGCCACTTAAAGATATTTTTCGTTGTCTGGGTCGAAATTCTGTAATTTTAGTTAACCGCAAATATTTCTGAAACAAGAGCTCGCAGAAGGTTTTAGTTTGCAGCTATTAATAGGGCTTGGAAAGACCTATCTTAAAATGTATATCTCGATGGGATCGGGAACAATGATGAAAAAAATATTTTTTTTTTGACAAGGGGTTAGCCCAAGATTTTTCCGGAAAACTGAAAAAATAAAAATTGTCGAGTATTGCAAAGATTTTCACATCGTTGGAAAGGTGTATTTGTGTGCTTCCAAGCAGTGAAAGCGGCATATTTTTCCACGGCTTGGTTGCGGATATGAAGCCACTTAAAGATATTTTTCGTTGTCTGGGTCGAAATTTTGTAATTTTAGTTAACCGCAAATATTTCTGAAACAAGAGCTCGCAGAAGGTTTTAGTTTGCAGCTATTAGTAGGGCTTGGAAAGACCTATCTTAAAATCTATATCTCGATGGGATCGGGAACAATGATGAAAAAAATATTTTTTTTTCACGAGGGGTTAGCCCACGATTTTTTCGAAAAACTGAAAAAATAAAAATTGTCGAGTATTGCAAAGATTGTCACATCGTTGGAAAGGTGTATTAGTGAAAGCGGCATATTTTTCCAAGGCTTGGTTGCGGATATGAAGCCACTTAAAGATATTTTTCGTTGTCTGGGTCGAAATTCTGTAATTTTAGTTAACCGCAAATATTTCTGAAACAAGAGCTCGCAGAAGGTTTTAGTTTGCAGCTATTAATAGGGCTTGGAAAGACCTATCTTAAAATGTATATCTCGATGGGATCGGGAACAATGATGAAAAAAATATTTTTTTTTCACAAGGGGTTAGCCCACGATTTTTTCGAAAAACTGAAAAAATAAAAATTGTCGAGTATTGCAAAGATTTTCACATCGTTGGAAAGGTGTATTTGTGTGCTTCCAAGCAGTGAAAGTGGCATATTTTTCCACGGCTTGGTTGCGGATATGAAGCCACTTAAAGATATTTTTCGTTGTCTGGGTCGAAATTCTGTAATTTTAGTTAACCGCAAATATTTCTGAAACAAGAGCTCGCAGAAGGTTTTAGTTTGCAGCTATTAATAGGGCTTGGAAAGACCTATCTTAAAATGTATATCTCGATGGGATCGGGAAAAATGATGAAAAAAATATTTTTTTTTGAGCCCACGATTTTTTCGGAAAACTGAAAAAATAAAAATTGTCGAGTATTGCAAAGATTTTCACATCGTTGGAAAGGTGTATTTGCCCACGATTTTTTCGGAAAACTGAAAAAATAAAAATTGTCGAGTATTGCAAAGATTTTCACATCGTTGGAAAGGTGTATTTGTGTGCTTCCAAGCAGTGAAAGCTGCATATTTTTCCACGGCTTGGTTGCGGATATGAAGCCACTTAAAGATATTTTTCGTTGTCTGGGTCGAAATTCTGTAATTTTAGTTAACCGCAAATATTTCTGAAACAAGAGCTCGCAGAAGGTTTTAGTTTGCAGCTATTAATAGGGCTTGGAAAGACCTATCTTAAAATGTATATTTCGATGGGATCGGGAACAATGATGAAAAAAATATTTTTTTTTCACAAGGGGTTAGCCCACGATTTTTTCGAAAACCTGAAAAAATAAAAATTGTCGAGTATTGCAAAGATTTTCACATCGTTGGGAAGGTGTATTTGTGTGCTTCCAAGCAGTGAAAGCTGCATATTTTTCCAAGGCTTGGTTGCGGATATGAAGCCACTTAAAGATATTTTTCGTTGTCTGGGTCGAAATTCTGTAATTTTAGTTAACCGCAAATATTTCTGAAACAAGAGCTCGCAGAAGGTTTTAGTTTGCAGCTATTAATAGGGCTTGGAAAGACCTATCTTAAAATGTATATCTCGATGGGATCGGGAACAATGATGAAAAAAATATTTTTTTTTCACAGGGATTAGCCCACGATTTTTTCGAAAAACTGAAAAAATAAAAATTGTCGAGTATTGCAAAGATTTTCACATCGTTGGAAAGGTGTATTTATGTGCTTCTAAGCAGTGAAAGCGGCATATTTTTCCACGGCTTGGTTGCGGATATGAAGCCACTTAAAGATATTTTTCGTTGTCTGGGTCGAAATTCTGTAATTTTAGTTAACCGCAAATATTTCTGAAACAAGAGCTCGCAGAAGGTTTTAGTTTGCAGCTATTAATAGGGCTTGGAAAGACCTATCTTAAAATGTATATCTCGATGGGATCGGGAAAAATGATGAAAAAAATATTTTTTTTTGACAAGGGGTTAGCCCACGATTTTTTCGGAAAACTGAAAAAATAAAAATTGTCGAGTATTGCAAAGATTTTCACATCGTTGGAAAGGTGTATTTGTGTGCTTCCAAGCAGTGAAAGCGGCATATTTTTCCACGGCTTGGTTGCGGATATGAAGCCACTTAAAGATATTTTTCGTTGTCTGGGTCGAAATTCTGTAATTTTAGTTAACCGCAAATATTTCTGAAACAAGAGCTCGCAGAAGGTTTTAGTTTGCAGCTATTAATAGGGCTTGGAAAGACCTATCTTAAAATCTATATCTCGATGGGATCGGGAACAATGATGAAAAAAATATTTTTTTTGACAAGGGGTTAGCCCACGATTTTTTCGAAAAACTGAAAAAATAAAAATTGTCGAGTATTGCAAAGATTTTCACATCGTTGGAAAGGTGTATTTGTGTGCTTCCAAGCAGTGAAAGCTGCATATTTTTCCAAGGCTTGGTTGCGGATATGAAGCCACTTAAAGATATTTTTCGTTGTCTGGGTCGAAATTCTGTAATTTTAGTTAACCGCAAATATTTCTGAAACAAGAGCTCGCAGAAGGTTTTAGTTTGCAGCTATTAATAGGGCTTGGAAAGACCTATCTTAAAATGTATATCTCGATGGGATCGGGAACAATGATGAAAAAAATATTTTTTTTTCACAAGGGGTTAGCCCACGATTTTTTCTAAAAACTGAAAAAATAAAAATTGTCGAGTATTGCAAAGATTTTCACATCGTTGGAAAGGTGTATTTGTGTGCTTCCAAGCAGTGAAAGCGGCATATTTTTCCACGGCTTGGTTGCGGATATGAAGCCACTTAAAGATATTTTTCGTTGTCTGGGTCGAAATTCTGTAATTTTAGTTAACCGCAAATATTTCTGAAACAAGAGCTCGCAGAAGGTTTTAGTTTGCAGCTATTAATAGGGCTTGGAAAGACCTATCTTAAAATGTATATCTCGATGGGATCGGGAAAAATGATGAAAAAAATATTTTTTTTTGACAAGGGGTTAGCACACGATTTTTTCGGAAAACTGAAAAAATAAAAATTGTCGAGTATTGCAAAGATTTTCACATCGTTGGAAAGGTGTATTTGTGTGCTTCCAAGCAGTGAAAGCGGCATATTTTTCCACGGCTTGGTTGCGGATATGAAGCCACTTAAAGATATTTTTCGTTGTCTGGGTCGAAATTCTGTAATTTTAGTTAACCGCAAATATTTCTGAAACAAGAGCTCGCAGAAGGTTTTAGTTCGCAGCTATTAATAGGGCTTGGAAAGACCTATCTTAAAATCTATATCTCGATGGGATCGGGAACAATGATGAAAAAAATATTTTTTTTTCACAAGGGGTTAGCCCACGATTTTTTCGAAAAACTGAAAAAATAAAAATTGTCGAGTATTGCAAAGATTTTCACATCGTTGGAAAGGTGTATTTGTGTGCTTCCAAGCAGTGAAAGCTGCATATTTTTCCAAGGCTTGGTTGCGGATATGAAGCCACTTAAAGATATTTTTCGTTGTCTGGGTCGAAATTCTGTAATTATAGTTAACCGCAAATATTTCTGAAACAAGAGCTCGCAGAAGGTTTTAGTTTGCAGCTATTAATAGGGCTTGGAAAGACCTATCTTAAAATGTATATCTCGATGGGATCGGGAACAATGATGAAAAAAATATTTTTTTTTCACAAGGGGTTAGCCCACGATTTTTTCGAAAAACTGAAAAAATAAAAATTGTCGAGTATTGCAAAGATTTTCACATCGTTGGAAAGGTGTATTTGTGTGCTTCCAAGCAGTGAAAGCTGCATATTTTTCCAAGGCTTGGTTGCGGATATGAAGCCACTTAAAGATATTTTTCGTTGTCTGGGTCGAAATTCTGTAATTATAGTTAACCGCAAATATTTCTGAAACAAGAGCTCGCAGAAGGTTTTAGTTTGCAGCTATTAATAGGGCTTGGAAAGACCTATCTTAAAATGTATATCTCGATGGGATCGGGAACAATGATGAAAAAAATATTTTTTTTTCACAAGGGGTTAGCCCACGATTTTTTCGAAAAACTGAAAAAATTAAAATTGTCGAGTATTGCAAAGATTTTCACATCGTTGGAAAGGTGTATTTGTGTGCTTTCAAGCAGTGAAAGCTGCATATTTTTCCAAGGCTTGGTTGCGGATATGAAGCCACTTAAAGATATTTTTTGTTGTCTGGGTCGAAATTCTGTAATTTTAGTTAACCGCAAATATTTCTGAAACAAGAGCTCGCAGAAGGTTTTAGTTTGCAGCTATTAATAGGGCTTGGAAAGACCTATCTTAAAATGTATATCTCGATGGGATCGGGAACAATGATGAAAAAAATATTTTTTTTTCACAAGGGGTTAGCCCACGATTTTTTCGAAAAACTGAAAAAATAAAAATTGTCGAGTATTGCAAAGATTTTCACATCGTTGGAAAGGTGTATTTGTGTGCTTCCAAGCAGTGAAAGCTGCATATTTTTCCAAGGCTTGGTTGCGGATATGAAGCCACTTAAAGATATTTTTCGTTGTCTGGGTCGAAATTCTGTAATTTTAGTTAACCGCAAATATTTCTGAAACAAGAGCTCGCAGAAGGTTTTAGTTCGCAGCTATTAATAGGGCTTGGAAAGACCTATCTTAAAATCTATATCTCGATGGGATCGGGAACAATGATGAAAAAAATATTTTTTTTTCACAAGGGGTTAGCCCACGATTTTTTCGAAAAACTGAAAAAATAAAAATTGTCGAGTATTGCAAAGATTTTCACATCGTTGGAAAGGTGTATTTGTGTGCTTCCAAGCAGTGAAAGCGGCATATTTTTCCACGGCTTGGTTGCGGATATGAAGCCACTTAAAGATATTTTTCGTTGTCTGGGTCGAAATTCTGTAATTTTAGTTAACCGCAAATATTTCTGAAACAAGAGCTCGCAGAAGGTTTTAGTTTGCAGCTATTAATAGGGCTTGGAAAGACCTATCTTAAAATGTATATCTCGATGGGATCGGGAACAATGATGAAAAAAATATTTTTTTTTCACAAGGGGTTAGCACACGATTTTTTCGGAAAACTGAAAAAATAAAAATTGTCGAGTATTGCAAAGATTTTCACATCGTTGGAAAGGTGTATTTGTGTGCTTTCAAGCAGTGAAAGCGGCATATTTTTCCACGGCTTGGTTGCGGATATGAAGCCACTTAAAGATATTTTTCGTTGTCTGGGTCGAAATTCTGTAATTTTAGTTAACCGCAAATATTTCTGAAACAAGAGCTCGCAGAAGGTTTTAGTTTGCAGCTATTAATAGGGCTTGGAAAGACCTATCTTAAAATCTATATCTCGATGGGATCGGGAAAAATGATGAAAAAAATATTTTTTTTTGACAAGGGGTTAGCACACGATTTTTTCGGAAAACTGAAAAAATAAAAATTGTCGAGTATTGCAAAGATTTTCACATCGTTGGAAAGGTGTATTTGTGTGCTTCCAAGCAGTGAAAGCTGCATATTTTTCCAAGGCTTGGTTGCGGATATTAAGCCACTTAAAGATATTTTTCGTTGTCTGGGTCGAAATTCTGTAATTTTAGTTAACCGCAAATATTTCTGAAACAAGAGCTCGCAGAAGGTTTTAGTTCGCAGCTATTAATAGGGCTTGGAAAGACCTATCTTAAAATCTATATCTCGATGGGATCGGGAACAATGATGAAAAAAATATTTTTTTTAGCCCACGATTTTTTCGAAAAACTGAAAAAATAAAAATTGTCGAGTATTGCAAAGATTTTCACATCGTTGGAAAGGTGTATTTGTGTGCTTCCAAGCAGTGAAAGCTGCATATTTTTCCAAGGCTTGGTTGCGGATATGAAGCCACTTAAAGATATTTTTCGTTGTCTGGGTCGAAATTCTGTAATTATAGTTAACCGCAAATATTTCTGAAACAAGAGCTCGCAGAAGGTTTTAGTTTGCAGCTATTAATAGGGCTTGGAAAGACCTATCTTAAAATGTATATCTCGATGGGATCGGGAACAATGATGAAAAAAATATTTTTTTTTCACAAGGGGTTAGCCCACGATTTTTTCGAAAAACTGAAAAAATTAAAATTGTCGAGTATTGCAAAGATTTTCACATCGTTGGAAAGGTGTATTTGTGTGCTTTCAAGCAGTGAAAGCTGCATATTTTTCCAAGGCTTGGTTGCGGATATGAAGCCACTTAAAGATATTTTTTGTTGTCTGGGTCGAAATTCTGTAATTTTAGTTAACCGCAAATATTTCTGAAACAAGAGCTCGCAGAAGGTTTTAGTTTGCAGCTATTAATAGGGCTTGGAAAGACCTATCTTAAAATGTATATCTCGATGGGATCGGGAACAATGATGAAAAAAATATTTTTTTTTCACAAGGGGTTAGCCCACGATTTTTTCGAAAAACTGAAAAAATAAAAATTGTCGAGTATTGCAAAGATTTTCACATCGTTGGAAAGGTGTATTTGTGTGCTTCCAAGCAGTGAAAGCTGCATATTTTTCCAAGGCTTGGTTGCGGATATGAAGCCACTTAAAGATATTTTTCGTTGTCTGGGTCGAAATTCTGTAATTTTAGTTAACCGCAAATATTTCTGAAACAAGAGCTCGCAGAAGGTTTTAGTTCGCAGCTATTAATAGGGCTTGGAAAGACCTATCTTAAAATCTATATCTCGATGGGATCGGGAACAATGATGAAAAAAATATTTTTTTTTCACAAGGGGTTAGCCCACGATTTTTTCGAAAAACTGAAAAAATAAAAATTGTCGAGTATTGCAAAGATTTTCACATCGTTGGAAAGGTGTATTTGTGTGCTTCCAAGCAGTGAAAGCTGCATATTTTTCCAAGGCTTGGTTGCGGATATGAAGCCACTTAAAGATATTTTTCGTTGTCTGGGTCGAAATTCTGTAATTATAGTTAACCGCAAATATTTCTGAAACAAGAGCTCGCAGAAGGTTTTAGTTTGCAGCTATTAATAGGGCTTGGAAAGACCTATCTTAAAATGTATATCTCGATGGGATCGGGAACAATGATGAAAAAAATATTTTTTTTTCACAAGGGGTTAGCCCACGATTTTTTCGAAAAACTGAAAAAATTAAAATTGTCGAGTATTGCAAAGATTTTCACATCGTTGGAAAGGTGTATTTGTGTGCTTTCAAGCAGTGAAAGCTGCATATTTTTCCAAGGCTTGGTTGCGGATATGAAGCCACTTAAAGATATTTTTTGTTGTCTGGGTCGAAATTCTGTAATTTTAGTTAACCGCAAATATTTCTGAAACAAGAGCTCGCAGAAGGTTTTAGTTTGCAGCTATTAATAGGGCTTGGAAAGACCTATCTTAAAATGTATATCTCGATGGGATCGGGAACAATGATGAAAAAAATATTTTTTTTTCACAAGGGGTTAGCCCACGATTTTTTCGAAAAACTGAAAAAATAAAAATTGTCGAGTATTGCAAAGATTTTCACATCGTTGGAAAGGTGTATTTGTGTGCTTCCAAGCAGTGAAAGCTGCATATTTTTCCAAGGCTTGGTTGCGGATATGAAGCCACTTAAAGATATTTTTCGTTGTCTGGGTCGAAATTCTGTAATTTTAGTTAACCGCAAATATTTCTGAAACAAGAGCTCGCAGAAGGTTTTAGTTCGCAGCTATTAATAGGGCTTGGAAAGACCTATCTTAAAATCTATATCTCGATGGGATCGGGAACAATGATGAAAAAAATATTTTTTTTTCACAAGGGGTTAGCCCACGATTTTTTCGAAAAACTGAAAAAATAAAAATTGTCGAGTATTGCAAAGATTTTCACATCGTTGGAAAGGTGTATTTGTGTGCTTCCAAGCAGTGAAAGCGGCATATTTTTCCACGGCTTGGTTGCGGATATGAAGCCACTTAAAGATATTTTTCGTTGTCTGGGTCGAAATTCTGTAATTTTAGTTAACCGCAAATATTTCTGAAACAAGAGCTCGCAGAAGGTTTTAGTTTGCAGCTATTAATAGGGCTTGGAAAGACCTATCTTAAAATGTATATCTCGATGGGATCGGGAACAATGATGAAAAAAATATTTTTTTTTCACAAGGGGTTAGCACACGATTTTTTCGGAAAACTGAAAAAATAAAAATTGTCGAGTATTGCAAAGATTTTCACATCGTTGGAAAGGTGTATTTGTGTGCTTTCAAGCAGTGAAAGCGGCATATTTTTCCACGGCTTGGTTGCGGATATGAAGCCACTTAAAGATATTTTTCGTTGTCTGGGTCGAAATTCTGTAATTTTAGTTAACCGCAAATATTTCTGAAACAAGAGCTCGCAGAAGGTTTTAGTTTGCAGCTATTAATAGGGCTTGGAAAGACCTATCTTAAAATCTATATCTCGATGGGATCGGGAAAAATGATGAAAAAAATATTTTTTTTTGACAAGGGGTTAGCACACGATTTTTTCGGAAAACTGAAAAAATAAAAATTGTCGAGTATTGCAAAGATTTTCACATCGTTGGAAAGGTGTATTTGTGTGCTTCCAAGCAGTGAAAGCTGCATATTTTTCCAAGGCTTGGTTGCGGATATTAAGCCACTTAAAGATATTTTTCGTTGTCTGGGTCGAAATTCTGTAATTTTAGTTAACCGCAAATATTTCTGAAACAAGAGCTCGCAGAAGGTTTTAGTTCGCAGCTATTAATAGGGCTTGGAAAGACCTATCTTAAAATCTATATCTCGATGGGATCGGGAACAATGATGAAAAAAATATTTTTTTTTCACAAGGGGTTAGCCCACGATTTTTTCGAAAAACTGAAAAAATAAAAATTGTCGAGTATTGCAAAGATTTTCACATCGTTGGAAAGGTGTATTTGTGTGCTTCCAAGCAGTGAAAGCGGCATATTTTTCCACGGCTTGGTTGCGGATATGAAGCCACTTTAAGATATTTTTCGTTGTCTGGGTCGAAATTCTGTAATTTTAGTTAACCGCAAATATTTCTGAAACAAGAGCTCGCAGAAGGTTTTAGTTTGCAGCTATTAATAGGGCTTGGAAAGACCTATCTTAAAATGTATATCTCGATGGGATCGGGAACAATGATGAAAAAAATATTTTTTTTTCACAAGGGGTTAGCACACGATTTTTTCGGAAAACTGAAAAAATAAAAATTGTCGAGTATTGCAAAGATTTTCACATCGTTGGAAAGGTGTATTTGTGTGCTTCCAAGCAGTGAAAGCTGCATATTTTTCCAAGGCTTGGTTGCGGATATGAAGGCACTTAAAGATATTTTTCGTTGTCTGGGTCGAAATTCTGTAATTTTAGTTAACCGCAAATATTTCTGAAACAAGAGCTCGCAGAAGGTTTTAGTTTGCAGCTATTAATAGGGCTTGGAAAGACCTATCTTAAAATGTATATCTCGATGGGATCGGGAACAATGATGAAAAAAATATTTTTTTTTCACAAGGGGTTAGCACACGATTTTTTCGGAAAACTGAAAAAATAAAAATTGTCGAGTATTGCAAAGATTTTCACATCGTTGGAAAGGTGTATTTGTGTGCTTTCAAGCAGTGAAAGCGGCATATTTTTCCACGGCTTGGTTGCGGATATGAAGCCACTTAAAGATATTTTTCGTTGTCTGGGTCGAAATTCTGTAATTTTAGTTAACCGCAAATATTTCTGAAACAAGAGCTCGCAGAAGGTTTTAGTTTGCAGCTATTAATAGGGCTTGGAAAGACCTATCTTAAAATCTATATCTCGATGGGATCGGGAAAAATGATGAAAAAAATATTTTTTTTTGACAAGGGGTTAGCACACGATTTTTTCGGAAAACTGAAAAAATAAAAATTGTCGAGTATTGCAAAGATTTTCACATCGTTGGAAAGGTGTATTTGTGTGCTTCCAAGCAGTGAAAGCTGCATATTTTTCCAAGGCTTGGTTGCGGATATTAAGCCACTTAAAGATATTTTTCGTTGTCTGGGTCGAAATTCTGTAATTTTAGTTAACCGCAAATATTTCTGAAACAAGAGCTCGCAGAAGGTTTTAGTTCGCAGCTATTAATAGGGCTTGGAAAGACCTATCTTAAAATCTATATCTCGATGGGATCGGGAACAATGATGAAAAAAATATTTTTTTTTCACAAGGGGTTAGCCCACGATTTTTTCGAAAAACTGAAAAAATAAAAATTGTCGAGTATTGCAAAGATTTTCACATCGTTGGAAAGGTGTATTTGTGTGCTTCCAAGCAGTGAAAGCGGCATATTTTTCCACGGCTTGGTTGCGGATATGAAGCCACTTAAAGATATTTTTCGTTGTCTGGGTCGAAATTTTGTAATTTTAGTTAACCGCAAATATTTCTGAAACAAGAGCTCGCAGAAGGTTTTAGTTTGCAGCTATTAATAGCGCTTGGAAAGACCTATCTTAAAATGTATATCTCGATGGGATCGGGAACAATGATGAAAAAAATATTTTTTTTTTGACAAGGGGTTATTAGCCCACGATATTTCCGGAAAACTGAAAAAATAAAAATTGTCGAGTATTGCAAAGATTTTCACATCGTTGGAAAGGTGTATTTGTGTGCTTCCAAGCAGTGAAAGCGGCATATTTTTTCACGGCTTGGTTGCGGATATGAAGCCACTTAAAGATATTTTTCGTTGTCTGGGTCGAAATTTTGTAATTTTAGTTAACCGCAAATATTTCTGAAACAAGAGCTCGCAGAAGGTTTTAGTTCGCAGCTATTAATAGGGCTTGGAAAGACCTATCTTAAAATCTATATCTCGATGGGATCGGGAACAATGATGAAAAAAATATTTTTTTTTCACAAGGGGTTAGCCCACGATTTTTTCGAAAAACTGAAAAAATAAAAATTGTCGAGTATTGCAAAGATTTTCACATCGTTGGAAAGGTGTATTTGTGTGCTTCCAAGCAGTGAAAGCGGCATATTTTTCCACGGCTTGGTTGCGGATATGAAGCCACTTAAAGATATTTTTCGTTGTCTGGGTCGAAATTCTGTAATTTTAGTTAACCGCAAATATTTCTGAAACAAGAGCTCGCAGAAGGTTTTAGTTTGCAGCTATTAATAGGGCTTGGAAAGACCTATCTTAAAATGTATATCTCGATGGGATCGGGAACAATGATGAAAAAAATATTTTTTTTTCACAAGGGGTTAGCACACGATTTTTTCGGAAAACTGAAAAAATAAAAATTGTCGAGTATTGCAAAGATTTTCACATCGTTGGAAAGGTGTATTTGTGTGCTTCCAAGCAGTGAAAGCTGCATATTTTTCCAAGGCTTGGTTGCGGATATGAAGCCACTTAAAGATATTTTTCGTTGTCTGGGTCGAAATTCTGTAATTATAGTTAACCGCAAATATTTCTGAAACAAGAGCTCGCAGAAGGTTTTAGTTTGCAGCTATTAATAGGGCTTGGAAAGACCTATCTTAAAATGTATATCTCGATGGGATCGGGAACAATGATGAAAACAATATTTTTTTTTCACAAGGGGTTAGCCCACGATTTTTTCGAAAAACTGAAAAAATAAAAATTGTCGAGTATTGCAAAGATTTTCACATCGTTGGAAAGGTGTATTTATGTGCTTCTAAGCAGTGAAAGCGGCATATTTTTCCAAGGCTTGGTTGCGGATATGAAGCCACTTAAAGATATTTTTCGTTGTCTGGGTCGAAATTCTGTAATTTTAGTTAACCGCAAATATTTCTGAAACAAGAGCTCGCAGAAGGTTTTAGTTTGCAGCTATTAATAGGGCTTGGAAAGACCTATCTTAAAATGTATATCTCGATGGGATCGGGAACAATGATGAAGAAAAATGTTTTTTTTTCACAAGGGGTTAGCCCACGATTTTTTCGAAAAACTGAAAAAATAAAAATTGTCGAGTATTGCAAAGATTTTCACATCGTTGGAAAGGTGTATTTGTGTGCTTCCAAGCAGTGAAAGCTGCATATTTTTCCAAGGCTTGGTTGCGGATATGAAGCCACTTAAAGATATTTTTCGTTGTCTGGGTCGAAATTCTGTAATTTTAGTTAACCGCAAATATTTCTGAAACAAGAGCTCGCAGAAGGTTTTAGTTTGCAGCTATTAATAGGGCTTGGAAAGACCTATCTTAAAATGTATATCTCGATGGGATCGGGAACAATGATGAAGAAAAATGTTTTTTTTTTCACAAGGGGTTAGCCCACGATTTTTTCGAAAAACTGAAAAAATAAAAATTGTCGAGTATTGCAAAGATTTTCACATCGTTGGAAAGGTGTATTTGTGTGCTTCCAAGCAGTGAAAGTGGCATATTTTTCCACGGCTTGGTTGCGGATATGAAGCCACTTAAAGATATTTTTCGTTGTCTGGGTCGAAATTCTGTAATTTTAGTTAACCGCAAATATTTCTGAAACAAGAGCTCGCAGAAGGTTTTAGTTTGCAGCTATTAATAGGGCTTGGAAAGACCTATCTTAAAATCTATATCTCGATGGGATCGGGAACAATGATGAAAAAAATATTTTTTTTCACAAGGGGCCCACGATTTTTTCGAAAAATTGAAAAAATAAAAATTGTCGAGTATTGCAAAGATTTTCACATCGTTGGAAAGGTGTATTTGTGTGCTTCCAAGCAGTGAAAGCGGCATATTTTTCCACGGCTTGGTTGCGGATATGAAGCCACTTAAAGATATTTTTCGTTGTCTGGGTCGAAATTCTGTAATTTTAGTTAACCGCAAATATTTCTGAAACAAGAGCTCGCAGAAGGTTTTAGTTTGCAGCTATTAATAGGGCTTGGAAAGACCTATCTTAAAATGTATATCTCGATGGGATCGGGAACAATGATGAAAAAAATATTTTTTTTTTCACAGGGGTTAGTTAGCCCACGATTTTTTCGAAAAACTGAAAAAATAAAAATTGTCGAGTATTGCAAAGATTTTCACATCGTTGGAAAGGTGTATTTATGTGCTTCCAACCAGTGAAAGCGGCATATTTTTCCACGGCTTGGTTGCGGATATGAAGCCACTTAAAGATATTTTTCGTTGTCTGGGTCGAAATTCTGTAATTTTAGTTAACCGCAAATATTTCTGAAACAAGAGCTCGCAGAAGGTTTTAGTTTGCAGCTATTAATAGGGCTTGGAAAGACCTATCTTAAAATGTATATCTCGATGGGATCGGGAACAATGATGAAAAAAATATTTTTTTTTCACAAGGGGTTAGCACACGATTTTTTCGGAAAACTGAAAAAATAAAAATTGTCGAGTATTGCAAAGATTTTCACATCGTTGGAAAGGTGTATTTGTGTGCTTCCAAGCAGTGAAAGCTGCATATTTTTCCAAGGCTTGGTTGCGGATATGAAGCCACTTAAAGATATTTTTCGTTGTCTGGGTCGAAATTCTGTAATTATAGTTAACCGCAAATATTTCTGAAACAAGAGCTCGCAGAAGGTTTTAGTTTGCAGCTATTAATAGGGCTTGGAAAGACCTATCTTAAAATGTATATCTCGATGGGATCGGGAACAATGATGAAAACAATATTTTTTTTTCACAAGGGGTTAGCCCACGATTTTTTCGAAAAACTGAAAAAATAAAAATTGTCGAGTATTGCAAAGATTTTCACATCGTTGGAAAGGTGTATTTATGTGCTTCTAAGCAGTGAAAGCGGCATATTTTTCCAAGGCTTGGTTGCGGATATCAAGCCACTTAAAGATACTTTTCGTTGTCTGGGTCGAAATTCTGTAATTTTAGTTAACCGCAAATATTTCTGAAACAAGAGCTCGCAGAAGGTTTTAGTTTGCAGCTATTAATAGGGCTTGGAAAGACCTATCTTAAAATGTATATCTCGATGGGATCGGGAACAATGATGAAAAAAATATTTTTTTTTCACAAGGGGTTAGCACACGATTTTTTCGGAAAACTGAAAAAATAAAAATTGTCGAGTATTGCAAAGATTTTCACATCGTTGGAAAGGTGTATTTGTGTGCTTCCAAGCAGTGAAAGCTGCATATTTTTCCAAGGCTTGGTTGCGGATATGAAGCCACTTAAAGATATTTTTCGTTGTCTGGGTCGAAATTCTGTAATTATAGTTAACCGCAAATATTTCTGAAACAAGAGCTCGCAGAAGGTTTTAGTTTGCAGCTATTAATAGGGCTTGGAAAGACCTATCTTAAAATGTATATCTCGATGGGATCGGGAACAATGATGAAAACAATATTTTTTTTTCACAAGGGGTTAGCCCACGATTTTTTCGAAAAACTGAAAAAATAAAAATTGTCGAGTATTGCAAAGATTTTCACATCGTTGGAAAGGTGTATTTATGTGCTTCTAAGCAGTGAAAGCGGCATATTTTTCCAAGGCTTGGTTGCGGATATCAAGCCACTTAAAGATACTTTTCGTTGTCTGGGTCGAAATTCTGTAATTTTAGTTAACCGCAAATATTTCTGAAACAAGAGCTCGCAGAAGGTTTTAGTTTGCAGCTATTAATAGGGCTTGGAAAGACCTATCTTAAAATCTATATCTCGATGGGACCGGGAACAATGATGAAAAAAATATTTTTTTTTCACGAGCCCACGATTTTTTCGAAAAATTGAAAAAATAAAAATTGTCGAGTATTGCAAAGATTTTCACATCGTTGGAAAGGTGTATTTGTGTGCTTCCAAGCAGTGAAAGCTGCATATTTTTCCAAGGCTTGGTTGCGGATATGAAGCCACTTAAAGATATTTTTCGTTGTCTGGGTCGAAATTCTGTAATTTTAGTTAACCGCAAATATTTCTGAAACAAGAGCTCGCAGAAGGTTTTAGTTTGCAGCTATTAATAGGGCTTGGAAAGACCTATCTTAAAATGTATATCTCGATGGGATCGGGAACAATGATGAAGAAAAATGTTTTTTTTTCACAAGGGGTTAGCCCACGATTTTTTCGAAAAACTGAAAAAATAAAAATTGTCGAGTATTGCAAAGATTTTCACATCGTTGGAAAGGTGTATTTGTGTGCTTCCAAGCAGTGAAAGTGGCATATTTTTCCACGGCTTGGTTGCGGATATGAAGCCACTTAAAGATATTTTTCGTTGTCTGGGTCGAAATTCTGTAATTTTAGTTAACCGCAAATATTTCTGAAACAAGAGCTCGCAGAAGGTTTTAGTTTGCAGCTATTAATAGGGCTTGGAAAGACCTATCTTAAAATCTATATCTCGATGGGATCGGGAACAATGATGAAAAAAATATTTTTTTTCACAAGGGGCCCACGATTTTTTCGAAAAATTGAAAAAATAAAAATTGTCGAGTATTGCAAAGATTTTCACATCGTTGGAAAGGTGTATTTGTGTGCTTCCAAGCAGTGAAAGCGGCATATTTTTCCACGGCTTGGTTGCGGATATGAAGCCACTTAAAGATATTTTTCGTTGTCTGGGTCGAAATTCTGTAATTTTAGTTAACCGCAAATATTTCTGAAACAAGAGCTCGCAGAAGGTTTTAGTTTGCAGCTATTAATAGGGCTTGGAAAGACCTATCTTAAAATCTATATCTCGATGGGATCGGGAACAATGATGAAAAAAATATTTTTTTTTTCACAGGGGTTAGTTAGCCCACGATTTTTTCGAAAAACTGAAAAAATAAAAATTGTCGAGTATTGCAAAGATTTTCACATCGTTGGAAAGGTGTATTTATGTGCTTCCAACCAGTGAAAGCGGCATATTTTTCCACGGCTTGGTTGCGGATATGAAGCCACTTAAAGATATTTTTCGTTGTCTGGGTCGAAATTCTGTAATTTTAGTTAACCGCAAATATTTCTGAAACAAGAGCTCGCAGAAGGTTTTAGTTTGCAGCTATTAATAGGGCTTGGAAAGACCTATCTTAAAATCTATATCTCGATGGGATCGGGAACAATGATGAAAAAAATATTTTTTTTTCACAAGGGGTTAGCCCACGATTTTTTCGAAAAATTGAAAAAATAAAAATTGTCGAGTATTGCAAAGATTTTCACATCGTTGGAAAGGTGTATTTGTGTGCTTCCAAGCAGTGAAAGCTGCATATTTTTCCAAGGCTTGGTTGCGGATATGAAGCCACTTAAAGATATTTTTCGTTGTCTGGGTCGAAATTCTGTAATTTTAGTTAACCGCAAATATTTCTGAAACAAGAGCTCGCAGAAGGTTTTAGTTTGCAGCTATTAATAGGGCTTGGAAAGACCTATCTTAAAATGTATATCTCGATGGGATCGGGAACAATGATGAAAAAAATATTTTTTTTTCACAAGGGGTCACGATTTTTTCGAAAAACTGAAAAAATAAAAATTGTCGAGTATTGCAAAGATTTTCACATCGTTGGAAAGGTGTATTTGTGTGCTTCCAAGCAGTGAAAGTGGCATATTTTTCCACGGCTTGGTTGCGGATATGAAGCCACTTAAAGATATTTTTCGTTGTCTGGGTCGAAATTCTGTAATTTTAGTTAACCGCAAATATTTCTGAAACAAGAGCTCGCAGAAGGTTTTAGTTCGCAGCTATTAATAGGGCTTGGAAAGACCTATCTTAAAATGTATATCTCGATGGGATCGGGAACAATGATGAAAAAAATATTTTTTTTTCACAAGGGGTTAGCCCACGATTTTTTCGAAAAACTGAAAAAATAAAAATTGTCGAGTATTGCAAAGATTTTCACATCGTTGGAAAGGTGTATTTATGTGCTTCTAAGCAGTGAAAGCGGCATATTTTTCCAAGGCTTGGTTGCGGATATCAAGCCACTTAAAGATACTTTTCGTTGTCTGGGTCGAAATTCTGTAATTTTAGTTAACCGCAAATATTTCTGAAACAAGAGCTCGCAGAAGGTTTTAGTTTGCAGCTATTAATAGGGCTTGGAAAGACCTATCTTAAAATCTATATCTCGATGGGATCGGGAACAATGATGAAAAAAATATTTTTTTTTCACGAGCCCACGATTTTTTCGAAAAATTGAAAAAATAAAAATTGTCGAGTATTGCAAAGATTTTCACATCGTTGGAAAGGTGTATTTGTGTGCTTCCAAGCAGTGAAAGCTGCATATTTTTCCAAGGCTTGGTTGCGGATATGAAGCCACTTAAAGATATTTTTCGTTGTCTGGGTCGAAATTCTGTAATTTTAGTTAACCGCAAATATTTCTGAAACAAGAGCTCGCAGAAGGTTTTAGTTTGCAGCTATTAATAGGGCTTGGAAAGACCTATCTTAAAATGTATATCTCGATGGGATCGGGAACAATGATGAAGAAAAATGTTTTTTTTTCACAAGGGGTTAGCCCACGATTTTTTCGAAAAACTGAAAAAATAAAAATTGTCGAGTATTGCAAAGATTTTCACATCGTTGGAAAGGTGTATTTATGTGCTTCCAAGCAGTGAAAGCGGCATATTTTTCCACGGCTTGGTTGCGGATATGAAGCCACTTAAAGATATTTTTCGTTGTCTGGGTCGAAATTCTGTAATTTTAGTTAACCGCAAATATTTCTGAAACAAGAGCTCGCAGAAGGTTTTAGTTTGCAGCTATTAATAGGGCTTGGAAAGACCTATCTTAAAATGTATATCTCGATGGGATCGGGAACAATGATGAAAAAAATATTTTTTTTTCACAAGGGGTTAGCCCACGATTTTTTCGAAAAACTGAAAAAATAAAAATTGTCGAGTATTGCAAAGATTTTCACATCGTTGGAAAGGTGTATTTGTGTGCTTCCAAGCAGTGAAAGTGGCATATTTTTCCACGGCTTGGTTGCGGATATGAAGCCACTTAAAGATATTTTTCGTTGTCTGGGTCGAAATTCTGTAATTTTAGTTAACCGCAAATATTTCTGAAACAAGAGCTCGCAGAAGGTTTTAGTTTGCAGCTATTAATAGGGCTTGGAAAGACCTATCTTAAAATCTATATCTCGATGGGATCGGGAACAATGATGAAAAAAATATTTTTTTTCACAAGGGGTCACGATTTTTTCGAAAAACTGAAAAAATAAAAATTGTCGAGTATTGCAAAGATTTTCACATCGTTGGAAAGGTGTATTTATGTGCTTCCAAGCAGTGAAAGCGGCATATTTTTCCACGGCTTGGTTGCGGATATGAAGCCACTTAAAGATATTTTTCGTTGTCTGGGTCGAAATTCTGTAATTTTAGTTAACCGCAAATATTTCTGAAACAAGAGCTCGCAGAAGGTTTTAGTTTGCAGCTATTAATAGGGCTTGGAAAGACCTATCTTAAAATGTATATCTCGATGGGATCGGGAACAATGATGAAAAAAATATTTTTTTTTCACAAGGGAGCCCACGATTTTTTCGAAAAACTGAAAAAATAAAAATTGTCGAGTATTGCAAAGATTTTCACATCGTTGGAAAGGTGTATTTGTGTGCTTCCAAGCAGTGAAAGTGGCATATTTTTCCACGGCTTGGTTGCGGATATGAAGCCACTTAAAGATATTTTTCGTTGTCTGGGTCGAAATTCTGTAATTTTAGTTAACCGCAAATATTTCTGAAACAAGAGCTCGCAGAAGGTTTTAGTTTGCAGCTATTAATAGGGCTTGGAAAGACCTATCTTAAAATGTATATCTCGATGGGATCGGGAACAATGACGAAAAAAATATTTTTTTTCACAAGGGGCCCACGATTTTTTCGAAAAATTGAAAAAATAAAAATTGTCGAGTATTGCAAAGATTTTCACATCGTTGGAAAGGTGTATTTGTGTGCTTCCAAGCAGTGAAAGCGGCATATTTTTCCACGGCTTGGTTGCGGATATGAAGCCACTTAAAGATATTTTTCGTTGTCTGGGTCGAAATTCTGTAATTTTAGTTAACCGCAAATATTTCTGAAACAAGAGCTCGCAGAAGGTTTTAGTTTGCAGCTATTAATAGGGCTTGGAAAGACCTATCTTAAAATCTATATCTCGATGGGATCGGGAAAAATGATGAAAAAAATATTTTTTTTTGACAAGGGGTTAGCCCACGATTTTTTCGAAAAACTGAAAAAATAAAAATTGTCGAGTATTGCAAAGATTTTCACATCGTTGGAAAGGTGTATTTGTGTGCTTCCAAGCAGTGAAAGCTACATATTTTTCCAAGGCTTGGTTGCGGATATGAAGCCACTTAAAGATATTTTTCGTTGTCTGGGTCGAAATTCTGTAATTTTAGTTAACCGCAAATATTTCTGAAACAAGAGCTCGCAGAAGGTTTTAGTTTGCAGCTATTAATAGGGCTTGGAAAGACCTATCTTAAAATCTATATCTCGATGGGATCGGGAAAAATGATGAAAAAAATATTTTTTTTTGACAAGGGGTTAGCCCACGATTTTTTCGGAAAACTGAAAAAATAAAAATTGTCGAGTATTGCAAAGATTTTCACATCGTTGGAAAGGTGTATTTGTGTGCTTCCAAGCAGTGAAAGTGGCATATTTTTCCACGGCTTGGTTGCGGATATGAAGCCACTTAAAGATATTTTTCGTTGTCTGGGTCGAAATTCTGTAATTTTAGTTAACCGCAAATATTTCTGAAACAAGAGCTCGCAGAAGGTTTTAGTTTGCAGCTATTAATAGGGCTTGGAAAGACCTATCTTAAAATCTATATCTCGATGGGATCGGGAACAATGATGAAAAAAATATTTTTTTTCACAAGGGGTCACGATTTTTTCGAAAAACTGAAAAAATAAAAATTGTCGAGTATTGCAAAGATTTTCACATCGTTGGAAAGGTGTATTTATGTGCTTCCAAGCAGTGAAAGCGGCATATTTTTCCACGGCTTGGTTGCGGATATGAAGCCACTTAAAGATATTTTTCGTTGTCTGGGTCGAAATTCTGTAATTTTAGTTAACCGCAAATATTTCTGAAACAAGAGCTCGCAGAAGGTTTTAGTTTGCAGCTATTAATAGGGCTTGGAAAGACCTATCTTAAAATGTATATCTCGATGGGATCGGGAACAATGATGAAAAAAATATTTTTTTTTCACAAGGGAGCCCACGATTTTTTCGAAAAACTGAAAAAATAAAAATTGTCGAGTATTGCAAAGATTTTCACATCGTTGGAAAGGTGTATTTGTGTGCTTCCAAGCAGTGAAAGTGGCATATTTTTCCACGGCTTGGTTGCGGATATGAAGCCACTTAAAGATATTTTTCGTTGTCTGGGTCGAAATTCTGTAATTTTAGTTAACCGCAAATATTTCTGAAACAAGAGCTCGCAGAAGGTTTTAGTTTGCAGCTATTAATAGGGCTTGGAAAGACCTATCTTAAAATCTATATCTCGATGGGATCGGGAACAATGACGAAAAAAATATTTTTTTTCACAAGGGGCCCACGATTTTTTCGAAAAATTGAAAAAATAAAAATTGTCGAGTATTGCAAAGATTTTCACATCGTTGGAAAGGTGTATTTGTGTGCTTCCAAGCAGTGAAAGCGGCATATTTTTCCACGGCTTGGTTGCGGATATGAAGCCACTTAAAGATATTTTTCGTTGTCTGGGTCGAAATTCTGTAATTTTAGTTAACCGCAAATATTTCTGAAACAAGAGCTCGCAGAAGGTTTTAGTTTGCAGCTATTAATAGGGCTTGGAAAGACCTATCTTAAAATCTATATCTCGATGGGATCGGGAAAAATGATGAAAAAAATATTTTTTTTTGACAAGGGGTTAGCCCACGATTTTTTCGGAAAACTGAAAAAATAAAAATTGTCGAGTATTGCAAAGATTTTCACATCGTTGGAAAGGTGTATTTGTGTGCTTCCAAGCAGTGAAAGCTGCATATTTTTCCAAGGCTTGGTTGCGGATATGAAGCCACTTAAAGATATTTTTCGTTGTCTGGGTCGAAATTCTGTAATTTTAGTTAACCGCAAATATTTCTGAAACAAGAGCTCGCAGAAGGTTTTAGTTTGCAGCTATTAATAGGGCTTGGAAAGACCTATCTTAAAATGTATATCTCGATGGGATCGGGAACAATGATGAAAAAAATATTTTTTTTTCACAAGGGGTTAGCCCACGATTTTTTCGAAAAACTGAAAAAATAAAAATTGTCGAGTATTGCAAAGATTTTCACATCGTTGGAAAGGTGTATTTATGTGCTTCTAAGCAGTGAAAGCGGCATATTTTTCCAAGGCTTGGTTGCGGATATGAAGCCACTTAAAGATACTTTTCGTTGTCTGGGTCGAAATTCTGTAATTTTAGTTAACCGCAAATATTTCTGAAACAAGAGCTCGCAGAAGGTTTCAGTTTGCAGCTATTAATAGGGCTTGGAAAGACCTATCTTAAAATGTATATCTCGATGGGATCGGGAACAATGATGAAAAAAATATTTTTTTTTTCACAGGGGTTAGTTAGCCCACGATTTTTTCGAAAAACTGAAAAAATAAAAATTGTCGAGTATTGCAAAGATTTTCACATCGTTGGAAAGGTGTATTTATGTGCTTCCAAGCAGTGAAAGCGGCATATTTTTCCACGGCTTGGTTGCGGATATGAAGCCACTTAAAGATATTTTTCGTTGTCTGGGTCGAAATTCTGTAATTTTAGTTAACCGCAAATATTTCTGAGACAAGAGCTCGCAGAAGGTTTTAGTTTGCAGCTATTAATAGGGCTTGGAAAGACCTATCTTAAAATCTATATCTCGATGGGATCGGGAACAATGATGAAAAAAATATTTTTTTTTCACGAGCCCACGATTTTTTCGAAAAATTGAAAAAATAAAAATTGTCGAGTATTGCAAAGATTTTCACATCGTTGGAAAGGTGTATTTGTGTGCTTCCAAGCAGTGAAAGCTGCATATTTTTCCAAGGCTTGGTTGCGGATATGAAGCCACTTAAAGATATTTTTCGTTGTCTGGGTCGAAATTCTGTAATTTTAGTTAACCGCAAATATTTCTGAAACAAGAGCTCGCAGAAGGTTTTAGTTTGCAGCTATTAATAGGGCTTGGAAAGACCTATCTTAAAATGTATATCTCGATGGGATCGGGAACAATGATGAAAAAAATATTTTTTTTTCACAAGGGGTTAGCCCACGATTTTTTCGAAAAACTGAAAAAATAAAAATTGTCGAGTATTGCAAAGATTTTCACATCGTTGGAAAGGTGTATTTGTGTGCTTCCAAGCAGTGAAAGTGGCATATTTTTCCACGGCTTGGTTGCGGATATGAAGCCACTTAAAGATATTTTTCGTTGTCTGGGTCGAAATTCTGTAATTTTAGTTAACCGCAAATATTTCTGAAACAAGAGCTCGCAGAAGGTTTTAGTTTGCAGCTATTAATAGGGCTTGGAAAGACCTATCTTAAAATGTATATCTCGATGGGATCGGGAACAATGATGAAAAAAATATTTTTTTTCACAAGGGGTTAGCCCACGATTTTTTCGAAAAACTGAAAAAATAAAAATTGTCGAGTATTGCAAAGATTTTCACATCGTTGGAAAGGTGTATTTATGTGCTTCCAAGCAGTGAAAGCGGCATATTTTTCCACGGCTTGGTTGCGGATATGAAGCCACTTAAAGATATTTTTCGTTGTCTGGGTCGAAATTCTGTAATTTTAGTTAACCGCAAATATTTCTGAAACAAGAGCTCGCAGAAGGTTTTAGTTTGCAGCTATTAATAGGGCTTGGAAAGACCTATCTTAAAATGTATATCTCGATGGGATCGGGAACAATGATGAAAAAAATATTTTTTTTTCACAAGGGGTTAGCCCACGATTTTTTCGAAAAACTGAAAAAAATAAAAATTGTCGAGTATTGCAAAGATTTTCACATCGTTGGAAAGGTGTATTTATGTGCTTCCAAGCAGTGAAAGCGGCATATTTTTCCAAGGCTTGGTTGCGGATATCAAGCCACTTAAAGATACTTTTCGTTGTCTGGGTCGAAATTCTGTAATTTTAGTTAACCGCAAATATTTCTGAAACAAGAGCTCGCAGAAGGTTTTAGTTTGCAGCTATTAATAGGGCTTGGAAAGACCTATCTTAAAATGTATATCTCGATGGGATCGGGAACAATGATGAAAAAAATATTTTTTTTTGTCACAGGGGTTAGTTAGCCCACGATTTTTTCGAAAAACTGAAAAAATAAAAATTGTCGAGTATTGCAAAGATTTTCACATCGTTGGAAAGGTGTATTTATGTGCTTCCAAGCAGTGAAAGCGGCATATTTTTCCACGGCTTGGTTGCGGATATGAAGCCACTTAAAGATATTTTTCGTTGTCTGGGTCGAAATTCTGTAATTTTAGTTAACCGCAAATATTTCTGAAACAAGAGCTCGCAGAAGGTTTTAGTTTGCAGCTATTAATAGGGCTTGGAAAGACCTATCTTAAACTGTATATCTCGATGGGATCGGGAACAATGATGAAAAAAATATTTTTTTTTCACAAGGGGTTAGCCCACGATTTTTTCGAAAAACTGAAAAAATAAAAATTGTCGAGTATTGCAAAGATTTTCACATCGTTGGAAAGGTGTATTTGTGTGCTTCCAAGCAGTGAAAGTGGCATATTTTTCCACGGCTTGGTTGCGGATATGAAGCCACTTAAAGATATTTTTCGTTGTCTGGGTCGAAATTCTGTAATTTTAGTTAACCGCAAATATTTCTGAAACAAGAGCTCGCAGAAGGTTTTAGTTTGCAGCTATTAATAGGGCTTGGAAAGACCTATCTTAAAATGTATATCTCGATGGGATCGGGAACAATGATGAAAAAAATATTTTTTTTTCACAAGGGGTTAGCCCACGATTTTTTCGAAAAACTGAAAAAATAAAAATTGTCGAGTATTGCAAAGATTTTCACATCGTTGGAAAGGTGTATTTGTGTGCTTCCAAGCAGTGAAAGTGGCATATTTTTCCACGGCTTGGTTGCGGATATGAAGCCACTTAAAGATATTTTTCGTTGTCTGGGTCGAAATTCTGTAATTTTAGTTAACCGCAAATATTTCTGAAACAAGAGCTCGCAGAAGGTTTTAGTTTGCAGCTATTAATAGGGCTTGGAAAGACCTATCTTAAAATCTATATCTCGATGGGATCGGGAACAATGATGAAAAAAATATTTTTTTTTCACAGGGATTAGCCCACGATTTTTTCGAAAAACTGAAAAAATAAAAATTGTCGAGTATTGCAAAGATTTTCACATCGTTGGAAAAGTGTATTTATGTGCTTCTAAGCAGTGAAAGCGGCATATTTTTCCAAGGCTTGGTTGCGGATATCAAGCCACTTAAAGATACTTTTCGTTGTCTGGGTCGAAATTCTGTAATTTTAGTTAACCGCAAATATTTCTGAAACAAGAGCTCGCAGAAGGTTTTAGTTCGCAGCTATTAATAGGGCTTGGAAAGACCTATCTTAAAATCTATATCTCGATGGGATCGGGAACAATGATGAAAAAAATATTTTTTTTTCACAAGGGGTTAGCCCACGATTTTTTCGGAAAACTGAAAAAATAAAAATTGTCGAGTATTGCAAAGATTTTCACATCGTTGGAAAGGTGTATTTGTGTGCTTCCAAGCAGTGAAAGCTGCATATTTTTCCAAGGCTTGGTTGCGGATATGAAGCCACTTAAAGATATTTTTTGTTGTCTGGGTCGAAATTCTGTAATTTTAGTTAACCGCAAATATTTCTGAAACAAGAGCTCGCAGAAGGTTTTAGTTTGCAGCTATTAATAGGGCTTGGAAAGACCTATCTTAAAATCTATATCTCGATGGGATCGGGAACAATGATGAAAAAAATATTTTTTTTTCACAGGGATTAGCCCACGATTTTTTCGAAAAACTGAAAAAATAAAAATTGTCGAGTATTGCAAAGATTTTCACATCGTTGGAAAGGTGTATTTATGTGCTTCCAAGCAGTGAAAGCGGCATATTTTTCCACGGCTTGGTTGCGGATATGAAGCCACTTAAAGATATTTTTCGTTGTCTGGGTCGAAATTCTGTAATTTTAGTTAACCGCAAATATTTCTGAAACAAGAGCTCGCAGAAGGTTTTAGTTTGCAGCTATTAATAGGGCTTGGAAAGACCTATCTTAAACTGTATATCTCGATGGGATCGGGAACAATGATGAAAAAAATATTTTTTTTTCACAAGGGGTTAGCCCACGATTTTTTCGAAAAACTGAAAAAATAAAAATTGTCGAGTATTGCAAAGATTTTCACATCGTTGGAAAGGTGTATTTGTGTGCTTCCAAGCAGTGAAAGCGGCATATTTTTCCACGGCTTGGTTGCGGATATGAAGCCACTTAAAGATATTTTTCGTTGTCTGGGTCGAAATTCTGTAATTTTAGTTAACCGCAAATATTTCTGAAACAAGAGCTCGCAGAAGGTTTTAGTTTGCAGCTATTAATAGGGCTTGGAAAGACCTATCTTAAAATGTATATCTCGATGGGATCGGGAACAATGATGAAAAAAATATTTTTTTTTCACAAGGGGTTAGCCCACGATTTTTTCGAAAAACTGAAAAAATAAAAATTGTCGAGTATTGCAAAGATTTTCACATCGTTGGAAAGGTGTATTTGTGTGCTTCCAAGCAGTGAAAGTGGCATATTTTTCCACGGCTTGGTTGCGGATATGAAGCCACTTAAAGATATTTTTCGTTGTCTGGGTCGAAATTCTGTAATTTTAGTTAACCGCAAATATTTCTGAAACAAGAGCTCGCAGAAGGTTTTAGTTTGCAGCTATTAATAGGGCTTGGAAAGACCTATCTTAAAATGTATATCTCGATGGGATCGGGAACAATGATGAAAAAAATATTTTTTTTTCACAAGGGGTTAGCCCACGATTTTTTCGAAAAACTGAAAAAATAAAAATTGTCGAGTATTGCAAAGATTTTCACATCGTTGGAAAGGTGTATTTGTGTGCTTCCAAGCAGTGAAAGTGGCATATTTTTCCACGGCTTGGTTGCGGATATGAAGCCACTTAAAGATATTTTTCGTTGTCTGGGTCGAAATTCTGTAATTTTAGTTAACCGCAAATATTTCTGAAACAAGAGCTCGCAGAAGGTTTTAGTTTGCAGCTATTAATAGGGCTTGGAAAGACCTATCTTAAAATCTATATCTCGATGGGATCGGGAACAATGATGAAAAAAATATTTTTTTTTTCACAAGGGGTTAGCCCACGATTTTTTCGAAAAACTGAAAAAATAAAAATTGTCGAGTATTGCAAAGATTTTCACATCGTTGGAAAAGTGTATTTATGTGCTTCTAAGCAGTGAAAGCGGCATATTTTTCCAAGGCTTGGTTGCGGATATCAAGCCACTTAAAGATACTTTTCGTTGTCTGGGTCGAAATTCTGTAATTTTAGTTAACCGCAAATATTTCTGAAACAAGAGCTCGCAGAAGGTTTTAGTTCGCAGCTATTAATAGGGCTTGGAAAGAACTATCTTAAAATCTATATCTCGATGGGATCGGGAAAAATGATGAAAAAAATATTTTTTTTTGACAAGGGGTTAGCCCACGATTTTTTCGGAAAACTGAAAAAATAAAAATTGTCGAGTATTGCAAAGATTTTCACATCGTTGGAAAGGTGTATTTGTGTGCTTCCAAGCAGTGAAAGCTGCATATTTTTCCAAGGCTTGGTTGCGGATATGAAGCCACTTAAAGATATTTTTCGTTGTCTGGGTCGAAATTCTGTAATTTTAGTTAACCGCAAATATTTCTGAAACAAGAGCTCGCAGAAGGTTTTAGTTTGCAGCTATTAATAGGGCTTGGAAAGACCTATCTTAAAATCTATATCTCGATGGGATCGGGAACAATGATGAAAAAAATATTTTTTTTTCACAGGGATTAGCCCACGATTTTTTCGAAAAACTGAAAAAATAAAAATTGTCGAGTATTGCAAAGATTTTCACATCGTTGGAAAAGTGTATTTATGTGCTTCTAAGCAGTGAAAGCGGCATATTTTTCCAAGGCTTGGTTGCGGATATCAAGCCACTTAAAGATACTTTTCGTTGTCTGGGTCGAAATTCTGTAATTTTAGTTAACCGCAAATATTTCTGAAACAAGAGCTCGCAGAAGGTTTTAGTTCGCAGCTATTAATAGGGCTTGGAAAGACCTATCTTAAAATGTATATCTCGATGGGATCGGGAAAAATGATGAAAAAAATATTTTTTTTTGACAAGGGGTTAGCCCACGATTTTTTCGGAAAACTGAAAAAATAAAAATTGTCGAGTATTGCAAAGATTTTCACATCGTTGGAAAGGTGTATTTGTGTGCTTTCAAGCAGTGAAAGCTGCATATTTTTCCAAGGCTTGGTTGCGGATATGAAGCCACTTAAAGATATTTTTTGTTGTCTGGGTCGAAATTCTGTAATTTTAGTTAACCGCAAATATTTCTGAAACAAGAGCTCGCAGAAGGTTTTAGTTTGCAGCTATTAATAGGGCTTGGAAAGACCTATCTTAAAATGTATATCTCGATGGGATCGGGAAAAATGATGAAAAAAATATTTTTTTTTGACAAGGGTTAGCCCACGATTTTTTCGGAAAACTGAAAAAATAAAAATTGTCGAGTATTGCAAAGATTTTCACATCGTTAGAAAGGTGTATTTGTGTGCTTCCAAGCAGTGAAAGTGGCATATTTTTCCACGGCTTGGTTGCGGATATGAAGCCACTTAAAGATATTTTTCGTTGTCTGGGTCGAAATTCTGTAATTTTAGTTAACCGCAAATATTTCTGAAACAAGAGCTCGCAGAAGGTTTTAGTTTGCAGCTATTAATAGGGCTTGGAAAGACCTATCTTAAAATCTATATCTATTTTTTTTCACAAGGGGTTAGCCCACGATTTTTTCGAAAAAATGAAAAAATAAAAATTGTCGAGTATTGCAAAGATTTTCACATCGTTGGAAAGGTGTATTTGTGTGCTTCCAAGCAGTGAAAGCGGCATATTTTCCACGGCTTGGTTGCGGATATGAAGCCACTTAAAGATATTTTTCGTTGTCTGGGTCGAAATTCTGTAATTTTAGTTAACCGCAAATATTTCTGAAACAAGAGCTCGCAGAAGGTTTTAGTTTGCAGCTATTAATAGGGCTTGGAAAGACCTATCTTAAAATGTATATCTCGATGGGATCGGGAACAATGATGAAAAAAATATTTTTTTTTCACAAGGGGTTAGCCCACGATTTTTTCGAAAAACTGAAAAAATAAAAATTGTCGAGTATTGCAAAGATTTTCACATCGTTGGAAAAGTGTATTTATGTGCTTCTAAGCAGTGAAAGCGGCATATTTTTCCAAGGCTTGGTTGCGGATATCAAGCCACTTAAAGATACTTTTCGTTGTCTGGGTCGAAATTCTGTAATTTTAGTTAACCGCAAATATTTCTGAAACAAGAGCTCGCAGAAGGTTTTAGTTTGCAGCTATTAATAGGGCTTGGAAAGACCTATCTTAAAATCTATATCTATTTTTTTTTCACAAGGGGTTAGCCCACGATTTTTTCGAAAAATTGAAAAAATAAAAATTGTCGAGTATTGCAAAGATTTTCACATCGTTGGAAAGGTGTATTTGTGTGCTTCCAAGCAGTGAAAGCTGCATATTTTTCCAAGGCTTGGTTGCGGATATGAAGCCACTTAAAGATATTTTTCGTTGTCTGGGTCGAAATTCTGTAATTTTTTCGAAAAACTGAAAAAATAAAAATTGTCGAGTATTGCAAAGATTTTCACATCGTTGGAAAGGTGTATTTGTTTGCTTCCAAGCAGTGAAAGCGGCATATTTTTCCACGGCTTGGTTGCGGATATGAAGCCACTTAAAGATATTTTTCGTTGTCTGGGTCGAAATTCTGTAATTTTAGTTAACCGCAAATATTTCTGAAACAAGAGCTCGCAGAAGGTTTTAGTTTGCAGCTATTAATAGGGCTTGGAAAGACATATCTTAAAATGTATATCTCGATGGGATCGGGAACAATGATGAAAAAAATATTTTTTTTTCACAAGGGGTTAGCCCACGATTTTTTCGAAAAACTGAAAAAATAAAAATTGTCGAGTATTGCAAAGATTTTCACATCGTTGGAAAGGTGTATTTGTGTGCTTCCAAGCAGTGAAAGCTGCATATTTTTCCAAGGCTTGGTTGCGGATATGAAGCCACTTAAAGATATTTTTCGTTGTCTGGGTCGAAATTCTGTAATTTTAGTTAACCGCAAATATTTCTGAAACAAGAGCTCGCAGAAGGTTTTAGTTTGCAGCTATTAATAGGGCTTGGAAAGACCTATCTTAAAATCTATATCTATTTTTTTTCACAAGGGGTTAGCCCACGATTTTTTCGAAAAATTGAAAAAATAAAAATTGTCGAGTATTGCAAAGATTTTCACATCGTTGGAAAGGTGTATTTGTGTGCTTCCAAGCAGTGAAAGCTGCATATTTTTCCAAGGCTTGGTTGCGGATATGAAGCCACTTAAAGATATTTTTCGTTGTCTGGGTCGAAATTCTGTAATTTTTTCGATAAACTGAAAAAATAAAAATTGTCGAGTATTGCAAAGATTTTCACATCGTTGGAAAGGTGTATTTGTTTGCTTCCAAGCAGTGAAAGCGGCATATTTTTCCACGGCTTGGTTGCGGATATGAAGCCACTTAAAGATATTTTTCGTTGTCTGGGTCGAAATTCTGTAATTTTAGTTAACCGCAAATATTTCTGAAACAAGAGCTCGCAGAAGGTTTTAGTTTGCAGCTATTAATAGGGCTTGGAAAGACCTATCTTAAAATGTATATCTCGATGGGATCGGGAAAAATGATGAAAAAAATATTTTTTTTTCACAAGGGGTTAGCCCACGATTTTTTCGGAAAACTGAAAAAATAAAAATTGTCGAGTATTGCAAAGATTTTCACATCGTTGGAAAGGTGTATTTGTGTGCTTCCAAGCAGTGAAAGCTGCATATTTTTCCAAGGCTTGGTTGCGGATATGAAGCCACTTAAAGATATTTTTCGTTGTCTGGGTCGAAATTCTGTAATTTTAGTTAACCGCAAATATTTCTGAAACAAGAGCTCGCAGAAGGTTTTAGTTTGCAGCTATTAATAGGGCTTGGAAAGACCTATCTTAAAATGTATATCTCGATGGGATCGGGAACAATGATGAAAAAAATATTTTTTTTTCACAAGGGGTTAGCCCACGATTTTTTCGAAAAACTGAAAAAATAAAAATTGTCGAGTATTGCAAAGATTTTCACATCGTTGGAAAGGTGTATTTGTGTGCTTTCAAGCAGTGAAAGCTGCATATTTTTCCAAGGCTTGGTTGCGGATATGAAGCCACTTAAAGATATTTTTTGTTGTCTGGGTCGAAATTCTGTAATTTTAGTTAACCGCAAATATTTCTGAAACAAGAGCTCGCAGAAGGTTTTAGTTTGCAGCTATTAATAGGGCTTGGAAAGACATATCTTAAAATGTATATCTCGATGGGATCGGGAACAATGATGAAAAAAATATTTTTTTTTCACAAGGGGTTAGCCCACGATTTTTTCGAAAAACTGAAAAAATAAAAATTGTCGAGTATTGCAAAGATTTTCACATCGTTGGAAAGGTGTATTTGTTTGCTTCCAAGCAGTGAAAGCGGCATATTTTTCCACGGCTTGGTTGCGGATATGAAGCCACTTAAAGATATTTTTCGTTGTCTGGGTCGAAATTCTGTAATTTTAGTTAACCGCAAATATTTCTGAAACAAGAGCTCGCAGAAGGTTTTAGTTTGCAGCTATTAATAGGGCTTGGAAAGACCTATCTTAAAATGTATATCTCGATGGGATCGGGAACAATGATGAAAAAAATATTTTTTTTTCACAAGGGGTTAGCCCACGATTTTTTCGAAAAACTGAAAAAATAAAAATTGTCGAGTATTGCAAAGATTTTCACATCGTTGGAAAAGTGTATTTATGTGCTTCTAAGCAGTAAAAGCGGCATATTTTTCCAAGGCTTGGTTGCGGATATCAAGCCACTTAAAGATACTTTTCGTTGTCTGGGTCGAAATTCTGTAATTTTAGTTAACCGCAAATATTTCTGAAACAAGAGCTCGCAGAAGGTTTTAGTTTGCAGCTATTAATAGGGCTTGGAAAGACCTATCTTAAAATGTATATCTCGATGGGATCGGGAAAAATGATGAAAAAAATATTTTTTTTTGACAAGGGGTTAGCCCACGATTTTTTCGGAAAACTGAAAAAATAAAAATTGTCGAGTATTGCAAAGATTTTCACATCGTTGGAAAGGTGTATTTGTGTGCTTCCAAGCAGTGAAAGCTGCATATTTTTCCAAGGCTTGGTTGCGGATATGAAGCCACTTAAAGATATTTTTCGTTGTCTGGGTCGAAATTCTGTAATTTTAGTTAACCGCAAATATTTCTGAAACAAGAGCTCGCAGAAGGTTTTAGTTTGCAGCTATTAATAGGGCTTGGAAAGACCTATCTTAAAATGTATATCTCGATGGGATCGGGAACAATGATGAAAAAAATATTTTTTTTTCACAAGGGGTTAGCCCACGATTTTTTCGAAAAACTGAAAAAATAAAAATTGTCGAGTATTGCAAAGATTTTCACATCGTTGGAAAGGTGTATTTGTGTGCTTCCAAGCAGTGAAAGCTGCATATTTTTCCAAGGCTTGGTTGCGGATATGAAGCCACTTAAAGATATTTTTCGTTGTCTGGGTCGAAATTCTGTAATTTTAGTTAACCGCAAATATTTCTGAAACAAGAGCTCGCAGAAGGTTTTAGTTTGCAGCTATTAATAGGGCTTGGAAAGACCTATCTTAAAATCTATATCTATTTTTTTTCACAAGGGGTTAGCCCACGATTTTTTCGAAAAATTGAAAAAATAAAAATTGTCGAGTATTGCAAAGATTTTCACATCGTTGGAAAGGTGTATTTGTTTGCTTCCAAGCAGTGAAAGCGGCATATTTTTCCACGGCTTGGTTGCGGATATGAAGCCACTTAAAGATATTTTTCGTTGTCTGGGTCGAAATTCTGTAATTTTTTCGATAAACTGAAAAAATAAAAATTGTCGAGTATTGCAAAGATTTTCACATCGTTGGAAAGGTGTATTTGTTTGCTTCCAAGCAGTGAAAGCGGCATATTTTTCCACGGCTTGGTTGCGGATATGAAGCCACTTAAAGATATTTTTCGTTGTCTGGGTCGAAATTCTGTAATTTTAGTTAACCGCAAATATTTCTGAAACAAGAGCTCGCAGAAGGTTTTAGTTTGCAGCTATTAATAGGGCTTGGAAAGACCTATCTTAAAATGTATATCTCGATGGGATCGGGAACAATGATGAAAAAAATATTTTTTTTTCACAAGGGGTTAGCCCACGATTTTTTCGAAAAACTGAAAAAATAAAAATTGTCGAGTATTGCAAAGATTTTCACATCGTTGGAAAAGTGTATTTATGTGCTTCTAAGCAGTGAAAGCGGCATATTTTTCCAAGGCTTGGTTGCGGATATCAAGCCACTTAAAGATACTTTTCGTTGTCTGGGTCGAAATTCTGTAATTTTAGTTAACCGCAAATATTTCTGAAACAAGAGCTCGCAGAAGGTTTTAGTTTGCAGCTATTAATAGGGCTTGGAAAGACCTATCTTAAAATGTATATCTCGATGGGATCGGGAAAAATGATGAAAAAAATATTTTTTTTTGACAAGGGGTTAGCCCACGATTTTTTCGGAAAACTGAAAAAATAAAAATTGTCGAGTATTGCAAAGATTTTCACATCGTTGGAAAGGTGTATTTGTGTGCTTCCAAGCAGTGAAAGCTGCATATTTTTCCAAGGCTTGGTTGCGGATATGAAGCCACTTAAAGATATTTTTCGTTGTCTGGGTCGAAATTCTGTAATTTTAGTTAACCGCAAATATTTCTGAAACAAGAGCTCGCAGAAGGTTTTAGTTTGCAGCTATTAATAGGGCTTGGAAAGACCTATCTTAAAATGTATATCTCGATGGGATCGGGAACAATGATGAAAAAAATATTTTTTTTTCACAAGGGGTTAGCCCACGATTTTTTCGAAAAACTGAAAAAATAAAAATTGTCGAGTATTGCAAAGATTTTCACATCGTTGGAAAGGTGTATTTGTGTGCTTCCAAGCAGTGAAAGCTGCATATTTTTCCAAGGCTTGGTTGCGGATATGAAGCCACTTAAAGATATTTTTCGTTGTCTGGGTCGAAATTCTGTAATTTTAGTTAACCGCAAATATTTCTGAAACAAGAGCTCGCAGAAGGTTTTAGTTTGCAGCTATTAATAGGGCTTGGAAAGACCTATCTTAAAATCTATATCTATTTTTTTTCACAAGGGGTTAGCCCACGATTTTTTCGAAAAATTGAAAAAATAAAAATTGTCGAGTATTGCAAAGATTTTCACATCGTTGGAAAGGTGTATTTGTTTGCTTCCAAGCAGTGAAAGCGGCATATTTTTCCACGGCTTGGTTGCGGATATGAAGCCACTTAAAGATATTTTTCGTTGTCTGGGTCGAAATTCTGTAATTTTTTCGATAAACTGAAAAAATAAAAATTGTCGAGTATTGCAAAGATTTTCACATCGTTGGAAAGGTGTATTTGTTTGCTTCCAAGCAGTGAAAGCGGCATATTTTTCCACGGCTTGGTTGCGGATATGAAGCCACTTAAAGATATTTTTCGTTGTCTGGGTCGAAATTCTGTAATTTTAGTTAACCGCAAATATTTCTGAAACAAGAGCTCGCAGAAGGTTTTAGTTTGCAGCTATTAATAGGGCTTGGAAAGACCTATCTTAAAATGTATATCTCGATGGGATCGGGAACAATGATGAAAAAAATATTTTTTTTTCACAAGGGGTTAGCCCACGATTTTTTTGGAAAAACTGAAAAAATAAAAATTGTCGAGTATTGCAAAGATTTTCACATCGTTGGAAAAGTGTATTTATGTGCTTCTAAGCAGTGAAAGCGGCATATTTTTCCAAGGCTTGGTTGCGGATATCAAGCCACTTAAAGATACTTTTCGTTGTCTGGGTCGAAATTCTGTAATTTTAGTTAACCGCAAATATTTCTGAAACAAGAGCTCGCAGAAGGTTTTAGTTTGCAGCTATTAATAGGGCTTGGAAAGACCTATCTTAAAATTTATATCTCGATGGGATCGGGAAAAATGATGAAAAAAATATTTTTTTTTGACAAGGGGTTAGCCCACGATTTTTTCGGAAAACTGAAAAAATAAAAATTGTCGAGTATTGCAAAGATTTTCACATCGTTGGAAAGGTGTATTTGTGTGCTTCCAAGCAGTGAAAGCTGCATATTTTTCCAAGGCTTGGTTGCGGATATGAAGCCACTTAAAGATATTTTTCGTTGTCTGGGTCGAAATTCTGTAATTTTAGTTAACCGCAAATATTTCTGAAACAAGAGCTCGCAGAAGGTTTTAGTTTGCTGCTATTAATAGGGCTTGGAAAGACCTATCTTAAAATGTATATCTCGATGGGATCGGGAACAATGATGAAAAAAATATTTTTTTTTCACAAGGGGTTAGCCCACGATTTTTTCGAAAAACTGAAAAAATAAAAATTGTCGAGTATTGCAAAGATTTTCACATCGTTGGAAAGGTGTATTTGTGTGCTTTCAAGCAGTGAAAGCTGCATATTTTTCCAAGGCTTGGTTGCGGATATAAAGCCACTTAAAGATATTTTTTGTTGTCTGGGTCGAAATTCTGTAATTTTAGTTAACCGCAAATATTTCTGAAACAAGAGCTCGCAGAAGGTTTTAGTTTGCAGCTATTAATAGGGCTTGGAAAGACATATCTTAAAATGTATATCTCGATGGGATCGGGAACAATGATGAAAAAAATATTTTTTTTTTCACAAGGGGTTAGCCCACGATTTTTTCGAAAAACTGAAAAAATAAAAATTGTCGAGTATTGCAAAGATTTTCACATCGTTGGAAAGGTGTATTTGTTTGCTTCCAAGCAGTGAAAGCGGCATATTTTTCCACGGCTTGGTTGCGGATATGAAGCCACTTAAAGATATTTTTCGTTGTCTGGGTCGAAATTCTGTAATTTTAGTTAACCGCAAATATTTCTGAAACAAGAGCTCGCAGAAGGTTTTAGTTTGCAGCTATTAATAGGGCTTGGAAAGACCTATCTTAAAATGTATATCTCGATGGGATCGGGAACAATGATGAAAAAAATATTTTTTTTTCACAAGGGGTTAGCCCACGATTTTTTTGGAAAAACTGAAAAAATAAAAATTGTCGAGTATTGCAAAGATTTTCACATCGTTGGAAAAGTGTATTTATGTGCTTCTAAGCAGTGAAAGCGGCATATTTTTCCAAGGCTTGGTTGCGGATATCAAGCCACTTAAAGATACTTTTCGTTGTCTGGGTCGAAATTCTGTAATTTTAGTTAACCGCAAATATTTCTGAAACAAGAGCTCGCAGAAGGTTTTAGTTTGCAGCTATTAATAGGGCTTGGAAAGACCTATCTTAAAATTTATATCTCGATGGGATCGGGAAAAATGATGAAAAAAATATTTTTTTTTTGACAAGGGGTTAGCCCACGATTTTTTCGGAAAACTGAAAAAATAAAAATTGTCGAGTATTGCAAAGATTTTCACATCGTTGGAAAGGTGTATTTGTGTGCTTCCAAGCAGTGAAAGCTGCATATTTTTCCAAGGCTTGGTTGCGGATATGAAGCCACTTAAAGATATTTTTCGTTGTCTGGGTCGAAATTCTGTAATTTTAGTTAACCGCAAATATTTCTGAAACAAGAGCTCGCAGAAGGTTTTAGTTTGCTGCTATTAATAGGGCTTGGAAAGACCTATCTTAAAATGTATATCTCGATGGGATCGGGAACAATGATGAAAAAAATATTTTTTTTTCACAAGGGGTTAGCCCACGATTTTTTCGAAAAACTGAAAAAATAAAAATTGTCGAGTATTGCAAAGATTTTCACATCGTTGGAAAGGTGTATTTGTGTGCTTTCAAGCAGTGAAAGCTGCATATTTTTCCAAGGCTTGGTTGCGGATATGAAGCCACTTAAAGATATTTTTTGTTGTCTGGGTCGAAATTCTGTAATTTTAGTTAACCGCAAATATTTCTGAAACAAGAGCTCGCAGAAGGTTTTAGTTTGCAGCTATTAATAGGGCTTGGAAAGACATATCTTAAAATGTATATCTCGATGGGATCGGGAACAATGATGAAAAAAATATTTTTTTTTCACAAGGGGTTAGCCCACGATTTTTTCGAAAAACTGAAAAAATAAAAATTGTCGAGTATTGCAAAGATTTTCACATCGTTGGAAAGGTGTATTTATGTGCTTCTAAGCAGTGAAAGCGGCATATTTTTCCAAGGCTTGGTTGCGGATATGAAGCCACTTAAAGATATTTTTCGTTGTCTGGGTCGAAATTCTGTAATTTTAGTTAACCGCAAATATTTCTGAAACAAGAGCTCGCAGAAGGTTTTAGTTTGCAGCTATTAATAGGGATTGGAAAGACCTATCTTAAAATGTATATCTCGATGGGATCGGGAACAATGATGAAAAAAATATTTTTTTTCACAAGGGGTTAGCCCACGATTTTTTCGAAAAACTGAAAAAATAAAAATTGTCGAGTATTGCAAAGATTTTCACATCGTTGGAAAGGTGTATTTGTGTGCTTTCAAGCAGTGAAAGCTGCATATTTTTCCAAGGCTTGGTTGCGGATATGAAGCCACTTAAAGATATTTTTTGTTGTCTGGGTCGAAATTCTGTAATTTTAGTTAACCGCAAATATTTCTGAAACAAGAGCTCGCAGAAGGTTTTAGTTTGCAGCTATTAATAGGGCTTGGAAAGACATATCTTAAAATGTATATCTCGATGGGATCGGGAACAATGATGAAAAAAATGTTTTTTTTTCACAAGGGAGCCCACGATTTTTTCGAAAAACTGAAAAAATAAAAATTGTCGAGTATTGCAAAGATTTTCACATCGTTGGAAAGGTGTATTTATGTGCTTCTAAGCAGTGAAAGCGGCATATTTTTCCAACGCTTGGTTGCGGATATCAAGCCACTTAAAGATACTTTTCGTTGTCTGGGTCGAAATTCTGTAATTTTAGTTAACCGCAAATATTTCTGAAACAAGAGCTCGCAGAAGGTTTTAGTTTGCAGCTATTAATAGGGATTGGAAAGACCTATCTTAAAATGTATATCTCGATGGGATCGGGAACAATGATGAAAAAAATATTTTTTTTCACAAGGGGTTAGCCCACGATTTTTTCGAAAAACTGAAAAAATAAAAATTGTCGAGTATTGCAAAGATTTTCACATCGTTGGAAAGGTGTATTTGTGTGCTTTCAAGCAGTGAAAGCTGCATATTTTTCCAAGGCTTGGTTGCGGATATGAAGCCACTTAAAGATATTTTTTGTTGTCTGGGTCGAAATTCTGTAATTTTAGTTAACCGCAAATATTTCTGAAACAAGAGCTCGCAGAAGGTTTTAGTTTGCAGCTATTAATAGGGCTTGGAAAGACATATCTTAAAATGTATATCTCGATGGGATCGGGAACAATGATGAAAAAAATGTTTTTTTTTCACAAGGGAGCCCACGATTTTTTCGAAAAACTGAAAAAATAAAAATTGTCGAGTATTGCAAAGATTTTCACATCGTTGGAAAGGTGTATTTATGTGCTTCTAAGCAGTGAAAGCGGCATATTTTTCCAAGGCTTGGTTGCGGATATCAAGCCACTTAAAGATACTTTTCGTTGTCTGGGTCGAAATTCTGTAATTTTAGTTAACCGCAAATATTTCTGAAACAAGAGCTCGCAGAAGGTTTTAGTTTGCAGCTATTAATAGGGCTTGGAAAGACCTATCTTAAAATCTATATCTATTTTTTTTCACAAGGGGTTAGCCCACGATTTTTTCGAAAAATTGAACAAATAAAAATTGTCGAGTATTGCAAAGATTTTCACATCGTTGGAAAGGTGTATTTGTGTGCTTCCAAGCAGTGAAAGCTGCATATTTTTCCAAGGCTTGGTTGCGGATATGAAGCCACTTAAAGATATTTTTCGTTGTCTGGGTCGAAATTCTGTAATTTTTTCGAAAAACTGAAAAAATAAAAATTGTCGAGTATTGCAAAGATTTTCACATCGTTGGAAAGGTGTATTTGTGTGCTTCCAAGCAGTGAAAGCTGCATATTTTTCCAAGGCTTGGTTGCGGATATGAAGCCACTTAAAGATATTTTTCGTTGTCTGGGTCGAAATTCTGTAATTTTAGTTAACCGCAAATATTTCTGAAACAAGAGCTCGCAGAAGGTTTTAGTTTGCAGCTATTAATAGGGCTTGGAAAGACCTATCTTAAAATCTATATCTATTTTTTTTCACAAGGGGTTAGCCCACGATTTTTTCGAAAAATTGAAAAAATAAAAATTGTCGAGTATTGCAAAGATTTTCACATCGTTGGAAAGGTGTATTTGTTTGCTTCCAAGCAGTGAAAGCGGCATATTTTTCCACGGCTTGGTTGCGGATATGAAGCCACTTAAAGATATTTTTCGTTGTCTGGGTCGAAATTCTGTAATTTTAGTTAACCGCAAATATTTCTGAAACAAGAGCTCGCAGAAGGTTTTAGTTTGCAGCTATTAATAGGGCTTGGAAAGACCTATCTTAAAATGTATATCTCGATGGGATCGGGAACAATGATGAAAAAAATATTTTTTTTTCACAAGGGGTTAGCCCACGATTTTTTTGGAAAAACTGAAAAAATAAAAATTGTCGAGTATTGCAAAGATTTTCACATCGTTGGAAAAGTGTATTTATGTGCTTCTAAGCAGTGAAAGCGGCATATTTTTCCAAGGCTTGGTTGCGGATATCAAGCCACTTAAAGATACTTTTCGTTGTCTGGGTCGAAATTCTGTAATTTTAGTTAACCGCAAATATTTCTGAAACAAGAGCTCGCAGAAGGTTTTAGTTTGCAGCTATTAATAGGGCTTGGAAAGACCTATCTTAAAATCTATATCTATTTTTTTTCACAAGGGGTTAGCCCACGATTTTTTCGAAAAATTGAAAAAATAAAAATTGTCGAGTATTGCAAAGATTTTCACATCGTTGGAAAGGTGTATTTGTTTGCTTCCAAGCAGTGAAAGCGGCATATTTTTCCACGGCTTGGTTGCGGATATGAAGCCACTTAAAGATATTTTTCGTTGTCTGGGTCGAAATTCTGTAATTTTAGTTAACCGCAAATATTTCTGAAACAAGAGCTCGCAGAAGGTTTTAGTTTGCAGCTATTAATAGGGCTTGGAAAGACCTATCTTAAAATGTATATCTCGATGGGATCGGGAACAATGATGAAAAAAATATTTTTTTTTCACAAGGGGTTAGCCCACGATTTTTTTGGAAAAACTGAAAAAATAAAAATTGTCGAGTATTGCAAAGATTTTCACATCGTTGGAAAAGTGTATTTATGTGCTTCTAAGCAGTGAAAGCGGCATATTTTTCCACGGCTTGGTTGCGGATATGAAGCCACTTAAAGATATTTTTCGTTGTCTGGGTCGAAATTCTGTAATTTTAGTTAACCGCAAATATTTCTGAAACAAGAGCTCGCAGAAGGTTTTAGTTTGCAGCTATTAATAGGGCTTGGAAAGACATATCTTAAAATGTATATCTCGATGGGATCGGGAACAATGATGAAAAAAATATTTTTTTTCACAAGGGGTTAGCCCACGATTTTTTCGAAAAACTGAAAAAATAAAAATTGTCGAGTATTGCAAAGATTTTCACATCGTTGGAAAGGTGTATTTGTGTGCTTCCAAGCAGTGAAAGCTGCATATTTTTCCAAGGCTTGGTTGCGGATATGAAGCCACTTAAAGATATTTTTCGTTGTCTGGGTCGAAATTCTGTAATTTTAGTTAACCGCAAATATTTCTGAAACAAGAGCTCGCAGAAGGTTTTAGTTTGCAGCTATTAATAGGGCTTGGAAAGACCTATCTTAAAATCTATATCTATTTTTTTTCACAAGGGGTTAGCCCACGATTTTTTCGAAAAATTGAAAAAATAAAAATTGTCGAGTATTGCAAAGATTTTCACATCGTTGGAAAGGTGTATTTGTTTGCTTCCAAGCAGTGAAAGCGGCATATTTTTCCACGGCTTGGTTGCGGATATGAAGCCACTTAAAGATATTTTTCGTTGTCTGGGTCGAAATTCTGTAATTTTAGTTAACCGCAAATATTTCTGAAACAAGAGCTCGCAGAAGGTTTTAGTTTGCAGCTATTAATAGGGCTTGGAAAGACCTATCTTAAAATGTATATCTCGATGGGATCGGGAACAATGATGAAAAAAATATTTTTTTTTCACAAGGGGTTAGCCCACGATTTTTTTGGAAAAACTGAAAAAATAAAAATTGTCGAGTATTGCAAAGATTTTCACATCGTTGGAAAAGTGTATTTATGTGCTTCTAAGCAGTGAAAGCGGCATATTTTTCCAAGGCTTGGTTGCGGATATCAAGCCACTTAAAGATACTTTTCGTTGTCTGGGTCGAAATTCTGTAATTTTAGTTAACCGCAAATATTTCTGAAACAAGAGCTCGCAGAAGGTTTTAGTTTGCAGCTATTAATAGGGCTTGGAAAGACCTATCTTAAAATGTATATCTCGATGGGATCGGGAAAAATGATGAAAAAAATATTTTTTTTGACAAGGGGTTAGCCCACGATTTTTTCGGAAAACTGAAAAAATAAAAATTGTCGAGTATTGCAAAGATTTTCACATCGTTGGAAAGGTGTATTTGTGTGCTTCCAAGCAGTGAAAGCTGCATATTTTTCCAAGGCTTGGTTGCGGATATGAAGCCACTTAAAGATATTTTTCGTTGTCTGGGTCGAAATTCTGTAATTTTAGTTAACCGCAAATATTTCTGAAACAAGAGCTCGCAGAAGGTTTTAGTTTGCAGCTATTAATAGGGCTTGGAAAGACCTATCTTAAAATGTATATCTCGATGGGATCGGGAACAATGATGAAAAAATATTTTTTTTTCACAAGGGGTTAGCCCACGATTTTTTCGAAAAACTGAAAAAATAAAAATTGTCGAGTATTGCAAAGATTTTCACATCGTTGGAAAGGTGTATTTGTGTGCTTTCAAGCAGTGAAAGCTGCATATTTTTCCAAGGCTTGGTTGCGGATATGAAGCCACTTAAAGATATTTTTTGTTGTCTGGGTCGAAATTCTGTAATTTTAGTTAACCGCAAATATTTCTGAAACAAGAGCTCGCAGAAGGTTTTAGTTTGCAGCTATTAATAGGGCTTGGAAAGACATATCTTAAAATGTATATCTCGATGGGATCGGGAACAATGATGAAAAAAATATTTTTTTTTCACAAGGGGTTAGCCCACGATTTTTTCGAAAAACTGAAAAAATAAAAATTGTCGAGTATTGCAAAGATTTTCACATCGTTGGAAAGGTGTATTTATGTGCTTCTAAGCAGTGAAAGCGGCATATTTTTCCAACGCTTGGTTGCGGATATCAAGCCACTTAAAGATACTTTTCGTTGTCTGGGTCGAAATTCTGTAATTTTAGTTAACCGCAAATATTTCTGAAACAAGAGCTCGCAGAAGGTTTTAGTTTGCAGCTATTAATAGGGATTGGAAAGACCTATCTTAAAATGTATATCTCGATGGGATCGGGAACAATGATGAAAAAAATATTTTTTTTCACAAGGGGTTAGCCCACGATTTTTTCGAAAAACTGAAAAAATAAAAATTGTCGAGTATTGCAAAGATTTTCACATCGTTGGAAAGGTGTATTTGTGTGCTTTCAAGCAGTGAAAGCTGCATATTTTTCCAAGGCTTGGTTGCGGATATGAAGCCACTTAAAGATATTTTTTGTTGTCTGGGTCGAAATTCTGTAATTTTAGTTAACCGCAAATATTTCTGAAACAAGAGCTCGCAGAAGGTTTTAGTTTGCAGCTATTAATAGGGCTTGGAAAGACATATCTTAAAATGTATATCTCGATGGGATCGGGAACAATGATGAAAAAAATGTTTTTTTTTCACAAGGGAGCCCACGATTTTTTCGAAAAACTGAAAAAATAAAAATTGTCGAGTATTGCAAAGATTTTCACATCGTTGGAAAGGTGTATTTATGTGCTTCTAAGCAGTGAAAGCGGCATATTTTTCCAAGGCTTGGTTGCGGATATGAAGCCACTTAAAGATATTTTTCGTTGTCTGGGTCGAAATTCTGTAATTTTAGTTAACCGCAAATATTTCTGAAACAAGAGCTCGCAGAAGGTTTTAGTTTGCAGCTATTAATAGGGCTTGGAAAGACCTATCTTAAAATGTATATCTCGATGGGATCGGGAACAATGATGAAAAAAATATTTTTTTTCACAAGGGGTTAGCCCACGATTTTTTCGAAAAACTGAAAAAATAAAAATTGTCGAGTATTGCAAAGATTTTCACATCGTTGGAAAGGTGTATTTGTGTGCTTTCAAGCAGTGAAAGCTGCATATTTTTCCAAGGCTTGGTTGCGGATATGAAGCCACTTAAAGATATTTTTTGTTGTCTGGGTCGAAATTCTGTAATTTTAGTTAACCGCAAATATTTCTGAAACAAGAGCTCGCAGAAGGTTTTAGTTTGCAGCTATTAATAGGGCTTGGAAAGACATATCTTAAAATGTATATCTCGATGGGATCGGGAACAATGATGAAAAAAATGTTTTTTTTCACAAGGGAGCCCACGATTTTTTCGAAAAACTGAAAAAATAAAAATTGTCGAGTATTGCAAAGATTTTCACATCGTTGGAAAGGTGTATTTATGTGCTTCTAAGCAGTGAAAGCGGCATATTTTTCCAAGGCTTGGTTGCGGATATCAAGCCACTTAAAGATACTTTTCGTTGTCTGGGTCGAAATTCTGTAATTTTAGTTAACCGCAAATATTTCTGAAACAAGAGCTCGCAGAAGGTTTTAGTTTGCAGCTATTAATAGGGCTTGGAAAGACCTATCTTAAAATGTATATCTCGATGGGATCGGGAACAATGATGAAAAAAATATTTTTTTTCACAAGGGGTTAGCCCACGATTTTTTCGAAAAACTGAAAAAATAAAAATTGTCGAGTATTGCAAAGATTTTCACATCGTTGGAAAGGTGTATTTGTGTGCTTCCAAGCAGTGAAAGCTGCATATTTTTCCAAGGCTTGGTTGCGGATATGAAGCCACTTAAAGATATTTTTTGTTGTCTGGGTCGAAATTCTGTAATTTTAGTTAACCGCAAATATTTCTGAAACAAGAGCTCGCAGAAGGTTTTAGTTTGCAGCTATTAATAGGGCTTGGAAAGACCTATCTTAAAATGTATATCTCGATGGGATCGGGAACAATGATGAAAAAAATATTTTTTTTCACAAGGGGTTAGCCCACGATTTTTTCGAAAAACTGAAAAAATAAAAATTGTCGAGTATTGCAAAGATTTTCACATCGTTGGAAAGGTGTATTTGTGTGCTTTCAAGCAGTGAAAGCTGCATATTTTTCCAAGGCTTGGTTGCGGATATGAAGCCACTTAAAGATATTTTTTGTTGTCTGGGTCGAAATTCTGTAATTTTAGTTAACCGCAAATATTTCTGAAACAAGAGCTCGCAGAAGGTTTTAGTTTGCAGCTATTAATAGGGCTTGGAAAGACATATCTTAAAATGTATATCTCGATGGGATCGGGAACAATGATGAAAAAAATGTTTTTTTTCACAAGGGAGCCCACGATTTTTTCGAAAAACTGAAAAAATAAAAATTGTCGAGTATTGCAAAGATTTTCACATCGTTGGAAAGGTGTATTTATGTGCTTCTAAGCAGTGAAAGCGGCATATTTTTCCAAGGCTTGGTTGCGGATATCAAGCCACTTAAAGATACTTTTCGTTGTCTGGGTCGAAATTCTGTAATTTTAGTTAACCGCAAATATTTCTGAAACAAGAGCTCGCAGAAGGTTTTAGTTTGCAGCTATTAATAGGGCTTGGAAAGACCTATCTTAAAATCTATATCTATTTTTTTTCACAAGGGGTTAGCCCACGATTTTTTCGAAAAATTGAACAAATAAAAATTGTCGAGTATTGCAAAGATTTTCACATCGTTGGAAAGGTGTATTTGTGTGCTTCCAAGCAGTGAAAGCTGCATATTTTTCCAAGGCTTGGTTGCGGATATGAAGCCACTTAAAGATATTTTTCGTTGTCTGGGTCGAAATTCTGTAATTTTTTCGAAAAACTGAAAAAATAAAAATTGTCGAGTATTGCAAAGATTTTCACATCGTTGGAAAGGTGTATTTGTGTGCTTCCAAGCAGTGAAAGCGGCATATTTTTCCACGGCTTGGTTGCGGATATGAAGCCACTTAAAGATATTTTTCGTTGTCTGGGTCGAAATTCTGTAATTTTAGTTAACCGCAAATATTTCTGAAACAAGAGCTCGCAGAAGGTTTTAGTTTGCAGCTATTAATAGGGCTTGGAAAGACCTATCTTAAAATCTATATCTCGATGGGATCGGGAACAATGATGAAAAAAATATTTTTTTTTCACAAGGGGTTAGCCCACGATTTTTTCGGAAAACTGAAAAAATAAAAATTGTCGAGTATTGCAAAGATTTTCACATCGTTGGAAAGGTGTATTTGTGTGCTTCCAAGCAGTGAAAGCTGCATATTTTTCCAAGGCTTGGTTGCGGATATGAAGCCACTTAAAGATATTTTTCGTTGTCTGGGTCGAAATTCTGTAATTTTAGTTAACCGCAAATATTTCTGAAACAAGAGCTCGCAGAAGGTTTTAGTTTGCAGCTATTAATAGGGCTTGGAAAGACCTATCTTAAAATCTATATCTATTTTTTTTCACAAGGGGTTAGCCCACGATTTTTTCGAAAAATTGAACAAATAAAAATTGTCGAGTATTGCAAAGATTTTCACATCGTTGGAAAGGTGTATTTGTGTGCTTCCAAGCAGTGAAAGCTGCATATTTTTCCAAGGCTTGGTTGCGGATATGAAGCCACTTAAAGATATTTTTCGTTGTCTGGGTCGAAATTCTGTAATTTTTTCGAAAAACTGAAAAAATAAAAATTGTCGAGTATTGCAAAGATTTTCACATCGTTGGAAAGGTGTATTTGTGTGCTTCCAAGCAGTGAAAGCGGCATATTTTTCCACGGCTTGGTTGCGGATATGAAGCCACTTAAAGATATTTTTCGTTGTCTGGGTCGAAATTCTGTAATTTTAGTGAACCGCAAATATTTCTGAAACAAGAGCTCGCAGAAGGTTTTAGTTTGCAGCTATTAATAGGGCTTGGAAAGACCTATCTTAAAATGTATATCTCGATGGGATCGGGAACAATGATGAAAAAAATATTTTTTTTTCACAAGGGGTTAGCCCACGATTTTTTCGAAAAACTGAAAAAATAAAAATTGTCGAGTATTGCAAAGATTTTCACATCGTTGGAAAGGTGTATTTATGTGCTTCTAAGCAGTGAAAGCGGCATATTTTTCCAAGGCTTGGTTGCGGATATCAAGCCACTTAAAGATACTTTTCGTTGTCTGGGTCGAAATTCTGTAATTTTAGTTAACCGCAAATATTTCTGAAACAAGAGCTCGCAGAAGGTTTTAGTTTGCAGCTATTAATAGGGCTTGGAAAGACCTATCTTAAAATCTATATCTATTTTTTTTCACAAGGGGTTAGCCCACGATTTTTTCGAAAAATTGAACAAATAAAAATTGTCGAGTATTGCAAAGATTTTCACATCGTTGGAAAGGTGTATTTGTGTGCTTCCAAGCAGTGAAAGCTGCATATTTTTCCAAGGCTTGGTTGCGGATATGAAGCCACTTAAAGATATTTTTCGTTGTCTGGGTCGAAATTCTGTAATTTTTTCGAAAAACTGAAAAAATAAAAATTGTCGAGTATTGCAAAGATTTTCACATCGTTGGAAAGGTGTATTTGTGTGCTTCCAAGCAGTGAAAGCGGCATATTTTTCCACGGCTTGGTTGCGGATATGAAGCCACTTAAAGATATTTTTCGTTGTCTGGGTCGAAATTCTGTAATTTTAGTTAACCGCAAATATTTCTGAAACAAGAGCTCGCAGAAGGTTTTAGTTTGCAGCTATTAATAGGGCTTGGAAAGACCTATCTTAAAATCTATATCTCGATGGGATCGGGAACAATGATGAAAAAAATATTTTTTTTTCACAAGGGGTTAGCCCACGATTTTTTCGAAAAACTGAAAAAATAAAAATTGTCGAGTATTGCAAAGATTTTCACATCGTTGGAAAGGTGTATTTATGTGCTTCTAAGCAGTGAAAGCGGCATATTTTTCCAAGGCTTGGTTGCGGATATCAAGCCACTTAAAGATACTTTTCGTTGTCTGGGTCGAAATTCTGTAATTTTAGTTAACCGCAAATATTTCTGAAACAAGAGCTCGCAGAAGGTTTTAGTTTGCAGCTATTAATAGGGCTTGGAAAGACCTATCTTAAAATCTATATCTATTTTTTTTCACAAGGGGTTAGCCCACGATTTTTTCGAAAAATTGAAAAAATAAAAATTGTCGAGTATTGCAAAGATTTTCACATCGTTGGAAAGGTGTATTTGTGTGCTTCCAAGCAGTGAAAGCTGCATATTTTTCCAAGGCTTGGTTGCGGATATGAAGCCACTTAAAGATATTTTTCGTTGTCTGGGTCGAAATTCTGTAATTTTTTCGAAAAACTGAAAAAATAAAAATTGTCGAGTATTGCAAAGATTTTCACATCGTTGGAAAGGTGTATTTGTGTGCTTCCAAGCAGTGAAAGCGGCATATTTTTCCAAGGCTTGGTTGCGGATATCAAGCCACTTAAAGATACTTTTCGTTGTCTGGGTCGAAATTCTGTAATTTTAGTTAACCGCAAATATTTCTGAAACAAGAGCTCGCAGAAGGTTTTAGTTTGCAGCTATTAATAGGGCTTGGAAAGACCTATCTTAAAATCTATATCTATTTTTTTTCACAAGGGGTTAGCCCACGATTTTTTCGAAAAATTGAAAAAATAAAAATTGTCGAGTATTGCAAAGATTTTCACATCGTTGGAAAGGTGTATTTGTGTGCTTCCAAGCAGTGAAAGCTGCATATTTTTCCAAGGCTTGGTTGCGGATATGAAGCCACTTAAAGATATTTTTCGTTGTCTGGGTCGAAATTCTGTAATTTTAGTTAACCGCAAATATTTCTGAAACAAGAGCTCGCAGAAGGTTTTAGTTTGCAGCTATTAATAGGGCTTGGAAAGACCTATCTTAAAATGTATATCTCGATGGGATCGGGAACAATGATGAAAAAAATATTTTTTTTTCACAAGGGGTTAGCCCACGATTTTTTCGAAAAACTGAAAAAATAAAAATTGTCGAGTATTGCAAAGATTTTCACATCGTTGGAAAGGTGTATTTGTGTGCTTCCAAGCAGTGAAAGCTGCATATTTTTCCACGGCTTGGTTGCGGATATGAAGCCACTTAAAGATATTTTTCGTTGTCTGGGTCGAAATTCTGTAATTTTAGTTAACCGCAAATATTTCTGAAACAAGAGCTCGCAGAAGGTTTTAGTTTGCAGCTATTAATAGGGCTTGGAAAGACCTATCTTAAAATGTATATCTCGATGGGATCGGGAACAATGATGAAAAAAATATTTTTTTTTCACAAGGGGCCCACGATTTTTTCGAAAAACTGAAAAAATAAAAATTGTCGAGTATTGCAAAGATTTTCACATCGTTGGAAAGGTGTATTTATGTGCTTCTAAGCAGTGAAAGCGGCATATTTTTCCAAGGCTTGGTTGCGGATATCAAGCCACTTAAAGATACTTTTCGTTGTCTGGGTCGAAATTCTGTGATTTTAGTTAACCGCAAATATTTCTGAAACAAGAGCTCGCAGAAGGTTTTAGTTTGCAGCTATTAATAGGGCTTGGAAAGACCTATCTTAAAATGTATATCTCCATGGGATCGGGAACAATGATGAAAAAAATATTTTTTTTTCACAAGGGGTTAGCCCACGATTTTTTCGAAAAACTGAAAAAATAAAAATTGTCGAGTATTGCAAAGATTTTCACATCGTTGGAAAGGTGTATTTGTGTGCTTCCAAGCAGTGAAAGCGGCATATTTTTCCAAGGCTTGGTTGCGGATATGAAGCCACTTAAAGATATTTTTCGTTGTCTGGGTCGAAATTCTGTAATTTTAGTTAACCGCAAATATTTCTGAAACAAGAGCTCGCAGAAGGTTTTAGTTTGCAGCTATTAATAGGGCTTGGAAAGACCTATCTTAAAATGTATATCTCGATGGGATCGGGAACAATGATGAAAAAAATATTTTTTTTTCACAAGGGGTTAGCCCACGATTTTTTCGAAAAACTGAAAAAATAAAAATTGTCGAGTATTGCAAAGATTTTCACATCGTTAGAAAGGTGTATTTGTGTGCTTCCAAGCAGTGAAAGTGGCATATTTTTCCACGGCTTGGTTGCGGATATGAAGCCACTTAAAGATATTTTTCGTTGTCTGGGTCGAAATTCTGTAATTTAAGTTAACCGCAAATATTTCTGAAACAAGAGCTCGCAGAAGGTTTTAGTTTGCAGCTATTAATAGGGCTTGGAAAGACCTATCTTAAAATCTATATCTATTTTTTTCACAAGGGGTTAGCCCACGATTTTTTCGAAAAATTGAAAAAATAAAAATTGTCGAGTATTGCAAAGATTTTCACATCGTTGGAAAGGTGTATTTGTGTGCTTCCAAGCAGTGAAAGCTGCATATTTTTCCAAGGCTTGGTTGCGGATATGAAGCCACTTAAAGATATTTTTCGTTGTCTGGGTCGAAATTCTGTAATTTTAGTTAACCGCAAATATTTCTGAAACAAGAGCTCGCAGAAGGTTTTAGTTTGCAGCTATTAATAGGGCTTGGAAAGACCTATCTTAAAATCTATATCTCGATGGGATCGGGAACAATGATGAAAAAAATATTTTTTTTTCACAAGGGGTTAGCCCACGATTTTTTCGAAAAACTGAAAAAATAAAAATTGTCGAGTATTGCAAAGATTTTCACATCGTTGGAAAAGTGTATTTATGTGCTTCTAAGCAGTGAAAGCGGCATATTTTTCCAAGGCTTGGTTGCGGATATCAAGCCACTTAAAGATACTTTTCGTTGTCTGGGTCGAAATTCTGTAATTTTAGTTAACCGCAAATATTTCTGAAACAAGAGCTCACAGAAGGTTTTAGTTTGCAGCTATTAATAGGGCTTGGAAAGACCTATCTTAAAATCTATATCTCGATGGGATCGGGAACAATGATGAAAAAAATATTTTTTTTTCACAAGGGGTTAGCCCACGATTTTTTCGAAAAACTGAAAAAATAAAAATTGTCGAGTATTGCAAAGATTTTCACATCGTTGGAAAGGTGTATTTATGTGCTTCTAAGCAGTGAAAGCGGCATATTTTTCCAAGGCTTGGTTGCGGATATCAAGCCACTTAAAGATACTTTTCGTTGTCTGGGTCGAAATTCTGTAATTTTAGTTAACCGCAAATATTTCTGAAACAAGAGCTCGCAGAAGGTTTTAGTTTGCAGCTATTAATAGGGCTTGGAAAGACCTATCTTAAAATCTATATCTATTTTTTTTCACAAGGGGTTAGCCCACGATTTTTTCGAAAAATTGAAAAAATAAAAATTGTCGAGTATTGCAAAGATTTTCACATCGTTGGAAAGGTGTATTTGTGTGCTTCCAAGCAGTGAAAGCTGCATATTTTTCCAAGGCTTGGTTGCGGATATGAAGCCACTTAAAGATATTTTTCGTTGTCTGGGTCGAAATTCTGTAATTTTTTCGAAAAACTGAAAAAATAAAAATTGTCGAGTATTGCAAAGATTTTCACATCGTTAGAAAGGTGTATTTGTGTGCTTCCAAGCAGTGAAAGTGGCATATTTTTCCACGGCTTGGTTGCGGATATGAAGCCACTTAAAGATATTTTTCGTTGTCTGGGTCGAAATTCTGTAATTTAAGTTAACCGCAAATATTTCTGAAACAAGAGCTCGCAGAAGGTTTTAGTTTGCAGCTATTAATAGGGCTTGGAAAGACCTATCTTAAAATCTATATCTATTTTTTTCACAAGGGGTTAGCCCACGATTTTTTCGAAAAATTGAAAAAATAAAAATTGTCGAGTATTGCAAAGATTTTCACATCGTTGGAAAGGTGTATTTGTGTGCTTCCAAGCAGTGAAAGCTGCATATTTTTCCAAGGCTTGGTTGCGGATATGAAGCCACTTAAAGATATTTTTCGTTGTCTGGGTCGAAATTCTGTAATTTTAGTTAACCGCAAATATTTCTGAAACAAGAGCTCGCAGAAGGTTTTAGTTTGCAGCTATTAATAGGGCTTGGAAAGACCTATCTTAAAATCTATATCTCGATGGGATCGGGAACAATGATGAAAAAAATATTTTTTTTTCACAAGGGGTTAGCCCACGATTTTTTCGAAAAACTGAAAAAATAAAAATTGTCGAGTATTGCAAAGATTTTCACATCGTTGGAAAAGTGTATTTATGTGCTTCTAAGCAGTGAAAGCGGCATATTTTTCCAAGGCTTGGTTGCGGATATCAAGCCACTTAAAGATACTTTTCGTTGTCTGGGTCGAAATTCTGTAATTTTAGTTAACCGCAAATATTTCTGAAACAAGAGCTCACAGAAGGTTTTAGTTTGCAGCTATTAATAGGGCTTGGAAAGACCTATCTTAAAATCTATATCTCGATGGGATCGGGAACAATGATGAAAAAAATATTTTTTTTTCACAAGGGGTTAGCCCACGATTTTTTCGAAAAACTGAAAAAATAAAAATTGTCGAGTATTGCAAAGATTTTCACATCGTTGGAAAGGTGTATTTATGTGCTTCTAAGCAGTGAAAGCGGCATATTTTTCCAAGGCTTGGTTGCGGATATCAAGCCACTTAAAGATACTTTTCGTTGTCTGGGTCGAAATTCTGTAATTTTAGTTAACCGCAAATATTTCTGAAACAAGAGCTCGCAGAAGGTTTTAGTTTGCAGCTATTAATAGGGCTTGGAAAGACCTATCTTAAAATCTATATCTATTTTTTTTCACAAGGGGTTAGCCCACGATTTTTTCGAAAAATTGAAAAAATAAAAATTGTCGAGTATTGCAAAGATTTTCACATCGTTGGAAAGGTGTATTTGTGTGCTTCCAAGCAGTGAAAGCTGCATATTTTTCCAAGGCTTGGTTGCGGATATGAAGCCACTTAAAGATATTTTTCGTTGTCTGGGTCGAAATTCTGTAATTTTAGTTAACCGCAAATATTTCTGAAACAAGAGCTCGCAGAAGGTTTTAGTTTGCAGCTATTAATAGGGCTTGGAAAGACCTATCTTAAAATGTATATCTCGATGGGATCGGGAACAATGATGAAAAAAATATTTTTTTTTCACAAGGGGTTAGCCCACGATTTTTTCGAAAAACTGAAAAAATAAAAATTGTCGAGTATTGCAAAGATTTTCACATCGTTGGAAAGGTGTATTTGTGTGCTTCCAAGCAGTGAAAGCTGCATATTTTTCCACGGCTTGGTTGCGGATATGAAGCCACTTAAAGATATTTTTCGTTGTCTGGGTCGAAATTCTGTAATTTTAGTTAACCGCAAATATTTCTGAAACAAGAGCTCGCAGAAGGTTTTAGTTTGCAGCTATTAATAGGGCTTGGAAAGACCTATCTTAAAATGTATATCTCGATGGGATCGGGAACAATGATGAAAAAAATATTTTTTTTTCACAAGGGGCCCACGATTTTTTCGAAAAACTGAAAAAATAAAAATTGTCGAGTATTGCAAAGATTTTCACATCGTTGGAAAGGTGTATTTATGTGCTTCTAAGCAGTGAAAGCGGCATATTTTTCCAAGGCTTGGTTGCGGATATCAAGCCACTTAAAGATACTTTTCGTTGTCTGGGTCGAAATTCTGTGATTTTAGTTAACCGCAAATATTTCTGAAACAAGAGCTCGCAGAAGGTTTTAGTTTGCAGCTATTAATAGGGCTTGGAAAGACCTATCTTAAAATGTATATCTCCATGGGATCGGGAACAATGATGAAAAAAATATTTTTTTTTCACAAGGGGTTAGCCCACGATTTTTTCGAAAAACTGAAAAAATAAAAATTGTCGAGTATTGCAAAGATTTTCACATCGTTGGAAAGGTGTATTTGTGTGCTTCCAAGCAGTGAAAGCGGCATATTTTTCCAAGGCTTGGTTGCGGATATGAAGCCACTTAAAGATATTTTTCGTTGTCTGGGTCGAAATTCTGTAATTTTAGTTAACCGCAAATATTTCTGAAACAAGAGCTCGCAGAAGGTTTTAGTTTGCAGCTATTAATAGGGCTTGGAAAGACCTATCTTAAAATCTATATCTATTTTTTTTCACAAGGGGTTAGCCCACGATTTTTTCGAAAAATTGAAAAAATAAAAATTGTCGAGTATTGCAAAGATTTTCACATCGTTGGAAAGGTGTATTTGTGTGCTTCCAAGCAGTGAAAGCGGCATATTTTTCCAAGGCTTGGTTGCGGATATGAAGCCACTTAAAGATATTTTTCGTTGTCTGGGTCGAAATTCTGTAATTTTAGTTAACCGCAAATATTTCTGAAACAAGAGCTCGCAGAAGGTTTTAGTTTGCAGCTATTAATAGGGCTTGGAAAGACCTATCTTAAAATCTATATCTATTTTTTTTCACAAGGGGTTAGCCCACGATTTTTTCGAAAAATTGAAAAAATAAAAATTGTCGAGTATTGCAAAGATTTTCACATCGTTGGAAAGGTGTATTTGTGTGCTTCCAAGCAGTGAAAGCTGCATATTTTTCCAAGGCTTGGTTGCGGATATGAAGCCACTTAAAGATATTTTTCGTTGTCTGGGTCGAAATTCTGTAATTTTAGTTAACCGCAAATATTTCTGAAACAAGAGCTCGCAGAAGGTTTTAGTTTGCAGCTATTAATAGGGCTTGGAAAGACCTATCTTAAAATCTATATCTCGATGGGATCGGGAACAATGATGAAAAAATATTTTTTTTTCACAAGCCCACGATTTTTTCGAAAAACTGAAAAAATAAAAATTGTCGAGTATTGCAAAGATTTTCACATCGTTGGAAAGGTGTATATATGTGCTTCTAAGCAGTGAAAGCGGCATATTTTTCCAAGGCTTGGTTGCGGATATCAAGCCACTTAAAGATACTTTTCGTTGTCTGGGTCGAAATTCTGTAATTTTAGTTAACCGCAAATATTTCTGAAACAAGAGCTCGCAGAAGGTTTTAGTTTGCAGCTATTAATAGGGCTTGGAAAGACCTATCTTAAAATCTATATCTATTTTTTTTCACAAGGGGTTAGCCCACGATTTTTTCGAAAAATTGAAAAAATAAAAATTGTCGAGTATTGCAAAGATTTTCACATCGTTGGAAAGGTGTATTTGTGTGCTTCCAAGCAGTGAAAGCTGCATATTTTTCCAAGGCTTGGTTGCGGATATGAAGCCACTTAAAGATATTTTTCGTTGTCTGGGTCGAAATTCTGTAATTTTAGTTAACCGCAAATATTTCTGAAACAAGAGCTCGCAGAAGGTTTTAGTTTGCAGCTATTAATAGGGCTTGGAAAGACCTATCTTAAAATGTATATCTCGATGGGATCGGGAACAATGATGAAAAAAATATTTTTTTTTCACAAGGGGTTAGCCCACGATTTTTTCGAAAAACTGAAAAAATAAAAATTGTCGAGTATTGCAAAGATTTTCACATCGTTAGAAAGGTGTATTTGTGTGCTTCCAAGCAGTGAAAGTGGCATATTTTTCCACGGCTTGGTTGCGGATATGAAGCCACTTAAAGATATTTTTCGTTGTCTGGGTCGAAATTCTGTAATTTTAGTTAACCGCACATATTTCTGAAACAAGAGCTCGCAGAAGGTTTTAGTTTGCAGCTATTAATAGGGCTTGGAAAGACCTATCTTAAAATCTATATCTATTTTTTTTCACAAGGGGTTAGCCCACGATTTTTTCGAAAAATTGAAAAAATAAAAATTGTCGAGTATTGCAAAGATTTTCACATCGTTGGAAAGGTGTATTTGTGTGCTTCCAAGCAGTGAAAGCTGCATATTTTTCCAAGGCTTGGTTGCGGATATGAAGCCACTTAAAGATATTTTTCGTTGTCTGGGTCGAAATTCTGTAATTTTAGTTAACCGCAAATATTTCTGAAACAAGAGCTCGCAGAAGGTTTTAGTTTGCAGCTATTAATAGGGCTTGGAAAGACCTATCTTAAAATCTATATCTATTTTTTTCACAAGGGGTTAGCCCACGATTTTTTCGAAAAATTGAAAAAATAAAAATTGTCGAGTATTGCAAAGATTTTCACATCGTTGGAAAGGTGTATTTGTGTGCTTCCAAGCAGTGAAAGCTGCATATTTTTCCAAGGCTTGGTTGCGGATATGAAGCCACTTAAAGATATTTTTCGTTGTCTGGGTCGAAATTCTGTAATTTTAGTTAACCGCAAATATTTCTGAAACAAGAGCTCGCAGAAGGTTTTAGTTTGCAGCTATTAATAGGGCTTGGAAAGACCTATCTTAAAATCTATATCTCGATGGGATCGGGAACAATGATGAAAAAAATATTTTTTTTTCACAAGGGGTTAGCCCACGATTTTTTCGAAAAACTGAAAAAATAAAAATTGTCGAGTATTGCAAAGATTTTCACATCGTTGGAAAAGTGTATTTATGTGCTTCTAAGCAGTGAAAGCGGCATATTTTTCCAAGGCTTGGTTGCGGATATCAAGCCACTTAAAGATACTTTTCGTTGTCTGGGTCGAAATTCTGTAATTTTAGTTAACCGCAAATATTTCTGAAACAAGAGCTCACAGAAGGTTTTAGTTTGCAGCTATTAATAGGGCTTGGAAAGACCTATCTTAAAATGTATATCTCGATGGGATCGGGAAAAATGATGAAAAAAATATTTTTTTTTGACAAGGGGGTTAGCCCACGATTTTTTCGGAAAACTGAAAAAATAAAAATTGTCGAGTATTGCAAAGATTTTCACATCGTTGGAAAGGTGTATTTATGTGCTTCTAAGCAGTGAAAGCGGCATATTTTTCCAAGGCTTGGTTGCGGATATGAAGCCACTTAAAGATATTTTTTGTTGTCTGGGTCGAAATTCTGTAATTTTAGTTAACCGCAAATATTTCTGAAACAAGAGCTCGCAGAAGGTTTTAGTTTGCAGCTATTAATAGGGCTTGGAAAGACATATCTTAAAATGTATATCTCGATGGGATCGGGAACAATGATGAAAAAAATATTTTTTTTTCACAAGGGGTTAGCCCACGATTTTTTCGAAAAACTGAAAAAATAAAAATTGTCGAGTATTGCAAAGATTTTCACATCGTTGGAAAGGTGTATTTATGTGCTTCTAAGCAGTGAAAGCGGCATATTTTCCAAGGCTTGGTTGCGGATATCAAGCCACTTAAAGATACTTTTCGTTGTCTGGGTCGAAATTCTGTAATTTTAGTTAACCGCAAATATTTCTGAAACAAGAGCTCGCAGAAGGTTTTAGTTTGCAGCTATTAATAGGGCTTGGAAAGACCTATCTTAAAATCTATATCTATTTTTTTTCACAAGGGGTAAGCCCACGATTTTTTCGAAAAATTGAAAAAATAAAAATTGTCGAGTATTGCAAAGATTTTCACATCGTTAGAAAGGTGTATTTGTGTGCTTCCAAGCAGTGAAAGCTGCATATTTTTCCAAGGCTTGGTTGCGGATATGAAGCCACTTAAAGATATTTTTCGTTGTCTGGGTCGAAATTCTGTAATTTTAGTTAACCGCAAATATTTCTGAAACAAGAGCTCGCAGAAGGTTTTAGTTTGCAGCTATTAATAGGGCTTGGAAAGACCTATCTTAAAATGTATATCTCGATGGGATCGGGAACAATGATGAAAAAAATATTTTTTTTTCACAAGGGGTTAGCCCACGATTTTTTCGAAAAACTGAAAAAATAAAAATTGTCGAGTATTGCAAAGATTTTCACATCGTTGGAAAGGTGTATTTGTGTGCTTCCAAGCAGTGAAAGCGGCATATTTTTCCACGGCTTGGTTGCGGATATGAAGCCACTTAAAGATATTTTTCGTTGTCTGGGTCGAAATTCTGTAATTTTAGTTAACCGCAAATATTTCTGAAACAAGAGCTCGCAGAAGGTTTTAGTTTGCAGCTATTAATAGGGCTTGGAAAGACCTATCTTAAAATGTATATCTCGATGGGATCGGGAACAATGATGAAAAAAATATTTTTTTTTCACAAGGGGTTAGCCCACGATTTTTTCGAAAAACTGAAAAAATAAAAATTGTCGATTATGTAAAGATTTTCACATCGTTGGAAAGGTGTATTTGTGTGCTTCCAAGCAGTGAAAGCGGCATATTTTTCCACGGCTTGGTTGCGGATATGAAGCCACTTAAAGATATTTTTCGTTGTCTGGGTCGAAATTCTGTAATTTTAGTTAACCGCAAATATTTCTGAAACAAGAGCTCGCAGAAGGTTTTAGTTTGCAGCTATTAATAGGGCTTGGAAAGACCTATCTTAAAATCTATATCTATTTTTTTTCACAAGGGGTTAGCCCACGATTTTTTCGAAAAATTGAAAAAATAAAAATTGTCGAGTATTGCAAAGATTTTCACATCGTTGGAAAGGTGTATTTGTGTGCTTCCAAGCAGTGAAAGCTGCATATTTTTCCAAGGCTTGGTTGCGGATATGAAGCCACTTAAAGATATTTTTCGTTGTCTGGGTCGAAATTCTGTAATTTTAGTTAACCGCAAATATTTCTGAAACAAGAGCTCGCAGAAGGTTTTAGTTTGCAGCTATTAATAGGGCTTGGAAAGACCTATCTTAAAATGTATATCTCGATGGGATCGGGAACAATGATGAAAAAAATATTTTTTTTTTCACAAGGGGTTAGCCCACGATTTTTTCGAAAAACTGAAAAAATAAAAATTGTCGAGTATTGCAAAGATTTTCACATCGTTGGAAAGGTGTATTTATGTGCTTCTAAGCAGTGAAAGCGGCATATTTTTCCAAGGCTTGGTTGCGGATATCAAGCCACTTAAAGATACTTTTCGTTGTCTGGGTCGAAATTCTGTAATTTTAGTTAACCGCAAATATTTCTGAAACAAGAGCTCGCAGAAGGTTTTAGTTTGCAGCTATTAATAGGGCTTGGAAAGACCTATCTTAAAATGTATATCTCGATGGGATCGGGAACAATGATGAAAAAAATATTTTTTTTCACAAGGGGTTAGCCCACGATTTTTTCGAAAAACTGAAAAAATAAAAAATTGTCGAGTATTGCAAAGATTTTCACATCGTTAGAAAGGTGTATTTGTGTGCTTCCAAGCAGTGAAAGTGGCATATTTTTCCACGGCTTGGTTGCGGATATGAAGCCACTTAAAGATATTTTTCGTTGTCTGGGTCGAAATTCTGTAATTTTAGTTAACCGCAAATATTTCTGAAACAAGAGCTCGCAGAAGGTTTTAGTTTGCAGCTATTAATAGGGCTTGGAAAGACCTATCTTAAAATCTATATCTATTTTTTTTCACAAGGGGTTAGCCCACGATTTTTTCGAAAAACTGAAAAAATAAAAATTGTCGAGTATTGCAAAGATTTTCACATCGTTGGAAAGGTGTATTTGTGTGCTTCCAAGCAGTGAAAGCTGCATATTTTTCCAAGGCTTGGTTGCGGATATGAAGCCACTTAAAGATATTTTTCGTTGTCTGGGTCGAAATTCTGTAATTTTAGTTAACCGCAAATATTTCTGAAACAAGAGCTCGCAGAAGGTTTTAGTTTGCAGCTATTAATAGGGCTTGGAAAGACCTATCTTAAAATGTATATCTCGATGGGATCGGGAACAATGATGAAAAAAATATTTTTTTTTCACAAGGGGTTAGCCCACGATTTTTTCGAAAAACTGAAAAAATAAAAATTGTCGAGTATTGCAAAGATTTTCACATCGTTGGAAAGGTGTATTTGTGTGCTTCCAAGCAGTGAAAGCGGCATATTTTTCCACGGCTTGGTTGCGGATATGAAGCCACTTAAAGATATTTTTCGTTGTCTGGGTCGAAATTCTGTAATTTTAGTTAACCGCAAATATTTCTGAAACAAGAGCTCGCAGAAGGTTTTAGTTTGCAGCTATTAATAGGGCTTGGAAAGACCTATCTTAAAATGTATATCTCGATGGGATCGGGAACAATGATGAAAAAAATATTTTTTTTTCACAAGGCCCACGATTTTTTCGAAAAACTGAAAAAATAAAAATTGTCGAGTATTGCAAAGATTTTCACATCGTTGGAAAGGTGTATTTGTGTGCTTTCAAGCAGTGAAAGCGGCATATTTTTCCACGGCTTGGTTGCGGATATGAAGCCACTTAAAGATATTTTTCGTTGTCTGGGTCGAAATTCTGTAATTTTAGTTAACCGCAAATATTTCTGAAACAAGAGCTCGCAGAAGGTTTTAGTTTGCAGCTATTAATAGGGCTTGGAAAGACCTATCTTAAAATCTATATCTATTTTTTTTTCACAAGGGGTTAGCCCACGATTTTTTCGAAAAATTGAAAAAATAAAAATTGTCGAGTATTGCAAAGATTTTCACATCGTTGGAAAGGTGTATTTGTGTGCTTCCAAGCAGTGAAAGCTGCATATTTTTCCAAGGCTTGGTTGCGGATATGAAGCCACTTAAAGATATTTTTCGTTGTCTGGGTCGAAATTCTGTAATTTTAGTTAACCGCAAATATTTCTGAAACAAGAGCTCGCAGAAGGTTTTAGTTTGCAGCTATTAATAGGGCTTGGAAAGACCTATCTTAAAATGTATATCTCGATGGGATCGGGAACAATGATGAAAAAAATATTTTTTTTTCACAAGGGGTTAGCCCACGATTTTTTCGGAAAACTGAAAAAATAAAAATTGTCGAGTATTGCAAAGATTTTCACATCGTTGGAAAGGTGTATTTGTGTGCTTCCAAGCAGTGAAAGCGGCATATTTTTCCACGGCTTGGTTGCGGATATGAAGCCACTTAAAGATATTTTTCGTTGTCTGGGTCGAAATTCTGTAATTTTAGTTAACCGCAAATATTTCTGAAACAAGAGCTCGCAGAAGGTTTTAGTTTGCAGCTATTAATAGGGCTTGGAAAGACCTATCTTAAAATGTATATCTCTATGGGATCGGGAACAATGATAAAAAAAATATTTTTTTTTCACAAGGGGTTAGCCCACGATTTTTTCGAAAAACTGAAAAAATAAAAATTGTCGAGTATTGCAAAGATTTTCACATCGTTGGAAAGGTGTATTTGTGTGATTCTAAGCAGTGAGAGCGGCATATTTTTCCAAGGCTTAGTTGCGGATATCAAGCCACTTAAAGATACTTTTCGTTGTCTAGGTCGAAATTCTGTAATTTTAGTTAACCGCAAATATTTCTGAAACAAGAGCTCGCAGAAGGTTTTAGTTTGCAGCTATTAATAGGGCTTGGAAAGACCTATCTTAAAATGTATATCCCTATGGGATCGGGAACAATGATAAAAAAAATATTTTTTTTTCACAAGGGGTTAAGCCCACGATTTTTTCGAAAAACTGAAAAAATATAAATTGTCGAGTATTGCAAAGATTTTCACATCGTTGGAAAGGTGTATTTGTGTGCTTCCAAGCAGTGAAAGCGGCATATTTTTCCACGGCTTGGTTGCGGATATGAAGCCACTTAAAGATATTTTTCGTTGTCTGGGTCGAAATTCTGTAATTTTAGTTAACCGCAAATATTTCTGAAACAAGAGCTCGCAGAAGGTTTTAGTTTGCAGCTATTAATAGGGCTTGGAAAGACCTATCTTAAAATGTATATCTCGATGGGATCGGGAACAATGATGAAAAAAATATTTTTTTTTCACAAGGGGTTAGCCCACGATTTTTTCGAAAAACTGAAAAAATAAAAATTGTCGAGTATTGCAAAGATTTTCACATCGTTGGAAAGGTGTATTTGTGTGCTTTCAAGCAGTGAAAGCTGCATATTTTTCCAAGGCTTGGTTGCGGATATGAAGCCACTTAAAGATATTTTTCGTTGTCTGGGTCGAAATTCTGTAATTTTAGTTAACCGCAAATATTTCTGAAACAAGAGCTCGCAGAAGGTTTTAGTTTGCAGCTATTAATAGGGCTTGGAAAGACCTATCTTAAAATGTATACCCCTATGGGATCGGGAACAATGATAAAAAAAATATTTTTTTTTCACAAGGGGTTAAGCCCACGATTTTTTCGAAAAACTGAAAAAATATAAATTGTCGAGTATTGCAAAGATTTTCACATCGTTGGAAAGGTGTATTTGTGTGCTTCCAAGCAGTGAAAGCGGCATATTTTTCCACGGCTTGGTTGCGGATATGAAGCCACTTAAAGATATTTTTCGTTGTCTGGGTCGAAATTCTGTAATTTTAGTTAACCGCAAATATTTCTGAAACAAGAGCTCGCAGAAGGTTTTAGTTTGCAGCTATTAATAGGGCTTGGAAAGACCTATCTTAAAATGTATATCTCGATGGGATCGGGAACAATGATGAAAAAAATATTTTTTTTTCACAAGGGGTTAGCCCACGATTTTTTCGAAAAACTGAAAAAATAAAAATTGTCAAGTATTGCAAAGATTTTCACATCGTTGGAAAGGTGTATTTGTGTGCTTCCAAGCAGTGAAAGCGGCATATTTTTCCACGGCTTGGTTGCGTATATGAAGCCACTTAAAGATATTTTTCGTTGTCTGGGTCGAAATTCTGTAATTTTAGTTTACCGCAAATATTTCTGAAACAAGAGCTCGCAGAAGGTTTTAGTTTGCAGCTATTAATAGGGCTTGGAAAGACCTATCTTAAAATCTATATCTCGATGGGATCGGGAACAATGATGAAAAAAATATTTTTTTTGACAAGGGGTTAGCCCACGATTTTATCGAAAAACTGAAAAAATAAAAATTGTCGAGTATTGCAAAGATTTTCACATCGTTGGAAAGGTGTATTTGTGTGCTTCCAAGCAGTGAAAGCTGCATATTTTTCCAAGGCTTGGTTGCGGATATGAAGCCACTTAAAGATATTTTTCGTTGTCTGGGTCGAAATTCTGTAATTTTAGTTAACCGCAAATATTTCTGAAACAAGAGCTCGCAGAAGGTTTTAGTTTGCAGCTATTAATAGGGCTTGGAAAGACCTATCTTAAAATGTATATCTCGATGGGATCGGGAACAATGATGAAAAAAATATTTTTTTTTCACAAGGGGTTAGCCCACGATTTTTTCGAAAAACTGAAAAAATAAAAATTGTCGAGTATTGCAAAGATTTTCACATCGTTGGAAAGGTGTATTTGTGTGCTTCCAAGCAGTGAAAGCTGCATATTTTTCCAAGGCTTGGTTGCGGATATGAAGCCACTTAAAGATATTTTTCGTTGTCTGGGTCGAAATTCTGTAATTTTAGTTAACCACAAATATTTATGAAACAAGAGCTCGCAGAAGGTTTTAGTTTGCAGCTATTAATAGGGCTTGGAAAGACCTATCTTAAAATGTATATCTCGATGGGATTGTGCCCACGATTTTTTCGAAAAACTGAAAAAATAAAAATTGTCGAGTATTGCAAAGATTTTCACATCGTTGGAAAGGTGTATTTGTGTGCTTCCAAGCAGTGAAAGCTGCATATTTTTCCAAGGCTTGGTTGCGGATATGAAGCCACTTAAAGATATTTGTGGTTGTCTGGGTCGTCATTCTGTAATTTTAGTTAACCGCAGATATTTCTGAAACAAGAGCTCGCAGAAGGTTTTAGTTTGCAGCTATTAATAGGGCTTGGAAAGACCTATCTTAAAATCTATATCTCGATGGGATCGGGAACAATGATGAAAAAAATATTTTTTTCGAAAAACTGAAAAAATAAAAATTGTCGAGTATTGCAAAGATTTTCACATCGTTGGAAAGGTGTATTTGTGTGCTTCCAAGCAGTGAAAGCTGCATATTTTTCCAAGGCTTGGTTGCGGATATGAAGCCACTTAAAGATATTTTTCGTTGTCTGGGTCGAAATTCTGTAATTTTAGTTAACCGCAAATATTTATGAAACAAGAGCTCGCAGAAGGTTTTAGTTTGCAGCTATTAATAGGGCTTGGAAAGACCTATCTTAAAATGTATATTTCGATGGGATCGGGAACAATGATGAAAAAAATATTTTTTTTTCACAAGGGGTTAGCCCACGATTTTTTCGAAAAACTGAAAAAATAAAAATTGTCGAGTATTGCAAAGATTTTCACATCGTTGGAAAGGTGTATTTGTGTGCTTTCAAGCAGTGAAAGCTGCATATTTTTCCAAGGCTTGGTTGCGGATATGAAGCCACTTAAAGATATTTTTCGTTGTCTGGGTCGAAATTCTGTAATTTTAGTTAACCGCAAATATTTCTGAAACAAGAGCTCGCAGAAGGTTTTAGTTTGCAGCTATTAATAGGGCTTGGAAAGACCTATCTTAAAATGTATATCTCGATGGGATCGGGAACAATGATGAAAAAAATATTTTTTTTTCACAAGGGGTTAGCCCACGATTTTTTCGAAAAACTGAAAAAATAAAAATTGTCGAGTATTGCAAAGATTTTCACATCGTTGGAAAGGTGTATTTGTGTGCTTCCAAGCAGTGAAAGCTGCATATTTTTCCAAGGCTTGGTTGTGGATATGAAGCCACTTAAAGATATTTTTCGTTGTCTGGGTCGAAATTCTGTAATTTTAGTTAACCGCAAATATTTATGAAACAAGAGCTCGCAGAAGGTTTTAGTTTGCAGCTATTAATAGGGCTTGGAAAGACCTATCTTAAAATGTATATTTCGATGGGATCGGGAACAATGATGAAAAAAATATTTTTTTTTCACAAGGGGTTAGCCCACGATTTTTTCGAAAAACTGAAAAAATAAAAATTGTCGAGTATTGCAAAGATTTTCACATCGTTGGAAAGGTGTATTTGTGTGCTTTCAAGCAGTGAAAGCTGCATATTTTTCCAAGGCTTGGTTGCGGATATGAAGCCACTTAAAGATATTTGTGGTTGTCTGGGTCGTCATTCTGTAATTTTAGTTAACCGCAGATATTTCTGAAACAAGAGCTCGCAGAAGGTTTTAGTTTGCAGCTATTAATAGGGCTTGGAAAGACCTATCTTAAAATCTATATCTCGATGGGATCGGGAACAATGATGAAAAAAATATTTTTTCCAAAAACTGAAAAAATAAAAATTGTCGAGTATTGCAAAGATTTTCACATCGTTGGAAAGGTGTATTTGTGTGCTTCCAAGCAGTGAAAGCTGCATATTTTTCCAAGGCTTGGTTGCGGATATGAAGCCACTTAAAGATATTTTTCGTTGTCTGGGTCGAAATTCTGTAATTTTAGTTAACCGCAAATATTTATGAAACAAGAGCTCGCAGAAGGTTTTAGTTTGCAGCTATTAATAGGGCTTGGAAAGACCTATCTTAAAATGTATATTTCGAAGGGATCGGGAACAATGATGAAAAAAATTTTTTTTTTTCACAATTTTTTCGAAAAACTGAAAAAATAAAAATTGTCGAGTATTGCAAAGATTTTCACATCGTTGGAAAGGTGTATTTGTGTGCTTTCAAGCAGTGAAAGCTGCATATTTTTCCAAGGCTTGGTTGCGGATATGAAGCCACTTAAAGATATTTTTCGTTGTCTGGGTCGAAATTCTGTAATTATAGTTAACCGCAAATATTTCTGAAACAAGAGCTCGCAGAAGGTTTTAGTTTGCAGCTATTAATAGGGCTTGGAAAGACCTATCTTAAAATCTATATCTCGATGGGATCGGGAACAATGATGAAAAAAATATTTTTTTTGACAAGGGGTTAGCCCACGATTTTATCGAAAAACTGAAAAAATAAAAATTGAACGCCCACGATTTTTTCGAAAAACTGGAAAAATAAAAATTGTCGAGTATTGCAAAGATTTTCACATCGTTGGAAAGGTGTATTTGTGTGCTTCCAAGCAGTGAAAGCTGCATATTTTTCCAAGGCTTGGTTGCGGATATGAAGCCACTTAAAGATATTTTTCGTTGTCTGGGTCGAAATTCTGTAATTTTAGTTAACCACAAATATTTATGAAACAAGAGCTCGCAGAAGGTTTTAGTTTGCAGCTATTAATAGGGCTTGGAAAGACCTATCTTAAAATGTTTATCTCGATGGGATCGGGAACAATGATGAAAAAAATATTTTTTTTTCACAAGGGGTTAGCCCACGATTTTTTCGAAAAACTGAAAAAATAAAAATTGTCGAGTATTGCAAAGATTTTCACATCGTTGGAAAGGTGTATTTGTGTGCTTCCAAGCAGTGAAAGCTGCATATTTTTCCAAGGCTTGGTTGCGGATATGAAGCCACTTAAAGATATTTTTCGTTGTCTGGGTCGAAATTCTGTAATTTTAGTTAACCGCAAATATTTCTGAAACAAGAGCTCGCAGAAGGTTTTAGTTTGCAGCTATTAATAGGGCTTGGAAAGACCTATCTTAAAATGTATATCTCGATGGGATCGGGAAAAATGATGAAAAAAATATTTTTTTTTGACAAGGGGTTAGCCCACGATTTTTTCGGAAAACTGAAAAAATAAAAATTGTCGAGTATTGCAAAGATTTTCACATCGTTGGAAAGGTGTATTTGTGTGCTTCCAAGCAGTGAAAGCGGCATATTTTTCCACGGCTTGGTTGCGGATATGAAGCCACTTAAAGATATTTTTCGTTGTCTGGGTCGAAATTCTGTAATTTTAGTTAACCGCAAATATTTCTGAAACAAGAGCTCGCAGAAGGTTTTAGTTTGCAGCTATTAATAGGGCTTGGAAAGACCTATCTTAAAATGTATATTTCGATGGGATCGGGAACAATGATGAAAAAAATATTTTTTTTTCACAAGGGGTTAGCCCACGATTTTTTCGAAAAACTGAAAAAATAAAAATTGTCGAGTATTGCAAAGATTTTCACATCGTTGGAAAGGTGTATTTGTGTGCTTTCAAGCAGTGAAAGCTGCATATTTTTCCAAGGCTTGGTTGCGGATATGAAGCCACTTAAAGATATTTTTCGTTGTCTGGGTCGAAATTCTGTAATTTTAGTTAACCGCAAATATTTCTGAAACAAGAGCTCGCAGAAGGTTTTAGTTTGCAGCTATTAATAGGGCTTGGAAAGACCTATCTTAAAATGTATATCTCGATGGGATCGGGAAAAATGATGAAAAAAATATTTTTTTTTTGACAAGGGGTTAGCCCACGATTTTTTCGGAAAACTGAAAAAATAAAAATTGTCGAGTATTGCAAAGATTTTCACATCGTTGGAAAGGTGTATTTGTGTGCTTCCAAGCAGTGAAAGCTGCATATTTTTCCACGGCTTGGTTGCGGATATGAAGCCACTTAAAGATACTTTTCGTTGTCTGGGTCGAAATTCTGTAATTATAGTTAACCGCAAATATTTCTGAAACAAGAGCTCGCAGAAGGTTTTAGTTTGCAGCTATTAATAGGGCTTGGAAAGACCTATCTTAAAATGTATATCTCTATGGGATCGGGAACAATGATAAAAAAAATATTTTTTTTTCACAAGGGGTTAGCCCACGATTTTTTCGAAAAACTGAAAAAATAAAAATTGTCGAGTATTGCAAAGATTTTCACATCGTTGGAAAGGTGTATTTGTGTGATTCTAAGCAGTGAGAGCGGCATATTTTTCCAAGGCTTAGTTGCGGATATCAAGCCACTTAAAGATACTTTTCGTTGTCTGGGTCGAAATTCTGTAATTTTAGTTAACCGCAAATATTTCTGAAACAAGAGCTCGCAGAAGGTTTTAGTTTGCAGCTATTAATAGGGCTTGGAAAGACCTATCTTAAAATGTATATCTCGATGGGATCGGGAAAAATGATGAAAAAAATATTTTTTTTTTGACAAGGGTTTTCACATCGTTGGAAAGGTGTATTTGTGTGCTTCCAAGCAGTGAAAGCTGCATATTTTTCCACGGCTTGGTTGCGGATATGAAGCCACTTAAAGATACTTTTCGTTGTCTGGGTCGAAATTCTGTAATTATAGTTAACCGCAAATATTTCTGAAACAAGAGCTCGCAGAAGGTTTTAGTTTGCAGCTATTAATAGGGCTTGGAAAGACCTATCTTAAAATGTATATCTCTATGGGATCGGGAACAATGATAAAAAAAATATTTTTTTTTTCACAAGGGGTTAGCCCACGATTTTTTCGAAAAACTGAAAAAATAAAAATTGTCGAGTATTGCAAAGATTTTCACATCGTTGGAAAGGTGTATTTGTGTGATTCTAAGCAGTGAGAGCGGCATATTTTTTGCCAAGGCTTAGTTGCGGATATCAAGCCACTTAAAGATACTTTTCGTTGTCTGGGTCGAAATTCTGTAATTTTAGTTAACCGCAAATATTTCTGAAACAAGAGCTCGCAGAAGGTTTTAGTTTGCAGCTATTAATAGGGCTTGGAAAGACCTATCTTAAAATGTATATCTCGATGGGATCGGGAAAAATGATGAAAAAAATATTTTTTTTTTTAAAAAGGGGTTAGCCCACGATTTTTTCGGAAAACTGAAAAAATAAAAATTGTCGAGTATTGCAAAGATTTTCACATCGTTGGAAAGGTGTATTTGTGTGCTTCCAAGCAGTGAAAGCGGCATATTTTTCCACGGCTTGGTTGCGGATATGAAGCCACTTAAAGATACTTTTCGTTGTCTGGGTCGAAATTCTGTAATTATAGTTAACCGCAAATATTTCTGAAACAAGAGCTCGCAGAAGGTTTTAGTTTGCAGCTATTAATAGGGCTTGGAAAGACCTATCTTAAAATGTATATCTCTATGGGATCGGGAACAATGATAAAAAAAATATTTTTTTTTTCACAAGGGGTTAGCCCACGATTTTTTCGAAAAACTGAAAAAATAAAAATTGTCGAGTATTGCAAAGATTTTCACATCGTTGGAAAGGTGTATTTGTGTGATTCTAAGCAGTGAGAGCGGCATATTTTTTGCCAAGGCTTAGTTGCGGATATCAAGCCACTTAAAGATACTTTTCGTTGTCTGGGTCGAAATTCTGTAATTTTAGTTAACCGCAAATATTTCTGAAACAAGAGCTCGCAGAAGGTTTTAGTTTGCAGCTATTAATAGGGCTTGGAAAGACCTATCTTAAAATGTATATCTCTATGGGATCGGGAACAATGATGAAAAAAATATTTTTTTTTGACAAGGGGTTAGCCCACGATTTTTTCGAAAAACTGAAAAAATAAAAATTGTCGAGTATTGCAAAGATTTTCACATCGTTGGAAAGGTGTATTTGTGTGCTTTTAAGCAGTGAAAGCGGCATATTTTTCCAAGGCTTGGTTGCGGATATGAAGCCACTTAAAGATACTTTTCGTTGTCTGGGTCGAAATTCTGTAATTATAGTTAACCGCAAATATTTCTGAAACAAGAGCTCGCAGAAGGTTTTAGTTTGCAGCTATTAATAGGGCTTGGAAAGACCTATCTTAAAATGTATATCTCGATGGGATCGGGAAAAATGATGAAAAAAATATTTTTTTTTTGACAAGGGGTTAGCCCACGATTTTTTCGGAAAACTGAAAAAATAAAAATTGTCGAGTATTGCAAAGATTTTCACATCGTTGGAAAGGTGTATTTGTGTGCTTCCAAGCAGTGAAAGCGGCATATTTTTCCACGGCTTGGTTGCGGATATGAAGCCACTTAAAGATATTTTTCGTTGTCTGGGTCGAAATTCTGTAATTTTAGTTAACCGCAAATATTTCTGAAAAAAGAGCTCGCAGAAGGTTTTAGTTTGCAGCTATTAATAGGGCTTGGAAAGACCTATCTTAAAATGTATATCTCTATGGGATCGGGAACAATGATAAAAAAAATATTTTTTTTTCACAAGGGGTTAGCCCACGATTTTTTCGAAAAACTGAAAAAATAAAAATTGTCGAGTATTGCAAAGATTTTCACATCGTTGGAAAGGTGTATTTGTGTGATTCTAAGCAGTGAGAGCGGCATATTTTTCCAAGGCTTAGTTGCGGATATCAAGCCACTTAAAGATACTTTTCGTTGTCTGGGTCGAAATTCTGTAATTTTAGTTAACCGCAAATATTTCTGAAACAAGAGCTCGCAGAAGGTTTTAGTTTGCAGCTATTAATAGGGCTTGGAAAGACCTATCTTAAAATGTATATCTCTATGGGATCGGGAACAATGATGAAAAAAATATTTTTTTTTTGACAAGGGGTTAGCCCACGATTTTTCCGGAAAACTGAAAAAATAAAAATTGTCGAGTATTGCAAAGATTTTCACATCGTTGGAAAGGTGTATTTGTGTGCTTCCAAGCAGTGAAAGCTGCATATTTTTCCAAGGCTTGGTTGCGGATATGAAGCCACTTAAAGATATTTTTCGTTGTCTGGGTCGAAATTCTGTAATTTTAGTTAACCGCAAATATTTCTGAAACAAGAGCTCGCAGAAGGTTTTAGTTTGCAGCTATTAATAGGGCTTGGAAAGACCTATCTTAAAATGTATATCTCTATGGGATCGGGAACAATGATAAAAAAAATATTTTTTTTTCACAAGGGGTTAGCCCACGATTTTTTCGAAAAACTGAAAAAATAAAAATTGTCGAGTATTGCAAAGATTTTCACATCGTTGGAAAGGTGTATTTGTGTGATTCTAAGCAGTGAGAGCGGCATATTTTTCCAAGGCTTAGTTGCGGATATCAAGCCACTTAAAGATACTTTTCGTTGTCTGGGTCGAAATTCTGTAATTTTAGTTAACCGCAAATATTTCTGAAACAAGAGCTCGCAGAAGGTTTTAGTTTGCAGCTATTAATAGGGCTTGGAAAGACCTATCTTAAAATGTATATTTCTATGGGATCGGGAACAATGATAAAAAAAATATTTTTTTTTTCACAAGGGGTTAGCCCACGATTTTTTCGAAAAACTGAAAAAATAAAAATTGTCGAGTATTGCAAAGATTTTCACATCGTTGGAAAGGTGTATTTGTGTGCTTCCAAGCAGTGAAAGCGGCATATTTTTCCACGGCTTGGTTGCGGATATGAAGCCACTTAAAGATATTTTTCGTTGTCTGGGTCGAAATTCTGTAATTTTAGTTAACCGCAAATATTTCTGAAACAAGAGCTCGCAGAAGGTTTTAGTTTGCAGCTATTAATAGGGCTTGGAAAGACCTATCTTAAAATGTATATTTCTATGGGATCGGGAACAATGATAAAAAAAATATTTTTTTTTTCACAAGGGGTTAGCCCACGATTTTTTCGAAAAACTGAAAAAATAAAAATTGTCGAGTATTGCAAAGATTTTCACATCGTTGGAAAGGTGTATTTGTGTGATTCTAAGCAGTGAGAGCGGCATATTTTTTGCCAAGGCTTAGTTGCGGATATCAAGCCACTTAAAGATACTTTTCGTTGTCTGGGTCGAAATTCTGTAATTTTAGTTAACCGCAAATATTTCTGAAACAAGAGCTCGCAGAAGGTTTTAGTTTGCAGCTATTAATAGGGCTTGGAAAGACCTATCTTAAAATGTATATCTCGATGGGATCGGGAAAAATGATGAAAAAAATATTTTTTTTTTCACAAGGGGTTAGCCCACGATTTTTTCGGAAAACTGAAAAAATAAAAATTGTCGAGTATTGCAAAGATTTTCACATCGTTGGAAAGGTGTATTTGTGTGCTTCCAAGCAGTGAAAGCGGCATATTTTTCCAAGGCTTGGTTGCGGATATGAAGCCACTTAAAGATACTTTTCGTTGTCTGGGTCGAAATTCTGTAATTATAGTTAACCGCAAATATTTCTGAAACAAGAGCTCGCAGAAGGTTTTAGTTTGCAGCTATTAATAGGGCTTGGAAAGACCTATCTTAAAATGTATATCTCGATGGGATCGGGAAAAATGATGAAAAAAATATTTTTTTTTTGACAAGGGGTTAGCCCACGATTTTTTCGGAAAACTGAAGAAATAAAAATTGTCGAGTATTGCAAAGATTTTCACATCGTTGGAAAGGTGTATTTGTGTGCTTCCAAGCAGTGAAAGCTGCATATTTTTCCAAGGCTTGGTTGCGGATATGAAGCCACTTAAAGATATTTTTCGTTGTCTGGGTCGAAATTCTGTAATTTTAGTTAACCGCAAATATTTCTGAAACAAGAGCTCGCAGAAGGTTTTAGTTTGCAGCTATTAATAGGGCTTGGAAAGACCTATCTTAAAATGTATATCTCTATGGGATCGGGAACAATGATAAAAAAAATATTTTTTTTTCACAAGGGGTTAGCCCACGATTTTTTCGAAAAACTGAAAAAATAAAAATTGTCGAGTATTGCAAAGATTTTCACATCGTTGGAAAGGTGTATTTGTGTGATTCTAAGCAGTGAGAGCGGCATATTTTTCCAAGGCTTAGTTGCGGATATCAAGCCACTTAAAGATACTTTTCGTTGTCTGGGTCGAAATTCTGTAATTTTAGTTAACCGCAAATATTTCTGAAACAAGAGCTCGCAGAAGGTTTTAGTTTGCAGCTATTAATAGGGCTTGGAAAGACCTATCTTAAAATGTATATCTCTATGGGATCGGGAACAATGATAAAAAAAATATTTTTTTTTCACAAGGGGTTAGCCCACGATTTTTTCGAAAAACTGAAAAAATAAAAATTGTCGAGTATTGCAAAGATTTTCACATCGTTGGAAAGGTGTATTTGTGTGATTCTAAGCAGTGAGAGCGGCATATTTTTCCAAGGCTTAGTTGTGGATATGAAGCCACTTAAAGATATTTTTCGTTGTCTGGGTCGAAATTCTGTAATTTTAGTTAACCGCAAATATTTCTGAAACAAGAGCTCGCAGAAGGTTTTAGTTTGCAGCTATTAATAGGGCTTGGAAAGACCTATCTTAAAATGTATATCTCGATGGGATCGGGAACAATGATGAAAAAAATATTTTTTTTTCACAAGGGGTTAGCCCACGATTTTTTCGAAAAACTGAAAAAATAAAAATTGTCGAGTATTGCAAAGATTTTCACATCGTTGGAAAGGTGTATTTGTGTGCTTCCAAGCAGTGAGAGCGGCATATTTTTCCACGGCTTGGTTGCGGATATGAAGCCACTTAAAGATATTTTTCGTTGTCTGGGTCGAAATTCTGTAATTTTAGTTAACCGCAAATATTTCTGAAACAAGAGCTCGCAGAAGGTTTTAGTTTGCAGCTATTAATAGGGCTTGGAAAGACCTATCTTAAAATGTATATCTCGATGAGATCGGGAACAATGATGAAAAAATATTTTTTTTTCACAAGGGAGCCCACGATTTTTTCGAAAAACTGAAAAAATAAAAATTGTCGAGTATTGCAAGGATTTTCACATCGTTGGAAAGGTGTATTTGTGTGCTTCCAAGCAGTGAAAGCTGCATATTTTTCCAAGGCTTGGTTGCGGATATGAAGCTACTTAAAGATATTTTTCGTTGTCTGGGTCGAAATTCTGTAATTTTAGTTAACCGCAAATATTTCTGAAACAAGAGCTCGCAGAAGGTTTTAGTTTGCAGCTATTAATAGGGCTTGGAAAGACCTATCTTAAAATGTATATCTCGATGGGATCGGGAACAATGATGAAAAAAATATTTTTTTTTGACAAGGGGTTATTATCCCACGATTTTTTCGAAAAATTTTGTGTGCTTTTAAGCAGTGAAAGCGGCATATTTTTCCAAGGCTTGGTTGCGGATATCAAGCCACTTAAAGATATTTTTCGTTGTCTGGGTCGAAATTTTGTAATTTTAGTTAACCGCAAATATTTCTGAAACAAGAGCTCGTAGAAGGTTTTAGTTTGCAGCTATTAATAGGGTTTGGAAAGACCTATCTTAAAATGTATATCTCGATGGGATCGGGAAAAATGATGAAAAAAATATTTTTTTTTTGACAAGGGGTTAGCCCACGATTTTTTCGGAAAACTGAAAAAATAAAAATTGTCTAGTATTGCAAAGATTTTCACATCGTTGGAAAGGTGTATTTGTGTGCTTCCAAGCAGTGAAAGCGGCATATTTTTCCACGGCTTGGTTGTGGATATGAAGCCACTTAAAGATATTTTTCGTTGTCTGGGTCGAAATTCTGTAATTTTAGTTAACCGCAAATATTTCTGAAACAAGAGCTCGCAGAAGGTTTTAGTTTGCAGCTATTAATAGGGCTTGGAAAGACCTATCTTAAAATGTATATCTCGATGGGATCGGGAACAATGATGAAAAAAATATTTTTTTTTCACAAGGGGTTAGCCCACGATTTTTTCGAAAAACTGAAAAAATAAAAATTGTCGAGTATTGCAAAGATTTTCACATCGTTGGAAAGGTGTATTTGTGTGCTTTTAAGCAGTGAAAGCGGCATATTTTTCCAAGGCTTGGTTGCGGATATCAAGCCACTTAAAGATATTTTTCGTTGTCTGGGTCGAAATTTTGTAATTTTAGTTAACCGCAAATATTTCTGAAACAAGAGCTCGTAGAAGGTTTTAGTTTGCAGCTATTAATAGGGCTTGGAAAGACCTATCTTAAAATGTATATCTCGATGGGATCGGGAACAATGATGAAAAAAATATTTTTTTTTCACAAGGGGTTAGCCCACGATTTTTTCGAAAAACTGAAAAAATAAAAATTGTCGAGTATTGCAAAGATTTTCACATCGTTGGAAAGGTGTATTTGTGTGCTTTTAAGCAGTGAAAGCGGCATATTTTTCCAAGGCTTGGTTGCGGATATCAAGCCACTTAAAGATACTTTTCGTTGTCTGGGTCGAAATTCTGTAATTATAGTTAACCGCAAATATTTCTGAAACAAGAGCTTGCAGAAGGTTTTAGTTTGCAGCTATTAATAGGGCTTGGAAAGACCTATCTTAAAATGTATATCTCGATGGGATCGGGAACAATGATGAAAAAAATATTTTTTTTTCACAAGGGGTTAGCCCACGATTTTTTCGGAAAACTGAAAAAATAAAAATTGTCGAGTATTGCAAAGATTTTCACATCGTTGGAAAGGTGTATTTGTGTGCTTCCAAGCAGTGAAAGCGGCATATTTTTCCACGGCTTGGTTGCGGATATGAAGCCACTTAAAGATATTTTTCGTTGTCTGGGTCGAAATTCTGTAATTTTAGTTAACCGCAAATATTTCTGAAACAAGAGCTCGCAGAAGGTTTTAGTTTGCAGCTATTAATAGGGCTTGGAAAGACCTATCTTAAAATGTATATCTCGATGGGATCGGGAACAATGATGAAAAAAATATTTTTTTTTCACAAGGGGTTAGCCCACGATTTTTTCGAAAAACTGAAAAAATAAAAATTGTCGAGTATTGCAAAGATTTTCACATCGTTGGAAAGGTGTATTTGTGTGCTTCCAAGCAGTGAAAGCGGCATATTTTTCCACGGCTTGGTTGCGGATATGAAGCCACTTAAAGATATTTTTCGTTGTCTGGGTCGAAATTCTGTAATTTTAGTTAACCGCAAATATTTCTGAAACAAGAGCTCGCAGAAGGTTTTAGTTTGCAGCTATTAATAGGGCTTGGAAAGACCTATCTTAAAATGTATATCTCGATGGGATCGGGAACAATGATGAAAAAAATATTTTTTTTTCACAAGGGGTTAGCCCACGATTTTTTCGAAAAACTGAAAAAATAAAAATTGTCGAGTATTGCAAAGATTTTCACATCGTTGGAAAGGTGTATTTGTGTGCTTCCAAGCAGTGAAAGCGGCATATTTTTCCACGGCTTGGTTGCGGATATGAAGCCACTTAAAGATATTTTTCGTTGTCTGGGTCGAAATTCTGTAATTTTAGTTAACCGCAAATATTTCTGAAACAAGAGCTCGCAGAAGGTTTTAGTTTGCAGCTATTAATAGGGCTTGGAAAGACCTATCTTAAAATGTATATCTCGATGGGATCGGGAAAAATGATGAAAAAAATATTTTTTTTTCACAAGGGGTTAGCCCACGATTTTTTCGAAAAACTGAAAAAATAAAAATTGTCGAGTATTGCAAAGATTTTCACATCGTTGGAAAGGTGTATTTGTGTGCTTGCAAGCAGTGAAAGCGGCATATTTTTCCACGGCTTGGTTGCGGATATGAAGCCACTTAAAGATATTTTTCGTTGTCTGGGTCGAAATTCTATAATTTTAGTTAACCGCAAATATTTCTGAAACAAGAGCTCGCAGAAGGTTTTAGTTTGCAGCTATTAATAGGGCTTGGAAAGACCTATCTTAAAATGTATATCTCGATGGGATCGGGAACAATGATGAAAAAAATATTTTTTTTTCACAAGGGAGCCCACGATTTTTTCGAAAAACTGAAATAATAAAAATTGTCGAGTATTGCAAAGATTTTCACATCGTTGGAAAGGTGTATTTGTGTGCTTTTAAGCAGTGAAAGCGGCATATTTTTCCAAGGCTTGGTTGCGGATATCAAACCACTTAAAGATACTTTTCGTTGTCTGGGTCGAAATTCTGTAATTTTAGTTAACCGCAAATATTTCTGAAACAAGAGCTCGCAGAAGGTTTTAGTTTGCAGCTATTAATAGGGCTTGGAAAGACCTATCTTAAAATGTATATCTCGATGGGATCGGGAACAATGATGAAAAAAATATTTTTTTTTTGACAAGGGGTTAGCCCACGATTTTTTTACGAAAACTGAAAAAATAAAAATTGTCTAGTATTGCAAAGATTTTCACATCGTTGGAGAGGTGTATTTGTGTGCTTCCAAGCAGTGAAAGCGGCATATTTTTCCACGGCTTGGTTGCGGATATGAAGCCACTTAAAGATATTTTTCGTTGTCTGGGTCGAAATTGTGTAATTTTAGTTAACCGCAAATATTTCTGAAACAAGAGCTCGCAGAAGGTTTTAGTTTGCAGCTATTAATAGGGCTTGGAAAGACCTATCTTAAAATGTATATCTCGATGGGATCGGGAACAATGATGAAAAAAATATTTTTTTTTCACAAGGGGTTAGCCCACGGTTTTTTCGAAAAACTGAAAAAATAAAAATTGTCGAGTATTGCAAAGATTTTCACATCGTTGGAAAGGTGTATTTGTGTGCTTCCAAGCAGTGAAAGCGGCATATTTTTCCACGGCTTGGTTGCGGATATGAAGCCACTTAAAGATATTTTTCGTTGTCTGGGTCGAAATTCTGTAATTTTAGTTAACCGCAAATATTTCTGAAACAAGAGCTCGCAGAAGGTTTTAGTTTGCAGCTATTAATAGGGCTTGGAAAGACCTATCTTAAAATGTATATCTCGATGGGATCGGGAAAAATGATGAAAAAAATATTTTTTTTTTGACAAGGGGTTAGCCCACGATTTTTTCGGAAAACTGAAAAAATAAAAATTGTCTAGTATTGCAAAGATTTTCACATCGTTGGAAAGGTGTATTTGTGTGCTTGCAAGCAGTGAAAGCGGCATATTTTTCCACGGCTTGGTTGCGGATATGAAGCCACTTAAAGATATTTTTCGTTGTCTGGGTCGAAATTCTATAATTTTAGTTAACCGCAAATATTTCTGAAACAAGAGCTCGCAGAAGGTTTTAGTTTGCAGCTATTAATAGGGCTTGGAAAGACCTATCTTAAAATGTATATCTCGATGGGATCGGGAACAATGATGAAAAAAATATTTTTTTTTCACAGGGGTTAGCCCACGATTTTTTCGAAAAACTGAAATAATAAAAATTGTCGAGTATTGCAAAGATTTTCACATCGTTGGAAAGGTGTATTTGTGTGCTTTTAAGCAGTGAAAGCGGCATATTTTTCCAAGGCTTGGTTGCGGATATCAAACCACTTAAAGATACTTTTCGTTGTCTGGGTCGAAATTCTGTAATTTTAGTTAACCGCAAATATTTCTGAAACAAGAGCTCGCAGAAGGTTTTAGTTTGCAGCTATTAATAGGGCTTGGAAAGACCTATCTTAAAATGTATATCTCGATGGGATCGGGAACAATGATGAAAAAAATATTTTTTTTTTGACAAGGGGTTAGCCCACGATTTTTTCGGAAAACTGAAAAAATAAAAATTGTCGAGTATTGCAAAGATTTTCACATCGTTGGAAAGGTGTATTTGTGTGCTTCCAAGCAGTGAAAGCTGCATATTTTTCCAAGGCTTGGTTGCGGATATGAAGCCACTTAAAGATATTTTTCGTTGTCTGGGTCGAAATTCTGTAATTTTAGTTAACCGCAAATATTTCTGAAACAAGAGCTCGCAGAAGGTTTTAGTTTGCAGCTATTAATAGGGCTTGGAAAGACCTATCTTAAAATGTATATCTCGATGGGATCGGGAACAATGATGAAAAAAATATTTTTTTTTCACAAGGGGTTAGCCCACGATTTTTTCGAAAAACTGAAAAAATAAAAATTGTCGAGTATTGCAAAGATTTTCACATCGTTGGAAAGGTGTATTTGTGTGCTTTTAAGCAGTGAAAGCGGCATATTTTTCCAAGGCTTGGTTGCGGATATCAAACCACTTAAAGATACTTTTCGTTGTCTGGGTCGAAATTCTGTAATTTTAGTTAACCGCAAATATTTCTGAAACAAGAGCTCGCAGAAGGTTTTAGTTTGCAGCTATTAATAGGGCTTGGAAAGACCTATCTTAAAATGTATATCTCGATGGGATCGGGAAAAATGATGAAAAAAATATTTTTTTTTTGACAAGGGGTTAGCCCACGATTTTTTCGGAAAACTGAAAAAATAAAAATTGTCTAGTATTGCAAAGATTTTCACATCGTTGGAAAGGTGTATTTGTGTGCTTCCAAGCAGTGAAAGCGGCATATTTTTCCACGGCTTGGTTGCGGATATGAAGCCACTTAAAGATATTTTTCGTTGTCTGGGTCGAAATTCTGTAATTTTAGTTTACCGCAAATATTTCTGAAACAAGAGCTCGCAGAAGGTTTTAGTTTGCAGCTATTAATAGGGCTTGGAAAGACCTATCTTAAAATGTATATCTCGATGGGATCGGGAACAATGATGAAAAAAATATTTTTTTTTCACAAGGGGTTAGCCCACGATTTTTTCGAAAAACTGAAAAAATAAAAATTGTCGAGTATTGCAAAGATTTTCACATCGTTGGAAAGGTGTATTTGTGTGCTTCCAAGCAGTGAAAGCGGCATATTTTTCCACGGCTTGGTTGCGGATACGAAGCCACTTAAAGATATTTTTCGTTGTCTGGGTCGAAATTCTGTAATTTTAGTTAACCGCAAATATTTCTGAAACAAGAGCTCGCAGAAGGTTTTAGTTTGCAGCTATTAATAGGGCTTGGAAAGACCTATCTTAAAATGTATATCTCGATGGGATCGGGAACAATGATGAAAAAAATATTTTTTTTTCACAAGGGGTTAGCCCACGATTTTTTCGAAAAACTGAAAAAATAAAAATTGTCGAGTATTGCAAAGATTTTCACATCGTTGGAAAGGTGTATTTGTGTGCTTCCAAGCAGTGAAAGCGGCATATTTTTCCACGGCTTGGTTGCGGATATGAAGCCACTTAAAGATATTTTTCGTTGTCTGGGTCGAAATTCTGTAATTTTAGTTAACCGCAAATATTTCTGAAACAAGAGCTCGCAGAAGGTTTTAGTTTGCAGCTATTAATAGGGCTTGGAAAGACCTATCTTAAAATGTATATCTCGATGGGATCGGGAAAAATGATGAAAAAAATATTTTTTTTTTGACAAGGGGTTAGCCCACGATTTTTTCGGAAAACTGAAAAAATAAAAATTGTCTAGTATTGCAAAGATTTTCACATCGTTGGAAAGGTGTATTTGTGTGCTTGCAAGCAGTGAAAGCGGCATATTTTTCCACGGCTTGGTTGCGGATATGAAGCCACTTAAAGATATTTTTCGTTGTCTGGGTCGAAATTCTATAATTTTAGTTAACCGCAAATATTTCTGAAACAAGAGCTCGCAGAAGGTTTTAGTTTGCAGCTATTAATAGGGCTTGGAAAGACCTATCTTAAAATGTATATCTCGATGGGATCGGGAACAATGATGAAAAAAATATTTTTTTTTCACAAGGGGTTAGCCCACGATTTTTTCGAAAAACTGAAATAATAAAAATTGTCGAGTATTGCAAAGATTTTCACATCGTTGGAAAGGTGTATTTGTGTGCTTTTAAGCAGTGAAAGCGGCATATTTTTCCAAGGCTTGGTTGCGGATATCAAACCACTTAAAGATACTTTTCGTTGTCTGGGTCGAAATTCTGTAATTTTAGTTAACCGCAAATATTTCTGAAACAAGAGCTCGCAGAAGGTTTTAGTTTGCAGCTATTAATAGGGCTTGGAAAGACCTATCTTAAAATGTATATCTCGATGGGATCGGGAACAATGATGAAAAAAATATTTTTTTTTTGACAAGGGGTTAGCCCACGATTTTTTCGGAAAACTGAAAAAATAAAAATTGTCTAGTATTGCAAAGATTTTCACATCGTTGGAGAGGTGTATTTGTGTGCTTCCAAGCAGTGAAAGCGGCATATTTTTCCACGGCTTGGTTGCGGATATGAAGCCACTTAAAGATATTTTTCGTTGTCTGGGTCGAAATTGTGTAATTTTAGTTAACCGCAAATATTTCTGAAACAAGAGCTCGCAGAAGGTTTTAGTTTGCAGCTATTAATAGGGCTTGGAAAGACCTATCTTAAAATGTATATCTCGATGGGATCGGGAACAATGATGAAAAAAATATTTTTTTTTCACAAGGGGTTAGCCCACGATTTTTTCGAAAAACTGAAAAAATAAAAATTGTCGAGTATTGCAAAGATTTTCACATCGTTGGAAAGGTGTATTTGTGTGCTTCCAAGCAGTGAAAGCGGCATATTTTTCCACGGCTTGGTTGCGGATATGAAGCCACTTAAAGATATTTTTCGTTGTCTGGGTCGAAATTCTGTAATTTTAGTTAACCGCAAATATTTCTGAAACAAGAGCTCGCAGAAGGTTTTAGTTTGCAGCTATTAATAGGGCTTGGAAAGACCTATCTTAAAATGTATATCTCGATGGGATCGGGAAAAATGATGAAAAAAATATTTTTTTTTTGACAAGGGGTTAGCCCACGATTTTTTCGGAAAACTGAAAAAATAAAAATTGTCTAGTATTGCAAAGATTTTCACATCGTTGGAAAGGTGTATTTGTGTGCTTGCAAGCAGTGAAAGCGGCATATTTTTCCACGGCTTGGTTGCGGATATGAAGCCACTTAAAGATATTTTTCGTTGTCTGGGTCGAAATTCTATAATTTTAGTTAACCGCAAATATTTCTGAAACAAGAGCTCGCAGAAGGTTTTAGTTTGCAGCTATTAATAGGGCTTGGAAAGACCTATCTTAAAATGTATATCTCGATGGGATCGGGAACAATGATGAAAAAAATATTTTTTTTTCACAAGGGGTTAGCCCACGATTTTTTCGCAAAACTGAAAAAATAAAAATTGTCGAGTATTGCAAAGATTTTCACATCGTTGGAAAGGTGTATTTGTGTGCTTCCAAGCAGTGAAAGCGGCATATTTTTCCACGGCTTGGTTGCGGATATGAAGCCACTTAAAGATATTTTTCGTTGTCTGGGTCGAAATTCTGTAATTTTAGTTAACCGCAAATATTTCTGAAACAAGAGCTCGCAGAAGGTTTTAGTTTGCAGCTATTAATAGGGCTTGGAAAGACCTATCTTAAAATGTATATTTCGATGGGATCGGGAAAAATGATGAAAAAAATATTTTTTTTTTGACAAGGGGTTAGCCCACGATTTTTTCGGAAAACTGAAAAAATAAAAATTGTCTAGTATTGCAAAGATTTTCACATCGTTGGAAAGGTGTATTTGTGTGCTTGCAAGCAGTGAAAGCGGCATATTTTTCCACGGCTTGGTTGCGGATATGAAGCCACTTAAAGATATTTTTCGTTGTCTGGGTCGAAATTCTATAATTTTAGTTAACCGCAAATATTTCTGAAACAAGAGCTCGCAGAAGGTTTTAGTTTGCAGCTATTAATAGGGCTTGGAAAGACCTATCTTAAAATGTATATCTCGATGGGATCGGGAACAATGATGAAAAAAATATTTTTTTTTCACAAGGGGTTAGCCCACGATTTTTTCGAAAAACTGAAATAATAAAAATTGTCGAGTATTGCAAAGATTTTCACATCGTTGGAAAGGTGTATTTGTGTGCTTTTAAGCAGTGAAAGCGGCATATTTTTCCAAGGCTTGGTTGCGGATATCAAACCACTTAAAGATACTTTTCGTTGTCTGGGTCGAAATTCTGTAATTTTAGTTAACCGCAAATATTTCTGAAACAAGAGCTCGCAGAAGGTTTTAGTTTGCAGCTATTAATAGGGCTTGGAAAGACCTATCTTAAAATGTATATCTCGATGGGATCGGGAACAATGATGAAAAAAATATTTTTTTTTTGACAAGGGGTTAGCCCACGATTTTTTCGGAAAACTGAAAAAATAAAAATTGTCTAGTATTGCAAAGATTTTCACATCGTTGGAGAGGTGTATTTGTGTGCTTCCAAGCAGTGAAAGCGGCATATTTTTCCACGGCTTGGTTGCGGATATGAAGCCACTTAAAGATATTTTTCGTTGTCTGGGTCGAAATTGTGTAATTTTAGTTAACCGCAAATATTTCTGAAACAAGAGCTCGCAGAAGGTTTTAGTTTGCAGCTATTAATAGGGCTTGGAAAGACCTATCTTAAAATGTATATCTCGATGGGATCGGGAACAATGATGAAAAAAATATTTTTTTTTCACAAGGGGTTAGCCCACGATTTTTTCGAAAAACTGAAAAAATAAAAATTGTCGAGTATTGCAAAGATTTTCACATCGTTGGAAAGGTGTATTTGTGTGCTTCCAAGCAGTGAAAGCGGCATATTTTTCCACGGCTTGGTTGCGGATATGAAGCCACTTAAAGATATTTTTCGTTGTCTGGGTCGAAATTCTGTAATTTTAGTTAACCGCAAATATTTCTGAAACAAGAGCTCGCAGAAGGTTTTAGTTTGCAGCTATTAATAGGGCTTGGAAAGACCTATCTTAAAATGTATATCTCGATGGGATCGGGAAAAATGATGAAAAAAATATTTTTTTTTTGACAAGGGGTTAGCCCACGATTTTTTCGGAAAACTGAAAAAATAAAAATTGTCTAGTATTGCAAAGATTTTCACATCGTTGGAAAGGTGTATTTGTGTGCTTGCAAGCAGTGAAAGCGGCATATTTTTCCACGGCTTGGTTGCGGATATGAAGCCACTTAAAGATATTTTTCGTTGTCTGGGTCGAAATTCTATAATTTTAGTTAACCGCAAATATTTCTGAAACAAGAGCTCGCAGAAGGTTTTAGTTTGCAGCTATTAATAGGGCTTGGAAAGACCTATCTTAAAATGTATATCTCGATGGGATCGGGAACAATGATGAAAAAAATATTTTTTTTTCACAAGGGGTTAGCCCACGATTTTTTCGAAAAACTGAAAAAATAAAAATTGTCGAGTATTGCAAAGATTTTCACATCGTTGGAAAGGTGTATTTGTGTGCTTCCAAGCAGTGAAAGCGGCATATTTTTCCACGGCTTGGTTGCGGATATGAAGCCACTTAAAGATATTTTTCGTTGTCTGGGTCGAAATTCTGTAATTTTAGTTAACCGCAAATATTTCTGAAACAAGAGCTCGCAGAAGGTTTTAGTTTGCAGCTATTAATAGGGCTTGGAAAGACCTATCTTAAAATGTATATTTCGATGGGATCGGGAAAAATGATGAAAAAAATATTTTTTTTTTGACAAGGGGTTAGCCCACGATTTTTTCGGAAAACTGAAAAAATAAAAATTGTCTAGTATTGCAAAGATTTTCACATCGTTGGAAAGGTGTATTTGTGTGCTTGCAAGCAGTGAAAGCGGCATATTTTTCCACGGCTTGGTTGCGGATATGAAGCCACTTAAAGATATTTTTCGTTGTCTGGGTCGAAATTCTATAATTTTAGTTAACCGCAAATATTTCTGAAACAAGAGCTCGCAGAAGGTTTTAGTTTGCAGCTATTAATAGGGCTTGGAAAGACCTATCTTAAAATGTATATCTCGATGGGATCGGGAACAATGATGAAAAAAATATTTTTTTTTCACAAGGGGTTAGCCCACGATTTTTTCGAAAAACTGAAATAATAAAAATTGTCGAGTATTGCAAAGATTTTCACATCGTTGGAAAGGTGTATTTGTGTGCTTTTAAGCAGTGAAAGCGGCATATTTTTCCAAGGCTTGGTTGCGGATATCAAACCACTTAAAGATACTTTTCGTTGTCTGGGTCGAAATTCTGTAATTTTAGTTAAACGCAAATATTTCTGAAACAAGAGCTCGCAGAAGGTTTTAGTTTGCAGCTATTAATAGGGCTTGGAAAGACCTATCTTAAAATGTATATCTCGATGGGATCGGGAACAATGATGAAAAAAATATTTTTTTTTTGACAAGGGGTTAGCCCACGATTTTTTCGGAAAACTGAAAAAATAAAAATTGTCTAGTATTGCAAAGATTTTCACATCGTTGGAGAGGTGTATTTGTGTGCTTCCAAGCAGTGAAAGCGGCATATTTTTCCACGGCTTGGTTGCGGATATGAAGCCACTTAAAGATATTTTTCGTTGTCTGGGTCGAAATTGTGTAATTTTAGTTAACCGCAAATATTTCTGAAACAAGAGCTCGCAGAAGGTTTTAGTTTGCAGCTATTAATAGGGCTTGGAAAGACCTATCTTAAAATGTATATCTCGATGGGATCGGGAACAATGATGAAAAAAATATTTTTTTTTCACAAGGGGTTAGCCCACGATTTTTTCGAAAAACTGAAAAAATAAAAATTGTCGAGTATTGCAAAGATTTTCACATCGTTGGAAAGGTGTATTTGTGTGCTTCCAAGCAGTGAAAGCGGCATATTTTTCCACGGCTTGGTTGCGGATATGAAGCCACTTAAAGATATTTTTCGTTGTCTGGGTCGAAATTCTGTAATTTTAGTTAACCGCAAATATTTCTGAAACAAGAGCTCGCAGAAGGTTTTAGTTTGCAGCTATTAATAGGGCTTGGAAAGACCTATCTTAAAATGTATATCTCGATGGGATCGGGAAAAATGATGAAAAAAATATTTTTTTTTTGACAAGGGGTTAGCCCACGATTTTTTCGGAAAACTGAAAAAATAAAAATTGTCTAGTATTGCAAAGATTTTCACATCGTTGGAAAGGTGTATTTGTGTGCTTGCAAGCAGTGAAAGCGGCATATTTTTCCACGGCTTGGTTGCGGATATGAAGCCACTTAAAGATATTTTTCGTTGTCTGGGTCGAAATTCTATAATTTTAGTTAACCGCAAATATTTCTGAAACAAGAGCTCGCAGAAGGTTTTAGTTTGCAGCTATTAATAGGGCTTGGAAAGACCTATCTTAAAATGTATATCTCGATGGGATCGGGAACAATGATGAAAAAAATATTTTTTTTTCACAAGGGGTTAGCCCACGATTTTTTCGAAAAACTGAAATAATAAAAATTGTCGAGTATTGCAAAGATTTTCACATCGTTGGAAAGGTGTATTTGTGTGCTTTTAAGCAGTGAAAGCGGCATATTTTTCCAAGGCTTGGTTGCGGATATCAAACCACTTAAAGATACTTTTCGTTGTCTGGGTCGAAATTCTGTAATTTTAGTTAACCGCAAATATTTCTGAAACAAGAGCTCGCAGAAGGTTTTAGTTTGCAGCTATTAATAGGGCTTGGAAAGACCTATCTTAAAATGTATATCTCGATGGGATCGGGAACAATGATGAAAAAAATATTTTTTTTTTGACAAGGGGTTAGCCCACGATTTTTTCGGAAAACTGAAAAAATAAAAATTGTCTAGTATTGCAAAGATTTTCACATCGTTGGAGAGGTGTATTTGTGTGCTTCCAAGCAGTGAAAGCGGCATATTTTTCCACGGCTTGGTTGCGGATATGAAGCCACTTAAAGATATTTTTCGTTGTCTGGGTCGAAATTGTGTAATTTTAGTTAACCGCAAATATTTCTGAAACAAGAGCTCGCAGAAGGTTTTAGTTTGCAGCTATTAATAGGGCTTGGAAAGACCTATCTTAAAATGTATATCTCGATGGGATCGGGAACAATGATGAAAAAAATATTTTTTTTTCACAAGGGGTTAGCCCACGATTTTTTCGAAAAACTGAAAAAATAAAAATTGTCGAGTATTGCAAAGATTTTCACATCGTTGGAAAGGTGTATTTGTGTGCTTCCAAGCAGTGAAAGCGGCATATTTTTCCACGGCTTGGTTGCGGATATGAAGCCACTTAAAGATATTTTTCGTTGTCTGGGTCGAAATTCTGTAATTTTAGTTAACCGCAAATATTTCTGAAACAAGAGCTCGCAGAAGGTTTTAGTTTGCAGCTATTAATAGGGCTTGGAAAGACCTATCTTAAAATGTATATCTCGATGGGATCGGGAACAATGATGAAAAAAATATTTTTTTTTTGACAAGGGGTTAGCCCACGATTTTTTCGGAAAACTGAAAAAATAAAAATTGTCTAGTATTGCAAAGATTTTCACATCGTTGGAGAGGTGTATTTGTGTGCTTCCAAGCAGTGAAAGCGGCATATTTTTCCACGGCTTGGTTGCGGATATGAAGCCACTTAAAGATATTTTTCGTTGTCTGGGTCGAAATTGTGTAATTTTAGTTAACCGCAAATATTTCTGAAACAAGAGCTCGCAGAAGGTTTTAGTTTGCAGCTATTAATAGGGCTTGGAAAGACCTATCTTAAAATGTATATCTCGATGGGATCGGGAACAATGATGAAAAAAATATTTTTTTTTCACAAGGGGTTAGCCCACGATTTTTTCGAAAAACTGAAAAAATAAAAATTGTCGAGTATTGCAAAGATTTTCACATCGTTGGAAAGGTGTATTTGTGTGCTTCCAAGCAGTGAAAGCGGCATATTTTTCCACGGCTTGGTTGCGGATATGAAGCCACTTAAAGATATTTTTCGTTGTCTGGGTCGAAATTCTGTAATTTTAGTTAACCGCAAATATTTCTGAAACAAGAGCTCGCAGAAGGTTTTAGTTTGCAGCTATTAATAGGGCTTGGAAAGACCTATCTTAAAATGTATATCTCGATGGGATCGGGAAAAATGATGAAAAAAATATTTTTTTTTTGACAAGGGGTTAGCCCACGATTTTTTCGGAAAACTGAAAAAATAAAAATTGTCTAGTATTGCAAAGATTTTCACATCGTTGGAAAGGTGTATTTGTGTGCTTGCAAGCAGTGAAAGCGGCATATTTTTCCACGGCTTGGTTGCGGATATGAAGCCACTTAAAGATATTTTTCGTTGTCTGGGTCGAAATTCTATAATTTTAGTTAACCGCAAATATTTCTGAAACAAGAGCTCGCAGAAGGTTTTAGTTTGCAGCTATTAATAGGGCTTGGAAAGACCTATCTTAAAATGTATATCTCGATGGGATCGGGAACAATGATGAAAAAAATATTTTTTTTTCACAAGGGGTTAGCCCACGATTTTTTCGAAAAACTGAAATAATAAAAATTGTCGAGTATTGCAAAGATTTTCACATCGTTGGAAAGGTGTATTTGTGTGCTTTTAAGCAGTGAAAGCGGCATATTTTTCCAAGGCTTGGTTGCGGATATCAAACCACTTAAAGATACTTTTCGTTGTCTGGGTCGAAATTCTGTAATTTTAGTTAACCGCAAATATTTCTGAAACAAGAGCTCGCAGAAGGTTTTAGTTTGCAGCTATTAATAGGGCTTGGAAAGACCTATCTTAAAATGTATATCTCGATGGGATCGGGAACAATGATGAAAAAAATATTTTTTTTTGACAAGGGGTTAGCCCACGATTTTTTCGGAAAACTGAAAAAATAAAAATTGTCTAGTATTGCAAAGATTTTCACATCGTTGGAGAGGTGTATTTGTGTGCTTCCAAGCAGTGAAAGCGGCATATTTTTCCACGGCTTGGTTGCGGATATGAAGCCACTTAAAGATATTTTTCGTTGTCTGGGTCGAAATTGTGTAATTTTAGTTAACCGCAAATATTTCTGAAACAAGAGCTCGCAGAAGGTTTTAGTTTGCAGCTATTAATAGGGCTTGGAAAGACCTATCTTAAAATGTATATCTCGATGGGATCGGGAACAATGATGAAAAAAATATTTTTTTTTCACAAGGGGTTAGCCCACGATTTTTTCGAAAAACTGAAAAAATAAAAATTGTCGAGTATTGCAAAGATTTTCACATCGTTGGAAAGGTGTATTTGTGTGCTTCCAAGCAGTGAAAGCGGCATATTTTTCCACGGCTTGGTTGCGGATATGAAGCCACTTAAAGATATTTTTCGTTGTCTGGGTCGAAATTCTGTAATTTTAGTTAACCGCAAATATTTCTGAAACAAGAGCTCGCAGAAGGTTTTAGTTTGCAGCTATTAATAGGGCTTGGAAAGACCTATCTTAAAATGTATATCTCGATGGGATCGGGAAAAATGATGAAAAAAATATTTTTTTTTTGACAAGGGGTTAGCCCACGATTTTTTCGGAAAACTGAAAAAATAAAAATTGTCTAGTATTGCAAAGATTTTCACATCGTTGGAAAGGTGTATTTGTGTGCTTCCAAGCAGTGAAAGCGGCATATTTTTCCACGGCTTGGTTGCGGATATGAAGCCACTTAAAGATATTTTTCGTTGTCTGGGTCGAAATTCTGTAATTTTAGTTAACCGCAAATATTTCTGAAACAAGAGCTCGCAGAAGGTTTTAGTTTGCAGCTATTAATAGGGCTTAAAATGTATATCTCGATGGGATCGGGAACAATGATGAAAAAAATATTTTTTTTTCACAAGGGGTTAGCCCACGGTTTTTTCGAAAAACTGAAAAAATAAAAATTGTCGAGTATTGCAAAGATTTTCACATCGTTGGAAAGGTGTATTTGTGTGCTTCCAAGCAGTGAAAGCGGCATATTTTTCCACGGCTTGGTTGCGGATATGAAGCCACTTAAAGATATTTTTCGTTGTCTGGGTCGAAATTCTGTAATTTTAGTTAACCGCAAATATTTCTGAAACAAGAGCTCGCAGAAGGTTTTAGTTTGCAGCTATTAATAGGGCTTGGAAAGACCTATCTTAAAATGTATATTTCGATGGGATCGGGAACAATGATGAAAAAAATATTTTTTTTTCACAAGGGAGCCCACGATTTTTTCGAAAAACTGAAAAAATAAAAATTGTCGAGTATTGCAAAGATTTTCACATCGTTGGAAAGGTGTATTTGTGTGCTTCCAAGCAGTGAAAGCGGCATATTTTTCCACGGCTTGGTTGCGGATATGAAGCCACTTAAAGATATTTTTCGTTGTCTGGGTCGAAATTCTGTAATTTTAGTTAACCGCAAATATTTCTGAAACAAGAGCTCGCAGAAGGTTTTAGTTTGCAGCTATTAATAGGGCTTGGAAAGACCTATCTTAAAATGTATATCTCGATGGGATCGGGAACAATGATGAAAAAAATATTTTTTTTGACAAGGGTAGCCCACGATTTTTTCGAAAAACTGAAAAAATAAAAATTGTCGAGTATTGCAAAGATTTTCACATAGTTGGAAAGGTGTATTTGTTTGCTTCCAAGCAGTGAAAGCGGCATATTTTTCCAAGGCTTGGTTGCGGATATGAAGCCACTAACAGATACTTCTCGTTGTCTGGGTCGAAATTCTTTAATTTTAGTTAACCGCAAATTTTTCTGAAACAAGAGCTCGCAGAAGGTTTTAGTTTGCAGCTATTAATAGGGCTTGGAAAGACCTATCTTAAAATGTATATCTCGATGGGATCGGGAACAATGATGAAAAAAATATTTTTTTTTAGCCCACGATTTTTTCGAAAAACTGAAAAAAATAAAAATTGTCGAGTATTGCAAAGATTTTAACATCGTTGGAAAGGTGTATTTGTGTGCTTCCAAGCAGTGAAAGCGGCATATTTTTCCACGGCTTGGTTGCGGATATGAAGCCACTTAAAGATATTTTTCGTTGTCTGGGTCGAAATTCTGTAATTTTAGTTAACCGCAAATATTTCTGAAACAAGAGCTCGCAGAAGGTTTTAGTTTGCAGCTATTAATAGGGCTTGGAAAGACCTATCTTAAAATGTATATTTCGATGGGATCGGGAACAATGATGAAAAAAATATTTTTTTTTCACAAGGGAGCCCACGATTTTTTCGAAAAACTGAAAAAATAAAAATTGTCGAGTATTGCAAAGATTTTCACATCGTTGGAAAGGTGTATTTGTGTGCTTCCAAGCAGTGAAAGCGGCATATTTTTCCACGGCTTGGTTGCGGATATGAAGCCACTTAAAGATATTTTTCGTTGTCTGGGTCGAAATTCTGTAATTTTAGTTAACCGCAAATATTTCTGAAACAAGAGCTCGCAGAAGGTTTTAGTTTGCAGCTATTAATAGGGCTTGGAAAGACCTATCTTAAAATGTATATCTCGATGGGATCGGGAACAATGATGAAAAAAATATTTTTTTTGACAAGGGTAGCCCACGATTTTTTCGAAAAACTGAAAAAATAAAAATTGTCGAGTATTGCAAAGATTTTCACATAGTTGGAAAGGTGTATTTGTTTGCTTCCAAGCAGTGAAAGCGGCATATTTTTCCAAGGCTTGGTTGCGGATATGAAGCCACTAACAGATACTTCTCGTTGTCTGGGTCGAAATTCTTTAATTTTAGTTAACCGCAAATTTTTCTGAAACAAGAGCTCGCAGAAGGTTTTAGTTTGCAGCTATTAATAGGGCTTGGAAAGACCTATCTTAAAATGTATATCTCGATGGGATCGGGAACAATGATGAAAAAAATATTTTTTTTTTAGCCCACGATTTTTTCGAAAAACTGAAAAAAATAAAAATTGTCGAGTATTGCAAAGATTTTAACATCGTTGGAAAGGTGTATTTGTGTGCTTCCAAGCAGTGAAAGCGGCATATTTTTCCAAGGCTTGGTTGCGGATATGAAGCCACTTAAAGATATTTTTCGTTGTCTGGGTCGAAATTCTGTAATTTTAGTTAACCGCAAATTTTTCTGAAACAAGAGCTCACAGAAGGTTTTAGTTTGCAGCTATTAATAGGGCTTGGAAAGACCTATCTTAAAATGTATATCTCGATGGGATCGGGAACAATGATGAAAAAAATATTTTTTTTTGACAAGGGTAGCCCACGATTTTTTCGAAAAACTGAAAAAAATAAAAATTGTCGAGTATTGCAGAGATTTTCACATCGTTGGAAAGGTGTATTTGTGTGCTTCCAAGCAGTGAAAGCGGCATATTTTTCCACGGCTTGGTTGCGGATATGAAGCCACTTAAAGATATTTTTCGTTGTCTGGGTCGAAATTCTGTAATTTTAGTTAACCGCAAATATTTCTGAAACAAGAGCTCGCAGAAGGTTTTAGTTTGCAGCTATTAATAGGGCTTAAAATGTATATCTCGATGGGATCGGGAACAATGATGAAAAAAATATTTTTTTTTCACAATCGTTGGAAAGGTGTATTTGTGTGCTTCCAAGCAGTGAAAGCGGCATATTTTTCCACGGCTTGGTTGCGGATATGAAGCCACTTAAAGATATTTTTCGTTGTCTGGGTCGAAATTTTGTAATTTTAGTTAACCGCAAATATTTCTGAAACAAGAGCTCGCAGAAGGTTTTAGTTTGCAGCTATTAATAGGGCTTGGAAAGACCTATCTTAAAATGTATATCTCGATGGGATCGGGAACAATGATGAAAAAAATATTTTTTTTTCACAAGGGGTTAGCCCACGATTTTTTCGGAAAACTGAAAAAATAAAAATTGTCGAGTATTGCAAAGATTTTCACATCGTTGGAAAGGTGTATTTGTGTGCTTCCAAGCAGTGAAAGCGGCATATTTTTCCACGGCTTGGTTGCGGATATGAAGCCACTTAAAGATATTTTTCGTTGTCTGGGTCGAAATTCTGTAATTTTAGTTAACCGCAAATATTTCTGAAACAAGAGCTCGCAGAAGGTTTTAGTTTGCAGCTATTAATAGGGCTTGGAAAGACCTATCTTAAAATGTATATCTCGATGGGATCGGGAACAATGATGAAAAAAATATTTTTTTTCACAGCCCACGATTTTTTCGAAAAACTGAAAAAATAAAAATTGTCGAGTATTGCAAAGATTTTCACATCGTTGGAAAGGTGTATTTGTGTGCTTCCAAGCAGTGAAAGCGGCATATTTTTCCACGGCTTGGTTGCGGATATGAAGCCACTTAAAGATATTTTTCGTTGTCTGGGTCGAAATTCTGTAATTTTAGTTAACCGCAAATATTTCTGAAACAAGAGCTCGCAGAAGGTTTTAGTTTGCAGCTATTAATAGGGCTTGGAAAGACCTATCTTAAAATGTATATCTCGATGGGATCGGGAACAATGATGAAAAAAATATTTTTTTTTCACAAGGGGTTAGCCCACGATTTTTTCGAAAAACTGAAAAAATAAAAATTGTCGAGTATTGCAAAGATTTTCACATCGTTGGAAAGGTGTATTTGTGTGCTTCCAAGCAGTGAAAGCGGCATATTTTTCCACGGCTTGGTTGCGGATATGAAGCCACTTAAAGATATTTTTCGTTGTCTGGGTCGAAATTCTATAATTTTAGTTAACCGCAAATATTTCTGAAACAAGAGCTCGCAGAAGGTTTTAGTTTGCAGCTATTAATAGGGCTTGGAAAGACCTATCTTAAAATGTATATCTCGATGGGATCGGGAACAATGATGAAAAAAATATTTTTTTTTCACAAGGGGTTAGCCCACGATTTTTTCGAAAAACTGAAATAATAAAAATTGTCGAGTATTGCAAAGATTTTCACATCGTTGGAAAGGTGTATTTGTGTGCTTTTAAGCAGTGAAAGCGGCATATTTTTCCAAGGCTTGGTTGCGGATATCAAGCCACTTAAAGATACTTTTCGTTGTCTGGGTCGAAATTCTGTAATTATAGTTAACCGCAAATATTTCTGAAACAAGAGCTCGCAGAAGGTTTTAGTTTGCAGCTATTAATAGGGCTTGGAAAGACCTATCTTAAAATGTATATCTCGATGGGATCGGGAACAATGATGAAAAAAATATTTTTTTTTCACAAGGGGTTAGTTAGCCCACGATTTTTTCGAAAAACTGAAAAAATAAAAATTGTCGAGTATTGCAAAGATTTTCACATCGTTGGAAAGGTGTATTTGTGCGCTTCCAAGCAGTGAAAGCGGCATATTTTTCCACGGCTTGGTTGCGGATATGAAGCCACTTAAAGATATTTTTCGTTGTCTGGGTCGAAATTCTATAATTTTAGTTAACCGCAAATATTTCTGAAACAAGAGCTCGCAGAAGGTTTTAGTTTGCAGCTATTAATAGGGCTTGGAAAGACCTATCTTAAAATGTATATCTCGATGGGATCGGGAACAATGATGAAAAAAATATTTTTTTTTGACAAGGGGTTAGCCCACGATTTTTTCGGAAAACTGAAAAAATAAAAATTGTCTAGTATTGCAAAGATTTTCACATCGTTGGAGAGGTGTATTTGTGTGCTTCCAAGCAGTGAAAGCGGCATATTTTTCCACGGCTTGGTTGCGGATATGAAGCCACTTAAAGATATTTTTCGTTGTCTGGGTCGAAATTGTGTAATTTTAGTTAACCGCAAATATTTCTGAAACAAGAGCTCGCAGAAGGTTTTAGTTTGCAGCTATTAATAGGGCTTGGAAAGACCTATCTTAAAATGTATATCTCGATGGGATCGGGAACAATGATGAAAAAAATATTTTTTTTTCACAAGGGAGCCCACGATTTTTTCGAAAAACTGAAATAATAAAAATTGTCGAGTATTGCAAAGATTTTCACATCGTTGGAAAGGTGTATTTGTGTGCTTTTAAGCAGTGAAAGCGGCATATTTTTCCAAGGCTTGGTTGCGGATATCAAACCACTTAAAGATACTTTTCGTTGTCTGGGTCGAAATTCTGTAATTTTAGTTAACCGCAAATATTTCTGAAACAAGAGCTCGCAGAAGGTTTTAGTTTGCAGCTATTAATAGGGCTTGGAAAGACCTATCTTAAAATGTATATCTCGATGGGATCGGGAACAATGATGAAAAAAATATTTTTTTTTTGACAAGGGGTTAGCCCACGATTTTTTCGAAAAACTGAAAAAATAAAAATTGTCGAGTATTGCAAAGATTTTCACATCGTTGGAAAGGTGTATTTGTGTGCTTCCAAGCAGTGAAAGCGGCATATTTTTCCACGGCTTGGTTGCGGATATGAAGCCACTTAAAGATATTTTTCGTTGTCTGGGTCGAAATTCTATAATTTTAGTTAACCGCAAATTTTTCTGAAACAAGAGCTCGCAGAAGGTTTTAGTTTGCAGCTATTAATAGAGCTTGGAAAGACCTATCTTAAAATGTATATCTCGATGGGATCGGGAACAATGATGAAAAAAATATTTTTTTTTGACAAGGGGTTAGCCCACGATTTTTTCGAAAAACTGAAAAAAATAAAAATTGTCGAGTATTGCAAAGATTTTCACATCGTTGGAAAGGTGTATTTGTTTGCTTCCAAGCAGTGAAAGCGGCATATTTTTCCAAGGCTTGGTTGCGGATATGAAGCCACTTACAGATACTTTTCGTTGTCTGGGTCGAAATTCTGTAATTTTAGTTAACCGCAAATATTTCTGAAACAAGAGCTCGCAGAAGGTTTTAGTTTGCAGCTGTTAATAGGGCTTGGAAAGACCTATCTTAAAATGTATATCTCGATGGGATCGGGAACAATGATGAAAAAATATTTTTTTTTGACAAGGGGTTAGCCCACGATTTTTTCGAAAAACTGAAAAAATAAAAATTGTCGAGTATAGCAAAGATTTTCACATCGTTGGAAAGGTGTATTTGTTTGCTTCCAAGCAGTGAAAGCGGCATATTTTTCCAAGGCTTGGTTGCGGATATGAAGCCACTTACAGATACTTTTCGTTGTCTGGGTCGAAATTCTGTAATTTTAGTTAACCGCAAATATTTCTGAAACAAGAGCTCGCAGAAGGTTTTAGTTTGCAGCTGTTAATAGGGCTTGGAAAGACCTATCTTAAAATGTATATCTCGATGGGATCGGGAACAATGATGAAAAAAATATTTTTTTTGACGAGGGGTTAGTTAGCCCACGATTTTTTCGAAAAACTGAAAAACTAAAAATTGTCGAGTATTGCAAAGATTTTCACATCGTTGGAAAGGTGTATTTGTTTGCTTCCAAGCAGTGAAAGCGGCATATTTTTCCAAGGCTTGGTTGCGGATATGAAGCCACTTAAAGATATTTTTCGTTGTCTGGGTCGAAATTCTGTAATTTTAGTTAACCGCAAATTTTTCTGAAACAAGAGCTCGCAGAAGGTTTTAGTTTGCAGCTATTAATAGGGCTTGGAAAGACCTATCTTAAAATGTATATCTCGATGGGATCGGGAACAATGATGAAAAAAATATTTTTTTTTTAGCCCACGATTTTTTCGAAAAACTGAAAAAATAAAAATTGCCGAGTATTGCAAGGATTTTCACATCGTTGGAAAGGTGTATTTGTGTGCTTCCAAGTAGTGAAAGCGGCATATTTTTCCAAGGCTTGGTTGCGGATATGAAGCCACTTAAAGATACTTTTCGTTGTCTGGGTCGAAATTCTGTAATTTTAGTTAACCGCAAATATTTCTGAAACAAGAGCTCGCAGAAGGTTTTAGTTTGCAGCTATTAATAGGGCTTGGAAAGACCTATCTTAAAATGTATATCTCGATGGGATCGGGAACAATGATGAAAAAAATATTTTTTTTTTGACAAGGGTAGGTAGCCCACGATTTTTTCGAAAAACTGAAAAAAATAAAAATTGTCGAGTATTGCAAAGATTTTCACATCGTTGGAAAGGTGTATTTGTGTGCTTCCAAGCAGTGAAAGCGGCATATTTTTCCAAGGCTTGGTTGCGGATATGAAGCCACTTAAAGATATTTTTCGTTGTCTGGGTCGAAATTCTGTAATTTTAGTTAACCGCAAATTTTTCTGAAACAAGAGCTCGCAGAAGGTTTTAGTTTGCAGCTATTAATAGGGCTTGGAAAGACCTATCTTAAAATGTATATCTCGATGGGATCGGGAACAATGATGAAAAAAATATTTTTTTTGACAAGGGTAGCCCACGATTTTTTCGAAAAACTGAAAAAATAAAAATTGTCGAGTATTGCAAAGATTTTCACATAGTTGGAAAGGTGTATTTGTTTGCTTCCAAGCAGTGAAAGCGGCATATTTTTCCAAGGCTTGGTTGCGGATATGAAGCCACTAACAGATACTTTTCGTTGTCTGGGTCGAAATTCTTTAATTTTAGTTAACCGCAAATTTTTCTGAAACAAGAGCTCGCAGAAGGTTTTAGTTTGCAGCTATTAATAGGGCTTGGAAAGACCTATCTAAAATGTATATCTCGATGGGATCGGGAACAATGATGAAAAAAATATTTTTTTTTCACAAGGGGTTAGCCCACGATTTTTTCGAAAAACTGAAAAAATAAAAATTGTCGAGTATCGCAAAGATTTTCACATCGTTGGAAAGGTGTATTTGTTTGTTTCCAAGCAGTGAAAGCGGCATATTTTTCCAAGGCTTGGTTGCGGATATGAAGCCACTTACAGATACTTTTCGTTGTCTGGGTCGAAATTCTGTAATTTTAGTTAACCGCAAATATTTCGTAAAGCGTAACATACCCCCGATGCCGCTATCTATGAGTGGCACTTGCATCCAGGAAACTAATCAACTGTCAGTACTCGGTATGTGTATCACAGATCACCTTTTATGGAATGATCACATATTTGATATTGCCAAAAATGCTGCCAGGTGCTTAGGATTTCTCCGACGGTGTAAGAAATTTTTCACCCCTTCTGATCTGGCTGTAATTTACAAAGCCTTCATTCGTCCAAAACTTGAATATAACTCGCATATTTGGGCAGGTGCCCCTAAAACAAGTTTGAGCCTTTTAGATAGGATACAAAAAAGAGCTTTGAAAATGATCGGCGATTGAACTATAACCGAAACATTTACATCTCTCGAACACCGGCGTAATGTTTCATGCCTTTCGTTGTTTTACAGATACTTTTACAAACAATGTTCTGTCGAATTAGCCAGTTGCATTCCCCTCAAACAATTCAGCCGTAATACTCGCACTTCCAGGAATGCTCATCAGTTTACCCTCGAGCTCAATTTCGGACGTACTGTTAAGTATAGAGATTCTTTTTTTAGCCGCTCATCGAGAATGTGGAATGCTTTACCCAACTCTGTTTTCCCCTCTCATTTCAATATTCAAAATTTTAAGACCAATGTGCACCGGTATCTCCTCTTAAATCCTATCCTATTTTCCTAATACTCGCACTGTGTTTAACCGTAAACGTGTTAAGGGTATTTATATCCCCTTGAGTGCCTGTACTTTATAAAAAAAAAAAAAAAAAAAAAGAGCTCGCAGAAGGTTTTAGTTTGCAGCTATTAATAGGGCTTGGAAAGACCTATCTTAAAATGTATATCTCGATGGGATCGGGAACAATGATGAAAAAAATATTTTTTTTGACAAGGGGTTAGTTAGCCCACGATTTTTTCGAAAAACTGAAAAAATAAAAATTGTCGAGTATTGCAAGGATTTTCACATCGTTGGAAAGGTGTATTTGTGTGCTTCCAAGCAGTGAAAGCGGCATATTTTTCCAAGGCTTGGTTGCGGATATGAAGCCACTTAAAGATACTTTTCGTTGTCTGGGCCGAAATTCTGTAATTTTAGTTAACCGCAAATATTTCTGAAACAAGAGCTCGCAGAAGGTTTTAGTTTGCAGCTATTAATAGGGCTTGGAAAGACCTATCTTAAAATGTATATCTCGATGGGATCGGGAACAATGATGAAAAAAATATTTTTTTTTGACAAGGGTAGCCCACGATTTTTTCGAAAAACTGAAAAAAATAAAAATGGTCGAGTATTGCAAAGATTTTCACATCGTTGGAAAGGTGTATTTGTGTGCTTCCAAGCAGTGAAAGCGGCATATTTTTCCAAGGCTTGGTTGCGGATATGAAGCCACTTAAAGATATTTTTCGTTGTCTGGGTCGAAATTCTGTAATTTTAGTTAACCGCAAATTTTTCTGAAACAAGAGCTCGCAGAAGGTTTTAGTTTGCAGCTATTAATAGGGCTTGGAAAGACCTATCTTAAAATGTATATCTCGATGGGATCGGGAACAATGATGAAAAAAATATTTTTTTTGACAAGGGGTTAGTTAGCCCACGATTTTTTCGAAAAACTGAAAAATTAAAAATTGTCGAGTATTGCAAAGATTTTCACATCGTTGGAAAGGTGTATTTGTTTGCTTCCAAGCAGTGAAAGCGGCATATTTTTCCAAGGCTTGGTTGCGGATATGAAGCCACTTAAAGATATTTTTCGTTGTCTGGGTCGAAATTCTGTAATTTTAGTTAACCGCAAATTTTTCTGAAACAAGAGCTCGCAGAAGGTTTTAGTTTGCAGCTATTAATAGGGCTTGGAAAGACCTATCTTAAAATGTATATCTCGATGGGATCGGGAACAATGATGAAAAAAATATTTTTTTTTGACAAGGGTAGCCCACGATTTTTTCGAAAAACTGAAAAAATAAAAATTGTCGAGTATTGCAAAGATTTTCACATAGTTGGAAAGGTGTATTTGTTTGCTTCCAAGCAGTGAAAGCGGCATATTTTTCCAAGGCTTGGTTGCGGATATGAAGCCACTAACAGATACTTTTCGTTGTCTGGGTCGAAATTCTTTAATTTTAGTTAACCGCAAATTTTTCTGAAACAAGAGCTCGCAGAAGGTTTTAGTTTGCAGCTATTAATAGGGCTTGGAAAGACCTATCTTAAAATGTATATCTCGATGGGATCGGGAACAATGATGAAAAAAATATTTTTTTTTAGCCCACGATTTTTTCGAAAAACTGAAAAAAATAAAAATTGTCGAGTATTGCAAAGATTTTAACATCGTTGGAAAGGTGTATTTGTGTGCTTCCAAGCAGTGAAAGCGGCATATTTTTCCAAGGCTTGGTTGCGGATATGAAGCCACTTACAGATACTTTTCGTTGTCTGGGTCGAAATTCTGTAATTTTAGTTAATCGCAAATATTTCGTAAAGCGTAACATACCCCCGATGCCGCTATCTATGAGTGGCACTTGCATCCAGGAAACTAATCAACTGTCAGTACTCGGTATGTGTATCACAGATCACCTTTTATGGAATGATCACATATTTGATATTGCCAAAAATGCTGCCAGGTGCTTAGGATTTCTCCGACGGTGTAAGAAATTTTTCACCCCTTCTGATCTGGCTGTAATTTACAAAGCCTTCATTCGTCCAAAACTTGAATATAACTCGCATATTTGGGCAGGTGCCCCTAAAACAAGTTTGAGCCTTTTAGATAGGATACAAAAAAGAGCTTTGAAAATGATCGGCGATTGAACTATAACCGAAACATTTACATCTCTCGAACACCGGCGTAATGTTTCATGCCTTTCGTTGTTTTACAGATACTTTTACAAACAATGTTCTGTCGAATTAGCCAGTTGCATTCCCCTCAAACAATTCAGCCGTAATACTCGCACTTCCAGGAATGCTCATCAGTTTACCCTCGAGCTCAATTTCGGACGTACTGTTAAGTATAGAGATTCTTTTTTTAGCCGCTCATCGAGAATGTGGAATGCTTTACCCAACTCTGTTTTCCCCTCTCATTTCAATATTCAAAATTTTAAGACCAATGTGCACCGGTATCTCCTCTTAAATCCTATCCTATTTTCCTAATACTCGCACTGTGTTTAACCGTAAACGTGTTAAGGGTATTTATATCCCCTTGAGTGCCTGTACTTTATAAAAAAAAAAAAAAAAAAAAAGAGCTCGCAGAAGCTTTTAGTTTGCAGCTATTAATAGGGCTTGGAAAGACCTATCTTAAAATGTATATCTCGATGGGATCGGGAACAATGATGAAAACAATATTTTTTTTGACAAGGGGTTAGTTAGCCCACGATTTTTTCGAAAAACTGAAAAAATAAAAATTGTCGAGTATTGCAAGGATTTTCACATCGTTGGAAAGGTGTATTTGTGTGCTTCCAAGCAGTGAAAGCGGCATATTTTTCCAAGGCTTGGTTGCGGATATGAAGCCACTTAAAGATACTTTTCGTTGTCTGGGCCGAAATTCTGTAATTTTAGTTAACCGCAAATATTTCTGAAACAAGAGCTCGCAGAAGGTTTTAGTTTGCAGCTATTAATAGGGCTTGGAAAGACCTATCTTAAAATGTATATCTCGATGGGATCGGGAACAATGATGAAAAAAATATTTTTTTTTGACAAGGGTAGCCCACGATTTTTTCGAAAAACTGAAAAAAATAAAAATGGTCGAGTATTGCAAAGATTTTCACATCGTTGGAAAGGTGTATTTGTGTGCTTCCAAGCAGTGAAAGCGGCATATTTTTCCAAGGCTTGGTTGCGGATATGAAGCCACTTAAAGATATTTTTCGTTGTCTGGGTCGAAATTCTGTAATTTTAGTTAACCGCAAATTTTTCTGAAACAAGAGCTCACAGAAGGTTTTAGTTTGCAGCTATTAATAGGGCTTGGAAAGACCTATCTTAAAATGTATATCTCGATGGGATCGGGAACAATGATGAAAAAAATATTTTTTTTGACAAGGGGTTAGTTAGCCCACGATTTTTTCGAAAAACTGAAAAATTAAAAATTGTCGAGTATTGCAAAGATTTTCACATCGTTGGAAAGGTGTATTTGTTTGCTTCCAAGCAGTGAAAGCGGCATATTTTTCCAAGGCTTGGTTGCGGATATGAAGCCACTTAAAGATATTTTTCGTTGTCTGGGTCGAAATTCTGTAATTTTAGTTAACCGCAAATTTTTCTGAAACAAGAGCTCGCAGAAGGTTTTAGTTTGCAGCTATTAATAGGGCTTGGAAAGACCTATCTTAAAATGTATATCTCGATGGGATCGGGAACAATGATGAAAAAAATATTTTTTTTTAGCCCACGATTTTTTTCGAAAAACTGAAAAAATAAAAATTGTCGAGTATTGCAAGGATTTTCACATCGTTGGAAAGGTGTATTTGTGTGCTTCCAAGCAGTGAAAGCGGCATATTTTTCCAAGGCTTGGTTGCGGATATGAAGCCACTTAAAGATACTTTTCGTTGTCTGGGCCGAAATTCTGTAATTTTAGTTAACCGCAAATATTTCTGAAACAAGAGCTCGCAGAAGGTTTTAGTTTGCAGCTATTAATAGGGCTTGGAAAGACCTATCTTAAAATGTATATCTCGATGGGATCGGGAACAATGATGAAAAAAATATTTTTTTTTGACAAGGGTAGCCCACGATTTTTTCGAAAAACTGAAAAAAATAAAAATTGTCGAGTATTGCAAAGATTTTCACATCGTTGGAAAGGTGTATTTGTGTGCTTCCAAGCAGTGAAAGCGGCATATTTTTCCAAGGCTTGGTTGCGGATATGAAGCCACTTAAAGATATTTTTCGTTGTCTGGGTCGAAATTCTGTAATTTTAGTTAACCGCAAATTTTTCTGAAACAAGAGCTCGCAGAAGGTTTTAGTTTGCAGCTATTAATAGGGCTTGGAAAGACCTATCTTAAAATGTATATCTCGATGGGATCGGGAACAATGATGAAAAAAATATTTTTTTTTGACAAGGGTAGCCCACGATTTTTTCGAAAAACTGAAAAAATAAAAATTGTCGAGTATTGCAAAGATTTTCACATAGTTGGAAAGGTGTATTTGTTTGCTTCCAAGCAGTGAAAGCGGCATATTTTTCCAAGGCTTGGTTGCGGATATGAAGCCACTAACAGATACTTTTCGTTGTCTGGGTCGAAATTCTGTAATTTTAGTTAACCGCAAATTTTTCTGAAACAAGAGCTCGCAGAAGGTTTTAGTTTGCAGCTATTAATAGGGCTTGGAAAGACCTATCTTAAAATGTATATCTCGATGGGATCGGGAACAATGATGAAAAAAATATTTTTTTTTAGCCCACGATTTTTTTCGAAAAACTGAAAAAATAAAAATTGTCGAGTATTGCAAGGATTTTCACATCGTTGGAAAGGTGTATTTGTGTGCTTCCAAGCAGTGAAAGCGGCATATTTTTCCAAGGCTTGGTTGCGGATATGAAGCCACTTAAAGATACTTTTCGTTGTCTGGGCCGAAATTCTGTAATTTTAGTTAACCGCAAATATTTCTGAAACAAGAGCTCGCAGAAGGTTTTAGTTTGCAGCTATTAATAGGGCTTGGAAAGACCTATCTTAAAATGTATATCTCGATGGGATCGGGAACAATGATGAAAAAAATATTTTTTTTTGACAAGGGTAGCCCACGATTTTTTCGAAAAACTGAAAAAAATAAAAATTGTCGAGTATTGCAAGGATTTTCACATCGTTGGAAAGGTGTATTTGTGTGCTTCCAAGCAGTGAAAGCGGCATATTTTTCCAAGGCTTGGTTGCGGATATGAAGCCACTTAAAGATACTTTTCGTTGTCTGGGCCGAAATTCTGTAATTTTAGTTAACCGCAAATATTTCTGAAACAAGAGCTCGCAGAAGGTTTTAGTTTGCAGCTATTAATAGGGCTTGGAAAGACCTATCTTAAAATGTATATCTCGATGGGATCGGGAACAATGATGAAAAAAATATTTTTTTTTGACAAGGGTAGCCCACGATTTTTTCGAAAAACTGAAAAAAATAAAAATTGTCGAGTATTGCAAAGATTTTCACATCGTTGGAAAGGTGTATTTGTGTGCTTCCAAGCAGTGAAAGCGGCATATTTTTCCAAGGCTTGGTTGCGGATATGAAGCCACTTAAAGATATTTTTCGTTGTCTGGGTCGAAATTCTGTAATTTTAGTTAACCGCAAATTTTTCTGAAACAAGAGCTCGCAGAAGGTTTTAGTTTGCAGCTATTAATAGGGCTTGGAAAGACCTATCTTAAAATGTATATCTCGATGGGATCGGGAACAATGATGAAAAAAATATTTTTTTTTGACAAGGGTAGCCCACGATTTTTTCGAAAAACTGAAAAAATAAAAATTGTCGAGTATTGCAAAGATTTTCACATAGTTGGAAAGGTGTATTTGTTTGCTTCCAAGCAGTGAAAGCGGCATATTTTTCCAAGGCTTGGTTGCGGATATGAAGCCACTAACAGATACTTTTCGTTGTCTGGGTCGAAATTCTGTAATTTTAGTTAACCGCAAATTTTTCTGAAACAAGAGCTCGCAGAAGGTTTTAGTTTGCAGCTATTAATAGGGCTTGGAAAGACCTATCTTAAAATGTATATCTCGATGGGATCGGGAACAATGATGAAAAAAATATTTTTTTTTAGCCCACGATTTTTTTCGAAAAACTGAAAAAATAAAAATTGTCGAGTATTGCAAGGATTTTCACATCGTTGGAAAGGTGTATTTGTGTGCTTCCAAGCAGTGAAAGCGGCATATTTTTCCAAGGCTTGGTTGCGGATATGAAGCCACTTAAAGATACTTTTCGTTGTCTGGGCCGAAATTCTGTAATTTTAGTTAACCGCAAATATTTCTGAAACAAGAGCTCGCAGAAGGTTTTAGTTTGCAGCTATTAATAGGGCTTGGAAAGACCTATCTTAAAATGTATATCTCGATGGGATCGGGAACAATGATGAAAAAAATATTTTTTTTTGACAAGGGTAGCCCACGATTTTTTCGAAAAACTGAAAAAAATAAAAATTGTCGAGTATTGCAAAGATTTTCACATCGTTGGAAAGGTGTATTTGTGTGCTTCCAAGCAGTGAAAGCGGCATATTTTTCCAAGGCTTGGTTGCGGATATGAAGCCACTTAAAGATATTTTTCGTTGTCTGGGTCGAAATTCTGTAATTTTAGTTAACCGCAAATTTTTCTGAAACAAGAGCTCGCAGAAGGTTTTAGTTTGCAGCTATTAATAGGGCTTGGAAAGACCTATCTTAAAATGTATATCTCGATGGGATCGGGAACAATGATGAAAAAAATATTTTTTTTTGACAAGGGTAGCCCACGATTTTTTCGAAAAACTGAAAAAATAAAAATTGTCGAGTATTGCAAAGATTTTCACATAGTTGGAAAGGTGTATTTGTTTGCTTCCAAGCAGTGAAAGCGGCATATTTTTCCAAGGCTTGGTTGCGGATATGAAGCCACTAACAGATACTTTTCGTTGTCTGGGTCGAAATTCTTTAATTTTAGTTAACCGCAAATTTTTCTGAAACAAGAGCTCGCAGAAGGTTTTAGTTTGCAGCTATTAATAGGGCTTGGAAAGACCTATCTTAAAATGTATATCTCGATGGGATCGGGAACAATGACGATTTTTTCCAAAAACTGAAAAAAATAAAAATTGTCGAGTATAGCAAAGATTTTCACATCGTTGGAAAGGTGTATTTGTTTGTTTCCAAGCAGTGAAAGCGGCATATTTTTCCAAGGCTTGGTTGCGGATATGAAGCCACTTACAGATACTTTTCGTTGTCTGGGTCGAAATTCTGTAATTTTAGTTAACCGCAAATATTTCGTAAAGCGTAACATACCCCCGATGCCGCTATCTATGAGTGGCACTTGCATCCAGGAAACTAATCAACTGTCAGTACTCGGTATGTGTATCACAGATCACCTTTTATGGAATGATCACATATTTGATATTGCCAAAAATGCTGCCAGGTGCTTAGGATTTCTCCGACGGTGTAAGAAATGTTTCACCCCTTCTGATCTGGCTGTAATTTACAAAGCCTTCATTCGTCCAAAACTTGAATATAACTCGCATATTTGGGCAGGTGCCCCTAAAACAAGTTTGAGCCTTTTAGATAGGATACAAAAAAGAGCTTTGAAAATGATCGGCGATTGAACTATAACCGAAACATTTACATCTCTCGAACACCGGCGTAATGTTTCATGCCTTTCGTTGTTTTACAGATACTTTTACAAACAATGTTCTGTCGAATTAGCCAGTTGCATTCCCCTCAAACAATTCAGCCGTAATACTCGCACTTCCAGGAATGCTCATCAGTTTACCCTCGAGCTCAATTTCGGACGTACTGTTAAGTATAGAGATTCTTTTTTTAGCCGCTCATCGAGAATGTGGAATGCTTTACCCAACTCTGTTTTCCCCTCTCATTTCAATATTCAAAATTTTAAGACCAATGTGCACCGGTATCTCCTCTTAAATCCTATCCTATTTTCCTAATACTCGCACTGTGTTTAACCGTAAACGTGTTAAGGGTATTTATATCCCCTTGAGTGCCTGTACTTTATAAAAAAAAAAAAAAAAAAAAGAGCTCGCAGAAGGTTTTAGTTTGCAGCTATTAATAGGGCTTGGAAAGACCTATCTTAAAATGTATATCTCGATGGGATCGGGAACAATGATGAAAAAAATATTTTTTTTGACAAGGGGTTAGTTAGCCCACGATTTTTTCGAAAAACTGAAAAAATAAAAATTGTCGAGTATTGCAAGGATTTTCACATCGTTGGAAAGGTGTATTTGTGTGCTTCCAAGCAGTGAAAGCGGCATATTTTTCCAAGGCTTGGTTGCGGATATGAAGCCACTTAAAGATACTTTTCGTTGTCTGGGCCGAAATTCTGTAATTTTAGTTAACCGCAAATATTTCTGAAACAAGAGCTCGCAGAAGGTTTTAGTTTGCAGCTATTAATAGGGCTTGGAAAGACCTATCTTAAAATGTATATCTCGATGGGATCGGGAACAATGATGAAAAAAATATTTTTTTTTGACAAGGGTAGCCCACGATTTTTTCGAAAAACTGAAAAAAATAAAAATGGTCGAGTATTGCAAAGATTTTCACATCGTTGGAAAGGTGTATTTGTGTGCTTCCAAGCAGTGAAAGCTGCATATTTTTCCAAGGCTTGGTTGCGGATATGAAGCCACTTAAAGATATTTTTCGTTGTCTGGGTCGAAATTCTGTAATTTTAGTTAACCGCAAATTTTTCTGAAACAAGAGCTCACAGAAGGTTTTAGTTTGCAGCTATTAATAGGGCTTGGAAAGACCTATCTTAAAATGTATATCTCGATGGGATCGGGAACAATGATGAAAAAAATATTTTTTTTTGACAAGGGGTTAGTTAGCCCACGATTTTTTCGAAAAACTGAAAAATTAAAAATTGTCGAGTATTGCAAAGATTTTCACATCGTTGGAAAGGTGTATTTGTTTGCTTCCAAGCAGTGAAAGCGGCATATTTTTCCAAGGCTTGGTTGCGGATATGAAGCCACTTAAAGATATTTTTCGTTGTCTGGGTCGAAATTCTGTAATTTTAGTTAACCGCAAATTTTTCTGAAACAAGAGCTCGCAGAAGGTTTTAGTTTGCAGCTATTAATAGGGCTTGGAAAGACCTATCTTAAAATGTATATCTCGATGGGATCGGGAACAATGATGAAAAAAATATTTTTTTTTAGCCCACGATTTTTTCGAAAAACTGAAAAAATAAAAATTGTCGAGTATTGCAAGGATTTTCACATCGTTGGAAAGGTGTATTTGTGTGCTTCCAAGCAGTGAAAGCGGCATATTTTTCCAAGGCTTGGTTGCGGATATGAAGCCACTTAAAGATATTTTTCGTTGTCTGGGTCGAAATTCTGTAATTTTAGTTAACCGCAAATATTTCTGAAACAAGAGCTCGCAGAAGGTTTTAGTTTGCAGCTATTAATAGGGCTTGGAAAGACCTATCTTAAAATGTATATCTCGATGGGATCGGGAACAATGATGAAAAAAATATTTTTTTTTGACAAGGGTAGCCCACGATTTTTTCGAAAAACTGAAAAAAATAAAAATGGTCGAGTATTGCAAAGATTTTCACATCGTTGGAAAGGTGTATTTGTTTGCTTCCAAGCAGTGAAAGCGGCATATTTTTCCAAGGCTTGGTTGCGGATATGAAGCCACTTAAAGATATTTTTCGTTGTCTGGGTCGAAATTCTGTAATTTTAGTTAACCGCAAATTTTTCTGAAACAAGAGCTCGCAGAAGGTTTTAGTTTGCAGCTATTAATAGGGCTTGGAAAGACCTATCTTAAAATGTATATCTCGATGGGATCGGGAACAATGATGAAAAAATATTTTTTTTAGCCCACGATTTTTTCGAAAAACTGAAAAAATAAAAATTGTCGAGTATTGCAAGGATTTTCACATCGTTGGAAAGGTGTATTTGTGTGCTTCCAAGCAGTGAAAGCGGGATATTTTTCCAAGGCTTGGTTGCGGATATGAAGCCACTTAAAGATATTTTTCGTTGTCTGGGTCGAAATTCTGTAATTTTAGTTAACCGCAAATTTTTCTGAAACAAGAGCTCACAGAAGGTTTTAGTTTGCAGCTATTAATAGGGCTTGGAAAGACCTATCTTAAAATGTATATCTCGATTTGATCGGGAACAATGATGAAAAAAATATTTTTTTTTAGCCCACGATTTTTTCGAAAAACTGAAAAAATAAAAATTGTCGAGTATTGCAAAGATTTTCACATCGTTGGAAAGGTGTATTTGTGTGCTTCCATTCTTCCAAGCAGTGAAAGCGGCACAGGTTTTAGTTTGCAGCTATTAATAGGGCTTGGAAAGACCTATCTTAAAATGTATATCTCGATGGGATCGGGAACAATGATGAAACAAACATTTTTTTTTGACAAGGGGTTAGCCCACGATTTTTTCGAAAAACTGGAAAAATAAAAATTGTCGAGTATTGCAAAGATTTTCACATCGTTGGAAAGGTGTATTTGTTTGCTTCCAAGCAGTGAAAGCGGCATATTTTTCCAAGGCTTGGTTGCGGATATGAAGCCACTAACAGATACTTTTCGTTGTCTGGGTCGAAATTCTTTAATTTTAGTTAACCGCAAATTTTTCTGAAACAAGAGCTCGCAGAAGGTTTTAGTTTGCAGCTATTAATAGGGCTTGGAAAGACCTATCTTAAAATGTATATCTCGATGGGATCGGGAACAATGATGAAAAAAATATTTTTTTTAGCCCACGATTTTTTCGAAAAACTGAAAAAATGAAAATTGGCGAGTATTGCAAACATTTTCACATCGTTGGAAAGGTGTATTTGTGTGCTTCCAAGCAGTGAAAGCGGCATATTTTTCCAAGGCTTGGTTGCGGATATGAAGCCACTTAAAGATATTTTTCGTTGTCTGGGTCGAAATTGTGTAATTTTAGTTAACCGCAAATTTTTCTGAAAAAAGAGCTCGCAGAAGGTTTTAGTTTGCAGCTATTAATAGGGCTTGAAAAGACCTATCTTAAAATGTATATCTCGATGGGATCGGGAACAATGATGAAAAAAATATTTTTTTTTGACAGCCCACGATTTTTTCGAAAAACTGAAAAAATAAAAATTGTCGAGTATTGCAAAGATTTTCACATCGTTGGAAAGGTCTATTTGTGTGCTTCCAAGCAGTGAAAGCGGCATATTTTTCCAAGGCTTGGTTGCGGATATGAAGCCACTTACAGATACTTTTCGTTGTCTGGGTCGAATTTCTGTAATTTTAGTTAACCGCAAATATTTCTAAAACAAGAGCTCGCAGTAGGTTTTAGTTTGAAGCTATTTATAGGGCTTGGAAAGACCTATCTTAAAATGTGTATCTCGATGATATCGTTATGTTTCATGAAACGTCGTTCTTATCTAAAAAAAATAAGACTGCGTGCTAAATTTTAAATCTGTATACAATTAAGGTCGGAAATATTTGTAATTTGAACAATTATTCGTATTCAAAAGTAAGGAAGATAAATTGAGAAATATTTTATTTTATAAAATTCTATTTCGACGGAGGCGCCTATAGCGATCATAAAAATACTTTTTATTATATTTTTGTATTTTAGATAACATCTCTTATAGTCTCCTGGCATTTGAATGAATTGTTAATTACTGAATATGGATATGAAAACCTATTGAACGATTTAATAGTCCGAATTTATTTACAAACAAATTTTATTATGCATACTTTTCCGCATCAGCACTACTTCCACTTTGAAAATAACTAATTCGAGCTTCTTTAAAAGTCCTGAAAAAGAAATGATTCCACTCGTTTGCAGTTCTCGTGAGCAATTCAAACCAAATGGCTTCGGTTAGCTCACCAGGAGCATTGTAGATTTGGTTTCGCGGTGTCATAAATACTCTTCTTCTTAAGTCTTCTGCAATGGACTGCAAATTAGTGTGAAAACTGCTCGCTTCATTACCTGTAATAAAATACATGCAATAAAATACGCATTTTCTTAACCTATTGTACGAAGGATCATAACAAAATTAAGCATCCATCTACCTTTAATTTCTGGTACTAAAAAAGAATTGACAATCTTGTCTGCATCTGGTATCGACGAAGATGCCTTCTTCTGTTCATCTGTTTCACCAAGAAACACCTTTAGTTTGGTGTCTGCAAAACAAAACCTAAGCATTTTATCCTGCATTTGTTTTTCGACGTCTAAAAAATCTAATCGCTTAGCCCGGTTCTTCACAAATAAAACATTCGGATAGTAATCCTCTACAAAAGGTTTTGTATCCTGATTGGGCTTTGTCATTTCGGCCATCTGAAACAAGCGAACAAGACTCATGTCGAAATGGTCATTCTGTACGAAGATCACCAGATGACAAACGGTGAGGAATATGATAAGATTATGCATGTCATCCATTTCGTTGGTAAGTTCATCTTTCTTGTAGGAATTGCATAGAACTGGGGGGCTGTCGAGAAGGATCATTCTGTCTTTTGTGATGTACATATGAATACTCTCGGTGCGTGGCCAAGCTGCCCCTTTGTTGGGTTTGATCTTAATAGGGAAGATACTTTCTTGTTCCTTGAAAATAGACGTATATGTATCATTGTTAATCTCCTCCGCAGCCAAAAGGTTCATAATAGTGGATTTACCAACACCTTGCCTGCCAACAACTCCCACAACCAGAAAATCTTTATTGTTTTTCAAAAGAAATTTCGACGCATTAAAGTTTATTTGCGATGTGGACGAGATCACTGTTGCTGGGCGAGTCATAATTGGAGTGGGTTCAGCAATAGGCACATCTGTTGTGGATTCCTTTGACGGGAGTGTTGAAGAGTTATTAGGGCTTTGGGAAATGGGATGAGTGGTTGCGTTTGACGTTACAGAACCAGCACCATCGATTGATATGGAATCTTTGGTGACAATAATTGTTTTCTGAGGCACTAAATTGGATAAAGAAGATGTAGTCGTGTTGGAGGATGACCCAACACAATCTGATGGGTCCTTGACTTTTAATAAAATCTTCGGTTGAATTGGTTGATGATCTTCAAAAGTTTTCGTCGCACAACGATCTGGATCACGTTTGGCTAGAATCACTGTTCGTTTTTCTTCTTGCTAGAAAGCATTGCTAAAAAGTATGACTACGACCTATATGTATTTTATTAAAAAGATTTTACTAACCTTTGGTTTCCTGTATCGTTTCTTTCTATTTTCAGACATAATGATAGAATTTTGTTACTATAAATTAATTTAATAAAAGTTATAAGATTGAAATTGTTTGCAAACTGCAAAATAACTCAAAGTTTTACGTCAAATGTCAAACTAAACAATAACAAAGCAACATGCTGCTTGTGGAATGTTGCTAAAGATGACATTTGAATTGGCCAGTTTATGTTTCTAAAACCTCAGATATTTGCGTATTCTCAGAAATATAAATAATTTCTTATATAATTTATACTATTTATATACAGTCTTATTTAACAGAATTCGCTAAACAGATGAATAGTTATACAGGGCATAAGGATTTATGTAGGCTCTATGTAACGTTTCGAAAATTCCTATTTATAAAAAATTCTGCTATGAATTTTAGTTATACAATGCTTATATCAAAAAAAGTACCAAAATGGAGCAATCTATTCCATTTTTCTGTCTATCAAATCAGCTTGTTGTCATAACAAATAAAATATACAAAAATAATTCCAATTATTTGTATGATATTCTCTTTCGAAAATCTATATTTTTTTTAAATTCTTCGTTTCTTATAGGCTCATTGGGTTGAACCTTTTTTTATAAACTTTCCGCGTTCTTGGAGTCGGTAAAACGCGATTTAAATTCTTTCAATCATTAATAAACGAGGTAAACTGGAGAGGCATTATTGTTTTTATTTTAATTTCAAAAATGGAGAGAAATCAAAATGACATTTACGAAATAATAATAACAATAATTTCCTTATGTAGGCTCTATTCAACCTCAAAACGCGTTTAGCTTATTATGAGACTATACAACCTTGCATAAGTTTTATAAATAGCATTTTTGCGTTTAGAGGCATTATAGAGATTACATAACTTTATGTAGACTCTATACAGCGTTCTTAAATGAGACTGATATATTATTATACTTAAAAAACAGTTTTTACTGTGACAAAGCTTACGGTAAAAAATTGATAATACTTATTTTATGTTATTATAAATAAAATATTTTAATTTGTTATTAGAAGTTTAACGGAATATATTATAGCGTTGATTTTGAAAGCCTTTTTGTTTTATTTGGAGATCACTGCTATTTTTATGAAAACAACTTTATATAAATACTTTTGCTGTCAGAAATCTGAGAACAGAATGTTTATGATTCGATTTCTCAAAAAAGGAAGAAAATAAATGCAAAGCTAATAAGATTGTTAGGTAGGTAAGACTGAATAGTGAAATAGTCTGAGAAAAATCTCAGAAATCTTCGAAGTATAAACTGGCTAATTTAGAACTCGTTTATTAGATGTTATTAGATGCGTTTAAAACGTTGTAATTTCTTAAAATATTCCTCGGGTATGAACACTTTGTCATATTTAATAGAACTCGCTAAACAAAATGAATAAGGTTTTATGTACGGGGGAGAGTACGATAACTTAGGCGACAAAGTTTAATGACAGATTTGTATAGAACAGTTAAAAAAAGCATTTTTTTAAAATGGGAAGGGGGTCTATCTCCCCCCGTTTAGGCGGTAGGGGCAATTTAAAAAAATATGTAGATTTAATTAAAAAAATAATTAAAAAATAACGGTAATGCTTACAATTAAGTATTATACCTTTTTTTAAAGCCAACATTTTTGTCTATAAGCTTGTTTTTAAATAAGGTCAAAACTATGCATAGTTTTTGAAAAAAATTGTTTTAAACTAAAAATTTATGCAAACAAAATTTAAAGAAAAGGTTTAAAGTGTAGTTTTTCAAAACTTTCAAATTATCTACTGTTTTTTTTTTAGAATTCATTGCTCTTATTTGTTTTTGATCAAAAACTGAAAACTAGATGACTTTATGTCTTCTATAGTTCTTGAGAAAATTGAAAATCTTGTCGCCTAAGTTATCGTACTCTTGCCTATGTACGCTCTGAATAACGTTGTACAAATTTGTAATTATAAAATATTTCCTATGCTTATGCCAAATTGGCTGCAGAAAGGGTGTTAAAGAGCAGCTGATGCAACACAGTTGGGATGTCAAAAAAGTAATCCAAAGGTATCTAAGAACTTCTGGTATGTATGTTAAACTGACAGAACAGCCTGAAAATTGATATCAAATTTGTTTATTTTTTCCTAAAATGTCAGTAAATTTTTGTACAGTAACTTGGACCTCGTTTGTTTGCATTTTTTGACCAGCTGAATGGTGTTTTTAATTTTATGCCAGCCATCTCAATTTTACTAGATTGAAAACAGCCAAATCTATTTCAATCTGTTTCAAATCAGCTGTTTATGTCATATGTCACAACAAATTAAAATAGTTTTTGTCAACCGGAAAAATTAAAGCGTAGAATAGTGTGGTGTAGGTTCATGACAACTGTCAGAGCAAATTCAAGCAAAAACATCACACGTCAGATGTTCAAAAGAAGAAAACAAATTACAATTCTGCACAAGCAACATTGAAGGAATAATTAATAATTCAATAATTTGTGAGCCAAGTTTTGACAGTTTATTTAAAGTCGTAGCTAAAAAGTGGAATGGTTGGGATTGAATCTTCTCAGAAAAAACATTTATTATATTATATGCTAAAAGAAATTAAAAAATATTTTAAAAAGTGTTTCTTAATAAAAAATAGAGTGAAAACTGATCCCTTTTTAAATGTTATATGGCTATTTTCAATTGAGTTAAAGAACAACTGTATTTACAAATTGTGTGTTGCATGTTTATTCTCTGAGGTGCTTAATAATGAAATAATATCATTAGTATTTAGTAGTCTTAAAAAGAGGACGCGAAATATTAAAACAAAATTAGCTATGCTCATGAAGTATCATCCCCCAATTTGGAACTTGGAGTATAGTTCCCACACAAGATTAATTGTATGATCTAAACAACATTTTTGTGTCAAAATTTAGCTCAGGGTTAGGCTGAAGAATGGAGAACAAGCTTGAACAAAATTAAGCTTGGGCTGCGTACTTTAATTAACAAATGAATACAAACTAAAATAATAATTGATTAAAGTTAACTAATAGGCTTTTCACACCAAACCCAAAAATTATCGGTTTTGGCCAAAAACCTACATCAAGAACTCAAGTTTTCCTAGCATTATTCGTAAGCCACCAGTTTTTCGTAAACCAAGTTTTATATAGAATATGTCGAAAACAAGCAGCATTTCAAATATGAACAAAACAAACAAACCTTTCGAAACATTCAGCGCTCAATTAAATGTAAACAAAACAGCTGATGGCTGCTGTCAAAAGAAATATTTCACTTTGATATTTCTCAGAAAACAACCTCACTTCCACTGGTCTCCCATACGCTGACGACACAATTGTATACTCAGGTCACGAGCGTCCTCTTTCCGCTTTGCTGATTCTTGAAAAGCATTTGAACGTAATCAACATCTTGTACAAAACCTGGGAAATTAAAATCAACATCCCAAAATCGCAATTTTAGTCCATCCGTAATGCTAGCGGAAATGGGCCAGTCGGAGTGGTAGGTGGCTACTTTCCCTTAACCTTGACAATTCTACAATACCGGCTACAAACAAAATAAAATATCTAGGTGTAAACTTTAACAAATTATTCAAATTCAATCAACATGCCAAAATCACTATTGAAAAATCTAGGAAAGTCACTAACATATTTATGCCCTTATTCAAACATAGAGCCCTGAGCACCAAAACTAAGCTTCTTTTTTACAAAACACTTATTAGACCTGTCAAGTCATATGCATTTCCAATCTGGTTCTGGGTAGCGCGCAAACACTTGAAAAATCACACCAAACGTTACTCCAACACCTTTATTTATAACACCACCAACGTCCACTGTTCCACTGTTGAAATACAATCAATTTTCGGAAAATGACTTAATAAAACATGTCATTGATTCACAGATGGGGTTCACTTGGGACAACACCAGTAACTTGTCTCCTCTAGGTGTCCGCTCGCTTGTTCTGAATTCCTCAGCTACATCTATATTTTATTCTATCAAGTATTTATCTAATTAGTATTAAATTTTCATCTTTGCCTATTATTTATATTTTAACGTCTTAACTTAAAATTCTATTTTCTAAAATGTGATAATACTATGGTACAAATACTGTGATCAAAAAAGAAACTCAAAAACAAGACTTAATGTTACATTAATCTAAAAGTATATCTATCTATTTTATGTATGTATGTATATTAATATTGATTGTACTCTGTACACATCATCTTCTTAAAACTAATATAAAAGATTTAAAACATTTAATACAAATATTTGAACAAAATAAAATTAAAAAATTCTGTTGTGTAACCGAAATGTTTGTTTATTGTTTTTTTTTTTTTAACATTGAAAATGTGTAAATGGTCCTTTTGACCCACACAGGTGCTTGTCATTATCTTAGCACACCAAACTTTTTGACAAAATGTTTTCACAATGATGCAAATTGTGGATATGCCTACCCCCGAAGATAGCTGAAGTTGTCTTGTATTCAGAGGCTATTCATAGTGTATAAATTAAAGCTTTTCTTTTGTTTCGAAGTTCCAGAATTTGCAAAAATTATTAAATTCAATTTCAATTAGTGAGAATGCATTTTATTTTCACAAATAATAATTGAAAGAAACTTTTACTTACAAATTTTGCATAAATACAATATTTGACGGCCGATGTTGCAAAAACTGAAATGTCAAACGAAAAGGTGTTATTTTTCAGTGTGAACGATTTTCGGATTTTTGAAATCTTTTTGCCGAAAACTCAGTTTTGGGCTTGGTGTGACCAAACTGGTCCTAGATATCAGTTCTGCAATCTTGGTTCAATATTAAAATTCATATTTCTATGAAAGCATGTTAATAGACAATATATTGTTGAAAAAGAGAATTTTCACAAATTTCGAATAAAATCCTTTTTTTGATAGTTGAATAAGCTCATTTCGAGTCAATTCAGGATAACAAATAGTTGAGGTGCCTCTTGTGAACGCGGTATTAAACAAATAGATTTACACGTTTTTTTTTTTTTTTTTGGTTACTCATTGTGAATGCACAACAACCAAAGTTGTCATGTTTTGACAAGTCAAAGTCAAGCATTTTTCGTGGTTTGATTCTATTCTTCTACCCGCGGGGGCACTTTTTTGTTGCTTTCTTGTTTTATGAAGTTTGTTATAAAATAATTGTTAACTTATTATTTAATTTCTATAACATTATAAATACCTCATAAATATCAGTAGTCATAATGAACGATAGGCCGCCAATCTACAGCCCACCACTTCGACCAGAAGACGAGGAAGATGAGCGCAGACATTTCCTCAATATTATCCAAGCTCTTAAATGTTATAGGTAATATTTATTTACATTTATTACTAATTTTTGAATTAATTGAATTCACTGCTATTCAATTAATAATTTATGTAGGTACAAATATACAAAGTAGTTGCAATTGTAACAATTTTAAATGCAATCAGTATTTGTTTTCTTCTTAATGGTTTGATAATAAAATATGAATTGTTTTGAATTAAAATATTTCCCAGATTTGTATGCGCGGGTTTTGTTGATAAGTTCCGATTCTTCTTTTTTGGTTAAATGCATTTGTATATGCTTATTTTTTAAAAACTTGTTTATTTAATCTTTTTTGGCGGTCATTAACCTCCTCAAGATTGTTAGACACAGCTGTGAATAAATTCTAAATCTGTTCAAAAAAAAGAAGCCAAATTAACTAAGGTTAGGTACGGGTAATATTAAGATTATATGGAACAGTAGCAGTCAGTTAGCAACTTTACTTACATGACCTTGCTGGATAACATGTGACCCTGAGTGTGTGCTATACTCTATTCAATTTCAGCCCACTCATTTTCGGTTTTATTCTAGTATTGGACTCGAATGAATATCTCGATTGTTTCAATAAATTCATTAAATTAATTTTCTCTTTTTCAAATGCTAAACATTTCAATCGACTTGGTACACTTACTTTATAAAAAAGTTTTTACAATTTTGGACCAAGCTGGTAGTTGGCGGTCTACAGATAAGACGTAAAAAAACTCTAGAAATGTTCCTTATACCCTGCTCGGGGCTAACCTTAACACTCAATCTTAAGGCAATAGACTTTAAAGTGTTGAAACAAATATAAAATGTTTGTTCGTCGACATACATACATACATATGTATGTATGTACATATGTCGACCCCAACCTCATGAAAGCAATCTTCAGACTTGGAAGTGGTAGCATAATACATAAGGGTGAATGTGTGCCCAATTTTTTGTATTATGTAGATGCTATAATTTGTAAAAAGTCATTTATGTTGACATGTTGTTTAATGTTGTCTATACAAATATGCCCCTTAATTAACGTTTTAGCAGGTAACTACTCCAAAGTATACCCAAATAATGTTAATACAGTTCTCATTTCAAGAAACAAAATTAATGTTTTTGATTTTATAAATAAACCTGAATCTTATTTAGAAGAATTCAATTGAGCCCAAGTTTAAAGACATTAGGCATAAGCTATAACATAACATAGCGAAATTTTTAGAGAATTGTCACTGAAATGTGAAACTCAACTCTCCAAAAAAAATTTCAGTACTAATTTTGCTCTATGAAAAATATAAATTACTAGCTGACCCGACAAACGTTGTTTTGTCATACAAATAATTTCTAGAGAATATTTTGCTAGAAATAAATAACTAACTTATTGTAAGTGTGTAAGGATGTGGTATTGTGGTATATACATATGTAAGTGGGAAAGGTATAGAACACTGTTTATCGGAGTCAAAATATTAAAATAACAAATCACCAAACAATTTTTTTTAATTTGTTAAAATTAATTCTTTAAAATTATATACATATCGGTAATTATGACAATACTACAAAAAAACAATATCAATCTCTTAATGCAACACAGTGTACAATATTTTTTGTGATCCCATCTTTCTCCAACACAAACAAACTGGATGACGCCACGTATAATTGTCCGTGTGAAAAATATGAAGTGCTCAAATCTAAGCCGCAGACAGACATCGTTTGGCCTTGAGACTTCTTATTGATAGTCATTGTAAATGCCAATCTAATTGGAAATTGAAGGCGTTTAAATTGAATTGGCATATCTGTGGGTATAATAGGGATTCGCGGTAATAATATATTTTCACCTCGCAATTTGCCATTTAGAAAATCATTAATGTCGTTGTAAATTATGCAATGGCATTCCTGGTAAATCCAATGAGTTCAAAAACTCAGTTGGATAATTTACAGCTTCGGTAGCATTACAAACTGTATCAATAGATTTGTATGAAACCAAGTCTCCTGGTAAAAAATGTTGTATCTTAAGATTTAATTCGTTGACATCCACATTTTTTACTGCTAAAATTGCTCTTTCTGCCAGCCACTCATGATCACTATTTTAGCAAGAATTAGCGAAATAAGGAATGTTTTGCCAGTTCCAACTGTATGGTGCATCAAAAAAAAAAAGAATCCACCTTGTCCTGCCGAAACTGCGAGCATGATGTGGTCATAAATGGTTATTTGTTCTTCATTCATTAGTGGGATATTGCGAGCAACAATCGCTGCCATTTCTACAGTATTGTATTGTTCACGATTCAATTCAGTGTCTATTAAATCAGATGCATTTCGATTTGGTGAATGCATACTGAGCGGTAAGTTGGTAATGATAATACAAAGATCCTCAATAGCAATCAATGCTTCATTGTACATAGTGTCACTGAATACTATCGTAAGATCGTTGCACCATGTACGATGTTGATGCTATTAAACAATAGCATTTAAGAATATAAAAAATAGATAAAAACCTATTCTCAGACCTACCGAATGTATGTATATGCAAAATTTTATAAAAATTGGTTAAGCCGTTTCGGAGGAGTAGGAGAGGGCAACTAACACTGTGACAGAAGAATTTTATATATTAGAATTTAAAGTAGTATTTCACAACCAACGGGTTTTTTTTTAGATGTTGTAATTTGCAATCTGGTCATACTGTTTTTGGAGTTGGTTTTTTTTAACAGCTGTCATTGATTTATGCTCAATTTGGTTTGTCATTTTATAATGAATAGACTTACTCCTAAACAACGTTCGAAAGTCATTCAAATTTATTACCAAAATAATATTCGGTCAACATAATCGCCCAGCAGAGTCGGTAATTCGAGCAATCATACCTAAAATGTTACTGTTTGGTGTACTCTATGGGTTGAAGGAATCACTGGTCCACATTTATTCTAAAATAACGACGGCCATAATGTTACCGATAATAAGGATCTCTGTAGAGCCATGATTAGTCAATTGGACGATGTTGACGACCGTTGGTTTCAACAAGACGGCGCTACATGCCGTGCAGCTAACGAAACAATCAATTTATTGATGAGAATTTACCTGTCTTTTATCTCGCATGGTGGTCCTGGGCAGAGGCCTCCCAAGTCGTACGATTTAACACTGTTGGATTATTTTATATAGGTTTGTGCGAATTCGCTTGTCTACGCAGATAACCCTGAGACGATTGACACCTTGGAAAAGAATATTCGGAGCGTCGTTGTTGCTGACATACATACTGTTCCTCTCGGCTGAAATTTATTAGATCGACCGGCCACTTGCCCAAAATCATTTTAAAACATGCAAATCTTTATAAAAAACTAAGTTCTCGGCCATAACATTAAATTAGTTGCGTTTTATTTCTTCTTGAAAACTACAGGTCTAAAAAAATCAACCTTTAGTTATCAAATATAATTAATCAACATATAAAATTAATTTTAATTTATTGCAGAAATTTGTTGCGTTTTTAAGTTTAAATTAAGTGTTTCTATTTTGTTTGAGGAACTTCCTATGAAGCCTGCAACAAATGGAAAATTCACAAACTAAGAAAACATTAACAAAACACAATCGCTACCAGGACTGGAAAAGATAGCGTACATTTTCGCAATGCAATTTCTCCAAAAAAAAATGTATAAAAGTAGTAGAACTTAACTTACATTTCAAAACATATCTAAACTCTTTTAAAATAAATTTTAAAACAAAACAAAAACCACTCCTCTCAAACTTATTCAGAGAGTCACTATATTTGCACTCTAGTAACAGTACATTTCCTGTCAAATGACAATATTATTATTAACCTTGTATTAGGGAAGATTTTTATTACATTTAGTGCAAAGAAGCAATTCCACAGTGCTTTACATAGTTTAAAGATTTAAAAACGAAAAAAGGATTTCTTATGTGAGCAGAAAAGGAATGAAGCTGGAGACGTACGATAAGAAGATAGGCAAATTAACAGAACAACAATGCACAGGTGCTGTTCTGGTTGATTTGGAAAAGGCTATCGACGCCGTATGATAAGAGGGTCTTTATCTGAAACTGAGCAGGCTTGGGATAAGCAAACCATTATTATAAATGTATTTGCTCTATGACATGCTAACAATAGAAAGCTTGTTGTCAAAAGTGTCAATGTTACTTCTACCACAACATTCCAAATTAAAAAGGATTTCACAAGATTAAGCGATATTGCGATTTGAAGAAGGTTTTTTTTTTGTAGCTTTTTCCTTCGATTTGTTCATTATGTTAAACTGTGATAATTTATATAAAATTGTTATTTTTTTCAGAATAAAAGTAGAGTTATACTAAATCTCTGTAAATTGTGCAATATAGATAGTTATAAGAAAAAATGTAAATAATTACTGCTACAATAAAATATAATAAAAAAAAAAGCGATATTGCGACGACCGGAAACTAAAAATAAACGTCCAGAAGTCAGAGTTGTCTCTGTTCCGGCCTCCGTTGGCTAGACCCACGGCGGATACGTGCAATAATTTGCGCAAGATAGTCATTGTTCATCTTCACGGGCAGCGATTAACGAGCAAAAAAGGAGCCTTCGGTCTGACGAAACGGCTGTTTTACAGCAGCCGACGCTGTATCAACTTACATCAACAGCCGAATCTTCTTTTGTTCATTACTATTCAAACGAGGTCCTATACAACAGGGCTCTAACCAAAAGAATTGACAACTTCGTGATAAAACTCGTTCGAGTACACATTGCGCGAGCTATGTCTTCGACAAACAATATAATTTTAGGGGCAAACTACGAGTATTTTGAATGTTCACGCTTGAGCTGCTTCATTCCACCAAATGCATTCCTCTTTTTAGATAAATGCGGTCTGATATAGGATAGACAGGATTGACAGTTCCGCTAATCTACCGTCAGACGAAGGACCATGGCAACTCCTTTCCAATCCGGACGTCATGGCACAAGACGGATCAAAGCTCTTTCGGTTCAGTAGGGCTGTGTCGGAATTTATACGGTGAACAACTAGAATCAATTTTGGTGGTTTCAATCGGCAATTGATAATGGGTAGTCGAGATGGGTTTTTAAGCCTTGGCCGGCTTACTTACCTGTTTTATAGTTTTAGGGGTTGCTTAAGTTTAAGTAGATTAGATTAAAAAAAAGTACATAGTTTCATGAATTTCTATCTGATTGAAGATAGTTTTAAGAATGAATGAATAAAAATGGTTTAAAAAAAGGGCGTAAGACTGTCTTGCCTTGGTCTTAGTTTCAATCCGTCCTCGCGCCACCTTAATACTGCCCCTTGCTAGGAATTGACAAATCCTCTAAGAGTAACTCTTGTCACCAAAGTGCTTTCTCAAATTAACCGTTGTTATTCGGCATATAAACTGAAGGTCCCCTCCATCCCTAACATTACTCGCACACAGAAATGGTTCAGAGTTGCGCCACCTAATGTATTTCTTTTAATGGCTTAAATTGTAATTTTGGCTTAATCAAAATAAAAACAAGTTTAAATGTTGTATGAAATAGTTGTAAAGTTCTACATTCAATTCATGTGTCCGTTTAGTCGTGGGAGCCACTGTATTTACCTTTAATATTAAATCGTTACATTTAAGGTGTGTTGCAGTTCACGTATCACAAATGGCTCTTAGGTGTTACCTTGTTATTTAGAAAATAGGGAAAATCTATGCGTCTTAAGAATTCAATCCTAATATGATAGATCAAACAAAGTTTCCACCCTTAATTTAAACATATACATAAACTCTATTCCAGGTCTTATTCATATGCTCGAGTTGATAAAACTGAATACTACCTCAACACTCTTAACGAACGCCATCAGAATATGTTGGCCAAATATCGAAACCACATCGGAGCCGTCCGCTATTGTATTGACGAAAACTTCAAAGTTATCCAAAAGATGTTGCGTGACTCTGATGAAGTTGAAAAACTATTCTGTCAATATCCAACAGGTCCAGTAGTTCAACAAGAAGATGCACATGCACAAAAAGTCCGTTACCAAGACATGGAAAATGTAAGTACAAAGAAAAGAACCTAAAAAAAAAGCAATTCTTTTATATGAGCCATCAGCTTGAGATTCTTTTCAATTTTAATCTTCAATGGAACAAAATATTCCAAAACAATGTGGTGTGACTTTTCTTTCGTTTACATAATCACATACCAGCCAGTCGTTGAACCTTTTAAATTATTAAAGGTCCAGTCCACGCTGAAGCAGTTCGCACGCGATTGGAGTGCCGAAGGTGAACCCGAACGTTCACAATCCTACAAACCAATTATTGATGCGATTGAGAGTTTTTTCGATCCAGAGAAAATGTTAGTTTACATAATTTAATTTTTTTTTTAATGAAAATAAAAATATTTTCTTAAATTAAAGGGAACTTAATGAAGTTAAAGTTTTAGTACCTGGAGCTGGTCTGGGGCGACTGGCTTATGAACTGGCATGTCGAGGATATTTCTGCGAAGGCAATGAGTTTTCCTATTTTATGCTGATTGCTTCCAATTTTGTATTAAATCAGTAAGTATTTAAACATATTTTTTGTTTAAACAAATAAATTATGGTATAACTTTGTGTGCTTTCAGATGCACAATTGAAAATCAGTTTACATTATACCCATGGGTTCATCAGTACGTAAACAATCTCAGAAAATGTGATCAAGTTGCTCCTATTAAATTTCCTGACGTATGTCCACTTAAATCACCTCCAAAGGGTGAGATTATGATTACTGCTGGTGATTTCCTACAGGTATTTTTTGTTTCACTCAGTAACAGCAACAGCAATAATTGTTAATCTAAATGTTATATTCTATTATTGCAGGTGTATGAAATTCCAAATTCATATGATTGTGTAGCCACGTGTTTCTTTATAGACTGTGCAAATAATATCGTAGAATTTATCGAGACCATATATAAGTAAATATTGTTTTTTAATCGAGTTTCTAATTTAAAATACTCATTTAATTTAATTAATTTTTAGAATTTTAGTTCCTGGAGGAATTTGGGTGAATCTAGGTCCTCTGCTGTACCACTTCAGTGACATGCAATCTGAAAACAGTATCGAACCAACGCACGAAGACTTAATGACAATAATTGATGCAGTTGGTTTCGAGACAATCAAAAGCGAGACTGGTGTACGTACAAAATATGCACAAAACCCTAGATCCATGCTGAAGAGTGAATACGAAAGCCTCTTTTGGGTATGTCGAAAACCAAGCATAATAACTACAATGCCGCCAACAGATAATGACCAAAATGGCATATCGGGGGATATGAAAATTGAATGAGGCAATAACTTTGTAAAACATTATCACCTCCAAATATGAATTAGCTTTACGTTTCTTTTTTTTTTATTTTTGTTTTTCTTTTCTTTTACATGAACACATAAATTTTGTTTTTTGTTTTTTAATTCAATTTCACTATTTCACTTATTAAACGTTACAATTTGAATTCAAAAACTGAACAAACAACTGAGGTACTTTGTCCAGAGTGCTACTAGTTGAATGCATTTTGCTATAGTTAAGAAATTGCCTTCGCAATCGGTTCAACTGAATTGCATTAATATTGTCTGGCAGGTCGACTTTAATATTGCTACCCTTAACTGGTACAGGTCCGGTGATTCCTATTTTGCGTGACGACATAACATCTGCCACTATTTGTTGGGTCAATTGATCCATTTCGAAAAGGTAGTTGGTTGCACTTATGGGAGCCTGGAAATCGATCAAATATGATATAGAACTTGGAGTTAAATAAGTTAATCTAAATCAATGTAAATTATTTAATGTGACAATTGTTTTGTTTATATACAACATAAATAACACTTTCTTTTGTTTGTAAATAATAATAATAAAAAAAAAAAAAAACATTTAAAATAATTAACTTACGTTTTGTGTACTCATGTTTGGAGGTAATGGCGCTGAGTCAAAGAGGGCACTATAAATGCCCTCACAGTCGAGATTGTCTTCGGGAAATACGACGAATAATGGTTTGTCCCAGCGGCAGTTGCCGTGAGGTTCTTCAAAACGCATACACAATGCATCGAAAATTTCCCTCGTATAGGGAACATTCGAGTTATTGAGATTTGAATCGTCATCGGAGGTGAGATTCGTTTCTTCTTCTTCAGTTCGTTGACAATTAAACTCCCACGCTTTATTTTTTTGGATACCACAAAAGAGAGTACATTGTGTGCCGCGAGCTGCTTTTGTTGCACAAAAAAGTTCATAGCGATAGCCTTAAAATACATTTGAATTGATGAAGATTTTAATATTCACAACGATACAATTTTTCACACTAAAATTCTGATACTACACTGCGAAATAGTAATAAGGACAAAAAAAAACACTTGCAGTCGCGTCTGTTTTCATGATCATTTGTTTGATCCTATCTTTTTATAACGGTAAAAGTAAATTTCTCTTTATTCTGTATTTGGTCTTACAAAACCTCTTAATCTTCATTGCAGTACAAAATATTTATATTTATATTTAACAATCATAAACAATTAAAATTTTCACATAGAGAGGTTTGTTAGTTATAAATACTTAATAGATTTTGTTAAAAAATTGAAATTATTAGAATTAAGCCCGTCATAATTATAATGCCTCATGAAAAGCCATTATCTGAAGAAGATCGGAGTTGTGTTGCTGTTTACCAAGAACAGGGGACGACAAGGCAAATCGCCAATCGGAGCATGGCATACTAAGAAGTAAAAGCGTTATATACAATGTTTTAAAGCTGAGGAAAATTATGGAGCTAAGCGAAGTTCAGGGAGAAGCCCCAAATTGGCAACTAGCGATAATCAAGAAATCAAACATCTGGCCTTTAAAAAATCGATAAGCCCCGCGCTTAACCTAAATGTGCCAACCATGCGTGTAAAACAAGTATTAAAAGATGACAAAAATATTGAATATGTGAAACGCGTCCCGAAACCAAAACTTAAGGCAATTTACAATAGCGACTTTTGCTGAAAGGTCTTTTTAAATATTGATGGTTATTGTTCCATCTGTTGATGCTAACTACTCCCTTAAGATGGTTAGAAACAAATTTAAAAAGAATTATCCAAAATCAATCATTAGTTTTTCTTTCGCCCACTTGCAAAGCTTTCTACTAGGAAAAATATTTTTTTTTATTTGTTGCCAAACTGACGATTTACCTCATTAATTCTGGGTGCCAAACATCCCCAAGTATATTTAATAATGTTTCGATCAGATGAGTACAGCGTTGAAGAAAAAATTTGTCTCTTCTGCCCAAGCTTTTATTTTTCGCACCGAGAATAATCGCGTTATTATCTTGGAAAGAAAAGTTTATGGGTCAAAAGATGTAATAACACATCTTTCCAAGATTCCCTTATACCCATCTGCACTAATTTTTGATGTAACGACCTCAATTTTAACTGTTCAAAAAAAGCTTTTAAAACCTTTTTATTTTCTAAAATCGTAAAGATAAAAGTTAGACCCATCAGAGCCATCGGAATTAAATAATTTGTCGCCTATAAAAAAAACCACTTGATACCATTCTTTTTCCAGCTAATTTAAGTATTGAAAGACTCTAATCGCATAACTTTCTATTGTTCGTCAAGTGCCGGGGTTTCTTTAATGCTTGATTCGTTTAAGATGGCTCGAGTTTTTAATAAAACTTTAAACTGATGAGCAAATTGCGTTTACTCCAGTTTTGTGTTTCATTTTCAGAATAATCTGATGCACACCTTAAAACTGTTCGTTTTTAAGCTGCTGTTTTGCGTTTTTTTTACTTAGTTTTTTTTTTTTAGTTTGCAAAAATGTTTGAGCGTATTCAGTTGAAGCGGAGTGTATATGATTTGAAGAAGTGTGGGCCAAAATTGATATGTTTCAAATAAAATCATTCAAAAATTCAATACCACGACGTCTAAAAGATGTTATTGACACTAAAAATTACATTTAATGATTGGCCTTAACATCATTTCGTTTTAAAAGTTTAGTTATTAATAAGTTAATGAGTTCAGTTGTTCAGATACTTAAAGTAAAATTAGTTTGTTAAAGTTGAACAAATATGAATAATGCAATAATTTAAAGATATATACATATATTTTTGAACTACTAAAACTCAACTAAACATTTAAGAATTCATGAATAAATTAAATCAATTAGGTGGTGCAACAGCTTGTAGATAATCAGGGTTCAGTGAGTTACAACACTAAACCATGCGAATAATGTGTCTTGTGAATAAGAAAAAATCTTACAACTTGGATTTTTAAATCAAAGCAGTGTTTTGTGATAAAAACATGCTTAAGCTAGAAATTAAAAGCTTACTTCTAGAAATAGTTGTCTTTAAATAGCTAAATCTACACGAATCTATCTTGTTTTTTAGCTTAAGCTTAACCCTTGGTTTCCGAAGGTGTCAAATACATTTTCCACAAATGTCAGCAAACCTCTAGGAACATATCAGAGAAATGTAACAATTTTTTGGTTTTACAGAGAAACTACTAGAAAACAAATGGTTAATATAATAGCTTCAGCAAGAATATTATAGTTAAAGCTATAATAATATTAAGATTTTTGGACCCCTTAACAGAGTTTTTCTTATTTTTAGATTTCAATTCAGTTGAAGTAGGAATATGGCCGAGTTTATAAGCGTGTGACAGTCAAAGTTTTATAGAAAACGTTCTGAAATTATTGATGATGATTTTCATAGTTTACTTCCATTTTCAAACGAAACTGTGCAGTGGCTTGCTAATTACTTTTTAGGGGAATCAATAGAGCGTAGAGGAGGTGCACTGACCTCTGGCAGAAAATGCAGATACATATATTTGAGAACCTGGATTTCAGTTAGGCTTAGGACAAGATGTAAGAGTTCACCGCACTACAGTGTGCAAAACCATTAAGCACGTGGCCAACAAAACTACGGAAAAGGTTCATATTTCTGTCGAATTGTAAGGGAAGGGTTGTCTAACAAGCAACATGCAATGCAGTTCAAAAATTCACAAGTGTGTACGCGCAGGCCAGGCTCATTTCATGACTTGTTAGTTTTAAAAAGAACAACAATAAATTCGTTAATGGATAAGAATATGCAGTAAAGTCATATCATTCTTGAAGATTGTGGATGCTCTAAAGATACGAAGTATAATAAAAAAAAAATATAGCCAGTATTGATAAAATTTTAAATTATCGAAATCGTTGTATTGGAGCTACAAGTCCTAGAAAAGCTGGCACAGCAGTGCAAGCTCAAGGGAATGCCATTAAAATGCTCTGTATCCGTATTAAATTTGAAACTAAACAACTAAACTTTGCATCCGATAGTCTCTAGCTCAATTAGCAATGAACTGGACGGTAAAGTGCGATATACTAAGAACTTTCTTGGACTTATTCATCAATTAACGGTAAAGTAAGATTAAAACCTCGAGAAAGGGTCTTTTTACATGAAAGCAATACTTGTAATATACATGAATTAAAAATTCGCTTGCTTTTGCTTTTCAGTAACAAAAATGACAACAGTTTTAGGTTAAGTTTCGAAGCCAAAACATTTGAATAAACAAACGAAATCTAGAAATATTAAGCTTAAGCCAGAAAGGGGATTGCTCATTTTATAAGGGACATCCGGCCCGGAGTGTACACCAAAGAATTTGGTATCAAATTAAAGGTTTTTCTAAGCTGGATATGTCTGCAAAAATATTTTATCGATAACTCATGGGAGATCCGATATATTTGAGATTGAAGTTCGAAAAATCCAACCATTAAAAATCAGCACTTTTTCGACATAAATGCTAATATATTTGGATACAGAAAAGCTAGGAAAATCAAAACGGTATTAAAATAAAGGTGACAAAAATATCTTTCAAATGAAGCTAAAATTTGATTGATTTGATTTGATTTCTATGATTTATATATTTTGAGTTATTTTTAATCAAACCTTTGAATAACAGAATTTTTTAGGCAAACTTTTGTACAATAATATCTTTTAAAATTCAATGATAACATTTACACCAATAAGTAGCTTAGTTCACAACCTTTATTTTCATACATAATTTTTTAGGGATTCTTCAACAATTTATTCATTTTGACAATAATAATTCAAAAATATGCTCCCAAAATACAAAAAAAAATCTTATACCTAACACTAAAAAAAAAAAAATTCTTATAGTAATATAGTGGAAAAATTAAAACAAAAAATAAATAATTCTTATTAAAGTGGTGGAAATATTAGAATGCAAAAAAGTAGTTGTTATCACAATATCGACAAAACAAAATTAATTAATACCGTTTGGATTTTCCTAGCTTTTCTGTATCCAAAGATATTAGCATTTATGTCGAAAAAGTGCTGATTTTTAATGTTTGGACATTTCGAACTTCAATCTCAAATATCTCGGATCTCCCATGAGTTAACGACAAAATATTTTTGCAGACATATCCGGCTTAGAACAACCTTTAATTTGATACCAAATTCATTGGTGTACACTCACACTGAGGACCGAAAATGAGCATACCCCTTTTCTAGCTAGAGCTATTAAGCTTAAACTTTATTCACATGAAACAAAGCTTAAATTAGAAATGTTTAGCTCTAGCTATTAGTAATAGATATTGCCAAAAATAGCTCTATCTTTTTTTATACCCAAGGCCCACGGTCCAAAATCAGGGATGGAGGGTACCTACAGCTTTAATGCAAGAAGCACTTTTCATGACAAGATTTACTCTTGGAGATTTTTCAATCCCACACTTTTATTTATTCAGGACATTTAACTTCCCACTTTTAAAAAAATGGGAAACAGCAACAAGTTGGTTCTGGTTGATAGAAATCTAAGACCTGCCATATGTCAATTCAACGGTGGGATTACCTACCGCCTATCTTAGAAATGAAGCACATCAACAGTCAGCCCAAAACGGTACACATATATTTAAGTACTAATACGCAACTTACGTGGAGTTTTGATACTTTTTTAAAATGTAAACAAAAGAAGCCATCGACTTCGCTAGTCACAGACGCTCAGGGCAGATGAATTGTAAGCTAGTCTGACAACTTTTATTCTACAAAATAATTAGGTAGTATTTGCAAAATAATTTCTATACAAACTTGTTATTCTAGCCCTTTATTAGTTCCCCTATGTACATACCTTTTATATAGTTTCCAGCGTCCAGGATAACAACATCATCCTTATTTAGCAACCTTATTGCTTCCGACTTCAAATCACTGCGGACTATCTTTTCCTTTTGAGAATCAGCATAATAAACATTTTTCTTGAAACCAGCCTTGGGGATGGCTGCATTCTCTGATATTAATTTCACTTGTTTGCCTTTTGCGGCAAGGAACTCCTGCAGCTGTTTCGCTCGAGTGGTTTTTCCACTTGATGGGAAGCCGGATATTATAATTAATGGCATGGGAAAATTTTATAAAAATTCAGGAAATATGTAAGCACAATTTGTTTTTTTTTTTTAAGGCTATGTTATTTTAAAATGCGATTTACGAATGGTTTTGAAAAAGAAATGTCAAAAAGATAAATTCACCTTCACCACATTTATTCTGATGTATTATAAAAGATCTGTTTCCTTACCCAATATTTGAATTGCGTTACTTTAGGTTTCACTTGTTTAGTCAAATTTCTTAATACATTAAATGGCTAAGTAAAAAGTTAAGATTTAAGAAAGACCATAATTTTCTTATAGGCTCAACTTTCCATTACCGCAGCACGAATTTCGACACGTGGTTTTTTTATTTGATAGTTATGTACAAATAAATAATAATTACAGCAATTTTAGACTTTAGAGCGAGGAGACATTTATTTCTATTTTAAATTAATTTTCAAAGTTCACTTTTTTGCATACAAAACACGCAAAAATAGTTGATTTTGACATTTCTTCCCTGTTTTTTGTTCAGTGTTGCCATACTAGATTTTTTTTGTTGGGGATTTCTTTGATTTTAGTGGTCAAATGCAAAAAGTATTTTGCATATACCCTAACTCGCACCCACCCCAAATCCTAAAGTGATCCCAAGCAGGGGGTTGCAGGGGGCAGCATGTCCCCCTTACATACCTAGCTGTTAGTACGCCGTACTATCAATTCAAAAAAACTTGTTTTAGGCTCAAAAAACGAAATACAAAAAAGTAGAGTTAAGTCCGAAAAAGAAAATATTTATGACTTAAAGGTGTTTCCTCGCCTTAATATTAAAAACATGTTCTGTTGAGACCCCTACCTAACTGTACAAAAAAAAATCAGACGGAAATTCGTGCTGCGGTAATGGAAAGTCGCCCGTAATAAAAATGATTTTGGCTTTTTGCAGAAAAACTTACCAGTTCACTTTTCAGATCGATTTCTGAAGAAATGTATTGGAGATCTCCGAATTTGAACATGCTTCGAAAAATAACCAATTGAAAAAAGACTTGGTCACAATAATCAACATTAACTGAATCGTGGTGAAATTCCGAAACGGCAGGTGTTCAAAATTTAATTTTTGTTTTCAAAAATGGCAGTTGTTCGTCCTTTTCTTTTGTTGCTTGATTGATCCTTTTTCTCCTTGTCGTTATCGTATTTTAGTTTTTATATTAAACTAAAAGAAAATAACATTTTCTTCATAAATAAACCAAAGAAAAATTATTCGTATATAAAAAAGAAAACAAAATGTCTTGTGCAGTTGATAATAATGCATTCGAAATGATTATAACTCCTTCGCGTAAAAGGAAACGCGATTCGGGACGCACAGAATTACCCTTGGAAAATACTCCTCCCTTAAAAACAACGCCTCACCAAAGATCATCTGCATTTACAAATGCTGCATTTTCATCAACACCAAAGAAAGAAATTCAGAGTATTATTCAGAAGTTTAATCGATTTCCACCTAGCAAGAGACGTCCTTTGGGCAAGGAAAATGGAATTCGCTTTGCGACAGCTGATCCGTGCTTGGAAGTGAAATCCATATCTGACTTAGTGCATAAGAATGAAGAGCCTGCAAGTTGTAATCCATTTGAAGTGATTCGAAAACCACCAAAGAAGAAAAAGAAAGCTGACCTCGAAGATGCTTGTTTTGTTAATACCGGACTGAATCTTGAAATACCAGAGAAGCAATTTAATCCTTTTGAGGTAGGTTCTTCCTTAGTGTGTCTAGGTATAGGTGTATTTACTTTATAGTTTTATTGAATCTCGAGGTTCCTACTGTTGTCTTTTATGGATTCTCTATCCCTATTTTTGAAATGTAGTAAGTCGTAAACTAAGTTCAGTGTACATCTGTACATTTTTATATTTATCAAAGCTTGTCACTAATTTCCAGATCATCTATAAGTTAGCTCCTATGAGCAGATGAATTAATTTGAAACAGTGTATTTTTATAACTTGCAAATTTTGCAAAGTATTCATGTATTTATGTTCATCAATTCTTCCTTTTTAGGTGATGCGGGACTCTCCGACTAGATTAGTAAAATCGAATGAACCACAATGTTTTGTGAATCCAGCTCTAAACATTCGCACACAAGACACAACTTTAGCTCGCAATCCATTCGAGATACAACGCCATAATCCGGCAATATCCGGAAACACATCAGATGGCATTGAAAATCCAGCTTTAGACTTGGCAAATACAACTTTGCGAATTGGAATTCCATTTAGACCGACTATTGGTTGTCGAATTGATTTCAATAATCTAACTCCTTCGAAGATGTTGTCCGAAAAATTAGTGTTCTCTCCAATGAATGGAAAAAATAGAGTTCTAATAGACATTAACGAAGAAGACACAACAATGGATATCGGAAAAGAACTAGATCTTTATCAATTGGAGTTGGAGAATAGTATAAATGAGGCTAAGCAGAGGAAAACTACAAACATTGATTGTCGAACGTTCAGTGAAAAATTGGAAGACATAAAGGAAGATTCACAAGAAGAAAAAGAAGAAGCTGCCGTTCCAGAGCAAGCGCAAGCGGACGAACCCAGAACCCCAGAAACAACTAATGTTTTAGAGAATACTCAGAGCATGTTAAGACTTGAAGCCGTGGAAACTCCACCAGTTCAAAAGCCATCAGATCAAGATATTGTCCCAAATGCAGCATGCACTGTTAACAAAACTTATGTTAAGGAAGCAGCGCCCAATGAGTCTTTTACAGATGATGAAGGTATTGACTACGACGATACCGATGATGATGCTGTAGTAGATTTTAAAGCTCCTGCTCCATTTGTGCGAGCTTATCGTAGGCCGGACCCGATTCCTCCATCACCACTAAGTATCGAAAACCATAGCAGTGAATTAATGAAGGAGGATTCAAAACCTCTAACAGCTGGAAGTGAGACCAAATCTTCGGTGAAAAGTATGATCCGCAACAGTATTCGAAAGCTTATTCATCCCAATAAAACATGCAATGAAGATAAGGCAGAGAAAAAAACACTTGCCTCATCGGAGCATCATTCTTCAAATGGTCATCATTTCATGGAAACAATAAGACATAGTTTACGTCGAAAACCACAAAAGGATATAATTGAAATAGCGTCTACCGAGCCTTCTGTTCGGGAAGTATCCATTATTGATACAAGCGAAAGAAAAATGAAACTCAAATCAAATACAATTCACACAGATTATATAAAAATGCAAGATCTTGCCACGGAAAGAAAGACTTCTTTGCGAAGTAGCATAAGAAAATCTACTCGTGATGTTAAGAATCAAATTATGAAATCTGTTTTTCATAAAAACAATGAAGAGTATAATTTTTCTTAATAACAAAATAAATCTCTTAATAGTTTTAAGAACACCATTTAAGGTATTATTTTTTAAGTTTATTTAACTCTTAAACCAGTATTATACCTGTTCTCTTTGATTAATCCGTCTTTTATTTATTCAAATATAGTTTTGTGTTTTTGAAAAAAATATTTAGCATAGATGCACACATTTATTATTATTTAATTAAAAATATATTGTTTCACTAAAATGTGTGTTTTTATTATAGTTGAATGGAATCGGTATAAAGTTTTGGTAAAGTATTTTAAAAAATGATCTTTGAAATTTGTATTCAGTGGTGTCTGAACAAAATCTAAAATAGAGAAACAAGCATTGTTTTTATAATATTATGTGGTTCACCTTAACATGGCAAATGAATGACATTACTTACTTACTTACTTAAGGTGGCGCTACAGTCCTGTGTGAACTAGGGCCTCACCCAACAAACTTCTCCATCTAGTTCGGTCCCTAGCTAGATGTCTCCAGTTTCGCGCTCCGAGTTGGGTGAGGTCACCTTCCACTTGTGCGCGCCACCTGATTCGCGGTCTTCCTCTACTGCGCTGTCCTGTGGGTGTGGATTCGAAGACTTTCCGGGCCGGAGCATTGGTTTCCATGCGCTCTACGTGACCTAGCCATCTTAGTCGTTGGACTTTTACCCTTCTTGCTAAGTCTACGTCGCTGTACAGCCCGTACAGCTCGTCGTTCCATCTTCTCCTCCACTCCCCTTCGATGCATACGGGACCGTAGATCACACGAAGAATCTTTCTCTCGAAACGACCCAAGGTGCTTTCATCCGCTTTTGTCAAAGTCCATGCTTCTGCACCGTATAGCAGGACGGGGATGATAAGGGTCTTATATAGCGACACTTTGGTCCTTCGAGAGAGAATTTTTCCACTCAATTGCTTTCTTAACCCAAAGAAACAGCGGTTAGCAAGAGTTATTCTTCGTTTGATCTCAGCGCTGGTGTTGTTTTCTGCGTTTACAGCGGAGCCTAGGTAGACGAAGTCCTTGACTACCTCAAAGTTACGTCTGTCGATGGTGACGTTTTGACCAAGACGTCGGTGTTGTAGGTCCTTTCTTGATGACAGCATGTACTTTGTTTTGCCCTCATTAACCGTTAAACCCATTTTTGCCGCCTCTGCCTCAATACTCACAAAAGCCCCATTGACATCACGCTGAGTTCTTCCGATTATGTCAATGTCATCAGCATATGCTAGTAATTGGACAGACTTTTGAAAGATAGTGCCTCTGGTGTTGACGTGTGAGCTTTGCACTATTCTTTCAAGTACGATGTTAAAAAAATCACATGACAGCGCATCACCTTGTCTAAAACCTTTTTTGACATCGAAAGGTTCAGTTAAGTTGTTTCCAACCTTTATGGAGCAGCGTGAATTCTCCATGGTCATCCTGCACAAACGGACGAGTTTGGCAGGGATGCCAAAACTAGACATGGCTCTATACAGTTCGTCCCTGTAGATACTGTCATATGCGGCCTTGAAATCGATGAAAAGATGGTGGGTGTCGATTTGGTGTTCTTGGGTTTTTTCCAGGATCTGCCGTAATGTGAATATTTGATCGACTGTGGACTTTCCTGGTCTAAAACCACACTGATAAGGACCTATCAGGTTGTTGACGATGGGCTTTAGACGTTCACATATTACGGCAGAGAAGATTTTATAAGCGATGTTAAGTAGACTGATTCCTCTATAATTGGTGCATTTTAGAGGGTCTCCTTTTTTCAGGATCGGGCAAACAATACTGAGGTTCCATTCATCGGGCATGCTTTCTTCCGACCATATCTTACAGATAAGTTGGTGCATGCTCCTAACCAACTTATCTCCAGCTGCTTTAAAGAGCTCGGCATTCAAGCCATCCGCTCCAGCGGCTTTGTTAGACTTCAGCTTAGATATAGCAATCTTTACTTCGTCTAAGTCGGGAGGACGGGATTGTTGGCTTTCGTCGTCTATGTTGAATGGATCATCCTGCCTGACAGCGGAATTCGGTTCGTCGTCGCCGTTATACAGTCTGCAGAAGTGGTCCTTCCATATCCTCAGCATTGACTGCGGTTCCACTATGATGTTTCCACTTTCGTCTTTGCAGCCTTCGGTTCTAGGTTTATGTACTTGTGAATTTCGTTTCACCTGTTCATAAAACTTTCGAACTTCGTTTCTGCTTTTAAACCTCTCAACATCTTCGACCGCACGCTTCTCATGCTCTCTCTTTTTCCTTCTGAGAAGTCGGTGTTCCTCTCGCCTCTTCTGCTCATAGAGCTCATGAGCAGCTCTCGTCCTTTTATGCAGCGCCGCCTTGCGTGCCTGTTGTTTGGCTGCATTTGCCTGCCGACATTCCTCATCAAACCAGGGGTTCCTTGTTGGTGGTCGCTTGAAACCCAGCACGTCCGAGGCGGCTTTTCTGAGTGCGTCTTGGCAATGTTGCCACTGGTTTTCTATACATTGTGTTGGCGGCACAGATCTTCGAGAGAGGTTACTTGTAACTCGGTCGGAGAAGGATTTGGCGATCTCTTGCGATTGTAGCCGTTCGACGTTGTACCTTCTCCCAACATCTCCCTGTTTTGCCTTGGGCCTGGAAACCCGAAGTGCTACCTTGGCTACAACAAGGTAGTGGTCCGAGTCGATGTTAGCTCCTCGGAAAGTTCGGACATCCATGATGCTGGAAGCGTGTCTGGCGTCGATCGCAATATGGTCAATCTGGTTGACGGTAGATTGATCTGGAGATCTCCAAGTTCCTTTGTGGATGTTGAGGTGTGGAAAACGCGTACTGGCTACCATGACGTTTCGCCCCGCAGCAAAATCTATGAGCCTGAATCCGTTGTCGGAAGTGTTGTCGTGCAGGCTGTTTTTCCCGATTATTTCACCAAAGATGTCTTCCCTTCCTAGCTTGGCATTAAAATCGCCCAGGACAATTTTAATATCGTAGCTAGGACACTGCTCGTATGTTTTGTCTAAGAGCTCGAAGAACATATCTTTGGTGTTGTCATCCTTCTCATCTGTGGGGGCGTGCGCGCATATCAGGCTAATGTTGCCGAATTTAACCTTGATGCGGATGGTCATGAGGCGCTCGTTGATGCACCTATAGCTTAAGACTTGTTGCCTAAGTCTGGCTCCAATGACGAAGCCGCATCCAAATAAGCGCTGTTGGTTTTCTCGGTAGCAGTCACCATAGTAGATATCGCAGTTTTTCATCCTCTTTTTGCCCGGCCCATCCCATCGTATTTCCTGGATGGCGGTGATGTCTGCTTTATAGCAGTCTAGGGCCTCCGCTAATTCTTCGGCTGCACGTGGTCTGTTAAGTTCGTTGTCCTTAATTCGTTTGCGTTGGTTGTCAGCAGTAAATCCGTCCGTATCCGAGGCTTGTTGGTGCTTCGCAACTATAAGATTTTTACGTGGTCAGGAAGTCACCCTGACGGCACAACCCCCAACCTGGAGGGCCAGATCCTTAGTATAACTCCAAGGACGGGGAGCCGGATAAACCGCTCCTTATAGGCCTGGGCTCCGAATAAGTCGTAGAAGCCCTATAAGGTGTTCACTAAGTAGTTCAACCTTACTGGAACTGTAGACGCCACCGTTGATTCCATCTCGGGAATTCCTCCGCTGCCGTCTGGATAAGGAGAGGTGCCTTAGTGGACGCACCTGTCCCCCCTCTCTCGTTTGCTGCCCCCAACAACTTTCCACTGGGGTTGGAACCCAATCTCCAGTTGAGGTACTAGGCACCCGATGTTCACCACGGGGAGGTGAGAGTAGGAGTTGGTAGACAGAGGTTGGTTTTGAGAAAAACCTGTGGACGCTTGTGTCCTCTTAAATGCACATGTCTACCATTTGAACATGAATGACATTATTTGTATTTTATTGATGAAGGGAGGATAGCATCTTATTCTACCTATTATCCGCAAATACAACATAATCACTTTAGTTCTAGATTTCACTTTTATCTACATCGATTTCTTTTTTTTTAATCAATTGAATTTCTGTTTTCTATATTTCGATTTTTGCGATTTTCAAGTGATTTCAATTCGATAAGTGGAAATTATTTTAAAACAGAAGTAATTTCAATAATAGAAAATAAAATAGACTTGGTTCGTGGAAAGTTTCAGCTTCTACTTTCAATTTGAGGATACGGACAAAGGATTAAAAAAAAAACACCAAGTACGATGTGTTTAAGGCAAATTAAAAAAACAACATATTCCTTAACGGTCGCATTCGGAAAGCTAGTGGCTACGTAGTCGAAATTCAACTAGATTTGTGAATGCAAAACTTCACTACAAAGCTAGTCAACCCTGAGCTGTCATATTAATGACAAAGATTGGAAATCTCAAGTGTGTTCATCAGTTGGAAAAAAAACTTTTGTATACTATTTGGATTTTAAGCAAACAAGAGAGTTTTTTGTCCTCTGGCGATCGTTTCAATTTAGCACCAAGTTCAGCACACAATTCATTTTGTAAGATTCTGGATTTGTTGTGTTCCCTTTTGGCTCAATACATTAAGTGGCCATCAATAAGCCAATATAATGATATATCCCGGGTATGTGTACATAAAATTTTTGACAAATTCAGTTCATCATTTTGAAATAACACATACATAAATATCTAATGAAGGTATTTCGAGAAAAATCAGGAGGTTATATTCCCGGGATCGTTGGTGCGATAGATGGGTGTCACATTCAAATAAAACAGCCGGTCAAGAACCCTATAGACTACTACAACAGAAAAAATACGCATTCGATTATTTTACAAGGTACACTTAATATATATTAATTTGAACAAATATATTTACATAATAATTTCTTTAAAAGGAGTTTGTGACCATCGAGCTGTTTTCATCGATATTTATGTAGGCGCTCCTGGTCGACTACATGATGCTAGTTTTTAGAAATAGTCCTCTCTCTGATCAATTGACTCAATTCTTGCCTGCCGACTACCATCTTGTAGGAGATGCTGCCTACCCTCTAGGTCAAAACCTAATAACTCCCTTCAGTGACAATGGACACCTTCTCGAAAGGCAAATCAATTTCAATACACGCCTAAGCAGTGCCAAAATAACCATACAGCGAACTTTGGGTTTTCTCAAAGGCCGATTTCGTCGATTGAAATATTTGGATGTTTCAAGTCCTATGCTGGCCAATAAAATTATAACAGCTAGTTGCATTTTGCACAACCACATTCATTTATTTAATGAATCTGTAAATTTTTCTGACATCGAATCTGAAAATGATGACGATCTGGGAAATGATTTAAATTCAAGTCAAAACATGGGAAACCAAGAAAGAAGCAGCTGTGCTAGAAAAAGAAACTTCTTGTTGAACAATTTTTAAAAATAAAATATGTACTTTTTTCAATGAATTTTTTTATTTGTACTTTGTTTTGTTTACAAAAAAAGGAACTTAAGTTTGTCTTCATGACTAAAAATCTTATTACTAAACTTATAAACTAATCTTAACCTAACTATAAGCTTTCTTAAAAATAAAAATAACACACTTAATACTAAACAAAAAAAAACAATTCATTTAAAAAATAAAGTATTTCATCACAGTTAAAAACAAAAATTATAGAATTCATTAACAAAAAAAACACACAATAACTCTCCATCCAATCTCTGCAAGTTCTCAGTTATCTAAAAAATAAAATGATATTAGGAGAATATATTTTAAGAAATTATATTAACTTACTTGTTCTATTTTCTTTTTCTTCCTTGTATTTAAGCATTTCGAATTCCAACTTTTTCTGTTTTAGAACTCGCAGTTCCTTCAATTCATTTAGCACCCCTTGTGCGATTTCCACCTTTTCCTCCTCCAGTGCAACTAATTTTGAGCGAAGGGTTGCTTGTTTGGAGGTAGAGGGAGTGCAATCCGAGGGAGCACACAGCGATGAAGGGTTCAGAGAGCTCACTGTTGGCGTATGCCTGACATTAACTTCGTCTTCATATATCAGGCACATTTGTTCGAAGTAGGGCCGGGACATGCGCCCTCGACCTGTGGAAGTTTTTTTTGTTGTTATCCAGGATGCGGTTATACCTTATCTTTAATTTGCCCAGCTCCTTTTCCAGCGAGCTCTCTTTAAAATTGTAGCCTTTACCCTCCATCGCCTCCTTAATTTTAAGGAACACCGTCCTGCGCCTGATTTTTGGGTTTCTTAGCTCATGTTTGTGCCTGTTACATTCTTCTAAAAACAGAAGAACGGTGCGGTGCTCCCAAGAAGATTCTAAAAAATGAAATCTTTATGAATAGGGTATTCTTTTTTTAAATAAGAGACAATTTAATTTTACCTTTCTCTATATTGCCTGTGTTTTCTTGTGCATAATCAAGATTTGTTGGAGTAGACACTGAATCTGTAATAATATTGTTAGATATATTTTTTAGCTTACTGCGTTGAAATAATTTAAGATTTTTCAAAATAACTCAAATTTACCTTCCACCGTATGTTCTGCATTTTGTGCACTCAAACTTTGTTCCATGAATGCTGCGGCATACACTGGATCTGAAACAAAATTGTTAAGTGAATTGTTTTGTTTATTGCACTTAAAAAACATTACCTGTTAAGATTTTATTGCAAATTTCTTCATCTGCCTCTATTTCGTAATTTATTTCTAAATACTGCACAATAAGTTTCATTTTGAAATGTTTGTATCTTTTTTAAATTTTTTCAACAGCTGATTGTGAAACGTCAAAATCAGTGCCAACTAACTTTTTGATTGCAAAAGAATTAAAATTGATCCAATGCAGCTGCATAAGTCGTAATGTTCTCTTATTTAGTTTTTTTTTTCGCTCTGGTAGTTTTAAATTTAAAGTCTTATAGTTTTCATTTTTTTTTAATTAATAAGAATAACTAATTCTGAATGAAAAAATATATGGACTTTATAAACATTTTGAAAAATCACACTGCAAACTGATTTTTTGACTAAATATTTGTTTTTTTAAATAAACTTAATTTTTATTTTTTGAAAATTTCTTTTCCATTAAAAGAAATGCTTGTTTTAATTTGAGCTGTTCTAAGGAAATCAAATAAAATAATTTCTTACGACTAGCCTCTACCATGTTTGAATTCGTATGGAATTATATTAATAGTAATTACAATAAAATATATGTACATACATATGTACATACAAAAACATATTGATCACAAAACATTTAATATTTAACTAACAAAACAATAGTTATTAAAATGCACTTTCTTAAGTCACTTTCCTTTCCGCCTAAAAGAAGGTTCCAAACAAAACCTACTTCCTATAAAACATTTAAATAATCCGCCTTAACTCCAACGTCTTTACCATTTCCTTTTCCTCACATATCGTCATCAAAAATCAGTATAATCGCTAAAAGCTGCGCTAACCGTCGAACATGCGTTGCTCGCTATATTCTCGTAGAGCAAGTCAAGCAAGTTCGCTAGCAAAACCCATTTTTAAATAAATAAATAACATCGCACATTATGCTTTCAAAAACGAATATGGTATGATGGTATAAACCAAAAACACTCTATTACCAAGACCGGAATCTCAGACTGACATTTCGGTTTGCCTACAAGCTAAAAAGCACTAAATGTGAGAAGGTGTGCGTGAAATGATGCAAACAACCAAACACATTCTCACAATTAGTGCTTTGGCCCATCAAAATGCTTCATTATAGTAATCATCCCCATCTAAATGCTTCATTTTGAAAGTTTCATGGCCTCGTTCAAAAACTAAACAATTCTAACCAACAGAATCTGAAGTGCTGACATGGTCTTAAATTGGAAGATTTGTATAGCTTTTTAATTTCAATCCAAATAAATGTTGTAAATGTATATTAAATAAAATAAAATTGACCAAATACATATTTAATGATTTATTAGTGCTGTTTTTTATTTACTTAAATTATTTGCGAACGCAATATGAGCAGCAACTGGTTAAGTATAATTGGAAATGAAGAAAAGTGTAACTTAAAACTTTGTAAAACAACAAAACCGATAATTTTTTCAGCTGTAGTTTGCTTAGAGCATAGGCAATAGGCGGGTGCCTCCGTATTTGTTTGTACAGAAAATGCTACGAGAAGCATACTTGTGAAGTTCCATTGCCAACTTTAGCTAGTTCAGATTCCTCAATTAGATTAGTATTTTCATCATTTAAGCAGTTCGATAATTGCAAGACCAAATTTTAGTTTTGTTTGTTGCAGAAATATTCCTGAAAATTTCTTTTTAAGGGGCTTTGTTAGAGTTAGAATTTTGTTTGTAGTTAGATTTTGGAATAAAAATTTGAGGGAACCATGTTTTAAAAATAAGTTGCTTTGTGTAAAGCAACTTTAAGGAATAGAAATAGGCAATATGGTTACAAACAATACCAACTAAATGAGTGAAATAAATAGATTTAAGTAACTTTTTTTATTCCAGTATGGGGAAACCGAACACCCGATAGAAAAAAACCGGTAAACGCGACAAAATCGAGACTTCTTGGCTAAATAATGTTATCTTTCATGCTTACGCATAAAATTACGAATTTTGTAGCATATGCAAATTTCTAGACATTTTACAATCTGAACAATTAAATATGCTATGAAAAAATTGGCTGCTATTAATGTTAATTTTTTTTTCTAAAAAGTTGATGAAGGTTAGCTGAAGCGGAAATTTCTTTAATTAACATACCTAAAATATTATTGACTTTCTCAAAAATATTTTTCTATACTAACCTCTGCTTTATATCTGAAAACTATTGTTTATGTATATTTTCTTCTATATTCTGTATTTATAAAATGTAATGTAATACCCTTCAAAGAATAATAAGTAAACTTGAACTTTGGTAACTAAACATTTTTAAGGAATGAATGAAAATTATATTTTGCGTTAAACTGTGGGAATTCACTAAAAAAAATTCTGTACGTCAACAATCAACATTCATGTCGATTACTTGATCTATTGAATGAGTTGTGCATGAATTCAGAACGATTTTAAGACGTTTTCATTTTGTGATATTTGTCAAAATTTGTTTTTTATTTGCTCTGCATTTATTCAACAGGTTCGCTATAATCGTTCTGATTACTTTTTTAAAACATTGGTGTTCCTTTGATGCATAGTTTTTTTTGATACATGTACATATGCTTCCATCAATCAAGAATGTTATGGATAAGGTATTTTTTGATTATAATTTTTTTTTTTAAATATAATATTTATTAATCAAAATTGAATTCAAAAATAGTTGCAAGCTTAAATCATTAAAAACAAACTATAAATACATTTGGATTAATTAAATTGATACAGATTTGAATTAGGTACTTGCAAAAAAAAATATTTGGGCCGTTCATTAACGAAAATTTATTAGAATTCAATACAAAAATTGCGCTCGCACCCTTAACTTGATGTATCTTCGAACGCATCTTTGATACAAAAATCCGAGGTTAATTTTGAAATTTGAAGAATTTCGTAGTGATTTTTGTAAATTAGTGAATTAATTATAATAAACTGAAGTTGAACATGCTTTTTCAAGACAAAAAGGTACATTGGTTCACTATCCACAAAATGCCTGCAAAATTAAAGCTTAAAACTGACTTCTTCATCGAAAAAAAGTAAAAAGAAAAACCTGAAAAAAACTTATTAACACCTCCATTTTGTTTTTGCTGTGCAAAATGCCGCTAGCCCACGGCATCGTTTTTTTTTGTTTGTGCTCACATCTATTCATGGATTAATTGTCAAAATTACAAATACAACAATGTAAACAAACGGGTTTTGGAGAGTGAAACGTACGAAAGATTCCGGTCTTGGTAATGGAGTGTTTTTGCTTTTTAGCCGAAATTTTTACACTACGTCGGAGGGGAAATTTCAACTACTTTTGTAGCTAGATTTAGCCAATCAGAACCCCTTGGCTACGTAGCCACTAGCTTTCCGAATGCGACCAATGAATTTTATGATGATGTTTTAATTATTTTTGTTATTTACTTAGTTTCTGAAAATTCTCATTTAGTTATGAGTATTTATTTTTTTTATAACAAGCACACACTCAAGGGGATGTTACTACTCTTATTCCTGAATATTGCAATGACTGGGAAAGGCAGATTGTGGTAAGGCATTCAACATTCGCGTAGTACGGCTAAAGAGTGAATCTCTGTACGGTTGAAATGTTTGAGGAGGACTGCAGCTGGCTATTTCTTTGGAACCGTTAAAATAACGGTCAAAAAGGGTTAGACAAGAAACCTTTCGACGATGTTCAAGCGAAGTAAATGATGATATTATCACCAAACAATTCGAATGCTCTTCGTTTAATAATGTCCAAGAGGCTAAAGTAAGTTTCAGGAGCACTAGGGCAGAGATAGGAGTTATTGTCAAGATGAGGGATGTGTATTAGATTAGAAGTAATTATGATCTATTCTATTTGATGGCTATTCTAGTTGATGGTGCCACTTGAATGGTTTTCAAGGAAGCGTTGGATAACCAAACGGATATATCGTTCGACAAAAGTTCGTGCGTTGGTAACACCATTAAGCTAAAACTTTATCTACTGTGAACAAACCAACTCAAAATTTTACCGCAAAGCAACTTCTGCTCATTCGGAAATGAGATCGAAATTCTTCCAAACTATATCTAGGTATTGTCACTTCATAATAGTCCTCGTTTCTGTTAAGATAGTTTTCTGTTAAACGTAAATCGTTTAAAACCGGAGATTTCGCAAGTAAATTATTAATCGTATAGAATTCCAATTGAGCTAAGAGGAAATTTAACAAAGATTACAGATTAATGTTATCTCTAATTTATTAAATTGTTACGCACCTATCAATTCATCATCGTCCGACGAATCAGTTGAATTATCCAGTAAATGGGCAGCTTCAGGCGACATAAGGGACTTGAAAGTAAGGCAAGTTTATAGTATCTGATTGACCAGCTGCCAAAAATTTGCCTTCCAATTAAGGCAACTTCATTGGAAAGTTGACTGGAAAGTTAGTCAAGAAAAATCTCCCTAACTATCAAGTCAAGTCTACTTCTGTCAAAATGATAGTTGATAATGTTTTTTCATTCAATCAAAAGCCGAACTTTGTTACACTATGATTTATTTACATACATACATATTTTCCGCACAGCTTCATTTAATGTTTTGTGTAAAAAGGTTCCTTGTCAATTGGAAAACAAATAAATAATATTACTTTTCAATACAAAATACAAATCGTGATGGACATGCAGCTTGCCTTATGAATGTTTTTAGACAATAATGCTTTTGTTAGTTTTTGTACTATGAACTTAAAGTAGAGGTTTGTGAAGTAAAGTTCTGAATTTGAAACTCATGACATTTTAAAAACTAACTAGTTGCCTTGGTCAAAATTCACGTTCAAAGAATGAAGTTGACTGCAAATGAAGTCCCTTATGTTGTCTGAACCTGCCCAATGTTTTATCTTACAAAAATGTTGACTTCGAAGCTTAAATGTTCCTATGCTTTTTGTGAACAGCTGAAAGTTGTTTTTTTTTTTTGACAGTTATCTCAATACAGCTATCCAACTCGTTCAAAAAGGTATCTAAAAATCCACCTATCCAAGATACCCTATCCAACACGAGATTGAACGCATCCATTGTATTTGAACTCGAAGTTGTCGTTGCTGTCAAAATGCATGTGTCAATGTCAATCTGTTTTTCCTATTAATCTTGAAAACCCATGCTTTTCTCATTGACAGTTGTATGTTATCTGTAGTAGGTACCCGTGGCATGATGGTTAGTGCGTTGGACTGTCATGCGAAAGGTCTTGGGTTCGATCCCTGCCTATGCCACCTAAAGTTTTTTCACGGGTACTGCCTCTTGCGAGGAATTGACAAATTTTCCAAGAGTAATTCTTGTCATGAAAAGTGCTTTCTCAAAATTTGCCGTTCGGATTCGGCTTGAAACTGTAGGTCCCTTCCATCCCTGACAACAGTACTCGCACACAGGAATGGTTGAGAGTTGTAAGTCACTAGGCCCAAGTTCTCAAACGGACTGTTGCGCCACCCAATTTATTTATTTTAGTTGTATGTTATCTGCCCGGGTTTTGAAACCTTCAACGACATTAGGCGTTAAGAAATTAAACAAAAATATCGTGAATCATTACCATAAAGCGTTACAATGAAAATACCTTCACATTGTTATTCAAGTCCTGCAGTGTACGAAATGGAATTTTTTTAAAAGCGATTGTTGTTTGTTATTGAAACGTAAAAAAAAGTGATACCACTCCAAAATACGTTTTATGTATTTATTTTTTTTTCTGTTGAACTGCGATTGCTGGTCAACAACTATTGACAGAACGAAGTCTTTCCGGGCAACTAGTATACAAACATATAAACACAAATGAAAGCGAAACAAATACTTTTTTTTCAAATACTTTCAAACCTTTAATATATGTATCTTAATTCAAATACAAAATTGTTACACATTATAAAAAACTATTTATAGACCGTTTGAAGAAGAGGTCGCTTCCGTTGCTCAATCGGTTTATAGGCGTGTTGATACACACTTGCTAATCTCCAATGCTCGGGATATCCCCCTTGTCCCGCTCCACCTTTTAGGCTTGTAAATGGAGGAACTAACGTCTCGATATCATAATTTTTCTTGTTATAGGGATTGCGTGGTCTCGGGACGACGAGAACTTTGTTGGTTGTTGAACAAGATCCACCCGACATTGAGCTGCATCCACTGTCAGAGCTCACGACCGTTCCAGCTGCATTAAGTTTTGGTATTCCAGCTCGAAAAGCTAATTTGTACTCCTCTTTCTCATTTGTATCTAAATACGGTTGTGGTCCGACCTTATGACACATTCTTGATGTTCTCCTAAAGAAACCCGGTTGTGGTTCACCATTTTTCTTTGGTCCATATTTTCGACATGAATGTTCTCGTGAGGGTTTCTCATTTTCCTTCGGGTAGTCACTGACTTTGAACATTGAAAGATTTGGCGAACTTTGGTATTGCTTATGATCAAAAGCACTCTTAGAGGTGGAACTGCCGCCACGTGATACACTCTTGGCCCTGGTGCTTTTGCTAGTTTTGAGTTCTATTGGAGATGTTCCACAGGTACATTTGACTGGTTCCGAGCGGCCAGATTGAGCAAAGTCTGTTTTGCGCCTCATGATGTCCTTATCGAAAAACCCTGGTTCTCCAAAAGTGCTCGTAAAGACACCTGCTGAACGACCAGTTTGAGCTTTGGTGGGAGTTCGAGGTGTCTTGACAAAAGTGAACACAGCCGGACCAGCGGAGTCATTCGATCCGTCTATGTGCCGAGCAAGTTTAGGTTCATCAGCTGGATTGTCCGGTCTATAATCCCAACAAATCGCCAAATCCATTGAACCCATTTTCCTTGCATCAATCGAAGAAAACGGACGATGATTTGATTGTACATCTTTGTAAACCTTTGGAACAATTCCACAGGTTTTCGGACGGAATATCTTCATTTTTGTACAATGGGTTGGGCCAGCATTGTAGGTCTTGACCCCTACTCCCGAAGCGATAGGATTCATATTTAAGGCCAAACCCGGGTGTGGAATTCCCTCGGCTTGAAGTTTGCGAAATGCTCTGTCAGCTACACAATCTGGTAACGGCTGATGGTCCAAGTTCTCCTGATGCATTTTTCTTGCCATTTGAAAGTTCGTGTAGGCCGGTATGACTGGTGAAGGTGAACGTTCATGTGGGTTTTCTGTAATGGCTCTATTTACCGATAGATGCATTTTCTCAAAATTGTTCTCAACTTCTTCGTCGGTGATGGTGTTATTGATAATTGGAAAAGCCGATTGACTGGAATTCGGTATGTTTGAAAACTGATTTTCGTTCTCGTGTTCTAAAAATAAGTCATTTGTTCTTGGTTGTGGTTGGAAATGATTATTGTCGCGTTCGTAATTTTGCTGCAAGAGAAGATCTCTCGATACATGTTGTTGGTCGTATGGGGTCTTATCCCCTGGAAAATATTCCTTATCTACAGACTAAATACAAAAATGTTAGTGTTGTTTTTTATTTTTATACAAAATGTACATTAATTTCGAGTTAAAGTGCAAATTCTTGTTGTATCAATTTTGATAGGATCATGGGGATTACTACGGAACGGTTGGGAGAAGTAACTAGTCTTATTGGATTTTCATGTTTTTTCTTCCAATTTTCTTGGACTTACTTTTGATTTTTCTAGTTTTGATTCCTTTTCGCAATCTTCTTCGTCTTCTTCCTTTCTATCGAATGATGTACTGTCGAATTTTTTCCATTTATCTCTTCCGGTTAACTTCCGGTTAATTTCTTCGGCTTTTGCACGTGAGATTTTCCGTGGTAGTTGATGGGTACCTTTAAAGTATCCCCACGGAGAATCTTCAGACCTGATGACATAAAATGTTTATTTTGAAAAAAAAAAAATATATAACGAAAACGAATGCGAGTACCTTTTAACGTTTGGCAACAAATGACCTCTGTCGTTGGCTATTATTTTTGTTGAACATTTACGTTGACGTGGGCGTGGCGGATACCATTTAGGTACTTCCCAGTTACACAGCCGTTGTGCTTTAAACGAGTTTTCAAACTGAAATTTGTAAAAATGTTTGTTTATAAAAATATGTCCAAAAGACAAAAAAAAACTGATTAATTAAAATACAATAAATTATATTGTACTTGTCTCGTATAATTTTGATACTTTTATAATCCCCTTAAAAAATTACTGGTACAACCCTAATTGAATCTCTACCCTCGACCTTCTTACTCGGACAAAATAAAACACCCTTAAATTCCCAATAGTAGAAATCCTCCGATTACTGTGTAATTTTCATCATTGCCTGTTGGTGATATTTACTATGATGATGGGGGTGACATGTGTAAAAACGCATTTAACATAATCCTTCAAAGATGTTGTTTACTTTTTTAGAAATTATTTAGCACAGATAAAAGGAGGCATACCTTCTATCGAAGCCGCATATTTACTTTTCTATTCTAAACAAGTAAATCACATCTAAGCCAGATATCATTTATCATCGATAAAACCAGAAGCAGCAAGTGCCTTGACATAATATTGGGCATATGGATAGGGTTTTGTTTTATCGTCTAGTCTTGTTTAAGAGGAGGTCATAGCATCTGTCTTTTGATTTTGTTTTAACTAATATGTGCAAATAATAATCCCTTTGTAAACTTAAATTATAGTTTTTTTTTGTGGGTGCTTCTGGATAAGTCTTATAATTGATTGTAAAACAAATCAGACCAAGTATAGATCGAAAAGGAAGAAAAAATTGTTAATAATTTGATGTCACACTAAGAATAGGCCCCTGGTCTGCAACTTAAGTTCCTTTATGTCCTACAAACCAAACAGTACATAACTAAAGGATTTAATTATTATTTAAAAAAAAATTCTTCCTCAACATCTGTTTCTTGAAATATGCGTTATTAAAAATGTTTTAAAGAAATAAAAATTACTAAGGCTATAGGAAAACACAACATGTAAATTGTGTGATAATTTTAAAATACAAATCATTTAAGTACCTGACTTACATACATATGTATATATCGGGTTTTCCAATTGGAACTTGACAACTTGAAATTTAATTTGTGAACGCACCCTTTCACTAATCATCGAACTATTATTGGGCAGGTTCAGATAACCTATAAGGGACTGCATTTGCAGTCAACTTCAACTATTTAGTTTTTCAAGTGTCATGAGTTTCAAATTCAGAACTTTACTTGACAAACCTCTTCTTTAAGTTCATAGTACAAAAAATTAACAAAAACATTATTGTCTACTAACTATTTATAAGTCAAGCTACAAGTCCATCACGATTTGTATTTTGTTTTCTAAAGAAATATTACTTATTTCTCTTCCAAATTGACAAGGAACCTTTTTACACAAAACATTAAATGAAGCTGTGCAGAAAATAAATAAATCATAGTGTAACAAAGTTCAGCTTTCAGTTGAATGAAAAGACATATGATCAACTGTTATTTTGACAGAAGTAGACTTGACTTGATAGTAAGGGAGATTTTTCTTGACTAACTTTCCAGCCAACTTTCCAATGGAGTTGCCTTAATTGGAAGGCATATTTTTGGCAGCTGGCCAATCAGATACTAGAAGCTTGCCTTACTTTCAAGTCCCTTATGTCGCCTGAACCTGCCCATTGTCAATTTACGAACGATCAACGTTACAAATTATAAAAAAAAAATTAACCGCATGGTGGTGTTTTTGGGCCGTATTTTTCTTACTATAAATGGCCAGCGATATCGGGATTATTTTTGGCCTGAATTGGAAGATATATGCTTGGACGACATGTGGTTTCTACGGGATGGTCTTATAATCAATTTATTGAAGAGTAAATTTGATGAGAGTGTTGGCAGAAATTTTCGGCCGAGTCATCGAAAATGGGTCCAACGAGTCGACTGCTGCAAACGTGTTCGCGGTGACCATATAAACAAAGTCGAATTCCATTAATAAATGTTCTGATTGTACTTCAAGCCGATAATAAAGTTTTTGAAATATGTCAAATGGTTTAAGTTTTGATTTTGAAAAAAGTTTTAAAGTTCTTATAAAAAAATCTTTATACTTAGTTTCTGAAAATTCTGAAGAGATAACTTATAGAATCTTCATTTAACTCTACAAGATTTTTTAAGAAGCCTTCAATCTTGTTCTAACATGGTTTTAACAAATACGTTTTAGAGTTCGTTTTTGTTGCTGAATTCGAATCCGAATTTAGATTTTAGTTATCTGCTTGTAGTTCAAAAATGTCTGTTTTAAAATTGATTTTATATTTTTTCAACATATTTTAAAAGCTTTTGATAGCCTTATTAGGTCAATTAATTTGTTATAAAAACAAACAATTATTTTGAAACTGTTTTGGCTGTTTCTGTTGAAGACCGTCTTAGGGTCAGAATAAAGATGTGTAGCAAGCTGGAAATTTGTTTATACCTTCCTTTTGGTGTCTAAAACATTCTGGAAAAAGTTTCAAAAAATCTCGTGTCCACGTCTTAAATTATGGACCACCAAAAATGACGAAATCCATTTCTATAGGTCTAATGGTGTAAACGCCTTAACTAAAATTGCCGAGCGGCGAGCATACAATTTTCAAAATATGGATTTCTGGAGCCAACTTCAAAAATGGTGTCATTAGCTCCAGATGAATTACTTAAAGTAATTTTTGTAATTGGAAGAATAGATGTAGTTACAAAAAAAGTGGTTGCAATTTTAGAGCACACCTCCTCGATCCTGGGGTTCTAGACAACTAGTTAAAAGCTTAGACATTTTCATAAACTTTTATTTTTTTATCAACAATTTAATTTGAAAAATTGTTAAGCGTAGTTCTCTGTTTGCCTTCTACTTCTGAAATGAATGAGCGTAAAGGTGGTAACTCCATTTGACCTGCAGTTGAAGCCGAAATAATCATGATCAAGTGATTTTGTATGACGTTTGAATGTCCATAACTTACGTGGACACGAGATTTTCTGAGACTTTCTAAACAATGTTAAGAATAAGGTATATCTTATTCTCTTCTTTTCGCCTTATTTTACTGAACTACCAGTGAATTTCCTAAACTACGTTTAATTTCACACGGCTCTGATACCCGATTCGTCTATAGGTTTAGATAACTAAAGCCCAAAAACAGTGTAGCATTATTATGTTTAAAATAAGTACTTTCACATGGGCTTCAAAGAGATTTGTTGCATGCTCCAGAACAGGCAATCTTCAGCTTTTAGTGGGTGAGGGCATAGGTAGGTAGGTACACTAGTTTGTTTATCAATATAAAGAAAAACAAATACATTGTTATTGTCAGGGGTAAAGGGACAACGTATTCAAAACCCCTTTTAAATTCCCCCAAAACATCTGATTCATTTTGAATTTTCACGCCCTTAGTATTATAGAATATCTAGTTACACAACATTTTACAAAAGCAACCTCGTTTACAATTTTGTTGGTCCCACGCTTTTTATGCATAATAATTTAAAATTATATTTAAATTCAAAATAACAAGAACAACCATATAACCGCAGTCAACACCCGCACAATAAACTCATCACTCAAATTCAAAATCACCCACAATGGACCAAACCAACGCCACGTTTACCATACCCAGATATCGAAACCACTCCCTGACACGCGATCAAAAACTCACTTTTCCAACCCCATACTTTGCAAGTCATATTATCACATCGTTACATAATTAAATTTGCACGGCAATTACATGCTGGTTACCACTGTACGTCTACGTATTTGATTCAACTTTCAACAGCAACAAAAAAGCTCTCCATTCAAATTGATTTTAAACCCAATTACATTTTCACACTTCCGATAAGACAGACACCTATTTCATTCAGATACAGATACAGATGAATAGAAGAAGATCTTTTACGCGTATAGTGCAACTCTTAAAATTAGTTAGCAACAAAATGCGATGCGCCTGCTAAAAGTATCTATTTCCTCGAACCAACAACCAACCCTCCGGGGAATAATTTATCACGTCCAAGGGATTAGTCAGTCAAAAAGTAGTTTCCATCACCAACACCACCCTTCGCCCATGACGAAAAACACGTGTAGAACTTTATTTTTTAAGGGTGCCAGACCATACACGATTAATCTTATGTTTTGTATACTCGTATCTATTAAACGGACTTGACTTGAATTGAGTTGGTGCAGAAAATTTAATAGAATACAGAAAGAAAGCGAAACACTTGTCTTCTTGTCAATTAAAGTAATTTCACGCTTCTGATCATCGCAATAATAGTTCAATATACTCATCTTGGACAATTCAATTGCTATCAATAGTCCTTTATAGCCTTCCAGCAGATGGCATTTCAATTGTCTTAATTGAATTGAACGGAAAATCTGTTTTACCTTTGATGTATCTACAAGTAGGTATAAATTATACCTATGAGAAATACAAAATTGAGTCCTTCTAGGCAAAAAGTCGCCAATAAACTGATTCCATGGTTTTGGGAGTGAAAAAAGCTGAAGATAAATTGGAGTTACCTGTATGTATGTATGGTATATTATTTGTCTTTATACAGATCTAAAAACAAACAAATACTTGGTTACCTGGAGATTGCATGTTAAGAATTCTATATTTAGTTGGTTTACCAAATTTTGTCAGTTTTTCTATGAAACAATAATCTGATTATATCTTCTTTTAATTGACTTGATTTTTTTTGGCAAGGATTCCAACAAAGACAATAAATTTATTTTAACGTTGCAATCGGAGGTAAGTAGGAAAGTATCCTAAAAAGTATGGAACTAATTTCGTTTCTTGAAACAAAAAAGGATAATTGCGAAATTATGTGTTCTACTATAGTAATTATGATAAAAAGTAATGATAATCACATATAAGACTGGTTAATTACTTTTCTTTTGAATATTAAACAAATATATAATTTAATACTTAGATTTCACAAAAGTTGTAACAAGTTGTTTAGATTTATAAAAAGATTTAAAGTATATTTTTTGCTTTGATGAAATATTTCTCTAATCAAAGTCGTTCAAATGATTCATCCGGGTACTCTTTATCAAAAGCAGCAAAGCGTTAAAAAAGACCCTAGATACAAAAACCCGCCAAGTAAATCACAAGATGGAAAATGGATTGGAACCCGAAACGAAAAGCTGATGTTTTTGCTGAAAAACCCGCCAACCATTTTCGCAGCAAATACGGCTACAGATCCCTTACAGTTTGTGGATAGGAACGACCAATGTGAAATTTCTTTTGTCACGCTCAAAGAAGTAAAGAACAAGTGTTTACATTTACATATAAGCAAAATAAATAAATAAATTAATTAGGTGGCGCAACAGTCGGTTGAGAACTAGGGCCTAGTGACTTACAACTCTCAACCATGTGTGCGAGTAATGTTGTCAGAGATGGAGGGGACCTACAGTTTTAAGCTCAATCAGAACGGCTAATTTGAGAAAGCACTTTTCATGACAAGAATTACTCTTGGAGAATTTGTGAATTCCTCGCAAGAGGCAGTGGCCGTGGAAAAAACTTTAGATGGCATAGGCAGGGATCGAACCCAAGACCTCTTGCATGACAGTCCAACGCACTAACCATCATGCCACGGGTACAAACTTCTTCTCTACACGCATTTAAATAAAGTGCGATTATAAGGGGAGGTGAAAGTATGATTATACTAGAAATATATATATTTTGGTACAAAATAAGCACGGAATGTGTCTGCTGTAGCCAAGAGCGTGAGAATCAAATCACGAGCATCAAATCACCATCGATATTACCATCTCAAGCAGCTTGAATTAAATACCGATTTTGGACAAAGAATAATCTGGTCTGACGAAAAGCTAATGCATCCACAGCAGAAAGTGGCATAATTGGAATATTTTTCTTGTAAAATGAGGCTGGGAACAACGTTTCGTCAACTGGTCCTTCTTGGAGCTGCGAGGCTATGGACTTTTTTGTGGTAACCATTGAAGACCGATGTTATGCTCACATTCCAATAAACTATTCAAGCTATATATCAATACACCAAAGTTCGAACTATCAATAAAGTCCTGGAAAATTGTACATATTATTTCAAAATGCTCTACTGCTAAAGTGCTAAGCCAGTCCAGACAGCCACTAGAACGAAGTTGTGATCCATAATTGATAGGAATGTTTGGTCTTATTTTATTGCATTTAAAATATTTTGTATTTGACCCACACCTTCAAAAGCAAAGTACATAGTTTATAGGTAAGTGGAAAGTTGATTAAATTTTTATGAAACTGTTGATATTTTCATATATTTGTATGTTCTGCAAGTGCAAGCTAAACTAGACTATAAGGGTCGCAGTATACAAAAATTAAATACAAAAACTAAACAATTACAGCCTTTTTCTGAAGATAAACAAAACCTCTCCCATTTTGATCCACTTACTCCATGGGAACCAAGTAACAATAAGCGAAGGTACCTTTCTTATATATGTACATATGTACATATGTACATTATGTAAATCACTTAAATGACTCCATATGCTATGCATTGCTAATATAAAAAGCAACCTGTAATCAATATTACTTCATATACGATTCATATGCATTTTTATGTACGTACCTGATTAGCGCTGAAGTTAAAGGCCATCCTTTTCTTGCCTTTGGATGAAAAGACAAAAATTCCCTTTTTTGTTATTTATTGTTTATGTATTTTTTAAATAAAACTTCAAAACCTAAAATTCACATTTGAAAGAAAAAATAAGAAATGAGAACTTCGTGTATAATCCGAAATCCAAAGTGAATTACGGATAAAGTGATGCCTATCCTTTCCAAGAGGAACTGAATATTTAGTAGGATTTAATGTAATGGTTACCCTACAGGAATTTTTCTTTTGCATATTGGAATTCCCCTAACAACTTGTTATTTTAATATTTTATTTTATTCCCATTGAGTAAGGGAAATGATTCCAGAAAATAAGTTTACCTTAGAAGTTAGAAAGGACACGTGTTGAGATACCTATACGCCTACGTCTACGTGTATGTGATTCCTTAACAACCCTTTGCAAAGTTGGTATTGTACTATATGTTTGCTCGATTTTTTGTTTATAATTTTTGTGTTCCTGTTCCAATTTTCCAGGATAGCAACAGTTTAAGGCTAAGAAAAGCTTTTAAAAACAATAAAATAATCAACTCTTTTAATACCTGTTAATGTGTCATAATACCTTATTTATGCTCACTTTCTAAAAAATATGTCTATATTAACATAAAATTAAATTTAAACATTATTATTTGTATTAATATGTACATAAGTATACATTATGTATGTATATACATGTTATATTTTTGCCATTCCAAGAGTTCGCAAACAAAAGCATTTCCTACCTTTTTGAACAAATCTTATTTTCTTTGTCTTTTGTAGATTTTGTATAACTGCTTTATCTAAAGTGTTTTCCAATTAGAGGTTTCATTTTGAATAGTCCGCTCTATATAGGCAGCTGTTACTTTTGTAGCTGGTCTCTTTTGACATTTGACAAGTAAAAACAATACAATTACTAAAAACGGAATAATAAATATTTAATACAAAAGTGTTGAAAAATGTTCAGTCAAAGCTCAGTTTGGGTCGTTGATGAATCACCTCCCCAGTTGACAGCAGTGAAACTAGCAGACAAATTTCAGGATTTGGGACATCTTACTGCTATTAAGAATGAAAACCGTGTGCATCGCTAAAGAGCAATTGAGAATATTGAAAATCAAAGCTTGTCGGTTCCTCGTCGGTCTTTGGACCGTCATTTTACAAACGACATTATACCATATTTCGCATAAAGACTTAGTTCTTCAAGCCCAGATAACACTAGAACTCAAACCGGTCAATCACCTGTAACTTCGTATATACACTGATTGCAATGGTGGATCCAGGGGGGGGGTCGTAGGTTTCATGACCCTCCTCCTGGGAGATAATTTGTTTGTTTTTTTTCGAAGGAATTAACTTTAATTCAAAACTAATCGTATTGCGTTAATGGACATGACCCCCATTATATTTTGAATTATTAATTTTTTGTATATGAAAACAAAATTTGTATTTTACTTCCTTAAACTTTGTTGCTAAAAGTACTACTTTTAGCTGAAGACTAGACCAAGAACATAATATGAATCGGATATTCAGCCCTATTCCAAAAACACAGCACAAATTCATCAACTTTTGACCAATGGACGATCCAGGGGGGGTCATATGAGCCATAAAGCTTATACAGTCAAGATGTATAAGTAAAGATTTCATCTAAAGATTTGTTAGTAATTTAACGACATTCACCAAAAAGCGGTTTGCTGTCAAAAACAACTCAAATTTTTGTTTTCACTCAATTTAGAATTTGAAAAAACTTTAGTACCTAATGCTTTAAATTATTTTCATAAAATTTGTTTCTAAGATGAAGAGCAAATATTCAGGTTCTTAAGAAGAATCCTTGAATAAGAAATCGTCAATTTAAAAATATGTGATTTTTTTAAAACTTTCTCTAAATTTTGTGTTCATAATTTGGCTTCTTTCTACAAGAAAAACATATTTTTGTATTTCTCCAGAAGCGTATCCCTCATAAAACCTTAATTTTTTAAGGTTTCTCAAGAACTAATGGACCGATTTCAATAATCTTCTTTTTCTGTGCAAGCTCTTGTCCATGATCAAATGATCAAATTGATGATGATTTTTGATGATCAAAAATTTCATTTTTTTTTATTTTTAAAAAAATATTAATTTTGTTTACAAAACTCGATAACGAAATTTAAATGTAAAATTTATATCTTTAAGCACTTTATTTAGTGCTTACCAAAAATATTTTTAAGACAAAATTTAAAATGAAAAAAATAAGTTACATTTTTAAATCTTAAAATATAGGAAATATTTTTAAACAGACTTTTTGGAAGACATTAGCAAGTTCTACCGACCCAGTCGTGCATTTTATTGTTTTCAAAATTGATTTTCTGTTGAATACAAAATATCTTAAGATCTTAAAAAAATAAATAAATCTACTTGTGAAGTGAATTTGCTTTGGATGTTCTAGAACTGAGATTTAAACACGAATTTCAATAATATATGTAAATGTCCCAAAAACAGCAAAAGTGACACTTTTGTTAAACTAAAAACGTTTCATATTAATTGATATAAAAGCTTTGAATCTCTTGAGATTTGAAGTGAAAAGAGATTCTGAAACGTGTAATTTGTGAGTGCCACACAAACGTTTCTTCCCAACTTATTTGTTTACCTTAATTTGTTTTAATTTAATTTTTTAGGGAAATTATGTACTTAAATGCACCTATGAATATCCTCAAATTCAAGAACCAAACATTTTCCTCTCTATAATTTTTGAGTTTTGTTGACTTCTTTAAGGTCAAAATACGATTAAGCAGTAGTAGTATAGAAAAGTATATTTTATTTTTCGACAAAAAGCTACGTTTCAAAACAATTTCTTACATTTCTGCGTGAAATGCACCAAAAACCCTCTAAACTATTGTGTTTTAGCCCTTAAGTATGGCATATTTAGAAAACTGATGGAAACTTGGAATGCTCTCATATGTAGGGAGTCATCAAAATTAAATAGTTACAATATACTACCTTGCTGGACAACAGAGTTCTAAAATAATAATTTGATAACTAAAGTTGCCACTTTAGCAATTGAAATCTGTAAATGTAAGATTAAGATACACATTATGTTATTTAAATTTTGTTAGCCTCCTTTACAAAACATTAAAAGAACATTTTTAAGCGGTGAGTAAAAACTCATCTAAGTGTGTGACCCCTCCCCTGATTAAAAGTCTGGATCCGCCTTTGACTGATTGGGACGTAAAAATTCACCTAAATAGTCCTTATTTTAATCACATTCAGTGATGAGATCCATTTTCACTTCGAAGACTACGTTGATAAGCATAACCATCTCATTCGTCCAAATGCAGTGTTTGATAGGGTTTTAGAGCTGACAATATGGCGGTGTACCCGTGGCATGACGGTTAGTGCGTTGGACAGCCATGCCAAAGGTCTTGGGTTCGATCCCTGTCTAGCCATCTAAAGTTTTTTTCACGGGTACTTCCTCTTGCGAGGAATTGACAAATTCTCCAAGAGTAATTCTTGTCATGAAAAGTGCTTTCTCACATTGGCCGTTCGAATTCGGCTTAAAACTGTAGGTCCCCTCCATCCCTGACAACAGTACTCGCACACAGGAATGGTTGAGAGTTGTTAGTCACTAGGCCATATAGTTCTCAACGGACTGTTGCGCCACCCAATTTATTTATTTTTAATATGGCGGTGTGATGGATCTTAGTCTTATGCCATTTTGGTAATATCATTACATTTCGTTCACTGTTCCTATTTAAAAGTAGCTATTCTACCTAGTTTTTTTAGAAGTCAAAAAGTTCTGAACTTCTGAAATATAATTTTATATGTGTAGCTGCTTGGAGCCTTGTATATTAAGTATTTACAACTTTTTCCCTCTTGTCATTCATATCCGCCCGCCCTTTTTAATATACGGGTCACCCTGTATACTTATTTTTTTTTTTGTATTTTCATAATAATTATAAATTTTATATCAATTATCTTTATATCTTCATCATTATTTAACTACAAGGTTTTGTTCCTGGCTATCAAATTGCACTCAACCAATTCAAATCCGACTTCAAAATTACTCTATCACTTAAGGTTTTTAAAAGATTACATTTTAAAATTCGAAAAACCAATAAATATAATGCTTTTTAAGGATATCTTAAAATATTCATTGCGTGTTATTATTAATATTCATTTGTTTTTATTAATATTCATTTGAAATATTAATACAATATTTCATACAATTTTAGAAAAATGTTTGAAAGTTGTTAAATTTTATCTGTCTTGAAAAAACTTGAGAGAAACGCTAAACCATTTGTGCTAAAACGTTTTTCAACAAAAAAACGCAAAACGGATTGAAAGTAATTTTTGTTCTTATAATAAATCCATCGTCTAGCAAGTTTTGATATATATTAAAAAATGAAAAAATTACGTTGAAAACTGGTATTTTTAAAACTTGAGAAGATAGCTGAAATTAAAGTTCGATAGCGAAATCACCTCTAATAATTAACTCCAACGTATTTTTAAAAACTATGAAATTATTAAATTCAAAGTTTGCTGAAAAATGCATGTGGAGTAAAATAAAGACTAAACTAATGAGAATTCCAGAAACTAAGTAAGATACTTATATAATTTAAACTGTATCTAGAATAGTCATACAATTTAAAAATTAAATTAAATTAATTAATGGTTAAAAATTTTTAATAAATTTGTTGAAAGCAATAATTCGATGCAATTTATATTAAGCTTCACAAAATTCATAACGGTAATATCTTACTGCCAAGGCCGTCTTTACTTGCAAAAACGCTGATATATTATTTGCTCACCAATTGTTAATGGGCAATATACATAGATTCCCCGGCACTCCTGAGTGATATTCATCTTAACACCAACCCTCGAAATCTGCGATCTGTCTCCCTTTTCTATATCCCTCATCACCGCAATAATTACGGGCACTTGGAACCAATGTCCAGAATTCTTCGTCACTGCAACGCTGCTATGCTAGTCTTCGACTTTAACATTTCCAAATCCCCTTTACTTTTTCCCTTTTTGAGTCCGAATTCCTCTTCCCTATTAATTTTAAGTCTAATAAAATCAAAATTTGTTCTTGTACATTAAAGAGCTTTTATGTGGGCCCACATTAATTATTTTTGAAAAATGATAACAAGAACAAGAACAAAAAAAAATTGGTAAGTTAGTGTTAAATTAAGTTAAGTTACGTTAAGTTATAGCTTGTATTAAGCTGAATAAATAAATAAATACCCTTTTGAGAACCTTGGGCATTTTTCGGAAATGGTTCCCCTGTATGATTATATAAAAACGTAATGTTGTGTAATAAAGGTATACAGAAAAAATCACATAAATTTGAATTAATATTTTTTCTTTAATTTTTTTAAATAAATAATAATTTTCAAATTCATTAAAAAGATAAATAATTATTGCAGCACTTAAAACATAAACATAAACAATGTAAAAATAAACAACATTTAATTAATAGAAAAATAAATAAGTTATTCAGAAATTAATTTAAACAACAATGTACTGATATACAAAAGAGAGGATTGTTTAGTCTCCTGAAGTCAGATTTTTGAATCGAAAAAAAAATCAAGACTTTGGACAATCTTCGTATACGAACCTAGTCGCTGTTTTAAATAAACGCTTAGAGTGTCGACAATGGGAAGAAAGGTCAGAAAGCAAACTGCATATCCATTTAGTTAGTTATGTATGCATGTATGCAGGTGATTTATATTTCTGTTTTAATTTGAATACATATAATTTCGCAGGGAATGTGATTTAAAATGTTCAGCAAAGAAAGTACGAATTCTAACAAAAATTACATATAAATATGGCCCAGGTGCCTCCCCCAGACGAAGACCATTTCAATGTTTCAAAATGGAAGCATACCAACTGATGCCTCCCAACAAAATATAAATGTATGTACATACTTACCTCTGCTATAAAAAGATACACACCAACCTATATACATACATACATACTCGTATATTACTATTTGAAAAGACGGTTGACGAAATAATAAAATCCAAAGACGAATATGCTAAAAATGTTTTTAAATTGTACTTTTAAAGCAATTTTTCGTTTATTATGGTCTAAGATTAAAAAATAAAATCAATAAACTAAATTACAATTACAAGTAAAAATTATAAATTATCACACAGTTGATTATCGAACTAGATTTAAATATTGTTTTATTAGAGAAACAAAAAATAATAATTTATGTTTCAAGAACATGATTCAAATAGGCAATATAACAAATGGCAAGTTTTAGAATCTCGATTTTTGATAGCTTTTTATCAGGTGGAAGGGTTGGAAGCAATTTACGAAGTTCAGCAAATGATACATTGAAAGCCTCAACTCGTATTCGCTCCCGTGTAGCATGGGCAGTACGATATTTAAGTGTTGCTCGACGACGTCGACGACGTTCTTCCCTTGACAATCCCACCAATTCCGATGGATCCAAATTGGTGATTGGAGTAGTTCGCCGCCGCGGTGTATGTGGCGTCGTTTGGGGAACATTTTCACATGGCATCACGACATGGTCTTCAGGAATATAGTAGCTTCCCAATGCGATGCTCTGAGATGGTACCAAATGGGTCATGTCATATACCATGTTTGTTCTGCAAAAGAAAACAAAAAAAAAAGACATGAAGTACGAAATTATTATAACCCCTTCGAACTTCAATAAAGAACTGACAAAGAAACATCACACGTTTTGTTTGAGGGCAGGCTGTTAAATACAATAATTTGAGACGAATTTCTACACCCTTGAGGGTTAACTATAAGTAGGTATTTAAGGTGGGGGATGTTTTATTTGAGTTGTTCTACAAACACAATACACAACCCTCGGGTTAGGAAACATTCTTTTAGAGACCGCACTTATAGATATTTTGTTTTTATTTTATTATTATTATTCGTCATTCGTGGCATATTTTAACACCTAGAATAATAACTGGTAGGTTTGTATACTTTAACAGCATTGATTCCCTTAAGGGCATACATATATAAAAGGGTTTTTTTGGATGGGATGTTATATCGACCTATTGATCCAATAATCTCATAAGCAATAAAATTTAATATTTATCGAAATAATTCGCAGGGATTGAATTTTAAATGCAACATGTACCAATGTTTTCCCAAGTTGTCGCATGTATTTGCAAAGAAAACTTCAGACAGAATCTAAGCTTTAAGATAGCGAACCAACAAATTTTGTAATTTATATTTGGATTTTGGACTCTGCAACTTGATCCTTTTTGGTCTTGATTTTTTATTTGAAGACAAACATTGAGTTGTAGCTATTTATGATTCCAAGTCGACGATGTGTCCTTCATAATCTAGGCTGTCGGGAATAAGGTTTTTCTTACCGTTGCAATTTGGAAAAGCCATAATTGTCTATCTTTCTTTGTGAGTTCAAATCTAACATATTCAAATTAGAGCGCAAGTCCCCTAGAAACTGAATTCTTTTGACATTTTGCAATTTGCAAAAATGGGGCAAATTCCGTATGAAATTTTGTGTATGTTTATAACATGAATTTACTCCTTGTCTTTCGTGTTTTTAAAATTTTAGTAAATAGATTCAAATTATACTAGTGCCTCGTGACTTAGAACTCTCAACCATTCCTGTGTGAGAGTCATGTCAGGGACGAAGGGGACCTACAATTTGTATGCCGAATAAGAACGACTAATTTGAGTAATACTCTTGGATTCCTCGCAAGAGGCAGTACCCGTGAAAACATTTTTAGTTGGCACAGACAGGGATTGAACCATCATGCAACGGTTACTACTAAGGAACCTAGCAATTACGTATAAAAAAGCGGAATGTGGTTCACATTGATGATATAATTCCGCATTGGAGCCCGTCAAAACTTTTGCCAACATTTTTCCAAAATAATAGCCAAATTGCGACTTAAGGAACTTTAAAATTTAAGCCAAAAGCAATTGAAGCAATTCTGTAGAAATGTTCGAGACGTTGAAACAATTCGATGGTTTTATTAGTCGATTTCTCTATACGTGTTCTAATGATATGGCCAATGAAAATGGTCTCAACATTTTCAATTTGACAAATCGTTGCGGATTTTACAAAAACTTTTAACATAGGAAGTTTAAAATATTCAACTTTCTTTTAAATGTGTAGTAAAGGAGGAAATGAATATTTTTTGAATTATTGGTGATTTAAGCGATTAAATGTCTTAATGTGATTATAGGGTGGGTCATTCAGTTGATACTTTTTGAATTAGGCGCCAGTTATAGCTATCATTGGTTTTCACCATTGAAAACAAACATTGGAATTTTATTGATAGGTCGTTTATAGCGATCATTCGAAATTTCTGTCATTGGAACAAAATTCCTGATTGAAATCAACCGAAAAATTTTTACTGACAGAAATCTGTCATTGGAACTGTGTGAAATTGGAACACAAATCAGTGGAACGATTCGTTTCACTTTTGAACATAAAGGTATATGTATCAGCTGTTCAGGAAAATGAATTTCCGCCCGGAAAATAGAAAAATACATTTTTAGAGAAAAGTAAATGCTCAATAACACTTCATTTTCTCAAAATAAATTCTTTGTGTGATCGATCAGTATATAATTTTCATTTGTAATCAAAGGAAAACACAGTCAAATATCGATTCAAACATTTTTTTTCCGGATCGATTTCAATGATAGCTATAAGGCGCCAGTTATAGCTATGTATCATTGGTTTTCATCATTGAAAACAAACATTGGAATTTTTTTGATAGGTCGTTTATAGCTATCATTAAAAATGTCTGTCATTGGAAAAAAAATTCCTGATTGAAATCCACCGAAAAATGTTAACTGACAGAAATCTGTCATGGGAATTGTGTGAAATTGGAACACAAATCAGTGGAACGATTCGTTTCACTTTTAAACATAAAAGTATCAGCTGTTCAGGAAAATAACTTTCCGTCCGAAAAATAAAAAATACAATTTTAGAGAAAAATAATTACGCAACTAATTTTTTTTCTCAAAAAAATTCTTTGTGTGATTTCTGATCGATCAGTATATAATTTTCATTTCTAATCAAAGGAAAACACCGTCAAATATCGATTCAAAAAATTTTCCGATTCGATTTCAATGATAGCTATAACTGGCCCCTAACTTGCCCCTTATGAGTTTTTTTGAAATAGTAATTTGTTTCACGCTCGACATCTTTACAGTATAATAAATATGAACAATTTGGAAAATATTGTAAAATTAATTTAATTCCCAAACGGGAATTTTTTGAAAATAAGTTTTGGACGAAATTAAGCACCCACCGAGCATGCTATAACCAAGTTTGTTCAAAACAGTGGACACAACTAATGATTTCTGTCGTCACGCCTAGAACAGTGCTCTCAGACGGGAGTGCGAATGTGTCACTTAGTAGTCAGTAGTCGAGAATTGCAGTTCACGACATCAACGCGCCATCGATCTCAGCTCAACATTTCACATCAAGGTCTAATTGACTCAGCAATTGAATTGCACTACCATACGCTTCCTGTCGTTTCGCAGCTTTGGCCTCAGGGCAACGGTTTTGAAGGCAAAATAATCTTTTCTATAGGCGCATTTTCATCTCGGTGGATACGTTAACATTAACGAAATTTGTCGAGAAGCTAACGCATCCACACAAAGTGACAATGTCTGTGCAGATTGTGGAGCTATGATCTTGGGCGTTAGAGAGCCATGTAGACCAATTTTTTTCTGAAATTGAAGAAATGGCTTTGAACAATCTGTGGTTCATGCAGGAAAACGCCCAACCCATACCAAAATTGATTTTTTTTAGCACAAAATTACCAAATGGTGTTATCGGCCTACTTGAGGATGTCAATGCAAGACCACAGAGTTGTGATTTGACCCATATCGACTTCTTCTTGAGTAACCGTGATAAGGACTGATGTTATGCTAACAATCCAAAAATGATTAAAGCACTTAAAGTCAATATCATTCACGAATTCCGTTAATTACAGCCCGAAAGAATAAACAAGGTCTTGAAAAACTCTAGTGGCAAAATGCTCTGCTTCGACGTTGTGTTCCATAAATTAACGGAAAGGTTTGATTACTAACAAAGCCATAATACGTAGAAACATTTTAATTTTGTTTACATGATTGCATTTTGAGTTAGAAGTCCGTATTAATATTAAATGAATGTAATTATTACATTTCATTTTAAATTTATCTTTTCAAAAATTATAATTTAACAACAAAAAATATTGAGTTAAAAAGACCAGTTTTTTCGTAACAACGTTTTTTGTGAAGCAACATTTTTTTGTTTTATTTTTCAGACGTGTGGTGTTCAGCCTGAAAATACTTTTTTTCGGAGCTGGTCCATGACAGCTGTCACTTGACTTATGTTCATGTTTGGTTTGCCATTTCATAATGTATATACTCACTCCTAAACACCGTTTCCAAATTATGCAACTTTATTACCAAAGTAAAGTTAGTGCGTAGGACTGTCATGCAAGAGGTCTTGGGTTCGATCTCTGCTTGTGCCACCTAAATATTTTTCTCACGGGTACTGCCTCTTGCTAGGAATTGACAAATCTTCCAAGAGTCTTGCCATGAAAAGTGTTTCTCAAATTTCGGGTTTGTATTCGGTATATAATCTGTAGGTCCCCTCCATCCCTGAAATGACTCGCACACAGGAATGGTTGAGAGCTGCAAGCCACTAGGCCCTGGTCCTCTACGAACTGTTGCGCCACCGAATTTATTTATTTTTATTACCAAAGTAATGGTTCGGTTCATGCGATGCAACAAAACAACAATTGATTTATTAAAGGAAACGTATGGTGAGCGCCAAGATCGTGTGATTTAACACCGCTAGAGGCTGGAATATTTTTTGTGGGGTAATGTGAAGTCGCTTATTAACGCAAATAAGCCCGAGAAGATTGACACAATAGAAAAGAATATTCAGCGTGTTATTGCTGGCAAACTGGTCCCAATTGCTGCAAAAAGTGGTAAAAAACTGGAATTTATTCGAGACAGCCGCCGAGACATAATGGAAAACACTAATCTTTTTACTAAAGCTAAATTCTTATGAATAACATTTAATTATATGCGGTTTTATTTCTTCTAGGAAACTGCATGTTAAAAAACACCCTTTATTATATGCTAAATGTCAATGAAAGGCCAGGCAGCAAATAAAAATAAATTACAGTGAAAATGAAGGTAGGTACTTCACTTTTGCACAAGTAAATTTTATTATTTAATTTTTAAAAACATTTGGAATGGTTATTTTTACGAAAGGTAAAGAAACTCACTATAAAACATATAAACTAAAAAAATTTTCACATAAATTCCGATACGCTGTACTTATGTAGGTATAAGAAAAATCATCTCCTATTTTACTTTTAGAAAGTAGAAAATATACACAACGCACTTTCTACATATTTGTACCAAATTCTGGAACCAATTCGGTTCAAATTGATTCAATAAGAAGTCTTTTAGAATAAGGAAAATGTGTACATTTAATTTTTTCAAAGATTTTACTTAATGTTTTTTTTTTAACTGTTAATACTTTGCATTTATTATAGGTACCTACATATGTGTTAGAATAAATTTAAACATTGATTTTTATTTAATTTTTTTTTTAACAGGAGTAAGAAAATAGTTAGATTACCATTAAATTATAAACTTCACTGTTCATATACATACATATGTATGTTTGAAAACTTAGTCTTTAGGAACAAATATTTAAAAAAATTAGTTTTTAAATACCTTTAAATTTAATTATTTATTAATCCACAATATGACTCCAAATAAATTTAAATAAAATGTTGTTCGCAATCACTAACTTTTTAATATCCGAATAACCATAGAGTTCTTTGTGATGTGATATCTCAAAATATACTGTGAAGCAAACCATTTTGCAACATCGATTTATACAATTTTTTGAGTATAGCATTCCTAAATTGGGAAGCAGGGGTTGGTTATCACCATGAAGAGGCCATTTCCCAACCCTTAAAAACGAGATATTTTCTTTCATCGCTTTTGGTGCACAGATGAGCGCTTTCATCTGAGCACATCCAATAAGCATCATCTGTTCCTCACAAGATGGAAGAAATCCCGCCCATTTTTCTCTATTATATGTATAGATACGTCAAAGGGAAGGTATTAAACCTTTTTACCATCTTTAATGTAAAAAAAAAACGAATATTCACTGCCGAGCATTTAGACAAAAAATAATACATATACAGGGTTAAATAAATAATTAAATCACTTTTAAAAATAGCATACAAAATGTTGTATTTATCTTAATAACCAAATTTGTTTTAGATTGTTTAGATTAAGAAGACAAAACAAATAAAATTAATTTCATTAAAGCTCAAAACTCGGTAAATAATATTAAAGCTTAGCTGCACCAAATATTTCAAAAGGTAACTATTTTATCCCTGTAATTACTCGCATACAGGAATGGTTGAGAGTTGTAAGTCACTAGGCCCTAGTTCTCAACAGACTGTTGCGCCACCCAATTTATTATTTTTTATTTTTAACTATTTTATGAATTATCATATTCCCACACAAATCATGTTTGGAATATAATATAAAGGGTGTTTTTTAGAAGTGTGGTTTCCAAGAAGAAATAAAACGGATATAATTTAATGTTATGGAAAAGAAAAAGAAAAAGAAAAAGAAAAGACCAACTCAGAATAACAATTATTAATCTTTGTTGGTAAAAAAAAACAACATTATAGAAGTTCTCTTTAAATTAAATGCAATGAATAAGAATATGAGGCCATCATATCGTTCCTTAACTCATTGTTGAACTGTCAAATATAACTACATATTTGTAACTATCAGGAGCTGTGTTTACAAAAAAAATATTTTTTTTTAGCTTGGGAGAAAACAATTATGCAATAAACCAATATTTTTCGTTAGTTTTTCCCTTTTCTTTTCAACCTTTTATTCCAATTATTTGATAAAGGATATATTTTAAAACATAATTATACATTATTAACCTTATTAGCTTTTTTTCTCTCATTATTTACATATTTAGCAAATTAAAATTATAAAAACAGATTTTTTTAGTTATGATATTGGTATAGATCAACAATTAGTCGTTCCTATTAAATGATTCTAACAAATGCCAACAATTCGTAAAATGACATTTAAACAATTGCTTTTGACATAAAAACAAGAGTTAACAATTGTACAAAATAAAGATCTCATTTATAGCTCTATTTATAGCTAATCTCCATTATAAAAATGTTTTTTTTGGATATTAGCTTATTAGAGTTTAATTTTAAGAAAATGATTAGTACAGTTAAATTAATTCTTATTTCAATTATAATTTTAAACAACAACGCATTTGAAGTTAAATGTATTTCGTAAAAATTTTAATAATACATTTTTATTTTTCTGAACAGATGACTGTCAAATTCCATAAAAATAATCAAAAAGCGGTGAGATAATGAATCTGCCAAGTAGTAAATCACAACAAATCCGAGAAAAACTACCGTGGAAGCAATTGGTGCCTATTCCAGTTTTCGAAACATGAATAACTCTGTAACTTCTGATATTTTGGTACTTTATTCATGAAATTCTTTAGTGTTCAAATCAGTGATGGATTTACGCCTAGGCCCGTGAGGCCCAGGCCTAGGGCGGCATAATTTGAAGGGCGGCAAAATTTATAAAATGCTTAACACTTGAAAGCGTTTCTACATTTAAACATACCTTAATGAAAGGCACAAATATATTTTCGGTCTAAAGTTTCGGAACGCATCCAAAATCGTAACTTATGTTTACTTAAGGTGGCGCTACAGTCCTGTGTGAACTAGGGCCTAACTTCTGACTTCTAACTTCTTATTTCTGTTTGCCAATTTAAAAATTCAATCTAGAAAATCTATGTTAAATTTGAAATTGCGAAAACAAACAAAACAGAACTGTAAGATAGAAAAATCTCACCTCATCTCTTTGTTTTTGTATCTGCAGGGATCAGTAATACTGATGATGCAGACTTTAAAAATTCTAGAAATGTTTATAGTGATAAAACAAGGTATTGTTTCAAAAGTTTATTTCAACGTACGCAAAAATGGAGAGATTCAACGCCGTGAGTGGTAGATTTATTTAGAAACTAAAGGCTCTGTATTTTGTATTCCATGCTTATTATTTGGTAGAAGTGGTGAAATGAATGCTTTTACTGACGAAGGATTCCGTGTCTGGAAAAAATCAAAAGCACGCATCGAAGAACATGAAAATTCTGACTTTCACAAAACTAAAGATAGTCATTTTAAAGCTTGAGTAGTAGTTCACGGGCGTGTTGATCAAAATCTAATAAAAAAACTCGATGAAGATATTATGGAAACAAATTTTTTACCGAGAAATTGCAATTATTAAATCACTAGCAATAAGAGGCTTGCCATTTCGAGGAAATTCAGAACGAATAGGAGATCCTCATAATGGGAATTTTTTAGGAACAGTATGACTCCTTGCTAAATTTGTTCCATTTTTATCTGAACATTTAAAATTGTATGCACACCCTGGTAGTGGGAATACATCGTGTTTATCTAAAACAATCTATGAAGAAATTATACTGTTGATTCAAAATAAAGTACTACAACAAATTTCTAGTGAAGTGCAATCTGCTAAGTATTTTGGTATAATTGTAGATTCTACGCCTGATTTAGCACATGTCGATCAGCTTACTATAATTATACGATATGCATGTACGTGGTAACGGTGAAATTGTTAAAAGGTTTCTAGAAATTCTACCAAATATCGGCCATAAAGCTAAAGATATTAAAGATGTATTGTTAAAATCTCTAGAAATACTTTACAAGAACTATACAATTTCTTTACTATATCTGCTTATCGTTGGGAAATCTTGGTGCAGCGTACAAATTTAAGAATAAAGAGTCTTTCTCAAACTCGTTGGTTTGCTCCACATGATGCATGTTACGCATTAGAAAAAGATTGGTCTGCAATAATTGATGCACTGGAATTTATTGCCGAAAGCAGAGATGAGAAACCGACTACGCGATCTGAAGCTACGAGATTGCAGCGAAAATTACAACATTTAGAAAGAGCAATCCTAGTCGTTGTCTGGAATGTAATTTTAGGTCGTTTTAATGCTGCTAGTAAGAAACTTCAAGAATCTCAAGCTGATTAATCATCCGTTGTGCAGATCTATAGACATGAGAGACAGAAAATTTTCTGAATATGAAGAAAAAGCTAAAGCACTGTCTGGAGTTCAGTATTATTATCGTTATGATACTCGTCGCCACCAGAAAAATGCAGCCAGATGACTCACGGGTAAATGAAAGACCACCTTTTTCTGGACCAGAAAATGTTCGCACAAATGTTTATTACTCTATTTTAGACACTCTTAGCCTACAATTAGCCGGGCGTAAAAGTGCATCTGAAACACTTTACCAACACTTCAATTTTTTCGACAATTAATGTGAAATAGATACAAACGAGTTGAAAAATCATGCCAATAAACTAGTCAATAAGTATCCTGACTATTTGGAAGCGTTAGACAATGAATGTATTAATTTCCATTATCAATTTAAAGATTCCTTAGCAAAAATAGAAAATGCCATGTATTGCATTCGGGGAGTCTTCTAGATGTTTATTCAAATTTAAAAATGTTTGAATTGATTAATATAAAAAAAAATTATTTATTATTTGTCTATCTAAGGATTATAACTTATTAATCTTTCATGTTAATTAATTATATTTATAAATTATACTTCAATAAAATAAAGTTATTTTGAAAAAAAAAAAATATTGGATACAAATTTATGAAATAAAATTTAACAATAAGGGCGGTGCATCGAACGGGGCCTAGGGCGGCAGCAAGCCTAAATCCGTCACTGGATCAAATTCTATAGTTTTGAAGTTACACTGAATAGTTAAATTTTGTGAAAATCGAAGTTTCAGAAAAAATGGCAACACTTACAATATCATAATGCAATTCATTTTTAAACTCAAAATCCTAAAGAAATAAATTCAAAAACAGTTTTACTCTTAACTAAATAAAGGAATATAAGATTTCATTAATTAATTCAAAATGTTCATTAATAAAAACAAAATGTTCATGTGATTTACCAATTCGATCGCTTAAAATGTTCATTATACATCAATTACAAAGAATTTGGAAAAACTTAAACTTTTTCATAGTTCCCCTTCATATATGTAGTTATGTTTCTTTTGTTGTTGAGCAAAATAAATTGTACAATACATATGTACATACAGTTGCTTATTCCTTCGGGTAGCTACATTTTTCAGAAGTTTAACCTAGTAAGCATTATTTAAAAGTGAAGCAGCTACATATATATAAAATAATTGAGATTAGTGTATTTAAAATGATATATACATATTTTGTTAAATAAGTCTTGAAAAATTATTTAAAAATATCTTGTAGTGCTGTAGTATGAACTTAAATATAACAAAATGTCAAAATAAAAGCTATTTTAGTATGAAAAGTTCTCATAAAAACTGTGTAAATACAGAACGTTGAAACACAATATTGCATTCAAAAATCTGGTCTTATATTGGAAATAGCTCGGATTAAAGATTATTTAGTATTGAAAAGTTGACTGTTTTATTTAGCTATTTTTTTTTTTCAATGACTCTGAGTAACCTTAGAACAGCAAGTATCGGGGGAGAGTACGATAACTTTGGCGACAAAGTTTAATGACGAATTTGTATAGAACAGCTAAAAACAAGCATTTTTTACTATGGGAGGGGGGGTCTATCTCCCCCCGTATAGGCGGTAGGGGCAATTTAAGAAATATGTGCATTAAATGGAACAAAAATAATTAAAAAATAACGGTAATACTTACAATTAAGTATTATACCTTTTTTTAAAGCCAATATTTTTGTCTATTAGCTTGTTTTTAAATCAAGTCAAAACTATGCATAGTTTTTGAAAAAAATTGTTTTAAACTAAAAATGTATGCAAACAAAATTTTAAAAAAAGGTTTAAAGTGTAGTTTTTCAAAACTTTCAAATTATCTACTGTTTTTTTTAGAATTCATTGCTCTTATTTGTTTTTGATCAAAAACTGAAAACTAGATGACTTTATGTCTTCTAGTTCTTAAGAAAATTGAAAATTACCAAAAAAAAAATATTTTAATTAAATTTTTTTCCTTGCTTAAGTATTAACGTAGTCTTATTTTGATAGTAATAATCGAATATGGATTAAGATATACCTAGGGTAAATTAATTTTTCTTAAATCCAGCTTATTTAAATGCAAAAGAAACTTTGCAAACACCCCATCTTGCACCCACCGAACCGTGCCCCCTACCCCCCTTGCACGCACTCCAACTTGCACCCACCCCAAATCCTATAGTGTTCCCAAGCAGGGGGGTTGCAGATGCCACTGTTGCATACACCCAAACTCGCACCTACCATTGTTACTATCAAAATAAGACCACTCAAGCAGAAAAAAAATAATTAAATTAAAATAGTAGTTGTGGTTATTTTCAATTTTCTCAAAAACTAAAAGACACAAAATCATCTAGTTTTCAGTTTTTGATCAAAAACAAATAAGAGCAATAAATTCTGAAATAAAAACAATGGTAGATAATCTTGAAGTATTGAAAAATTACACTTTAAACCTTTTTTTTTAACTTTTTTTACTCAAATTTTGAGTTTAAGATTAAATTTTTCAAAAACTACGCATAGTTTTGACTTGAATTAAAAACTGGCTAATAAAACAGCTTTTAAAAAATGTATAAAACTTAATTGTAAGTATCACCGTTATTTTTTAATTATTTTTTTCCATTTTAAATAATAATTTTTTTTAAATTGCCCCTACCGCCTGAACGGGGGGAGATAGACCCCCCCTCCCATAGTAAAACAATGTTTGTATTAAGCCCCTCTACCAAAAACCGTTATTATATCTTGTCGCCAAAGTTATCGTACTCGTGCCAAGTATCGCCTTAGAATTACACTGTCTCTGAAGTCAATACAAATTAAACTTTTGCAATGATATTTAATATGTTTTCCTTTCAAATAAGAAATACAATTTTAATGGCTAAGATGATTTTCCATAAATGACAGTCAAAATGGACGAATTTGATTTATGTAAGTTATAGTCAAATTCTTAGCTAAAAATCTGTCACAAAAAAAATGTGACAGTCATTTTTAAACAAATATATCGTTTCTCATGCAATATGAATTGATCAACAAGACATTCTTGTGGTCGAAGCTTACGACAAGAAAAGTAGGAAAACTATAACTAGTCAGCCAATTTGGTACTTTTATTTAGAAATATTTTAGGAACCACTTTAAAATTTCACTATGATAATAAACAATTTTGAAAATTCTTGTCAAAAAGAATATTTCAATCGAATTGAATTGATCTGAATTACAAAGACGGAAGGCTCGACGATAGTCGATTTGACTATCACTTATCACCTTAGCCGATTTCACCCCTGATTCTCTTATAAATTATTTTCTAAAGGTGTAACAAACTACGCCTCTAGACCCTGAACAAATTGATATTGATGTATGTATGTCATTTATTTAAATAACAAAGTCCTGCATAATATTGTAATACTGTGAGCTGTTCCGAGTCAACTATTCTTCAAATTTTCTATCGGATAATAAATAACATTCATATACTAGATATGAACCGCTAGTCGATACATCATTGATATAGTAGATATAGACTGCCAGTCGAAACTTACTTATACAAAACCCTTACAAAAACTTACTCTTATACAAAACCCGTCTTGAAATTGATTCCACGTCTTTAGCTATGCTTTCCCTCTTGTAGGTTTGGCTGAAAATAAATACGATTAATTTTCAAACGCCATCTGTTGTTTCTGCGCTTCAAAAGGTTTTTTTTTTAAAGAAATTAAGAACATCTATTGCTATAAAGTTTGACAAATAAACAAAATACAAAAATCGAGTTAAAAGGTTTCTCTATATTTCCGATGAGCCTACAGAAGCAGAGAGAAAAAACTAATTAGTTCTTTTCTCTCTGCTAGTTGGCAACAAGCAGTCCATATCTAATTCCACTTACTAAAATATGATTCCCCCCTTGCAGCTCTCTCTAGGCTTCAACAACCTAAGAACATATATGAATATAAAGTTTGGTAAAATACAAAAATCAAGTTACAAAAGTTTCTCTATATTTCAGCTGGACCTACAGAAGGGCTAGTACTGTTAAAGAATAGTTAACATCAATGCGAAGTTGACTACCAGCATAATGGTAAATTATGTGAACTTTTTTTAAATACCTCGAAATTTGTTTTGTTCATTACAGTTTTTTCTATGGAATTAAATTATAAGACCAATTTGAATCCATTCGATTATTTTACCCAACGACCAATTATAGTATTAGCTGGCCTTAAGAACACGACTTTATACCTGAACTCTGACAGTAGTAAGAACAGTTCAGCTTTTCACCACACAACCATCAAAATCAGCTGATTGGTGTTTCGTAACGCCAACCTAACTTTTTATGTGTTTTTAGTAAAATTCGAGCGCATTTAATTTGTATATTCTATTATTATATTTAATACTTACTAAAGAAAAAAAAAGATGGAAGTTTCGAAGCTTCTTCAGGCTTTAAAGTTGTGTGTCCAGCCTGTGCGAACGTATGGAAAGCATAATAAGAAGTATGTCTACACTAATGGAATCAAATACGAAGGAATCTATTACTACCCACGGTAAGAAAACCTTCAACTATAGAAAACCTAATTAAAAATTGTTGACTTGAAAAATGAATTTGCAGAACCCAGGACCATCAAGATCCACCAATAACTCCAGCCAAGCTATTTCGTGTTCAACGAATAAAACCCGTCAAAGGAAATCCTTACTGGGAAAAACGAATCTTGAAAGATCTTGGACTAGATGGCAAACAAGGAAACTTCACCGTCGTCAAAAATATCCCCGAGAATAATGCCAGACTATGGAAGATCAAGCATTTGATTAAAGTCACTCCAATTGTATTTAAATTCGGAGAGCCAACAGAGAATGACATCAAACACACTATACTGAAGGAAAACGGCGAATGTATTGTTACCAAAGAAATTGGACAATTGGAAGAACGTTTCGATGCCACTGAAAAATTCGAATCTGATCCTAAAAGACTAGACACCGAATTATTGAAAAGAGATGCGCGTCTTAAGTGGCTAAATAATTGGTAAAAATACAAAGAATAAAACAAACTTTCTGAAAAGGTAAAAAAAACAACAGTTTATTTTTTTAAAACATCATTTTTCCCTCCACAACAACCTTTTTATCAAGTCGCTTGCATCCCGATGTAGCAAACAATCCAGTTTTCTTCTCAAACGAGACAGATTCTTTGATTATGTTTCTAAAAAAAAAAGATAAAATCAATCAAAAACTCAAACATTTAAACTTGGTCATAAACTTACTCAGTAATTTCACTTGATGGTCTCTTGCCCCACCTTCGAAACTCTGCGTCTATACACTTAGCTACATGTTCTTTTTCTAGTGGTAAAAATGGAATATAATGGTCTACGACATGTGCTTCTATCAAGCCTGTCTTTTTCATTCCACCTTCGAGATTATAGGCTCCAACTTCAAGTATATTCTCAAAATCACTCATTTTCGTGTCCTCTCGCAAAATACCCTTACTCAAAAGGGATCCCAAATGTGTAGCAATATTTACCCCAGCTGTATTTGAAATAAACACAAAAATGGACTGCCTGTAATCAACATCTTTGTTTTTCGAAGAATAATCTACAACTGATGTAAGTGCTTCAAATATTCCATTAGGCATTTTATCAACTTCATCAAAGATGAAAAGTGAGCGTGGGCAATCCTTGACTGCATTTTCAACTAATGTTTTAATTTGTCTCTGTAAAATAGAATTCAATTGGTAATAAGTTCTCATCTGAAGTATGGTATAGGTTCTAGTGCAATGATTATACTGTTGGTTTTTTAAAATGGGTTTTGTCGCATTGAGTTCAAATTTTAAGCCAATTTCTTGGAATGCAAATTGAAGTAGCAAATTCCACAAACCAAATGTTTCTTTGTTTTGTTAATAAAAATGAACTTACAGAATATTGTTCGCTTTCACTTTGAAGCGGAAAATCAGCTCTTCCTTTAAAAACATGAACAAATTTACTTGACAATCCATTTTTGTAAAGACTTTTGGCCATAAAATCGGCAACATAGTTCTTCCCCGTACCGGGCGTTCCATGGAAACTAAGTACTAAGGCTTTTTTAGAATTCGTCCCTTTATTGAAGTGTGCTCGCAGGGCGGGAATAACCTTTTGTATGACAATATGCTGACCGAACAGATGTGACTTTAATTCATCCTCCAATCCTAGATTTATTTAATTTATATGATACCACTATTATTATTTCTGCAGTTATAACTTACTATAAACATATCCAGGAATGTAATCATCGTTGCAACATTCTTGCAACTTACAATAAGTTTTGTCCTTGACATAATCAAAATTATAGCCTAAACCTGCTAAGACCGCTGCTCCAACTGAGACAGATATGGGATCCAGCAAAGCAATGGAAGGATAAATTGTTGAAGATATAATTAATAGTATCGAAATTGTTTTCGTTATCATTTTGGACTTCTGACTAAGAGTTTTTTGAAAGATGAAAACTAAGAAGCAAGAACGCGTATATTTAACATTTATACATTGATCAAAAACACTTTTTTATATGTCAAACTTTATACCTCGCTAGCCATCTTCTTTTGCTAGCCTACAACACAAATACAAACTAACCAAACAGCTAAATGTACAAGTTTATTCTATGGACGGTGGAAATCATAGAACCATCTCCTTCCAACGCATAACATTGGCGTAACAAATCCAAGACTGTTGTCAAAAAGGTTTTGGAGGGTAAATGTAATGTAATGTACGAATATTTGATATAGTATTTGGCAAAAATGTTCAATTATAAATTTGTTAAAATTGATGACGTAAACCGAAATCATAGCTGATTGACAACTGAATGGGTGTGTTTGATATCCTTTGTCACTTAGGCCTGCCATCCACCAGGCAATTTAAAGTAGAGAACGTATCACGTTAGTTAAAGTATCGGAAGCGGAACCAGTTCAAAAAAAGTTGCATACAACTTTCATGCACTTGGGCTTTTTTTTAATTTAACTTATTTTTTTATTTTAAAACGAGGCACAAAAGTGAGGCAAACATTTTTAAATAAAAAAAGTTGTATGTACAAAGTTAATATTCAACTATAAGAGACGTTTTTCTTTTTACCCTCAGTCTAAACAGATTTTAATTAGAGCTCTCCGATTTATTTATAAAACACATTGGATAAAGGAACTGTCAAAAGTGGCTCACATTTCCCTTACCGCAGTACAATTTTCACAATCGTTTTTTTTTTATTATTTGATAGATGCGTTGCAAATAAATAACAATTAAGATAACTTTTTCTCATAAAACACAAAAAAATGGTTGTTTTTGACGTTACTTTCTTGTTTTTTGTCTCAGCTGCCATACTTGATGTTTTTTGCAGATTTAAATGATTTTTTATAGATTTTGTTTCAAACTATTCACAAATTTTGAGAAAATTTCATTGAATTCAAGGTAGGTGCTTTTTAAATAGAACAAAAAAAGATTTCATGTGTTCTAGCATTCAAATGCAAAAGAAATTGTATATACTGTATTACCCGCTTAATTGGTCTGGCTATTCCCCGCTTAATTGGTCTGGCTATTTTGTCACATTTGTCGGTCAATTATCCGGGTGGTTCAACAAACGGAATCCCGTTTAATTGACCAACCTGTTCAATTAAGGCTAGGGCGCGCACATGCAACTTTTAGTTTCGAAACTATTTGGTTTCCAAACTGAGCACTATAGACTTATACGAGAGTCCGCGCACATGCAGAAACCATTCTGTCGCCCATTCGAGCAACTTTTTAGTTTGTGTTTTGACACAAACTAGACGATCACCTCGAACCAATTCCTTAGTTTGTGTCACAAGGAATTATAGGTAACTGCGCGTACATTCAACTAAATCGTTGAATAATTTTCTGTAAGTGCAAGAGAGAGAAAAATTCTGTCATTTTTTTAATTTTTTATGAAGTGAGTTTCAAGTTTTTTAAGATCAATTAAGTGAGTAATTTAATTAAACGGGGTTCAATCAACCAATTAATTAATTAATTAGTTAAACAAATTTAAAAGTAAATATTGAAAGATACAAAAATAAGCAACGAAAAGAAATTCATTCCTTTATATGAACAAATCGCTTTTAATGATTTACTCATTTTAGAACTGTTCGAAAAAACGATGGATTGTGTATTTCCTTTAACAAAAATTAGATGTTTGTAATTAAAAGTCACAATGACGTTTAATTTAGTTAACAAGAAATTTTTATATAATTTTATTTGTCAAAATGCTTGGAGAATATTAACCAAATTATGTAAATCATTTTTCATACAAAATTTGACAGTTCATTTACCAAATGGTTAAATCAACCAAATGTTAAACTTGTACAGTGCTTTACTTAATTGCATGAATATACTTGTCATTCTAAAATTTTGAATAAATTTATGTCAATGAAATGCTATTTTACATCCGCTGAATTAGTAAATATTGAAACTAGCAACCTCCTGCCTTACTCCCACTTCGATATAAAAGAAATTAAAACATTTGCAATTTTTAATTTACTGGGCTCGTTTGAGTATGACAATGCATGAATAATTTCTTCAATTCTGTTTACCATTGCTCCCTTCCATATTTCATTTACTCTATTAACACACTCTTGATTGCGGCCATTTGTAAACCTAAACTATTGGTTTGACACTTATGAGGTGAAAATCGAAAAATAAAATCTTTTGCAAAGCTTCTTTCATTCTGCCAAACGCGTGGCGAATAATTTTACAATTTCTTTACGATAATAAGAACAATAAATTGTAAATAACATCATAAATCAATAATTTAAAATATCATTATTACTTTGTTATACTTTTTTCATTATAAAATAGATGCCGGGAGTAGAGACGATCAAATCTTCGTGGGCTGATGAAGTCGAATTGGATTTCGGTGGTCTGCCACCTTCCACCGAGAACACTGAGAATGGCTTGAAATACGTCACCGAATACAAATACAATAAGGATGACAAAAAAATTAAAGTGGTACGTACGTACAAAATTAGTAAGCAAGTTGTTCCCAAAACTGTAGCCAAACGAAGAACTTGGTCAAAATTCGGTGACTCCAAGGATGACAAACCAGGTCCAAACTCACAAACAACTATGGTATCTGAAGAAATTTTCATGCAATTCCTCAACTCAAAAGAAGAAGAAAAGACAAATGATAATCTGCTTGATCCATCAAAGAACATTGCTAAATGTCGTATCTGTAACGGTGAGCATTGGTCTGTCAATTGCCCTTACAAGGGAACTGCTATGGACACCCAGTTGATGGAAAATAAGGCAACACCAACAACCTCGGATGCACCAAAATCTGGTAAATATGTGCCACCGTTTATGAAGGACAGCCAGAAGGGTGGCCCTGGCATGCGTGGACGCGACGATACTGCTGCAATTCGCATCTCAAATCTGTCTGAGTCTATGACAGAAGCTGATCTTGAGGAATTGGTAAAGAAAATTGGCCCGCAAAGTAAAATGTACCTTGCCAGAGATAAGAACACCGGCCTTTGCAAGGGTTTCGCCTACGTACACTTTAAACAGAAGAAGGATGCGGCCGCTGCTATTGAAATCCTCAATGGTCATGGTTATGATCATTTGATCTTAAATGTTGAATGGTCAAAGCCACAGACTAATTAAATTTATTATATTCTTTTTTATTTTGTGTGGATTGTAATTGCAACACGAGATATAAATAAATTTTAAATTGAAGGTAGCTGACTGGCTTTCTTATTTGACGTTGATACAACTCACTGGAAAGAGGTGTCTTAAGTTTATTCTCTCTACAATCCTATTAAAATTTTGTACATGTTTAAAAGTAGTAACCAGTTTTTGGTATCCTATAAAACTCTTTGAAAATACCCTTTCAGCTTGTACAGGTTTTTGAAAGCTGTATATTAGTCCTTAAACCAAACTACAGAAAAAGATAAAGGTATTTTTGAACATAATTATCTCTTACCATAAACATCAAAACATTTTTGAATATAGCCTTCAAATAACTACTTTAAATAAATTTTAAAGCAATTAAGAACTTATACATACATTTGTAAATATACACATTAATTCTCATATTTATTTCGGAAAGAACAATTTAAAATTAGCAATTAAATAAATAATAATTGATAAAACAAAATTTTTAAATACCAGAACTTAAAAAATAAAAAAAGACCTTTCATTAGCAGCAATGTCTCAAAAATGTTTGTTTAAAGAAGTTCCAGTGCGAGATAATTCAAAAGCTGTTCGTATAACAAATATCCCTCTTTCATCAAATGAAGAAGATTTAAAATTGCTTGCCCAAAAGTGTCGTGGTATTACAGAAATGTACTTAACCAAGCATCATACTACCAACCAATTCAACGGATCTGCCTACATACATTTCAAAACAAGAAGACAAGCTGAAGACGCAGTTTATACTCTGAATGGTCTTAATTATAACAAAAATGTCTTGAGGGTGGTTTGTGCTACGTCAAAATTTAATGCGAGACCTCAAGTTCACATCAACAACAAAACAAAATTAAAATAATTAATATAAAATTGTGTTATTAATTAAAATACAAAAGATCTCAGACTCAATGAACTTATTTGTGCAATATATATGTAGGTAGATTAAAAATATACAAAATTTAGAACACAAAAACCAATGGATCGATTTGAATGATCTTTGGATGAATCTTCACTGAAAATGTATTCTTAAATATTATATCAGGTTTGAAAATGTCAAGGTAGGTATTTTTTCTAGGAATATTTATAGAACTGTAACATGTCCTTCTAGGGCAGACATGAACTCGTCAATTTTGTCACTTCAAAAAAAAACATTGGGCAGGTTCAGGCAACATAAGGGACTTCATTTGCAGTCAACTTCATTCTATGAACGTAAATTTTGACCAAGGCAACTAGTTAGTTTTTACAGTGTCATGAATTTCAAAGTTCATCTTTCACTTGAATAAAAAAAACATTATTAATTTTCATTTTGACAGAAGTAGACTTGACTTGAAAGTTAGGGAGATTTTTCTTGACTAACTTTCCAGTCAACTTTCCATTAAAGTTGCCTTAATTGGAAGGTCATTTTTTGGCAGCTGGCCAATCAGATAATAGAAACTTCCCTAACTTTTAAGTCCCTTATGTCGGCTGAACCTGCCCATTGTATCCACATGACTTGATTGTGTTCTTTGTTGTCATGAATATTCTAAATTTGAACTAACATTCATTAGAGGGTTTAAAGTAGAATTTAACTACTAACACTACACTCTTGATTTATTTGTTCTTCAAACTTTCAAAAAATCGTCATATAACGACAAATATTTTTTTGTACAGTTCTTTTAAGTTTAAAACCAAATTCCTTATCTAGGATTGTATGAAAGTAAATGTATCCATCCTCAGCTCGCCTAAAAAATGTATACGCTTTCCATTTTTAACATAATTATCAAACTATGGGTATTGTTTTTGCACCATTTACGTAAAAGAGTTCACTTTTACCGGGTGGATGATCAACTTTCAGAGAAAATCATCTTCAGTGATGAGGCACACCTCAGTGGATTCCTCAAGTGGTGGCGATATCAATTGGCCGCCAAGAGCATGTGATTTGACACCGTTGTACTTATTTCCTTAGGGTTATTTGATAGAAAAGGTTTACGTCGATAAGACAGCAACAATTCAAGAGCTAAAGGATGAGATAAATCGGCACATTTCCGACATAGAACCTCAATTATTCCTCAGCGTCATCCAAAATTTAGAGCATCGGATGGAGGTGGGCTGTTGAGGTCGCGGTGGCCATTTTTAAAAAGAAATGGCAATAATTTCCTAAATAATTTGTGTTTTCGTAAAAATCAAAATCGGCCCTTAAAATGTAACCACCCTTTACTTTATGGACCATATAATGTTAAACTAAAACAATCGTTCCAAATAGCTGTCTAGGACTAAACGAATATCAACAAATAGACAAACAACTATCATTTTAAACCATTTAATCGCAACTTAAATATTTTCAGTATTTTATAATTTTTTCGAAAAGTCCCTATTAGCTAAGACAGTCACGCCAAAGGTTAAGTTTCTGCCTGTGCCACCTTAATTTTTTTTTTGCACGGGAACCACCTAAATTGAAAAGTCCTCCAAGAGTAATTCTTCACATTGCTCGCACACAGAAATGGTTGAGAGTTGTAAGACACTAGGCCCTGGTTCTCTAAGAGCTGTTGTGCCATCTAATTTGTTTATTTATTTGTACCGAAATTTACTAGATCGAGTTTTAAATTCATTTTAGAACTTTATCAAAGAATTGGCCATAATTGTGATAAAATTATTTGAACTGTAGGTATCTAGAAGGCTAAGATTTTTACTTTGTAAGATGATTATACAATTTATTGTTATTAACTATTTTGTGTTTTATATAATTTAAAAGAGGTATACCTATATTTAAAACATCTATTTTGCTGACCAGTTTTTAGTTCATTCAAAACATTTTTAGAAATAGTAAAAATACAAATGAACTTTTCTTGCAAGCCAAACTGTTTCAATTTATTTCAAATCCATTTCAGTTTTTTATCACCTGTCTGTCAGCGGCAGCAGCAGAGGAAATTGTTTAATGTTTACCTCGACTCGACTCTCGGCACAACCACCTCAATCATCTACGTATCAAAAACAACACTTTCGCCCGAATGCGTTTCTAAAAATACATACATACAAATTTCTTAATTCTTGTTTTTATGATTGACGCCGAAAGTTACTATAAATTTGTTGATTCAATAACACAAATAAATCCTAAAATTAAACTCGGCGAACGTCACCACACCGAAAAGAGGGACTTGCCCCTAAAATATAAATAAATTCACAAGAACACCACCGATCAGACTTCTTTTGTGGCATAAGAAGTGGCAAGCGGAATCAGTTTTTGCTTGCTAGTTATCGGAAACGGAGACGGATAAACAAAGTTCTCACCTGCACATTGCACAAATATGCAATCGAAATCAAAAAAGAAACTTATCAAGCGAGGTGATCGCATCCTAACAGAGAAGCCCTTTGTCTATGTTCTACATTCAAAATATCGTAAGGAACGGTGTGACAATTGTTTAGCAAGGTAAGCTAGTTAAACTTTATAAACATTTATGCTAAGACTAGTAAAATTCAACAAGTTATTTTTCGTTTCTTTCACAAGCGGTAAGGTCCTCAAGTGCTCCAACTGCCACTACGTGTTCTACTGCAATCGAGCATGCCAAATGCAATCCTGGATGATGCACAAGCACGAATGTAGTTCCTTAAAGAAAATATGCCCTCGTGTTGTGCCAGATGCAGCTCGAATTATTTTTAAAATTATCACTAAACTCGCATCGGGAGGTGATTTGATTAAGAGCTACTACACGGAAACATCTTTTCGTAGATTTAAGGACCTCATGTCACGTAAGTTTAAGAAATTGAATTTTCTTAATGTCGCTAATTAGTTGTTTTAATTTGTGTCATTAATTAGATTATGCTGAATTGAAAAATGATCCAAAGAGAGTGGAACATTTAGAGGCACTGCACTCGGTACTGTGTGAATTAATGGAGGGTAAAACTGTGCCAAATTTTTCAGAACTAATGGGAATATACGGACGAGTGAGTAAACATTTTATGACTACCCCTTAGTTTTGATAAATAGATTCTTAAGTACTTATTTAATAACCAGCATAAATTTATTCATTGTCAAAGAGCAGTGGTGTGCATTTTTTTTTGTGGAGAAGAATCGTTCATCTTTTAACCCACTATGATTAATCCTATAATCGTTGGTAAACTTAATCTAAAAAGGATGGTGGATAGTAAAATGCTGCAAGTCCTTACTCACAAATATATCACAAAGTGTTTTTCCAACTGGAGTGTTGGTTTTGTGAATAAGTCCTGTACTTACAACAGAAAACATTGAAACGCGAATTTCTGTTCTGTTCTGTTTCAAAAATGATGTATAGCTAAGTTTAAAACATCAAAGTTTGGGATTAATTTTAAGAAGGTGCATTTTCTGAAGATACTATATTTGTATTGAGTTTCGGTTACTTTAGTCAAAATATTATAAAAAATTGTATCCTTTAAAGTTTGAGCTTGAATCAGCATAGAAGATAATGTTCTCTTCGTCTTTGATTGTTGTTAGATCCTCAACAGCAATTTCAAGCTTATTTTTGAGAATATTTGTTCGTATCTATTAACAATGCAGTGCTCTTCTGGGAGCCTGCAATTATTTTCATTTTTAAAATAAAGGCCATAATATACTATCGTAGATATTTATGTTCATAATTGCGTGTTACGAACTAGTGTAAATGAGATAAATTTGAGGCATTAAGAGAAAGAAAGGGTTAAGTGACAATTATATAGTTATAATGGGTGATTTTTTTGAGGTTAGGATTTTCATGCATTAGTATTTGACAGATGACGCGGGATTTCAGACATGGTGTCAAAGAGAAAGATGCTCAGTATGCTTTGACATTTCATCATGAATAGACTTACTAACGAGCAACGCTTGCAAATAATTGAATTTTATTACCAAAATCAGTGTTCGGTTCGAAATGTGTTTCGCGCTTTACGTCCGATTTATGGTCTACAGCGATGAGGCTCATTTCTGGTTGAATGGCTACGTAAATAAGCAAAATTACCGCATTTGGAGTGAAGAGCAACCAGAAGCCGTTCAAGAACTGCCCATGCATCCCGAAAAATGCACTGTTTGGTGTGGTTTGTACGCTGGTGGAATCATTGGACCGTATTTTTTCAAAGATGCTGTTGGACGCAACGTTACGGTGAATGGCGATCGCTATCGTTCAATGCTAACAAACTTTTTGTTGCTAAAAATGGAAGAACTGAACTTGGTTGACATGTGGTTTCAACAAGATGGCGCTACATGCCACACAGCTCGCGATTCTATGGCCATTTTGAGGGAAAACTTCGGAGAACAATTCATCTCAAGGAATGGACCGGTAAGTTGGCCACCAAGATCATGCGATTTGACGCCTTTAGACTATTTTTTGTGGGGCTACGTCATGTCTAAAGTCTACACAAATAAGCCAGCAACTATTCCAGCTTTGGAAGACAACATTTCCGAAGAAATTCGGGCTATTCCGGCCGAAATGCTCGAAAAAGTTACCCAAAATTGGACTTTCCGAATGGACCACCTAAGACGCAGCCGCGGTCAACATTTAAATGAAATTATCTTCAAAAAGTAAATGTCATGGACCAATCTAACGTTTCAAATAAAGAATCGATGAGATTTTGGAAATTGTATGCGTTTTTTTTTTTTTAAAAGTTCTCAAGCTCTTAAAAAATCACCCGATATAACTCTTTTCTGGTACCTAAAGAACTAAAACTTTTTGAAAGTATCAATAATAAAAAACCCAAGACAGAATTTCTTAAAAAATAACCTTTAATTCATTTAAATAGCTCAGAAGTATTTTTTAACATATTCTCCCAAAAAAAGAGCCTTTTGCAAAAAAAAAAAAAGAATAAAATCCTTTTAATTGCTAAGAAAGACGAAGGATTTAAGTGACATTTTTGTTTTTTAGTTTCCATCAATTTGATATCAATACTTCTGAAAATAGAGATTCTACAATGAAGCATTCTTTATAAGAATAGGAAAAATATTTTTCTATTCTTATCCATATAACTTTGTCACTCAAGCTTATTTTTCTATTTAAAATGTTTTTAGTTGTGTTTCTGATATTAAGTTTGTCTTGAAGATTGGATAGTGATCGAATTATTCTCTATGTCTATTTGTTGGCACTTTTTATTATGTCTTTATTGTTCAGCAGTCTAGTATTATATCCTTGAAATCCTGAAAGCTATCCAGATATGTGTCATGTGAAGACCACGTTATGATTTAAACGCACAGTCGAATAAATGTGAAGAATACGATTCATCATGTCACCTCGGGGCTTCCTCCATCTTCTATGTCTTCAGTCCATGTCACCACATAAGACACTTTAACATCTTAAGAAATGACATGCCTTTCAAAATTTTAAAACCCCATCTGCCTCATGTATAGGGTTCGCCATCTAACGTTTTTTTCGACTAGTGCTTATTTCGTGAATGGTAACACTTAGCTCATGTCTGATTTGACAGATAATAAGTTTTATCCTTCTGCTGAACGAATATGGTTGTGTATACGCTTGAACAACACTGGGAAATATTGCCTGCGATCGACTTAAAGAAGATGCCAAAGAAATCATCTTCTCAGATGAAGCTCATTTTGATCTTGGCGGGTATTTAAACAAGCAAAATTGTCGCATTTGGGGCACAGAAAAACCGCACGCATACATTGAAAAGCCGATACACCCAAAACGAGTCACTGTGTGGTGCAGATTTTGGTCCAGAGGCTTAATTGGGCCATTTTTCAAAAATGAGCAAGGATTGGCCGTTACAGTCAATGGCGATCGTAATCGTTATTTTTGTTTACAAAAATAGAAGAGGAGGATATTGGCAACATTTGGTTTCAACAGGACGGCGCGGCGCGGCGTGCCACACAGCCGAAGCTACACTCGATGTTTTGCGCTGTTTCGAAAAAAATGAAGTTATTTGGCGGACCCTATAGAATGCCTTTGGTGTTGTTAATTGGACAAGGACATAGTTTGTTGCGAATCAAAAGTGGTAAATACGGCGTTTCGATCAGATCGATCTTTTTCGCGGTCAATTCGTTTTGTCCAGTTTTTTTCCAGAGTCATAGATGCTACATGTATCACTTCTAGGTATTCAAAAGGACAAGTTAAATTAAATATTAAAAATGTTTCTATAAAAAGACTAGCTGACAAGAAATCTGGCATCTTTAAATTCTACGGTGCAATGCGCAATGTTTAGAACAGAAAAACGAAAACAATTAAAGAACTAGGTCAAACGCATACAAATTTCGATTTTACCTATTGGCAGAATGTCATATACGCAGACGAGAGTAAATTTAATATTTTTGGAAGTGATGGGCGTATTACAGTATGGTGAAAGCCAATTGAAGAATTTAAAAAGAAGAACCTAGTTCCGACAGTCAAACATGGAGGAGGTTGGGCTAGGATCTGGGAGTGTATGTCGGCTGCTGGTGTTGGCGATTTATTTTTTATTGAAGAGACAGTGACTCAGTGGGGTATCCAAACATAATGAAGAACCATTTGCACCAAGGCGCTGTAAGAATTAGGACTTCGTAACACATTTAGTTATTACCAGGAAAACGATCCCAAACAAAGGTCGTTTACTATTCGGTCCTGGTTACTATGCAATTGTCTCAAGGTCATCGAAACACCACCTCATTTCCTGGACCTTAACCCCATTGCACATCTCTGGAAATGGTCCCTTATTACCACCGAAGAGACAACCAATTTAGTAAAATCGGTTCCAAGAAGACTACAAGAGGTTATCGAATCGAAGGGGAACCACATGAAGTATTATCAAACTTAGACAAACAAAAAACGCCTCTATTTCTAGTCTTGTCCCATGACTTTTATGATGCACTCTATGTAGATAGACAGTAAACTCCCAAAAGTTACTCCAAAGTGGCAAATAATCATTTCATTATGATATTATGTAATATGCAATTTATTTGTAATTTTTATTTTTTGGTTGCAAAAGGGAGTCAAGTGATTTTAACGCCCTTTTTCATTAGTTTAAGAAAAAAATTTATTTTATTTAACCCTTTTATACCAAAAACAAAAGGGCCAAATTTAAAAAGAGAAATGCTGATAAATATTTACTTGAATGGCGTCTAGAAATATTTCCAATTATAAGAGAACGATAAATATGAACCTACTTATTATACAGGGGTAAGCTTGGACTTTTGTTTCCTGTACTTTGCGCGCCCATGTTCATCTTGAATCATTTGTTTATTTGTATGTTACGTTAAAAGCATTCTCGTCATTAGCACAGCGATGGCAAATGTTTTGGCTAAATGCCATTCCACCTTTTGACTTTGTGCATTCCCTAGATCATGCAATTGCTAAAATTTGTTGACGCCAAACGCATTATATTCAAACAAAGGCATTTTTTAGGGTGCGATTACAGATCACAATTAAAAGCAAATGTTAAGCCACACGCATTCTATTTTGTCAACACGAAGTGTGTTTCTATTTTTAGCCAAAATAAAAACGAAATTTGTCTACACAATTATAATTCCTATTAGCCTGGCGATGTTAAAGCAAAAGTTTTCTTTTTTTTTGTAGTTGGTAACAAATGGCTTCAACATACTTGATCCCGAAATGAATGCCATTGCTACCGGAATTTATTTAGGAGTTTCTGTGACAGATCATAGTTGTAAGCCAAATGCTGTGGCCACATTTGAGGGAACAGAATTACACATTCACGTAACTGAAGACATGGAATACCTCGATTGGTCAAAGGTTAGTAAAATAAAATAAATAATTATTTTTATATAGATTTTAATATTTTTAAATTTAGATCTTCATTAGTTATATTGATCTTCTTAACACTCCCGAACAGAGACGACAAGAACTGAAAGATAATTATTACTTTTTGTGCATTTGTTCCAAGTGCATTGATCCCCAGGAATCAATTGAAATGAACGGTGGTGTATGTAGAAATAAAAACTGCAGTGAAATGGTTGACATGTCACTAAATAATTGTTCTAAGTGCGGAACTGGAATTAGCCCAAAACATAGGAATACATACAATGAGGTTTTAGCAATGACGAAGCATCATTTGGCCGATATGAAAGATACAACATGTAAACTGAAACTTAAATTCTTAAAGATAAATACAAACAAATGCATTTATCTTTCATAGATCTTGATATTTGTAAGATGTGCTTACCCAGGCAAAAAGGAGTATTACATTCGCTGAGTCTGTGGCATGTGAAAACACTTGATGCCGCTGTAGAAAGTGCTTTTTCAATGAACAAATGGAGTGATGCATTAGAATTTGCAGCTCAACTTATACCAGGATTTAGGTAAGAAACTTTTTTTTTTGTTTTTCTTTCAAGTTAAAAATCTATATTTATCTTATAGAAAATATTATGGTGCATGGAATCCATTGTTGGGACTGTTGTATGTCAAAGTGGCCAAACTTCAATTGTACGAAGGTTTTTTCAAGGAAGCGCAACACAATCTAAAGGAAGCCTTTAAAATTATAGAAGTTACACATGGCCGAGATCATAGCTTGTACAAGGACACATTATCTTCATTGATGATGCAAATAACTTACGAGCTTTCCAAGTAGATAGAGATTTTAAAACAATATGTGATATATTTTAATATTATAATGTTAAAGCTAAACATGTTTTTCTTTTAAGTTGTTGAGTTTAAACAATCGATGCTAAGGCATTCGCTCGACGGTCTGTGTTTTGGAAAAGCGCTCTTATTAGATGTTTGACTTCTTCAGCTTTATAATTTGTCGTCAGAATGCCATGACCTTCACACCATTGCTCCGTTATTTGGACTAAAGAAGCTCCTAGAATCATTTTCAACTGTTCCAATTTCATCCATGCTTTGACATGAATAATTTGATGCTTGTCCTATAACAAAAAAACAAATCATATAAAACATAATTGTTGGTGGTATGTAATCTATAGCTCAAACCTTAAACAATGTAGGTGCTCTTTCGAGAATAACTCCAATCAATTCTGCTAACTGATCTCCAACTTTCGCTGAAATATCCTCCATGACCATAATCTTACGAATAACTTCTAAACAAAAATCGTTTATCAGGCCACATATGGTTTTATTATATACTTCATCAGGCAATATATTCTGCCAGACGTTCTTAAGTAAGTCTAACTGTCGTAGACATTGACCAATTAGTTTTTGTGGTGCAATTCCTAGAGCAGTTATGGCATCGGATAGATCTGTAAATTGTGCAGAGTAATTTTATTTTTTATATAAATGAAACTGAAACTGAAGATATTAAACTATTAAATTTAAGATTTTAAGGAAATACAAAAGCAGAACCATAACCTGTGATTTTCTTACCTAATTCAGCAAGTATACCCATCAATAAACTTCGCTGGTTTCTTATCTGACTATTGAAGTGTTCCTGTGCGAGTCCTTGAAGTGATTTGACTAAAGTTGCAAACGAAGCGATACCCTTATCCGAGTTCTTCGTAACCCAATGACTTAAGAACATAGTGTTATTGTAAAATAGCGCAGACTGCTGTGGAATGTTTTGCAAGTATTTTTCATGATGTGTTGGCACTTCCGCAACATAACGATGAATAAGAGTCGGAATTACGGAAATTAACTGTTCGCTCTGAACTCCTTCCACAGATCCAGCATGACGTATAATTTTTTCCATCAAATGTACAAGTTCCTATTAAACACAATTATTACAAAATTTATTTGTATAGTTCGAAATCTCCATTTTACCAAAATACTCTTCGAGACCATGCAGCGGGGAAACAGAAATGGATTGTTAGCAACATCTTCGGTACTGTTTTGTTCAGCTATCAGTGTCATTTCGTGCAGGTCTTTCCGCATGATATCCACTGCAGTGTCCATAATTGTTCCACAAAAACGATTTCGGAACAATATATCCACTTTCTCTGTGAAATCGACTAATGCGAGATCACTGTCTTCATTGATAAGTTGGTAATCAACCAGAAATTTATGAAAATTTAAAACATCTTCTACCAACGTTGACTCATGCATTTCGTCCATTGTTTCGGGAACTGCATTTAACAGACACTCGTTAACAACCAGTGACAATAGTCTTTCCTTCATCTGATCACCGAAAATTGTAAAAACGTATAGCTGATCGGATAATTGAATATTCATATGACCCAAACAAAGAACAAGCATTTCGATGTTCTTGAATACAACTTTATAATTCGGCCTTAAGGTTGCACCTAAGTCCTTTAAACTATATGAGAGCGATAGTTGAAAAAAATCAGGACTGGCATCATCTTTAAATTCCATGGACACAGGTTTCATTACTATCGGTTCGAAACAATTGTCCAATAGAAACTCACACATTTTCTTTGGATTATATCGAGCATTGAATAAAGCGAGTACAGTGTCTTGGAGTTGATTTTCATCTTTTGATATCTTCAAGGTCACCGATTTTGTGTTTTGAAAGTTCTTTTCAGAAAACTGAACCAAACGATCGAAACATTTTTTCATATTTTGTAGAAGCATGTCGGATTCGAGGCGAAATTTTACTTTGATAATGTGATAGCATTCCAAACGATTAAAGATCTTATCCGATGGATCATCAATAAGATTCTTCAGCTTACCCACAATGTCCATGACTATTAGGTATTCTTTATTACTCTTGGCTTCTTCTAGGCTCTGGAATAAGTCATCAATGCGAAGGATTTTACAAGAAACCCTGAGACCAATAGATATTTCTCGAAGTTCGTCGATATATTGCTGGAGATCTTCATTGGCTTGGTGGATGGCATTTTGAGTATCACTTTCAATGTTTTGCAGTAAATAATCTACCTGTGAATAGTTTTTGAATTGAATAATCACAAAGATTCATTACTAAAGCCTTATTTTAATGGAACACAGTATCATCGTTTTAGGAATAAAAAAGTTTCTTTTTTTTCAAGGATTAATACCAAAAAATATAAAAAAATCTTATATCATTTTTAGGGCTTTCTTTTCAATTCTATCCCAGATACTCAAGTACGTTTAATGCTTTGTAAATTATAGTCAGAGCAAAAAGGGTAAAAACTTCTTGCATTGCCGGAGAAAATCTTAACACTTAAGTTCATTTTTGGCGATGTCAAATCACACCAAGAGAGATGGTTTGTGACGCACATACCTAGAACTGAGAACTCTGCAGTCTCCTCGATAAAAATGGCAACCGCGGATAGGGCCATTGAAAGGGTTACGCTTTAGCAACAGCATCGAGTTTTCGAAGCTTTGAATTCAACACTATTTTTGGACAATGCTGTCAAGATCAGAATTTAATGAGCTTATCATACGCTGCCGTTGGTTGTTCACATCCGAAAAACAAGGATGAGAATTTACAAACGAATATGAAAAGCTCATGGTAATGTTATCAGCCAAACAATTTAGTGGGTTAGAAATTTCAGACAAAAGATCATTTATGAAAATAAGGAAAAGTGTCGGTCATAAAACGGAGCCCTGAGGGACATCAGCATTTATTTTGTGGATATCCGATTTGAAACTGTCCAATACTACCTACTTGTAGATAGTTCCGAAAGGCAATTTCAAATCAAATGAAAGTGGGATTATTCCGGACCAAATGCAGACTTTCCCCAAAACGATGTAAACATTTTTTTTTTGTTCGGTGAGATAACCAGTGGACCTATTGCTACGAAAACCATATACTGTCGGTCGTTGATAACTTTTCGTTCTCCAAGATGTTTCTTAAACTGATAATTTATTAGCGTTTCCATGACATTGGGAATAAAGGACGTACATAAGTGCAATTCGACGATAATAAGAGTGACCAGGATTTAACTTTTTTAGACACTAGATTAGACAACTAAATTTTCCATCAACTCGGAATTCGGAAACCGACCTGTAGAGTAGAATAGATGGAAAAGCTTACGCAGTGGTTTTGCCAGCGTTGAAGACCAGTTCTTCAAAACAATAGCGGGGACTCTTATAGATAGAAATGATCAAATTAATTCCATTCGTTGGCGCAATTAAAACTCCAAAAACCACCTAGTTAATGCAAGTGCAAGGAGTGAGCTTAAAGTGTTTAATGGAATTTCATTGGTATTACTAAATTCAGTATTATGACTGAGAATGTAATAAATACTCACCTCCTTGATTAAGGATTCACCCTCTTCCAAGTATAATTCATTGCTAGATAAATTTACCAAAAATTCTACGTGATTTGTTTCGATGTAGGATTTGATCTTCTCCTGATATCTCTTTATTTCGGTAGTGATTTTTGATATTTGTCTTTTTGTGTCGACATTATCACTGTCGTTTAGAATTTTTATAATATCCTGCGAAACGCTGACGGACATTTTTAATAAAACAATATTTATTCAAATCTTGACTGTAGTACGCTGTACTCCACAAAGTTTGTTAAATATTTTGTTTTTTCAACGAATACAAATTTTGACAGATCGTTTTGTTGTTGTTTCAACTTAAATTGAATTTGGTTGAACAATTGAAACTAATTGGGGATGTGTTCGTAGAAAATAAAATTGCAACTTATCTAATGCTAATGGCCTATTACACTATGACTCCTTGTTGCTGAGAGCGAATTCCTTGGAACCAAAAAAAGAATTTTCTGTTTAAGCAAAAGTCGAGACTTGCAAAAAAAAAACTAATATTGAAGTAAACTTCTTATTTACCAATAAAATATAAATTTGCTTATTCGTTTACAAATTGTGTCAAAAATTTGCATTAACAAACTATGATTTAAACACGATTGAATATAACTGCGATATTCAACCGATATTTTACAATATTTTGAATAATCTATTTCAAAATTAAATGGAAAATAATAAAGTATTTTTTAGAAATACAGACGATTTTGGCAGATTCAGCTATACTAGAATAAATTCGTTGATGACTGGCCCAGGTGTCGCTTCAGTCGCCTCCAGCACAGCTATGGAATAATTAAAATTAAATGTGCCATTAGAGAGTATTATGGATTTAATACAAGATTAAAACATATCTCATGTAAAGTTAAGTATATACGATTGGAAGATCTTTCAATATTGGCCGAACTGTCAAAAATCTTCCAATATCATCCAATCAGGTGATAATGGCCAATTTTCTTTCAAGTGAAAATGATCCGTTGGTTGGTTGATTTTATCCAAATATTAGACAATTTGTTGGTAGAAAATCAGCTGACAATTACCGATAATTTATTTATACGGTTGCAAGACTATAGAAAACAAACAAATTGGACGGGTTAAGACAACATAAGGCACTAACTTTGCAGTCAACTTCATTCTTTGAACGTACATTTTGACCAAAGCAACTAGTTCATTTTGTAAGTGATAGAAATTTTAAAGTTGGAACTTTACTTCACTAACCTCTATTTTCAGTTTATCGTACAAAAACTATCAAAAACGTTATTGTCTACAAAATATATAAATATAATAAATATAAATATTAAAGAAATATGTATTATGTATTTTCCAATTTGACAAGGAACCCTTTTACAGAAAACATTAAATGGAATTCTGCAGAAAATAAATGAATCATAGAGTAATAAAGTTCAGCTTTTAGTTAAATGACAAAACATAATAAACTGTCATTTTGACATAAGTTGACTTGACTTTATAGTTAGGGAGATTTATCTTAACTTACTTTCCAATAAAGTTGCCTTAGTTGGAAGGAAATTTTTTGGCAGCTGGCGAATTTGGTAGACCAATTGGAAAACAATTGACAGAGAATATGAACATTTATTTTAGTAGTGAAAGCAACAGATCGTGTCAAAACGTTTTAAAAAAAATATTAAATATAAAAGAAAGTGCACACAATAACGACTATCTTGTAAAATTTTTTCATGCGCCCATTTAACTTTTTAACTTTAACCTTTTTTATAACTTCTTTTTCGTTATTTTTCCAAACGGTGACTTCTTATTTTTTTAGATTTTCGTAGTTTTAAAATTCTTTCAAAATCCTGTAAACTTTTGTTGTTATTTCCTGTTCAAAAACTGTTTGGAAAGAATTAATTAATTAATTTCCAAATAGTGGGTAATTGTCCAATTATTTGAAAATACAAAAATTATGTTTTAAAACGAATAAAAACGATTGCAAGAAGTCGTCCAATATTTTGATTGAAAATTGGCCCAAGATTGACTGAACATTTTTTTCTGTCACTTTTGACAGATAAAATTGGGTGTTTACATGGTTGAAAGAAAATTGGTTAAAATGTTTTTGCGAAAAATCTACCAATTTTGGAAGATCTTCTAATCGTGTATACTTAAGCTTAAGTAAATGCTCACTCCAATATATTTAAATAACTACTTATTTGGCTCAACTTTTCATTACCGCAGCACGAATTTCAACACGAAGTTTTTTTTATTTGATAGATATGTGCAAATAAATAATAATTATAGCAATTTTAGAGCGAGGAAACATTTATTTCTATTTTAAATTAATTTTCAAAGTTCACTTTTTCACATACAAAACACACAAAAATGGTTGATTTTGACATTTCTTACCTGTTTTTTGTTCAGTGTTGCCATACTTGATTTTTTTTTGTTGGGAATTTCTTTGATTTTAGTGCTCAAATGCAAAAAGTACTTTGCATATACCCAAACTCGCACCCACCCCAAATCTTATAGTGATCCAAGCACGGAGGTTGCAGGGGGGCAGCATGCCCCCCTTACATACCTATAGCTGTTATTACGCCGTACTATCAATTCAAAAAAAAAAATTATTTTAGGCCCAAAAACGAAATACAAAAAAAGGAGGGTTAAGTCCGAAAAAGAAAATGTTTTTTTTTATGACTTATGTTCTAGCAAGACCCTTACCTAACTGTAAAAAAAATTCGTGCTGCGGTAATGGAAAGTCGCCCCACTAATTTTCCTCAAAATAACAACTTCCTACCTAAATTATTTACTATTATATTATTAATGTTTATTTAATAAGTTATTAAAAAATAATCGTGTAACAGAAACAAACCTTTACGTTCTAAATTCTTTTGTTTTAAAACCGTCGCAGTCGTTTCGATTGAACTTCGAAAATCTATGTAAAGTTTTTTTATGTATCATGAACTTGACTCCTACTCGAGCGCTTAACTTCTCCTTGTAAATGCTGATTATTTCCGATGTGACTGGGAAAACTTCCTTATGTGAATGTAAAAAATAAATAAATTAGGTGGCGCAACAGTCCGTTGAGAACTAGGGCCTAGTGACTTGCAATTCTCAACCATTACTGTGTGCGAGTAATGTTTTCAGGGATGGAGGGGACCTACAGTTTTAAGCCGAATCTGAACGGCTAATTTGAGAAAGCACTTTTCATGACAAGAATTACTCTTGGAGAATTTGTCAATTCCTTGCAAGAGACAGTACCCGTGAAAAAACTTTAGATGGCACAGGCAGGGATTGAACCCAAGACCTCTGGCATGACAGTCCAACGCACTAACCATCATGCCACGTGTACTACGTGGCATTATGTGAATGTTGCAACCAAAAAAGGAGCTCCCTTATTTTTAATCTTATTAGATCCTATAAGCTGAAATATTTATTTCGGAAGGGCTTAACATAATAAAATTACACAAAGTTTTTTTATTTTTTTTAAAGAAAAAAAAATATTCTTTTAAATTTAACCAACATGACTCTTCAAACTGTTTAAAATTTAAAACGATTGTTCCAACCGTTTTATCTCCACGTTTCCTAAAATGAATCTTCATAATTTCTATAAATATGTTGACTAACAAAACGCACACTCAGAAGAACACGTCATTGATTAAGTTGTTTGTATTTAAATAGTAACATGGAACTCCCTGAGGCTCATATCAAAGTAAATCTCCATAAAGACAAAACAAACTCTCAAGCTATCATAATTCTAGTTATTTACATTTATTAAAGATTTTAATTTACATAGTTATCTTATAAGAAAATGGGTCTATCGATATCATACCTACTCACGCGTTTCTTTCCTAAAGAAAATATGAGAATTCTGATGATTGGACTGGATGCAGCAGGCAAAACGACAATTCTCTATAAACTCAAAATTGGAGAAGTTGTGACAACGATTCCAACAATTGGCTTCAATGTAGAGACAGTTGAATATAAGAACTTTCGATTTACGGTGTGGGATGTCGGTGGGCAGACAACAATCCGCCAGCTGTGGTATCATTATTTTCAAAACTCGAAAGCAATTATTTACGTTGTGGATTCTTCGGATAGAGAGAGAATTGACAAAGCTGAATCGGAGTTGTCGGCAGTTTTAGAGAGTGACGAGTTAAGAGATGCGAAAATATTGCTTCTAGCAAACAAACAAGATCTACCGAACGCACTGACTCCATCACAGTTGGCTGACAAAATGAAAATGCACGATCGAAAGCATGAATGGTATGTGCAGGGGACTTGTGCCCAAACTGGAAGTGGACTCTATGAAGGACTTGACAACTTGCATAGAATGTTATCCAAACAAAATTAGTGTTCGATATAAAAACCATATTAACAATAGTTTAAAAAAAAAACTCATTTTATAATTATAATAAATTTGTGTACATATATAATAAATAAAAGAAATACTTTAAATTAATAATAAAAAACAGAATCAAAACCATTGTTTCTAATTTTCTTAAATTAATGAGGTGGTAGACATTTTTTTAAACAGAGAAGATTTCCAGACCCACTTTCTTTCTTTTTCATTTAAATTATTTTACGTACTTACTCTTATTATTTCAAAAAACAAAAATTTTCTTTTTGAATTTGCAATTTTTTCTTAAGAAATGATTTTTTCTTCTGATTTATTGTTGTTTGTATTATTAAAAAGTGTTCAATCTAATGAATAAATTCAGTTTAGGGTAAGTGCACTGCGACCTACCTATTGTGCAACCATTAGAACTGTATTAGAATCTATAAGTTTATTTCTTTGATATACCATTGCCAAAGGGGAACATTCCCTTGGAGTATTAGTGAATTAAATTATTCTTACTCGTATCAAGTTTTAGGATTTGCTTCTACCTTAGGTGAACTTGTTAAGTTATTAAAGCTCTAAGCGATTCCTGCAACTAAAGGATGCTTCACGACGTCTTCCTACCACTCTAAACCTTCCAATATGAAAATAAATAAATAAATGGCATTTAGTCAATTTTTCTGAAGTCAAAACTATTGTTTTTAAATCGATGACGTTTAATAATATACATACTTACTTATTAAAAAAAAAATTAAACATTAAATCCACGATTCCTATTATAATTAGTATATTTTTATTTGTTAATGCTAGTATAATATTCTTCTTCTAAATCATACAAATCCATTGCCATTTCATCTCGCAATTTCATCAGTTTCTTGTCGCATTCAATCTGCGTTGCCCGAAATAACTGCGAATTTGATGTAATTGCCTCATTAACTGAATGAAAATCATTCAAAATTAAATATTGTTTAATATCTGATACTAATTTCATCAATGATTCTCCAGCACGCACTGTAAACAACAAAGAGTGTGAATACTAATTTTGAAAGTTGATAAATAATAATAAATATTTTTACTAACCAATATTTGCTGCTCGAACTTGCATTTCATATGTATCCTGTTCACATTGTGTAGTTTTGGATATCTGAGAGTCACCTTCTCCTCGTGCAAGTTTTACTATTTCTGAGGAAGAAAAAATAAGAATTTTTCAAAATTTACCAAATTTGTCTCTTCAAATTTTCAAAATTAAACTAAATCATTTTATCTCTCTCTTAAAAAAAACATGTTTTATAATTAATGTATGACAAACAAAACATACTTTTTAAAAAATCTAAAATGTGTTTAACATTTTACAACGAACGACTTCTAAAACACTAACAGTACGTTTCTAAACATAAATTATTAACTTTAAACGATTCATCGTCAGTATCTCAAGTGTATTTATATGGGCTTGATAAATGTTTTGGTTATGAGTCACATGTTAAAACAAAACGTAAGTTTAATCGTAAGTAATCGGAAAGCATTTGTTGTGAAATCAAAGAGTTACATTTATCTTGTGGTGGCAATATGGGTGTTTCGTTTTCATCGGTGTTATATTATTTATTGCCAAAAAAACAAAGACGTATTATAATGTTTGGACTGAGTGGAGCCGGCAAAACAACAATTCTTTATAAATTAAAACTTAATGAATTAATTCATACCATACCATCAATTGGTTTCAATGTCGAGACGATAAATGTTAAAAACTTTCGTTATAGTATTTGGGATTTTCCCGGAAGTGGAGGAGATTCTATACGTCGTAAGTTTGAACATTCTGTTGCTTGCTAACAAACAAGATTTACCTAAAGCATTCAGTCCAGAGAAAGTGCTAGAGAAAATAAAAATGGATACAAGAAAACACAAATATATTGTTCAGGGCACATCAGCATATTCAGGAATTGGACTTTCTGAAAGAATGGAGCATTTAAATAATATGTTGTCAAAGAGCAAATAGAAGTAGAAGATTTTTCTTTTGCTTTGTATATTACCAGTTTAAAAAAAATACATTAAATGATACGTTTAATTGAAACTTGTTGACTAATTGCAATAAAAACAAAATTACACACATTAATGTAAAATCCTATTAAGAATCTATTTAAGTATAATCATGAAATTTGTTTACATCTGTATTGAACATGTCAATAACAGCTGATGCTGACTTGATTCCACGAACTTGGCCGATAAAAATGGATAACCAAACAAACTTATCAGAATTAACATGTGGAAAGAGCAGTATTAAGTTAATCTTTGAATATTCAAGAATAAACAATCAAAGTGCAGTGATTTTAAATGGAATTTAGCAAGTAGTTTGTGTAAAAGAATAAATTTAAAATGGGTCAAACATATTCATCATTGATGAAATATTTTTTCGCTAAACCAGAAAGAAATATTTTACTTTATGGATTAGCAGGAGTTGGCAAAACCTCGATTTTCAATAAAATGCAACTCGACGAACAAACATATCCAATGCCAATGCCAGACGTCTGTGAGGGAATGAAAGATATGAAAATCTTTAGATTTTACTTTTTGGATGTTGCAAGACGTTTAACTGCTTGCTACAAAGATAACTTCTTTATGAACAATATCAATGCAGTCATTTTTGTTGTAGATTCAACAGATTCCAACAGTATAGATGAAGTCAATGAAACTTTAAATTATATGTTATCGAGTGAAGAACTAAAGAACGTATTTTTTATTATATTTGCAAATAAGCAAGACTTGCCAAATACACTAAGTCCTACACAGGTGGCTGAGAAAATTAAAGTGCAAGAAAGAAAACGCATTTGTCATATACAAGGAACTTCTGGGCATACTGGTGATGGAGTTCTAGAGGGAGTGGAGTATTTACAATCATTGTTTCAAAGAAGAAAGTGGTTTAATATTTTATAAGAAATAAATAAAAGAAATATATTATAAGGATACTTTTATTTAATTTTGTACGTGATTGTGATTCAAAATACAATATACCCCGAATTGGAGAGGAAACATTTCCCAAACACAGGAAGGATTTATTTGAGAAAAAGTATAACTTAGAAATTGAGACACATTTATCAGGCTGCATTTGAGTTTCTGTTTTTTTTTTTCACAAGAAAAAGGAAAAAAAGCTCTGTTGGGAAAATATGTATATTCTTTCTAAGTCATACGAAAATCAGGATATTTAGGAACAAAGTTTATTCTATAACAATAAGATGACGATATGATTCAATATTAAAACTTTTCCGAATAAATTATCTTTAATTGCTTACGTGTTTATTGTTGGTTGGGTTTTTTATAAAAAACATGACGTGGCCTATAAATGTTATACTACGTATTATGTATGCACCTCTGTTAAGAAGACCTTACTACCTTATTTATTTAGTAGTTAAATATATGTAGATGAAAATATATCATAACAAGAATTATGATTGTCATATACGCTTTCACATACACGAGACGTAGCTTTTAATTGGTAAAGAAGGTAACTTACTTCTTGCATTGGTTACATTTTCAATAAAATAAATAGTGTTTTAAGAAAATGGAAAAATGCAAGAAGAATTTAGAGTCGTCGTGTTCTTAATTTGATGTTGCAAAAGTTTTTTTGGCAGGATTATCAAAAGAATTTAATGAGGGATAGTTTGGTCGGCTAGACTTTAAAGAATGTTTCAGTAGTGCTTTTGTTAAAACACTTCCCTACCAGCTGGAATAATGAAAATACAAAATCTGTGGAGTCTTATTGAAGGGTTTACATTATAAAGAAAATAGTTCAACTATGTACATATTAGAAAGAAGAATAACTTAAAAAAAAACATTCATATTTTTTTCACAGTCAAGAATTGTTTTGGTTTGGGAAGGAAAGTTTTTGGAGATTATGTCGGATTTCCACCAATACCTTCAAAGTTTTCCAGCATGCTTTTCACATCTTCTTTAAGCCTTGTATTGTATGATTTTAAAAGTGCTTCTTTTGATTGGGGTAATGACCTAGTTGCACTCATTTTACAATTTGTATTTAACTATATTTTTGCAAATAAATTATCTTGGCACAATTAATAAAAGAAAACATAAACAAAAGAGTTTGTTAAAAAAGACTTGTCCAAAATGTCAAAGTTTACTTCTTCTAGTTTCCGCAAAGTAGAGATGTGTAGACTAAGAGAATTATGGTACATTTAAACCATGTTCCTCCAAAAGAGACACACTCAAATGAATAAAAGGAGATATTTTCATTTTTTTTATTCACTCCGATTGACAATATTGACATACTAAATATGATGTGCTAGTCCTAGTCGATTCTTGTTCTCATACAAAAGCCTTTTTTGTCAAAGAAACAGGATAAAGTTTGGCAAGATAAACAAAATATAAAAATTAATTCCAAAAGTTTCTCCATATTTCCGCTAAACCTACAGAAGGGCTAGTAGCGTTAAGGAATAGATGGATCCAGTGGATCCATATCTAATATTTTAATGATGAGATATTTTCATTTTCTTTATATCATTGACATACTATACAGTATGTCAATGCTTTATATACACTGATTACATAATTTAGTGGCAGCCATCAGTAAACTTGATGTGACACAGTGAGCAGCCAGCACACCTGTCAATGTACTAAAATTTCATATTCCATGAGAATACCATGGATGGACTGCGGAAAGAATTTGAAATGTTTATTTTGACATTTATTATTCAATAAAACAAAAAACAATCATCTTCATAACCATGAAGTGAGAGTCAGAGAAAATGATAAAAAGAGCCCAGTTTGCAATCCGTCCAAGACAATCATCTTATTTGAGAATAAATATCCATAAAACTAATTTTGTAGTGCTGTAAGGACTGGTTTTACTTTTGCTCCTAAAACAAGTTTAAGTCTTTTGGATAGGATCCAAAAAAGAGCGATAGAACTATAACCCAAATATTTATATCACTCGAACACCGCCGCAATGTTTCATGCCTTTCACAGTTTTACAAATGTTTTTACAAACAATGTTCGGTCGAATTAGCCGTAAAACTTGCGCTTCCACGAATGCTCATCAATTTACCCATTAGCTCAATTACGGACGTATTATTAAATATATAGATTCTTTTTTAACACTTATCGAGAATGTGGAATGCTTTATCGAAATCTGTTTTTCCCTCCCATTTTAATATTCAAAATTTTAAGACCGATGTGCACCGATATCTCTTCTTAAATCCTTTCCTATTTTCCTAACACTCGCGCTGTGTTTAAACGTAAATATGTTAAGGGTATTAATGACCCCTTAAATGCCTGTAAATTAAAAAAAACAAAGGTTCAGCGTATAGTTAGCAGAGAGTAGTAACAAAAGTGAACTTTTTTGGTAGTAATCGATCGTTTATGATTCTCTCAAATTTGGATAACCATTTTTAGAATTTGGAGAAGAATAATAAATAGAACATAATCTTAGCTTCTTCATATTTGGAATAGGGAAATTCCTAAGAAAATTCGGATAAAAGAATTTGGAACAGCAAAAACAAGAAGTTATAAACAATTCTAAAGTTCAGTTGGAGTACCCGCTTGGGAAGTTCTTTATTTAAATCTCGATATTTCAAAATCTAGGCCCAATCAAGTCTGAACCAAGTTTTTGTTTGAAATTAATTTTATTTAGTTAATATTGAAAAATCGGTGCTTTTTTACGAGGTCCTTAAATGTAAGCATTAATCATTGACAACGCCATTATATACATAACTTCGAAATCACTTAAAATGTAACAGGGTGCTTAGATTTATCTTCTATTACCCGTTTGGTGGCACTTTCATCTAATAAATGAATTTTCGAGAATCACCTCGAAAAGAGAGCAACTGAATTTAACGTGGGCCAATCACAATCCACCAAAAATGACATCTAATTGACCAATCAAAAAGCCCCACGCTAGATTTTAAGGGGTAAAAATAGGCGGCCGGTGCGAGAGAGCATTCAGTTGAATTTTACACGCCACAAACAGAAGAACATACGTCTAATTGATAGCAAGTGAAACAAATTTTGTGATTTTCCAATTGGAGAAAAAAGAAACGGATAATTTAATTTATTATTTGTGAAATAAAACCCATAAATTGTTTTATTATATTTTTCAACATAAAAAATATATTGTAAGTATTTTCGAAACAAAAGTGTGTAAATTTTGTGAAGGTTTTTAAGTGTTTTTTTTTTTTTAAATGAAAAAAAAAAGATTTGCACAAAAACGAAACTTGAAAAGCCATTAACGAAGTAGTGCTGTTTAAAAGTTTTAAGAGTTGTTAAAATTGTTAAACTTTTAAATTATGAATTTCTATAATAGTTTTTTTTTGTAACTTTAAAAAATATAAAATGTGTTAAGACAAAGTTCTAGAAGAATTATCCCGTCATTCCATTCTCTCCATAGCAACGATTTTCTACTTTCGAATAAGAATGTGTGCGTTTGGAGAGATGCGACGTCATCAAATTGTAGTTGAGTTGAGAGCTTTCTTTTCGCCTCAATTATCCGAGTTTCCTCTTACATTTAACTTTTTTTCCTTTCATCCCCAATTTGATTGTAATTTTGTAAAAATCGAAGAAACTGCGAACAAAATCTTCAAATTACCTACACAAAAGAAAAGCATATTTTATGGCTGACGTGTCCCAAACTTAAAAAATATTAAAAGTTTGTACCACAAATTTAACCTAGAAATATTAAGAATTATGTACAGTCAGTCACAAAAGTCTACGTATAGTGCTAAAAAGTGCTAAATTACCGCTTTTAGTTAAAATGCATTAATTGTATTAATTTAAAAAGGAGTATTTATTATTTAAAAACAATTATTTAACAAAATTAGTCATTTTATTAGACAAATTTAAAGAAAAAACGAGAAAAATAAAAAAAAAATGATACACGAAAGTCTACATATGATACAAATTAAATTAACTAAAAATTAAATAAATTCAATTTAATATTTTGTTGGACCACCTTGTGAGTCCTGGACAGCTTTGAGTCTTCGAGGCATAGACTGAACTAAATTTTCGGTGACGTCAGGGGTTATTGAAGACCAAGCAGTCGCAAGAGCCGTTCTCAGTGAATTTTGATCTGTTATCCTAAATTTGCGAACCCTCCGTTCCAGTTCATCCCAGATGTGCTCTATGATATTGAGATCTGGAGACTGCGGTGGTGGATGAAGCTGTTTTGGGACCCTAAACACCAGCCACTCCTTTATAATCTTCGCCGTATGTTTGGGATCGTTGTCTTGGTGCAGGATCCAGCTGCTTCCGAGCCCTAGTGCTTCAGCAGAGGCGTGCAAATTATTACGCAAAATGTCCAGATATTGAAAGCGATCCATAGTACCATCAATAAAAACTAGCCTCCCTACCCCAGAGGCTGCAACAGCCCCCCAAACCATCACATGTCCTCCTCCGTGCTTCACTGTAGCAACAAGATTTTTCATATCCATGGCTTGGTTCACCTTCCGCCATATTTTGCCCTTGCCATCGCACCCAAAAATGTTAAATTTACTTTCATCAGTAAAAAGTACCCTTTTCCAAAAATCGTGGTCCTCCGAAATGTACCGGTTCGCGAACTCTAGGCGTTTTTCTCGATTAGCGTTGCTGATTAATGGTTTTTTTCTTGGCACTCTCCCATTAAACCCTTCATATCTTAAAACTCTTCGCACGGCCTCTGGGTGGACTTCTTTTCCCGACGTATTTGCAATGTCTTCCGCCAATTTAGGTGCACTTATTCGAGGATTGTGGTTAACTTTCCGAATAATGCTTCGGATATCGCGAGTACTTAATTTTTTCGGACGACCAGAACGGGGCTTATTTGCTACATGTCCCCTTTCATTATAATTTTTTATTATTGTTTGTACAGTTGAGGAACTTTTACCCACGATTTTTCCAATAGCACCATAACTTTTCCCTTCGTTTCTAAGCTTTATAATTAAATTTTTTATTTCAATTGAGGTTTCACTCCTTTTTTCCATTTTCAACAATATTATTCAAATATCAAACACGAAATAAACAAGATTATGAAAGATAACTGATCACCAATGGTGATAAACCCAAATTTTATAATTAAAAAATAGATTAAATGTACAGTGTATCAGAACAAAGTTTCATATGTACACTTTCGTGACTTACATTTTTAACCGTTTTCTGATCTCTTTGGAATATTATGAAAAAAAATACCGTTAATGTCGCAATTCATATCTTTTAAATAATATTCCATTATTTAGTCAAACAAATTTATTTGAATTTTGGCTAAAACCATTAATATACCCTTTTTCATAGCTATATGTTGACTTTTGTGACTGACTGTATGTTCTTTGCGATGATAATGATGATGGATGATGACGTTGAATGCTATTAACAGTGGGCGTTTGCTTTAAACTTGAAATTGTGTTTCTTTTCATTAAATCAAAAAAAGGACACTGCAGAAATCATCAAAGCCGGGCACGAACCACAAAAGTTCGTAAAAACTTAATTTTATTCAGTATGTTAATAGGTTTACGTACACGTCATTGTGGAACAAAATCTCAAAACTAGTAACAAATACCTATTTCTTTTCATCTGAATCCACTCAATTCAATCGGAAAATGTTCTTTTCTTGGTTTTCTGTGAAAAGTCCTGTCCAAATCATAATTTACGTTTTGTCGGTTTTTGTAAATTTGTAAAGAAAAGATCTGTTATATGAAACTTAATTTTGTGATCACGAACAACATGACACCATTTTGCTACCTGTGCAATTTTATTTTTCACTAAGGTAGCGTAGGTAGGTATGTACCTATAATAAAGTTGGTGACGTTGTTGTTCTGCTGCTCAATATTCATTATATTCGAAAGTACATACATACGCCCTGTAAAACAGAAACAAAAAGTAGTCTTGTAATCTTAACTCATTCAAGATTTGTTGTCGTGTCGACTATCATTTCCGGCTATGTTGGTAAAACTCAATAACTTTCATAGTTTTCGTATTAAATTATTTCATTGAAGATTCTGATTCTACATACATTGATATGTATACGTTCATATACTGGATTCTTAAATATGATAGTTTATTCTTTTCTTAGTAGAGCGTGTATATATTAAATTTTCTTTAAGAGAAAACAATTCTCCACAAAAGAACTTGTGTAGACTTTTTTTAAATTGCCGGTCAATGTTCTAGTTGGTATCTTGTTTAAGCATAAAAGTTGTTAGACTCGTAGGAATCTACCTTGTTTTGTAGACATAGATTTATTTTTTTTTAATCACGTACCAAAGTATACGGTTTTTCAAAGAGTAGTCAGAAGCACGAAGTAGGTCACATTGTTAAGAATAAGTTGTTTGTAGGTCGTATCCGGTATAGGTAACTTCTTCTATCTACGTTAAGTTTTATACAAGTTTAAACACTAATTTCATTGCAATTTGTTTATTCAAATATAAATAAAATATTTTATTTCTATTTTCTTTGCAGAAATAAACAACCAAAATGAGATTGTGTATATTATTGGCTGTAGTGGCCTTTGTTGGCCTCTCTCTTGGAGAAGAGAAAAAAGAAAAAGATAAGGAACTCGGAACCGTGATCGGTATTGATTTGGGAACCACATATTCATGGTAAGTTTTGGAGTATTTTGTATAACAAAAACTTACTCATCTAAAAATAGAAGGGGAGTTAGATCAACATAGATAGTAAAAAATTTGATAACAGTTAATCTGATTATTGTGAATATTGTTAACAATAAATCTTCCACAAATGTTTGTCTTGGAAGGATCTTGCATAAACAATTTTTCGGAATACAATGTTCCATTAATGTTAATGAGTTGTTGACTTTCGAGATTCTTTACCTTTTCCATTATTTAAAGTAAAATTACAGAATTTTTGAAAAAGGAAAATGCCACTGTTCAAATTAATCCTTTTGAAATAGGATGGCAATTCTCTTAAGAATTTTGTTTACAAATATAAACAAACTCAAAAAAACTTTAAATTATTTTCGAGGTCGTCAAATGTTCCGAGGGAAATTTAACTCACTATAATCATCAATTCATATACCTACCTTATTTGATTACATTAAATTCCAGATTTTATCACTAATGTAAAAACCTTAAATCAAACATCAAATTAAATTAATTTGTTTATTTTTCTTCTTTTTTTTCAGTGTTGGAGTTTATAAGAATGGACGTGTTGAAATTATTGCTAACGATCAGGGTAATCGTATTACACCATCGTATGTTGCATTCACTGCCGACGGTGAACGTCTCATTGGTGATGCTGCCAAGAATCAGTTGACTACCAATCCAGAGAACACCGTATTCGATGCTAAGCGTTTGATCGGTCGTGAATGGTCTGACACCAACGTCCAACATGACATCAAATTCTTCCCATTCAAAGTTGTTGAAAAGAACTCAAAGCCACACATTAGTGTAGCAACATCGCAGGGTAACAAAGTATTTGCTCCCGAAGAAATCTCTGCTATGGTTTTGGGTAAAATGAAGGAAACTGCTGAAGCTTACCTCGGTAAAAAAGTAACTCACGCCGTCGTCACAGTGCCAGCTTACTTCAATGATGCACAACGTCAAGCCACCAAGGATGCTGGCGTTATTGCTGGTTTGAATGTTATGCGTATCATTAACGAACCAACTGCCGCCGCTATTGCTTACGGTCTGGATAAGAAGGAAGGTGAAAAGAACGTGTTGGTATTCGATTTGGGTGGTGGTACTTTTGATGTGTCCCTCTTGACCATTGATAATGGAGTGTTTGAAGTCGTTGCTACCAACGGTGACACTCATTTGGGTGGTGAAGATTTCGATCAACGTGTAATGGATCACTTCATCAAATTGTACAAGAAGAAACGTGGAAAGGACATCCGCAAGGACAATCGTGCCGTACAAAAATTGCGTCGTGAAGTTGAGAAGGCAAAGCGTGCACTCTCATCCAGTCATCAAGTTAGAATTGAAATTGAATCGTTCTTCGAAGGTGAGGACTTCTCAGAAACTTTAACCCGTGCCAAATTCGAAGAATTGAACATGGATCTGTTCCGTTCAACATTGAAGCCAGTGCAAAAGGTCTTGGAGGATGCTGATATGAACAAGAAGGATGTGCATGAAATTGTTTTGGTTGGTGGTTCCACACGTATTCCAAAGGTACAACAATTGGTCAAGGACTTCTTCGGAGGCAAGGAACCTTCCCGAGGAATCAATCCCGATGAGGCTGTCGCATATGGTGCCGCTGTACAAGCTGGAGTCTTATCCGGTGAACAAGATACCGACGCTATTGTTTTGCTCGATGTGAATCCTTTGACTATGGGAATTGAAACAGTCGGAGGTGTGATGACCAAGCTTATTCCACGTAACACTGTCATTCCAACAAAGAAATCTCAGATTTTCTCCACTGCCTCAGATAACCAACATACAGTGACCATTCAAGTGTACGAAGGTGAACGTCCAATGACCAAGGACAACCATTTGTTAGGTAAATTCGATCTCACAGGCATTCCACCAGCACCAAGAGGCATCCCACAAATTGAAGTATCATTCGAAATTGATGCCAACGGTATTCTGCAAGTAAGTGCTGAGGACAAGGGTACCGGAAACAAGGAAAAGATCGTCATCACCAACGACCAAAACCGTTTGACCCCAGATGACATCGATCGTATGATCAAGGATGCCGAGAAATTCGCCGACGAAGACAAGAAACTGAAAGAACGTGTCGAATCAAAGAACGAACTTGAATCATACGCCTACAGTTTAAAGAACCAAATCGGCGACAAGGAAAAACTTGGTGCCAAATTGAGCGATGATGAGAAGACCAAAATGGAAGAAGCCATCGATGAGAAAATCAAATGGATGGAACAAAATGCCGATGCCGATCCAGAAGAATACAAAAAACAAAAGAAAGAACTCGAGAGCATAGTGCAGCCCATTATTGCGAAACTGTATCAAGGACAAGGCGGCGTTCCACCAACAGAAGAGGGTGACGACTTAAAGGATGAACTATAAGAGACGAGTGTTCCGATCAATGAGATACAGGAGAGATAAGATTGAAGGGGAGAAATAAATGGAGAGGGCATCAAAGAAACCATGAACCCCAAGCTCTCCAATTAAAAAAAACGCTCACACAAAAGAAAATTCTCCACTAATTTAAGGCATTTCAAAACACAAATTAAGATCATGTTTTTTTGTAATTTAATTTAAATTAATTTATTGATTTACTTCTAAGAGTTTCTTCATTTTATACACAATTTTTGTTTAACGATAAAATTATATAAACCAAGTCAACATTTTCGACTGACTTAATGATGAAGAATTTGAAGAATTGTTTCAATAGAGAAAGAAAAAAAGAAATAAAATATAAGTTCTTTCGATTTTACGAAGGGGCTATACATATTAACAAACAAATTAAAAATGTTTTTCATTCAACACAAAAATTTGCCTGCTTTTGTTTTTCGTATTTTTCTCATTTTTGTAAGTAATGCCCACCTGCGATTTATTATTTGATTCGACTGAATTAATTTTGTTTTTAAATTTAAGTTTAAATAACTTGTTAAAGGATAACAAAATATTATGTAGTAGGCGGAGTAATGTGCGAAGATCTCCACTTTATTTTATTCAAGATAAAAAGTGTAGACATTGTATGATAGTTTCCTTTTTGTAAGAAAATAAACTAAATTTAAAAGAAAAATCAATTTGTAGTTTTTTTTTTTCTTAGGGGTTTAAAAATTCAAGATGATTATAATCGACTTCAGTCGTCTAGAGACTAAAATTTTCTGACTCGGTTGTCAAGATCTAGAATAAGCAACCTGCTTTTTTCAGTTGATTTTCTCAATTTTAGAAAATACACAATACAATTATTTTGTATGCCTACCAGGACAGCTAAGCTAGTGCAGCTACATAAGGTTACTAGATTTTCACTTTCCATCTCCGTCATGAGATGTTCATCAATGATTCTCGGGAATTATTTCTCCAGAAGTCCTGAAACCAAAGGTCACTCACCCCTACCCTTCCCAATCCCTACCCCCTCCTCCGTCGGCTTTGTGCTACTATGCTGGCTGATGTCTTATCTCCCGACTGTATGGTGTATCACTATATGTCAACCTAGCTCCCTTCTGGGACGCTTATGGCTTAATTGCTGTTCGTCTCTCCTACTTCAAAACATATCCTTCCCTTCAACTTCCCAATTGGGCTGGATCTAAGGTGTTATAGGACCCGAGCCGATGATCAGCCAGGCTCATGGCCCAATTTCTAAAAATAGCTCAGTCGTTAACGGAGTATCCGGATACCAGGCGACCTCCGGATTAGCTAGCCTTATCTGTGTAAGCGAATCTCTGCACAGATGGACCCTCCCTTTACTTCGCTACTCGTGGGAATCCAATGAATAACTTAAAACAAAACCAAAAACTAAAACAGTACTGGAAGCAAAAACGTCAAACCGGTACCGGTATTCCAGCTACACCGGGCGGCAGCTCGGAGGCAACGTCGGCTGTCATTACTCCTGTGCCGAGCACCGGAAAAGGGCCTGTGCCGAGCACCGGAAAAGGGCCTGTGCCAAGCCACTGCCCTTCTTCTAGTGCGGTGCAGGATGTATCCATACCGGGCGGCAGTTCGGCGGCAACGTTGGCTGTCGTTACTCCTGTGCCAAGCACCGGAAAAGAGCCTGTGCCAAGTGACTGCCCTTCTTCTAGTGCGGTGCAGGATGTACAATTGGCGAAAACGCTTCCTCATGTCGGTAGTGGAAAGTTCGTGAATAATGATCTTTCCACTACTAAAGAGAGTAAACCTCTCCAGTATGCTCCTAGGAGCTCGTATAAACAACGGCGGTATGCGATGAGAATTATAAAATCCTCTGGTTCAACACTGGGGGATGGAAGTAATCCCATCCTTAACAAAAGGCTGGCGTGGGTTAAATCCATTCTAGACAATACTAGTCGCCACGACTCCACGTCAAAGCGACAAAGGTCTTTGGAGGAGTCCACTCCCGTCCCGAAAAAGCCCAAAGTGCAGAACACCAGCACTCCCAATATTCCTCGAGTACCTCTCACTAAACCTTTTAGTGATGTATTTAAGGATTCAAATAAGATCATAATTGCGGTCATTGATAGGAGCAATATTGATGGCACGATTACTTCTGACCGTTGGCAGTTGGTGAATCTGGAGCTCTCGGCTGGCTTTCTAAAAGTTATGCGAGATCATCCGGGTCCACCGCCTGTAACAAGCGATGAGGGTTGGCATCAAGGTCATGTCAAGCTCATCGCTTGTAACGATCAGAGGTCGCGCGATCTCTATACGCTTGCAGTCGGCATGCTGGGCGAAGTCTGGCCAGGCGCAAAACTCGAGGTCGTTGCAAAGGAAGACATTCCATGCAGGCCGAGAGCTCCCGCTTGGATCCCTAAGGAACCCTCATGTCCAGATGACATACGCGAGATCATTAAGATCAGCAACCCAGACCTCCCTTGTCACGACTGGAAGATCGCGAAACTGGAGGAGCCAAAGGGTTTTTATCGAAGTGCGATTTTCGTAATCAATAAAGACTCTGATTAATCTCCAACACTCTAAAACGGCTTCGGCCTCCCTACTTCTCCGCCTGACAAAAACTGGAGAAGATGTCGTTCTCATCCAAGAACCCTGGATTGTGAAATCCTTGGTTCGAGGATTGGGAACTCCTGGCTACTACGTGCTATATGTAACAGGAAAAGGTAACCCAAGGTCCTGCATACTAATAAAACGTAATCTAAATGTATTTTTACTCCCTAATTTCAGTGATAATTTCAAAGATAATAGACAACCACACCTACTGGCTGGTATCAGCGTATTTGGGCCACGACCACCAGGGCCCACTACCTGGTACCATTCTGGAAATTACGATCGCTGAATCAACTAGATGTAAAACCAACATAATTATCGGTTGTGACGCCAATGCGCACCATACTACGTGGGGTAGTACCGATATAAATGACAGAGGTGAGTCTCTTTTTGATTATATTTTAACAACTAATCTGGTAGTATGTAATGTAGGTAGTGAACCAACCTTCGTTACTAAAAATCGACAAGAAGTTTTAGATATGACTCTTGTCTCGTTACATCTCTCAAATTAAATATTGAATTGGAGAGTATCAAAGGAGCACTCGTTCTCCGATCATAGATACATCCAATTCACACTTATTGAAGATCTCCCAAAACCGGTCCAATTCCGAAACTATAGGAAAACAGATTGGCCAAAATATAGGGCAACTCTGAAGAATCAGATTAAACCAGAACTTTCTGACCCGCCCTTGTGCGCTTTTGAACTCGATCAAAAAGTCGACGAGCTTACAGCAGCCCTTAATAAAGCCATGGAAACTGCCTGCCCCCTCACTATAGTGCGGGGAAAGAAGAAACCATACTGGTGGGCTACTGAACTGGGTATACTCCGGAAAGGCTTTAGAAGGCTTTTTAATCGTGCAAAAAAGACTAGACATCCACAAGACTGGGACTCCTATAAGGAATCCCTCAAAAAGTATAAAAAGGAATTGAGAATAGCCAAAAGATCCTCTTGGAGATCCTTCTGTAACTCAATAGAAGAATCCTCGGAGGCATCAAGGATAAGGAAGATTCTCTCCACAAATCCAACCATGCACAGTTGTCTTAAAAACTTGGATGGTACTTGGACTAACTCTTGCGAAGAAACGCTAAACCTGCTACTGGACACCCACTTCCCTGATAGCTCCAAATACGTTAATACAACAAACCATTCTGGGTCGGGTATTAACTTAACTTTTCCTCAAGGTCTTGTTACAAAAGAGAAGTTGACTTGGGCTCTGAATAGTTTCAAACCTTACAAATCTCCAGGGCCAGATCACATCATACCAGCTGAGCTGCAATTTACGACTGACATAACTTTGCCCATCATTGAGATGATATTTAAAAGTTGTCTAGATATGGTCCATATACCTCAGCGATGGAGAGAAGTAAAGGTAGTATTCATTCCCAAGGCGGGCAAATGTTCGCATGTCAACCCTAAAGATCTAAGACCTATTAGCCTATCATCATTCATTCTCAAAACTCTGGAACGATTGATTGATATCCATGTACGTAACAGCATTGATAAGAGACTATCGATGTCTCAGCATGCTTACTGCAAAGGGAAATCGGTAGAAACAGCCTTGCACACCTTGGTAAGAACTATCGAATACTCCCTAAAACAAAAACAATATACTATGGTGACCTTCCTGGATATTGAAGGCGCTTTCAACAACGTTGACACATCCGCTATCACTTCTGCTATGACGACCCTAAACGTCGAATACTCACTCTGTGAATTGATAAATCTAATGCTAAAAAGCAGGATCATCAACTCTAAGATGGGGGATTTTTGTACGAAGAGGTCTGTCAGTAGAGGCACTCCGCAAGGTGGTGTTCTGTCCCCTCTCCTGTGGAACATAGTGGTTAATGAGCTACTAATATCCCTTGAGAGAGAAGGCTACAGAGTGATTGCGTATGCCGATGATGTTGCTATCGCCGTAATAGGAGAGCATCCTAAAAAAAAAAAACGCACTCAATATGCTCACTAGATGGGCAGATCACTGCGGATTTAGTATTAATCCTCAAAAAACAGACCTCGTCCTTTTTACGCGGAAATAAAAGATCCCAGAAATTGTACCTCCCTCAATAAAAGGTGTACCACTAATTTTCACCAATGAGGCCAAATATCTTGGTCTGATATTGGACAAAAAAATTAAGTTGGAAACCTAATATTCAGGAAAGAGTTAAAAAAGCTGCAGCAGCTCTTTTCCTTTGCAAGAAAGCCATAGGAAACAAATGGGGTTTTCAACTTCGCATAACTTATTGGCTATACACATCGGTCATCCGACCAATACTTATGTACGGGGTTGCAGTGTGGTGGACTGCACTGGAGAAAGTCACATACTACGACAAACTGAGCAGAGTCCAACGCACTGCATGTCTCTGCATTAGCGGGGCTTTGAGAACCACACCCTCAGCAGCGTTGGACACTCTCCTCCATCTGACACCCCTCGACATTTTCAGCAAACAAGTGGCACCGAGTACCTACAGCCATAAGACTCAACGCCTCATCTCAATGGACCAACAACAATGTTGGGCACTCCATCATTCTGAACCTCTTTGGTTCTATACCAAAGTACATAGACTACACTATCCCAAAACCCCAATTTGGTAAAAACTTCCAGGTATCCATTCCATCCAGGGATGAATGGGAAGACAAAAAAACTCCTAGATGACGAAAGAATCCATTTTTACACACATGGATCCAAGACAAATGAGGGAGTTGGTAGTGGTGTGTACTCAGAAAAGCTTAATCTAAGCATCTCATTCCGCCTCCCTAATCATTGTAGCGTCTTCCAAGCGGAAATTTTAGCGATCAAAGAGGTTCTCTCCTGGCTAAGAGAAAACGTGATATCAACTTCTGATATACGCATCTTCTCTGGCAGTCAGGCTGCTATCAAGTCTCTTGACGGGCGGCGTCTCAACCAAATCTCTAACGGCCCTCGATTGTCGATCGTCTCTTATGGAGATGGCGCAGCAATTTAACATTCACCTATGCTGGGTGCCGGGCCACAGAGACATCGCAGAAAATTGTAGAGCCGATGAACTCGTTAAAAATGGAACTGTCATACCTATTTCACCTGAAAGGGAGAAGATAGGTATACCAGTAGCTACATGTAAACTTCTGCTAAAAGAAAAAGCTTTCGAGATAGCAAACTCTAGGTGGTACAATTTACCAACATGCGCAGCCACAAAACTAATATGGCCTTCATTGGACCTAAAGCGCTCTAAAGATTTGCTATCCCAAAGCAGACTTCATATTAGCTCCCTAATAGGTGTCCTTACGGGACACTGTCTTATAGGCAGACACGCAATACGACTTGGTGTAGCCTCAAATGACTTCTGCAGAAGCTGTTTGGACGAGGAAGAAGAAGAAACAATCTCTCACCTCCTCTGCACCTGCCCTGCTCTTTCACGAAGACGCAAACTTCATCTGGGAGAATACTCTTTTGATGATCCCAGTGAACTAGCTAAAAAGGATATCAGATATCTCCTTCGCTTTATAAAAAGCTCAAAATGGTTCAACTAGTGGGAAGTAATTCTCTAGATTCATGTGGTATCACAATGGGCCTTTCTTCTGGCCTAAGTGTGTGGTTTTTGTATCCACAGCCACATTAACCTAACCTAACCTAGTTAGAACTGCCCTCTCACAAATATTATATCGAATATTTCCAAAAACAATTATGAAAAATACTCAGGTCCAATAAAATTGGTCTTACTGACTGCGGGGTTTACTCGGAGCATGTTTGAATATCTATGGCCGACTAATATTACATATTTCAAATGGGTATATCAGGGCTGATTATTGGATTATTGCGGAAATAATAGAAGTTATGGGAAGTTATAAAACTCCCTCGGAAAAGCTTCCCTTTCTCTAAAATTGGGAACCTAAATGATGTTTAAGAGTTTTGACTCTGGATTAATTGGGATCGAAAAAAAATTTCCAAAAAAAATTTGATTGCACGTGTAGGATTTTTGGATTTTCGAGGAAAACAATTTCTAAAAAGGCCTAGTACTTCTAATTCTATACTAAAACACCGGTGTTAATGACTTGAAGTTTGTTCTTTTTATTCCAAATGCTCTTTTTATTATATATATGTATGCACATTATTATATAAACGTGTTTCTATATTTTCAATGTATATAATTATTTTTCTTTTTATATATATAATATAGGTTATTCATCTTCAGTTGGAACTCGAAAAAGAAAGACCTTTAAACAGTTATTGTTTCTTATTTTTAACTTAAAATTAAAAGTTTATACTTTTGTTTTTTTTTTTTACAATTTCATAGAATCATATTTTGTTCTGTTTCTTGTTCATCATCATAAATTAAATCAAATACTATTTTCTACTATGATTTTATTTAAACAATTAAAATTGAATGTTAAAACAAAAATGCCAAAACAAAAAATAAGAAAATAACTGCTCAACTAAACAGAAAAGACCAAAAATAAAACTTTTGTAGATATTAATGGTGTACGAAAAATGATTCAGTCGTTGGTTGTACATTGAAAAATGTCGTTTAATTTATAATCTATATTGTTTCCTGTTTTGTTTGGATGTAGGTAAACAACTTGAGGGTAAACGTTTTGAAATATTTTTCATGCTGATAGTTTTAATTTTCTCACATATAAATTTCATTTTTACCCGGTTGAATTGCACCAGTGTACCGTCCTTTGCGCAAAGAGTTAAGTGATAAACTGGATACATTTTATGTTCCTTGGATTAAAAATTGTTAAAACTTGATTTTTTAAAATAGCCTGTAAGTTCTGAAGAAATGTATGTTAAAAAATAAAACTAAAAAATAGGTGGCGCAACAGTCCGTAGAGAAGCAGGGCCTGGCGATTAACAACTCTCAACCATTCTTGTGTTTAAGTAATGTAAGGAAAGAAAGGGACCTACAGTTTTTATGAAGAATCGGAATGGCTAATTTGAGAAAGCACTTTTCATGACAAGAATTACTCATGACGAGAATTACTCGTCAATTCCTCGCAACAGACAGCACACGTAAAAAAATGTAGGTGGCACATGCAGAGATTGAACCCAAGACCTCTGGCATGATAGTCCTACGCGACGGATAGCTCTACGAGGTAAAAGGTAAATCACCGTAAGTGTTATGGAACTACCTACAGCTTGTTCATATTAGGCTTGACGCTTGAGGTTTCCTCTAGAACAGATACTTTGAACAGACTAACAGACAGAAAGATAGATATGTATGTAGATGATAGTTGTATTTGAGTATCAAAATTGTTTTATCAACTATCACCCAAGCTGAATTCAACACTGCATGATGTAAATTCTAATTTCTATACCACTTCTTTCCATACTTCTTCACTGACGGGTCAAACACGAAGTGTGGCTATCTGCACTGACAGCCAAGCGGCTTTCTATATTCGAACAAAACATCCTCTTTACTGGTCCAACAATGTCGTTTACTCTTATTTGGGTTTCAGGTAAAGGCATTGATGGAATTGAACGGGCTGATGAGTTGGCCCGGCAAGATTCGGCCCTTCATAGCTCACTTGAAGAAAGGGTAAATATTCCTTTTAGAGCTATATAGGCCAAAATTTTCTCAATTTTTCTGACAGAATTCAACCGCAGGTGGAACAGTCTTACGGAATGTACCATGTCCAGGAAGAAATGGCCTACCTATAACAAAAACTGTTGTATCGAACTTTTATGCAGACCCAGGCAGGATATACCGAGTCACAGCAATATGCATCAGACATTGGACGAAAGGAGAGCATTCAGCAAAGCTGGATATACTTCACAATACTCACTGTCGTAGCTGCGGAGACCAACATGAATGGGAAACTGTGATTCACTTTCTCTTTAAATGTCCTGTCCTGCCCGGTTCTAAAATGTAAAGTTTCTGAAAGATATTCCTTTAAGATTTTGATGAACTTTCCGAGATGAAAATCAAAGATCTGGATTTCCTTCCGGTAGCTGCTTCAATCTAACCTAACCTAAGGGCATTCTAGAGCTCAGCTTAATTCTTGAACCCTCTACCCATGGGTAGAGTTTATATTTTATAGCAATAAATATGTACATCGGAAGATACATACATTTAAGGAACAAATAAATTTTAGGAGAGTGTTGAATTTCATAAACTTTAAAGGGGTACTGCTAATTAAACAAAAATACAGAATATTTGTTTAGCTTTGACATTGAAATGATTGGTCAACAAGAGAAAAAACTATGCATTTGGATGATCCGACGCAATGTTCTTCGTAGGTTCCCCATGCATCATGGTCTCAAATTTATTAATTTCCTATAAAAAACATGCATAGGTGGTACATACTGGAATTCAACCAAGGCCCCTGGATGGCGTGACAATCCTCCGGACTGTAATGATAACAGCATAGACAATATTTTCAGAATCTGTTTAAATGTAAATTTTTCAACAAAACAAAGTTATTATTTTGAAGACTTACATACATACATACATATGTATGTATATGGAGGTGCAAAATTACATGCGATATGAACGCGTAAATTACTCTGACTTCTTGTGCTGTCCAAGTCAAATTGTTAACGAAGCTATGATTAAGAAGCCCTTTATGTGAAGCTTTCTATATAAATTTAAAAAACAATAAACTCTAAGTAAACGTAAATGGTTAACTTTAAAATGTCAACATTATATGCAACATATTAGAATCTATGGTCCCAATCATACAAAACCTTCTTGGAATTTGGAATTGAGAAAATTATAAAAAAGGTAGGTACCTATAATGTTTCTGGATGTAGTAAGAGTCTCACAAAAATTGGAAAATGTGAAATATTATAACAAAAATGGTGATGAAAAGAACTCTACACAAGATGATACAAAAAAAAATTTATTTTGAATCAAGCGGATGTGTGTCAATTTAAATAAAATATTTATAGAAATTTATGTTTTTTTTTTGTTTTTAATATTACAAGCGTGGCCAATATAAAAATTACTATATATATTCTCTATCCCTTTTTCCTATACATATGGGTGGTGTATGTACCTTAGTAACAATATTCTTTCTATATGCGATTTGGACGGTCATTAGCCTCGCCTTCTTCGTCCTTTTGTGGACCACGCTGTGGAAGAAGAAAAGAAAAGAAAAAAAAGAAAACACACAATAAACATAAATATACGAAAAACATAAAATAATAAAACAAACACTTGTTTTTGCATTTTTTGTTTAATTATGAAATTTATTTTTTTAAATTTGAATATTTATATTTTTTGATATTTTTATAATATAAACTTTTTTGACTCTTGAACAGTTATGGTATATCTATAAACGAGGCAAGGCAAGGCAAACAAAGGAAGGGACACGTTCAGATCAAAATATAATCACAAAGTGAAAATACAAAAAGGACCAAAAAATAGATATCTTATACAGTGTTGGCCAGAACATTAGCAACTAAAACTACCTCCATCTTTATGTCATTCAAAAATTAATAACTTAAACAAATCATGTTCATTTTTTTCCAAAATTTAATACATTATGTATGTATGTTCTTCTAAATAGACCACAAGGGAATATAGTTTTCATAACGGTACATTTAAATAGGACAGTTAACCCAATTTTTTGTTGGTAAAAAAAAGCAACTTTTTGTCGCTACTCTCTTTTTATAGTTAATAGAGAAAAGTTAGTCCGTTAACTACAAAATCCATTGCTCATATTAAAGCTGTTGGCAAACGAGCGCAGTTGAATCTATTTATTAGGTGTTATTTAGTTCACGGGCAAGCTTATCAGTGTTCTTAGCTAACTTTTGTAAAATGGTCGGAAACAAATACGCTTAACGAAATAAAAGAAAAAAATATAAAAGTGCAATGAGTAAAATTAAAATATCGGAAAAATATTCCATTCCAAAATCAGTGATTTGCCCATTAATAAAATTTTACATAAATCTAAAAAGTCATTCCAAACGATTCGTCGAGGTGGTAGACCAAGAAAAACAACAAAACGACAGGATTCTGCTACAATAAATTCAATTAAAAAAGACCCTATTATATCAGTGAAATACGAACCCAACTCAACCTGAACGTAAGCGCGAGAACGATTCGTAGACGAGCTGTTGATGGTGGACTAAAATCTTTCAAAGCTGTAAAAAAGCTTTGTATTTCCACCAAAAACAAGCTGGCGAGATTAAAATTTCCGCATGACCACATCAACTGGACCGTTACAAAATGGATTAACGTACTCTTTTCGGACGAGTCCAAGTTCAATTTCAAGGGTTCCGATGGTTTCCGTCGTGTTCGCAGATCATAAAATCACTAAGTCACTAAATCCACGTTACACCAAAGCTAATGTAAAACACGCAGCAGGTAACGTTATGTTATGGGGGTGTTTTTTAGGGCATGACATTTTGCAAAATATAATGCGCCACATCCTGAGGATCAGTTGCCTCTGAAATGGATATTTCAGCAGGACAACGACCCATATGGTTAAGACGTGGTTTCAAGAAAACCGGATTGACGTGTTACAATGGCCAGCTTAGACCTCAGATTTCAACCACATAGAAAACCTATGGGAAATTGTAGATCGGTAAGGATTAATTGCAAAAATAAAAACGATTTGTTTGATCAAATTAAATTGGCTTGGGAAAGTATCCCAAACAGAATTATAAGCAATTTAATTAACCCCATGCTTCGAAGTGATTAAAAACAAAGGCTTTTGCTACCAAATACTATCAATATTTTAGTAAGAATAAACAAAATAAAATGTATTTATTTTTTAAAAGTTGCTGTTGTTTTGACCAGCCTAATATTGAACTAATTGTGCTAATTTAAAATAATTTTATTTTATTTTCGATTAGACACTGTAAATATTTTTTTTTAAATTTTAAAAACAAAAATATACAATAATTGAATCCTAAATTTGTTTTTCAATTATTTAATAATCAAGGTTATTAAAGTTGCTTTTGTTTTGGCCAACACTGTATGTTTGTATATGGAAGAACGTCAAAAAAGTAGTCTTTTTGTTTTTGTGGCCAAACACAATAGTTTACAACAAAAGGAGCACAAAAAAAGAATTATTTTTTTTGTGGAAATAGAAAGCGGAAGGACTTCCACTTGTTCTTCTTCTTAAACTATGTACATATCACAACACTGATAAGGCAGGGAGACATAACCATTTGGTACTTCTTGCTTGAATTGTTTTTAAAGTGCTCCTGATATATCTTTAAGGAGGAGAACTTAAATAAAACAAAAATGTGATTCCATATTCAAAGAATACGAAAACTTGCTGCTTTGACTGGTAACTACTCTGCCTCGGGTTCGGGTCGGCTTAATATTTCCTGACACAGAGCAATGTAATCCTGAAAAGTAATTGATTTTTAATTCATGGTGAAATATATAAAGTTCCATGTTTGTATTTCTTAAATCCAATATTACCAACAAAAGTATTATTCACTGTGTTTCTAGCAACATAAAACACTGCATATTTTCTTTCTGTGCTTGATTTGGGAGATTCATTACATACATTTAAATATCTTATACTATTATATTCATAAACAATTAGTAGTAACTTCATAGATCTCAACAATTTCTGAAGGTTCGTTCTTTAGTATTGTATTAACTAATCTAGAAGCATTAATAAAATGTGGGGGGAGGGGGTAATAGTGAAGAGGTGCTAACTTTGTAGGATATTCACAAAAAATCATTATAAGTAGATTTTGCCATCATTCATTTAACGTCTTTTTTTCATTATTCAAACTAGATTCAATCACTAGCCAGTTAACTTTAATTTTTTTTTTCTTTTCGGATGTAGCCACTGTGGCACGGCCAATTTTTTTTACAGAGTCCTACAGCTAGGACCATTACTAGTCCTAGAATTGGTACTCAAATCGTTATCTTCTTCTTTGCATAAGTACCAATGAACCCCTAGTTCTATCAATTTAGAACCTAGTATAATAATACCAGTAGTTATAATTGCAATTGGTAGCAATCGATTTTTTTACAGAAGTACTAAGCTATATTGTTCTGTCAAATAGGAACCGAGTACTAAATAGTTGGTACAGAAAAATCTAAGGTGCTAAGGTGTTAATATTGGAATCAAAACAATTAAGTTCAGTCAATTTAACAATTCTTCGACTACTGTTTGTTTGTTTTTCCACGTATTTACCATATGGCACGTCACAAAGGTATATCATAGTTTTGTTCGACGTTATCGGTTTAAAATTTACAACATTAATAGAAAAATTAACTTCATAAAATTGTTAGAAAAAAGAAGTTAGGATAAGTATAAGTGTTGTCATGATGCATATTAGCACGTAGTATATCTTTAAATAAGTAGTGGCAAGGTTTTGCAAGTCTCGAAAATGTTATACAGTGATAATTTTTCCGTGTATTACTCGATTTCTAGAACTTAGCTGACAAATTATTACTTTTTATATAATAAAACTTTTATATTCTATTTGATAACATATGACATAGGAATACAACAATATAAAAGGCACATCAGCACAAATCCATGAAACACTAAAAACAACAATTTTTCCAAGCGTGTGTTATATCAATAAATGCAGGTATGTATTATTTTGTTAATATGAAGTAAAAATATTAATCACTGTCAGCAAACATTAAAAATAAAACACAAAAACTTGTTTTCGAAAAATTAACACTAGATTTTGTAAGTGTTTAGAAAGCAAGTACAGAAATTTTGGTTCTGTTTTGTTAATAGTGTTGTGGAATGTTTTTTGAAAACGAATGACAAACATTAAAATATATTAAATATGTTATTATTAAAAATTAAATATGTTACGAAATCCGTTCATAATGCAAAATTGTATAATATTTTCCACTACGAACGTATTTGGCAATAGTTTTTTTTTGCGTGATTCGTAAGTTTCCGATTACGATGGAATTCTTAATAGTGCTGCATTTCTTTCAATTTGTATTCGTTAAAATAAAGCTACTTTAAGGGACTATTGAAGACTCGAAAAATATACTTATAAAGGAGAATGTGCAATTTGGTCTACCTATTGCCCAACATTGAGATTTAACCCTAGATGAAGTTTCAACACGGCATCGTCTTAGCCCTTAATAGCTATCGTGTCACTGTTGGATGTCTTCTGGAAGTTGACAAAATATTTGATAACGGATAGGTTTAAGCCCTTATTCATAAGCTTCACATACTTGGTTTTCCAATTGCATTAATAATTTATTTTCTCTTTTCTTTTCTCTAGAAAATTCTAAGTACAACTTGTGAAATGCTTATCGTCAATGAAGAGCATTGAGCTGGAATTGCCCAAGGATCGAACCTCGGCCCGTTTCTATATATGTAGCATCTTGACTTGCGATTAACCTAACCCCGTCAACTGCGAGAATCTTCTGTACGCCGATGATTCCTGGGCCTACTGGAAATTTATTTCCACCAGCTGCTAAGATTTAACCCGCATGCCCAGAAAGTTCTCAAGAAAGCCAGTTAGGCTTTCTATCATGTCTATCCATTGATGCCGAAGAGTAATGGACTAAGTCAGACGAAAAGCCTTCGAAAGAAAGATACTGAGAATCTGCACTGGGCTTGTCTTGTCAACAGGGAGCGTGGTAAGCTCTACAAAAACGACCTTATCTATTCCAAGCGATGATAACTACTCTACACTTTTACTACTTTTGGCTAAGAAGCTAGTAGGTAACTCATCTCAATCACCCGAATTAACTTATTAGAAGGAGGATAACCCAACAACGACTACCAGAGCCCAGTTACCTCGGCGTTATTTGCATTTTGGATGAAGACATAATACAAATCAGCAAAGAAGATGCCGTCGAATTTTACGCTGGCCTCGAGCCAGCCCCTCGATAACGTGGCGGATTCAGCCACCCACCTTCAAACCAATCAACAACGACAACCGGGTATTAAGTTAGACCCCCTATATGCCAACAAACTATTGTACATATGTATAAAAGTTTAATAAACAAATCTTAAATCATTAAGACGTATTTTGTTGGAAAGCTAAGTATATTATTTTTGTGTATGGGCACAAAGCTGTAAGCCGTTAAGTTTCGGCAGTATATGGTAGTAAAGATTGCAATTAGAGCAAATATTAATTGCAAAAGACCCCAATTGTTTCTTATTTTTTGGATGCTTGTTTTAGCCAACTCAAATTGTTTACAAACAATTCTCCTACCTTGGTTAAATCTATAGAACCAAAACATTTTTATAGGTCTCGTATTTAGGCATTAGGTAGACCAGTTCCCATATATTTTTGAAAATTCTCCTGTCTGCTAAATAAAAAAGAAGTATCTATATAAATGAACCGGAACTAGTTGTAGTTTTGACTACACATCTAGCTGTACTAAAGTTATTCTAGAATATTAATACATAAAATAATTAGAATAAGACAAAGGAAAATAAAATGTTTTGGAATCACCTAGGGATCATTTTTAAAAATATGGTCTTCCAAGGTGACAACATTTCCTTAAAAATTCTTCCTTCACCTGATTAAAACCAAATAGGCTTTCTTTTAATATGCAAAACAAAAAAAGCAACCCATGTTCTATTTTATATCCGATCTTTTCAAAAACAACAAAAGTTTGCCATTTTGTTAAAATACAAATAATATTTAATAGTTCTCGACTTGAACATAGTGACACATTTGTTCATTTTTCTGTGGAGCTATAACCTTAAATTGTTGCTAACACGATTTTGTGAAAAAAAAAACAATTGTTGTAATTATAATTCATATTACAAAACGGTCCTGATATTTGTTGTTTGTTCTTAGTTTTTTGAAATTAATATTTTTCAATTATAAAACAGCAAAACACTAACATGGGTACGTTTTCCTTCTTTCGATTATATCAAATATAAATACCGTAAAATAAGAAACGCATTCCAAAATCCTACGCATATTCATAATGAAAACCATTCATTTTTTTATAAAAACGTTTAGGAATCAAGTCAACCAAACACAAATTTTACAATCAGTGTTATGCTACTCAAATCATTAATATTGTACACAAACATTTATAGAACAGAAACATATATAATCAGTCATTATAGATTTAATAATTGCCAATAGTTATTCAAAGAAATACACAAAACTACTACGGAAAGTTGTGAAGATATTCTATGGACACAATTTTTATAAACTACATAAAAATGTTAAATAACAAAAATAAATCAAGATTTTATGTAAACAATGAAAGAGGTGGCATGAATTTTGATCTTATGTTTTCCTTTAGTTTTTTGTTGTATGTTTAATAAACCAGAAGTGATTTTGCTTTTTATTTTTGTTTGTTTGTTTGTTTGTTTACTATTCAAATAGAGTTTGGCATTTTGTTTTTCTTTTAACATTATTTTATCTCTTTATTGTTAATATTATTGAAATTTTAGTTTTTTTTTTTTTTAATGTATATAAATGTAAATGCAATAAATTTGTGAGGAAAATAAAAAATATATAATTAATATTAAATGTTTTCATTTCAAATTTACCGCTCGAAGTGGCATTTTAAAATTAGCTGCGGCTTGCAGTTGAATTTGATAAGCTAAGCTGTGTATTTTGAATCCATAAAGTCTGAAAGAAAATTGAGCAAAATATTTCTTGATAAAAATTATTTGGTTGCGGTGAGGGTTAGAAATAAATTACCTTGGAACAAATTGGTTGGTGGGTCGCTTTGGGCGATATTCTGGATGAACCATAAAGAGCATATGAGGGAAGCCAGTACCGAAGTATGCCCCATCTGTGTGATGGTGACGTGATGACTTTGGTGTATAAACATCAATGCATTTAGGGCAATATGTCTTCACCATTGCTTCGCCGGGAATATCAGAAAGGCCTTTTAAATAAAAGATAAGAAATAAGAACACTTTTTCAACAAAATTAAAGAAAAAAAAAATAATTTACCCAGTGGAAGCATTGGTTGGCTTTCACAGTAAACACGTGGACAGTGACCAAAGTCTCCAGTTTGATATTTCTCTATCATCTGAGCAATTCCACGATTTGTCAAAATGTATCTACAGTGGATTAAGCCATAGAGCATTTCAGCTGCTTGTTCAGTCATATCAGATTGATGGGGGTTGTCTTCAAGTTCGTCCTCTGCAAGTAAAAATAAAAAATTAATAATAATACTTTGGTGATAAAATTTATCGAAGTTAAATATTTGTTTTCTTTTTACTTAAGATGAGAACATTTAAAACTTTAGACAAATAAGCTATTAAGGTCAATTTCTTGACAAAGTTCTAATCACTTTAACTCGGTTTATCGACAAATGAGAACTCGACTTCTAACTTATTTCTTCACAAAGTTCTCGAGTTTTAGAACTCTGATTTGGATCTTAGTTTGATATAGACCTTCGATTTCAAATTTGGGGGTCTATTGGTAAATAAAACTCGGTGTAGCAATGTTTTTACTCCTTTAAAGTGTGTGCATACTGATAACATGAATTAATAACTTAATGCTTAGCACATAATATTTGCATTCATAATGACCATGGGCTTAATATTGTACAAGAAAACATACAAACTATGGACATTTTGTCAGGAAATAGTTTCAAATTGCAAAAAGTCATTAAATGAGTAAATAAATTAGGTGGCGCAACAGTCCCTAAAACTCAATAATAAATGTACAGAAATTCTAGGAAAATTATAAAAAAATGAAGAAATGCTCGAGTACTAAATATTTTCCAAAACCAAATTTTAAAGATAAACTGTAACGTCAAATTGAAATAGTTATATATTTTTGGGCACTGCACGAGTTGCCCAATTCCTTAAGCACCTGGGAAGCTGATAACATTTGCTGCTACAGAGTGCATATTTCCGCCGTGAGAGACCTTTCTAAAAATGGTTTATGTAGAGTTTTTGCTGCTCAATCGTAGTTCATTTTGAAATATTACTTATACAGACATTTTTCTCTTTAACTAACAAAAAAAAATTATCTCAAAAACAATAAGGAACATTGTCTTAAAAACTGTTACCTTCTACCGTTAACGCTTATAAAATTAGCTGGATCAAATAAGATGTAATATTACATTTGGCTGCTGCACAGCTTTATATACTCTAATTTTATTTGCGTTTCCTTGGTAACATTCTAAAATAGCAAACGTGTTGATATTATAAATTATGATATGTAGGCTGTGAACGTCTTAAGCTCATCGTCAACAACCTGATAGGTCCTTATCAGTGTGGTTTTAGACCAGGAAAGTCCACAGTCGATCAAATATTCACATTACGGCAGATCCTGGAAAAACCCAAGAACACCAAATCGACACACACCATCTTTTCATCGATTTCAAGGCCGCATATGACAGCATCTACAGGGACGAGCTGTATAGAGCCATGTCTAGTTTTGGCATCCCTGCCAAACTCGTCCGTTTGTGCAGGATGACCATGGAGAATTCACGCTGCTCCATAAATGTTGGAAACAACTTAACAGAACCTTTCGATGTCAAAAAAGGTTTAAGACAAGGTGATGCGCTGTCATGCGATTTTTTTACACGTACATATGTACTTGAAAGAATAGTGCATAGCTCACACGTCAACACTAGAGGCACTATCTTTCAAAAGTCTGTCCAATTACTAGCATATGCTGATGACATTGACATAATCGAAAGAACTCAGCGTGATGTCAATGGGGCTTTTGTGAGTATTTAGGCAGAGGCGGCAAAAATGGGTTTAACGGTTAATGAGGGCAAAACAAAGTATATGCTGTCGTCAAGAAAGTACCTACAACACCGACGTCTCGGACAAAACGTCACCATCGACAGACGTAACTTTGGGGTAGTCAAGGACTTCGTCTACCTAGGCTCCGCTGTTAACGCAGAAAACAACACCAGCGCTGAGATAAAACGAAGAATAACTCTTGCTAACCGCTGTTTCTTTAGGCTAAGAAAGCAATTGAGTGGAAAAGTCCTCTCTTGAAGGACCAAAGTGTCGCTATATAAGACCCTTATCATCCCCGTCTTGCTATACGGTGCAGAAGCATGGACTATGACAAAGGCGGATGAAAGCACCTTGGGTCGTTTTGAGAGAAAAGTTCTTCGTGTGATCTACGGTCCCGTATGCATCGAAGGGGAGTAGAGGAGAAGATGGAACGACGAGCTGTACGGGCTATACAGCGACGTAGACTTAGCCAGAAGGGTAAAAGTCCAACGACTAAGATGGCTGGGTCACGTAGAGCGCATGGAAACCAATGCTCCGGCCCGGAAAGTCTTCGAATCCACACCCACAGGACAGCGCAGTAGAGGAAGACCGCGGATCAGGTGGCGCGCACAAGCGGAAAGTGACCTCACCCAACTTGGAGCGTGAAACTGGCGACATCTAGCTAGGGACCGAGCTAGATGGAGAAGTTTGTTGGGTGAGGCCCTAGTTCACACAGGACTGTAGCGCCACCTTAATTAAGTAAGTACTCTAATTTTAGTTTAGCAAACGTGTTCGAGATATTATAAATTATGATATGTAGGCTCAACTAAATGCACATCTCACTTAGGTTCGAAGATACTGAACTTTAAGTTTTTGAAATTGAACTGGTTCATTTAAGCTGTTACTCACAGTAAATACTTATTTGGGTCAGAACCGTTAACATATCTGTTTTAATAATAAATAATTCTCAGTGGCTAAAAAATAATATAATATACGATCTCAAACAATCCCATATTCAAAGAAAAGTAAATATTTTATATACATATGTACATAGCAAATTATTGAATGAACAAAATTTCTAAACTATTATGAATAGATAATTAGAACAAAGTAAATTACGTAATACCTAATATATGTATATTATTTGCATATTTAAGAGCAGTACCCTACTTTTAAAAGGCTAAGAAAACAACTTAGCAGACTTTTATATTCCATATCAAATTCTTCTCCATATAACCAACCATATGTACCATACTTTTCTTTTTAAATATAATTCTAAATTTTTCGAATTTCGCAAGTTTTACAGGTTACAATGGAAATTCATTGTTTGAATAAAAATAATCGTCTGGTAGTGGTGGTAAGTGTCTGGTGTAAATTAAATCATAATTCGACATAAACCAAATATTGATTAGAATGTAATAGTGAAATTATTGTTGTGATAGCTATTTAGATGATTCCACTCCCTTGGCATTTGAACTATATTACAAAAATTTAAAAAAAATTAGACTATCAACAATATTTCTAAAATGGTGATGATTAACAGCCATGTCAAGTGTGATAATTGTTTCATCGTTTTAGTTAAGTATGTACATATGAACATAGTCATGTTTTAACAAATGCGTCTAACTCTATTTTTGCATACCTATTTAAGATCGAAATATGTTTCTATATTAAATTGTTTTAACGAGTTTTAAAATGAGTTAGAATTAAAAAAAATTACTAACACCTCGCAATTGACATTAAGTTATGTACATAATACATATACGAACATTTTTAGCTTTGTTGATTCTTTTTTGAAATACCGTGCTCAGGTAAGTCACGAGAATCTTTAAAAATGATTTCAAAAGGTTAGTTGTTGTTACTTATATTTTTGGTGAAGTAAGGAAACACATTATTGAACATATTGGATCTACGGTGGCTAACAATTTATTTCATACAGCTTTTGTTTCCAAAAAAGAGTATAACTTCAAGGATAAAAAGCATTTGTACAAAATTTAAATGTAGTTTACTAGTGCAATAATTTTAGTAACTATGCATATATTAATCTAAATAAATTAATTAGGAACAATAAATTTACTATACTAATAATAACATTAAATTGCATGTGTTTTATTCCTTTTTGAAAACGACACGTCTAAAAAATACCCTTTATATACATATAAGTTAACATTTTATATCTGCAAAAAACAAAGACTCCGAAAATTTATTCATTAATGTTATTTGTTCTTCAAAGCTATAATTACGTTTTTAAAATCTTTCTGCATGTCTTCTCTCTCCTCTGTCTTGTGTAGTTTTAACCTTTTATAGTCTAGTGGCTCAAGGTGCTGTGTTTCTACTCTGTACAGTGTACATTTATGTGCTTAGTAGTATGTAATGAAATGTAATGTAATCTAATCTAATTTTTCTGCATAATAAAAACAAAATGCATTTGATGAGATTTTTTATGTTTATGTTAAATTTTTGAAATAATTAATTTGTTTAGGTGCCCTAGGTAGCAGGTAACAGAGTCTCGGTGAAAGTTTTCAGGTTAGAAAATATATGTATATTAATAACTTCAAAAATTCTATCTTTTAAGGATTTATAAAAAGATTCCAAGTAGACCAGAGAAATCTCACTCCAATCTCAGGCCAATTTGATACCATGAATTACCGCTTCCTTGTCATCGAATTTAACAGTGGACAAGCTGGCCTTAGCATTAGCTTATTCCCTAGTTTTTGCTGCCGACAAAGCTGAATTTTACCCTATTTTTAGGATACTTCGCGAAGTATTAAGGCAGAGCAAGTCTTTTCTTTATAGTTTTTCGAGTAAGACAACGCTTTTTTTTTTAAATTATGGACACAATGATCACTTCCATTTTTTTCGGGCTATAGCAATACAAATTTAGAGCAATAAAAATCTATTCTTGCCATTTCCTCCACTGTCAAACATTTTTTCCTGCCAATTTTTATCGCTACTCAATCAAGAACAATTAATTTATAAATTGAACCATTTTTCTGAAAAGAAAATGTTTGCACTTCACAAAACAGCGTTGATTTATTCACTGCTTCTAATCTAATGACCCAATTTATTATTCATATTCTTGACTCAATTAACAATTTCTCATAAAAGTTCCGTTAGCTAAATCTCTCCTATACCCAAATTTTATATTTTGTTGTTAACAAAATAGTCTATCATTTACCATAGTTGTTTTTTTTCTAATACATCATGTATCGGGAGAAATATCGATTTTACTTCTTAAAATTGCCTGCTTCTAATCTTATGACCGGCAGTGTAAATACCTAAAACATTTTTAAATGAAAAAATTCTAAATCAATAATTAACTTGATAAATTGATTAAGTTCACGACGATGATCCATATTAAAATATTGCAAATATTATTAGTTGATGATATAAGACTCATAGTTGACTTCAACTTGTGGTAAAGAAAATGGCTCTTAATAATTCAAGTTTTTAATATCGCACTCTAAACGCAACATGACAAGAAATAGACAAAACACCGACAATCTTTTAAATACGAGTAGACTGTTGATTGCAAGTCTCTAGTGTATTCCAAAAAGAGATAAAAAGATGTTTTCGAGTTGGAGATTCTAAGTGTTAAACTTAATAATAGTTCTTTCCGAGTCGAACAGGACGATTTTGTTGTCACTTAATTTAATTTGTTTTTAATAATAAGATATCTTTCAGCCTTCTGTTCTGTCAAAATGTTGCTTAAGTGTATTCCTATAATATTGTAGTTATAATCATTTTTGTACATATTCATTATAAATAATAATACAAACTCAAAATCCATGTACTTTCTAAAGCTCTATAATCTAAAACGAAAGTCTACGTACGACGAATTTTTTTTACCATTCAATAAAATCAAAAGCGTGAGGAAATATTTTTGTCCAATTTTATTCTTATTACTCTTTATACCGACAAATTGTTTACGATTTAATGTTTTAGAATTATTACCTATATAAGATAAAAAAGCACTGACGATAAGCATACGCTTTTTTTTTTTTGATGAAAAAAAATGCAATTTTTATTTGAAATTTGACAATTCAAATAAGTTTTCAAGTTTAATAATGGCTTCTCGTAGAGAAACTTCAATTGAAGTCCAAAATATGGCTGCAAAATACAGAAATCTTCAGTTCCACCATCATTGATAACTTCGAAAACAATGGCACAGTTGAAAACAAGATGCGTAGTGGCCATCTAAAAGTGCTTAATCGTAAAGATGTCAACTATATTTGAAAGGAAGTAAACAAAGATCCTAAAATTAATGCAACAAAATTGACCAAAGAATTTCGAACAAGATCAGAAATAATAGCACATCCACAAAAAATACAAAGAACCTTTAAATAATAATGGTCACCATAGCCGAACTTCTCGCAAAAGAAAATATTATAAGCGAAAAAAATCGCATTTTGAAAAGGACATACATTTTTGGAAGAGAGTTTTGATTACTGACGTGCAAAACAAATTCAGCGATGGATACGAAGAACTTAACGGTTTGGGGTGCTGTGGCAGCTTCTGAAGTTGTAGAAGTATTAAGGGTGTTATGGATGGTTATCAATCTAAATCCATTGTGTTACAAAATTAAAAAAACATCAGTTAATGGTTTGAGCTTTGGCCTCACTTGGCTTTTTCAGCAAGATAACGATCCAAAACATACGGCTCATATTGTCATAGATTGGCTTTTTTACTATGCTGCAAGCCAACTGTACTCACAACCTCAAAATTCGGACCACAATGTTATTGAGTATGAATAAAAGATTTTGCAACGAAAACTCCGAAAACATACCATTACATTTGTCGGTCACTATATGTAGAAATTTGTACTTCTATTATTAATCTTACAATACCAAGTAGCTAATGCAAACAAATTTTACTTTCATAGCTCTGCGAATCAAAATCTAAGCAAAGCATACATCATCAAACCTGAATCGCTGATCTTGGATCTAACTAAATACCAAACAGCACATATCGCCAGCTATATTTAAGTATTGCATCTGACCTCAGATCTGATGGATAGAGATTTATCTTCACTGACAGCTCTAAAACTCTTCAAAAATTTGCCACGACTGGGGAATATGGGCTGTCATAACTGACAAATGCAAATATATAAAATAAGACAAATTTTTGATTCGATAACTTTAAATAATCTTTTTTTTAAATTCAATAAAATCAAATATAAGACACAATTTTAGTGATTTATATTTTTATTTAAATACTGAACATTTAATGGGCAGGTTCAGGCGACATAGGGGACTTGAAAGTAAGGCAAGTTTCTGGTATCTCATTGGTCAGCTGCCAAAAATTTGCCTTCCAATTAAGGCAACTTTATTCGAAAGTTAGTCAAGAAAAAATCTTCCTTACTACCAAGCCAAGTTTACTTCTCACAAAATGACAGTCTTTTCATTCAACTTAAAGCTGAATTTTATTACTCTATGATTTATTTATTTTCTGCACAGCTTTATTTAATGTTTTATGTAAAAGGGTCCCTTGTCAATTTGGAACAGAAATAAGTAATATTTCTTTACAGTACAAAATACAAACCGTGCTAGACTTGTAGCTTGTTTGAGGAGTGTTTTGTAGACAATAATGTTTTTGGTAGTTTTTGTAGGTACTATGAACTTGAAGTAGAGGTTTGAAAAGTAAAGTTCTAAATTTGAAACTCAAGACACTTGAAAAACTAACTAGTTGTCTGCAAATGAATTCCCTTATGTTGTCTAAAACTGCCTAATTTAATTTTGAATTTGTGTGTCCTTACCGATCAGCTGATCGTGAAAGGTCAAAACCAGTGTGCACCAACTTTGTAGCCGAAATTTTTACACTACGTCGGAGGGAAACTTTTAAACTACTTTTGTAGTTGCATTTAGCGAATCATAAACCCCTTAAAATGTACGCCTATGTATCCTACTAATTGTTCGAAACAAAAAATTACCAACTTTACTAGACTTCGACTCGGACACACCACGCTTCCCACAAACAACACCTTCTCAATGAAAACGACCCCGCAACCTGCTCCGCTTGCAACACCTGCCTTGATCTAAAACATATTTTGGAATTGTGTCCATTGTCGCAGCCCATAATTCAAAAACAATTCCATTTATGAAATCCTTAATAACAGCCTAACAAACATAGCCAATATCTAGTCTCTGCAGCTAGGCTTATTAAATTTTATATTAGCTTAAAATTTTAATGGCTTGTTAATAAATATTAATAATAATAGTTAAATTTAATAATTCATATATTTATGATAGACCTCGCTAACAAATATACCAAAACATTGAAGTTTGTAAGGGCTAATAAAGTTGCTTAAAAAATACTTTTTTGTTCCTTAAAGAAAATCAAATCGAAAGACTAAAGTTTTTGTTTTGCGAACTGAATAATCATAATCTAAAAATGTTAAATTTATTCACAGAAATAGACATTACCTGGTTCAAGATCCAGAATCATATCAAGAGCCTGTCTGTAGTTTGGGACTTGTTCATTTAATCCAGTTAAATTAAACTTGTCCTGTATGTAGTCTTCATCAACCTACGAAAAAATCAAAAAATAAAAATCACATTACTATAATACTCTTCTTTCATTTATTAATTATTTATTGATAAATCTTTACTAATCGAAAATTACATTACCTCACAAAAGAATTCATTTCCACGGAGTCCACAAAACCATGTTACCCAGGATACTTCCTCGGAGCTGCTCATTTTTCTGCAAATCAAACTGAACAGTCTTTTATTAAGTTATTATAAATCCACTTTACACAACAACAAAAAGACATAAAATTTATTGCTTTTCCATCGTCATTAATATTTACTAGATATTTCATAAAATGAAATTTTATTGTAAGAGAAAAAATTATTTCTTAATTCGCCGCCATTTTTCCTCGAATATTTTCTAAAAAATTTGTAAAATCTCATTTTTGTGCAGCGAACTTACTTTTTCTCTGTGGATCTTTTTTCTTCTCGCTCTTTTTACTTTTCTTTCAATATAAAAATGTTAGAAAATGTTTTCTTCGCAAGTGAAATTTGTTATTTTTAATCAAGAAATACGAATGCAGGGTGGAATTAAAACACTAGTAATGATTTAAAATTATATTAAAAAACTTATGATGTTATTATTTCTTAAATTTTCACTTGAAATACGTAATTTTTAATGAAATTAACCGACTCACCTTTTAACACTTTGCTCCACCTCAGCCACGCTTATTAAATTTCTAGTGTGTTTGCAGTTGCCAGTCGAAAAACAGGGTTTCTTGTTGATAAGGTAGTTTGAAAGTGTCATAATCGAACTACTTGATTACTAATTACTGAGTGCGTTCATGCACTGTTGTAGGATTTTCAGATAGTTTTCATTGTAATTTATTTTTACATTTCATTTAAAATTTCTCATTAAAAAAATTGAATATGAACTGCTAGAAGCCTACCTCAAATTGATGTCATCTATTCCTAGTCTATTTGTAGGTTCAGCGGAAATACGGAGAAGCTTTTGGGACTTGACTTTTGTATTTTGTTCATTTTATCGAACTTTATGACAATTGATGTCCTTAGTTTCTTTGAACAAAAAAAAACTTGTTGAAATACTAGAAAGAAGTAATCAAACGAAGAAAAGAATGGTATTCAAAAATAATAATTATTTTTTCCAACAAACTTATTAGTTTAATCCAGAATTAACTTCTCAAATTCCATTACAAATGTTTTTGATGCTAGGCGTGATGATGATTACATTTAAAAAAGATTTACCATTTATTTTTTAACAGTGATTCATATTAAGTTCACCGCCATATAGTTAGCAGCACTAATTCGGGAATTTCAATGTTTGTAATGCAAATAATTTGGAAAACATTTAAAAAAAAAAACTTGGAGAACCATTTTCAGAATTTGAAGAAGTATATAGTTCATTAAATAATTAGCAAAATGTTAAATTAGATTTCGAATTACATGAAAGAACTTCCGAAATACATCAACTGAAAATTCATTACTGTTACTTTTTATTTGTGCAAGTTCGGAAACTTTTGTCCGAATTTTAGAATAGGGAAATTACTAAGGAAATTCGGGAAAAATCTTAGAGTTTAAAGAAGCACAAATAAAATTATGTTTTAAATAATATTTATGACATTAAAAACAAAAAATTCCCTATCTGTTGTTTCGCTTGAGAATTTTTTTCGTTGAGTAGCAATAACAAATGTGATAATACAGTTCAGAGTGCCAAACATTGAAGAGTCTACCTTATTTATTGTTAATCATATGTGCATGAAGTTGTCAGTTTTAACTCAATATCAAAATGTCAAACTTTTAAAGCACGTTGTAAATTGTTTTCATTTCCAGAAGCAAAAGTTACTATTTTCTTTTCTTTCTTTAAAATAGAATAATTTAAATTTAAAATGGAAAACGACGATCTTGATATAAAACCAAATAAAAAAACTAAAAACAAAGCACCATTACGCTACTTTGACCAACCTGTCGATGAATCGGAAGTCGAAAAAATAAAATTGAAACCAGAAAAGGAACAAAAATTCAAAGGCGAAGTAATTCATGTGGAACCCAAAGCTAAACCATTACGAAAACTTTTAAAGTCGAAAACACCACTTCAGCCACGAAAATCTAAAGTTCCACAGGAACTCTTAAAGAAACATTCTCGCGGAGCACAAATAGAATCCGATGGCATCAAAACAAATTTCTTTAAAGAAAAACTAAAGAGAAAGGAAATCTACCATGAGTATGCAACAGAACAGGCCGCTAGAACTGAAATCCTTCTGAAAGAGGATGCAGGGTAAGTTCGTCAGTCACCAAGTGATTGTTTACCTTGCGATTTAACATAAGTTTAAACATTTATACAATCGAAATTCGCCAAGAGCATCTCATCCAACTCTTCGTTTCTTCGTTGATTTAAAGTTTTACGTATCGTTTTTAAATATGATAGCACTTGTCAAAGGTTTTGGTATAAACCTACGTTGCAAAGAATGCCAGTAACCAAATTGATAGAAAATAATAACACCACCGATCTTTTCCTTAGTTATATTTTCATTTCCAGGGACTCAAAACTTTTTAACTATGAGCCATATTTAAATCGGCATCAGGTCAAATATTTGTATCCGCCGCCGCGCCGTTACGATTAGACATCAGAACTGGATTGATTTTGAATTTAAGTTACTATGGTCTGGTTATTAATTTTAGAAAAGGGAACAATAACAAAACGACGTGTACAACTTTGTTTTTTCTTTAACAGTCTGTCGGGATCATGTATAATATTGAAAAATAAAATTACACCTGTTTTAAATTAAGTAATTTTTGTATGGTTGTTGTAGAAAATGCAAAACATTTAAACAGTAACTTGCTAGGTTTTTGAAATTATTCAAATTTCTCTAGAAAATTATATATGTATGTAATTTACAGCACAGCACTATTGTAAATTGTATATGTATATAGTATAGATAGTCATCTACTTAAGCGTGCGTCTTAGAAAGATATGGCAGCATCTAATAGCCAACGGTCGTACCTGGACGAAACGTATTGGACTTTAAGTCGCAAAATTTCCTTTACAGTTAGTCAAATAATTTATATGTCAGCTGGAAAAGAATACATTTTCAATTAATATAATGGGTTAAAGGCGAATTTTCTTTCGGCGTACTTTCATGAGTTTTCAAACAGGCTAGCTGTTTTGATACTAAATGAAACCCAAGTAGATAAGGTTTCCGATCCAGCCGTATACTCCAAGAATGATGTTTTTTACAAACTTCTACATCAATTTGGTTCCTGTTCTAATTCTTATTTCAATTTTCTTTGGTTCAAATTCTCTATAAAAAAAAAACATATCATTCACACTTGTTTCTTATATAGAAGTTCAAATCTAGATAGAGAATCAACTTCTCGTTAATTTGATGCTCTGTCTAATTCCATCCAAAGAATCGTTTCTTCACATCCTCGCATTGAAATCGATATTACGGGTGATTTCAATGTACACAATTCTTCTTGGCTTCTAAATTCGGGGGAGTGCTGAGATTTTGCTAAGTTTAACCACCTTACTCAGCTTATAAACGAGCCTACTCGAATACTTCTGATATTTGCTAATTTCTCGTGCCAAAACCCTCCAGTTAAAGAAAGAGTTCATAAGAGAACCATTTGACAATGCGAGAAAGCCGTTTGGGACGGCTCAACAATTATTTCAGGATGTTTAAGTAGTCACTATGTTTCCTTTCGATAGTGACGTTGACTCCAGTGCAGATATGATCACAAGTTTGATTATTTTGCGAATGAAAACTTTTATACCAAATAAGGTCAAAAGCATCATACCAAAGAAAAAGCATGGTTAGATTTGAGTTGCAAGCAAAGAGGTTAGTAGGGCGAAGTAGTAAATTTCTGTTGTTATAAAGCCAACCAAACTTAGGAAAACCGGAAAAAGTTCAAGCAAGCAAGAAGAGCCTGACACGCCCATATTCGACGAACTAAGAATGACCAAAACTTAAGGCGTAAAATACTGCAATGTCCCCAAGGCAGTACACATTTCTGGTCGTTATTAATATTTCTCGGTTCCTACGCTCGCTTTCAATGAAAATCCATTTGTAAGCTCTATGAAGAAAGTTAATCTCTAAGCCAGGCAGTTCGCCACCAATTCTGCCAGAGAGTTTACGATATTTTAAAGGCATTTGATAAAGTCTCGCATCTTGCTTTTGGTATTTACGAATCCCTTCTTCTTTGGATTAGATGCTTTCAAACCGTTCCATATAAGTTGTGTTGCACGGATTCAAGTCTAAAATCCACAATATAAATGCAAAAGTGTCCACGACTCTGTCTGGTTTTCAAAACTCTTTCTTATATTTATTAATAATCTCGTGTCTGAAACTTCTAATCTAATTAAATGTTTGGCTCAAGATAGCATGCTTAGTTTTCATATCCCTTTCCAGACTCACATCCCTCGTCTTCGGATGTAGAACTGCAACGACAATTCCGTGTGGGTTTTAATGCTGCTTCAAAAACTATATGAACATCTCGATATTTATGGTAAGCGCTTCAGCAACAAACTCTTTTGAAACTATCGCATATGTGATGTCGCCAAAAGTGAAGCAAGGTATTTGGGCTTTTTAAGAAAATGCAACAAATTTTTCTCTCCTTCTGGACTGGCAACAATTTACAAAACCTATGTATATACTTTCAAAACTTAGGTATATTTCCATCACACCAACTTCGGCCGTACTATTTAGTACAGAGATTCGTTTTTGAACCGTACTACGCGAATGTGGAATGCCTTGCCACGCTCTATCTCTCTCCGTCATTGCAATATGCAGAAATTCGAAACCAATGTACACCGACACCTTTTTTGCAACCTCCCTTCTTTCTTAATGTTCGCATCTTTGACTTTGGCATATTAATGGTATACGAAACCCTTTGAGTGAATTATAAACACTAACAAGCTGGAGCTGTTGGCAAGACTTAAAGTATCCCTTAAAATCTATACCTATATAATAACCTTGAAAAATTTCCAATTGTACCAATTGTAATAAAACCCGGGCAAGATTACGAAAACCTAGAATAATAATATATTTGAGACAATTATATGAATTTTAATATTAGTTAATATTTCGAGATTTCAATCTTTAATAATGTTAATGCTTTTATTTATTTATTTTGCAACAGATTTATTATACCAGATAAAGGTGAACGCACCAAAGACTATAGACAATCTGAAATAGCTGCAAAAGTTGATATTACTACTGCGTCGAAGCTCTTCAAGTTAAATTTGGATTTTGGACCATACTCGATGAGATACACAAAGAATGGGCGGCACTTGCTTCTGGGAGGTCGAATGGGACATGTTGCAGCTTTCGATTGGATCACAAAACGTCTGCATTGTGAAATCAATGTTATGGAGGAAGTTGCCGAAGTTGCCTGGCTTCACATTGAAACAATGTTTGCGTGTGCTCAAAAGAGTTGGGTGCACATTTATGACAACCAAGGAACAGAACTGCATTGTGTTAAGCGATTGTACCGTGTGAATAAAATGGAATTCCTTCCATATCATTTCCTTCTTTCGTGTGCCAGCAGTCAGGGGTATCTGTCTTGGTTGGATGTGTCTATAGGCGAACTCGTTGGGCATTACAATTCTAAATTAGGTGATATTCGCATGATGCGTAGTAACCCTTCTAATGGAGTCCTGTGTGTTGGAGGAGGAAAGGGTGTGGTGTCAATGTGGTCGCCCAAAGTTAGGGAACCTTTAGCTGAAATGCTTTGTCACCCAACTCCAATTTCGGCCTTGGCAGTGGATCCGAAAGGTCAACATTTAGTGACTGCAGGCTTGGATAGAACTATTAAAGTGTGGGATGTAAGGGAACTGAGCGGGCCCATGGCAATATACAAGTTGAAAACAGCTGCAAGCCAATTGGACGTTTCGCAGCGAGGAGTTCTAGCATTTGCGAATGGAAATAATTGTAGCATGTACAAAAACTTAATCGTTGAATCAGACAGCCGCCAACCATACCTGCAACAAAGTTGTGACGATTTCATACACGGACTTCGGTTTTGCCCCTACGAGGATATTCTTGGTTTGTCCACTGCCAAAGGTTTCCAATCGATGATTGTGCCTGGTTCTGGAGAACCTAACTATGACGCCCGCGAAGACAACCCCTATCAAACAAAGACACAGCGAAAGGAGTTTGAAGTTCATGCCCTGTTAGAAAAGATTCCACCTGAATTGATTTCACTTAATCCCAACGAAATTGCTGGTGTCGATGTACCAACACTTCGTGAAAAGGTTGATGCAAAGAAGGAATTATTCTTCTTAAAACCACCTCAAATAGAATTCAAATCCAGACATAAAATGAAAGGGCGTGGTGGTACTGTGAAAGCAGCTAGAAATAAACAGATTGTTAAAGATGCTGCACGAAAGGTGAGAATAGTTGATATTTGTTTCCAACTACAGTGTTTAATCATTTTTGTTTTTTTTTTTTTTACTTAGGAATTCATTGCCGATATACGAAAGAAGAAAAAGGAAATAATTGCGGAGACTAAATTAGAAGAATCTGAAAACTTTATTCCACTTCAAAGCAAACCTAGTGCTCTGGATAGGTTTAAACCGAAAAAGAAAAAATAAAAGTTAGCAAAAATGTTCATTTGAGAATTTCATTTTTATAAATTTTAGGTATTTAGTATTATTAAAAAGATTCACTCAAAATTATGTGGTATTTGGAAGCCAATAATAAACTAGACAAAAATACGTATTGGCAAACTGGGGGTCACTTTTGCTCGTTAATCGCTGCCCGTGAAGATCCAGTCGTCGCAATATCACTGAATCTATTAGAAATCACGTTGCAAGAGAGTTCTAATAACCTCAAACTTTCGGCCTTTTCTGTACGCAATAAGAACGTCGCCGTAGGCAATTGCCTTGGTTAGACTACCTATCAGATCGCTGGTGTAAATGCTGAAGAGAATAGGTGAATACACCGCTCCCTGTTGTAGTCCATTTTTAATTTGGAATGTTGTGGCAGAAGTTACATTGTCACAAAGACCCCCTGACCATACAGTGTCAAAAGCCTATTCCAAATGAAACAGAACAGCACCTGGGCTGTTGATTTATTCTATTGGATAATCCTATCCACTAACCATTATCCCACAGGTACTACTCTTAACATTAAATTTACCTTTTTACTATGTCAAGTAAAAGTTTATTTATATTACACTATTCATAAAAACTATGAAGGTCATCCTGTAGACGTTTGCAGTGGTCAATAGTTTTATACATTTAAAAATGAATAAGTAATCAGCGTAAATAAAAACGGATGACTGTTTCATAATCGAAGGTAAATCGTTTAAATTTACAATAAATAGTTTAGGTCTTAAGTGGTTTCCCTGTGGCATTCAAGAGTTGGTGTAAAATTCGAATGACAGCACATTATTTTCTCTTATATAAGTAAAAAGAAATCGACATAATAAATTTATCTTTAAGAGCTATGGCCTTCAGTTTACTAGATCATCTTTTAAGGCACAATTGTCTGTGAAGATACAGTAAACTTATTTTCAATTTTCGAACGAATCTGGACAAAAAGAGGTAAATTGGAGAAGGACACAGCCCTGTCGACTCACAAATTATAGATTTACCATTAAACGATATGACTGTCTGTCAAAACATTACTTTCCCCTGTTTTTGCATTCCATGGGGCAAAATAAACTGGGGTGGAATCGCGTAAGGTGATTGTTGATTGTTGATCATCAAAATGGATGATTTTGCTCCACGTAAGGTGATTATCAAATTGACTATCACTTTTTTGCTATGGTTTGTTAGTGACAGCTATTTAGGTGTCACTTTCATATATTTTGATTAATTTTTTGTGAGAAAGATAATTTGTGTGAACTTCAGCTCCACTATAAATTTTAAATTTAGTGAAAAAAGTGAAAAGATATCAAAGTTAAAATAAAAATAAGTCAACAGTAATGTATACCTACTTCAATGCAAATTTTCTATGAATGCACCAGAACGAGAAATGATTACAAAAAAGTTCAATTGCTGAGAACCAACTTAAGGAATAAAGCAAATATTTTGGAACTTTCTAACCCAATGTAACTATGAAATTTTCTATGAATATTTATAAATAAGTTATTTACAACATAATGTATGTACGTATAAATTATTTATTTCAGATTCTTGAACAATTTTCGATTGAACAAAGAAACGTTTGTGTATTTGTGCTCGATTTACCATCAGGAATAAGATCAACACATATTCCACCTATCCTTCAACAGGCTGCAACTTTAAATCTTCATGGAGGTGGTGGTTATCAACGACAAGTTGCGGCTGATTGAGCTCCACTGATGGGACAAAGTACTGCTGAAATAAGCGCTGCAGTTATTAAGAAAACGTAGTCGGTTCTATGTCCACTTTTCATTAAATTTGAGCCCTTGGATTCAAGAAAAGAATATATTTTTGCAAAATATAACAAACATTCTTATTAATTTATAACTATTATTAATTATAGTTATAGGTATACTTACATTTTTTAAAGAAAGAAAACTTTGCAAATTGAAAATTCAACACAACAGCTGATCGAAATGACATTTATGTGTTGCAATTTGTACCAAGTTTCCCAAACTTGGGTAAGTGCTGCCAGCAAATAGTAAAGTTTTAGCGATCACTTTACACAGAACAAAGAAAAGGTGATGATCAAAATTGACTATCAAAACAGTGACAATCAACTATCGCCTTACGCGATTCCACCCCTGGTTTAAGATCAAATCTGAAGATCTTTAATAATACTTATACGATTATAAGAAATGTTTAGATGGAAATTTGACAGATATATTGCACTTGTTAACAGATGACAAAAAACAAAATAATTCTAATTGTGTTCCATGCGCCACAAAATATGTTTGACGGAGATTTGAATGCACCCGTAACAGGTTATTGAAGCTTTTTCTGAACTTATTTGTGATGAAGTTGCTCTGATATGTCAAATGATTCATTCTCTTCGGATTCGGCACTTTGTCATCTGTATCAGTGGCTATTTCTCCTGTATCGTTTGAATTTTCCTAACAACAAATCGGAAAATCACTTGACATTTCCTTTATTTATTATAGCTTATTTATGATGTACATTTTAAAACCAAAAACCCCTAGCCTAAAGATTTCTAGATATTAAAAATGCGTAGCACAAAACTTGCTCGGATCCAAACGGCTTTTTCGTAGTTCTTGCCTGGATTAATGATATTGAAAGAATCATACAAACTTTTAATCATAAAACGAGCTTTTCTTTATAATTCCAAAAAATAGGTATCCAATATTGTAAGGCTGTCAAATCAACTTAAACGTCCAATAAATCAATAATAAAACATTTGTTTAAAGAATTTAGTATTTCTTTCAATTATTTAACGTTGTGAACACTTCTTTGGAGAACATTAAATTTTATGTAATTCAATTTTAACCGTGGCGTAATGGTGCGTTGGACTGTCATGCCAGAGGTCTTGGGTTCGATCACTGCCTATGTAATCTTTCACGGGTACTGCTTCTTGCGAGGAATTGACAAATTCTCCAAAAGTAATTCTTGTCATGAAAAGTGCTTTCTCAAATTAGCCGTTCGGATTCGGCTTAAAACTGTAGATCCCCTCCATCCCTGACAACAGTACTCACACTCAGGAATGTAGTTGTAAGTTACTAGGCCTAGTTCTCAACGGACTGTTGCACCACACAATTTATTTTTTTTAATTCAATTTTAAATTGTATTTTTGGGATTGTGTTAGTACTGCTGGCCCAAACTTAACTATACAAGAATTTTCTCTTCAATTACAAGAGCTACTAGAGAATCAATTTAATTGGTTTTCTTAAAGACACCACAACTATTTTGTTTTTCTTTACTTTTTTTTCAATCGGTTTTCCACAATATTTCCTTCTTTGAATTCTAAATTTGCTTTTACTTTGTTGCAAAACGTCATTTTATGGTCTGAAGTATTTTTTCTTATTTTAGCATCGGGTTTACATTTCGCATTTTCCCATAAAATTTGTGAAAAAAATGTATATATTCCCATTAAAACCCCTATTGCAAAATCAATTACTCAGTGTGGGATGTTCTTAATTTAAACATATGAAACATAATAGCTCGCCTTAAATGTGCATCTACCTTAAAAACCAAGCACCATATACTGCACTACCTTGATTCAAACTAATGGGTGATTTTTTAAGAGCTTGAGAACTTTTTTTTAAAAAAAAACGCATAAAATTTGCAAAATCTCATCGATTCTTTATTTGAAACGTTAGATTGGTCCATGACATTTAATTTTTGAAGATAATTTCATTTAAATGTTGACCGCGGCTGCGTCTTAGGTGGTCCATTCGGAAAGTCCAATTTTGGGTAACTTTTTCGAGCATTTCGGCCGGAATAGCCCGAATTTCTTCGGAAATGTTGTCTTCCAAAGATGAAATAGTTGCTGGCTTATTTGTGTAGACTTTAGACTTGATGTAGCCCCACAAAAAATAGTCTAAGGGCGTCAAATCGCATGATCTTGGTGGCCAACTTACCGGTCCATTCCTTGAGATGAATTGTTCTCCGAAGTTTTCCCTCAAAATGGCCATAGAATCGCGAGCTGTGTGGCATGTAGCGCCATCTTGTTGAAACCACATGTCAACCAAGTTCAGTTCTTCCATTTTTGGCAACAAAAAGTTTGTTAGCATTGAACGATAGCGATCGCCATTCACCGTAACGTTGCGTCCAACAGCATCTTTGAAAAAATACGGTCCAATGATTCCACCAGCGTACAAACCACACCAAACAGTGCATTTTTCGGGATGCATGGGCAGTTCTTGAACGGCTTCTGGTTGCTCTTCACTCCAAATGCAGCAATTTTGCTTATTTACGTAGCCATCCAACCAGAAATGAGCCTCATCGCTGAACAAAATTTGTCGATAAAAAAGCGGATTTTCTGCCAACTTTTCTAGGGCCCATTCACTGAAAATTCGACGTTGTGGCAGATCGTTCGGCTTCAGTTCTTGCACGAGCTGTATTTTATACGGTTTTACACCAAGATCTTTGCGTAAAATCTTCCATGTTGTCGAATAACACAAATCCAATTCCTGCGAACGGCGACGAATCGACATTTCACGGTCTTCAGCAACACTCTCAGAAACAGACGCAATATTCTCTTCTGTACGCATTTGTGTGGTTGGTTTAATGTCCAATAAAGTAAACTGAGTGCGAAACTTGGTCACAATTGCATTAATTGTTTGCTCACTTGGTCGATTATTGTAACTAACTTGGCAATTTAAAAAGAAAAAACAGATTATCTTTATTTAGTAAGTTTACTTTAATTTTATAACGTTTAAAAATTTGTGATTTTACAAGGGTTGTGTGGTTGCGACTGCTGCCTTCTATCTTCTTCTTTATAATGAATCTGAAATTCTGAATCTCCGCGTCTGTCTGGAACAAAAACACTCTATTACCAAGACCGGAATCTCAGACTGACATTTCGGTTTGCCTACAAGCTAAAAAGCACTAAATGTGAGAAAGTGTGCGTGAAATGATGCAAAAAACCAAACACATTCTCACAATTAGTGCTTTGGCCCATCAATATGCTTCATTATAGTAATCAGTCCCATCTAAATGCTTCATTTTGAATGTTTCATGGCCTCGTTCAAAAACTAAACAATCCTTACCAACAGAATCTGAAGTGCTGACATGGTCTTAAATTGGAAGATTTGTATAGCTTTTTAATTTCAATCCAAATAAATGTTGTAAATGTATATTAAATAAAATAAAATTGACCAAATACATATTATTTATTGATTTATTAGTTTATTATTATTTATTTTGTTTACTTAAATTATTTGCGAACGCAACATGCGCTGCAACTGGTTAAGTATAATTATTGCAAATGGACAAAAGTGTAACTCAATACTTTGTAAAACAACAAAACAGAAAATTTTTTCAGCTGTAGTTTGCTTAGAGCATTTTTTTGGCGACTTTAGAAGTTCAGGTGGAAACAATAGGCGGGTGCCTCCGTATTTTTTTTGTACAGACAATGCTACGAGAAGCATACTTGTGAAGTTCCATTGCCAACTTTAGCTAGTTCAGATTCCTCAATAAGAGTTGTATTTTCATCATTTAAGCAGTTCGATAATTGCAAGACCAAATTTTATTTTTATTTGTTGCAGATATATTCCTGAAAATTTCTTTTTAAGGGACTATGTTAGAGTTAGATTTTGGAATAAAAATTTGAGGGAACCATGTTTTAAGAATAAGTTCCTTTGTGTAAAGCATCTTTAAGGAATAGAAATATGCAATATGGTTAAACACAATACCAACTAAATGAGTGCAATAAATAGATTTAAGTAACATTTTTTTTTCAGTATGGGGAAACCGAACACCCAATAGAAAAAAATCGGTGAACGCGCCAAAATGCACACTTCTTGACTAAATAATGTTATCTTCTATGCTTAGGCATAAAATTAAGAATTTTGTAGCGTATGAAAATTTCTAGACATTTTACAATCTGAAAAATTAATTATGCTATGAAATAATTGGCTGCTATTAATGCTAATTTTTTTTCTAAAAAGTTGATGAAGGTCAGTCGAAGCGGAAGTTTCTCTAATGAACATACCTGAAATATTATTGGCTTTCTCAAAAATATTTTTCTACACTAACGCTAACCTCTGCTTTATACCTGAAAACTATTGTTTATGTATGTATATTTTCTTCTATGTTCTGCATTTATAAAATGTAATCTATGGAAGTATTTATACTATATTAAGAAAAACATGTACGTAAAACTCATTAATTTGTTTCATTTTTAGCAGCACTTTTATTAAACATACCCTTCAAACAATAATAAGTAAACTTGAACTTTGGTAACTAAACATTTTTAAGGAATGAATGAAAATTATATTTTGCGTTAAACTGTGGAAATTCACTAAAAAAACTTCTGTACGTCAAAAATAAACATTCATGACGATTACATGTTCTATTGAATTTGTTGTGCATGAATTCAGAACGATTGACGTTTTCATTTTGTGATATACATACATATGTCAAAATTTGCATTTTATTTGCTCTGCATTTATTCAACAGGTTCGCTATAATCGTTCTGATTACTTTTTTAAAACATTTGTGTTCCTTTGATGCATAGTTTTTTTTGATAGCAAATACATGTATGCTTCCATCAATCAAGAATGTTATGGATAAGATATTTTTCGATTGTAACTCTTTTTTTTAAATATAATATTTATTAATCAAAATGGAATTCAAAAATAGTTGCAAGCTTAAATCATTAAAAACAAACTATAAATACATTTGGATTAATTAAATTGATACAGATTTTAATTACTTGCAAAAAAAATATTTGGGCCGTTCATTAACGAAAATTTATTAGAATTCAATACAAAAATTGCGCTGGCACCCTTAACTTGATGGTTCTTCGAACGCATCTTTGATATAAAAATCCGAGGTATATTTAGAAATTTGAAGAATTTCGCAGTGATTTTTGTAAATTAGTGAATTAATTATAATAAACTGATGGTGAACATGCTTTTTTGAAGACAAAAATGTACATTGGTACGCTATCAACAAAATGACTGCAAAATTAAAGCTTAAAACTGACTTCTTCATCGAAAAAAAGTAAAAAGAAAAACCTAAAAAAAACTTATTAACCCCTCCATTTTGTTTTTGCTGTGCAAAATGCCGCTAGCCCACGGCATCGTTTTTTTTTGTTTGTGCTCACATCTATTCATGGATTAATTGTCAAAATTACAAATACAACAATGTAAACAAACGGGTTTTGGAGAGTGAAACGTACGAAAGATTCCGGTCTTGGTAATAGAGTGTTTTTGGTCTGGAATTTTAAATAAAAGGTCTCTTGCCATTGGCTAGCCAATGAAGAGAAACTTGACGTTCGTTGTTTTATACGCGTTCGGCGACTAGCTTGACGACGACAGGCAAGAGATCTTTTATTTTGTTTCATCCGCGTTCGGCGACGAGGTTGTCGACGTAAGGCGCGAAACACATTTCGAACCGAACACTGATTTTGGTAATAAAATTCAATGATTTGCAAGCGTTGCTCGTTAGTAAGTCTATTCATGATGAAATGTCAAAGCATACTGAGCATCTTTCTGTTTGACACCATGTCTGAAATCCCGCGTGATTTTTCATAGTTTGTGTTTATACTAAAGCATCCAAGTATCTGGGGTCTCTCTATTTTAGGAAAAGGTATATTATCGTCTGGGTCAAGTCGACCACTTAGGCCGGTATCTACAAGCGATTTGAAGTATTCACTGTGAATGGAAATTTAAAATGTTTTATTTTGAAAAATATACATAAATTAAACAAAATACTCACAGCGCACAGTCAGCTTCTTCTTCATTTTGCACGAACTGTCAAAATTTGTCAATAACATAAAAAAAAAACATGGCATCGTTTGTCTTCAACAAATTATACTAGATGTCAATACTTTCTATGTCAGAAAAAGCTTATCTCAACTAAATAAAAACAGATGTCGCTAAATATTTCATAACTTTTTTTGCCACTGGGCCTGAAAGGGCTAGTGTAGCTAATTTGAAGTGGAACCATTCTAATTCAAATTTTGTATGGAAAATTCACACCACTAGCGGTCCATGTATAGTATGTCAATGGGTATGATGGTATAAAGTATACCGATAGCGAACAGTTGCCGTGTTCGACGATCATGTTCGATTCGTCAGTGTTGTTCTTTCTTCCATAGTCCATACGAAGTATAAAGAGAGAAGACATCAAACTCTTGGTCGCGCCTGGTCTTCATCTCTGTTGTGTGTCTTTAATGTGTACCTACAATACTGCAACTGCAAACTTCCCTGGTTATCGCTTTTTTTTGCGCTAACCCTTCTACTTATTTGTACAGGCTTTTATTTGAATGTGTGTATTTATCTGTATGTGTAGAATGTATGAAATTTGATAGTCTGCTATTACACGATGAATCTAGATGCATGCGACATCTTCGAATTCTTCTTTGTGATCCTATCCTGTTTCTCAAGTGCTATTACACGTTGAAACTAGATTCATGAATCTATTTTGACAGTTCTCTTTCATTTTTATTTCGTCATCGACTTGTTTGTTTGTCTGTTTACTTTTATTAGCGCAAACTTTTGCGATGCCCAAGTCTGCTATTACACGATGAATCTAGATGCATGCGACACTTCGAACAACATAAGTGCAAAAGAGAAAAAAAATTCGAAAACATGAGACGCAAGAAAATCGACCTGTGTCGCACGGGTAAAATTTTCCTTGCGACAATTTGACGTTTCTCTGTTCTCTTATTCGTATTTTTGCTATTCTCTTTCATATGGTTTCGTTGTTCGAGAAGCAAACTTCGACGAACAGTTCATTTTGTAGGAATCTATGTCTTTGTTTTTTGGTTATATATAATAAAACTCATAAATTTTACAAAACAAAATTATTTTTATTGATTTTAAAGAATAACAAAATTTTCTCGATTAATAAAAGTAAACAGACAAACAAACAAGTCGATGACGAAATAAAAATGAAAGAGAACTGTCAAAATAGATTCATGAATCTAGTTTCAACCAAAAACACTCTATTACCAAAACCGGAATCTTTCGTACGTTTCACTCTCCAAAACCCGTTTGTTTACATTGTTGTTTTTGTAATTTTGACAATTAGTCCATGAATAGATGTGAGCACAAACAAAAAAAAACGATGCCGTGGGCTAGCGGCACTTTGCAAAGCAAAAACAAAATGGAGGAGTTAATAAGTTTTTTTCAGGTTTTTCTTTTTACTTTTTTTCGATGAAAAAGTCAGTTTTAAGCTTTAATTTTGCAGGCATTTTGTGGATAGTGAACCAATGTACCTTTTTGTCTTGAAAAAAGCATGTTCAACATCAGTTTAATATAATTAATTCACTAATTTACAGTAATCACTACGAAATTCTTTAAATTTCTTAACAATCCCCGGATTTTTGTATCAAAGATGCGTTCGAAGAACCATCAATTTAAGGGTGCGAGTGCAATTTTTGTATTGAATTCTAATAAATTTTCGTTAACGAACGGCCCAAATATTTTGTTTGCAAGTAATTAAAATCTGTATCAATTTAATTAATCCAAGTATATTTATAGTTTGTATATTTAAAAAAAAGAGTTATAATCGAAAAATATCTTATCCATAACATTCTTGATTGATGGAAGCATACATGTATTTGCTATCAAAAAAAAACTGTTCATCAAAGGAACACAAATGTTTTAAAAAAGTAATCAGAACGATTATAGCGAACCTGTTGAATAAATGCAGAGCAAATAAAATGTAAATTTTGACATATATCACAAAATGAAAACGTCTTAAAATCGTTCTGAATTCATGCACAACTAATTCAATAGAACATGTAATGGTCATGAATGTTTATTGTTGACGTACAGAAGTTTTTTTTAGTGAGTTTCCACAGTTTAACGCAAAATATAATTTTCATTCATTTCTTAAAAATGTTTAGTTACCAAAGTTCAAGTTTACTTATTATTGTTTGAAGGGTATGTTTAGTAAAAGTGCTGCTAAAAATGAAACAAATTAATGAGTTTTACGTACATGTTTTTCTTAATATAGTAAATACTTCCATAGATTACATTTCATAAATGGAAGAAAATATACATAAACAATAGTTTCAGGTATAAAGCAGAGGTTAGTGTAGAAAAATATTTTTGAGAAAGCCAATAATATTTTAAATATTATGTTCATTAAAGAAATTTCCGCTTCGGCTAACCTTCATCAACTTTTTAGAAAAAAAATTAGCATTAATAGCAGCCAATTATTTCATAGCATAATTAATTTTTCAGATTGTAAAATGTCTAGAAATTTTCATACGCTACAAAATTCATAATTTTATGCGTAAACATAGAAGATAACATTATTTAGTCAAGAAGTATGGATTTTGGCGCGTATATCGGTTTTTTTCTATTGGGTGTTCGGTTTCCCCATACTGGAATAAAAAAAAGTTACTTAAATCTATTTATTGCACTCATTTAGTTGGTATTGTTTGTAACCATATTGCCTATTTCTATTCCTTAAAGTTGCTTTACACAAAGCAACTTATTTTTAAAACATGGTTCCCTCAAATTTGTATTCCAAAATCTAACTACAAATAAAATTCCAACTCTAACATAGTCCCTTAAAAAACAAACTACACCTGAAAAAATTGTCTGTTTTGTTGTTTTACAAAGTATTGAGTTACACTTTTGTCCATTTGCAATAACTATACTTAACCGGTTGCAGCGGATGTTGCGTTCGCAAATTATTTAAGTAAACAAAATAAATAATAATAAACTAATAAATCATTAAATAATATGTATTTGGTCAATTTTATTTTATTTAATATACATTTACAACATTTATTTGGATGGAAATTAAAAAGCTATACAAATCTTCCAATTTAAGACCATGTCAGCACTTCAGATTCTGTTGGTTAGGATTGTTTAGTTTTTGAACGAGGCCATGAAACATTCAAAATGAAGCATTTAGATGGGGCTGATTACTATAATGAAGCATTTTGATGGGCCAAAGCACTAATTGTGAGAATGTGTTTGGTTTTTTGCATCATTCCACGCACACTTTCTCACATTTAGTGCTTTTTAGCTTGTAGGCAAACCGAAATGTCAGTCTGAGATTCCGGTCTTGGTAATAGAGTGTTTTTGGTTTCAACGTGTAATAGCACTTGAGAAACAGGATAGGATCACCAGAGAGAAAAAACTAAATGAGAGAACCAAATTTCCTCGTCTCCGTCACTTCGATACCTCTTACTCTCATTTTTTATAGCGTGTTGAATTCGTATCGGTGTATACATGTTTTCACCTCGGAAAAGAGTACACAAAAAAACATCAGTTCCGGGAAATGCGACATTTCTCATTTTTGTTTATTGATAGCCAAGAAGGCTATGTTTTTTAAAGTCTCATTATAATATTTTTGTAATTCTCATGAATTTCTTTCTTTAATTTTACTAACATCTTGTCGTTTTTATATCTACAAAAATACTCCTATAATTCAAATTAATTCTAGGAAAACATTTTTGTTTGTCAATAAATACCGGAAGAAGTTATACCGGTAGTTCGTGGTGAATTTGTTTTTCTCTTCTCTTTCTCTGACTTACAGATAGATGGCATTAACAACCTTCTCTGAGTTACAGATAGATGGCATTAACAACCAAAACAAGAAAGGATGTGTGCAGAAAGAGTATAACAAGGTTAAGGTTTTTTAGATTAAACTTTATTTGTATATTTGAACGAGTACATGTTTTTTATAAATGAACATATGTTATGTTTATTTCAATAGTAATGCCTTAACTACTAACTTAACTACTGTATTATCTAAAATATACTGCATTGAATTATTTTACATTGAATTATAAAAGACGGAAATAATAAAGTTCTACAGTTTACCAGGAATATTTATATAAAATATCCACATCTTCTGCAATTGCGGTATCAATCGATATTTTCTGGAACTTAGTAACATTTATTTGTCATGAATTACTCTTTCAGCTTTTTTATACACCAAAAAAATCAATTATGAAATTTGGCTGCGATAATAACTACTTGAACACAGCATTTTCATTGTTTATAGTTATTCAGGTTTAGCCCTTAACTTTGATTTGCATTTATTTATGAATAGCCTAAAACGTTTAGCAAACATCTATGAATAAGCCACAATGCACTTTCAGAAAAACTGTAGTTAGAACTTTCCCTCACAGATTTTTCCTTGTCGCTATATAACTGAAAGATAAGATATAAATATTTAGAACTGGAAAATTTATAAAAATGATGCATAAGACTTAAATTTTGGTTGAAGAACAAATTTGTATATTCTTTTCACAAAACCACTGACCCAGCTTATGTAGTTAAGCCTTTAAAAGCAACACACTAGCTTAGTGGAAGGCAGTAAGAATAGCTTATCACCTATTCACAAATCTTATGCAATGAAAATTGGCAGAAGTAACAAGTTGACGGTCTTTTTATTTAGTCTCTACTTAAATCACTTATTTTCAGCATTTTGGAAATGTCGTGAGTAATGTAAAGAAAATTAACAACGAGTATAAACAAATAAAATAGGAATGGAAAAAAGAGATGAGTATATAAAAATGTGTTCAATGTTCCATGTTTACATTCTGTAACTCTCGTTTTCAATGTTCCTGCAACTCTCACATCGACAAAATTAAGTCGATAAACTCTGAAAATTGAAACAAATCTGAGTTTTTTTTGCATCTTTCAACGGTCTGAGCGAAAATTAAACGCATAAACGCAGCTAATAATACAAATAATAGTTGTAGTGCTTTCAGAGTTTTATGTTTCTAGGTCCTAATTCTCATTGGACTGTTGCACCACCTAATTTGTTTTACCTATACTTAATGATTAAAACTGGCTTCAAATAACTAACTAATACTTATCTAAATGCGTGATTTAGAATTGTTTCTAAATCTTCATTGTTCTGGCACCTAACAAGAGTAATTAATTTCACTTCATATTCGAATGATATTACTCTCAAACGAACACAATGAGAGTACCAAAAAGTTGTTCATACACAATTTTTAATTTTCTTTGAACACCTCTGAACAGCTGACTACATCCGCCATTTTTCAAAGGTGGTCGCCATTTTTAAAAGGTGGTGAGCAGAGAGAAAAGAGAGAAAAGTTTTTTCTCTTTCGTGGTGAGTATGTGCACAAACTTGCATAAGTATTTGTTCCCCACATTTTTTTTATATGGAGTTACTACATATGCAAGTTGGTGGCCAAATCATAGCTTGTAGGCAAAAAGAGAAAAACCGTCGAAGTTGGTTCTCTCTATTAGTTCTTTCTCGATGAGGATCACAAAGAAGAATTCGAAGATGTCGCATGCATCTAGATTCATCGTGGAATAGCAGACCAAGCCAAATGTTTCAAGATAGATTTGGTATTGTATGAGAGTTGTATTGTATGAAATGAAAATTATTTGAAGAAAAGTCACCGAATTTTTTAACATAATGGTCAACTGTTCAGTTGGTTAGTAATTCAATTACCAAATAATATTCATATTACAAAATAAGATTAATTCTAAAATTCTTGGTTTAGCGCCGCTAAACCCGCTGACTATGAGGAATCGCCCCTGTCCCTAAACCAGGCAATCCCAATGATATGCTTGATTTCTTAAATGAATCTGAGAGACTTTTTGGGGTACCAATAGCGACTCTCATATCCAAAATTAGTAGTTTTTGGCCTCATTATAAAACATTTGAAGAATCCCACAAACCGGGTGCCTATCTTTGCTTTATTGCCTCCCTCTCCCCCCTTTCACCATGATTCTCAAACTAATCTCGTCCAACGTTAACTCCTTAACGAAAGATAAAGAAATTGAAATAGATCTCCTTTTGAAAGAGATCTATCCAACTGTAGTCTTCCTTCAGGAAACTTGCCTTAAAAAAACAGCAAACAGATGTCGTTTTAACGACCATTATGACCTAATTAGGAATAACGAAGGTAGAGGTTCCGGAATTCTCTTGAGGAACTCCATTCGGTTCTCCCAAAAAAATTTTTCAAACTCTGATTTCAGCAACCATTGCTGTTGTTCCATTAAGTACTCGTCATCTTTCAAAAACATTAGCTCTTGTTTCAATTTATGTTCCATGTCATGCAGGCACTTCACTTTCAACAGCTCTCGATGATCTTGTATCTTTTTTATCTAACTTTGACTACATAATCATAGGCGGCGATTTTAATTCTAGGCACCCACTTTGGGGCGACCCAAAAATAAACCAGAACGGCTCCAACCTGGCCAATTGGTTCCTTGATAACCACTTTCTTGATTTCGACATTGTCACCCCAGTAGGTCCTACCCGCCCGGCTTCTGGCTCACACATTGATTTTTTCCTGACCTCGTCTAACCTCAGATCAAATAACAACATAGCTTGCACCACTCTCGATCAAATATCGGATCACTTCTCGATATTCGCAACCATACAGCTTGATCATAGCTCAATTTTCCCGGATTTTCCAAAAAAGTATACCAGCTTTAAGAATACTAACTGGCCTGTCTTTAATAGATCACTTAACACCAGACTTTCAAATTTAAATATTCCTACCGACATAAACCTCTCAAATGAGGAAATCGACAACTTCATTGATTTATCCACCGCAGCCCTGACTAACTGTATCAACCAGTACAGCCAAGAGATTAATTCACGAAATAATCGCCTCAATATTTCTCCATCTACATTAAACCTTTTCAAAATTAGAAAGAACTGGAAACTAAAACTCAAAAGACTTTCATCACTTCGGTGACCGTAATAACCAACAATATGTAGAATTGTCTGCACAGATAAAATGCCTTTCTAAATTAATCAGTGAAAGAGTTCGACTTGAAACAAATGAACAATTCAGGAAAAAGTTAGCCAGCCTTAAACCAAATTCAAATGTTTTTAAGGTAATTGAACAGATAACCGGCCGCAAAGTAATCAGCACACAATCTAGCAATCAGGTTCTCTCGTTTCAGAATAACAATTATTTCACCCCATCTGAAAAAGTAGAGGCATTTGCCTCCTTTTATTCTAATTTATATTCCCAAAAAAAACCCATTTTTTGATCCGGTCACAAGTTTGGAGGTAAATACTTTTAATTTTTCTTTCCCAGTTTGGAACGCAAACATCCAATTGACAAATTTTTCTTCTATAAATAATTCCTCTAACATTAGCAATGTATCCTTGATTCATTAAACTTCAGTTGAAAATTTAATATCATCTCTAAACAATAAAAGGTCTGCCGGCCCTGACCACATTCCAAATTTTATCCTTCGTAAAACCAAAAATACGCTTGCAAAGTTTCTCACCCCTATTTTTAACAACTGCCTTAACAATTGTTATTTTCCGACTGCGTGGAAAAAAGCTTATCTTATCCCGATAAAAAAAGGCAATTCCCAATATTGCATTGCAAATTTCCACCCAATATCTCTTCTTTCTAATATCGGCAAAGTATTTGAAAAAATTATACATTTAAAACTATTTAACTTTTTTCATGATATTGACCCCACGCAATCGGAACAGTTCGGTTTAAAAAAAAACACTCCACAGAACATGCACTATTGCATTTACATGACCAAATTCTTAACAACCTCAGATCAAAAAAATGTACTGTTGCTTGTGCCATTGACCTAAAAAAAGCATTTGACTCTGTCTGACATGCCGGCCTTATTTTCAAACTTAATTTATTACACATCCCCCCAACTCTCATAAAGATTTTGATTAGTTTTTTGTCCAACCGTTGTCTTTCAGTCAACTTTGAAGGTGTAACCTCTTCACCTGTCAACATCTTCTGGGGAGTGCCTCAAGGATCCATTCTTGGGCCTCTCCTTTTCAACTTGTACCTTTTTGATTTTCCTACACAACATGTCGAATCCAAGGCCATCCTCTATGCTGATGACACAATTCTATACAGTCCTGATGAGAGACCCCAAGAAGCATTGAATTCGGTAAAAGAACACCTCAACATAGTGATTCCTTATTATAAAAAATGGGGTATTGACCTAAACCTTGATAAATGTGAGCTTATCTGTTTTCGCAATGCGGCTGGTAAAGGCCACCACCTTGCTGTTCGTGAAAGCCGATATCTCAAGCTATCCATTGATGGAAAATCAATTCCTTTGAAAAAATCGATTAAGTACTTGGGCGTCAATCTTCACGAAAGATTGAAAATGAATCCACACGCGAGAAAAGCCCTAAACAACAGCAAAGCTGCAGCAGCTAAGTTAAAACTGTTGCTCAATTCAAATAAAGTTGAACCTAAAACCAAACTTTTGATGTATAAGACACTAATACGCCCTTTACTATCTTATGGGTTCCCTATATGGTTCCAAATTACGCCCAATGTGGTACTTGAACTACAGAGATTTGAACGTTACATTATTCGGAAATGTATAAATAAACACCGCAGACCAGGCGGCAAATGGCTTTCCAATAAGACAATCTATAATGACTCAAAAATCTCTCCTCTGCTTTACTATCTAACCGGACTTTCAAAAAAAAGAATCTCAGCATTACAATATCACGATAACTTTATTCTTCAAAGTATTTTTATAAACAACATCAACTGGTCTCTAAATGACAGATATTATATGTCTCCAATTAGTATCCTCAATGAAGGGTCCAACGCTGCTTTGGAAATCGAGGATGATAATCTTTCGACTTCACCATTTTACAATAAACAGGTCCCTGGCACCTACAGAGGCTAAGTAGCTCAACATCTCTAGATTAAATGAAAAAATAAGATAGATAATACAAATTATTGCAACGCCTAGACTGAACTCACCCAACTATAATTGGACTTACCTTAAGTTCCTATAATATTAGTAACTGAGCTGTGAATTAAATACATTATTTATTGATAAATTTTAGATTTAAGTATATGTAAAGATATCTTACATTTGGAAATATTTAAAAAAAAAAAAAACTATGTGATACATTGAAAAATCTACATATCAAATAATGTAAACCATTGAGAAAGAACTAATAGAGAGAACCAACTTCGACGGTTGCTCTCTTTTTGCCTACAAGCTGTGATTTTGCCACCAACTTGCATATGTGTTAACTCCATATAAAAAAAATGTGGGGAACACATACTTATGCAAGTTTGTGCACATACTCACCACGAGAGAGAAAAAACTTTTCTCTCTTTTCTCTCTGCTCACCACCTTTTAAAAATGGCGACCACCTTTGAAAAATGGCGGATGTAGTCAGCTGTTCAGAGGTGTTCAAAGAAAATTCAAAATTGTGTATGAACAACTTTTTGGTACCTACTCTCATTGTGTTCGTTTGAGAGTAATACCATTCGAATATGAAGTGAAATTAATTACTCTTGTTATGTGCCAGAACAATGAAGATTTAGAAACAATTCTAAATTACGCATTTAGATAAATATTAGTTAGTTATTTGAAGCCAGTTTTAATCATTAAGTAAGTAAAATAAATTATGTGGTGCAACAGTCCAATGAGAATTAGGACCTAGAAACATAAAACTCTGAAAGCACTACTACTATTATTTGTATTATTAGCTGAGTTTATGCGTTTAATTTTCGCTCCGACCGTTGAAAGATGCAAAAAAACTCAGATTTGTTTCAATTTTCAGAGTTTATCGACTTAATTTTGTCGATGCGAGAGTTGCAGGAACATTGAAAACGAGAGTTACAGAATGTAAACATGAAACATTGAAAACATTTTTATATACTCATCTCTTTTTTCCATTCCTATTTGATTTGCGTGTACTCGTTGTTTATTTTCTTTACATTACTCACTACATTTCCAATATGCTGAAAATAAGTGATTTAAGTAGACACTAAATAAAAAGACCGTCAACTTGTTACTTCTGTTGCCAATTTTCATTGCATAAGATTTGTGATAAGCTATTCTTACTGCTTTCCACTAAGCTAGTGTGTTGCTTTTAAAGGCTTATGTACATAAGCCGAAAAGTACTTTTGTACAAAAGTAAAAATATTTGTATTCTCGCTAGGTCAGTGGTTTTGTGAAAAGAATATACAAATTTGTTCTTCAACCAAATTTTTTATAAGTTTTCCAGTTCTAACTATTTATATCTTATCTTTCAGTTATATAGCGACAAGGAAAAATCAATGAGGGAAAGTTCTAACTGCAGTTTTTCTGAAAGTGCATTGTGGCTTATTCATAGATGTTTGGGCTAAACCTGAATAACTATAAACATAGAAAATGCTGTGTTCAAGTAATTATTATCACAGCCAAATTGTATAATTGATTTTTATGGTGTATAAAAAAGTTGAAAAAGTAATTCATGACAAATAAATGTTACGTTAACACTAGGTTCCAGAAAATATCGATTGATACCGCAATTGCAGAAGATATGGATATTTTATATAAATATTCCCGGTAAACTATACCTAGAACTTTATTATTTTCGCCTTTTATAATTCAATGTAAAATAATTCAATGCAGTATATTTTAGATAATACAGTAGTTAAGTTAATAGTTAAGGTATTACTATTGAAATAAACATAACATTCATTTATAAAAAACATGTACTCGTTCAAATATATAAATAAAGTCTAGTCTAAAAAACCTTAACCTTGTTATACTCTTTCTGCACACATCCTTTCTTGTTTTGGTTGTTAATGCCATCTATCTGTAACTCAGAGAAGTTTGTTAATGCCATCTATCTGTAACTCAGAGAAAGAGAAGAGAAAAACAAATTCACCACGAACTACCGGTATAACTTCTTCCGGTATTTATTGACAAACAAAAATGTTTTCCTAGAATTAATTTGAATTATAGGAGTATTTTTGTAGATATAAAAACGACAAGATGTTAAAATTAAAGAAAGAAATTCATGAGAATTACAAAAATATTATAATGAGACTTTAAAAAACATAGCCTTCTTGGCTATCAATAAACAAAAATGAGAAATGTCGCATTTCCCGGAACTGATGTTTTTTTGTGTACTCTTTTCCGAGGTGAAAACATGTATACACCGATACGAATTCAACACGCTATAAAAAATGAGAGTAAGAGGTATCGAAGTGACGGAGACGAGGAAATTTGGTTCTCTCATTTAGTTTTTTCTCTCTGGAGAGAACCAACTTCGACGGTTTTTCTCTTTTTGCCTACAAGCTATGATTTGGCCACCAACTTGCATATGTAGTAACTCCATATAAAAAAAATGTGGGGAACAAATACTTATGCAAGTTTGTGCACATACTCACCACGAAAGAGAAAAAACTTTTCTCTCTTTTCTCTCTACTCACCACCTTTTAAAAATGGCGACCACCTTTGAAAAATGGCGGATGTAGTCAGCTGTTCAGAGGTGTTCAAAGAAAATTCAAAATTGTGTATGAACAACTTTTTGGTACCTACTCTCATTGTGTTCGTTTGAGAGTAATACCATTCGAATATGAAGTGAAATTAATTACTCTTGTTATGTGCCAGAACAATGAAGATTTAGAAACAATTCTAAATTATGCATTTAGATAAATATTAGTTAGTTATTTGAAGCCAGTTTTAATCATTAAGTAAGTAAAATAAATTATGTGGTGCAACAGTCCAATGAGAATTAGGACCTAGAAACATAAAACTCTGAAAGCACTACTACTATTATTTGTATTATTAGCTGAGTTTATGCGTTTAATTTTCGCTCCGACCGTTGAAAGATGCAAAAAAACTCAGATTTGTTTCAATTTTCAGAGTTTATCGACTTAATTTTGTCGATGCGAGAGTTGCAGGAACATTGAAAACGAGAGTTACAGAATGTAAACATGGAACATTGAAAACATTTTTATATACTCATCTCTTTTTTCCATTCCTATTTTATTTGTGTGTACTCGTTGTTTATTTCCTTTACATTACTCACGACATTTCCAAAATCCTGAAAATAAGTGATTTAAGTAGACACTAAATAAAAAGACCGTCAACTTGTTACTTCTGTTACCAATTTTCATTGCATAAGATTTGTGAATAGCTATTCTTACTGCCTTCCACTAAGCTAGTGTGTTGCTTTTAAAGGCTTAACTACATAAGCTGGGTCAGTGGTTTTGTGAAAAGAATATACAAATTTGTTCTTCAACCAAAATTTAAGTCTTATGCATCATTTTTAAAAAATTTCCAGTTCTAAATATTTATATCTTATCTTTTAGTTATATAGCGACAAGGAAAAATCTGTGAGGGAAAGTTCTAACTACAGTTTTTCTGAAAGTGCATTGTGGCTTATTCATAGATGTTTGCTAAACGTTTTAGGCTATTCATAAATAAATGCAAATCAAAGTTAAGGGCTAAACCTGAATAACTATAAACAATGAAAATGCTGTGTTCAAGTAGTTATTATCGCAGCCAAATTTCATAATTGATTTTTTTGGTGTATAAAAAAGCTGAAAGAGTAATTCATGACAAATAAATGTTACTAAGTTCCAGAAAATATCGATTGATACCGCAATTGTAGAAGATGTGGATATTTTATATAAATATTCCTGGTAAACTGTAGAACTTTATTATTTCCGTCTTTTATAATTCAATGTAAAATAATTCAATGCAGTATATTTTAGATAATACAGTAGTTAAGTTAGTAGTTAAGGCATTACTATTGAAATAAACATAACATATGTTCATTTATAAAAAACATGTACTCGTTCAAATATACAAATAAAGTCTAGTCTAAAAAACCTTAACCTTGTTATACTCTTTCTGCACACATCCTTTCTTGTTTTGGTTGTTAATGCCATCTATCTGTAACTCAGAGAAGGTTGTTAATGCCATCTATCTCTAACTCAGAGAAAGAGAAGAGAAAAACAAATTCACCACGAACTACCGGTATAACTTCTTCCGGTATTTATTGACAAACAAAAATGTTTTCCTAGAATTAATTTGAATTATAGGAGTATTTTTGTAGATATAAAAACGACAAGATGTTAGTAAAATTAAAGAAAGAAATTCATGAGAATTACAAAAATATTATAATGAGACTTTAAAAAACATAGCCTTCTTGGCTATCAATAAACAAAAATGAGAAATGTCGCATTTCCCGGAAGTGATGTTTTTTTGTGTACTCTTTTCCGAGGTGAAAACATGTATACACCGATACGAATTCATAACGCTATAAAAAATGAGAGTAAGAGGTTTCGAAGAGACGGAGACGAGGAAATTTGGTTCTCTCATTTAGTTTTTTCTCTCTGGTATCGTCTTTTTGAGTGGACGTATTTATAACTCTAAAAATATATCAGACTGTTGTCTTTAAACTGTGAATTGCATTAAAAATTAGTTAATAATAAACATAAATAGTATAGCTAGACCAATTCTAAGTCGGCAAATTGAAACAATCAAAAGAATAATATATTTATGGATGTGTACCTCCTAGTATTTAAGAATGTAATTGTGTTAAAAAAAGAAATCTCAATAAAGACTACTACTACAACTAAAATCCTAACCTCAAAAAAATCACCCGATAGAATCGGTCGGTAACACAGTACCGTGACAGCTGCATGTAAAATGAATATAACTATAGTTGTCTCAATTTATCAATACAACAACTAACTTTGAAAATAATTTCAAATTCCTTCTCACTCTCACGCATGGGGTAGTTGAGAAATATCAAAATGTCCGACTTGAAGTAAGAACAAATTTTTTTTCTTGAAAATATTTTTGCAATTTTTATTATTTAAATAGTCAATTTATTAACTAAAAAATAAATTAAAAATAAGATAAACTTCTACTTCAACGAATTCTCTTATTATTTGCCTCGAATGAACACTTTTAAACATTTAATTTCAAAGTGAAAAATCTATGTCTATGTTGGGGGTTTGAGTTTGGGTTTCTTTTTTTTTTTGCTTGAAAATTAAATGTGTTGTAAAAGAAAACCATAAAGTGAGCAGGGGTTAAGCTTACATATGTACTTTTTTTCCATTTCAATGTGCAAATTGCAAATTAATTTCAAGTTTTGCCTAAATTCTATGGACTTTAAAAGTTGTTGATTTCGATAAATATGGCTTCTAATTTTCGCAGTGATGATCTATTGAATTATGAACTCGGCGATGATTTGGATGACCACGCATTGTACGGTGCTGACGAGGACGAATTGCTCCTATCTGACGATGGTAAGTAATATTTAAAGTTTTTTCCTTATTTTCCGATTCTATACAAAATTTTCAATTTCAATTAATTTAAAAAAAGACTTGGAAAAAGATGTAACTCAAGAGGAAAAAAGACAATTAAAAGAAGAGGCTGAAGAATGGGTTAGCGAGCAAACAAACGATAAAACAAACTCCAATGGCAATGGCAATTCCTTGAAATTACCCGAAGAGGTATCTTCGTCGGGAAACGCAAAAGCGAACCGACCAGAAGAAAGCACAACGCCAGTTGCGCCGGCACCGGCGGCGTTGGCGAGTGACTCGGACGTGTCTACAAGCGAAGAATCTCCAGTTAAACCACAGCCACCCGCTCCGGTTTGTGACTTCAAACAACCAATGCAGCAGCAGCAACTTCAACTGCAACAGCAGCAGCAGCAGCAGCAGGCGATATCTATAGCGACAACAACAAGCAGCTGCGAAGAAGTTGTGACGTCGACCAACTACGAAGAGCAATCACATGTGGAATATCCGAATGTGAGTGTGCTGAATGTACACGCCCCCGAATTCATGCTACCAAGTTCACAAGACAGCTCAAGTGTGGCTGGAACTGAATTCTCAGATCCGCGCGAAGATCCCGAAGAAGAGCGCGAAGAGCGAACAAATATTAAGCAAGCGACAGAACGGGAAATGGAAGAAGGAATCGATTCATCTCCAGGTAATTCAAATTATTGATTTTCTATTTATTTTGATAGGTACTCGTTTCTCGACGCAATTTGCATATTTTAAAATACTAGCTGACTCTTTTCGATGAGTTTGATTTTATTAATTAACTACATCTTAAACGTAGGTAGAAATATGAACTTGCGCGAATATTATATTCTAAATAAATAAAATACAAAAACAAAAAATTGAGCTACCATATGTTAGCTTGTTTGTATCCTTTTGTATACAGTGCCACACTTAATTAATTGTACACAACGATTTCTAAACTTAAAGGCTCTTTTTAAGCCCTTACAAACATGTTAATTTTTTGTTTAGTTTTTCAGTGGGGGTTGCATTTATTTATTATACCTATTTGTAGGTAGTATTTTATTTGAAAAAATTAAAAAAAAAGTTAAAAACAATGGCCAAATTATAAACTTAAAAATGTCCTCGCTGTTAAATAGCAGCGGTTAATCTATTTAAAAAAAAAATAAAGTATGTGCTGCAACAGGGCCTAGTGACTTACAACTCTCAACCATTCCTGTGTGCGAGTATTGTATCAGCGATGCCGTATCCGAACGGCTAAATTATATCAATTTTTTGGTGAATTAACACTTGTTCAAGCTCAGATTTATTGGCAATATCACATGTGTGTCCAATTCCTTCTATAAAGATTGTGCTTTTTTTGGTTCACTTTCGGAATCATAGGCTTTCGGTTTTTAACTCCATTGTTGTAATCGGCCCACATTGTGACAATCCGAATTAATTTAATAACGCTCACAGATTTAACTTTTCGAGGATTTTTTTTGGTTGAATATATAAAGGGTGATTTTTTAAAAGCTATAGGAAAGTTTTTCAAAAAAAAAAAAAACATAAAATTGAGAAAAATGCATGAAATCTTTACCTGAATCGATAGTACGGTCCATATAATTTAATGTTTGAAGATTATTTCATGCAAATGTTGACCTTGACTTTGCCTCAAATGGTCCATCCGCTTAATCCAATTTTGGCATCTTATTTCCAACATTTCGGCCTGTATCTCATGAACAAATGTCTGTATGGACATGAGCTTTAACATAGCCCCACAAAAAATAGTCTAGCGTTAAATCGTACGATCTAGGCCGTCAATTGACCGGTCCCGAACGTGAAATAAAATGTTCACCGAACTCGTCTCTCAATAAGTCCATTGTTGGTGCGTGATGTGTGGCATATGGCACTGTCTTGTTGAAACCACATGTCAAGCTCTTGCATTTTGGGCAAAAAAAAAAGTTGGATATCATCTCACGGTAGCGCTCACCATTCACAGTTACGTTACGATTCGCATCATCTTTGAAGAAGTACGGTGCAATGATGCCACTGTGGCTTTTTCTGGATGCATTGGTAGCTCTTGCAATGCTTCTGCCTGATATTCACTCCAAAAACGACAAATAAGTGGACCTTCGACCAACTTCCAAGAGCCCATTCACCAAAAATTTTACGTTGTAAATTTGGTGCGAAATTTAGTCACAATAGCCCGAATAGCCGCTTCAGGGGGTCGATTAAACTGATCATAAAATGGAAGAAGCTCGCGATGAACTTTCTTAACAGAGCACGCATTTTTGATAATAAAATTCAAAAATTTGCAAGCGTTGTTCGTTTGTAAAACAATTCATGGTTAAATTATAGACCAAACTGAAGATGTTTGACAGTGAAACAAAACACGAAACGTGCGTCAGCTGTTTAAACCAGTGTTGCCAAAAAGATAATAGCTAAAAAATCACCCTTTACAAAATGAAATTAAACAACAATTTTATTAATAGTGAGGCATTTTTGTGCTGAAATAGGAACGCAAAGTTTTTCTCCTAAAAAGTTCTCGATACTTACTGTTTTCCTTGTTTCTAGCCTCTTGCGCTTCTTCCGATATATGGCAAAAGGGAAGAATACAAGAAGCTTCTTCTTATTTGTGATGAAAAAGTATTTTGTGTAGAAAATATAACACAGGGTTATCCATTTTGCTGTTTCAAGAGTAAACGTAAATAAAACTGATATAAAATATTTCGATTCTTTTGAGGTAATTTTCGACCACTTTTTGACACATATTAGGCAGTATTTCAGCCATAACTTGACGAATGTTGGTTTTTAAGTGCTCAAAAGTTAAATGTTATTATGAATAAACACGGTCCTTTGCGTAATCCCACAAAAAAAAACAAAGTCCAGTGGTGTCAAATCGAATGATCTTGGTGGCCAGTTGATATCGACACGATGAGACCAGAAAATGTCTATTGCAATAAAGCCAAATTCGCTAGAGTTGTGTAGCATGCGGCATAGTCTTTAATTCTCTGGATAACTTGTTATAAAACCCTTTTATTAATAAAATATCGATGCCTGTTATGTCGGCTGTTTTTATTTCAGTCCAAAACAACTTCTTGTATTGCAATTTTCATAACTGATGTGCTGGCTTGTCAACAAGTAAGACAGTCTCGTTTCTAAACCTGTTTTCCTGGCTTTGACAATTTCCTTAGCTTCTTTGTCCTTTGCTTGCCAAACGCTTTACATCAAGCCTATATCCTATGTGAAGAACACATTTCATGAACCGTATCCAGGAATGAAGAGGACTTAATACAAATGACATAGAAAAGCGATCTTTAGACTTTCTGGACATGATGGTAGCGTGATTCATTTCTGATGGTTTTGCTCTACATATATAACATGTTTGCAAAGACCTACAATTAAAGTCAACGTTTCATCAGCGAAAAGTGAAATTTAATCAGACGACTCAGTTTCAAATGATATTTTACAAACACCTACCTATTTTTGAGGATTTTTTCGACAGTTGTTTGGCAATCTTGAAAGTGTCTTTTTACCATAAGTTCATTTCGTCAAAGTTCAGCTTTTTTTCACAAAAATCTTCAAAGTTCTTTCTTGATCTTCCACGTGTTGATAAAGATGGAATTTCATCTAAAAAAGTGAGTGGTAGATCAAATATTTCGTTTAGCCAAGAAGAATTTGCACTTTGAAAGCGGTCAAGTTGCGTTTCTTTTGGCCCACTTATCATTGAACTTGCAACAAAAAACAAGTTAATCTGTTGCTTCTTTGGAAAAAACATTTTGGCTATAAAACCTTAAAACAATAGCTTAAGCTGCATGAAAACGTTTAATTTTTATTTTAAACTGGAGTAACCAAAGTACCTTTAAAACTCAATTTTACCTCAAATGATTACAAAATCCAGTTATTTTTTTTTTCATTATCCCCACCCAAAAATGTATTCAGTAAATAGGGAAGAAATTAAATGCCGTGGAGATGTTGTTGTCAGGAGTATTTTGTCTTGTTATTCGATCTTGGTGAGGGTTGTTTCCCATAGTCCTGGAAATAATTGCACATGTTCATTATTGCATTATGATCCCCAGGTGTTTCGCATCTTATACCCTTAGGTCATACACAAATAATGATTTTATAGTTTCCACATATTGTGTGGTTTCATATTTCCATCGCATGTGTTCGCTTATATTTGTGTCTTTCAACATAGCGATGGACGGCAGCACATGTTAACTTGCATAATAAAAATTACTTTTCGATTGGATTCAGTGGTCGCTTTTTTTAAGGGTAGTTTTTGAAGAATTTTGTATGAAAAAAAACCTGTTATTTTAATTGACAAGCAACTAACTAAAGTTATTCCTGTTTTTGGCAGAAGTTTTAGTTTGGATGGCATTCGAAACATAATACTATAATGTGCTAATAATTTTGGTGCGAGAAAATAAGTAGTTTTAAGTTAATTATTTTATTTCTTTGGATATCCTCAAATAGTAGTTGAAGTTTAAGTTGAAATGCATTTGATAGTTAATAAATACAACCACCGAGAAAAAGACTAAACAAAACCACATGTTTGTAAATGCTTAAAGTTTGAATATCGTTGTATGAAAATAATTTTCTTAAAAGAATACAAAGTTAAAAATGCGGTGCTCTTCATAATGTCGGTCGGTATGTCTATCTTTCCTGAACATTAGTGTTATAATTTTGTATAAATGATGTTTTCAATTTCATAAAACAACAGCTGTAATTTTTTGTAACGGAATGGCTCTTCAAAGTAAAATAAAAAGAACAACAAATTTAAGGGCCCTTTTTGGGATTTAAGATACATAAAGCATCTTGCACATGAGCTACGAACTACAAACTGCGAACTGTGGATGTTTGCATATTTTGACTTTTCTTTAACATGGACTTTATTTCTATTCGCAGACAGCGACGAATTGAATTACCCTTTTCTCCATATTTTCCTCAGCCATGATCTTTCACACAAAAACAAAATAAGGTGGTATAATTTTCAGGTTATGTAGCGCGCGAACAATTTTATCGTTGCAGTGTGGATGGTATGTGGAACGCGAATACAGTTTGACAGTTCGTAGCAACCACACTGCAATTAGTTACTACCAAACTGTTTTTACAAAATTTTCCTGTTTTAAAGAACAAAATGCAAATTTTATTATCCTAACAATAGTGTCAATTGGTTTCTTATAATTTAAATGTGTTTTTGTTTGAAATTGACTTTTTTAAATGTGTAAAATCACGTTTGTTCTTCCATTCGTTGTTCGCTCTCATGTGCAAGGCCCTTTAATACGTTTTACTTTTTGTTCAACAAACAGTTTATGAAACTTAAACTTATACAATGTGAGGGTTTCCTACCAGCACAAAACATAAATTCCTGAATGCTTTGCTATAATAATAAGATACACTGATGTTATATGACGAACGCTCCGCTTCAACAACATACGCCCACAAATTTTAGAAAATACTTTGTTGATTTTTCCAAACATTGATAATTATTGTGCCATGTGTTGATGGGTGCTAGATGTTAAGAAAAGAATTATCCAAATCCAACACTTGTTTTTTTTTCGCCCATTTGCAAAGCTCTCTGGTAGGAAAAATAACGTTTTTGTGGAGTAAACTGAATAGGTACAAAAATAGTTGGTTTGGTTTTAATCCTTTTGTAAATTAGTTCTAGTATAAGTCATACAGCCTTATAATAAAGTTCAACGAAATTTCGCTCCACGTTAACTTAATTGGAGTCATTAAGGACTCTTTGTCTTCAAACTAACCATTAACTATGGGTACTAACCATCCTCAAGTAGTCCGGTATTTTTAATAATGTTAGAACAGATGATTACAATAACCATTGATGAAATTGCACATTTTGCTCCTCTGTCTAAGCTTTTATTATTCGCGCCGAGGAATGGGCGGTAGGCCAAATTTATAGGTCAAAAAATTTTAGAATAATTAAGAAAATTTGAATGAAGCAGTAAACACCTTTTTTCTTTTAAATTGTGCAAATTAAAGTTGAATCCATCAGGGCTTCTCAAGCTTATTGGTGTTTTAAATTAATCTAATCGCATAACTTTTCGTTGTTCATCAAGTAGCGGTTTTTACTTTTACTTTGCATATGAAACACTTTGCAAGTGGGCGAAAAAAAAGTTTGCAGTTTATTTTGGATAATTTGTTTCTTAACATCTTAAGGGAGTAGTTAGTACATATTAACATTTGGTACAAGAATATTTAAAAAAAAGTATTTTCAAAAATGTTTGGGCATATTCAGTTGAAGCGTGGTGTATACAGTGGCTCCCAGGACTAATCGGTCACATGAAATATAAATTTTTGCAATGCATTTTCTCCAATAAAATGTATGGCGAATGTAAAACTGTATAACCATTTAAATAGGCCAACATTACAGTTTAAGCCATTAAACGTCATTTAATTAATACGTCTAACGGTCAACTAACAATACATAAATATATAGTTTCACCCTATTGCTAAGACGTATCCTGTGTTATATTCATTGGCAAGCTTAAGTCTTTCATTTATATTTTTTTTTCACTGATTTACAGCTTCTTTTACACGGCCATTTTGTTCATCAATTAGATGGTGATGCTTCTTCTTCTCTCTCCGACTTCTTTAGTCGTGGTTTCTTTCAAAAAAAATCGTTAAAAAAAGTAGCTTCTCATCGTACCTCGCCAGCTAAAAAATAACACAACGATGGTCTTCAAAAAGCAAAATTTTATTTGAACCGTTCGCATTCACAGAGTATTTTAACGGGGGACAATTTAACTTATAAACCAATTGTAACCCCACTCTGAAATGAGATATATTTATTGTATAAATATAATTTTGAAATTAAATAATAAAAAAAATGGATATGTTAAAATGTTTCAGTTCAAATAATAACCTACTTAAACGGTCTGTTTTTTTAACGAAGGTCAAATTTAGAATATGTCAACAATAAATAGTTAAGGTTTACTTTAGGGTTTTATTTCTGACTTATTTTTAACTCTACTAAATGCAATTACCGACAAAACAATAAAACCACTTAATAAACATTCAGATTTTATAAGAAAACGCAATTATGTAATTAACATTTTATGATTCCTTAAACTGTAACGAAGAATTAAATCATAAAAAAACAACATATGATTAAAATAAGGACATTTAACAAATGTTGAAAATCTTTGTTTAATTTTTAAATTAAACTTATAGAGTAAAAGGTTTTTTTTAGCAGTTTAAGAAATTGTAAAATTATTAAAAAGCCTTATTTATTGGAGTTTTCTTATAGTAAAGTAATGCTATTGTTTTATCTGCTCTTTATTGGAATCACATGACCTACAATAAAAATTTAATGTTACAGATAAACATCAAAATCGCTTTATGCATTCCAAACGTGGTCGTGGAGGCATTGGTGCATCGATGATGCGTGGTGGCATGATGTATCCCGGTCAGAGGCCATTGCTTCGCTATCCTCCGCACGGGGCTGTTATGGGCCCAGGTGGTGCTGGTGGTGGGTTTCCTCAATATCCTCATCATCCCAATGAAAATATAAATCCTCAATTAATTCCAGGTCAATTCCCTGGCCAAAATCCCTATTTATCCGATCAAAAACCACTGCGACACACATATCCCCTTAATCAACATCCAGTGCCTGGTCCTAGAATGGATTTTCGACAGCCAGGAGGCAATTATCGCCTTCCTAATCCTAATATGTATGGGCAGGTTCCACACAACGAGTATTCTGGCGGGGCAGTGCCCTCAAACGGTTTGCCCTATATCGGCTCGTTTCCTCCCAACCATCATCAGCGCCAAATGTTTCGACCCGAACTTTCATCCGCAATGCCTGGGATCAGACCACCACGCGCGCCGTTGCATCGACCGCCTGGTATGATGATGCAAGGAAATCCAAATTTCGTTAACCCTGCTCCCCAACAACAAGGAGGCCCCCCGCGACAGCAATTGCCTCCCCAATCCCAATTGCCAACAGCTTCAGCAGCGCCAATGGCAACGTCGCAGCAATCCATTCGACCTAGCAAAGTGCTCATTAACCCTAACTTTAAAGGTGGAGTTGAGGCAGCCACAAGCAAATTTATCCAAGAGACTCAGTTTATGCACACTATAAGTAGTCATGTGTCGCATTTACAGAGCGATCAAGAACTACTACGGCAGCAAGAAGAGTTCATAAATAAAAACCGGCAGCATATTGAAAAGCGCCGCAATGAGAGATCACCGCCCCCCAGACCGCGCAGTCGCAGCCGCGAGCGAAGTCGAAGTCGAGAGCGCAGTTATTCGCCACCAAAACGTGATCGACACATAGAACGTAGTAATAATAGTGGTGTTAGCGTTGGGGGCCCCGGAGGTCTAGACAGAGATCGTGATCGTCGGGCAGGAAGTCGTGATAGATACAATTCGTTTAACAGAGGAAGATTTCGTCGTGCCAATAGTAGAGAATATGAAAACAGGAATTATGGCAAGAGAAGGAGAAGTGCATCGCCAATGCGAAGGCGAGATCGTGACAGAAGTGATGTAAGTTAATTGCAAGAACATTTTAATAATTGGAAATTAAATTTACACACAATTTACTTGTTTTAGATGGAGGAAGACGAGGAGACAAGAGTGTATCGGCTGGAAATTGAGAAGCAAAAGGCCTTAAGGGAAAAGATCTTGAAAGATAAAGAAATGCGTCGACGAAGGGCAGCAGAAGAAAAACACCATGAGGTGAGTCTTTCTTTATATTTGTTTTGTATATTTATCGTTAGATTAACTTCCCACAAGTTTTCATACATTTTTCATATACGTCAAACTTAGATAACTGCAACCAAACCACTTAAAAAAACCTAGTCCCTTACATAATAAATTTAGTTTGCACACGCCAATTTTAGGTAGTTAGGCCAAATCGAAATTTGGTGATGTTAAAGTTATATTTACTCAAAGCATCATTGTGTTGTCATCTTTTAACTAGATCAAATTTTGCACACTGAGCTGAATATCACACGAAAAATGTCCTGGATTTACCAACCGACCGACCGAATTCCTATATGGATTTGATAAAATCCAAGCTTCTGCAAAGTTAAAATGTAATACAGATAAACTGTGTCTGACTATTTACAGAAATCTTCAACACCATTCAACCGAGGAATACAAAGTCAGTTATAATGAATTACTAATATGTCCCAGTTTAGGCCTATTAATGTTGTTTCCACCTGCGCTACCAGGATTAAGGTTGAGATTGAGAATTTATTTAATTATTTATTTTATAAAATTGACTGTAAAAAGAATAATGGAAAAGAATAACATACCAATGTATGATAAGAAAATCAATAACTCCTGGAAATCCAGAGACGATTGCGTAATCTCTAGAAGTTTATGGCCTAACATAAATGAAAAGGAAACTCGGTACATTCTATCGCTGAGTAAAAAGAACATTCAAATCTTGATAACAGGTCATTGCGCCATTGGCGTAATGGCTAATAGGATAGGGGCATTTGGTGAGATGATGAGATGAGGAAATTTATAGATAGCACAGGCTGGTTCGTTAACGAGCCAGTTTACGCTAATCGGCAAGATTGAGGAGCATCGATGCTTACTTTTACTTTTACAGGGGATCACAATGGACCAGCAGGCCCCCGTGTACGCAACAGCTTCATGCTGTGCACACCCCTTATTACCTAACCTAACCTAACCTATGATAAGCTCATTAAATTCGGACCTAGACATCATTATTAAATGGCAATCAAAAATCGAGTAGAATTTAAAGTGTCGAAAACTTATTGATTTCTACTGTCATTAAAACATATTTTACCACTTTTCCCACTATCCATGAGTGGCGCTTGCATTTAGGAAACTGAATACCTCGAAATTCTCGGTGGGTTTTCTAAGGTGATGCCAGAAGTAGTTCTCTCCTCTGATCTGGCTGTTATCAATAAGACTTATATGGGATGGTGCTTCTGTATGGTTGAATCATTTACCGTTATTTTATCGGATATATTCTAGAGAAATAGTCAGTTGCAATCCTCGCATCAATCAAATCAACCGTAACACAAGCGCTTCCAGGAATACTCATCAGTATACCGTCGAGCCCAACTTCGCTATAACTGTCTGTTACTAGTTGTACTGTACAGATATTCGGTCTTAAGCCTTACTACGCGAATGTGAAATGTTTTATCACACTGTATTTCCCAGTCATTACAATAATCAGGAATTCAAAACCAACACCTCCTTTTAGAACCTCTTTCCATTTCATAATGCTTATACTTTGTCTTGGCATAATAAGGGTAACAAAAATCCCCTTACTTACTTACTTAAAGTGGCGCTACAGTCCTGTGTGAACTAGGGCCTCACAACAAACTTCTCCATCTAGCTCGGTCCCCAGGTAGACGTCTCTAGTTTCGAGCTCCAAGTTGGGTGAGGTCACTTTCCGCTTGTGCGCGCCACCTGATTCGCGGTCTTCCTCTACTGCGCTGTCCTGTGGATTCGAAGACTTTCCGGGCCGGAGAATTGGTTTCCATGCGCTCTACGTGACCCCGCCATCTTAGTCGTTGGATTTCTACGTCGCTGTACAGCCCGTACAGCTCGTCGTTCCATCTTCTCCCCCACTCCCCTTCGATGCATACGGGATCGTAGATCACACGAAGAACTTTTCTCTCCAAACGACCCAAGGTGCTTTCATCCGCTTTTTTCATAGTCCATGCTTCTGCACCGTATAGCAGGACGGGGATGATGAGGGTCTTACATAGCGACACTTTGGTCCCTCGAGAGAGGGCTTTGCCACTCAATTGCTTTCTTAGCCCAAAGAAACAGCGGTTAGCAAGAGTTATTCTTCGTTTGATCCCAGCGCTGGTGTTGTTTTCTGGGTTTATAGCGGATCCTAGGTAGACGAAGTCCTTGACTACTTCAAAGTTACGTCTGTCGATGGTGACGTTTTGACCGAGACGTCGGTGTTGTAGGTCCTTTCTTGACGACAGCATGTACTTTGTTTTGCCCTCATTAACCGTTAAACCCATTTTTGCCGCCTCTGCCTCAATACTCACAAAAGCCCCATTGACATCACGCTAAGTTCTTCCGATTATGTCAATGTCATCAGCATATGCTAGTAATTGGACAGACTTTTGAAAGATAGTGCCTCGCATGACAGCGCATCACCTTGTCTAAAACCTTTTTTGACATCGAAAGGTTCTGTTAAGTTGTTTCCAACATTTATGGAGCAGCGTGAATTCTCCATGGTCATCCTGCACAAACGGACGAATTTGGCAGGGATGCCAAAACTAGACATGGCTCTATACAGCTCGTCCCTGTAGATGCTGTCATATGCGGCCTTGAAATCGATGAAAAGATGGTGGGTGTCGATTTGGTGTTCTTGGGTTTTTTCCAAGATCTGCCGTAATGTGAATATTTGATCGACTTTCCTGGTCCTTTGTAGGCGATGTTAAGTAGACTGATTCCTCTATAGTTGGTGCAGTTAAGAGGGTCTCCTTTTTTCAGGATCGGGCAAATAATACTGAGGTTCCATTCATCGGGCATGCTTTCTTCCGACCATATCTTACAGATAAGTTGGTGCATGCTCCTAACCAACTTATCTCCAGCTGCTTTAAAGAGCTCGGCATTGAAGCCATCCGCTCCAGCGGCTTTATTAGACTTCAGCTTAGATATGGCAATCTTTACTTCGTCTAAGTCGGGAGGACGGGATTGTTGGCTTTCGTCGTCTTTGTTGAATGAATCATCCTGCCTGACAGCGGAATTCGGTTCGTCGTCGCCGTTATACAGTCTGCAGAAGTGGTCCTTTCATATCCTCAGCATTGACTGCGGTTCCACTATTATGTTTCCACTTTCGTCTTTGCAGACTTCGGTTCTAGGTTTATGTACCTGTTCCTGTTTCATTTCATCTGTTCATAAAACTTTCGAACTTCATTCCTGCTTTTAAACCTCTGAACATCTTCAACCACACGCTTCTCATGCCCTCTCTTTTTCCTTCTAAGAAGTCGGTGTTCCTCTCGCCACTTCTGCTCGTAGAGCTCATTTGCCTGCCGACATTCCTCATCAAACCAGGGGTTCCTTGTTGGTGGTTTCTTGAAACCATCAGAGGCGGCTTCTCTGATGGCACCTTGAAAATGTTTCCACTGGTTTTCGATACATTGTGTTGGCAGCAGAGAATTTCGAGAGAGGTTACTTGTAACTCGGTCGGAAAAGGATTTGGCGGTCTCTTGCGATTGTAGCCGTTCGACGTTGTACCTTCTCCCAGCACCTCCCTGTTTTGCCTTGGGTCTGGAAACCCCAAGTGCTACCTTGGCTACAACGAGGTAGTGGTCCGAGTCGATGTTAGCTCCTCGGAAATCAATCTGGTTGAAGGTAGATTGATCTGGAGAACTCCAAGTTCCTTTGTGGATGTTGAGGTGTGGAAAACGCGTATTGGCTACCATGACGTTTCAAAGAAAATCCCCTTATTATAAAAAAAATCTGGTTATTGTTCGAGTTCAAATTTAAAAAATATCGTTAACCTTAAGCCGAAAAGATGAATGTGAAAATTAATTTTGAGCTGATGCAATTAACATTGAAACATTTTTCGTTAGTTCTCAAATTATTGTAATTAAGAAAATATATTTTTGTTAAATTTAGAAACTACCGGTTTCGAGATTTGATTCTCATCTTGCAGAACATTCAGAAACGGTTTCAGAAAATCCTCTTTTTCACATTCTATATTCTGAAATAAGGGGACGATATGTTTGACGTTGTTTCAAAATATTCTCAGTTTTTGACCTAGACAAACCATGACCATACTAATATGTATATTTATTTGAAAATGTGCAAGTCATTTTTTTATTTTAAAACAAATCATCATATCTTATGTGCTTTTATTTTGAAAATGTAAGCCCCACAAACTTGTGTTTCAGGATGTAGTTTTTATAATATCTTTGATTCATTTAAATTTCATAATTAAACAAGTGTATTAAAAAAATTTAAATCTCGTTAATTTATTTTAAGAATTATTTACATAAGTTTTTTATGTTTAATATTTTTATTGATTTTATTTTAATAATACAAAAAATGCAAGTAAAATTTTGTATATTTTGATTTATTTACTCAATTTTGGGAGGAAGAAACAATTTATTGTTTTTTTCAACGCACTCATTCTCTTCTTTGTACGTTTCGGTTCATTTGGTAATTTGTTATAAGCTGATCTATACTATATCTGCGATAATGCTATTGGTATGCCTTAAAACAAAAGGCCAGTCATATTTTTTATTGTTATATAAAAAAGTATTAATATGCTTTTTCGAGACAAATGTTTCCCTACTGCAAATTTTACTTTATGATTTTATAATAACAAACAACGTCAATCAACTTACAGCTGCGGTGAAAAAATAGTACCATAGCCAGAACTAAATTTCTTTGTAAAATAAAGTGTTTGCCAACCTCCGTGCTAAACTACTTTAGAATTGTATTTTATTTTATGTTCCGCTTTCGGACGTCTAACATAGAAACGCGATCCTTTACCGCCAAACAATACAATTTTACTTTTATCTGCCCATAGAACGTTGCCATTTCTCTGCTTCCCAATTCAAATGCTGCCTCGAAAATACTAAAGTTTTTTTTAGCATGTTTTGGAGTTAAAAGTTTCACTTTTATGGGACTACAAGCTGATAAATTGTTTTCCCTTAATCGGTGGCGGACGGTTTCCACGCAAGCTGTAATATTCAGCTAATTTTTGAGCTCAGTGGCAGGCTTAAAAGGATTTGTATGGCTTTTTCGGACAAGGCGCCTGATGAGAGATGTCGTCATAACTAGTTTTCGATCACGAGTTACAGTTTTTGGTGTGTATATTAATGTATTTCGAATTTTGTTCTTTAAATAAAGAAACCTACTCAACATGAACAAGTTTTTTTTTTTTTAAATCTGCAATCGGTGCTATTATTTTCACCGCCCAAAGTATGGATTTTTTCCAATATGGCCTCTTAAAAATAAAATCGTTATCATTTTAATGTTCGCTAAAGCGAACAGCTGATTCATAAACTCATTCAAGTATGCGTGCCATTTCCCTCAAAATTGTGACATTTCCACTCCACAAACTCAGGAGTTGTAAGCATTGTCTTGTTTGAATTTTAAAACTACTCTGTTTGCTATTTTTGTATCTATAAAGTTGGAAGTTACTAACAACACAGTACGCACACAAATAACACTCAAATGTTATTATTATTTTTTTTTTTTTATTGTACTATTCGTACTAGAATGTCAGCTTGTTAGACTTGACCATTCCTTTTAATTTCATTGAATGTTTTTGAACAACAACAACAACTTAAAGGTGCTACCACTCATTGTTTTTGGCTGGAGATATAGCTATTTCGTGCTTTGCCACTTTTGCACTCATCAGTCTCCTTTTTTGTGGTGCTGAGCTTTAATCCAATTTTATTTGAAAAACTTTGTATGCACAACATAGGATTCGAACCCACGCATATCAGATTTGCTCAGTCTTAGAAGTCGTGTGCACTACGCACTCCACTACTTTAGACCACTGACGTCACAGGTCGAGATGTGCTAATTGTTTATCAAATGCATTTGAAGCATCAACCTTTTTATAAGCTCCTTTAAGTATGCTGTTTTGTTCCGCCTCCATTTTTCTCCATACCATATTTGATAGACTTACAATTCGTAGTACGTATCAAAGGGGGAGAGGTTGGAAGATCGGTAACGAACCAGACTATTAAGTTATTATTGTTATTATTTTTTTTTATTGTACTATTCGTACTAGAATGTCAGCTTGTTAGACTTGACTTGGATTAAAGCTCAGCACCACAAAAAAGGAGACTGATGAGTGCAAAAGTGGCAAAGCACGAAATAGCTATATCTCCAGCCAAAAACAATGAGTGGTAGCACCTTTAAGTTGTTGTTGTTGTTCAAAAACATTCAAACTCAAATGTCATTTCGATTCCATTTCAATTCGATTTCTCGATCCACTGACGACTTGTACCTGGATCGAAATCTCAATTCAATTTCGATTCGATTCCTCGATAGAGTGTTTTTGCTGTAAATATTTTTCTATTCACTCATGTGAAGGGGTTAAAATTTGTCAGTGGTGCTATTTTTTTCACCGGTACTATATGTGAATGTTCTGCTTCAAACACTTATTCAACTTGAACTTTAGCTACAAATACCAAAGTGTTTTTTTTTAAATGTGTTGTTTTCACGACAATTTTATGTTATGACTAAGTATTCAGCTTTATATGGGTTTGCCACTATGTTTTAAAAATGTTTTTGGGCAAGTGGCCGCCGCGGCAGGCTCAAATAAACTCCAGGCCATTTTTTTGCGGTATGGGGCCGTATGATAGCAATAACGGGACGAATATTCTCCTTGAATTCGTCAATCGTTTCGAGCTTATCTGCGTACACAAGCGACAAAATTAAAAGACACACTTAAAAAAAAACACCCGTTACTACCTCAAACAAATACTTCTCAGTTAAACCTGAACAAACTCAAATATCTTCCATGCAAATTTGCAACACGAAAAAATAAAAAAAAGCTAAGATAACTAAAACAATAGTATTGCGTCTAATCAAATGAACCAAATAGTATATGATTGGTTTTAATGTTTTATACTCACTAATTGTGGTCCATGGTGGTCCAATGAAATTTGTTAAGTTTTGTTCTGTATTTTAGGTTAACATAAAACAAAAATTACTTTTCCAGGATAAACCACAAAGCGACGAGGCCCCACAAAAGCTTAAGCCAATTATCGTAACCGAGAGCAAAATAATTTCTTTGAAGCGAAAACAAGCAGATATTGATGCTTCAAAGAAATACGAATCATACAGTCATGGAAATGGTAGCAGTAGCGGTAGTAGAAATTCAACAAAATCAATACCAACTGCAAAAATTCTTCCCGAAGCCAAAAGAACTCTTTCTGATCATATATCATCTGGTCATGGGAATAGTAGTAGCGGCGGCGGCGGCAGCGGAAGCGGCAACAACGCAAGTTCACATTCAACTACAACAGCTATAATTAAGCCGGTAATAAAGAAGCCACCAACACCCAGCTCTCAACAGATTGCCGCCAAGCCAGCCAAGCTTCACGATACACCGTCAGAAGACGAACTTGACTATGATGACATTGATTTGTTAAACGATGAAGATCGTCTGCTTGCCGATACGCCATCTCCGCCACCATCACCTGGTCCTCCATCTCCATCCCCAAGGTCTTCGGTACACAGAAATTCGAAAGCCTTTAGTTCATCGAACAGAAGAGTTGTTCTAAAATCTTCTCCATCATCATCGTCGGGCGAACGCAGAACAGATGAAGGCCGAGGACGAGGAGGACGTGAAAGATCCAAAAACAAAGAATCCTATGATGAAAATTACCGAAAAGGCATTTTCGACAGGCTCGACAGGAAAATTGGTGTCAGTGAACCAAACAAACGAAGAATTCAACGCATCGTGATGAAGAACTCTTCTGAAGACTAATTTAATACAAAACAACAAACAAAAATGGTTTGAATGCGTAAACAAAACATAAATGTGTAACATGTTTTATATATTTTTTTTCACCCCAAAAAACGAGATTAAAAATACTCGTTCCTCTTTCAAATTGTATCTATTCTTACAATGCTAATAATTTTACATATATATACTTGCCTATACTATCTGGATCCCATTTGGATGTCATTCTTTCTCTTTTGTAACAATTGTTTATAAGACATTGACTATTTTCTTTTTGTAATAATTGTTTTTTGTTTGCACTAGCGCGCATATATATGTTTAAACACAATATGACTTTCTTAATTATTATTATTTGTAATGCTTTACATACAAATAGATACAGTTATCTATTATTATTTTTTGATGCAACACTTGACTAAAGACAAATTAATTCTGATCCAACCAGATATTTTTTTTTAAATTATTTTTATTTTTATTTCTATTTGAAAACCAAAGTTCTGTTCCCCCTTTATGATGAATTCCTTTATTATTTTTGATTTTTGATATTCCTTTATTTTTCTAATGATATTTCCTTAACCTATCAAACCAAATAAAAAAAACTAATGTATCTTGTTGAAATTTAAGAACAAAAACAAAAAACAAATTTAAATTTCCAGAGAAATGTTTCGTGTTTGTTATAATTTTTATTTTCCATACAAATAATTATTTCTTTAGACAAATATGATTTTTTAAATGTTTTTCTTAGTATGTAAGTTTTATAGTTTTAGAAAACGTTAGCTTTTAAGAAGAAACAGTTTACCCCACCACCCATAATAAAGAATAATAATTTGACTTTGCTGACAAAATATATATTTTATTATGTTTATCAGTACAAACAAAAAATAGCGTTTTTTTTTATTATTTTGTTCTAAGTTCAAATTGTATACATATTTAATTTATTTTGATTCGCGTTTTATTTATATTTTTGACGTGCCGCTAAGATCATTTATTAAGATTTAGCTGCGTACAATTATTACTAAACTGTAATTACAACTGAAAATGCATTTTAAGTTAGAAAAAAAAACAAACAAACTAAAAACAGTAATTTAAAACTGTTAAACAATTCATTTCAAATATAAAATATAAATCGATTGTAAAGAATTAATATTTTATACACAACAAACACATTTAACATATTTTTCATAATCGACATGATTTGTTTATAATAATTTATTCAAAATAGTTGTCTTAATCAAATCAATCCAAATGAATTGAACGTCAATCAGCTTGTAATACATTTATACTTCTGTACTTCTCTACTATCAATATAATGAAATTGTTATTTAGTGTTCAAAGGACCATTAATTATATAATTATATTATACTAAAGCAGGACAAAAATAACACATGATAACGCTTATTAAAAATGAAATCATCAATTATGTAAAACTTAATGTATGAGTTAGATAGGAGGTGATTTTAATATTGATTTTGTTTTCCTTATGAAAACTTATAAGTTTTATTTTTCAATGAATAACAAATCAGATATATACCGGCTTAAAACAGTTCACAGACTCTTCTGGTAATACACATTATTAAAATCAAAACGCTTTTCAGATTATTGGTTAATTCTAAGGTATTTCAAAATCAATATACTACCAGTTTTTTCTTTTCCAATCCTACTTCATTTTATTGCGACCTTACAGAAGAACTTTCGTAAGAATTTGGAAAACTATGAATACAAGTGTTTTGATTGATGTTTGTAATACATAATTTGGAAGTCATATGTACTTTGATTGGTATAATTTGTATGAATTTTAAAAGATTGATAATAATTCTGAGTTATTGAGTTATCAAGTAAAACTTAAACTGTTATTAAGTATAAACAACTTTTACAATTTTGAACACTGTTCATATTTTGTTTTTCTCTGGATTTGAGCCTTTTAAACCCTCTTTTAATAAGCGTTACATTTAGCAAACATAGAATTTTTCATTAATTTTGTAACTTATGTTTTAGCATGATATTTTACTTTATATGAGAAAACTATATTTATTAGGTGTGTGTATGTATTTCAATTTCGCGAAAACATATTTTAAGTAAAAGTTTCATCAAATCAATTAAAAAAGAAAGAGTAGCTTTTTACTTTGAACTTAAACAACATTAACAACAATTAAAACTTAAATAAAGTAAACAAATTGCTCTCACAAGCCTTTTACGACTTAATACTTTTCGATCTCCAAAATAATATATTGTAAATTACATTGTGTCAACAAATTTCAAAAACAACCAATTCCGCAAGCTCTTCTGCATACAATTAATGTAAAAATGGTTTTAGTATTTTCACATAATACATGTCTCGTAAAATCAACATTTCATTGAAAAGTCAGTGAAAGCCCAAGTGAAATAATTTTTTTAATTAATGTTCTATATATTCAAGTTAAGTTTCCAATCTGGTTTAGGAAAGTATTCTATAAATAAACTAGGATCCTTATAAACAACTTCTTTTAGTGACTATTTCCTTTTTGCCACAAAAAAAAATACAAAGATATTTAAAAACAACTCCTTAGGTATCTTTAACGAAAAAAATAATTTTCCTATGACAAACTTAACTTTGACCTATACAAAATTATACTGTGCATTTCGGCATAATTATGTAAGTTTGTTTATTTGTATGTAAAACGCTTGAAACTGTTTTTTTCTTGTTCGTATGATAATGAATAAAATTACTCAAATTCTGTCGCATAATGTAAAAGATAGCTTTAATTGACAAAAATGTTTGTAGAACACAAATATAACAATGTATTGATGCATGTATCGACTTAAATATTGAAAAATAGTTTCATAATTTAAAATATATATATTTCAAATAAAAATAATAAAATATCCCCTTTTAAAAAAATAAAATTCGAATTCAAATTCTAAACAGCGTAAAAATCATGTATAACAATATTGAAATTGATAAATCACACAATATTGGGCTTTTGAAGAAAACAAAAAGAAAGAAAACAATTTCGTTTCTTAAAAAAAAAAACACCTGTTGAAATCTAAGTTAGCCATAAATATAAATTGATTGTAGTAGTAAACATAAAATAAAATTAAAAGCAAATTAAAAAAAATTAATAAATAATTACCATTCAAAACAAACAAACCTATATAAAAATATATTTATTACTAATTTTTAAAATAATCGTTACTCGTATGTGGCTTATTTTGTGTGTGTGCGTCTTGCTCTCGTTTTATTTTAATTTTCTTGTTATTTTATTAATTCCATACAACAAAATATTTGTTCATGCTTAAGTTAAACTATAACTATAAATAATTACATTGAAATTGAAATTAAATTATTAATATTAAGATTATGAAAATAAAAAATAAAAACAAAATATATTAACACAACCGATAATTACAAAACAAAACAACCAAATTGTGATATTTTTTCCTTGAACTATTTAAATAGATCTACAAAAAGCCATATACATATTTACATGTATATATATATATTTCTATACATATATATTTTAATACTATTTATTATTATTGATTATTGTGAATAGTGTGTGAATGCTGATTTAAAGACGCCCTAGGCGTAATTTTAAATTTGACTTAAGTTTTATTTATTAATTTTTCTTTTTTAAAAAGGTTTAAAATGACTTCGAATTTAGTTGAATTTATATATTTATATAGTTTTTATTTCATTTTATTTATCTAATCAATTCAATTGGTATTTGTTTTTTTAATTCTGATATATTTTTTTTTTTTACAAATATTTCTTTTTAGTTCAAAGATTTTTTTATTCCAGATGACTTGTTAATTTGATAACAAGGGAAAAATGGGTACGTTTTATGTACTCAACATAGAAAAAAGAGACCAATAAACAAATTTTTTACAAAGAAATTTTACTGTGTGTTTTTTTCTTTTTTTTTCTTCTTATTTTTATTAAAAAGGTATTAATATGCTACATCGGGACGACAACAGGGAAGGATCCGCTTTTCGCAAAACTTATCGTCGATAGTCCAGTAAATTTGTCATTTTAATAGAATAAGAACTCGTTCCGTTTTATATGATTTTTTGGTTACTTGTTTATCATGTTGGTGCCTAATTTATAAACAAACCAATATTGGATTTAGTATGTCAACTCACTTCTCTGAAAAGTTACCGCTCCCGCCTATTAAATGGGATATAGACGCCGCATCCCATACCATTTGTTCTTCTTTTGGCCCAATTTTCTCAGCTCAGAGTTATGTTATGTCTTGAGACAAATTGTTTATTTTTGTTATTTTAGTAAAAACGTATTTTAGCTAATTTTTGAACAGCTGTGTTCTGAAAAACATCACAAATACAACTTTGGGTTTAAATTGAAGTTAATTTTCTTACACTTTTAAAATAATGATTAGTTTTCTCTTCAAAGGTCACTGCGTAAATAAGAATAAAACAGCATTTCAACAAACAAACAATTCAAAAGTGACTTTATAAATATTATAGTTAGACATAATGTTTATAAAAACATCTTTTATCGGTCACAGGTGCTACTCGCATTGGCGGTTGTAGCTTAAGAGCAGTTTACATACTTATAGTCTCAACTTTTAACTAAATAAGAACCTAGAGATTTATTTGAAAATTGCTGTTGTTGCTTCTTCTTTTTTAAAGGATTCAATTGATTGATACAATGGTCAAGAGTCGACAAAGTTAGGTTTTTTGTGTGTTGCACAAATAAAACAACACAAGGATTAAGATGTCCTGAATTCAAATCTCCTTTAAATTTTTCTATTCACATCAGGTTTTTAAAATACACCATTTTAAAAATAATAGAGACAATCAAAATGAAAAAAACTAAAACACAACATATCCCTTAACAATGAACAAATCTTTACCATCTAGATACATTTTAAATCATTTTAGTATCTCCCTTAGTTTTCGGAATTACTCATTAGTTATTTAATGACTTATGGGTCTTATTTATCTGAAGTTTTGAAAAACCTTTAATTTAATTCTCTTATGTTTTTGAATAATTCGATTTAGAGCTAATTTTAAGTTCTAATTCCAACCTCCAAATTGAGCTATACATATGTATGTGCAACATTATTTTTTTCAATATATTTCAAAAACTTGATGTTATAACCTTAAGACTACGATTTCTTAATAAAATTAAAAATTACTTTTATACCGTTTTGAGTTTTTTTTGTTAGGAAACGGTTTAGTTTAAATGCTTCAGCGTTCTTTCAAAGTTGATGTACGGCAGGTGAAGACTTTCAATCCATGAGGATTTTTTGGAAAATGTGTAAGATACAGAAAATTGTTAATAGAATATTGAAGTAAGAGATTGTAGATGTAGACAATCATCAAAAATTGTATTGAAAAAAAAAAAAAATAATTCATGAATTTACAAGCCTCAAAATGAATTAATATAAAGTTTCTTTTTTCCAGTTTTAAAGGATTGTATCTCAAAAACCTGTCGTGATAGATTAAATTTGAAGTTAGATTCGAACTAGAGCCATCAAATACCTTAAACATAGTATAATTTGGTTGTCAGCTACATTATCTTATATACCAGTGTTATTATTATTAAATTAGACATTCAAATTGAAATAATGTTTTTATGTTTTTGAAATATGTACATACATATGTATGTAACTCGATGCGAACTAATCAGAGTTTTTCGAGAAGTACTTACAAATTTTATTGAGGAAAAAATAGTTAGGTAATGAATTAACATACTAGTTTCAAAAAGTCTTAAATGATGGTTCTTTCGAATTTAAACAGGTAATATTTCAAAAACCTGACGTGATAGAATGATGTTGTTGACCTTGTTATGTGCCTTATAAGCCATTATTTTATTTGTAATTTAATTCTATGCTTAATTAAAATGTTGGTTAGGTTTTTGTAGGCTGTACGTAATCGTATTTCTATTTTGAAGTGAATCGTCCTTCAGGGATATGTTTTTAGTGTCAGTTAATAAGTCTAAACTTAAAAAAAAAAAAAAAAACATTCAAATCAGAATAAACGTGGGAAAATTTAACAAGTTATATGAAACCAAAAACGTACTGGGGAAATTGTCTTCAGGATTCTATCATTCGATTGATTTCATAACTTCGAATAAATATCAGCCAATACAAAATTTTGTTCCTTGTCATAATTTCTTATATATGTACATATGTTCTGATATTTTTAATAAAATAAAATAAAACAATAGTGTTTTGTTATTTGCACTGTGATAAGCAGCTTCCAAATATCTGTTTTTGAAAGAACGTTGTTTTTTTTTGTATAGGAAGACATTTGGTGTTTTGAAAGTCGTTTTAAATGCTTTGTCCCTTTCCTCCAATATAAATTATAAGAAAATATAACTGTTTTTAATGATTTTCCTCTTTTGAATTCAAATCACACCAACTAAATCTGGTCGAATTCAAATCACTTGAAAATCGAAAATATGGAAATGTAGAACATGAAAATTCACTTGGTTTTGAGTTCAAAAAAAATGAATCGATATAGATAAAAGTGAATTTCATAACTCCAATTTATATTTTGAACAGCTTTCAATTTCATTTCGAGTGAAAGTGAAATGTAGAACCTATATGTACATACAAATTAAATATAAGCTCGTTTGCTTATTTAAAAAAAAAACTTTATTTAAAATAATGATACAATTCTTAATACAAAATCTTAAAACAAAATTAAAATGATCAGCATGATCGCTGGTTATGCTGGAACTGAAGAGCAGGATAACTTCGGTCTAGGTCTTTATATAGCCACTGTTGCAGCTATTTGTTCTTCTTGTTGTGTAGTGTGTGATGGGGGTGACAAAGAATGTCATTGTTTTCATCTTGTCGCTGGACATGATGATATAATGATGGGGACGTGACTTGTTTGTGTCGTTTGTTGACACTATCGATTTTATTAGATTTGGGATAAGTGGTTTCGGGTTTAATGTTTTTCGGTTTTAATTATTTTGGAGTGTGACGTTTTAATAAAAAGTATGATGAGTTAACTTACATAAACTGTAAATCTCTTTGATCAGTAAAATTTTCAGCAATAATGGGTGCAAATTTATCTTCCCTGAGTTTACAAACCATAAGAACTTTTCATATTAAAAGAACTTGCTTTTCATTATTCTTTGTTTTAAGACTAGACTAAAAGATATAAACAAAACTTCTCAATTTTCTAGTCACTGTTCCTAGATTCCGATTCGAGAATTGTGGTATTTATTTGTAAACTTTTTAAAACATGACATTTTGGTTCCGATTCAAACATTTTAAAAAAGAAGAAAACTTTTTTGTTCCCATTTTAAATAAAAAATCAATTGAAAATAGTTTTTAGAAAAATATTTACAGTTGTTTTTATTGTCAGATTATTTTTACTACAATTTTAAACCCTCCCGACCATCAAATCAAATCAACAAAAATCAAAACCAGTTACATAATACTGTGTCTAATTGTATTCACGTGTCTTTAAGATAAAGTGAGCTTTTGGCACCACAATCAAAGGGTTCCTAGAAATTCAATATAATAAGTAAAAGATATCGAGATTCGACCCAATTGAATAAAACCTTAACTAGAATTGTGTTTTTTTAAAGCTATATTTAAAATTAGTAGATGGTTTAGTAATAAATTAAATGTTTGCTATATTAGGTGTTGCGGTTGAAGTTGTTTCAGCTGGTGATTGGTTCTGAGTTGTTGATACTTCATTTGTAACAATTATCGCAGGAGCTTCGTCGTTATTATTGACGTCAGTTTTTTCTTCGACTATTGTAGGGGTTGATTCGACAGCAGTTGCCGGTGATACTGTAACTACTGCTGCTGGAGCTGTTTCTGCTGTAGGTGTGGGAGGAGTAATTATAGTTTCGGGGACAGTTGAAGCAGGGGCTTTGGTTTCAGTGATTGCTTCTACAGTTGAAGTTGGTTTTTCAGATTCTACAGATGCTTGAGGTGTTGTCTCCTGTTTTGCAGGTGCTTGAGCTTTTGCTTCTGCAGATTCTAGTGGTGCTACCTCGCCAGTTAAGGCTTGAATGTTTGTTTGAACTTCTGGTTTTGATTGATCCTCAACATTAATGATTGGATTTGCTTTCTGTGCGATAGGTTTAACAATTTCTACATTGGCACCTACAGTTTGTTCCTTTGCCTTTTTAGTGGAACTCGTCTTAGGTTTTGGTGTTGGCGATGGCGATGGACTTGGGCGTATTTTCTGTTGATCCATCATTACAGACGTGGCCTGAGGTGCAGGACTCACGCTGCGGCGAATTTCCTCTTGTTTATCAGTCAAAATTTGACGAATTTCCTTAATGGGTTTCAACAAGAACACGGGAACATCTTCATCACGATGCTGAAACAGAACTTCTCCTTCAAATTCTACGAGTTTGTGTTTTCGAGCACGTAGTAAAATTCCCACAACTTTATCAGAAATGTAAGTGTAGATCTATTTGAAGAAATACAAAATAATTTAAGTACAATATAAGTTTTATAGAAATAAATAAACTCACGTTAAAAAGTTCCCCAAATGGAATGACTTTCATTTCAGGTTCATCTTTCACATTGTAACCTTCAGAATCAATGATTTGGCAAAGTTCAAGCATTTCCTTTAGGACATGTATGTTGGCTTTTTGACCACGTTGTTCTGTCAAGCTTCCAGCTAGAGGTCTGTATAAAGAATTTTAAAATGTATAATAATTTAGTTTAGTTTAAATTATTTGTGTGAGTTTAACTTACCTTCCATATTCGCCTTTCTTGAAAGTTGGCTTAGGAAGACCACCGGTTTGTGAGAATGGATTTAAATGCTGTGATTCTTGGTGTTTTGATACAGCGTTGTTGAACATTGCAACTTTTGACGATAGAGGTGATTCCTGTAAAACAAAAATTATAAACAAATTAGTAATTATCTGTCTTATGGCATTATAATTATTATGTTCTATGTACTTCAGTTATATCATTCAGATTCATTTTTTTTTTAATTTATGTAGAATTTAGATTTTGTTTTTCGAAATAATCTTGATCAAATATTTTTTTTTGATATTTAGAATATGATGTATGTTTGTAGTTTGCTTCATTTTGAAAATTTGGTTGTAAAGTGGTTGTGGTCAATTAAATTTCAGAACAGTGGTCTACGTTCAAATTGGATCGTAGGTCTTGGATTTTAGCAAAAAGATTTTTAGTCGAAAAGCTCCAAAAGCAAAGTTTGAATTCACGTAACGGTAGCAGTAAGACCAACTTCAAAACGTTGCATGTAAATAAATACCTTTTAACTTATGTACTTGTGTTGTTATATCACAGGAGGATCAATAATAATTTATTCAAGAATAAGTGTCTACCGAACACTTGAATTCATTTGTAGTCATTGAAAATGAATCTACTTCATAATATTGTCAAAAAAGTTCTCTTCAATTAATTAAATAAACTACGAAACAATCGTCTCTTAAGGGTTGACTCAACGTTAAATAACAACAAACAATTTCTAGGCCTCCATTCCTTTGAAAAAAATTAGATAAATTAACTGCTTATGGAAACTACATACATATATGTATAAGATAAAAATTAAATTCTGAACGAAATTGAGAATTATGTTTTCTCCAGTAACATAGTAAATAAAAATGGTCTTTATTACCCTATTGCTTATCTTATACTTCCTAAAAACTATCTCGAATGAGAAAAAATTAACATCGTTATCAAAGCTTTATTCGTAAGAGTTAACATTCCTCTGACTTTTGGACGTCGCGTCGTTCGGAATAGTGCATTTTATATTTCCAATTTATCAAGGTCTTATTGATGGTTTCGGACTGTAGTTCACGGATTGCTTGGATCAATTTACCTATACTTTTTGAATAGTTTTCTTACTGTGGGCATAACATCGGTCGTTCATAGTGCCCTACACAAACAAATTTGTAAAGAGGCAGGTCTAGCACAATTTGGAAATTAGGTGCCCAGATTATCCATGCCAACCTGCATGAACTAGATTCTTTTGAACTTTTCGTTGGCCAACTCAAGCTCAAACTCAAACTGCTGAGCGATAACGAAGCGGAATGTCAAGCGTCTTAATTTTATGAGTCAATCGGTTTTTGTAAGCGAAAAATCAGAGATCTTTGTTCGAATTCTTCTTAGCCTAGTGTATAAAATGTTGAGCTGTTAACAATTGAATTGATGTTCATGAATTGAGTCACACAATTTGGAATGCAGCAGCGACGAATGGGAAGCATAAGTGTTGCCCATTTGTTTATCAGATTTATGAACTATAAAAAAAAATTCTACTGAAATTACGCTAGGAGCTTCATTTCAGCCAAAGGTTCTTTTCAGGAAACTCACTGTCTTTTTGGGCTATACAACACTCACTTTGGAAATCAGTTTTTAATAATTTCCAACTTTGTTCAAGTGTAAAGCGTTCCGCTGAGGTGTGTTACTGACTCTGTCAAGAATTCGAGTGGAGAAGAAATTTGTTTCCAATATTGTTAATTTTTTTTCAATATTTGCAAACTAAATTTTGGCTGAAATTTGTTAGAATTGGCACTCGCTTTCTCAAGTTATTTTGGATAACTTTGAAGTGGAATCGTAGTATGTAAATACTTTCGGTGATTGGTCAGCGATTGAGGACCTCTTAGTTGTAGCCTATCAAAATAAGGAGGCAAAGCTATCCATGTTACAGTAAGGCAAACCTTAAAAACCTTTGGACACTTTCAAGTTTATGAATACGAGTCAAATAATAATACAACCATATTTAAGGACTGATCAGACAAATGATATGAATACATATATAGAGTTTTAAAGACATAAGGATCTTGGAGTGCCCTGCCCTGTCTGTGAAAGTTAATTTTGAGTCCAAAAGTAGAGTTTTACACTTGTCAATATTTAACGTTAAAAAATTTGTGTGGCACCATTCCCTAAGGAAAAGTAGATCATCTTGTAATAATTTGTAGAAAGTAAACGAATTAACTGTTCAAAATATTTTCACGTCAGCAGCGTGTGTATGTACATATATAATTGACATCTAATTTTGTAACTTGCTTCCTTGAGGTATACCAGAATTATTAACAATAAACAAATTGGAATGGTGATCTGTGAAGACAACACTATCTATCAATAAGGTACGATGATATCCTAGCTATTAAGTTGTCATGTATACCGATATGCTCTAATATTCCTTGAAAGTATTTTATGGTTATTCGTATTCAGTTTCATAAAAGTTTCATGACGTAAGTGTATACTAAATTAAATATTCCATGACAAAAACCCATTAAGATTCTCAAAAGAAATTTCCGTTGCAGAGTGACTCAGGTAAATATCAGTTGCATATGCTCTACATATGAATGCACGTTAGTATATTATTTATATGAATGTAAGTTCTCTTTAATTATCTGAAACACAGAATACAAAAATATTGTTATTGCAAACATTTTATAAACTATCTGAAAATTAAATTGACTAAACCAGGAGTTTCTGTAGTCAAACAAAAATTTCTGTCAGAATCGGTTCGGTTAAAATGTACATAATTACCTCCTATGTATGAAAACTCGTAGACCTTGAAATACTTTAGTACTGAATCATAATTCACAAAGACTTCACCAAACACTGCCAAAATCACAAATATAGTCCTCGCCGCACTGACATGAATTTCGAGAAAAAAACATAAACCCTCAACAAAAGTCGTCATTTCGTTTTGGAACATTTAAAACACAAAGCGTTTTCGTATCATTAAAGTGGCTTCCCAAGTATTCTGGTGCACAGCAAATCGAAATATTTGTACATGAAGCTTGCGCCTGATGTTAGAAATAATTTATTTAAAAATCTTTATTACGTGTATTCCTGTTTTTCTTTTTGTTTTGGCAGATTTTTGGTAAATAGTTAATTGAAAATTATAAGCACCATACACACGTGTGAATGTTTTTATTTTCTTCTGCTAATTAAATTTGACCTTAAATAAGCAGTTTTCTGTCTCGTCCATATGTCTGCCTAAATATTACACTTAAGAAAAAAAGAAAAGAAAAAATCTGGCAGGGAATGAGGAAACGTTTTTGATGAGTAATTGCACACTGTACATTTATCAACTTTACATACTATGTATATTCAATCTTTTTTTTTATTGTACTTTTGTTTTATAATTTTTATTTTTATTACGAAAATTGTTTAACTAAAACACTAACATTTTTGTTAATTTGCCAATGCGTGTTTTTTTGTTAATGACATAATAGAGTGAATATCACAACATGTTCTTTATTCGTACGTTTGAACGGTCTCGAAAACAAAGCAGCAAATAAGATTAGAAAACTTCAAAATTTAAAATGTAATAACACGCTTTTTAAAAATTCGGGTTAATGAATTTTCGCAATGCTTACCGAATAAAAGTATTTATGTGTACGATTTGTATTATTTTTTTAATAATTTGTTCTCGGTTTTTATTTTTGTTGTGTCTCTAGAGACTGTCCGTTGTATAAATGAAGCCTTTGTTTTATGTCCAACGGTTTTCAAGCATTCATTTAGCTATGTATTAAAAGATCTGATATTTTTAGGAGGTGACCTTTAGTCGAGAGTTTCAAAATCTCTCGAAATAATTTAATTTATCTCTTCGATTTTTGTCTATTGAATTCATCCAAATCTAAGTATTAAGCCAGCAGTGGTACAAAAAAGTATTTTAACCATAGTCTGCTAAAAATTGTAATACTGACCTTAACATAAATGTAGATCTGCATTGAGTTTAAAAGTTTACTGTTTAAGAGTTTACTGTTTAGCTTCTTTAACTTCTTTGGCATTTATTTAACCTGAGTATTCATAAAATATTTTGTTAGTAAGTCTCCCTTTTCCGGCTTTCAAAGTGAACCAGGCGACTATGTGAATTGTATTTTTATTAAATAAAAATGTATAATTTGTTGAGAAACGTAATTTTTTTTATAATAAGCGCACACTCTAGGGGATATTACTATCCTTATTATGCAGAAAGGAAGAGAGGGTAAGGCATCCCTCTATCGTGTAGTACGTAAATAACAAATCTCTGTACTTAACAGTACGAACTTAAATTTAATTGTAATAGAAGTATGAAATACTGGGAAAATAAAAGAAATTTTGTGTATTTGAACAAACTAATCGAAGGCACAAACCATTTATACCGATAAATTAGTTTTTCGGCATTTTATATTTTTGGGAGAAGTTATTTTTTTTACGATGTAAGCGATCTTAGGACGAGCTAAGCCAGGGGATAAACTGTGCGGTGTTTTTGTGTGGTGAAAGCAGTCCAACTCAGCTCATACCTCATTAACATCTCATACCGGAACGAAAAACTCATTCACTCAGATTACTGATTTTATTTCCGTTTTCAAATTATTTTTAAATCAACGCTTTCGTTTTTCGAAATTTGCATTAGGATTTCCCTGCTTTGGGTATGTTTTATATTAGAGGAACCGGGATGAAAAATTAAGCTTTTGTTGATAAGAAAAACTTATGTCCACTAAAAAAAATTATACCACTAGAGCGGCAATTTTTTGGTTCACAGTTTGAAAAATGAAAATCGCAAAAACGGCAAGTGTTTGCAAACTAAAGATTAACTTCTGAAAAAAACTTAAAAAAAACGATTCTGTTAACTATGTACATATATAAAAGTCAAGAAAAACTGAGATTAACTATAAAAAGCTTGAAACATAAAATTTATTTTGAAATTTGAAACAAAATTTGATTGCGGTAGTAACTGTGTTGGTTTGATCGATATGAACCATTAATAACAATAAAATATGACTTCAAAACTTAAAGCATTAGAGCCAGAACTTGAACATGGAACTTACAAGTCCTTTATAATTCATATTGTAGTTTAAATGGAATTAAAATCCTTTCCAAGCCCTCAATTACTTTCAATTTAAAAAATAATTAAAAAGCACGAGTAACATCTAAGTCCCGGTGATGCTATTTAAATTTTTGAAGTACCTACAAGAATTTAAAGAATTTAAGGCTTAAGGCTTGACGATTAAAGTTGTAAATTTCTGTGTGCATATTGTTAGAAAACTTTTTTCTTGTACTGTATATGTACTACTGCCAAATCTCTGTTTATAAGTCTATTGAGAACACAAAAATGTAAACATTTAATTAGATAATCTCGAAATTATGTTTTTGGCACAGCACAAAACATTACGAAAGTTTTAAATGAAAAAATAATTTATGAAAACGCGCTTTTACAAACTGTTAATCTTGTCATTTGATATTAAACTCCTTCTGATAAATATTCAGTTCAATTCAAGGTATCTATGTACATATTTAATATAATTAATTGAACATTTTACTGCAATAACATTTCTTTACAAAAATTAATGCCTTTAGATAAATATTTTTAAATTTAAAAGTATTCATAAAGCTTGCCTTCCTCAATAAAATTTGTATCACTTAACTTTTAACATAAATCAATAAACCACTTCAATTAATAGTACCTACAATCATTTTTGTATTTATTTGATTCTTTGAATGCCTATCTTCGATAAATAAATACACAAAAGAACTACATATTGTATAAGTTTAGAGAGTATTATAAATGTCTTATAAAATTTCAGAATTAAAACGATATCTATTAATTCCTATAACTCGTCAAAAGTTCAAATATTTTAAGAAATTGGGTTTGATGAATTCCAAAATGCTTGATTAGAAAATGCTTGTACTTAGATATTTTAAGTTTAGTGATACTTATAAAATCCAATCCAATTTGAAATTATTGTTCTAAATAGCGTGGTGACATTTTGGGTTTTGGGTATTTTAGTATTCCGCGATTTGGGGTTTTCAGAATTTTGACTTTTATTTATTTTGGGTTATCTAGATTTTGTAATTTATTGCATTTTTTTTTTCTAAATTCGTTTTTAGAATTTTGGATAAAGAGTATTTAAGATTTTGGCAGGCTTAATTCTGTAGGAAGTATAAATTTGCGATTAGCATCAATTGTTCTTCCCAATTCCGAAAGATCCCTAAAATATAACATCATTTTCTTTTTAATTTCATTCTCAAGCTGAAAACAAATTAATTTTTTATTTCAAAAAGTATACACATTTTTTTAAATCCAATAACTTCCCTCACCTTCATTTATTATTCATACATATAAGTGTTTTTAAATAAATTATAATAACGCTTAAATGTTTGACAAATTTATACTTTATCCATAAAAACTGAGGGCTTTCAATAGATAACGTATTTTTATAAGTGTCGGGTTAAAGGTATTACACCTTTTTTCGAATAAGAACAAAAATCAACAATGAGAGTCTTAAGTTTTTATACTTAGGTTCTGAATTTTTATTGGTATAACTTTGTTAAATAAACATTTGCTAAATTTAATTGTATGCATATATGATACAAAATTAGTATGAAGTTTAAGTATGATATTTAATTTTAAGAACTGAAATCATAATCTACATATCGGGTTTTTCAATGAGGACTTGACAACTTTGAATATAATTTGTGAACGAGCCGTTTCACTAATCATTGTTCTGTCATTGTCAATTTATTCAATAAATTTAACATTTTCATTGGTAATGTACATAAACGACTGACTAAGTGGGCTGCGGACAACAAAATAATTCCGGATAAACAGTTCGGGTTCAAGGCGGGTCATGACACAATTCATGCTGCGTCTAAACTCGTTTCTGATATCCAATGGAATAAAACAAAACAACAATGCACAGGTGCTGTTCTGGTTGATTTGGAAAAGGCCTTTGACACCGTATGGTTAGAGGGTCTTTACCTAAAACTGAGCAGGCTTGGCATAAGCAAGCCATTGTTGTATATACTTTATGATATGCTTAACGGTAGAAAGTTTGTTGTCAAAAGTGGCAATGTAACATCTACCACAACATTCTTAATTAAAAATGGTCTTCAACAGGGAGCGGTGAATTCGCCGATTCTCTTCAGCATTTACACCAGCGATCTGATAGGTAGTCTTACAAAGGCAATTGCGTATGCCGACGATCTAATTGCGTACAGAACGGCCCGAAAGGTTGAGGTTATTAGAATTCTCTTGCAGCGTGATTTCGACAAGATTCAGCGATATTGCGACGACTGGAAACTGAAAATAAATGTCCAGAAGTCGGAGACAATTCTGTTCCGGACTCCGTTGGCTAGGGCCACGAGGGATACGTGCAAGAATTGGCGCAAGATGGTCATCGTTGATCTTCACGGGCAGCCATTAGCGAGCAAAAGTGTAGTGAAGTACCTCGGTATCTGGTTAGATCAGTATTTATATTTCGACAGACATATAAATGCTGCTCTGACCAGGGCCAGAGGAGCCTTCGCTCTGACGAAACGGCTGTTTTTTAGCAGTCGGCTTGACCCCAGAGTGAAGGTAATTTGCTACATGGCCCTCATACGGCCGATGATCGTTTATGGTTGTCCTGTGTGGTTCAACGTTGCCCCTTCCCAGATGGAGAAGTTTCGGGTGTTCGAGCGGCAGTGTTTACGACGCTGTACCGGCTTGTACAGAACAGCCGAATCTTCTTACGTGCATTACTATTCCAACGAAGTCCTATACAACGGGGCTCGAATCAACAGAATTGACAATTTCGTGATAAAACTCGTTCGAGGTCACATTGCAAGAGCTATGTCTTCGACCAATAATTTAATTTTTGGGGCGTTCTATCCGAACAACGAGTATTTTGAGAGTGCACGCTTGAGCGGCTTCATTCCACCAGAGGCATTCCTCTTTTTAGATAGATGCGGTCTGATACAGGATAGATTGGCAGTTCCGTTAATCTACCACGTCAGACGACGAACCGTGGATAGGCGACTCCTGTACAATCGGGACGTCATGGCACAAGGCGGAGCAGAGCTCCTTCGGTTCAGTAGGGCTGTGTCCAAACGGGACCGAACTGATAGGGTGAAGCAGGAGAACCAGTTTTGGTGGCTTCAATCGGCACTTGATAGTGGGTAGTCGGGATGGGGTTTAAAGCCTTGGCCGGCTTACATACTTGTTTTATAGTTTTAGGGTTTAGTTTTAAGTAGAATAGGCATGGTGGCATAAAAAAAAAAAAAAACATACAAAAAAAAAATACAAAACAGGAAAAATACAAAAAAAAACAAAAAAAAAAATTAAAAAAAAATATGGAATAATCAATATTAAAAAAAAAAAAAAAAAAAAAAAGACAAAATATGAAAAACAAAAAACGTTAGATAGTTAGATTTGCTGCTGTGGTTGTTCTAGTTTTAAGTAGTTTATAGGTAGAATAGGTAGTTTTAGTTAGCTTTAAGTTTTATATTAAGGACCTTATTTTAAGTAGTTTTTAAGTAAAATAAAAAAGGATATTGACATTAGTTTTTTCAAAGTTTTCTAATGAAGACAAAAATAAATAAAATTAATTGAAGTTAAATAGATCTTAGGGCCGAAAGGCATTAGCATTAAGTATTATTGTTTAACTTAGAGTGTCCGTATGGGACCAGTAAGTTAGTTGTAAGTTATGGATAATTAGGCTAGTTTTATGAATTTTTGTCTAGCTTTAAGATAGTCTTAAGAATGAATTAATAAAAATGAATTTGGAAAAAAAAAAAAAAAAAAAACGAACTGGTCTGCAAACTATACAAATTTTCTACTGAAATTCAGAGTTGGTGACCGCAACTTTAAAAGCGTTTATTTATTTTTTTTTTTTTAAGTGACGAAGCTCATTTTTTGTTCAATGGGTTTGTTAATAAGCAAAATCGATGTAATTGGTCAGATAAAAATACACCTTTGCTTCATGAATCACCACTTCATCCATACCGCCGGAGATATTGTCCAATATTTTTTCGTCGACAATAACGATCGTCACGTTACTGTGACTGGCCAGCACTCTCGCACCATGATTACCGATTATTTTAGGCCCGAATTGGAAGATTACTTCAAGAAATGGGTCAGTCGATTGGCCGGCTCGTTTCGTGAAATTTAACTCTTCTATAGACTATTTTCTTTGGGGCTACTTTAAGTCATTCGAATATTGAAAGAGAAATAGCTTGCGTTTCGTCTGAAATGTTTCTACGAATCTACCGCTTTAAACGTGCCCTCGGTAGCCATATAAACAAAGTTGAGTTCCATTGATTCCATAAATGTTTTGATTGTACTTCAAGCCCATAAGACTGTTTATAAAATATTCAAATGGTTAACGTTTTACGTTTCGTTTAAAAAAAAGATCGTCAAGTCCTTCTTGGAAAAACCTTTATAATTCTTTGGCATTTAAGAAAAGCTTAAGGTCATGAAATGCTATCTAAATTTTATGTCTGAATTTACTTCATACAGTTTTGCGACAAATTATAAATGTCAGTGAAGGTCTTTTTGGTGAATTCATTTTAAGTTAAATCTGAAATCGATCCTCTATAGTTAGTGCAGTTAAAAATTAAAATTATTTTCGAAAAGCTTTTCCGTACGTTCTATTAACATGTGGTCAATCTGGTTGCAAGTGACTCCATCAGGTTATGCCCCGGTGGCTTTGTAGATATCCTTATGCTGAAACCTGATACTCGCTACGACCAAGTTTATCGATGATACCATTTCTATGACTCGAAGTCCGTTGTCATTAGTGTTCTCATGCAAACTATTGTGAGTAATGCGCTCAAATCCTTAAGGATGACTTTTACCTCATACCTTAGGCAGGCATTGAATGCTTTTTCGACTTGTTTGAAGTAAATCGCTTTCTCTTTCTCAGGAGACTTCTTTGTATGTAGGTCAGAAAAAGTTTATAAGCTTGATGTTCTGAAATTTGCTTTGTTAGCGAGTAAGAGAGTATAGCTTTTCGCTTCTGGCGTTAAAGCTGATGGTAGTAGACTTCGCACATTTTCGCTGAATAGGGAGCCTACTCTGAGCATATGGTGTTTTGTATGACAGTTGTAATAAACGTCGTATTCTTTCATCTATAAAACACCACTCACTGTCCATCTTATTTCTAGCAGACCTGTATCGGCTAACTGCGGTTGCGAAATCTTGCCAAAATCTTGTTAAGTTTGTTTCTTGCTATTACACTTCCACCAATTTCAAATAGTTACGGCACGTGCATGTTTTCATATGCCACATGCTTCTCCCTATTACACTAATGGCTGACTGGCATAAATCTTACTCATAAGTTTGAAATAATTTGGAGGCAACTGGAAATTCGTTTATAAAGAATATATTTTCCAGTAATTAATCTACATAAACTAAATGAACTTGTTAAGAAGTAAATTAAGTAAAATAAAATTAGACCAGGTAATGATCAAAAGTAGAACGTGTTACCAAAGAGTGCCAACAAAGACTGGATGACCAGAATTTCTTGTAACTTATTAACATTTTCTCAGTATCCCAAACAAGTATAGAATTGTAAATAACTTAATTAATCTTCGTTTTTCTTTCCAGTTTTATATAACCTCTGGGAAACTTGCAAGGTTTTTCTTTCGCACGTTCACCTATTGTTATAGTCATTCATCAACTTGTCCCTTTGATTTTCTGTGGATGTTGTGAGTAAAGCCTGATTATTTAATGCAAATATTTTGCATTTTTGTATAATTACAACTTAATTATGGAAAGCAGACACGCACTCTGCTTTCTCTGTTGATTTTAATTAGTAGATCATCTCATGATAAACTTATGTTAACCTTTGTGTATGGTATACGAATAAAATTAATTTGTCTTTGTTATTGTTTACATCGTATAACTTTTCTCGCCCTCTATACTTTCGAGATGTTGGAAAGTCTTCATTTAATTCAAGATGTTCAATTGTCAATCTTATCCATGATGTTTTTATTTTTCAAATTAATTTCTCTTGAAAAAGAAAATATTAAAAATAAATTCAAAATTTTTCCCTACGCCGCGCCGCGCCGCCGCGCCGCCCGCCACAAGTATCTGTATGGAAAGTTAACCTTATATAGAGGTGTGGGAAGAATTTTTAACAAATTAATTCAAGGTGACTTAAGAATTTGTTTGTTCCGCCCACTCTTGGACAACAAAAATTCCTTCTTCGAAAAATTCTTAAGTGTTTTCAAGAACCACACATATCACATCAAAAACCATTGTCAAATAGCGGATGTTGTATTTTTCTTTTTTTTTCTTTCTTAAATGAAAATAAAAATTAAAATTTTTGTCTTAATTTTTTCCAACTACAAAGATTATTATTATTGAGTAAAAGTTCTTTAAAAAAAAGAAAGAATTTATGTATATTTTTGTTATATATATATTACGGCGGCATGCGAAATAGTTATTGTTGTTGTTGTTTTAAATGGCGGTGGCGATGACTGTGACGGCGGCGGCAACGAATATGATGACACTTCTGGGTCTTTATACGACCCGGCTGCTGTCCGGCAATGCTGGCGGCGGCAATCTTGATGGTCATTGCCAAGAATTTTTCACCCAGTAGCAAAATGTATATAAATACAAAAACAAGACACACACAGAAATGTATCTTTTATATGTACTGTACATACATATACCTATATGCAATTTGTTTATAATTGCACATAAATAATACGTTATTCTGCCAAATGGCAAACAATTTAAATTTCATTTTTCGACTTGAAGTAGTATATAGGAATTTTCTTGAGGTTTTAGCTCAGTGATTTATATGTAACAGATTGAAATACAAAAGCTAAGAGGCACAGTTGCTCTCTTTTACTTAATTTTAATGCCACTTGTCCAATTTTAGAAGTTAGATATACATCACGCCAGGTTAAGTAAAAAATAGTGATTTTTGAATAGTGTTGTTAAATACATAAATTACATGAATGTTGTTCATTAAATATACCTACTGCTTATAAATTAAATAATATTAAAATAGAATAAAAACACTTATGTATATATTTGTTGTTGGTCTTATCTTGAAGAATATAAAAGCAGATACACAAAAACTAAAAGAAAAATTTGTAATTTTGTGAGCATCCATATCCGCATTCTTCTACTCGTAGCTAATTTAGGGTATGCAAAATAAAATTTTAAGAAATTATTTTAAAAAAAGGTTCAAGACTTGAAATATGATAAAATAATAACAGATTTTTTAACAAGACAAAAGATTTACAGGTTTTTAGAACTTAGGTTCTCTAGCAACTATTCTTTCATGACTGTTTTTAAGAAGGATTGAATTTTTAGCAGTTAAACTAATTAAAACTTTGACGCGAAGTTATTCACAAAAAAGAAACAATAAGGCATGAGCATTCACTTAATGATTTAAAACGCTGGATAAGTTAATCATTTGGCTTACAATTTGGTAAATAAACTGTAAAATTTTTGATGGGAAATGATTTGTACAATTTGGTTGAAACTCTCCAAGGATTTTGGTGGATAAAATTAAAAATTTTCGAGAAATCTTAACCAATCTTCTTTATGACTTTAAATTACAAGAATTTCACTTTTTTTTTAAAGAAAATACACAAACCATCATTTTTCCAGAATATTTCTAAAATAAGTAAATATTTGTATTTGTTTAGAACAAGTTGTTCAATTACATAGCATTTATACCAGTTATAGCTATCATTGGTTTTCATCATTGAAAGCAATCATTGGATTTTTTATGGCAGGTCGGTTATAACTATTATTGAAAATTTCTGTCATTGCAATAACATTTACTGATTGGAATCAATTATTTGAGGTTAGAGTTGATCATTGAAAAGAAAGTTGTCAGGAAAAGAAAGTGGAACGCTTTCAGTGGAACGATTTTTGTCCGAATTATGAAAACAAAAATCAACTGTTCATTGAAAACAATTTCATTAATTAAAAATTAAAAATGGACTAAAAGAAAAAGTTCTGTATTGAATACATTTCTTTTTTCGTAAAGAAAACCTACAACTCATTATCTTCCTTTTGATACGAAGATATCAAATATCGATGACGTATCAAATGTAACAACCTTGACTTTCCTTATAAAGAACAACTGTTGCTGTAGAAAGTAGTGTTTATTCCTCGTGGAAATAAACTACCTTACACAGTATTTTAAGACTAAGGTCTTAAGGCTTTTAAAATTCATTAAACACATAAGAACTCAAGTCGGTCAATCACCAGCAATTTCGTATCTTCGCTGATTGTGTCCTTTAAACGCATCAAAATAATCTGGATTTGTATAATGAAAATTATTGTTGAAAAGCTCAACGAGCCATCCACGATTTTTGGGCTTACGGAGTGATTGGTCCTTACTTGTTCGAAATGGATAGCGCTACAAAGATTTTATATGACCGAAAATGTAAGACATTTAGGTGGACAACGTTTATTTTTAAGAAGAGAGTTTTTAAAAAGAAAAGTTTCCCGACCGTGTTATTTCTCAAAGATATGATACTAATTGGGTAAATGATATCTTGTGATTTAACACTTTAACATTTGTTTAGTTTGTCCATCTTTATTTTTATAAAATCTTATTTCCATTCAACGCCTGTGACTTATGACTTTAGGAATATGTTTTTAGTAGGAATTTTGTAGGTCTCAACGTTTTGGCTAACATCAACACTATGTCTTTCCCAATAATTGAAATATTCAGGAATAAAAAACCATATGCTCCCTTTCTTAATACTCACACTGTGTCTTGGCATAGTATAGGGGTAACAAAAATCCCCTTGATTGCATGCAAACCCGAGTGTTGCACATTTTTAGAAAAAGATCTTGAAGAAAAAAATATTACTAGTCGACCAGGTTTTATTTCTAGCAATCAAATTGCACTTTTTCAATTGGTTTTGATAGCCTTCAATGCCAAACGCGACTACAAAATTAGTAGTGCTTTTTAAAATTCGAAACAGAAACACATATGTACATATATGTATGTATGTACAAGGTTTTTCGAGGGTATCTAAATTCATAAAGTAGCTTCTTTTCAATTAAAATCGTGATAGTTTTCCAAATCTATAATCCCTTTCATCGATATTCAGTTGAAATATTTATGGTTTTTCACAAAATTTTCGGAAAATCTTCATAAGTTGTAAGATTTCACATGTCTCAAATTAATTTTAAAGAAACGCTGAATTATTTGTATTAAAACGTTAATAATTTTTATTCTCATATCAAGTTTTGGAAATATATTAACAAAAATAAAAGTAATCTTAAAAACGGGTATTTTTAAAATTTGAACAGATAGTTAAAATCTAAGTACATATTCAAAATCAGCACTTAAAATTAACTTAAAAACGTTTTTTTTTTTTAAACTATGAAAGTATTAAATTCAAGGTTTGTTCAAAACTTTCTATAGAGTCAAATAAAAACTCATAGCTAATAAGAATTTTCAGAAACTTAGTAAGTTACTGAAATGATTTAAATGCTGTCTAGAAGACAAAGATTTATACTTTGCAAAATCATAATAGGGATGTTGGGTTTTAACTTAGCCGTAAAAAAAACTTTTTTTAGTTGTCTTTAGCATTTTTAAAGAAGCATATTTTGTAAACCAGATGTGACAGAAAATTTAAAGGTGAGATTCTCAATCAAGACATGTTAATCTCTTAAAAAAAAGTATTGTTTTGTTTCTGAAACAGAATAATTTTGTGGAAAAATGTCACAGTATAATAATTATGAAAAAACTTTAATTTTTAGTTTTCCTTGAATCTGTAACTGCACCAGAAGGCAGAATTTTAAAATTACTGTAGCCACAAATACAATACTTTGATATTTCGAGTTCTTGCTTAAAACTCAGTTGATTTTTCGGTAGAAAATAATAACCTGAGCTTCCCAAATAAAATCTTTAATGAACATAAAATGTGAGCTTCTTATAGGTTGCTTCTGTTTTATGATATATAGTTTCAGCTTCTTTCTTTTTCGTAAACCAAGATAAAGAACAGCATTAACGACTAACGTGCTACTTTTAACTTTGCATTTAAAACAAGATCTTTAATACTTTCTCATGGTCATGACGAATGTCCAACTTTAAAAAAACTAGTTGTGTTGTATTGAAAGATGAAATTTGTAACTTACCACCACGAATCTTAATGCTCCGAGTTCATGTGACACATCAGCCATTTTTGATTAAACTGTTATTTAGTATATTAATAAAAAAAATCGCTTCTTCCAAGATAACAACACAAAATTAGACCTTCTTTTGTAAAACTAGGGCAATAAAATGCTTTCCCAGAAAATATTCTTTCTTTATACACACTGAACTGTCTTTTTATGATTTTTCTTCTTTTCAATTTCGGTTACGCACTTTACTACGTATCTACGAGATGTGCGGAAATATGATACAAAAATCAATCACGTTTGAATCAAATCAAATCAAATCAAATCAAATGTTACGATTTAATATCTCCGTCTCCGTTAAATAACTGCCGTTTGTTTTGAAATTGATTTTCTGTTTTGTATTTTTCTTATTGTATCTTTCTTTTATTTCACGTTTAATTGACGCACTATATCTTTATAAACACTTCTTGCAAAAGACTGTTTTGTTATTTCTTTCTTTCTTTCTATTTTTGCGACGCTTTTGTTAGACTGTTTTTCCGCGTTTCACAAATGAACAAAGTAGTCTCGTATAAGATACTTTTATGGGAAAATAAAAATAAATAAGTTTAATGAGTGCGTTGATCCACTTCTTTTCTGCTGGGTTGTTTGAAGAAAAGTGAGCTGCGGTGCAGACGGTCTTGGGCTTTTATACCACACCGCCGCGCCACTAGAGTTTGTGCTTAGGAAACTTTTCGAGAATTTCCCCTGATATTTTCTGAATGAATTCTTATTTGCTTGCGTGTGGAGAAAAGCTCCCTGATTTTGCGCATTCTATTTTTGTGGGTGTTGTTCGACCGGCTTTTGTTGGCTTACACTCAAAATGCACTTCATTGAAGGATTTCATTTTTCAAACTTATTTATAAGGAGTATTGTTTCTTAATTGAGGAGATCTGTTGAATAGGTCTTTTTAGGGTTATAATATGGGGTCTAACTGGGGGCTACCTCTTTTTTAGATTGTTTAAGTGATTCAAGAAAGTCAATGTAAATTTTTTGGTGTAGTTTCTTATTTCTTTTAATTGTGAATAAGAAAAAGATATTAAAGCTTATAGTCTGGGATGGAAATATATAATTACCTACCTATTGCTGTTAGAGAGAAAGATTGCAACCGATGTCTTTGAATTCGAAACATTAACAGAACTTTGTATATTTTTCTTCGCAGTTGGAAAAAATTACGAAAACACCGTTTAAAACGTTAAAGAATATTTCGTAAAATATAAATGAAATTAAAAAATTGCGTATACGCCCAGTTTGCCATTGTAAAGGGTGTTTTTCTTTGACGTTCGATTTTCAAGAAAAAATAATATGCATATTATTCAATGTTACGATGACTAAGACTTTAGCTTCATTATAAAGAAAAGAGCTTTCCATAATGTTTTATTATGATTTCGGGCAAGTGACCGCCGCTGCGGATGGTTTGAATAAATTCCAGACGAGGAGAGGCCCAATTTGCAGCCGTATGTGAACAATATGGTGCCGAATATTATCTTTCAAGGCGTTCAGGTGTAAATCTATTCATTATAAAATGGCGAATGAAAGTAAACATACTTCAAGTGACACTGCCAAAAGGACCAACGCCGAAAAAAGTATTGTCAGGTTTAAAATCAATCGTCTAAAAAACATCCTTTAGTATTGTTGTATTGAAGTTTCTACATATGTATAAATAGATATTCATTATTAAAGGTTCATATGAGGACTTAAAAATCTTTGAGTATTATGCAAAAACATACACTAATTTACGGGTAATTTATTTCGTGGTTTGAAATTGATAGCGCTGGCATATGGCACCTCTTTTAAACTTAGCTATCATTAGAATTGTCATAATGTTAGTTAAATATTTGATAACGGATCATTTGAAAGTCTAACAACGCGTTAAAATTATTAAAACTTACTAAAAACGTATTTATTCAAACTTAGCCACTTTTTATGCAATACGCTTCGATTATTGTTGTCATAATCGAACGCCTACGCATGCAATCAGTAAAATTTTGAAGACATTTGAAGAGAATGGAAGTTACACTAATTTCGTGAGGCATAATGTGCAGCATCGCTCATTGGAAAATATTGCTGCTGAAAACGCAAATGTTACTGACGATTGGAATTTATCGATTTCGTAGCGTAATGGCGATATGGTCTAATGATAAAAAATTTGTTTTGGCTGGCAATTAAGTGTAATAACTTCGACGATATAAGCTTCCAAGAAGCCACACAATACGACCAATTATGGCGTGACGAGTTTTTTAGTCGCTTAACTTCAAGTTATTATTTCTGGAGCTACGTAAAATACAGTGACGCATTAAAAACCAATATTATTCAAGTTTTGGCCGATATATCGACCTAGTTCTACGACAAAGTTGTTAAAAAGTTAAAAATTACAACAGAAGAATAGGACCTTGCAAAAAAATTGGGCAAATTGATATTTGTTGCCTTTGAGGGGTAAGCGTTGGAAATGGTAATTTTTCAGAATTTTGGGTCGAAAACAGTCCACTGATTACAAAACAGTATGTCCAAGACGTTTTACTTTCATTATTTTTTCAAATAATAATAATAAGTATTCTGCTTGTCTGACGCATTTTTTTCAAATGCAGAACACTTACCCCCGACCACGGGGGAATTTGATATAATGGTGCGTTTATCTACACATTCACATCAAGGAGTTATGGTTACCACTCCAATCCCAAAATTTGTGCCGGCTCTTAAATTAATATCATTTTAACATATTCCTTAAACAATACATTTTTCCAAGAGTTTTATTTTGATTTTTGACAAAATGTTAAGTTTAGTCATGCCACCTTTTGGTGTAATGTCCTCAATTGGATGTTTTGAATTTTAATGATATTGTTTTTCACAATCAATGGTAAAGTCCAAAAGTAATGAAATTAAATTTTCAAAACAAATGTATCGCTTAGTGTGTTTTTCTCAGCTTTACTTTCAAAGACAAAAAAGGACTTACCGTACTACATTTATAGTTTAAGTCTTTCAACGCCCATTTAAGAAAAAAATAACTTTGAAAAATTAAAAAAAAAAAAAACATATAAACTGATTAAAAAAAAAACTGGGATACTACTTGATAACTTCCCATCCGTGCCCGTTTATTGTTTTTTCTAAATGTTTAGCAAAATATTAAAACGAATATTTTTTGAAAGATTAAAACGTTTTCTTTGTTCTCATATTACTTTAGTCGAAAATCATTTCTTATCAGTTTTTTGTTGTTTATGTAGTTTTCGTTTTTTTGTAAAAAGAAGTTGTCAATTCGATTTTTCTAAAAAATTAACTTAAAGTTAGCAACAGTTGTATTACAAAGTTTACAATATTGCTCAACTCAATCTTATTAAAGCATGCCGTAGGCCGTCACCTAAGATAAATAAATAAATAAATTGGGTGGCGCTGGCGCAACAGTCCGTTGAGAACTAGGGCCTAGTGACTTACAACTCTCAACCATTCCTGTGTGCGAGTACTGTTGTCAGGAATAGGTAGGTAGGTAGGTAGGTTGAGGGGCTGACAGTTGATGTCTTTACCGTCACACTTAGATCAACACAGATCCATTGTGATACCCATGAGTATTGCTACTCAAGCTAATAAGAAAAACCTATGTGTTCAGTGAGTCAAGCCATTTAGAGGCTTTGACGAAGTTCAGAATGTTAGTACCTGGCGTACTAGAGAGTTCTTTTAAATCCCCGAAGAAATAGTTGCCAAGCAGTTTCTTCCTTTGATGGGAGAGTGCGGGACAGTGACACAGAAAGTGCGAAGTATCTTCATGCACCTCCTCGTCACCGCATCCTCTGCATAGATCATCTGAACTGATTCTCATCTTTTTCATATGATAACCCAACAGATTATGTCCGGTGATTATGCTTACAAGAGATCGAAGTGATCCCTTTTGTAGCTGCATAATTCTTTCCGTTCTTTGTTTATTAAAACAGGGCCAGATCTTTCTTGTAGTGCCGCAGGTGTCAAGAAGGTTCCACCTTTCATCGGCCTTAATTGTTATTCTTTTTGAGATTTCCTGTTTTAAATAACAGGTAGGGATGCTAACTAGCTGAGCTTGGCTTACGTCAAGCATTGACCCTAATCTTGCTAATTCATCGGCTTTCTCGTTGCCTACTATATCGCTGTGGCCTGGGACCCAGCAGAGTCTAATGTTGTGCTGTGCGCCAAGAACCTTAAGCTCTTCGCGGCAGCATGAAACAAGCTTCGATTTTACCTCAGTTGCAGTAATCGCTTTTATTGCCGCTTGGCTATCAATGTAAAAGGTGATATCAGCTCGTGGTATCGCCATCATTGATACCTTTTTAGCAGCTGTTGTCACTGCCAGGACCTCCGCTTGGAAGACGCTGCTGTGGTTTGGAAGCCTAAGCGAGGCGGTCAACTTGAGAGATTCAGAATAGAAGCCTGCCCCTACACCAGTGTCCATTTTAGAGCCATCAGTATAGATAGCTATTGACGACTCACTGGAGTATGGTATATTATCTATCCATTCCTCTCTGCTTGGGATGGCAGCTTGGAATGGTTTATGAAAATCAAGTACGGGTATTTTATAGTCTGCTGTATTACTATGACCCATAATTTTATGGAGGATCTGGGCGTGTCCTATGGAACTGTTTATCCAGACTTTAGTTTGACTAAGTCTCAGGGCACTTTTGGCCGCAGATTCTTGAACAAAGAGGTCTAGGGGAATCAAATTGAGTATAACTTCCAGTCCCGCAGTTGGAGTGGATCTCATTGCTCCCGTAATGCCAGTGCACGCAAGTCTTTGAACTTTTGTCAAAGTTTTCAGGTTCGTGCTCTTTTCTAAAGCTTTCCACCATACCAAATTACCATAGGTTAGTATTGGTCTAATTATTGCCGAATACATCCATCTGATAATTTTAGGGTTTGGTCCCCAGGTTTTCCCGAAAATTCTATTGCAGGAGTAAAAGGCAATCGATGCCTTTTTGAATCTATCTTTAGTGTTCAGGCCCCAGTTTAGTTTTTTATCTAAGATCACACCGAGGTACTTTGCGTGGTCGGAGATTTTAAGAGGGCAGCCTTCGATTGAAGGAATTTTAAAATCAGGTATTTTACGCTTGTTAGTAAATAGCACTAGTTCTGTTTTAGCTGGATTAACTGTCAGCCCACAGTTCCTAGTCCATTTGCTTACCAACGAGAGGGCGTATTCGGTTTGTTCACTGATAGTGGGTAGGAACTTGCCAGTCGCTAGCAATGCAAGATCATCAGCGTAGGCTATTATCTTTACTCCACTTGATTTCAATTTAGAGAGTATACCGTTCATGACAAGAACCCAAAGTAGCGGTGAGAGAACTCCACCCTGAGGGGTGCCTCTGGATGTGGTTACTCTCACCCTTTCTTCCGCTAGCTCAGAGTTAATTTGTCTCTTTCGGAGCATACTCATTATCCACTGTGTTATTACTTTTTCGACTTTGTGGTCGTCCAAGGCTTGCTTCACTGTTTCGTTCTTCACGTTATTGAAGGCTCCCTCAATATCCAAGAACGTTGCAAGGGTGTATTCCTTGTCATTCAGTGATTTTTCTATGACGCTGACAACATTGTGCAATGCTGTTTCAACGCTTTTTCCTTTAATGTAGGCATGTTGAAATTCCGATAAACAGTCCGGTTTCAGGGTGCTTCGGATGTGTATATCAATTAGCCTTTCAAAAGTTTTCAAAATAAACGATGTTAGACTAATGGGTCTATAGTCTTTGGCCTCCGTATGGCTAGGTTTACCAGCCTTAGGGATGAAAACTACCTTTACCTCACGCCACGATAAGGGAACATACCCCCATTTAAGGCTATTATTGAAGATGCTAATTAGGTGTGGGATGATAAGGTTTATGCATTTCTGAAGCATCATAGGGAAGATTCCGTCTAGACCAGGGGATTTGTACGGGGAAAAGGAGTGAATGGCCCATTTTATCCTTTCTTCCGTTATAATATCCGATGGTACTAGGGTTTCTGTATGAGACTCTGTTTCTGGACTGCGGATATCAGCTACGCAGCCAGGAAAGTGAGTATTCACAAGGAGCTCAAGCGTTTCGCCACCGGATTCAGTCCAGCTGCCTGTAGGTTTTTTGAGGGATCCTAGAGCGACTGAATCCTTGGTCAGAATTTTTCTGAGTCTTGCTGATACATTTGTACTTTCTATTTCGTCGCAGAAGGCCATCCATGAGCTACGTTTTGCCCGTTGAGTTTCGACCTTAAAAATACGTTGACTGGCCTTATAATGTTCCCAATCAGCTTCTTTCCTAGTTCTTTTGGCGACGTTGAAAAGTCTTCTAGTTTCTTTTCTTAAGTTGCCTATTTCAGTGGTCCACCATGGTGGTTTTTTTCTACCTTTTCCCATATGATTAATGGGACAGCTTTTTTCTAAAGCGCTATTCAGAACAACTCTGAGTTTTTCTGACGCAATATCTATGTCAGAGGGTTCTTGAATTAGAAGTGTGTCCGGGTTTTGAATCCCCTGTCCTACTTCCCTGCAGAATATATTCCAGTTGGTTTTCCTGAAGTTCCTAAAGGGTTTTGGAGTTGCTACTTCATTTTGTATCAAGAACCCTATCAGTTTATGGTCTGAGAATGATTCCTCTTTAAGAACATTCCATTGATCTATTACTAGTGTGCTTGAGTTATTGGTTAGGGTAGCGTCAAGCACTTCTTTTCTATTTTTAGTTACAAAAGTGGGTTCGTTACCTCTGTTTGCTACTAAAAGATTATGGTCTAGTATAAATTCAAAAAGAGACTCACCTCTGTTGTTGATGTCGGTACTACCCCATTGAGTATGATGTGAGTTTGTATCACAGCCTAGTACCACGTCCCATCCCTCAGAGGCAGCTTTCTCTACAAGCTGGCTTGTGATATTAGCGATAGGCCCTTCTTGTCCGTCATGCGGCATATAGCACGATGCCAGGATCAGTGGTGGGAGTCCCTTCCTCTCTATTTTCACAGCACATTGGTCTGGATCACTGTAATTTGCTAAAAGAAAGAGATTAAACTTCTTCCTGGCTAAAATACAAGATCTTATATTACTATTAGCTACTTGTGTGGCTTGGTATAGTGTAAAGTCTGATGTGTGTAGTCCTCTAATTCTGCCACCTGAAATCCAGGGTTCTTGAATTAGGGCAATGTCAATTTGTCTACTTCCCAAAATGTAGACAAGATTGGAGCTGGCGGCTTTACTATGATGAAGATTAATTTGAATCAATTTCATGCTCATATTTTGTTACTTACTTGTTTTGGTTTGTTTGTTATTAGCCGCAGTTTGCACCGGTTTATGCCGATGCGTACCTTGAATCCTATTTTCCGCAAAAGGGGTATAGATTTGTGGCTAAGTTGCACCACCACTTCTGTACCTTCTTCCGTTCTTTCTCCCATCTCTATTACTTTCCAGCTCTGACTTAGCTGTTCCGTATTTAGAGATTGGAGATATCGTTCTACGCGATCTCGGGGTATCGCGGGACCTTTGATCGTCATTCTGGCCTTAGGTTTGACGAAGTCGCTGATTTCGTTCGGACCGACCAAGCGGAGATCAGCGTTGGGCCAGGGAGCTATCGTTCTCTTGACGAAGTCCTGCAGGAAAACGAGGGTATTGTCGTCCTCGCACGTCAGAACTTTGAACCCATGGATGGTTTTGAGGTTCCCAAAGAGTGGTGGTGGCCTGCTATTAACGATAGCATCGTTAACCTCATCCAGGATTCTCATTTCCAATAATTGCCATTGGTCTTCTGAGAGTTTTCTCGAGGGATTGCCGAAATCCGCAATGGCGAATTTGCGCGCCTCTAACGTCTCTTCTGTAGCCAAGGTCTTTTTTCTTTTCTGCAGGGGTGATCTTTTCGTGGGCGAAAGTGTATCATCCTGCCTTGTTCTTTTGGACGTTTTTGCCACTGAATCAGGGTCCAGGGGAGGCACATGGCCCACCATCTCCTTCTCCTTCATCAGGTTCTTAGTCCCTATATTTTTGTCTTTGTTCGTTGCTGTCAGTGTCTTAAGGTTACGTGTAGCGTTTTCGAGCACTATCTTATCCCTTGCCGTTAAGGAGTCCGGATCTTTGTTGGATAGGCGTCGAATTGTCCGTTCAGTGTTGCGTATTCTCCTATGTAGTATTCTGTCTACGGTGAGAGTTTTGGTAGTCTTTTTCTCGATCACCGTTTTTGTCGTCCTAGTACTTAGTGAAGTTACGTCCATGACACCGCTGCTTGACGAAGGTGAAGGGGTTATGCTAGAGCTGCATTCGGGGACATGGCTCCTTGTACTGCTTTCACAAGCAACCTCCAGATTCTTCTCCTTCGAGACCGTTTTACCATCCTCCAAGCCCGTTGTTGCACATGGCCCCTTACTGGGTCTGGTGGGTGTAGACGGCCTCGAAGGTTGCAACGGCGTCTGTTCCCTAGTCGGGGGTGCAACTGAAGGGGTCATTCCTTTCCTGGATTGAATTATATCAATCGGCGGATTGGGCGGTCCCATCAGCGCACCCATGTCAGTGTTTCCTTTGGAATTCGCCTCCCCCGATGTTTGGGCATGTGGCCCCCCCATCATAAGAGGTTCGTTCTTTAGGAAAGCACGAGCGTTGAAAAGTCTTATCTGTTCGTTTGTCGTCAATTCCTCCCATTTCCTTTTCCCAAGTCGTTTGATTGTCTTCTTACAGTTGGAGATTCTACTCCGAACTGAAGTGGTAGACAATCGTGAGAGGGTAGAACTAGCATTTGAACATGTGTCGTCGTCGTCTAGTGTTCCGATGCTAGCTCCATCCTCTACACCGAGGTTGGAAAAAGGAGTGAGAAGAAGGTCTTCTTCCTCCTGTGTAATGTTCGTTACTGTCGTCTCTGTAGTTTTGTCCTTATGTACGTTCTTGTCTGTCACTGGCGACTTCTCCCCTCTTACTGTTAGAGAGGCAAAGCCCGCGCCGGCAGCCGTGACTTCTGTCGACGTTTCAGCGTATATCCCCGCTGGTTTTTCGTTCTTTTGTTGTGTACTGTTCATGGTTTTTCGTCTATTGGGTTTCTCTTGGTTTGCCTAAAGATCTCAGCTGGCCAGCTGAGGACTTAAGAAATAAAAGTCTACAGCTGATCAGCTGAGAATTTTAAGCGTAAGCCTCCCCACCACTGCAAGGTGGAAACCCCAGAGGAGGGTTGTCAGGAATGGAAGGGACCTACAGTTTTAAACCGAATCCCAACGGCTAATTTGAGAAAGCACTTTTCATGACAAGAATTACTCTTGGAGAATTTGTCAATTTCTTGCAAGAGGCAGTACCCGTGAAAAAAAGCTTTAGATGACATAGGCAGGGATCGAACCCAAGACCTCTCCCATGGCAGTCTAACACACTAATTATCATGACACGGGTAATAGGTTTTTTTTTGCAATTTAAAAAAAGGACTTGAATTAAATTTTATATTATAAATTGTTATTGATACCAAACAAGTATAGTTTTGCAAAAAAAAATCCTATTAACGTTTTTTTTTATAAATCAAAAAAACTGAAAAAATAAATAATTGTCACCTCGAATATTTTACGAACAAAAATAATTTTATCTTAAAAATAATTGTATGTAACGAAGAATAATGTTTTTGATATCTGGCGAAATTTTGAGAAAAATCGAATTGATAGTTTGTTTACAAAAAATATAAACCTTAATAAAACATTTCTAAAAGTTGGTAAAAATTGATTTTCAAATCAAATATCTTTTCAAAAATTATAGACTTCAATTGGCTTCAAATTAATTTAATCTTATAAAAAATATTGTTTTGAACATTTAGTAAAATTTTGAGAAAAATCTAAGTAACAGGATTTTTTTTAAAGTAAAAACCTAAACAAAACATTAGTAAAAGTTGGTAAAAATTGATTTTCGACTCAAATATCTTTTCAAAAGTTTGAGATTATGGCTTCAAACTAATTTTATCTTATAAGAAATAGTGTTTTCAATATTCGGTAAAGTTTTGAGAAAAATCGAATTGACAGTTGTTTTTTTTACAAAAAAATAAAAACCTAAAAAAACATTACTAAAACGTGGTAAAAATTCACTTTCGTCTCAAATATCTTTTCAAAAATTAAAAATATTGGCTTCAAACTAATTTTATCGCACAGAAAATATTGTTTTCAACATTTAGTAACTTTTTTATAAAAATCCAACAGTCAGTTTTTTCATAAAAACATTAAAATCTACAAAAAATTGTACGCAAAATTGGTAAAAATTGATGTTCGGTTCTCGATACTTCGTGAATAATAGAAGATATTAACTTCATATTAATTTCATTCCTGCAATTTGTATTATTTGTTTCTATAAGAACTAAAAACTTTAAAGAAATGCTACTAAAATTGATAAACATTGGTTCTCGACTAAAAATCTCTTTAACCAAAATAGATTTTGAAATCAAACTATTTCATCATATGCAAAATGTTGCTGGTAGTTTTTAATTTTTTTTAGAATAATTCAACTGACAACTTTTTTAACAAAACACGAAAAACTACAAACCTTTTAAGCAAGAAGTTTTCAGTGTGGGTCACATCCCAGCCTCTTTTTTTTATTTTTAATTGCTAGAGTAAAAAACACTTACTCAATTTTTTGAAAGTTGTTATCGGCACAACAAAACTCATTTGAATTCGATATATCTCACGGTTCTTAAGTCTTAAGAACATATACATAAATAAAGCTCTGTACCAAAATTTAGGTTTTCCAGATTTTTTTTCAAAGTGAATATCTAATTTTTTTTTGGACTAATTAAGTTTAAGTGGGGAATTAATTTAGAGCTAAAAATTATTATATTAAACGAAACAAACGGAAGTAGTTGTTTTTTTTATTCCATACAAAAAATAAAATACATATATCTTACTGCGCAAATTAATACAATTTGTTTTTTTTTTTTTTTTCAAATACATATGTATAAAAATGTGTTTTCGACTATAAACAAACGCCATATATGGAAAACCATAATAAGATGTCATTAAAAATTTGAAATCTTAAATTTATTTTTAACTTATAGTTGCAATTGAATTTCATCATTTTTATATTTTGCCGAGCAACATTTTTGAAATTGTAGGTGGATGCATTTCTTGTCGATCGAAAATCACTCATCTGATGACTGGCATCTCTGGCGTCTACGTCTTGGTATGCCAAACGAAACGCAACACTCAACAGACTCAGACTCAGTTTGTTTTTGAATTTTATGAATTAAAAATGCAAAATCTAAACGTCAAATCTGTGATAGTACACAAGTACACATGTATGTACATACATACGTTTCCATATGTAAATAGTTCAATGTTTATGTATGTATGTATATTTGTAGATTTGTGTAATTAAATTAAATGGCGTGCTCGATTTATAATGCGGAAGATATTTTGCCAATAGAACTACAGGCGTGCTCAACTTAATTTGTACCGAATTTTGTTGACATTCCTAAATAATGTATTTGATGGATATGATAAATAAATTCAAAAACTTTCAACGAAAAAAACACATTTACACATAATCATTAATTAAGTTTATTGTTTCATTTATGTCAGTCACAGAATACAAAATAAAGTCGTTTTCACTTTAAATCAGTCTTTTTCTTTAGCCTTGACGAATGGATATGTTATTTTTTTTTGTAATTTATTTTCAAAAACAGAAAAACAATTTTATTAAAAAAAAAGTTTGTTTTCATACTCGATTATAACGGGTGTTTTTTTAAGACTTGTGGCTTTCAATTTGGTTATATTTTCACAGAGTTGGTCTTTTTGACGGCTCCCGGAAATTACGCCAGAATTTTTTTTTTGGAAAAAACGCCAGAAAATGTTTTCTGCTTCAAATTGGAAAAAGAAGCAGAATTTTTTGTGGAAAATAAGCCAGAAACATTGGAAATTGTGCCAGACAGAAATGGAAAAAAAACCAGAAACCAAAATGGAAATAAGGCCAGAAAACCAATTGATATATTCTGGCCTAATTTCCTAATATCAATTTGGAAAAAAAGCCAGAAAATGTTTTGCATTTTAAAAGTCGCTACTTGGTCAATATTGTAGACATTTTATCACAACAGGAAAAAACAGCCCCTGACATGCACCCGCGGGTGGGGGGCGGTCGCGGGAGCGGCGCGGGCGCGGCCCGGCGCGCGTGGCCATAGCGTTGCGGACGCGGCGCGGGCCGGCGCGGTTACGGCGTGGCTGCCACGCAAAAAATTTACTAAAGTTTTCAATAATTTTTTTTATTTGTAACAATTTATTTAACAAAATAGAGAAGAACAAAATATTTTTACTAAATGTAAACTTGCAAAGTGTCTGCTACGATTTCCCGGCAGCATGGACATTTGTAATTTTCGTTTGAATCTGCAACTGCTTGAGCTTGCAACTTTAAGTTGCACTCCGAGAATATTTTCATATGTCTGCACGGCAACAACACAACGTTTGGTGGAAGGACTTGACATATAATACATAATATTACATCCGCTTCTTTTACGTCTTCAGGATGTTCCTCCGCTTCTTCTTCCTCGTCAGTGTAAACGTTAGTGTCAACATCATTAGAATCTAGAAAAGTGCATAGAAATTATTTTAAAAATACGATTATTAATTAGAAAACAAAAACCTTCGAAAACGTCATCGAACGACTCCATATCTGTGCATATACAGTTTTTTTCGTACACCATCCTGTTGAGAAACATGATTGGTGTTATCTTTTTGTCTGCCAAAAGTTGGCTTGCTTCTTTAATTTTCGCGCTCTTATCTTTGTATTTTTTTTTCTTAATAGAGCCTGTCTCTACCATATTAAAAAAGTCGCGACTTTTAAAAAACTCCTCCTCTCGAAGAATTTTAACGAATTTAAAAAAGTTTCCTTTATGTTGTATCAATCTACCGAGGACTCCATTATATGCTTCAACAGCTGACGTCGTCCTTATATCCTTACCATCACACAGCATCATTTTTGCCTTACAATTATTAACATAACAAATATACACCACATTGTTCTTATAACAATATTTTTTTTTATATAATTCTTTCTGTTCGAGAATATATAAAAGTTTACTGCTTTTTTGCTTTTCACACACAATTTCGTACTCATAGCTTTGCATGTTTTTTTTCACAACGTCAAGTGTCAATGATGAATTCGCGAAAGCAACTAAACAATAATTCTTACAATAGATGATATAGACAAAGAATGTGTTACTACACTAAACTGTTTATTTATTACAACAATTTATACAAAATACAGTTTTTCCTTTTCATGTTTAGGAAAAAACGCCAGAAATTTTATTTCTGGCTTTTTTTCCAAATATTTTTTTTTTTGCCTTTTTTCCATTTCTGTAAATGGAAAAAACGCCAGAAAATTTTTATGAAAAAATGCCTGAAATTCCGAAATTTTGCCAGAAAAATTTGGGATTTTTTCCTAGGAAAAAAAGCCAGAATTTTGTATGAAGAATTTTCTGGCGTTTTTTCCAAAAAAAATTCTGGCGTAATTTCCGGGAGCCTTTTTGACAGCTGTCACTTGATTTTTGCTCAGTTTGATTTCACATTTCATAATGAATATATTTGCTTCTTAACAACTTTTGTAATTCGTGCACATTTAAAATCAAAAATAGAGGCTGGGATGTGACCCACACATATAACTTCCCATTCCGTCTGTCGATTTTTCTTTTTTAAAACTTTAACAAAATATTCATAATAATCTTTTGTGTGAGATAAATAATTTGAATACAATATCTTCCTTTGTTCTCCCAGTACTTCAGTCGATAAATATTTCTCATCAGTTTTTGTTGGTTTTCGTTTTTTGTTAAAAAAGTTATCTGTTAAATTTTTCTAAAAAAAATAACAAAATATTACCAACAATATTTTACATATTATGAAATAGTTTGATTTCAAAATCTGTTTTTATTAACGAGATTTTGAGTTGAAAACCAATTTTCAACCAATTTTAGTAGCATTTCTTGAAAGTTTTTATTTCTTTTATAAACAAATACAGTTTAAATTTTTCTAAGAACAATTTATTAAGTGAACAACTAAATTTAGCACAGAAATAAATTTTTTGTAGATTTTAATTTTTCTGAAAAAAAAACTGACTATATTTTATAAGATCCAATATTTTTAATTTTCGAATAGTTTCATTTTTACCAAGTTTTAGTAATGTCTTTTATACGTTTTTATTTTTTGTAAAAAAACTGTCAATTCGATCTTTCCCAAAATTTAACTGAATTTTTTTTTTTAGCCAATATGATACATATAAATACAAATGTATCATATTTAAAGCCAATATGATACATTTTAAAAAGATATTTGAGTCAAAAACCAATTATTATCCGTGATTTTTTAGGTTTTTATTTTTTGTAAAAAAAACTGTCAATTCAATTGTTATCAAAATTTTCCCCGATGTCAAAAAAACTAATCTTCGCCGCAAACAATTATTTTGGAGATAAAATCATTTTTTGTTCGTAAAATATTCGAGGTGGCAATATTTTTTTTCAGTCTTTTAATTTATTAAAAAAACATTATTTGAATTTTCAAAATTGTATCTCTTTGTAAACCCCGTCACAATATATGTATAGTATACAATTTATTTCAAGTCGCTAGCGTTATTGGTTCGTGGGATATTTTGGGTTAACTAAAAATTGCTATGGTAAAAAAACCACCCACTCAATTTTTTTGAGAATCCTTTCTGCATCATTATCTGTATTACAAAACTTATTTGAAGTCCATATCACTGCTGGTACTTGAAACAAGGACGACGAAAAAAACTTCCTGAACGTACGGACGTTGATACATACGCTTACGTACGCTCAGGCATCTCTCCAAAAATCTTTTATTTGCATTCTAGGGACCTTGAAACGTAGAGAAATGTCAAAATTTTCAATTCGACAAATCAGACCGTTTACATTAACTTCCTATGAAAAGTTAAACATCATAGCACACATTGTGTTTACACAAATAATTTTTCAAGGGCAATTCTTAAAATTAATTATTAAAACTCACAGTTTACATTCAAGTGGAAAGTGACCTCACCCAACTTGGAACGAAAAATTGGAGACTTCTTGCTAGAGACTGAGCTAATTCACACAGGACTGTAGCGCCACCTTAAGTGTAACCTGTGTAAGCCTCGAAGATTGATTCCCCATTGGACAATACAGTCAAGATACGCTGCCGTTGGTAGTCCACATCCGAAAAACAAGGAATTTGAAAAGCTGAGGGTATTTTCATCAGCGAAACAATTTAGTGGGTTAGAAGTTTCAGATAAAAGATCATTTATAAAAATAAGGAAGAGTGTCGGAGACAAAACGGACCCCTGAGGAAAACCAGCGTTTATTTTGAGGGTATTTTTTTTATTGTACACGATTTTCTACATTTATCAGTTAGCCTAATGTATAAATTAAACCGTATAACAGGTAGGCTACACAATTTCTTTCAATCGCATCAAAAACATAAATACAAAAAAGCACCTAAGTCCTGTTGAATCCAAAACACCTGAGTAAAAAGACTGATGCGAAAAGTACTTAATGAGGTCTAAAGATACGCGATGTTCAAAATTTTCGAATGTATAATATACATACATTTATTTTTCGAAAGGTTAAATCGAAGCACCTATTTAATAATGACAGATAATTGCTATTAAATGATTTCTGGCTAAAATTGGACTTGTTTACTTGGCAAGTTTAATATACTTTATTATTATCTACATTTAAGTATTCTAACAGGCGAGGCGCTGTAGGTAAAATATCAGATTGTTTATTTCCGCCTTTGAATACACACCTATCACACCCACTTTGATTAATATCAACATATAAACAATACCAATTACAAGAAAAGTAGGCGGATACTACGCCCCATTGGTGTATATAATCATGTTCTTCGTTTTTGTATTTGTATACAAAATACGATACAGGAATTAGAAGTGTTTCGTGTAAATAACAACAGAAACTTGAAAAGTGGGTGGATACCACGCCTCTCAGTTCACAACTTTTGTGCGTAGATTCTGTTGTGTGTACATGAGCACATCTTCTCTACTGAGTTGCATTATTCTACAATGCTTGGAAGTGGTATATTATTGTGGGTGGATAGCACGAAATTCGAAAATCACAACTCTTTGATTTTTTTACTTTTGATTGCACCTCGAGACTTACCTTTGTGCGAAATTTCAAGATTATACGATATGCCAAATAATGTTAGATTATTTTGATGATCGATCAGTCCTGTAAGGTTTTTTTTTTTGCGAAGTGCTGTATCTCAGAAACTCTTTAAGTTACTGAGACGAAATTTGGTGGGGTGAATGTAATCAACAAGTTTAGTAAGTGTTACAAATTTGAAGTTCTTGGATTGGTTCTTAAGTTAAAGGGACCTCCTGAGATTGTTCCTGTTAATTGGGGGTAGAGCCAGAACTTTGCTAACTTTGCTGGGCACTACAGTACCCTTTGGTATAACAATGAAAGAATATTAAAGTTCGAAAAAATTGAGAAAAATAAAAAGTATTGCCTAAAACGATTGAAAAAAATACAATTTTGTATCCTGTAAAAGTTTCATGTCTAATAAATTTTAAGAATTCTGTAAAATAATCTACACAGTCACATATCATAACATCTATACCAGCTAACTTTAAAAATAAATATATTTCGTATTTAATTTGTAGCACAGTGTTATAATTAAAAAAAATGGAAATCGGTTACAAATCAAAAAGCTGCAAAGTGGTCCAGAATACACATTTAACGCGAATTAATTCCACACAAAATGAAAAAAAATCATTAGTTATAGTAGTTTTTTTGATAATAGAAGTTGCATTTTACCAAAACAAAACAAGTTTGATGTTTTTTTCTTATTAAAAGTCAAAATAATAATGTTAAACACTTTATTAAATAAAAGGTAAGGAATGTGAGTATTAGGCGCTTATATTTAATTCTTCATGTGGTGGTTTGAGCAGATCCATTTTTTACAACATTTTGCCTGTAAACTTAATTCAGATAGGATCTGATGATAGTATGCTCTGCTTTATCTTTTCTAATTCTATGTTTTTTTATGAACTTAAAATCTTTATTTTTGGCCTCTTGTGCTTCCTCTCCTAACTGTCCAATAGGCAAAATTGCTTGCTTAATAACTTCGGATCCATGAATTAGCACTTTGTGAACACTTTTCGGCATATTATACCACGGATACAAGGCCACGTACTGTTTTGCAGTTTCCAGGGAATACTCATTAAATTTATAGTCACATCTATTTTGTAACCAGATGAAATGGATTGCAGAATAATATAGAAGCAATACATTAAATTCTCATCTAGACTTCGTATCGGTCAATGTGTGACAAAACCTTGCAATCCACCATGCATTGTAGGCACAAGATTAAAGTCGATATTCTTATTCTGATATTAAAACCTCTGTAAATTTGCAATATGTTCTTTAATGCTATTGACCTATGATTTAGTAATTTCTGGCGTTTCTTTGGCAAAAATAAATTTAATAGCTCTGCAAAACAGTGTGGAAGATGTTATTTTATTTTGCCATATAATATTCGTATCATTTTGGCTATCGCGTAGTTGTAAGGGCACTAGTGAAATTATTAAAGCAGATGAGTCTTCTGCTGATGAGCTACTAAGTTGTCTATAATTACTTTGACCAGAGCTAACGTCTATACCCCATTTACAAACCAGAGTGAATAAATTGCTATTTGATGTCAGAAGTACTTGTTTTTGAAGTTCACATATCCTATTTATTGTTAAATTAAGGAAATCTTGTAATTTAATCTCCACGCTCATGTTCGTCACAACTATGCTGTTTTCAGCTGGATACAGTTTTTTTTTAGCTGATAATATTTTGTACCATAGTGGATAAATATTTGCGTTACAGTTTTTTGCAGAAAATCTATATGATAAGTAGGTAGATTTACTTGATTTTGTATTAATTATAAGCGCTAATGCTTCGCCTGGAGACATGGGTACAGGTATATTTTTGTCTGACTTTTTTCTGGTCCTACTTTTTTTTACAGATGCCATTGGTTCTTTAACAGCTTCTTTAACAACATGAGCAGCATCTCTTCCATAACGCAGATTGAGTTGCACGTGAAAGTTCTTCCAAAGAATTATTGGCAACCATATTTTTTACTTTTTTGTTGATTTCTAATACCAGCATCAAGGAAATTTTTTGATGGTCTTCCAGCTTTTAAGGGTTCAGGGTCATTAACAGAAAATTTCATTCTGGTTTCAAGCCATGTTTTATTGAGTTTCAAAAATCTAGGTCGGTAGTTATTTGGTTTTTTTTTCAACAAGATTCAACATTTTTCACAAAATTTTCCAACATACTTTGAATACCTTCGTTTTCCAGGTGCTTAGTGTTGTAAATATGTATTTATAATGATCTTACACATTTAGTCCTAGTTATTTTTTTTTTTTAATTTTAACCATTCTTCAAATAATTCGAAGTACGTGATTTCAGGAGCTGTTTCTGAAAAAAATTAAATAAAATACTGGAGCAATGCGGGTACTCAAATTTTGTCCGGTTATATTTCTTAATACATTTACTAACTAAAACAAAAGTCAGTAATGTCTGCAATGATCTGCAATTTTTTATGAAACTCGATAAATTTTTACTTTTCATCAAAAATACTATAACAACTAAACAACGAAATAACTAATAATATATAACATATACTTACTGTTTTTTTTATGGTAGAAATAATATTTCAAGCACTAAGAAATCACAAAAAAAATGCACCCATTAACATTCAATGACTTAACGAAATCTGCGAACGCGTGTAACTCTTTGTTTTGATAATAAGCAAAATGTTAAGAATTTGTTATCTTTGGTGTTGCCATCCTACTGAAATATTTACAAGAGTGATTAACTTAATGCGTTATTACATAGTTTAGGTATCCAGCATTTTTAAGGGGTTTGGGTCAAATTATTATTATTGTGTGTCAGAAATTTGAATAAATTCGTGTTGGATGTCGATTCTGGACCACTGTGTAGCTGGTTTCATAGAAATATCGTTGGTCAAAATGTAAAACTCACTAGGTGTAAAAAATATTGTTAAGAAATTAAATGCAAATAATGTGATATTTATGAAGTTATTGAAAGATATGCCTGTCAAAGTACGTCTTTCATGTTTTTTTGTAACCTATGTAGTGAGTTTTACTTTTGAAATAACTATTTATCCTCTCTTTAACGTCCATTAAAATGTATTCAAATGTTAAATTTCTATTTCCTCTAAATTCTCAGTATCGTAAATCGAAGATATTTATAAATTTGTTTTTGTATATAAACTGGCTGTTTATTTTCTCACTTGAGTGTAATTTTTTTAAATTGACGGTAGATTCACCCAAAACTCTAACCTTGCCCTCTCACAGAATAGAAAACCAAAACACAGAAAACAGAGTGATATGTCTAGGAGCATCATTAAACTAATTCAAGTGAACAGCGTGATTGTGACTAAAATTACTTTTATCATATGAGCTTGTTGCCATAGTCTAATTTGTTTACATTTCGCGACACAAAGATCATTCTAGTTCTTATGCTTTTTATACATACTCGTATGTAAATGAAAAAATACTTTTGATTATATTTGGCTATACACCCGAATTAAACAAAAATATTTAAACAAGTTCATTGTTTTGTAAAACCTAAGAAATTACATATATATTTAAGTAAACTCAATGACCTTCAGAGTTTTGTAACAATGATTATAAGTACATTTCTATGTACTTTATAAATATATTCAAAAAATAATTAAAAATTTTCATCTTTTATTTTATGTTCAATATCTTAAGTGTGAAATGAAAAGAAAAGAAAATATTTTTTTTTTGGTTAAATTGGTCGCACGCTTCATGGCGTTTGTAGACTCATGCAAGAGTACAAAAATAAACACATTTTTGTTTGTTCCTGTGCCGGATCTTTGACGCTATATTGTCAACGGTTTGTGTCACTATAACTGCGTAATAATTAAATGGTATTCACTCTTAAAAATTGACCACTAAGGCTTAGGTTAGCTAAGTAAATGACATTCATAAATCATCCGTAAGAAATATTAATTCAATAAAACAATAAACGTCTTTGTCATGACACTATATTAGTTGAAAATGTTATTTTATCATAATGTTAAGTATACGCCCAAGTGAACATAAGAAATTGTGTTTGTTTTTTAGTTTGTAACTGCAAACTTATAATAAATTCAAAGTTAATAGGACATTCAGGTTAACACATCTAAGTCTTTATATGTATAACAAAAAACAGTATGATAATTGTAAAGTTCAAGAAAATTAGTTAGAAATGTCCTTGCATGAACAAAAATCCGAGAGTTGTTAACTTTCGTTGTCAAATTATTCAAATCTCAAACGTTCCTAACACTTCCTTATAAGTACTCTTAATTTAAATTGGGCCAACATTTCTCTTAGATGTCGCACCAAAACACGTTTGAGTTTTAATAGAAAATCATTTTTCCAAAAAATTACCAAAATAATAATTTACTTAATTCTTTTGGGGAGAGTACGATAACTTTGGCGACAAAGTTTAATGACGGATTTGTATAGAACAGTTAAAAACAAGCATTTTTTACTATGAGAGGGGGGGTCTATCTCCCCCCGTTTAGGCGGTAGGGGCAGTTTAAAAAAATATGTACATTAAATGGAAAAAAAATAATTAAAAAATAACGGTAATACTTATAATTAAGTATTATACTTTTTTTTAAGCCAACACTTTTGTCTATTAGCTTGTTTTTAAATCAAGTCAAAACTATGCATAGTTTTTGAAAAAAATTGTTTTAAAGTCAAAATTTGTGCAAAAAAAAGTTAAAAAAAAAGTTTAAAGTGTAATTTTTCAAAACTTTCAGATTATCTACTGTTTTTTCTTTTAGAATTCATTGCTCTTATTTGTTTTTGATCAAAAACTGAAAACTAGATGACTTTATGTCTTCTAGTTCTTGAGAAAATTGAAAGTTACCAAAAAAAATATTTTAATTAAATTACTTTTTCCTTGCTAACGTAGTCTTATTTTGATAGTAATAATCGAATATGGATTAAGATACACCTAGGTACAATTAATTTTTCTTAAATCCAGCTTATTTAAATGCAAAAGAAACTTTGCATGCACCCCATCTTGCACCCACCGCACCTTGCACCCTCCCCACCTTGCACACACACCAACTTGCACCCACCCCAAATCCTATAGTGTTCCCAAGCAGGGGGGTTGCAGATGCCACTGTTGCATACACCCAAACTCGCGCACACCTTACTGTTGCATACACCCAAACACGCATTACGCATACGCAAATACCATTATTACTATCAAAATAAGACCACTCAAACAAAAAAAAAAGAATTAAATTAAAATAGTAGTTGTGGTTATTTTCAATTTTCTTAAAAACTAAAAGACATAAAATCATCTAGTTTTCAGTTTTTGATCAAAAACAAATAAGAGCAATAAATTCTGAAATAAAAACAATGGTAGATAATCTTGAAGTATTGAAAAAGTTACATTTTAAACCTTTTTTTAACTTTTGACGTGACAACGTCTTAAATTAGGTTGCGGCTGGGAGTCACTTATGAAAAAGTGTAACGCCCGGTAACGTTACGATGAGTCACCGAACGAGAGAGAGGCCCGCCGAATGCCTTGCGTCTCTCTCCCACTCAACTATGATCGGTCTGCCGCGCGCGCAGCACTAGAGAATTAGGCGCATTGAATCGGCGCATGCTTGTGTCTCTGTCTTTGTCTTTCTCGAACGTTCTTGGCGTTGGAAAAACAAGAAAGCGTCATAATACAAGTTCACACGTGTGGTTAAAGTATCGTCAGCTGTGTCTGTAGTGAAAATGTGGAGTGCTTAGATTCGTCATTTACAACAACTACAACAATAAAGGTAAATAATTGTACACTGATATTTCATTATCGTAAACTATGATTGATTGATTAATTGTTAGATTGACACAAAAGTTGAGAAACTGAGTTTATAGGTTATGTCATACTATTGATAAATGTTGATAGTGTAGTAAATTATTAGTTTAAAAAATTTGTGCAATTCTTATTTTCATTCAATTCCTTGTTCCTATTGTGCAATTTAATTATATTCATATCAATAAATATTCTACCCAGAAAAAGACGTTGTCACGTAAAATCTTCGCCTGTAAAACCGACTTTACAGGCAACCATTTTTTTTTTACTCAAATTTTGAGTTTAAAATTAAATTTTTATTTTCAATTTTCTCAAAAACTAAAAGACATAAAATCATTTAGTTTTCAGTTTTTGATCAAAAACAAATAAGAGCAATAAGTTCTGAAATAAAAACAATGGTAGATAATCTTGAAGTATTGAAAAAGTTACACTTTAAACCTTTTTTTAACTTTTTTTACTCAAATTTTGAGTTTAAAATTAAATTTTTCAAAAACTACGCATAGTTTTGACTTGATTTAAAAACTGGCTAATAGAACAGAGTGTTGGCTTTAAAAAAATGTATACAACTTAATTGTAAGTATCACCGTTATTTTTTAATTATTTTTTTCCATTTTAAATAATAACTTTTTTAAATTGCCCCTCCCGCCTAAACGGGGGGAGATAGACCCCCCCTTCCATAGTAAAAAATGCTTGTATTAAGACCCTCTACCAAAAACCGTTATAATATCTTGGCGCCAAAGTTATCGTACTCGTGCCATTCTTTTGACTAAATATGCTAAACTCCAACCGTTTTTCTACAAATCTATCAATTTTATAAAGTCGTTTCTTTTTAAGTTTGAAAAATAGAACCAATCTATGAAAGACTAATGAGTTTTCTTTCTTAATTTAAAAATAACTTAAGAGGAAGTTTATTGTTGTAATACTTTGCCATAGCTTTATGACCATCACAGCTCATGAGGCTTGATAGTTATTTTTAATGTGCGACCTTGTCTCGTACATTTAAGACGGTCAACATTTCGGAATTGGTGTGACTTTAAAGTTGCTGATTTTGTGATACAGCCTGTTTTTTAATCACTTTTTGGCGTGAGCAGAGCACGAACTGTCAAAAAATAATTGTGTTTCTTTTTGAGCTCTGATCGTTCAGAGCTTCAAATACGTGTTTCTTTTTTAGTTGTGAACATATTTAGAGCGCGCTCTGTGAGCTCAGAATAAAATAACAGAGTAAACGGAGTAAACTGCTGAACACTCTACTCTACTCTACTCTACTCTGTTCGCTCAGACTCTGCTCAGTGCTCAGCTCTGAACTAAAAAAGAAAAACACCATTTGTAACTATTTCAATTTGGAGGTTAAGATCGCCGTTTCTTATATAATAAGGAGCATTTAATATTCCATTAAGGACTTTCTTTTTTAATTTTCGCCATAGTTGGATGCCATACGTCCAAACCGATTTTAGTACTTGCTTACATATATAACATGAGTTTGTTCCGGATAGATAGGTCAGAGTTGTTTCCTATTAACCATTACATTATTTTGTACTTCCAGTTTAGCTCTCCTTTTTACTTGCGATATAAAGGGGCTTTATGGCAAGTATTGCATTCGTAAAAAATTTCGAACTCGAGAAAGTCGAAAGAAGTGGGTCTCCTGATTCCGTCCGCCTGTCTGTCTGTCTGTCTGTCTGTCCTTACCCCTACAGCCCAAAGCATTGGGTCGATTGAGATCAAACTTAGAAGTTAAGGTTTTAAGTAAATTCACGTATAAGACATTTTTTTCTTTTTTTGTAAGACTTAAAATAACATTTTTTTTCGCAAATTCAAATTTTCTCAAAAACAAATCGATAGATTGTTCTTTAATTTTCTCTAAACAAAATGGCATTTAAGTTTTTGAAGACGAACTTATTTTATAGGTACATTTTAAAGTTTTAAAATAGACGCTTAGTGCAAAAAGTCTCCGTACAGCAGCCTAAATTTAGTGTTTTTTTGAAAAAAAGTACTAGGAATAAATGTAAAAACCAAAGTGGTAACATTGAAAAAAATTTAGTTTCCTCCTTGATGTTTTTACCAAATTTAAAAAAATTGTGATTGTGATTTTCAAAATTCTTGTTTTTAATATATTGTTGTAGTAAATAGTTACATATATAATACGGATACTTTTTGGACTATGTATAAGTACTACATATTTGTATATAGAGTCTTTGGATACAAATGCAAATTCGTGTATTTCATTTTGATGTAGACTTTTCATTTAAGCTTATTGCATCCAAAGTCATTCCATGGTATTTGACAGTATTGGAGTAAGGTTCTTCTGTACTATTTATAGAAATTGGAGCATTATTTATGTGTTTGTTTTGTAAAATTTATATGCGTCGTATTTTATTTCGTTTAATACGCTATTTTTGCTTCAAAACTTATTTTATCGAATGTATTTTGCAATTTTTGTGAAGGATCTATCTGGCGCCAATATTGCAGTATCATCAGCAACTGGAATATTTCTTGTGTATAAAAGATACAATTTGGTCCTATGAAACTTCCTTGTGGTACACCGGCTTCTATTTTCTTAAGTTCTGGATAATTTTGGTCGCACCGTACTTTTATGAGTCGGTTAATAACATAAGATTTCAGTATTTTGTAGTACTGCCTAGGAAGGTCTCTATGCTGTTTTTGTACTCAAATTTAAGAATAAAGCAAAGCATACATGTTTTTCCTCAAGTTTTGGAACCACATACGTATTTCGATGTTTGTGGTCTATCGGGGAATGTCTATTTCTAAATCAAAACTGATGGTTCGAAACTAGTCTTCTTTCTTCTATTATTTTGCTGAGCCTTTTGCAGTAGCAGTTTTCAAAAATTTTTGCCATGATTGGTATAAAATGGGATCCTTTTTGAGTAATATTAGTGTTTAATTCGTCTTATATTAGGGAATTATTCAATAAACATATACTTATTTGTAGATCTATAAAACAAAAAGCAACGATGTCAAATTTCATGATCTTGGTGGCCAATTGGCTTTGCCAAGACGTGAAACTACGCCAATTGCAACATTCTCACTAATACCATGATTGTTTGTGTTGTGTGAATTGTTGCCCATTATCGCTTAAATCGTGATCTAAAACGGCATTCGCCCATATCGCCATTACGCTGGGAAATCATTACATTCAAATCATAACTAATTCTTAGTAACGTGTATTACGACATCAGTAACACTTTTATTAATTTCGATTGCTTCCGTGGTTAGTCAATTATGACTACCATAATCATTGCATATTGCGCTAAAATTATGACACTTAAAACGATAGCTGAGTTTGACAGATGTCAAATACCAGAACTACCAATTTAAACCACGAAACGAATGATCCCTTATATTGCAGTTATGAAGATTATGAAAAAATTTACATGAAAGAATTTATATTTGAACTGAAAGCTAGAAACTTTTTGCTCTATTTTTTTTTTCAAAAAACTTACAAATACAAATTTTAGTTAATTTGTCTACACAATGTGTTTAAATTAAATTACGATACTGAAAGTGCTCCTTCACTATCAATTTATTAGTTTGTCAGTATCAGCTTAAAATTTAATATTAGTTTTTTTTTTAACCCATGTATGTATGTATGTAATTCCAATTCAATTTTTTAGATAGTGCAACCTTAAAATTAAATGTCAGGTAATATTACCTCTGATTGTGAGGTTCTATCCCTTTTGGGAACCGTTATCGGCTAATATGTAAGTATGTACCTACCTATACAAATTTTAAAATTTAAAAAATGAAAAAAATGAAAAAAAGTCCTAACTTACTTACTTACTTAAGGTGGCGCTACAGACCTGTGTGAACTAGGGCCTCACCCAACAAACTTCTCCATCTAGCTCGGTCCCTAGCTAGATGTCTCCAGTTTCGCGCTCCGAGTTGGGTGAGGTCACCTTCCACTTGTGCGCGCCACCTGATTCGCGGTCTTCCTCTACTGCGCTGTCCTGTGGGTGTGGATTCGAAGACTTTCCGGGCCGGAGCATTGGTTTCCATGCGCTCTACGTGACCTAGCCATCTTAGTCGTTTGACTTTTACCCTTCTTGCTAAGTCTACGTCGATGTACAGCCCGTACAGCACGTCGTTCCATCTTCTCCTCCACTCCCCTTCCATGCATACGGGACCGTAGATCACACGAAGAATCTTTCTCTCGAAACGACCCAAGGTGCTTTCATTCGCTTTTGTCAAAGTCCATGCTTCTGCACCGTATAGCAGGACGGGGATGATAAGGGTCTTATATAGCGACACTTTGGTCCTTCGAGAGAGAATTTTTTCCACTCAATTGCTTTCTTAACCCAAAGAAACAGCGGTTAGCAAGAGTTATTCTTCGTTTGATCTCAGCGCTGGTGTTGTTTTCTGCGTTTACAGCGGAGCCTAGGTAGACGAAGTCCTTGACTACCTCAAAGTTACGTCTGTCGATGGTGACGTTTTGACCAAGACGTCGGTGTTGTAGGTCCTTTCTTGATGACAGCATGTACTTTGTTTTGCCCTCATTAACCGTTAAACCCATTTTTGCCGCCTCTGCCTCAATACTCACAAAAGCCCCATTGACATCACGCTGAGTTCTTCCGATTATGTCAATGTCATCAGCATATGCTAGTAACTGGACAGACTTTTGAAAGATAGTGCCTCTGGTGTTGACGTGTGAGCTTTGCACTATTCTTTCAAGTATGATGTTAAAAAAATCACATGACAGCGCATCACCTTGTCTAAAACCTTTTTTGACATCGAAAAGTTCAGTTAAGTTGTTTCCAACCTTTATGGAGCAGCGTGAATTCTCCATGGTCATCCTGCACAAACGGACGAGTTTGGCAGGGATGCCAAAACTAGACATGGCTCTATACAGTTCGTCCCTGTAGATACTGTCATATGCGGCCTTGAAATCGATGAAAAGATGGTGGGTGTCGATTTGGTGTTCTTGGGTTTTTTCCAGGATCTGCCGTAATGTGAATATTTGATCGACTGTGGACTTTCCTGGTCTAAAACCACACTGATAAGGACCTATCAGGTTGTTGACGATGGGCTTTAGACGTTCACATATTACGGCAGAGAAGATTTTAAAAGCGATGTTAAGTAGACTGATTCCTCTATAATTGGTGCAGTTTAGAGGGTCTCCTTTTTTCAGGATCGGGCAAACAATACTGAGGTTCCATTCCTTAAAAACCAAAATTATTCGTATAGAAAGTGAGCGAAAATACCTGTTTTTGGACCATTCACTCGGAAACGTCCTTTCTACACAAAATAGTTCTTATTTAAGGGAAACCCTTCTAAACATATTTGATTTTTTTTTTATTTTTTTTTTATTTTTTTTTTATTTTTTTTTTATTTTATCAAAATCTTAAAATTATCTTAAAGCTAGACAAAAATTCTTAAAAAACTAGCGTAAATTTCAAAAACTTAAAAAAAAATATCTTACTCGCCCTATGCGGGTGCTCAAAGTTAATCCATTATTTTATAACTACTGCCTTTCGGCCTAAAAACAATTTTAATACTAAATAACAATAACCTAATTTAAAACCAAGAAAATTAGAAAAAAAAAACTTGGTATCTCAGACTGGTTTCAAACCTCATCGGAAGCAGTGTTGGGACCTCGCAGAAGCAAAAGAGTGGTAGAAATGATGTCAAAAAGGTGGTAGAAATTAAAACCCATTTTTATTCAGTAAATCTTATATTCAATAACTTATTAAAACTTATAAAAAAAAAATAAATAAACAATAATTCAATTCTTTCAGTTTCAAATATCACAATTCACAATAATTAAATTAGTTAGAAAAACTTAAAATTATTTTTTGCTATATAGACCGCCGGAAAATTTAAATTTTGAAGCATATTTCAGTAATGCTTCCGGAGGATTAAAAATCTGAAAATTTACTGAAATTTCCCTTGCAGCCAAAATGTTGTGAACGGTTGTAGTTTTTAATATATTTCTTTTTTCATTTTTTATATTTTTTAAATCTGAAAATTTGCGTTCAGCAGCAGCGCTGCTATGCTATAAGCAACAAAGCTCCAACATATAAGAAGATATGTTTTCAAAAATTGAATTGTCCATTCCGTCTTTTAAGTTTTTTATCAAAAGCCATTGTGAAACAATGTCATCAGTTTTAAAAAATTGGAGTAATTGATTTTCTCCAATTAATTTTCTTCATTCATTATTAATTAAGTCTAGTTCTGAGTTATTTATAGTTGGTGAAAAATGTTTCGTGAGACCTAAAACTGATGGCATTGTTCCATCAATGACGTTTTTCGGGTTTAAATTTAAACCTTTCTCCAATTTGAACATATAATTCAATATGATAGCTGCACATAACTTTTCGTAGTTGCATTACATCTTGTTCATTGTCAAGTAAGTACCTTTCAAAGTAAAGGACAAAATGTATTTGAGAATATGGTAAATAGGTTTCACTGTTTTTTATATTTGTGTTTACATTAATATTTTCTGGTTTTACAAAATTTTTCATTAAATTTAATTTTAATGTAGTCATACTTTCGAATATCAAGTGTATTTTTGTGTTCTCAGATTGAAATGTTTTATTTATAATTTAAGATTTATTGACAAAAAATTTAAATATACTAAATTGTCTTTGTTTTTTAAAAAATTAAAAATTTGTGAAGCCTTAGAAGAAGGTTCTTCAAATGCGAGCAAAATAAAGTAATGAAACAAGGGATCCCACTGCTCTATAATTTGGTTTATGACCATTTCCATTGAAAGCCAACGAGTTTGGCAAACCTTTAAAATTTGGTGTTCATTAACCCCAAGTGTTTTTTGGAAGGTAAGGAAATCCTTTTGTTTTTTCGCACTGTGGCAAAAATAGAAAAAGATATATTGATTTCTCTATTTGCCCTGGTAAACATTTAGCAGCATAAGTGGAGCACAAACTCAAATTATGGCAGGTACATCCAATGGTAAAAATATTAGGTTTAATATTTTTTAAACGTGAGGCTACACCGCTTAATGAAACCGTCATAACAGCAGCATTGTCTGAAACGAATCCTATCATATTTTGAATGGGAACATTAAAATGATTTAATGTTTCTACAATTTTATTGTAAATTGATTCGGCTGTTGAGTCCTCTAGCTCAAACAACCCAAAAACCTTGTCTCATCTATCTGTGGCAAAAGTAAACAATCTATTTTATACAGAGATTAGACAACTATGTAAGATCTGTACAAGAAAGATCACACAACAGCAACACAGAGAAAAAGAAAGATAACTGAGGTGAAAAAGTGTATGGGAGAAAACCATCATAGCGATTTTATATGCTGTTGTGTTTGTGGAGTGGACGCGTGGAGTTGTAGTCGTATGCGTATGGTATATGGTAGAAGGTAGAGTTTAATGATAGGTGAACGGTGAGTTGCAAAAAGTGGTAGAATTTGCTTTTTAGGTGGTAGATTTTCATGAACACCAAAAAGTGGTAGAAATACCACTTAAGTGGTAGAAGTCCCAACACTGATCGGGAGTGAGACAAGGCTGTACATTAAGCCCTACTTTGTTTGCACTATTCATAGACGACCTTTTAGACTCCCTGCCGGTTGGAGTGGATTTCGCAGGGATGCGGATTAAGGCACTTCTGTTTGCAGACGATATAGTCATGTTTGCGCATTCACCGGAAACTCTGCATCTCATGATTAACAGGGTTTACCAGTAATGTCAGCTATGGAATTTAATAGTAAATATTGATAAATCGAAGGTTAAGCGGTGGTGGACGTAATGCATCAAATGAAAAATGAAGCTTTAATCGCGAAAATATTGAATGTGTGCGAGACTACAAATAACTTGGCATTTAGTTACAAATAATTTAAATATGGAAAACACTTGAAGGAGAAATTGGTTAAGGCGAAAACTGCTATTGATATGACATGGAAGCAATGCTTCATGAATAAGTGTATAGCACATAGTTCCAAGTTTAAAGTGTATTTGAAGCAGTAGCTGAGAGCATATTTTTATATGGATAGCAGGTATGGGGATGTAAAAAGTACAATTCGGTTGGAAAACTCCTAACGCACTTTATAAAAACAATATTTTTATTTGCCGAAAAATACGCCAAACTACGTTATAATGCTGGAAACGGGTCTCTTTCCTTTGCTTATAAAAACATTAAAGTTACAAGCAGACTTCTTGCTTAACGTTTTTAAAATGAATGATTCACGGGTCGTGAAAAGAGTGGCCATAAAATCGATACAAGATCAAAATAGTTGGTATCGAGAGTGGCAAGATCTTGCTGAGGAATGTCAAATGAATTTTAATTTACTCATCGAGGATTTAACAACGCCTAAAAGTATCTTTTATGAGATCATTTTAAAGGTTGGTGAGAAATGTAGAGCTGAATATATTGCGAAAGCTTCTAATTCCTTGTACAGAACAACTTACAGCAGATTAAATCATAACCTTGCACAGAACAACTATTTTAAGGATTCCAAAAATGTCCGTGTGATTTCTTTGATAATCAGACCACGTAGTGAACTAATAGATTTAAATTTCATTCCACACAGACCTCATTTACCCCTAAAGTGTAATATGTGGAACCTATCAGAAAGAGAGGATACTGTCCACTACTTGGGAAAATGCCCATTCTCAGAGAAATCAGACGGAATGTATTCAGAAAAGACTTTTTATCGGAAGATCAAGTGATAAGTTTATTGAATGAAATGAATGTTGTCAAACTTTACGAATTTTGCAAAACTGCGCTTAGATATAGAACTGCTATAATGAACTAAGATTTCTGATTGTGTTTCTATTCACTGTTTTTTAAATCATTTTTAATCTATCATGATCCTTTTTTAATATTGAAAAGTAATTATATTGAGGGCTTTTACATTCATTGTGTTTTGCTGTCAATCTGGCAATCGCCATGCTATAATGATTTTTGTAAACATTTTTGGTGTGTAATGTAAATTTTACTTTAATTCAATAAAATCTGTATCTTTCTATCTATCTAATGGACAATCATAGCGCGATAACACTGAATATTTACAGTAACGCGACGATCATTATCGTTGACAAAAAATATGCAAACCGTTTGGTGCGGTTTAGGATATTTTTATAATTTTCAGACGCTCTTTGTTCTATCGTGTACATTAACTTAATGAAAATGTTGAATTTACTGAATAAATTGACAATGACAGTTCATTGATTAGTGAAAAGGTGTATTTACGAATTAAATTCAACGTTTTCAAATCCTTATTGGAAAAACCTTTAGAAGAAAGAATGGTAAATAAACCTTTAGACAATATTTAGTTTAAAAAACAGACACTACCAAAAATGGTAGACACTATGTTTTTTTTTATTTATTCATTAATTTCAAAACTGTTTCATTTAATACAAAATATTCTTCTTAACATTGAAAAAGAAAAATAATAAAATGGACTTTTAGGATCTATCTACATGAAAAGTGCTTTCTGAAACTAGCTGTTACCATCACCATCACCATCACCTACATATGTATGTACATACATACATATGTATGTATGTATGTATGTACATACATATGTATGTATGTATGTATGTACATACATAATGTATATCTAAAATGAAATCGTATTTTCTCACGAATATTATTCAATCTTTAAAAAACTCTTATCATTTGATTTTTCGTTTGAAGTTTAAATTTGTAATGCGTATTAATTTATGATATAAATATTTATTTTTACAAATTTAATTTGCCATCCATGAATCATGATAAAACATTTTTCTCTCCACAGCTTCTTTTGTCAATTTATTTTTCCCTAAACAAAAATATTGACCGAGTGAGATCTATTTTAGAAAAAAAGATAAAACGTGCGGATGAGCTACATGACGTCAGAGATTGTTTTTGAAAAAAAAAAAGATTCTTTTTTAAACGTTTACACCCACACAGTTACAATTAAACACACCCTTGTTTAATATTCTCCTGCTCCTTTGAAATTAAACTAAAACAAATTATTGAAACACTCCCGTGCGTCGGTCGTCGTCCTCAGACTTAAGACACAAAAATATATTATGGCGCCGCCGCCGGCCGCAACGTAGATTTTTGCAATAAATTTTCGCTTAATTTTCTGTCAAAATCAAGGTCGTTGTTTTTGAAAAATTCAAATACATACATATATATAATAACCTAAAGAAATGAACAAACATGTTTGTTTGTTTGTTTGCTTGTTTGGCTGCTTGATTGAAGGGAAAATCATCTTTGAACTGAAACTGAGAAAAAAAACAGCTTCCGTAAAATGTTGATTTGGCATAAGCGCTTTTCCGGTGAAGATTTATAGCGAAAATGGCGAGCCATATACATACATAGCTGGAAATTGCTCACAACAAATCTAAAATTAAACGCAAATGTATGAATAAGAACTTATATACTCGAACGACCGACGCGGTATGTAGAAACATATTTTCTTCTTCCATCTATAGATAGCTTATATCGTGAAAGGATGAATTTGGTTAAGTATACTCTTGCGCGATCTACGTATCATGGCGTCTTACAATAATAATAAAGCAACGTGATTCATGATTAAGGAATTTTTGAATTTCTTGCATTTTTCAATTAGGTATCGCCGTATCGCACACGCTTATGGTCAAGCCCTGATAAGCAGTCAAATTTTTTTTTTCGAGCATCATGAAAAACAAAATAAACATTGTGGCGCAACAATTCGTGAGAATCAGAGCCTAGTGACAATATCTCTAAATCATTTCTGGGTACGACTAATGTCAGGTATCCAATGGATGGAACTTATAGTTTTATCCCGAATTCAAATAATTTGAGAAGAACTTTTCAAGAATAGAATAGATGTTGTGCTCTTGAAGCCTATGTAATACAAGGTTTTTTGAGGCTAACTAAATTCATGAAGTAGCTTTTTTCGATTAAATTCGTGATGGTTTTCCAATTCTATAATCCCTTTCCTTTTCGGGTAGTTGTTAGATTTCACGTGTCTCAAATGAATCTTAGAGAAACCCTAAACCATTTGTGGAAAAAGGCTTTCAACTGGAAAAGGCAGAACGGATTGAAATTAATTTTTGTTTTTGCAACGAATTCATCGTCTAAATAATTCTATTACATCAAGTTTTTGAAATATTTAAGAAAATGAAAAATAATGTTGAAAAAGTGTACTTTTAAAACATGAGCAGTTCGAAAATCGAAAGCGTTTTTAAAAGGTCATATTTTCAAAACCTTATGTGCAAACAAATTTAAAGGCATGCTTTGAATTCAGGAAATCTTAATTCTTAAATGAAAATATATTCAGATTTAGGTTTTGAGGTTGTAGTAAAGAGGCCGGCAGCCGCTTTCCTTCGAAAACACTTTGATTTGGTGGGTTTTTGCCAACAGTTCGAAGCAATTTGTTCCGACTTTTAATGTGACTAATCTTCGTGCTTTTCTTTATATTCGGGAATCTGCTAACGATATCAATGTCGACTAAAACCAAAAATCTTGTCTTGTTTTGCAATATTAAAATAGGAATACATTTTAGAAACTTACACAGGCTTTCCACTAATAGCTAGGTTATTAAAAAAACACTATTGTATTAAATAGACATCAACGGATATGTATTTCCGTGTAAAGAAAAAAATATGTGTTCAACAATGAAAAACGATGTCAGCCATTTGGCCGACACGATTGCCATTTATGTATCGCCGCCGTATTGGAAATAAACATCAATATCTTCCAACTTCAGCCATAAGAAATCGTCAACTAAAGCTCGGTATCTCGTAACAGTTGCACAAGCCTCTATTCAAATAAGAAATTTTCAAAAATTCTGCTAGCCCAAAATCCTCACATTGTACTTTGAGAATTAAGCCCCAAGTGTGAAAATTTTATTCATGTGGCCTCCGAGTTGAAAATGGGCCTCATCACTGATGGTGGTTTTTTTTGACAAAAATCCGGTAATTTGGGTGCATTTCGTTGATGGTGATTGGCCAACCCGAGTTTTAATATTAACTAAATTTTTAAAGCCTTAAATGCTAGATCTTTATGTGTATTACGATGTAGTTTGTTTATGAAATGCCTATTTCTAAAAATAAACAATGACTCCAAAACCTGTGTGTTCACCAATACAACTTGCTATAGCATAGGAAATTTCTTATTCATTTTTTGAGCGATGACGACGCTTGTTTCTTTACACCACTAACTTCTCGAAACAGATTAAATTTGTCCACCAGTTTCAAATATTCCCGGTCAAGGAGGTGCTTCACGACGACGATCCAAAAGTGATTAAGTTTTGCGAACCGTGTCTTTTAAATGTTCACCATTTCTATAGCTTGTATCGTTCTATTTTAAGCCAAGGGGAAGTTTTTTCTTGTCAAGCTTCAAAAGATGTCAGCTTTAAAAGTGACATTTGCCAAAATAGCGCGCATTGCATTGAATCTACTCAGCAGTTAAGGCGACTTGAAACTATTAATATGCTTTAATTGAACAACAATGCAAAGATAGCAAAATAATGTAGACTTTAAATAAATGCGAACTAATAAATAACGTCTGTTAGTACCCGTGGCATGATGATTAGTGTGTTGGACTGTCATGCCAGAGGTCTTGGGTTCAATCCCTGCCTGTGCGACCTTAAATTTTGTTCATACTGTCTCTTGCGAGGATTTGACAAATCCTCCAAGAGTAATTCTTGTCACGAAAAGTGCTTTCTTAAATTATCCCTGATAGCAGTACTCGCACACAGCAACGGACTGTTGCGCCACCTAATTTATTTATTTTTTAATAAATAACGTGATTTCAGTGATTTCAATAAATTGATTTAATCAAACATTTTGAAGTCCCATTAAATTCGATGAATACAATTTTTGAATTGCAGCCAACATGCACCGCTCTTCTCCATACAATCGACCAAAATGTCATAAACTTGACAAAGCTGTATGTACAAGCTTCATGTGACAAGGTTAAGTCTTCAAATATACAGAAATGCTGGAAACATTTGATGTCTCCTTGCAGTGAGTGGGATGATCTACTGTTGAAGTTCATAAGCCACCAAATCATTAGTAAACGCAAAATGATGACATCCATAAACAACTTACTTTAAAAGGTGCCTTCTACTGACGTTTTTCTCAGAAATGAATTAGACAATTGGATACGTGAAAACAATCTTGAAGCCAAAGAAATCGATAGGGAAGGTAAACGTTTAAGTTTAAGTGCAAACCCTGCTTTCCAAGCATTTAGTATTTGTCTTCAATGGGCTAAAAAAAAAAAACTTTGTTTCAGTGGAAGAAACTTTAATGCTTCAAAATCTTAGAGAATCAGCATTTGACTCGGTTATTGCAACAACCTCAATTAAACCGAATTTCTGTTAGTTGCTTTCACTTTTTAGCTTTATTCTTAAAATTAAGAAACTTTAAACCCAAAGAATTACAGTCTTAAATTATTAGGAAGCATTGATTGCAGTTGAATAAAGTTAAACTTAATTTTAATCTAAGAATTTGTATGTGTCTGAGCGTCAAATCTTACTTTTGGGATAGACTTGACAGCAAATTCGCCTTTGTCTATTTTGTAATCATTATGTAGATACGAAATTTTACTGAAGGAATTCCAATGGTTTTATGACCTCGTGTAACATTGAACTTTTACGTGCGATCATTCATCTGTATATTGATTCATATAAATGGATTTTAATTTTTTTTTTTGTATTTTAAAGATTTGGGGCATATTATAAAAATGGGAAGGGTGCGAGCACGAACTTCCTCTTGCTTTTGAATTATTTTTTATTGATATCTGATGTGAGTTTATACGGGGGCTTTAATTTTTTTCAATTTATTATTTGTTTATACGCATATGTATTTATTTATAAGGGAGAAACGTATAAATTTAATTGATAAAGAATTCTTTTTATGTTGAAAAATCAATTAGGTTTTAGGGGAGAAATAACTTTTGTGTATATGTCATATAGACGTCATAGAAATTTAGGAACTTTGAAAAAAAATGAAGTGTTCAATTTGAAAACAAGAAATTGATTTTAAAAATAATATAAATTCCTCAAATAGAAGTGCTTGGGAAATCCGCAAAAAATATCAACAAAATTATAAAACTATAAAGTCAAAGTTTTAAGAGACTTGTAGTTTAAAATACACTGCCGGTCATAAGGTTAGAAGCAGGCATTTTCGAGAAGTAAAATCGTCATTTCTCCCGTTACATGATGGATTAGAAAAAAACAACTATGGTAAATGAGTCACTATTTTGTTAACAACAAAATATAAAATTTTGGGAAAGGAGAGATTTAGCTAACGGAACTTTCATAGCAAATTGTTAATTGAGTCAAGAATATCCGAAAATAAATCAGGTCATCGCGAAACGCGAAGTATCTTTAGAATAGCGTGAAATTCAGCTTTATCGGCAGTTTAAAGTAGGGAGAAAGCTAATGTTAAAGCCAGCTTATCCACTGTTAAATACACGATTCGCCATGCTAAACACTTAAAGCACCTGAATGACGACCACCACTAAATGACGCAAGGAAGAAGCAAACGCTTGTGTTTCGAGAAATATCACATGAGCTGGGATGTGCAAAATGGAATGACCGCAAATGATTGGCGGAAGGTTATTTTTTTCCGACGAAAAATTTAACATAGATGGGCCAGATGGTTATAATTATTATTTCCATCACCTGAGGAAAGAGTAGTGGTTTTTAAACCGCGGCGTTATCGTCTGAGGCTCAATTTTATTGTATGGTGCTATAAACATGGTAGTCCAAGATACCAAATGACTAGGAAAGCTGGAGTCAGTATTCCTCCATATAAGCGACCTTTTTAGACCAATTCCATGGATTGTTCAGCAGGAAAACGCTCCCCATACACACAGCCCGAGAGGTAAAATCCCTTATTGCAAACCAAAACTTCCACTTGCTGCCTTTCCCACCATATTCCTCGGACCTTAAAATATTTCAAAATGTGTGGGGCTAGCTTACACGTAAGGTACATGAGGGAGGAAAGCAATACGGTGACAAGGAAGCTCTAATTCATGCTATCAAATTGGCCTGGAGTGAGATTTCTTTGGTCTACTTGGAATCTCTTTATATATCCTTAAAAGGTAGAATTTTTGAAGTTATTTTGAAGGCTGGTGATAGCACACATTATTAAAATCCTAATGAATACTAAAAAACATAACAAAATACAAATACTAGCATTTTATTTCCATTTATTTCATGTGCTTCTAATCTAATGACCCGATTTATTTTCGCCTATTTTTGACTCAATTAACAATTTGCCATGAAAGTTCCGTTAGCTAAATCTCTCCTTTACCCAAATTTTATATTTTGTTGTTAACAAAATAGTCCTTCATTTACCAAAGTTGTTTTTTTCTAATCCATCATGTAACGGGAGAAATGACGATTTTACTTCTCGAAAATGCCTGCTTCTAACCTTATGACCGGCAGTGTAAGGTCCATTTACGTAAACAGTTTGTTGTGTTGCATTTTTCAGTTACGTATAAGAAACTTGAATACTAAAGGTTTGTCCAAACTTAATGCATAATGGATATAATGTATGTAAATTGTAAACAAAACAATCGGATTCAGGCTGATCGATTTCGCTGCGGGGCGAGACGTTCTAGTAGCTAGTACGCAGTTCATCTTGATATCCACAAGGGGACATGGAAATCTCCTGATCAATCAACCGTCAACCAGATTGACCACAATGCGATCCACGCACGACACTTCTCCAGTATACATGATGTTCGAACATTCCGAGGGGCCAACATTGACTCGGACCACTACCTCGTTGTAGCCAAGGTACGGCTACGGATATCCCGATCCAAGCCAAAACAAGGAAGTACTGTGATAAGTTTCGACGTGCCATGTCCTTTTCCGATCGAGTCTATAATAACCTCTTGAGAAGTCCTATGCTGCCTGCATTAAGCATTGAAAACCAGTGGCAACATTGCCTTGCAGCCATCAGAGATGCCTCCTATGAAGTCCTAGGTTTCACTCGGCCACCACAGCAAAACCCCTGGTTTGACGACGAATGCCGGCAAGCGCACGCAGCGAAACAACAGGCATACAAAACGGCGCTGCACAGAAGGACCAGAGTTGCTCGCGAGCTCTACGAGCAGAAGAGGAGAGAGGAACACCGGCTTCTAAGATGGAAAAAAAGAGAGCATGAGAAGCGCGCGATCGAGCAGATAGGGGGATGATAAATGTTACCAAAAGGTAAAAAAACCTCCCAAGGGTACCAGCCACGAACCGAATCCTGTAAAGACGATCAAGGGAACATCGTAGTTGAACCGCAGTCTATGTTGAGAATATGGAAAAACCACTTCTCCAAATTATATAAAGGCCATGACGAACCGAATTCCGCTGTAAGGGAGATAGAACCACTCAACCTAGGCGACCCAGATCAAAACAAAGCTGCTGGAGCTGACGGCATCGCTGCCGAACTATTCAAAGCAACAGGCGATGACTTGGTAGGGAGCATGCACCAACTCATCTGCAAAATATGGTCGGAAGAAAGCATGCCCCATCAATGGAATCTCAGCATAGTGTGCCCGATACATAATAAAGGAGACCCTCTAAATTGCGCCAACTACAGAGGCATCAGTCTCCTTAACATTGCATATAAGATCCTCTCTGCCGTATTATGTGAACGTCTGAAGGCGTTCGTCAACAACCTGATAGGTCCTTATCATTGTGGCTTCAGACCAAGAAAGTCCACTATCGACCAAATATTCACACTACGGCAGATCTTGGAAAAAACCCAGGAACTTCAAATCGATACCCACCATCTCTTTATCGATTTCAAAGCCGCGTATGAAAGCATCTATAGGGAAGAGCTCTACAGAGCAATGTTTTGTTTTGGCATCCCTGTCAAAAAGAAGCCAAATGACGATGGAGAATGCACGCTGCTCGGAAAAGATCTCACCGATGCATTTGATGTCAAGAAAGGTTTTAGACAAGGCGATGCACTGTCATACGACTTCTTCAACATCGTTCTAGAAAGAATTGTGCAAAACTCAACCGTTAACACTAGAGGCACAATCTTCCAAAGATCCATCCAATTACTCGGATACGCAGATGATATTGACATAATTGAAAGATCAAAGCGTGATGTCAGTGGAGCGTTTTTGAGCATTGCGACGGAAGCGAAGAAGATCGGTTTAGTGGTCAATGAGGGCAAGACCAAGTGTATGCTGTCATCAAAAAAGGACATTGAACAACGACGTCTTGGACAAAACGTCACCATGGACAGCTATAACTTTGAGGTAGTTAAGGATTTTGTCTACCTAGGCACCGCTATTAACATAGACAACGACACCAGCGCTGAAATCAAACGAAGAATAACTCTTGCAAATCGCTGCTTCTTTGGACTTTGAAGGCAACTGAGTAGTAAAGTCCTCTCTCGAGCATTTAAAATCACCATCTATAAGACACTCATCATCACGGTTCTCATTTATGGCGCTGAGGCCTGGACCCTGTCAAAAAAAGATGAGAGCGTCGTAGGATATGCTTCGAGAGAAAAATTCTTCGGGTGATTTTTGGTCCCGTATGCATAGATGGAGAATGGAGGAGAAGATTATAACAACGAACTGTACGGGCTGTACAGAGACACTGACCTAGTTAACAGAATTAAAGTCCAACGGCTTAGATGGCTAGGTCATGTAGAGCGAATGGACATCAACGCTCCAGCGCGGAAGGTCTTCGAATCCAATCCCGAGGGACGGCGCAGTAGAGGAAGACCGCGACTCAGGTGGCGACAGTAATGTCTACAAAACAATCCTCAGGCAAGCTACAAGTCCATCACGGTTTGTATTTTGTATTGCAAAGAAATATAACTTATTTCTTTTCCAAATTGACAAGAGACCCTTTTACAGAAATCATTAAATGAAGTTGTTCTTACTTACTTACTTAAGGTGGCGCTACAGTCCTGTGTGAACTAGGGCCTCACCCAACAAACTTCTCCATCTAGCTCGGTCCCTAGCTAGATGTCTCCAGTTTCGCGCTCCGAGTTGGGTGAGGTCACCTTCCACTTGTGCGCGCCACCTGATTCGCGGTCTTCCTCTACTGCGCTGTCCTGTTGGTGTGGATTCGAAGACTTTCCGGGCCGGAGCATTGGTTTCCATGCGCTCTACGTGACCTAGCCATCTTAGTCGTTGGACTTTTACCCTTCTTGCTAAGTCTACGTCGCTGTACAGCCCGTACAGCTCGTCGTTCCATCTTCTCCTCCACTCCCCTTCGATGCATACGGGACCGTAGATCACACGAAGAATCTTTCTCTCGAAACGACCCAAGGTGCTTTCATCCGCTTTTGTCAATGTCCATGCTTCTGCACCGTATAGCAGGACGGGGATGATAAGGGTCTTATATAGCGACACTTTGGTCCTTCGAGAGAGAATTTTTCCACTCAATTGCTTTCTTAACCCAAAGAAACAGCGGTTAGCAAGAGTTATTCTTCGTTTGATCTCAGCGCTGGTGTTGTTTTCTGCGTTTACAGCGGAGCCTAGGTAGACGAAGTCCTTGACTACCTCAAAGTTACGTCTGTCGATGGTGACGTTTTGACCAAGACGTCGGTGTTGTAGGTCCTTTCTTGATGACAGCATGTACTTTGTTTTGCCCTCATTAACCGTTAAACCCATTTTTGCCGCCTCTGCCTCAATACTCACAAAAGCCCCATTGACATCACGCTGAGTTCTTCCGATTATGTCAATGTCATCAGCATATGCTAGTAATTGGACAGACTTTTGAAAGATAGTGCCTCTGGTGTTGACGTGTGAGCTTTGCACTATTCTTTCAAGTACGATGTTAAAAAAATCACATGACAGCGCATCACCTTGTCTAAAACCTTTTTTGATATCGAAAGGTTCAGTTAAGTTGTTTCCAACCTTTATGGAGCAGCGTGAATTCTCCATGGTCATCCTGCACAAACGGACGAGTTTGGCAGGGATGCCAAAACTAGACATGGCTCTATACAGTTCGTCCCTGTAGATACTGTCATATGCGGCCTTGAAATCGATGAAAAGATGGTGGGTGTCGATTTGGTGTTCTTGGGTTTTTTCCAGGATCTGCCGTAATGTGAATATTTGATCGACTGTGGACTTTCCTGGTCTAAAACCACACTGATAAGGACCTATCAGGTTGTTGACGATGGGCTTTAGACGTTCACATATTACGGCAGAGAAGATTTTATAAGCGATGTTAAGTAGACTGATTCCTCTATAATTGGTGCAGGTTAGAGGGTCTCCTTTTTTCAGGATCGGGCAAACAATACTGAGGTTCCATTCATCGGGCATGCTTTCTTCCGACCATATCTTACAGATAAGTTGGTGCATGCTCCTAACCAACTTATCTCCAGCTGCTTTAAAGAGCTCGGCATTCAAGCCATCCGCTCCAGCGGCTTTGTTAGACTTCAGCTTAGATATAGCAATCTTTACTTCGTCTAAGTCGGGAGGACGGGATTGTTGGCTTTCGTCGTCTATGTTGAATGGATCATCCTGCCTGACAGCGGAATTCGGTTCGTCGTCGCCGTTATACAGTCTGCAGAAGTGGTCCTTCCATATCCTCAGCATTGACTGCGGTTCCACTATGATGTTTCCACTTTCGTCTTTGCAGCCTTCGGTTCTAGGTTTATGTACTTGTGAATTTCGTTTCACCTGTTCATAAAACTTTCGAACTTCGTTTCTGCTTTTAAACCTCTCAACATCTTCGACCGCACGCTTCTCATGCTCTCTCTTTTTCCTTCTGAGAAGTCGGTGTTCCTCTCGCCTCTTCTGCTCATAGAGCTCATGAGCAGCTCTCGTCCTTTTATGCAGCGCCGCCTTGCGTGCCTGTTGTTTGGCTGCATTTGCCTGCCGACATTCCTCATCAAACCAGGGGTTCCTTGTTGGTGGTCGCTTGAAACCCAGCACGTCAGAGGCGGCTTCTCTGAGTGCGTCTTGGCAATGTTGCCACTGGTTTTCTATACATTGTGTTGGCGGCACAGAACTTCGAGAGAGGTTACTTGTAACTCGGTCGGAGAAGGATTTGGCGATCTCTTGCGATTGTAGCCGTTCGACGTTGTACCTTCTCCCAACATCTCCCTGTTTTGCCTTGGGCCTGGAAACCCGAAGTGCTACCTTGGCTACAACAAGGTAGTGGTCCGAGTCGATGTTAGCTCCTCGGAAAGTTCGGACATCCATGATGCTGGAAGCGTGTCTGGCGTCGATCGCAATATGGTCAATCTGGTTGACGGTAGATTGATCTGGAGATCTCCAAGTTCCTTTGTGGATGTTGAGGTGTGGAAAACGCGTACTGGCTACCATGACGTTTCGCCCCGCAGCAAAATCTATGAGCCTGAATCCGTTGTCGGAAGTGTTGTCGTGCAGGCTGTTTTTCCCGATTATTCCACCAAAGATGTCTTCCCTTCCTAGCTTGGCATTAAAATCGCCCAGGACAATTTTAATATCGTAGCTAGGACACTGCTCGTATGTTTTGTCTAAGAGCTCGAAGAACATATCTTTGGTGTTGTCATCCTTCTCATCTGTGGGGGCGTGCGCGCATATCAGGCTAATGTTGCCGAATTTAGCCTTGATGCGGATGGTCATGAGGCGCTCGTTGATGCACCTATAGCTTAAGACTTGTTGCCTAAGTCTGGCTCCAATGACGAAGCCGCATCCAAATAAGCGCTGTTGGTTTTCTCGGTAGCAGTCACCATAGTAGATATCGCAGTTTTTCATCCTCTTTTTGCCCGGCCCATCCCATCGTATTTCCTGGATGGCGGTGATGTCTGCTTTATAGCAGTCTAGGGCCTCCGCTAATTCTTCGGCTGCACGTGGTCTGTTAAGGGACCTAACATTCCACGTGCATATCCGAAGTTCGTTGTCCTTAATTCGTTTGCGTTGGTTGTCAGCAGTAAATCCGTCCGTATCCGAGGCTTGTTGGTGCTTCGCAACTATAAGATTTTTAAGTGAAGTAAGTAATGAAGTTATTCAGAAAATAAATAAATCATAGAGTAATAAAGTTCAGCTTTCAGTTGAATGAAAAAGCATGATCAACTGTCATTTTGATAGAAGTAGACTTGACTTAATAGTTAGGGAGATATTTCTTGACTAACTCTCCAGTCAACTTTCCATTAAGGTTGCCTTAACTGGAAGGTAATTTTTTGGCAGCTGACCAATCAGATGCTAGAAACTTGCCTTACTTCCAAGTCCATTATTGCGTCTGAACCTGCCCATTATAATATATCAAATATGCACACAAAGCTTCTTCATGAAAATCGGCTCGTACACTTCAGTTCGATTGATTGAGTCTGTTTTAAAAAAATAAAGTTATAATTACTAGATCCGGGTTTATGTATGTGGTTTATTTGTTGCTCATACATAGTTCGTGGCGAAAATTGTATCCCTTTCTAGATTTTGCTGTAATAAAAACATCTTTTTATTTTATATTTGGTGAATGTATCAGAGGACACCTGGTATTTACTATTTGTTTCAAAAAAGGAAACATTGGCAATGCGCCCTTAAGTGACTTCCTACTACCGTCACTCAAGCAGCTAAAATTAAAGTTTCATTCATACTTTTTCCCAATTATTATATTCATTGGTTTTTCTCATGATTGTAACCACAAAATATAATAATAAAACTTTTAAACAGCTTTTCCTATTCATCAAAAGTTGCAAGTGCAATATCTAATTTTATAATTATTCATCTCAAAATGTCAGCTGTCAGAAAGATATCACTGTTTTAATCACGTCATAGTTTTGTGTGTACATTATGCACTTTCAAATGGTGAGATAATAATAAATAATTAATTTATAATCACATAGGTAGTATAAACTTAAAAAGAATTTTCTTTCATAATTAGAAAACAGAAAATATTGACCAGAAATATTTCTTAATGAGCTGATGGCGTTATTTTGTTTTTATTGAAAAGAATTTCTATTTTTGCAAAGTGCACTTTTATTCAAACATCAAATGAAAACGTTTGCAACAAATGAATTTATAATATGTAAATATGTATTTGAGACATTTAAGGAACACGAAATGAGACCTTAAGGTCAAAGCAGTATGCCAAAATTTTGTTTATAAATTAAAAAACAAAAAAATACTTGTAAACTGACGAAGAAAGACGCGATGTGAATAACTTAAGATTAAAAATAATGTTCAATGAGTCATTTCCTGTGCTTTTTAAAATTGCATTTATTTTAATGACGTTAGTGGTTTATAATTTGTCATAAAGTTATTATAAGACACAGATAGACGTATTTTAAGTGACATGCGGTTTCAAGACAACAACATGTTTACTTAATTGCTTTTTTTTTCTTCATAACGTCTCTGTCTTTCAACTCCCACACTTAATGACCTGTCAATTTTACGCAGCAAAAAATCGGGTATCAAGTATTTCGAAATATTATTAAACAGGGACGATCAAGTCTTTCCGCAAAGAAAAAGTTCGAGAAAGACCCGGAACGTTAGAGTCTATAGTTCTAGTCAGGTTTAAGACTTCTACAGTAGCCCGATTTTTATATTTGAAAGTTGATTGAAAGTTAAAACAAATGTTTGTACTTCATAAAATGGACAATTTGTAAGGAGGATATGGTAAGAAAATATCAGGAATAATTAATATTTAATTTAGTTTAGTAATGTTTTTCATGTTGTTAATTGAAACTGAATAAAATAAGAACTTAAGGACAGGGGTTTGTTCGTAGATTATGGTTTAAGTGTGTGTAGATCTTTGCCAGCAATAGATGGTGCTATATTTGTTGAAACTAACTTTTTGCAGCTTATGTCTATTGTCGTATAATTAAACAACTTTGTCCAATCAGCTTACAAAAACAAACCAATATTTGTATGTTGTTTTAAAGGGTGGTTAAATTTTAAGGGCCAATGTTGAATGTGAACCAGACCTAAACGTAAATTTAAATGCCAAATGTGCGTACAATCGGAAAAATTATGCAGAGATTTGATTTGAGCACACCGGGTCTTCATGAGAAGTGAAAACACCAGTGCAGGCTCGTACAGCTCGTAGTGCAGAAAATATTGTTGCTGTTCGCGATAGTGTTGCTGAAGAGCCGTTAACTTCAACTCATCGTCGTGCCCAGCAATTGCATCTCTCACGTTGGTCGTTAATGAACATTATTCATAAAGACTTGCATTTACACGCAAACAAGGTGCATTGAACTCAAGAACTAAAGCCTCTTGATCACATCAGGCATCGTCAATGGTCAAGAAATGGCATTAGTGGATGATCAATTTTTTAAGAAAATAATCTTCAGTGATGAGGCACATTTTCACCTGAGTGAATTCGTCAAGAAGTAGAATTGCCGCATTCGTGCGAATGATAACCCAAGAGTGACTGTCGAAAAACCAAAGCACCCACATAGAGTGACTCTTTAGTGCGATTTATGGGCTAGCACCATCATTGGGCCGTATTTTTTAAAAACCGGTCAGGCAGTAACTGTGAATGGTGTTTACTATCGTAAGATGATAACGAACTTTTTATGGCCTTGTTATCTTAAGTGGTGGCAATGTCAATTGGCCGCCAAAATCATGTGATTTGACACCGCTAAACTTCTTTCTTTGGGGTTATTTAAAAAAAAAGTTGTACATCGATAAGCCAGCAACAATTCAAGAGCTAAAGGATGAGATAATTTGGCACATTAACGGCATATAACCTAAATTATGTCTCATTTGGACCATCGGATGGAGGTGTGTCGCCGAGGTCGCCGCGGTCATTTGGCCGATATTTTGTTCTACCTATACATAATTTTACTATACCAATATTATCATTATAAAAAGAAATTACAATAATTTCCTTAATAATTTGTGTTTTATTCAAAATCAACATCGGCCCTTAAAATGTAACGACCCTTTACAATAAATTATAAAAAAGAGTACAACGACTTTTAAAAAAGATTAAATAAATGTTGAGTCGTCAGTTCATTGCAAAAATACACAAGAAATTAAATTGACAAACATTAGTTGAAAAAATTTGAAAAGAAATTTTTTAAAATAACGTCATAGTGTTTTGGATGTTTGATACTACTCTACGAACACATCCATCGATACTCAAGGAAGTATAAAACGTAACAACGCCTAAAAATGAAAAACTCGAAAAACCATTTCGATACTCCAATAAAAGTCAAATCTCTATCCGCAGCAGAATTTCACTTTACCTTTTATCTGCAGTAATTCTACTAAGGATGTTGTACTTGTTATTCATATAATTTTCTACTGTAATACGGATGGCTTTTCCAAAAAAAAAAAAAAAAACACTCCTATTTTTTGGCCGATTAATTAATCCAATATAAATGATTGGGCAGAACAAGGCTAGGGGTGTCACAAAATATGAGGAGACATCTATAGTGGTTTCTTTTTAAAACATAGGTTACTTGGACACTGAAATCATGAAAGTCACACCTCCCTGGAACGAAATGATTCCACCGTTGCACCTAAGTTCGTGAGGCTTGTATGCTAGTGAACAACACTCATAGTCTTCGTAACGGTGCGATCTCAACATTGCACAAAGATTTCGGAATACTCGCTTAAAAGGTCGAATTGATTCAACTTTGATATCGCTTCGCAATTTGGGACTTAGAGCAGCTTGAATTGGACAACGATACAGATAGTGGCAATTTGGTGCGGATTGTGGAGTGGTGGCTTTATTGGAAAATTTTTCTACGAAAATGAAAACTCCAGTTTTGCAAGGCCTTGCCAACCGTTTTTTTTTTCTTTTAAACTCAAATTGAAGTCAGGGTTATTACCCGTGGCGTGATGGGTATTTCGTAGGACTGTCATGCCAGACTTCTTGGGTTGTATCTCTGCCTGCACCAGTTAAAGTTTTTTTTCCACGAGTATTATAGGTCCCTCTATAGTTTTGACGTTACTCGCACACAGGAATGGTTAAGAGTTGTAAGTCACTAGGTCACCTAGGTAGAGCTATTGCGCCACCGTATTACTTAATTGAAGACATACGTTTGGACTACCTCTGGTTTATACAAGATGGCACACAGCTCATGTCAAAATCGATGTTTTGCGCACAAAATTCCCAACACGAGTTATCAGCCATCTTGGCGATGTCAATTGGCCCACTCGGAGCTTCGATTGGGCCTCTTTGAAATTTTTTCTTGAAGGAATCCATTATGGACCAATGTTATACCAGAAATCCTGACACGATTATACTCGTAGCACTTAAAGCCAAAATCATCGAATAGTGACTATAATTCATACAAAAGTGAAATTCCAATGTTTTTTTTTTTTGATTTCATTAATTTATTTAAACTATCCCAGCCTTAAAGAATTACAATAATAAATCTTAAAAATAATTAATTTTTATAGATCCTTGGTTTCAATCTAAACATTAAAGGATCACGAGTTCGTAATATCAGTTCGCCAATCAACAATGGTTCTCCTAATTCGCTCTTCACATATTCAACTTCGAAATTTCTCAAAACATTAGCAACGACACTCTTTATTTCCAACATTGCAAACTTTTGTCCAATACAATTTCTTGGTCCAGCCGAGAATGGAATGTAAGCATAAGGATTCATTTTTTCTGCATTTGTGACAACATCAAAACGTTCCGGAATGAATTCGTTGGCATTGGGAAAGATTTCCTCCATTCGACCCAAATGTAGTGGAGAAATTCCAATATTCGCACCAGCCGGAACAATTTTACCATCTAAATGAAATTAATAACCCATCAAGCTTATAAAGTTCTTCAATTAAATTAAGATCAAATCAAATATTTACTTATTTCACACTCTTTTGTTACTCGTCGACCTAGCAAAGGCACCGAAGGGAACAATCTCAAAGTCTCCTTTATGCACAATTCCGTGTAATGAAGACTGTTGAGTTTTTCGTATGTGACAGGTGTGTTCTTATCCTTGCCAAATGTTTCTAAAATCTCCTGAAAACATTTATTTTGAGCTTCTGGATAGCGTGCAATGTTATAGAACAAAAAAGTTATAGCTGAAGAGGTAGTATCATGTCCTTCAAACATGAACGTATCAACTTCTTCACGAATGTCGAGGTTTGACAAAGGTTTCCCATCGATTTCCGATTGTAAAAGAATATCGAGGAAAGCCATTTTACGTTTGCCACCCACATCGTTGGTGTCTTTTTGACTTGCAATCTCTTTTTCCCTGAGAATTTCTTCTCGGCGTTGGATAATGATTTTCTCGGTAAAGCCGTGTAGAATTTTTAAGGCTTTCTTCTCTTCGCGTGCTAGTTTTGTAAACCAATAAGTGACGTCAAAACGGTAAAATATGTCAAACATTCGTTTGTGGAGCACTGTTGAAATTCTGTAACAAAGACGAGGAAAATTGAAATTAAGGATCAATAAATATTCTATTACCTTAAATCCATAACTGGTAACGGAACATTTGGTGAACAACGGTTTAAAAATGATATCTAACAGTTGTAATATTAATACTTACGTTTTAACAGCTTTTACATATTCTGAATCGGTATTCGTTTGTGCATTTACTGAAACACCCATGGCGCTTTCTAAAAAGAAAATAAAAGCAATAAAAGTAAAGTAATATTATGAACCTTATGTTTTTGAAGTCAGATAATTATATGAATATATATTTTGATCAATCCCAATGAAACCAATTATTTGAAAAATAAGTTTTTTATAGTTACGTATACATATTTGATTTTGTACTCAAACTTCAGTTTACAAGCTTATTACGGCTGATTTTGTTCAGTCAAAGTTGAACATAACTTTAGGATTTTTATTATCAACTCCAAAGTTGAAAAGCCAATTAGGGTTTTGACAAAGAAATATTGATACTTTTTGTTTATTTAAATAAGACCAACATTTTGTTTAAACATATCTGAAGTTAAAATACGGTGAATGGTGATGATTACGATACGATACGATGGGTTCTTTTAACATCACTTTAATGGCTTAAATTTTTAATTACTCTGCTTGAAAGTCATATTGTATATAATGCTTCGTTGTTCCTCAATCATAAAATGAAACCCCGTTTTTTGGGACATGATATTTTCGCTTAATTAGTTTTTCTTTAGTTTTTTAGTTTTAGTTTTATTTCATCAATCAGATTACAATCTAATAGACTAAATACTAACACAAAATATAATATAATTGTTGGTGAAAATATACTAATATAAATAAATAAATATTACTATAAATTACATTTTTAATTTATAATTTACAATTAATAAATACAACTTAATGATTAAAAAGATAAGGTCTTAAAATTTTTTAAGAGGTTACAGTTTAAATATTATTTAAAACATATTTTTTAAATGATTCTCTCGAAACATCAAGATTAAAATCAATCCTATTGCAAATTAAATTCACTTCTCTTGTGCAACGCGTAATGACTCATGGGTTCATTCCTGGCATAATTTGTACGATGAAACTACTCATAAAAATGAAACCGGTAGCGTGTAGTTCTAGAGGGTGCATTTACACAATTAACTAGTCTTCGTAGAGGAGGACAATTGATATGAAATAAATGTTACGATGTAATATAAACATTACTGAAAAATAAGCCCTACGATCATAAAGAGATTGCATACCAAATAATAAACATCGAGTAAGTAAGTAAGTAAGTAATTCATTCATTTATTGTTTCGTTTTGCTTTTGGTACATTGTTTATAATTTTTATGAAAATTTATGAAAAATTAAACAGCTGTATAGAAAATCTATATACTCTTTTGGAGCCAGAAGATGAAATTTTGATTGTAGGTGACTTTAATCTACCGAATCTAAATTGGATGCAAATTGACGATGATAACTTCTACGTTCCAATAAACGCGTCCAGCTTAAATGAACTTACTGTAATAGATGGTATCGTTAGACCAATCGTTTGGGAAGAACACTCGACTTAGTTTTTTTCTCCGATACAGTTTGTACTGAAACCTCAGTAATTGCTTCTGCTGTTAAACTTATAAAAGAAGATCGACATCATCCTGCTTTAGATATTTCACTTAATTTAAATATGTCTTCTCCTAATTATAAATATTCTTATAACAAACTTGAATTTAACTTTAGCAAGTGTAGTTTTGAAATATTGTTTGAATTGTTATTTACCATCGACTGGAACCAATTATTTTTAAATTTAAATATTAATGATATGTGTAACGTTTTTTACAATACACTTTTTGACTGTTTCAGTAAAAGTATTCCACTAAAAAAAGCTCGTGAAAACTCGCATGCTCCACCATGGTTCGATTCTCATATCAAAAACTTAAAAAACAAGAGAAACAAAGCGTGGGTAAAATATAATCAAACAAAAGCTGATGGTGATTATAGAACGTTCCTTATTCTTAAGCAATTATTTAATGAATATTCAAACTCTTTATACGAAGATTATATACGTAAAATTGAAACTGATCTTAAAACTAATCCTGATAATTTCTGGAAGTTTGTCAACAATAAGAAAAAAACCTGTGGGTACCCTAACTCTATGTCAAGTGCAACATCATCTAGCCATGAACCAAAAGTTATTGCAAACATGTTTGCTAGCTATTTTAAGGAAGCGTTTGATGAATCTAATCCAGTAAATACTTCTTCCTCTTCCTCTTCAGTTTTGAACTTTCAGCATTTAAATAATATCAATTTTGAAATAAGTGAACATACTGTTGCACAAAGCATATTGAAACTAGATGAGTGTTTTAGTCCTGGTCCTGATGGTTTGCCATCCTCTATTTTGAAAAAATGTGTCTCTTATTTGTCGTATCCTTTATGTGTTCTCTTTAACACGTCTTTAAGAAGTTCGGTCTTACATTTATCTTTAAATGCTCATTTATAACCCCAGTGCACAAGAAAGGTCCTAAAAATGATATTATGAACTATCGACCTATTGCTAAGCTATCTGTGATACCTAAACTATTTGAGTCTATCGTATGTAGTGTCCTCTCCTTTCATTGTAGTTCAATTATTTGTGATAACCAGCATGGTTTTGTTAAAAAACGTTCTACTGTTACTAATTTATTTAATTTTACGTCCTTTTGTTTAGATGTTTTTGAGAAACGTGAACAAGTAGATTGTGTATTTACTGATTTTAGTAAAGCGTTTGACAAGTTGTGTCATAAAATGCTAATTTTTAAATTATCTCGTCAAGGTTTTAATGAAAATTTCTTAAACTGGATCGTATCTTATTTAGAAAATAGACAATATAGCGTAATATTTCGTAATGAATGTTCGAGTCCGTTTATTGTGAATTCTGGTGTTCCACAGGGCAGCCATTTAGGCCCAATCTTATTTATTTTATTTATAAATGACTTGGTTTCGATCATAAAAAATTCGTCTGTCCTTATTTATGCTGATGACATTAAACTTTTCAAAAGAATTAACACTACATCTGACTGTCTACTTTTGCAAGATGACTTAATATTATTTAGGGAATGGTGCAATAAAAATCGTCTCGTTTTAAATGTTGACAAATGTAAGACCATGAGTTTTACACGCAAAAAAGATCCAATTGTTTTTGATTATATGTTCGATTCTTGTTCTTTAAGTAGAGTATCTGTTTTTACTGACCTAGGTGTAGTCTTAGACTCGAAACTTACATTTACTGAGCATGTTAGCTTTGTTGTTAAAAAAGCAAATAAAGTCCTTGGCTTCATTAAGAGATTTAGTCGCGACTTCCGTGATCCTTATGTTCTAAAGATACTTTTTGTCTCATTTGTGAGACCAGTTCTGGAATATGCCTGTGTAGTATGGGCACCTTATTATTCTACACACGAAATGAGGATTGAAGCGATTCAGAGGAGATTTTTGCGTTTTTGTCTCCGTTCTCTTCTCTACGAAAATTCTCTGCCCCCTTATTCTCAAATGTTCACTTTAATTAATCTTCCTTCCTTGACAAACCATAGAAAATATTTACAATTTTGTTTTGCTGCAGCAATAATAAATGGAACAGTATCATCACCATCGGTTCTTAATCGTTTCAACTTTAGTTTTAGTCGATGGAGTATACGGCTCCAAAAACCAGTAAATATAATTTTTAGTAGGTCGAACTATGGTACTCATAGCCCACTTAATCAATTGATAGAAATATTCAATAAATTGTATTTTCTAATAACATCACCTAATGACAATTTTAAAAATTTCAAGTTTAAAACAATGTTTTATAATAGTTTAGATTAAAATTAGATGTTAAGTAGTTTTAAGCATTATTATTAAGCTTTTGTTCACGTTAGTATTTAACGAATTGAAATAAATAAAATCTTTATGAATTTTGCAGCTATGGCATTGCCGTCAGCTCGGTTAGCAGATCAGAATAAATAATTTTCTAGGTATGAATGATAAACAAAAATTAAAAATTAAAATTAAATACATAAATTTAAACAAATTCGGTTATAATTAACATCCTATATATATAAATGGTTTTCAAAAAGGAATAGAGTGCTTTCCATTCAAAATTGTTTAACACTTCTACTGTTTCTTGTAGCGTCAGAGATTTTTTTCCAAAGGTTGCATTTCTGTAGGCACAAAAAACGGGACATATACTCATGAAGTGGAAGCAATCTTCTTTTGCTTTCAAATCACATAGCGTGGAAAACTGATTAAAACTGCCGTTGTATGGTGATCCGTTTAAGCTAAGGACTTCACATCTAGTTTTAAATATTAAGGAAATTTGATTGTAATTCAGTGAATCATTAAAGTAGTTAGATTCCATAAGATTCAAGGTCAGTTGTGAGTAAAGAATCCTGCTTTGTGATTTTCGAGCTTCCTCCATAAGAGCATCGCGTTCCAAATTTTCATAGCTTTGTATGATTTTGTAGAAAATCTCTTTAGCATGATTCAAATTTGCTGGATTCAGCGATATTGTTTCTCCACACGTGTTTCCCAGAACTTTCCATATCGACATCCACCAGTCCTCGTTTCTTAGCTCATATAGTGCCATTCGTTTTGTCAGTCGGTCATCATGATGGGATAAAACCTTTAAAATGTAGTCTGCTTGTAATTTAAGCGTGCTAGTAAATATTTTTGGAAGTCCTGTTTCCAGATACAAGGCATAGTTAGGTGTTTTTAGGGGTAAATTAAAAAGTTTCTTCAAAAAACATCTGTGAAACTTTTCTATCTCCTCGTATTAATTGATTCCCCATACCTGGGCAGCATAACAAAGCGAACTTTTTATAACAGCATCAAATATCTTGTATTTTTGTATTCGCTGGTTTGAAAATATGTTCCTCCAGGCTAGATTTAACAAGCTTTGTGAAGTCTTGGTTTTGACATTAACGTGATTTTTAAAATCTATGGTTTTATTAAAAATCACTCCCAGGTACTTGTATTCATTAGTAATCTGTAGAGGGTTTCCATTAAAGTGCCAATTGTTTGCAGTGTGGTTACGTGCAGATCTCGAGAACACCATTATTTTGGATTTATCTACATTAATGACAAGTCCCCATTTAGCGCAATAATCAGCTAGGCGATTTATCATTAGTTGGAGATTTTCAGGAGACTCAGAAAGTAATACCAGGTCATCGGCATATAAAAGAACATTTACTTTCAAGTCAGCAATGCGAAGACCTCCAGGTAGATGAGCTTCTACATCATTAATAAAAAGTGCAAATAGAAGAGCACTAAAAAGGCATCCTTGTTTTACACCAGAGTCCGTTTCAAACCATTCCGAGTACGTTGAACCATCCCAGACAGCTGCTTTTGATTCGGAATACATTTCCTTTACAATTCGGATGAACTGCGTAGATATACCTAGCTGGGAAAGTTTGTAGAAAAGTGCATTCCGATTCACCAGGTCAAAAGCAGACTTAAAGTCAACGAAAAACGCATAAACTTTCTTATTCCGTGCTTGGAATGCTCTAACGATGGAAGTCAGCACAAATATATGGTCGACGGTGGAAATTTTTTTTCTAAAACCAGCTTGGAATTGGGTCAGGATATTATTGGTTTCAACCCATGTCTCAAGCCTGTTAGCAAGTACACCACAAAACACTTTTGAGATGACGTTCATAAACGATATGCCCCTATAATTTTCCACATTATTAATGTCTCCTTTTTTATAAATAGGGAATATTATCGCTTTTTTGAACGATGTAGGTACATCAGCATTAGAAAACACTTTATTGAAAAATGATGTAAGTTGTGAAATAAAGGTTGGTGTGGCGTTTTTGAAGTGTTCGTATGAAATCCCATCTTCACCCGGGGCTTTACCATTTTTCGCTTTATGAAGAACAAGGTTTACTTCGGTCACTGTTATTTCACCATCTAATAACTCATCAGATAATAGAGGTTCAGCATACGAAAATTTAATTAGCGTTTTGTTTTGCAGAATATTTTTGAAGTGGTGTTCGCAAGATCATCGGCAGATACACTGGTTCCTATTTGAAATGTTGACTTCTATGTACCAATTTTTCAAGTTTTGGCAGTTAAAAATCCGGAATGCATTTAAAAGGTTGAAGGACTTTTTCCTCGCGTTCATACACTCTTTGTCAAACCACTTTTGTTTGAAAGGCTTACAGACGTTCGTGGATGCTCTTGTAACGGAATCTCTTATACAACCTACAAGTTGGTGTGTACGTACATACATCGATCGAGTTAATCATACCACTTTCAGCTGGAAGATTAATATCCAATTTTTGTTGGTATGTTAATTTATCATTCTGTTTCCATTTGAGTCTTGGGATAAGTTGAAGATTACTTTGTGTTGTAGTATTTTCTTTTGACCATTCAACAATAATTGGCATGTGATCTGAGTAGTTTTTACTTTCTTCTTTAAATTTTTTTATGAGATCAACCCAATCATTATTTACAGCACAATAATCAATTACGGATTTACCTTGACCTCCTACAAAAGTGTAATGACCCTCAATGTCTCCGTTAGTATAACCTTTTAAAATTATGCAATCATACATCTGAAGTACTTCAATAAGATTGATACCATTTTGGTTGTAACACTATCCTTTGAACTTCTACTGGTGAGATTTATTGCAGAGTTATTTGTACTGCGGATTGATTGATCGAGTATAATAAGAAGGCCTTACAATCCTCCAGTTTAGCTTATAAAATGCATACCTTGTAAAATGTTTCTGAACTTTTTCAATTGAATTATTGTAATAAGGGTTCCAAATAATGCTACAGTATTCAAGAACTGACCTTACAGTGATTTTAAGGTATATGAATCTGAGAATTCCTTGGTGTTTCTTTTTAAGAAACCAAGCATTTGATTTGCTCTGTTTATGATACTCGTATAATCATAGTGCGGTAAGAAGGAAAGTTTTGTATCTAAGGTTACTCCTAGATCCTTCTTTCTTGTTACACGCTCTAAATTTGCATGTTTGATAGTTTAATCAAACACTATGGGAATCGAATTTCGGAAACACGACACGACTTGACATTTAGAAGAATTTAACAGTAGGTGATTTAGCTTGCACCTATTATCGAGCCTTAACAGATCTTCCAAAAGAAGAACACAGTCGGCTTGACAAGAAATCTTATGTTAAAGTTTGAGATCATCCTCGAAAAGAAGGCAGTTTGAATTATGAAAAATATCAGGTATATCATTTACAAACAACAAGAATAATAATGGACCCAAATGGCTTCCTTGTGGAACACCAGATTGGACCGAGACATATTTCGAGAGCGAGCTATCAACTTTTACTATTTGAATTCTACCAGCTAAATATGATTCAAGCCACTTTAGTAGGGAAGAGTGAATACCTAGAGAAGTTAGTTTGTTTATTAAGATTTGATGGTCAAATGCCTTTGCAAAATCTGTAAAAATAACATCTGTTTGCAACCCTTTTTCCATATTTGTAATAATGTTATTGCTTATTAATGCTAAGTTTGTTGCGGTTGATTTCCCTGCTACAAAACCATGTTGAGAAACCGAAATATGGTTCTGAAATAACACAGTTAACCTGTTGCAAACTAACTTTTCAAATACTTTTGAAATACAAGAAATTTTTATTAATATTTAATCTTAATAAAAACACGTCATACTAAAAGATTAAGATTAGTTAAGTAACTGACAGTTTCTGCTTCATTTTCAAAAAATATCCCAGGGATATTTTTAAATTTTAAAGTAGACCAAGTTTTGATTTTAAATTAGGTAACTAAGAAATAAGTTAGTAAATAAAGAGAATTTTCAACTTGTATGCTAACTCTAAAGTTGATCAACTTGAAAGTTTGCCTAAAGGGTTTACCGATAAAAGGTTTAATTTTGAAAAACCTGCTTTTTGGGCAGCTGTCACTTTTAAAGATGGCATCTTTTGACATTTGACAAGTAAAAACTACGCCATTACTGAAAATGGAACGATATGAGAACATTTGCAGAGAAGTTATCAAAACGGAAGTACTTTCGGGTAGTTGTATAGCAACTTATCGAATGGCAATAGTAAAATTGGTGGTAAAATTTGAGCTGTTGTGACAAGTTAGTGATGTGAAGAATCGAAACGGTGTGAGTCGCTCAAGAATAACATATGCACGTAGTATCGATTCTTTGTAGTTTAAAATGGAACTAAGATTTCTACAAATGACTTTACACTACCCTATATTTTGCTTGAAAACTTAGGTGTTAAGATTCAGTGAACACACAAACCAGAGCCTTTCGATTATCAGCAGTTCCGTTTTTTTCCTGGCTGGATCTTCGAAATGCCTCAAAAAAGATCCGGCCCAGATCCTGGATAAGCAACGAAACGAAAGCGACTTTTTGTCTTTCAAAAACGAAAGGGAATGTACAAAATTATACAAAATGCTTCAAAATTAATTATTTTTATTACATATGTACATATGTACATTGAGGATGTTGAAAGCTGTAAGATATCTCTGTAAGACAGAAAAATTTCAATCGATAAATAAAACTCTAGAAAATCGGTAATTTGTGAATAATTTGAATGACAAAATGTTACAAATTAAAATCTTTGGGAAGTTAAAAAAGGTTCGTAGTTTCATCCATAGCGAATTCAACAGCAATTAATAGCAATTTTAGTGATTTTTAAATACAAATAGCTTGTGCTAAATAATCTTCAAAAACGCGTACCTATACAAATTTTAAATGTGAACATAGACGCGTTAAATCACCTACATTAATTAATTTGTATCCACTTATAAATTATACATACGAGTATAACAAAAACATTTACGTTTGATTAACAGACGAATTTTAAAAATTTTGTGTTGTGTGAAAAATAGGTGTTAGAACTTGAACCTAGAACTACCTGAAATTAGAGCAATGGAGGATCCATGGGGGGGTGGTCATGGGTGTCATGACTCCCCTCTGGAAGATAATCTTTTTTGTATTTTTGTAGGAATTCCCTTCAATTCAAAATTAATCGTATTAAGTTAATGGATATGACCCCCATTATATTTTGAATTACATATTTATTTTTTTATACGAAAACAAAATTTTGTTTTACTTCTTAAAACTTTGTTGCCAAAAGTACCACTTTTAACTGAGGTCTGGACCAAGAAAATAATATGAATCGGACATTCAGCCCTATTTCAAAAACTTTGCACAATTTCATCAAATTTTGACCAATGGACGATCCAAGAGGGGCCATATCAGCCATAAAGCTTATACAGTTAAGTTGTATTAGCAAAGATTGCACCTAAAGATTTGTTAGTAATTTAACGACATTCACCAAAAAGTGGTTTGCAGTCAAAAACAACTAACATTTTTTTAACTTTAGTAATGCCTTAAATTATTTTCAAAAAATTTGTTTCTAAGAAAAAGACCAAATACATATACCGGTTTTAAAGAAGAAGTCTTGAATAAGAGATCGTCAATTTTATATTAAGTTGCCTTTAAATTCCTGAAACTAGCCTTCAATTCCTTCTAATTGTTTTGATGCACATAAATAGTGAACATTAAAGTGATTTTTACTTGCGTCATACATGAACTATATAGCAAGTATTGCATTCGTAAAAAAAAAATCGAATCAAACATGACATTACCATGGTAGAAAAGTGGGCTGTCTGTCCTGGCCCCTTCTGCCTAAACCATTGTGCCCATTGAAATTAGGGTTGTAGCTGATTAGCTTAAGATGTTTTTTTTTCATTTTTTTAATACGAAAAATAACAGCAGTCCCCATACAAATTTTTTGGTTTAGAATTTTTAGTCTTATTTTTTTTTCAAAATGAACCGATAGATTTGTTTAAAACTTTCTCTATTTGTTTTTGCTTAATTCGGCTTCTTTCTACAAGAAACACATAAAATGGCATTTCAATTTTTGAGAAAAACTTATTTTGCAGGTTCATTTTTAAATCTTAAAATATAGGAAATATTTTTAAACAGACTTTTTTGAAGGAATTAGCAAGTTCTAGTTGAATACAAATATTAAGATCATAAAAAATTAAAGAAATCTACTTTTTGAAGTGAATGTGCTTAAGATGTTCAAGAACTGAGATTTAAACACGAATTTCAAGAATATATGTAAATGTCCCAAGCAGACTGATAGCGATGGTAAAAATACACTTCCGAGTCCAAAAAAACTACGTCAAAAAAACCAGACAATTCTTGATATCAGATTCTTTCTCATTTTTTGAGTTCTTGAATTTTTTTAGCGTTTTTCGCATTATTATTATTTAAATTTTGTAATCCTCCTTTACAGAACATTAAAGAATATTTTTAAGCGGTGAGTTAAAACTCGTCTATATGTTAAGCGTGTCGTGTGACCTCCTCTTGTTAAAAAGTCTGGATCTGGATTTATACTCCTTGACTATTTCGAGATCTTCATTGTTCCAAGTCCATTTTTCGTTTCCAGCAAATCGTCCTCGTCCGTTGCGAAAAATCATGATTTTCGATTTGCTCGTATTGAGTTGAAGATTCCATAAGTAGCAATATTGCTGTAGTTTGATGATCATCAACTGCATCATGTTGGGGCTCTCTGCTAGTATGACAATGTCATCAGCATATAGTAGCAGCTTTATTGCAAGACCATCAAATATTATACTACCAGGTAGGGAATCTTTGAGATCATCAAGAAAAATTGAGAAAAGTATTGGGCTCAGAAGGCATCCCTGCTTGACTCCTGTTTTCGTCTGAAACTAACTAGAAGTGTTCCCATCCCATACCGCCGTAAGATTATCCTCATATAGATTCTGCAATACCTTGAGCATTTTCGTTGACATCCATAGGTTACTCAATTTAAAAAATAGAGCTTTCCTATCTATCGAGTCGAAGGCAGCCTTAAAGTCAACGAAGAATGCGTAAAGTTTCTTTCTTCTATCCAGGAACGACTGCGCCATGCCAGTAAGGGAGAAAATATTGTCCACGGTGGAGTAGTCTTTTCTGAAACCCGCTTGGAACTCACAGAGTAGATCGTTGTCTCGGATCCAGTTCGTCAGTCTCTCCAACATAATCCCAGTAAATATTTTTGTCACTGTATTGAGGAACGAGATTCCTCTGTAATTGCTTGGATCTTTTGGGTCACCCTTCTTTAGTAAAGGAAATATTATATTTTTCTTGAAGCTTTCCGGTGCCTTTCCAGAATTAAAAATAGAGTTGTAAGCCTTTGTAAGCTCTTCTATAAAAGTTTCGGTTGAATTTATGAAGAATTCATATGGAATACGGTCTTCACCAGGAGCTTTGTTAGTGTTGCAGCGGGAAATGACTGCTTACATCTTGTGCAGTTATTGGGCGATCTAGCTCTTCTACTTCCAAAAATGGCAGCGCAAAGTGAAGTTCGTTTTCATTGAGATTGTTGTTCAGGAGTTTCTCGAAATGGGTTGCTAACATAGAAGCATCAACTTTTATATTCTGCCCAAGAGTTGTGCCGTTTATTGTCTTCACGATCTTCCAGAAGGATCTGCTATCGTTAACATCCTTTAGTTTCAATGCTAGTGTGAGAGTGTATGCTATTTGTTTTTGTTCGCACAGCGTTTTGTACTTTTTGTTTGCTTCTTGGTATAGGTATTTCGTGTTTGTGGTTCCAGTTTTTTTCAGTATCCTTAAGAACGCGAACGACTTTTTTCTGGCTGCTTCGCATTCCCAATCATACCAAGGCTGTTCTCCCTTTTCCCTCTGTCTCGATTGGAGTGGTCTTGCGGCTGTGACTATACAGGTTGTTAGCTCGTCTGTTCCGTTGATGGTTTCGATCAGTCTCTGATTTACTAGCATAAGTTCTTCATCTAGGTTTGATCTGTATCTCTCTTTTATTTGTTCTCTCCATTGCAGCTTTGGTAATAGATAACTGCGATCGATGGTGTTGCCATCATCAGAGCTGTATATCATATTTGAAGATATTGGTTGGTGATCTGAATGAGTTAAATCATTCACCTTAAAATCATCCACACACTCAATCCATTTCCCTTTAATGAAGCAGTAATCTATTTTAAGTATCCAGAAGTGGTTTTTATGTTTTTTTTGTCTTTATATTAGATTTTATATTAATTTTGACAAATTTTGAATTTCGAAGTACGAGGGTAGTCTCAGAAGTATCCGACCTAACAAGGAAAACACCAACAATTTGAACTTCGATACCCTGTTTATAGTGATAACCGTCAAACTCCTCAAAATAGCTATCAACCGCAGACTCCACCTCTTCATTGTTGACAAATCTTTTACCACCAAGCCAGATTTAGCCATGGGGGCTAAATCTGGCAAATAGGGTACGTGAGGAAGCAATTCGAACTTTAACTTCTTGATTTTGACCAACGCGATAACAGATGTGTGAACTGATGGTGCATTGTCTTAATGGAACACAAATTTCTTTTTCGCCAAATGCGACCGTCTTTTCTTGATTTGGTTACACAAACGCTACAATAAGCTCGCATAGTATCCGCCATTGATTGTTTTTCCTTTCTGAAGATAATCAAGGAAAATTATCTCACTCGCATCCCAAAAAAGTGACGCCATTTCCTTGCCTACAGATGGAACTGTCTTTGCCTTCTTTAGAACCGATTCTCCCCTTTCAGTCCATTTATTTGACTGTTCCTTCGTCTCAAGTGTGAAGTGATGGACCCATTTTTCATCCATAGTTTTGAATTGACGCAAAAACTGTGCTTTATTGCTGTGAAACTTCGCCAAACACTCGATTGAAACATCCTCACGAACGCTGGTTTTGTTCCGTTGTGAGTAATCGCGGCACCCATCTTGCGCACAGCTTTCTCATGTTCAAATTTTCAGTCAATATGCGATGTACAGCATTTTTTGAAATGCCTACCGTGTCTGCTACCTAGCTATAGCACACTTTCAGTCGACGGTCACCTAATACCATTTTTGGCGTTGTCAACTCATTTGATCGACCACTGTGATGTTCGTCCTGGCAGCTCGTGCGACCCCGTTTTAACTCTGCCACCTAATATTTGGCTGTTGTAAATGAAGTAGAATCTGGTTCCGCTTTGATAATGGTTGGACTAAGTTGGTTCTTGGTAGTAGCCTTTTTGAAATGTCTACTGTGTCTTCTAGCTCGCACACTTTCAGTAGACGGTCACCCAATACCGTTTCTGGCGTTGCCAACTCGTACGACCCCGTTTAAACTTTGCCACCTAATATTTGACTATTGGAAATGAAGGAGCAGACTCCCCCAGAGTAGAATCTACCTCCGCTTTGATAATGGTTGGACTAAGTTGGTTCTTGGTAGTAGCCTTTTTGAAATGTCTACTGTGTCTTCTAGCTCGCACACTTTCAGTAGACGGTCACCCAATACCATTTCTGGCGTTGCCAACTCGTACGACCCCGTTTAAACTTTGCCACCTAATATTTGACTATTGGAAATGAAGGAGCAGACTCCCCCAGAGTAGAATCTACCTCCGCTTTGATAATGGTTGGACTAAGTTGGTTCTTGGTAGTAGCCTGAGGTATTCAAATCCATTATAAATTATTTGGATTGAACTAATAAATTGCCATTGTCTTAACAGTCATTGTAATCTGTTCTGGTTTTGGTAGGGTTGCTTGGTCTTCCTTGGGTTTCTGGGTAGCTGGTCTATTTTTAGACATTCGTGATAATTTTTTGAGATCAACCAACCTGTCAGCGGTTAGCAAGAGTTATTCTTCGTTTGATCTCAGCGCTGGTGTTCTTTTCTGCGTTAATAGCGGAGCCTAGGTAGACTACCTCAAAATTACGTCTGTCGATGGTGATGTTTTGACCGAGACGTCGGTGTTGTAAGTCCTTTCTTGATGACAGCATGTACTTTGTGGGTGTACATGATGGTGGTAGTCGATTTAGTATTCTTGGGTTTTTTCCAGGATCTGCCGTAATGTGAATATGTGATCGACTGTGGACTTTCCTGGTCTAAAACCACACTGATAAGGACCAAACAGGTTGTTGACGATGGGCTTTAGACGTTCACATATTACGGTACAGAAGATTTTGCAAGCGATGTTAAGTAGACTGATTCCTCTATAGTTGGTGCAGTTTAGAGGGTCTTCTTTTTTCAGGATCGGGCAAACAATACTGAGGTTCCGTTTATTGGGCATGCTTTCTTCCGACCATATCTTACAGATAAGTTGATGTATGCTCCTAACCACCTTATCTCCAGCTGCTTTAAAGAGCTCGGCATACAAGCCATTCGCTCCAGCGGCTTTATTAGACTTCAGCTTAGATATGGCAAACTTTACTTCGTCTAAGTCGGGAGGACGGGATTGTTGGCTTTCGTCGTCTATGTTGAATGGATCATCCTGCTTGACAGCGGAATTCGGTTCGTCGTCGCCGTTATACAGTCTGCAGAAGTGGTTCTTTTATATCCTCAGCATTGACTGCGGTTCCACTATTATGTTTCCACTTTCGTCTTTGCAGCCTTCGATTCTAGGTTTATGTACCTGTTCCTGTTTCATTTCACCTGTTCATAAAACTTCCGAACTTCATTCCTGCTTTTAAACCTCTCAACATCTTCAACCACACGCTTCTCATGCCCTCTCTTTTTCCTTCTAAGAAGTCGGTGTTCCTCTCGCCTCTTCTGCTCGTAGAGCTCATTTGCCTGCCGACATTCCTCATCAAACCAGGAGTTCCTTGTTGGTGGTTTCGAGAGAGGTTACTTGTAACTCGGTCGGAAAAGGATTTGGCGATCTCTTGCGATTGTAGCCGTTCGACTCCAGCATTTCCCTGTTTTGCCTTGGGTCTGGAAACCCGAAGTTCTACCTTGGCTACAACGAGGTAGTGGTCCGAGTCGATGTTAGCTCCTCGGAAAGTTCGGACATCCATGATGCTGGAAGCGTGTCTGGCGTTGATCGCAATATGGTCAATCTGGTTGATGGTAGATTGATCTGGAGAACTCCAAGTTCCTTTGTGGATGTTGAGATGTGGGAATCACGTACTGGCTACCATGACGTTTCTCCCCGCAGCAAAACCTATGAGCCTGAATCCGTTGTCGGAAGTGTTGTCGTGCAGGCTGTTTTTCCCGATTATTCCACCAAATACTCACTGGTAGGTCTTTAAAACTTGAAACACCTTTCAACAACAGAATTAAAATTATAAACTTTCTGTTTAAAACACGGGGTTTATAATATTTTTACAAAAAGTAGTCAAATACCACAAACAACTTAAATAGTTTGCCAAAATCTTAAACCCTCAACAAAAAATTGAGTCCATATTATTTATTCTTTTTAATAATTCTTACGCTAATATTTACCACATATTACATCCAAGGTGCAGGTGTTCACATAGAAATACAATTCAAAAGATTCCTTATCGATTTGTGTTCTCAACTTTTCTACCATTTTGATGCTTCCCCGATCAAAAATTTCAATAAATTGTTCCAATATCTTGAAATGAAATGCAGGAGTGATAATCCTTCTCCGTTTGAACCACTTTGTACCTTTTTAGCATAGTTTTAGTTTTCAATTGAATTTCAAAAGTTGCAAAAATAATGCAAAATTGAACAAACCTCTACTAACAAGCAAACCCTCATTCAACCAAGGTACCATAGTTTTGTACATTGATGACTTGTCAATGAGTTCAGTTCTTCCCAAAACAGCTTCTATGAGTTTTACATCAATTGTAAGTATATTTAGTTCAGGACCAATCCATACTTTGACAGTGTTGCCGTATGCTCGAAGATAATTTGTCAAATTAATAAGATACTCATGAGATGGTCTACCAATAAAATGAAGACCATGACCAAAAAGTGGTAAACTTGGAGGACCCTTAAATGCCTTTGCCAAGTATAGAATTCGAGAAAATTTCAAATACAAGAAAACACAGATAATTGTGGTTAACGAAAGTAAAATTATCACCAAGACCATTTTGGGCAAACTGTTTGTGAACAAATATTTTCACATGTCACTATGTCAGCATTTATTGTTTTGGTTGATACTTTTCTAATCTTACACATGTTGCTATCCGTTAAACGAGGAACTGTATTGGTTTCGTGAGACCGGAACCAAAAATTTTGTTGTGTTTTTGGGAAACATTCGTAGTTTTAAGAAAATTTATAGAATTCGATTTCTCAATTATTTTCGATCTCACAAAATTAGTAAGAAAAGAAGTACAAACCACGTTTGACTTCTGGATTAAAAATTCTGTTAGTCTTTTATTCTCCTGGTCAGTCAAGCCTACTCAGAACATTCACAGAAATCTTGGAAATCTATAATTTCCATTTTCTAATTGAGCACATCATAAAACGAAATTCTTAAGATAGGTATCAATTTTTTGACACATCATTGTTTTTTAAGGTTTATATTTTTTCGGAGTTGTTATAGCAACTTAAAATTTATTTTAGTCTTACATTAGAAACAAAAACTTTTGAATTCCATGCAACTTGAATTACTAGAGCAAGTACGTGTGACCCTGCTGTTCATATTATGATGTTTGTAATCTTAATTATTTATAGTATCATATTTATAGAAGTTGAAGATTGTGTTCATGATTAAATTTATTTGTGTTATCAATTTGTTTACGAGTAGTATTTAGAGTAATTCATGAAAACACAGCAATTTTTAAGTATTGGAAATATTCCAATTTTGGTTGACTTCTTATCTATTTATTCTAATTCGTTAATAATTTTACAGTCCTGCCTATCTAACGGGTGTATTTTTTAGACGTGTAGTTTTCAATGTGGAAAATACTTTTTTCGGTGTTAGTCTTTTTAAAAGCTGTCTGCCATTTCGTAATGAAAAGACTTACTCCTGAACAACGCTTAAAAATCTGCAAATATAGGTTTTAACAAAATATTGGTTCGGTTTACGCTAAGATGCAACAAATCAATCAATTTATTGAAGGAAACATTTGTGAGAACATTATCTCGCGTCGTTTGCCTGTAGCGTTGGCTCCAGGGTCGTGGGATTTACCACCGCTGCTGGGCTGTTTTGTGTGAGGTTTTGTGAAGACGCTTGTCTACGCTAATGAGCCGGAGACGGTTGACGCTTTGTAAGAGAATATTCGGCGCGTTATTGCTGACTGACATGCCCGATGTCAGTGTGGTTTTAGACCAGGAAAGTCCACAGTCGATCAAATATTCACATTACGGCAGTTCGTGGAAAAACCCAAGAACACCAAATCGACACCCACCATCTTTTCATCGATTTCAAGGCCGCATATGAAAGCATCTACAGGAACGAGCTGTATAGAGCCATGTCTAATTTTGGCATCCCTGCCAAACTCGTCCGTTTGTGCAAGATGACTTCTCCATGGTCATCTTGCACAAACGGACGAGTTCACGCTGCTTCATAAAGGTTGGAAACAACTTAACAGAACCTTTGATGTCAAAAAAGGGTTTCGACAAGGTGATGCGTTGTCATGTGATGTTTTTAACATCGTACTTGAAAGAATAGTGCAGAGCTCTCACGTCAACACTAGAGGCACTATCTTTCAAAAGTCTGTCCAATTACCAGCATATGCTGATGACACTGACGTAATCTGAAGAACTCAGAGTGATGTCAATGGAGCTTTTGTGAGTATTTAGGCAGAGGCGTCAAAATGGGTTTAACGATTAATGAGGGCAAAAGAAAGTACATGCTGTCGTCAAGAAAGGTCCTACAACACCGACCAAAACGTCACCATCGACAGACGTAACTTTGAAGTAGTCAAGGACTTCGTCTACCTAGGCTCCGCTATTAACGCAGAAAACAACACCAGTGCTGAGATCAAACGAAGAATTACTCTTGCTCACCGCTGTTTCTTTGGGCTTAGAAAGAAATTGGGCAAAGCCCTCTCTCGAGGGACCAAAGTGTCGGTGCATAAGCATGGACTATGACAAAAGCGGATGAAAGCACCTTGGCTTGTTTCGAGAGAAAAGTTTTTCGTGCGATCTACGGTCCCGTATGCATAGAAGGGGAGTGGAGGAGAAGATGGAACGACGAGCTGTACGGGCTGTACAGCGACGTAGACTTAGCCAGAAGGGTAAACGTCCAACGACTAAGATGGCTGGGTCACGTAGAGCGCATGGAAACCAATGCTACGGCCCGGAAAGTCTTCGAATCCACACCAACAGGACAGCGCAGTAGAGGAAGACCGGGTACAAGGTGGCGCGCACAATTAGAAAGTGATCTCACTCAACTTGGAGCGTGAAATTGGAGAAATCTAGCTGGGGACCGAGCTAGATGGAGAAGTTTGTTGGGCGAGGCCCTAGTTCACACAGGACTGTAGTGCCACCTTAAGTAAGTAAGTAAGTAAGTAATTGCTGACTTTATACGTCCCCAATTACTGCAAAAAGTAGCCGGAAATCATTTTTAAAGCATAATGGCAAAAGGTTTTTAATAAAACTGAATTTTATGCGATCCAACATTTCTTACAAGTCCAGAACTGTAATAAGTTACGTTATTATTATTACGTACCTGTGCCACCTCAGCTTTCTCAAATTAGCTTTTCTGTACTGTAGGTCCCCTTCATCCCTGGCATGACTCGCACATAGAGAGTAGAGAGTTAATAGTCACTAAGCACTGGTTATCTACGCACTGTCCTGCCACCTATTATGAATCTGAAGTCCAACAAAGTTGCTGGATCTGACGGCATGGTTAGGTTAGGTTAGGTTAAAGTAACTGTCTGTGATGGGGTAGAACACACTTAGGCCAGTTTAATGGTCCATTGTGATACCACATGAATTTTGAGGGATTCTTCTGAGCTCAATGAAACAAGTTTGACTCCCTTACGAAATTTGAAAGAATATTCCTAGCTAAGTCTTGCGTTTTTAGCCAGAGCAGGGTACGTACAGAAGGGGTGAAGAACTGTTTCGTCCTCTTTTGCAAAAGTCATTTGAGAATACGCTTAGCCGCGTGGCGTGTTTTCCTATTAGACAGTGTCCGGTTATGGCACCTATTATCGAGCTTATATGCGATCTGCTTGGAGATAGCAAGCACCGTGATCGTTTAAAATCTTGTGTTGGCCAGATGTTTTTTGTGACCTGACACGTGGTGATGTTGTTCCACCTGGTGTTTGCCTTATTCATAGCATCTTCCATTAGTTTGCATGTAGCGATTGGTATGCCAGCATTAGCTAAACCTGGGAGAATGGGTTATACTGTACCATTTCTGGCGAGTTCATCTGCCTTACAATTTCCTGGAATGTCTCTATGGCCCGGCACCAAGCGAAGGTAAACATTTATTAAACTGTTGTGTCATTTCCATTAGCGATGATCGACAGTTATGGACTATCATATATTTTGTAGAGACAGAGTCCAGAGATTTGATAGCGGCCTGACTATCTGAGAAAATACGGATATCAGATGTTGATATGACGTTTTCTCTAAGCCAGGACAAGACTTCTTTTATGGCCAAAAGTTTCGTCTGGAACACGCTTCAATCATTGGGAAGGCGGAATGAGAGATTGTATTTCAGTCGTTCAGAGTACACACCTCCTGACTCGTCTTCCAGGAATGTCCTATAATCCTAAAAAGATCTAGAAGCTATATAAACCTGAAAATTTCTGTCGAATTGTAGTTGGGGGATGGTGTAGTCTGTGTGCTTTGGAATTGATTATAAATACTTAAGAATTACAGAATGGCCAATGTTGTTGTTAACCCCCTGCGATGAAGCTTTCAGGCAATTGACGGCATAGCTCTCAAATTATTCAAAGCAGCAAGCGAGCGATGACTTGGCAAGGAGTATGCACCAGCTCAAAATATGGTTCTAAGAAAGCATGTCCGATAAGTGGAAAATCAGCATAGTTTGCCCAATACTCAAGAAAGAAGATCCTCTGTCTACTAGACATCGCGACTAACATCCTTTCTGCCGTCTTATGTGAACGGCTAAAGCCGTTTGTCAACAACCTGATAGGTTCATAACTGCGTAGCTTCAGACCAGGAAAGTCCACCATTGACCAAATATTGACATTACTGCAGTCAAGGACTTTGTCTATCTAGGCACCGCTATTAATTCAGAAAACGAGAGTAACTTTTGCAAAATGCTGCTGAATAAAGCCCTTTTAAGACACTCATCATTCCGGTACTTGTTTATGGCACTGATGCTTGGAGCTTGTGTATAGCGGATGGACATCATCGCTCTAGCCCAGAAAGTCTTTGAATCCAATTCCGACGGAAGGCGCCTGGTGCAGCAGAAAAGACCGCGTCTCAGGTGGAGCACGCAGATGGGAGAGAACCTCAAGCAACTTGGCGTGCTAAACAGGAAACATCAAATTAGGGACCGAGTTGGTTGGAGACGCATGTTGGTTAAGGCGCAGGTCCGTCCCGGATTGTAGGGCCACTTTAAGTACCTAATTAAGTAAAGTTCTCAACTGAGAACTCGCATAGTTTTCAAATCAAAGTGAAAAAATAGTAATTAAAAAGTTACGATAATATTTTTGAGTCAGTTTTCAAAAAGTTTTCGGTATACTCAATTAGGTAAGAGTTAAGAGGCGAATAAAATAAAATACTTGCTGCTTCTTTATGATAGTGTTTTAGAAATGTTGAGAATTTACTACACAATATTTAAAAGTAATTTTTTATTTTTAACACAACTATTGATTAAAATAATTAAAAAGAAATCGGAAACCTAGCTTTCAGAATAAGTACAGCGTCATTCGTTCGCTGTTAAATTCAGCTGTCATTTGAAGTGTCATAAATAGCTGTGTTTTTTTGGGGTTCCATACATCAACGGCTGAGACGGAGACTAACAGATTGCAATTTGAAGACAAAAACTAACAGATCTCGCTTTCAAGGCAAAAAGTAACACTTTTAATGGTTCTAAGTGAAGACTAACAAGATTCAGAGTTCTAGGCGAAAACTTACATATTTCGCATTTCTAGGCGAAAATTATAGGCGCAATACGTAAGTTTTCGCCCAGAACTCTGAATCGTGTTAGTCTTCACTTAGAATCATGAAAAGTGTTACTTTTTGCTTTGAACAACTTTGCCGAGTAAGCTTACAAAAATAAAAATATGTTTGGCGGAGTAGTCACAAGTTTTGCAGGACTATACAAAAATTGAATTTATTAAAAAGATTAAATAGAAGCTAAGTCGTTACCTCATTGGAAAAAACTATAGTAATAAAATAAGCAAACAATAGTTGAAACAAATTGATAATAATTTCTGTCGAAATGTTAGAGTTCATCTTGAATTGTAAATCGTCATAGTGTTTTGTATGTATGTTGGACACTACTCTACGAACACAACCATCGAGGTTCGAGACCAACCAACCAAAGTCTAAATATGAAAAACTCGAAACGTTATTCGGATGCTTGAATGCAAGTCAAATCTCTATCCGCATCCTTTTGTCTACTGTACTACGGATGGCTTTTCCAAAAAAAACACTCATAATATCAAAGCCAAAACATTATAATTAAATGTGTATCTGTATATATTTTATCTAACCTTACTTTCAAAATCAAAAAATTGAATGAACCTGTATTTTGATTATTATAATTTGATGATTTCGTAGACTTTTTATATTTAATTGTTGCACTCATATTTACCACATATTATATCCAGGGTGCAGGTGCTCACAAAATAATGCAAATCAAATGCTTCCTTTTCTATTTGTGTTCTCAGTTGTTCTACCAATTTGATGCTACCCTGATCAAAAACGTCAATAAATTGTTCCAATATCTTGAAGTGAAATGCCGGCGTGATAATCTTCCGCCGTTTAAACCATTTTGCACCTTTTTTTAAAGAAGTACATATTTTATAATTGCAGAAGTAATGCAAAATCAAACAGACCTCTACTAATAAGTAAGCCCTCATTTAACCAAGGTATCATAGTCTTGTACATTGTGGCCTTGTCATTGAATTTCGTTGTTCCCAGTACAACTTCAATATCCTTCAAATCAATTGTAAAAATATTCAATTCAGTACCAATCCATACTTTGAAAGTATTTCCATAGATTTTAATGTAATCGATCAGCGTAAGGAGATACTCATGAGGTGATTTTCCAATTAAATGAAGACCATGGCCAAAAAGTGGCAGGTTTGGCGGACCCTTAAATGCCTTTGCCAGATGTAGCATTCGAGCAAATTTTAAATGTAAGAAAACACTGATAATCGTAGTCAACTAAGACCATTTTGAAGAACAGTTTAAGAAAAAAATAATTTAAGACGAAATAAGACGACGACGCACGGCGCGAGGTTCAACAATTTATTAATGAAACATATTTTAAGTAATTTTGGTACAAAATAATTCTTTTTCCTATCTCTTAGTTTCTTTGTTTTGGTGAATAGTTATCTTATCTTTCATAGTTTTAACTTCACAGGCAGAGTATTGGATTCATGTTCAAAAAGGAAAACAATCAAAAAATGTTCAAAACGATTAGTTTTGTTTTAGGCCAATACCTTTTTGGTTTGTATGCGATTAGTATAAAGCAATTTCTCATTTGATATAAGCTTCCAACATAAAGTTGTAACATTGCGAATGCATCTCTATAGCTCATTCCTATGTTTTGAGATATAGTACTCCAAAACTAAACCGAACTGAGGGGGTAGTACGTTTCCTAATTAAGCAAAATTCTATTCTTTTAAACTACGAGCACACTCGTGAGCAACTGAATCAAGTCGCACTCTTGCGGTCAAAAAACTCTAGCAAGAAATCTGTAGAGTTCCTTCTTTTTCGGATTTCAGTACCTTAAAGCCATTAGTTTTAGCTTTATAATGAGTGGTCTATGTTATTAAATTGAGTTTTTTTTTTAATTCAGTGGAGAAGGAATCTTAAATGATGAAAAAGGATTTTCTAAAATTTCTTCTATGCATCGGTTCACCGTTGATCTCCCCGCCCCTACCATCAGTTTAAAATGCTCACAAAATCGTGTTTCTCTGAATCCTTTTTGGACTTAACACCAGTAAGGGCCCAAATTTTCAGCGATGTTCTGACAATGAATCGGTAATATTGCTGGTGGACACTTTTTCTTCCGCCGCGCGTCTTCTTTATGAAATTAAATATCTTACAGCCAATTCCTAAAAAAGGCTCCAAAATCTATTTAAAATTCGATCTACTAACTCTCGGTTTATCTTTAAAATTTGATATTTAAAAATATTTAGAACTCGATCATTTCTTTACGTTCTATAACATACACCTCGTGTCCCATGAATAGGGACAAGCTTTTTTCGTTTTTTAAACCCTTAGGTTTTTTGGAAAAACCCAAATGTGGAATAAATGAGGTATGTGTTAAGTTTATAATGCAAACAAAAAATTTGGATTAAGTTAAGAATACAAGTTTTTTGGCGGTTTTTCCGAAGAAGGTCATAAAAAGTACCCGTCTTTTGTGTCAAATGAATGGGGACAAGATCTAAATTTACCTATTAGCGTGTTTTTGGGAACTTAGTACGAGTATTAATAGAATCAAGAAGTATGGGTAAAAGTAAGGGTCCAACCAAGCAGGAAATGTGCCAAATTCGAGCTTACCGGTATCTCGGCAAAACCATCCATTTTATAGCTAGCAAAAAATTAGAAAAAGTTAAAATGTTGAATACAACTACCTCAAGGACCCAGAGAGGTATGGAAAAAATCACAAAGGAAGAGTTAAAAAAGCCACATCATTTCAGAAAAAAGCGGGCGATAGTGAAGACTGCTTCAAATTCAAGGCTTTCCATTAGTAAAATCAAGGCAGAAGCTGGGGTAAGGGGCCAGTTATAGCTATCATTGAAATCGATCCGGAAAAATTTTTGAATCGATATTTGACTGTGTTTTCCTTCGATTAGAAATGAAAATTATATACTGATCAATCGGAAATCACACAAAGAATTTTTTTTTGAGAAAAAAAGTGTAATTACGCATTTATTTTTCTCTAAAAATGTATTTTTCTATTTTTCGGACGGAAATTCATTTTCCTGAACAGCTGATACTTTTATGTTCAAAAGTGAAACGAATCGTTCCACTGATTTGTGTTCCAATTTCACACAATTCCAATGACAGATTTCTGTCAGTAAAATTTTTTCGGTGGCTTTAAATCAGGAAATTTTTTTCAATGACAGAAATTTCTAATGATAGCTATAAACGACCTGCCAAAAAAATTCCAATGTTTGTTTTCAATGATGAAAACCAATGATAGCTATAACTGGAGCCTAAATGCTAGTAGATCAACTGTTGCTCGGGTGATATAGAGGGCGACGCCAACAAATGAAGAAAAAAACACTATAGAATGCTGCACGCAAGAGCCAACGCCTTAATTTGGCAACAAATCACATCTGGTGGAATCGAGCTTCGTCTTTTCCGATGAAAAAAAAATTAATTTGGACAAACCACAGAAAAGGAGGCGGTGTAATAGTATGGGGAGCAATCACCTTGTCAGTTTTGCTCTATCGGTAAAGAATTTTGTCATTCATTTCAGTTTATTAAATAAATTGTCGATTTTAATTAATTTTCACTTTTATTTTGCTGTAAACCAAAGTCGAATTTCTCGCTGTGACCAGACCTACATATGTCATTATTGATTTATGTAATATCTGCAGTTATTCTAACTTGAAACATTGAACTTAAGGTCACAGAAATTGAAACAGGGTCTATGGACCTTATACCTTCCATAGAATTAAAGTTACCGTGGCGTTGTCCGTTGTTGGCAAAATATTAATGAGAGTAACACGGATTTTACTCTGGAATATAATTTTCATTGAAACTTGTATGTCGGTTTTCAACACAAAGTAGGTATAACTAAACTAACATAATGGCTTCTTAAAAGCACATAATGTCCACACAGACGAATTGTCTTCTTTATAGTTTCTTATCGGTTTTTGTTTCTTGACAAATTGCCCACAGTTTTTATGTTCTTTTGTGTATATCATGTGTATATTTTAGTCTGAAAGTTACCGTGAGCTAGACTTGTCAGTATCCATAGCTGTATTTTCTAACAGTTTATTATTATTGCACATTAAAAAAAAAACAATATTACTTGATCATTAAATCGTTGAAAGAATTAAAAACATTGCTAAAAATTTTGATATCCTAGACCCTTAATTTTGAAGTTTTAAAGTTTTACCTAAGACTGAGTTCTAACGCTCGAGAACTTGAAGAAGAAATGAATTAGAACTCAACTCAGAACTTTAAATAAACCGAGTTTAAAAGACTAGAACTTTGTCAAGGGATTGGCCGTTAGTAGTTTTAAACTTGTTTTTATTTTTCTTTAACAAAGTTATTAAAGCAATTAAAATTAAACATTTTTCTGAAATAACTTCTACTTTTAGAGTAAGTACATACGACACAGTTTTGAATTGTATGTAACTTTGTTATCAAATCATACATTTATTTTTATTTATTTTTTATATAATTTTAAGACAGAAATTGAAGGTTCTATTATTATCGATAGCGATTTAATATTAAAGAGCAAAACCAAAAAATTTAAGGAAAGATTATTAGAAATATTGGACGTTTGGTTGACTAAAGTAATTCGCTAAAAATTCTAAGGAAAATAAACAAAAAATTGTGCTTTAAATTTAAATACATTATGTTCGCTTAGTCTTGAATCATATTTTCTTCATTCTAATGATAATTTCTTAAGTAGGCGTGAAGTATTTTTATCAATTCAAAAATTCTAGGTTTTAAGAAAAAGTAGAATTTGCTGAAGAAAATATTTTTTTCCCGTAGAATACAACCCTTCGATAAAGAAAACTATATATTAAAGTAATCACAAAGCCTTGGTACGAGTATTAGTTTTTAACATTGAATTATTCTATGTTTACTTGGTACTTAATGACATTGAAAACATTTACAATTGATAAGGGGAATTTGTGCCCTTTTTCGATTAGATTATAACAAATGGAATCATTAAAATAAAAAAGTAGAATTAAACACAAACAGAATCAGCTGTTTAAAGATAAAAATGCTGACTCGTTACAACTATTAAAAATCAGCTCATATTTTAGAAGACCATTCTTTGAAGATTTAGATAAGAGACTAGTTTCGGGGTGTAGACTTACTTAGATGGTTCATCTAGTAGTTTCGTTTTAAATAAATCATAATTTAGCACTCAAAACTGTTTTTGTCTAGCCTTTTCCTGATATACAGTGGAACAAATCTAAAAGGCAATGTACGAGTGCTTGTCTGGTTGACTTGGAGAAGGACTTCGACACCGTATGGTTAAAGGGTCTGTATCTAAAGTTAAACAGACTTGGCATAAGTAAACCACTGTTGTATATGCTTTATGACATGCTTAATGGCAATGTAACATCTACCAAAATCTTTGATATTAAAAATGGTTTTGAACAGGGAGCGGTTAACTCGCCGATCTTATTCAGCATTTACACCAGTGATCTGATAGCAAGTCTGACTCAGGCAGTAGCGTGCGCCGACGACCTAATTGCGTTCAGAACGGCCCCAAAAATTGAGGTTATCAAGACACTTTTGCAGAGTGACTTTGACAAGATTCAGCAATATTGCGATGACTGGAAGTTGAAAATCAACTTTCAGAAATGCGAAACTATTCTGATCAGGACTTCGCTGTATGGAGCCCCAAGGGATAGGAGAAAGAACAGGAAAAGTCTAGTGATCGTTGGACCAAATCCACAGCCACTGGCGAATAAAAGTGTAGTAAAGTACATTGGCATCTGGTTTTATCAGTACTTGTATTTCGACAGACACATGAGTGCTGATGCTCTGACCAGAGCTAGGGGAGTCTTTGCCTTGACAAAACGGTTGTTTTTTAGCATCCGTCTTAACAGCAGGGTGAAGGTGATTTGCTACATGGCCCTTATACGGCCGATGATGGCCTATGGGTGCCCGGTATGGTTCAACGTTGCCAAATCTCAAATGGAAAAGATTTGGGTGTTGGAGACACAATGTCTCCGACGTTGCCTTGGACTACACAGAACACCAGAGTCGGAGTACAAACATTACTATTCCAACCAGGTTCTATACAACAGAGCCAACATAAACACAATAGATAATTTCTTGCTGAAGCTTGGTAGGGGTCACATTGCGAGAGCGATGTCGTCGACTAACAGCTTAATTTTTGGGGCTTACTACCACAACAATAAGTACTACGAAAGTGCACGTTTAAGTGCAGGAGATTGTCATTTAAAGTTGTCTTGGGCGTTTGGTCTTGGCCGGCTTACATAGGTTTAAGGATTAGGTTAGGGACACCAGGGTTGCTGTTCTAGTTTTCAAGTAGTTTTAAGTTATTTTAAGTAGTATTATTGGTTTTGGTTAGTTTTCAGTAGCCTAAGTATTATAATGGGTTTCGGTTTTTTTATTTCATTTTCTTTTTCTAATTTTCTTGGTTTTAGATTAAGTTATTGTTATATAGTATTAACATTGTTTTTAGGCCGAAAGGCAGTAGTTAGTAGTATAGGGCCAGTAAGATATTTTTTAGATCTTACATGAGCTTGAATTCGACAACGTTTTTTGACAAAAAAGTGCTTCATCTACGAATTGGCCAGAAGCTAATGCATCCACAGATAGTAACAGTTAGGTTCTGATTGTATAGTTGTGGTATCATTGGACTATGAAATCTGAAGACAAGGTTTTGGACAACGATTGTTACAGAGCCATGTTAACCGACACTCATTTCAATATTCGACGACTAAATGATTCGCCGAGAATGTAACTTATTTGGTCTTAGATTCAAGCAAAAAGGCACAATGGTCAATAGACCTATTCGTGGACCATCAACGTCAGCAACAACGCCAAAACATGTGCCTCAAGTTGAAAATTATATTATTCATAATTTTAGTGGGCGGGGTATTCGGGCCTTATTTTTTTTTAACCAAGGTGAGACACTGCTCCGGTGTATTGCCGTATGATTGATGAGTTTCTGTTACTGCAATTGCAGCTTTATACAGGGTACAGTAACCGAATGCAATTTTAACAGAACGGCACCAATCCACACACAGCTAAGGATGGAAAAGCTAAGGACAATTTTTCCAAATAAACTGATTAGCAAGAACGGAGACATTCCACTGCCGCCTCGGTCGCTGGGACTTTCTTTTTGGAGATAACTAAAACCAAAGGCTTACAATATCAATCTCCGGACAGTTCAGGTATTGCAGGAAAATATTTGCCCTGAAATTTAAAGCATTACTTCAGCTCTTTGTCGTCGCGTAATCGAAAAATGTAAGTGTGCATTTTGTTACATTTTTAACACACATTTTTAAATGGTTCAAATTCTAAACAAGTTTCAGGTATGTACAGACTCGTACATCAACGAACATTCATTTTGATAATTACAAAATTTATCATAATAGAATAAATAATAAACAATAAAACAACATTTTAGATGAAAAACTGTCACTTTCGTATCGTGACTTATTTTAAAACCGGAGATGAACAATTAATAGTTAATATAACTACTTATTACTTGAAATTACTAATCTAAAATGCAAGTAAAAATATATAATTACTTTATCGAAACATGCACGCATTGTATAATAATTTTAAAAATCAATCAATAAGATTATTATACGCTTTGTGTCATGCTTCAGCTGACACCAGACTGATAAGAATTGTTATTTTTTCGTCTAAGACTAAATGCAGTAACAATATCAATTTGATGTTCTTATGTTTTTACATTTATATTACAAAATTGTTAAATTGTTAACAAAAATTCATTCACTCGATTTTGTTTCAGAATGAAAATAATATTATTTCATAACAATATTCCAATGCACTGACCAATTTAATTTTGTATAAGTCAATGTTCTTCTGTTTTTTCTTAATTCAGTCTTAATATTGAATCAAATGATTTCCGTATTAAAAAGTTTTAGTCAAATTTAATCACTAAATTCCAATAAGAGGTTTCATTTTAAATATTGAAACAAACAATTATTTCTAAAAAAATCAATAAATGGTTTTCATGAAACTTTCCATGACATATTCGCACAATTGCGGATGTACAATGTACATATGCGATATGGAAGAAATAATATAAACTGGCATCGTCTTAATAATAATTTATTGCTTAAAGGCATCAATTTGTTTAAAAATATAATTACGAGAAGTAATGAAAAATAATTAGAACTATGTTGTTTCATCATGGACAAAATAATAGAAACAAAATTGAAGTAGTACTTTTTTGTAGCGAGAAAGTAACTTAACGGTAAAAGTGTTTCAAATTCTTTTAGTATTTTGTAGTGGCACCCTTATTTTTAATAACTGCTTCCATTCTTCGCCCCATCGAATTCACCAAATTGACACACATGTCTCTACGGGCGGGTACAGAGTACCACTCCCTTTGAATTTTCTGTCACAGTTCGTCTTAATTTTTTGCTTTGCTATCCTTTCTTCGATCCTTCGCTTTAGGATACCCCATAAGTGCTCAATTGGGCTTAGGTCGGAGGATTGTGATGGCCATTCTATAAATTTGATTTTTTTGGCTAGAAATAGTTTTTATCCAATTTGGAGGTGTGCTTCGAGTCATTTTCCTGCATGAATTCATTGTATATTGTAGTGTATTTGTGTAATATATCAAAGAAAAGTATATTTAATAATTTATATTTTGTTGATTAAGGACATCAAGGAATATTTCTTAAGAAAGGGTTTTTTAATTGGCGCGGGTAGATTTTGGAGCCCCGTGTCGGACATTTTGTTTTGGTGACATCTGTCAAATCTTTTGTTTATTATTCAGTTGGTTATGCCAAATCATCACGGCAAGTTACACGATTGAACAGCACGTTCAAATGATAAAACTGTTATTATCAAAATGATTGTTAGTTATCGCAAAAGTTGTGTGTGTTCCTCCCATTTTAAGGTAGACGTAGTGGCCCTTCACAGTCGACTCTTCAAAGTCTGGTGGCCAAATTTGAGACGACTGCTTCAGTAAACAATCAGCTAAAACCCGTACGTTCAAGGAACGCAAGTTCGGCCGAGAACATCGCGCGGTCCGTGAAAGTGTACAGCAGAACCCGAGGCAGTCTATTCCTCGCCGTGCACAAGAACTCGGCCTTTTGCAGACTTCAACTTGACAAATTTTGCGTCGGGACTTGGGCCTACACCCGTACAAGATCCAACTAACCCAGGAGCTCAAAGTTAATGACCATAGACGACGCCGTTTGTTCGCTGACTTGGCTTTGAATCGTTTGGAAGAGGACCCCAATTTTGAACGAAAAATCATCTTTAGTGACGAGCCGCATTTTTGGATGAATGCCTGTATTAACAAGCAAAATTGCCGTATATAAGAGGACACCAACCCACGCGAGGTTCACCAGGTGATAATGCATCCTCAAAAAGTTACCGGTGTGGATTTTGGGCCGGCGGCGCGGCGGTGTAATTCGTAAAAACATGAGGAATTCTTCCTCTGCCTCGGTTCCTCTTTAGAGAAAGCAAATCTCTTTGTTAGGCAGTTCGCCGCCAATTCAACGCTGCCAGTGAGTGTCATGACTCCGCCTGTACTTTGCACTCGTTCTGTGGCGAGAGTCCTAAAAGATCTTAATATACATAAATCCGCTGTTCCGGATGGTATCCCCGCTGTTGTTCTGAAGCGGTGTTCTTCAACGCTGGCAAAACCACTGCGTAAGCTTTTTTATCTGTAATACTGCTTAGGTCTCGTTCCCAGCGGATAGAAAACAGCATTTGTTCAGCCCATTCCAAAAAAAGGAGATTCTTCTTCACCCTCTAATTACCGACCGATTGCACTTACGTCCCTTCTTTCCAAGGTCATGGAAACGCTGATTAATTATCAGCTCAAGAAATATCTTGAAGATCGAAAGTTTCTTAATGACCGACAATACGGCTTTCGCAGCAATAGGTCCACTGGTGATCTCATGGTTCATCTCACCGAACAGTCGAACAAATCTTTACATCGCATTTGATAGGGTTTGGCATCAGACCCTCTTATCGAAAATGCGTGCTTTCGGCTTTCTTGAATCCCTTCTTCATTGCATTAGTAATTATCTTTCGGATCGTTCAATACAAGTAGTATGGGATGGATTCAAGTCTGAAAACCACAAAATAAATGCTGGTTTGTCCCAGGGCTCTGTTTTATCTCCCACACTCTTTCTCATTTTTATTAATGATCTTCTGTCTGCAACTTCTAATCCAATACATTGTTTGGCTGACGATAGTACTCTTAGCTTTTCATATTCGTTTTCAGAATCACATCCCTCTTCTTCGGATGTGGAACTGCAACGACAAAATATGATAAGCTCATTAAATTCCGACCTAAACAGCATTGTACAATGGGGAATAAAAAACCGCGTGGAATTCAATGCGAAATCGAAAACTCAATGCTGTCTTGTATAGTTAAAGCGAGATACATGGATATACCCCTCTTACCATTATCCATGGATGGCACTTGCATCGATCTCTTGCGGAACGATCACATAAGCGATGTCGCCAAAAATGCCGCAAGATGTTTGGGTTTTCTAAGACGATGCAAGAAGTTTTTCTCCCCTTCTGATCTGTCTGTGATCTACAAGATTTATATCTATACTGGGCTGGTGCTCCTGCAACTTACTTAAGCCTTTTGGACCGTATTGAACGTAGAGCTTTTAGATTGATTGGTGGTAATACCATCATACAATTATTTACGTCGCTTGAACATCGTCTTAAAGTTTCTTGTCTCAGCCTCTTTTACCGTTATTTTAACGGTTTATGCTCTAGATAAATAGCCAGTTGCATTCCTCCCCTTAAAAAGTTCAACCGTAATACTCGCGCTTCTAGGAATGCTAATCAGTATACCCACGATCCCATTATACGCAATTATAAAAAAAAATTCCTCTTCCGTAAATGGAGGCAAGACTGAATTTAAGAGGTGTACATAATCCACAGCGCACATCTTATCTTTTAACCAAAATATTGTGAACTACACCAGAGGCTAAAAGGAACTCCCAAATGATTATATTTCCACCACCGGTGTTTTATTGTCTTCTTTTTGTATTTTGGGTAAAATTCGTTTTTTATTGGCCTTCTCACGTATATTTTTCTATCAGAAGCACACAAATTAATCTTTGTTCCATCCGACCACAAAACGTTATTCCAATTAGAACGATTCAGAAGTTTGTAAAAGCAAGTCTTTGTATAATGTTTTTCTTGCTCAAACACGGCACTTTTTTTGAGTTCTCTTGAAGAAAGAAGTTTTCTTTTTGCATATTATTATCAATAGTGTCTCAAAACGTTGAAAAAGTTTAAGGTTTTTGCAATTTCAGCTATAGCTTTTCAGCTTGTCTTAGTTTTCATTACTTCACGTTCAAAATAAGTATACTGTAACCAACTATATTTATTAACTTCCCATAGGAAGTTATTGTAATGGGTCCGATTTGTCAAATTGAAAATTTTGACATTTTTCGACGTTTCAAGGTCCCTAGAGTCGAAATAAAAGATTTTTAGAAAGATGTATGTGCGTGCGTGTGCACGTACGTCCGTCAAAAAAACTGAAAACAAAAATTTGTCACCTCGAAAATTTTACGACTAAAATATTATTTCATCTCCAAAACAATTTTGTGCAACGAAAAATAATGTTTTTGTCATCTCATAAAATTTTGTGAAAAATCTAATTGACAGTTTTTTTATAAAAAATAAAAACCTAAGAAAAACATTACTCAAAGTTAGTAAAAATTGAATTTCCACTCAAATATCTTTTCCAAAACTTGAGATTATGGCTTCAATCTTATTTTATCTTATAAGAAATATTATTTTCAACATTCGGAAAAATTTTGAAAAAAATCGAATTAACAGTTTTTTTTACAAAAAATTAAAAACCTAAAAAAAATTAACAAAAGTTGGTAAAAATTGATTTTCGACTCTAAGATCTTTTCAAAACTTTGAGATATTTGCTTTAAACTACTTTTATCTTTTAAAATATATTGTTTTTAACATTTAGTAAAATTTTGAAAAAAATCGAATTGACAGTTTTTTTTACAAAAAATTAAAAACCTAAAAAAAAACAATACTAAAACTTGGTAAAAATTTACTTTCGACTCAAATAGCTTTTCAAAAATTAAAAATATTGGCTTCAAATTATTTTATTTCACAGAAAATATTATTTTCGATATTCAATGAAATAAAATCTACAAAAAATAGTACGCAAATTTGGTAAAAATTGATACACATACACAAACTTTTAAGCAAGACAAATCGACAGACGGGATGGGAAGTTATCAGTGTGGGTCGCATTCCAGCCTGTTTTTTACAAATGCCTTTTAAAAATTTTGTTTAGTATCGAAAATAAAACATCTGAAAAACTAATAAACAAACTCAAAATGGCCATTTGCATGCAAAAAACTGATTCTCAATTTCTCAGTTGAAGTAGCTTGTTTCTACTATTTTTTCTAAGCGAAATCATCATTGACCTTAAACTTTTTTACGTTAAGTGAGAACAAAAAGTTGTTTTCATGAACAAATTTTACCATTTGAGAGCATTTTTATGTACGATTAAAATATAGAAAGATTTACGATAAAATACTTAATTGTTGAAAAATATTGTGCATTTGTTTCTATTATTTTTTCCAACATTTGAATGAATTTCACTTCACTAGTTTCATCTCTAAGGTCCTTAAACAATTTTGCAGCTTTGACTAGATCATCCAAGTCACCACCGTCATAGGCTCGACAACCGAGGTCAGGTCTCATAAAACAAGTCTTTTTCATTTATCCACATCGCGATCCGACGCAACGCCATCGCCATCCAGATGCACACCCCAAAACTGCTATTCATTTGGGCCCAAGGTAAAAAGTGTTAAGGTGTGGAATAGCAAGATCTCGCTACTCCACAATTTAGACTTTTATACGCGGGATAGCTACTTATAGAAACTTTGTATATTTTTATGGTATATTATGAGAAACCAATTTAAATACACACATAGTTCTAAGAAAAGTCAATCTTATAAAGATAAAGGTTTGCTATTATGTTTTAAAAATGATTTCGAGAATTCCAATTTTCGACCACTTTTTGTCGTAGGGAGCCACGATGTCAGTAATAACACGACGAATATTCTCTTCCAAGGCGTCAATCGCCTCTAGTTTATCTGCGTAGACAAGCGACCTTACATAACCACCCAAAAAATAGTCCAGCCAGCGCAGCGGTGTTAAATCGTGCGATTTTGGAGACCACGCCACATGCCCACGTGACGCGAACCGAAACATTATTTTGGTAGTACATTTGTACGATTTGCAAACGATGTTTAGGAGTAAGTGTATTCATTATGAAATGGCAAACCAAATTGAGCGTACAACAAGTGACAGCTGTCATAAAGACCAACTAAATAACAAGTAGGTATTGCCAGATTTAAGACCCCACGTCTAAAGAGCCTTGCACATGAGAGCGAACAACGAATGAACGAATGGACGAACAAACATGATTTACACATTTCTAAAAGTCAATTTCAAACAAAAACACATTGAAATTATACGAAACCAATTGACACTAATGTTAGGATAATAAAATTTGCATTTTGTTCTCTAAAACAAGAAAATTTTGTAAAAACAATTTGGTAGTAACGAATTGCAGTGTGGTTGCTACGAACTGTCAAACTCTATTCGCGTTCCACATGCCATCCACGCTACAACGAATAAATTGTTCGCGCGCAACTTAACCTCAAAATTATATCACTCTTGTTTTGTTTTTTGTGTGAAAGATCATGGCTGAAGAAAATATGGAGAAAAAGGTAATTCAATTGTCGCTGTCTGCGACTAGAAATAATGCTCATGTGAAAATATGCGAACATCCACAGTTCGCAGTTCGTAATTCGTAGCTCATGTGCAAGACGCTTAAAACTAAAACACCCGTTATTACAGATTTATATAAGGGACCGATTCAAAATTTCAAATTGTTGACACTTTATAAATTTACATTTATATAAAACATACATATTTGACAGATATACATTTAATCGTGTAGGATGTCCTCAAAAATTAACATACTAACTAAATAATAAATACAAAACTTAAACCATTTTCAAAATGCATATGTACATACATATGTTTAAAACGGACATACCAGAAATAACATCCATCGTATATCTATTAACTGGCTGATATAGCTCAAATGAACCTTGCTTCATTAGCTTTTTCAAAACATCACACAGAATTTGACCTTGTTTTTCAAAAATTGTTGTATATTGTTCAAGAATAGTAAAGTGAAAGGCTGGGGTTATAATTTTTCTACGGGTGAACCATTTTTTGTCTGAAATAAACCTTTTGTTATTATTCATATCAATCACTACATCAAAAAATTTAGCTTCTTTAACTAACCTTTGCTAACAAGTAATCCTTCATTTAACCAAGGCCTCATTACATCGTAAGGAGAGCCTTTGTTTATGAACTTATTGCCACTCACAATAACTTTAATGTCTTCGCTGTTTTGAAAAAACACATTCAATTCCTTTCCGATCCACACGCGGTATGTGTCGCCATAGTTTACGAGAAATTCCCCTAAAATTTGCAAATTCTTTTCCACCGGGGTGTTTATGAAATATTGGGCGTTCCCGAGTAATGGCCAGTTTGGTGGACCCGGAATACGGTTTCCAGCTTTTGTAAATGCAGCATATTTTAATTGATAAAATATAAACGCGAAAGAAATTATCACGATAAGAAAAATCAAAAAGAACATCCTATATAACTTTAGTTTTGAGTCTCAGTGATCTGTTAACTTCGCACAGACGAAACGTAATGAAAACACGATGTGGATCTACTCCAGTGACTGTGAACAACAAGCAAATGTGGAGTGGGTTTCCTTGGACTTAAAATTCAAAGCGTCAAAGCTCATCAGTGACTATCAAGGGGTTAGGTATATTATACTTTATTATCTTTTTCAAGTAAAGCAGCAAAGCTTATTACTCATTCCCTGAATACAACATTATTTTTATTTACAACTTATTTTCTACTATGTGCAGGTTTAATATGGCAAGTTTTGTATTCGCTAAAATAAAAATACTCAATTTTAAATGAAACTTGCAATTGCTACGGGCGGCGCGGCGGCGGCCGGCGGCGGACAGCGAAGAGGCTACAAAAATATTCTCAAAATATAGTCTCTCTCTAAAGCTCTCTTAGAACTTACAGGCTTAACTGATAGTTAAAGTGACTTAAAAATTGATAGAATTTGTTGATGTTTTATTTTTACATTATGGACTTTCTTAATATCGTCTAACGAAATATTCAGTTAATGCACGAGTAAGTTTGTGCAACACTGCTGTGCACTTTATTTCAAACTTCTTTTTATACATACTCGTAAAAGCAGTTAATATTTTAGAGGAACATCAAAAAACTCGAGTTGTAAAATGCTTGATTTTTAATTGCGATGTACTGATATCATAAAATCCATTTTCGGCCTTGATGGTTAAGCAAATTATAGGGTAAACAGCTTGGGTTTGCTAGTGTTTTTTTTAAATATATTCTGCTACCAGAACTGAAGAAAAAAGAATATAAGACTTGCATTTATGGTGAAAGCTTATAATGTGGGTAAGAATGAGCTTTGTGGAAATATAGAGTAGCATAATTTATAAAAAAAAGAGGCTGTGATGCGATCCACACTGATAACTTCCCATCCCTTCTAGATTTGTCTTGCTTAAAAGTTTGTAGGTTTTCGTGTATTAAAAATTACCAACCACATTTTGCGTATGATGAAATAGTTTGATTTCGAAATCTATTTTTGTTAACGAGATTCTTAGTCGAAAAACACTTTTTAATAATTTTAGGAGCATTTCTTAAAAAAATTTATTTCTTATATAATCAAATACAAATTGGATGAAATAAATTAATTTAAAGTCAACATTTTCTATTGTTCACGAGATATCGAGAACCGAACACCAATATTTACCAAATTTGCGTACTATTTTTGTGATTTTAACTAAAAATTTACTGAATGTCAAAAACAATATTTTCTGTGAGATAAAATAAGTTTGAAGCCAAAATTTTTAATTTTTTAAAAAATATTTGAGTCGAAAAAATATTGTTACCAAGTTTTAGTATTGTGTTTTTTTAGGTTTTTATTTTTTGTAAGAAAACTGTCAATTTGATTTTTCTCAAAATTTTACTGAATGTGGAAAACAATATTTTTTTAAAAATAAAACTCGTTTAAGGCCAATGTTTCAAATTTTTGAAAAGATAATTGAATCGAAAATCAATTTTTACCAACTTTTATTAATGTTTTTTTTTTGAGGTTTTTATATTTTGTAAAAAAATCTGTCTATTCGATTTTTCTCAAATTTTTTTCAGAACGTTCAAATAAATAATTCTTTTAAGATAAAACTAGTTTGAAGCCAAAATATCAAATTTTTAAAAAAAAGATATTCGAGTCGAAAATCAATTTTTACCAACTTTAGGTAATGTTTTTTTAGGTTTTTATTTTTTAGAAAAAAAAACTGTCCATTCGATTTTTCTCAAAATGTTACTGTATGTTGAAAACAATATTTCTTATAAGATAAAATTAGTTGCAAGTCATAATCTCAAATTTTCGAAAAGATATTTAAGTCTAAATTCAATATTTACCGACTTTGAGTAATGTTTTTTTTTTTAGGTTTTTATCTACACTAATATTATAAAGAGGAAAGACTTGTATTTTTGTATGTAACGAATAAACTCAAAAAATACTGAACCGATTTTAATAATTCTTTTTTCATTAGAAAGCTACATTATCACTGAGTAACATAGGCTATATTTAGTACTAGATTACTATAGAAATCTTTAGAAATTCCTATTAAAAAATTAGCCATAAAATGTCTTTCATCGCATACGCTGCGAAGAGTATTAATGATAGGTCAAAAAATGTTTTATAATTTAGTGATTCATGGTCGTTTTGATTAGCATGCTTATAACTTAAATATCTGTACCTATTTATGTTTACCCGTGCGAAGCCAATTCAATCAATCAATTCGATTTTTATCAAAATTTTAACAGATGTTTTTCGAGGTGACAAATATTTTTTTTTTCAGTTTTTTTTTTTTGATTTATAAAAAAAAAACGTTAATTGTATTTATGTATCACGTTACAGTACATAATATAAAATTTAATTCAAGTCTCTAGCGTTATTGGTTCGTGAGATATTTAGGGTTAACCAACATTTTCACCTTTTTTTAAATTGCTATAGTAAAAAAACTGCCCACGCAATTTTTTTGCGAGTCCTTTCTGCATCTTTCTGCATTATTATCTGCATTACAAAATGTATTTGAAGTCGATGTCTCTACTGGTTCTTGAGATATGGACGACGAACAAAACTTCCCCAACGTATGTACATACGTACGAACAGAAATCTTTCTAAAAACCTTTTATTTAGACTCTAATGACCTTGAAACGTCGAGAAATGTCAAAATTTTCAATTTGACAAATCGGACCGATTACAATAACTTCATATGGGAAGTTAATAAATACTAAAAAGAAAACTGAGATGTGCTGATATCTTCCTTTACAAACTTGCACCTGGCTCTTTATTGTACTAAGGTAAAGAGTTTCAAAACGCATGCAATTAATAAAAATGGCCGACAAAATTACGTTTTTTTTAAGCTGTACAAGCAAATGAATACTTTTTCAAAGTTTTCAACGGGTTTAGATGTCCTGAATTCAATTCTCGCCTTTAAATTTCTCACCAGATGAGGTTTTTTAAAAACACAACTTTAAAATTAATAAAAAGAACCAAAAAGTTCTTAACACTAAGTTAAAAAACAAAACATATTCTGTAATGAATTGCATGATGATTATGCAAAGTACTGTATCTTAATCTTCTAGATAAAGTTTAAATCATTTAAGTATCTCACTTAGTTCTTATAATTTCTCATTAGTTGTGAGATGACTTATGTTCCTTTATTTGACTCTATCTGAAGTTTTGAAAAACCTTAAATGTAATTCCTTTATGTTTTTAAATAATTTAAGCTACACATAGTCCAAAAAGTATATGTTCTCAAACTCGGAAATACCCATTTTCAAAATTATTTATAGTTTGTTTAATATTTTCCAAAAACTGGATTTTATAATCCCAGGACTACGAATTCGTAATAAGATCAAAAATTGCTTTCATACCGTTTTGCTGTTTAAAACCGTTTTAGCATAAATGCTTTAGCGATCTTTAAAGGTTAATGTGGGGCAGGTGAAGACTTGCAGCTAATTAGGATTTTTGTTTTGAAAAATAAGAAAGATACTGAACATTTTGAAACGGAATATTACCCGTGTTTTATTGGAAAATCTATCCATAGTATAGTTGGATTTTACACGATTAACAAAAACAATATCCATAGTATGAATAACACCGATAAAAGTTAGAGTAGAATCTTACTATGGATAGGTTTTTGACTATTATACGAGTCTCGAATGGATCTTATGTGATTTCGTTCTCAAATGTTGTACGATTGATATTGCATTTGTATCTCGGTGGCGGCTGTGTTCATTGAGTAGTTGTGCATTTGGAATCATGTGTGTTTTCCATTGGGGAAAAAATCAATATATTACTGTTGATATTATTTAGTTTTGTTAGTGAAAATGGATAAACTGGGCTTATTTTGTAAGAGAAAACAATAGAAAAGATAATTAAGTTTTGCTATGTTTCCACCAAAGGTTTATCTCAGTTTAGATTAAATAAATCTTTTTGGTGTTTCCACCGCACAAGAAGATTTAAAAATGATAAAGTTTGACAGCACTTTCTGAAATGCAAATGGTGTTTCGATGTTTCTTATGAAGTGCAAGTGAGATAGTTTGATTCGTGTTAAACAATGAAAAACTGAATAGTTCAGCACCATATAAGAATATGCTACCTACTCCACATATATTCGCATTTAAAGTTTGAACATGCATTTTTGCCCATAACTTTTTGTAAAATTGGTCTTACTCAAAGATAGGCACAGCAATGGAAAGGGAATGATTCCTAGATAACAACTCTGAAATTTCAGCCCTCTAGGCGGTTTTTCTTCACAAATTTTGAATCGACTCCGATCCCCGACCGCAATCGAGGCAAATCAAGCTCATTTCAATCGATTCAGGTATATAAAGAATTTAGGCGAGCTTCAAGCTCACTTCAACACCACATGTTAATGTGTAGTCTACGAACAAACCCCCTTCTTGAAGTTTTTATTTTTTTTCAAATTGTTTGGTTAAAACTTTGAAATCAACTATCACATTACACAGACGTATTTTCTTGATTTTGATAGTCAACTATCAAAAATCAGCTTACACGATTTCACCCCTGGTCTGAATTTCGCTATTTTTTTTTGGAATTTTTTGATAAATTATTCTGGCAAATATTCAATTGTATCAACTTTCAAATATAAAAACCGGACTACTGCGGATCGTTCTTTTGGTATTTTCTCACTGTACTATATATGGAATACGAATAAAAAGGCAACTTAATATGCAGGTAACATCAAAACGATTTACTGTCATTAAAAAAGGTTATAAGTTAATTTTGTAAGTGATTTTAATCTGTACGATTAATTAATTGTGCAGTCATAATCAAAAAAGCATTTCATCAAACTCTGATGTGTATAAAAAAGGCTGTTGATCTTTTAACGATCTTAATGACAAGTTCGTAATTTAAATTTTGTGTGGTGTTAAATAGCCATTAATCAAGCAATTTATATTATTATTAAGTGATGAGTAAATCAAACATGAATCCCCTGTAAACCGTATTTGCGCTAATTTACTTAACTAAGTTAGTGATAGTTACTTTCGCTGTCGGGATGACAAAATTAAAATAGACGCGGTGTATCGGTTCAGATTTTTGTTTATCAAATATTCGGAATGAGAAACAGGAAAAGTTAAATAAATAAATTAGGTGGCGCAACAGTCCATTGAAAACTAGGGCCTAGTGACTTACGACTCTCAACCATTCCTGTTTGCGAGTACTGTTGTCAGGGATTGAGGGGACCTTCAGTTTTTAGCCGAATCCGAACGGCCGATTTGAGAAAGCACTTTTCATGACAAGAATTACTCTTGGGGAAGTTGTCAATTCCTCGTAATAGGCAGTACCCGTGAAAAAATTTAGATGGCACAGGCAGGGATCAAACCCAAGATCTCGAGCATGACAGTCCAACGCACTAATCATCATGCCATGGGCACTACTGAAGTTAGATGAGTTAACAATTCAAAAACATACGACTTACGAAAAAAGTATTTTTGGTGTGTCTTCAAATAGGGAGTGAGTTGAAGTACTGTTTTTCAGAATTCTGTTTGATCAAAATTCTGTTCTCCAAGTTTGTTTTTCAAAACACTGTAAGTTTAGAATACTGTATACCAAAATACTGTGCAAACAAAACACTGTATGTCATTATACTGTATATCCGAATTTCTCACCACAAAATACTGTATACTTACTTACAAAGTGTCATCTGTAGAAAGAAGCCAGCACTTAATTTAATGTATTATTTGTTTTTTGAAAACCAGAACAAATGTTGTAACCAAATTTAATAAAAAGGCAAATAGAAGAAGCAAAACGCTATTTAAAAAAAAAAAACAAAAATTTATATGGTCATGAAAAAAGTTACTTTAAACTTTAAGGGATCACACACATTTCAAGTTTACTTGTTTTAAAAATTCTGTACTTCAAATTGATGTAGTATGAAAACGAAAAATAATTTTGAGGCACTTTTTTCATTATCAAAACTAATGTTCTTTTTCAGAATATTTACAGAATTTTGAAAGGTAGCATTTTGTTCATACAGAATTTTGTAATACATGATTTTGGCATATGTACATATAATACTTAAATACCATTTATGAAAGCTTGGGGAAAATTTCTAAAACTTTAACCAAATAATAATAACAATATTTTGTAAATGATTTGAAGTCAATATCATTCTTTGTTCTCATAAAACTTAAATAGAAAACCACTTCTTATCAGTTTTTGTAGGTTTTTATGTTTTGTAAAAAATGTTGTCAGTTGAATTTCATTAAAAAATTTACTAAAATTTACTGTTTTTGTCTAGTAAATTTTTAGTCGGAAGCCAAGTATTTTTCCCATAGGAAGTTATTGTAATCAGTCTGATTTGTCTAATTGAAAATGTTGACATTTCTCGACGTTTCAAGGTCCTTAGAATCTAAATAAAAGGTTTTTAGAAAGATTTCTGTGAGTGCCTGTATACGTGTGTTCGTTCGTCCGTACTTTGGGGAAGCTTTTTTCGTCGTCCATATCTCAAGAACCAGTAGAGACATGGACTTCATACTACAATACATTTTGTTGTATAGATAATAATATAGCAAGATGCAGAAAGGACTCTCAAAAAAATCGGGTGGGTGGTTTTTTTTTTTAATAGCTATTTAAAAAAGTATTGAAAATGTTGGTTAACCCAAAACATCTCACGAACCAATAACGTTACCGAGTTGAATTATTTTTTACATTATAAAGGGTGTCCCAAAATTAACGCAAGATTTGAATTAAATAGAAAACGCCGTTTTTAGTCTTTTGATAGTTATATTTTTATTGACTCGTAAAGTACATAGGATAGGGTTATGTATGGAATAACACATCGGACAAATGGCCTCCACGGCTTTGCATGCACATGCGCACTCTTTTGTTGAAATTTTCCATGACCATTCTGATAAATGTGGCTGAATTTCGTTGATGCAGCGTTGAATCTCCTCCTTTAATGCACGGGTGGTTGTGGGCTTGTTGACATAGACTTGTGATTTCAAATAACCCCATAAAAAGAAGTCTAATGGTGTTAAATCACACGATCTAGGAGGCCAATTTTGATCACCGAAACGAGAGAGTACACGACCTGGAAATGTCTCATGCAGTAATTGAATTGTTTCACGGGCTGTATGACATGTGGCACCGTCTTGTTGAAACCACATATTGCACACATCAATATCATCCAATTTTGGCAGAAAGAACCGTGTAATCATGTCGCGATATCGAGCACCAGTAACAGTCACTGCTTGACCAGCATCATTTTCAAAAAAATATGGCCCAATTATGCCGCCAGCCCAAAATCCACACGTTGTGGATGCATTTGTTTTTCGACAATCACATGTGGGTTCTCCGAACCCCAAATGCGGCAATTTTGGCGATTGACAAAGCCATCAAGATAAAAATGTGCTTCATCGCTTAAATTTTCGAAATTTTCGAACTGCAGCCGCCAAGCTTTCACTATTTTTGAAATATTCTTTAATAATGAAGACACGTTGTTCTATCGTGTAACGCTTCATTTTTAATAACCCTATACTGTTAGCTGTCAAATTGCTTTTTGTTCAGGGTTGCCAACACTTCACTGCACAAATGGCGGCAAATTCAAATCTTGTGTTAATTTTGGGACACCCTTTAAAATCTGACGTGATACGAAACTAGTTTGTTTTGGAAAAAATAATCGATTAACGAAAACTGAAAAAAATAATTGTCACCTCGAATATTTTACGAAAAAAAAATATCCAAAATAATTTGATGCAACGAAGAATAACCTTTTTGACATCTGTTAAAATTTTGAGAAAAATCAAATTGACAGTTTTTTTTTACAAAATTTGAAATTAATAATATCCTAATCAAACAGTTTTCCATACGAGTATGATCTAATTTAAGAACTCTTTTTTGAGATGTTTCTAAATATTAGGCATTAGAAGGATTTAATAGGATAACATACATAATTTCAAAAATTCAAAATTAGAAGCATTTAAGTGTCGAACTCTGCTTTTGCAAAACTAGCCGAATTTTGTATCAGTATTTACGGTACCTATAGTTTATTGTCCATTATCCACTTTTTATTGACGTTGACGTATAATTGATTTGATCAATTTGCATTTGTCGCACGTAACGGGTGTTTTCTTAGACGTGTTTGTTTTTAATCTGACAATACTTTTTCCCGAGTAAGCCTTTGTGAGAGCTTTCACTTGCTTTATTCTTAGTTTGGTTTGCTATTTTATAGTAAACTAGCTTTTTACCCGCGACTTCGTCCGCATTAGATAGTTTTTTTTGAATAGTAGTATAAAAAAACCTGAGCTGTACTTTTTTGTACGTATGTTTGAATTGTGCCGAGATGGGATGAGGCCATACTAAGTGTTATTGTTATAGGTTAGGTTAGGTTAGGTTAGGTTAATACATTTTAAGAAGAAGATAGGTTATTGCAATACATTTTTATATACGACGTTTTTTGTTTTTCCTTCCTTGGCCAGAACGTAAAGATTTTGTGGGTTTGAGATTCGTGAGCACGCTACATATAATTGTCCATTGGAAAAAACATTTTTTTTTTCCAAATTTACACCTGCAGCGTTTGACCTGAGCTTTATTTATTGTTATTGCAAATGCTGCTTTTAGAGGAAACTGCACTCTTTTAAACTGAAACGGCAAATCGGTTGAAATTATCGGAATGCGGGGAATTAAAACATTTTTTCCTTTTGCTATTCCAGTCATGATTATAGTTTTTATAATATTTCGTCCTAGGTGAGTAATCTGTAGCCGTGTACCATTACGTAACTTTGGTGCGTCAAGATTTCTCATTAACAGGACTGAAACACCAACCTTCAATCTCAACTTATGAGAAGGCAACCCTGATAATTCCAAAGAATTAAGAAACTCTATGGGGTATGATGTTACGTGTCGATAACATTGTCTACTGAGAGGTACTCGACGATATCTCCCTCCACGTCCGACATAATTTGTCTGTTCATACAATCTTCTCCGATTTTTAGAAGAACAGCGGCATGCATATTGTCCTGCTTGAGAATCATTGTGTAGCTGTAGTAGTAGCCTATGTCCTTTCTCGGGTATCAAAATATCTCCATACCAAACTTCGTGCAAATTGGTTCAGTAGTTTAGGCGTGATTGAGTAACAGACAGACAGACAGAGTTACTTTCGCATTTATAATATTATATAAGTATGGATAAACTTAATTCTGAATAGCGTTTCGAAACCGAGCAAATTCTTTACCAAAATAATGGATCGGTACGAGCAACGCATTGCACGTTGTGTCCAATATTCAGTCGACATAATTCGAGCAACCTTTTTCAAAATGAGCAGTACCCGTATCGTTATAGTTAGTACTTAGGACTGTTAGGCTAAGAGGTCTTGGGTTCAATACCTGCCTATGCAGCCTACTTCACTAGTACTACTACTTCTTGCGAGGAGTTGACAAATCATCCAATGTGATTTCCGCATGGTTTCTCAAATTAGCCGTTCGTGTTCGGCGTATACATAAACTATAGGTCGTGAAATGATTTACACACAGGAATGGTTGGGAGTTGTACACCACTAAGCCCTGGTTCTCTATGGACTGTTTTGCCAACTTGTTGTTCAAGTTATTAAAAAATCGAATAAGTAAGAAATTGATTTAACAAAAGTGATCAATACTAAAAATGCTTATGAATTTTCAAGTGCTTTACCCGAAGATCAAAGAAACGAACCAAAATTTAAATTTCGTCCCAAATAACGACTATTTACAATACACAAAATTTATATTGAGTTGCTTTAAAAGACGACCTACCAGAAATCACATCCATTGTATATCTACTAATTGGTAGTAACAACTCAAAGGCTTCCAATCCCATCTGCTTTTTCAAAACATCACAAAGCACACGACTTTGTTTTTGGAAAACTGTTGTATATTCTTCAAGATTGGTAAAGTGAAATGCTGGTGTAATTATTTTTCTGCGGTTGTGCCACTTTTTCCCTAAAATAATATTTTTTATTTGTTGATGTTGTATTATATTTTTCAATATATGTACCTTTGCTTAAAAGAAGTCCTTCATTTAACCAAGGTTTCATTAAATCGTATAATGAAGCCTTATTTGAAAATGTATTGCCACTCATTATGACTTTCAAGTCATTGGGGTTTTGAAAAAATAAATTCAATTCCTTTCCGATCCACACGCGATAAACTTCACCATACTTCACAATATACTCTCCGATAAGCCTCATGTTATCCTCGACCGGGATATTTATAAAATATTGTGCATTACCAAGTATTGGCCAATTTGGTGGACCGGGAAAACTATTACCAGCTTTTGTAAGCTTGGCATATTTGATTTGATACAAACTAAACCCGAACAAAATTATTAGCACAAGCGGAAAAATTAAAAACATCATTGCTGCAATATGATCTGCTAAGATCTGACACACGAGACTAAAATCGAAACATGATATAGATCGGTTTAGTCAATTGAAACCCGAGTTAAGGTTGTGTCGACTGTAATCATCTGTAAATGAAGCTATGATTAATAAATTGGAAATCTTACTTTCTCAAGTTTAACAACAATTTGTATGTCGTATTCTTGGGCTGCGAGTAGTGTAAGTTATTGAATTATTAGAAATAGGATAAACTATAGATAGGTTGACATTAAGATTTTTCTTGAAGTAAGTTCTATCTAACAAGTGTTGGCGAAATTCAAATACATTCATATTATTTTATCAAAATCCAATCGATACAAAATTTACTGGGAATTCTAGAAATATTTCTTGGACTATAGACGTCTAAGACCATGTGTTTTAACGTATTTATAAGAGAAAAAATACGTATTGAATTAATACGATCAATCCAAAGTTGCTGTACCTACAACATTGGACAGATTCAGTAGACACAAGGGACTTGAAGGTAAGGCGCGTTTCTAGTATATGGCAAAAAGTCTTCTTTTGGCAAAATTTCAGCAGATCATCTTGTTTTATTCAACTGAAAGCTGAACACTGTGATTTATTTATTAAGTGGACATTTTTATTTAAAGTTATATATAAAAGAACTCCTTGTCAAATTGGAAATGGAATAAGGACTTTTTGTTGCTTATTTCACGTTCAAAGTTGACTGCAAATGAAGCCCCTTATGTTCAATGGTGGATCCAGGGGGGTGGAGGTCGTAGGGGGTCATGACAGTTCCCCCCCCCCCCCCGGGAGATATTTTTTTTATTTTCTTAGGAACTCCCTTGAATTCAAAACTATGGTGTTGCGTTAATGAATATGACTCCGATTGTATTTTTAATTATTTAATGTATGAAAACAAAATTTGTATTTTACCTACTTCCTTAAACTTTGTTTGCAAAAAGTACTACTTCAAACTAAGGACTGGACGAAGACCATAATATGAATCGGAAAATCAGCGCTTTTCCAATAACGCACCACAAATTCATCAACTTTTGACTAATGGACGATCCAGGCAGGGGGGAGGGGGTCATAGGAGACATAAAGTTTATACAGTTGCATAATTTAAAATTTTATCTAAAGATTTGTTAGTAATTTAACGACATTTTCCAAAAAGTGTTTTGTTGTAAAAAAAAAACAACTAAAATTTTTGTTTCACGCAATTTAGAATTTGGAAAAACTTAAGTAATGCTTTAAATTGTTATCATAAAATTTGTTTGTAAGAAAAAGAGCAAATATTTAAGTTCTTAAAAAGAAACCTTGAATAAGAGATCGTCAAATTGATATTAAGTTGCCTTTAAATTCCTTAAACTCGCCTTCAATTACGTCTTCAAAATTCGTAATTCGTACAAAATTTCGAGCTTTTAAACAAACATGTTATTACGATGGTAGAAAAGTCGAAAAAGATGTGTCATTTGATTCTCCGTCTGTCTGTCCTGGCCCCAAAGTCTTGTGTCGATTGAGTTCAAACTGGGAAATTAAGGTTTTAAGCCGATAAGTATAGGGCATTTTTTTTTCATTTTTTTAATACGAAAAATTAAAGCAGTTAAAAATCTAAAATTCGATTTTTTTTCAAAAATTAACCTATATTTTTTTTTTAAACATTCTACATTTATTTTATAATTTGTCTACTTTCAACAAGAAAAACATCTTTCGGTATTGATCCAGAAGAGTACCTACCCTTTATAAAACCGTTACTGTGTTTTTAAGTTTTTCCAAGAATGTCATTATTTTATTTTGATTTTTAAAAATATGTATATTGATTTTTGTTTACATTTACTCTCAGAAATGGGTCACCATGTAAAATGTATTTTAATAAGCACTAAACAACTGCATACCAAAAATATTTTCAAGACAAAATTTAAAAAATTTTAAAAACAAAAATTTATTTAAAAAAAAAACCTCTCTATTGATTTTCCAAATAAAAAAATCAAGTTAATTTAGTTTTTTTTTGAGATATAAAATGCCATTTAACTTTTTGAGAAAACTTATTTTGCAGGTACATTTTTAAATCTTAAGCCTAGTACGCTGCTGATGCGAAACGAAATTTTTCGGCGGTCTCCAAGTGCAGAGCGAAATTAAAACGAAAACCACAGCGGAAAAATATTTGTGGAGAGTTCTGTCTGGAAGTTGAAGTTCAATTTTAAGCCTAGTACGCTGCTGATGCGAAACGAAAATTCCCATACAAAAATGACATGACGAAATCATAAACGAAAATATTCGAAAAATTTTTCAATAAATAAATAAAACGTCAAAATTTCGCAAGCAATTAATATACCGGGCAATTAAATTGAGAACGAAAAGAGTGGAGAATTGTACTAAGGAATCTAGTACAGCTATCCACTAAAATGTCACATTTCGTCGTTCAGCAGCGTACTGAAAAACGAAAAGCACAGCGAAATTTTTCGTTTATGATTTCGTCATGCCATTTTTGTATGGGAATTTTCGTTTCGCATCAGCAGCGTACTAGGCTTTAAAATATAATACATTTTTAAAACAGACTTTTTGGAAGACATTGGCAAGTTCTAACGACCAAGTCGTGCATTTTATTTATTTCAAAATTGATTTTCTGTTACATACAAAAACTTTAAAGATCTTAAAAAATTTAATAAATCTTCTTTTTAAAGTGAATTTGCTTTGGATGCTCTAAAACTGAGATATAATCAGGAATTTCAATAATATAAATTTCCCAAAAACAGTAAAAGTGACACTTTTGTTAAACTAATGACTAATTGAAAAACATAATGAACGTTTCTTATCTATTGATATAAAAGTTTTCAATCGCTTGAGATTTTGAGTGAAAAGAGATTCTGAAACGTGTAATTTGTGACTGCCACACAATTCTTTTAATAATAATATATAATTTATTTGTTTACTTTAATTTATTTTTATTTTACGAGTATATTCAGATAAATTATGTACTTAAATTCACCTATTTCCTTAAATTCAAGAACCAAACATTTTTCTCTCCACAATTTTTAAGTTTTGTTGACTTATTTAAGATCAAAATATTTTGTAGAATCAGCGCAAATCTTCGAGTAAGCAGACTGATAGCGATAGTAATAATTGAAAAATTATTGATCGAACATTGATTATCGAAAATTGAGTCCGAAAAAACTACGTAAAAAAAAAAAAACAGAAAATTCTTAATATTAGATTCTTTCTCATTTTCTTTGCTTTTGAATTTTTGTAGCGTTTTTCGCATTAATAGAAATAGCAACAAAAAAGAATATATTCTTTTGGAAAAAGATATATGCCAAACAATTTCTTACAGATAGATAGATAGATAGATAGATAGATTTGATTTTATTATCTTTTTCCAAGTGCACAATTTACATAGAGTACAATTTACTTATATATATTACAAAAATCGTTAAAGCATGGCTTTGCCGTCTGCCCGATTGACATTCATTAATTTACATATTAAAATGGAAATAGTTAATAAAAAAGAATTCAAAAGTGAAAATATTTTTTTTTTTTTTTTTTAACATTAGAAATACATATATGTATATACATATATATATCTTTGTGTTTATGATTTTTGTTTCTTAAAACTCCTCGTTCAAAATTTGTTTTCTATAAGAGATTGCCTTTATGTAATACCTATAGAGGCGGGTGACCTCTTCTTCGCAGTTCAGCATCGCTAGCACCTCCGTTTCTGTTTTCATGTCACTGCCAAGAAAATTACCTCTTCAGGATAGGACATATTCCAATGAAATGAATGATATCTTCTCTTACTGCCAGGTTACACATAGTGCAAAAAACTGGCAAGTCGTCGCGATGTGGTATGAAGTTAAGTCTTACCAATTCTCCTCTCATTTTGAATATTGCTGATATAAGTTTTTGACTGTTTTCAGCCCGAAAATAATTTTTTTCACACAGGTTATGGTTCAGTATGCTGTAGATTGATCTATGAACTGAAGACTTCGCCATGTTGATACAGTCAACCCTATATTTTTCATCAACTTTAGATACTAAGTCATAGAGGGCATCTTTCACTACTTTTTTGTCATTTATCTGATGGCTTAAATTCAGGTTAAAATCACAATAGTCTGCAAGCTCCATTAGTTTCTCATACCAAAGTCCCTTCTTCTGGATCGTATACAATGCTATTACTTTTGGCAGTCTTCCACTTGGCATATTAAGCACTTTCAATATATAGTCAACATGTAACTTAAGTGTTTTGATAAACAGGGGTGACAATCCAGTTTCAATGTTTATCATGTAGTTCGGTGTGTTGATCGGTAGCTGGAAACATCTTTTTATATAAAATCTCAACAACTTCTCAACCGTTTCATATTTTTCAAAACCCCAAGTTTGCGCTGCATACATCATCACCGATTCCGCAACTGCGATAAAAACCTTGTATTTAACACTGTGTGAAATTAAGTTGTTTCCGAAGCATTTCTTCCAAGTCGTGCTAATAGCACTTTTAGCTTTTATAAGTTTATCTTTTAAATGATTTTCCATGTTCAGATTGTTGGTTATAATAACACCAAGATATTTGTAGGCTCTCACAACTTCGATCGGTTCACTGTTTAAGTACCACTGCTCATTCCTGGACATTCTGCCAGACCCCCTTTTAAAGACCATCACTTTGGATTTGCTTAAATTGACCGTCAAATTCCACAACCTGGAGTATTCACTAAGCCGATTGATCATTAATTGCAGTGTTGCAGGTGAATATGCAAAAAGCACAACATCATCAGCAAATAAGAGCGCTTTAATCGCCATTCCCGCAAACTCTATCCCACCAGGTAAACTGTCAATAAGATCGTCGATAAACAAAGCAAAAAGATTTGGGCTTAAGGGGCATCCTGGCTTTACTCCCATTGAGGTTTCTTACATTTCTGCATGAAAGCAAAAAAGAACCTCTAAACTATTGTGTTCTGCTCTTAAATATGGCATATTTAGAAAACTGTTAGATTCTTGAAATGCTTTTATATGTGGAGAGTCGACCAAATTAAATAGTTAGACAATACCTTGCTGGACAACAGGGAGGGCTAGGTCCGGGAACAACCAATTCAAAATAGGAAAATCAAAAAAAGGGGGTCTAACTTCACGCACTCACTACATTCCCCCTTTTAAAAAAAAAATGAAAGTAAACAAAAATTGTTCAAATTTTTTCCTTTCCACAACTAATTTTAAACAAAAAAGCAACAATTAATTGTATCGTAACATTTTCGAATATCCTTGTTTAATGCCTGGACTCACGGTGTCAATTTAGCACTACATACCCACTTTTTAAAAAAAATGATTGAACTTTTTTTCTTTCTACAACTAATTTACAACAAATAATTGTCAACTAATTGCGTACTTAGTTTTAACAAAATCAAAAAGTGATCAACCTAGCACTACATACCACTATTTTTAAATCGAGCTACACATTTTTTTTCACAACTAATTTACAACAAAAAAGCTACAATTAACTTCATACTCAGTTTTTTAAATTTCGAAAAATGTTGTGCTAACTTGACAGTCGTCAAAAGATCTCTATTGAGTTACCATAAAAAGAAACTGCGGCTTGCTACTTCAGGGTATCACAATGGATCTACATGGATCTAAGTGTGGCGATGACGCGACGTCATCAATCGCCAGCCAATTTACCTAATCTAACCTTGACGATATTATGTACATAGTTAAAACAGGATGATTTCGCCAAACAGCCAATGAAAGAAAGCGCAAGAAATTCAAAAACCATGATATCTTATATCGTTGTGGCGCCACGATCATGTTATTTTACACCTTTCCACTTTTGCTTTAAAGATATTTTACGTCGAAAAGCTTGTCACAACTTAATAGCTCCATAAATTATGTCTCAACGTCATTATAACTGCTATAAAAATCAAGCTGTATTGTAGATTATAACCAAGGGCGGATCCAGACTTTTAATCCTGGGGGGGGGGATCACACACTTAGCATATATACGAGTTTTACTCACCGCTTAAAAATGTTCTTTAATGTTTTGTAAAGGAGGCTAAAAAAATTAAATAACATAATGTGTGTCTTAACCTTAAATGTACACATTTAAAGGGCAAAACTGACAACTTTAGTTATTAAATTATTTTAGAACACTGTTGTCAACCAAGGTATAGTCTAACTATTTAATTTGTTCGACTCTCTACATATAGATAAAAGCATTGCAAGATTCCAAAAGTTTTGTAAATATGCCAATAACACAGTAGTTTAGACGGTTTTTGTTGCTTTCACAATTAAAGAAACTGTTTTGAAACGTAGCTTTTTTCCAAAAAGAATATATTGTTTTTTGTTGCCATTTCTATTAATGCGAAAAACGCTATAAAAATTCAAAAACCCAGAAAATGAAAAAGAATCTAATATTAAGAATTTTCTGTTTTTTTTTTGACGTAGTTTTTTCGGACTCAATTTTCGGGAATCGGGAGTCATTACTATCGCTATCAGTCTGCTTACTGGTAGATTGGAGCTAATGCTAGAAAATATTTTGATCTAAAAGGAGTCAACAAAACTTAAAAATTGTAGAAAGAAAAATGTTTGGTTCTTGAATTTAAGGAAATAGGTGCATTTAAGTACATAATTTTCTCTGAATATACTCGTAAAATAAAAATAAATTAAAGTAAACAAATAAATTAGAAAGAAACTTTTGTGTGGTACTCACAAATAACACGTCTCAAAATCTCTTTTCACTTCAGTTCTCAAGAGATTCAAAGCTTTTATAGTAATAGATATGAAACGTTCATTGTGTTATCAATTAGCCATTATTTTAACAAAAGTGTCAATTTAGCTGTTTTTGGGATATTTATATTCTTGAAATTCGTGTTTAAATCTCAGTTCTAGAAAATCTTAAGCAAATTCACTTCAAAAAGTAGATTTTTTTTAATTTAAGTTTTTGTATTCAGCAGAAAATCAGAAATAAATAAAATGCACGACTGGGCTATAGAACTTGCTAATTTCTTCCAAAAAGTTTGTTTAAAAATATTTCCTATATGGGTGATTATACAAAAGTTGGGTAACTCGATGTCATCAACCAATATATACAAAGTCTGATTATATTTTATTGAGATTGCAATTTATTTTAAAACAATGGAAAGACCATTATTTAGTCACCCAATTTCAGTTCTTCTTTTTGAATGCAAGTTATTAAAAAAACACAATTAGTTTTTAAAACGTCAGTCCTCTGGCATGTCACAACCCTGAAAACCAACCATTAAGTGACTGTCTATTAAACATTATCATTGATTTGAGAAAACTTATCAATTTACTACAATCTGTTATGTACATATATAGTTAAATATATACTACAACTTTCATAATGCAGTGTTCTCCACTTTATTTAAAAAATAAGAAATTTTGTGTTCAGTTTTATTCGTCAGTTTCTTGTGTATTGTTTAAATTTAAAATTCGTGCGAAATATCGCCGACTCAACGTCAAATCCCACTTTGAATTTTAATGTTGGTAATAAAGTTAGTTGCGGGTCGCACAATTTGACGGCCACCATAACTGTACCAGAGTTTGGGTTATGTTTGTTGTCTATACATGTGCTTAGCCAGTCAACACGTCAGTTTTATGGTGAGTCGTTATTTTTTTGTTAATCTAAAGTTTATTTTTATTTATTCGTATTAGACTTTGATTTGTTAAAATGTAGTTTGTTGATATTTGAAATTACAAAAAAAAAACATTAGTCCAGATTATAATCTCAAATTTCGTCTTTTTCGTCAGTTCTGTGTCAAGTAAATTGTTATTGTTCTTCATTTCTTGATCATAAGTACTTTTAAGATGAATATTGTTAGATTTTGTTTGTTGATTACTTTGAAATACATATTTAGTAAAACTATGTGAAAGTAGTAAAAGATAAGTGAATAACGTTACGTTAAATGTCAAAAGTCTGTTTTGAAAACTGATGTAGTATTTTCTCCTAGTATTACATATTAATAATTATTTTTAATTGTTACAGTCAAATTCTGAAATTTTTAAATATCTTACAATGTACTCATATAAATTAGATTAGCTATCATATACACCCGAATTTATAGAAGTTTGATTTAAAAACTATCGTAAACAAAATATCCTCAAAAGTTACCCAACTTTTGTATAATCACCCATATGTATTTTAAGATTTAAAAAAGTACCTGCAAAATGAGTTTTTCTCAAAAAATGTAAATGTCATTTTATTTCTCAAAAAACCTATATTAACTTAACTTTTTTTTTCCAAAATCATTTTAATTTTGTCTTAAAAATATTTTTGGTAAGCACTAAAAAAGTGCTTATAATTATACATTGTACATTTAGTATTCGTTGAAAAATATTCACCCTATTAAGATTGTAAAAAATTGTATATTTTTTTAAAAATCAAAAAAAAAATAATGACATTTTTGATCATCAAAAATAATCATCATCAATTTGATCATTTGCTTATCGACAACAGATTGCACAGAAAGAGAAGTAGGTATATTGAAATCGGTGGTCTATTAGTTTTCGAAAAAACTTAAAAAACAAAATAACGGTTTAATGAAGGGTACCTTTCTGGAGCAATACCAAAATATGATTTTTCTTGTAGAAAGAAGCCAAATTAAGAACAAAAAATTTAGAGAAAGTTTTAAAAATATCTATCGGTTCATTTTTGAAAAAATTCGTATTTTCGATTTTTAACCAACAAATTTGTATGGGAAAACGCCTTAATCTAATCGGTTGAAAACCATAGTTTCAATCGACACAATGGGTTAAGATGTAGGGGCCAGAACAGACAGACAGGCGGACGGAATCGACGGACCAACTTTTTTTCAAATTTTCTAGCATCGTAATGTCATGTTTGATTAAAAGCTCGAGTTCGAATTTTTTTACGAATATTGCATTCGTATATATTGTTCCTATATGTCGCAATTAAAAATCACTTCAATGTTCACTATTTATGTGCGTCAAAAAAATAAGATGGAGTTAAAGGCTAGTTTCAGAATTTAAATGCAACTTAATATAAAATGGACGATCTCTTATTCAAGGTTCAAGGACCCCCCTGGATCGTCCATTAGTAAAAAGTTGATGAATTTGTGCTGTGTTTTTAGAATAGGGCTGAATTTCCGATTCATATTAAGTTCTTGGTCCAGTCCTCAGTTAAAAGTGGTACTTTTAGCAACTAACTTTGAGAAATTAAAATACAAATTTTGTTTTCGTATAAAAAAAATTATTCAAAATATAATGGGGGTCATATCCATTAACGCAATACGTTTAGTTTTGAATTGAAGGGAATTCCTACGAAAAAACAAACAAATTATATCCCAGGGGGGATGGGGGTTTTTTGCATGACCCCCATGACCCCACCCCCTCTGGATCCGCCATTAATTATAACCTAAATAACATTTATGAATATTGGAATAAAAAATCCACATTTAAATATACATACACTGCCAAGGCTAATTTCAAAACAACTAAAATGTATAAGATCGGCATTGACTTCAAAAGAATAAAGGCATTGTTTGTGTTTATTACAAAACTTAAATTAAACAAGATAAGCACAATGCTAAAATGCATTTGTAATAGGTGACAGTGATTTGGTTTGAAATTGCATGTCATTTATTAATTAACATGCATTTATTAAACATAATATTGTACATATAATTACATTTTAAATTAACCTTAAACTGGCAGATACCTATTTCCTAGGAACGTAATGATCAATTAAAATTTGTATATTACTTCAATTCGTGTCAATTGTTAAAAAAAAATTAAGTCACTATTAACATAGATAAGTATCTAATAACTAATATGCAATCAATCAACTTTGATGAAACATCAATAAGTTTTTTCGCCGAATGCAAGTAAGACCTTATTCAAAACAAATTAAGTATCGTTATAATGTTAGTTGAAGAAAATAGTACAACATTTGTAATTGGTTGAGGCTTACAACCCCGAATTACGCATTGGTTATACACATCGGTAATCAGACCGATTTTTCTGTGCAGTGTGGAAGTATGGTGGATTGCTTTAGAAAAAGCTATAAACCGCGAAAAACTAAATAAAGTCCAACGTTCAGCTTCCATATGTATAAGCAGATGGCTTCGCACGACCCCATCTGCGGCTCTGGATACCCTACTCTACATATCAAAACTTGATACACTTAGCATACAAATAGCTGCGAGCTCTACTATTCGCCTCAAAGCTTCAACACAGTAGGTTAACAACAACATTGGCCACTCCGTAGCTGTTTAGTATTTTGAATTAATTCCAAAGCACACAGACTACACCATCCCCCAACAACTGCAATTCGATAGGAAAATTCCAGATTTCTATACCTTCCAGATCTTTCTGGGAGGATAGGGCATTCCTAGAAGACGAGTCAATCCACTTTTACACATCAGATGGATTAAAAACAAATGAACAGACCATAACTGTCGATCATCTCTAATGGAGATGGCACAACAGTTTAATATTCACCTTTGCTGGGTGCCGGGTAATGGAGACATTCCAGGAATGCACATGCACACCACACTGTTAGGCGTATTCTTAAATGGCTTTTGCATGGATGGAGAAGAGGAGGAAACAGTTCTTCATCTCTCTGTACATGCGCTGCTCTAGCTCAAAAACGCAAGAATTTGGTGGGGTTTTATTATGAATACATGTCTCGGAATGGTAAATTATCACATGGACCGAAGACATAGCAGATAGAGAAAGCACTTAGGTGATGATATGATCGCAAATTTAAAGAAACAAGAAGACACTTATTATCATGGACAGTCGGGCACACATATCTGGATAGCGATCAGGATTTCGGAAGGATATAAAAGGAATTACGAAACGAACTTAGCTTTACTGCTGAACAATAAAGGCATGTAATAAGAAGTGCAATCAAATAAAATACCATTGTCATAAACATGGAGCATCGTTTTCGATCACTTTTTAATCTTCAAGACAAACTTGACTTTTCAAAGCCATTTGACTGTGTAAACCATAAACTTCTCTGTGATAAATTGACGACCCTATTTAACTTCACTGACACAACTAAAAAACTTATTTACTCATATTTGACCAATCGAATATCCTCGTTCCTCCCTGTTAATAATGGTGTTCCTCAAGGATCAATCCTTGGACCTTTACTGTTTTCATTGTTCATTAATGATCTGACCTCTGTTTTGTCCTACTGTCAGTTTCATATCTATGCAGATGATGTCCAATTATATATTAGTTTTCGTGAGATGATGCTTAAGGATGCAATATCTAAAATGAACATTGATTTACAGTCTATATATATGATTGGTTGACACGGAACGAACTTAAACTCAATCCTTAAAAAACCAAAGGTCTTAAAATTTCAATAAACAAACCAAACCCAGATTATTTCCCTCCCGTTATGTTGAATAATTGTATTATTGAATATGTTGGCCAAGTTAGAAATTTAGGTTTGGTCTTTAACAACAGGTTAACTTTGAATAACCATGTCGATACAGTTGTGTCAAAGATTTATGCTTCACTTAGAGAACTATCTGTTACTAGATCCGTACTACCTACCCATATTAAATTAAAGCTGGGAAAAGCACTTGTCCTACCTATAATAACATACCGGTGTGAGCTATTTGCTGATCTTGATTCTCAATCAGCTAACAAATTAAAGGTGGCATTTAATGAAATAGCTCGGTTTGTTTTTAACCTACGTAGGTTCGATCACGTCTCTTTTCAAGCTCGTCAGCTTTTCAATTGCGATCTGGTAGCTTTCTTTAAATATCGTTGTTGTATTTTACTCTTCAAATTGATTGTTAAAATGACTCCAAGTTATCTATGTAACAGACTTAATTTTTGTGTTGTTTTTAGCCGTTCCATTTTATTTCACTCGTCCACCTTTACGTGTTTGACATCGCGCAGGCAATTTTTTGTTCATGTTGTTAGACGGAATAACCTTCCCAGTCATATGAGTTCAAGAATCGAAAACAGAAAGTTTCAAGCAATTTGTTTTGAATATTTCTCGAACTTGAACTGAACATACTTTTAAATTAATCATTTTCAATTCTATTTTTCTTGCGTCTTGAATCAGATAACTTTTAATTAAAATGTCTTTTGTTTTTTTTTTTTGTCGCATTCTGAAATTTTTAATTCTTAATTTTAGTCCATTTTTAATGTATAATTAAATTTAACTAATTTTTTGTTAATTTTCTTCTCACACGTTTGTAAATATGTATATCTTTTGTTAATTGTATCTTAAATCAATGTTTTATATCCTGTACTATTTATAAGTTTAACTTGATGTACAGCTAAATATATCAAACTTAATATCAGGAACACAACTAAAAACAATCTTAATGAAAAAATAAGATTTATTGACAATGTTAAAAGGATAAGAACAGCCAAATATGGGCCCTAATCTTATAAAGAATGCTTCAGTGTAGAGTCTCTATTTTCAGAAGCATTGATATCAAAATCAAAAACGATTCCAGAAATAGCCCAAGCTTTTGTTCGGGAAATAGAAGCAATCAACTTTAAACTAAAAACATTGTTTTAAATAAAACTCCTTTTGTAAGCTCGATTTGCTTGCAGCACAATTTGCTGTTAATTCGATGCTGCCAATTAGTGACATTACTCCTCCTGTACTTTAAAGCGTAAACGATTCTATGAGACTAATCTTCTTTCGCACTAGTACCGTTGCCAGAGTACTTAAAGATCTTGACATTTAAAATTCCGCTGGCCGGATAGTATCCTGCCATTGTTCCAAAGAAATGTTCTTCAATGCTGGCAAGACCACTGCGTAAGCTTTTTTATCTATCCTATTCTACAGGTCTCTTTCCGCGTGGATGGAAAACAGCATTTGTCTAACTTGCTCCTAAAAAAGTTGAATCTTCCTTACTCTCTAAGTATCGTTCAATTGCATTTACGTCCATTTTTTCTAAGATCATAGAAACGCTGATCTCTTTTCAACTTAAGAAATATCTTGAAGAACAAAAACTTCTTAATGAAGCAATAGGTTCACTGGTGATTTCATGGTTTATCTCATCTTTACATCGTTTTGGAGAAAGTAAGATTATTGCACTTGATATTTCAAAAGCATTTGATAGAGTTTGGCACTAAGCTCTCTTATCGAAAATGCGTGCATTTGGTATTAATGAGTCTCTACTTTTTTGGGTTGGAAATTTCCTTTCGGAATGCTAAATTCAAGAAGTATTGGACGGGTTCATATCTTGATATTCACAAAATAAACACTGATGTGCCCCAGGGCTCTGTTTTGTCTCCGACACTCTTCCTTTATTATAAATGATCTTTTGTCTGAAGCTTCTAACACAGTAAATTGTTTCGCTGATGGCAGTACAATAAGTTTTTCACATTCTGTTCCTTGTTCTTCGAATATGGACTACCAACAGCAGCGTAAAATAAGCTCATTAAATTCTGATCTTGGGAATTAAAAACCGTGTAAAACTTAATGCTTCAAAAACTTAATGCTTTCTATTATCACAAAAACGTAACCCTCACCTAATGTGGTACTTGCATCGAGGAGACTGAAATGCTTTTAGTTCTAGGTATGTGCGTCACAAATCACTTGTTGTGGAGTGATCACATATTTGACATCGCCAAAAATGCTGCTAAGTATTTAGGTTTTCTCCGATTATGCAAGAAGTGTTTTACCCCTTCTGAACTGGTTATAATTTATGAAGCCTTCATTCTTCCGAAACTTGAGTACAATTCCCATATCTGGGCAGGTGCTCCAATAACCCATTTGAGTCTCTTGGACAGAATTCAAAACAGAGCTCTAAAAACGATAGGTGACCATTGTTGAACTGAACTAACTTTGTATCTTTTGAACACCGTCGGAAGGTCTCATGTCTGTCATTATTTTATCACTATTTTCATAAACAATGCTATAGGGAAATAGCCAGTTGCATTCCTTCCCTTAAACAATTCAACCGTAATACCCGTACTTTTAGGAATGCTCATCAGTTTACCCCTAAGCTTAATTTCTTCGGACGTACTGTAAAGTACACAGATTCTTTTTTTAGTCGCACTACACGAATGTGGAATCGGAATGCTTTACCAGACTCAACGATTAACTTTGAATCCTTGCATCTCGAAACTTACAACTGTCACTTAACCCCTTTTTCTTTCAAGGCTTCTTTTGTATCTTCTTTAAAATATTCCAGATTTGTTTAACCACTTTTTAACAGTTTGTCATAGAATTCAAGTATGACTTGAATCTTAAAACTTTTTTTCAAAAGTAGTTTTAAATTTAAAAGATTTTTAAAGAGGAAACTTGAATCTAAATTGCAGTCTTAATATTTAATGATTTAATTTAAAACAGAACAAGTCCATAATTTTTTAGTCTAAAGGGGGAAACATACCAGAGATAACATCTAAGGTGTAACGGCTAACCACTTCATGCAATTCGAAGATCTCCGATTGTTTTTCCAACATTTTACAAAAGATCTTAGCTTGCTTCTCAAACACCTTAAAGTATTCATAAAGTATTTTGAAATGAAAACCAGGTGTTATTATTTTTCGTCGTTGGTGCCACTTTCTTCCTTAAATAAACAAATTTAAATCAGTTTAATCCAATGGCAAATATCAACAATAAATCAAAATCATACCTTTACTAATTAAGAGTCCTTCATTTAACCAGCCATTCATCAAATCATACTGAATAGCTTTATTAATAAATACCATTCCTCCCAGAATCACTTCCAAGTCTTTGCGATCTTGAAAAAATATATTAAGTTCATTGCCAAGCCACACCCGATACGTGTCACCATATTGGTATAGAAATTTCCCAATTATCGACATATAGAATTCTACCGGAACATTTATAAACATTAACGCGTTTCCGAAAAATGGAATTATTGGCGGACCTGGGAAACTATTTCCAAGTTTTATATAACGACTATATTTCATTTGAAAATATATCACAAGAACGACAATAAAAGCGACAATTATCAAAAACATTCTAGGAGATTTAATTAAATGCGTGCACGTTTGAAATTACAACTAAACGCTTCTGGAACTGCCACAAACGTAATATACTCTCAATTGACAACGTAGTATCAAGGAATATTGCAATTGAACTCGATTCAACAAAAATTATCAGTAGGTAGCTATGTGCAGTTTAAAATGGTTTTTAATTGCATTTCCGAGGAGTTGACAGAATATTGACCCAATTTGGTTCTTATCTTATCAAATTGAAAACATATTGTTGATCCATTGATGGTTTTGGAATAACACTAATAAAAATACCATACTGAGACCATTTTTGTCTTGTCATAACACTAATAAAACAAATACTAGAAAACATTTAGTGGTCATCTTGTTGAAGATGAGTTTTTTTTTAATGTTTTGAACTGTGCACACTTTTTGCCCTCTATCTCTGAAACGGTTCAGCGTATACAAACATTTAGACAAATATTTTAGAGCGAATTGTATACTTGAAAATTTCGGTAAAGGTTTTAACGCCATTGACCTATAGGAAGGGAGATAATCACGAAAAAGCGGATTTCGTGACTTTTGGCGGTTTATAATTTACAACGCGGACACCAGAGAGCCAAGCCGAAAGTATAAACAAATTTCTGCTGATTCAGTAAACTACGTTAATGTTCCGTCTGTGAAGACTGTGAAAGAAAGCAACAATCTGGAACAAGCTTTTGAGGATTCAGAACTCACGGGTAGGGTTGGGCTTTTGAGGACTTCAATCACGATTGAATGATATTGATTCTGTCAAATCATATGTAACCCAAATCGTAAGCGCACAAATCAAGAGCAGTGGTTATGGAGGTTATATGACGAATGTGTTGGTACTTTGCTGATAATGGGCCTTGAGAGCTCAGGTACTTCCATTACCGCAAATGCTATCGAAGCGAAACTAATCCAGGATGTTGCAGAGAGTGAGTCCAAATCTGCAGTGTTTTTTGGTCCACGGAAACCAACGAAAAAATTCCTTTGACCAAGCTGCTACGAATGCCTTGATTTTGAAAATATTTCCTGAAATTGCAGTAGTCAAAGAAGCAAAAGCAGAGTATAGTGAGTTTTAGCATATCGCCGCATGGGCCATCTCAACATCGAAAGTTTGCTGAAGTCAACAAGAAAAGCTGTGAAGGGCAATTAAACTCGAATGACTTTCAAGGAAAATGAGAACAGAAATTCTGAAATTAACACATTTCTGACTTTTGCGGTCCCACTGATATTCAGGCTTATCACGAATTCCATCGTAATGGGAAACTTCAACGAATTCCAAAAAACCGTACCAGAAAATCCGTTCGTAATGCAAAATTGTATGAAATTTTTTACTGCGAACGTATTTGGCAATAGTTTTTTTCGGAATTCGAAAAAGTTTCCGATTACGGTACAGTTCGTGATAGGGCTGATTTCTTCTCATGGTGGTGCACGTTATATCATGGTATTTTCTAGTCGATTAGTAAAGTAGACAAATATTTGTTAATTTTTTTGAAAGCAAAGTCAGCGGCCAGCTGCTAAAAGAAAATTGAATTCAATACCGGACGACAGCACCGTATACACCAGAACAGAACGGCATCATCCAAAAGGCACGTTGCTGGATTCGAAGTTAAATTTTAGGCTTAGTAAGGTATTCTCTACAACTGTTTTCATCGTAAAAATACTCGTATCTCCTAGCAAATCAAAAACTAGAATTACTCTTAAGTAGATTGACTTTTTCGCAGCAAGTTTTTTCCCTGACCGTACCATTTCTCGAAGAATTGATCACAATTGGCCACCAAAATTTTGCGTGTAACACATTTAGACTTTCTTTTTTTTTTTACCATATCGCTGATATCGTTATCCAAGGTTATGACATACCTTCTCCTTTACAATGCAATGATTTATCTAAAAAAATACTATCGGAATAAAAAACATCTCACACTCACCGCAAATAACGTCAAGTGTTGTAAATGAAAACAATCGATAGAGCTCAACTTGATTGTTACTTTGAAGTCGTTCTAAAGCCTTCACTAGTCGACGGCTATGTTTATCAAATACAGGAACAAATTTCTCCAATATTCTAAAATGAAACGCAGGGTTAATAATTTTCCGGCGACACATCCATTTTTGAGCTGCAAACATGAAATAAATTTTAAATTAATTTTTCCTTTCCATAACATATGTACATATGTATGTACATACATATTTACAATAATTTAAATTAAAACAAAAACATACTTTTACTTATCAGCAAACCCTGATTCAACCAAGGTCCAAGATAGTCATATTGTGTTGATTTATTATTGAAACGAGAATCACTCAAAATAGCTTCGATATCTTTAAGACTGGCAAAGAATAGATTAAGTTCGGATCCCAACCAAATTCGATAACAATCTCCGTATTTGACAACAAACGAATAAAGTATGTCAGCATACTCATGAGGTTGTTTACCTTGGTAAACAAAAGCGTTTCCAAAAATAGGTAAAGCGGGTGGACCGGAAAACTTAGAAGCGAGCTGATACCTTCTCCAAAGTACTTTGCCAGTTGGAAAGAAGAAAACTAGGGATAATGTTGACAAGATTACGAGAACTTCGAAAATCATTTTCGTTGTGAATTCAAAACAATACTGATAAATAAATTCGTTTTACTTAAAAAGATTTTCTGTAGGGTATGAATTTATTTTTTCATTTATTGATAGTATTTAAGATTTTTATAACGTAACACATAGAGTTTATATTCTTTGAGTTTGCGTGTCTACACGCAAAATTGATTAAGGTTAGTTCTTACTTACATAGCAGAGAAATATCAATAAAATATTCATTACATTGAGTTGAATAATTCAAAATGTGTAAGCGCATCAAAGCTGAAAGTGATTACTATCAAAATCACAAAGCCACCGAAATAGCCAGAGAAATAATTGGGGGCTTGTGTATAATATGTACATACATATGTATAATAATAATTAGGTCTTGATCAATTTGGCATTATCACAAAATTTAAATTTCCAACGAAAGTGAAAATTAATTTTTTCAATGATTATTTCAAATTAAATGTAAAAGAACTGGCTACAAATAAAAGTTTGATAGAATTTACATTTCTAAAAGTCAAAAGTTTTTAGACACCTCTGCCAGTTTCTTACTACACTACGCTCACATATTTGCCTTTTTAGGGTTGTTAGAAGTTGAATTCAATCAGAAGTCTGGAATAATTTGTATTACAAAAGTCTTTGGGCATGGTTATCTCTGAAATCTCAATATTCATGACGCCTTTGACAAGGTTTCACTTGATTGTTTGAAAATACGTTAGTGCCGATCAAATGGCATCGTATTTCGAAACACTTCTACTGGCGGATCCAAATCAAAAATTTCTGATAAGGAAGATATCCCAAATTCTTTCCGGTCTTCATTCATCTCTGCAATTTTTAAAAAGGGTGACCCAAACCTTTCTGAAAACTACAGGGGAATTTCTGTCCTTAGTTCACTGCGGAAGCTATTCACTCAAATTCTTTACTTAAGACTTGCTAGTTGGGCTGAAAGAAATAATAGACCTCACAGAAATGATATAAATCCTAATTGTACATTATGTAACCTCAATCAAATTGAAAATGTTTTCCACTTCCTAGCGTTATGTCCGATCTTACAAGAGATCCGGCGTTTCTATTTCAATAAGAGCTTCCTTTCGTTTGAGGACTGTCTTGGAGTTTTGAATGGTGAGGGGGGTTGGAAACTTCTTATCCGTTTTTTCTCTGAAGCTGTTGCGTATAGAAATTCATTCGTGGACCTCTAATGTAATGCTCAGTCTAGTATAATTTTGTTTTAGCTAAACTAAAAGCCCGTTTCACTGTTGATATTGAAAGTCTTTTACTGCTCTTCACTTTTTTATATATCTATATATATCAATGATTAAACCTAAAAAGTTACGAATAAGCTTAACTATACCAAACTAATATTTATTTCAAGATATAGTATGTTTGTAGTTTTTGTTTTCGCTAAACTAAAAGCCTGTAACGTTTGTTATTTTCAAATCAATTAAATCGCTCAATCTGGCATACTTAATCATAATCAGTATCTTAATCTTAATTTATTTTGTAAATTGTTAATTTTTATTATATAACAGCTAAAAAATAACTTCTCTCTCAATGTTTAAAATTTAGATATAACCGGCAGACGGCTTAATGGCCATGCTTGTAAATCTTTAAAATGTAACTGAGCCTGTATTTTTGTGAAGAAAAAATAAAGATAACTTAATAATAATAATAATAATAAAATACGTTTTTAACTCTTTTCTAGTCGTATTCAATGCTGTCGAACGTACTACAAAAGCAATATTTGTATTGCTTTAGCTTGCTACGTACTGCTGTACTGCACACTTTTCTTTTGTACTGCATTTTCATTTTTGTATTGCCATTTGTATTGCCTTTTCAAATTCGTTGTCTATAAAACTAAATATGAAAAAAAAGTTTAGGATGGCATCACTTTAAATATTTTCCATGAAAGTGCACTTCCAAGTTCCACTATTTTGTCGAACTTTGTCAAAAACGAATTTATCGATGACGCCTCTCTGAACTCAATAGATTTTTGCAAGAATCAAAAGAAATCTACCTTGGCGCACAAGCTAACATTTTAGTTTGATCTGGGGGCTTAACAGGTGAGGTTATACAAAATATAAAATAAAAGTGGAGAGATTACTACATCGAATTATGCACTTAAATAAGAAAAAGAATTAAGTTCCAAGAAAAAGTTTTAGAAGCCGTGCAAACAATTGATCCCAAAAAATAAATCCTCAAGCCTTACCCAGCTTATACAATTGTTTCCAAATTTAATTAAAGAAGAACTTGTCAATGACCTTGATGATGAATGGAGAGCTCTTTTACACCAAAGTATGATAAGTGTATAGATTTGAAATTCGAAGACTATTGGAGCGCTATCTTTAATTTAAAAAACGCATTAAATGCTCCAATGTTTCCCCTTTTAAAAGCATTTGTTGGGTCCATTTTATGCTTTCCGCATAGCAGTGCAAGTGCAGAGCGCATATTTTCTCAAGTAGCTTTGATAAAAGATAAAAAAACTATTTACTGACATCCACAGTTAATTCAATTTTAATGGCAAAGCAATTAATAAGGCATAGCTTCGCTATGTAAAATTCAATAAACATTGTTTGCCTTCCAAAATTATTACTAGTTACCTGAATTTAAAATATAATTTTGTGTTGAGTCTTTATAAAAAAATATTCTCGTGCTAAAATTACATATTAAATGTGTTTAAAAATTCACAAATATGAATTGAAATTAACTGCGATATTTTTATTTTATTTGCATTCATTTATTTTTGTATAATAGTTATATAGCTATAATACATATTTATTTTTATTATAAAAAAATTCTATTAAATTATTATTATAAAATTATTTTATTAAAAGTGAAATTAATAAAAATATTAATGTTAAAATAAGACTAAGCAATTGAACTAAAAGGCTTATAGATATGTATCTAAGTTTATTTTTTGTTATAAAGAAAAATAAAAATAAATATGAATTTAAAAAAAATATATGCGTATTGCTTTTGTGCAAAAATTATGTAAAATTTTTTGGAATGTACTGCTTTGGACTTTTCCAAAACGACAGCACTGGTCGTATTCAACAATTGACTAATATTTTTCAAAATTTTTCGAGACAACTAACCAAAAAAGGACTATCAATCAAAATGACTGACTTCCCACCTGGTTACGTCGTTGCACACGCATGACGAACAGGAAGTCTAGAGGTACTAATAAAATGAAAACACTGAATGTTCACTTATAGTTTTGAATATAAAAATGGAAATTGCATGAAACAACAAATTACGTATAATATGTAAGATGGTCAAAACAGTGATGTTTTTGTTCAATTCAATTGTGTTTGGAATTCACGCCGCCGCCGCCGCCGGCCGTAGACTCAAAATGCCCAAGTGTATGAGCGGTCTTTCTCACTGCTTATTATACAACTGCTAAAAAGAAAACGAACACACCTTTTCAATAATATAAAAATCTGCACAAGTGTGAAGAAGTGGCTTTAAAAATATCTGGGTTCAAGTGAATCTGCAAAAATTCGAATCTGTCCATAGTTTTAGTTATATTTCCGCCACCAAGCTTTAAAAGAAGGTTCAGTTTTGCTTAACCTGATTTTCCTCGAGATGAAGCTATTAACAGGGTTCATTTGGTCTTTGTCAAATGTTTATAAAAAAAGGCTCCAAGCGATCTTCAGCATCCTTTTGAAAATTTGTAAATACTTAAACGAAATAGTGCTGGATTCCCAACAACGCTTTTATTATAATAATAAAACTAGTGATCCGAAAATGATTGTGGATTTTTTTAGTTTCTTAAATTACTCAAAACAAAATGGGGCCCACAAAGTTTTTTGGCTTTCGTCTGAAAACAATTAGTGTTTAAATTTTTGTTTTTGGTTATCATGTTTCAGTTAATTATTGAATATTAGTGTGCACGCTTTTAACACGGACAAAAATTCTTTATTCAAGTTACACTAAAAAAAAACATTTTTATAGGAAAATTTACAAAAAAAAATGCACTGTATAAGCCTATCTGGTACGCTTTCAATCAGATGCCTTACATTTTGTTCAGGTATACGCTCCCAACAGTCTTTTGGCTTTCTTTGATGCTTCTTTTTAACTGGTTATATCAATGCTCGATCGGATTGATTTCTGGGCTCTATGTTGGCCATGTCAAAAGTGTAGTATTGGCGTCAGAAAGAGCTGCTTGTGTGTTAAGGTTCATACGCGGGCGACCATTGTCTTGAATAACAACAAACCCATCGCCAACTCTTTGTGAAAATGGGATCACAACAGGTCATATTACCATTTCAATGTAACTAGCGGCCGTAGCAGTGCCCGTTTCCAGGATAATAAACTCTGTTCTGCTTAGCAAACTTATTCCGGCCCATACGATAATACTGGGGCCCCAAAATCGGTCACTTCCGTGAATGCACGGGTCGGTAAAACGTGCACCTGCCCTTCTCCACACTCGTACTCGCTTATCATTACTCAAAAATTTTATTTTGCATTCGTCTGTAAAGAGTACAGACCTCCAGTTGTCCAAGGTTCAATTTGATTTCTCACGGGCGTACCTTAATCGAGCTGTCCGATGGGTCAATGTAATTTTGGGTTGAATATCACACGCTCTGGAACGTTGAACATCTTAGTGGAGTCGATTGCGAATGGTTTGATCCCTGAATTGAGTGCTAGTTGACTGCCGCAGTTAAGTTTACAAAGCCCAGGCGGTTAGGGTACGCTTCCGACCGGCAGTTATTCTGAGTTGTGGCCCGAATTCTTCCTGATCCAGGTCTCTTTGCTACACTCACGGTTTCCTGACGCGTTCCCTTACGTTTCGGATAGCTCACCGCGACACACCGATTCGATTTGCAACAGCCCTTTGAGACACTCCTTGCTCCAGCATATTTACCGCTCTAATTGCGTTTTCAGTATCCAAATGGCGTCTAAAACCGGGCATTGAAATCACGTTTAATCACGAAGAAATAAAGAACAACAATTATATAAAGAAACACTTACCAACAACGCTGGCTGGAATCGGACAGAGAAAACATATGCAATAATTTTTGCATTGATTATTTTTTCGAGCGATCGGCTTTTTTTGCTTATTCACTTGGAAGTAACGGTAAAATTGTTATTCAACGCATCGATATGGAATCATACACATGAAAACTTTTCAATAAAATGCTGGGATTATGAGGTTAGCGGCGGATCGTTTTTAATTCGACTCGCGTCGTATTTCCTTATTAACGAATTCGAAGCGAAGCGAAAATAGTTCTTCCTATATTTCAGTGATTTGACACTTTTGATTTGACCTTGGGCAGGTTCAGCCGACATAAGGGACTTGAAAGTAAGGCAAGTTTCTTGCATCTAATTGGCCAGCTGCCAAAAAATTGCCTTCCAATTAAGGCAACTTTATTGGAAAATACTGGAAAGTTAGGCAAGAAAAATCTCCCTTACTATCAAGTCAAGTCAACTTATGTCAAAATGACAATTGATCATATTTTTTAATTCAACTAAAAGCTGAAATTTAGGTAGAAATGGCGATCTCAAGGCAACCTAGCCTGAGATCCAATTAGCGCTGTAGTGCGCCGTTTTGATAAAGCTGAACTTTATTACTCAATGATTTATTTATTATCTGCACAACTTCATTTAAAGCTTTCTGTAAAAGGGTTCCTTGTAAATTTGGAAAAGAAATAAGTAATATTTCTTTAAAATAAAAAATACAAATCATGATGGACTTGTAGCTTGCCTGAGGAGTGTTTTGTAGAAAATAATGATTTTGGTAATTTTTGTACTATGAACTTGAAGTAGAGGTTTGTGAAGTAAAGTTCTGAATTTTAAATTCATGACACTTGAAAAACTGCCCCTTTTCTTCCTATATTCCAGTGATTTGACACTTTAGCTTTGAAGCAAATAATTATTCTAATATTTCAAACAGATAAGAAATCGAATAAAGGATAGCTTGTAAATTGAAAGTAGTTTATTAATAGAAACAAAAATTCAAAGGTATCCTTATTAAAAATAAAATAAAAATCAAAACGCAATTCAATTGCTAAAAAAAACTTCCATTTAACAAACAAATTGTTATGAAAATAATGTAAATAAATATGTACATATGTATGTAGATATTCAGGCTTTGATTCTTTGATTTAAAAAGGAACATAATCAAATTATTGGCACAGATCCCTTTGCAGTCTCTCAAGTTCTTTTTTTTTCAATTTCCCATCTTTCGGGGGTATCGCTGTCCAGATTTATGTTATGTTCCAAGCATAATCTTGACCACTCGCCAAAGAACTGGGACTTGCGTTGCACGATATAGGAGGCCACTATTTTAGGAAGTCTTTGCGGGGAGTATTCCATGATTTTTCTTATGTAGCTGAAGTGAAGTTTCAAAGTGTACAAGAAGAGAGGAGGAAGTCCAGTCTCTAAATGGAGCATGTACGTTGGAGTGTTTTCTGGGAGACGGAAAATTTTCTTTAAGAAGTATCTTAAGAGTTTTTCAACGTCATCGTATTGGACAACTCCCCAGACCTTTCTTTTCTTATCTCATCGGCTATTTTCCTGAACTCTTTAGTTTGATTTTGCAAGTCCTCATTGTGGTTCAGAAATTCCGATTCTGAGTATTCTGGTTGTTCATCACCTTTCACATTTTGACTAGAAGTGCTTCGGTTAGGACTTGAATTCTCATTGGAGTAATATGCACTTGTGTCCATTTGTTCGGGACGATTTTCCTCCTGGCACCCATATGAAGACACATTTATCCCAGTCTCACATGCCCTCAAATCAAGAAGCTCTATTATGTCTTCTTCTAGGGAAGAAAACGCGTATTGAGTATTCGGCCCACCACCTGTTCCACAGATGTATTTGGTGTTGTGACGAAGTTTTGTTCTTATCTTGTATTTGAAATTCTTCCAAACCTTAATAAAATCATAGCATGATAGGGTTAAAAGAACAAAATGTATGCATACTTTTTTCCAGCTTTCAACATTTTTTCGAGGGGGTCCTAGGCTATTTAAAACTTTTGAAATATTATCCCACAGTTCCCTTGTTTTAGCCCGATATTCAGGACCGACGAGTGCTCCCGTTGCAATGCCCTTATTTTTCTTCATAAACTCGACGAGAGCCAAAAATTGGTGTCGATTTGTTTGCTTGTTTTTATCGTTCCCTGAATGAATTTTAAAATTTTATATTTTATTGTGGATAAATTATAAAAAAAAAATTAAAATAAAGCTAACTCACATTTTTTTATATGTATGTAATTACAAAAAAGACAATTTTCACCAATAAAGTATTTTTTAGGCAAAATACAAAATAAATATTTATAACTCTTCTACATTGTCAGTAATAAATAAATCAATTTTTATAATTAATTCCTAGGCCTTCTTTTTTTGATTGTTTTAATATATGCTTTGAATTAAGTGATATTGAAGATGCTTTTGGTTAAACTTAAATCTGAAACCTTTGACTCTTTCCAAGATAACTTTTTGGAGTCGAGGTGTTAACAAATAATCTGTAGAGCGTCGATAGCCCTTTATCAGCATTGAAATGGATCTGATGAATAAATACAGTGCGTTCCATAATTATAACCCACTTTTTTTAGATTTAACTTCCAATGAAGTTGACAAAAACTCTAAATAACAAAAGGAAAATTTACAAGTGAAATCGTGTGTAGTCTTCGATTGTTCGATAGTACCGCAATTTTTTGCTTGATTTTACTCTCAAGAGAATTCCGTTATATTTGAACTGAGCTACGTTGTTCGGTCGGTTTGATGTGATTCATATTTATAACCCACTTCACAATGCTCCCTATTACCATCCAGTTCAGTGTGTTTAAATTAAAAAGTTTTGGCTCTGTCATTTAAGACTTTTTTTTTGCAAAATATGCCGCGCGGTAAGGTAATACCTGGTGTCGAAAAAGGTAAAATGTTGGCTCTAAATGACGAGAATGTGAGCATCAGTGCAATATCGAGGAGAATTAGCAGAAGTCGTCGGGTTATTGCAAATTTTTTTAAAAATCCAGAAAGTTATGGTACTGTGACACGATCAGGAAGAAAAAGAAAGTTATGGTACTGTGACACGATCAGGAAGAAAAAAAAAAGCTCAGGAGCGAATAATCGGTCGCGCCGCCACCAATTCAACCGTAAGTTGCGCCAAATTAGCAGCGCTGATTCAGACAATTAGATCGTCACAAGGTCGCTAGGCTAGAGTTCGCCAAGATAATATGGACACTAATTGGACATCTGTATATTTGAATTAAAAGTTGTTATTGAATCTTCATTAACGTGTTTTTTTTTTTTTTTCATTTACCTACATATGCTGTTTAAAGGTTATTTTTTCTGATGAGAAAAAAAAAAAAGAAATTAAATGGTCCTGATGGTGTGCACTCTTATTGGCGTGACTTACGGAAGGAACCGAAATATTTCCAAAGGAGACATTTTGGTGGCGGCTCGGTGATGTGGGGTGATTTCTCATCAAAGGGGTGTCTAGAAATGCAATTCACTTCATCGAAAATGAACAGTAGAGATTATATTCAAGTTCTTCGACGCAGTTTGGTACCTTTTTTGGCAGATAACCATGATAGATCTTAAATTTTTCAGCAGGATAATGCCAGAATCCATACCAGCAGAGAAACAATGTATTGGTTGGGAATAAATACTATTGATGTAATGAATTGGCCCGCATTCTCTCCGGATGTAAACCCTATTTTTAAATCTTTAGCGAGTGCTTGTCGGGAGAATATTCGCGGAAGGAAAGACATATGAGACGGTATCAAAGCTTAAACACGCTCTTCGTGAGGAATGGCTTAAAATCGAGCCAGAAATTTTGGATAACTTGATTAAATCAATGAGAAGAAGAGTTTTTGACTTGATTCTTGCCAAAGGTTCTCAAATAAATTATTAGTTTCCGTTTTTCATTTAGTTTTATTCTTTGTATATATATCGGAATAGTACTATCATGAAGGTGAAACGTCGGCATGAAAACCATCGAGAAAGAACTAATAGAGAGAACCAACTTCGACGGTTGCTCTCTTTTTGCCTACAAGCTGTAATTTGGCCACCAACTTGCATATGTATTAACTCCATATAAAAAAAATGTGGGGAACAAATACTTATGCAAGTTTGTGCACATACTCACCACGAGAGAGAAAAAACTTTTCTCTTTTCTCTCTGCTCACCACCTTTTAAAAATGGCGACCACCTTTGAAAAATGGCGGATGTAGTCAGCTGTTCAGAGGTGTTCAAAGAAAATTCAAAATTGTGTATGAACAACTTTTTGGTACTCTCATTGTGTTCGTTTGAGAGTAATATCATTCGAATATGAAGTGAAATTAATTACTCTTGTTAGGTGCCACAACAATGAAGATTTAGAAACAATTCTAAATTACGCATTTAGATAAATATTAGTTAGTTATTTGAAGCCAGTTTTAATCATTAAGTAAGTAAAATAAATTAGGTGGTGCAACAGTCCAATGAGAATTAGGACCTAGAAACATATACAACTCTGAAAGCACTACTACTATTATTTTTTCATTATAAGCTGCGTTTATGCGTTTAATTTTCACTCAGACCGTTGAAAAATGCAAAAAAAAACTCAGATTTGTTTCAATTTTCAGAGTTTATCGATGCGAGAGTTGCAGGAAAATTGAAAACGAGAGTTACAGAATAAGAAGAAATAAAACAACGCAGGAACATTGAAAACATTTTCATATACTCATCTCTTTTTTCCATTCCTATTTTATTTGTGTTTTAGATAATACTGTAGTTAAGTTATTAGTTAAGGTATTACTATTGAAATAAACATAACATACATTTATTAAAAACATGTACTCGTTCATATATACAAATAAAGTCTAATCTAAAAAGCCTTAACCTTGTTAAACACTTTCTGCACACATCCTTTCTTGTTTTGGTTGTTCCTGCCATCTATCTGTAACTTAGAGAAAAAGAAGAGAAAAACAAATTCACCACGAACTACCGGTATATCTTCTTCCGTTATTTATTGACAAACAAAAATGTTTTGCTAGAATTAATTTGAATTATAGGAGTATTTTTGTAGATATAAAAACGACAAGATGTTAGCAAAATTAAAAAAAAAAATTCATGAGAATTACAAATATTATAATGAGACTTTAAAAAACATAGCCTTCTTGGCTATCAATAAACAAAAATGAGAAATGTCACATTTCCCGGAAATGATGTTTTTTGTGATTCATTTCGGAATACCAGTTCGGTTTTAAAAAGCAACATTCTACAACCCATGCATTGGTAAAAGTTCATAATGATATCACTAACAATTTAAGAAAAAAGAAAAGTACAATAGCTTGCTGCCTTGATGTTGAAAAGGCTTTTGACAGTGTCTGGGTGGAAGGCCTGTTGTTTAAGTTGCTAGAATTAGGTTTCCCGACTGAAATATATAAAATTTTATTAAGCTTCCTGTCGAATAGATTCTTCTACATCATGATTCAAAACATAAAATCGGATTTGGTCAACATAGGTCGAGGTGTCCCACAGGGCTCGGTCTTGGGCCCAAGGCTCTATAATATTTTTATGTATGACTTCCCACACATAAATACTTACCCAAATTCATCACCCACTAAAGGTTTCCTTTTTGCGGATGATACCATAATCTTGGCTCATGCGAACTATCCACATGACGCTGTTCGTAAAATATCAAAACATACGGACCTAATTGTAAAATATTATAGTAAATGGGGGATAAAAATTAACATTTCAAAATCAGAAGCAATCTGTTTTAGAAATTCATGCTCTAAGGGTAAAATTGGAGTAGTTGCGGAAAGCAAAAATCTACGTCTTACAGTTGACAACGTAGAAGTCCCATTTAAAAACAAAATAAACTATTTGGGTGTCCAGTTTACTAACTTACTTAAATTTAATTCTCACGCAAGGAAAACGAAAGAAAAAGCGATTAAGGTTTCTAACATTTTAACACCATATTTACGACATCAAAGTCTAAAAAAAAACACAAAATTACTGTTTTACAAAACGCTTATAAGACCCATCATGATTTACGCATTCCCCTGCTGGTTTTCAATTTCACCAACCGTAGCAAAAGAGCTAGAAATTCTAGAAAGAAAAATACTAAGATACTGTATAAATAAAAATTACAAAACAAGAACCAGAAAATGTTCAAATCAATATGTTTATAATGAATCTAAAGTAACTCCTCTGATGTCCTATGCATTTACGCTCATGAAAAAATTCATTGAGAGAATGAGCTGGTCTGAAAATAGTTTAATAAAAGAAATATATGAGCAACAAAAAGATATCTCTTGGGACATATCGGATTACCTGTCCCCAATAGGAATCATTTTTGAAAACAATGCTAGTGGTTTGGAGTGTGCTCTACCATCATTCTACAGAAGAACTGTCCAAGGGCAGAACCGTGGGTAACTAGAGTCAATGTTGTTATATATTTATCGCGCTGCATCCTGACTAGCCAACTGCTGGAGAGACATCTTCACATCTTACACTTAGTGAATGATGAGGTTGGTGCTAGTCCGGGTGGTTATCAGGATGTGGCGCGGTAAATAAAAGATACATTCTGAAAATATTAAGTATTTATATTAAATAACTAACTCAGATTTGTATATAATCAATGTAAAACAAAATAAACTGTCGAAACCAAAATAATAAAATAACAAAAAGAAAAACAAAAAGCAAAATTAAAAACATGAAATTAAAAAAAAAAAGTTGTTATTATGAAAGCAATGATAATAATGTACATAATAATGTAAATATTAGTGCGAACAAAACTTATGAAATAATTTTAATTTTTACACAAAACAGTTTGATTAACTTCAGCTTGATATTTCTAGAGATATAAGTATCGTTAAAGTAAAACAAAACAAACAAAAAACAACAAACTACCTATCACTCATAAATGTTAAACAAATAACACAGTAGGTAAAGAAATTCATTTACATGCAAAAGCATTATTTGTGAAACAAAATCTTTGAATAAGCTGACAAGGATTCATTAAAGTCATTATTCTTAAATAAATTTCAAAACATGCAAATACAAATTATAACTTATTAAAACCCAAGCAATGGAATTAATGTATTAGTACGAACAAAACTCATGAATTTTTAATTTTGACACAAAACATTTTGATTAATTTCAGCTTGAAGTTCCTAGAGATACATGTATAGTGTATCTCCTTAGAATAAGGTATTTTTAAGATTAGGTTAAGTTTATATGACAAATACGTCAAAAATAAAATGTGAAATAGCTCCATGAGCAAGAGCTGAATATATGCAACATAAAAGGGACAATAAATGTAAGATAATTTTGCCATTAAAAGAAAAAGAGAGAGCCATACTTGACAGTTCTCTATATACCACTAGTGTAAGAAAAAGAAAATATTATACAATGTAATTGAAAAGAAAGACTCAATAAAATGAATGAATGAATGAATGATGTTTTTTGTGTACTCTTCTCCGAGGTGAAAACATGTATACACCGATACGAATTCAACACGCTATAAAAAATGAGAGTAATAGGTTTCGAAGAGACGGAGACGAGGAAATTTGGTTCTCTAATTTAGTTTTTTCTCTCTGGTACAAAGTTGGCAATGCCAGAGAGAAAAAACTAAATGAGAGAACCAAATTTCCTCGTCTCCGTCACTTCGATACCTCTTACTCTCATTTTTTATAGCGTGTTGAATTCGTATCGGTGTGTACATGTGTTCACCTCGGAAAAGAGTACACAAAAAAACATCACTTCCGGGAAATGCGACATTTCTCATTTTTGTTTATTGATAGCCAAGAAGGCTATGTTTTTTAAAGTCTCATTATAATATTTTTGTAATTCTCATGAATTTCTTTCTTTAATTTTACTAACATCTTGTCGTTTTTATATCTACAAAAATACTCCTATAATTCAAATTAATTCTAGGAAAACATTTTTGTTTGTCAATAAATACCGGAAGAAGTTATACCGGTAGTTCGTGGTGAATTTGTTTTTCTCTCCTCTTTCTCTGAGTTAAAGATAGATGGCATTAACAACCTTCTCTGAGTTACAGATAGATGGCATTAACAACCAAAACAAGAAAGGATGTGTGCAGAAAGAGTATAACAAGGTTAAGGTTTTTTAGACTAGACTTTATTTGTATATTTGAACGAGTACATGTTTTTTATAAATGAACATATGTTATGTTTATTTCAATAGTAATGCCTTAACTACTAACTTAAATACTGTATTATCTAAAATATACTGCATTGAATTATTTTACATTGAATTATAAAAGACGGAAATAATAAAGTTCTACAGTTTACCAGGAATATTTATATAAAATATCCACATCTTCTGCAATTGCGGTATCAATCGATATTTTCTGGAACTTAGTATTATTTACTTAACATGAATTACTCTTTCAGCTTTTTTATACACCAAAAAAATCAATTATGAAATTTGGCTGCGATAATAACTACTTGAACACAGCATTTTCATTGTTTATAGTTATTCAGGTTTAGCCCTTAACTTTGATTTGCATTTATTTATGAATAGCCTAAAACGTTTAGCAAACATCTATGAATAAGCCACAATGCATTTTCAGAAAAACTGTAGTTAGAACTTTCCCTCACAGATTTTTCCTTGTCGCTATATAACTGAAAGATAAGATATAAATATTTAGAACTGGAAAATTTATAAAAATGATGCATAAGACTTAAATTTTGGTTGAAGAACAAATTTGTATATTCTTTTCACAAAACCACTGACCCAGCTTATGTAGTTAAGCCTTTAAAAGCAAAACACACTAGCTTAGTGGAAGGCAGTAAGAATAGCTTATCACCTATTCACAAATCTTATGCAATGAAAATTGGTAACAGAAGTAACAAGTTGACGGTCTTTTTATTTAGTGTCTACTTAAATCACTTATTTTCAGCATTTTGGAAATGTCGTGAGTAATGTAAAGAAAACAAACAACGAGTACACACAAATAAAATAGGAATGGAAAAAAGAGATGAGTATATAAAAATGTTTTCAATGTTCCATGTTTACATTCTGTAACTCTCGTTTTCAATGTTCCTGCAACTCTCGTATCGACAAAATGAAGTCGATAAACTCTGAAAATTGAAACAAATCTGAGTTTTTTTGCATCTTTCAACGGTCTGAGCGAAAATTAAACGCATAAACGCAGCTAATAATACAACTAATTGTTGTAGTGCTTTCAGAGTTTTATGTTTCTAGGTCCTAATTCTCATTGGACTGTTGCACCACATAATTTATTTTACTTACTTAATGCTTCAAATAACTAACTAATATTTATCTAAATGCGTAATTTAGAATTGTTTCTAAATCTTCATTGTTTTGGCACCTAACAAGAGTAATTAATTTCACTTCATATTCGAAAGATATTACTCTCAAACGAACACAATGAGAGTACCATAAAGTTGTTCATACACAATTTTGAATTTTCTTTGAACACCTCTGAACAGCTGACTACATCCGCCATTTTTCAAAGGTGGTCGCCATTTTTAAAAGGTGGTGAGCAGAGAGAAAAGAGAGAAAAGTTTTTTCTCTCTCGTGGTGAGTATGTGCACAAACTTTCATAAGTATGTGTTCCCCACATTTTTTTTATATGGAGTTAACACATATGCAAGTTGGTGGCAAAATCACAGCTTGTAGGCAAAAAGAGAGCAACCGTCGAAGTTGGTTCTCTCTATTAGTTTTTTCTCAATGGCAATGCGCGGACAGCTACTTTTTGGGCTGATCATCTTCTCCCGAAGATATGAGAAACTGGATTTCTTACTAATGCAAATATTTAGAAAAATAAGATAACCAATTTATATAAATTGAATGTTTTGAGCAATAAGGTTTTGAAGATTTGTAACAGAATTTATGACACGACTACGTGTAGCTAAGAACAAGTTACCCTAAAAAAAAACTAAGTTTCAATTCAAAATTCAAAATAGGAACAACCATGGTTCCTATTTTATGCCTTTTTGGATTAAAAATTACAAAAAATCAACAACAAATACAATTTCTTTAAATACTATAATTACTTTTTATTCACTTTTTTTTTCAAATATATAATGTATATATAATTCCTTTAGAAAAAATTGAAACGCAATAATACAATAAGTACAAGGTTCTCATCTCACATTGTTTTTTTTTTCGTTTGTATGTTTCATAAAAGGATCAATTTATACAATGAGCTTTTTGTTTTCATTTTTAAATATAATTATAAATATTTTTATTTGGTTTTCTGTTAATATATAATATACAAGAATTTATATATATATAATAATTTTGTGTTTAAGGTATTTTTTTTAATAATAAATATTTCAATAATAATTTGAAAGATTACAAACGCGGTTATGCATTTTGGTTTATTTTTGTTTTGTTTAAATGTTTGTATTTTTAATAGGTTATGTTTGTAACAAATAATTGAACAAGACTTTTTTATCATTATCATTCCAAGAGGTAAAATTTTGGAAAAAGAAAAATAAAAATTGAAAAAAAAAAATAATACATATTACAGTTAATACATTATTGTGTCATGTATATTTTATACATTATATATAATTGATTGACCTACTTATTTAATAAGTTCTAACGTCTTATTCTTTGTTTTTGTAACTATAATTATTTTGAATTTAGTTTATTGTTAATAAACTGTCAAATTCATATATGTAATATATAAATTAATTTATATTTATATAAATATATTTTATAATATCAACAGAGCGTACTTTAACACATAATTTAATTTTAGTTTTTATTACAAATTTTATTTTATTTTTTCTTAAATTCTCCAAGTCATCGTATTTTTGTATTTTATTTACTTTATCGATTTATTAAATAAAAAATATAAATATACTTTGCTTTTAAGATTTTTGTTTTATATATAAATATTTTATAATATACTTATGAAATCGGAAGGTACTTGTTTAAGAAAAATTCTTTTTTTTTTCGAAATTGTTTGTTTGAAACTAAGAAAAGGAACTTGAAACATTATTTTATACTTTTTTAAATTGATTCAATAGATATCAATTTTTCTAGACAAGACGTTTTTCTTGGAGAAAACTTAATAATATTCTTGTAAAAATACATATACTGGGGAATAGGTACTAGTTAGATGTGAAACAAATAGGACTTTATTCAAAAATAAATTATTTATTATAAAATTTAACGCAAGCAGGTTAATTCTATAATTGGTCGATAATAAAAGATATTGAAACCAACAAAGTTAGTTAATGGTTTTCATTAAACAATTTAATTGGACTAAAATCGAGAACAAGATTTTTACGAATAATTTATAGATAGATTTTCAAAAAATTAAAGTAGTTATGACAGTTGAAAGTAAAATGTACCAACAAATTATGCCACAGGTAATAAAATGCAAATTTATGGGTTTTTAAAGCAATAAACATTAAGGAATGAGAATATATTTCTGTTGAATTTTTGACGAAAAATCGTGGATTTTTATGTTTTTTCAGCAAGAAGTTTTAGATTTGCATGTAATTTTGCTGTGAATTTATTTATTATGCAAGTTAAAATTTCGACATACTTCAGTTTATTTTTACGAGCAAAAAATTCTTAAATTTTTCTTATGTAGCCTTTTTTTACTTTTTCATCAATCAATAATAAAATTATAAAGGTTAAACAAAGTCAACTTACGATTTAAAAATTTTCATGAGTAATGGTTAATCAAAGGAAATATACAAATGTCAATATTTCTAAAAACGTTTAAATGGATGATTGTGAATACTTAAGATTCAATGCCTTTGAAGACAGAGGTACATGAACCCATAAAAAAACTTAAAAGGGGGCAAGGTATTTCTTATTTTCAAATATTTTCAGATTTTCTTTTTTTTTTTCAAAATATAAAAAACAATAACATTTAATTTATATTTTTATCAAATTTTGTTAAGTCCTTTAATTTGGTCACTCGACATTTTTCTAATATTTAACTAATTGATCTCGATTTTTATTCATTTTTGTTTTTTTTTTCAATCATTTTAAATATCGTCACAATTATTTTTTTTTTAAATACATATTTTAATTGCTAATTGTTTTGTTTAATAATTTTTATTTTTTTGGTGAAAATCCTACAACTCTAAAACTCTAATAGTTGTAAATCTTTTCGGGCAGTTAATGTTTGTTTGAATAGTGATTTTTTTATTTTTTTATTTTTTTTTGTTTAATATATTCTATGATTCTTGTCCACTTGATAATAATTTCCCCATTTGAACAATATTATTGTTGGATTTGTATTTGTTTTAATATATATACATTTATAGGTATACATATATATTTTTGTTTTTATTTTCTTAAAATAATAGCTAATTTAAGCGCTATGGAAGTCTGTTTATTATATATTAATTTATTTAATATTTTTATCCATTAATTTGAATTTTTAAATTTTGTTTTATACTTAGAACAAATGTATACATACATATTTTTCTTTTTTCTTGTTTTCTTTATAAAAATAAATAAATAATCTCAATTCAACAACCAAAAAATGTATCTATTCATTGCACAATAATTCTGATTAAAAGTATATTTACGTATCAATATCAATATAAATAAAGCTTTACTTTTGTTCGTTGTGCAAATCGTTTAAATAAAACAAAAATAAATTGAATAACATAAGAAATCACTCTTCGACAGCAAAATAAAAATAATATCAATAACTTAACTATTATTATTCAGTCATAAAAATTCAAGGTACAATTTATTAGAGATCTACCGTTGTATTTTAATACACTCTGTTTTTTTGTTTTTTGTTTTTTAAGCTTATATTTCAAATATAATTGCCCCTATCGTGAATTAATCGATCTATCTGTTGCGGATTAGACGGTTATGATGCAATTATTTTATTATCATTTAATTTTTATTAGAAGGCCATCGCATACAAAAATAGTTGTATATCGAATCCGAAAGGCTGGGAGTGAGATCACAAGAAATACTCTTGGAGTATTTGTTAGTCTCTCGGAATGTGTAGTGCAAATTACAATTACATTTTGATTATTAAAAAATAATGCTCTTTAAAACCTGACTTCAAGGGGACCTAAAACAAATTTTTATTTTATCTGAATCTAAATACGATTTGAATCGTTTGCTTTCTTTTTCAACTTTAATAATTCCTAAGAATGATGTATGCATTAGAAGATGTACAGCTTATACCGATTCAATATTAGGCTCATTTTTCTGAACATACATTATTTGGAATAAACAAGTGAATAAGAGTCTTTAATAAGTGCGTGTCAATGACGCTAAGATTCTGTACGAAACAATACTTGTTATAAGAAATTTTTAATTCCATTCTTATTGATTTTGAGTGAAATAAACAATTAGTTTTCATTTAAATTTCAGTGTAAATAAATCAGGACCAAATTTTTGGCCCAAAAATATGCCAGTTTTCAGTTGAGGAATTTGTTATTGTTTCACCAACAGTGGGTTTCGTTTGAATTTTTAAGCTGATTCAGCTGATTCAGTGAACCATTTTGAAGCAGAAATCTGAATTGGTTTAAAATCTAAACGCATTGGGAACAAACTAGTCCTTAGAGTTTATATTAACTTGATTTAATTGTTTTAGTCAAAGAAACTCAAATTGAGCGGAAAAACTAGTGCTGAAAAAGGATTTCTCTGTTAAATGAAGCAATAGTAGGACGCACTTACTTTTTGTTCAACTGCTCAGAGGGTGTTCAACCAGTCTGAAATTCTTAGAATCGATTCTTGTTTTGGAAGCCATCCACGATAGGGACAAATCAAAATCATATGTCTATAAAATAAACTTTTTTTCGTAAATTTGCCTACAAAACTATAATAACTATTAGAAATCACCTAATATAGATTTTTTTCTTTAAATTTAATCTACATTTTACCTTAATATTTACACACGCTTATGTAAATTATAAATAAGGATAATGATACGATTTTTTCCTGTACAGTCCATCGATGAGTCCTGAATGGTTGAAGACTGCACACACACCCACATGAAAAAAATAAAGCAAGAGAACAAAATAGATTAGCAAAACATGATCCTTTAAAAAAAAAAAAACAAATAATGAAAAAACAAAAATGGAAAACTAAGAAAATAGGTTAAAAGTAAAATGTTCTCCGAAAAGATATTTTTGTATTTTTTCAACATTTTGTTAGAAAAAAAAAACAAAAAAAACATCCTCAAGATTTTTATAAGGGTGTACGTTAATGCAGTGTAATGAATTTTTTAATTTGCATACATTCATTTAAAAAAAAAATAGCTATAACTAGAAAAGAAATAGAGGAGGACTCTATTTTCTATACTCTTTGGTTTCAAACGAAAAAAAAAAAAGTTGGTAAAAAGAAAAGCTCGTAGTATACATACATTTTAGCTTAGCCTAGTAGTTTTGTTTTATTTTTTAATTATATAGGTAGTACATTAAAAAAAAATAAAAAAAAATCTCACCTTCATCCAGGCTTTTCGCGTTTTGTTGACTATAATTGTTATTTATTCATTTTGCTGAAGATATTTAATAATAAATGTTATTTGCTTCTTTTTTCGCGATAAAAAAAAATTATTACAATTACCAAGTTGATTGTATTTTATAAAACCAAAAATTATTGAAACCATAATTTTCTTCTTCGGAGGCATCCGGAAAAATTCGCGAACAAGATCAGTTGTGAAAGAATAAATTTACTCGTACAAGGATGAATCCGAAAATGTATAATTTTCTAGGATTTTCCAAAAACATTTTTTTGAGAAAAACTAATTCGTTCTTTAATGTTTAAAAAACAAAAAGCATCCCACAAAGACACGAACTACATGCCGTTTGAAACAAGTATCGAAACAGAGCAATCACACCATGCCTTGCGTATTGAAGATAATCGTCTTATGAGGGATACTCTCAACAAAATTATTTCTTAGGATAACGCTTCGTGTCCGAAATCTTATATAGAACGACCGACTGTGGAAACATAGCCCAATTCAGGGCGTTTTATTTCTACTTTTGCCATAAAAAAAAGTTAATTTAGGATATTTAAGAAGTTTATACAGTTTCTCACACGACCAAACCGAGCAGAGAAAATGTAAATGTTTGCAATGTAATTTGTCCAAGAAAATGAATAGAAGTAGTTGAACTTAATAATTATTTTGAAACAATGTTGAACTCAATTTAAGTTTAAATAAAAATGAAGTGAATTTCAAATTATTAATTAGCAAACAACTACTTAATTTAACCTCTCACAAATAATCAGACACTAAATCTTGCTGCACATTAGCAACTCTGTAACGGTACTTTTCCCATCAAATGACAAAGTTATTAAACTTGTATTGCGGAACGTCGAAATGGCAGCAAAGAGAAAAGAAACATCTTTGAAAATTCGAAAATTGATTTTGTTGCATAGCCATTACGGTAAATCAGTACAAGATTAAAAATAGCAAATATTTTGCAGCGGAACCCTTACACAGATTTCACGATTTAAAAACGAAAATATGATTCTTAATATGAGCAGAATAGTAAAAGGAAGGAGTCTGCATGCCTACGATGAGTTACTACTTTTTAGGCTAATCAACCAAAATCCGTTCTTATCTTCGGAATCTCTAAGGATTTTTTAAAAAGAGACCACGAGTAAAGAAGTCGGCAACGAAACTATTTCTATCTAAGTAATGAACGAAATGGCTATGCACTATGCAGCCATATATAAAAAGTTATACATCGGTGAGAAAAAGAAATGAAACACTTAAGTTTGCTAATGAACACCTAACATAGAAAACATCTTGGAATAAGGTGGAAGTACATATTTTTGTTTTGTTAGTTAACCGATAAACAAACATATGAAAAATATTATAAATTAGGTTTTTTTCACGGACGGAAGTATATTTAACCTTAAAGGTTCAGATGGAAGTATGTATGTATGAATGGCGGAAAGCAACTGTGAAGCATGGCGGTGGCGATGTGTTGCAAGTTCTGCTGTTCGGAACTAACATTTTGTGGAAGGTAAAATGTATACCTATAAAATGGCTAAAATCTTTATTTTGAAACAACATTGGGGGTCCAACGTCAGTAAACTCGGAATACAAGACAAATTTCATCTTCTACCAGAACAACTACCCAAAGCTTACATCTTATATGGCAAACAAATAAGTCCTGAAGTATGCTAAAAACTTGACTCTTTAATATCTCGAGGCCTTTAGGCAGTTATTAAATCGAAAGGATATGCAACTAATTATTAAGTGTCCGATTATGGGTGAGGTCTAAATTATAGAGTTGCTTCTGTTTAATGGCTTAAATTTTAATTGTGGCTTATTTAAAATTTAAAAAAAAAAGTTTTTAAATGTCTATAAAATGGTTATAAAGTTTTACATTATTCACACATTTTCTTGGATAAAATGTTTTGCGAAAATTTATATTTCTTGTGTCCGATTATTAGTGCGAGCCACTGCAAAAAGCCTTTTAATCGTAAGTATTTTTGCATCAAACATGGCTTACGGCTATTATTTAATAATAATTAAAATAACACATGTAATTGAATTTAAAATGGTAACAGTAGTATCAGTATTTTAAGTATAAATTAATATTTTCTTATAATTTACAATTGTACAACATTTATCTTAACTTATCTCAGCAAAATAAAGAAAAATATAAAAAAAATATTTATATATTTATGTTAAGTAACATTGTTAGGCATCCCCTAGAAAAAAAATAAAAAAAATATTCAACCCGAAGTGAAAGTCACAAAAAAAAAAAGAAATGCCTTGAGATAGAAGTTGAGCTGAGTTGAGCATTTGGACATAAAGGAGCTTACCACGATTTGACGCTATTTGTTTGACTTTACATTTTTCATTAAATCAAAGAAAAATAAACGTCCAAAGCAGATTTATTACGGTTGTCAAATATCAGAAAAATATTCAAATTTTATTTTATTGGTCTATTGGACTATTTATTTCAAAATTGTATATTCTCTTTTAATTTAAAAATTCAATTCTAAATTAAAAACCGTAATAACGACGAATAATATTTCAAATAGAGACATAAATAATAGAAGAGTCCAATGAATCCAAGATGAAAAAAAAACTCATTGTTTGATTTAAAAAAGCCCAGTGGTTTGCAGGTAAATTGTGGAATTGAAACATTTCAATTTAAGAAGAAACAGAAAAGTAGTTGCGTACATATTGAAGTTCTTGAAACACAACTGTTGTTAATGCTTTTTGGTCAATATTTTGTACATTAATATACTTGAAACTGTCATTAAAAAACAATTAAACCTTTTTAGAAGCTTAGAGCTTCGAACACATACTAGTACATTATATAAACATGTATTGCTTATTTCAAATACTTCAAAAGGTAAAAAGAATTTAGATCCTTGTGCGAAAGTGCACTGCCATCCTAGTGGTTGGTGCCACACATTTTGGAAAAGATTTTCGCTTTTTATAGCTGGTGTAAGTGTTTTACCCGGAAACTTTTACTACCTGTGAATAGTTACGTATTTCACCATTACAAATTCTTAAAATTAAAGGAAAAATTAGAAACAAGCGTTGGAATTTTCCAACATCAAATAAAAAACTACTAAAAAATCGTGTATAAAAATCCTCCACAAGCATGAGGCCACTGCGAATATTTCCGTGCAGGAGTTTACAAGTGTGATCTTTTAAAAACTTTTGTATATAATATCTAAAAGTGTTAAAAACAACGGTTTAAATTTGATTTGAAACACACGTGGGCTCTGGAAAGACTTTGACAGCTAAAGAAAGAACAAAAATAGATGTTTTGAAGGATTTAGGACTCTCAGGACGTGAATTAGCAAGAGGACTTAACAGAAGCTAGAAAATTGTAAGTAATCATATTGCTGATCCACAAAAACATGGGAAAAATCGAAAAGGGTACAATGCAGAAACATCATGAGAAAAGCGGTTAATTCTACGGCTTGCCTTAAATTCCAATCTACCAGCGACTAAAATAAGGGTCAAAAGCTTAATGTTTCCATTCCAGACCGTCTTATAGAGGTTATAATCGAAAATGCCGGACATAGTCACTACTATGTAAACAAACATTTAAAAAAAAAATGTTGTTGAACCATAAAATATAAATATTTCATTCATATTTTTTTTTTCTGACATTTTGCATGTGGCCTCATCCTAGTGACGCACTTTTGTATACCCTTTTTGAGTACTTTATTTGTTGATCTTGGGCAATTCAAACGCTCGTTTCCAATCTACCCTTTAATTTTATAAATTTGTAATGGTGAAATACGACCTATTTAAATGTATTTAAAGTTTCCGCGTACAAAACTTCCACCATCTATAAAAGCGAATATCGGCTCTTAAATGTGTGGCCTCATTCTAGTGGTTGGCAGTGTACTTTTTTGACGATTATTGACCAAAATTTAGTTAGCTATCAAAAGAAATTAGATATTTAAAGTATGTACTTAGAACCACTAGTTGAATGAGAAATTTGGTGATTTACATAATCTTAAAAATATGTTTTTGCCCAAAATACACCAAATATTTTATAAAATGCAAGCAGAAAAAACAAACGCCACTTTTAAACTTCTAACAGGCACATTACTTATTATCTGTAAACAAAATATTCTTTTTCATTCCATTGATGTCCGTTTTTTTATCTAAAAAAAAAAAAAAAAAAAAAATCCACATTTATGAATCTTTATTTATAATTTCACGTTTTCAAATATACTTATATAATTTTTTATAAATGTTTAAACACATATATGTACTACAATAATTAGATCTCGTAATATAAGTTTTTTTTCTTTTTTTAATTTCTGAAACAAGTGCTATAATGTCCATCTATTATAATTGTTAGCCCTACAATTTTTATTTGTTCTTATTTTTCAGTAAAAACTTTAAACATTAACAAATTTTTGTATCTGCATATACTAAAGTATTATTTGAATATTTATTTTTATTAGACGCGATTTCATTTTTCTGTGGATGAAATAAAAATCCTTGTTTTCGGGTTAAAAAGCAATTTGAAAAAAAAAAAATATATTAAAATCACGGAAAATTAAAAATATCTGGTTTCTTCTTTTATTATTCGAAAAGTCTATTTTCTTGATTTCTGATTGAGTTTTAAAATTTGGGTTTCGGTGGGCTTGGCTGAGAACTTGCTATTGAAACCAACATCTGTGAAACTAGAAGATCTACAATTCAGCATAGTAGACAAAATTTAATAGCATTCGGATCATGAAAATACGGTTATGAACTTTTATTCATAATAATTATAACCTGCCATTTGCTTGTTATAAGCTTTTTATCAAAAACAGAAAGTTGTGCTCTTATCTGCAAGAAGTTATCCTAGATATAATTCGTTAATACTTTTCACAATTTTTAAAGAAACTCTCCGAAGCCAAACTGCTGTTCAAAAAAAAAAAAAAATACGTTGTTCTTTATACTAACAACGTTTCCAAACTTTTATTGCCTGTCTTAAAGTAACTACATAACTCGGAAATTTAAAGAAAGAGGGTTAGAGCTCCTCCACCAAGAAGAAAACGAAAAAATTATTCCTCCAATTCTATTCTCTGACAATTTAAATGGCTGCCTATTTTGTAAGATCTTTTATTTACTGAGGAATTAAGAAAAAAATAAAGTTAAACTAATTCTTTAAAATGATTTTCTTTTGGGTATAAAAAACGGTTAGTTATTATTTTATTGTTATTGAAAAAAAAAAATAAATGGTTCATTACTATAATTATTTTGTTCTTTTCTTTTTTCAAACTACGTATGTATAATTATATTTTTTAATAAGATTTTTATCATATATTTTGTATGTTAAATAATATATCAGATGGTGATAAATTTAATCTTCTTTTGCAATTATTTAATTACTTTCTTTTTTTGTTTTAGAAAAAATTAGGATTTTGATATGGATGTACTTTTTGGAAACGTGTTTTTGGTCTACCTCTGTGCACCATTGAATTGTAGGCATTCATGTTCATGTTCATATTCATGTTCGCTGGCACTGGAGGTGCCGTCATAAAGCTGTGTGCTTTCGCCTTGCCGTGTTCCTCTGCAATGCGGACGGACAATGGTTGCGATGCACCTTCCGGTATGACATTGTTAAGAGCTGAGATTGCTTCTTGGGCTTCCTCGCGTTTGTTAAATCTTTAGATTACAAAAATAAACAAAAAAAAAAGAGAAAATGTATTAATTGCGAAACTATGAGAACTTGTATAGGGGTCTGTATTTTATTTCTTAAAAACATGACACTATTAGTTGTTTCCCGTTCGAAATCCTGCTTAGTTATCGCATCGCTTTTTGGGCTTTAGAGATTTTGGGGAAAAAACATCGTTTTTGATTAGGCGCATTCTAACAAACAAAATTGCCGCATCTCGGCCACGTTATTGTCTAGAAACCAATACACACAGAGATTGACAGTTTGGTGTGGAATGTGGAGTCTTACATTATTGAACCACTTTTCTTTAGAAATGACGCTGGGAACAACATTTCGGTTAATAAATGTTGGGCGTTAGAGAGATATTTGTGTTAAACGGTTGTTGTTTACAAAAATTGAAGACATTGATTATACGGCCTTCGGTTCATGCAAGATGGCACGTCATAAACAAGGTCTAGGAAAATTGGATTGACGGAATTTGCTACTGTAAAGCCAGCCCCTTTTACTAAAAAAAACCTTAATTAATTTTGTTCATTTCAGTGTATTTACAAGTTTGTACGAGTTAATGCAGACTTCATAAATAAAAAACGATTGAAGAACGTTCTGCCATGATCACTCTTATAAAAGAGGGGGAAAGTTGCTTTGCAATTAAAATATCGAAGGACTGCGTTCAACGTAAGGACGAACTAGACATACTAAACAAGAGGGGTGCTGAATTAAATACAATACGCGACAAGCCACTGTCATTGACAACGGTAAAACGTAGAAAAAGAGTTATTGAGACAGTTTAAAAATCACTTCTTCGACCACACATTGTGGTAAGAGTGGACAAAAAAGCATAGAATGTGGACGGGAGCAGATTTGGGTAGAGTTTTAGGAAGTGATGAATCTGGGTTCGAGGTATTTGGCAAAAAACGGAGGGTTTTCATTTAACACAGCGCTTAACTAAAGATGCTTCCCGACTATATGGTTTCTATTTGCAAGCATGGAGGTGGTTCTGTAACAGCCTGGGGTTACTTCTTTTTAAGTAGGGTGGGAGTCGTACAAGAAAAAATTGGAAAAGCTGGATAGAAGGATCCGGAACCAATACTTTGCATTGAAATCTGCATTGTGGAATACATTTTAAATAGGATTGCTGCAACAATATACCACATGAAACGATTATGAAACTTATATCTTAAATTGCAAATAAGTAATCAAATGTAAAAAAGGCTTTTTCAACGAAAAATCTGTTTGAGACATTTTTTCTTCTATTAAATAGATTCCTGTTTTTTTTTCCTTCTTAAATGAGAGTGGACTTAAAATCTCGGCCTGTAGTGTACATAAATGGGGACTTAGTGCGGCAGGATTGAAAATATGTTTATTTGAAAGCTTCTATGAGGGAAGGATTTATATCGACTAAGACCTGAAGATTAAGGCATTAAGCAAAAAAAATAAATGTGGGACTTTTATACCCAATTCAAAGAAATTTCTTCACTCATATAGTTACACTTCTCCCAAAACGCAAAACAGTATATTTTCTAATCTAAGGAACACAAATAAGTTTAATTGAGGAGCTGTTTTAATACAGTTTGGTTTTTTTACCACCACCTTACGGTCTACTCATGAGTTATCGGAAGAAACGAAACTGGTTTCTTCGACCTTAATATTGCTATAGAGTTTCAAAGCATTCAAATTGAGTCACTCCCGCATCAAAAAATATTTTAAGAAGTTTTTTTTTTAGAAACTCCACAGACCCCTAAAACAACACACAGGAAACAATTTGTTTGGACTACACTTCTGAAAGTCTTTTCGTTATAAACTTTATTACACTTCAATAAGTCTTTTAGTTAAATGTTTATTATCACTTTGATTAAGTTATTATCAATACTTTTCGGAAGCGTAGAATAAGAATTTAATTTCGTAAAAAAACAACTGTCTTACCTTACAAAAGCTACACCTCGGGGCTTTCCGGTTAGTTTATCTCGAAGGATATTCTTTTGTACAATTTGCCCATATTTACCGAATATGACATCTAATTGATCTTCGGTAATTGTTCGTGGAAGATTCGTGACATATAAATTTGTGTCTTTGATTTGTTCACCACCTGGTCGTGCTAATGAAACCTGTAAAACGAAATAATTTGTTCTTCGTTTATAAATATTATAATAAATTAAAAAAAAAAAAAAATGCATATAATTATAATCATCATGAAACCCCTTTCACCCATTTTCTTTCTCATATTTGCAAAGTGTCGCGACAGCATATCTCAGCTCATGATATTTCAGTTAAGCACATGATCAAAGCAAAGAACAACTTCTTCTGTATGTCAATGTATCATCATATACAAAAAATCATGCACAATTCTAACAGAAGAGGGTGGGCCATCTTCAGCCACCGCCGTCGTCGACACAACACCATTCTAATTGTCGACTACTTGGAAAGCGTTGGGAGGTGTGGTATAGCATCCATGCAACCACCCTCTACTACAAATCCAAGAAAAGAACACGGTACCCAACAATAGTTCTTAAAAACGAAAGGGGCAGGTGACTTGGGTTTAGTGTACTTTTATCCAAATGATGTATGTGGTATGGAGTGGTGTATGCTATGCTGATGCTGTGCTGTGATGTGCCAGGACAATGTGATAACTACAAAGAACTAAGCGTATGGTTGTTGGTGTCGTGTAGTATGTAGTGTCTGCAAAGATTTCTTTATTTCCAGAGTAGCAACAGCAACAGAACAGCAGTAGTAGCAGCGGCAGCAGCAGCAGTAGAAAGCATTGTTGCGATGGATTTGGTTAATCCGCACAATAATCATACCATGCCGACTCTGTACGTACATACGTCGTCGGTCGTCGTCGTGTCCTTTTCACTTCCTTTTTTCTAGGTATTTTATTTTAAACATAATTTTTTGTTTTCTTCATTGTGTCCTCGAGAGTCATCTCTTATTTTTGTTTGTGTAACTTTGTTGTGCGGTAATGGTAGAGTATACCTTTAAGGTAAATTGGATCCGGTATGTTCGTATATTCGTTCTTCATATAGAAACATAGAACATATTATTATACATAAAATGAAAATGAACTTGAATTTCTTTTACTTCAGTTTCAGAATAGAAAGTTGTTTTATTTTGATTATGAGGTGGTGGTACGTGGGAGGGAGACACAAAATGCGCAGAATGAAAACTGTTCCCTTGATTTTTCCTTTTTTTAGAGGTCAAGTACTTCTTTCCTGAGTAGTTGATATTTTCGAGACTTGCACTGTGTTTCGTGTTGATTTTGAGATGGTGCAAAAGAAGAAAACATCATTTTATAATTAGAAAAAAAAAACTTTACTCATCGTCATCCTTATCCTCATCACCTAAGCAAGCAATAGCACTCGTGCTATTTCCGATTTTTGATGATTACTCAAAACTTCAAGTCTGAAGGTAATTTCTCCGGTCCTTATGCTCTCTCTCTCTATATCATCTTAAATTTTAGCTAGAAAAATAATAACAAAAGTTGGTGGAAGTACTTGTACTAAACAATAACGGGCCGCCATTGAATTTCACTTTTTGCAATTGAGTGTTGTTGGAAATCATCGACGAGAGCAATGAAAGAACAATAATAATTAATGGAGAACTAATGCTTAACCAATTATTTAATTTTTGTATTTGGTTTTTACTTGGCAACTTCATGTGGGTGGTTAAGAATTAAGATTATGCTGGGATAAGGACAATAAGTAGGTCAAAATAATTGATTGATTTTAGGATTTCCATAGCTTAAAAAAAACACGAAACACAGATTTTCTAAGAGCGAATAAATGTAACCCATTGGTGTTTGATTTTATGTTCAGGCGATTACCAGGTGTATAATCTTAAATTCACTGTTTTCTCATAGCAGGGAAATACACGCCATACTGTTCTCTTCGTGACTTTGCATACTTGTGTTGTCAGCAATTTCATAAAAATAAAGACCAATTTTGCTTAGGCAATCATTCCAGTTTGGTTCCAGAACAAGAACATATGCGGGAAGCTCTTCCTTTTTGCTTCAATTTAAAGAAATCGGCTGTGGAATCGCATCAAATGCACGTGCACGGCTATGGCGACAGTGCTATTTGGGAAACGACTTGCAATGATTGGTTTCGAGGGTTCAAAAATACCATTTTTGACCTACGCGACAAGTGACATAAAAATCAGCACAAGAAGGTTGACGTTGTTATAACCTTTTGAATATGTCAAAGACCAATACTAACAATTTCACCTTGATCAGCATGAAGACATGCAGAGCTGTTTTGTCTCCATAACAACTCAACATCGCACTTGTAAAGAAATGTTTCAAAACTAATTGAACACACTCAACTCCTGTTTGTCCGCTAGACCTTGTTCCATCCGACTACTACCTGTTGATTGAGTGGTTAGCCTCGAAAGAGAAAGCGTGGTATATTTAGGTATATATGGGAGAAATGTTAAGCTAGCAAGGGCAAATATTTTGAATAAATTTGCTTTTACTTTCTTTACGAAAAAACTTGTACTAAAAAATGGCGAATTTAATATAAGAATGATTTTTGAAACGATATTAGCTTGCACCTTCCGGTGCAATTTTTAGTGTATTGAAAAGAGTATAAGCAAAAAATACCACATTAAATTAGTAAACTAAAACAAAAGAAAACAATTTTAAAAACCACAGAAGTATTTAAAATGATTTTGCACTGGAAAAAATAACAAAAACGAATTAAAAATGGCATTGTTTTCTAATAGAGTTATTATTTGAACCATAGAATTGACCAGATTGACTCATGTTTTGAAAGGTGTGGAAATTTCAACCGTCCTTGTTGTTTTTGACTATGGAGTTTCTCTTAATTGCACTTGACAGATATTCCATTATTTTAAAATCAAATAACTATGATGGAAGTGTATTGAGATAAAATTGTTTCCACATCTTTAAGGGGCGGTGCGTTTCTTTTTCTTGTGTGAACTCACATTTAATTGGCAAACCCTTTTCGGCAAAAGGCTATCATTTCTAAGCTATGAGTCCATATTTAGTCCACATTTTTATTTGTTTTCAAAAAATTGGGTCAGCTTCAGTTCCTAAAAAAAATAGCCCAAAATCTTAGTCCTTCCACGAAAATCCTCAACTGTGTTCTGAGTTTATTTAGGATCGAATTTAAAGGTCTTGATGGCCTGACATTATTTTCCACATCATATCTAAACAAATTTATATTATTTTTTTGTAAAACTGTCATATTTACTTAGAGAATTCCAATTTGGACGGTGGAAGCGTTTGATTCCAAAAGTTATCCTTTTTTTTTGAATAGAAGAAGTTTATTTTTTGATTCCTGCCAGAAAAACTAAAAAAAAAAATATAGGTGGCGCAACAGTCCGGTAAGAACAAGTGACTTACAACTCTCAACCAATCCTGTGTGAGAGTACTATTGTCAGGAATAGAGGCAGAAAACTAGGTTTTACAAAATTGGGTTTGAATTGTTCTACTTGAAAAAAAAGTGCCTTATATGGCAGTTTATACAAATGTTGCAGTTTTTGTTTCTATTTCTCTCTTCGGCTTTGAAAATTTGTTGAAATGGGCTTCAGGTCCTGAATTTCGAAAGAAGAAATAAAAGCCTTCGTTTCTATTATGTTTTCCATCACTGTATATAATAATAATGAAAATTTAGTTTTGTCCTTTAAACGGAAGTTTAGTCTTTAATTTGAACAAGACAATAGATTAAGCGTTATGACTTTGAGGATGCTCGTTTTTCTATTTATCCTATTGACAAGCACATAGCCAGTATGTTTTAAAGTCTTCCTCCATTCTTATATATACGTACATAAATGACTGGAATCTTCTTATGATAATAATTTATATTATTCAGAGTTAATCGAACTTGAAAAATTATTATGGAATTTCTACCATACAGTTATAACATCCAGATCACTACGCAGGTGAAAGTATTTAAAAAAAAAAGTTAAAATATTTTTTTTTCATAAATATGTACTCCTTATATGGGTAACATTTGTTTTTAAATATATACGAATATGTAATTAAACTTACCTTTAGTCGTTTATTCCGCACTTGAACTCCATTCAAGGTCTTTATAGCTCGTTGCGAGTCGGCCTCAGAAGCAAAGTCAACAAAACCATAACCAAAACTGTATCCAGTCTGAAATGTTTTTTAAAGCCAAAATCAATTTACATCGTACCCAATTAATTTCTGAGCAAACAGAACAAAAAATTTACTATTCTATTTCTCAAATAAACGATATCTTTTGTCTTACCCTTACCTTAAAGTCTCTCATTATTCTGCAAGTGTTTATAGGACCGATTGACCTAAATAACGCATACAACTCACGATCTGTCATATCTTGTGGCAAATAGTTAACTATTAGATTTGTCCCGCTGTTATTCAAAGATGGTCCACCACTTAATGAATTTGCACTCATAGCTGCCATATTCCCAACAGAGCCCATTGCACTATTGGTTTGGAAATCCCCATACATTCGACGTGAATTAAGTGACGAAGATGTTGGATATGAGGATGTGAAGTCTGTGTCCTGCGGTGAAAACGCATAACGTGACTGAAAATTTTCAAAGATTTGATTTTTCAACTATGGCGGCGATTGCTTTTCATATATAGCCAGAAGTCGAATCGATCGATCGAGTTTTCAAAATCGAGTGAATTGAATTGAATTGAATTTAACACAATTAATTTGAATTATTAAACAAAAACCAAACAAAATAAAAACAACAAAAAACAAAACAATGTACACTCAAAATGTTAAACAAATTGTTTGAATTAACAAACATTCACAGTACAGCACATTACCCATAAAGAGATAGTATATAAGTTTAAAGTGATTATTTCTTTGTTGTTTAACTTTTACCATTCTTATTTTATTTATAATATTAAAATTAAAGATCCTTGAAAATGTAACAAGTTGACAGGCATACGAATAAACGGACACATACAAAAATTTTGTGGTTTTTTCTTGTTTTTGTTTTTGTTTTTGAGTGAATGTGTGTGTGTTTTTAAGATTTCAATGTTTTATGTGAAATAAGAACTCTAATATAACGAAAGTGATGTTTGGAGATATCTAATGGAAACTAAATATCTAAGGAAGTTCAGTCTTTTCTTATATTCTTAAGATTATGTACAAGGTACATGTATTCAAGGAGAGACTAGGAGTATTTCAAAATTAAGACTTCATTCCAATATACCAAGTTCAATGCTATTCCACTGTACTAATTTATGTTTTTGTGTTAGTTTTTCAATATGTATAAAATATTTTATATAATATAAATGTCTTAGCACTTGCAAAAAGTGTGAAATAGGGCAAGTTCTCAGCCCTCCCCATGATGACATCTCTTGTAAAAGGAGAATGAAACAGTTTTTCAAAATGTCCTAGCACTCTAGCTATGCATATACTTATATACCTCGGCACTTGCATTAATTGGGTGTTGGTCTATAAACAACAAGTACACCACAGCTAATTGGAAAACAAGTAATTGTGGAATTTTTATTTGGACACATTTAGAAAGGGAAAACCCAATGAGGATATTTCTTTGGTTCGTTTATAATTGGGAGCTTTTTTTTGTTTTTTGATTGTACTTCATCTATATGTAGTTGCAGAAATTGTATGCTGCTGTTAGAACTTTAAATACAAATAAATTGGAATCATTTTTTGTAGAAACTTATTTTGTTTTTGAATTTGACAGAAAAATAGGGATTGTAATTTTTTGTGAACAATAGGAACATACATTAGACCTGAATCAAGTGAATAGACTGATTTTCAGCTGAATATTCTCCATATGGTTCATTATGGTTCTGTCCTTCATGTAGATTTCATACTTTGCTCTGAGTCTCTGATGTTTGTTTGCGCACTTGAATGGTTTACAGTTCAGGGTACGAAATATTCGACATCAAGCATCGAATTTTAATGACCGATTGACAAGTACATTGACACTAGTCAAAAAATTCGCTACAAAAACGAAAACAATCATGTTTTGTATCATCTAAACCAAATTTACCAATGGAAAATCTCGTAGTTCTTTAATTACAACATACTTACTTCACCTAAGTTTAACAAGTAATTTGTTCGTATATTAAAAATGAATAGGTCAGGGACTTGGAGAGCTTGTAACATCAAATCAATGCTTTGCAATTAAAATTACATCTTATTTAAACTTCAACTTTACATGTTAAAATAATTTAGTCTTTGTAAACGGAGTCTACATTGGTAATAACAAAGTGAATTCTGTGGGTTAGTAAAACCATTACCGACTTAGACGAAGTAAAGATTGTCATATCTAAGCTGAAGTCTAATAAAGCCGCTGGAGCGGATGGCTTGAATGCCGAGCTCTTTAAAGCAGCTGAAGATAAGTTGGTTAGGAGCATGCACCAACTTATCTGTAAGATATGGTCTGAAGAAAGCATGCCCGATGAATGGAACCTCAGTATTGTTTGAAAAAAGGAGACCCTATTAACTGCACCAACTATAGAGGAATCAGTCTACTTAGCATCGCCTACAAAATCTTATCTGCCGTAATATGTGAACGTCTAAAGCCCATCGTCAACAACCAGATAGCAGTGTGGTTTAAGACCAGGAAAGTCCACAATCGATCAAATATTCACAATACGGCAGATCTTGGAAAAAACCCAAGAACACCAAATCGACACCCACCGTCTTTTCATCGATTTCAAGGCCGCATATGACAGCATCTACAGGGAGGAGCTGTATAGAGCCATGTCTAGTTTTGGCATCCCTTCCAAACTCGTCCGTTTGTGCAGGATGACCATAGAGAATTCACGCTGCTCCATAAAGGTTGGAAACAACTTAACTGAACCTTTCGATGTCAAAAAAGGTTTAAGACAAGGTGATGCGCTGTCATGCGATTTTTTTAACATCGCACTTGAAAGAATAGTGCAGAGCTCTCACGTCAACACTAGAGGCACTATCTTTCAAAAGTCTGTCCAATTACTAGCATATGCTGATGACATTGACATAATCGGAAGAACTCAGCGTGATGTCAATGGGGCTTTTGTGAGTATTTAGGCAGAGGCGGCAAAAATGGGTTGAACGATTAATGAGGGCAAAACAAAGTACATGCTGTCGTCAAGCAAGGACCTACAACACCGACAACTTGGTCAAAACGTCACATCGACTTTGTCTACCTAGGCTCCGCTGTAAACGCAGAAAGCAACACCAGCGCTGAGATCAAACGAAGAATAACTCTTGCTAACCGCTGTTTCTTTGGGCTAAGAAAGCAATTGAGTGGAAAAGTCCTCTCTCGAAGGACCAGGACCGCTATATAAGACCCTTATTATCCCCGTCCTGCTATACGGTGCAGAAGCATGGACTATGACAAAAGCGGATGAAAGCACCTTGGGTCGTTTCGAGAGACAAGTTCTTCGCGTGATCTACGGTCCCGTATGCATCGAAGGGGAGTGGAGGAGCAGATGGAACGACGAGCTGTACGGGCTGTACAGCGACGTAGACTTAGCCAGAAGGGTAAAAGACCAACGACTAAGATGCCTGGGTCACGTAGAGCGCATGGAAACCAATGCTCCGGCCGGGAAAGTCTTCGAATCCACATCCACAGGACAGCGCAGTAGAGGAAGTGACCTCACCCAACTTGTAGCGCGAAACTGGAGACATCTAGCTAGGGACCGAGCTAGATGGAGAAGTTTGTTGGGTGAGGCCCTAGTTTACACAGGACTGTAGCGCCACCTTAAGTAAGTAAGTAAGTGAAACCATTAACTACAATCTAAATGCAAATGCCATCAGGTGGTATACTGATGGGTCCAGAACGAGACTGCAGATACTGGTACATGAATATTTGGGCCTTGAACCAAAATTTCTATACCAATGGGACAGTTCTCAAGTATTTTTCAAGCAGAAATAAATGTCATTGCAGAATACAATCTTCCTACTGTATTAGTTCGAAAAAGTATGGGATTGTATTGACAGAGTGGCAATGTCATGTCGGTGCTCAGAAAAATTAAAAGGCTGATAGGAACCGATCCCTACTGTGAATAGAAGAAAATGTGATTAAGAACAAAATGTGATTAAAAGAAAATGTGATTAAGAACAAAATCGAAGAATATGAGGGTGCAAAAATGACTAAAATCTGGAAAGAACTCCCAAAAATTAACCAGGCAAAAACATTACTTGGGAATTATAGCCAAAAATGTTACAAAAGCTGCATAAGGTTAAGTAAGAACAACCTAGGAATAGTAACAGGCTTAACCACTGACCATTCTAAACTAAGTAGGCACCTTAACATCCTTGGGGAAATATGAAGTACTCATGTGCGTAATTAGGAACAATTGGGAGATACTATCGAGTGGAAGAAAACAATCTTCACTCTCTGATGGTATCTCAAATACTCAAGTTTTTAAAACAAATAAACTTAAGAGGTAGAATTTTGAATTGAGAAGCCTCAAGTAGTTCTAGAAGGGGGCACAATAGATCTTTTAGGTCGTAGTACACTTCCCCCAAACTTAATTCATTCATTCAAGAGATTTCTGTAGTTCAATTAATTTAATTTCCATTTGTGGTTTGACATGACTAACGCACTCCACAACTAACAAATAACACCTAACATATCCTTCTTCAAAAAGACAAATGTCTAAACAAACTAGAACTTGTCTCAATTAAGGGACTCATTTATAGGCTTAATGTTCAGTATCCAAATGAATTTGCAATTGAAACTAATCCTATGACTTTTTTATTTGCTTTTTGCATTTATTAGGTGTTAAGAAGACAAAACAACATACATGTCTCTCTACACGACCGTACGATTATTGTTGAAGTTTTTAAGCTGGGTCATGTCATTTACAACCCTCTATTATGCATAATATTATCACTTCCGTTTTTATTTTTGTTTTTTTTTTTTTTTTTTTTGTATTCTACCACCTTGACTAAAATCAACTCTTTTGTGTGTACTGTTTTTTTGTTTGTGGATTGTTTTTGTTAAAATTATGTTAATGTTTTTGTTCTTATAAGTCTATGTTGTTTTATAAAACTTTATAATGAATGCACTTTTATAATAACATATATATGAAAAAGCGTGTGCCCCAGTTCAAAAACTAACAACTTAAAAATAATATTTGTTTTTTTTTTTTTAATCTGTCTTAATTTTAATGAGATATCATAAATGTATATTTTTTTAAATTTAAATTTAAAAATGAATTAATTGTAACACGAACAAGAAATTTGCAATGAATATTTTGTGAAACAGACGAAAGAATTTATCAATATATTTAAAAAAAAAACGAGACAGATGCAAATCAAATTTAAATAAATCAAGCAATAAAATACAAACCATTCCGGACGGCAGTGAATGCGACATTCCCCATATTCGGCCACCACTAAAAATAAAAGAAAACATCGAATAAATTCTTTACAAAAAAAAAAAGATTTTTCAAGAAAACTGATTTATTTTATTGTTTAATATTTATTTCGAATGGCCAATGAAGTGAATGATTGAATGGATGAAGGATTTGAGACAGTTTTGTATGAAAATAAATGTACATATATGTACATATATGGTATAATGTCGATTGATTTTGTTGTTGTTTTTTACTTCACGACTTGTGTGAAAATCAGATACAGTTACTTCGAAAATTAAGCGTACACTCATATGAAAATACATAAGTAATACTTTACTTTTAATATTCAAGATGCAACGTTTTTGGCAAATTCTTTTTACTTTTGTTTTTTATAATATTTAAATTAACGGGTCCGATAGAAGGCAAATTGTTTGGAGATAGCCCAATACACCATTAAAAAAGAGCATTTGCGTTCCACTGTTAAACATGGAGGAGGTAATGTCATGTTATAGGGATCAATGGATCCAATAAATATGCGTCAGTTCACAGAAAAACTAAATTTACCAGCAACTTTTTACTTCTAACAAGATATTGTGTGTGATTGGTTTATAATTTCAAAAACCAGCTCAATGGCAGGATCTCAATCCCATTGAGCTTTTGTTGAAAGACATCAAGCGAAGGCCAAGAACTGCAATTCAAACAACAAATATCAATTGAAAGCGAAGGTTACCGAAATTTGGAAGAATAATACCCCCATTTTTCACAAAAAAAAAAACTTGTGGAATCGATACCGTGGCGATTATAGATTGTGATTGTTGCTAAAGGTTTTTTCTCTTGTCTATACGAGTATAACATAAAATATCAATTAAATGAAAAGCGATACAAATTTAAATCATTCAAAACAGGAAAACAGTTTTTTTCTTGTTGGTGTACGCACAATTTTGAGAGTAAGTGTAGTTTATACAAAATCTTTTTCAGTCTAAGAACTTTTTTTTATTTTTCAATGAGTTTTTGGAGGAGATAAATAAATGTTGTGTTCTTTTTATGTTGATATTCGATTTTGGAAGGAAACTTATTTTATTTGATTCGAAAAAGTTGTTCAAGAAGAAGAAGAACTGGCATAAAATGTACTTTCAAATTATTTAAATTGGACTGCTTTTACATTTTTATAGAAATACATAGGGTGTGGATTCTAGTGGTTGAATACGTTTTTTTGCCACTGACAGATGTTTCCCGTTACAGAAAGTTAGTGGGCAGGTTCAGAAAACATAAGAGACTTAATTTGCAGTCGACTGCATTCTTTGAACACAAAATAAGACAATGGAAGTTTGTTAACTTTTCAAATGCCATTAATTTCAAATTTGGAACTTTACTTGACTATATTTTATTTGCAGAAATTACCAACAATATTATTATCTACAAAACAACCACGCACACACGTCACAAGTCCATCATATGTAAGTTGTGTTTTGTATTGTAGGGAAAAAGTCTTTATTCCCTTTTTAATATGGCATACATTTTTTTACACAAAACTTTAAATTTTGCAATAAATAAATAAATAAATCCAAGAGTTATAAAGTTCAGCTTTCAGTTGAATGACAAAATAGAATCAGCTGACATTTTGACATAAGTAGACTTGAATTGATAGGAAGGGAGTTTTTTCTTGACTAACTTTCTTATGAAGTTGCCTTAATTGGAAGGCAAAATTTGTCAGCTGGCAAATTCTATATTTCATTAGAAACTTGCCTTACCTTAAGTCTGAGCCCAATATCATGGCTCCACAGCAAGAAAAAGTCGTCTTTTGCTTTAACAAGGTTCATAAATATTTAAACCTTTTTCCTAAAAAATGTAACCGAAACTAAACGTTACGTTAAGTAGTTTTAACCGAAACGAAGCACCTACCAAGTTCGAGCAAAAAGTTTCTAAGACTGCTAGTGGTCAACATTTAATGTCCTCGTCGTCGCATCGGTGCGCACAGACGATAATTTGGCTGCTGCAGCCAAAAGTGTCAGACGAGTGCTTACGCAAATAAATTATCGCTAGCCTGAGGACAATTTTTGACAAGAACCTCAGATTGTTCTACCAATTTAAAGTGCACCACCATAAACTTTGTTATAACTTAAATTTAAATTTAAATTGGAGAACGATTGTGTTCCAAAAATCTTCTTTCCTCACGAGGTGCATTTTCACCTCGACAAACAAGATACTGTCAAGAAGTCAATGCTTCCACAATAAGTTTGCTAAGCATTGTGAAGACCATTTGGACCATTTTTCTTCGAAAATGAGGCTGCACACAGCGTTTTGCCAAGGTGGGGCATACAGAGCCACTTTAACCGCTAATTTTTTTTTACTGAAGTTGCATACATGATTTTGGACAACGATTTATCCCCATTTCCAATTTTGCCAACCATAATCATGACTTCAAACAGCAGTTTTTGAATACGATGAAATACAAATTTATCAATAGCTAATACTATGTAAGTTACGTTTTTTATCTTTTAGTTTAGATTTTAGAATCGAGAAAATTGCTTAAAGTCTAGCTACCAGCTAACTCAAAATTGGCGCTATATCACCAGAATAACAAAACAAAAAAGAATGTATTTACAAATTGTGGGAAATATTATTTCGTCGATCGGGATAAGTACAAAGTCAATTATTCAGCATTTAGAGTTTTACGTTACGTTAGACATACATCGTTTCTTTAGAAATTGAGCAAGACATTTAATCTATGGGAAGACCTTTTATGTGCTCTATCGGGCTGTTGGCAGCTACTTTATCCTAGACTTTCAGTATTGTAAAATCAATAATTTCATTCTACTCAAAAGGGAATCTGTACGAAACACCAAAATTGATAATAATGGATCAATTAATCCCTAAACAAATAAAACTGTTTATATTGAAGGAAAATGCTAAGGACCGTTGGAATTGTATTGGAAATTTCATTGGAAGCAGACCTATTCGGTCATTATAATAAGACCAAATGCAGCAGGCCACAATTACAGTAAATGAGTAAACATTTAAGATTTACGTTGATGTAGGACTGTAATTTAAACCTCTCATTTAAAAGTAAAAAATTTCCCTAAGAAGTGTTGCCAAAGATCCGTTTCAATAGATACAAATTAATCTCTATTTTAAAATAAAATGTTAGATTTAGCAAACAAAAATACCTATTCCATCTTTCTTTCTTCCTGCAAACAAATTAAGTAGATTAAAAAGGACCCTACTCAGATATAGAGTATCCACTTTCTTCGTGATGTATAAAGAAATAAAAAAGGATTCCGTGTAGGAACATAATACATTGATATAGTAATAGATATTTGTGTTTGCACAATCTTCTATAAATAAAATATAACTTAATTTGTTAGTAAAATCAAATCAGAATCTTAAAGAGAGTGGTTGACATGTAAATATAGACATTAGAGCTAAACATGAGAGCCTACAAACTTGTGCTATTAATTGATAAAATTCACAGGTACGTGCGTATGAAAAAATATACAAAATCACAAGCTTAATTTCAGGGGTCCTTCTCTTTAATACGAATTTTTAAACTCGAAAACTTAAAAAATAAACTTAAATTTTAATGTCCATGATTTGAAAGGAAAGAGAGATTAGAAAGGTTATACTGATGCACATTGGTTTTTATGTATGGACATTACAATCAGTGGGAAATAATGAGTGTATTAAGGCATTTTAAATCCATGTAGTGGGACTAAAGAAAAAATATATGTACTTAACAGTGCGTCTGAAATTGTGCTCAATGGCAAACTGATGAACATTCCTAGAACTAGATATTACTGTTGAATTGTTTGAGGGGAATACAGCTAGATATTTCACTAAAGCATTAAAATAATGATAGACAAGAAACCTTGCGACGACTGTGCTCAAGAGATACAAACGTCTCAGTTATACAGCGGTGACCTATCAGCTCTCAATTGAATTCTTTCCAAGAGACTCAAGTGGGTTATTGGAGCACCTGCCTAAATTGCCAGATCAAAAGGGGTAAACAAAACTTCTTGCATCGGGGAAGTCATATCAGTGTTTTGGCGACTTTACATGACTTTAATCACTCCAAAATAGTTAATTTGTGATGCAAATACTTAGAACTGAAAGCTGTTCAGTGATGCAAAGTACCACCCAAGGTTAGTGGTATTGGGGAAGGGTTACGCTTTTGTGATAGTAGACAATATTGGGTTTTCAAAGAATTAAATCCTAAACGGTTTTTGATTTCCCATTGCCCGCGAAACAATTTTGTGGATTAGAAATTTGACACAAAAGAAGAGTGCCAGAGAGAAATCGGAGCCTTGGGCAAACCAGTATTTATTTTGTGAATATCCGTTTTTAACCCTTCCACTACTTGTATTGAACGTTCCAAAAGATAACTTCTAATCCAACGAAGAAGAGATTAATCGAAACCAAATCGATAACAGAGCTTGATGCAAAACTCCCTTTGAAATGTCAAGTGCAATAATCTTACTCCAAAAAGATGTAAAAATTTGTTCAGTCTTCGGTGAGATTAACCATAAGACGACCAGTGAACGTATTGCTACAAAAGGCATACAGACGGCCATGCTGAAAACCCTTCATTTTGCAAGGTTCTTAAGCTGATAATAATTTATCTTGGTTTCCATGACATTGGAAAGAAGGGACGTAAATGCAATTGCATGATAATTAAAGGGAGAATAGAATGCACCTTTTTAATGAATAGGCTTGGAAAAAAGCTGTTTTTCATCCACTCAGAGAAATATCTGTAGAATAGCACAGATGGAAAAGGTTACGTAGTGGTGTTAGCTGCGTGGAAGAACACTTCTTCAAAACAAAAGTTTGGATATTACGATATTATCTAGCCCACCGGACTTGTGAACCAAAATCTTTAAGTACTCATCCCATAAAATATTTTACTCCCTCAAGTAAAGGAAGTCACTCTCTGGTATCATCGATTTAACAACAAACTGTGCTTCAAGCAAATTGGCTTTATCAATGTGGCTCACAAAAGGAGTGTCATTTAATACTAGCTTGTAGAAATATTTACTATCTTTGGGATATTGTAATATTTGTAGGGAGTTATTTCTGGTCATGCAAAAATTTAATTAATCAAATATGTTTTAGGTATTTCTAGCTTGTTTAAATTTATTTCCTTGTTCTTCTTTATAAATCCGGAAACTTACATCTTTGAACTTAATAACGTATTTACAGCTCGATTCAAACCATGAGTTTTCTTTTGGGTTTGAAAGTTTTTTTCTTTATTCGGGATAAAATTTCTTATTTCACAAAGAATTAGTTTTGTTATCATATCAGCACTGGATTCTACGTCACTATCGAATAGTAACCAGTTAAAATTCCTGGAGAAGTTGTTGAGACCTTTCAAGTTGGCTTTCTCATATTGTCAACCGGTTGACATAGCAATTTTGTCTTTAACTGGATTTCTTTGACATTAAATTTGCAGATATGAAATAATAGTAGGATGTGCCACTTGCCGCACATTTATTAGGATCAGAGATAAGAAATAAGTCTAGAGTGTTGGTGGATTCACCTGCAACGTCAGGCTCGTCAAATAACTCAGGTAGTTAAACTAAGCAAAAATCTCGACATACCTTTCTTCGGGTGTTGTCTAATGCAGCCAAGAAAAATTGAATTGCGTACATTGAAATCGCCCATAACAACAATCTCACTGTGGAGAAAAGAGCATTCAATTCTCCGGATAGACTTGGGCTGCGAAAATTAAGAAAAAATAACAGAAACGAAACAGTTACGGTTCGAAAAATTATAACTGAAGAGCAGACCAAAACATTTAAATATGGTTATAAATTGGCAAACCTCAAACAAGCAGAACAGAATGTGTTTTTCAAAATTGCATTTAAACAACTATTAGGAAAAGTTACCAAATTGGGTTAATCTTCAATATAAACATAAACAAGCCATAATTTGTATTGTTTCTACTCAACTATAACTGAGCATTAGGAGAAACATCAATGCGACGCAACAATTAAAATTCACTCATTTAATGCCTTATCAATGCAAAGTTTCCACAAGTATTGAATATAAATTTCTACGAATATTCCGTGAAAACTTCAATGAGAAAGAAAAAGTCCTAAGGAAGATATGGAACAAATTAATATAGAATATGTTCCTAACCCACAATCCAATTCCAATATGTGTGTATATCTAATCGACTGCAACTATCGCAATGAAATGCAAATCTGTGAACTTCTCTTTGTTCTCAGCCTGAGTAGAATAATTATTGCACCTAGACTGAACAAGAAAAAAATAAAGAAATTGAAAAACATCATCGATAGATGATCCACTTTTATCTTCGTTTGAATTAGAAAAGAAAATATACATAGCTCTCACTTGTCTCTTGTCTGCAACTTCATTGGGCCTTGTGCAATTTAAGTGATTTGTCGTCATGTACAACGCGCTGGTGTTTTTCTTTTAGATATGAACATACACCCCCAAAATATACAAAACTGAGGTAGATGTCCTTCGTTATTGACATTTCTGGTGAAAAAAAAACTATCACACGATGATTAGTCCTTGAATAAGTGTACACTAAGTCTATGAACAGCATTCATGTACATAGAATGTCTACCGGGTTCAAATACCCCATTTATATACATACATACGTATGTAGCAAATATCAGTTGAATTGACCGGAATAATTAATGAAATTGACAGGGGACAACTTTCGCCTTTTTGGAAATTGATTTTTGTGTGTGTCGCCATTCGAAAGGAATCATAGAGACCATTTGGCTGCCAATTCGTTTATGCGGCACATCTTCACCGCGTTCCTTATGACCATAAAAAACAAACAATTTCTGCTTCTGCATGTACACCGAAAGAGTCACCAGACAAATTGTCACCACTGCGTCGCAATTTAAACATTTCGGATTTGAGTGAATCCTCAAAGTCACCTTGTTCATGGTGTTTCAATTTGCCCTGAATAAAGAATTATTTGCTCATAAAACGGTTTAGCGGAAAACAAAAAATTCTGATAACATACCTTTAAAGCATAGAGAATAAATTTGCAGGGATTCCTTTTTTTATGGTACGATTAGAGTATGTACCTCGAAAGTTGTTGGTAGGTATATTGGCAACCACATCGACATCCACATCACATAAAAAGAAGAAGTATTTGCACAACAAGTTGAATGGAATTATTTTGCGGTTGTGCTCGGTGTGGCGGCGGCGGAGGGTGTACTATCTTCTTTATCTGCTGTAAATTCCTTCTTTTTTTGTTGCAATTTACCAACATAAGGCTTTTGAGGATAAACTGAACATCCATACATATAAAAAGTATCCTAATGATAAACAACCATATCAGGCACACGAACACTTTCAAGGGTATTCGAGGATTAGAATGAAAAATGACCCAGCAATTCTGCTTACTCTCTGACTGGACCTCAACAGCAGCATTACGATTGTATATAGGTAGGTACGAGTATATATTACGATGCTCTATCTTAAGCAGGAGAGAGCTTAAACATAAACTCAGAGACGCGTGCAAATATGAGAGGACGGTGTCAAGGCCGTGACATGGTTTTCTACCTACAACACTTCGATACACTCCCAGAATGAAGCAACATTTCACTACACACACGGTGGCGAGAGGGGAGCGTTAGGAGGTTACAGAGAAAAATATCAAACTTTTACAGAAATCCATAATAAAGAAGTCTGCTCCTGATGCTTACGCTTAAATAAGAAGTGTTGTTATTTTTTCTACAATTTACTCCCTCCCATGGATTCAGTTTTGGCTTCATTTCCACGATCTCTTTATTTACTTATACATCTCATTTTGGAAGAACGACTAAAATTTGTTTGGGGAACTCAATTTTATGGGCTAAAGTCGCACAAAGAAAGAACATTTTGTTTGTGTTGTTATTGTTTATGTTCGCATAGAGTATACATGAGTTAGGAGGTTGTTTATAGATACATATAGAAAATTGTTCCTTTTTTTTTTGAATTAGGAGGAAGAAGTTTGGCGACTGCTTTATGGATTGACATTAATAAAGTTCTTAACTTGAAAACCTTGAATAAATTTTTATGGAGGGCTAACTCCGAATTTGCGGCGGCGAACGAGGAGGGGACAATGGGCGTAAGGTTTTAAGGGTACAACTTGTAGGCTTTGTTTGGTTAGAAGTCTAGATAAGGGAATTGATTGTATCTTAGAGTTAAGGATAAACGATGATATCCGCAAAAATGAAAAGATTATTTGTGTAATGAAATGAAATTATTTCGTTAAGATTTAAATAAAAAACTATTTTTCATAGCTCGTAGAGAATTTTTACAAATTATCTGATTAGAGATTTTATTTGCAATGAACGAAACCTAACCACCTAAGGAATAAAGCCACTGACATATAATTTCATATTTTGATTTATGCTTAGAGATCCCGCCCAAAGGACACATCAACTCTCGATGGGGGTGACTACTTTTACTTTTACTTTACTTTTACCATATATAATAAACATATATACATACATAAATATAAGATAAATAATCTCAAATTTCCACAGTTTTGCTCCTTTTATTATCGCATGTGGTCGTTGATGTGGTGTCCTACATATATAACATAACAGACTGTAAAATTGGGTGACGACGATGATGTAATATACATAAAATGTAGGTATATGAACATAGATACGGTTAGCTATGTACATATGTATGTACCTATGTTTGAAATGTTAATGCTGCAGCACTTGGAGTACTGAGAATAAAAGCCTGAAAAGGACCAAGTTAATACATTATGCACGAAAAACAATGAAAAAAGAAATATATTTTGATCTGTCTTATATACATATAGAGATAGACGTTATGTATACTGCATACGGTGACCATACTTTGCCAATCTTAAAAATAGGAGAAACTCCATATGCATTAATTTGTAGTTTATATTTTATATTAGTTTTAGAACGAAATACTAGAGAAAAATGAGTGGTTACAAAGCAAAACGTCTAATCCATATATAATAACGTTTAGACTTAAGATATCATTTCAATTTATCTTTGTAACTAAACCATCTGGTGATACGATCGAAAAATAATTATAAGACAGAAGAACAAAGAAGAAAGAATACATGACAAGAGCGTATGATATATTTTTTTTTTAATATAGTAACTCTCATCTTTCTACTAACTAATGATGCTTAATTTTGGTGATCGATAGGAACGGATGCTTTATCAGTGACTGAGCCGTTGTTATTTGATTATCATTAAATGGGGATTGAGTAAGCGTTAAGTTTGGCGTACCATATCGCTTGGTGCATGTTAACGGTAGTTAGACTTTTTTACTAATGGTAAAATCTTTGGTTTTTAAAGAAATATAAGGCTTTATTTTTGCGTCTATATAAATATGAAATCCTGTCTTAATCTTACGATATCCACTCACATTTTTCACTTTTTCTTTTTATGCAATTTTTTTTTATTTTAAGTTCAATTTTCTCTAGAAAATGATTAATCTGCTTTGGGAAGATCTAGAGTATGTAATATTAACAACACTTTGCTTTCAGCTGGTTATTTGGTTTTAAATTTAAACACATTTTAGTTAGTTAAACATAGCTTCTAATTCTTGATATTCAATTAATTTCTGTGGACTCAAGGAAAAACAACATAAGTCGAAATTGAGTTAAATTATATTGTACCTTCAATACTTGTTTCGTATTTTGATATGTTACGCGTGCTTCTTACATTTTATGTTTAATATAATCGACTTGCTGATACGTCTACTTGGGCTATTGTGACTAAGTTTTGCACCAAATTAACATTGTTTAAAATAAAGCCACCAACTGACTGGCTGTATCGGCCAGTGTAACTACTGATGACCGTGAATTATCGATCTGGTCAGAAGCATTGCAAGAGCTCCCTGGACATCCAGAAAAAGTCACCGTTTGGTGTGGATGACGGGCTCGTGGAATCATTGGGCCGTATTTCTTGAAAGATGATGCGAAACGCAACGTTACTGTGAATGGTGAGCACAAGATGAAAGAACTTGTCCTACATGACATGTGGTTTCAATAAGAGGATAACACATGCCATGATAACACAGCACTCGTAACAATGGATTAAATGACAGACGAGTTCGATACAGTTTATTTCATGTTTGAGACCGGTCAATGGGGCTATAATAAGGATTATGCCGCCTAGATCGTGCGATCGGGACTATGTTAAGGCTTTTGTCTATAGCTACAGACCAGCTTCAATTGACGTACTGCTCTCCATCAAAAAGCAACTTATGTATATTGTTTTTCCTCGTGGCCACAGAATTACATACATATATTTATGTGAAAAATTAAAGCTTTAGACCTCAAATAAGCTTGGAACTGATGTGGCTAAGATTTTATTTCTCCAAATCTGCCATAATAGCTCTCTCATCGTATCCGATCGGAGGATTTAATGAAATACCCCGTTACGTTGTGCGTTGACCGGGTCCTCGAACTTTACGTTTATTACCAGGAAATCAATCATTCTAGATCAATTAGATTTTTGTTATCTTTGTTTGAAGAAGAAAACATAAACCTACATAAATGTATGTAAAAAATACAAGGTTGAGAGACACTGTTTTTTCTAAAGCTTTTGACCAACTTAGTCACGGAATTATTTTATTTAAACTTAAAGCTCTTGGTTTTCCACCATTTTACTCAGCTTGGATCAAATCATACATTGAAAACAGATAACATAAAGTAAAATTTAAAAATTGTCATTCAATCTGGTGTTCCCCAGGGAAGCCATCTTGGTCCTTTTCTGTTCATCTTGTCTATTAACGAGTCCATCCATTATCGTATTCTTTAACAAGCCTACATTAATAGTTTTACATTTTGATTTGAAAAAAAAAATAGCATTTCCCTTAACCTTTCAAAATGAAAGACGATAGCATTTATTAAATAACGAATCGGAATTGTATTTGATTATTGTTTTAATTTTGTCGCGATTTAGGTGCTCATTTCTGCTCCAACTTGAACTTCACATAAATCAAATTAATTTGATTGTCAATAAAGCAAATTCTATGCTTAATAAAAGGAGTTCAATGCCATATTCGTCCTCATCTTGAATATGCTTCACAAGTATGGTTATGGACTCTCTATTACGAAATTCATAGAAAACGTATTGAATCCATTCAACATAAATTCATTCGCTTTGCCCTTAAGGGCCTTTCTTTGTATGATCCTTATGATCTGCCTCCCTGTGAACATCGTATTTCTTCATCAAATGCAATCTCTCTATGGCGTGTTAATATATAAATATTTCTTTATCAACTCATTAATGGTGAAACTGATACACCTTATTTGCTATCTTGTGAATATTTGATTTATACATATTGACTTCCATAAAACTAACTATAGCAAGAATGAAGCTTTAAGTCGAATGAGCATTTTATATATGTAACTTAAACTGTTAATCGATAGATTTAAATCTGAATAAGGTGGGATTAAAATTATTGTTTAAAACCAGTGCTCCACTATCGTAAACGTCTTATTTTATTTTTTGTTCTGTAATAGTTCATGTTAAATGTTAAATATGTTTTGTATTTTGTGCGTGTGTTAGGCTAAATTGTATTATTTTCTTACTAATAACTAACGCATGCACTTATGATGAGCCTCTGATCGTAGTTTGATGCTTGCTATAAGCTAACTACTTTCTGAGAATTATGAAGTGTAAATAAAAAAGGGTCCAGAAATATACATGTACAACTCTCAACTATTCCAGTGTGAGCATTTAGTCAGTCAAAAATGGAGGGAACCTACTGTTTATTGCCGAATCCGAACTGCTAATTAAATAAGCACATTTTTGATGAAAAGATTAACTCTTGGAGGTTTGTCAATTTCCTGCAACAAAACAAACATTTAGGTGGCACAGGCAGCGATTAATACCAGACCTTTGCATGATAGTCCTATACATTGGCCATCACGCAACGCTTACTGAGTCTTTCTTAATTATTTTTGACTGTAATAGTTTCTTGTAGGTACTCCTTTTTTTTTGGGAAACTTTCAATTTGAAGTTTCCAAGATATTTGCGGTTCAATCACTAGAAGGCTTGGCTTACAACCATATTATTGAAGTTTCTTTAAAAATATATCTTCGGAAAAACTTGTTTTAAGCTTTAAGTTTTTCAAATATTTTAATTTGATTGAAAAAAAAAACTCAAAACATTTTTAAAACTAGTTATGCAATAAAACTAGTTTTCAAGCACGTGTGTACATCGCTGATATCAATAATAAAGAAAATCGTACAATTCGAAGAAATCGGATAGAATTTTCTTCACATTATGATAATAAGGAAATAGGTATATGGTCACCACAAAAACACATCATAACAAATATAACTGCCTTGAGAATGCCTATGCATTTTATGATAACTAATATGTACATGCAGTGTGTTGCCAAATTAAGAGAGACATTAATAAATTTTGACTTCATTTCGCATGGCATAGCCGAAAAAATGTGTTTCTAAGCTAAATGTAAAATAAAAATAAAAACAAAATTGAACATTTAATTTTTCATATTTCATATTAAAATCTATTAAATAATTATGAGTTTCTTGTTTACTAAAAATATTTTGTACTATTGTAGCTCTTCTTACTCGTAGAAATATGCCTAAGAAATTTAAAATAAAAATACAATTGTGTTATTTACTTTTAATATCTGTTCCAGAAACGCTAAACAATATTTTTTCTTGTATATATGTAGGTATAATAATAAATGAAAACGTACATAGGTATATTTTATATTAAATGTTGTGCTATTTCATTATAATTTATGATAATATAAGTAAAAGTTTATAAGAAAGAATCTGTTATACATATTTCCATTGTTTATCCTTTTTTCCTTTCTCTTCTCTTTCAAGGGAATATTTCCTTCTATATATTTTTTTTTTCGTCAGCAGACATCGTTATTTTTTCTGTCGCCACACTTCGTGACTCCATGAGACACGACTCCAACCGACCCCTTTGCGTTCGTGGTCCTTTACTAGGTAGTCTTCTGATTACCGATATGTAAGTCAACAACAAAGAACCAGAAACAGATAATTATGTATATCTTCCACAATTCTTTTTATTTTCCCTTCTACTTTATCTGAACAGTACATATAAGTGTCCTTTGGCAAAGCGACAACAAAGAGCGTATCCTATATTTGTTCGTGGCTCTTTGCACTTGGTTACGATAATTATTTGCAAAACACTCAATGGTTAGAACTAGCGACGGTCTAAATCTTACAGTTTTAATTTTAATAAATTGTTTCGCAGGAAAACTTTCAGGATAAAATAATTACATAAATAAAAAACTACATACCTATATATAAATGCATACATACAATTCAAAAGTTAAAAATAAAATTTAAGTATTCAAATGAAATGTCATGACATGACAATGACACGATTTCAAATAATGATGTAGATGTTGTTTAAAATGTTGTAGGTAGATACAATTATTTACCGATACATGTTGTTTGAGAAATCTTTTGTAATTGTTTGATTTATTCTTGTTTAAGAGATGCCACAAAGCTTGCACAACAGATGGATGGTCAGTTAGCACAAACACTAGTTATACTTTTTGTTTTATTGTTTTTTAAAAATTTGTTTTTAAAGTTCACTGCAATTCACTGAATTTATACTCATTTTATTGTATTTGTACATATTCTTAATATCGTTCTAGTTTATCATGCAGAAAATAACATGCAATTTTATTTTGTAACGATAATGATGTTTTTAAAGTTCTGAGTAAAGTTTTATATCAAACATTTTTTTAATGCAACTTCTTTAAGAAGACATTAACAAAAGATGCATTTAAAAAGCACTATAAAATTAAATAATGTTTAGAAACTTCATGCAACTTAATATAATAATTTCAATATAATGAAAACAAACAAAATATTTGCATCATCTTGAATACCTCAAGTATTGTTCTTACAAATGTATCGTACACCAATATTTTAACCATTCATTCTAAAAGTAATGCTTTTGTTGTATTTTTATGTGATTTTTGAAAGAAAAAAAAAACATGTTTGAAATAGTTTTGCTAAAAGCTTCCCAACAAGTTTGCAAAAAAAAACAAAAAGGAACTCCTGATTTCAACTTTGAAAAACAGTTAATTTCTAATGTTAAATAAAAATGGTTTAATATTTGAGTATATTAGGCAGCTGCAAAATATTCCTCACAAAAATTATACAATAAAATCAGTACGCTGTTAAATAAGAAAAAAATTAATAATTGTAGTAGATATTCGAAGAAGAGAAGTCTCCACTATTTTTCTCAGAAAATTAATGGTAATTCGTCAGGAGTACGAATAATTAAATTCACAAAAGGCAAAAGTTCGAAGGTACAAAAAACAAAAGTTAGGTACGAAGAAATAGCTGCTTAAATACCAAACTTCTTATCTAGTATTTTAATTTCGAATTGGAAGTAGGCATCTTTGCCTTAATTTTAATTTTAATTAGTAAACAAAATGCAAAATGTTTTGATTTAGAATTAAATAAATGGTTTTGAAATTTTACTTGTAAAGGGTGTCCCAAAATTAACGCAAGATTTGAATTTGCAGCCATTTGTGAAGTGAAGTGTTGGCAACCCTGAAAAAAAGCAATTTGACAGCTAACAGTATAGGGTTATTAAAAATGGAGCGTTACACGATAGAACAACGTGTCTTAATTATTAAAGAATATTTCAAAAATAGTGAAAGCTTGGCGGCTGCAGTTCGAAAATTTCATACAAAATATGGTCGGAATAGTGTTTTAACTTCGTCAACTGTGAAGAGATTAATTGAAAAATTCATGGAGACTGGATCCGTTGGAGACGCCAAACACACTGGTCGTCCAAAAACAAGCCGTTCAAATGTGAATGTCGAAGCAGTGCGTGAGAGTGTTGCTGAAAATCCAGGAACCTCAATTCGACGTCGTGGACAAGAATTGTAAATTTCAAGAACCTCTCTACAGCGTATACTCACCAAAGATCTGTGTCTTCATGCTTACAAAATTCAATTAACACAACAATTGAAGCCTAATGACCATGGACAGAGAAGAGAGTTCGTTGAATGGATTATTGAACATCAACAAATGGACCCTGATTTTTCGAGCAAAATCATCCTAAGCGATGAAGCACATTTTCATCTTGATGGCTTTGTCAATCGCCAAAATTGCCGCATTTGGGGTTCGGAGAACCCACATGTGATTGTCGAAAAACAAATGCATCCACAACGCGTGACTGTATGGTGTGGATTTTGGGCTGGAGGCATAATTGGGCCATATTTTTTTGAAAATGATGCTGGTCAAGCAGTGACTGTTACTGGTGCTCGATATCGCGACATGATTACACAGTTCTTTCTAACAAAATTGGATGATATTGATGTGTCCAATATGTGGTTTCAACAAGACGGTGCCACATGTCATACAGCCCGTGAAACAATTCAATTACTGCATGAGACATTTCCAGGTCGTGTACTCTCTCGTTTCGGTGATCAAAATTGGCCTCCTAGATCGTGTGATTTAACACCATTAGACTTCTTTTTATGGGGTTATTTGAAATCACAAGTCTATGTCAACAAGCCCACAACCACCCGTGCATTAAAGGAGGAGATTCAACGCTGCATCAACGAAATTCAGCCACATTTATGCAGAATGGTCATGGAAAATTTCAACAAAAGAGTGCGCATGTGCATGCAAAGCCGTGGAGGCCATTTGTCCGATGTGTTATTCCATACATAACCCTATCCTATGTACTTTACGAGTCAATAAAAATATAACTATCAAAAGACTAAAAACGGCGTTTTCTATTTAATTCAAATCTTGCGTTAATTTTGGGACACCCTTTATATCAAGCAAAAATAAGAAAAAAACTATTTTGGAAAATTTTATTGTCCTTAACTTCTTTAATTTGTTTGACGTAGATCTTAATGTTTTCTCGCAATAAGATGGAGATATTTTTGTCTGTTCTGTTAACTGCAGGCCATTTGTTTTATTTTTTTATTTATTGTTAGTTTTCATAAATAAAAAAATAAAATAAATCTTAAATTGCTAGATTAGTACTAGACTTTAGAGAGCACAGGCTGCATAGGCTTTCGGCTCTCTGATATAAATTTGAAAAATTTTGAGCAAGTCTACAATTTAAAGTTAAGTTTTAAAATTATTTGTTGGATAGTTTCTTGATTTTGTGAATTAATATCTGTAAGTAGTTCGTAAATGTTCTGATTATTGTTAGATAAAAGACGGTTTATGTGGGCTAGAAGGTGTGTGATGTACATTGTTTCATTGTGTGAGGCAGGTCGAATGGTTTTCTCTTTTCAGAAGATGTTGATAATTGAGAGAAGTTGGCTTAAACGCAGACGAATAAAATTGGTAATTGTTTCTTTCTGTGTAACAATTGGGAATATAGGTTTTGTTTTTGTTAATACCATAGTGATGATTATAGGACAACCACCTCTGCGTCTGGATGGTTTTGATTTCTGATTTGATCGTTCTTAAGTGATTCGACTCTCTAAACGTATTGAACAAAATCGTTGGTGATTTACTAACAGAATAAGCAGCTTTATTAGCGTATTCGTTACCCATAATGCCTATTTGAGCAGGAACCCACATAATTTTAGTTTTGTGTGCTATCTTGATAACAATATCTCTAAGCCTCTTAATTGCTCGAGATCTGTTTTTTAGGTTCATGATAGCATGGATGACCAAGACGCTGTCTCTGCATACGACCCAGTGACCTTTTGTGTTCCAAGTGCATTTTAAAGATTCGTAGAGCGCTACAGCTTCTGTGGAAAAAATTGATGCGTGTTCAGGCAATAGACACGGTATAATTAGATCGCCATTATGTGCTATTACAGCAAAACCAGTATGGTTTTTTAGTTTTTGAACCGTCGGAGAATATAAATTTCCAGTTTTTGGTTTTAAAATCGAACATTTGTTGGTTCACATTTATTAAAGTGTGCTCTTTAGAGAATTTACATAGTGACAGTTCAAAGGATTCCGGTCTGCACATCCAAGGAGGGTATGAAGACGATTGAATATCATTAACTTTAGTAGGCAAGTTGAAGTTTAGTATGTTCCCATACGCATGAAAATGCTGATGGGATTCTTTATTGGCGTATGGATCGAATTACAGATTTTGTTATTTATAATGGAAAACAAGAGTTTTGTAGCGAGTTTTAAAATTGTATCTCTCGTCAAGTGTAGGCAAAGCGGATTCAGCCAATATATTTTGTATTGGTGCAGTTTGATATAGGTTGATTGATCGTCTTACAGCTTGATGATATGTTGATCATTTTTGTTAGAAACGTGAGTACATTATTTTTTAGACTTTTCCTTATTCAATCATTGAAATCCTTACAATGATCACAAAATTATACAGTTCTATAGAATTTTTTTTCGATCAGATACGATAATAGGGTTGGGAAGCTAAGTCGTTCTTGCACAACCACGATAGGACCAAAATTGTTTTTGTTGCGATATGTAGAACGCATTACTGTATGGAAACTTTAAAATCGTGACCAAAGCCTATTTGCTGAAGTCCAATATAAGAACTTATATCAGTCATGCTCATGAAAAACTACTATACATATAGTACATATTGTAGGCTCATAGGAGTTACTTAAATATTTTTTTAATATCAAACTTGTTACTTTTACATATATGTATCTTCACATTTTAGATTTTTTAAGTTCAATAATTTATTTAAATAACAGGTGTCACAAACTCTTGTCTTACTTATTTTATAGTCTTCATTCTTTTTTTTTTGTTGGAATAGTCTTGGGCTTTGGCTTGAATTCTATAGAACCTAGATTAAAAAAAAAAACTAACGGATGTGAAGTGTACCAATTTCACATTTGTTTCCCTTTTTAAAAAATTAAAACTTCTCAGGCTGTCAGGAATAAAATAAGACACACTGATCCTTTTTTTTCCTCTTAGTCCCTTGTAACCAATTAGAAACTATTTTTTTTGAAACAGGGCGCAAAACATCGAGTGTAGCATCTTAATGTCGCAATATTTCCCAGCGTTGTTTAAGCGTATACACAACCATATTCGTTCAGCGGAAGGATAAAACTAAATATTTGTCAAATCAGACATGAGCTAAGTGTTACCATTCACGAAATAAGCACTAGTTGAAAAAAAAAAAAAAACGTTAGATGGCGGACCCTTTATAATAGAATTCCCTTGGTGAATCTTATGTTTTTGAGCTAGAGCAGGGCAGGTACAGGAACTAATGGGTGATTTTTTTGAGGTTAGGATTTTCATGCATTAGTATTTGACAGATCACGCGGGATTTCAGACATGGTGTCAAAGAGAAAGATGCTCAGTATGCTTTGACATTTCATCATGAATAGACTTACTAACGAGCAACGCTTGCAAATCATTGAATTTTATTACCAAAATCAGTGTTCGGTTCGAAATGTGTTTCGCGCTTTTTTATCGACAAATTTTGTTCAGCGATGAGGCTCATTTCTGGTTGAATGGCTACGTAAATAAGCAAAATTGCCGCATTTGGAGTGAAGAGCAACCAGAAGCCGTTCAAGAACTGCCCATGCATCCCGAAAAATGCACTGTTTGGTGTGGTTTGTACGCTGGTGGAATCATTGGACCGTATTTTTTCAAAGATGCTGTTGGACGCAACGTTACGGTGAATGGCGATCACTATTGTTCAATGCTAACAAACTTTTTGTTGCCAAAAATGGAAGAACTGAACTTGATTGACATGTGTTTTCAACAAGATGGCGCTACATGCCACACAGCTCGCGATTCTATGGCCATTTTGAGGGAAAACTTCGGAGAACAATTCATCTCAAGGAATGGACCGGTAAGTTGGCCACCAAGATCATGCGATTTGACGCTTTTAGACTATTTTTTGTTGGGCTACGTCAAGTCTAAAGTCTACACAAATAAGCCAGCAACTATTCCAGCTTTGAAAGACAACATTTCCGAAGAAATTCGGGCTATTCCGGCCGAAATGCTCGAAAAAGTTACCCAAAATTGGACTTTTCGAATGGACCACCTAAGACGCAGCCGCGGTCAACATTTAAATGAAATTATCTTCAAAAAGTAAATGTCATGGACCAATCTAACGTTTCAAATAAAGAATCGATGAGATTTTGCAAATTTTATGCGTTTTTTTTTTTTAAAAAGTTCTCAAGCTCTTAAAAAATCACCCGATATTTCCTACTCTTCTTCGCCCATAAAGCTGCACCAAAAATAATTTGAGATTGGCCAAGTCGCATGACGTGAATTCTTAGAAGGCAGCGCCCTTTTAATGTACAATAGGCTTAAACATATCAAGCACTTTGGACGTTACAAATTTGATGTATGTATGTAGTCCAAATCTGTTTTGTTGATTAGCAACAAAAAACATGGCATCATGTTTTTACTAGTGTACATCCATCGATTGGTAAACTAACATAAGCCAACCGTTGTAAAATATATAATGTTGTATTGTTTCATCAGCTTTACAATTTCCGAGTACCAGCAATGGTAAACATTAAACAGCGTAAGAAAAATTGGTTTTAATTTTACACAATATCCCAAGTGAAAAAGGAAAATTGAAAGAAAATAAATTAAATTCTAGAACTAATGAAAAAAGAATTGATAAATATTTAGAACACGCTATCAATACAAATTAAACATAAACGAAATCTAGGTTTCAAGAAAAACATTATTCTCAAAAAACATTTTTTAACGATGTCAACAAACTTAAACGATTTAATTTCTGTAAAGAATATACAAGAAAAGACTGGCTTTTGCAAAACCGTTATTTTCATATTATCAAGATGCACTATTGATTTTTTGTTCCTGTGGAGACCACAGTCTACCTTTCGAACTTGAATTACGTGTTCTGGCGTTGTTGCTGACATTGATGGTCCATATTTTCTTGCCTGAATCTTTGTACCCTCGCCCCATCATTAAGTATCCGAATATTAAAATAAGTACAAAAAGCGCGATACGATACCCTCTAACGTAAACTCGTTGCGTTTGCGACTAGCGACGTGTTTACCTCAGCCAGCTGGTATTTCGAAAATAGCAATTTAAAGTTGAAAACTTCTTGCTGGACACCCTTTATAAATTTAAAAATAAAAATCATTTGTCCTGATTTACCGGCAAGAGATACACAACTCGGTACCCAGTAATTTCAGATAGAAAAAAAAAACAGTAGACTTACAATATTTAAACTTTTGGTACTAAGGGTATGAATATATTTTGTTCCAAAAGCTGAAAAATCCAGCCACGTTAACCCTAAAGACCTAAGACCTATCAGCTTATCATCATTCCTTCTCAAAACTTTTGAACGTTTGATCGATATCCACTTAACGGCAAGTATTGATAAGTCCCTCCTTTCGAAGGCTCAACAAGCCTACAACAAAGGGAAATCAGTTGAAACGGCTCTACACACTATAGTACGTACAATCAAATATTCCCTCCATCATAAAGAGTACACCTTAGTTGCCTTCTTAGATATCATCACACATCTGCAATTGCACGTGCATTAACATCTCTGAAGGTAGATAAGTCTATCAGCGAATTGATTAATCAGATGCTGATAAGCAGGATTATCAATTCAAAACTGGGCGATTTTACTGCACAAAGGGGTGTCAACAGAGGTACGCCACAAGGTGGCAATATTGACTACACCATACCCCATCCTCAGTTTAATAACTTTAGCTTCAAAGTGACTATACCTCCCAGGTCTTCTTGGGAGAATACATCATTTTTGAACGATGATCCTATAAACTTTTATACAGACGGATCAAAAACGGAGGATGGGGTTGGTGGAAGCGTATACTCAGATAGACTAAACTCAAGTCTCTCCTTTCGTCTAACCGATCATTGTAGCGTGTTCCAAGCTGAAATCCTGGCTATAAAAGAAGTCCTATCCTGGCTTAGAGAAAACGTTATATCAACTAATGATATACGCATCTTCTCGGATAGCCAAGCTGCGTTAAAGTCCCTAGAATCTGTCTTCACTAACTCACAAACAGCCCTAAATTTTCGATCATCTCTTACGTTTTTGGGTGCCGGGCCATAGAGACATTCCAGGAAATTGCAAAGCTGACGAACTTGCAAAAAGCGGAACAACTTTACCTCTGCTGGCTCACAATGCTAGCATAGGTATCCCCTTAGCTACATGTAAACTCATGCTAAAGCAAGATACCATAGAGAAAACAAACTTCAGGTGGAATAACACCACCACCTGTGTAGCGACTCAACTAATTTGGCCTAATCTTAGCGCCAGGCGCTCAAAACAATTAATCTCTCTGAGTAGATTGCACATTAGCTACGTTATACCTAGGTGTCCTGACTGTGCACTGCTTAATAGGAAGGCATGCTATTCGACTTGGAGCCCCTGCAAATGATTTTTGTAGGAATTGCATGGACGAAGAAGAAGAAGAGACAATCTCTCATCTTCTGTGCACATGCCCTGCCTTATCACAAAGACGTAGAATCCACCTTGGAGACTACTACTTCAACGGTTCCAGCGATGTAAAAAAATTCTGACATTATTTGTCTCCTACGCTTCATTCGAAACTCCAATTGGTTCAACGAGTTAAGCTGATCAACTGATCCATGTGGTATCACAACGGACCATACTTTGGTCTAAGTGTGTTGGACTTCCCAACCAACAGCCACTTTAACCTAACCTAACCTAAGGGTATGAATATGAAATTGATACTCTAAATTGGAATTGATATTCTAAAATTCAATTTATCTGCTTCTTAGTATATCAAAACACTCTTTGTTAATAAGGTGGCGCAAAAGTCGGTTGAAAACTAAGGGATAGTGACTTACAACTCTCAACTATTCCTGTCTGCGAGTATTGTTTTCGGGTATGGAAGGGACCTACAGTTTAAAGCCAAATCCTAACAGCTAATTTGAGAAAGCACTTTTCATATCAAGAATTACTCTTCCATGATTTGTCAATCCCTCGCAAGAGGCAAATACCCTAGACCTCTAAAATGACAATACTACACACTAACCATCACTTCACGGGTTACTCTAAAGGTGCTGGTATTCTAAAATTCAATTTAAGTTAGAACAGTCAGTTAAACGTCAGTTGTCAAAAAAAAAAAACAACAAATTGCAAATTGTGTGAATTTTTCGTTTCTCGCTTATTTTTTTCATTTTTTGTGTTTTTACTGTGAAAAATATTATTAAAAATTATTGAAATGGAAAATCAAGTGATTGCTAAGATAATACTAAATGAAAATGTTAGTGGTTCAGACACCGATAGTGATTTTTCGTCGGATTCCTCTTCAGATGATTGGAATGAAAGTGTGACGAATGTTATTACCTTTTCTTTGATGAAATGTAAAAGAAATTGCATTGAAAGTTATTATATTATATTTTATAATTATTTAATTAAACAAATAAAATAAATTGGCAAAATAACTTCATTTTAATTTTTTTAAATCACGAGAAAAAAAAAACACAAAGCACAGCCAATGCCAAATCAAAACGTAAACAAAAAAAATGACAACTTCGATTTTGACATTTCTCACGATTCTGTTCTAACCTGATCTGACTCAAAAGCAAGAACAGAAAATCCTGTTCTAAACTGTTCTAGGTTTGTCAATGAACAGGAAAGTAGAACAGTTCAGCACAGAAAAAACCTCAATGAACAGCAAAAAGCTGTACTTTTCTGTCTAGAACAGTCCAGCACAGCGTCACTGAACAGTCTTTTTATCTGTTTCTTAACGTATCAAAAACAAACTCTTTTGAATGTCAAGCAAATTTCATAGCATTGGTTTAAAATGTACCTATCCAAAGTTAAGACTTTTTTAACTGGTTTCTCGTCCTCTGCCACCTCACCTCACCAGTCCCTTTACACACTTGTCTTATTACATTACATTGAATACATGTGCATAGGTACTGTGATGTGACTGTCTTCAAAAGGAAGAGATTCTTTTGGCATCCATCAAATTCAGAATCTCTTTCATTTCAAATGAAACACTTGCTATTTCTTGTCTTGTTTTATATCAAAAAACATTTCACAATATACATAAGAATATTGTTCGGAACCAGTTGGAATGAATTCTTTAAAACAAAATAAAAAAAACAACAACAAAATAACTCCCGCCTAGGTAGTAGGTATAGGACGCACATATTTTATTTATTTTTTGCATTCGCATTTTTCATGACTATACCTACGCTGTACTTAGTGCTAGGTTATGTTTTCCATTTTCCTTGTTTTTACCACATTCACATTGCCAACGAAAGAAAAAAGAAAGGTTATTTTATTATAGTAAAGGCAACAAAAATCAATATTTTGCATTCACAACAAACTTTGCACTACAAAAATTTAAGAAAAAATAGAAAAGAAAGAAAACTCCACTCCATCGAGGTCTTTTCTTTTTTTTTTTTTAATTGATTCTTCTTCCCCAAAAACCAAAATCCAAATTGAAATTCCAATTGCAATTCACTCACTAAATTTGCACTGATTGTTACGACTAGGAGGGAATTTAAAGAATTAACACATATTTTTGTGGTTTATTGAAGAAAAATTATTGGAAGAATAAGCATTTTGTTTAGCGTTTTAGGGCGATACATATTATTTAAGAAGTTATACAAAGAAAAATGAAAAGATTAATTAATTTACCTCTGTCTGTACCCGTTGTAACCGTATGGCGGCGCGTAGCCATTCATATTATTACCATACATTTTGTTTGTTTTATTTTATTTATTGTTAAGATTAACGTTTCCAATGGAATTGATAACAAATTAAATTCAATTGTTTAAAAATAAAAATTGATTGCTTATTTGATTTTTGCAATAAAATCCCGTCTCTTCTGGACAATAAACTGAGGAAAATCCAGCAAAATAAAGAAAAACAAAACGGAACACTATCGTCAGCGACAGCGACGACGAACGACGACGACAACGATGGACCTGGACGACGAAGACGATGGCTGCCAAATTTGTTCCTCTTCGTGTTTTCGTTTATCGTATCGTCGTTTGCCTTTGCCTTTGCCAAACTACAAACTTCAAGCCTTCACAAGAAAACGACGATGGCGTTCGGTTCGGTTCAGTTCTGTTCGATTTGACTTTTTCCCCTTTTCCAGTGCACAGGTTTTATAGTTCTATCTTTTTGTTCTATATATTTTTTAAATTAATTTGTTTAGAAGTAAAATAAAACAAAAATCTGAAACATTAACTATGCAAAGCAGGAATTGAAATTGTGGAAAAAAAAATAAGAAAATTTATATTTTATAGAACTGGAACTTATTAAAAATCAATGCCATACAAAAGAACATTTAATAATTAAATATTTTAAACGAGATAAAATTCACTTTTTGCAAATCCAAATGGCAAATATAAATATGTAGCAAATACACACGTGAAAAATGACAAGCAAAACGTTGGGGGGAGGGAAGTGGTGTGTATTATAAGGTAAAGGGTATAGAATCGAAATCGAAGGGAAAATTTATTTTATTTATTGATATTTTTCTTATAAATTCACAACACTTGGTTTATATTTTGTTTATTTCTCTGTAATCGAATTGTACGTCTTGTTTTTTAATTGAAATTGGGATAAATCTTTGTTGGTTTTTGCAGGAAAAGAAACAAAGCGCGTTTGTAGGATTTCTTAAACTTTTTTTCACTTTGACTCTCCACTGCGCTGTGGCGAGTATTTTAACAAATTTTATTTTAATTTTTCCTTTCACAGCCGACGAAATGAAACTGAAACTGAAAGGACTTCTTTTTCTTCTTGTCTGTATCACTTTTTGGATCTACTATTTTTCTTTTCACGATTTGATTTAATGGATTTGAAAATTGTTTAGCTGTGAGAGAAAAAAGGACGCGCATTGGTGTAAACTGTTGTATACAATAAAAAAAAAAGTACAAAGGAAATTGTGTCAAAAGGAAGTGTAAAAGAAGAGGGCAGCTATGGGTGAGTTTCATTTGTAAGAGGGAGATGGATACAAGTTTTGAATGAATTTACATTTCAGTAGGTGTGTTTGTCGCCGATGACTTTTTGGGAAATTTATAGTTTGAGGAGCTGTGGATTACAAGATATTCTGAGCGCTAAGGGTGAGTGTGATGAAAATTGTTATGGATAAATTTCCCTTTTGCACACGAAGGATGACAGAGATTTAGGGTCTGTTTCCCAACATTAAGGCGCCAGTTATAGCTATCATTGGTTTTCATCATTGAAAAAAAACATTGGAATTTTTTTGGCAGGTCGTTTATAGCTTTCATTAAAAATTTCTGTCGTTAAAAAAATAGTCCTGATTAAAAGCCACCGATAAATTGTCACTAACAGAAATCTGTCATTGGAATTGTGTGAAATTGGAACACAAATCAGTGGAACGATTCATTTCACTTTTGAACATAAAAGTATCAGCTGTTCAGGAAAATGAATTTCCGTTCGGAAAATAGAAAAATACATTTTTAGAGAAAATTAAATGCGCAATTACACTTTTTTTCTTTTGTTTGTCTGATTTCCGATCGATCAGTATACAATTTTAATTTCTAATCAAAGGGAAACACCGTCAAATATCAATTGAAAAAATGTTCCGGATCGATTTCAATGATAGCTATAACTGGACCCTAATAATGTGGGTTTTACTTATTCGAATGTTTTTTAATATACCTTTATATGGCGGTGAAAATATAGCTAGGTGTTAAATAGCATTATCTTGAAGTTTCTTTCTTCAAAGGAAAATGAAAGCGGACTGCGTTGAAAGATAACATGTAGTTTGTTTTCATTGGAAATAATCGATTTTTTGTTTTCTTTATAATGTTAAAAAAAAACAACTTATTAAATTAATCTTGTACTGAAAGTTTTCAAAAAGAACATCCATTTTGACTTGACAAAAAATAACGAACATCGTTGCTGTTCAGGAAATCACTTTTTGAGTTCACAGTGTAAAAAGTGACAGATATCTGTTACTTGACATATTAACCTCTAGTTAGACATACCCAGATATTGTGAAACGTTACCTTGAGGCTACGGCGGAAGTAACAAAAAACAGCTTTTTGAGAATACTATAGAGTTTGTATATAAAGATTTGATGTATTTTTTCAACGAATAAGACGTTTACAAAAAATACAACATAATCTCCGTCAACGTTGATCTTGGGATAAAAAAAAGCTTACGACCTTTCGAAGAATAGCAATTCCTTCTTTTATTTCTTTATATTATTGAAACCACAAACCGTTTTATGAATTCTTCACATATTTTCAATATGTGAACGAGTCAATCAAACATATTTGAGAATGTGAACCCGCCTTCAAACAGATGAAAACCTAGTTGATAATCTCATTTAACTTTATGCAAAATGAAACAATCATTTATCACCTAATTTGATTCCACACCAGATATTCCGCCGTTACATGTTTTTTTTTCCAGTTTTTTGTTGATTGAATTACGATTTCGCTGAGTAGCTCGAAAAATAAGCTGAGGGCGAAAAAAGAACAACCGAGCCTCCTAAATGTAGCCTTTGCCGAACACACATTTCTGGCAAAGAATAACAGCTGCCAAATTGGGAATGTCGCAAGATAAAGTTTACACAAGAGACTTCATTGGCAGTCAACTACTTTCTTTGAACGCTAAACAACAAGGCAGCTAGTTAATTAATTTTAAACTTTACTGGTGCAAAATTTTAGACGATTTAGTACGATGTTAAATCATTTTAAGTATGATACTAGGTTAAAAAAAGGATTTTGATAATTTTGAACGAGTTTAGTATCGTACTATCTTCTTAAAATTTTACTTAAGTTAAAATCACCAAATGGCTTCTTTATCTTTTTAGTATCGTACTAAATCTGTATGACATATGTCATTTTTCTGAAATGTGACAGTGTTTTAAAATTGATAAATTGTGAAATAAAATTTATTTATAGATATCATAAAAAGTAAATTAATTTAAAATGTTTTCGGAGGAAGAAGATTTTGAAATGTTTGAGGATTCAGTGTTATGTAGGAAAGTTAAAAGTTTTAAAACTCGAGCAAATCCTCTTGAAGAGCTGGACGATGGTGAATTTTACTCCAGGTATAGATTTGATAAAACAACTGTTCGGTTCTTGGTTGATAATCTTGACATCCAAGATGTTGTCACTTTGACATTTGCAAAAATATTAAGGTATGTTTGTTTTGTTTGCTCCACAATCTGTCATTATTTAGATGTGTTCATGTTTGTTTTTTAATAAAATGGTTTTAGCATGATACTAGTTAGCAAAACAATAAAAAGTGTTTAAAATTAGTGAAAAGTTAGTAGATTACTATGTATATAGTAAATTGTTAACTAGTATCGTGCTAAGGCCTTAATAATAGGTTGTTTAAAATTTTGCGCCATTTTGTTTATTTCTAAAACCAGCATTAGCTTAAAGAATTTCTTGGATATCAAGACATCGCCGCTCGTCCCCAGGCCGGATTTTTGTTCGCATTTTGTCAAAGTTAAAATTGAATGTTGTGGAGATGTTTGACCATTTGGCTTTTCATTCGTTGACGGCCAACCGGCGCTGTCAAACCGTGCCATTAGGTATTTAAAACTCCGCACAACCTGTATTCCACAAAAATCGCCTGATGAGGTCGATATTTTGGATAAATTGTAGAGTTTGTTTATGCGTCCAATCCTTTTTTGTGTGATTTCTTTTTTCTTTCTATTTTCGTAATTTTTAAACTCTTAAAAAAACCTTTGTTGTTGTTTCCTGCTCAAAAACTTTCTCCCAATTAAAAATTGGATGATGTTTGCAAGATTCTCATCCAATATCTAATTAGTTTACTTAAAAATGTAAACAATTGGGTATTTAGACGTGTTCAAACAATGACAATTTAAATAATTGATATTTAGACGTGTTCAAATATTGCATTTTTATTTGTCACTTGATGGGTGAAATTGCATGTTTACATGGTTAGTAGGAAATTTGTAAAATCTGTCAATATTGGAAGATTTTCCGATCGTTAACACATAGCTTAACTTTGCAGTCAACTTTCCAATAAATTTGCTTTAATTGGAAGTCAATTTTTTGGCAGCTGGCCAATCAGATACTAGAAATTTGGCATATCCTTTTTTAAGATCAAAGAGATTTCCGTGTTCTCAGAAATAAAAAACAAAATTTCTAGCACAAATTTTTCACTTTTGCTGTCAGAAATCTGAGAAAAGAATTTTTCTTTGTGTATATATTTGAATAGAACTATCATGAAGAGGAACGCTCGTAAATTTCTAGATATTAAAAAAAAAAAAACAGAAGATAGAGAAGAATTTATACAAATTTAGCAAAAGTTCGAGGGAGGCAATGAAATGACATTTTTGTTATAATTTATTATTTATATTCTGAATAATGTGGTTTTTGGCTTGCCAGGGAAGCTGACTAGCTCAAAAAATAAGCTGAGGACGGGAAAACGACCGATTCGTCTTGATGTAGTCTTTGGCCTGGCACCCATTTCTGATAAAGAATGACAGCTGCTAAATTTAGAATAACGCAAGATAAAGCTCAAAACATTACATTTCCATTTTACAAAGGGCTTTAGTGTATAGGAAAATTATTTCACGATTTTATGTCTAAAGGGCGTTTTTTAGACGTGTAGTTTTGAAGAAGAAATACAACGCATATAATTTTATGTTATGCCCAAAAATGTAGCCTTACATAAGGATATGGGTTTATCATTATTTTCCAGCGGTGTCAAATCGTACGATCTTGGAGGCCACATATGCCACAAGTCCACAACGCGAGATAATCACTCCTATCACAGAGTCCCTCGTAGCGAGTCCCCGAAAATTTTGTTACGCTACGAATACGAATACATTTACATCATAAGCCCCGAACGAAATCAAAAAAGCATTGCCACACAGAAATGCTAATTTCGGAGTGTCAAAATCAGCTGATTTGCGTCAAAATAAGAAAAATAAATAAAAGCTCGTTTTTCATCTTTCGATTTAGTTCTATTTGTTTTTTCTTTAAAAATGGATAATATTGCCGTTGCAATAAATGAAGAAAATACACGAAATAAACACACCTAAGAATTGAATTAAATTATAAAAAAGTTTGGACTAATCTATTCAATTTACTTTTCTCCAGCTAGAGGTGTCCTTAGATGGTGGGCCTAGGCTATTTAACTCTGTTTTTACTGCTTCCTAAAAGTAATTCACTTCCTCCTTAGGGATTTTCGAAAATTTTGGGCAATTTCAGGTTTTTCTTGAAGCATTTCATAAAGCCTTTGGAACTGAATTTTATTTGTGATAACTTTATTTGCCCTTCAAAAAAAAAATAAAAAATATAGGTAAACACTTTCACATTAAAACAATAGTAAAACTTACATGATTCTTTTCATATATTTTATTTTTATTTAATTTATCTTCGCACGCTAAATATTTTTTTTCGTTTTCAATTGAACTCCGATCAAAATAACTGTTCGTAGAAAAAACTGCCAAACTTCCTATTCATTCGGGGCTAGTGATACCACTTTTCACGAACTCCGAATTTCGCATCAAATTTTTTTAGTACGACGGGAGCAATGATACTTTTTTTCGGGATTCGTACTACGAATCTATTACGACGGGGCATGTGATAAGGCTGAACGTGCTTACCAAAAGCTTCCCTCCATAAATTGATGAGCGTCGAGTGAACCGAACCATTAGTTCGATAATAAAATTGCACGATTTGCAAACGGTGTTTGGGAGTAACTCTATTAATTATGAAATGGGAAACTAAACTGAGCATAAATAAAGTGAAGGCTGTCTAAAAAAAAAACTCCGAAAAAAGTATTGCCAGATTGAAAACCACATATTTAAAAAAACACCCGTTAAATGACTTTATCTACATTTTATGCCCAAAATCGTTAAATTCCCTAGAGTTAGTTATAAAAGTTATTGATAAGTTGCCTAATTCTGCGAATATTTTGTCTAGCTTTTAGATGAATAAAATAAAAAAGAATTGAAAAAGATCGTTTAATTCTATATTTTTGAATGTCTTAAAGTTAAAATGAAATAAGCGGTGTAAAAAAGAAATCCATTTTTCTATTGATCGTTTTTTAACTTTTCAACAACTATTTTGCATTCTAAATACAATTTGTTTATAATACAATTGACGCTTAAGATCCGCCTGGTTTCATATTTCGTTTTTGAAAAAATCTTGCATTATTGGACTTTTTCTGAGTATAGCAATTCCAATTTCATAAAATGTCTTTCCAGTCCTTGTCAGAAATTAAGAAAAGATTTTTTAAACATCACATTCCCTGAGATCTCATAACTATTTACATATATATATAAAATATCTTATAAGCATCTATAACTAACCATAAATAACAATATTTTTAAATAAAAGTACATTGTTTTCAAATTAGTAGACTCTTGGTCTTAAGCCCAAGTTTACACCGGTTTTAGATCTTAAAACTATTTTAATAGATGGATGAACATCTTCACCTAATGGTAAGAGTTCAAAGTGTCTCAAAATCTTTATCAGCACACATTTAATTTCGACCAATGCAAATTTTTGTCCAATACAATTTCTGGGCCCAGCACTAAATGGAATATAACTGAAAGTATTTGCTTTTGGGTTATTTTCTAAGTGCCGTTCAGGCTTGAAAGCCAAAGGGTCCTCATAAATATCCGAATCCCTTAAGATCTCCCAAAGAATTATTATAACATTTGTGTTAGCTGGAATCGTGCAATTATCTATGAAGTTAAAAAAGAGGATTTTTTAAAAAACTCCAATTTACATACATATATTTCTCCAACCACAAAACTTACATAATTCCAAATCTTCTCTAATAAACCTTCCGATTGCAGGAATAGGAGGGAACAACCTCAATGACTCTTTTATGACACAGTTCATGTACTTCATGTCATGAATATCCCGATAAGTTATCGGCTTATCCAAATCAGCTCCAAACAATGCTTTCACTTCCTCAAATAGTTTCTTTTGAACTTCTGGATGACAGGCAACTGCTCTTAATGTGAATGAAATAGCAGACGTTGTTGTATCATGGCCTTCGAACATAAAAGTGTCTACTTCTTCACGAATGTCTTCATCGCTCAAAGGCTCTCCGTTTGAAGTAGTAGACTGAAGGAGCACGTCTAAGAAAGCCATTCTTTTCTTTATACCCAAATTTTTAATATTCTCATCAGGACCATTTTCTCCAGTCTTCGATTCATTCAGAGACTTTCGGCGATCTTCGATTATTCGATTAGTAAAAAGATGCATGTAAAGAATCCCTTCTAGCTGTTTGTTGAATAGCTTTGGCTTGAAAAACTTGAACGTTTTCTTTAGCGTTAGGTGAGGCTTCATAAATCGCATTGCAAGGATGTCAGTGACACTTTTAATATGACACAAATATTCAAGTTCAATTTTAAGCAAAATTAACACTAAACTTACTCGTTTACTGCCTTAACGTATCTTGAATTTTCGTCTTTTTGAGCTTGAATTTGGGTTCCCATAGCGGTCTCTGCAATAATGTCCAAAGCCATCAAACAAATGAGGGGATAAACATCGATAACAGTTACCCCATCAGCTTTAGGCTTTAGTTTTTCAACTAAAATCGTGCTCTGTTGGTCGAAAACTTCGACGAATTCTTCCAGAATCTTAAAATGAAATGTCGGAGTTATGATTTTTCGCTTATTTTGCCATTTAGTTCCATCACTAAGAAGCAGACCCTGACCCAACCACTCTCTTAGCATCAAATACAAACGGTGTTTGCTTATATGCTTAGAGCTACTGAGAATAGCCTCAACATGTTTTGGATCTGAAGTGTTAAGTATCAGTGCATGAGCAATCCATGACTTATAAGCCTTGCCATATTTTTTCCGAAAAAGTTGAAACTTCGAAGCAAGATCTAAAAAAAAAACCAAAGAAGATTTATTGGTCTTGTTAAAATTGTTTTTTTATTACTACACAAAAACTTACTTTCTGCATTGAAGGAAGCTAATTCAGAAACTGCACCGATAATTGGCAAGTTTCTAACTGTTGGTATACTTTTCATCATGTCATTCCTTGGTTTCTTTGCCCAGTAATCAAGTAGGCAAAGAAATATTATGAGCAGCAAAAATCCAACTAACATATTTCACTTTCATTTAACCGATGAAAACTAAAAATATAAAACAAAAATATATTCAATTAAAGTACAGGTTACACGTTACTACTTTGCTATAGTATCGTTAAGGTCTATTAAATTTAAATGTTGGCTGCTCATTATATATAAGTTTGTTTAACTATAAATTTCCTAAACCAACCAAATATGAATGAACACAGACAAATTAAAATAATTAGTAAATTAATGCCAAAGTAAGTTGCGGATTAAGGAAGAAGAATGGAGTAAAGCTTAGTAGTAATTTCGTTCTCTTTAAAAGCAAAAAATATCATGAATCAAGAAATCCTGACTTATCTACTAAACTTTTGATAGTTTCCTATCGATTATATCTTTAGTGAAATTCTCACTCATTTACACTAAAAACATCTAAGGAAGATCACACGTAATAATTGGATAAAATGTCATTTCCACTAATAAATTTGTAAAATCACTCTATCAATAATGTTATACATATACTCGTATTAGGATTTATTATATGTATCTACACTTATTTTACAAATTGTATGATATACTCTTATTTATTTCATTATTTACTAGAAATGTTATTTTTGTATCTTGAAAATAAAAAAATCTAATCTAATCTAAAAAAAAAAAAAATCTAAAAAAAAATGTCTGAGTATATTCTCAGACAGATTGACAGAGCAGGAGAATGAACTATAAACACAATTCACTATTCATTCTCACCTAGAAATCAAACTAGCTTTGCATTTCTTTCATTCTTTTTGAATTCTGGAGAAATAGAATCATACAAAAGTGAGACATTTTATTTACATTTCTGAGACTTGCCAAACGTATTTGCATAAGAAATGGAGTTTTTGAAAAAGGGAGCCAGATAATTGCTTACATATAATAATTTGCTATGGGGTTTCGGCTGTAACTTTCGCAGCTGTCATATTTTTACATTTGACCAATAAAAACCTCACCCTTATGTTTTTATCTATTGATTCCTTTTAAAAAAAAATGCATGATTCCAATAATAAGATGTTTTTTTTTATCTGGCAATATTTTCATTGGAGTTTTGACAGGTGTCATTTGATTTTATTATTGAAAGAAACTTGTAGTGAGCGCATTAGCTCTCGTCATGGGCCTGTAGCGTAGCCTCCAAGATCGTGCGATTTACCATCGCTCGACTATTTTTGTGGGGTCATGTGAAGTCTCTTATCTACTAAGATAAAACCGAGACGAGACGATTGCCGCCTTCGAAGAGAATAATCGATGCGTTATTGCCGACATAATTTATTCAAGTTAACCGACATCAGTGAATTAGTCGCCAAAGCTACCTTAGGAAGCTTCGCGAATAGAGTTGGAAAACGATGATTACTTTTCATGTTTAATTTCAACTCTCATTTCAATTACGAATAATTAGTTAATGATTTTGTTATTTTTATTTTATTCAATTGTAATTGAAAAAATATACGTTTTAATTACTTGTTAATGAAAAAATAAACTTGTTAATTAAAAATTGTAATGGGTTTGTTTGAGTTTATGAGGAAAAGCACTTTTAAATTAAAGTTATTTTAATTGATTTATATTTTTATTCAATTATTAAATAATGCTTAATTATATTTTTGTGTAGTGATTATTGCAATAAGCTTTACTCTTTTTTGATCAATTCTTTTGTTTTCAACTACACTAACGCAATGGAATTGCAAGCAATTGACGCTTTTCAATTGTATGTAATTAGTTATTGAAAATCTTCAATTACATTTCAAAGTAATTGAAGAAGTGTATGAAGATTTCAATTACAACTAATTATAATTTAATTTATTTGTAATCATTTTTCCCAACTCTGTTCAAGAAGACCAAAATGTGCTTTAGTTTAAGTCACTGAATGTTCACGTGAGTGTAAGCAACGTTAATGTGTTGTCGAAACTTGTGTTTTCCGTTTAAAAGATTACAGTTTTAAAAGTCACTGTTAAAAGATTACAGTTTTAAAAGTCACTGTTGCCTAAATAGTGGCATTGGGCTATTTGAAATGAAACCCCTGATTGTAAAATCCTTTAAATAAATAAAATAAATTAGGTGGCGCAAAAGTCCAATGAGAACTAGGGCCTAGTGACTAACGACTCTCAACCATTTCTGTGTGCGAGTAAAGTTGTCAGGGATGGAGGGGACCTACAGTTTTAAGCCGAATCCACACATTCATCCACATACACACTTTTTAACTTCCCATAGGAAGTTATTGTAATGGGTCCGATTTGTCAAATTGAAAATTTTGACATTTCTCGACGTTTCAAGGTCCCTAGAGTCGAAATAAAAGATTTTTAGAAAGATGTATGTGCGTGCGTGTGTACGTACGTTCGTACGTCCGTATGTCCGTATGTCCATATGTCCGTATGTCCGTACGTTCGCGACGTTTTTTTCGTCGTCCATAGCTCAAGAACCAGAAGAGATATTGACTTCAAATAAATTTTGTTATACAGATAATAAGGCAGAAAGATGCAGAAAGGGCTCTCAAGAAAATTGGTGTTTTTTTACCATAGCAGTTTAAAAAAAAGGTGAACATTTTGGTTAACCCTAAATATCTCATGAACCAATGACGCTAGAGACTTGAATTAAATTTTATATTATATATTGTAACGTGATACAAAAGCAGTTTATTTTTGGAAAAAAATCAAATTAACGTTTTTTTTATAAATCAAAAAAACTGAAAAAAAAATTGTCACCTCGAAAATTTTACGACTAAAATATGATTTCATCTCCAAAACAATTTTGTGCAACGCAAAATAATCTTTTGAGATCTGATAAAATTTTGAAAAAAATCTATTTGACAGTTTTTTTTTATAAAAAATAAAAACCTAAAAAAAACATTACTAAAAGTTGGTAAAAATTGAATTTCGGCTCAAATATCTTTTCAAAAACTTAAGATTAAGGCTTCAAACTTATTTTATCTTATAAGAAATATTGTTGTCAACATTCTAAAAAATGTTGAGAAAAATCGAATTGACAGTTTTTTTTACAAAAAATAAAAACCCAAAAAAAAAATTTTAAAGTTGGTAAAAATTGATTTTCGACTCAAATATCTTTTCAAAACTTTGAGATAATGGCTTCTAACTAATTTTATCTTACGAAAAATATTGTTTTCAACATAAGGACAAATTTTGAGAAAAATCGAATTGACAGTTTTTTTTACAAAAAATAAAAATCTAAAAAAAAAACAATACTAAAACTTGGTAAAAATTTACTTTCGACTTAAATAGCTTTTCAAAAATTAAAAATATTGGCTTCAAACTTATTTTATTTCACAGAAAATATTGTTTTCGATATTCAGTAATTTTTTATAAAAATCCTACAGTCGTTTTTTTTCATAAAAAATAAAATCTACACAAAATAATACGCAAATTTGGTAAAAATTGATACATATAGACAAACTTTTAAGCAAGACAAATCGACAGACGGGATGGGAAGTTATCAGTGTGGGTCGCATCCCAGCCTCTTTTTTTTTTTAAATTCATTTTTATTACTTCAATCTTAAACCTATCTTAAAGCTAGACAAAAATTCATAAAACTAGCCTAATTAACCATAACTAGCAACTAATTTACTGGTCCCATACGGACACTCTAAGTTAAACTATAACACTTAATACTAATGCCTTTCGGCCCTAAGATCTATTTTACTTCAATTAAATTTTATTTTTTTTTTGTATTTATTAGAAAATTTGAAAAAAAAAACTAATATCAATATCCTTTTTAATTTTTATTTATTTTTTTTATTTATTTATTACATCAATTAGAGTTAACAGTATTAGTCCAGTCAAGGAATGAGGTGTAGAGTGCGTGAGCAGGTAACTAAGCGATTCCTTCAGAAACTTGTTCAGGGGGCTTAGGTTGTTAACATACCAAAAGTCCTGACTCCTAGGTGATGAGCGGGGGGAGGAGTGGGGGGTAAAGGTACGAATTTTGGGTTTTTCGCTTATATCTCGAAAACGGTGCATCGGAGAGAAATATTTTCAGATAATAAAATGGAGTTCTTAAAATTATCTAAAACTTTTATATCATATGTTTTTTTCTAATTCCTAACCGTTTTCGAGCTATACCCTCGGAAAAAGTTGAAATTTACAAAAAAAAAATCAATTTACGTCAAAATATTTATAAACATTGCATCATATTGTCTAAACCTATTCATAAACGAAAAGTATGAATAGGAAAGAAGTTGTAGATTTTTAAATTCCCTTTTAGAATATATGTATATAAATATGCTGATTAATGTCCAACCCGCCTAAAGTTATAGCTGTTTTAAAACTTGTATAGCATTTCGCAATTTTCAGAAAATTAGTTTGTATATCATATTCTTAACCCACAACTTTTGTTCGTGTATTTTGTTTAAATTACAGATAACTATATCAGCAATTTGTTAGTCAATTAAATTTAATACTTGTAAACAACATTAAAAGAGCCGTATGCAATAGAACGCCGATTAACCGAATCGCCAATTATCCGTATCGGTCTTAAGCGTTATATTATAAATTAAAACTAAGTAATTTTTCAATAAAAACAAGTTCAATAATAATTCTTTTTTTTAGTGGATATATGGCAACCATAACAACAGGGGATTTCAGTGAAAAAACTAAAGTTATAACCCTCCCCTTAATCAATGTGCCTCCAACAAACTATGACACGGTCTATACGGCCTTGCAATATGCTTGCGAGTTGATCCAGCTTACCCAGAAAGACAATGAAAGTAACCAGAGTAATCATCACCTTTGACCAGCCACTATACTGGAAGGCGCGAGAAACCATTGCTGCTGCACCTCTTGACTCTCAGATAACGAACTGTATAGTGCGCCTTGGTGGATTTCACTTACTGATGTCCTTTTTAGGCAGCATATGCTACTTCATGGCTGGAAGGAAAGGCCTAAAGGAACTGTTATGCACTACCCACGCTCTTCTATCTGTTCACAAAATGCTCCAAGGTCACGCGTTCGCTAGAGCAGTAAGAGGACATTTGCTTGCAACGACGGCATTGTCCAACAAAATACTGGACCAAATTATACTGACAGAAGAAGAGAAGTCTACTGTAACAGACATTTCGTCAGGTTTCCTTGATGAGCCACCTGCACTGAATGCCTTAAATGAAAACCCAATCATCAAAAAGTTGGCTGAGAATTTTGGTAAAATTGTAACAGCATAAAAACAATGGACCAACATGCAGAAAGATCTGGTAATTGGGATTCACACCTGAACTGTGTCAAAAAAATGATACCGTACTTTCATGCATCTGGACACTTTCCCTACGCAAAGTCCTGCCAGTTGTATATTCAATATATGGAAAATCTACCATCAACAATGGCTCCTGAAGAATACCACAAGTTTGCAGCCAGCGGGTATTTTAATATGCGACGCTCTGATCGCTTTTGGTCAGGCGTATGGTCAGATATGACAATTGAAACCACGTTGATGCGATCATTCAAAAGCCGAGGAGGCATAACTTGAGGCAGAGGTGTTTCACACAACGTACTCAGCAAATGGTTAGTTGGTATGAGTGCAACTCATGAGATATGCACTTCGCTTGAAGGGTTTTCTGGAGTCACATTCACTTCAAGTGAACAACACAATGATGTTGGACAGGCTCGCAAGAGTAAAGATGCAGAAGACATTGTCAAACTCAATCAGTGGTTTGATTCTCATGCTCCCTTCCCAGAAACCTCTCAAATCATGTCAATTTCGAGTGGAGTTGTCGGAGATGCCACGATAACATGCTATGATGCTGTTCAAGTTGGTAAAAGGGCTATGAATTCAATAGTTTATTTGACATTTGCAGACGTAAAGTTATCGCGCAAAAAGGTCAACCGACATCAATTTGACATGGGACACACAAAACAAAATACACGGACAAAGGTTGTGGGTTAAGAATATGATATACAAATAAATTTCCGAAAATTGCAAAATGCTATACAAGTTTTAAAATAGCTATAACTTTAGGTGGGTTGGACATTAATCAGCATATTTATATATATTCTAAAAGGGAATTTAAAAATCTACAACTTCTTTCCTATTCATACTTTTCGTTTATGAATAGGTTTAGACAATATGATGCAATGTTTATAAATATTTTGACGTAAATTGATTTTTTTTTGTAAATTTCAACTTTTTCCGAGGGTATAGCTCGAAAACGGTTAGGAATTAGAAAAAAACATATGATATAAAAGTTTTAGATAATTTTAAGAACTCCATTTTATTATCTGAAAATATTTCTCTCCGATGCACCGTTTTCGAGATATAAGCGAAAAACCCAAAATTCGTACCTTTACCCCCCACTCCTTCCCCCCGCTCAACACCTAGGAGTCAGGACTTTTGGTATGTTAACAACCTAATCCCCCTGAACAAGTTTCTGAAGAAATCGCTTAGTTACCTGCTCACGCACTCTACACCTTATTTTGGGTCATTTATTGACTGGACTATATACTCAAATAGACTAATGAATAACACAAGTTTTATTTAAAATATTATATTATAAACTAAGAATGGAAAGTTAAAAAAAAGAGACTGAGCATATATTTGAATGTATTTCTATTAATATAAAAATTAAAGTCAATATAATTTGATAAGTTATTAACTTCTCTAACACTTCGAGTTAAAGGTTCGTGGAAGGCATAGTTCCTCTATGAGCGTTTTCACGAAATAAGAAACGATTTCTCAAATCACGTGAAGGAGCGTATAGCTCTATGAGAGCTAATAAAAAAGGACAGTCTATGTGGTAAGATAAGATGTCATGAATAAAAGTTATCGCATACATCTTCCTTCGGTTCTCTAGTGACTGGATACCAATGCATGGAATTCGCTTTGTTAACTAAAAATTCGATATTTTTGCGAAAGTTCAATTTATGGTCAAAAATAACACCAAGATCTTTTTTTGTAAAAACTTTTTCAAGTGTATGATTTCCAATATTATAATTGTAGTCAATCGAAAATTGGCGGCGAGTAAAAGAGAGTGATTGATATTTCGGAACATTCAGATTTAATTGATTTATCTTACACCAGTCAGAAAGTCTGTTGATTTCATTTTGCAAAAGATCTAAATCGCTTGTACTTTGTATACGTCTAAAAAATTTCAGATCATCTGCAAACAGGAGACACATTGAGTTTTGAAGTACATTAGGTAAGTCATTAATGAAAACGAGGCATAAGATCGGACCTAAATGGCTTCCCTGGGGAACTCCTGATGAAACTAAGTACTTAAAATAAGGTCCTTAACATAAAACTTAAAGCTAACTTAAACTACCTATTCTATACCTATAAACTACTTAAAACTAGAACAACCACAGCAGCAAATCTAACTATCTAACATTTTTTGTTTTTCATATTTTGAACCGAAGGAGCTCTGCTCCGTCTTGTGCAATGACGTCCCGATTGTACAGGAGTCGCCTGTCCATGGTTCGTCGTCTGACGTTTTAAATTAGCGGAACTGCCAATCTATCCTGTATCAGACCGCAAACCCTACACACTAACCACCACGCCACGGGTAACTGCTGGAACACAATGGTGTCGGAGCCGGAGTCGTAACTGGAATAGCTGTCAAAGTATTCAATGTACGCAAATGCAAATGTACGAACACATCGCGACGCAACTGGAATCGGAGCCGCAGCCGGAAAAGTTAACCGACTTTTAACTTTGACGTACGACACATGTGACGTTTCCATTTTTGAAGTGAATAACTTGGTAATTATATTTTTTTTAATAGTTTTTCAATAAAAAAGTGGAAAAATATTTAAATAAGAAATAAAAGTGAACAAAAAAATATTTTCTGAGAAATTTAATGTGGTTGTAAACTGCAAATATACCAAATAACATCAAAAAGCCGTACGACACATTGTGTGCGTACTTTCTGTTAACGTACGACAGCTATTCCGACTCCGGCTGCGGCTCCGATTTTTGCATTGTGTTCCAGCAGTAATACACAATAATTTATTACCATTCAACACAACAGACGCAAATGTGACACCATTAACATCTCTGAATTGCTTTATTTTTTTAAAGGAAACAGAACTGAGAGCTTAATAGCGAGCTACCCTACCAGCTGATAAAAGTAAGTTCAAATTGCTTAGAATTATTTTTTTGAAAGCTTTTCTCTCTAAAAATAACAACATTGATAATATATAACACGCACTGCTTTGCGGTTCCGGCTGATTCTGTGTTGCATTTTCTCACTACTCTATACGATGTATAGTATACGAGTTTTTCTTTAAATTGAATCCATGAACTTCTACGCCTTCCCTTTCGCTTTCATTTAAATCCAAAACACTACGATTGATTACACAATCTCTATTATTAATTTACTTCATAATTAAATTAGTTCTAATTCAACTTGCAGCAAGTAAGAAATACAAAATTCAATAGTTGAAAACTCTACTCACAACTAAATTGTTTAATCAATCAACCCGCAAGACGCGAGCTGTAACCCGCAGCAAAACTAAACTTCTACTCTTACTAAGTTTGTTGTTGTTGGTACTGTTTACGTTAATTTGACAGAACAATGTTTCTTGTAGATAATAATTTATTTCATTTAGTAATGTATTATTTTTATTGAATTAACTTTGTACCATAATCACTTTTGTTTACCAACTACGAACTACAGAATCGCGACTATCGACAACTATAGCTAAACTGAAAAATAGAATTGCCAGGCGAATACTTTCATAGAGCTTTTTGATGAGCTGCGGTAATATTAAATGGTCTTGCAATGCAAGTGAATTAAGAAACAGACTTACATTATGCACATTGTACATATGAAACTTATCTCTACTTGATGCCTACTATACCTATTGTTAAAAACTGACATTGCATTGAAAACTAGTTAATGTTGAAGTGCTCAAGTTATTATTTTAGATAATTAAAATTACTTATCTTCATAAACATATACACATGTATAGGTTTAAACATTATCTTGGTTTTGTTTTGAATTGTGCAATGGAAATGCTATATATAACCTTAAGGTCACGATGCATATTACTTGCAAGATGTAAGCTAGTTTTAAGTACAGTTACTCTCAAAATTTAGCGTACACCAACAAGAAAAAATTGTTTTGCAGTTTTGAGTGATTAAAAATGCAATGTTTTTGATTTTTTTTTTGAAGTGTTGCTTTATTTAAAAATGTATGTTATATAAACAAGAGAAAAGTTGTAAAACAATTAACAATTTTGTATTTAATTGTGGCAATTAATTAAAGACTCCACTTGCTGCCATACCTCCTCCATGTTTAGCAGTGGCACGTAAATCCTCTTTCTTTATTTACGTACTGGCATTTCTCCAAACAATATGCCTTCCGCCAGACCCAAATAAATAAATTTAATAAAAACAAGAAACAAAAACATACCTATCATCTTAAATATTAAAACTAACGAATTATTTATGTATTTTCATATGAGCTTACGCTCAATTTTGAAAGAAACTGTAGATATTTTTACTATCCCCCGGAGTTTTTATTTAATTTCAATTTACTTGCACTTGTGCTAAATACCTTACGTTAAAGTACCTTTCATCCTTTCATCGATTTCAAGGCAACATATGGCAGCATTTACAGGGAAAAACTAAAGGGTTTTTCAATAAGGGCGGGCAGATGTTGAAATGGAATAAAAAGCTGGGGGAGAGTACGATAACTTTGGCGACAAAGTTTAATGACGGATTTGTATAGAACAGCTAAAAACAAGCATTTTTTACTATGGGAGGGGGGTCTATCTCCCCCCGTTTAGGCGGTAGGGGCAATTTAAAAAAAATATGTACATTAAATGGAAAAAAAATTAAAAAATAACGGTAATACTTACAATTAAGTATTATACCTTTTTTTAAAGCCAACATTTTTGTCTATTAGCTTGTTTTTAAATCAAGTCAAAACTTTGCATAGTTTTTGAAAAAATTGTTTTAAACTAAAAATTTATGCAAAAAAAAAATTTAAAAAAAAAGGTTTAAAGTGTAGTTTTTCAAAACTTTCAAATTATTCACTGTTTTTTTTTTAGAATTCATTGCTCTTATTTGTTTTTGATCAAAAACTGAAAACTAGATGACTTTGTGTCTTCTAGTTCTTGAGAAAATTGAAAATTACCAAAAAAAAATATTTTAATTAAATTACTTTTTCCTTGCTTAGGTATGTATTAACGTAGTCTTATTTTGATAGTAATAATCGAAAATGGATTAAGATACACCTAGGGTCAATTAATTTTTCTTAAATCCAGCTTATTTTAATGCAAAAGAAATTTTGCATGCACCCCATCTTGCACCCACCGAACCTTGTTGCATACACCCAAACTCGCACAGACCTTACTGTTGCATGCCCCCAAACTCGCACCTACCATTGCATTGTTACTATCAAAATAAGAACACTCGAGGAAAAAATAAGAATTAAATTAAAATAGTAGTTGTGGTTATTTTTGATTTTCTCAAAAACTAAAAGACATAAAATCATCTAGTTTTCAGTTTTTGATCAAAAACAAATAAGAGCAATAAATTCTGAAATAAAAACAATGGTAGATAATCTTGAAGTATTGAAAAATTACACTTTTAACCTTTTTTTTAACTTTTATTACTCAAATTTTGAGTTTAAAATTAAATTTTCAAAAACAACGCATAGTTTTGACTTTAATTAAAAACTGGCTAAAAACCAGAATGTTGACTTTAAAAAAATGTATAAAACTTAATTGTAAGTATCACCGTTATTTTTTAATTATTTTTTTTCCATTTTAAATAATAATTTTTTTACAATGCCCCTACCGCCTGAACGGGGGGAGATAGACCCCCCTCCCATAGTAAAAAATGCTTGTATTAAGCTCCTCTACCAAAAACCGTTATTATATCTTGGCGCAAAGTTATCGTACTCGTGCCAAAAGCTGCGTGTGAGGTATTAATAAAATTATTTTTTTATTTGAAAGGCGCAAGTATGCCCTTAAGTGTGAAATATGACATCATTCAAATGCCCGTTTAGGCTTACGGTGGCACGCATCCGGGTGGTTCAATTTTCAATGACTCCTCCGCATAGATCCGGCTGAATTAGAGCGATGGCCTGTGTTATGTTAACGTTTAGGGCATCGGTCGATTGTGGTTTATTTGCATAGACCTGCGACTTCACGAAACCCCACAGGAAAAAGTTTAGCGGGTTCAAATCGCATGACCTTGGTGGTCAATTCACATCACCCGAAAGCGAGAGATAACCTTACACTCAAATCGTTCATGCAAAATGTCAATCGTGACGTTTGCTGTGTGGCACGTAGCGCCGTCCTGCTAGAACCACATGTCGTCTAGGTCTATATGGTTCAATTTGGGCCGTAAGAAATTAGGTATCATCGTTACGTAACGCTCGCTGTTGGCGGTGACCGCCTCACTAACGTCGTTTCCAAAAAAGTACGGACCAATTACTCCGCCGGCCCAAAATCCACACCAAACGATAACTTTTTGAGTATGCATTCACCTGGTGAACCTTGTGTGGGTTGGTGTCGTCCCATATACGCCAATTTTGCTTGTTAACACAGCCATTCATCCAAAAATGTGCCTCGTCACTAAAGATGATTTTTCGGACAAAATTGGGGTACTCTTCCAAACGATTCGAAGCCCAGCCAGCGAACAAACGGCGTTGTCTATGGTCATGAACTTTCAGCTTCTGGGCCAATTGGATCTTGTACGGGCTCAAGTCCCAACGCAAAATTCTCCAATAGAATAGACTGCATCGGGTTCTGCTGTACACTTTCAATGACCGCGGTGATGTTCTCAGCCGATCTTGCGTTCCTTGAACGTACGGGTGTTGACTGGTTGTTTACTGAACCGGTCGCAATGCCTCGTTTTGATAATAAAGTTTTATTATTTGAACGTGCTGTTCAATCGTGTAACTTGACATGATGATTTGGCATAAACAACTGAATAATAAACAAAAGATTTGACAGATGTCACCAAAACAAAATGGCCACCATGGGGCGCCAAAATCTGCCCGCGCCAATTGAAAAACTCTTTATATAGAGCCAAGTCTATCTTATGCAGTATGACCATGTGGAACTGGTGCTGCCCGATAAAGGTTGAAAACTACTTAACCAAACCTTTGATATCAAAAGTGGCTTAAGCAAAATGAAGCGCTGGCGCATGCTCCCACGTGTCGTATATGCTGATGATGATAATAGCATAATCGGAAGAATTTTCTGAGCACTGAGACAAAGGCGGCAATAATCATCATTGCAGTTAATGGTTTCCATGGGTAGATTCAGATTTCCGTCAGAAATTGATTTTTTTTCGTGGCTCATGGAACATAATTGGATCTCGATTTTTTGTTTGACATTGCATATGTGTAACTTCTTGTGCTGTAGAGCTGTCAAATTTCTGCAAAACATTTTTTAAAAATTGTAGATATTAGTATAAGTGAAAAGAGGTGTAAATCTGCCGAAAATTCCAGATCTGCAAATTTTATCTTAAATCTAGAATAAATCAATTTATTTTAATGCAAAAAAAGAAAATTTGTGTTTTGACTGATCTAGATCAGGAATAAATTGATTTATTTTGCCAATGGAAAACCCCAAAAGAACATATGCTCTGTAAGTTATTGAATCCACGCCCACAAGACGCACACACAAGTAGAAAGTTGACTCATCCAACTTGGAGTGCGCAACTGGAAACATCTAGCTGTGGACCAAGCTAAATGGAGAATTTTGTTGGCTCAGGCCTTAGTTCAGGACTGTAGCGCCACCTTAAGTATGTAAGTTATCGATATTACACTGCAAAGAAAAGATATTATATCTTCGTAAATTTTGAAAACATCAAGCATATTTTCTTTAAATTTCATAATTCTACATGATTCAGAAGTATACTATATAAATCGTAATAAATGTATGAACAGTTTTCTGATACCACGCCCCCTAAGTATCTCTGATCGGAAGCCAAATAACTTGGTATGTATGTATGTCTTGTCTTCATATTAAAATTATGCTATAGAGATAAGCTGGAAAATCAAATCCTAAAAGTTTTACTCTTAAAGTTTTAACAGCAAAAAACAATTAATCTATGTATGTATACATGCGAAATTTGGTTTATATTTCTAAGAATACGGAAACCCCTAAGATTTTTAAAATATAAACTTGCCAAAGTTAAACACCATACCTAGTTTTAAATGTATAAGCTTCTTATTTTTGTTTAAATTGATAACAAAATTATGCATTATGCGCACCAAACCATAGAAACTCTATAACTTAATAAACTCTAGGCTTAAGTCCAACTTGCACTCCATTCACTGATCTCGTGACCAAATTCATCATAGGTCGAACATCTTCTCCAAGTGCTAACAACTCGTAGTTCCGAAGAATTTTGCTTATTGTGCTCTTCATTTCTAAAATAGCAAACTTTTGACCAATGCAATTTCGTGGTCCTGCACTAAACGGAATGTATGCATAAGGATTTGATTTTTCTGCCGTATTTTCTGTCAAATGTCTTTCCGGAATAAACTCATTTGGTTTGGTAAAATATTCACCATCTCTTAGAATGACATAGATTCCAATTGTAAAGTCAGTACCACCAGGAATTTTTTTACCATCTTGAAAAATAAAAATTATTAAAATCCATTTGAAACATTATAAAGAAGCATTACTAACTTATTTCAACATCTTCTTGAAATCTACGTCCTATTAGCGGTACTGGTGGATACAATCGCAATCCTTCCTTAATAACACATTCCAAATATCTTAAATTATTCAAGTCATGCAATGTTATCGATTTGCTGGTATCATCCCCGATGACGTCACGAATTTCTTCGAATGCTTTTCTTTGTACCTCCGGATGTCGTGACACAAGAAACAGTGTAAACGAAATGGCACTTGTAGTGGTATCGTGGCCCTCGAACATAAATGTGTCAACTTCTTCACGAATATCCTCATTCGAAAGGGGTTTTCCATCAATTGTTGACTGCAACAATACATCCAAAAGGGCCATTTTCTTGGTGATACCCAAATCTTCATTGGATTCAACTTTAAAGAAAACATTTATTGGGTTTTATTATGCGGTAGAACTTTTGATATTGAATAGTAGTTAGGAATCCACTGACCTGGATTTTTAAGTTTTCCTTCGGAAATTTCTTTCTCCAAAGCATCTCTCCGTGTCCGAATGACATTTTCTGTAAAGTCGTGCATTTTTTGTATGGTTTCCATTTGCTTTTTATAAAGGCTGGGTTCCAGTAAACGGAATGGCAGATCCAAACGATACCATGCCTTAAGAAGTCTCTTCGAAAATAAAGCTGTTATGCTATTAACGATATGATACAACATTTTGGTTTTGAATTAAATGTTCGTCTCGCTTACTCTGTAACTGCTCGTACATAACCAAAGTTTGGGTTTTTTTGAGCATTAACTTTAGTTCCCATTGAGGTTTCTATAGAGCGTAAAAAAAAGTTATACTTACAAAAAGTTTTGTGTATCTACTTAAAATGCTATTATGTATATTTACCAGCAATAATATCCAAAGCCATTCTGCAAATAAAAGGATAAATATCAAAAGCTGTTTTTCCATCGGCCTTATCCTTAATAGCTTCAATAAGTTCTTTGCCTTGTTCATCAAAAACCTCAACAAATTGTTCTAAAATTTTGAAGTGAAACGTCGGTGTTATAACTTTTCGTCTTGAGTGCCATTTCTGCCCAGTACTAATGAGTAATCCGTAACCCAACCAACCAACCAACATATCATACAATGAATTCTTAGTGATATGTTTTGAACTATTAAGGATCACTTCGACATCTTTGGGATCGGCACAGAAAACGGCTGGACGATTGAAAATCCATACTCGATACAAAGGTCCATATTTTTGACGATTCGAAGCTATAAGGTTGAAAATATCTGTAAAGAACAAGATTTAGACATGATATGTAGGTTTTAATGCTATAAATCTACCTTCTGGAGTTCGACCAACATATGATAAAATGTTTCCTACAAGTGGCAACGATTTTGGTCCTGGCATGTACGACAGAACCTCATTGACTCGTTTCTTGCTTAGGTAGTCGTAAACGAATAGAATCGTGATGAGCAGAACCACAAGTTCGAAGAACATTTTTATATTTTCAAAATCTTTGTTAAGAATAATATTTACATCCCGCTCTATAAAAGTTGTTAATAAAAAGTGATCAGTGTTGATTTTGACTTAAAAATAGTCTAATTGACACTCATAAGTGGTTAACATGTTTTATTCAAATACATTCCGACGCGTGAAAACCCGTAGACCGTCATATTAACAGCCAAACCACAATCTTGCATTCGGTCAGTCGGGCTTTGATATTTCGAAAAAAAAAGAGTGTTGTGAGGCAATCTGGAATGTTACTTTAGGAGTTGCGACCTCTTTATATCGTAATATCGTAAACGTAAGACCAACGCTAAACCAAAGCAAAGGAACATATATTTTGTATTTGGTCAAGCATTTGACAGTTCATTGACAGTCATTTTGTTTTAATAGTTAGAAATGAAACAAAAAATTGTAATAACGATCAAATCCTCATTAGGACCGAACCGGCATCGTAATTCAAACAAAATACAGTTATACAAATATATAGGAAGATGTCTTAGACAACGTCATTTGAGAATAACAAACGTTAAGCTTAACATACACGATTGGGAGATCTTCCAATATTGGCAGATTTTTTGCAAAACATTTTAACTAATTTTCTATCAACCAATTAACACGGTGCAGGGAATTAACTTCACGGGAACTACCTTCACATGGGAACTAACTTCACCACTAGTGGGAATTAATTTCACTTTTTTTTTGTGAGTTCCCATGTGAAGGTAGTTCCCGTGAAGTTAATTCCCTGCACAAATTAACACGCAATTTTATGTTAAAATTGACAGAAAAAATTGGCAGTCAATCCTCGTCAAATTTTCTTTCAACAATTTTTTTCGACTTCTTGCAATCGTTCGTACTCGTCTAAATACTCCATTTTTCTCTATTTTCAAATAATTGGACGATTTTCAACTAATTGAATATTTGATGATTTTCTTTCCAAACAACATCATCCAAATTTTAATTGGCAGAAAGTTTTTGAGCAGGAAACAACAATAAACAACTACGAAAATCTAAAGAAATAGGAAGTCACCGTTTGGCAAAATAACTTAAAAAAAAGTAACAGAAGAACCAACCGTATAAACGGACAATTTTCACTTAAAAGAAAATTGGCAATTGTCACCTAATTGAATGCTATTGAAAGACTTTTAAAAGTTCAGCCAAAATTGGAAGATCTGCCAATCGTGTATACTTAGCCTTAGACAAGATGGCAAGCAATGACGTTTCTCTCAAACATTGTAAGACATTTAGGACAATTGTTTTACTGACATATCCTACAATATCTGCGAATCTTCAACTTAAACCGTCACAAAATATTAAAAATTAATTCTGTACAAATTTCAGCCAAACATTCACTACCACGACCATCACTTTTTTCTTCAAGCACATAGCTATTATAAACATATGTAACTCTTCTTGAATATAAATTATTCATCTTTTCGATGAGTGTATAAAACAGATAGGGCAATTAAGTTCTGAGATCATATACCAATGACACTTTTACTTCTATAACTGTATAAATACCTAGAAGTTCACGTCAAAATACTGTGTTTATTATTCTTTTTGTTTGAAAAGTTTACCGGACCGCGATGTATTTTCTTTAGAATATAGACATTTATTACGCCTGCCTGAACTTACTAAGGCAATTTTGATTTTCAACCACTTTCAAGTTCAACGAACAACTAAATTAGATGATCTTTAACACAGCAGAATCTTTTCACTGTAACGCTAACGCCGCCGGCCGCCGCCGCCGCAGTTGGAATAGGTATAGGTATAATTTTATTTTGTATCTACTTATTTTCAGAACCGGTCGCATGGGTTATCTTAATTATTAGCTGTACTATCTTGTTTTAAAAATTGTATTGATAGAAACATGATAGCCTACTAAATGTAGCTAAATACCTACATTTATGATGACTATAATTATTTTTCAAAACAAATGGAAGTTGTTTAAACATCCTCAAGATGATAAGCAACTTTGCAAAAAAAATTGTGCAACGAAGTTATCTTCTCTCTTTTCAGTCATTGTGCAGTATACATACATATAGACATTTATGTATATGTTTGTAACCAGAATGAGATCTACCCCAGGGCTCTGGTGTAGGCGTAGGCCTTGGACATTATTATAGGTGGGGCTCCATTTTTACATTTTGTAATTTCAACCAACTGTAGTAGGTTGTTAACATTAGGGGCGAAACCTACATAGATAATGAAGTCTAATAAATAAGATACATTTATCTCCTCAGAAACGAACTGTCAAAATGTGTATGGGAACTTTTGTTTGTAGACTTGATATATTTATCTCTTTCCACCATTACCTTTTTCCATTAATTTGGGGGCCAGTTATAGCTAAAATTAGTTTTCATCAATGAAACCAATCACTGGTTATCATAGCTATTATTGAAAATATCTTTCATTGGACAAATACATATATCTAGATTTGAATCAAGCTGGATTTTATACATAGCTTTCAGTTTAATTTTTGTTTTACATATTTTTTGTTTCAATTTTTACTAATGAATTTTACTGATAACTATAACCAGTCCCTTAAAGTTAATCATTGAAATGTTGTTTGAGATACTCATCATCGTTTACTAACATTTCACATTCCCAAAAAGTGCTGGTACGTACCTGCATAATAAAGGGTGTCCCAAAATTAACGCAAGATTTGAATTTGCCGCCATTTGTGCAGTGAAGTGTTGGCAACCCTGAAAAAAAGCAATTTGACAGCTAACAGTATAGGGTTATAAAAATTGAGCGTTACATGATAGAACAACGTGTCTTCATTATCAAAGAATATTTCAAAAATAGTGAAAGCTTGGCGGCTGCAGTTCGAAAATTTCATACAAAATATGGTCGGAATAGTGTTTTAACTTCGTCAACTGTGAAGAGATTAATTGAAAAATTCATGGAGACTGGATCCGTTGGAGACGCCAAACACACTGGTCGTCCAAAAACAAGCCGTTCAAATGTGAATGTCGAAGCAAGAATTGCAAATTTCAAGAACCTCTCTACAGCGTATACTCACCAAAGATCTGTGTCTTCATGCTAACAAAATTCAATTAACACAACAATTGAAGCCTAATGACCATGGACAGAGAAGAGAGTTCGTTGAATGGATTATTGAACATCAACAAATGGACCCTGATTTTTCGAGCAAAATCATCCTAAACGATGACGCACATTTTCATCTTGATGGCTTTGTCAATCGCCAAAATTGCCGCATTTGGGGTTCGGAGAACCCACATGTGATTGTCGAAAAACAAATGCATCCACAACGCGTGGCTGTATGGTGTGGATTTTGGGCTGGAGGCATAATTGGGCCATATTTTTTTGAAAATGATGCTGGTCAAGCAGTGACTGTTACTGGTGCTCGATATCGCGACATGATTACACAGTTCTTTCTGCCAAAATTGGATGATATTGATGTGTCCAATATGTGGTTTCAACAAGACCGTGCCACATGTCATACAGCCCGTGAAACAATTCAATTACTGCATGAGACATTTCCAGGTCGTGTACTCTCTGGTTTCGGTGATCAAAATTGGCCTCCTAGATCGTGTGATTTAACACCATTAGACTTCTTTTTATGGGGTTATTTGAAATCACAAGTCTATGTCAACAAGCCCACAACCACCCGTGCATTAAAGGAGGAGATTCAACGCTGCATCAACGAAATTCAGCCACATTTATGCAGAATGGTCATGGAAAATTTGAACAAAAGAGTGCGCATGTGCATGCAAAGCCGTGGAGGCCATTTGTCCGATGTGTTATTCCATACATAACCCTATCCTATGTACTTTACGAGTCAATAAAAATATAACTATCAAAAGACTAAAAACGGCATTTTCTATTTAATTCAAATCTTGCGTTAATTTTGGGACACCCTTTATATTTAGATATATACAATACATAGCTTCCTAAAGGTTAGCAAGCTAACCTTTGTCCACATATTTCTTTATCGATTCCGATTTTCAATTGTATCAATTAAAGCTTTTCTTTTCTTTTGAAGTTCCAGAATTTGCAAAGGAAAACGACGTTTTTTTATGATAGAGGCTTGAGATAATGAAAAAAAGTTTAACAAAATCTTCACATTTTTTTATTGGTTAGAATTCATTTTATTTTTACAAATAATTTGAGAAAAACAAAACTTTTTACTCACAAATTTTTTCATCAATACAAAATTTGACAGCCGGTGTCAAACAAATTTAAATGTCAAATGAAAACGTGTAAATGTTCGGTGTGAACGATTTTCGGGTTTTCGAAAACTTTTTGCCGAAAACCCGGTTTTGGGTTTGGTGTGAAAAGCCTATAAAATTGACAGGTGGGAATACAAAGAAAAAGGAATGGCGCAAAATTTTAAACAACCTATTATTAAGGCCTTAGCACGATACTACTTAACAATTTACTATATACATTGTAATCTACTAACTTTTCACTAATTTTAAACACTTTTTATTGTTTTGCTAACTAGATAGTATCATGCTTAAACCATTTTATTAAAAAAAAAAACATGAACACATCTTAAATAATGACAGATTGTGTAGCAAACAAAACAAACATACCTTAATATCATACTAAAAATGATTTAACATCGTACTAAATCGTCTAAAATTTTGCGCCTTTTGTCACATTTGAGAAAAATGACATATGTCATACAAATTTAGTACGATACTAAAAAGATAAAGTAGCCATTTGGTGATTTTAACTTTAGTAAAATGTTAAGAAGATAGTACGATACTAAACTCGTTTAAAATTATCAAAATCTTTTTTTTAACCTAGTATCATACTAAAAATGATTTAACGTCGTACTATGCGCCAATGCTTTCAGTTAAACGATTTTGTTCCAAAATGTCAAATCAAAAATAACTGTTCATTGAAAATGATTTGATCATTAAAAATTTACTAAAAAAAAAGGTTTTAATGAAATAATATATTGTTGATAGGTAATTAATAGATTCATTAGCTTCATTTTAAAACCAAATATAAGAAAGTTAACTTTCTCAATCGCTTTTAAAACCCGAAACAAAATTTTTAATGAAGAAAACCAATGGAAGCTACAACCGGCACCTTACTTTTCTGGCTTTATTAAAATGTTAATTTTAACTTCTAATCATGTCATATTGGGGTAAAATTATCCACTTTATAGACAAAATGTTTTATACAAATTTTGATAGTTCGTTTCTGCTGGCAAGATAAATCGAAGCGGGACAGTTCACCTCCGCCGGTTTACCTCTGCCAGTTTACCACCGCCAGTTTACCTCTGCCAGTTTACCTCCGCCGGTTTACCTCTGCCAGTTTACCTCTGGACAGTTTACCACCGCCGGTTTACCTCCGGACGGTTTACCTCCAGAGCAGGTAAGTTAGTTTATTATTTATTATTTATTATTATTATTATTTATTATCAAAACTACCTTCTAATTGAAAACTTTTGCCATTTATGTAGTTTCGTGTTGTTTTTTTATTTTCATTCTTTATGAAATGAATTATGATACTTCTACTATGCAATTTAACAAAGCAAAATATTCTATAAGATATTTAAGTAAGTTTTTGTATTTTTTTTGTTTTGTTTGAATATTTAACAGAATTCAATCATTTTCAGGACAAAAATGTTCATAGAAAATGCAGCGCATCCTCTAAAAAAGTAAGTAAATCAGTCCAGTGAATTCCAAAATTTCAATTTTGCAAAACAAAACAATTCGTTTGGGATTTAAAGAGTAAGTTTTTTGTAAATTGTTTCGATATTTAATATATAACAACTTAATCAAACAAAGCTGAAATGTCTCCTTTTCTTCAATAGACAAAACGTCAAATTAACCATTAAAATATTCAGGAGTAAGAGTATTTAAAAATAAATAAACTCACGGCCGAGTGGCACTATAATATAAAACGCGAAAAAGCAGAGAGATCGGCCTTTGCATTACTTAAGAAGCACCCTGTGAGCAAAATAAGTCACATTTCAAACTACCTTACCTGCTCTGGAGGTAAACCGTCCAGAGGTAAACTGGCGGTGGTAAACTGTCCAGAGGTAAACTGGCAGAGGTAAACTGGCGAAGGTAAATTGGCAGAGGTAAACTGGCGGTGGTAAACTGGCAGAGGTAAACCGGCGGAGGTAAACAGTCACGTACCTAGATAAATATCCTTATTATAGGATCTTTGTCCGCAACAGTTACAAGTGTAACAAAAGCCTTACATTTCTTCTTATTTTATTTTTCTCACATTAGTGAAATACTTTTCCGAATTTGAATGCGTTTTTACTATTTAAGAATTATAAGTACCTTATTATCTATCTTATTATTTTTTTAACTGTTTTTTGACTTATTACATTATACTATCGTGAAGGCTTACTTGTACTGTAAGAAAGTTAAAGAATTTTATAGGAAGTAAAATCAGTGGAACGATTTTTTTTAAAAGACATAAAAGAATGAGCTATTCAGGAAAATGAATTTCCGTACGGAAAATAGAAAAATATTTTTTAGCGAAAATTAACAGTAGTTCATTTTTTTTTTTTCTCAAAAAAATATTTAAATGATGAAGGAAACACAGTCAAATATCCATTAAATTTTTTTCCGGATTGATTTTTAATGACAGCTATAACTGACTCCTTACCAATCGTGTATTCTCTCCCACTTTCGGGTTTTGATATATATCTGCTTCCCTCCATTGATCTGCGTTAAAGCAGATACATGTAAACATATATACTTGAGCACTAAACTGTCATGATTTGAAATGTCGTCCGTTTGAAGGCGTTCAAAATGTTCTTAACTCTTGGATAATTTGTCAATCCCAAGAAAAAATCATGCCAATTAAAGAAATTAATGAATGAGTTGTGGATGGATTGACATTTTTATTATGAGAAAAATGTCAAACTGTACACTTGAATCCCTTCGCATGGATGGATGAATAGTGGTATAATAGACTTCTTTTTTGTTTGTAGATTTTTAAATGCCTATAAACTGCAAAACTACATACACCCGTTGAGAGTTGTTGTATCGAATTCTAATAAATACGAGTGTAAAATTTTAAATCAAAATTCACAATCGCTGATAACAGCGCGCTTGTTATTTATATCCATATAACCCGCTGTAAGAAACTCACTACACGAAAACCGCTGTAAAAGAATGGGATTTTTTTGTTGTCAAAAATGACATTTATCTGTCATCCTTCAAAATAAAATTTTGTTATTCTCCTATCTCGGACGGTCTGCTTAGATTAAAAGTAAAACAATTTAATTTATTTGGTTTTATAATTTTTAAATATAAATTATCATTTTTTCAGAAAATTAAAAATGGCAAATGCTGCACGAAGAGACGTAGCACCTTTTCTTCAGAGACTTCGAGCTTTTCTGCTCGGTGTAAGACGAAAATTGATATTTTTGTTTGTTATGTAAGATGGTAATTTTTTCGTTGCAGCGTGAACACACAGTAGCTGTTCGCTTTGAAGATGGTCTTGCTGATCGAACACAACCTCCTCCAGATGTACCCGGTGGTCCAGCTCATATCCTTTCAGCCAATTATTATTGCAATCGTGATCCACGTCGCGAAGTAGCCCCTCCAATTGATCTTGTGAAACAGAGTTTGATTGCTGGAAGTGAGTCTGGAAGTAAGACTTCTGCTAAGCTACCAACACCTGGTAAAGTATATCAATGGGACTAAGGATTATTGTTAAATAGTTTCTTTGATTAAAATTAATTAATTGATTAAAACAATTTTTTTTATTGGGGTAATGTTGTATTGTATTTTCTTGGGTGAAATCCCATTTGCCATCCGTTTTTTGAATTCAGTACTACACTTAGGGTTGGTTGGACCGGCTGTCCTAAGGGCAGCAGCTCATAATGTCTTAGAACTTTTGTAATAATAGTTTTTATCTCAAGCATGGCATAACGCTGTCCAATACAGTTTCGCGGTCCGGCACTAAACGGAATAAAAGCATAAGGATTGTCAGGAGTTTGACGCTCAGGCAAAAATTTCTCTGGCTCTGGGAAGATTCGTGGATCCTTCATGAGAATGGTCAATGGAATTAGTATCGTGGTGTCCTTCGGAATGGATTTTCCATCTATTCGTAAGGAGATATATTTAAACAAAATTTGTTCATATGTTAAAATCATTTAACCAACTTATGGTACAATCTTCCAGCGATTGTCTTCCGATGAATGGAACTGTTGGATAGACTCGCAACCCTTCTTTGATAACTTTCTCTGTATATTTGAGTTCCATCAACTCTCTATATGTTACTGTTTTATCGGCATCTGTTCCAATAATTTCTTTGATTTCCTCAACCAATTTTTCCTGGACGTCAGGGTTTCGCGAAATGCAATACAAAGTAAATCCTATTGCCGATTTTGTAGTGTCATGTCCTGCAAACATGAATGTGTCGACTTCTTCACGAATGTCAGCATTTGAAAGCGGTTTTCCATTGATAGTCGATAGTAGCAGAATATCGAGAAGTGCCATTCTATGCTTGGTATCAAATTCTAAAGGAAAACTAATCTAGAAAATGTTAAGAATTGATATCGAGCATCAACAAACCATTTGTGTTTGGCCCTGGTTGCATGCAAAGTTCTTTCTTCCTTTTTTCTATGATAGCATCTGTAAAAGCATGCAAATCCTTCACTACTTTATCATTTTGTCTTTTAAGGTGTGGAGCCAATATCGCAAAAAGAAAATCGCTTCTGTAGAGAACATTTATAAAGCGCTTCACAAATATATCTGTGACTCTAAAATATGAATAGGTACAATTTTTATTATTATATATTTATTATTAATTACTCTACTCACTTAGTTAGTAATTTAACGTATTCACAATTTTCGTCTGTTTGGGCATTAATTGTTGTTCCCATTGCTGTTTGGGAGATAACATCGAGCGTGGCCAATCCAATATAGTCATGAATATCAAATGGTGTTTGCCCATCGGCATGACCCTTAAGTTTCTTCACCAAAATACAACTTTGGCTGTCAAACACTTCAATAAATTGCTCCAAAATTTTGAAATGAAATGTCGGTGTTATTATCTTTCGTCGAGTGCACCATTTTGGACCATAACTTAGAAGCATTCCATCACCTAACCACATGTGCAGCATTGAATACATTCTATTCTTTTTTGCTAAAGCTTTGTTGCCAAGAACCTCTTGAATGTCCTTCAAGTCGATTGTATAAATAGCAAGTATGTTAAAAATCCAAACTCTGAATGTTTTGCCATATTTTTTAGGTAACTCTTCAGCCATTCTAAGTAGATCTAGGAAAAAAAAAAGAGAATATTATTTTGTGTTTGTTAAGAGCAGCCTGAATTATAACAAACCGTCGGGTTTTTTCCCAACATATATCCAAATGCTTCCGATAAGGGGCAACGATAATGGACCCTGAATATTTTTCAATCTAAAGATGCGTTTCTTCTTCCAAAGAACGTCGAGAAGACATATAGCAAGAAAGACGATTAAGATAGTGACAATCATTTAAGGATCTGAAAATACTCGTAGAATCAAATTAGTTTTTAAATTTTTGTAACCACTTTTAAGAATTTGAATAAAACTGCTATTAAATTAAATGACGGCATCAAAGAATTAATTACTTTTAAGACTAAATGTTGTTTCAAATGAAATGAGCACTTTGTAGGCGCTTCTAAATATTAATAATTATTTAAGAGTTTCAAAAAATTGTTGTTCATTTATCGAGACAAAAAAATATACGAATCCGTCTGTTCTTAAAAAACAAATTAAATGTTTTGTTATTGTGCTTAAACAAATTGCTTCATTAATACCTCACGTACGAAATTTAAGTACTTCAAATGTTGAATATTTTTTTTAATGACTAAAATAAAAATATATGAATATGTATTGCAGAAGTTATTGAAAAACATATTTATGTACATATATACGGTCAATGTTCAATTAGCTACTATATAATCATTCAAGGTCAGTTTAAGCGAAACCACAAAACTATTTCTCAACTTCTTCCTAATTTAATTCTTAGTTTGAACAACGCTAAAACAGTGGTTACCTGAGCGTAAACGTAGTTTTAGAATTTTTAACCTATGAATTAATCTACGTATTTCATATAAAAGTATTGTATATCACAATATTTATACTTACAAAGAAGTTATACGTCAGGTTTTTTGAAAACGGTTTAATATTTTTAAAGATTTATCAGCTTGATCTACACAATCTGTACGAATTATTAATATTATTATTATTTATTGAACTAAACATAAATGTACAAAACAATACTAAAAAGCTAATAGCTACCAGGGCTTCTAGCTAAAGTGATTAAAGTTGTATTTTTGGATGTTATGATGTTTTAAATTTGCCAGCTGCAGGGGGCGGTCGGAGTAAGTAAGAGTAATAGATTTGACTTACTTCGACCGCCCCCGCAGGGGTTTTTAATAAATAAATGTTAAATACTTTGATAAAGATTTAAAAGTTTTAAAATTTTGAAAATATTTTGTATGTTTTGTTCGGAAGGAACTAAAAGGAGATTTTTTAGATTACAGTTAAATAGTTTATTACAAATTTCATTGATTTTCGGGCAGTCTGTAGTTAAATGGTTGATGGTCAGCTGGATATTGAGTGGCAGAGGTGGCAAATGGGTGGGGGATCTTTGTTGAGTAGGTGACTGTGGGTGAGCTGGGTGTGTCCAATCCTCAACCTGGTGAAGCATTTGTTCATGATTGCAGGCGTAGAGGTGGGGTAGATAACTGGGCTGCAATTTTGGTTGATGGAAGAATAGTGGTGATGATAACGAGACCAATATATTATTTTTTGATTATGTAAAATAAATAAATTTGGTAGGTTGGTATTTTGATATTGCTAAGTTTCTGTTCCTAGCGGTTATTTTGGCTGCTGGCTCATTGTCTGCGTGCTCATTGCCTTTTGCACCGATGTTACCTGACACCCAAAAAATCTTTATCGCTTTTCCAAGTTTGATGACGTTGTCTCTGATTTTGCCGATGTAGGATGATCGATTGTTGACGTTTTCGATGGCGGCTAAAGTTAAAATACTGTCCGTGCATATCACTGTTTTTTTCTTGGATTTGCAGGCGAATTGCGTGGCTTTTAAGACCGCTAAGGCTTCGGCTGAGAAAACAGAGAAAAATGGTGGTAGTTTTTTTGAACAGATTAGACTGTTGTTTGCATCAACAATTGCGAAAGAGGTACCTTCCTCACATTTTGAACCATCGGTAAAGAGGATATTCCAATTATTTCTGATGAAAAGATTCATCAATTCCTGAAAATGCTGACGATATACCTCTTTCGGAGTTGAATCTTTTTTTAAATTGAGCGAGTGTAGTGTTGATGGATTCCTTCGGGCATAGCCAAGGAGGGCTACACTCGACATCTTTTTTTTTTAATTTTTGGTTCAATCCCGATTTTTCTCGCATACATTAAAGTTATGTAGAGGGCTGATGGTTTTATAGGTGTCTTTAAACGTTTCAGGATTTTCGTAGAGTCCAAAAGAATTGGAGAGTCATATGATTCAAATACTTTTCCCACAAGTCTTGATGTAAGGACTTCTTTTCTTTTTGTGATCGACGAAAAACCTACCTCAGCTAACATACATGCGGCGTGATATGCTGATAGAACAAGCTGGATGTAGGATTTTGCACATTTGCCATATATAACAAGGTCATAATCAATTTTTGATAATATTATGGCTTTTGTAACATTGATCAATGAATTCGTATGGATCAAACTATTTTTTGATGCTAAATACCTTATGATGTTAAGCCTGGTAGCCAAGTTAGTTATTAAAGCTAAACAATGTTCCTTAAAGCTAAATTTACAATCAAATATAATACCTAGTATACTTAATTTATTAACAGAATGAATAATAATATTATTTAGGTTAATAACAGGAAAAGAACATGTATGTTTTCTACAAATATGTAAGTGTTTGCTTTTGTTCAAAGAAATTTGAGCACCGGATTGAACGCAACAAGAGTTTATTCGAGCAAGGATATCTTTAAAGGAATTTTCTGTACGAGAGTTTTCTTTAAACTTTGAAAGAATGTAGAGGCCGTCAGCGTACAGTATATTCTTTCGACCATCTAAACGTAAATTTCCTGATTTTGAAAACAAATTAAATGGATCATCTAGAGAAAGGAAAGGTTTAAAAGACAAACAAACCAATTTTTTTAAATTATATTTTCTGACTCAAAACTAGTACAGATATTAAAATGGAGTTAAAAGTAAAAATGAAAAAAGTGTGAAAATATTTTCAACTTATGTCTGATTTATAGTATACCTTTATTAATTTACCGGTATTAAAAAAATGTTTATCAGTTGCCTTAAATAAAACAGTTTCAATTGTTTGAATATAATATCCACTTAAAAACCCAATTTTTGAAACTTTTTTGAATTAAAATACCAAATTGTGCTTTTTTGTAATAATTGTAATTTTTCTCTCCAAAGTGCATGAAAATTTTTACGAGTAGGTAACACAATTTATTGTCATGAATATACACAGAAAATTAAAAAAGAAGTACAAAGTTTAACCGAGTTCCAGAAATTCAACCTTTAATATTTTTACAGCCACTTAGAATATGAAATATTATTTTTAAAAACAACTAACTTGTGTCCCTTTCAATTGATAACTGAGCTTTGATTGGACGTTTTATTTTTTGAAACTTTAAAAAAACATTGCAATAAGAAATATTCTTAGAATCGGTAATGGTACATACTCGTACATATATTATTTGTTCATGACCAGTTGTGATAATGTGATAGCTAAATTTTTATATTCGTGAATAATTTGTTTGTTTACAAACATAAACAATTGACGCCCCGTGAAGTGTGTATTTCAAACGTGCGTCGTTCATTAGGTCTGCGCAGATTAATCATGAGTTAAAGGAGAGGGATCTCCCAAGTTGAGGAAGATGTTACTATTTCTTAATTATGCTATTTCATAAATACCTCACGTACGAAATTTTAACAATCGATGTGTTAATCATAATGATTAGATCAGTGGATTGAGTATAACATTGTTTAACAATATTTTTTTAACTTCGACATACCTACATATAAATAGAGACACAGAAAACAGAAGTGATATTATGTCACCCAAGTTTGCGGAATAATTATAATAAAACAAAGAATTGTGGAGCACCGAATTTCTGCATTTCAACAATACATTTGTAGAATCGAGTTACATAGTAGTACCTCGGTATCGGTAGCCTTTAAAATGAAATAGTGTTTTTTTTAGATGAGTGGTTTAAGGAGGAAATAAAACACATACATACATATGTATATAAATTAATGTTATGGCCAAGAATTAAGCTTAATTGTCATTTTTTTTAAATTGCAAACTAAACTGAGCATAACCGCTGTTAAAAAAGGCCAATTCCGTCAAAAAAATATTCTAAGTTTTTTTTTATGAATTGTGAAACTCTTATCATTTGAAAGGTCATGATGATTGCAACCATCTTTTTAAAGCATAGTTCTGGATCACGTGCAGGTAAAATGTTTCAGCGGTTTCAACTTTATAAAAAGTCCCACCTAATTATTATAATTATCATTAGCTTTTTAATAATAAAGGTAAAAAAACACATGCCCGACAATGTAAGTTTGGTAGGTATTTGGTTTAAAATTTTGGCCAAACCTATACCTTTCTGTCCTACAACTTAGTCAAGGCTACATAAAGGGAAGGAATTGCGCACATGGATTAAATCCACTTAGCTATAATTATTGTTTGAATTTTCCTCCTAACCATTGTAACATTTTCAGATCTCAATATTTCCCTTTTTCAGCATGAGCTTAAATTTATTGAAGAGAAAAGTGTTAAACATTTTCATATTTGTTTCCCCACCCATCGACATGTTGATTTGGAATTTGTTATGAGGTTTTCCATGGGTAAAATAAATCAATTTATTCTTGATCTAGATCTGTCAAAACACAAATTTCCCCTGTTTTTGCTTGTCATATGGCAAAATAAATTGATTTATTTTGGATTAAAGATCAAATCTGCAGATCTAGATTTTTTGGTAGATTTACCCCTCTTTGGACTAATACTAATATAATTTTTAATAAATGGTCGCATTCACAAAGCTACGTAGTCAAGGGATTCTGATTGGCTAAATCTAACTACAAAAGTAGTTGAAATTTCCCCTCCGACGTAGTGTAAAAATTTCGGCTAAAAAAAATAGTGCACACTGGTTTTGAAGTTTCCAAATCAGCTGCTCGGTAAGGACACAAGAATTCAAAATGAAATTAATCTTTCGGTATTTAAATACAAATATAAATCAATTACCTATATTATATCTTCTATTTGGTTTCATTGAATTTAAAAAGAAAAAAAAAAACTATTTAAAGTTCTGAAAACACAAATGTTTCTTATTTTATATATTTGTATTTGTCATTAATATGACAGTTCGGGATTGACTAGCTTTGTAGTGCAATTTTGCATTCACAAAGCTAGTTGAATTTTGACTACGTAGTCACTAGCTTTGTGAAATTCTAATCGTGTTCCATGTGCCATTTTTTTACGGAAATCTGAATTTGCCCATGGAAAACCCCATTAAAATAATTTAAAAACCACAAAATTATTGATCTCTTAATATCTAAAACGAAAACAAATATTTGTATCTATAACCTTAAATCGCAAAAAGATAAACGAAAGAAAAATTGTAGTTTGCTTAAGAAGGAACCTTATATATAGAATAAGTTGGATACCTAAATTAAGATAGCTAGCAAGAAATAAAAACAAAAATTTTAGCTGTTCATAAAAAGCAGACAAACATATTTAGATTTAGAGGTCCAAAATAAAAATAAAACAAAGTTTACAATGGATATTTGTATTAATTCACTCAGTTTTGACAAAAAAAAATTAAAAATTTGAAATCCTTTAAATTTAACCATATGTAAATCAGCTGTTCTATTAGATACCCACATGCACCAGAAATTCTTGGATACCTTTGTATTTCTTTATTGATAGTCTAGCTGTTTTAAATCACGCTCTTTTACACGTAAAACTCTGAAAAAAAAAGTTTTTTTGGATACCCTATTAATGAGAGATTGAACGCAACCAATGTTTTCTCCCAAGCCAACAAATAAAAAATGACTTGTCTGTAAGCAAATGTTTCACTTTGAAAGTTCAACGATTTCAATTCAGAGGTCTGTGCTATTAATCAGTGTCATACTTAAACTTTAAGATTATTACAATTTGTTACAGTAATCATCATAAAAACTCATTATTAAAGTTTCAAATAGCTACGATTTGTAACAATCTAAAACACAGCTCTGGAGCTAAGTTCAAAGTGTGGAACTATCAAATTTATTAATTTTTTACAAACAAGTAATTTTTTTTATTAAAAAAAAACAATGAACTTAAAAGCTACTTGTCATCTAAACCGATGTTTTTAATTGATTCTTTTCTTTTTTACATCATTTTGCTAAAAAAAACTAGATATGTGATTCAAGAATTGTTTTTTATTACTTTTATATTTTTATATTATTAAGTGCTTTTTTTTCGTATTCCATATTATAGTACAGTGAGAAATTCCGCAGTAGTCCGGTTTTTATATTTGAAAGTTGATACAACTGAATATTTTCCAGAATAATTTATCAAAAAATTCAAAAAAAAAAAGCGAAATTCAGACCAGGGGGAAATCGTGTAAGCTGATTTTTTATATAGTTGACTATCAAAATCAAGAAAATACGTCTGTGATAGTTGATTTCAAAGTTTTAACCAAACAATTTGACAAAAAATAAAAACTTCAAGAAGGGGGTTTGTTCGTAGACTACTACATTAACATGTGGTGTTGAAGCGAGCTTGAAGCTCGCCTAAATTATTTATATACCTGAATCGAGTTAAAATGGGCTTGATTCCGTTCGGGGATCGGAGTCGAGTCAAAATTTGTGAAGAAAAACCTGTGTGGAGGAGTTGGTTTTACAGATAATGCGTTATGATCTGTTTATTTGCATGTTTGTGTACACAAAATATAGTTTTGTTTTAATCAAATTAATAATAAAAAAAAATTGGAGTAGGTAGCATATTCTTATATGGTGCTGAACTATTCAGTTTTTCATTGTTTAAAACGAATCAAACTATCTCACTTGCACTTCATAAGAAACATCGAAACACCATTTGCATTTCAGAAAGTGCTGTCAAACTTAATCATTTTAAATCTTCTTGTGCGGTGGAAACACCAAAAAGATTTATCTAATCTAAACTGAGATAAACCTTTGGTGGAAACATAGCAAAACTTAATTATCTTTTCTATTGTTTTCTCTTGCAAAATAAGCCCAGTTAGTCCATTTTTACTAACAAAGCTAAATAATATCAACAGTAATAGATTGATTTTTTCCCCAATGGAAAACACACATGATTCCAAAATGCACAACTACTCAACGAACACAGCCATCGAGATACAAATGCAATATCAATCGAAATCACATAAGATCCATTCGAGACTCGTATAAATGTCAAAAACCCATCCATAGTAAGATTCTACTCTAACTTTTATCGGTGTTATTCATACTATGGATATTGTTTTTGTTATTCGTGTAAAATCCCACTATACTATGGATAGATTTTCCAACAAAACACGGGTATTATTATTATTATTTATTTTATTTTTATTATTTTATTAAAATTTTCAAGGAAGTGAAGAAGAGTTTTGATTTTGTTCTTAATTCAAAGTTACAACAGTAATTTTTTTCATTTTTAATATAGGTAGCTTGACAGATCAACAATTTCTAACAATTGTCGTTCCTAAATGATTCTAACAAATTCTAACGATTCGTAAAAGTGACACTTGAATAATTTAATTTTGTTTGAGATAACAACAATAGTTAAGAATTGTTCAAAAAAGAACAGACCTTAGATATTTTACTCAAGGAATAGCGACTAAAATTATTGTTTGATTTACCTCTTTAACACTTTTAATAAAAATGTCTTATAAAAGATCTCAATACTTTTTTTTGCATGAGTTTAAGTCCATTAAAAAAAAATATTAACAATTTTCAACTTTATTTCTCAGCCCATCGAAATTTACATAAAACAAACGACTTTTCTGTATCCATCCAAAGCTGCAAAAACAGTTTCTGCGATCTCTAGCTTCCGAAATATGTGGGCTTGAATCAAGTTCGAGAATTTCGACCCAGCGAAAATTCCGCAACTAAGCCTTGAAGAACCTTTCCCACTTATTATTATTCTATAAACTTCGAGTTCACTCGAATTATGCCATCATGGCCACAATTAAAAGAACAATGCTCCACTAAATTTTATGAAAGTGTTATACTAGGCGTAGGGTATCATCCTGCTGAATTTCAGTCAGGCCTATCACGAATTCGATCTTAATCGGAAACTTTAACGAATCCCGAAAAACTAAATCATAAAATCCGTTCATAACCCAAAATTGTATGTTATGAAAATAATAATTTAAAAAAAAAAATGTCTTCTTTTATATTTATATTTACATATATTTTAACTATGAAACTTATTTTGTGAAATATTCTCTCTTTTTACTCAAATATTTTATTTTTTTTTGTTTTTTTTTTTTTATTTAATAAGTTTTTTCCGGCAGACGACTTATAAAGCCATGCTTTGTATATTTTTTATTATGAAATATTGAACTTATCTATCTATCTATCTAACTCTATAAAATTGTATGAAATTTTCGACTACGAACTTATTCGGTAATAGCTTTTTTCGGGATTCGTAAAAATTTCCCTTTATACTCTATATAAAGATATAAATACTTCATACGTATCACCCTCTGAAATCCGTTTGTTTACATTGTTGTACCTATTGATGTATTTCACTGAACTGAGAAGATTTTAAGCCCAACAACAATTATAGGCTTTTTTCACCTATATATACAATTAAGTAATGTGTTCTTCGCCTAAACTTCACACAAGCATAGGTACCGAGGATTTATATCTTCATATACCTACAGTGTTTTTGGTTCGAGTTTTACTTTCTACTTTCGTTCTCCTTTCATTTTGCAACACAAACATGAAATAGCTACATATGTATTTGCATTTTGTTTCTCCTCTATTATTACTTATACCAAAGTATACTAAGGAGAGAAAAAAGGCGTGGTTAAGGTAAGTAAGGTAGTGTTGGTGATCGTATGATCTATTCTTGTTGTCTTCAAAAGAAGTGGAGATGAAGTAAAACAGAATACCTACTGCTAAACATGGTCGCCTGGTATATCAGCAAAAATTTATTATAAAAATAAGTGTGTAAGGCCGTACTTTAGACAACCGCTGCTTCCCAACATGAGCGCCTAGTACTCTAAGGAATTTTCTATGTTATTGGAAAGAAAGAAATGAATGAAATAAAAAAAAATTCTTTCACTTGAATAATACGAGTGGATGAGTAGATTTTAAATAGGAATTCAGAATCAGAAAAGAATACCTGCTACGTAACATGGTCGCCTGGTAAAATAAACAATAAAATTGATTTTTTCAAACAGAAAACAAGCGAGAGGAGAACATTTTGATAGATGAGCGGGCCTTAGAGACTCGAAAAAGATGCTGCGAGTAAATAATATTCGAGTTTGAGAAACAAATACAGTGTTCGTTCGTGTAAACTAAAAAGTTAATTCCACCCAACAATATCCAAAGTAGTTTGAAGATCCAAATTTAACAAAGAAGAAATAAGACTCAATAGTTTTAAGGTTTTTATTTGTTTTATTGATTTTTTTAAATGTTTTTTTTTTTTTTTGACAGTTTTGTTATAATTTTTTTTGTAATATAGTGTGACATAATAATAATTGTTTTATGCTTTATTTTTATATGTATTTTAAATACATTTCCATTTAATGTTTTATACTTAAATTACCAAAAAATAATAATAATAATCAAATTAAAAAGAAAGAAAACATTGCAAATAGAATTGATATTTGTAAACAAAATATTAATAAAAAAATATTTAACAATTTTATTGTGATATTTGGGAACTTATTGGTTTCGGTTTTTGTTGTTGTTGTTGTGTTTAATTTATATATCTTTGTATAAAATAACTTTTAATCATTTTTAATTAATAATTATTTATAAATGTGTCAACTCGATGGCTAAAAGCTACAATATTAATACAAAATTTAAATACACAATTTATTTTTATTTTTGTTTTTGTTTAGTTTTGTTTTTTTTATTACATTACAATGTAGTTGTTTAATCTAGAAATCATAATAATTATATTTATGTAACAACGAAAAATAAAAATATTACGTAATAATCTAATCATACTGGTCATATAAACATAATCAACTCTGTTATGTAATTTTAATTTAATGCTTAATATTTTATTGTGTGACCTTGTGTTTACAATTTGTTGATTTAATTTGTTAAAAGAAATCGAGTGTTTGGATTTTGGATATTAAGTGAAGTTGAAGAGAAAGACTTGGAGAGTAAATATGGGATGATTATACATAATATATAAGTTGGATAGTATGTTGAATGTAGTTTATTTATTTTTTTAAATTTTAGACACTAACCTACGAGGGGTGGGGGAGGGAGTAATAAATTGTCTAACTCATATTAAAGCACCAATAAAATAAACAAACAACACTATACTCTTTTGATATACGTATTTCACTCTTTAAAACTGCATATTTTGCAGGCTTTGATCGGGCTCGGGCTCGGGCTCTGTCATCGACTGATTCTTGACATTGCATGGAAGATTATTCTTTATCTTGACTTATAACAAATACGAAATATTTGCTTCATGCATCTATTTAAAAATAGATTGATATAACTTAATTCGAATGCGCCACCGTTCTTCTTAATATTATTTTTGTATTTGAATGCATTAAAACTAAATAATAAATTGACACACTTAGTGTTTTGTAATTTCAAATCCATCAAGTTCTTGTTTTTTATTTTCTGGAATGAAGTTTAACATTTTTATTTTTCAAAAATTTAACCAGAAAATATCTTGATGCATATATCAAAAGATGATATGACGACCTACATTTAAACTCATCCGCTCAGCTATGAGTTAGAGGCAAGTAATTGAAAGATTTAAAGACAAATTGCAAAAAGCTAACAGTCGTATTTACTCATGTTTTTTTAAGCTTTGACACCGGCAGCCTTGAAAATACCATCCGACTAAACACTTTAAACATTGGGCAGGCTCAGATGACATAAAGGGACTTGTAGGTTAGGCAAGTTTCTAGCCTTCCAATTAAGGCAATTTCTTGGCAAGTTGACTGGAAATTAAAAATCCTATCTATCAGATCAAGTCTACTTATGTCAAAATGACAGCTGATCATGTTTTGTTATTCAACTGAAAGTTAAACTTTATAAATCTGTGATTTTATTTTGCATTCAAAGAATGCATTTGACAACCAATGAAGTTCGTTATGTTGTATGAACCTGTAAATTTTATAAAGTATTGTAAAAGCTCTCTTGTGTCAAGTTTTACAGATGGTATTTCGGAAGGCTTCTTCATTCTGATTTAATTGGAATATGAAATTCATCCCTTTGATATTTAAAAACTTTAAATTTGTTGATTTTCTATTTTCGTGATTTCTGCCAGCTTATTTCAAATTACGACTGTCTAATTGCATAAATTGAGAAATTAAACTTGCAAATTTTACATTACAAAGTGTAAGGTGTAGTTTTTGGTTTTTGTTTAAGTGTTTTAAAATTTGTTTTTAATGAGGTGTTAAATACAAAAGATCTGCCTACGTCAATTTCTGTTTCTGTCTTTTCTAATTGTTTTGTTTTTTTAGTATAAAAATTACTACAAAATATATTCAACTACTTTTTTTGTTTTGTTCAGTTCGTAAGCAAAGCGCATTAACTTATCTGAACTCTACACTACCTAAATTTTCATCATATAAAAAAAGCTTTTTTTTGTTTTTGAATACTTTTAGTTTTATCCTTAGTAGAGCTCAGTATTTTGCCTTGTAGGTAATGGAATCCTAGTAAGGCCCCGATCTCGTCTGGGTGAAACAATAAGCGATACATCCCGACTGTGACTGTGAGTACTATCGTTTGATGAAGCGGCTGAACTCCGCTTAGAAGGACCTTTTGTGGGCGGCGAACAACTGCTGGATCTCTCCAAATGTCCGTTACTATTAACCCATGCTGTGGTGAAGTCGTCATAGATGGGTTTTTTGAGATTTGCTGCTCGAGGGTTTCCCAAGTTACTGGTTGAATACCTCGATAAGAGAGTTTTCATTTTTTCGAGAATTTGTGCGTCGTTTTTAGCACTATTGGCTGCCTCTAAGAGCTGCTGGGCCAACGGTGAAGAGGCATTGTTTTTCACGGGAGATGTCGTGAGTGATGCACCGCCTTTTACTCGACGGCCATTACTGTCGTAGAGAATTTGAGATGAACGTGTTTTTGAGTTGCGATTGAAGCCTGGACTAAATGTGTCTGCTGTCATCGTAGGCCGTTTCTTACCAGTTGGAGGCACACGACCACTCCAAGTATTGGTAACATCTTTTCCGGGAGTTTTTTGTGCTTCATTGGCAAGCTCGCTTGGTTTTCTAACTGATCTGTAGACTGGCTTTTTTCTATTGAATACTGGCACTCCTGTTTGAGATCGATTGTCCGGGGAATTACGCACGTCGGCCATGCTGCTGTGACAACTACTGTTATCTAAACTGCGGCGCCTAAGCGGAATTGGAGAGCGGGGAATTTTACATTTAGTTGATGGTTTCGTATTTAGTTTTGCATCTTCTTCGCCATAGATTTTTGTTGAGAAGCCGGTTTTTCGAAGGCCGGTATTATTGGCAATATCGACAGTTATTTCATCTTCGGTTATAAACACTCCAGATTGTTCAAATTTATTAACGTCTTCTTCGTCGTCTAGGGAAGGAGTAATGGTAACAATAGAATCGAGTTGCTCAGATAGAGATGAATGAGGATCAATAGTATTGTCTGTTTCGCAAATTTCTGGAGTTTTGATCGATGGCGTTCCATCATCGATTGGAGACAGTTGTGAGTCACTTGATGTTTGGTCTTGACGCGCTGCAGAAAAAAAAAGATTTCCATTAAAATATTGCTCATAAGACTATTTCAATAAATATTACCAGTATTTTCAGCATCATCAACTGACGTTTGACTATGGATTGATTCTCTTTTCTGTGCGTTGGACTGAATCAAACCCAAACTGCGATATCCCTCATCGCTAATCTCACTTCCATTATCACTGATGTTTTCAAATTTGGTACTACTAGAAGTTTCATTACTTAGCGTTCCACTGCTATTAGGTGGACTTATAACTTCAGTCTGTACCAAATTTAGATTTTCAAATTGCACATGATTGGTAGACATATCCACTGCATTTGTTGGTAGAGATTTTGGTCCGCTAGATGAGTCCAGAGAAGTTTGTTTTTTCCTCATGTCATAAATACGCCTAGGGCTGGGAGACATCGAACGCCTTGCAAGATTAGGTGCAGCAATTTGGGATGGTGTGTGCAGTTTTTCCTAAAATTAAAAAAAAAACACAATACAACTTTAAAATTCAGTTCTAAGCCATTTGGCATTATATTGTAACCTACATTGCTACTCTCATTGCTGGAAGTATGATTTAGTTGTTTTCGATACGTGGGACTGCGACTGCGTGCTTTGCCAGCGGCACTCGGTGACAAGTTGCTGACACCATTAACAGATGGTGAATTATTTGGTGAACTGTTAAAGGTCGATACAACTTTTCTGGTTGAAGGTGGTGATCTAAAAATAATAAAAAATAGAATATTAAGTTAAAATGTGCAAATGAAAAAAGTAACTATTTATAAAAAGATATTGAATTTCAATTCGTGTCAAGTCGTGGTGAATTAGATTGCTTCCCGGGCATGTGATGAATTTCTTATGAAGTCGTCAGTAGAACAACTTACGGGCAAAGACAATATTACTCTTAATGCATGTCACAGGTAATATGTATCAAATAATAATCCTGCTAGAGTCAATTGACCGTGGAAGGGTGTGAGTAATGAATTGTATTAGTAATACATCAATGGACGAATGGTATTTATAAGTCACATAGATAATAATTGAAGGACAGTTCTATTTTAAGACTTTTAAGTTATGACTTTTACTTTTCATTGATGATTTGATTTGGGTAATATTGTGCCAATTGAAGAGTGAAAAGGCTAACGAAGAATTTGAGTTGTAAAAAATTAAAAAAATATTTTTAAAAGGAAGTTTTAGACTTCCCGGGTTTAATATTTATTTTAGAGCAAGTTTACTCTTATTTAATATAAGAGTAAGACGCATTTAAGCGTTTAGTAAAATTTTGTTTTAATCATTTCATTATGACTAAGTTAATACATTTTGAAAACTGAAGTAATAATGGGTGTTTTTAAAGACGTCTAGTTTTCAATTTGGCAATACATTTATCGGAGTTAGTCTTATTTTACAGCTATTACCAATACTAATGGTTCGGTTTGCCCGACGTTACAAAATAATCAATTTATCGAAGGAATCTTTTGGTGTTATGTGAAGTCTACGCAGATAAACGACCAAAGCCTTTGAAGACAACATTTGGCGCGTTATTAATGGCCTCAATTTCTTTAAAAGATAGCGAAAATTGAGTCTTGAGCCTGGAATTTATTCGAGCCAGCCGCTACGGCCACTTGCCTGAAATCATTTTTTAAACATAATGGAAACCTTCATATTTATAATAAAACTGAATTCTTGGCTATAACATAAAATTATTTGTGTTTTAATTCTTCTTGAAAACCACACGTCAAATTATCTTAAGGTAAGTACAGAAAATTGTCAGAGTGCCCATAATTTATGACGCTGTCTAAAAATATTATGAGAATTAAAAAAAAATGTTATCTCTCATTTCGAGATAAAACCCTAATTTTACTGCAATAAGTGATCTGACAATAACTCCTCATGAGAACGAAAAATGGTCTGTTCAAACGATTGGCAGATTTTTCCCAGTTTTTTAATTTATTTGTCACTTGGTAAGTTAATTTAATTTTGAATAAAATTTCAAAGATTGTCAGATTTCTTAAATAACGGCATTTGACAATCTTAAATGGCTGCGTTCAATCTCAGACAGATAGGGTATACGGATACCTTTTTGTTAGTGTTTTACGTGTAAAATAACAGCTGATCAGAAACAGCTGAGATGTCAAAAAAGGAATCGAAAGGTATCCAAGAATTTCTGGGGTATATACATAGGTATCTGACAGAACAGCTGATTCAACACATGGTTGAATTTCAAGAAACTTGAAAATTGATTTCATCTATTTGTATTTGTTGGTAAACAAAAAGATACAAAATGTTAGTTGAAGTTGTATTTGAGGATGTTCTGTACATAATAGACGATGAAGAAGCTATTTGCCTCCGAATTTTAGAAGGTATAATTATGATCTATTTTTTAAACTTCAAAATTGGCTTATTTTGTTCTCGTTTTGTAGATGACCAATTTGCTAGGTCTTACCTCCAGTCTAGTGTCCAGCAAAAAGGTATCTACAAATCCACCTATCCAAGATACCCTATCCAACACGAGATTGAACGCAGCCAATGTCGTTTGACAGTGGGTGATAATGACGTTTTTGATTATAGTGTCACAAAATATTAGGTCTGTTTCAGATATTTCTCGCACTAAAAGTTGGTCAAATGTCAAATTTGAGGAGTGGGGATGAAAGGCTCTCAGAGAGAAAGCAAACTGTCAAAATGTCTGGAACGGTTTTCGCGCAAATTTGCACGAGTTTGGATTTGGACTACTTTTTTAACGTCAAAATCAAATATACTCGGAGCAGAGTTACCGAAGACCATTGATAAATTAAAAAAAAAGACTAAATCATGAATAAGAATCCAATAAAATAAATATCAACAAAAGTAAACTTATATTTATTTTAAATAAAAATCAATCATTCCTTAAATTATGAATCTTAAATGAGTTTTTTTTCTCGAGAAATCACTATAATTTTCAATTAATATTGACATTTATATTAAATATTTTTTATTCTACATATTTCTTCTTCAATAACAGATTTATAAAAAAGATAAACATTTTATGAAAATTATTTGGTTAATTAAAGGAAATAAAGGGTGTCCCAAAATTAACGCAAGATTTGAATTAAATAGAAAACGCCGTTTTTAGTCTTTTGATAGTTATATTTTTATTGACTCGTAAAGTACATAGGATAGGGTTATGTATGGAATAACACATCGGACAAATGGCCTCCACGGCTTTGCATGCACATGCGCACTCTTTTGTTGAAATTTTCCATGACCATTCTGCATAAATGTGGCTGAATTTCGTTGATGCAGCGTTGAATCTCCTCCTTTAATGCACGGGTGGTTGTGGGCTTGTTGACATAGACTTGTGATTTCAAATAACCCCATAAAAAGAAGTCTAATGGTGTTAAATCACACGATCTAGGAGGCCAATTTTGATCACCGAAACGAGAGAGTACACGACCTGGAAATGTCTCATGCAGTAATTGAATTGTTTCACGGGCTGTATGACATGTGGCACCGTCTTGTTGAAACCACATATTGGACACATCAATATCATCCAATTTTGGCAGAAAGAACTGTGTAATCATGTCGCGATATCGAGCACCAGTAACAGTCACTGCTTGACCAGCATCATTTTCAAAAAAATATGGCCCAATTATGCCTCCAGCTCAAAATCCACACCATACAGTCACGCATTGTGGATGCATTTGTTTTTCGACAATCACATGTGTGTTCTCCGAACCCCAAATGCGGCAATTTTGGCGATTGACAAAGCCATCAAGATGAAAATGTGCTTCATCGCTTAGGATGATTTTGCTCGAAAAATCAGGGTCCATTTGTTGATGTTCAATAATCCATTCAACGAACTCTCTTCTCTGTCCATGGTCATTAGGCTTCAATTGTGGTGTTAATTGAATTTTGTAAGCATGAAGACACAGATCTTTGGTGAGTATACGCTGTAGAGAGGTTCTTGAAATTTGCAATTCTTGTCCACGACCTCGAATTGAGGTTCCTGGATTGTCAGCAACACTCTCACGCACTGCTTTGACATTCACATTTGAACGGTTTGTTTTTGGACGACCAGTGTGTTTGGCGTCTCCAACGGATCCAGTCTCCATGAATTTTTCAATTAATCTCTTCACAGTTGACGAAGTTAAAACACTATTCCGACCATATTTTGTATGAAATTTTCGAACTTCAGCCGCCAAGCTTTCACTATTTTTGAAATATTCTTTAATAATGAAGACACGTTGTTCTCTCGTGTAACGCTCCATTTTTAATAACCCTATACTGTTAGCTGTCAAATTGCTTTTTTTTCAGGGTTGCCAACACTTCACTGCACAAATGGCGGCAAATTCAAATCTTGCGTTAATTTTGGGACACCCTTTAGGTAGAAAAGATGAAAATATTCAAATTTGCAAAAACTAAAATGAAAATAAAAGAATTATTTGGGCAATAGTTTTTTTTTCTGTCATTAGTTGCCGTGAACGTCAAGTCGAATTTGACAGCCAGCCCAGAAATCGCCGGAAGAAATTTCTCGAACTAAATCTGGCAAAAAGGGGAAATGTTTTACTCTCTCGTGCGCGCTCTCTTTTGTAAGAATTAGCAAAATTTTTGAAGAGTGGAACGATTTTGGACTAAAAATGACTAAAACTTTCAGTCTGAAACTGTTTGAAACTAGGTGTGGAACACACTGATTGTAAGCTCAAAAATGCTAGACATTTGGCATAGTTTTTAATTAACAGATTTGACTGACTGTAAGACCGGACAATTTTCTTTACTCAGTTTTACGAAAGATGATTCAAAGAGATTCCTAATCCTTATAATCTTATAAAGGTTTTTCTAATAACAAGTTTCCTTTTAAATAACCCGAAATTTGAGAAGTTGTCACTTTTTAAGCTGTCATCTTTTAAAATTGTACATATATAAAATGCATCATTTTTCAGAATAGAACAATACCCGCTTTAACAACTCATTGAAAAGTTCACTACCAAAATGGTGAAAATTTTGCAGTCAAGCATTTTTGCAATTTCTAAGTCAGAAATAATAAACCTGGTTGGAAAATTTGAGCTGTTGGGACAAGTTAGTGATGTAAAAGATTGTAACAATGAGCGTCACACAAGGCAACTGATAATATTGCTGCTGTATAGCACGTAGTTTTTTTTTCAAAAACTAAGGCTTGTCGATTCCTAGTTTATCTTTGGTCTTAAGGCTTTCAAAGTTTAGTTAACACAAGGAATCAAGCCCGTCGATCAGCAACAACTTTTTTTCGTTAATTGTGTCCTTGAAATGCACTAAAATGATCTAGATTTTCCTAGAAAAATCATCTTCAGTGAGAACACCCTCAACGTGTGTCACTGTTTTGTGCTGTCCATGGAGCACTTATGATTCAACACCTTTAGATTTGTATATTTAGAGTCACGCGAAATACAAGTTCTTTGCCATTGCTTCACACTCGATTTAAGACCTTTAAAACTAATAAAATCAAAATGTAACACAAAATAAATCTTCTTAATTCTGTAAAAAAAAACAACTTTTAACGTTTTCAAGCAATTACATTTTTCTAAGCCTTTCGTGTACAAAGGCTTAAGCCTTTTTTTTTTCTTTAAGAAACCAGTTAACATAAACCTTCGGTAATAATTAGCAATGATGAAAGAATTTATTAGCTACACATTCAACGCTTTGAGCAATCAAGCTCCGACCATCATCGTCAAAAAAAGCTTATAGTATAAATTAACAAATATAATACTCATAAACCTGACAATCTCCTTATGCTGTGAATTAAAATTTGATCTCTATGACAGACTAACCTTCACAGTCACTCATTTAACTGAGCTGGCAGAAATCTACTAGATAACAAAATATTTATGCGGGTAATTACACCAAATTATGCAAATTCGACAAGCAAATATTGGGCTCATTCTATTTCAAACTTTAATATATCAACATACCATAAAAGATGTTAATAAGTTGTATAGATTAGATATACATATGTAGCTACTCGTAGGCACAAAAAAGTGGGTTAGATCATAACATTTAAACCAGATATCTATCATCTATAAAATAACTAACTAATATAGACGACATCAGGTATTCTTTTCGACAGTTGACACACGCCCCACAACTATTTGCCATTCTCTCGATCATTGTCAAAACGTTTCGATTAATAAATTTATCATAATAAATCGTGAGGTTGAAGTTGCAATTAAAATTCAAAATAGAAAATAAATGTGAATTTTTAATATAAAAAAAAGGAAATAACGGCAACACCTGCCAGATATAATCAGTTCAGGGTGTTACTCATTTCTATTATATTGTATAGGGTGTTTTTTAAGACGAGTGGTTTTCAAGAAGAAATAAAACAAGACGACCCGAGATAAAACACTTAGCAAAAGATTTCTTCAATAAATGTATTGTTTCATTGATTGTAAGGCATGTAGCAATAGAGTATAAGTCAAGTGACAGCTGTCAAAAAGACCAACTCCAAAAATAGTATTGCCAGATTGAAAAACACACGTATACAAAACATCCGTTAAAAGTAAGGTAAACTCTCTCAAACCAATTGACATTGCATGCGAACAAAGGTCTTATAAATCAATGTTTAAAATAAATGAAAATACAAAACTAAGTAACATTTTGAAGAAATTGAATTTTGCTAATACGCAAAATTATAGACAAACTTGCTTTCATAGATTTGATGACCAATGCTTAATAATAACCATATGTAATTTATTTGCAGTTCTTCAATTGATTGGCTTCAATATGGAGGGAAGTGCATAAAATACAATTTTAAAGTAAACATACAAGTATCTAGATAATTAGCAATTCTAATTGACTTATAAAATGGGATATAATCTTTTCGACAAGTATATTACTACTAGAAGTAGGTATGTTTTGTTTAGCGTCGAAACAGCAAATGCTAATGAGACTGACAGACGTAGATGTGAGCTTAGAATAATAATAATAATGATGTGAAATAAACGTGTATAAGATTTGTACATAAACACGAAGAGAATAATTGTCACGTAAAAACTGTGACGTCGTCGTCGCTTGTTTAATATTTGACTTGCTAAATATGTTTATAATTTTCTATGTTAACCAGGTGAAAAAGTGCAGGAAAAGGGTTTATGACAAACTTGTTGTTGATTTAAAGAAACCATGTGGTGTCTTTTGTGTGACCTTTAAGCTAAGCGTCTTAATGGTAATGAATGGAGTTTTCACAAACAAATACAAAAAATGTAACGTATACGCTACAGTGTACCAACGTAAATGTGGATTTACTGCTTGACTTCCAAAAACTCTGGACGTGTAAATTAATGTAGCAAGTTTTATATACAATTTCAGCTGATGGACATAATACTTGGTACAGTGGAACTGAAAAGTGCTTTGGAATAAAAAAAAAATAGCTGTCAATTAAGCAAAACAACATTAGAAGATCGAAAGGTTATTATGGGGAATAATTTGCTGTTAATTGATATTAACTTAGCAAAGCATCTACAAAAAGGTTTAAAGGTATTATCTTCAATACTTTCCTGGTTAATAATTTAAATTATTTGTCGCCATTTCATGTAAGTCTTTTTTAAATTAGCATGGCACCGCTCGGGTTAGATGGTCATATGTTCTTGTGTTCACGTCAATTAATGTTTGTTTTGTTTTTTTTATTGTAGCAAAATATAGGTTTATTATTAAATATGGCAGAATTGCACAATTTACATAGATATGGTTATTAACTACCTTACTAATGACAATTAACATTTTTTTAAATAGGTTTTGATTGAAATTTAAATTTATTCGAATGAAAAACTACAACAAAACCTTCATTCAAAATAATAACAATAATAATACATAATACAAATTTATCGTCTTAGAAGAGTTTGGAGAAGGGGGGTAGGTAAATTTTTAAATGAACATAATCTCAATCAAGATATACATATGTACATATGTATCTACCAGTAGTTATTTTACAATTAATAGTATGTATGATCAATAATTACAAAATCAGTCCTATAGTCAACTAAAAATAGTATCACAGTTAGTATCACTTAATAAATACCCGTGTTTTGTTGGAAAATCTATCCATAGTATAGTAGGATTTTACACGATTAACAAAAACAATATCCATAGTATGAATAACACCGATAAAAGTTAGAGTAGAATCTTACTATGGATGGGTTTTTGACATTTATACGAGTCTCGAATGGATCTTATGTGATTTCGTTCTCAAATGTTGGTACGATTGATATTGCATTTGTATCTCGATGGCTGTGTTCGTTGAGTAGTTGTGATTTGGAATCATGTGTGTTTTCCATTGGGGAAAAAATCAATCTATTACTGTTGATATTATTTAGTTTTGTTAGTAAAAATGGACTAACTGGGCTTATTTTGCAAGAGAAAACAATAAAAAAGATAATTAAGTTTTGCTTTGTTTCCACCAAAGGTTTATCTCAGTTTAGATTAGATAAATATTTCTGGTGTTTCCACCGCACAAGAAAATTAAAAAATGATTAAGTTTGACAGCACTTTCTGAAATGCAAATGGTGTTTCGATGTTTCTTATGAAGTGCAAGTGAGATAGTTTGATTCGTGTTAAACATTGAAAAACTGAATAGTTCAGCACCATATAAGAATATACTACCTTACCTACTCCATGCTTTTTTTTTAATTTGATTAAAACAAAACTATATTTCTTGTACACAAACATGCAAATAAACAGACCATAACGCATTATCTGTAAAATCAACTCCTCCACAGAAGTTTTTCTTTACAAACTTTGACTCGACTCCGATCCCCGACCGGAATCGAGGCGAATCAAGCTCATTTCAACTCGATTCAGGTATATAAAGAATTTAGGCGAGCTTCAAGCTCGCTTCAACACCACATGTTAATGTAGTAGTCTACGAACAAACCCCCTTTTTGAACAATTGTTAAATGAACTTTTTTTTACAGAATCTCAATTTCCAGATGTTTTCTTACCATTTCTTCTTAAAAATTGTTAGTTTTAGTTAGTTTTTTTTGCTAAGTTAATTTTAACATTTGATTTTCACAAAACTCTCTTCTATTTGTGTGTTTTTTTTTATTAGTAGGTATTCTGACAGATCTTCTTTCAGTTGTACCAATTTTTAAATACAAAAATCTAGCTACTGCGGATCGTTTTGTTGGCAATTTCTCACTGTACTATATATGGAATACCAAAAAAACGCACTTAATAAATAAACAAATAAATAAATAAATTAAAAAATAAATAAATAATAAAAAAATATACAAATAAATAAATAAATAAAAAAATAGATAAATAAATAAATACATAAATAAATAACTTAATAATTAAATAAATTCACAAATAAATAAATAAGTACATAAATAAATAAATAAAAATAAATATCTAAACAATTAATGAGAAAAACAAGTTAAATAAATATACCGATACACGTCAATTAATGAAAAATTATAACAAGTTTCCCATTGAGAAGTTTTGTTTTGAATAGCCTATTACTCTTGAAGCTGTCATTTTTTGGCTCTTGACAAGTAAAAACTTACTACAAATAGAACGATATATGTAAGTATGTACAGTGATGGATAAAATAATAGAAACAATTTTAGCTTGCAAATTCTATTGCAATTAAAATGAGTTTCGAGAAGAGTATAAACAAATTTAAAAAATATCTAACAGCTCTACATACTTTAAGGAAAAAATATCGTATTAAATTGTTGAACTTAAACAAAAGGAAATAATTATACAAAATATCTAAAATATTTCCCACTAATTTGCTCTGGAAAAAATTATAGAAACGATTTAAGAATGGTACTCTATGTTTGTAATAGAATTATTTAGTGGTTAAAATTAATGATAATCCTTAAATACATTGTCGTTGCAAATTTATTTTAAACAGCAGAATCGCATAAGATGTCCTTGTCTTTGGCCTTGAAGTTTCTTTTAAGTTCACCCCAGAAATAGTTTATCGTTTCTACTATTTTTTCCATTACTGTACGAAAACATAAGTTTGTCAATCATATGTGGAAGTAGGCTTTCCAAAAGCGTTTTTTGCATACAGGCGTTTTTAATTGACACGAGCAGAACTCATGTTTTGTTTTATCAAAAAATCATCTACAGTGATATAACTTTTTTGGCTGTTGAAAAGAGTTTTCATTCACAACGTATGACTGTCTGGCGGTGTTATTCGCCCATTAGCTGTGTTTTTTGAGATTCCATACTTATTACAGTAAGAAATTACCAAAAAAGCGATCCGCAGCAGTCCGGTTTTTATATTTGGAAGTTGATACAATTGAACTTTTGTCAGAATAAAATTAGCCAAATTCAGAAAAGAACTAATTTTAAATTATTGTCTTAATAAAATGGATATATTGGTAAAATATCTGGAATAATTTGTATATTTAATTTGATTTAATGTTTTTCATTTTGTAAATTGAAGCTGGAGGAAATAAGCAAAAAGGTGCGTTCGTAGATTATAGTCAAGCTGTGTTTAGATCTATTCGTGTAACAGATGGCGCTGTATTTGTTGACACTAACTTTTTGCAAAATAACAAACAAATATTACAGCTTATGTCTAAGTCCGTAAGTCCGTAAAAATAAAACTTATTAACTTTCCATAGAAAGTTATATTTATTTAGTTTTACAATTTATTATAAAAAGATAACAAAACTATTAAAAACATTCATTAAAAAAAGAGATTCAGTCGTTAGCTTATTGCAAAGTCACACAAGTAATTAAATTATCAAACATTAGTTAAAACAAACTGAAAAGCAATTCTGTCGAAATATTAGTTAAACTTTAAAAATGATGTTATTGTGTTTTGTACATTAGACACTACTCTACGAACACATCCGCCGAGCCCCGAAAAGGTATCAATCGTACCTACATACATATGTCTAAAACTGAAAAACTATGCGTGTAACAGATGGCGTTGTATTTGTTGACACTAACTTTTTGCAAAATAACAAACAAATATTACAGCTTATGTCTAAGTCCGTAAGTCCGTAAAAATAAAACTTATTAACTTTCCATAGGAAGTTATATTTATTTAGTTTTACAATTTATTATAAAAAGATAACAAGACTATTAAAAACATTCATTACAAAAAGAGATTCAGTCGTCAGCTTATTGGAAAAAACACAATTAATTAAATTATCAAACATTAGTTAATATAAATTGAAAAGCAATTCTGTCGAAATATCAGTTGAACTTTAAAAATGACGTTTTTGTGTTTTGTACATTAGACACTACTCTACAAACACATCCGCCGAGCCTAGGAAAGGTATCAATCGTACCTACATATGTACATATGTCTTAAACTGAAAAACTCGAAAATTGATTTCGATACTCGAATACACGTCAAACCTCTATCCGCTTTCGCAGCAGGATGTCACTTTACTTTTTATGTACAGTGTTTCTACTGCGGATGTTGTATTTGTTATTCATATACATAAATGTTTACTGTACTACGGATGGCTTTTCCAAAAAAAAAATACACAAGAATTTATGATCACAATTTGTAACCGAGATCTTGTGATTTAACAACTTTGAATTTTGTTTGGTGTCATATACTTTCCTCTTTGCAATGAAATTAACATCCATTGATTTCTCTTCCAAAATATACTCGTTATTGTTGTAGTATCAAAATGAAACCTCTAATTGGAAAACCCTTATATGAGGTCATATTGCTTGTTACTTACCTCTCAAATATCACCTGTGCCTTATTCAGTTCAATTCCATTTGTGCCAGCATTTGTTCGTGGCACTAAGCGCGCTGCAACCGATGATCTGTGCTGAGTTTTGCAGCGACAAGGATCGTGTTTGTCCAAATAGTGTGACAATGTATCCCAACCACCTCCAACACGAACCATAACATGTGAACGAAGAATCTGCAAAAAAAGGGCAAAAACAAAAGAATGATAAATTATCAAAACTTATCACATAGTACATAAATGAATTGAGATCATCAGAGCATCCATCGCTAAATAGATCAAACATTACATAATTATTACTTTAAACCTATTGAAATTTTCCCACTGGCTATGGCGACAACGACGATTTGATGGCGTCTAATTTTCACACCACATTTTTAAAACCAACACTCAAAGTATTGAGTTTCCCATTAAGCTTATAATAGTCTTTGTGCGATACACCATGTAAAATTGTGGTTTTCCGAGAATAGCAATTTTAGAAAAATAAAAATAAATATATCATTGGAATAACTACCCGTTGGAAATATTGACCACTTATCACATGTTTAATTGACTGTAATTTTCCTGCGCTAATTGAGCGAGCTGCGGCATATTACGAAGCTATTTGGCTACGCATAATATATGCCGGTGATAAATTGAAACTTAATTAGAGTTTGCAGACATTTTTTCCGTCGAAGCTTTTTAGTGACTATAAATTCTAATGACATTAATGACGTGACGATGAAAAACCCACACAAATTTGTTTAAAAGGTTAACACCTTTTCCCATTCTATATGTATATAACCCACGCCACAGCCAGCGGCGCAATCATCTTACGCAATTTTGATGCACTCAAAAATGCCAATAAATACGCACGCGTCACCCGCTCGCCGGCCGTCGCGTAGCACTCGAAGCGAAGTTAATCTTGCTTAAGCAAAAACACATTCATTAAACATGGCGACCAAATTAAGGCATTTGAGATCGCTCAAGTGTAAACCCGACCTAATGACAGCAAGAACAGCTGTCACTGTTTGTGTCGCAATCCAAAGGAATCAATAATAATAACTGTCAATTATATCCAAACACATAATTAGCCGCCACATTGGATCGTTTGGAATCAAATTATGTCAACTTCAATTTGAATCTTGTTTCGAGTATTTTTTTTTCTTGGTTTTTCTTTTTAATTTTTCTCATCATCATTATTATCATTACTGCAACAACAACAGAAACAGACAACGAGATACAGAAATGACAGATGAAATCAATACGCATTTCGATAGATATATGAAACCCATAACAAGATAGAAGAGTGTAGTGTATAAATAGGTACGCCAGTTTGACAGGTAGATTTGATTTTCAACTGAGTGGCGCCATATTGATCTCGTTTATCGGATGAGTGTTTTGACATCTTTGTGATAATGACAAAGATTATGCGGGATGCCAATGCCGGTTCTGAGCAGTGAAAGTTTATCAAGAATTGTGTTCAACTTGGACATATACCATAGCCATATACAATTAGCTAAGTTAACAAATGATTATGGTGTAGCATTGCTGTCCACATCCAAAAGGAATAAGTCTCTCCCTCTAATGGAATGTTGAAGTAAAGAGTGACACCGGCAATGGTGGTGGATGGTGGTGGTAGCAGCAGCAAAATGACACCGATCACCCAGTTTGGTTGCCCGCCCGCAGAGGGAAACATGGTTTGTAGTACATCCGCGGTGCAACATGAACCGTGACAGCAAAGAGATTTGTCTAAACAACATGCGTGTGTACTATAGTATGTACCTTTACGTCGTCGGACGGACGCGATATTGGTGCTGAACGCGGAGCTCACGATGACGATGACGATCGAATGCACTGGGTTATTTATGTGCGACTCGCCTTGAGCAGATAGTTGTTTTTAAAGCCAAAACGAACAACAACGACGACGACGACGACAACGTTTGCAACTATAGGTATGGCACTCAGCACTCGCCAATGATGAAAACTTAGCCTTATAGTCCAATTGGTCGCTCCAAGTTGTTGCTGATACTTTTTGGCTTTAAGGCGCTTGTAGTTTAACAAATGATTTCTTTTTGGAGAATTACTTTGGAACGGAAAAGACGGCTGATAGTGATGGAGCACAAAAACACGAAGCAATCTGTGCAACATTAAAAGTAATTCTTTATAACTGAGGTCTTCTGTAGAATGTAGATGGCGATGGCTGATCCGGCGTGTGGCTTGTGGGTAACATTTGCTTTTTCATACAGTAACAGTTGTTGCTTGAGATTTGAGAACAACTAAGACGACGACAACAACAACAACAACAACAACGACAACAACGACGACGCACACGACCTAGTTAATCGAATTTACTTGTCAAATTCGCATAACAATTATGTTGCAAAACAATGTTATTGGCATTAAACAATAACAACTAAACAATTATTTTGGACTATTCTTTTGGAATTTTTGTTAACTAAGAACCGAATTCTTCGATTAAAAGAAAACCATTTCAGAAAAATCAACGCAACTAGGCCTTTTTTTACAAGTTTTGGCACTGACATTGAAGTGGATGCCCTACCTGAATTTTTAAATGTGCTATGCCCTATGCAATGTTATCGGTAGACTTTTCCTTTGAAAGCTAGGGATGTTTGATTCAGTTAGCAGCTTTTAAGAAACTTTAAATTGACAAATGACAAACCATATTCATAGTCACTTGGCCAGTTTATAATTCTAAGATCTCAGAGATTTCCGTATTTTAAGAAAAAAAAAAAATAAAATTTCTCATTAAGAATTTCTTACTTCCGCTGTCAGAAATCTGAGAACACAATTTTTATGATTTGACTTCTCAAGAAGTCTTTGTCGCTAATTTGGTTGTTTAGGTGATAATGAATAGTGAATCGTGTTTATATATCATTCTCCTGCTCTGTCAATCCGTCTGAAATTTTTTTTTTAGAAATCTTGGTAATATGGAGATATGTCAATTTTTTAAACTGACTTGTTACATGAGAGCCAATAGACTATAGTGTTCGGAAATGGTTCTAGATGAACCATACGTTTATAGTACTCTCGAAGGTATTTAAGAAGAATGGACACTAGCAACAACTGCTAACTTAAAACTTTTTAATGAAAAATTTTTTATTTACACGTTTTTCAGATTTTCCACGACTTCGTGCAATCGTTTGAACTCGTCTAAATACACAATTTTTTGTATTTTTGAAGAACTGGACTAATTCGATGTTGGATGATGTTCTTGCTAAGAATATGATTCAACTTTTAATTAACATAAAGTTTTTGAGCAGAAAAGAACAGCAAAAGTTTACGGAATTTTGAAAGAGTTTAAAAACTACAAAAATAAAAGAAAAAAGAAACAAAATAACGAAAAATAAAATTGAAAATGATTGGACACATGAACAAACTATAAAATTTCCACAGGAGATTGAGACTAGTCAGTTGTTGTGGGATGCAGGCTATGAAAGTATAAACTATCTAAGAAAAAGGTTTGGCAAAACGTTGGTGACGCTATTGAGATTGCCGTCAACGAATGTAAATTCAAATGGTCAAACCATCGAACGACCTTCAATTTTAACCTTGACAAAAGGCAACGAGTAACCATACCCGTGTTTTGTTGGGAAATCTATCCATAGTATAGTAGGATTTTACACGCATAACAAAAACAATACCCATCGTATGAATAACACCGATAAAAGTTAGAGTAGAATCTTACTATGGATGGGTTTTTGACATTTATACGAGTCTCGAATGGATCTTATGTGATTTCGTTCTCAAATGTTGGTACTATTGATATTGCATTTGTATCTCGATGGCTGTGTTCGTTGAGTAGTTGTGATTTGGAATCATGTGTGTTTTCCATTGGGGAAAAAATCAATCTATTACTGTTGATATCATTTAGTTTTGTTAGTGAAAATGGACTAACTGGGCCTATTTTGCAAGAGAAAACAATAAGATAGATAATTAAGTTTTGCTATGTTTCCACCAAAGGTTTATCTCAGTTTAGATTAGATAAATATTTTTGGTGTTTCCACCGCACTAGAAAATTAAAAAATGATTAAGTTTGACAGCACTTTCTGAAATGCAAATGGTGTTTCGATGTTTCTTATGAAGTGCAAGTGAGAAAGTTTGATTCGTGTTAAACAATGAAAAACTGAATAGTTCAGCACCATATAAGAATATGCTACCTACTCCATGTCCATTTTTTTAATTTGATTAAAACAAAACTATATTTTTTGTACACAAACATGCAAATAAACAGACCATAACGCATTATCTGTAAAACCAACTCCTCCACACATGTTTTACTTCACAAATTTTGACTCGACTCCGATCCCGACCGGAATCGAGCCGAATCAAGATTATTTTAACTCGATTCAGGTATATAACGAATTTAGGCGAGCTTCAAGCTCGCTTCAACAACACATGTTAATGTAGGGGGAGAGTACGATAACTTTGGCGACAAAGTTTAATGACGGATTTGTATAGAACAGTTAAAAAAAAGTATTTTTTACTATGGAAGGGGGGTCTATTTCCCCCCGTTTAGGCGGTAGGGGTAATTTAAAAAAATATGTACATTAAATGGAAAAAAATAATTAAAAAATAACGGTAATACTTACAATTAAGTATTATACCTTTTTTTAAAGCCAACATTTGTCTATTAGCTTGTTTTTAAATCAAGTCAAAACTATGCATATTTTTTGAAAAAAATTGTTTTAAACTAAAAATTTATGCAAAAAAAATTAAAAAAAAAAAGGTTTAAAGTGTAGTTTTTCAAAACTTTCAAATTATTTACTGTTTTTTTTTAGAATTCATTGCTCTTATTTGTTTTTGATCAAAAACTGAAAATTAGATGACTTTATGTCTTCTAGTTCTTGAGAAAATTGAAAATTACCAAAAAAAAAATATTTTAATTAAATTACTTTTTTCTTGCTTAAGTATTAACGTAGTCTTATTTTGATAGTAATAATCGAATATGGATTAAGATACACCTAGGGTAAATTAATTTTTCTTAAATCCAGCTTATTTAAATGCAAAAGAAACTTTGCATGCACCCCATCTTGCACCCACCGAACCTTGCCCCTCCCCACCCTGCTCGCACTCCAACTTGCACCCACCCCAAATTCTATAGTGTTTCCAAGCAGGGGGGTTGCAGATCCCACTGTTGCATACACCCAAACTCGCACACACCTTACTGTTGCATACACCCAAACTCGCACCTACCATTGTTACTATCAAAATAAGACCACTCAAGCAGAAAAAAAAATAATTAAATTAAAATAGTAGTTGTGGTTATTTTCAATTTTCTCAAAAACTAAAAAAAATCATCTATAGTTTTCAGTTTTTGATCAAAAACAAATAAGAGCAATAAATTCTGAAATAAAAACAATGGTAGATAATCTTGAAGTATTGAAAAATTACACTTTAAACCTTTTTTTTAACTTTTTTTACTCAAATTTTGAGTTTAAAATTAAATTTTTCAAAAACTACGCATAGTTTTGACTTGAATTAAAAACTGGCTAATAAAACAGAATGTTGGCTTTAAAAAAAAAATTTATAAAACTTAATTGTAAGTATCACCGTTATTTTTTAATTATTTTTTTTCCATTTTAAATAATAATTTTTTTAAATTACCCCTACCGCCTAAACGGGGGGAGATAGACCCCCTCCTATAGTAAAAAATGCTTGTATTAAGCCCCTCTACCAAAAAGCGTTATTATATCTTGGCGCCAAAGTTATCGTACTCGTGCCTAATGTAGTAGTCTACGAACAAACCCTCTTCTTGGAGTTTTTATTTTATGTCAAATTGTTTGGTTAAAACTTTGAAAACGACTTTCACAATACACAGACGAATTTTCTTGATTTTGATAGTCAACTATCAAAAATCAGCTTACACGGATTCACCCATGGTCTGAATATCGCTATTTTTTTTGGAATTTTTTGATAAATTATTCTGGCAAATATTCAGTTGTATCAACTTTCAAATATAAAAACCGGACTACTGCGGATCGTTTTGTTGTCAATTTCTCACTTTACTATATATGAAATACGAAAAAAACGCACTTAATTTCTTGATCCCCTGGAAATTCTCTAAGCCGATGCTGTCCTTAGATTTTATATTGCTTAAATGTTTTGGCACGACCTGTTGTTTTACTTCTAAAATAAATTTTGTAAATTCTTTGTCAAGAAAATTATCTTCCAATGAGTCTAACAATTTTGTGTTCTTTAAAGTCTTTTTACCGTGCAAACAGACAATTTTTAATTGAAAGATAACAAATCGTCGGCTATTGTCAGCCGATTTTCTCTGAAAAAATTGTCTAATATTTGGATAAAATCAACCAACCTTGTTTTTACTTGATAGTGAATTGACAATTGTCAACTAATTGGATGCTATTGGAAGAGGTTTGACAATACGGCCAACATTCGAAGATACTTAAGCTAGGTATAAACGATTGGAAGATCTTTCAATATTGGTCAAACTCTCAAAACTTTCTGCCACTTTTGACAGATGAAATTGGGTGTTTACATGGTTGATAGAAAATTGGTTGAAATGTTTTGCGAAAAATCTGCCAATATCGATCCAATCGTGAATACTTAGCTTTAACTTTACAGAAAAAAGAAGATGCCCCAAAAAAATCCTTTTACAACATCTTACGGTATAAAAGTAAATTTATTGCTTTGTATCAGCTATTGTCCAATCCTTAAGCGATTCCGTTGCTTAGGTCTAAGAACGTAAAGCAGCGTATACGATTTGTAAAGCTGAATCTTTCAATAATCGAGTACCAGAAATTGGCAAAATGTGACGAAACCAAGATACATTTTTTTGGATCTGGTAAATCCTATTGAAAAATTAGAATAATAGGCTCACGACTAAAAAAACAAGTAATTATTAGGTGTTATGGAAAGAGATACAGACACCATGTCATTCTACACCTGTGGAAACATGCCGAAAACTTATCAACTCTAAGCCAAAAAGATGTGACGCAATACTTTCTTTTAATTTTTAGGTGAATTATGGCCAACAATTTAATTTTTTTGACATGTTACTTACTTTTACAAAAAAAAATTATAATCAGACAAAACAGACATACATAAGTATACAAATATTTTGTGTAATGTTGGCCACCACTGTATATATTTTTTTTGCTTAGTTTTTTTTAAAGTCTGCGTCAATTATTATGATGTTCAAAAAAATATTAAATCTGGACCGTCCTACCCTTTTTTCTTCAACTTATTAATGGCTGTTGCTTTGTTTTGTTCAGTCTTTAATCTGAACTACCCATATAATTAAAAAAAAATTTAAGCTGCGTTATCTACTTCGCATTTATATTCTTAACTTAATGTTTTGGACTTAATTCCAGATGAAAAAAGCTTTGCATCGACTTCCCCTTCACTACCATAAAATTTTGAAATCCAAAGTCCAAACAGTTATTAAACTACTCCACAAGGACATCATATGAATTTCAAAGAAAAAGAACAATCCGATTAGTGACAAGATACGACTGTTGACATTTATCTTAATGTAAGAAAATAAATCTTTTGTCATAGATCTTTGAGTATAATATAAATATGCATATGAATCCCACTTCAACGCACAAAAGAAAAACAACAAACGATATCCAGAGCCAGAGCCAGAGCCAGATGACGACGGACGTCAGACGCGACGCGACGCATGTTGTGTTGCATTAGCTTGATCGAACAAAAGTTGACCCCAATTTTGTATTGCAATGACAATTGTCGGGCGCAATTAATAAACTATTTCGTCGTAAAGTATTTTTATTTTGTTTATGTTCTTTTTTTCAATACGAATATAAAATTCAAACAACAGATCAAGTTAAAAACTCCGATGGAATCGAAGAGATAAAATTTTGAAATTAAAAAGATTTAAGGTGGCGGTAGCTTTGGTTATATGGTGCCAAGGACAAACTTCGATTACTCGCTGTGCTGATACTTTTCTTGCAACGCAACTTAAGCACAATGCATTATCCAAATATGGTGGTATGTTCAGGGCCGTAGATATGGGGAACAGAGAATGATATACTTTCGGAGTGCGTTCGTGAGTTGTCTTAAAATGTTAGTTAAATTTTACCTTCTTAAATATCTTTTAAGTTGGCTGTAGAAAAAGGGGATAAATTACTTAAACAAAAAAAAACTTAAATCATGAGAAAATTTTAGCCAAATTATTATTTGTAAAAATCCTTTTTTTTTTCATTCATTTTTTCGCTTCGAAAGCAAAGCTACATAGCCTGGTAAAGAATTTTACATTCGTGCAGTGTGGTTTAAAAACAAAATCTCTTAACAGTACGTCCGAAATTGGGCTCAGTGTTAAAATGATGAGCATTTTTAGAAGTACAAGTATTACGGTTGAAACAACTAGCTATTCCACTAGAGACTAGAGCATTGTGTATGAGAAAAGCGTCAAACAATGAATCACATGAGACCTTGCGGTAGTGTAAAAACTTCTTGCATTGGCGGAGAAAACCTAAACACTTACCAGACGTTTTGGTGATGCCAAATATGTGATCATTCCACAAGAGATGGTTTGTGATGCACATACCTAGAACTGAAAGCTGTTCAGCTGTTCAAGTACCTCCAATCGAAAGTGGCAATGGGGGAGGGTTACACTTTTGAGATACCTAGTAACCTAGGATTATGTATATTTTTAACAAAAGACCGAACATCTGTACTACATTTGAGACACTGTAGTGGTTTTTGCAGCAATTTCAAGCCTTTTCTAACTTGTTTAAACTTTATTCCAGTTTTCTTCAATGGGGTTGGTTTTAAAAATCCGTTAACTTACACCTTTGATCCTAATATCCTCTTTACAGCTTGAATCTAACAATGAGTTTTGTTTGGGTTTGATAGATTTTTCTCTGTTCGGGATAAATTTTCTCATTCTACTACTAAGTTTTTAAACATATTTGTACTAGAGTCTACGTCAATATCGAGGAAGAATATTGATCACATAAAGTTCTAGAAGAAGTCTATAAGACCGCCCCAGTTAGCTTCCTCATATTGCCAAACGGTTCTCGGTGGGGGTTTTTACTTAAACTGTGTGTTTTTTGGCATGCGAAATGTGCAGATATGATAAAATAGTCTGATGTACCTAAAATCGATAACACACTGATCGCTTAATCATTAGAATCAGACCTAAAAACAAGTCTAGAGTGTTGGCTCGAACTGCAACGTCAGGAATCCAAGTTGGCTCGTCAGGTTGTTCAACTCAGGAAAAATTACCTTTTAAGTAAGATTTGATTATTTTAAAGCTTTGTTTGATTTTTAAGCGATCTATTATCAGCTTAGTTTGACAGGTGTAAAATCGCAGCTCTACCAACTTGAAACAACGGTTCATTCATGAACCTATATTTTATGGTAACCCAAAATTTTTAAAACACTAGTAACTCATTTCATATATAGTTTTATCAATTAGTTAGAAATTTTTATAATAATGAATTATATGTATGTAGGTACTTACTCGTACAAATATGAGGACTTTGGTGTCTCCAATTCGGTATTTACCCTCAGATACGCGTACCATAGGGAATTGTGACGGACATGTGCATTTTTCAACAAGATCTCGTACCTGAAAATAATATAAAATTAATATCTCTAAAAATCAATAATATTATGATGTTAAAAAATATAATTGCAAACTTTTGTTGTAAATATTAAATGGTATTTCTATAATAAGCACTTTTAGCAACAGGTGGAGCAGGTACATAGACCTAGAAGTTTCAATAATATGCCTATCTTCACTATTTTTAGTGTATTAAATATGGTTTTCAATAAGAAAAGATGTACAAATATGAGCATCACGATTTTATACGATCAAAACGCAGATTAAAAACCTTCTTAACTGCATTAGCACCGAAGCCAAACTGCAGCATGCAACATTGAATATGCGTTTTCCAATCAAGATATACCATCATTATGCATATCTATCTATCAGTATCGAAGCTTACAAATTAATATCTAATTGATTTAACTTGTATACACTCAGGTCTACACTTTCAATTTTTTCTGAAAACAATCGATCATCAAAATAAAAATGCCATAGCAATCTATTCAATTAAATGCCGCACACGATATTGCGGTGTTTATATTAAAAGACCGCCAAAACCTCACCTCTCCGATTGTCAGTTGTCCGTTGTCCTATCAGAGCTTTATCTGCACTGCCTGACCGCGACCGCTCTTACTCGTTTGTATTCAAAACCTCACATATTGACCTAACAAATCTCTTCAACAAATTGCACTTCCTGATTTCGTCTGAACATCTGACCAAACGGCAGCAACAGCACATTTACAGCAGCCAGCTAAAGTAAACAGCATCAATTATTTGCTGATCTATCATCATCCCAATAGCCACAAAACAACCGCCAACACCGATCGCTGCACAGTGCACTGGCGCTGCCTGTTGCCTGTTGCCGTTGCCGCAACTGCCACACGATCTCCACCATCACCATGATAGCTGATAGTAGGTATAGCGCAGCGCAGCGCGTCAGATCTCTCTAGCTTTATAGCTCTGTCTCAGCTCAGCGTTTGACCTCTCTTCTGCTCAACGACTCTGAAGGCCATTAATCAACAGCAATCTCTCAACTCGACTTCCTTTTCTGTATGAAGCATGCGAGTGACTCTTTGGCCCATTGTTTGCATTCTACAAATTATCCTATGATCGCGCAGAGTAATTACCCTCACCAGTGCCATCTATGAACAGCTTTAACTTCAGCTTCACCAGCCATAGACAGCGAGGATGGTTGCTGTGTACTCATGCATGCCGATCGGTGTGTCATTAATCAAAAAAGCGAGTAAAAAAATGAAATGCGATAGCAATCTTGTGGCACTGCGCAAACACTTTTTAACAATGGGCCACGACCGACGACGACGACGACGCGATACGATGCGCTGCACAGCGCAGCTCGATCAAGGGACGGCGATAGGCGGTAGCAGAAGTGGAGTACGATTACAGAGACCACGTTACGTTTATGTGCGCGATCATGTTGATGAAATGCTTGATGGTTGGGACTTGGAAGTTGGGTGTTGGGATTCGGATCCCGAACGATGACAGACCATTACACGGTTCGTTGAAGCCATTCAATCAGTGAACAATGACAAGAATGCCCAACAGTGAGATAGATAGAGATACATTCAACAAGTTTTGACACCTCAGTTTAGAAATGATTAACCGTGGGAATATCGCTTAGTTAATTAGTCATTTCTCTGTGCTTGCTGCAATTAGCAAACCGGACCAGTCTCAAAACGCTTACAAATATTTTCTGTGAGTTTAGATTTTGGGTCCATGTCGTGTTTACTGTTTACACGCTATGTCCCACGAAGATTTGACCTCCAACAATGTTTAACATTTTACACCATTGAGGATCGCGTTCTCAGTTGCCATACGAACGAATCATGCATTGACATCATTGCCATTTAATTTATAAATTATGTTGTAAAAAACAGTAATAAAGGAGTCTTTAGCTTTGATCCCGACAGAGGCAATTACAAGGTTTAACACTTTGCATGTTGTCAGAGTGCACATAAATTGACACTGAACGTGTGTGTGGAGTGTGGCAACGTAACGTCTTTGTGGCAAGTCAATACCAGTTTAGCCGTACGTGGTAATTGAACAACTAGTTAAAGTTGTTTTATGAGAAGAAAAATAGTGAAAGAAAATAGAATTAAAAATAAACACCGATATTTGTGTTAATATAATAATATTTAACATCGAATTTAACAAGAACTTGACGCAAAATTGTTTTGAGATACTAAGATCACAACTTTACCTATCATTGGTTTTCATCATTGAAACTAATCATTGGAATATTTTTGACAGATTGGTTATAGTAAGCATTGAAAATGTCTGTTATTGGACACAAATTTCCTGATTGGAATCAAGCATTTGAGGTTAGAGTTGATCATTGAAAGTAAAACTGACAGGTAGGAATACAAAGAAAATGGAACGCTTTGAGTGAAACGATTTTGTTTCGAAATTTGAAACCAAAAATCAGCTGTTAATTGAAAACGATTTCATCATTGAAAAACTAAAAATAAACTAAAAGAAAAGTCCTGGATTAAATAATACATTTTTTGTAGAAGAAAAAATCTACAAGTAATCAGCTTCAATTTGACAACAAACATTACAAATTTGACTCCATTAATCGCTTTTTAATCTCGAAACAAAGTGTAAAGCTTTCAATAGTGCGTTTTTTTGGTATTCCATATATAGTACAGTGAAAAATTTCCAACAAAACGATTCGCAGATTCTTGTATTTAAAAATTGGTACAACTGAAAAAAGATCTGTCAGAATAATAATAAAAAAAACACACAAATAGAAGAAAGTTTTGTGAAATTCAAAAGTTAAAATTAACTTAGCACAAAAAAACTAATTAAAACTAATAAAATGAACAATTTTCAAGAAGAAATGGTAAAAAGTTCATTTAACAATTGCTTCAAGGAGGGGGTTTGTTCGTAGACTACTACATTAAAATGTGGCGTTGAAGCGAGTTTAAAGATCGCCTAAATTCTTTATATACCCGAATCGAGTTGAAATGAGCTTGATTTGACTCGATTCCCCTCGGAGATCGGAGTCGAGTCAAAATTTGAGAAGAAAAACCTGTGTGGAGGAGTTGGTTTAACAGATAATGCATTATGGTCTGTTTATTTGCATGTTTGTGAACAAAAAATATAGTTTTGTTTTAATAAAATTACAAACAAAAAAAATGGACATGGAGTAGGTAGCATATTTTTATATGGTGCTGAACTAATTAGTTCTTCATTGTTTAACACGAATCAAACTATCTCACTTGCACTTCACACATCGAAAACATCGAAACACCATTTGCATTTTAGAAAGTGCTGTCAAACTTAATCATTTTTAAATCTTCTTGTGCGGTGGAAACACCAAAAAAGATTTATCTAATCTAAACTGAGATAAACCTTGGGGGGAAACATAGCAAAACTTAATTATCTTTTTTATTGTTTTCTCTTGCAAAATAAGCCCAGTTAGTCCATTTTTACTAACAAAACTAAATAATATCAACAGTAATAGATTGATTTTTTCCCCAATGGAAAACACACGTGATTCCAAATCACAACTACTCAACGAACACATCCATCGAGATACAAATGCAATATCAATCGTACCAACATTTAAGAACGAAATCACATAAGATCCATTCGAGACTCGTATAAATGTCAAAAACCCATCCCTAGTAAGATTCTACTCTAACTTTTATCGCTAGTATTTACTATGGATATTGTTTTTGTTATTCCTGTAAAGTCCTACTATACTATGGATAGATTTTCCAACAAAACACGGGCAGCTGTAACTAGCCTCTTAGCAAAGAAGATGATCTAGCTATCTCTTAACATTTTATTAAAATTAAAATTACAAAACGATTGCTGTAATTTTACTAATTTGTCAAATCCATATGACATATGAGTTTCTGACAGTTCAATTTAATAGGCCTCTTCCCCAGATTTAGGTTTGTTTTTTCTTCACAAACTGTCACTAGAGTTAGAAGTGTTCCAAATTCGAATGCACTTTAGTACAGTAAAAAAAGGGGTCAAAATCGGAATAGTAAGCTTAAAATTAGTTAAAACCTACCTTTTTGTGTTCTAAACATTATGATTGCAGTTGGAAAGCCATCTGTAAAGCCAAAATTTATACAAATAAGAAATAGAAATTTATACAAATAATAAAGAATCCGTAGTAAAATTACTGCAAAAAATAAAGTGAAATCCTGCTGCTGATAGAGATTTGACTTTTATTCGAGTATCGAAATCAATTTACGAGTTCTTCATTTTTTGACCGATGGATATATTCGTAGAGTAGTGTCCAACATACAAAACACTGACTTCGGTTTAAAACCCAAGATAAACTCGGACATTTCTTTTTAACTTATTTCAACTGACAAGTGACTACTCAATTTTTATTTGTAAATGCATTTTTTCAATTATTGTATAGTCTAACAAAATTTTGTGGCTAAAAAGCTCTTGACTTTGAAAAAGATTAAGATAAAGAAATTCAAATCTAACTTCTATTTCTGGTTTTCAACGTTGCTCAACATAAAATCGATCTTTGAGTTGCACATCTTGTGAATCTTTTTTTTATAATTTATTGAAAAACTAAATAAAAGTAAATTTTGTTAGTGTTAACAAATAAAGCGCCATCTGTTACACACGTAGATCTACACACAGCTTGGAAATAATCTACGAACGAACCCCTTTTATTCTGTTCTTATTTCATTTATTCATATGGTTTCAATAGTGTTAACATTTTTTCGAAAATTGTCAAGCATGAAATTTGCAACAATTTTCGTTTCATACATTTTCTTTAACTTGTAAAATGCTTTTTCAACTCAAACTATAAGGAACTGAAATCAATTTAAGTTTGAAGCGTTTTACAAAAAAATTAAACGACATTCCTAAAATGCTTTCAACAAAAAAAACCTTTTTCTTAAGGTCTACACATTTTCTAAATAAATAGCCTTTCAAACCTTTCTTTTCGGTTTGCTAACTAGTAAATTGCTAATTCCCTTCTATTCAAAAACTGGCATCCGAACAACGAACGTCTAAACAGTGACAGTTCGTGAAAACAAACAAAGCAAACACACTTAAACAGACCTATTAATTAGAATTCTCAACTGTAAATTGGACAATTCCATCTACTGCTCTTATAAGATTAAATTTTCAGATGTCATATTGATCTAGCAAACTGCTAAAGGTTAAATAAGCCATTCCGTGATTTTAACTTTAGAAAATTGTTAAGAGATAGAAATAAAATAAAATCTATTAAAATTAGGTAAATGACCTTTTAAGATTATTAAATTGATAAAAATGGCTTTAACATTTTACTAAATCGTTTATTTTTTTTCTTTAAGCTCAATCATCAAAAACTGTCAAACAAGTTCATATTACTGACGTGAAGTAGATAGCAAATTTAAATTGCGTAAGGTTTTAATATAACTTTTTGTATTAAAATTAAATTTTTTAAACATAAATGCCCAAAACAACGTTTGCGCACTATTTCTGGTCTTCTTTTCTCTTCAGAGGGTGGTAAAAAGTAAGAGTGATGTTGGCTGATGTCTAAGTATACTACAAAACTTTTACTTTCAAATCACTTGTCAAATGTAGCTTTCATCTAACAACAGTTTACGATTATCATTATTAAACCGCACACCATACTATACTATTTGAAGGCGATTGATTTGAACAAAAATGGCGTGTGTTTCCGTCAGTTTGTGACGCAGGAATTCTCTCACCAAATATAAAACAATATCATCGTTGAACGATCTTAAAGAGTTGATCATTAATTCGTGCTGGGATAACGAAGAAAATCTGATTTTTGCTTGACCTGTCCGTCCACAGCTGGGTATAGTTAGTTTAAGTTTGATGGCGTACCTAACCTATACCTACTCTATACAAACTTTGTGCATCGCATCGCACTGCTTTAAGCTTGGCGGCACAGCACGGCCACTATGGTAATAAATAGATATTTATTGTTGACGGCGTGAAATATCTACTTTCGGCGTGAGACTGGCATTTTTCTTGTGCGCGGGAAATATGGGAAATTGTAAGATCAAAATAATACAACACCGCATCTCAGGGAGAAGTTTGCACACAGAGAAAATATCAGTGAGATTTTTCCTTCTAGGCAGCAATTTACCGGATGATAGTCTTGCTCTACGTCTGATGATGATTATCGTTATTATCACATTTTCACTTTTATTTTGGCTCTAAGCCATTTGGTGTTGAGTTCGGAGTTTGGAGTGTGGAGATGAAGAAAAGGATGATGGTCGTCTGTGCTGATAGCTCTGGTAAATGACCAAGACCATTGATGGTGGTAAGAAGGATTTATGGATATTTGAAATTCGAGGTATGCAGCAGAAAAAGAAAAAAGTCGACAACGACAACGACGACGAAGACGGGGAAATAATTGATAATGAAAAATCACACCTCCAAATGATACATGGTCATATTTTTTCCTAACATAACTATCAAAAGTTTGTACATAGAAACACCTAAGCCACAAAAAGAGAACTAACTTATTTAGGAAAAATGTAACGCAAACTCCAAAAGCTTAGGTGATTATTGTGATGAACGACACAAAGGTGTTAATTACAGAAATTTGTAACTTCCAGAATTGATGCTTCTACTGCAATATAAAGGAGGCGTTTACAAAATGGTACATAATTGTTTAGTTTGGATTTCTCTTATTCAAAATAATTGAAATCATAGGACACTTCCGAGTCCTGATGTGCGTACGATTTGGCGTGTCTTGTGTGTTGGAATATTACACCGGGTGTCAGTACACCGGTGTGCACATAAGTGTTGCTTGTATGGGCCGCTTTAGGCTGCTGAAAACACATCGGATCAAACAAAACGTTTTTGAAACAATAGACAAGATTTGAAAGAAAACGGTCAAAAAATTGGAGTGAACCACAAGAAAGTTCAACAAAAATAAATAAAAAATAGTTTTTGAATGGGAACATTTTTGTTAAGCTATGTTTGGAAAAATATTTTCGATTTTAAAAACAAGATTTAGAGTGCTGAAAAAAACTTTTGTACATTGTTTGTTGCTTCCGAAAAGTTTAATTTTTCGAATATTCCAAGAACAACTTCTTGACTTGAACTTTAATGAGCAATATCCCGTTTTGGCATCCTTGTCAAACTATGCTGTTTTTAAAAAATGACTGGGGAGAATGTAGGCTGCTTCATCAAGATCAGAAAAGATCTCACCGATGCTTTTAATGTCAAAAAAGGTTTTGACAAAGCAATGCACTGTCATGCGACTTCTTCAAAACTCAATCGTCAATCCAAGGTTCGTCCAATTACTAGGATACGCCAATAATATTGACGATGATGGACATTGACAAAACGTCACCATGGATAGCCATAATTTTGAAAGTTAAGAAATTTGTAATATAAATTCAGACAACAACACCAGCACTGAAATCAAACGGAGAATTACTCCTGCAAATCGCTGTTTCTTTGGACTTAGAAAGCAATTGAGTAATAAAGTCCTTTCTCGAGCAACTAAAGTCTTCATTTATTAGACGCTGACCATTCTGGTTCATATTTATGGAGCTGAGACTTGGATCTTGTCAAGGTAAGATGAGAACGTCTTGGGTTGGGATGCTTTGAGAGAAAAATTCTTCGGGTAATTTTTGGTCTCTTCTGCAAAGTAGGAGAGTGGAAGAGAACATACCACGACGAAGTGTACGGGCTGTACAGCGGAACAGATTTAGTCAAAAGAAAAAAGAACAAAAGTCCAACGACTTAGATGGCTGGGTCATGTAGAACGAATAGACATCAACACTTCAACCTAAAGGTCTTCGATTAAAATCCCGGGGAACAGCGCAGCGAAGTTGAGTAAGACCGCGACTCAAGTGGCGCAGGTAGGTGTTAGAACCTCTTAACCAATTTGGCGTGTAAAACTGGAGACAGCAAGCTAGCTAGGGACAGATCTGGCTATAGAAATAAGACATCACATGTGGGTTGAGGTTGAGGCCCAGGTCCATCCTGGACTCTAACAACACTTTAATTAAGTAGGTAATGGCTGAAACACAAACACGCTTCAGCTTCGGCTTCGCCTGACGTTTACGAGTTCAGCCATAGAAATTCAATGCATGCTATCACAATGAAGCTTTGACCTCACGTTTCGTTTGACAATCATAAGGAAAAGAACGTAGTGTTACGTAATGTGACTGAAAACGGAAGCTCTAGTTCAAATTTGCCGAACATTTCCTTTGTCTGACAGCTCCACAGCTGTAAAAAAAAAACAACAAACAAAATACATTTGCTTTTGGAGGGATTCCCATTGGTTATTATAAAAATGTCATTCAAAGCAAGCTCGAAGCAGGCTCATCGTAACGCAGACGAAGCTGAAGCGTGTTTGTGTTTCAGCCATAACTTTTTGGTTTTACTTTTAAAATCGTCTGAACATCAATTTGTTCTCAATTTATAGCAGACTTTTTTGTTGTAAATCAAATACCTTTGTATTTTTATTGGATAATGGTCATAGAGTATTTTGGTAAGACTTTTAATAACTTTTGAAGGAGCCCTTTATTACGAACACTATCGTACAATAACGATAAGTATACGTAAGTACGCAAATTGTATGCGTTTTTTTTTAAAAAAAGTTCTCAAGCTCTTAAAAAATCACCCATTATGTATTTATTGTCCTCCATTGAAAAGAGGACATTGTTTAATATAATGGGTGATTTTTTAAGAGCTTGAGAACTTTTTAAAAAAAAAAACGCATACAATTTGCGTAAAGCGCGAAACACATTTCGAACCGAACACTGATTTTGGTAATAAAATTCAATGATTTGCAAGCGTTGCTCGTTAGTAAGTCTATTCATGATGAAATGTCAAAGCATACTGAGCATCTTTCTCTTTGACACCATGTCTGAAATCCCGCGTGATCTGTCAAATACTAATGCATGAAAATCCTAACCTCAAAAAAATCACCCGATATTTTGTATGTTTATAAACATTAATTGTAAACTTTATGTTTGAAAAAAAAAATGTATTCTATTCGGTAAGTATTTTTGTTAAATTTGCTTGAAAAAAAATTAAATTAAAACAATTTAAGAAGAGATATCTATTTCTCCAGAATTTATCAAGTGAGAGTAATCCCCTTCCAACTATGTAAAACGACGCATAAACCATAATTTTGAACACAACCAGTGGTTTTTTTTCTCTTCACGTTCGTAAAAATTGAATCGATCGATGCGACCATCACATACATCCATTTGTTTCTTGAATTCACTATGGAAGTCACCTCTCAAGGAAGAAGCTGCGCCACTTCCACTACTTCGACAACCATCCCAAACTCTTAACAGCATCAACCATTGCGCAGCGGTGCAATTGTATCATGTAAACAGTACATCAATTTGGCGTAGAGCAAAAGAAGTCAGATCCACCAAACAGCTATTGCGTCACCGCCGCACCGCACCACGCCACCACCACTGTCGCAGCGCTTATGCTATGCAGCTGAATTATAGACATGTGCGCTGCGCGCATTACAGTGAGAACCAACAGAGTTTATCGCTACAATTATTCAGCATAATTTATGGTTATTTTATGGCAAATTCACTTATTTTCCGCTGAGAAATGACTGAATTCCATGGCTACTGAGTAAGCTCGAGATTTGAGATTCAGCATCTAGCATCCAGCTCAGCTCAGTGTTCAGCATACATGCCAGATGTCAGATGATATGTGATCTAAACAAATCTGTGCACGAGTTTCCGTTTTTGGCCACTGTGTGTCGATGTCTACCTTTATCTAGATTGGAGGATGATTTCTCGCCCAAAATTGGCAACAGATTTGTGGCAGCTCTCACGATTTGTTTTGTTATTGTTGTTGTTTTCTATATATAAATTGAATGCGGTTGTGCGGTGGGATGATGGTGATGGGAAGTCTGATGGTAGTTTCTCATCCCACCCGGTGAGGTGAGCTTGCACACATCTACACGGTCGGCCGCTAACAGATGCATGATTGTTGGCCATAATCGATTTAAATTATGCACCCCAGAGTCATGCAGAGTTCAGAATCTAATATCAATAAATATTCCGAAATCCTATGACTTAATTTGGAATAAAAAGAAGAAGTACTGCGCAGTGCAGAGCGTCAGACGAATACGAATGGAGGAAGGTGAAGGGAAGGAGTGAGTCCGAGTATATTCTTGTTTTTAGCTTGATGAGGCTTTCAAATTTTATATGCCATCAATTATAATACCTCATGATGCCATGGCTTGAACCTTTTTTAGAAGCCTTCCGGGGGTGGCGTTGATGGAATCGTGATTGTGATTTTGGGAACTAAAAATGTCAAGTTTTCTAGAAGGTGGACATGGTTGGAAAGATGTTAAATGGTTAATTTGTTTATCTCAAGAAGAACTTTGTAGGTTTTCAAAGTAGCTCAAAATTAACCAAGCTTCATAGTAGTACGGTTTTTATATTTGAAAGTTGATACAGTTAAATATTTGTCAGAATAATTTGAAACAAAATTGTAAAAAAATTAGCGAAATTAAGACCAGAACTAATTTTAACTTAATAAAATGTACAATTTTAATAACAAAATATCAGGAACAATTTATATTTATAATTTGTTTTCCATCGGAATCAAATAAGAGCTGAAGAATAGGGGTTCGTTCGCAGAGTATGGTCTAACTATGTGTAGATCTTCGCATGCAGCAGATGGCGCTATATTTGTTGAAACTTACCTTCTGCAAAATAACAAATAAATATTACAGCTGATACTTATTTCCGCATAATTGAACAACTAAGTTGAGTCAGCTAACAAAAGCAAACCTATATTTTATTTTAGTTTTAAAATTAATTATAAAATAGATTACAACGACACGCAGATAACTCAAAGATCGATTTTATGCTAAGCAACATTGAAAACCACAATTATTAAAAGTAAGGTTTGAATTTTCTTAACTTTATGTTTTCTTAAAGACTTTTCAGGATACTTTTTAGGTTTTCTTTTGAAAGGTAATCGTACTAAAGTTGATACTTATTCGCCATAAAATGTTGTAAGACTATAAGAAATTGAAAACATGCATTTACAAAAAAGATTAAATAAAAATTAAGTCTTCAGCTTATTGGAAAAATACACAAAGAAAAGCTGAAAAGAAAAGCTGTCGCAAAAACAGTGTTTCTCTCGGTTTTAAAATGACGTTATAGTGTTTTGTATGCTGGACACTATTCTACGAACACATCTATCAAAGAAAACGAAAATGGATTTCGATACTCGAATACAAGTTAAATCTGTATCCGCAGCAGGATTTCACTTTATCTGCAGTGGAAGTTTTATCGGTTATTCATATATGTAAATGCCGACTGTACTATGGATGGCTTTTCCAAAAAACACTCCTTCTGTTTTCGGTGGATATTTCATAAGAATCAAAATTACTTGAAATCTTGTATTTTCACCAAATTTTGAATTAATTTGAAATTATAAAAATGGCGTTTGTATACCTGCGATTTTTGTTTGCTTCTTTAAATAAAATCTTCAAAGAATAAGAGTTTTGAACAAAGTTGCTCCAAGTAGAGTGCCAATCTATTTTACTCGTTAACAATGCAGTCACAAATCTTCCCTGCTTTGCTAAAGGACTTGGTTACTCCCTAGAGAAATGTCCATGTCTGCGCATACGATTGTAGTAACGACATATATCACAAAAATGTCTGAAGAAAATGTGTGCCAAACATATATCATTTTGCTTGTAAGCTTGTAAGTTTCTAACCCAACGACATGGAAAAATATTACGCAATTTCAACCGTCTCGTAGTTCCGAAGTCACGATTTCTACCTCGAAGCATCATCGCTGGCTGGTTTCTGGCTTTGGTTTATAAGTAAACACGTACAATGCAGATATGCTATGCACCCATATTGCACGAGGATAGTTAGGTGTTTTTGGTTTTGTTTTAGAAACCGCATATACCCATCAAATCACCGCAAGTACGAGTATTTCCATATGTAATATGTAAGTTCGGTCAAATCCTCGCACTTAACAAAGTTGCGAAACCGCATTATGCATAATATAAGGTTTTAAGAAGAAAACCTCAATTCACATCACAAGCTTATGGTGATGGCTTAAATCTTAGATAGGCGATAAGATCGGGAGTCTTTATAATCTATGTATGTATGTATGTGTTGGTGGCAAATTTGCAACTAAATCGAAAGTGCATGTCACGTTTGAAAGTTATACTAATAGATGTCACTACCAGATTGTAAGAGACTATATTTTGAGTGTTAAGAAAACTAAACATAAGCATACTCGTATGTTGTATGCACTTGACAAGATTTCTCATTTCAAAAATAAATATGCCTGGCATAGGACTGCGACGAAGACTGTCGATCAGAGAGGAGCTTAACCTATCAAGGAAGTGAATTTGGACTAAAATTATTGTCGTTGAGCTTGAGACGTTGACGAGTTGACGTGTGGCTTGTGAGGAAGAGGATGATGGGTTTTTCTAATTCAGTAATAAATTGTTTTGATATGAAAAACCGATATTTACACTTTCTTGTAATTTATATTTATTCACATTTTTTGTACAGTGCTGCCAAACTGCTTAAAAGCAAACTATATGTCAAATGATATCTTTGTTTCGGGTTTATACACTGTGCAGTGTATATTGACGCTCGCTGATGATGGTTCCCCAGTTGTGGACCGAAATGCATTTATAATTTAATAAAATATATTCTTTGTTTACTTAATGTAAATTGAGTATTTTTATTTATGAATTTTGTGGTCTATAAGGAATCAAATTTTCAAACGCTTATATAAACTGACTACAAACCGGCTTAAATTTAGTGATTAATTTGACTAAAACTTTTTATACATATGTAATGTCAGTGAAGAAAATGTTGTTTTTGACATAATATGTTTCGAAGATATTACGAGCATATTAGCGAATCCGAAGTATAAAAGGTGGACCAAATAAATGTGTGCTTTAAAAAAGTCCATAAAATTAAATGTTCATATATTATGGTTATTTTAGTTAAATCAAACATTCCCATCAAATAATGAACACAACGTCATTTAATAGGCTGCCTCGCCTGGCTTCGCAGTAGCGGGTTCTGTTAGTGCAATTTTTTTAGACCTCGTTGATGGTTCCGGGCAATAGCTCACGGATTGCTTCGATGATATTGACCTTAAGTGCTTGCATCTTTTCTGGAATGTTGGCATAACGTGCGTCTTTCGAAAGGGCATCCAATCGTTGCTCCGAGGCAATCAATTGACATCGCCTAGACGGCTGATAACAAAATGTTTGTTTCGCAAAAGATTAATTGTGATATTGGACATATGCTTTAGCTTTCTTTCTTGAATGAACCAGATTAGAGCTCTTTTGAATACATTTCTTTCATTTTAGTGTAAAAATGTCAGTCCCATTTTTAAACAAAAAGAAAAATTGACCAAACATGCCATTACTACACAATGCGCACCAAACTGTCATTCTCTTTGGACGCATTGGTTTCTCGACAGTAACGTGCAGGTTTCTGGTTTTGTTCTTGCCTCAGATGCAATTTGAATGAAAAAGAAAAGCAACCGTGTTAAAAATGTGCCAACGTCTCAACACATTCGTTTCACGGACAAATGATACTGACATTCTGTCAAGATTTTGAGCGGAAACAGATGTCAGTGTCAAAGTAACTTATGATTTAAAAATATACCACTAAATGTCCTACCATGTTTTTAAAAATTTAGTTGCTATTACATTTTAATTATGTGCTGGGTGGTAAAATTCGAATTCTCTTTTATTAGGCGTTTTTGACATTTAGTTTAGACAAACAAAAAATTTAGTTTTTGCTTTTTAACGTTCTGAATGTGTTTTGAGCATGTGTATAGCGCGCTCTATGAGCTCAAAATAAAATAACTGAGAAGACCGAGTTAATTGCTGAAAACAAGCATCAGAATCTTCATCTTCAATTTCTTCAAAAAAAAAAAAAAAAAACTGAATGCTTGTTTGATTATAATTAGTTTTTATATTTTAATTTAAGTTTTGAACATTATATCTTGTTTCTATAGAAGAAAATGACATGCAAATAAACAAAAGTCAAATAATGATGCAGATTTCCTTCAAAAATTTATTTTTTTGTGGCGCACGGATTGGAAATGTTTTTTTTTTTTTTTTTTGTCAATTTAGTGTAACTTTGTGTACGTGTTAACGAGTGCGATAGAACTGTCAAATTCCCAGCTTAACATTTTTTAAAAAAGGTATTAGTATTCGTGCAATCTTAAATCAAAAATAAATCAATTTTGACAAATTTAGATCAAGAATAAATTGATTTATTTTACCCACGGACAATTCTATTAGAGTGTGCTCGATATGCTCGGACTCTGTTCAGAACTCTTTTCTGAGCTAAAAAAAATAAACGCCAATTGAAAGTAGCATACCGTAAAGAAAAAGAAAATCAAAGGAAAGAAACAGAATTTGAAATTACAGAAACTCTGACGTCATATGGATTTAACAAGTTACTAAAAGTTGAAGTAGCCATTTTGTGATTTCAACTTAAGTTAAATGTTAAAAGATAGAAAGACGCTTAAACCGTCATCAAAGTCATCTTCTTAATTTAGCAACTAACTAAAACGGCTTTTACATTTCTTTCTTTTCCCCAAAACCATAAAGTAGATTATGTATTTCAATTTCCAATACATATTAAGTTCATATTAAGTTCAGCACTAAACTGATTAAAATTCATGTTTACATAGCCGAAATCATGTCATCCTTTTTAATTCCCACTTTATGAAGGCATCTCCAGATCCAAAGATCATAAATTATACTCGCTAACTAGCATCATATAAATTTTTCAAGTCTCACCGATCAAAATATGAAAATAAACAAAAAACAGTAGCAGTAGCAATGACGATCTTTGTCGGGCATCAGCCTTCATCATTCTCAGCAGCATCATGATGGAGCAACTATACCATAGTCTTTACCGAAAGGAGGCTACCGCTGCTGCAGAAGTGAAGTCGAGAGGTCTTGACAATGTGACTATGGTGACGTTTAGCTGCAGAGTGCGATTTGTGATCATCGCCGTGTCGCTCGTCGCGTCGTCGTCATCAGCTTTGTCCTCCTCCTGATGCTTTTCCTTTATTTGAATTGTTGCTTGTTTGTACATCTAAAGCTGGCGACACCAGAGTGTAAGCAAATGAGCTGACAATGTTATGGTGGCTCTAACGTCTTGGACAAATAATGGTCCATCATAAACTTTGAAACTAAGGTTTTGTAAACACTGTAGAAAGATGGTAGGTATATTACTTTTGAATTTGAATTGTGCTTTGAATTGTGAAATAGGTGGAATAGAGGATAAGTATATGTTTCTTCTTGAAAGATGATGTGGTGCAATCTTAAAATATGATACATCGGGCTTAATAAATAAATTTTGTTTTTTTCTTGTCTGGATATACATATTTCAAAACGTTGACAATGTTAGAAAATCAAGCGAGGATATTTAAGACCTCAAAGATAATAATGTTTGTTGTTTTTTTTCTTTTTTAATATTAATACCTTTTTCACGATATAAAGTAAATATACGAAATTTTGGTCAATCCTTAAGTGCGGTAATTGTTTCACTTATTCAAGGCGAGTTTATATTTCTCTATTGTTTGACGACAATACGATATAACTTAAAAGAGAAACCGTTTCAACACACACAGTTTTATTTCTCTCGGTTCTTGAAAAGAAGTCACAAGGAGTTTGGAAATAATTTGAATCAAACAATTTAGAATAAAACCAGGGCCAAGTTACTTTAAGCCCTCAACTCTGGGGTGGAATCGGCTAAGGTGATAGTTGACTATCATTTTTTTGATAGTCAAATTGACTATCATTTTCATTCCGTCTGTGTAAGATGATTCAACTCAATTCAATTCGATTGAACAATTTCAGATTCAAATTGTCAAAATTCGTTGTTGCCTTGGTGAAATTTTAAATTGATTCTTATAAAATATCTAAATAAAAGTGTCAAATTGGCTGATTTTGAATAAAATTTTTACTTTTCTTGCTTTTTTCGAATGTCGTAAGCGTTGTCGGTCACAGGAATGTGTTTTTTTTTTTTAAATAGAGTGAACTAAGAAAATTTTCCAGTCGTTTGTGTAAGCGTCTGGTAGCTCTATTCGGAATAAACATATTTGTTTGAAATTATCACATTTTTTTGTGAAAGCTTTTTAGGTATCAATTTGACTATCACCTTACGTAGATCAAATTCGATCATTTTGATTGTCATTTATCAACAATCACCTTAGCCGATTCCACCCCTGATCAATTTTTGCCTTGCGACGAGAATCTTACTTGAGAATCAATTATAAAGGGTGTCCCAAAATTAACGCAAGATTTGAATTAAATAGAAAACGCCGTTTTTAGTCTTTTGATAGTTATATTTTTATTGACTCGTAAAGTACATAGGATAGGGTTATGTATGGAATAACACATCGGACAAATGGCGTCCACGGCTTTGCATGCACATGCGCACTCTTTTGTTGAAATTTTCCATGACCATTCTGCATAAATGTGGCTGAATTTCGTTGATGCAGCGTTGAATCTCCTCCTTTAATGCACGGGTGGTTGTGGGCTTGTTGACATAGACTTGTGATTTCAAATAACCCCATAAAAAGAAGTCTAATGGTGTTAAATCACACGATCTAGGAGGCCAATTTTGATCACCGAAACGAGAGAGTACACGACCTGGAAATGTCTCATGCAGTAATTGAATTGTTTCACGGGCTGTATGACATGTGGCACGGTCTTGTTGAAACCACATATTGGACACATCAATATCATCCAATTTTGGCAGAAAGAACTGTGTAATCATGTCGCGATATCGAGCACCAGTAACAGTCACTGCTTGACCAGCATCATTTTCAAAAAAATATGGCCCAATTATGCCTCCAGCCCAAAATCCACACCATACAGTCACGCGTTGTGGATGCATTTGTTTTTCGACAATCACATGTGTGTTCTCCGAACCCCAAATGCGGCAATTTTGGCGATTGACAAAGCCATCAAGATGAAAATGTGCTTCATCGCTTAGGATGATTTTGCTCGAAAAATCAGGGTCCATTTGTTGATGTTCAATAATCCATTCAACGAACTCTCTTCTCTGTCCATGGTCATTAGGCTTCAATTGTTGTGTTAATTGAATTTTGTAAGCATGAAGACACAGATATACGCTGTAGAGAGGTTCTTGAAATTTGCAATTCTTGTCCACGACGTCGAATTGAGGTTCCTGGATTGTCAGCAACACTCTCACGCACTGCTTCGACATTCACATTTGAACGGCTTGTTTTTGGGCGACCAGTGTTTTTGGCGTCTCCAACGGATCCAGTCTCCATGAATTTTTCAATTAATCTCTTCACAGTTGACGAAGTTAAAACACTATTCCGAAATTTTCGAACTGCAGCCGCCAAGCTTTCACTATTTTTGAAATATTCTTTAATAATGAAGACACGTTGTTCTCTCGTGTAACGCTCCATTTTTAATAACCCTATACTGTTAGCTGTCAAACTGCTTTTTTTTCAGGGTTGCCAACACTTCACTGCACAAATGGCGGCAAATTCAAATCTTGCGTTAATTTTGGGACACCCTTTACATACTTATGACCAAAGTCACTTCATATGAAGAGCGTTTAGTTTACATTGCTGTAATTGTAATTTTGACATACATATGTATATGTATGTGAAATCAAAAAACGATTGCTACACAGTGCGCTGGTTTTAACGGATGCTTTTGGCTGATTTCTGATTTTTCAAAAGAGAATTTTCGCTTAGATTATACAATTTTAACTATAATTTAGTTACTTTTACATATTTAAAGAACGAACCTTTTCAAAAACATAATTGTAGTTAAACATTCAAAATTTATTTTTATTATGAGTACCTAATTCATTATTAAATACAAATGTTCCTACATATCTTGAATTTTCAGCATTTAAATAAACAAAAAAATCATGAGGGATGTGTTCAAAAATGTTTGTTTGTTATGGTGTAGACGCACTTTATAAATGATAAAGTTGATTATTATTTTCGATTTAGTTTGATGAAAACTTTATGAACACAAAAGAACCTCAGTTGAATTGTTCTTTAAATAAAAATTATTTCGAAAGCAATAATTTTATCTTAACTGCGAAGACGATTTTTTTGCAAAAAATGTTAGTTTTCCGCAAAAAGTCAAAAAATTACTCTATAACAGATACCTGCTTAAAACTAACAATAGATGGTTTTTGTATGTCGCTTCACAAGAAGCTATTATTTTCTACAAAATCTGGAATATTGTTCTTTTTGTAAGACTTAAATGTAGTTGAATTGCAGGGGTAAAATCAGCTAATGTGATAACTGAAAGTCACATTTTTCATAGTCAAATGTGAAAACAATTTCCAAACTGCAAACGTGCAATTTTTCAAGTGGTTTCAATAGCAATTGGATCTCTGTCACTCCACTACGTGGAAAATTTTGCGGAGGAATTTCGGTGAGAAGCTTTCGAAATACATTTGGTGATGAATTTTTGGTGAATGATGGGCTAAAATAAAAGTCGTCCGAATATCAACTTTTTAATCAAAAAATTGTGTTCAGCGACGAAGCTTATTTCTGGTTGAATGGATACGTGAACCAGCAAAACTGCTGTATTTGGAGTGAAGAGAAGCTCGAAGCTACCAATGCAACCATAAAAAGTCACTTTTGGAATATTATGGGCTGGTTTCTTCAAAGATGATGCGAATCACAATGTTTCTGTAATACTTGAGCGCTACCGTGCGAAGATAAGAATTTTTTTCGCTCGAAATGGCATGACATGATCTTTTAACAAGACGGTAACAATGGACCAATTGAGTAAATTTCACGTTTGGTTATAATGTAAAAAAAAACAATCACACGAAATAGAACAAATAGTTTCAACCCTTCCCATTCAGAGGTTATTATTTCCACATTCTGAATTTGATTTAATAAATTTTCTTATATAAACCAATCGTTGAAGCGTTTTAATTAATTCGTTGTTTTAATATTTAAACTTTTTGAACACTCTCGTAAAAAACGCAACAGACCAATTTCTTCGAAAAATATGCGAAAGTTTTAACTTTATTTTTAACACGGGCCAAGTACCTGACTCTTTCAAAGAAGCCTTAGTATTTCCCATACATAAGAAAGGAGACTTAAATGATCCAACAAATTATAGAGGTATTTCGTTTACAAACGCAATAGCAAAAATGTTTACAGCAGTGTTACTTTCACGTATAACAAAATGGGTAGATGGAAATAACCTCCTCAGTAAATACCAATCGGGTTTCCGCTCAGGTTACTCGACAACAGATAATATCTTCGTGATAAATACAATTATTCAGGACTTCCGACTCCGATTCCGTCAACGCAAATTATACATTTTCTTCATTGACTTCAAGGCCGCTTTCGACACTATAGATAGAAAAGCTCTTTACTTCAAATTAAACCAACTGGGAATTTCGACAAAAATTTTAAAAAGAACTTTACAACGGATCTAAGTCAGCAGTATGGGATGGAACAAAAGCATCAGAATGGTTTGAAACTAAAACTGGATTAAAACAAGGATGTTTATTGAGCGCCATGTTGTTTGTCCTTTTCATAGATGATGTGACATCTTATTTACCTGCCGGAATCAACATATGTATGTAGCTAGTACAGTAATAAAATCTCTTCTTTATGCTGATGATTTGATACTACTTCCCGAATAACCTGAAAGCTTACAGTTGATGATTAATAAGTTGAAAGAATATTGTAATTTTGGGAATCTTATTATCAACATAGATAAATATAAAGTTATGATAGCGGGATATACGAGAGGTAGTTGTTTACAAAGAGAGAAATGGTATTACGGTAGAGAAAATATTGAAATCGTCAAAAGTTACAAATACCTTGGAATAGATGTAAATCCATCCTTCAATATGAAACAACATCTTGCATCAAAACTTGTCACAACAAAAAATGCAATTAATGTTAGTTGGAATCTACTATTAAAAAAGAAAGAGGTACCGAATTCAGCCAAATACAAAGTTTATGAGGTGGTACTACGTTCAATGATGTGCTATGGAGCCCAGGTCTGGGGTTTTCAAGAATACCAGGAAGTCGAAAAGCTTCAAAGATTCTTCATTAAACAAATATTTCAGCTACCTAAAAATACACCAAACTACATGATTCATCTTGAAACTGGATTAGCCGCACTCTACATATACACACTAAAACTTCATGTTGACTACATTATAAAATTTATCTCAACCTATAGTCAAGAAAGATTACAACACATTCTAGGACTGTACGCTATTGGAAGGAACCACCCCTTTATACAAAAATGGAGAGATCTAGCGGAGTCAGTCGCCTCTCCTTTGGCTAAAAACCTTGAAAGACCTTTTGAACTAAACAATCAAATGTATATGCAATAATAAGAGAAATAGGTATAAAATGTAGAGAAAACTATATGAAAAAAGAAAATGAATCAGAAAATCGCCTTATATACCCGACATTAGTCTATAATCTCAACGAAAATAATTATTTCACCGATACAAATAGTTGCAGAAAAATATCTTTGTTATTTCGATCAAGAGGAGAACTCCTTAACCTGAATGGAACATCTTTTAACAGCGCCGAAACCAACTGCTGCACACTTTGTAACCAACATGCTAGAGAGGACACGTTTCATTTCATAGGTATTTGCCCAATATTGAGAAATTGGAGGATCCAGTATTTTGAAAAACCAACATTAACTTTAGAAGAACTTAAAAAATTACTTAATTGTCCGAATTGGGACGTTATTTATAAATACTGCGAAGCAGCTTTGCATTACCGAAAACTAATTATTTAAGAATTTAATTAAATCACTTAAAATATTGAATGTATATTGTATATGTTACTCACTCTGACAGACGGCTATTTTGGCCAATGTCATCTCTTTTTCATTTAAAGCATTGTAACACGATCATGTACAATATTTAAAAACGGTTTAATAAATGAATCTATATATCTATCACTCTCGTGAATTTCTGATAAATTTGTGGAAAATTGATTTTAACTTCCTATGTGTGCGGTAAATTGATTTTAGCATTAGAAGTGTGCGTGTAAATTGACGTTTCAGCTTGTAGACAAACCAGAATGACAGCTAGGCTTACCGCCTTTATATTAAGTGTGTTTCCTTATGAAAAACTTGTCCCGTTTAAGTTTATAAGATTTCTAAGATTTCATTCAAATTTCCCACTTTTGCTGTAAGAAATCTAAGAACAGAAGTTTTTGTCAAGAATGAAAAGAAATGCAAAGCATGAATAATGAATTGTGTTTATATTTTATTCTTATGTCAATCCGTCTGAAAAATTGTAAGACATTTTAGAAATATAAACTGGCCAACTATGTAGCTTTTGAAAGATTTTTTAACTTAACGCAGAATAATTTGATAAATAATTTCTTGGCAAAGCTAAACTTTGTTATAGGGCTTCATTTATACGACCTTGACATTTTCTTAAAAGTTCTCTAAATTTCTAGTAAAGTACAACAATTTAAAGGAGTGAGAGGAGCTGAAGAGCAATTTTATCCAATTTACCGGAAAACTTTAGGTTTTTGTTAAGAGTGGGGGTACATTTCTTTATAAAGTGGAAAGATTTTTAGAAGAACGGAAAATAGCAGTTTTGCAAGAAAATATAGTTATTCCTCGAAGAACTGCCCACAATTGCCCAAGGAGCTCTAGTGATTTAACATAACGTGAACGTTTAGGTTTAAGTTAATGATTCAAAATCGATTCAATAGACCTTTAAGATGGAATCCGTGAAAACGTCAAAGACATATTAAATCTCTTATTGGAAAATCCTGTTCATATGTTTTTTTGAAGTGATTTCAATAACCTTTAAAACTAGCCTTAACTTAACATTTCACAGTTCCTGGTAATGCTCGTAGTGTAGCAAAAATAAATTACTTTTCATTTCACTTATAGGCTCCATTCAGATTCAAATGTCAAATTATCAGACACACTGCGAAGCAATTTTCAATTCCATCAACTCATGATTGCCTCGAGCTGGAATCTGGAATCTGCTCATTCATTCTTCAATAACTTTAATCAATCTTTCTTGCACACACAAAGGCAAGCCTATAACAAAATAACCTCACGTTTCATTAAATTTATGTTCTTAGAACATTGACAAAATTTATTTTAAAAAAATATAAAAAATAAATTAATATACTACAGGAGGCTCAACACTCGAATCCAATCGAATCCAATCCAATCATGGAATGGTGTGAACTAATCGCCTATTTATCACCCAAGACAAATCATTGTTAGAAATTTTAACAACTCCTATATGGTAATGGTTATGGTAAGTGTGCAATAAAACTTTTGATACCACTCCTTTATTTCAGTATATCGAATCGATTATAATATTGTTGTGTAGCTAATATAAAATCCCGCATTCACAAAAGTGCATATATTAATAAGAGATATTTATTAGATAGGTATTTATTTTTATTTTGTCTAAGAGCATAGATATTGAGATAAACAAACAAATTTCCATTTAGCTTAACAAGTGTTTAGAGCCAAGTTGCTTTTAAAGGTAAATGGTGTTGCATTTGAAGTTTAACAAAATTTATTGAAACAAATATAGAAATAAACGTCATGTAAGCGGCGGCGGCGGCGGCAACGGGCGTCAAGTTGAGTTGAAAATATTGACAAATTTGTTGTGTGTTTTGTTTTCATAAATTCATTTCATTTTCGTTTGCCATTTGACTTGCAATTGCTGGGTTTTTGATCTTTGCCAAGGTCTAAGCTCAGTACAACTTGGGGTGTGTAATAATATGTAAATTGTAACGTTATGTGTTTTTTTAACTGACTCTGAACGGCTGACGAGACGGCTTTAAGTGTTGTCAGTTTATTTGTCATATTTAATTCAAAAGATGACGTTAGATTTATATTTTGTACTTGTTCACGAGCAAGACTGTAAACAAGCTCGACCCTTAATGTAGATTGATGCAAATTGTTGTTTGGGGTTTTAACTTTGGATTAAAAATTATAACCAATTTGACAGTGACATTCATACTACACTTCATCATGAGCTGTGTTTTTTTGGGATTCCATACATAGCAGAGTTAGAAATTGCCATAAAACGATCCGCAGTAGTCCGAGTTCTACATTTGAAAGTTGATGCAATTCAACAATTGTAAGAATAATTTAAAACAAAATTGTAAAAATTTTAGTGAAATTCATACCAGAACTAATTTAAACTTTATAAAATGGACAATTTTAAAAATAATATGTTAATAAAAAATATTAAGTTTAATTCATTTTTAATTTGTTTTTGTGTCTTCCATTTTGCAAATTGAATCCGATAGCAATAAGAACTTTGGGAAAGGGGTTTGTTCGTAGATTATGGTCTAACTATGTGAAGATTTTCACGTGCTGGAGCTACGAGTATATTTGTTGACCCTAACTTTTTTCAAAATATTAAACAAATATTACAGGTTATATCTGTGTCCGTATGATTAAACAACTTAATTAAGAAAACTATATTTTTATTAAGTTTTAAAATTCGTTTTAAAAAAGAGAGGACGCACAGAGAACTAAAAGATCAATTTTATGCTCAACGACGTTGAAAACCAGAATAAGAAGTCAGCTTTAAATTTTCTCAATGTTATCTTACTTTTTTAAGACTTGCCAATATACATTTTGAAAGGTATCGTGCTATAATTGATACAGTAGGCACAAAATTTCGTAAGATTATACAAAATTAAAAACTTGTATTTACTCATTGGCAAAACTTATAAGGTATTAACTTTAGCAAACACTAATTCAAATAAATTGAAAACAAATTCTTTTGAAATTTTAGATATTGATCTTGAATTTTTAAATGACGTCATAATGTTTAGTATGTTGGATACTACTTTACGAACACATCCATCGATCCTCGATGAGGTATCAAATGTACCAACAACTAAATAAAAAAAAATAAATTGGGTGGCGCAACAGTCCGTTGAGAAATAGGGCCTAGTGACTTACAACGCTCAACCATTCCTGTGTGCGAGTACTATTTTCAGGGATGGAGGGGACCTACAGTTTTAAGCCGAATCCGTACGGCTAATTTGAGAAAGCACTTTTCATGACAAGAATTACTCTTGGAGAATTTGTCAATTCCTCGCAAGAAACAGTACCCGTGAAAAAACTTTAGATGGAATAGGCAGGGATCGAACCCAAGACCTCTGGCATGACAGTCCAACGCACTACACCAACAACTAAATATGAACAACACCAAAAACTAAATATGAAAAAAAATCGAAATCAATTTCCGAGTTTTTTTTTTTTTAACTTTTTTAATATTAAAAAAAAATATCGAAAATTGATTTCGATTCTGGAATTATCCACATCAGGGATTCACTTTACCTTTTATCTGCAGTGATTCTACTGCTGATGTTGTGTTTGTTGTTCATATGGATTTCTACTGTACTACCGATCGCTTTTCCAAAAAATCACTCCTTGTTTTTTTAAGTTTGTCCATCGAATCAAAATTGTTTCATTTCTGCCCAAAACCTAATGAAGCTCAGTTAGTTTCCATAAGAACTTTTATATTTCCGTGTTAATTTGTAAAGAGCTTTTGTCACCATCCTCATTTTGAAATAAGTCTGTCTGCTTTCAGTTATGAAATCTTAACACTGTAATTTCGTTTATTATCTCACTTTTTCATGTTTTGTTATTCTTTTTTTAGAGCAACATGCAAATATTAAAGAAAATAAAAAGAAAAACACAATCGTGCCACTATCGATCGTGTTTTCCGTAGAATTTCCCAGCCATAAGCTCCATCAAGCTACACTGTCTTATTATAATACTTATTGTTTATTTACCAAATAAAATTGTTATTAAGCTTCAGACAATGACGTTAAATGTAGATCAATGTTTGCCTGATCAAACAGTAGACTTTGTTGTATTATTCCACCTTAGAGGATTTCAACGACCGACCGCGACGACTACGGTCGATAATGAAGAGGATGATGGGGAGGGGTTCAAAGGCAGCTTTGACGCTAAATAACCACGCCAAACTGACGACGACAATACTTATTGCACACAGCATCCAAAGTCACGTTTTCCGAGTTGTCTTCCAGCAGCAAGCATCCAGCACCCAATACCAACAAAAATTTGGTGCACTATAAACAGAAGAATAATAGTTTTTGTGTTTTTGGGGGATTTGAAAAGACTGCTTCGACTTGGGGCCATAGGCGTTCTAGTGTCGATCGTCAACGATTTACTTAAAATGTAAACAAAGGGGAGAAATGGCGAAAAATTTCACCACTTCTCCTCTCCCATGGGAGTATTAATTAAGGCTGACTCAGACTCAAATTCAAACTACGAGCATTAGATCCAAGCGCAATGAGAGCGTTTAGCTTACGAGCTATATAGAGCTATAGAGCTAAAGCGAATCATGCTGAAAGCTTAGGGCTAACTTAAGTTTTTTCCATCAGCAGCCCAGTTACGGCATCGGCATTCAGCACTGCACCGAAATAATGAAGCAACAGTACAGCAAAGCAACAACAATCACAAAAGAAAGTTCTTGGTGAGAAAATTGGTAATAAACGTAGGATGTGATCAAAATCACGACTGCTCGTCTGTTCATTTGTTGTTGTTGCTTTGAATTGCATTGATTCAAAGTGATGTGATGGCTAAGAAGAAAAAAGGAAGAATTTTGTTTTGCTTTTAGGCATGATTTAAAAGGATTGAGATGTTTCGAAATTGGTTGCTTCATAATTATGCTTTTATTTTGAGCATGGAAAAAGCTCAAAGCTAAAAGAATTCCAAACTTGGTCAAATTAATTTGAACTTTCGTCGCCTCCGTCGCCGCGTCGCTGCCACCGTTCGTGATCATTAGCCGTGTTTTTTTGGTATTCCATATATAGTACAGTGAGAAATTGACAAAAAAACGATCCGCAGTAGTCCGGTTTTTATATTTGAAAGTTGATACAATTGAATATTTGCCAGAATAATTTATCAAAAAATTGCAAAAAAAAAAAATAGCGAAATTCAGACCAGGGGTGAAATCGTGTAAGCTGTTTTTTGATAGTTGACTATCAAAATCAAGAAAATACTTCTGTGTAATGTGATAGTCGATTTCAAAGTTTTAACCAAACAATTTGACATAAAATAAAAACTTCAAGAAGGGGGTTTGTTCGTAGACTACTACATTAACATGTGGTGTTGAAGTGAGCTTGAAGCTCGCCTAAATTCTTTATATACCTGAATCGAGTTGAAATGAGCTTGATTCGCCTCGATTCCGGTCAAAGATCGGAAATTTGTGAAGAAAAACCTGTGTGGAGGAGTTGGTTTTACAGATAATGCGTTATGGTCTATTTATTTGCATGTTTGTGTACAAAAATATAGTTTTGTTTTGATCAAATTAAAAAAAATGGACATGGAGTAGGTAGCATATTCTTATATGGTGCTGAACTAATCAGTTCTTCATTGTTTGACACGAATCAAACTATCTCACTTCCACTTCACACATCGAAAACATCGAAACACCATTTGCATTTTAGAAAGTGCTGTCAAACTTAATCATTTTTAAATCTTCTTGTGCGGTGGAAACACCATAAAGATTTATTTAATCTAAACTGATATAAACCTTTGGTGGAAACATAGCAAAACATAAATATCTTTTCTATAGTTTTCTCTTGCAAAATAAGCCCAGTTAGTCCATTTTCACTAACAAAACTAAATGATATCAACAGTAATAGATTGATTTTATCCCCCAATGGAAAACACACATGATTCCAAATGCACAACTACTCAACGAACACAGCCATCGAAATACAAATGCAATATCAATCGTACCAACATTTGAGAACGAAATCACATAAGATCCATTCGAGATTCGTATAAATGTCAAAAACCCATCCCTAGTAAGATTCTACTCTAACTTTTATCGCTAGTATTCATATTATGGATATTGTTTTTGTTATTCGTGTAAAGTCCTACTATACTATGGATAGATTTTCCAACAAAACACGGGTAGTGTCTCTAATAGGAATGTTTTCTTGGAAAAGTCATCCGTAGTACAGTAAAAATGTACATTAATAACAAATACAACATCCGCAGTAGAATCACTGTAGATAAAGGTAAAGTGAAACCTTTTTGCGAAAAGTGATTTTACTATTATTCGAGTATCAAAATTAATTTTCGAGTTAGAAGTTGGTGCGTCTAAAACCTCTCGAGGTATGTTCGTAGTATAGTGTCCAACATACAAAAACAAAAAACAACAAGTAATAAACTTTTTCGGCCAGAGTTAAAAAAATACAACTCTCCAAAATTCACCTCAGCATCATTTGTAGACAAAATAACTAAAACGCGATATTCCTATTACTACTTCAAACACGATCACCTCAGATCAGCATTTTAATTTGTAAACATTTTCAAGCGATACAACAGCAATTTCTTGAAATTAATGCACATTAATCTTTATAGTGTTTATATTTTTATCTTCCCGATTCACCAAAGCTGTAATTAAATCGCTGGAAGGTACAATTAAGCGATATCATTTGGTTACAAAAAAAAAACACAAATTAAGACATCTAAGCTACAAATCAAGTAATCATGATGGCATAGGCATCATAAAGTTAATTTAAGGATATTAGCATCAAGACAATTGGCAGTTGTGAAATTTATTGTCCCAGGATAATCCTGTTAATAGTTCAGCTTCTGGCCTTAACTCTTAACAAACTTACAACTCATGCACAAGCACAGGCACACGTTTGCTGATGTTTAATGACATTAATTGTGTGAATTTATGCATTCGTTTTCAAGATCTGTGGTTATGGGGTTTTCTTTGAATATAACATATAGGATAGACGCGGTATGATGGCAGCATAGGCATTATCGTTATAGTATAATTAAATTCTCCAGACAGAGGGAGCCACGGCACGCTTGCAATTAATCAGTTTAAAATTGTCATTAATATAAAACTCAAAGAGTTGTGCAACAAGCCAACACAACAAGCTGAAGTAGTGAAGCTGACTAAAGGAGCATAATCTGTCTGGAAATTGCAAAGATGTTTGACAAATTCATGCCTTAGATATTGGCGCCATTTTATTAATATATGATGAGGATGACTGGAAAAAAAAGAGTTAATTGGTTTGTTTAAAAGAAAAATTAAATGTGGCACAACGGCATTCGGAAGATTGAGAGATAAAATTAAACCAGGAATTGGAAATGGAATATTTTCTTCTAGATTGAAAGAAAATTATTTTACATGTATCATATATTAATGTTTTTAATTTTATTGTAACGAACTGTTTTATTAAATTTTGTATTTTGTCAAATGACTCGCACACAGGAATAGTTGAGAGTTGTAAGTCACTAGGCCCTGGTTCTCTACGGACTGCGCTTTGCGAACGTTATCCTATCGGTACAGTTCCAAAACCATTTTTTCAAACAGTAGTGGCTAGCGTCGAATGTTGGCTTTTAAATGATCAATCGTTGCTGGTTTATCAGAATAGATCAAACATTTGGCGTTCCCTAACAAAAAGTAGTCAAAAGGTTGCCTATGACGGGAAATAGGTGATCAATTTGCATTTCTTGAGATTATTCGGTCACCGATCTTTTGGATCAAGAAAATGTAATGGTTTAACGAATGTTGCGCCGTCTTGTTTTAACCAATTTCTCAATGATTTTCAATGACATAAGGATAAAAAAAAAACAAGAATAATTTGCTATTTGCGGTAAAAAACAGGTTAATGACGCATTGACGCATAGGGCATGTAAAGCCAGTAAGCCAGTAATTAGCCTAGTCGCTGATGATGATTTGACGATGAAAATATTTCAAACAGATCGTGAACTTTGGAAATAAATGTCCACGATCTAAAAACATTGTTTTGGTTTGAGTTTTTTAAAAGCAATTTTCCAAAGTATAAGGCAATTCATTATTCAGTTTGATGGTATAAATTTGGACTTTCCCAATAAGTGTGAAAAATAATATCATTTAAATGGGCACTTCGGCTCAAGACTCGCAGCATGCGATTTGTTTTTAGCTAGTTTCTAACAACTTTTTCTCACAGGTTTTAATAATTCTGGGGTTATTCATGTGAACAAGGTCTTTATCGTAAATTTACAGTTAACGGTGTCAAATTACATGAACTTTGACCAAAACGTGAAAGGACTAGGAAACTTTTCAAGCAATAAAGCAATAAATAGTCGTGTTGTAGGGTTTGAATCGCTTGGAACATCGGGTTTCGTATTGAATCCCTAAAAAAAGAATCCACACGGGATAATATCCCCAAACAAATTTAATCCATTTTGATAATATCCCCAGAGACGTAAGACAAATGGACAAAATCCCCAAACCCCAACTAAATAATTTATTTTGCCAAAATCCCCACGAAATCTACAAGTCCCCAGTATCCGTGCATATCTTCATTTATGCATGCAGTTTTTAGAAAAACTCTCATGAAATTCTCTTATTGTGATATTAATAAATGATATCTAATGATAAACAGTTTCCAAACAAAAACTCACTATAAAGGCATGCACTTCTCAATCTGACTTTAGTATTCATGGAGAATCATTGTATTCATAGTGCTTGCGCGCGCGATTTAATCGCATGATTCACTACTTGAACATAATTGTTTTGGGGATATTCACTTGGGGATTTTCGCTCTGGGTATTTTCTCTTTGGGAATTTTGCTGCTGGGGATTTCGTTTTGGGGATTATGGATTTGGGGATTTTCCTTTGGGGATTATATCTTGGTGGAAATTATCACCAACCCTGCATCCACTCTCTTCAAATTTTACCAATTGCTTGCGGAGTCGGCCAATAATAATGACCAAACTCATTACGGAAAGTGGCTACGTTGGAATCAACACTTTTTAATAAGTTTTAGTAATTTTAACGCGTTGTTAGCGATCCATTATCATTGATGGCAAACAATTTACATTCTGACAATTCAAATGACAGCTGAGTTTGACAGATGTCAAACGGAGAATTTTATATTAGTATTTTTAAAACATGACTATTGACATGACATTTAAATGAATTTTACTTTAAAGTTTTTTAAATTCAACATCACTGAAATGTTTGCAACTTAAAAGGGTGAAATTTCAATTGTAAATTCACTAAACCTTTGTTTCAAAATCAACTTGATGAGCTTGTAAAGTGTTGCAATTATGTTTTGTTTTAAATATATCACTTACCATTTCATCAAGACTCTTCAAGTCGTTTGTAACAATTTGAGGTTGCGGCCCATACATAAGCGTTGGTCCTTCATCATTGTCTTCTTCATCTTCTGAATCTGTATCGAACATTTCTGTTTCTGTTGCCATATTAATTTTATCACATTCTGTATTATCTGTTTGTGTTCCACATCCAATTCCATTAGCTTTATTATCAGCTGCAATTTCACGATCAATTTGTCGTTCCATTTGGACTAACATTGGTGCGAGCATTCCTATATTTTTAAATTTGTTTAGTTAAAATTTAAATTAAATGAAAAATTTCTTAATATGTATTACCAAATTTTGCTCCACGTCGAGCAACCTCCAAAAGGCATAGTATCACATGTTTTTCGTTTTTCCTCATAATAAGGTCGTCAGTTTCGAATAATAGGCACTCGAATATTTTAAGGCTTTTTCTGCAAAAATTAAAAAGAGATATTTATTAAAAACCGGTAACCCCTTTAAAAAATGCTTTTGTGAAGAGATAATGGCTGTTAACACAATTTCATAACTTTATGCAAATTTTTAGGATTAAATATTTAACATAAAAAACAACATATTGTTATGATAAAACACAAAGAGCTACCTAACTTAATGCAAAAATGATGTGTTTAATACATGACTAATAAATTTAAAGTTTGATATATTTACGATTGTCATAGGGCTAAGTTGACAGTTGACCATTTTTATAAAGTATTGGTCAGAGGACTATTTAAATTAATTATTTATTATTAATATGATCTTATAAAATTGTTGTACTTATGAATAACTTGTACTTATGAATAAATTTAGTTGATTAATTTGTCTTGAGTCACTATAGGATTAGATTATAGACTAACGAGACATGTTTGTTGTCATTTTAACTTGATATCGTTTGAGAACATGTAGTTCAAGACACGAAATTGACATATCGTTAAATCACAGGTACATAGGCACATACTTGAAAAACAGGTTGTCGAAGGAGTGTTGCAATCAAAGTCAATCTACCGATTAGCTATACCCTAGGTACTACTAAATCTTAGTCTGAATATTTAATTGAAAAAGATAGAATATAAAGATTAAAACAAATATACTCCAGGAAGCGTTGTCATTGTCATTTAAACTTTATAGGGTGATTCAGTAATGCATATGAACAAACTGCCACTGCGTTTTGTTACTACAATGAAAAAAAAAAAACAGAATTTATTAAAATATAAAAGAAGTTCTTGATAAATGAACTTGACCTGTTGTCTTAAAATAGTGCAAAAGTCTCAAGCTGATCATGAACAGAAATATACAGTTCTCTTCCGATATCCGGTTCTATCAAATCGTGAGGTTGATTTTTTCAATGTTTTATTCTTAGAATGCAAATATTTATTGCTTTTATATAGGATTATTCAATAAGAGATTAATTTAAAATTATTTTTTTTTAGTTTTCAGAGACACAATCTTCTGTACAATCTTAATTATACAGAAGAAGATATGTCTTTAACAAGATATAAACCGAATACAGCCTCGATAACCATTCATGTTTAAGGTCTTAAATCGATTGTGAAGCATTGACATAGACCTTATATTTGACGTGGTTCCAAAGAAAACTGTCTGAGGCTGTTGAATCATAAGATGTTGTGGTCACCTCTTCGAGAAATAACGCAGTTAAAACATTTTTCTTGCATAATTCCGATTGCTTCGTTGCATATGCAAAACATATAGCCTGCCGATGTCTTATTGGAAATAAACGCCTCATTACTGAAGATGAAGGGTTGGATAGGAGTTGTCGGTGTACATTGATTTTGAATTCATGAACATTGCTATGATGACAGGGAAAGATAGAGCGTGGCAAGGCGTTCCACATTCGCGTAGTACGGCTAAAAAATGAATCTCTGTACTTCATAGTACGGCCGAAGTTGGGCTCAAGGGAAAACTGATGGGCATTCCCAGGAGCGCGGGTATTACGGTTAAATTATTCAAGGGGAGGAATGCAAGTGGCTATTTCACTAGAGCAAAGTCCGTTAACATAACGGTAAAAAAGGGTAAGACAAGAAACTTTACGACGATGTTCGAGTGACGTAATCGTGTTGATGATGATGATGTTAATGTCACCAATCATTTTAAAAGCTCTTTTTTGACCACCAGCCCAGAGATGAAAGTTATATTTAAGTTTCGGACGTATGTATATATAGGTTTTGTAGATTGTAGCCAGATCAGAAGGAGACAAATTTCTTGCATCTTCTCAAAAAACCTAAACATCTTGCGGCATTTTTGGCGACATCGCGTATGTGATCGCTCCACAAAAGGTGGTTGCTGATGCACATTCCGAGGATGTCAAGAATTTCAGTTTCGTTGATGCAAATGCCACTCATAGCTAGTGGCAAAGAGGGTACATCTCGCTTTAACGATACAAGACAGCATTGAGTTTTCGAAGCATTAAATTCCACACGGTTTTTTATTCCCCATTGTACAAGGCTGTGTAGATCGGAATTTAATGACCTTATCATATTTTGCCGCTGCAGTTCCTCATCCGAAGAGGAGGGTTGTGAGTTTGGAAACGAATATGAAAAGCTAAGAGTGCTATCGTCAGCGAAACAATGTATTGGATTAGAAGTAGTAGACAGGAGATCATTTATAAAAATGCCACTTGAATAAAAATTGCATGACCAAAGCTGAAAATAAAAATGACCAATCGTACTAAAAAAGGACCACAATAATTTGTGTCCGCAATGGCTTTTAACCTCCCATAGAAAGTTATTGTAATCGGTCCGATTTCTAGAATTGAAAATTTTGACATTTCTCGACGTTTCAAAGTTCCTAGAGTCTAAATAAAAGATTTTTAGAGAGTAGTACCCGTAGCGTGATGGTTAGTGCGTTGGACTGTCATGCAAGGGGTCTTGGGTTCAATCCCTGCCTGTGCCACCTAACTTTTTTTCACGGGTACTGCCTCTTGCGAGGAATTGACAAATCCTCCAAGAGTAATTCTTGTCATGAAAAGTGCTTTCTCAAATTAGCCGTTCGGATTCGGCATATAAACTGTAGGTCCCTTCCATCTCTGACAACATCACTCGCACACAGGAATGGTTGAGAGTTGTAAGTCACTAGGCCCTGGTTCTTCATGGACTGTTGCGCCACCTAATTTATTTTTTTTTTTGATGCACATTCCGAGGATGTCAAGAATTTCAGTTTCGTTGATGCAAATGCCACTCATAGCTAGTGGCAAAGAGGGTACATCTCGCTTTAACGATACAAGACAGCATTGAGTTTTCGAAGCATTAAATTCCACACGGTTTTTTATTCCCCATTGTACAAGGCTGTGTAGATCGGAATTTAATGACCTTATCATATTTTGCCGCTGCAGTTCCTCATCCGAAGAGGAGGGTTGTGAGTTTGGAAACGAATATGAAAAGCTAAGAGTGCTATCGTCAGCGAAACAATGTATTGGATTAGAAGTAGTAGACAGGAGATCATTTATAAAAATGCCACTTGAATAAAAATTGCATGACCAAAGCTGAAAATAAAAATGACCAATCGTACTAAAAAAGGACCACAATAATTTGTGTCCGCAATGGCTTTTAACCTCCCATAGAAAGTTATTGTAATCGGTCCGATTTCTAGAATTGAAAATTTTGACATTTCTCGACGTTTCAAAGTTCCTAGAGTCTAAATAAAAGATTTTTAGAGAGATGTCTGTGCGTGCGTGTGTACGTACGTTCGGGAAGAATAACGTTTTTGATATCTGGTAAAATTTTGAGAAAATCGAATTGACATTTTTTTACAAAAAATAAAAACCTTAAAAAACAATAGTAAAACTTGGTAAACATTTACTTTCGACTCAAGTATCTCAAAAAAAATATTGGCTTTAAGCTAATTTTATCTCACAGAAAATACTGTTTCCGACATTCCGTAAATTGTGCATAAAAAACCAACAGTCAGTTTATTTCATAAAAAATTAAAACCTACAAAAAATAGTACGCAAATGCTACGAAAATTTGGTAAAAATTGGTTTTCGACTAAAAATCTCGTTAACAAAAACAGATATTGAAATCAAACTATTTCATCATACTCAAAATATTGTTGGTAATTTTAATTTTTTTCTTAGAATAATTCAACTAACAACTAGCAAATCACGAAAGCCTACAAACCTTTTAAGCAAGACAAATCGGCAGACGGGATGTGAAGTTATCAGTGTGGGACGCACCCCAGCCTCATTTTTTTTTTCAGATCACAATATGTTAACATTATGTCAGGAGATCGAATAAGTCAGGAGATCGAATACTATCGCTAAATAAAATTCATATAAAATTAATTCAAAAAAATTTTTTTGCAGACCAAACGCTATAGTTATTTTTAACATCTTGACGTTCTTTGGCCAGCATTACATTATTAATGGTACCCAAATTAAGTCTGTCTTTCGTTTTTATCAAAGTTAATTCAAAAAAAATCCCCTGAGCAGCAACTGAGCTGTGAGAAGGTAACATCAAGTTATAAACGAACTTACTTAAATTTTGAAAACAATATTCATTTTAAGCGTTTTTATGATAATTGAATTTTTCCCCCAAAAAAGGTAGGATGTACATATTTTATTTTTGAGATTATAAAAGGAATAGAGTCGAGATATTTTATTCAATTTCTTAAAAAAGGGACCAAATGGAATAAAAAATGACCATGCGACCAAGTGAGAAAATAATGACCAAATTTGGTCGTAAAAGACCAAACTGGCAACCGTGCTTGAACCCACCCAATACTACTTGGACGGTTCGAAAGAAAATTTCTAATCCAACGAAGAAGAGATTCGTCAATACCAAAAGCACGAATTTTCGATAAGAGCTTCAAGCTTCATCACTGCCAAAAAGATTCTTCACGACGATGACCCTAAAGTGCTTTTGTTTATGGGAACTGTGACTGCAAAATGTTTACCATTTTTTAATGAATTTTAACAATTTCTTTGAGCTGATGAAAAGTATGCCATTCCATTTTAACTAATGGTGAATTATTAACTTGTCAAATATCAAAAATTGACACTGGGAAATATTTATCATTATAACACTTTCGTAATTCTCTGGATATCAGACTATAATTTACTGTAGTGAATCTTCTTTCAGAATAGAGCTTGATAGACGCACAAATAAACCAAGAACAAGAATTGTGTGAAACTACCTGTGTTAAACTACCTTTTCAGAAAAGAAACGGCAAAAGTGCCTTAATTCAGCAAACCTTGAGCTTTTTTTTAGTTTTGTTTTTATGAGCTGACTCGAATAAGTTCTTATTTGAGAGTAGATATAAGCTGTAATATTTGTTTGTTTTATTGCAAAAAGTTAGTGTCAACAAATACAGCGCCATCTATTGCACGCGAATATCTACGCATAGTTATACTAAATCTACGAACGAACCCATTTCCTTCAGTGCTTAAGCTTATTTCTTTCAGCTTCGGACTAATGCGGATCGTTTTTTCATAAATTTCTCACTGTACTATATCTGTGCTCATTAAGTAGGGCCTCTTAAGTCGACTTAAGTGGTAATAGCTATTTTCCCTTTTTGTATATACTTATGTATATATTCTGCTCACAAACAATTTTTCTTTTTTATCCTCGTTGATAATTTTCTTAAAACAAGAAAGTTATGACCTTTTGTAAAATAGCTTAAGTTTAATTCGTAGGGTTTTGCAAAAGGTAAAACAACTTAACTAGAGGACGATTCATCTTATGTATGTATCAATTTATTTTATTTAGCAGATAAGAGGCAGAAATGATTTTGGTAAAATAACTTAAGTTGTTTTTATGTTCGAAAAAAGTAAAATCGCATATGTCAACTTAAGATATTTTACCACAAAACTTAAGATGTTTTACCACATTTGGTAAATTAAAAAAAAAAAAACAATACAAACAAAAACACAATCAAAAAACCAAAGAACATCTTAGAATACTTAGTAAATGAAAAACTGTAAAAGTTGTTTAAGTAAAAGCACGTAAGTCAAAAAAACATAAATACATGTATTAAATACTCCACTTATCAAAATTGAATTTTACTAAATATTTAAATAATTGTAAATTACTGGAAACGGTATCCTCATATCCTTCGTAATTTATTTTTTAAACAAAGATTCCACTTTCTGAAAAACTTTAATAATAGACTTAAGAGCTTTTACCTTTTGAAAACATAAATGGAATCCCAAAAAATCATGGCTACTATATATGTATGTATGTATACAATGTACAGACTTTCGAGCTTTTGAGATTTAATGATGAGCATTTAAAGATCTTTGAACATAGTTTAAAAACTCATGTTTGCTTAAAGAGATTTTGTATCGACGTTGAACAGTAAATATTAATTTTTATTATTTACCAATCTGTGATTTTCTGAATTTTCATTTCAAAACACTTCTTTTCGTGTACTCAGAACCAAGAAGCTATTAATTTTCAAGATTTATGAATCACCCTTTTAATTCTATATATGTATAATATATTTGCCCCTTTGTTTAATACCTTAACTGAATAAAATTTGTTATTTATCACAATGAATATTAAAATATGCGTATCAAATAGATATTATATGCAAGCAGCAATGCATGCAGCAGAAGGCGCCTCCTTACTTATTGTCAACCATACACAAATTTATAATTGATATACAAGTGGCGCATCTTAAGCTAATTTATTCGTCGCATTCACAATTAAAAAATGCATACCGGACGTCGTTCTATATATAAAAGAAAAATATGTAGACAATGTAGATTTATATATTCAACAACAACAACAATAACAACAATTTGTCACAGAAGCAGTAGCTGCAGTAGCAGCAGCAGCCTACTAAACTAATTGCGTATGCAAATGTACATCTTATAGGTTGTTTTGTATCTCTTAGGTTTTTTCCAAGAAACACAAGTTGGTATGTACTGTACACTTGGTAAATTTGCATATTTAGTAATGCCCCTCAGTACAGCCTTTTCACAATAAATTAGGGACACATAAAAAGTCTACTATGGTTGAATACAGAATTCCCTATAAATTGGACCAACATCTTGGTTCGTATAATTTCTTAGCTTCCACCAGATTGACCTGTGACTGTGACTGTGACTAATCAAGCAAATCAAATGCTGGCCTACTTTCTTTCGATTTCAATCATTCTCCTCATAAATGACAAATTAATTTACCCAAGTATAGTTTCTATAAATTTAAAGAAAACTTTATTCAGTTTGAACTCACCTGCACCACGTAATGAAATTGGACACATTATCACGAGAGAAGAACGTGCCACTCTTTGCTGCTGGCAGATAGTGGACATTGCCCATGGCTAGAATTGGACCTGCCGATCCGGAAGTCATGGAGCGTGTCATCGATTTGTTACGGGCTTGTCGTCTGGCTAAATAGTCCTCGGCAGCCTGGCGGACATTGTTGGCGTGCTAGAATAATAAAATATAAATGAAGTTAGTTCAAAAATGTTCAAGGCATTTTTCAAAAATAGTTTAAAAAAGGACATACAGAACAATTTTGGTTGAAGCCGATAGAATGAAGGAATTTCGGGATAAACTTGTTCGTGTTTTTCTTTTCAAAAATCTCGATTTCGATTTTTTTTAGAATTTACATATTTTTACTCCCAGTTAGTGTTTTTTTCAGTGCTTCAAATGTTTTCTTTTCCCAAATGTTAAAAGGGAAATAGAACGGAATTTGTGCACTGCGGCGCGGTTTGGCGGCGGCGGTGGTGGAGTTATTTTTAGGACACTTCGTCTTGTTTACTGAATATTTCAGTGTCTTTTAAACCAGTTCAACAAACTTGAGGTATCGGAAAAGATTCTTTGTTTGACGTTGTAAGTGGGACACAGAAGGATTTATTACGGGTTGGACTTTTAAAGCAATATCATTTTTCTTTTGGTTTTTCAAAATAAAAAGTGGCGCCAGAGTTACAATTCATTCTTTTAAACTAAGAATTTTTTTTTCAAATTAATGTCAACGTTGTCAACGCGTTTTTTCTTCCATATAATATATAGTTTTTAGTTAAAAAATGGAAACTTGAAAAATTGATTTGACGCAGAACAGAACAGAACCTTACTTTATTAGCTGTTATAATTAACACAATGTTTTGATTTACTACAAGTGACTCGTGTTTTCTTATCCCAATTCTTAATGTAGTCAAAAATTATTAAAGTCTTATGTACATATAATAAACGACATTTGACAACTTCACACGAGTTTGACAAAGCCATTTCACTAAATTGTAAGTTGACACGATTGTAAGACATTTAGGACAGTTTATTCAATGACAGAAGAAGAGACAGAGCAAATGAACACACACGTGTAGTAAAATTTGACATTTAAACAAACAGAACAATTTGACAGCTGACAGTTTGGGATAAGAAAACATGGAGCATTAAAAGTATGGTAAAAAAGTTGATTTAACTTCGTCAAATGTAAAGACAGGTCGTAGTTTTACGCAGTGTAAAATAATAAAAGGACACACAGTATAATGCGACATTTTTTTTTAATGTTAAGATATCAAAACCGTTACCCAGCACCATTTAGAAAGAATTGCAGGTTTACGTTTAAAGGCCTGGTTAAACAGAAACCAGTCCAGTGGGACGGGAAACAATTTTGCTCGTCGCGTTCCTTAGGTTAGGTTAGATTAGGTTAAAGTGGCTGTCCAAGATGGAAACGGACACACTTAGGCCAGTTTAAGGGCCCATTGTGATACCACATGCATCTTGAGGCTTCCTCCTAAGCTCAATGGAACCAGTTTGAGTCCCTTACGAAACGTGAGAGGCTGATTATGCTGATATGATTTAGATCGTTTAAATCGTTAAAGAAGAATTCTTCTATGTAATTCTTACGTTTTCGAGCCAGAGCTATAGAATTGTACTTTGTTGTTCAAACAGAACACTATAAAGGCCAGCGATTAAAAATAGAATGCGTCGGTCAAATTAGAGTTGCAGATTTTACCAAAGAACGCGGCGGTCAAACGTCAAATTAAAAAGAAAGAAAACCAAACAAATTTATTTTTTGAATGTCAATTAAAACTCATGGATAATTCTTGTTAGGGAAATCAAGCGGCGCATTCTCACCTTGCCGCCGGACCGCTTTCTATTTAACCAGGTCTTATAGTAAAATATAATCAATACTGCACTGACACTGACGTTTGACGTTTAGATCATTGCAAAAGTACCGCTTTTTGTAAAATAGAAAATTATCCTTAAATTAATTAATAGGTCTCATTTTTATGAAAATTTCCATGACCAATTCGTACAATTCCATCTTTAAGGTCAATTGTAAATTATTGGCATATGCTTTATTTTTATGTGGTTGAAAAAAGAAGTCTAAAGGTATTAAATAATAATATCTTGGTGAAAAATGTTGATAACCCCTTAGAGATATAAAGCGATTAGCAGAAAAACTGTGACATACTTTTCAAATGTCAAAATATAACGGTTTCAAAAGTGACACTGTCCAAATAGCAAGTCATAAGCATTTTCTATTTCAAGAATGTTTCTTGAAAGGAAGAAAAAGGTGAAAATGTTGCAGTATGTTTGTAAGAGTCTACTCTTATTGCTACAGAAACGTCATATTCCTTTGGAAAATGACTGTGCTAATTTAAATGTGACAGCTGTAACTTGTGAGTACAACCTTACGCATACCATCTATGTCATTTATCAAAAATAACCTTAGCCGTTTCCATTCCAGACACAATTTTCGTGATGAGCATATAAGAACTAGACGGATGAAGACTTCCAAATTTAACAGTGCTCAAATAAATTAGTAACAACTTCATGACAGTAAAGGCTAATTAGGGGATTATTCCGTATACAACAATTGAGAAATTGGTTGAAAGTATTTCAAAAAAATGCAAGTGTAATTTAACATTAGAAACTAAGAATCAAATATTTATGTATCTGAAATACAAAATAACAAAGAACTATACTTAAACTTTATTGAGACTTTTTACTTAAAAACTGCAGAAGTGAAAAATTTGAGTTTTAAAAATCTTTTTGGACAACTTATTTATTTAGCATCGTTTTCTCTTTTTAATTTATTTATTTATTTTAATTTATTCAAATGAAATAAAATCATGCATTTTTGGTTTAGCAAAAGAACATGCATGATTGTCACTGTACATTCATATTTAAAACAGCAATAATTGCACATCAAATATTTAGGTTACCTCTCTTCTGCTTTTCGTCTTTGCGTGCTTAAAATCTAAGCCAAAAATGATTGATAGAGCGTTCAGTGAATTTTCTATAGCTTACCCGTGTAAAAGTGGGCTAATAGAACGTTTGTGTCGTCGTTGCGGGGCGTAAATTGTGAATTAAAAATGTACATTTGGGCGCCACAGCTAACGCACCTCCGCTCGCAACGTAACGTGCGACAACAAGGCTACACGTTGCGATGTCTGCGCGATATCAAAATAACAACCTAGCAATGTCACTTTTCTTTTTCATGTTGACATTTAATCGGGCTCAATTGTTGGCGCTGCACAAACTGCAATAAAGGAGTTTTCTTTCTACTATATTTTTGTATAGGTATTCGTATAAATTTTAATTGTACCTACATCAAGAAAATAAACAAAGAATTATGTTAATGAAAATCGTGACTCAGTTATGAGAGTGACACAGTGTGATGCGATGGTGGCGACAAATGGCGCGGCGGCCGGCGCGGCGCGCAGCAGCAACGGTAACAACGAAAAAATGCATGTGTCAAAATCGTCTGACATTTCATGTCATAATCTTCAACTCAAGCACAGTCAACCACAAAATGCATGCCAATTCGCTTCATGTTCGCTCCTCACCATACAAGGATATGTTTTTGCATTCACTTCCATTCAAGGGGGTGAATAATGATTGGCGATGTCTCCGCCAATGGTACATAATGGCCAATTACCTGCACTTCATTAAGAGAGGAAACTCCGCTAAGGCTCACTGATCAAATTGTGTTTCAAACTTCATTTATTTAGATCAAGTTGAGCTTTAAAGCTTTTTTTTTGTTTTTTTAAAGTTGGAAAATAAAACTAAAACGAAATGTCAATTAATGTCAATTGCTATTGACTTAAGTATTTTGTTGTATTTTGGGATCACTTATAGAGCACTTGGTATGACAGGTGTGCTTATAGTTTATACGACCAAGTAAACAATATGAATTATTTATGACTGAGTTGCAGTTAGTATCCATTGTGATTTTAATTCTTCACTTTGACAGTTGAAAGTGTAATAAATTTTGGTACTTTGACAGTCAATCAATGACTGGACCTTATACTCTTTTTTGTTACGACTTTTCTTTGAGTATTGTCTGAAGCTGAACTGTTTGCAACTTGCACGTTTCATTTTCATTACATCATTAAAACATCTCAAGTTATATAATGGGTGATTTTTTTGAGGTTAGGATTTTCATGCATTAGTATTTGACAGATCACGCGGGATTTCATACATGGTGTCAAAGAGAAAGATGCTCAGTATGCTTTGACATTTCATCATGAATAGACTTACTAACGAGCAACGCTTGCAAATCATTGAATTTTATTACCAAAATCAGTGTTCGGTTCGAAATGTGTGTTGGCAGAAAATCCGCTTTTTTATCGACAAATTTTGTTCAGCGATGAGGCTCATTTCTGGTTGAATGGCTACGTAAATAAGCAAAATTGCCGCATTTGGAGTGAAGAGCAACCAGAAGCCGTTCAAGAACTGCCCATGCATCCCGAAAAATGCACTGTTTGGTGTGGTTTGTACGCTGGTGGAATCATTGGACCGTATTTTTTCAAAGATGCTGTTGGACGCAACGTTACGGTGAATGGCGATCGCTATCGTTTAATGCTAACAAACTTTTTGTTGCCAAAAATGTAAGAACTGAACTTGGTTGACATGTGGTTTCAACAAGATGGCGCTACATGCCACACAGCTCGCGATTCTATGGCCATTTTGAGGGAAAACTTCGGAGAACAATTCATCTCAAGGAATGGACCGGTAAGTTGGCCACCAAGATCATGCGATTTGACGCCTTTAGACTATTTTTTGTGGGGCTACGTCAAGTCTAAAGTCTACACAAATAAGCCAGCAACTATTCGAGCTTTGGAAGACAACATTTCCGAAGAAATTCGGGCTATTCCGGCCGAAATGCTCGAAAAAGTTACCCAAAATTGGACTTTCCGAATGGACCACCTAAGACGCAGCCGCGGTCAACGTTTAAATGAAATTATCTTCAAAAAGTAAATGTCATGGACCAATCTAACCTTTCAAATAAAGAATCGATGAGATTTTGCAAATTTTATGCGTTTTTTTTTAAAAAAAAGTTCTCAAGCTCTTAAAAAATCACCCGATAGTTAACACCTTTGAACAAAATTTCTTATACGACCGAATCGAAATGGTTATTATATTTTGGAAATGAGTACAATGACACCATCGAAAATGTTATTTATTTGGAAATCGAATTTCGAACGCCCCCTCGTGGTGAATATTTTAGATTAAACGTTTGTCTTTATTTTGGCAACAAAATAAACCTATTAATACAGTTTATTACCTGATTTGTAGTCAATTATATGAAAAAAGAAAATTAAAGGTTAAAAAGACTGCCCACGCCACCAGCGGCGGCGGGCGGGGCGGCGCTGGCATCGACAGGATGGCGCTAGTTATTATCGTAAACAATATTACATTGTTCTTCGTATGGATATAGTTGACGTTTGTTATGAAATTGAAACGACAAAAATGACACAACGTGTATGGGTTTTTGATTTGGAGTTGTAGGTAAATGTATTTTGACAAACTGATGTCAAATATGCAATGTATACGACTGGCACGAATATATCAGAAATAAGTAATTTTATTAATTTTACTCTCATCAACAATTATTGTTCATGTAAACATGGTATTATGTGACTTGTAATATTTATTTTATTTTTATGCAATCACGAAAAGCATTTGGATGTTTTGATTATTATTCAAGATATTTAACCATTAAAATGAATACGAATCGTAAGAAAATTTCTAAAGTAATGTTACATTAAATTTAGGATTTATTAAAAGAATCTACGAAAAATGAAATGAGGACTTATGTAAACTTTTAAAAAATTTAAAATTCTGGTCCAAGTTTACATCAACCAATAGTAAGTTTTATTCTTGTGATCATCCATCCAATCTCTTCTCAGTTTATCTCTTAGCCTAAAATTCGAAGTACCGAGGCTTGTTGTGTGGCTTCGAAACGGGTATGTTTTATGAGACATGGAAGTCACAAAAATGTCATTTTAAGTTCTTTTTATTCGCTGAATTGATGCAAAAGCTTTAAATTTATTGTTTGATGGTTAAGATTAGATAATAAAAAATTTAACATACATTTGTACCTAAAAATAGCTTTATGGGATATTTATTAATGACAATGAGTTGTAGAAAAAAAAGGAAAATAAAATTGTTCTTTGATATTATGATGTTTGAATATTAAATAGTCTATAAATGAGACCGTTTATGCATCTTTTATTGTGTCACTGATTTACGACGACCATGCATATGGCTTGTCCACACCACACTTCATGCATTTGGTTTTTTATTTATAATTTTTTTTATTGAAGGTATCAGATAGCGGATAAAGATGAGTTAAGTGTGCATTATTTTCTCTTAAGGCCTTGCAACAATGTCACAAACGTCACATTGACTTTTATGTTTAGTTACCGTGAAAATATGCTTTGTTTACCCATATTTCAAGGTACGGGTACTCATAAATATAATATTATGTACGTACTTTTCAAGGAAAACGCTTTAAGAAGGCTGAGTTAAAAATAGTAATTTTTAGGTAACTTAAAACTTGGTTGTAAAACAAAATAATACAGCGAGACCGCGTTGACGTCTTTAATGCGACCGTCTTAAAAGCTGATACCTCATAGTCCATAAATAGAAGAATTAGAATAAAATCCAATACACAAAACAACTTCCTTCTTAGTTGTTAGCGGTTAACATCAACATCAATTCATGAAGTAAAATTAAAGTGTAACAATATCAAAAGGCATGGCCGGAATTTGTCACACAAAAGACATATTTTGATAATCTCATATTTGTTAATTTGATTTTCCCAAATCTTTCAAAAACAGTGATTCAGTTTATTTTTACAGAAACGTGGAACCAATCTAAAAACACCGTATTTTCAATTTTTTGAAAACTTGAACACACTTGGTAAAATGATTGATTGCTGTAACCAACTCCGAACTCATTTTTATTTTGAATGACATTTTTTTAGTGTCAAGAGCTATGAGCATTGAACAGCTGTCACTTTTGAAACTGTCATCTTTAAAAAAATGAAGACTTCTCCAATACTAGAAATGAAACAGTACGCTCTTCATTTAATACATAAATTGGTGAACAGTTTGAAGTTATACACCGCTAAACTAATGCAGTTTTGGGCGTAGTAGATAATGAAACTAGTGACTGACAATACAAAAATTAGTGAGAAAATTAAAGCTTTGTGAGCTTCTCAAGAACAAAAGCAGTGTTGACGAAAACTCAGGTTTGTCGATATTTTTAGTAAGGCATTTCACAAACGAAACGAAAACTAAGTCATAAAGCTTTAAAATATCGCTGATTAAAGATATAACCGTTTATGACCGGCGCACTAGTAACGAAACAATCGCATTTTTCCAAGAAAATTTTCCTATTTCTCGAAGATCAAAACTGGACTCTATGAATTTGTGATTTCCCACTTTTATATTTTGTTTCGTGAAAGATATGGTTTATGCCAACGCTTCACAATCTATTGTCGACCTTAACAAATGAAGTCACGGTTATGGAAAAGGATATAGTGTTGCAACTGTAGAAAATCCTAAAGATCTTAATAGCTAAACCACAACCATGCGTTAGGCCGTTCGGGCTTTTGACAGGCTTCTTTCCAACTTTACGATATCATGTGTCATAAAGCGCAACATAAGAATTTCGAAAATGTGTGTAGTTTCAAACTTTAGGCGTGGAGAAAAAAATGTACTTTAGTTTACTTACAAAAATTCTGGAATAAAATAAACAAAATTCCATTGACAATACAATTGTCAGCTGTCAAAGCGCGACAAAATAGAAAACAGATCTATTCGAGCGTTGACTCGAGCTTACGATATTAATGACCTAAGGGCCCTTTCACACCAAACGAATCCGAATCAATCAGAATCACTCCGAATCAAGTTGAATCTGATTGACCAAGATTCGGCTTCAAGCGCTCCGTTTAAATGTGAAGGGATTCTTTTCCCGCCTTCAGACCGGACGAATCTGGTTCAATCAGGTTTGATTCGAGGTCGCACTTGATTCAACCTGTCAGATTCCTCGTCCGGTCAGTCTTGAATCAACAACCATACGAAATGGACGTGGAGTTATTAATTTTAAAAGTTAAAGAAAATAGTGCGATTTATGACGCCAGTAAAACAAAAAAAAAGATGAAAGGATTTTTATAGATTCAGATTGATTCAGCTGGTGTGAAAGAGTGGAGATGACGAATCAGATTCAACTTGATTCGGAGTGATTCTGATTGATTCGGATTCGTTTGGTGTGAAAGGGTCCTAAGGCGAGTACAAAGCTTGAGGTAATATTTCAGATTGCCTCATAAGAGTCCATTACCCGAATCTCAATGTAACCATTACTAAAAGCTAAGCTATTATAATAAGCAAACACTTGTTTCTATTCAATATTTCAAAGTCAACACGGCCAAACGCATGATTGCAGTTTAGCTATAATTCTTAAGAGCTTCATCTATACATATGTATGTTACTAGTATATATTCATATGTTTAAAAAATATGTACTTTCATGAATAATGTGACATTTTTGTAGTTGTAAACACTTCTTTTATCATTAAGATCATTTTAGGAATCATTTATTTGACTAAGAAAACATAATTAAATAATATACACTCGTAATTAACTACCAAACCGGAGTGCTACTCTCATGCTCATGATCATGTTCAACTACTCACCTGTAAGTCTAAAGATTAGATTGCATTAATTTACAACACGTAAACACAACGATTGACCACCGATTTTACATTTTTGTTTAACAGGAATATACCCGTGTGTTTGCAAATAGAATGAACAACTATTAGTAATCGCACTTGACAATTCGTATGGCAAAAACACTATAGGCCTTACGACAGAGCCTTAAGTTGGAGTAGATTGAATATAATGTAGTTAAGTTATGGAGTTAATTTAGAGTTAACTAAATGTAGCTTGTTACTAATGCAAAAATTCCTCTTCTCTTAACCGCATAATAAGCAGGATGCAATAAACTTAACCAAGTGTTAAAGTTTCTTGGCAAACCAATTTATATCGTAAAGTTCAGTTGCATCACATTTCTGTTTGCACACTTACGAATGTAGAATATGACATTTTTGTTGACGTTTTGACAGTTTTGGAAGCAAATTCATAATTGTCACTGAACGAATGCAGAATATAAGCAATTAATTATATTTTCTGTTATTTAATAGTCAAACTTTAGAGTAGTTATTCGTAGTTTCTCATAATTATGTAATGATATAAATGATGAGTGGACAATTTCCTTTCAATTGTCAACCACACACAAATATAAGCCGTGTGCAGTTATACAAGTAACAATTTAACGCTATACTCAGTAATATATACATCACTTTTAATTTAATTTTTATATTTGGTATCACTGGCATTGTCAACAACCTCAAGTGTCAATTTTTACGGGTGTGTTCAGAAGTTGTGTTTTTTTCTGGAATTAAAGTATTCTTGGAAACGCAGCAGGTCGCAAGGTACAGAGCTTATCTCATGCAAGATAGAAATATTGGTTCAATCATATTCGTTTGTTTGCAAAAATTGAATTTTTTGTACAATAGTCATTTGAAAAATTTTGGTTGAATAAAATCAAATCACTTTTGATTTTGCTTGATGAATCATATCTCGTTATGTGAAAGTGTGTAAATGATATTTTTAACACATATTCATTGTAAAGGGTTAAAATTGTTAATTTTTGGTAAATAAAGTCTGAATATAAATTTAATCGTTCTTGAAATTTGATGCAATACAAGCTTTAGCTGTAAAGGTTGCTTAAAAGGCTACCAAATCGAAGTTGATTCCCTTGGATCTGTCATTTGTATTAAAAAGTAAATTTAAATTTGGAAAACTTATGGTAAAACTTTGGGAAACCACCAGTACAAGCAAAGCACAATGTAAAATAAATATAAACAAACACATTCTTAATATTTTTTGTCTTCGGCACCTCCAATTGCCTCCTACATTTCACAATTCGAAACTCTATCTTCACTAAAATGTTTTAACTGACTTCTGACTTACTTTTTGGGCAGTAATCCGTTGTTGTTGTTTTCCGTCTTAAATTTCGCGATGTAGAGTATTTACGTACCAAAAAAAAACACGGCTATATTCATTTTGTTGTGCTACACATTTAAAAGGGTTGGGTTCGAAATCCTGTATGGCTCATAATACTGTATTTAAAATACTGTATCTCAAAATACTGTATTTCAAAATACTGTATGTACAAAATACTGTATGATCAAAATACTGTAGCTCAAAATTCTGTATCTTAAAATTCTGTATATACCAAAATTCTGTATTTCAAAATGCTGTTGAAATACAGAATTTTAAAAACAGATTACTTTTGTAAAGAATACATCATAATATTTTTTCATTGGCATAATGTTCTAATATACTTCCTCTGAACAATAACATATGATAATTCATAAGTCTTTGAATTAATTAAAAAAAAAAAAAAAACATATAAATGGTATCTTCGTCTTATTTTCTGTTCCCATTTTCTTCTCATTAATTGTTATTTCTCTCACAGTTGTATATGAATTGTTGTTACCACAATCAACAATTCCATAAACAATTACACCGAACTTATTGATCTGTCAAAACTTCCACGTGTTCGTTCACTTCGTTGATATTTAAAAGCTAATGCAAATTTAAGAATTAAGTGAAATTTGGAGTTGCAATAAATGATATAATGTACATATGTACATACATAAATCGAGTTCTGCTTTTGTTATTCTCTATAATGGAAGCTTAAGAGCGGAATTTTGCAAAAATACAGTATTTTTAGATAATGTTTTGCTCATACAGCATTTTGAGAAGAAGAATTTTGAGATACAGTATTATCACATACAGTATTTTGACAACACAGCATTTTGAGATACAGTATATTAACCATACAGTATTATGAATATGCAGTATCATACAGTATGATACAGAATTTTAACCATACAGTATTTTAAAATACAGCATTTCGAGCCGCTCCCATTTAAAAATGTCATTAAATTTGTTTAAGTGGTTCGGATGTTATCAACTTAGGGGACGGTTACACTACATGAACCACTGGCTGAGCTTGTATTTTCATTAATATTTTTTTGAATAATTTGTTTAGCCATAACATCTACTTGTTGTTTGTGCATAACATACGTCAAATAAGAGCTGTCAAACAAAAGCGAATCCCTCCAAAACTAAATAAATTAATTCCGAAAAATTTGTTAAGGAAAAAATGGAATAATTCATAATCTTCACTTTGCCAATGTAATTTGTAAATTTACCACTCAATTAATTTGTGTTTGTGATACAGAAACAAAGTGTTACACTTGTAAAATTGTACGATGGTTCTGAGTATACAAGTATAATTGTAGTTTTTGTTGGAGGGCTAAGTAAAGGTATAATAACTTAGGTTATATTAAGTACATACCTATAGCTTTTTATAACAGAAGTGTTTAGTAACTAAAAACAAATTTTTAATTTAGAGGCTCAGAAGTAGGTCGCAACAGGTCCTAGTGACTTACAACACTCAACCATACCTGTGTCTTGCACGCAGGACTTTTTAATTGTTCATTAGAATCAGTACCAATACCTTAAGCCTGATAGACTGACCCATTTATTGAGATAACACGATCATTAAACTTACTTTTTAATGCATCGATTTTAAGGCGTGCTGTGTGGCACCATCCTGTTGGAAAATCGTTATCTTCGAAGAAATAAAGAGCCCCAAAACTCCGCCGTGGGTTTTGGATGACGAGGAGATTCATGAGAAAATGTGGATTTACACCCGACCAATAAATCATATTTAGTTTATTGACGAATCCATTGAACCAAAAATGAGCTTCACTTAAAAAAAAACTTTCTAAAAGTTGCGGTCACGGACTTCAAAATTCTGTACAAAATGTCTTTATTTAGAGACGTTGCTCATTCGTGTAATTTACTATGATGGAAATGTTGAGTTTACTGAATAAATTGACAAATACAGTTTGATCATTAGGTGTGTTCACAAATTGAATTCAAAGTTGTCAAGTCTCTATTGGAAAACCCTTCAGAATTTGATTGAAGTCTATATCAATATTGGTCCATGAGGTATTTGGGGTTAACCAAGTTATTGTTTACTCTTCTCTGAAGGTTCTTGACATGCCTTAACAGTTTTTGTACGATACCTTGAAATATTTCGCATATTTCCTTCTTTTTTTTTAATCGACAAATTATTTGATAAGTGTAAAAAATGTGACCTTAATTTGTAGCGAAGGTTATATGAGTTCAGACTACGTCCTATTGAACTAATTTGGGGGCTAGATCTTATATAATACTACAAAATACATAAGTAATTTAAAGTGTTTTATACCTATACCTAAAGTAAATAATAGTCTTTTCTAAGATACGGAATGGATGAAAACTGATAAAAATTAAGTAAGTATTACATTAAACTTCATAATTCAGTATATAGCCTTAAGTTTACTTTGATTCACAAGACTGCAAATGGCGCATACTTTTTCTTAGTACGATCAGTCAATATTTGATTAAAAACATACATATCTAGCACTCAGACAGAGTCATTGCTCTTGGCTTGTGGCTTTAATGGCTTCAAACATTCTATTTCTGGTCACCGAAGAGGCTTTTAATAAGAATAACCTTTATTTGAACAGAATATATAAAGGCATGATCATCCTCTACTTTTTTATCTGTGATATCTTTAATTAAACAAATAAATACTACTTAGATATCAATTGATACAGGCAGCGCAGAAAAGTTAATAATAAACGTTGCCGGATGGCAGGGCTCCAGCTCGCAATGTGAACAAACTCTCAATATCAATCAATTTGTTGAAACAATGTTGACGCCGCCGCGCCGCTTCGATGCCGTCAGTTAAGCCAAAAACAAATCCAATTGCTTACACAGTGACCTAATAGCTAGGAAGTTTTATCTCATTTTGGAAAATCGCGATGGTGAGCGGTTCTGTGCCTGGCTTTATTTTTCGATACCAATTTGGTCTTGATATCAAATACGAGTTCACCTACACACTATATACTGGTGCTGGTTAACAGCACTCAATCTGATGGCATTTTGGTGGACCAAGTTTTTAAGTGACGTGCGGCACGGCGCGGTGGTGCTCCCAGCAGCGGCCGTGGTGGCTGTTCTGTTGTGCGACACAGTGCACAAGAGCAATTTTTACCATTTCGAGTTTAATTAATGCGATTGTGTTTGATTTCAAAAATGGATTTACATTGCAGATTAATAAACAACTTGTATCTTTTTGACATGGATTTCGTTTTATATAGAATTGTTCAAACATGTTATTATATACCTAGAGCTAGACCTATACCTATACCTTACTTATAAAAAAGATATAGTCGGAGGAAGGTGGAGGAGGATACCGCTTAAATAGTTCATATCTTGAAAAAGAAATAAATGTATGATATTCGATTGTACTGTGCAATAATGTGAAGAATTTCGTAGATCCACAGTGGTTCAATTTGGTAAAAGAAATAAAGTTTGCTTGCTTTTACAAGCTTTGCATTTTATAAATTTTGGGTGGCTTTCATATCTGACTTTTTGAAAAAAAAGCTAATAGCTCGAAATTTTAAACGATTTAGTAAAATGCTAAAGCCATTTTAAGCAATTTTTTAAGTTTAAACGATAAGTTGTTGTCTTGAAAAAATTGTAATGTGTTTTTTTTAGAATTTTAAATCATAAAAATGTTATCGGAAGACGAAGATTTTGAAATATTTGAAGACTCGGCTTTGTGCATAAAAATGCGAGGTTAAAAGTCTCGAGCAAATTCCATCGAAGAACTGGATGATGGCGCATTTTATTATAGATGTGTAGGTGTGACAAGTTTGGTTCTTGGTTGACAACCTAAAGACCTAAGACCGAATTACAAATAGTAGGCTTAGTAATCACCGGAATTATGTACAAGTACCTACTTTTTTTTTGGTTATATGCTCTAGGCTGATGTTGGTAAGTGAACTTCCTAACAGAACACGAAGTTGTACCTATGTACAATTCATCTTACTAGATCAGTGATGAAATGAGGGTCCAGTCTAAAAGTTCCAATTAATAGGTCTGTTTCTTTGTTAATTTTCACGAGCTGCCACTGTTTAGATATATTCGGATGGCCGTTTTTTAATATAAGCAGTTTATTAGAAACGAAAAGAAAGTTTAACGTTTGGAGTAAGTTGCTAAATATTTGGAAAATTGCTACTAAGTAAGCAGCCTGATTTATTGAATTGAAAATGTTGACAATTCTCGACTATTAAGGTATCTAGAAACAAATTATTCCCTAAAATCTATCCCTAAATCTGTCAAATGGCTTAATAATGGACAATTAACTTCGCTAAAACGTGAAATTAGACGACGAGGAAACTTTTCATGCAATAAAGTTATAATTGGTCGTATTTGTGGAATTCATAATCTTTCAAGCATTATCTCCAATCGCTAAAAATTAGAAGTACGAAATTTTTAATTTCCGCTAATGCCGGTAAATAGATGAATTTGGATCATCTTGCACTTCAAGCAACAATATTTTCGACTATGTTTCCATTACGATGATACATAGTCCTAACCTCTTGAAATTACTTCAATATTTTACCTAAGAGTAGTGTTCGTAAAATATCGGTTGCAAGCTGAAAAATATCGATACTTCTCACATTTTTCGGATCTTCGAGATCGAGAAGTAGAAGTGTTAACATTTTTACCTAAGCAATTGGAAGGTGCAGAAGAATGCACAATTGTTTCAATGTTTGGCACACTTTCCACATAAAGAGAAGGGCGGTCTTTTTAGCAGGTGTTGGAAAATGTATCCTAAATGGAAAGAGTCCCATTTACTACCAATGCTTTAGAGCACTGGAGAACTTAAAGTAGAAAGGAAGCCCTCTTAGGAAAACTAGTTCGAACAGTGTTTGCAGTTTCATCAACTCAAGTCTCTGTGAAAATAAGTGCAAACTTTCAAAACAGGCAATAAATAATGTGTTAATAGTTAAATTGAAAAGCGATTTAATTAAAAGCGTACACTAATATTTTAATACATCAATACATTTACCACAATAATTGCTACTTCTAGTAATAATTTACCACTTTGTAGTAATTTTTAATAAGTTTAACGCGTTGTTAGATCGTTATGAGTTCTAGTGTCGTTAATGGCACATATTCCAGTAATCTTATGACACTTCAAATGACAGCTTAGTTTGACAGTTGTCAAATATTACCGCTACCAACTTAAAAACCTGAAATGAATGATGAGCCAAGTAGCCGACATTATACGAACATAGACGCCAGCGGTGATCAAAGTAGTTGTGGAACGAATCCGAGGAAATCCCCTCCGCGAACAGAAAACTATGGCTCGAGAAATGAAAATACCCACAAAACGATGTCACGCCTCATAAAATAAGACCTAAGCCTTGGCGCTTACGCGTAGAAGTACTGGACAAGGCCTGACTGAGGCTCTGCGCAAGATAAGTGCGACAAGACAAAATTGTTGCTTCAAAGACACGCAAACGGATGACAAGAAAATATTCTTTTCATAGGTGAGAAAATGTTCGCAGTGTTCGAAAAACGACAGGATTTACGCCCATAGCTCCAAGGAAGCTTCTGAAAAATGTCGCATGACGGTGTTACAAATTTGCATTATTGTGAGCAGGGAGTGGAAACACTATCAATCCTATCCACTATCTCCAATTATCGAAGTGATGTTTTAGAGAAGGTTAAGTACGACATCTTATTTGCGGGCGAGCGCTGGATTTGTCAGCAAGTCTCTCCGCCGCCGCCGCCGGCCGGCTCTAAAGGTGGAAACCACCCAACTTTGTATTAAGGACAATTTACCGGAGTTTATGGCCGCTGAAGGTTGGCCTCGGGCAGCCCGGATCTTAATCCGCTGGACTACCGTCTAAGGAATGTCTTGGAGGAGAAAGTTTTGCTGTAAACCTCTCCGAAATATTGAGTCTCTTAAAGCTGGTTTGGCGAAGACAGCAACTTCGCTACCATTGGAAGCCGTGCGTGCGACGATAAATAAGGGTGGCCACTTAATTTCCTACAAATTTAAAATATCAATTTAATACAAAATAAATATTGTTAAAAGAATTTTGATAACTGGTTTATTATTTGAATAAGACGTGTTTGGATGAGCACAGAACTTATAGCAGAACTGCGTAGATATGCTGCAGCGAGTTAAGTATTGCTTCGATTTGAATCATACAATTTAATACAATCTCTCAATTAATTAATTTCTCAGTCTACTACAATAGCTTCTTTTAACCCTAATATGGTTCATATTCTTAGCATTCGAATAATTCAAGCAGATCCAATTTGATATGCAGATATTTGGTTGATGGTTTTAGAAATTTCGCGTTTAGATTGCGATCGATTTCAGACGAATCCAACGAATGTCTTCAAATTGAAGTGACTAAATAACATGCATGTGTACACGTATTACTCATTCCCAAAAGAAAGACATTTTAAACTAACAAACGAACGGATGTTTATCTTTTTGATAACATTATTTTAACTTTTTGTCCATTTACTGAGTTTCACTGAATAATTTATCTAGTACTCTACGGATACCAACCAGCCGCAGCAGTCTTGAATTCTAAACAAAGATCTAAAAGTCGATAGCACTGCTATAGTCAATTACGGTTACGAGTCATGTCATCTCATCGTATCTTATCGATTTCTTTCTTTTAGTTTCTCATCAGTTCAGTATAGCGTCATAGTTAAAATATGACAATTTTTTCAAATAGGATTTTCAATTCGATTAAACACTTATATTACATAGACTAAAGCCCTCCTCGTCTAGAGCAACTTGCTGGTCTTGTTTGTTTCACTAATTAGACTATAAAGCGGCACTTTACATCATACATCTTTTTGCATCCGATTATGCAAAGGTACATACATATATGTAAGTATCTTCAATATGAAATGAAACCATCAACCTCTTTCACAGTTAGATAGCTGCTGCTTTTGTACATATTGTACAAGCACTCATTCTCTTATGAATAGCACCTCAAACGGGCCTAATCGGATTATGGATTATTATTACCTAGCCTACCTATTTCTTGCTATTTTCGATGATGTTTGCTTCCTTGAATATTATCTCTGATTTTGCTGCTTGCTGAACTAAACTGAACTCAACTACTGAACGCACGCATGCTAAGTATATTGTAGACCAAACTGCTTACTGTAGGAAAAGAGGTTTTGATAAAAGTCTTCCTGAAACTGAAACATAAGTGTAATGATAAAGTGCCCTAGGTAAAAATAGAAGCGAAAAAATTGTAGGTTCCTTCTTTTTTTAATGGATAAAAATATTGCAGTCTGAAGTGTAGGTTCCTGATGTACTCGCGTATATTGCGGCAGCGGCCATAACAATGGAACGAATGTGCATTTGATGAAGCCTCCTTCTCGTTTTCTTTATTTTTGTGTTGAATGGAATGCTTCGACAATTACGGTATAGTCATTTATAATAAGACACTAAGGAATGCACATATGCAATACTCGTAATGTGATGGAATTTCCATTACTGATTTAGAAGCTACGTTTTTATAATGTGGTGTTAAATTTAAGAAAAAAAAAATAATATTTAAAAACAAATTATTATTTCTTATGAATACCCCATTGGGTCTAGTGAATGCAATACTTTCAGTAATTGGTGGAAGCAATTAAGTTGGTTAATGGAAGAGTTGCTCGTAGCGGAATAGAAATGGATCTAAAGACATCTGGAAGAGAGTGGGTATATCTTTAATGTAGATTTTAGTTTCATTGTTCGCACTAGAGGAGTGTTTTTTTTTTGGAAAAGCCATCAGTAGTACAATACAAATTTGAATGAATAACAAAGACAATATCCACAGTAGAATTACTGCAGATACAAAGGTAAAGTGAAATCCTGCTGTGGATAGCGATTCGAGTATCAAAATCAAATTTCGAGATTTTCATTTTTAGAGGTTTGGTACGTTTGATTCCTCCCTGAACATCGATGGATGTGTTCATAGAGTAGTGTCCAACAAACAAAACACTATGACGTCATTTTAAAACTCAACATAATCTCCGTTATTTCAACAGAATTTTTTCTTAATTTGGCGACTCTGTTTCAACTGTAGTACGACTACCTTTCAGAATAAAACATAAAAGTATCTTGGTCTTTAAAAAGAGATAAAAATAAGAACATTAAAATCTTGATTATCATTGTGGTTTTTAACGCTGCTTAGCATAAAATTGTTCTTTGAGTTCTCCGCGTATCGTTGTAATATTTGTATTAATAATTGTAAAACTAAACTAAACTAGCTTTTTGTAAGCTGACACGACTAAGTTGTATAATTATACGGAAATAGACATAAGCTATAGCATTTGTTTGGTATTTTGCAAAACGTTAGTGTCAACGAATATAGCGCCATCTGTTGTACGTTGTAAGATCTAAACACTATTAGAGCATAATCTACGAACGAACCCATTTTGTTTCAGTTCTTATCATATTTCATTCAGCTTCAGTGTACAAAATGGAAAACATATAGCAAATTAATATAATATATTCGTGATATTTTCTAAACATATCCTCTTTGAAATTGTAAATTTTATTAAGATAAAATTATTTCTGGTCTGAATTTTTCAAAAATTGATATTGTAAATTTAAAAATTGTTAGAATAATCGAAAGGAAATAAAAAAGGATATAATGTTATTTTATTAGTAAGTCTGCTTTTTCCGGCTCTGCCACTGAACCAATATTAACAAATAAGGTGTCAAAGGAAAGAGAATTTTCTGTAGGCTGTGCGAATTGTATTTTCATTGAATATAAGTATGTACATTTTGAATTTGTTGAAAAACTTTATTTAAACTTCAGAATTCTAGAAAGTAGTTAGTTTTATGACAAGCGTCAATCTACGATCACAGGCTTATCATAAGTACATGACCAAACTTTTTACTATTATAAAAATATGAAATACTGGGAAAATAATATATCAAAAGAAATGGTTTGTGTATTTGAATGAACTAATGAAATGCACGAACCATTTCTTTCAATTAATTGTTTTCCTGGTATTTTATAAGCCAGGAAATAAAATTTGTGGGATTTTTTTTTCTAATGGGCGGTGTCAGCGCATCCCATCTTAACGCATACCTTAGGGGCAACTCATACCGGAAATAAAATGTAATACTGGTAATCCAAGATTAATAGTTTTTATCTTTCCTAATCCCATTTGGGTTTGCGGTTAATCCAAATCATTTTTGAAAGTTTCGTCAACGTGGATGTATCGAATAACTTAAGTCCATGTTAAGTCTGGGAGCTCTATTTATTGGAAGCGTTTAATCCTAAATAAATCTGAGAAATATCGAAACCTTCGTATGACTAGTATTAAAAAGATATTGGATGAACACTTTTTTAAGGCTATGTCCAAGTTAGAATCCACATACTTAAATTCCCTGGAATAAAAGTTGGTGAAATTCAATGGTTTCAGCTCAAATGTCATGTCCAATATCGTCACAGGTTATAAACCATGAATCTATGACTATTAACCCAATATAACTTAAAAGCAGTAGAGTATTTTAAAGTGGATGAAATCCAACAAAAATTAATTCTCCTCGCTCGGAGCATCTTTTAAACAAATGGTGACTTCTGGCTACCGTACCGTACCACTTGAAGAACGATGAACGGTAGATTTGTTTGCCGAAAGTCTTTGGTGAAATGAGAAAAAAACGACTTTTCGAATCATTTTTCATCATAAAAACGCAAACTCTCACAAATAAGTTCAAACCAGTGATTTTTTTAAACTCAAAACATTGAATTGATGGGTTATTCGCTATTGAATTTTTGTTTATTCTCAAACATAAAAAATTAACTTCGTAAATAACGACTTTTTTAAGTCAGAAGTATTATGTTAAAGGTTTTAAAAACAATTTTTAATAGGTCTCTATTTCCGGTCTAAATTTCACTCTTCTTCCCATATCAGTGAAAATCGTTTTACCGAAAAGTCAATTATCGCCTTCAGAGCCTGTAATAAGAGTGATTAATTGCACGGGAATTTATTGCAACTGTTTGCAGAAAATGTATTGTTGAATAATATTTCTGAAACAAATCTCATAACCTCATATCCTTAAATATATTCTAGTCTTTAAAAAGAAAATAGCAACTACTTAAGGCCTATCAAACCAATTTCTAAAAAAGTACCAAAGAAATAAATGCCCATCACCAAAATACATATAAACAATGATGATTCAACATCCAAACATATTTTAAAATGCACCATAAAATGAAAACCACTGACGTCAAATACGTACAAATATTGTACAAATATTTTATGAACTTTCCTTGTTGTAAAATATTAAGAGCAAGAGGGGCAAATTCAATGATCATCTCAACACTTAACAAAACCAACAGTAACACAACATAAGCACAACACGTTGTATAGGTTTTAAGACAAAAAGTACTTCTTCAGCTTCTTCCAAGAAAAGTTTATAAATGTTACACTCGTGTAAAGATATAAATACTATACACAAGTAAAATAAGGCAAAACAAAATCAGCCCAAATTTGGGGGTTGGATTAAGTTTGGTAAAGAGCCTTTCACATCCAAAAGTCTATTGTAACAATTTAGGAACTTTTTGTCGACTTTTAACGTTTTTATCAATTTCTGTTGTAATGTGACCGTTTTCCCTTCCAATCAACAGGTAATACAGCCGGACCCTATGCTTTTAACTTTGACGCAATTGTATAATTGTCTTTTAAGGCTCATAAAAACTCCTATTGATATCACTTAAAATATTTTGGGAAGTCGACAAAATATTATCAGATGCAATTGATTTTGTGTTATTTGAACTGCTTCTTCCTAACGACCCAAAAGTGCTTTAGTTAAGTCCATCTCTGAGAAAATGTTCACAATTTTTGTAAGGAAGTTAAGAAACTTCAAAGCGTTGTTGAAGCTTTTCTCGTTCGATTTTAAGTAATGCTGTAATTTTTTCTTGTCAAATGTCAAAAGATGATAGCTCCAAAAGTGACATCTACCCTATTAAAAAATAAAATAAATTAGGTGGCGCAACAGTCCATGGAGAACCAAGGCCTAGTGACTTACAACTCTCAACCATCCCTGTGTGCGAGTAATGTTGTCAGAGATGGAAGGGACCTACAGTTTATATGCCGAATCCGAACGGCTAGTTTGAGAAAGCACTTTTCATGACAAGAATTACTCTTGAAGAATTTGTCAATTCCTCGCAAGAGGCAGTACCCGTGAAAAAAGTTAGGTGGCACAAGCAGGAATTGAACCCAAGACCCCTTGCATGACAGTCCAACGCACTAACCATCACGCTACGGTATCTGCCCTATTAGCATACATAATAAAATTTCGATGAAAAAAAATGTCTAAGAACTTTAATAAATTAAAAAAGGAAATTTAAGCTAACGAAAAATAGTGTGAAAATCAGTTTGTCAGTTGGTTATGGTCATACAATCTCAACTACTTTCAAGCTTGTAAAAATACAATTTTTTGGGAATGCAATCATTATAAATCATTTATTGAATTCAATTTAATGATTGGACTTCAAATTTTGTAATAACCAATCATTTGACCTAAAATACTCGTAGACTGAAATCATTTTTTCTCAAATCATTTGACTGAAATCAATCATCTTTAAAATTTTTTTCATTCTTTTGAAGTCAATGAAATATTAATAATATTGACGTTATAAAATATTAAAACGTTACAAAAAACATATATTTCCTTAATCTTGCATAGTTAACAATAGAGTTTTCACTGTTGACTTCTACACATTCCAAAAGCGCCCTAAAATAAGAGCTTTTTTAAGAATGATGATGGTAAATCCGCTTTTGGCAAAACTTAAAAACAAGCCCGATGCCGCGTACCGTGAGATGGTAAATCTGTCAGCAAATAAAAATGTTCTACAATTACACTCCGTTTACATCGAACTGTAAAATAGGTGATTAGATGTTTATGTAATTTGAATTCCAAAAAAAAAAAGAATCTTTGATAGCATTTTAGATACTCTTGATTATATGCACTTATATAGGGTGTTTTTTTAGACGTATGGTTTTCAAGAAGAAATGGGATGAATATAATTTAATGTCATAGCTAAGACCTTAGCTTTATTATAAAGACAAGGATTTTCCATTACCTTTCAAAAATGATTTCAAGCAAGTCGCCGCCGCTGTGGCTGGCTCGAAGAAATTCGAGCTGAGAGGCTCAATTTTCGACAATTTTAGCAGAAATTGGCGTCAATCCTTTTGGGCTTATCTGCATTAACAAGCGACTTTATGTAACCCTGCAAAAATTAGTCCATCGATGTTAAATCGCACTATCGCTATCCTGGAGCCCGCGCCACAGGCCAAAGACGCGAGAAAATGCGCTGATTGTTTCGATGACTTTGCGCCAATCGAATTACTATTTGCAAAAATTATTCAAAAGTTTGTTGTGAAATGGCAAAAAAAACTGAGCATAAATCAAGTAACTGTTGTCAAAAACACCAACCAAGTTTTGCCAGATTGAAAACCAAGTGTCTAAAAAACACCCTTTATTTAAAGTGGGGGGAAAAAAACACAAAAATGTTACGAAACTTATAAACCTATGTATGTACATACATATGTATTTATAATTAGTTCATTTATACACACTTCAAATGTGAGATAATAAAATTGAAATTAAGGGAATAAATAGGAGCATAACACTGACCTCTGTTAACAGATTGACCTATTTTTGTTTTTTAATGGAAATAGCTACATACATACATATGTCCATATGTTTTTCCAGACAACAATTTTATATTTAAAAATGTTCAGTTAAATCAGTGAGAATGAGATTTACTGACTTGACTGATTGATTTGCATCAAGAAAACAAGACATACTTTTTCATATGGAAGCTTCGTAGATCAATCAAAGTTGTTTTCCTGAATGTTTTTTAGTTTTGTTTCATCACATGAACTTGACATTTGTCTATATTCTGCCCACAACTGTTTTATTATACATATTTGACTTGTCAATATATTTTAATGCGATGCCAACAATATGCGATATAATTAATCTCTGTCTGATGTACATGCGGGTATGCAAAATGACAATCATGACAAAAGCAAGAAGCATTCTTAGGAAAAGTGACAAGTGATCGCGCGCGTTTATGGTCCGACTTGTCAAAATGTCAAATGAAACATATGAAGAATATCGTCACAACGTGTCATTGGAATGTTTATGACTTTGCGCTATGTTGCCGTTGCCGTTGCCGCCATCAACGCCATCATCATATTCGTATACGAATATGCGCGGATTTTTTTAAGATCATGCGAGGAAGATTGAAAAGATATTTTATTCATATCACATCGGCATGCAGGTCCGACAAAGATAGGAATCGGTTCGAACGTGATTAACTGATGATCTGATTAGCATTTCAATTATTCGACGCGATTTGTTGTTGTTGTCGCGGTGCCGCGCCGCCGCCGCCGCCTTAAACACGCACATTGGGTGTGGTTTGGTTTTTATATGATAATTCGTGGGAAATACAATTGTACCGGCCGCCTGGCTGCTGCCGTGTTGCTTAGCGCGACGCGACGCACAATGGCGGTTGATGGTGGCAACTTATTTTTTCCGAATATTGCAACAATCGTTTAAAGAATGAGATATTATTATTTTGACAAAAAACATGGCTAAATGACATGTGGGATGTGACAATGACAGACAAAATTTTTTGGGATTTCTAATTTAAACAATAAAAAGATTAATTTGAATTTAAATACATAAATGCACAGTGTACGGATATATAGGCAGCCTGAAATAACTGCTTAGCAAGTTAGATGATGATATGACGTATAGTTTTGACATTAAGCCCGTGTGTGAATTGGCGAGGAGCACAATACAAAAAATACGATAATAATCTCTTTGGTTGATAATTGCGAACACCGAAAACTTAAGAAAGAATTGACGCTTAGTTGTGATTTACATTTTACTATAGGTTTGACTTAAACTTCAAGTTACTTATGTACATATGTGTCAACATCGAAAGAGGAAACTATCAAAGTCAAGATGACACAACTTGAGATAATATTTTTTAAATGACATCTGTCAGAAATAATATCTATTCTAATGGGAGAGTTTTTAAACAAATGCTTTTCAAGCTGGTAATAATTTTTTCTCGGTTGGTCTTTTTGAAAGCTGTCACTTCATTTATGCTCAGTTTAGTTTGACATTTCATTTCATAATGAAAAGGCTTGCTTCTGAACGTTTTGCAAATCGTGCAAATTTATTACCATAATATTGGTTCGTTTCGCGAGACACAACTAAATAATCAATTTATTGAAAGAAACTTTTGGTGAGCGTATGGGTGTATTCATAAACGCAGAAAATCTGCGCTAGTACAATCGCATTTATTTTCTGATGCATTTGTGAACGCACTTCCAATGCAGAATGTCTGCAGTAAACAAAAAGGTCTGACTTAGTCCGATTTGTATGTAAACAGAGTTCATAAGTCAGAGAAAAATGGCTGCCTCCACAATGTAATTTTTTTCTTCTTTCCAGCATTGAATTCCATTTCCATGCTTATTCCCTTTGTAATTAAAAGTTTAATGTGGTTAGTTGTCCACACAGTACCTATGTACAGTCACGGTTGCCACAAAATTGCATGACCAAAGCTGAAAATAAAAATGACCAATCGTACCAAAAAAGGACCAAAATAATTTGTGTCCGCAATGGCTTTTAACTTCCCATAGAAAGTTATTGTAATTGGTCCGATTTCTAGAATTGAAAATTTTGACATTTCTCGACGTTTCAAGGTTCCTAGAGTCTAAATAAAAGATTTTTAGAGAGGTGTCTGTGCGTGCGTGAGTACGTACGTTCAGGAAGAATAACGTTTTTGACATCTGGTAAAATTTTGAGAAAATCGAATTGACATTTTTTTACAAAAAATAAAAACCTTAAAAAAAAACAAAAGTAAAACTTAATAAACATTTACTTTCGACTCAAGTATCTCTTCAAAAATTAAAAAAATATTGGCTTTAAGCTAATTTATTTTAAATTGTGCATAAAAATCCAACAGTCAGTTTTTTTCATAAAAAATTAAAACCTACAAAAAATAGTACGCAAATGCTACGAAAATTTGGTAAGAATTGGTTTTCGACTAAAAATCTCGTTAAGAACAGATATTGAAATCAAACTATTTCATCATACTCAAAATATTGTTGGTAGTTTTTAATTTTTTTAGAATAATTCAACTAACAACTAGGAAATCACGAAAGCCTACAAACCTTTTAAGCAAGACAAATCGGCAGACGGGATGTGAAGTTATCAGTGTGAGACGCACTCCAACCTCATTTTTTTTAAGATCACAATATGTTAACATTATGTCAAGAGATCGAATAAGTCAGGAGATCGAATACTATCGCTAAATAAAATTCATATAAAATTAATTCAAACAAATGTTTTTGCAGACCAAACGCTATGGTTATTTTTGTCATCTTGACGCTCTTTGGCCAGCATTACATTATTAATGGTACCCAAATTAAGTCTGTCTTTCGTTTTTATCAAAGTTAATTCAAAAACAATCCCCTCAGCAGCAGCTGAGCTGTGAGAAGGTAACATCAAGTTATAAACGAACTAACTTAAATTTTGAAAACAATATTCATTTTAAGCGTTTTTATGATAATTGAATTTTTCCCAAAATTCTTTAGGTATGTATTTTATTTTGAGATTATAAAAGGAATAGAGTCGAGTTATTTTTTCAATTTCTTAAAAAAGGGACCAAATGGAATAAAAAATGACCATGCGACCAAGTGAGAAAATAATGAACAAATTTGGTCGTAAAAGACCAAACTGGCAATCGTGCCTACAGTACTTTCATCATCCCTTTAAAAACAATAATTTAAATTATTTTTATCAAAAAATTAACAAAATATTTGCCATTACTTACATTATTTACGAGTCAGTAGCGCTTCGTTCTTCTTGTTGTTGTAAAAATTATTTTAATAATTCCCGTTCCTTCTGCAGCCAAACAAATCCAGCTGCACAATCTGCCCGACGCTGACGATAGTCTGACGTTTATGAACGGTAGGTACTGCAGTTCGACTAGGTTAGTTCGATCGAAAATCTGACTTTATGAATGCAGATAACGCAGTTCTTAGTTAGGCTTACGTTTATAAAACGTACTCTATTATTTTTCGTCTTGGACCTGTGGCGTGAGCTCTTAGATCCTACGGCTTAATATCTCTAACCCGCACTGTCAAACAATAATTTTGTATTTTTCTTTTACCTCTGAACATTAAGAGCTTTAAATTTTACAAACATTTGACAGGTAAAATTGAAAAAGGCTAAGTGTCCAGAAGTTTTTCAAAAATAATTCTGAGCGTTCAAAGTATTCGGAGCATGTTATATGCTCGGACTCTGTTCAGAACTAAGAATGAAAAATGTCTAATGAATACGACAGACGTTTCATTTAAAGTATTAGAAGCTAATGTCAGCAGATAAGCTTTAAACGTCATTTTTAACCTAGATAACTCTCATTGCCACAGCTTTAGGGCCTCGTTAGACTTATGCGGTAAAGTTATTGCTAATCTTAAATCATCAAATATTTTTAATCGTATTTTAAGAATTTGATTTGTCTCAAATCGACTTAATCTTCGTTGTCTAAGTTGAGCCCCAAACAAGGCTAATAACTTGATAAATCTAAGTTAAGATGACCACGGTTCTAACTCAGAGTTTTCAAAAACTTGAGTATTCAAAAAGTTGAAAGTTTGGGAAAACTTATCTTTGCAATTTTATTAAAGAGTTTGGACAAATTATAAAAAATATCCAAATAAAAACATTCAGTACCCATAAGTTAAGATTAAGACATCTCTTTTTGACAAATAACCAATCCTATCTTGTCACTTCTAATAATTTGTTTTCAAGCCAGGGAGTAGTACAAACAAGACGATGCCATTAGGAGGGCAAATATTTTCTTTCAAAAAGCAACAGACCATTCCTAAAGGTATTTACACTGTGTAACAACAAATAGGAAAAACAGTGTTAGATATTGACCAACCTAATTCCTCATACGCCATGTTGCACCTTAGATTGTTGGATATTTCCAAACGACTCGACTGCGACTCTTGGCTCTTGCACTCGTTAATCGTACGGTATACATAAGAAAGACTCTGCACCCTCAGGAGTTGTTACACGCATGGAATTTTTTGGTCTAACGTGCTTTGTGCTTTATGTATACCGCTGCTATTATGTAGGTACCTCTGTTTTGTGACTTTTTTTTGTTGTATTACTTGCTATTTGCAACAATAACAACAACAACAGTACAGAAGTAATTTACGACTACGCGCAGCCGCATTATAAATCTGTCAAAATTATTAGTTGTGCTCTGGACGAACTACTGCACCGACACCGACGACAAACTTTGCCACTGCTTGTTGCCACCGCCCGCCACGGCCGCAGCCGTTGACCGGTCTGGAGTAGAATTTCAAAAATTCCAGCAAACAGCTTTAACTCGCCCAACTCTGCCACACTATAATGAACATTTCAATTTCGGTCCTTCAACACAGACCCATTAAATCAGGATTAATGGCGGTCTCTGAACAACCAACAACGCAACGGTGGCATGTCAACTCTTAACAGTACTGTACAAGTTGGCACAGCCAGACCATCACCGCCATGCATGCTGCACTATGCTGCCGTTTTGGCTAAGGAACTTCAAGTAGTGAAATAAACAGGGCAAACACTATCAAAATGACAAAAGCCTTCGTCGCGTTGTCGTTGTGTAATGGCTTGGAAACTGAGTAGAAGTTATTTTTCTTTTTTTTTTTCGAAAAACAAGTAAGACTAAATTTAAATGAAAAACAGAATAATCAACACGAAAATATACTACGGGACCAGGGTTGCCGCATGAGAGAAGGCATTCCTTAAGCTCGATCTTAGGTCATGGTTTAGATTTGGTTAAGAGCTTTCAATAACTAAAAAAGTTCGTTATAAACAAGATAGAGCGCCACATCTCAAATATCATCATTTTACATGAATCAAAATAAAATGATAAATACATAAAAAGTGGGTGTAAACCACGCCTCTTTATCTAAAACACCCATTTTTCAATAGTTGCCTCATCTTAAACCATAAGGTTTAGCTCTGTGCGAAATTTTGAAGTTCTACAATTTCGGGAAGTACTTCATAATTTTGAAGATCAAGCTGCGTTTTTTTTTTGTTTTTTAATTTCTTCGTTTTTTAATTCTTTCGTTTCTGAATTCATTCGTTTAGCTAGAGGGGTCGATTATCGCCTGAGTTCTAAAAAGGAGTTATTATCTTAGTACTTTATTGATGCGATCTAACACATAAGTGAGAATTTTCAAAAACTTCACTTTCGTCAAATTTAAAAATGACAGACTACAAAAGTTAACTGTTCGAAAAGAAAAAAGCTAATATTTTACAAAACCATAGTTTTTGAGTTGTTGACGGTAAAATATTGCGTTCAAAATCATTTGAGTTTCGTTCCTCTTCATTCCATACAAAAACGATCATTTACTTTTGTTTCAATTAAAACCAGGACTTTGGCAACCCTATAGGATGAGGTTACATATTTCAAGAAATTGTGGGGTTTTTGCGAAAGAATGTCAAATGATCTGCAATGCTGTGATTTAGGACTTTTAATTGAGAAAAGGATTTTTTTTCTCTTAAAATTGTCAAACGCTCAAATGAACTGCTGCTAAAATTGAGGCTTGGCTTCATACGTATTAAATAGTGGCTTTAGTGGTTATCGACGTTAATTTAAATGGTCTCGTTTCAGGGTTGGAATTTTGTTTATATTTATTTTACCACTAGATTGTAATAAACTAACTATTACTCGGTGGTTTGGCAAATTAACACGGTACCGTTTCATGAGGGTGGAGTAATACACTAAAGAACCTATGTATATTATACTTTGAATGGATAAAGCGGATGTATTGCGGAATTGATATTAACCTAAAGTGCGGTAGGGTTTGGTTTGGGGGCTTTATGGAAACGAGGGTTTAATGTTGAGTGGGTATAAATTTGCTGCATGAAGAGTTGACATTTGTGTGCATTTTTGTATGTTGCTTTTGAATTAGGAGAACATGTGAGCTTAGCTTATTTTATGTTTACGACAAAGAGACCGCCAACACAGCTGGCGAGTTCGATGGCTTGGAAGGCACTTTTTTATTTATTTTCATCGTTTTATTATGAAGGGTACATTTATGTACATATGAACGTTGAGTGGACGAATAAAATATCAAGTAACGGACAGCAACAAAAACTATAATGATTTTGAAATTAGGAGCTCGAATAGTTTCTAAATCTGATTTGATTTCCTACCCTCTTAAACTAGTGCCAAATTTAATCTACAATACAAAGAAACTTTAAATGATTGTTTTAATTTAAAGTAAACTTAACTGTTTTTTTTTTTTTTTAATATTGTATCTTTCTTTGACAAAAAAGAAATAGAAAATATTGTGATAACTTCTCAAGTGCATACAGTGCTGCAATATCAATTCAAGTTTGCTTCACGAAGCTATGTCAACCGACTTCTGGTTCGTGTAGGATGGAGCGGCATACCACAGTAAGGATCGGAGAGGCAACAGGGACCTTAAATGCAATCAAGGGAATAAACAGACAAAAAAATGGATGAGCAATGTAACGCTAGAGAAAAGAAAACACTGGAACATTCTGAGCGACGAGTCTGGGAATGTCGCTATGGTCAGCAGACTAGGTTTATCAATTTATCGGCTATAGCATGCTGGAAGAAGAATAAGACGCCTATTGAGAACTAGGGCCTAGTGACTTACAACTCTCAACCATTCTTGTGTGCGAGTACTTTTGTCAGGGGTGGAGGGGACCTACAGTTTTAAGCCGAATCCGAACGGCTAATTTGAGAAAGCACTTTTCATGACAAGAATTACTGTTGGAGAATTTCTCAATTCCTCGGAAGAGGCATTACCCGTGAAAAAAACTTTAGATGGCATAGGCAGGGATCGAACCCAAGAGCTCTGGCATGACAGTCCAACGCACTAACCATCATGCCCCGGGTACTATACCTACACTACACGCGTGCACCTCTTACAAGAAAATTAAAAATTCCAGCTTCCTTAGAACAGAAATGGAATATGAATATGACAGGGACTTAAGCAAACTTGAATCAACAATCAAGAACTCATATCCCCAGCAGCAAAACTGAAAGAAACAACTCGGCAAGAACCTTGGCGGCCGTTGAAAATCGTTTAAATAGCTCCAAGTTTTCCGGAATGCTAATCAAAAATACAAACAAGAATGCTTCTAAATTCCGGAAACTAGCTTTGCTTATTCAATAACGCTAACAAAATGCTGGAAAAAGATACATATATTGGGAGAACATTTCAAGGAGTTGTAAAGCTCGATTCCAGTAACGTTTACTGGTATTATGCAGTGCAGGATTTTGTAATTGATACTCTGAACCAAGATATCACTCCCCAAAAAATAGAAATAGTTTTTGCTTTAGTTTGAAGGATGGGAAAAACTTCTGGTTGAAACGCAATACTAGTCTACTTTTTTGAATACGAAATGTTTCACCTGAAACAGAACTTGGCAACACTTTACAGCAAACTATTAGAATGTTGAGTTTTTTTTCAAGGAGTTTCAAGATTCAATCATTTTCCTTATATTCAAAAAAGGTGAATGCGAACGATCCTGCAAACTATCACGGAATATATTTTTTAAAATGCCACTCAAAGAATTTTGTCAAAGAATCAACTTACAACAAGGATTGATTTTCAAAACCTATTAAGCGAGTTTCAAGCGGGTTTAAGAGCAAAATACTCAACAGTAAATACCATTTTCATTTTAAGAAGTATAGCAGAGAATTTTATTCCACGTAAAAAAAAATATTTGTTTTCTTCAAAGACTTCAAGGCTGCTTTTGATACGATTGATCAAAGAGCTCTATTTTAAGATCCATATGGTTTGGGTTTGTCACTGAAGTTCGGACGAGTGGTAGATGCTCTCTTTATTGGTCATATGATTAATTATTATCTTACAGGTGGTATGGATTTTGAGAAAGTGCGAATCAAGGTCTCATAGTCAACATCGTGAAATCCAAAGTTTTGACATTCAGAAAAGGCGGTGGAAGAACGGCCCGAAGGAAAAGTGGAGTTTAAACTGACAAAACATACAAGTTTGAGTATAGGGAAACCTTTCAAAGAAAAATGACAGAAGGCAAAAACTGCTATGAATAATTCAGGAAGAAGCTGTTTCAGGAACAAAAACATAGCTCACAGAATCAAATATTAGGTGTTTCAAGCTGTTTCGCTAACCATTCTATTACATGGGGCACAAGCTTGAGGCTGTTTGAAGTTTTATGCAGTCGAACAACTGTTAAGGTATTTCGCGAAGAGGATATTTAATCTGCCATCAAATGCTCCAAACTAAGTTACTCAATAAATAGCTGCAAGCAAACTTGCAATATGCATGGGTTTTGGCTAGTTAGAAAAGTCGTTCGCAAAGCTATTCAAGCCAAAAACCACTGGTACGGGAAAAAGTTGGAAGAGTTTGAATATCAACACCGAAGAAGGAAGAAATCTCTTCATCCACGAAATTACATATATTTTTCTCAGAAAACTAACATATTCGTATTGCCTTTATAGAAAATCCAGTGACTGGGGTTAAAATTGTACAATTCAACTTAAAACTTAATAAAATTCTTTGTTAAATGAATATTAAATTACTCTTAATGCAACTGATTAGACAATCACAAAATTTATAAAAAAAACTTCAAATTGAATGAAATTAAAACTCCCTATTTTGAGTCATGAATCAATCAGCCGACTGTGACTATGGCTGGTTTGATGTTTAAAAAGAAGTTCCTCTTCAAACCAGCATAACTGCTTTTTTTAAACAAGATATTTTAAATTAAAAGGCAAATCAAGCATAACTCGAATTTAAACGGTCGTTAATGTCTAAAATGGTCATAAACTTATGCTTAAGTAGACAAGAGATGTTATTGTTCATCATCGTCATTAAAATTAATCTAAATAAATTGCCTTCAAGAAATTATGCATTAAGAAAAGGGCTTTTAAAAGGAGCCCTCCACATTTTTAGGTTTTGAAGTGGATAATCGCTTTTGATGATCGTTAATTTTAATTCATATTTAAGTTCAGAACACAGTGTGGAGCTATTCTCAAGAAGTCAACCACCATCTAGGAGGGTTTTTTAAAACTTCAATGTACTTCATGATCCTTCTTGAGTTTGTTCTTTTATCAGACACGTGACACGTCAGTTGGAAGCAATCAGTTCGTCATATGACTTGTCAACAGAAAACAATGATATCGATAAATTTATCATCTTCATCAATAATAATCAACTCTCAATCGTCAAGACTTCAACGAACTTTGTAATTTGTATTTCTCAAAGAACCACCTTCATTTCAGTTCGCATATATTGTCAAATTAAACTGCACATCACGTGCCACCAAAAATCTGTGAAAGAAACCGAACTTTAAATCGTGACTTGAGGTCGACAGAAACTGAAACCCAAACAAAAAAAAGCTATGAAAGCCTTCATTGGAATCGATGTAGCTATTGATCGAGACATAACAACATCTTGGGTTTTTTTAGTGTTTTAATTTTAGACTTTTTTTTGTATTATGCTGCTATAGGTCTTTTAAACGTTTATAGTTTGATCTTAGACAACGATAAGAGCCATTTGAACATGGGCGACACCAACGACGACGATGACGAGAGCGGTTCGGTCGAGGGCCGGTGGTGAGACGAATTATGTAATGTGAAGTGTTTCTTATTTTACTGGAAATTCGATTGAATGGTTAACAATTTGTAATTGTAACAAGAGTTTTGGGGTAATGGTGGTGATAAATTTGTTAGTTTGGGTTCAGATGGAGCGAAAATGAGTCTGTTTTGACAGAGATATTGATCGATTCGAGTCTTTATTTTGTTGTTTTTATTGAAATGTAATTGTGATGGAATGATTGGAACAAAACGATGAATCATCTGTTAAAATTGTTACGAAATTAGGACAACAAATGGTTGTTTACTTGAGACTATTTTCATGATAAAAGGTTCTTAAATTTGAACATTGTTTATGAATTTATCAAGAAATTCTTCATCTGTAAGAAAAGCTGGGCCGAAGAGAAGATTCTTTAAAAAATAAACAAAACACTATTTTTCAGGCTTGCAAGAGACTGCAAGCTTTTGGGAATGCATAAAGATAAGGACTTCAAATTTTGCATTCACCAATCATTTGACCTTAAAAAGACTGCAATCATTTTTTCTCCAATCATTTGACTGCAATCAATTGATCGAAATAATTTGAGACTTCATGAATTCTTATATGCATCCACTTCAAGTCATTGCATTCAATTGAAGTCTTTGCATTCTTTTGAAGTCTTTGCATTCACTTGAAGTCTTTACATTCTTTTGCATTCTTGAGTGTAATTTTACCTCACACTTTTCAAATTTTGATTTTAATTTTTTGGTGTCTGACATCGAAAATCGGTGTCTGATATCGAAAATTGGCGTTGGGACACTTTAGAATATTTTGTGTAGTGCAATTTCACTTAAGAATACAAAGATTTTAAAAGAACGATTGGTGATTGCAAAATTTTAAGTCACAATCTTTAGGTGAATTCAATGAATGTAATCTTTAAGTTGAATTCAATAAATGATTTGTAATGAATACACTCCCAAAAGATTGCATTCTTTTGCAAGCCTGCAATTTGTACATATGTGTTTGTTTTAGTTTTTTTTTTTAATACTTTGCGCGCATTAAAGGGGTTATGAATACCCTTATAATGATTAAACCCAGTGCAAGACATTAGGAAAGGAGAAACCGATGCAAATTGGTTTTGAATGTCTACACAATGCAATGAGTGGGAAATATTATTGAGCCTGGCAAAGCATTCCACATTCGTGTAGTGCTGCTAAATAAAAAATCTCTATACTTAACAATACGTCCGAAATTTGCCTAAAATTTGGAAAACAACAAGTCGTTCAAGTGGGTTCCCAAGACCTTGTCGTTAGTTTTTGGCTGTAGCTCAGGGATCCTTTGGATGATATTCGCCCGAAGTGTTTGAATCATTTCCAAACTGTTGGCATAACATCTGTCCATCACATTTCCAAATAAGAATTTCGACAAGGTTCTAAACGCAGATCCCAGGCATGCTATTGCCCACGATGGCACCACTCCATAATCCACTCCAAACATTCACTCTGAGTATTTTTTTGAAATTTGAAAAATATGAAAATTGGCATCACAGTGAAAGACAGAGTGTGGTGAAGCATTCCACATTCGCTTAGTACGACTAAAGAACGAATCTCTGTACTTGAAAGTATAATCAAAGTTGGGCTCGAGGGTATACTGAAGACGTTTCTGAGGGGAATAATGCAACTGGCTATTTTAATAGCGCATAATCCATTAAAATAACGGTATAAAAGGGTGAAACATAAAACTTTATAAGGGTCTTCAAGCGAATTAAATAATTCAATGGTGATATCATCATAAATCATTTTCAATGTTCTACTTTCAATGCTGTCTAAGAGGTTGAAGTAAGTTGCAGGAGCACCAGCCCAGAGATGGAAATTTTACTCAAGCCCTGGACGTAGACAAGTCTCAAATGTACTTCTTGTATATCACTAGAACTTTGTAGGCAAATTATCCGCGATCTTTATGAAGAATTATATTCAGGCTTATGAGTAAAGTGTTGATCTGTTTCAAGATTTCTAGCGGAAAACATAAGTCCTTGTTAAAATAATCTATAATTGAAAAAAAAAACACTACATCACCAACCCTGTAAGGATCATTTTCTTCATTAAGAAAGCTTTTGAAGGAACTAATAATGACATCTCAACACCGGGCTACGATTTCAAAGAAATGTAAAAATAAAACAACTCGTTACTCAGATATCGTCTTTGGAAAAAGGTTTCTACAACTGATCGCGATAACTAACTAACTGGAATACTCATTGGAAGGCGGTAAGTTGAACTGTCAAACTCCTGTCATAACAAAATCAAAAACAAAGAAGAAAGTTGAAAGTTGCAACAAAATTTGAAAAACAAAAAAATATGTATGCAATAATTCTATTGTCGGAAATAGACCAACAACGTGACGCAATACGATGCTTATACATCACAAAAGACTTCGGGGAAAAACCAACTTATCAAAATGACGGAAGAGCGATTTTGGGAGATGTACCGACTTAGTCGGGATAAAGCCCGAGTTCGCATTAAAGAAATGCGTCCACATATGAGATAGAACGTGTCTGTTTTGCATCTGGGTCCAACCAAAGGGACGTTGGGTAGGACTTCTCAGCAGAAATGAGTTTAACTATGGTTACCCGGATTGTAGACGTATCCAAAATACTCAATAATCAATAATGTTTCGAAATTTCTTATTTCTTATTTTGCTTTAACTTTTTTGGCTCCGACATGTCTGCTTTTAATATGGTGTAAGGTTTTGATCATTGATGAGAAAAAGTTATTACACTTTCCGGTGATTTTCATTCTATACAAATTCCACTGTCAAAGTTACAGAATTTCGCTGAGCGATTATACGATAAAATGCCTTTCGTTCCAAATTTCAATGTTTCTCGGTATAAAATTTTATACTTTTATTAAATATGAACAAATGTTTATATTTACTAAAATGATCACAAGAATTTCATTAAAACAAAAGTTGCAAAAGTTTCCTAAGCCAAACCTTCATTTAAATTCGATCTAAGTCGTAAAAAAATTAAACCATTTTAATCCAAATTGAGCATGTAATTTTATTTTCACACCAAATCTGGTTAAAGAACTGAATTTATAAACAATCAATTCTACTTGTCAATAATTGTGTTCTCCTATAATTTACGACAAGATCCATAAATTGACTTTGACGTGTGAGATCTGGTAATATAGCATCGACACGATAAGCGAATCATCATCATCCTCATCAACCTCATCATCGCATTGAACGATTTATTGTGACACATTTGAAACAAGCGTTATACCATAATAAAAAGCGTTAATAATAATTTAGATAATAAATGTTAAATAAAAATAAATATGATCAACCTATTCAATTATTTTTGTATAATTTCCATCAATTATATGATACCATATTAAGATCCCTGCTGTAGCTGTCATGGTCAATGCCAACTTTGACAATTGCGCAATAGAAAACCAAATGGCAAGATAGCATCACACTCTGAAATCTGTAGTCTCTGGAGTCTAAAGGCAGAGATCTTGCACTACCTGTGCAACGCCAACAAACTTATGTCTATAAAGGTTAGAAAGAGGCTTATTTCAATTTCAATAAAGAAGAGACCACCCGCAGACTATAGATATTGTTTCATTCAGCATCAGTTTTGAGTTTACTGCATGGCAGAAGTCATAACTGCTTCTCATAAATGATCCTTATCCGATATAATTTTATAGTTCCCTATAGAGAGGGGCATGTTGTAGAATTGTAGAACCTGGTGATGGGGCAATGCACACCCAGATCCTTTGTGTCTATATGCACACAAAAACGATATGTTAACGAAGGTGAATGCAGCCAAGCACCAGCAACAACAACAACAAAAGAATCAAATTCTGTCGACTCTGGGTCTGGACTTTGATCGAATTGGGCGAAATTCTAAGAAACCTCCGTGAGCTATAAAAAATCTTCCGAGGTATAACCTCGCTGGGAAAAAAAGTGCGATACTATGTCGTACAAACTTGTTCTTCACATATGAAGCATTTAAGTCTTGGAAAAACCGAAGCGATTGCTGTTGGGGTATGAATATCAGAACTTTTAGGGTACACCAAAAGTTTTTGTTCATTTATCAATTCGGCACCACCTTTAATTTTGAAAACCTGCGCAATACTTCGATACTTGAGATTTGTGAATTTTGCTGTTCAAAAAATCGATTTCGCCTCCAAATGATGACCTAAAATCTTGAAATTTCTTTCACGAATACTTAAACATGGATTTATACATAAATCTTAAAAATGAAACAAAAGAAACGCTACAAAAAGAACCAAACTACTCTCAAAGCCTCTAATGAACCAACAAGAACAAAAGAAAAATCTTCTGGCTAAACTTTAAAAGAAATCAATGCGGTGCCCCTTTAAGAATTCGCCATCTTCAAGAGTAGCAGAGTGGGTGCGAGCAAGGAAAGACCTTTTAAAACATATTCGTATATAAAAATAAGAAAACCAACCGATTGCCAATACAAGACTTCTTTATTTCAGATTGCCAAGGGCTGATGTTTTTGTGGTTGGTTTGGTTTGGTGCTGTAAGGTTGTTGCACTAAATGGAAATGGAAGTTAAAAGGAAGCCCATTTGCATGTTGTTTTGTTTTTTTTATTTTGACTTGGTTATTCTATGAAGAGAAAAAACGAATCACAGCATCATAATGGAAATCTACTATAAAGATGGGTTTTGATGTATTGTGAAATACTAAATGTGTTTTCAGAAATGTCCTTCGATTTCAAAAATAGAAAAATTTGCCCAGGGAAATAAATGGAAAATGTTGTGTTTGATGCTTCAAGACTTGTGGATCTTATTAACTTTATTGTCAACATAAAAATGTGACGGTGTAAATGAAAAAATAGCTTTTACACGTAGTTATTGAGATATTAGAAATTAGGTCATCTGCACAAAGTATTGGGATAAAAATGAAGAAACATTTCAAACAAGGGCTTAGTGTTTTACTAGTTAGCAGTCAATTCACTTTTTATTAAAAACGGTGCATCTGGAAACCTCAAAATAATGACAGTTCGGGAATGAAAAAAACAAACAAACCTAAATCTAGGGTACAAATTGGAAATGTCGTAAACGCAGAAATAATATGCATTAAGTAAATTACTAAAGTACAAATAGGTATTTTGCGATTTAAACTTTAGTCAAATGTTAAGAAAAATTGCAATTGTATTATAGAATTGAGAACGGCATTAGAGAAATCTACATTCTCATCAAACACACTTCATATGAAGACTGAAAACCTAGCTGTCATTTTGGTTGCCTACAAACTGGAACAATAATATACACGCACACATCTAATGTTATAATCAATACACCACCGCTCACAATGAAAGCCGAGATCAATTTTCCACGAATGTATCCGAAATTCATGGCAGTGTTCAAAAAGTATTAAAATGAGAACAACGAATTTTAATGGACAAGTTTCTTGCAACAATTGGTTTGTGAGGGAAAATTATGAAATCTAATTCAGAATGTGGGGATTATAAACTATGAAAATCGAAAGGGTTGAAATTTGTAATTTTATTCTATGATTTGTTTTTTTTTTACACAATTTTAAAGTAAATTCAGGACAAATTCAAGTATTTTTGAAGTATAATTTCAACTTGAATGGTTATGGTAACAATCACAAGGTAGTGAACTTACGTATTCATTTTTATATAGGAATAATTTTCAGTGAACTTATGCCTTTATTCCTCTAGTTTGTTTGCATATTTACTAACTGTGACAGTTGTCATAACAAAAATGTAAATGTCATTTATCAAGAAATATGACGTTTCAGAATGAATTTCTGTACTTGACAATATGACAGAAGTTTGGCTTGAGAGCATTCCTGGTGGCGTCAGTATTGAGGTTGAATTACTCAAGTGGAGAAATACAACTGGCTAAACCTGCTAAAGTAATTGTAAAAACGAGTGAAACAAAAGACGTTACAAAGGTCTTTAAGGGACGTAAATTATAGTCAGCAAAGTAAGTAAGTGGATAAGAAGTTTAAGATTGGTCATAGCTCTTGTTTTGAGGTTGTCAAATTTGAACCCATTTGATACAACTAGTATTTAATGGTTCAAAAGGTAATTTACTATTCAAAAACTGTTCTATTCATTAAAACCGCAGACACGTATTTTCGAAAAGAGAGCCTGTCGGCAAATTCTTTTAAATGCTTTTAAAAAAGCACAAAAATCTTGCTTTCACTAAAACGATGAACGTATTTGTTTCACTGTTCGGGAGGCAAACAATGAGATCACCAGTGGACCTAATGTCAGAGAGAAAAAACTAATCGAAACTAACTAATTAGTTCTTTTCTCTCTGCTAATGCTGCGAGATATGAACTGCTGGTCATTATAAAGCCTCCATTCTTCGAAATATTTCCTAAATTGATAATAAACCAGCGTTTCCATGAACTTGGAAAGAAGGCACGTAAGTGCAATTGGTCGATAGCTAAAAGGAGATTGGGATTCAAATATTATGGGTAAAGGATGGGCAAATAATGGACAAATCTCTCTACTAGGTATGAGACTTAAAAAGTAGAATAGCTGAAAAAGCTTACACATTAGTTTTGTTAGCGGTAAAGAAATAAAAACTTCCAAACTACACGATCACCTATTTTTGCCCAAGAGCTTTAAGAACCACGAAATTATATACATATGCTCTCAAGTAAAGATGCAGTCAAAACACAAGTAGGTACTAAAACATAAGCTTTTTCTAGAGATATTTGGGTGATTAGTATAACTTATTTGAGTTTTTTAACAATTCGAAATTAGATTAGATAGATTTTTTATTGCTCGTCTAAAATAATTTACAGTTGTTTACAAAAATCAAAAAAAGCATGTCATTCTGCCGTCTGCCTAGTTAACAAAACATGAATTGGAAACTTATTTTTTTATGAAATATACATAATTTATAAATAAACAAATTAGGTACATGATTTAAAACGTTTTTTTTAAATTGAAATTGAAATTGAAATTAAATATTATCTTCAGAAACTCTCATTAACAATTCTCCCCCTACAATTTAGAGCCAGTTTGCAGTACATATACAGTTTTTTAACGTCGATCTCGTTCAACAATGATACAAATTCATTTTCATTCAAAAAACCCGTTCCAAGAACATTTCTCCTGATGTCTTTAAGAATTGGACATTTACCCATGAAGTGAAATACATCTTCTCTCACTTGTAGATTACATAAGGAGCATAATATTGGTAAATCCTCCCTATGTGGAATGAAGTTAAGAGGTACGAGTTCACCACGCAGCTTTACCATCATCGAAATCTCCTCTACGCTGTATTCATCTCGGAAATAGTTCTTCGCCTCCAAATTGTGATTGAGTTGACTGTAAATTGCTCTGTGCAGAGACCCAGTTGCTTCATTAAGACATTTTCCCCATAACATATCATCCACTTTTGCAATTAGGTGGTACAGTGATTCTTTCCAATGATTGAAATCAAGGTTATCTATGTTAAGGTCCATGTCACTCTCCCTAGCAAGTTTCATCCATTCTGCATACCATCCTGATCTGTCTCGAATAGTTTGAAGTGCCACTATCTTCGGCAACCGGTAATTATCCATATTCATGATTTTGAGCACATAATCAATCTGCATTCGAAGTGTTCGTACAAAGAGTGGCTGCAGTCCCGTTTCCAACATAACTATATAGTTCGGCGTATTTGGTGGCAGCCGGAAGATCCTTTTAACGTAGAAGCGCAACAATTTGTCCACATCTTCATATTGCTTCGCTCCCCATACTTGTGCTGCATAGAGCAAGATTGATTCTGCTACTGCCTTAAAAACAGTGTACTTACTGCTGTGTGCGATATTTTTGTTTGAGAAACCCCTAATCCAAGATGCGCTGATGGCGGCTTTTGAACTTGTAAGCTTTTCTCTCAGATGCGTTTCCATATTAAATTTTTTTGTCAAAATCACTCCAAGGTATTTGAACTCTTTGACAATCTCTATATTTTCACCATTGTAGTTCCATTTTTTATTAAGGCAGTTTCTACCTCCTCCGTTCTTGAAAATCATGATCTTGGACTTTTCCATGTTTACTATTAGGTTCCACATTTTACAGTACTCCAATTCGAAATTATTATTAAATTATTGGTACACAAAAGCAAGCTTTTAAGTAGCCTGTATTATTTTTTTATTATTATACAATACAAAAATGTAGTATTTAATACATGAATTCAAAAACAGGTAGAGTATATGTACATGTCAATTACAGAATTCTGAGAATTTAACTCCCGATAAACCAATTCGATTAAATGAACTTTTACATTCGTTGTAAAACTTAATTATCAAATTCGCCGTTTGGATTACATTGTCGATTCCTATAAGACTACCTTATCATTTCTGAACTTTCCATTTCGACGTTGTCAGTTTCTGACATCTAAACGTCATATAATTCAATAAGCAAGAAATACAAAGCGATAAAGTACAATAATTAAATCATTTTAGAAATACACAAAAGGAGGATTCCATCCTCCTTAATGTATGTATCGGGTGGCGCAACAGTCCGTTGAGAACTAGGGCCTAGTGACTTACAACTCTCAACCATTCCTGTGTGCGAGTACTGTTGTCAGGAATGGAGGGGACCTACAGTTTTAAGCCGAATCCGAACGGCCAATTTGAGAAAGCACTTTTCATGACAAGAATTACTCTTGGAGAATTTGTCAATTCCTCGCAAGAGGCAGTACCCGTGAAAAAAACTTTAGATGGCATAGGCAGGGATCGAACCCAAGACCTCTGGCATGACAGTCCAACGCACTAAAAATGTCGGTGATGCAGAGCATATTATCGACATTCGTTCAACTTTCTTTCGTCAAATTCGCTAATAGCAAAATTTTTGAAAATAATTGTAATAACTGTTCTAGAAGTCATAGTTCTTTGTAGTATAAACTAATGCTGTCCCAAAAAGTTGTGACCATAAAACTTGTTACAACGTCTAAAAGTTATTAATCTGTCAGGCCAAAAACAGTTTTAAACTATTAAAAATATTTGCTTCAATTTCGAAACATGTTATATTTCAACCAAAACAATAGGTCGCGGCCTATGTTGGTGGGTGTCTCTTTACAAACAATAGCTGCATTATTATCAAAAAAAGAAATAACAGTAGATCATATTTAATTTAATTTTGTTTACATCTCTGACCTAAAATTTCATATGCAGACTTAACAATTTACACACAAGGAAAAAAAAAAACAGAGTAAGCTTACAATTTAAGATAATACTTCGCTATTTACCATAAAGTTCTGTCTTTTAAGTTTTCTTCAAAAATATTTGCATAATTTAAAATCCACCACATTCTACAGTTTTTTCCTACATCAAAATCAAAAATTATTATACAATTATTGCTGTTTTATTTTTAATATTTCATCAATATGCTGCGAATTAATTTATTTTTTATTTCACCTCTCGGCACTACCGCACGCAAAATCATCAGGTATTAATTTCATTTAAATATACAATCCTAACTTCCATATATTTAAATTATTACTAAAATATGATTAAAAATGCATTTAAGATATTAAAAAAAAAAAAGAAACGAATTAAAATTGGTCAACATGTGATGTTTGTGTATACATACATTCAAATAACTTAGGTTTATGGGGAAGGTGAATCTTTTCTCGTCGAAATTTGAAGGTCAACATACTTCTTGAACCCAAATCCAAATATAATCTTATACTCGATCTATGTCTCAGCGTCTCATTAAAGCATATCATTTACTTATTATTCACTATTATGGTTATTTATTATAAAGTTTCGTATTCGAAAATTTGAACAATGATCTCATCATAAATTATTTGTTTAACATTGGACCGTGTTGATGGCAGGTTTAGCAGCTTTGTATATATTTCGCGACTCTTGATGGAATTATTAAGAAAAAATAAAAACTTACCAGCACCATATGTAAACATAGAAATAGCTTAAAGGGTTCAGGTTCAGAGAAAGACTTTAAAAGAAGTTGAACAGAAAACAAAGACAAAAACAACAACAACTGTCTTTGAAGTTGAAGTAAGGTTGTCCAAATACGGATTTGGGTGGAATGATGTTTTTCTGATGTGAAGTAGGTAGGTGCGGTAAATTAGACAAACAATGTCAAATAATATCGATTTCATATCGCCAAAAGCTTTTAACTTTACATGCAAAAACTTTTTAAGTGAGAACTAGTCCAATTGAAGGTCGTGGGAATTATTACCAATTTTTTATTTTTGCAATGTCCAATCGATCTATAACGCAATTTTTGCAATTTTTTTTTAAGTTTCCAAACCCGATAGTGCTGATGGTGAGAAAATACGAATAAACTTTTTTTGGCCACCTATTTTTTGCTAAAATTTCGAAGAATTCCCTGAAACTTTGAGTACTCAGCCACAAAATTTTAAATTTGCCCATTTAAGAAACACGAAAATTGTTAGCCAATCAACTTTACAGTTGGGAAAATCTGATAATTGAAATCGTTTGTACATCGTTTGCACGAGTTTATACAACTCTTACAAAAAATAGGACAGTCACCGTTTTTTTTATAAGCAATACAAAAAAGTGTACGGGCCCACCAACTTTCGAATCTAAAAATCCTAGACTAATAATCGTCTGTACAAATTTGAGCATTTTTCTTATTGTGGTTTGATAAATTTTTACAACTTCAAAATAATTAATGATGACAAGATTTGCGGTTTATGAATGGACTGAAGTTCTTATCATAAAATTTGTTTTGTTAATTGTGTTGGAATAATGTCTCTGAATTCAGATTCTACGTACCGATTTGTGTCAACTGGCAAAATTACAGGTGGTGGAGATGATACAACCTTAAACTGTACGAACTGTGCAGCGACTTGTCAAAAAACTGCGTGTTCAACGGTTAATATGACTAGGGCAAGTTGAGCGAATGAATATAGAAGCTCCAACGAAAAGCTAGAGGTAACAAGAAGCAGAGGCAAACCTCCGGTAGAGAGTTGAGGCCGATAAATATGTTTCTTAAAATTCAGCTTCATATCAAGTGTAAGACCAAGGGAAAGTACCAGAATTGTTTGTGGCCAGAAATCAGATTTTCTCCACCGAGGAAACTAGATGGCACATGATTTCTGAGCAAAAGCTTGGATTTTCAATAAAGTGAACATTATAAGCTCTCAAGATCAACTTGAGGCAATACGCTAGATGCGAAAACTGCTGTATCGGTACATGGCAGAAACATAGATAGTTTAGTGTTTACTTTCCAACGAAAACAGGTTGAAAAGTATGGGTCCCAGTACAGAACCCTGAAAAATGGTCTCTCAATAATGTAAACATCGACGTTGTGCAAGAATTTAAGTACCTGGGTGTTTGGATTACACACAATCTCAATTTCTCAAAACATGCCAAACAAAAAAGTAATGAAGCAAAACTAGCCTTGAGTATGATGTGGACTAAGTTCTTTGCAAACCAAAATATCGATCTCGCGTCAAAATACCGTGTTTTTCATGCAACGGTCAACACTTGTATGTGCTATGGTGCCCAGGTTTTCGGCTATATAAATCTTGATACGTTTGAATCGGTGCAGAGATATTTCTTCAAACGATTATTCAGACTATCTAACTCAACGCCTAACTATGCTATCTATGTGGAATCTGGTATAATGCCTCTGTACATAAGAAATCTAAAAGCCAACTATGATTATTTGATAAGGGTCATGAGAAGAAATGGAACAAGTCTTCACAAGCCTATCATGACAAGACTTTTGCAAACTAACGCTTCTCCATTCAAGGACTGGAATGAGCTAGCTCATTCTCATGCAGCTCATCTATCATTATTGGAGTCAAATGTTGATGAATGGCAGGGTATGTTTGCGGAGGTTACTGCAAAAATAGACGAAAATATTTATAACCAACATCTATCCAGAGCGAATTCAAAATTGTCTAGGAGCACTTATAAGAATCTCAATCACCAAATTTCTTCAGGAATGAACTATTTTCGTAATGAATACTCGGCTGAAATTATAAGCTACATATTTAGAGCTCGTGTTGAAGTTCTTAACTTAAACTTTATGCCTCATCGAGCAGATTTACCCCAAATATGTTGGCTTTGCAATAGAAGAGAAAATGAAGATATAAACCATTTCATTGCCATTTGCCCAATACTGCAGGAAATCCGCCGACTCTATTTTGATGAGATCTACATTTCTCCAAGCAGACTTTACGAAATATTAAACGGAGGACAAGGATGGTGTACTTTATATAATTATTGCAAACACGCATTAACCTTCTGCAACAGTTCGATATTTAAATCCTTAAAAAATCCAGTTACTACAGTTTAATGCATCCTATTTTTGTGTTTCAAATCATTTCAAAATTGGCAAAATTTTGTGTTTCAAATCATATTAAAATTGAGTTAACGCTATCAAAATCTAGTGTAAAATTAATAACAATAAACATACAAATGTATCTTTTTTCTCACAACTTTAACTTTCAATTAAATATGAATTATAACCCATTTTAGAATACTTATATGTACATACTATATTATTAGCAACTTTCATTTTTTATTGTTCACTTCATATTAATAATTGTAATGTCACATCAGGCAGACGTCAGAAAAGCCATGCTCTTATTCTTAAGAAATGAAATTTGTAAACCATTTTTTGTATAATAAAGAATTAATCTAATCTAATCTCTAATCTACAGAACCCTGCGGAACACCACTTAACTGTATCATGCAAAGAATATTTAACATAACCTGCAGAAAATTGTCTATTAAGTAAAAAAAGTCTATTAAGTAATCTGTTGCGCATTTCATCAAGTCTAGATGATAAAAGCTGTTTTATTAACTCCTTCATTGAACTGTTTTCAAAAACATAATTTCTATTGATGTTAATTGATAAGGAATTTTAGATCATTAAGTTTAAGTTTATCATTGTCAATATTTTCAGCGTCAATATCACTAAGCTGAGATGATATGTATTATATGATTTTGGAAAAAAAAAACTGTCAGCTAGTGCGGTTAGTTTTTCAACTGTCATGCTAGAGGTCTTGGGTTCAATCCCTTAGTTTTTTTTTTCACGTGTACTGCCTCTTGCGAGCAATTGACAAATCCTCCAAGAACGATAAGTATACTTTATCAAGTTATCCGTTCGGATTTGGCTTAAAACTGTAGGTCCCTTCCATCCCTGACATGACTTGCACACAGCAATGGTTGAGGCCCTAGTTCTCAACGGACTGTTGCGTGGCCCGAATATTTTTTTTTTTTTAAAGAGAGTATTGTCGTTAGAATGGAAATAAGATCCCTTATCAAAGCTAGATAAGAGGTTGTTTCAATTTTTGTAGGTGTGTTCAAAATCAAGCCTAAACCGAATCAATTTTCTTCTTTCTGAATTATAAAAGCGTTTCAATTTTAAGATAAACTCAGGCAAAATGGGTCAGTTTATAAAGGGTGATTTTTTAGCTATTATTTTTTTTTTACAACACTGGTTTAAACAGCTGACGTACGTTTCGTGTTTTGTTTCACTGTCAATGAATCGTCTTACAAACGAACAACGCTTGCAAATTATTGAATTTTATTGGGCCTCTGTTACTCAACAACGTGGAAAATTTTGCGGAAGGCTTTAGGTGTGATTCCTTTCAAAATAAAACTGGTGCAATAATTGAAGCCGAACGACCTACTGCAACGTAAAATTTGGTGAGATTTAACACCTTTAGACTATTTTTTGTGGGGCTATGTTTTAGCTCATGTCTATACCGATAAGCCCGCTTCAATTGACACATTGGAAGACAACATTGAAGCATTTATTCGTGAGATACCGGCCGAAATGTTGGAAAGAGTATGCCAAAATTGGACTAAGCGGGTGGGCCATTTGAGGCGCAGTCAAGATCAACATTTGCATGAAATAATCTTCAAACATTAAATTATATGGACCGTACTATCGATTCAAATAAAGGTTTCATGAATTTTTCTTTTGAAAAAAAAAATTTAAAAAATCACCTTTTATCAACATTTTGGGTTTTAGGAATAGATAGTTCAGCCGCTCTGTTCACAACTCCCATTAAAGAATCTATGAGTCTCTCAACTTGATACAGCCGATAGAGAATCTACTTTGGTTCAAATTTTCGGAAATATATGAATTGTATCTGTTCTAATTTGCAGCAGAGTAGTTAAAAAGTGACATGAATACGGTTATTTTGGTTTACAGGGCTTTCAAGGGAAGTGCAGACTGGCAAGTGATTGGAACTTGATGTATAAAGTGCATACTGGTTGTGAAAAATTATAATCTCTATTTGAAACAAAAATGTCAAGCGTTTAGAGATTTTTGGGTGTCCAACTGGGAAAGTATGCCGGATCGAGATTGTGTAACATTGTAAGAGATCTGTTAAATGCAATAATATCGTGAAGTACATTACTCCAAAGTATTGGCTTTATTGTTAAGATCGATATTTTCAAAAAAAAAAAAAAATAATACTCGATTGGATTTATAACAGAAATATGTCGAAAGAAAACAGCTAACATAGGTACTAATGAACATAAAAACTATTACAAAATTTTTGGTTAAATAAAACAAATTGAAAGAACGATTTTCTTATTAACTTTTTTCGTATATCTTTTCTTAGGATTTATGAAAAACCCGGTTATAAGCAACAAATTTTTGCAATGTCCAAAAATTTTAAAATAGTTATTTAATGAAGTTATAAATTCTATTTGTGATTAAAATTCTAAAAAGAATATTTTACAATCAAAGAACTTCTATACTCCACATTTCTCGGTAATGCAGTTCGTGATGAAACTTTTAAACTTTAAAGCCTCATTCATTCTCCATTGCTATCCTTAAGTGTTCATTCATAGTTTATGTTTTTTCTCTTCTGTTTCATTTTCTGTGAAGAAATATGTAATCTACACATCTTTTGAGGCTCAAATGCACATAAACCTCATCATTATTCTCAAAACGTCGTCGGTTGTACATAAGTATAATATGGTACATTCTGTGCTTACCCGTACCCGTATACTAACAACTGACTACTGATGTAAAACATTTCCTATATCAAAAAATTGGACCTAAATAAATATTTTCTTTTCGATTCGAACGTTTAGTTTTTCATTATAGGATAAATAAAGTACCTTTTCATATTGATTATTGAAAATAAAGTGATGCATGCCTGCACTAAAAAACACATCACAATAATTAGAAATTGATTTGTATTTTGACTGATAGGTCAAGTGTTATGTACATACATATATCAGATTGAATGTTGATGAGAAATTTAAAGACACAAAAATATTGATACGAACAAACATACTTGACATTCTTTGGTTGAGGCCTTTTTAAAAAGTGTTTTCATTTTTCATTATTAAGTTCTGTTTTTATTTTTGGTACGTGCCGTCCTCGAAGCATGATGAGAAAAATTTATTTTTGTTTTTGTTTATTCAGGTGAAAAGTGAATTTTGTTTACATGATGGGTACCTATAACCTACCTATAACCTAGCTTAAACGATTGGAAGTTTTTTTTATCTTAAAGGTTATAGAGGAAGTGAGTGATTTTAGGTAAGTTGATAAAGTGAAATTTTGAAATCATTTTTTTGTGTTTGGTTTAGAATATGCAATCGATATGAGAGTCATGAGCATGAAAAGCAAATAATGTAATAGAAACGGAATTTAAATACGGGTGCAATGAAATTGCCTACTGTGTTCATATTTTCTATTCTGTGCCTTATCCAAATATTGCAATCAAAAATTTAAGAAAAATTAAAAAAGCTATAAACGCAACACATTTGAATTTCTTGCACAATTCGTCTTGATATACAAAAAGTTTGTTTTTGTAAGTGAACTATTTAAAGTAATTGATATTTCAAACTGCTGTCACCGGGTTACGCTATTTACGTTGATTTTTGCGTCGCAGAACAACTCAACAGGCAACAGCAAAAGATGAATAAGGTATTGAGGAAATCTGCTGGGGAGTAGAATTTTAAAGCTGAATTTAAGTCCAGGTAAGAAATGTCAGAATAGAGGTGATAACTAGGGATTTATAACAAGTGCTAAAGGATGCAATAGCTATTTCAAATTTAAACCTAAAAGATTAACAGGCTTACACCATTTCTGTGGTATGTAATGTGCTATTTTAATATGCCCCTGTATCCAAAGCATAAATGGTGATAACGCCCATTTCTATATTCTAAAGAGTGGTTAAATAAAAATGGGCGTGCAAATCACAATGCATATTGTACATTTCGTGATTTTGTCGGTCAATTTAATCGTCCACATATGTATGCGTACAATCGGATAAATCGTGGAAAAACTTGGTCAAACCGGGTCTGTAGGAGATTTGAAAACACCAGCGCATTCAGCATAAAATATTGCTGTTGTTCGCGGTAGTGTGGCTAAAGATACGTCCACCTTAACCCCTTGTCGTGCCCAAAAATGGCACCTCTCACGCTAATCGTTGATGAACATTATGCATACAAACTTGTATTAATACGATTAAAAGGTGCAATTGACTCAGGCACTAAAGCCTCTTGACCATTTCAAGCGGTGTCAATGGTCAGATGGTGGCAAGAAATGGCAACAGTGGATGATCTGATCAATTTTCGAAGAAAATCATCCTCAGATATGAGACACATCTACATCCACCTCCGTGGATTCGTCAATAAACAGAATTGCCGCATTTGGGCAAATGATATAATGAAAGAGTGATTGTCGAAAAACCAATGCACCCACAAAGACTGACTGTTTGGTGTGGTTTATGGGCTGGCGGCATCATTAGGCCGTATTTTTCTTCAAAACGAGGTCGGTCAGGCTGATATGTGGTTTCAACAAGGGCAAGGCGGTGCCACTTGCCACACAGTTAACGAAGCAAAAGCTCTATTTGACAAATTCGATGGACGTGTTATTTGACGCGTTGGCGATGCCAAGACTACTCGATTTGACAACGTTGGACTTCTTTTTTTTTGGATTATTTGAAAGTAAAGGTAAGTAAGCCAGCCACAATTCTAGAGCATAGAACCTCAATTAAGCCTCAGCGTCAATTATGCCGATCTTTTGGTCCATACATAATTGAACCATACCAATATTATCATAATAAAAGGAAATGACAATAATTAAATAAATAATTTGTGTTTAATTCAAAATCAACATCGGCTCTTAAAAATTAGCCACCCTTGGTAGGGAAATCAGAGGCCTAACAACACCTCGGTTTCAGACTGATTCAAATAGATCTACGTCATCTTTTTGTACCCCTTGTCTTATGTTATTTTTTGTATTGTTTCGCGAGACAGATTTAAAGCCCATCTGGACTGAAGCAGCCGTAGATTTAAAGTGCTCTTAGATCACCTTCATCAATGTTGGCGAAATATTTAAAAATATTTTGAACTAACCTGAAACTCAAATAAGAATAATACAAATGTAAATCATTAATCTTCGAATAGCAGAATAACATTTTTCTTGGGATGAGTTTTTGTTTCTGGTATGAGATGTCCCTCTGCTATGGACTGAAATGGGCTGCGTTCACAACACCCCTAGGTTAGCTTAAGACCAATTTCGACAACTCATCAAAATATAAAGGGTGATTTTTTAGCTATTATCTTTTTGGCAACACCGGTTTTTAACAGCTGACGCACGTTTCGTGTTTTGTTTCACTGTCATATATCTTCATTTTGGTCTATAATTTAATCATGAATCGTCTTACAAACGAGCAACGCTTGCAAATTATTGAATTTTATTATCAAAATGCGTGCTCTGTTAAGAAAGTTCATCGCGCGCTTCTTCCATTTAATTGTGTTCAGCGACGAAGCTCAGTTTTGGCTCAATGGGTACGTAAATAAGCAGAATTGTTGATTTTGGAGTGAATATCAGCCAGAAGCAATGCAAGAGCAGAAAAAGTCACAGTTTGGAGCGGCTTATGGGCTGGTGGCATCATTAGGCCGTATTTTTCTCCGAAATGAGGTCGGTCAGGCTGATATGTGGTTTCAACAGGGGTGCCACTTACCACATACAGCTAACGAAACAATGGTTCTTTTGTTATTTGAAAGAAAAGGTGAACGTTGATAAGCCAGCAACAACTAAAGGGCTAAAGGATGAGATAGTTCAGCGTAATACCGGCATAGAACCTCAATCGGACTATCGGATGAAGGTGTTCCGTCGACATCAAGGCGGCCATTTAGCCGATCTTTTGGTTTTGGTCCATACATAATTAAACCATACCAATTTTATCATAATAAAAAGAAATGACAATAATTTAATAAATAATTTGTGTTTTATTCAAAATCAACATCGGCTCTTAAAATTTAGCTACCCTTGGGAGAGAAATCAGTGGCCTAGCAACACCCCGGTTTTAGACTGATTAAAAAAGATCTATACATCATTTTCTTGTACCCCTTGTCTTATGTTATTTTGTGTTTAGTTTGGCGAGACAGAGTAAAAGCCCACCTGGACTGAAGCAGCCGTAGATTTAAAGTGTTCTAAGATCACTTTCATTCACGTTGACGAAACATTTAAAAAAAGAGGCTTGGATGCGCCCCACACTGATAACTTCCCATCCCGTCTGTCGATTTGTCTTGCTTAAAAGTTTGTAGGTTTTTGGTTGTGTTAAAAAAGTTGTCAGTTGAACTATTCTTAAAAATTTGAAAATTACCAACAATATTCTGCATATAATGAAATAGTTTTATTTCAAAATCTATTTTTGTTGACGAAATTTTTAGTCGAAAACCATTTTTTACCAATTCTATTAGCATTTCTTAAAAGTTTTTATTTCTTATATAAACAAATAGAAATTAGATGAATGAAATTAATTTGAGAGATATCAAGAATCGAACATCAATTTTTACCAAATTTGCGTAGTATTTTTTTGTGGATTTTATTTCTTTATGAAAAAAACGGACTGTTGGATTCTCATAAAAATATTATTGAATGTCAAAAACAATATTTTCTGTGAGATAAAATAATTTTGAAGCTAATATTTTTAATTTTTGAAAAGATATTTGAGTCGAAAATTTATTTTTACCAACTTTTATTAATTTTGTTTTAAGTTCTTATTTTTTGTAAAAAAACTTGTTATTCGATTTTTACTGAATGTTGGCAACAATATTTTTTAAAAGATAAAATTAATTTAAAGCCAATATCTCAAAGTTTTGAAAAAAAAATATTTAAGTCGAAAATCAATTTTTACCAACTTTTGCTAAGTTTTTGTTTGGGTTTTTATTTTTTGTAAAATAACTGTCAATTCGATTTTTCTCAAATTTTCCCCGAATGTTGCAAACAATATTTCTTATAAGTTAAAATTAGTTGGAAGTCATAACCTCAAATTTTTGAAAAGATATTTAAGTCGAAATCAATTTTTACCAACTTTTGTTAATTTTTTTTAGGTTTTTAATTTTTTGTAAAAAAACTGTCTATTCGATTTTTCTCAAAATTTTACCAGATCTTGTAAACTTAATTTTTCGTTGCACAAATTTTTTTTGGATATAAAATCATTTTTTGTTCGTAAAATTTTCGAGATTTTTCAGTTTTTTTTTAATTTATAAAAAAAAACCGTTGGTTGGAATTTTTTCCAAAAATATATTTGTTTGGTACCACGTTACAATATGTACCTAATATAAAATTTAATTCAAGTCTCTAGCGTTATTAATTCGTGAGATATTTAGGGTTAACCAAAATTTTCACTTTTTTAAATTGCTATGGTAATAAAACCACCACTAAATTTTTTTAGAGTCCTTTCTGCATTATTATCTGTATAACAAAATTTATTAGAAGTCGATATTTCTACTCGTTCTTGAGCTATGGACGACGAAAAAAACTTACCGAACGTATGGACGTATGTACTTTTCAATTCGATAAAGCGATCACATACGCGATGTTGCCAAAAATGCCGCAAGATGTCTAGGTTTTTTGAGACGTTGCAAGACATTTTTCTCTCCGTCTGATCTGGCTACAATCTACAAAACCTATATCCGTCCGAAACTTCAATATAACTCTCATCTCTGGGCTGGTGCTCCAGTAACTTATTTAAGCCTCTTGGACAGTATTCAAAGAAGAGCTTTTAAAATGATTGGTGACATTAACATCATCAACTCGTTTACGTCACTCGAAAATCGACGCAAGGTTTCTTGTCTCACCCTTTTTTACCGTTATTTTAACCGACTATGCTCTAGCCAGTTGCATTCCTCCCCTTAAACAATTTAACCGTAATACCCGCGCTTCTAGGAATGCCCATCAGTTTACCCTTGAGCCCAACTTCGGCCGTACTATGAAGTACAGAGATTCATTTTTTAGCCGTACTACACGAATGTGGAACGCCTTGCCAAGCTCTATCTTTCCCTATCATTGCAATGTTCAGGAGTTCAAAATCAATGTACACCGACACCTCCTATCCAAAATCGGACCGATTACAATAATTTCCTATGGGAAGTTAATAATTCGAACCAACCCGAAACTCAAATAGGAATAGGACAAATGTAAATCATTAATCTTCGAAAAGCAGAGTTACATTTTTCTTGGGATGAGGTTTTGTGTCCGGTATGAGATGTCCCTCAGGTATGGACTGAGATGGGTTGCGTTCAAAACACCCACAAAACAATTCCGCTCGATTCATCCCCTAGGTTAGCTTAGGGCCCTTTCACACCAAACGAATCCGAATAAATCAGAATCACTCCGAATCAAGTTGAATCTGATTGACCAAGATTCGGCTTCGAGCGCTCCGTTTAAATGTGAAGGGATTCTTTTCCCGCCTTCAGACCGGACGAATCTGGTTCAATCAGGTTTGATTCGAGGTCGCACTTGATTCAACCTGTCGGATTCCTTGATTCTTGATTCTTGAATCAACAACCATACGAAATGGACGTGGAGTTATTAATTTTAAAAGTTAAAAAAAATAGTGCGATTTATGATTTAGGTTGATTCAGCTGGTGTGAAAGAGTGGAGAGACGAATCAGATTCAGAGTGATTCTGAGTGATTCTGATTGATTCGGATTCGTTTGGTGTGAAAGGGGCCTTAAAACTAATTTCGAGAACTCGTCAAAATATATATGAAATACCGGGAAACTAACTTATCGAAAGAAATGGTTTGTGCATTCGATTAGTTGGTCTAAATACAGAGACTATTTGTTTTCATTCATTATTTTCCCAGTATTTCATATTAATATTATAGTAAAAAGTTAAGGTTTTTTTTTTAACAAATTATACAATTCAAGTAGTATACAGTAAATTTTCTTTCTTTTGGAATCTCATTCGTTTAAATTGATCCAGTATGAGAGCCGGAAAACTAATACTGTGCGACAGGGGCGATTAGCTTTTGAAGGGACCTGGCGGTATAGCAGTCTTTCACGTTTCAACAACTTATTTTCTTTTTTTGCACAATCTTTAAAATTAAGTAATTTCTCATCTTCGAACTTTTAAGGTCGTTTAGACGATTTTAAATTTTGTTTTTGTACTGAATTAACATTTATCAAAATCGGGAAGCCATTTTTGAAGATATTCATATAGGAACTTCTCCAGTTATAAACATATTACTTTGTATTACAATGTGAAAAGTTATACACTGCAATCATTAAAATATTTAACTTTTCTTTTTTCATTTCAACAATCGGATTTCTTAATCTCTTATTTTATTCAAAATTGGTCAACTTACTTTGTAATTTTAAAAATTTACTCAATTTTTGATTCCACTCACCTGAAATTAAAAAAAAAAATATAATTAATAACTACATACAAGAATTTTTTAAATGTTTAAAATATCAAAATGAAAATAAAAAAATTATGGTTTGACATGCAACATAATGATTTCTAACTTCCATGATGGATGTTGGTTTAAGGTCTTTTTGTTATTATAAAATATTTAATTCACCAATATCTAAAATTATTTCTCGATGCATTGAATAAATTGCGATTTCGAATAATAATCAATACTCGAGGCGATTTAGACTACCGCACATCAGGTTTTAGTATTTAATCTAAAACTTCATATCAAACATTTACCCAATCTGACATTGAGGATAGTCTATATCACACCTCAAGCAACTCCCAGTCTTTCTTCGCAAAAATAAAGTAACTATACTATTTTAAAAATCGTGTAGTTTAGTAACAATTTTTCTTCGCTTTACCACTGAGGCTAATTAGCTGGCTATATAGCTCAATTAAAAACATTGTAGGTATTGATTGGAAAAATAAAAACAAACAAAACAAAATATTTATATCAGCTTTAGCTCGTTGGCAAATTAGCACAGGTTTCATTGCTTGCGCGCCAAGTCAAGTCTTATCAATCGAAAATCATTGATCAGAAACCAGAGGCAGCTATAAAGCTCCACCGACCACCGACCACAATCGCCATCGCCACTCCTAAAATATATAGACTAGACAATCTTCTATGGGTGCAACTTTTAATCTATGTGTAACAACTTCGAGTTGCTGGCTGCGCCGCCACCGCTTGGGCGTAAATTGAAAATCGACAAAAAGAAAAATAATCACTGAGATACCGATAGGCAGACAGGTGGTCACCTAAACTGTCAGCGATGGTATCGCATCCCGAAATCTGAGTACGAGACGCCAATATACGGTGGAACAATTTTCTACTTCAATGATTTTCCACAACATAGTGAGCCGATAAATCGTTGCGTACGTCTCGCCCGTTGTTGCGTTGTCCTCGCAGTCGTTACGTCCGAAGAGCTTAGTAGTATTTAGATATGATGCTGAATTGCTGAGGCAGTCTCTTGTAGTCTTGTCCAGGTGGTGGCGGTGTTATAGTCTGTTTGGATATCTGACATGGAAATGCTAATTGATACAAGAGATACACACGCTGGCTGATGATGGCTGTTGGTAGTCCCATTAATTTGCAGACTTCGCATAAAATATCAACTGACAAATTCAAGACTAAGCGACCCACCACCGCACCATCGACCAACGACACGAAAAGACAACGCCATCACCATGAAGAAAACAAAACCCTCATCTTGACCTATAGTAGAGAAGCTCGAGCTCGATGGTGCATTGTATTCTTCATCTGGGTGATGGTTGGTGGCACCATTCCGGAGCATGTGTTGTTGATGCCATTTAAGATGATTTTACCACCGCACCGTGTGGGCTTGAAAGACTTTTATTTCCCATTAAAAAGATAAAGTTAAGGCAACACCGCATTATGCATGGTTTTTATTTCAGCACATAAAAATCAGCCTCAGCCCACACAAGTGATTGCACGGATGACCTCTGTTATGCTGTTGCATTGGAAAACTTCAAAGCGGTCATGAATTATGGTAAGGAAGATATTTAAAGATGAGGAAAAGCACGTGAAATTATTACTATACAACAAGTCATAAAATATTCTATTAAATGGTTTCACTTTTCTCACAGTTTTCAATTTCACGGTGAAGAAATGTCATAAGGTATCTATAACTCGGAAATTACTTAAATGGAAGTCAAAGATCAAAGGTGGGACATGAGTCAAAGCTTCGGGGTTGAAATTAACGCAAAATTATTTATATGCGAAAAATTGCCTATTACTATGTATTTCGTTTCGAAATTCAATCCTATTCGAAACTGATTTTTGTGACGTATTTTTAGTGAATATTTCTCAAATTAACGAAATTACCTGATTTCATCCAGTTTTCCGAAAAAACAATAAATGAAACTGGTTGAAAAAAGGTTGAAAATGGGGTTAAATTTAATTTTATTACGTCGCGATCGTAGGGTTTTCTAACTTTGACAAGCGATTACTTTATCAAATGGAACAATAAGATTAGGAATATAATGGAAAATGCAGTAATATGAGTTGTTGTGTCTCTGGAAGTCGATAAGTTTCTGATTTTATAGTTTCAAAATTTTATATCGCTAATAGAATTGAAGTAGGCGATAAGAAGATTTCCTACTTTAAGTTTAGGGGCCAGTTATAGTTAGCATTAAAATCAATACGGACACATTTTTTAATGTATATTTGACTGTGTTTAATCTTGATTAAAAATGCAAATTATCTACTGATCGATTGGAAAACACTCAAAGAATTTTGTTTGAGATGCAACTTAAGTTCCACACTTATAATTCGTTAAATATGCTTTTTTTTATTTTTCGGGTCTATATTTATTTTCCTAAAAAACTGATTATTTTAAGTGTAAAAATGAAATACATTTTTCACTAATTGGGTTTGGTACCCTAGCCCCAAAACAAAAATCCCCAAAACAAAATCCCCAAAACATAATCCCCAAATCTAAAATCTCCGAGACCAAAATCCCTAAATCCCGAATTCCCAAAATCAAAATCCTTAAGCACAGATTCACAATATTTTGAGTATATCTAAGAAATTATGTTTGGCGCCAAACATAATTTCTTAGATATATTCAAAATATGGTGAATCTGTGCTTAAGGATTTTGATTTTGGGAATAATTCAGAACAAAGTTAAGTTGTGTTTATCTTTTTATTCAACAAAAACATAAGAAATTAATACTATCTATGTAATAAGAAATACATTTTGAATTCATGGTATTAAATAAACAAAAGAAACAGATAATCTATCATAGTACATAATTATGATATAAATGTTAAAAATTCAATTTTGTCAATCTTTGACCGCCTTGTTTTTATTTTTAACTTCTTGTATGTTATCATGCTCGATTTTTCCAAGTAACGTTTTTCACCGATGCTTATTTTCTCAATTGTGGTAACAACATCTATCATTTCCGATTGTAGGACAAAATTCCCAATCCGTGTGTCCCAATGTCCATTTTTCCAAAAATGTAATATCCCAATTTTTGTCATTCCCAAGGCAATGGTTTCCAATCGTTATTTATCCCAATGCCAAGTTTTTCCAATAATAATGTTTTGAATTGATAGTACGGCGCGCGGCGGACTAATAGCTGCTGGGAATCACTATAGGATTTGGGGTGGGTGCAAGTGTGGGTATATGCAAAGTACTTTTTGCATTAGAGCACTAAAATCAAAGAAATCCCCAACAAAAAAAAATCAAGTATGGCAGCACTGAACAAAAAACAGGGAAGAAATGTCAAAATCAACCATTTTTGCGTGTGTTATATGTGAAAAAGTGAACTTTGAAAATTAATTTAAAATAGAAATAAATGTTTCTTCGTTCTAAAATTGCTATAATTATTATTTATTTGCACATATATATCAAATAAAAAAAACCGCACGTCGAAATTCGTGCTGCGCTAATGGAAAGTTGAGCCAAAAATTGTATTGGGACACCTACTTTTTGGGAAAATTATCTTGTTTGGAGCAATGGATTTTGGGAAAAATGATTTGGGAAACTTGACCCCCCATTTCCTTTGATAAATCTCTTATTAGTGCATATAATCCTCTGTTTTTTATCCCTACAATACACTTGAGGCGGCCGGCGATGCCAAGCTTCTACTACATTTTGTGTGCGAGGAAAATTATTTTTTAGACATTCGGCAACTGACTTTGACTCGGATTCATGTTTTCTTTTTGACGCATCCAGAAAATTGGTTTTGAACCAGAAGTAAAGTTTTCATATATCGTAATCTTCTGAAGTTTTGCTTAGCTCCGAAAGTACAGTTAAATAATGAAAACCAACAAGCATTGACGGAGTTTGAAAAAATTAGATTTGGGGATTTCGTTTGTGGATTATGGGCATGGGGATTTAGATCCTGGGGATTTTATTTTTGGAGATTTTGTACTTGGGGATAATGATTTTATGGATTTTTAAAAGTGTGGGTATTTTATTTTTGGAGATTTTGCACTTGGGCATTATGTCAGTATCCCTCACTGATTCGCTTTTAAATTTCACACAATTCCATGATAGATTTCTGTCAGAAAGAATTTTCAGGAAGTTTTTTCAATGACATACATTTCCAATGATCGCTATAAATGACCTGTTAAAAAAATTCCAATACCTTAACGGTTTTGTAATTATAAGGTTTCATTTCGAACAGTCTGATTTCCGGGTAGCTGTCAGTTGTTTAGCCATTACTAAAAAGGTAACGTTCCGTACTTCAATAATTAATTGGAATTGTTAAAATTCAGTACAAAAAGATCTAAAATATCTAAGGAAAGTTTAATAAAAATGATATGGTAAAATATGGTAGCCTTGGCGACTATTTAACTGATATCGTTTCCATTGTTATAGCTAAACCAAAATCACGCCTTCTTTCGTGCGGACTTTGACATATTGAATAGAAACAATGGATTCTTATGAGCCAATCTAAATTGTTAACTCAATCTTTACGCTCGCTTTAAGTCGTAAATATCGTTAGTTCGAGATCAACGCCCTAATATCTAGATCTATTTTTTTATTTTTTCGCGGTTTGCAGTTGACAACTGTATTAAGGGTGGATCCAGACTTTTAATCAGGGGGGAGGGGATCTGTTGTCACACAATTAACATCGATACCTTCCCGTAAGAATGTATTAAGCGACATTTTTAAAATTGTTCAGGAAACAAAAAAAAAACGTCTCATTTAGTTATTTTTTTGTGTATTGTAATGAAAGGAACAAATTGGGAGAGGGATTTTCAGAATACAAAACTTGACATCATTGCAAAACCGAAATTCTAATCAGATAAGAAGTTTTTGTCGCTTAGTACATTTTCGTGGTCAAGACATTGGCGCTTGATACAATGGTAAATGGCGCTTAAGACACTGTAATGGTCACAAAAAATAAAGGTTTGAAATAAATTGTGTCGTTTAATTCATTTTTAATTTTTTTCTCATTAACAATAAAATAAATAAAAATCTACAGTTACTCTCAAAGTTAAGCGTACACCAGCAAAAAAAAACTGTTTTGCTGTTTTAAATTATTCAAATGTTATGGTTTTGGTATTTTGTTTTCAATTTTCTTTGTTTTTTATATTTTATGTAAAATAAACAAGAGGAAAAACAACAAAAACAATCAACAAAAAATAATAAAAATTAAAAAAACTAAAAAAATCATTTGATGATGGCACAAAATTAAGCGTACACTTGGAATTCAAAGCATACAAAAATGTTAATTAGTGGTCAAATTTAAATTTTAATATTTTGTAGGGCCACCTTTAGCCGTAATCACATCTTGTAGTCGCCGCGGTATTGATTCAACAATTTTTTAATAAAAGACGGGGGTATATTTTCCCAAAATTCCGTGATCTTCGCTTTCAATTAACTTTTGTTGGTTGGGTTGCAATTCTGCAACCTTCGCTTTATTTTTTTTCCACAAATGCTCGATAGGATTGAAGTCCGGTGACTGAGGTGGGGTCTTGTGCTGTTTTCTGGCATTATACAGCAACCGTTCTTTCACAGCAAACGATGTGTGTTTTGGATCGTTATCTTATTGGAAGTGAAAGGTTGCTGATAAATTCAGTTTTTCTGCAGATTGACGCATATTTCTTTTAAAAACGTCCAAAAATGTCCACTTGTTTATGATTGTGTCAATAAATTCAAAGTTCCCAGTCCCATTTGCCACCATTGACCCCCATAACATAACATTTCCTCCCCTATGATTAACAGTGGCAATCAAATTCTCTGTCTTGAACTGAGTATTGGGCTTTCTCCAAACAATTTGCTTTTCGTCAGACCGAAATAAGTTAATTTTGGTCTCGTCCGAGAACAAAACATCGTTCCAGAAACTTTGGGGTTTGTTGAGGTGCTTTTAAGCGAACCCAAGACGTTTTCGCTTATTTGAAAATAAGAGTTTTTTTCCGAGCAACTCTGCCGTTAAAATCATTCTTCAGAAGAACGTGATGACCAGTTTCGGTTGAAACTGGTCTTTCAATAAGTGTCGCCATTTTGGCCGCCAAGTTTGGTACACTCGATTTTGGGTGTACTTTGAATTTTCTTAAAATTACTCGTTCGTCTTGCTGGGAAAAGATTTGTTTTCATCCTCTTCCAGGTTTGTTTAGGATCGAACCTTTATACCGATATTTTTTAAGTATTTTTTTGGGCCGTTGAATGTGTTCGGCCGACGATTTCGCCAATTTCACGTAAAGATTTATTGTTTAAATGTATAGTTTTAAAATAAATTGTCTTGTAGCAATGTCGGTTTCTTTTCTCTGCCATTTCCACAAAAAATGAGGAAATGAATATTGAAACGAAAATTATTTCTGTAACAAACATTGGATTCAAATTCAATTTAAAAAACAAGTAAATATAGCAGTAAATTGTTTGAATACTTGATTTAAGAAGCCAAAAATACAAAGTGTAGGCTTAATTTTGTGCGATGAGATAATGAATTTTTTTTTTTTTTTAAATATTACCTTTTATTTGTTGTTTAAGTAATGTTTTTTTTATGTATTCGTAAGAAAAAAAATAATAAAAAATAGAAATTAAAAAGAATTTTCCAACAATATTGCATCTTAAATAGGAAAAGTAACAAATAACTAATTCTCAATTGAGTGTACGCTCAATTTTTGGAGCAGCTGCATATAAAAAGTAACATAACATTGATTTCAAAACAAAAATTAGGATTACTGATCAAAAATATAAAACATAAAAATCTAATATAAAAAACAACATACATAAATTAATTTTAGGGATAAAAATGGAAATTTTAAGATTTATGATTATAACCTTCCGACCACAACAGGGGTGCTATAACACCCCAGCCATTTTTATTTTAACTGTAATTTTGATTTTGCTTCATTCTCCTTTCTGCCGTTCTTTGTATTTGTCGTTTAATATCTGAAGTGTCATTTGCTAATGAGTTGTCGCCGCGATAGGTCATATTTTTTGAGTACGAGAGCAAAAGGTATGCACTGGGGTTGTATACAACCCCATGTTGTGTTCCATGTATGTGAAAATAAAGGAAAAAGGGGGTTGTAGGACACCCCATGGAGTGCAATGAAGGTGAACCCCCTCTGAAACAGCATAAGCAATCGCGATGTGCAATCTGTCCGAGGAAACAAGGCCGCAAAAGCAAGATTGTGTGTCTGAAATGCCAATGTGCTGTTTGTCCTGAACACAGGAAAGAAATATGTATAAATTGTATTTAAGTTAATTATTTTTTTGTAAAAATATTATTTTTTTTATAAATTAAGTTTTTTTATGTTTTCAATAAAGTATAGAATTGCTATGTTTGACTAAAAATGTTATGTTGTCCTTTAAAGTATTTTTTTTTTATTTATTCCTGGCTGGGGTGTTATGCCACCCCTGTTGTGATTTACGTATATTTTAAATGTGTTGTGGTCGGAAGGATAATTTTTATTTTCAGAAAAATCATCTTCTTCGTTTGTCTCTGCTAATTCGTCTTGTTTCTCACCGACTGTATTTATTATATCCTCGTATTCTTGTATGTATCGTTCAGGAATAAACTTTCTTTTGAGCAGACTCTCTAAATCCTTTCGTTTCGGGCCTGACATTGACAGTTTGGAAGAATATAGAATGTCAAGGCATTTCAGTAGCCTACTTCATAGAAAAATATTCAAAATCAAAGAAAACCATATCTGGAGTGTTATAACCGACAAAAATGGAGCAAGTTCTATTTGGAAGAGTGTGCTAAACGACAATATTGGTTAAACTATGCGACATCCAACAAAAATTTTGTGTGGACGTTTGGTTGCTTAAGACAATAAGGTTTTTAAAAATGTCGCTTAGCATAATTTTACTGGCGGATAATACAAATTTTAGGGAGCAACATTATTCCAGTGAGAAAACTTGGCGGTTGCTACAATTTTATTTCCTCTTTAGTTTCTTTTGTATACATGATAGGGCAGCGAAACCCAGGCTGAAATGTGGCGCTTAACTTCTAGTACAGTTCCACATTAAAAAGTCATTTTCGAAAAATGTGTCGCTTAATACATTCTTACGGGAAGGTATCGACATAAAGACGAGTTTTTAAAAACCGTTTAAAATGTTCTTTAATATAATGTAAAGGAGGCTTACAAAATTATATAGTAACATAATATGTATTTTAACTTTACACTTACACATTTCAAGGACTAAAGTGACAACTTTAATTATTAGATTAATTTAGAACACTGTTGTCCAGCGAGATATGGTCTAAATATTTAATTTGGATGACTTCTACATAAGAAAATGAAAGCATTCCATGATTCGAAGAGTTTTCTAAATATGCCATATTTAAGAGCTAATTACAATAGTTCAGAGGCTTATTGGTGTATTTCACGAAGAAATGTTAGAAATTGTATTGAAATGTAGGTTTTTCCAAAAATAATATGTTCTGTTCTTTTTGGCATTTCTATAGACGCTACAAAAATCCACAAAATGAGAAAGTTTGATAGAAAAATGTGATCTTTTTTCGTAGGACAATAAAATAGCATCTGATCGTATGGCTTTTTCTTCGTAATCAATTTTTCGGGAATCTAGTATTGCTATCGTTATCAGTCTTCTTACTCGTAGATTGGAGCTGATACTAGAGGGCAAATTCTAAAAAATCACTGTTTTTCGTGAACGTTTTGTTCTTAACGAAGTCAATAAAACTTAAAAATTGTAGAGAGAAAAATGTTTGGTTCTTGAATTTAAGGAAATAGGTGCTTTTAAGAACATAATTTTTCTTAAAATTAAGGTAAACAAATAAGTTGGCGAGAAACTTTAGTGTGGCACTCATAATTTACACATTGCAGAAACTCTTTTCAATTCAGTTCTCGAGAGATTCAAAGCTTTTACATTAAATTAATAGAAATGAAAAGTTCATTATGTTTTTCAATTAGCCAGTTTAACGAAAGTGTCACTTTTGCTGTTTTTGGGACATTTAACTTCTTGAAAAACGAATTTAAATCTCAGTTCTAGAGCATCTAAAGCAAATTCACTTCAAAAAGTAGATTTCTTCAATTTTGTAAGATCTTAAAAGTTTTTTTATTTAATGGGAAATCAATTTTGAAAGAAATAAGCTATTGGTCAAAAGTTGATGAATTTGTGCTGCTCAATTGGAATAGGTATCTTTATTTTTGATTCATATAAATGTTCTTGGTTCAGTCCTCAGTTAAGAGTAGTACTTTAAGCAACAAAGTTTAAAGCAGTATAAAATACTAATTTAAATTTCATATATAAAAAAATAAAAAGAGGCGGGGGTGCGACCCACACTGATAACTTCCCATCCCGTCTGTCGATTTGTCTTGCTTAAAAGGTTTGTAGGTTTATTATTCTAAAAAGTTTAAAAATTACCAACAATATTTTGCATATGATGAAATATGTAGTTTAATTTCAAAATCTATTTTTGTTAACGAGATTTTTAGTCAAAAACCAATTTATACTAATTTAAGTAGGATATCTTAAAAGTTTTTATTTCTTATATAAACAAATAGTAAATGGATGAATGAAAATAATTTAAAGTCAATGTCGAGAACCGAACATAAATTTTTACCAATTTTGCGTAGGTACCTACTATTTTTTTGTAGATTTTATTTTTTTTATGAAAAAACTGACTGTTGGATTTTTATAAAAAATTTACTTAATGTCGAAAACAATATTTTCTGTGAGATAAAATTAGTTTTAAGCCACTATTTTTAAATTTTGAAAAGAAATTTGAGTCGAAAGTAAATTTTTACTAAGTTTTAGTATTATTTTTTTTTTAGCTTTTCTATTTTTTATAAAAAAAACTATCAATTCGATTTTTCTTAAAATTTTACCGGATGTTGAAAACATTATTCTTCGTTGTACAAAATTGTTTTGGAGATAAAATCATTTTTTGTTCGTAAATTTTTCGAGGTAACAATTTTTTTGGATTTTTTTCCGAAAATATACTTGTTTCGTATTACGTTACAATATATAATATAAATTTAATTCAACTCGCTAGTGTTATTGGTTCGTGAGATATTTAGGATTAGCCAAAATTTTCACTTTTTTTTTTAAATTGCTATGGTAAAAAAAACCACCCACACAATTTTGTTGAGAGTCCTTTCTGCATCTTTCTGCATAATTATCTGTATAACAAAATTTATTTGAAGTCGATATCTCTACTGGTTCTTGAGTTATGGACGACGAAAAAAACGTCGCGAACGTACGTACACACGCACGCACAGACATCTCTCTAAAAATCTTTATTTTAGCCTCTAGGGACCTTGACGCGTCGAGAAATGTCAAACTTTTCAATTCGACAAATCGGACCGATTACAATAACTTCCTATGCGAAGTTAAAAATATAAGAGGGGTCAGATCTATTAACGCAACACGATAAGTTTTTAATTCAAGGGAATTCCTATATACAAGAATTAAAACAAAATATTCTCCCAGGGGGGGGGGGGGGTCATGATCTCAACGACCTCACTCCATGGATCTGCGGGCAAATAAACGCAATCAAACCGTAACATAACTCGAAATTAATTAAAAGGAAAAGTTAAACTAAAAAAATCTAAGTGAAGTAAAAGCCAATTGTAGTCCTCTATTTTAAACTTAGCTAAATTTCTAATCTAGTAATTATCTAAATTTAGATGATAACATAATTTTTTAATTATAAATTGAACACTTACATATGTACATAAGTTAAAATTAATTCTGAGTTTTTAAATTTTTCCTCCACCTATAAAAATTGGCAATATTTTTCAATTGCTGAAATTTTTTACTCCGTCTTATTCCTTGAACACATCCTTTTATGTGTTATTTTTCAAATCACAGTTCAATCTTTGAAAAATTAGCATATTTTATTAAAAGCAGTTGCATGGACCATAAAGCATTGTTCAAGGAAATTGGAAAATATAGCAAAAACCATCGAAGGGTAAGAACTTACCCAAAAAACAACTGCTTTAATTTGATTTCCCTTAACAAAAAAATAAACTGCAAACGAGGGGACAACATAAATTCATGTTGAAAAAAAGAACAGAACCGGCGATTTGTGTGCTAAAAAAATCACACACCGCACAAAAACTTCAAAGATTTATCACGCGACTTGCATGTCAACAGATAACAAAACCAAAAACACGAAAAAACTTCCCTTTTTAAACTACCTACATTTTGTATAAGTATCTTAAAGTTCATGAAATGGTAACGAAAAAGCAACAGGGGTGAATTTGTTGAGCGAAATCGGATTGGTAGATTTAATGGTTTAGAAAAAAGGGATGAAATATTTTTTAAGATAGGAACGATTTAATGACACATAAACCACTAAATTCTTGTTCCACAATTTTGAATTTCAGTTTCAGCCTTTTTTAAACCATCAGGTTTACCAATAAAGACTTGACAACATAAAATTTAATTTATGAACGCACCCTTTCACTAATTATCGAACTGTCACTGTCAAATTATAAAAATTTTCTACCGAAATTCGGAGTCGGTGACCGCAACTTTATAAGAGCGTTAACAAGATATGAGCTTGGATCACATGTGGTTTCAAAAAAGGATGGGCCCCAAGCCACCCAACACACCTTACAATCGCTTTATTGAAGTGTAAGTTTGTTGAGCGTGTTATTGCGATAAAAAGTGTCTTTGGATTCGCTGCATCGATTGAGCGATTTAACGCCTCTAGACCTTATTCTTTGGGGTTAACCTTAATCATTGGTTTATGCCAACAAGCTGACGAACGTTAGAAGACCCTTATGTGTAGCTGAGTCTCCGAAAATTGGACCCAACGAATCGACCGCTGCAAACATGTCCGAGTACCAAATTGTTTTTGAAATATCTTTGAAAAAATATCCAAAAAAATATAGTAGAAAATAGAAACGCAAATCCGACCCTGATCATCATCGCTATAAGATCAACAAACAAATCTTTGCAATGGTCCTTTTTCATATAATAATTTATGTGAAGGTTCTCTAAAGAAGAACTGATTTTACCATCAAGATGCGCGTTTCAAACGTTTTCGACTTCAAGTTTAAGCAAAAAAAAAAGTTCTAAAAAAATTGTCCGCCCTGTTTCGGTTTCAAAGATCCGAGGTTAGATAGTAATTTTGTCCTTTTTTGGTGAACTTAATTGCTATAATATTTTTAGGCTTCACAGGTAGATGCTTAATATATTTAAAGTTATTCGCTAAAAGATTCTTTTTTTTTTTTGAAAAAGGTGCCAAATAATTGAATTCTTTATTCGAATAAAAAAAGACAAAATATTGTTAGTTATTTTTGTTTTCCTTTAAGAAAAGAAAACAAGTAATTATATGTTAGACAGGAGTAATTAATAATCTACAAGTTCCTACTGTCGGAATCTTATGTCTTGTTATGCTTCCCTTTTTATCCATCCACATTCAAAATAAATCCCAAATTTCTTAAGGGAGGAAGGAACATCTTTTCAACCTCAATAAGTATTTCTTTTTCGTGAGGTTGTTGCTTTGATTATAATTTGTTTCTTCTTCAATGCAACGACACAGATAATTTATATTAAATTGAAAGAATATTTTTCAATAAAAAAATCATTTTATCTGTCAAATAAATTTTACTTATAATTCCTTTAAATTTAAATTAAAACTTCTTATAAAAGAAAAACAAAACGTAGAACTTATTTTTGTTTAAATATCTAAGCATTCCTAAGCAATTATTCCAATCGAGCGATGAATAGATTTCCTGGAAAAGTCTGTTAATTGTAATTTAAACAAAATACAAAAATGTATATAGTAGCTAGTTGGCCATAAATTAATTAGAGATTACAGAATGAGCTTGACAGTTTTTAATTACAATGGCAGAGCATGGATTGCATAAAATAAATTTACTATAAAGCTAAGCGACACACTGCACTTTGTTTGTCTTATGGACTTATCTAATTTTTATTGATTTTTAAACATAAATTATTCATTACACTATACATATTTACAAAATGAAAATAAAAGCTGCGCAATGAGATTAGATGTTGACGTTTGAAATTGACAACCACAACGACGCGACGGATTCAAACGCGTGAGCAATTACCTTAAAATAGGTTTTGAGTTTATCGCATTTATATCGTAAATGTCATTTAAATATATTTTTACTTATTCAGTATAAGTAAGGACTTAAAGAGTTTTAATGTTTTTATAAAGAATGCAGTTTTTACATTTTTTTCAAAAAGAGCTTGGGACCCACACTGATAACTTTCGTATGGTATTCTTAATTTGCAAATGATATTTCTAGATTCTAGTAATAATAATCTAAGTTGTCATTTAAGAAAATTCAAGAAGTAGCTATGCAATTAAAAACTGATGTTTGAATTGTTTTCTGTTGAGATATTCAAGATGTACAATTAGCTTTAAATATTTAATCTGTATGCAATAAATTTTAATAAATAAGTTCATTAATTATTATTACACAGTTAAAACTCATCACACCCATTGCCTGCCAATGTACTCAATCGAGTACAGTAGTTTTGAAAATTTCATTTTTTGAATGAAAAGCAAGCATGTAATGGGTGATTTTTTTGAGGTTAGGATTTTCATGCATTAGTATTTGACAGATCACGCGGGATTTCAGACATGGTGTCAAAGAGAAAAATGCTCAGTATGCTTTGACATTTCATCATGAATAGACTTACTAACGAGCAACGCTTGCAAATCATTGAATTTTATTACCAAATTCAGTGTTCGGTTCGAAATGTGTTTCGCGCTTTACGTCCGATTTATGGTCTACATAATCGACCAAGTGAGCAAACAATTAATGCGATTGTGACCAAGTTTCGCACTCAGTTTACTTTATTGGACATTAAACCAACCACACGAATGCGTACAGTGCGTACAGAAGAGAATATTGCGTCTGTTTCTGAGAGTGTTGCTGAAGACCGTGAAATGTCGATTCGTCGCCGTTCGCAGCAATTGGGTTTGTGTTATTCGACCACATGGAAGATTTTACGCAAAGATCTTGGTGTAAAACCGTATAAAATACAGCTCGTGCAAGAACTGAAGCCGAACGATCTGTCACAACGTCGAATTTTCAGTGAATGGGCCCTAGAAAAGTTGGCAGAAAATCCGCTTTTTTATCGACAAATTTTGTTCAGCAATGAGGCTCATTTCTGGTTGAATGGCTACGTAAATAAGCAAAATTGCCGCATTTGGAGTGAAGAGCAACCAGAAGCCGTTCAAGAACTGCCCATGCATCCCGAAAAATGCACTGTTTGGTGTGGTTTGTACGCTGGTGGAATCATTGGACCGTATTTTTTCAAAGATGCTGTTGGACGCAACGTTACGGTGAATGGCGATCGCTATCGTTCAATGCTAACAAACTTTTTGTTGCCAAAAATGGAAGAACTGAACTTGGTTGACATGTGGTTTCAACAAGATGGCGCTACAAGCCACACAGCTCGCGATTCTATGGCCATTTTGAGGGAAAACTTCGGAGAACAATTCATCTCAAGGAATGGACCGGTAAGTTGGCCACCAAGATCATGCGATTTGACGCCTTTAGACTATTTTTTGTGGGGCTACGTCAAGTCTTAAGTCTACACAAAGTCTCTAAAGTCACAAAAAGCCAGCAACTATTCCAGCTTTGGAAGACAACATTTCCGAAGAAATTCGGGCTATTCCGGCCGAAATGCTCGAAAAAGTTACCCAAAATTGGACTTTCCGAATGGACCACCTAAGACGCAGCCGCGGTCAACATTTAAATGAAATTATCTTCAAAAAGTAAATGTCATGGACCAATCTAACGTTTCAAATAAAGAATCGATGAGATTTTGCAAATTGTATGCGTTTTTTTAAAAAAATGTTCTCAAGCTCTTAAAAATCACCCTTTACATCTGTTTTTTCATTGCAAATAATTTCGTTGAGGTCAAAAGCTATTTTCAAGTCGTTTGGTTACTTTTTGTGTCCTTGCGAAAGTAAAAGGTTTATTAAATTTTTAACTATTGACTAACTTGTGAATAATCTATTATGTTCATTAGGTTATTTATCAAGGAAAAATACTGGAAAAAGATATCATAAAAAGTATTGCTTCTTGTTCGTTGTAAGTCGTACACAAAAGTTATGTAATCGATTCAGTACACTGGCCAAAACCGTGTTAATTTTTTTTCTTGCTGGATTTGTAGATAAATTGCTTTTACAGCAATTAATTTTAAGAGCTTTTATGGAAAGAGCTATTCAAATCTATATATGGCTGTTGATGATATCCCAGATGATGGAAATAATGTAGATGTAGTGGATATTCCACGATGTCGAATTGTTGATATCCAAACAGACGAAGAGGATATATGTGAGGATGACTTGCTTGATCCCCATATACCTGTTGATGTCCCAGGAGCAGTAGAGGTTGAAATCAATGATGGATTTGAAAGCGAAGACGATATCCCACTTTCTAATATGAGGGAGGAAAGCTCCGACAGCGGTGGGTCTCAAAATACTGCTCCAAATTGGTCCAATCATGTGGTTTATTATACTGAAATGGCTGAAACATTTGATTATTTGGAAAACCTTACCAAAGTATAAAAAAACAGTTGGATTGGAAGACGAAGTTCAAATCTTCGAACACTTTTTCGATGATGATATAATAAATTTGATTGTGGAGCAAAAACGGATATACGCACTGGACCAAAATTGTCACTCATTCTTATTTACAAAAAAAGATCTAAAAAAGTTTGTTGGCATTATGCTTTATTCCGGATATCACACTTTACCCCAAGAATCATTATATTGGTACTTAGACGAAGATACGAGAATTCCGTTGGTAGCTAACGCCATGTCCCGCAATCGATTCAAGGAAATCAAGCGCATTATTCATTTGGCCAACAAATTATGTATTGACAAGGCGGATAAGATGCCGAAGATTAGACCTTTGATGAAAATGACTTGCCAGAATTATCAAATTTTTTTTTTTTTTCATGATAAACTTTCTATTGACGAAGCGATGGTAAGTACTTTGGTCATCATTCCGCAAAGCAATTTATTCGTCGAAAGCATATTCGTTTTGGATATAAGGAGTGGATGTTTTGTAGCAGCGATGGAGTCAAATAATTAATTGCTTACCCCTACTAACTACTTCACCAGCCATGACCTTATGACCACTTTACGCAGAAAAGGATTTCGTGCTACAGGTACAGTTCGTGACAATAGGACAAAAAAATGTCCACTCAAATCATTGAAGACGGCAATAAAGGCAAATCGAGAGTACTTCCATCACAAATTTGACAAAAACAAAAACATCCTGTTTGCACGTTGAAAAGATATGTAATGCTGTTGTAACCGTTGCAACTAATTACGATAGCTTCGAACCTCTAGGAAAAATCAAAAGATGGCTAACAACAGACAAACAAAAGGTAGTCCTTCCTCAGCCAAGACCATTCGTATCATACAACAAGGGTTTGGGTGGGATCGACCTTCATGAACAATTTGTCAACAATTACTGAATTAAAAAAAAGGTAAAAAATGGTGGTGGCCATTGTTCACACACATGCTCAACTTAATGATGGTGAATGCTTGGCGACTTCATTGTTTAAAAACCAATGAAAACTGCAATCTCCTAACATTTGTACGGACCATAAAAAGAACTGATTTACAGGGCCGTCAATAAAAGCTCCAGTGAAGGAGGACATTTCCCTGAAAAAATAAAAAATCAACTACGATGTGAGATATGTTCCAGCAGAGTTCGATGGATATGTGGGAAGTGCCAAACTACACATTGTATCGAAAAAGAATGTTTTAAAAAATGTGACTACTAGAATGTGTATATATCTGGCCAGTGTACTCGGTTGAGTACGCCCCTATAAGTACCAAACTTAAAAAAATATTTTTGTTTTTTTTTTTTATTTTTGGTCAAATAAATTACTCATTAAACATTATTTCAAAGGTTTTTCAATCATCTCTATTTTAAAGGTGCTTGGTATTTAATGTAACAGCATTTTTTAAGGCTAATATTATCTGAAATTAATGGAAATAACTTTAAATCGTTCTCTTGAAAGTTGTGAGTTCTTTAATATTTGGAAACGTTCTTTAATTACGCCAGTAAGTTTCTAATTATCGCCCTATTTGTAAGATAACTACAATTCCAAAAGTTTTTGAAAAATTTAAAGAAAGATTGACTCCAATTCTTAAAAGCATTATTTCTCCAGGTAGATCTACTAGCTTAAACCTTACAATTTTTTCTAATGATGTATTTTAAATGGACTTGAGAAAGGGTATATATTTAATGTTTTTTATACGGATTTCTCTAAATCATGATTTATTTACATCTACACTAATATTATAAAGAGGAAAGATTTGTGTTTTTGTATGTAACGAATAAACTCAAAAGGTACTGGACCGATTTTAATAATTCTTTTTTCATTAGAAAGCTATATTATCACTGAGTAACATAGGCTATATTTATAAGTACTAGATTATTATAGAAATCTTTAGATTAAACCACCTTCGGTTGGTTTTAATAGGAATTTAATAAGAAATAAAATGTCTTTCATCGCATACGCTGCAAAGAGTATTAATGATAGGACAAATGTTTTCTAATTTAGTGATTCATGGTCGTTTTAATTAGCATCCTTATAACTTAAATATCTGTACCTATTTATGTCTAGCCGTGCGAAGTCGGGACGGGCCGCTAGTTACTAATAAAGTTACAAAAAAATAGGTTTCAACTCTTACTCTTTAAACTGGATAGATGCATACTTAAAGGATCGTATGCAGTATGTTCGTATTAATAAAATTCTCTCTTCACTTAACATCCTACCTCGGGAGTGCCCCAGGGAAGTCATCTCGGTCCTCTTTTCTTTAGTAAGTAAGTAAGTAAGTAAGTACTTCATTTTATTTACACATTAACTTACAATTATATTACAAAAATGAATTTACTTACTTACTTTTCTTTAGTATTTATCAATGACATTCCCAACGTACTTTTAAATTCAAAGTGCCTCATGTATGCGGATGATTTAAAAGTCTTTCGTTGTATGAAAACAGAAAAGGATTGTATTTTATTGCAAGAAGATCTTGAGAGATTATCGAAGTGGTGTTTGATTAAATCCTTACTTAAGCTTAATATTGCAAAATGACAAAGTTTAACTTTTTCTCGAATTCGTTCATCAATTAACTTTTCTAATAGGTAAAATAAACAATACATTTCTTTTAACAGTGAACTCTTAAAAAACTTTGGTGTAATTTTTGACCAAAGGCTTGATTTCTTAAAACATATACATAGATTTTTTAGTTGCAAAAGGTAACTCAATGTTTTATCTTAAGCAGTTCAAAAGAGTTCTGTGATCCATACACTATAAAATGTCTATTTTACGCGTATCTAGATCTACTCTTGAGTATTGTAATACTATTTGGTGCCCTTCGTATAAAGTTCACTCATTTAGAATTGAAGAAATCCAACAAAGATTTACTAAAGTAATAGTGAAAAAGCTTCATTTGAACGTAGATACGAGTATGCCTTGCTATGGAACAAGATGTAAATTATTTGAAATCATGCCTTTCAACATTCGAAGAAAGTTCTCTGGCGTTATATTCATTCGTGACGTATTGGCCAACCATATTGATTTGATTGTTCTGATATTTTAGGCTTAATTAACTTCAATGCTCCTGCGAGGTTGCTTAGGAACCACAGAACAAATAGGTTCCTCTTTTTAGTAACCCTTGTTCCATAAGTGTTGGCATACTAACGCCACAAAATTGTATGTTTTCAATTTTTTGTATAGTCTTACAAAATGTTGATGCTGCTACGTATCTACTGTTATAGTACGTGTACTTTTGAGAATAAGACGTAAAAAGTATTTTGGGAAGATTTCAAAAAAAAGATAAAGATAATTATTCAAGACAATTATTCTTATTGTGCTTAGCATAAAATCAATTTTTGAGTTCTCTGCGCGTCGTTGCAATCTTTTTTAGTTAAATTGTAAAGCTAAATAGAAATTAGTCTTTTTTTGAAAACTGATTCGACTAAGTTGTTTAATTATGGGAAAATAGGCACAAGCTGTAATATTTGTTTGTTACTATGTTAATATAGCGGCATCTGTTGCATGCGAAAATCTACACTAAGTTAAACCATTATCTACTACGAACGGAACCCCTTTCCACCAGTTCTTATTTTATGCAGCTTCAATTTATAAAATGGAAAACATAAAAACAAATTAAATATAAATTATTTTTAATATTTTCTTAACATATCCTCTTTAGAACTGTTACTCTGATGTGTGTAACTATAGTAGTTATACATGGGATTCCAGAAGAATAAGATTTTTAATTATATGTTAAGTGTGCGTAAAGTAAGAAGACCGCAGAGTAGTATGAAAACGTAGTATTAAAATAAACAAATTAGGTGGTAGTTAATTACAACTCTCAACCATTCCTGTGTGCTAGTCATTTCAGGCATGGAGGGGACCTACAGTTTGTATGTCAAATTCCAACGGAGAATTTAAAAACGCACTCTTCATGACAGGAATTACTCTTTGAGGATTTGGCAATTATTCGCAAAAGACAGTATCTGTGAAGAATTAATTTTAGATGGCATATAGAGATTGAACTCATAACCTCTAGATTGACAGTACTACGCATTAACCATCACGCCACGGCTACTAGCAGTCAAACTAATATTAATAATAATAATAATAATAATATTTCATATTTTTCATGAACAAATGCAAATATTAAACTAGGAAAAAGCCTTAATACAGGTTTTTTTAATAAGAAGTAAGAGGTATTGATGTTTATTTCATTGTTAAGAAAAAGTACTGACCAAATCTCATTATGTGCAAATTTGTGTCCTCTATAACTTAACGAATTCCAACTTGCGAATTTATGTTCACTATAACTTAACGAATTCCAACTTGAAGATCGTAAATCGATTGTGAAGCATTGGCATAGACCTTATCTTTCATGTGATTTAAAGATTGGCCAATTATGATCACCTCTTACATAAATACGACGGTCAAGAAACGTTTCTTGCGAAACAGTGAACTGTAACTGCAAGACTTTTACTATTCTTCTAGTGAATTATTTCAAAAGATGACAACAGACTATTCAAAGTGAGACCTCTTATTGGAAAACTTTAAATTTAAAATAGTTTTAATATTTTATTCAATTGTTTCACTGTCCTAATTTTTTCCTGACATTTTGCAATAAAGCCAAATTACTAAACACAGGTTTGTACGAATTTAGAAAGGCTTATGGTATACGTTGTCATATTTTCTTACAAATTCTTATCACTACAGTTACAAGCTTACACTGAAGAAAAATTAATTATAATTTAATATGTACCCAATAAGAATAACGTTCCATATCAACAAACCGTTGTAAATTAGTAAGATTCCCTATTAACTAGGTAAGTCTATTAATTGAGGTTAATCTTCTATATAACAGTCTTTTTCTTTCATGACAATAACATAAAGTTCAATGAACACTTTCTGCAATAATATATGTATATGTCACCAACTGAACCTATTCAACAACATCAATCGTCCTCATCTTTGATTGAGTGTTGATCTCCCAGAGCCATTTTTCATACAATATTTTTATAGTAGAAGATCATCTCCCCAGCCCCATACCCCAACTCTCAGTATTCATTCCATATGAAATATTATTTAATATCATATTTTCTGCGTTGAGTAAAGAACGAAGAACGAAAATGAAGACCTAGCTGTTGTATATCTATTTTAAAATTTTAATTTTTCAATAAACGAAGAGAACAACGAATGAATTATGCGCATAATCATGATGTTGAACATAAATGAATGTGTCTTTGAAATGAAACTAAATTTTGGCGCCATCCAGTTGGTAAAGTCGGAGCAGTTAGCCTCGACAGTCAGCAGAACACAACCCCATGGGTAGAAAATAAATAAATAAAAACATAACAATAGAATCTGAAGCCATCAGGAGATTTACAAATTTCTGCAGATGTTGCACTTTGAGAGCAGACAGCGGAGCACCTTTGCGGAGGATCTCTGGTTCGGTCTGGTCTGGATATGGATATGGATATGGACATCCACAGAGATCTCATGTTGGATGAGCGAGAGCATTAATATTCAGTTGTGTTGCCGTTGCCGTGTCGGTGGCGTGGTGCTGGTGCTTTCTGGTGAGGCGGTTTATTTGTATTTGGGGAATTCTAAAAACAGGAAAAGATTTTACAAATGCGCACAGTCTTTTTCGTCAGGTATAGAAGACCATAGATCAAAGAATATTGGAATGCTGATGCGTATAAAGAAGGGAATCTGTTATTCCATCCATCTATCCATCCATCTTTGCATCATCTATAGGTAAAACTTCTGCGGTGCCATGCATGCCGTTGCCAGGCCGTTGAAGAAACGCACGTGTACCTACACAGCAGCAGTGCGCTTTGAAGCTATATAAATCCCGGAAACGTACCTCATTTAGCTATGCGATGATAAAATGTTATCCGAAATGGATTGTTGATGTTTTCATGAGCTGTCCAGTGATGAAGTATTAGGAACCTGGGGATTCTTTGTTATCGTTTCTTGAACAACAACACAAAAAATAGTAGAAATACCAAACTATACAAATAAGGAGCACCTATACGTCTCTGATAAAACGAGACTAATCGAAAAATGTAGAGATCAACACAATTTTCGGAATTCAAAAAACAAAATTAAAGGCAATTCTGAAAATTTGAATAATATAGGTTAGGTACACATTTCCAAACAGAAACTTATGCGACCTTAAGAAAACAATTGTTTCTTATTCTTATGAATTTTTATAAAATTATTCGTGTTTAGAGAGTATTTTCAAAGTGTCAATTTGACAAGTAAAAACTAGGCCATTAAGCTTTAACAAAGCATTGAAATAAAGTGGTGTTAATTTTGCTATTACATATTTCACAAAATCACAGAACTTTTGGGTCGTCTGTGAAGCACCTTCATATGCCGGTAATTATGGAACTGATGGACAAATACAGTTTTTTGGTTAAAGTTAGTAATGTGAAGAATCGAAACCCTGTGCGTCACTGAAGAAAAATTTAGAACATTGCTGTTGTAGCCATTACTGTTGACAAAAACTCAGGTTTATCGATTCCTCGTATAATCTTTGGACGAAGACATTCCACAAAAAACATTACACTGAACTCAAGGCTTTAAATCATAAGCAACAGCAACGTCGTATATTCGTTGATTATATAAGATAGTAAGTAAATAAGGTGGCGTAACAATCCGTATAGAACTAGGGCCTAGTAACTTACATCTCTCAACTATTCCTGTGTGCGAGTAATGTTGTCAGGGATGGAAGGGGAATACAGTTTTAAGACGAATCCGAAGGACTTATTTGAGAAAGCACTTTTCATGAAAAGAATTACTATTAGAGGATTTTTCAATTCGTCGGAACAGGCAGTTTTCGTGAAAAAAAAACTTTTATTTTAAGATGGTACAGGCAGGGTAGCAACCCAAGACCTCTGGCATGACAGTCGTTAGCACTAACCATCACTTCACGGATATTATTCGCTGATTATAGTCATTAAAAAATCATCTTCAGTAATGAGACCCATTTTTACCTCGAAAGCTACGTTAATGACTAGAATTATCGCATTTTAGGCGGCTCGGATAATCCAAGAATGGTTGTTGAAAACCCTCTTCATCCCTACGTGTCATTGTTTCGTGTGGATTTTGTATTGGTGCAACTGTCACGGTGAATACATTGCGCTACCGAAGTATGATTAATATTTTTTTTTATGAACGAAATTGAAAGATATAGAAGTGGACGAAGCGACTGGGATGATGCGTACGTACAATTGAAATTCAAGATAATTTTTTGACCGCGCGTTGTTGCGCTAAAAGGTGATCACAATTGGCCTATGACGTCTCGTGATTTATAACCTTTAGATTATTTTTCTTTGGTCCCAAATTTAAAATAAAGTTTCCAACAATGGTCCCAACAAAATTCAAGACCATAAAGATGGATTTCGTAAGACCTAAGAAATGGATTTTGTGAAGTTATGGAGTCGCAATATCAAATTTTAATTGTATAGCGTTTTCCATTTATTATTTCAAACTCTCAAATTGTACAAGATATTTTGCTTTAAAACTATCTCCACCTTACTTAATGCAAACTACATTACATTTCATCGCAAAATACAATCGTCGGCGTCTCAGTGATATATTTTAAGGTAGTCAAAATATTAGAACTGCACTAACAACAACCGACCGAAAGCCAAGAAGGTATTAGCAATATCGTTGAATGGAGTTAAATCACTTGGTTAAATATTGTCAAAAGAACTTGAAAAATACATTTGGCAAAAACGAAACCATCCTTTGCAAGTCTACCCTCAGTCCTTAGACACAAATGCATTTCCATATCTCCCTAATAAATATGTCCATGAATTTAGTTTTTTAATAGTTCTTATTCTACAAACAAGATTTGTGTTTGTTATCTTAATTGTTCGGAGGCCAAAAATCCTTTTCTTGCTAAACTGTTTGCAGCTATATAGAAGACCATTAAAATTCTGGCCATATGTTATAAAAAAAATGAACCAATCGCAACTAATACCAATGCTAAGGCTAACCCCATTCGAAAATGGTAAGCATTTGTATAGACAGATAAAAAAGAAACAAGAAATATCCTTCCTTCCAAAACATCGCCTTCAACTGCATACAAGTGGAATCGAATTTTGAAAGAAAGGAGAATCTACAATATCCATAAAGAGCTGTGCAAAAATCTGGGTTAATTCTTTTTTTTCGAAATTTTGATCTTATTGATACCAGACTGCAAGAGAACAAAAACCACCAGTGAAATGTTGAAGCCATTTTTAGCGATTTACTAAGCTAAAAAGCTTTCAAACGATTTCAACATCTTATTTGCTCTCAACATTTTGCTAAAGTTAAAATCACGAAACGGCTACTTTAACTTCTAGCAATTTGCTAAATCCATTTGGTATCTGACATTATCCTAGACATCATTTCTCGCTAATTTTACTCGAAATAGTTGATTTGTGTATTTCTTATAACTCTCGAGCTAAAATGGTTTTGTTTTAAATTAATAAAATGTTATCGAAAAACGAAGATTTCGAAATATTTGCCGACTTCGCTTTGTGCAAAAGAAAATTGTGATGTTTTAAGTCCCGGGCAAGTTTTTTTGAAGAGCTGAATGATGGAGCATTGTACTCTAGGTATAGGTTTAACAAGGTAACAATTCGATTCTTAGTTGAAAACCTAAACACCTTAGATCGAATTGTAAATTGTAGGCTTAAGGTTTCACCGGAATTACAAATACTTTTATCACTAAATTTTGTTTGTTCATGAAATCGTTTTGGATGAACAGCTGATTTTTTATTTCATATTTCGGAACAAAATCATTCCACTGAAAGCGTTCCATTTACCTTGCGTTCCCATCTGTCACTTTTCTTACCAATGATCACCTCTGTGTATGCCCAATGACAAGAAATTATCATTGAAAGCTGTAACCAACAAAGTAGAAGCTATCATTAAAAACACACATTTTGACGTCCACAATAGTAAAGCGCGACAAGAATTGAAGTTTGAGAAATGTCAAAAATCTGCACAGCATCAAGTCATCCCTAAATTATCCATATAAACCACACAAATCTCAAAAATCTGCGAAGCATGAAATCAAAAGTATAGGTTCATCCAATTTACGCTTTAACTTTCGCTTCAGCTTCGGCTTCAACTTCGCATTGTTTGTTTTTTCGTACTTTTTAACTTTGACAGTACCACAAGCTTCACCTTCACCGTCAACATTGTGTTCAGCCAGTATATCTTATAAGAACCAAAAACACTCTAATAAAGATATAAATCCCCGGTAGCCATTTTTGTTTGCCTACAAGCTAAACCGGAAATCAGACTCATAAACTCATTTAAGTATGCGTGACATTTCTCCTCTAAATATTATGACATTTCCCTAAAAACTCATTAGTTAATTCTATGTATGCGTGAAAACACGTCATTTTTTTCGTTGAAATTCACATCTAATCGTCCACATTACAAATACAACAATGTAAACAAATGGGTTTTGGAGGGTGATACGTACGAAAGTTTTATATCTTCATATAGAGTGTTTTTGTTAAGAACAGTGTCATCCACTGTGATAGTCCATTCTTACAGTTCCAATTAATAGGTCCGTTTAAGTTTGTTTGCTTTGTTTATTTTCACAAACTGTCACTGTTTAGACATGTTCGGTTGCCTGTTTTTTTTTTAATAAAAGGGAACCAGCAATTTACTAGTTAGCAAAACGAAAAGAAAGGTTTAAAATGTTGAAGTCGCTAGTAAATTACTACTTAGTAAAATGTTAAGACCTTAAAAATAGGTTCTTTAAACTTTTGCACCACTTATTTTACTTTTAAACCCTTTTCTGTCACTAAAACAGAGTTAAAAATTGTATACATTTTTTTACACAGCATCGTAGAATGCAAAGAAAAAAGAATAAACACTCTGATATGGCAGCAGTGCCACCATCCACCAATAATACACAAACAATAAAATCAAAAAATTTAAGAGCAGCAGATCTTTTTATTGCTCAACACACCAAATCCCATAAAGAAATCGGATCTAGAAAAATCTGCCTCTGGAGGATATATACAAAAATAATTATCTTTATGGGCTTTAATAAATTCCCATCGAAATTTATTGATAGCAAGTTCGGCGGGCGGCTTCGGATATATGGGTTAGGGTTTTTTTTTATTTTCACTATCAAAGGCAAATGCAAGACCTAACCTTACCCTCGAAACATATTATGAATATCAAAAATATGAATTGTGTCGACACAATAAGGGTTCTTAAATGGCTTGACATGTTAATAAGATTTTTTGTGTTGAGTCTACTGTAACTGAGTCCTTGCTCTTGGTCTTGGTTTTGCTATCGCCCTCGTTGTTCGTTAAATATTTTTATTATTATTGCTGCTGTTTTTGAAGTGCCAATGTTTCTGACAGCCAATGAGGGTGTTTGCAGTGTTTGTTTGGGCTGTGCATATGACGTCAAATAATGCGGTCTTCTATACTCTTGTCAAGGACAGTAATTATGACATTTTCATCGATAAGTCAGAGAGAGAGAGATGAAGTTAATTCTTATATAGCTCTCTTTCGGCATCGGGTAGGTTTTTGTTTGGAAAGTTTAAGTGACCCTTAGGGTGTCGAATAATGGGTAATTCTATATGCCTTTGCCTTACATATTTGAAAATGTTGAATGTGTTTGAGTACATTTTTTCTTTGAATGAAGTTAAGTGATCCAAATATGTAAGCCTAATTGTTCACGATTAAGTAACGCATGCATTTTGTATCAAAAATATACATACTCGTATCTATAGAAAAGAAGGGAATACATTCCTCTTCGATTTAAGTTTAGACAGGAATTTCAATCCCGATTGTAGCTATTTTTAGGAATCTTTAAGAGTCTTGATGATCGCCGAATTAGATACACAACATTCAAACAGCCAAATGACATTTTTCAAGTCAAAAATAGCCTCACACATTAGCAGCTCAGCTCATGACATGCTGAACGCCGCTGAAGACCATCGACCGACACGACGAAGAACCAACGCGAGGACGACGACGAAGAGGGGTAAAGTTTAGTTACCTATCGTGGAAAAACATCCGCGGAATGCGTACAAATAAACAATTCTGTGTGTCTTTCAACTTTGCACGCTCACTCATCGTCATGCTATGCGCATAGCGCTGCATGCCATCCCGCTCCCGTCCGGACGCAGCCGCTGCGTGTTGCAAACAGAATGCGTAAAAGGATTTATTTTTTTGTATACTTCACTCTTAAAAGAGGCGACTTCGCTATATGGCAAATATCCAAATTGTAGAATGTGACATCCCATATGCTGAATTGCTGAGTTGAGTGTCCTATAGTCCTATCTGTACTGTTTACGCAGTACGCACAGGCAAAGGCAAGGCAGGCATCAGGAGCACATCACAAACAAATATTATCTATTTGAAGAGAAGGCCATTACGCGAATGTTGACAGACCGTGGCATAGTTGATTGCTGTATGCGCAATATCGTTGATGGAAGTGACATGACATAATGGACGACTGAAATCATCATCTGACTTTATGACGTTTGACGTTCCTATATAATATGGATTTAAATGAAATGGGCGAACCGGAACTTGGCTTTGGCTATGTTATGATATGCTGAGGAACCTAGAAGGAATGTTCATATAGTCCCTTCATGTGTGGTTCTGATGGGAAAGGATGTTTTTTTTTTAACACATGTTCGTAAATAAAGATTTAATGAAGCTCTCAAACCATTATCGAGTCATCTGTTGTATATACTCGTAATATTCGCTTCATTCTTTAAATACACTGAAAAAACTTTGTTCAATTCCTTACTTGAAAATAAAATAGTTATGGGGTGCAATAAGGAACAATTTAAGTCCAGTTATGTACTTCATTCCGTAGTATCCGTAGCGTGATGGTTAGTGCGTTGGACTGTCATGTAAGGGGTCTTGGGTTCAATCCCTGCCTTTTCCACCTAAATTTTTTCACGGGTACTGCCTCTTGCGAGGAATTGACAAATCCTCCAAGAGTAATCCTTGTCATGAAAATTGCTTTCTCAAATTAGCCGTTCGGATTCGGCTTATAAACTGTAGGTCCCTTCCATCTCTGACAACATTACTCGCACACAGGAACCTAATTTTTTTTTTTTTTTATTTATGTACTTCATACTTCATTGTGGAATGAGTTCAGAGGCTTCCAAAAAATAGAAGCTACATCCATATTTAAAGGTTTCTTTTTAAATAATAGACTATTTTTACAATGACAGCTGTTCTCCACTTGAGCTTTACGCCTGAACAATGCGTTTTCTTAAGCCCATTTGCACACTAAATTCCCAAAACGAGTTATAACTTTCTTGGCGAAATCAATTGGCTGCTATTTGACCTTTTTTGTGAGGAACTGTCAAGGACCGATGTTATGCCAACAATCTGGAAAAGTTTCAAGCACTAAAAGCCAATACCATTAAAACAATCCGTAACCTACAGCAGGTTAAGTTAAAGTGGCTGTCCGTGATGGAATAGGACACGCTTAGGCAAGTTTAATGGCCCAGTGTGATACCACATGAATCTTGAGGCTTTCTCCTAAGCTCAATGAAACCAGTTTGAGTCCCTTACGAAACGTGAGAGGCTAAATAAATAAATTAGGTGGCGCAACAGCCCATGAAGGACCAGGGCCTAGTGACTTACAACTCTCAACCATCCCTGTGTGCGAGTAATGTTGTCAGAGATGTAAGGGACCTACAGTTTATATGCCGAATCCGAACGGCTAATTTGAGAAAGCACTTTTCATGACAAGAATTACTCTTGAAGGATTTATCCATTCCTCGCAAGAGGCAGTACCCGTGAAAAAAGTTAGGTGGCACAGGCAGGGATTGAACCCAAGACCCCTTGCATGACAGTCCAACGCACTAACCATCACGCTACGGGTACTACAACGTGAGAGGCTGATTATGCTAATATGGTTTAGATCGTTAAAGAAGAATTCTAATAGGTAATTCTTGCGTTTGTACAGAGAAGATGAAGAACTGTTTCCTCATTTTTCTCGTCCATACAACTTCTGCAAAAGTCATTTGAGAATACGCCTAGCCGCTTGGCAGGCTGTCCTATTAGACACTGGCCGTTTATGGCACCTATTATCGAGCTTATATGCGATCTGCTTAGCAGGCCTACAGCAGGAACTGTCACCAAGGTTTTTGATAGTTGCGAGTGACAGAATGTGGTACTGCGAAACCAGCCGAGGCAGTCACTTGAAGGACGTTGTGTAAAATAGATTTTACTTGGTAAGAAATCTAATCCCAAAAGCCCGTCTTAACATATTTACGGTATGCAACCAGGGTTGCAATGTCCTGAACTAGTCCAATAGCCCTATAAAACATATTTGTAGCCCAAAATCGAAAAAGTAGCTCAAAAGTAGCCCAATTTGGCTACATTTGGGAACACAGTTCGCGGAAGAAAAATATCTTTCCTATAAAACATATTTGTAGCCCAAAATCGAAAAAGTAGCTCAAAAGTAGCCCAATTTGGCTACATTTGGGAACACAGTTCGCGGAAGAAAAATATCTTTCCAATATTGCTGTTTTACTTTTGTATCTAAAAGTTTGATTTGGGCTATTTTTGGCCCAATTATGATTGCGCTGTCATACTAAGTTTTCTGTCGGCAATTTTGAAAAAAGGTAGCTCAATTTGGCAAGCATGAACGCAACTCCGGAGCTATACTCATGACAGGTATTTAACTGTACAAATATGAAATAAGATAATTATTTTTGTGTCTTGATATTTTCTCAGTGTAAACGCAGAAATTTGTTTGTTTTTAAGTTATGTGTCAGGGCCAAAACAAAGGCATAATGAGAGGACAACACAATGGTATTCCTTACTTGGGTAGAGCTTTGGGTATTTAATTTCCAGAGGCTCTATTTGCTGAATTTATATTCCCTTCTTTTTTTTGCGTATAGGTCAGTGCCGTGGTGCAACAATATTCCACAGCTACTGAGGGAGAGAATTTTAAGTAGGTAACTTATACGAGGAAAATATTTGTCTTGTCCTGATGGTATAGGTGATGGTTAAATACAATTTGCAAGAAACATTCCACGTTAAACAAAAATATTTCTCATTCATCACTGCTTGAAACATTAAAGTGAAATATTTTATCAAAGCGCCAATGTGAATAATTCGCTGTGAATGGTAAAAGTAGTATGACACTTTTAAAATGAATGGCTTCTTGGGTTGCTATACAAGTCATGCTTTAAACTGCATTAAGCATGCAAGTGAGCACTTCAAACCGGAGCCGGAGGTGTGAGTGCAACTTAATGTGGTTTAATTTGAATATAAGAACAATTGTAACGTGGTTACGATTTTTTTTTAGATTCAAATGAAGAATTACAGATTTTAAGATAGAATGTTCAAAAAATAACGTAGGTACACAAGTTTTGAATTCTTTCATTCTTTGGCATTTAGGTGTGTTTTTGAAACTGAAGGGAGGATTTAAGTCAGCCTAGCAAGTTCTAGGCAGGTTATAATAAAATCTTCCCCATTAGATTAGGAAGCAATAATCTTATTCCAGGAACACTGAATCTTCGGTTTATCTTAAGATAACATTTAAAAAAAACATTGCAGTCGAAGACAGATCGTGGTTAGGTATTCCACATTCCCGTAGTACGGCTAAGGAATGAATATCTGTTTTTGACAGTCGAAATAAAGTTGGGCTCGAGAGTATACTACTGATCCTTTCTAGTGAAAGTGTATAGGTGTGATACTTCCCCATAGCTTGTGGACGTTGTACCCGTGGCATGAAGGTTAGTGCGTTGGACTGTAAAGCCAGAGGTCTTGGGTTCGATCCCTGCCTATGTCATCTAAAGTTTTTTTTATGGGTACTGCGTCTTGCGATAAATTTACATATTCTCCAAGAGTAATTCTTGTCATGAAAAGTGCTTTCTCAAATTAGCCGTTCGAATTCGGCTTAATCTCTCGCACACAGGAATGGTTGAGAGTTGTAAGTCACTAGGCCCTAGTTCTCAACGGACTGTTGCGCCACCCAATTTATTTATTTGATAGCTTGTGGACCATTTGAAATTCACGATGTAGATCGCGGTTTGGGTGCCATAAGTCTAAAAGAGTTTTTATAACATTACTTTGTTCTGGATGGATGGTTCCTAATTCTATCTTTTTACCAATACTTTTTTTGTACTTCAAGTTTAGCTGTTTTCTTTTTGACGAGTTCTTTCCATTTAAGCTTTGCATTAAAGCCCAAATTGCAGCATTAGAGTACGGCACTTCTGTATTGTTTAAAGAAATTAAAACATTATTTAAGTTCTTGTTTGTAAAATGTACATGCGTCGATTTTGTTTAAATTAGTGTGATACGCCATTTTTGCTTCCATACACTTCCTTCCTTACAGTAACAGCAAAGGTGGCCATAATAGCGTTGATATCCAAAGGAACATCTCTATAAAAAAGATACAATGTTGGTACTAGGACACTTCCTTGCGGTACATCGGCTTCTACTTTTTCTATAGTTTCGAGCAATTTTGGTCGTACCGTACTCTAAATATTCGGTTAGTAACATACAATTTCAGTATTTTGTAGTACTACCTGTGTTTCTATGCAGTTTGCACTCACGTCCCAATTGTCAAACCAAAGGCTTGAGCAACATCTTCAAGTGTCTCTTCCGTCACATCCGTAATTTGATTTACTTGTGCTACAGTGTAATGTTTATTTCTAAATCCAATTTGATGTTTCGAAATTGGTATTATTTCTTCTATTATTTTGCTGAGCCTTTCACTTGCAGTTTTTCGAAAACTTTTGCCATGGTTGGTATAAACGATATTGGTCTTTAATATGTTACTTCTGTTGAAAGCTTATTATGTTTAAGTATAACAATGACTTCTCCAGTTTTATAATGATGTGGTAGATATCTAAGGCATGCGTTTATTATAATTTGGAGCTTTTTTTAGGCCATCGAGGGCATTTCTATCAAAACCTGAGCAACGATAAAACCATACTCTGGTGATTTGTTATTAGAAAACTTATGTTGGCCAATGCTTCTTACTTCTCTGAAAGTAGCAAAAGGAATTTTACATTCGTCGCTCCAAACGTCAACGTCAACAAACTTTAAGGAATCTGTATAACCGTATTTGCTGGAAATGGTTTAAAAACATTCGCGAGATGTTCAGCATATTTCCATTTGCCATCTTGAGATTTTATTGACGAGTTTTTTGTCTCGGGCCTTTTTAGACGCTTTGCTGAAATCCATAAAAATATTAGAAGCATCTGTCGTCAGACTTTTCAGAAATCTACTTAGTTGACCCTTTTTTAATTAAGTGATTCTTTTTTTTAGTTCGTTGTTAAGACTGTTAAAGATTGGAAATCTCGTAGCTTGACATTTCCTTCAAGCTCTTACGGTTCGTGGGTATTCTACGACTTACAAAAAATTCAAAACTCTTCTAATTCTAACATTTTATTTATAAATTATTTGACGATAATTTAAGATCGGTCGTGTTTAAAATTTTAACGTATACGTAATTTATATTTTTTGTAGTCCAAAGATCGTCTAAGTCAAGAGCTCTTCGGTATATCGGCTGATGCCTCGACTAAAGAAAATATTGTTTAATTTTAACACCCCAATCCATATAGCGGCCACTCTACAACCGGATGGATGCATTTTATTGCTTTATGTACTGTTTACATGCACAATTCATTGGAGTGATTTTAAAATGCATATAGTCGACGAACGCTACCGTAGACGACGAAGACGACGACGCCGACGCCTTTATCGAGCCAAGTTCACTTAACTATTGACTCAAATAAAAACTCTTTGTATATGAATAATTTACAGCAAATTCCCCCCTTGAGCTGTTTCAAAGCCAAAGTCATAAAATTCATTCATTCATTGATATTTCCCTCTAGCACACTTGCAGCACATAAAGGTCAAGTCAACCATAGAGACTATAATATGTGCGCGAAAGATTAAAGCCTCCCCCATCCATCCGCCTCCATCAAACACCAATTACATCCTAAAGAAAGAAGATTCAAAAGATCATTACTCGTAAGGGCACATATAGCATATTGCTTCTGCTGCTTCATTGTCAGAGAGATTATGAAATGGTTTGGTTGCCAGTGCCAGTGCCATTACCATTACCATAGTTGAACTCTAACACCCTGGTGGGAACTATTCCTGGTCTTTATACCCAGAATCAGATGAATGGGGGGAAACTTTAACGATGAGGATGAGGACGACAACAGCGACGCGTCGAACAACCAGCGAACGGCGAGAGGAGGAAAAGCATTACTTAAATTTTTATGACGGAACTTTAATCACGCACTTGAAATAGGGAGATAAATTCAACGTACAGCAGCCTTAACATGCTTAAGCATCTGCAACTAAACCAACAACAACAACAACAACAACAAAAACCATTGTATCAAGTGCACTTTTTTGTATAAAACAAAAATTATTTTTTCCTTTTTTAATACATTTTTATCGCCAAAACAAATAAAAATTTAAATACAAAATAATCAACAAGAAAATGGAAACACTATTTAAATTCTTTTTGTTTTTGTGTTTTGTTTTCATGTTGTGTGCTCTAAATGAGAACAACTGAAGCTGCCAGGAGCGTAGCTGTGAAATTCTAATTTTTTAGGGGTAGGTCTCTATCAAAAACAATAAGAGTTTATGACTGGAACAATAAATTGTTCAATAAGGTCGAGAAAGCGTTGAACATCAACTGATTAGCTACACTTCCACAAAATCAAGAAATTGGTGTTCTAAATTAGTCGACTGACCGTTCGGGACATTACTGACCTTGTTGGAATGTTAGAAGGATAAATTTTGAGTGACCATTTATCATAAGTTAGTTAACTTATATTCATTTTTTCAAAACTAGACCAATATATTTCCGCACCATATATTACTACACTAGCTATTCGATAAACTAAAGGGATAGCTCCGTGAACTACATTTTGAATCTATAGAAGATATAGAAACAAAAACGAAGAAGAAATTTAAGGCTATAATCGAAGAGCTATCGTATAGAATTTTGATCTTATAGAACTCTAAGTTTGTCCCAAGTGAATGACATGCAGAGAGACTACTTTGAGAGGATTAAAATCAATTTAGAAGTATAAGAAGGAATTATAGACAAATTTCCAGTATTTAAAGTGGTAAATATACATCGCTTATAGGACTCATTCTGCTGTATAAAGTGAATGTCTGAAGCCGTTCGGTAACAACCTGATAGGTCCATATCATATCAATGTGACTTCAGACCAGGAAAGTCCACTGTTGACCAAATATTAACATTACGCCAATCTTGAAAAAAAAAACAAAACCAGGAACTTTAAATTGATAGCCATTATCGAATTCAAGGCCGCGTATGACAGTATCTATAGAGAAGAACTTTACAAAACAATGTCTTGTTTTGGCATTGTCTGTTTGAGCGGAATGACGATGAAGAATGCACCCTATCAATGTCGGAAGGGATCTCATCGATGTGTTTGATGTTAAAAAAGGTTTGAGACAAGGCAATACACTGTCATGTGACTTCTTTAACATCGCTCTGCAAAGAATTCTGCAATACTAAATCGTCAACATTAGGGGCACAATCTTCCAAGGGTCCGTCCAATTACTCGGATACGCCGAAGATATTGACATAATTGAAAGATCAAAGGGTAACGTTAGTGGGACTTTTTAAGCATTGCGACGGAGGCAAATAAGATGGGTTCAGTGGTCAATAAGAATAAGGCCAAGTATATGCTGTTATCAAGAAAGGACATTGAACGACGACGTCTTGGACAAAAAGTGTAATGGACAACTGCAGCTTTGAGGTAGTTAAGAAGTTCGTCTTCCTAGGAACCGCTATAAATTCAGACACCGACACCAGCGCTTGAAATCAGTAAAGTACTCTCTCGAGTCACACTCTAAAATGGCGCTAAGGCTTGGAGCTTGTCAAAGCAAGATGAGCATGGCTTAGGATACTTCGAGAGAAAAATTTATCGGGTCATTTTTGGACCCGTCTACATAGATGGAAAGTGGGGGAGATACAAAAACGAACTGTACGGGCTGTACAGCGACAATGATATAGCTAGTGAAAAGAATATATGTAAGTCTAACGACTTAAATGGCTGGGAAACGTTTAGCTAGCGATCGAACTGGCTGGACACGCATGATGATCCAAGACTGTAGCGCCCACTTGAGTTAGTAAGTGGTAAATTCTTAAATTAGAAGAAAATGTATTGATACAACTTATTTGTCAGCCTATTTTAATGGATGGAGTCCACAAATGTATACTGAAGGACGAAAAGCTTATCCAATGACATTTGAAATTTCAAACGTCATCTGACAATTGCTGACAGTGATGTTTGTGGCTATATTGTCAAACAAAGTTGTAAGTTCACATGACCTAAGGGACAATTTTTTAGCCACACGTCAAGACTTACATATTTACTTTTGAGACTGAAAACCGTGCACTTTAAAGATTCTCAGATATTAGAAGGTTCTTTTTTTTAAAGAAAACTCTATCCCATTTTAAGGTTTCTCAGATGTTGGGGTATTTATTGAACCAAATGTTCTGACACCCGCGTCTGAATTTTGATAGTAGAAAGCAAACACTGCAATGCACCAACCAACAACATATGTATGTTTGGGGAGGTTGAGTATATGGTTTGAGAATTGGGGAGAAAAAACTATCTTTGGTGCGAAACAACCAACGACGCTATATACAAACATGTTGTGTATTTATACTTTAGAGATATTTATGGAAAACTATTTTGTTGCTTTATGCTCCCCATTCCCCCCCCCATCCCCCTCCGCAGAGAAGGAAACTACAATCAAAGACAACAAAAATTCGTTTTGTTTTATAATGTTTACTTTTTTTTATGTCACGACTTAGATGTGTGAAGGAAATTTAAGCTGCAGCCAGACGGACTTTGATGTCTCGATATAGGTTGAATCTTTTATACAAAATGTTTTCTTGTGTCCCTTTTTACACATTTTACAATTAGAATCCAGTGGTATTTTGTTTGTTTTCTATTTTATAAACTTGTTAAATAAATAATAAATAACTTCGGGTATATATGGGAAACTAGAGATTTTAAAAAGTAGCAGAGGGATCATGTGAAGCTTGTAAAATGATTGAACTTTATTGAAGGGATAATTAGTTTTGAAATAAGATTCGAAATAGGAGATACTATAGACCTATCAACTAAATACACACATGCTGGTAATAAACTTTTGGAAGTTGTTGTTGTTGTTGTCGATTAAAGAGGCGTTGAGGTTCTGGTTGATAAGGAATTAATTTGTTTAGATTTTGTCGGAGTAATTTCTTTGAAGAACATTATTTTTGTCATTGATTTATCTTTTCCAGCTTGAAGAGAGAAAATATTGTGGGACACAAATATCTCTAAAAATTTGTAAAGATTTGGATTTTTTTTTGGAACTTTTAATTTGTTTAAAATTTACAAATATTTGTATTGACTACATTTTTGGTACTCATGTTATGTTAAAAACACAGTATGAGCATTTTGAAAAGAAGAGACATGCAAAGACATAGCGCTGTCGAACATTTCACATTCGCGTAGTACGGCTTAAGAACTCGGTGAGTGCAGTACCTTAAGCGCGATCATTAAAATTGAATTACTTACGTGGAAGAATCCAAGCTAGAACAAAATTCAGTTAAATATTGATTAAGAAAGAGCAATATTATTATCACCAATCATTTTCAGCGATGTTCTTTGAAAACAAAGTCCAAGAAACTTAAAGTAAGTCAGTGAAGCACTTATAATGAAGGGAAGTGGCGAAAAATCGCGTTTTTAATCATTCAACAAGAGAGTGTACTACATAGAGTAGAGATATGGAAGGTTTCCTTGGTGTTGATGCAAGTTCCTAAACTAAGATAGAGGCATTGAGTTTTCTACACAAGGGAGGTCTTGAAATTTCAAGGAAGGTTTGAAATATCAAAGGAAGCTTTGGAATTTCAAGCGATGTTTTAAAATATCAATGTTCGGATATTCCAAGGAAGTCCTTGAAATATCAAGAAAGTTCTGATGGAGATTTCAAGGGATGTCATGAAATTTCAAACAAAGAAGGGTCTTATATAAAGGATTTTAGCAATATGTATGCACAATTTGATTGGTTGACGGCTTGAAGCCTTAATAGAACCCCCAAAATTTAAAAATTCAAAAGAAATGATATGCCAAAAGAAAGGACAATTTCTGCAAATTGAAATTTTTATTGATTTAGTTGATTTTTAATTGAAATACTCTAATTTTTAAAGGGGGATTATTTAGCTATTATCTTTTTGGCAACACTGGTTTAAACAGCTGACGCACGTTTCGTGTTTTGTTTCACTGTCAAACATCTTCAGTTTGGTCTATAATTTAACCATGAATCGTCTTATAAACTAACAACGCTTGCAAATTATTGAATTTTATTATCAAAATGCGTGCTCTGTTAAGAAAGTTCATTGCGCGCTTCTTACATTTTATGGTCAGTTTAATCGATCCACTGAAGCGGCTATTTGGGCTATTGTGACTAAATTTCGCACCAAACTTACATTGTTGGACATTAAACCACCAACACGCTTACGTAGAGTGCGAACTAAAGAAAATATCGCAACTGTACCGGCCAGTGTTAATGATGACCATCAATTATCGATTCCTCGCCGTTCGCAGCAATTGGGCCTCTGTTACTCAGCAACGTAGAAAATTTTGCGGAAGGATTTAGGTGTGATGCCTTTCAAAATACAACTGGTGCAAGATTTGAAGCCGAACGACCTTATGCAACGTAAAATTGTTGGTGAATGGGCTCTTGGAAAGTTCGCCGAAGATCCACTTTTTTACCGAAAAATTGTGTTCAGCGACGAAGTTCAATGGGTACGTAAATAATCAGAATTGTCGATTTTGGAGTGAATATCATCCAGAAACATTGCAAGAGCTACCAATGCATCTAGAAAAAGTCGCAGTTTGGTGCCGTTTATGGGCTGGTGGCATCATTGGACCGTACTTCTTCAAAGATGATGCGAATCGTAACGTAACTGTGAATAGTGAGCGCTACCGTGAGATGATGTCCAACTTTTTTTTGCCTAAAATGCAAGAGCTTGACTTGCATGACATGTGGTTTCAACAAGACATGCCACACAGCACGCGCAACAATGGACTTATTGAGAGGCGAGTTCGGTGAACATTTTAAATCACGTTCGGGACCGGTCAAAAGGCCGCCTAGATCGTGCGATTCAACGCCTTTAGACTATTTTTTGTGAGGCTACGTTAAATCTTATGTCTATACAAATAAGCCCGCTTAAATTGACGCATTGGAAGACAACATAAATTGGGTGGCTCAACAGTCCACAAGACAACATTGAAGCATTTATTCGTGAGATATCGGCCGAATTGTTGGAAAGAGTATGCCAAAATTGGACTAAGCGGATGGACCATTTGAGGCGCAGTCAAGGTCAACATTGGCATGAAATAATCTTCAAACATTAAATTATATGGACCGTACTATCGATTCAAATAAAGATTTCATGCATTTTTCTGAATTTTATGTTTTTTTGTTTTAAACTTTCCTACAGCTTTTAAAAAATCACCCTTTAATACTATTATGATGAACAACTAGGAAAATGATTGATCGATCAATTAGAAGTAGGTTTATTTTTCTTAAATTACGAGTGTGGCCTCGCGTTTAGTGTAAAAAAAAACTTAATCGTTTCTTTTTCTTTTTATTATACTTTATTTATTCTTTTTTATTATACATTTTGTTTGAACTTATATTATTATTTCTAAATGAAAGGCCGCTGTCCATAGCAAGGCTGCACCTTCCAATTAGAATACTGAATTAGAACTAACTCTTACTGAATGATCTTCATCTTGAACTATACTTCAGCAAAAGGGAAAATGTGCCGCGTTAGCAAAATATCAATTTGTTTTTAAGATACTCATATTACATTTTGTTGTACAAAGATAGAAGGGAAAAGGGGTGTATCCGTTCTGGATTGGTTTTGCTGTGTTAGCAAATATGGCGTGGGAAACCTGTAAGAATTCATAAATGTGCCGTTAGGCAAGAGGTTGAGTGGGGAATAGCGGGTTTAGCTTATAGGGTGAAGTCTCAGACATAACTCCTCCCCCCTTAGGATTCTGCTCCGCAGAATTTTTTATATCAACTTTTATATTAGTTTCTTTACTTTTAGTTTTTGATTTTAGAGTAAAAATTATTAAAATTAAAATAGAAAGTATAACAATAGCTGTTCCAAAATTAATATATTCATGCGCGACAGTATTGGATTTTATTTCTTCTATTAGTTTACGATTTTCAATATGTTTCAAGTTAAGTTCCTCTGAAGTATAGTTCATTGACACTTTATTAATAGTAACATTACTAAAATTAGGGATAACAAAATTATCATAAATTTCAAAATTTTCATATTTTATACCATTTATATTTAATTTACAATTTTCATATTTCAATAAATTGTTTCCTATAATATTTAGAGTAAAATTATTACAATTGTGTAGAACTTCGGTATAAGGAATGTTTTTAGTTATAACAATGTTATTTTGTATTTGTTTAATTTCTACATTTTTGTTTTCCTTATAAGTACATATAGGATTTTCCTTAAAGATCTTCGATATACAATCATCTTTTATTATTTTTAATTCTTTAATTTTCATTGTCTTGTTTATATACTCATAGTTTAAATGTTCATCTGTAATAAACTCGTTAAAAGGTGTTACTAATTCTAAGTTATTTTGATTAGGCATTGGTTCAATAATTATTTTAAAAAATTTAATACTTGAATAATTTGGTATTAAAAGGACAAATACAATTTGATTTTCATGGATTATGACAATATTTTTTATATGTGAAAATTCTTTAATAGTTATATTAAATTTAGACATCTCTTTTGGTGATAGTAAATCATTTCCTAGAACTCCTAACTGACTCAATAGTAGGTTATCTTTTACTTTTCTAACTTGTTCTCTAAGTAGTTGTATGTCATATTGTATTTGGAATGCTTGTTGCATGTTAGTTATTTCCGAAAATTCATCGTTTATTGCGTTTCCCAAATTTGAAAGTTGATTTTTTATGTCGTGTTGCTGTCCGTTAATATGTTTTGTAATACTATCTATGACTTCGTTAAAATGATAATTAATTTTGATTTGATCATTAAGTCCTTTGATCAAATTTTGATTGTTTTTCTGATTATTTTCTAAGCTTTGCATGATTTGAACTTCGTCTTCATAATCCATGGTGCCTGCTAAATACTTCAAACCTTTACCAACTATGTTAAATAAACCTCTTTTTTTCCTTTGGTGTTGGTAACCTAATAGATTTTCTATTTCTTCTGACAAGGTTTCAAAGTTATGTACTATTGTCGGGTATTCGTTTTTAAAATCAAGTTTGTCGATGTTTTGTTTTATTATGTCTAAGTTGTCTGTCCATGAAGTTATGTTAATATTATGTAAAATTTTTGTATATCCTATTATGACTGGGATTTGTTCTTCTCGTATTGTAATAAAACCGTTTCCTGAGTTTAAATTCTGTACGTCAAGTCTCTGTCCGTTTGTTACTGTTGTTGCTAAGAGAAGTATTAATAGTACCTGTAAAAAAAATTGTACTTTATGTTTCTTCATATTTGTAAACTCTTTTAATTTGGTTTTTGTAAAATTTGCTTTTTTTATTGTCCTCAACATGGTCTTGATCAATTATTACTGGATTAGATTTTGTATAAATAGGTTTTAATTTATTATGTGTTCTATTTTTGAGAAATAATTGTTTTCCGTCTTCAAGATCTATGTCTGTTCTATTTTTGTTAAGTCTGTTGGTGTATCTTTCTTTGTTTTTATTAATAAGTTCTATGATTCTAGGATAATCGTCGCAAGATATTGTTCCGTTTAGGAAATCTAAAGGTCTTTCTTTTGTAGAAGAATGTTTTGTTTTATTATAAATGGTAACGGCCTTGAGAACTCTTTGTCGTAAAGTGTCTGTATTATTTTCATCCACTGAGAAGGTTCGTAGATGCTCGTTAAGAGTTGAGTGAAATCGCTCAATGTCTGCGTTGCCAGTTTTGTTATATGGTGTTGTTATATGAATATTAACGTTGTTATCTTTTAGAAATTCCCTAATAGCTAATGATGAAAAGCCGGTTTCACCGTCAGTAACTATAAGTTCTGGTGTTCCTAAGGTTGCAAATCTTTTTTCTAATGTGTTTAACAAAGAAATCCACGTTCTATGTTTGATTTCATAAACCGATACGTGTTTCGAAAATTTATCGATCATAGTGACAAACATTAAATTAATGTTTGCATACCAAATATCGATATGTAGTATTTGATTAATTTTTGTTGGTGTTTCTGTTATTTTATATGGAATTTTATTCGGTAAGCGTTCGTACTTTGATTTATTGCATACTTCACAGTTGTTAATAAATTTTTGGATTTTTTCTTTTAAATTTGGAGTATAGTAGACATCTCTGATTTCCTCATAGGTTTCGTTGATTCCTCTATGATTCAAGGAATTATGTGATTTTGATATCACTAATAATTCTTTCTCTTTATCTTCTAGGTCTCCTAAAAATTTAGTACATTTAATAAACTTTAATAGTTTATTTTTGCTAAAATATTTGATATAGACATCCTGAAATTTAGCATAAAGACTATCATAATTCGAAAAAACTCCTACTATTCCTTTGTGCGGAATGAATTTTTTCATAATCTCTAGGATAAGGTTTTCATTAAAGGATTTTATTTCTATTACAATTCTTTTTTTATTAAAAATATTATATATTTTATGGTTGCTTACATTATTGGAACTAATAAGTATTATCTGAGTCTTGTACAAATTGACCGGTGTTTCGATTATTGGAATATAGTCGCTGCTATCTTCTCTAGCGCTATGAATCGTAGCTACCATTGATTGTACATCTTCGGTAATATCATCAACAGGATTGATTACATTTTCATTGTAATAAACTTCCATTCTAGATAATCCGTCTGCAACCTGGTTAACTTTTCCTTCTACGTACTCAATGTCGAAATTATATTCCTCTAATTTTATCTTCCACCTTTGTAACTTTATGTTGGGTTCTTTTAAAGAACTCAACCAAACAAGTGGTCGATGATCAGTCTGTACAGTAAATTTTCTTCCATAGAGGTAAGGTCTAAAATATTTTGTGGCCCATACTATTGCCAGTAACTCTTTCTCTACGGTTGAATATTTTATTTCATGATCGTTGAGTGTTCGACTTGCGTAACACAACGGATGACTGTCTTGTGACAAAACAGCGCCTAACGCATAGTTTGAGGCGTCGGTTGTCAGGACGAACTTTTTATCAAAATCGGGATATCGAAGAATAGGGTCTGAAATAATTAATTTTTTAAGAGTTTCAAAACTTTCCATGTAATCTGGGTCTTTAATATTGATTTTTGCATTTTTTTTCAAGAATGATGTCATGGGCTTTGCAACTTTCCCGTAATCTTTAATAAATTTCCGGTAGTATCCGGTAATACCTAAAAAGGATTTAATTTGTTTAGTTGTTGTTGGTAATTTATAGTTTAATATTGCAGAAATTTTACTGGGATTAGGTTTAATGCCCTCTGTAGTAACGACATGGCCCAGAAATTCTGTTTCTTTTTTCATAAACTCAGTTTTGTTCAACTGTATTTTGAGGTTTACTTCTTTTAAACGTTGAAATATTTTCTTTAATGATACTATGTGCTCCTCCAAAGATGTCGAGAAAACAATAATATCATCAAGATATACCAAGCAAATCTTTCCAACAAACTCTGAAAGAACAGAATTCATGAGTCTTTGAAAAGTCGCGGGTGCATTCTTCAATCCGAATGGCATACGAAGAAATTCGTAGTGGCCACTATCAGTTGAAAATGCTGTTTTTTTTATGTCTTCCTCCGCGATTTCGATTTGGTGAAACCCCTTAGCCAAATCGAGTGTGGTAAAGTACATTGATTTTCCCAATTTATCGAATATGTCATCCATATTCGGGATTGGAAATTTATCGTCAATTGAGACTTCATTCAATTTCCGATAATCAATGACAATTCTCCATTTCTTTTTCCCGGAGGCGTCTTCCTTTTTCGGAACAACCCAAATGGGGGCAGAATATGGAGATTTGCTTGGACGGATAATGCCCTGTTCAAGCATCTCATTTATCTGTTTAGATACCTCTGATCTGTGAACTTCAGGGTATCTGTAGTTTTTAGTGTATATAGGGATGTCATTAATCGTGTTTATGTTATGCTTTATCGCATTAGTGAACGACAAGTCGGTTCCTTCTTGATAAAATAAATTTGAAAATTCGGAGACAAGGTTTTTCACAGCCTTACTTTCCTCTTTATTGAGGTGGTTGATCCGGATTTGGTCAAGGATGTGATCCTTGCATACCTCCGTGTGGTAGATCTCTAATTTTGGTACTTGTTTGTAATAGTCATTAATAGAATTCTCTTCTTCTTTGCAAAAATAAATTGGGATTTCTTTATCATTTATCATTAATCGATTACATTTAAAGTCAAGAATAGCTTTGGCAGGTATTAGAATGTTATTTCCAATTAATCCATCTAATGTTTGATGAAATTGAAACTCTAGAAACTCTGCTGTCTTATTCTCTCCTAATTCTTGAAATAATGGGATTCTAACTTTTTTATAAATTGATATAGGTGATCCAGTTGTAAGTATTTGAATGGGGTAGTTGAGTTGAATTTGCCATTTGGGGTGGCAAAGTCCGGGATTAATAATACTTGTTTCTGAACCGGGGTCTATTAGGAATCTAAGTTTTGTGTTGTTTTTTGCTTCCACTACTATATAGGGTAATTTCCTGGGAGGCTGGTTGATTGAAAATCCGAACTCGTTTGGATATTATTTATTTGTCTCGCATAACTTGCAGATAAAGTGTCCATAGGTTCCGAATTATTCCTAAAGTTTCCTGAACTATTTTGTTGAGCTTGATTATTACTGTTTTGTCTAGAGTTTGAGTTATTTTGTCGAGAATAGTTATTTGAATATTGTCCTAAATTGTTATGGTTTCTGGAATTATTGTTGTTGTACTGACCAGAATTTGCGTTTCTGTACTGTCCTTGATTAAAAGGGTTATTATTATTATTGTTATTATGATAACGATTATTATTTCGAAATTGCCCAGAACTAGAAGTCCTTTGCTGTCCCGAGGTATTATTATTTTGATTAAGGGGATTATAAATATTTCTTGTATTAGGATTATAATTGTTTCCACCTGAATTGTTATAATTTGGATTAAAGTTGCTGGATGAACCTGATTTAATGTATTTCAAATTGCCCTGATCTTGACCTATAAATTTATTTATTGTGTCCCTAATGTCATCTAAATTATATTTGTCAACTATAGCAAAGGCTAGTGAGCCAGCTACGAGTTCTTTAATTTTCTGAACCAGCATGCCATTAAAAATTGTGGTCATGGTTGGTCCGTTTGTAGAAAAGGTAGAATATTCAGATATATTTTCAACTAACGATTTTATTTTGATATCTAAATCTAATATAGATCTTACTCTTAGTAACCCAATATCCTTTGTAATAGACATCTCATCTCGAGATGGTCTGAAGTGTTTCCTTAATTTTTCCAGGCACTGGCTCCAGTCCGCTGGTGGATTGTTGTAGAGGAGGTTTTTTGCTGCTCCCTGGATTTTTGTATCAAATATTATTTCGAATACAGTTGATCTTTCTTCTTCTGGGTAGTTGAGTAAGATTTTTTGAACACTGCTTGCAAAAGAAGGCAAGGTACCGGCTTCGCCCGTGAATGCTGCCAGGAATCTTATATCTTTTTCGATTTTTGCTCTTGCACTCGTTGGTCTGTTCATATTGACCACCAGTTGCGTGAGTGCAGCTATGCACTGTTCCATATTTATTTGTGCCATTCTTAGCGCTCTGGTTTGGTCAAATCTATCGTTCCTTTGGTTATTAATTTTGGTGGTTTGTTTTGCACTTTAATCGCACTTTTTCTTGTTTTTACTTATCCGCACCAAGTTTTGTTTCTTTATACTCGATCGCACTATTTTTTTTTTATTAATTATTATTCTTAATCGAATATACTGCACTTTATTTTTATTTTTACTTATCCGCACCAAGTTTTGTTTCTTTATACTTGATCGCACTATTTTTTTTTATTTATTATTATTCTTAATCGAATATACTGCACTTTATTTTTATTATTCTTAATCGAATATGCTATACTTTTCGTTTTATTATTCTTAATCGAATATATTATACTTTTCGTTTTATTATTCTTAATCGAATATATTATACTTTTCGTTTTATTATTCTTAATCGAATATATTATACTTTTCGTTTTATTCTTACGCGAACATTAACGAAATATGCGTTTACCGACTGCGCCAATTACGAGTGTGGCCTCGCGTTTAGTGTAAAAAAAAACTTAATCGTTTCTTTTTCTTTTTATTATACTTTATTTATTCTTTTTTATTATACATTTTGTTTGAACTTATATTATTATTTCTAAATGAAAGGCCGCTGTCCATAGCAAGGCTGCACCTTCCAATTAGAATACTGAATTAGAACTAACTCTTACTGAATGATCTTCATCTTGAACTATACTTCAGCAAAAGGGAAAATGTGCCGCGTTAGCAAAATATCAATTTGTTTTTAAGATACTCATATTACATTTTGTTGTACAAAGATAGAAGGGAAAAGGGGTGTATCCGTTCTGGATTGGTTTTGCTGTGTTAGCAAATATGGCGTGGGAAACCTGTAAGAATTCATAAATGTGCCGTTAGGCAAGAGGTTGAGTGGGGAATAGCGGGTTTAGCTTATAGGGTGAAGTCTCAGACATAACTCTTATACAAAATATTTCTTTCGAGAGCAATTTGAAGACAAACAAAGCCAGCAAATGAAAGGTGCAGGATGTGTTTTGGCGTGGTCAAGCCAAACTCTATTTAAAAACCACTAGTATTTGTGGCATTTTTGGCCAAAAATGAAAGTGTTCTGCTAACTTTATAATAGGTCACACGTTTCGACAATTCTTCGTCAAGACTTAAAATGCAAAACAAACTTCATGATTTACAGAAGGTTTGAAACACATGATGAAATCTTTCAATATTTGACATATGTAAGTATTCAGCATCAAAAGTTCAAATTATGTGACAGAAGAATTTCTATAATGTAACTAACAAATTGAAGATTTAAAAGTTATTGAACTGGGCTACTTTCAAAAAGACCTTAACTTTATCCCATAAAACACGTTTGTTTCTAACAAAGAGAAAAAAGATTAATTATCTAATTAGGGAGTACCGTTCTATCTAGTGGCGTCCTCGGAGATGCGATTTGACCCCTATGGACTTTTTGGTTTGCCCATGAAAAACCAACGTTATTACAACATTAAAGAAACGATTCAGCTTTTAATGCATAAAGAAATCTATGAGCTTAAGATCGAAAGAATCAACAAAATCTTGAAAAATTGAATTGTCAGAATGAGCTTCTGTGAAGCCAGCTGAGGAAACTACTTAAACGAACGTTGTTATTAAAGGGAATAATAATTTAAAACAAAAAGAACTTGTACTTGTCTCACCCTTTATATCACTAATATTCCTAATTGACTATAAGAAATGTCCAAACATTTTGAGTTTCAAATCTGAAGAACATCGGTTTACACAATGAAAGTACAGATACCATACATAAACGCACAAAAACGTAAATAGTTAAATTAATTAATTGTTTTTGTTAAAGTTAAAAAACCTATAGTTGTCTACTACATATCTCATATTTATATTTTTAAACAAAATGATTTCAACTAACCTTGCATAGTGCCACTCCTGTGTCCAATCTGTCCATAAAGTTTTCAGCATTAATCAACAACTCCGGATACATTGTACTCAGCCATTCAGCTAAATCCTCCTTCATCGCCTCCAGGTATTCCTCACTGGATTTGAATGGCCTGTACGGCCTTGCCTCAAGTAGAACCGATGTCATTTTGGCGTCAAAACTGGGGTTCTCTTTTGTTTGGTGTCAAAGGCAAAAGCTTTCGCTCTTAGAAAACAAACAAACAAAACACAAAAACACAACCAAGTCAAAAAAGCCTCACTCGTGCTTCGTTCCTCTTGAGACTTTTTCTTTTTTGTTGCAGGAATGTGTTCCTCCAACTTCCTGAAGTCTTTATAGTATAGGTATAGTGCCTTAGATATTTCTGTTCTGATTGCTTTTTAGGTTTTTATTTTTATTTTAAGGAGCTCATTTCGTCGTTGGATATAATATGCAGTGTCCCCCTTTTTTCGGTGGCTGCAATTATATATATTTTGATACACGAGGACTTTAATCTGTCGTCGTCGTCTTCGGCACAATATTAATAATATCGCGTAATTAAAAATATCGATTTTTTGGGTTAATGTTTGTTTCTTAGATTTTTTCTCGTGTGGAAGTAATTAAGATGACTGAAGACAGAGGCGAATTTTTCCACCCTTCGATTTGGTTAGCTGGTTGAGTGTCATTTAAAATATGATTATCTGTGGAGTGAGAAAGAAAAGAGGAGGTATTTTCAGTAAATTCTTTTTCAGTAATTCAGTATTTGTATTCAAAAAACAATAATTTTTAACGTAAATAAATTTCTACTTGATGAAATGCAGATGAAAGTAAATGGTTCTTACAATGGGGTATATATCTGTTTACCTTAAAATAAAACTTTTGTATAATTTGAAAATGCAATTACATATTTGCAATGTTTAAATATGTTTGTATTCGAAATGGGAGATACTTCATGGTAATCATGGAAATCACAGCTTCGTTCATTTTGAGTAAAATGTATGAGTTTTTAGAGCAGGAAACTGCATTTGACTTAATTTTGTTGCCTACAAATTTTTATAAAATGTCCCACTGTTTCTTGGCGTGACTTACCTGTTCTTTATAGGAAGGATAAAACGTATGTACATTGTATGTATGTATACTTTTGAAAATTCAAAACATTTCTTTTGACACCCGAAAAATGGAATATGACACCAATAATTTGTGGAAAAGTGTTTCCGTCAAAACGAAGTAAAAGCAGGACCATAAATAAAGATGACGCGTGAGTTGTAATACTAATTCGATTTTTTTTAAATAAATGCCTTTCATTTTTCGTATGATTAAGCAAGGTTAAGGGACGAACGAGACGATGACGACGAGCGACGGACGGACATCGGTCCCTTCTTATTGAGTTAAGATCCCTGCACCCAGTTCTATGAATTTTTGACTTAAAAGGGGAAGAGACGTCTTGATGGGTTGCACTGCATCGTTCGTTTAGATATTGAGAACATATATCTGCGTATTCTTTAAGTGGAAAAGGTTTCTTTATGGTTGCATGGATCATCAAGCAAGGCAGTCAAGCATTCTTGAATGAATTTACTTATGTGAATGAACAATGTGGTGAAAAGTTCAAAGAACTTTTTAAAAATAAAAACTGAAGCTTGGAATATGTTTACTTTTGATTAACATGGATCAAATGGTTTTCTGAGGGACTTTCTCTCATTTGAAAACTTAGGAAAGCAATAACGGGCACAAAATTTTAATTTTAAGACTCTGTTTAAGGGACATTCAAAACTCGATTATTCAATGTATGTTTTTATAAACCAAAAAGCCTAAAAATAAAAGTCGGAAATTATCAGTCTGACAAAAACCAGGCCATATTGTCAACGCCCTTATTGATACCTTTACTTTTGCACCAACAACTAAATCAGAAGTGCAGAAATTGTCGAATTAGGTTAGAAGGTTTTTGTGGGCCCAAAATGCGACAAAGTCTTACTTTTGTAAACGACTTCTCTTGTGTTTTTCCATTTTGAAAAATTGTCATTTCAAAGAATGTTTTGTGGGATTCTGATTGTAACAAATGTTTCCGAGAATTCTCACTTTTATCGGTGCCAAATTAAACTTCAAAACATTCATTAGTCTTTTAGATACGTGTCCTGTTGTAAAAACTTAACATGGAATTTTAAGTAACCATTTGGCAATTATAAAAATGAAATCTCAATTGGTGCCAAAATCGCTCAATTGTTAATCCTGGCCATTTAGCCTGACTTAGCACCGTGTGGCTTAAAAGAATAAGTAAAAATGTTCGGATTTATTAACAAACTTCCGGTAATTTTTGCCCACATCTAGATTTTGTTCAAAGCATTTAGTTTTAGAATTTGTTCCTTTAAGAATACTAATTTATTAAATGAGACTAAAACCAAGATTTTTGATCACTTTAAGCGTATTTAAAGTAAATGGTAATTTTTTGAGGTGTGGCTTTCAAGGAGAAATGAAAAGCATAAACTAATGTTTTGGCCAAGAACGTAGCTTTATAATAAAGATAAGGTTTCGCAGGTATATTTTAAAAATGATTAAGGAAAAATGGTCGCCGCGGCTGACTCGAAGAAATTTCAGCTAAGAGACCTAATTTGTGACCACCGTTTGGAGCATTTGGGACCAATGTCAGCACGCCGAATATTCTCTTTCAAGTCGCCAATCGTCTCAGACTTATCTGCGTTGAGAAGCGACTTCACACAATGCATACAAAAATTCAAACGTTGTTCAAGAGTAAAGCTTTTCATTATGAAATAACAAACCAAACTGAACATAAATCAAGTGACAGCTGTCAAAAAGACCAACTCGCCGTAAAAAGTATTGCCAGATTGAAATCACATGTTTAAAAAAACACCCGCTTTAGTGGGAACTTCCTTTAAAAAATCTACTTATAAGACCAAGAATATACCAACGCAGTTGAAACAGTTATATAATAATTAAGATTAGTTTAAAAATAGCGCTGAACTTCTTGTGTGATTATTGTTTTTGTTTGGTCATTCTTATGATTGGTAAAGTTTAATAATGCGGAAATACTTACACTAGCTTTCTTGATTTATATGAATCCAAAGTTAACCACCAACTTTTTGCTTAAGGTTTCTGTACACAAAATTACCGAACAGAAATATGCTATTTAACAAAGATGACAAAAATAAAAACAATAAAAAGCCACCAAACGAGGTAATAAAACTTTTTAAGATAATTGTTGTTGTTGTTGCTTATTGATTTTAACTCTGATTTTTTGTTGGTTGGTGACAATATTGCTTTAGGTTAAGTGCTTATGATTATTGTGATTTTGGAGCTTTTTTGAAGATTGCTTGAGTCAAGGTCAATGTGAATGTTAAAAATGTGTTTCTTTTATTTGATATTAAATAACGAATTTAAATGGAAGGTAAAAGTATTTACATACGAAATAAAAATAAAATGCAAATAAAAATAAGAGTTTTATGACTTATTGTTCTAATATACTTTATTTTTAAACAAAACAGATAAATATTTAATTGATGGATTTTTTTTGTATTTGGAAGAAGCTACGAAGTTTAAAGAAGTCTATTTTGTTTCTAGTGTAAATATAAACGAATTTTTAATGGTACATGTATTTGTTGTTGTCAGAAAAACGACCTAGTCACTGGATAAAATACCGTCGTCGATAACTGAAATCAAGCATCAATAAGCTCAGGAACAATTCTGAAACCTTTAGTAGGTATGAAACAGACGATTTCATTAATCTTTCGATATCACTGATAGTTTTTGGAGCACAATTTTAAACACTTTAGATATACTAATTTTTAGTAATTGTAAACTATTTAAGCATATATTATTATCTCTCAATGTTTGACCAAAGGTAAAATCACAAAATCGATGAATTTATTTTAAGTAATTTGAAAATTTATTTGACATCTAAGTTTCTTTCATTTTATATAACAAATATGTCTGTTCCCTAGATTTGATTCTGTTTTTTTTTCAAGAACTGTCAATATTAAGACGTGTTGATGTTGAAGATGTACCATTTTTATTGAAAGGGAAACAGTATTTTAGTAGTAAAAAATAGATTACAATTTTGGAATAGCTAGTTAACCAACAAAATCCAAAAATAATTGTCAAAAATGTATTCTTTGGACAAAAATAATATTTTAGTTTGTTTGTCTTTTTGCATACTTTCTCCAAAACTGCCAACCGTACAGAAGGATTTGATATAATAAATATATGGCAATGATGTCTTTTTGCAGAGTTCTGGCAATAAGCTCTCTGAAAATGATTTTTTGATCTAATCAAATGACAAGGTATTTCATAATTGAATCACATTCACACTATTTATAGAAAGCTGATTGCTTGGAAGGTAACAAGACTTTCTTTTTCTACTAAAAAGATAGCTTGTAGTTAGTCAGAGTTCAGCTTTATTTTCCATCAATATTATCAATTCTTAAATTTGTCTCAATACTACGAATAAATTCATGCGATGAAAAGACGCCTGTATCATCCGCGGATATAGCTATTTGAAAATTTGGTAATCTAGGAATATCAGCTGATGTTTATACATATATTGTACAGAAAAGGACACAATACTGCTACTTGTCGAACACCTTAACGTTATTGACGAAAACACTAAAGTAACGGTTAGACAAAAACCTTAAATTTATTTTTACTAGAAACACGGGAAACATACCATCTTATAAACAATCCCATCATGCTAAACTGAGACAAATGCCTTCCCTATATCGAGGGGAATAAGATCATTCGATCTTTTAAATTGTATATGCTTGTTGTCAAAATGATTATTACTTGGCACGGGTTCGTCGAAGACCTGCACATCTCAAACTTGAACTTTTAATAAATTGTCGAATCATAACTTTTTAGTGTTTTATTATTTAGATTATTAAATTGTGTTTGGGTAATTAACTGAAAATAATGTAGATTTTCGTAAATCATTGCGTCTTAAGTATGTAGACTTTTCTTGAACCATGAACACTGTTTTTGTTTCTGCTTATATATTCAAATATAAATTAAGTATCTCAATTTGAGTCAAAGAGTAAGCTTGTTTCCATTAAATAAGACTAGAAGAATCATTTGGTGTGATATACTCGTATGTAGCTGATATTTTTAATTAAAGAATTTCTTCCTCTTTTAATTAAGTTGTGGAAGATTTCAATTTTAATGTAGAGAATTTTTAACCAGTTTAATTAGATGACTCGGCTAGTTTGTCATCATCGAGAATGTCTGCTGTTGTGAAAAATATTTATGTGAAGTTTGAATGTATTGTATTTTATTAACAAACAACATTAAAGTAATGAATATAAGAAAAACTATTTCATTTTAACATATATTATCATAAGTTACTTTACACGTTAAAATTCTTGACTTACAAAATATATAGAATAGTAATAATTTGACAGTCAATCAGTTTTTTTCTTTTTTAATACAGAACAGAGCCTTAACTGTCAAACAAAAAAAAATGTCTTTTTTACTTCTGAATCATCAGAGCTTGTGTGTTTCTTTGATCGTTCTGAACGTGTTCTGAGCTTGTTCCGAACTCTCTCTATGAGCTTGCAAATTGACAAATGTCAAATAGTGACAGCAAAAATCTGTTTCAAAAATAATTCTGAGCTTTCAGAACACACTTCAAAACACTCTATATGCTCGCACTCTGTTCATAGCTCTTTTATGAGTTTTAAAATAAAAAAGCCTATAATGTCACAAAGAACATAGTGCTTCAAAATGTCTTTCCCATAGATACTTTATTACGCCGGAATCATACATTCCCCATAATGGCATACCATGATGGATAATATCAATTGAACTTCCACATTTGAATAGCAATTAAACTTATCAGTATCACCTTGAAGGTGTAGGAGGTTGTTGGTAGGCAAGTTGTATTACAATAATTTCCTTCTGCAAATTATGTACACCTGCATATTTATTTATACCACAAGTCACAATAAAAGCAGCGGCATAAAATATAGATACACAAAAGCATTTATAACTACATATATAGGTAGGTATGTAACAATTTGTTGCCGCCAAAGCGATAGCCTGCAGCACTAACTTGCCAACTTCACCCACTACAAACGATTAAGTCATTTACAGTAAATAAATTATCCTCGATCAATTTTTGTTTATGCAGAATTCAGATAAAACTTATTAATTTATGTACAATGTGCCACTGTTATGTAACACGAGTAGCTCTCTAACACAGAAGAGATCAATTAAAAATCCTCCAACCGAAACGCGCTACGGCGGCGGCGCGCGATCAGCAGCTCAGCTCTCCATCTCTATCTGCAGCACGCAACCTCAAGATGATTGCATCAGACTTTATATAGTTGCAGCAGCTTATGGTAGTCTTTTTTACAGTAGATCCTTAGGATATCCAAACTGGAATTTTTCAATACTTTTAAATGGTATTGAAATTCTTCTATATATTTTCTTATAATATACTAGTTGCGCCACGGGACTTTATAAGCATGGTTTATTTAAGAACAAATTTAATTAACATAAAAAAGGTTGTAGTGACCTCTAAAAATACACACATGCTGTCCCGGACTTTTTCTTTGAATTATTACTCGTAAAGGGGGCTAATTCTGTCATACGTTATTTTAGCAAAGCTTTAACCTTTTCCACAGCGCTCGCAGTGGAAGCTTTCAAATAAGGATTTTGAAACATTCTTTATAAGTGCTCCGCTCGTATTAGACTAAGTGTGATGTTCTTCTTCCTTAATAAATGAGCTATTTAACACTGAATGAATTTTTTAAAACAGACCAGCAGTTCCTGAGATAAGCGCGTTCAAACAAACAAACAAACAAACAAATAAACAGACAAATTCTTCAGCTTTATAATATTGGTATAAATTTGGAAATATCATATTTTATATCTTTTAAACTTAGCGTACTTGATAAGCAATTATAAGTTAGAATCCAATTAAAAACTGAAACTGATGGTTCTCTCAAGCTGTCCCACTGTTAACTTTTGTTTTCTTCCTAATTAATGTAACCCAAACCCAACAAAACTAAAAAACGATCCACTGTGTGCGGTATTGCATTTCGTGCAAGAAATCAAAACAATTAACAAATTGCATGAAAGGAGACTTTCGTTGAGTTAAGTTAATTGAATTAATTGTTTTCATTGCACAATGTCAATATTTCCTTGAAGAATTAAAACAACAAAAATATACATTTCTGACCTGATTATCCGTCGTCGGTCGCTTGTACTGCTCGCAAGGTAAACATCGTCGCAGTGAATTTTTAATTCTAATGCGCAGTGAATTGTTTTACAATGGTTTTTAGTTCGTTCTTCTTTTCAAAAATTTACTGCTTGAGGGCATGAAATTAGGTTTCCTGTTAAAGGAGTGTGTCTTGAATTTTTCTTTGCCAACAACAATTTCAGAAGAACAGCACCCAACCGTGTTTGGATTTGGATATACTCGTAATCGTAATGGTAGCAGAAGAAAATGCTGCAGTGATGTGTTTTCATTTTCAGTTTTCACGGTCATTGAGCAGCTAGGCAATTTATGATAATTGATATTGAATGCATCGGGTTTGGGGTACAGATTTAAGTCGTGCTAGGCTCAGCTCTTCGATGGGAAATTTATGCGACTTCTTGATTGCGGTGTTGTGCACCACATATGTTAATGCAAGAGAGGGGAATTTTCACGCGAGATATATGCGCATAATATTAAAGGCGGTACGGCCGGCGTATCAAAAAAAAAAAAAAACAAAAACAAGATTTGATAGGGTGCGATGGTATAATAGGTATGAAGTGCGAAAGGTAAATTACTAGGAAACTGTATCCCTTGGTGGTCTTAAATTGACGGGACGGAAAAAAGAAAGCTTTGAATTTTAACTTTAAATGATGGAAACAACTTTGAGCAAATCTTAACTTAGTTCATTTAAATACAAAATGAGTTTCAACTTTTATGAATTTAATAAACTTAACTAAATACTTTTTTCGGAGTTTGGTCTTTTTGACAGCTGTCACTTGATTTATTCTCAGTTTGGTTTGGAATTCTATAATGAATAGAGGAACTTTGCAAATCTTTTAAATCGCGCCGAAATGATGTTTCGCTTCATGAAAAGCGCTTTCTCAAATTAGTCGTTCGGATTCGGCATAAAAATGTAGGTCCCCTCCATTCCTGACATGACTCGCACACAGGAATGGTTGAGCGTTGTAAATCACTTGTTGTTATCGGGCTGTTGCGCTACCTAATTTGTTGCATTGTTAAGGTATGTAAAGTCGCTTGGGTAGATAATCCCGGGACGATTGACGTCTTGAAAGAGAATATTCAGCGTGTCATTGCTGACATAGCCCAACTGTTGCAAACATTTTTTGAAAATAAGGCCTCTCGTTCATTGGAACAATCAGAGCGATGTCCTGAAGCTGATGTGGCGACGTCAAAAAGGGCCCTCAAAAAAGATCTTCTGATGTTACACTTGTCAAGTTAGATACTCTTAGTAATTGAGAAATATTGCTAAGGTTGAATTGAATTAAATATGTTGTCATATTTTATCGTTTCAAGATCCTTAGAATTTTAATTCATCGATTGAGGAGAGGTCCATACATTTAGCACACCTTTTTTTATCATTCTCAGAATCGTAGACAACGAATTAAATTAAATTAAATTTTAAACCCGATAGAGCAACAATCTATAGAATCATAAAAATAGATTATAAAATGTAAGGGCTAGACGTCATTCGTAAATAGATACAAGATTTTAAGACGCAAAAAAACGCCTTTTATAGCTCTAGGTTAAAATTTTATATTAATAGACATAGACCACAACATCTATACAAAAAATTCTCACACAACCAAATGTCCTTGAACAAAAGGCTTTCTTCTAAAGTAGAAAGTGCGGATAAAAAGGATGGGCCTAAGGATCTATATGGTATAGTTGAAGTACACTAACATCTAGTTTTAAAAATTAAACTTCAAGGCCTCTCCTCTGCTCTCAGTTTCAATATTTAAATTTCTTTCTCTCATTTAGGCGTAACAAATGCTGAAAGCTTTTTGACATCTTTTTGTTCCTATTTTTAATTCAAGGAATGAAATCGTAATGGGGGTAGCAAAGCTACATAGCCACATATTCGAATATATGAACATAAGACTGATTCAGAAAAAAAAATCTTTGATTTTTAATACGGTGCCGTGAAATAAGACAATTTTCAAAACTTGGCCTTGCTACACTTTACAAAAGTGAAATAAGGTCAATTTTCAGCAATTGGTCATATTGCACTCTGATAAAGTGAAATAAGGACAAACTATTCTGAGAAATAAGACCAACTGCAACCCTTGTGCTGGGGCACACTATAGGATTTGGGGAAGGTACGAGATTGAGTGTATGCAAAGTTTCTTTGCATTAATGACAAACCATATAACGTTGAAAGTGAAATAAAACCAATTTGGCTTTATTTCACTCTTTTTAGGTGTAATAAGACCAACTGTTAGAAATTGGTTTTATAACACTTTACAAAAGTGAAATAAGACCAATTCTTGAAATTCTTGGCTTTATTTCACGGCACCTTTTAATGCTCCTGGAATTTTGGTTAGAACTTGGTAAAATAATACTTCTGTCGAAATTTCAGCTTTTTGGAATGATATTTAGAAGTCGCTTGAATCGTTATTTCATTTCCTATACAAATTGTAAGCAAGCTTTTGGAGGTATTGCTTTTAGGTGGGACAACATAAGAACTTGTTATTCTTTAAAGGAATTTGAATGGTATTCAAAAAAAGGTCTTGACATATTTCTTAATGAGTGCACTCCTTTATAAGTTATTAGAGATATAATTGCTGAAAAGCTTGCTGTGTGAAATTTAGACAGAAGTTTTATTTCAGTAAGCTCTGCACAAAAAGCTAGTTTCATTGAAAATCAAAGGAATTTAGTTATACTCGTATCTCTTGAATCAGTCTAATGTACATATTCATATAGATTGAAAATTGCAGACAGGACGTAAAAAGTTGAAACAAAAATAGGTGCATTCGTGGACTTATATGAATTTCCATTTCATCATGTTGTCACAGAATGTTTGTTTAAGTGGATAGTTTGCACTGCTCGCTCCTTCGCCCAGAAAAATCAATAGAACTCAGGAATCCTGATTTGTTTTAGATGAAAAAACATGGTGTACCGGTAGAGGGTATCTAGGTAACAGATAACTTTTTAAAATGGAATAAAAGCTGTTGGTTGTTGTTGGAGCCTCTGGTAATTTGCCCTACGGTTTTCTATATTTGAAAGCATATGAGTGCTATTGCTATAATATGAATGTCTGAATAGTTTAAAATCGATTTGTGTTGAACAAAAAAAAAAGAAGACCAGGAACTTCTATAGGTTGTATGTTTTTATTTGGAAAAGGAGCGGACATCTATATGGTTACATGCAGTACAATAAAATAAATAAATTTGTTTTCTATGTGCTTAAGCATTTATTTATGTATTTTTTTTTATCAAATACTTCGAAATTCTTTTTGAAATTTAAATACAAGTACTAAATACAATCCCAAAGCAATTTGCATAAATCCGAGGCACTGAAAAGGAAACGGAAACCAGAAAATTACCTCATAAGTTCATAAGTTTTTCTACTTAGAATTACCTCAGTTATTCATTGTTGTCTTCTGTAGCGAGGAATGTGGGACGCACTATATAGCCCACAATCATCTAAGTCTAGTGATATCAAAAACGTTGACTTGAACCATAGTTATTTGCAGCCTTATTTTCCAGACTATTGAAGTTTCTTTTAGTATTCAAATTGAGTGCTCTGATTTCTGTCACAAATTCATTAAAGAAGAAGACTCACGCAAAGCAAATATCTAAGTAGAATGATGAAGAACCCAAAACAAGACCGACGCGCATCAGTTTTATTTGATGATGATTAATACCTTTGATCTTTTTGCACATTAGATTTGCAAACATTTGCTTAAAATATGGCTTGTTAAATTTGATAACAAGAAATAACATTGTATTTGAAAGTATTTTTGATATGAATAAGCAGAAATAAATTCATGCCATATGTCTTTAAATTTCAAAAATGTTTTAAAGCTAAGTGCAAACAATTATCAGATCTTTTATTAAGCAAAAATTATAACAAAGTTCATAGAATTGTGTGAACTCACAACTTTGTTTGACACTTTCCGGAGAAACGTAATTATCAGAGGTTTGCAATTGACAGATGTCGTTGTTTAGGACTTCTGACAGTTGATGATAATTCTGTGATTGTCATATATGAGAAATATTCTATAATCATCTGACAACAAAATTGTAAAACTTTCAGCTAATCGTAAGGACAGACACATTTATTTAATTGAATGGTATTTAGCTGTTTTCCAAAAATTGGCATCTATATTGCCAGAAAAGTGAGAGAATTGACAGTATTGTTTGATCCGACTGCACCTTGCTTTTTATGAAAATCAGCTGTTCAGATTCAGTATAGGTACGTTTGTGATGACTTACCACACAAATGTACTCGTTCACAAACATAACTTAGCTGCAGAATGTTAATCTCTGCCATGGTTCTCATCCATAACTCTGTCACGTTACGCCGCTGTAAACTTTGTTTTGATTTCCGAAATGCGGGTATACTTATGTTATTTTTTAGTTTCAAGTGGCTGAGACAGATTTATAGGGATCTTAATGTGATTTGGCAATTCAATTAATTAAAATGAATTAGAAAGACAAGGAAGTTGTTTTATGTTTTAAAAGTGTTGTAGGTATCTAACATAGCTGGAGGGTCTTGACCAGGCTATATAAGATTATTATTTTTTGTTTGCGTGATTCAATTTGTTTTTCGGAGAATTGCTATAGGATAGATGATATCATTAATAAATAACATAATATGTTCTGTTCTTATAAAAGAAATCAAATTGAATATTTGACAGATTTATGTTTTTAGTATCGTGTTTTTGATCCTTTCAAGTATAAGATTTATTTTTTAAAGATATTTTAATGGGATTAATTATAGGTATTATAAGAGCTCAAGCTATAGGTGGGTCGCTGAAGAACATGCGAATACGAATTAATGTGATAGCCAAAACAAACATTTTCAAAACATGTCATGCGATTTTATGGCAATTTTGTTATTTATTGTATGTTAAATTTAAATTTTAGCAATAACCACCAAACCTAGATTATTTGAACTGTTTTTCTCAAATAAGAAACTTACTACTTCATATTTTTCCTAAAACACAAATGCAATTTACTGAAAAGTTACTGAACTAAAAATAAGAATTGGCTATTTTTAAAGATTTGACATTGTTCCAATCTCTTAAAATTTTACTAAAGTTTAAGTCTTAAAATAGATTATTTACTTTAAGTTATTGGTAAAATCCCTAAATGACTTGTGAGTTTCTAATATTCCCAAAAATAGTTGTGTTCCCCTGATTTAGGTTTGTTTGCTGTTTATTTACAAACTGTCATTTTTAAGGCGTGTTTAGATGCACCATTAACAAAAAAACAAACAGGTTTATTTTACTACAAAGTAACAATTTTGATAAAACTATTAAATAAAACTTTATAAAATAAAATAAAATACATTATAACAACATTAATAAAATTTATACACGTCATGTATTCTCCTTATGATTTCTCACAAATGAAAATATTTCATTTAGAGCTTCATTCGAAAAATGTGCGCAAACAAAAAATTAGTGGAAGTACAATATTTTTCACTTGGTATACGTTTTTCAACAGTCAACATTTTTACAAATGAATTTAAGATAAGCCAATACTTTTCTTGATTGAAAGAAGGTTCGAAAAGGTCCAAGTGAAAAAACGATAAGTTTGTCGAATTCTCAAATTTTGGGTTACAAAACAAAACGTCAAGTTGACAGGTCACGTTGTTGTCTTTTTGGAAAAACTAAACAAATTACATTTTTCAACAACGCGAAGCTACTATAGATATAGTTTTTATGAATATATTCAAATAATTCCATTACAATAATGCATTATTGCATCGAAATTAAATAAAGGGTGGTTAAATTTTAAATGCCGATGTTGAATGTGAACCACACCTAAACGTCAATTTTTTTTCTGCATTTCATTTGACATTTCTCAATGTCAGACTAAATCAATTTCAACCATGGAAAGATACACAATTGAGCAAGGCGTTAAAGTTTTTCAGGCTTATTTCCTCTTGACCATTTCAACCGTTGGCAATGGTCAGAATGGTGGCGAGAAATGGCAACAGTGGATTATCAATATTCAAATACAATCTTCTTCATTAATGATGCACATTTTCACCTCAAAGGATTCGTCAATAAGAAGAATTGCGGCATTTGGGCGATTGACAATCCAAGGATGATTGTCGAAAATGTGGACAATATGTTGTTTCAACAGGACGCATAGCTAACGAAACAATGGCTCTTTTGCGCGAGAAGATTACAACGAAGCTCAGAAAACTCGAAGACCGATTTTATGCTGAGCAACGTTGAAAACCAGAATCAGAATTAAGATTTTAATTTTCTTTTCTTTATCTTTCTTTGAAGACTTACCAAGAGATTACACTTGATATGGATTCGCCACAAAGATTTTTAGGACTGTACAAAATTTAAAAACATGCATTTACAAAAAAGATTAAATAAAAGTTGCTTCATCAGCTCATTTGAAAAAGAGACCCAAGTAACTAAATTAGCAAAAATAAGTTGAAATAAATTGAAAAGAAATTCTCTCGAAATATCAGAATTGATTAAAATGAATTTATAGTGTTTTCTATGTTGAACACTACTCTACGAACACATACATCGATCCTCAAGAAGGTATCAAAAATACCAACGTGTAATAATGAAAAACTCGAAAATTTATTTCGATACTCTAATAAAAGTCAGAATTCTATCGACATCAGGATTTCACTTTACCTTTTACCTGCCGTGATTCTACTGCGGATGTTGATAAAGTGGGTGGCGCAACAGTCCGTTGAGAACTAGGGCCTAGTGACTTACAACTCTCAACGATTCCTGTGTGCGAGTACTATTGTAAGGGTTGGAGGGACCTACAGTTTTAAGCCGAATCCGAACGGCAAATTTGAGAAATCACTTTTTCATGACAAGAATTACTCTTGGAGAATTTGTCAATTCCTCGCAAGAGGCAGTACCCGTGAAAAATACTTTAGATGGCATAGGCAGGGATCGAACCCAAGACCTCTGGCATGACAGTCCAACGCACTAACCATCATGCCACGGGTACTAAACTGCGGATGTTGATGGTTTTTCCAAAAAAACACTCCTATTGCTTCTTAAGTTACAATTGACTTTGGCCGTGGCCACGCAGTAAGCGGCTAAGCGGCTGAGAGGCAACTCTAAGCGACGTATGGCCAGGCACCGAGCGACTGCTTTTGAGCGATTATTAGTTAAAGTCGAGATTGCACACACGAAATTAACAACTCAATGTTTACTTTGACCATCTTTACTTCTTGCCGCTCAGAAAAATAAAACAGGTTTGGTTGCTGAGCGGCGCCTCTTAGCCGCTCAGAATTTTGTTTCGCCGCTCGCTCATAGCGTGGCAGCTTCTATGTGATTTCATATGTTTTATATTTTTTTTCCGCTCAGCCGCTTACTGCGTGGCCGCGGCCTTTAATGGATTTTGTTTCTTTATTTCAATAAATTAAACAAAATATTGCTCTACAATTTTGTTTGAAACTTAATTTTTATTGTAAGGTTTTTGAAGGGTTCCTCTTTATCATGAGCATAGATCTATTTAGTCTTCTTCATACCAAGTAATTATTAGGCGCCAGTTATAGCTATCATTGGTTTCCATCATTGAAAACAAACATTGGAATTTTTTTGGCAGGTCTTTTATAGCTTTCATTAAAAATTTCTGTCATTGAAAAAAATTTCCTGATTGAAAGCCTACGAAAAATTTTTATTGACAGAAATCTGACATTGGAATTGTGTGAAATTAGAACACAAATCAGTGGAACGATTCGTTTCACTTTTGAACATAAAAATATCAGCTATTCAGGAAAATGAATTTCCGTCCGGAAAATAGAAAAATACATTTTTTGAGAAAAATAAATGCGTAATTACACTTTTTTTTCTCAAAAAAAAAATTCTTTGTGTGATTTCGGATCGATCAGTATATAATTTGTATTTCTAATTAAAGGGAAACACCGTCAACTATCGATTCAAAAAAATTTCCGGATCGATTTCAATGATAGCTATAACTGGCGCCTTATTGTTAATTTTTGCAAGTTTTCTTAAGACAAGAACAATATCGCCATCTTGGTTTAATATTATAGATTTTGCCATTGGCACAGTAATTTTCCCAGAAAGCTGCAGCTCTTTCTTCAAGGATACAAAAATCAATCTTCCTGTATTGCATCCCAGAAAACTGGTATTCGTGATAACCTTCTAGTACCTATCTTCTATTATATGAAAATTCTATGGATCTTTCGTTTTCGTTTATGAATAATTTGTCTTTGTTTCAATTTAAAAAACAAGATTTGATTGATTGACTGACTTTTTGTGTCAACAAAATACAAACAAAATTGTTATGTGTGCGTATATTAAATTCTTTGAATATCACTGAAACAGTTGTTGTTTTTGAAACATCCGGTATTTTGAATAAATTAATGCAAATATTCCTTTTAGTTGTTGACCTGTCAAAGTGTCAATTAAATCAAATTTAAAATTCGTACAATATCTAAGGGATACCGACACATCGCCACGCCGGCCGCCGCGCCGCCGGCCGACGCAAGCTTTAGATGACAATTTCGTAACTGTTTTGTCTACGTACATAATAATCTATAAAAAGCCGATGACAACGCACGTCAAGGACGGTAGCGAACTTTAAGTCTTGTTTCACGATCAAATCTTTGCTTGGTATTCAAAAGTCGGAAACATATATATTTTAATCTTACATCAAAAATTGAAGTCTTAGGTATTGAATTTCCTTTTTGTCAAGGAATCGAGTGTCATTGCATGGAAAAGACAAATGTAATAATAAAACCATGAGACAACTTAAGAAATCAGAATTACAAAGAACTGGAGAATAGTTCAATTCCGAAATGTATGGTAATTGAATTATAAGTGCGATTTCTTTTGTACGTTGTCTTGTTAAAAATAATGTAGGCTATTGCTGGTTTAAGTTTAGACCGTGTGACTTATAAACTTAAAGCCCACAAGTGAGTAGGCTGGAAACTGTCGGTGGCCCGTCCATATACTATAAGCGTTTTGAGACTCCACGGTGCTACCATATGCAGTGTAGTAGGTTAGATACTTATGACGGATCCGACGACTCGACACGGAGAGAATCAGGTTCATAATAACTGGTGCTGGTCAAATCATAGTATTTATTTGTCCGTTTGTTTCTGAATAATCTGAATTCAATTAGCATTTATAGTGTGGTTGGTTTATTGGTAGGAATACAAGAACTATAAACGTTGGCGGAACGGTTTGGTTCGACCAGCAAGCATGTGCGAATTTTTTTTTCGCGATAAGTCAATTTGAAACAAACAAAAATAAAGAGACCAAATGTTTCGGCAGCTGAAAATTAGAATGTCATAGTCTAAGTCTAGGTTGAAAATTAGTTACCGAACTCAACGGTCGGCGGCGGCGGCGGAACGACCGCGACCAGATGGTGTGGCAGTCGCACGCGTAGAGTAGTGGTTGTTAAACAAGATGCAAAAAGCCGGTTAATGGCGGTCATTGGTGTTAAGAGATGATTTGTCTATTGCTTTAGTCAGTGCCAATGATTTCGATTATTCATTTCGAAGGCGACAGCTGGTGACAAGTGTTATTTGTTTTTGCGTAACCACATAGAATATCTTTTGTATACAAGAGCTTTTGTTTATCTGGGGCTTTCAAAGCCTTTATAATATTACACCAACGGACAAAAAATATTAGATCTAAGCATGCATATGCATACATATGTCAAAAATGATATAATTTATCAAACTATTATGAGTTTTTCAAAGAGAATTTGAATATTCAAAAACATTCGGCTTCTATTTGGTTTGGGAGATTGATTTGTTTATGTTGTGCACAAAGTGCGAGCAATTAGAAAAGGGGAAAAGATAAGATTTGCACAAAGTCATGAGTGGGATATTTTGTGCCGAGTAAAGCATTCTTCATTCATGTAGTGCGGTAAAAGAATGAATATCTGTATTTAACAGTACGTCTGAAATTGGACTCAAGGCCAAACTGATGAGCATATTTAAAAGTATATGGGTATTTCATTAAAGCATTGTTCAATAAAGTAATGATACGCATGCCAATGATCAACCAACGTTTTTAGAGCTCTCTTTTCAATTTGTCCCAAAAGACTTAAGTACGTTATTGGAACACACGCCCATATATGCGAATTATATTCGAGTTTCAGATGAATGAAAGCTTTGTAAATTATTGCCAGATCAGGAGGGGTAAAAAACTTCTGGCATCTTCTTAGAAAATGTAAACTCAGCATTTTTGGCGATGTCAAATATGTGTTCACTTCACAAGAGACAAATTTTGGCGCACATTGATCTGAAAGCTGTTCAGTCTCTTCGATGCAAGTATACCACCCATGGATTGGGGGAGGGTTAAGTACAATATTGGGTTTCGGAAGCATTGATTCCCCAATGCTGTCAAAAGACAAATGATCGTTTATAAAAATAGGGAAGAATTGTGGATATTAGATTCGAATAATACTTTAATTGAATAAACCTAAAAGTAATTTTAAATAAGAGAGCTTGATGTCAAACTCTATCAAGTTCAATAATCTTACTTTTTCCAAAACGATGTAAAGATTTATTCTACTGTTTGGTGAAATAAACCATGCTGCGAAAGCCATTAAGAACCTTTCGTTCTTCGTAAACTAAAAATTGATCAGTGATTCCATGGCCTTTTAAAGAAGGACGTACATAAGTGCAATTGGGGGGTGTTTATTCGCTTTATTCAGTCACAATTTGAACCAATGCTATTTAACACCCACCAAAGGAGACCAATAGAGTAGGACAGATGGAAAAGCTGACGCAATGGTTTTGCCAGCGTTTACAAATGACTCCAAAATCTGAAGACACTTAATCCGTCGAATAATAATAATAATAAGAAATGGTGATTTTTTAGCTATTATCTTTTTGGCAACACTGGTTTAAACAGCTGACGCACGTTTCGTGTTTTGTTTCACTGTCAAACATCTTCAGTTTGGTCTATAATTTAACCATGAATCGTCTTACAAACGAACAACGCTTGCAAATTATTGAATTTTATTTACAGCTGGTGCTAGAATTGAAGCCGAACGACCTACTGCAACGTAAAATTTTTGGTCAATGGGCTCTTGGAAAGTTGGCCGAAGATCCACTTTTTTACCGAAAAATTGTGTTCAGCGACGAAGCTCATTTTTGTCTCAATGGGGTACGTAAATAATCAGAATTGCCGATTTTGGAGTGAATATCAGCCAGAAGCATTGCAAGAGCTACCAATGCATCCAGAAAAAGTCACAGTTTGGTGCGGTTTATGGGCTGGTGGCATCATTGGACCGTACTTCTTCAAAGATGATGCGAATCGTAACGTAACTGTGAATGGTGAGCGCTACCGTGAGATGATATCCAACTTTTTTTTGCCCAAAATGCAAGAGCTTGACTTGCATGACATGTGGTTTCAACCAGACGGTGCCACATGCCACACAGCACGCGCAACAATGGACTTATTGAGAGGCGAGTTCAATTGGCCGCCTAGATCGTGCGATTTGACGCCTTTAGACTATTTTGTGTGGGGCTATCTTAAAGCTCATATCTATAGAGACAAGCCCGCTTCAATTGACGCATTGGAAGACAACATTGAAGCATTTATTCGTGAGATACCGGCCGAAATGTTGGAAAAAGTATGCCAAAATTGGACTAAGTGGATGGACTATTTGAGGCGCAGCTGCCCAGTGTGCGCAGTCAAGGTCAACAACATTTGCATGAAACATTAAATTATATGGACCGTACTATCGATTCAAATAAAGATTTTATGCATTTTTTTTGAAAAACTTTCCTATAGCTTTTAAAAAATCACCCTTTAGAAAACTTGCGCAATGGGTTTACCAGCGTTTAAAAATGACAACAAAAATCTGAAAACACATAACCCGTCAAATTATCGTAAAATTAAAAATAACACACTCCTTCCACTTCCTGAGGTTGATAGAGAAAAAGTTCCTAAAAATTCATATCGTGTTCTTTAGCTGTCACTTTGAACGAATAAATTTCCTTCCTTTTTTTATTGATCTGAAAATATCGCATCTGGCTTAAAGGTTATTGTTTAATTTCTGTTAATAATTTAAAATGAAATGTTCGTGCCTTCGCATTTTTCTCAACTTTTCTAATTTAAAAACATTCATGAAACATAGGCATAGGTATTAACTGAATATGATTAAAAAGATATTAAAACAAGCTTTAAATTTAGCGGCTCTTTCACTAAGGTGCAGAGAACCTAATTCTCTTTGTTGCCAAATTTGGATTTTCTATGCCGTAACGAAAACGTAGCCAATATAGTTTGAAAATAAAAAGATATAAGAGGTGGAGCAATTTATTTTATTAAGACCATTGTAAGAATTTGAGTATCCACTTATGTAAGTCAATCTCAAGAACGCACTTGATATTCAAAATAACGAATAAAAAACTACCTTAAATTTATTTTTCGTATTCGCCTTAGGTTATAGGTTTTTTGTTTATATTATTCTCTTAATTGTTATATAATTATGTATATAAGTTTAAACGAATGCCAATGTCAAAAACACAAAAGTTCATCAACCCACCATAAGGGTTAAATTTGAATCAGCAACAAAAACCATAGGTACAACGAGTTTACGGCTAAAATTTCATTGAATATTATCTTAAACAATTAAATATATATTCAAGTGTTGAAAAGTTAAGTTAAGGACAAATTATGTCAATGGGTTAAAACTTTCAACCCGATATTGCTTAAAGGTTATCATCACATCGTCGCGTCACGGTCGGTCGGTTGGCCTTTTGCTTTTTTGAGCACCTTTTTTATTTCACCTGCTGATTGATATTTCAACGCGAAAAATATCAATCTTTATTGAGAAAATTATTTAGCCTTAAGAATTTAATTGATGTTGGATAGTCGGAGTTACACGTGTATTGCTTTTGAATTTGTAAAATGTATCTTTAAGCTTTTAGGGACTTCAATTCCGTGAGACTTTGGTTTTGGGATCTCATTTTTATCTCATCCCAGACCAGACAGCTGCAAGTCTTCTGTTTGTTTTCATTCAAAAAAAATAATATAGATCATTTTCATCTTCGTCATTTAAATATAAAGAAATATAATTTTGTATTATTTTAACAAAGAAACGGTGAAACAAAAACAATAAACGAATATTTAAAGTAGACCACAGACCTTAGCTTAGCATAACCAATTAAACAGCTTAGCTTAGACAAAAGCAATAAGAGGAGCATTTGAAATTTATATCTACGGTAGGTATACAAAAAAGGATCATCTTTTGTGTGCTAGGTAATTAATGCCTTTAGGTGATTTTATTCAGTGAGTCAAAGCACAGTGTCTAAGTGATACGTCGTGCCTTAGCCCCATTTCATTGTTTTTTGCAATATTCTCATCCGGAACATAATGCATCATAGAAATTTAGAATAGAAGTCCAACTATGGGTATGTAATCACATCACATGGTCACATGGTTCCAGGTGATGGTGTTGCATTGTTCTTGACAATTCCTAACTTGGAACCACTAAAAAATATGATATAGAACAGTGGTGGTGGTGGTATTGCTGCATCATCACGAAGCGTGCGCTTTCCCGGAGGCCCTATTTTTCTCTTGTCTTAATCTCGGTTGCCCTCCATTTGCAACAAGCACACAAACTTTGTGCGGTGCCTGATGCTAGAATAAACTTCACTCAGCTGGCACAACTTTTAACTTTTATCTGTGCTCCTTGAATGCGATGATGATGGAGAGCGTGCTGCCTGCTGTCTATTGTATTCGACTCCAGAAGATCTCACCTTAAGTATCTGTTTTATTTTTGCTCTTTAGCTCAGATATTTCACGACGAGTCCCGCACAGATGCCTAGGCACGCGCGCGGCAAGGCGGCCCAGCCGACTGACTCTGGGATATGATTTTTCACCGTGAAGCACAACAAAAGAGAGAAGAAATAATAATTATTACCTTGCTGGGTTTTATGTCATATGATACAGAAGTGAAAAATGAGAAGAAGAAGATCCAAGTTCAAGGTCAAGTTGTATGTTTATGGTGCTTCTTTCGGATATCGTTCATCTCCTTCTGCGAAAGATGAACACTATAGTACCCATCATCAGCAGCTTCAAGCTATTGACCAAGTTGCATGTGCTTCACTTCAACTTTAAGTAAAATGATGAGAGATGGAGTGGATAGGTTAGGAATATATTTCTTAAGGTGGTTCCGGTCTTGCACAAGGCGTACAATTTCAATTTGGTCTAGTGTCTTACTGCATGCTGTGATTTTGCCCAATGCCTTTTTCCTACATCACACATTGTCGTTGTTGTCGTCGTCGTGCGAAACTAAAGAGGCCACCTACGTTGTTCAAACAAAAAAAAAAGAAGAAGGTTCCATATCCATAACCATAGCCAAGTCAGGTAACAATTTTAAATTCTTAGTCATGATGTGTACCGCGCGCCGCCGGATAATATAATAATTTATTATTAATTCAGGAGAAAAGGTTTATAGATGTGATACCATCGCCCATTGAAGGATTATGTTGTTCATTGAAAAAATACATTCTTGAGAAAAATTATTAAGATTTTCTTTGAAAGGACTTTTGGAATGGTGTGAATGATGGCAGAGTTAATGAATTCTATACACATTTATTTGACAAATTTGTTTCGTTCGATTGAAATCAGGTATAAAAGATTTAAGATTGAAATCAATTACAATAATTGATTAGTTTGTGATGGTGAAGCCAGCAAAATTTTGTGTTGATAACAAACTTAGAACCTGATTTTTTCTTAAATGTTAAATGGTACAAAATAATAAGAGCCATAAAAAGCCTATTTCTGACAGAATGCGTCATTTGAAGCCTAAATTTTGTTAGAAAAACATCATCGTCAATATCTAAGGAAATGGTTATTTCAAATTAAAATGTAAATATCGTAAGCTGGAAAATTTATCAAAAAATTATATACCAGAAACTTATACATAATTAGGGGCATCTTCAAGCTACTTATAAAAAGTGCTTAACCACACTGTGAAGAGCCAAAGTTCATACTAGTGAAAACATGCGAGTATTGGTTGCCCTCCTAGACGTTCTGAAACTGAAGAAGACTACGCAGAACCCCTTAAGTTGTTAATAATAAGACACAATTTCTTTATTGGTGACGACTTCAATGCCAAACCGACCTAATGAGGATCTAGGCTTATAACGAAAAAGGGTAAACGGCTATACCAAGTATGCCGCAAATACAATTGCTAGTTTTATTCTTCTATTTCGCCAAAATATTGGCCATCTGATTCTAACAAAATATCAGACCTTAAAAACTTTTTTGTTGTTAAGGGTTTTAAAGGAAATCATATAAGTGTCAATTTTAACTACGATTTATCATCAGGTCATAATCCATAAATTTTATTAAAATAATGGAAAAAATAATCCTTAGTTAGTAAATAAGAAAACAAACTGGAACGAATTCACGGATAAACTTAAAAGTTCTATGAACCTTAGATCCCCCATGCAAACAAATTGATAATGAAGTTTAACAATTTATTCCTGATGTACTGTGAAAGAAAGTGATAGAAAAAGGAATAAAATATCCAGTGAAATAAAGGAGCTGATCTTAGAAAAAAGAAGAGCTCGAAAAAAATGGTAAGGAACACTATTTCCAGATGATAAGACAATGTCTAAGCGACTTGAAAGAATCAATAAGTTCAGAAATGATTCACTTAGTAGATTTCTAAGGAATCTAAATACAGATGACTTTCTTTGTAGAAATCAGCAAACCCGAAACAAAAGGCTGACCTTTTTGCTGAAAATCTCGTGAATGTTCTTTAATCATAAACAGCAAATACGGCGGTAGATCCCTTATAGTTTGTTGATCGGAACAACAAGTGTGAAATTCCCTTTGTCACCCTCAAGGAAGTAAAAAGCATGTGTCAGAATAAGTCATCTAATAAAAAAAATCATCAGAGTACGGTGTTATCACTCACTGATCCAGGTTTTTAAAGAAATTCTTTAAAAAACTCCGATTTATAATAAACTGATACCACCAACAAACAAACATCTATTCAAGGTAAAAGTTTTCAAAAACCTGCCACTTAAAAGGCTCTAAAAAATAATAGAAGAAAGAAGACTACTCCCGAACAATTAGTTTGGATTTAGAAACAAGCATTTCACAATAGATCATTTACGAATGTGGTAGAGAATCACTTGAAAAAAAGTATGCTCAGACGTATTCTTAGATGTTGCTTAAGAATTTGCCAAGGTTTGATCCTTGGGACTTAATTACAAACTGTAAGGAACTTTATAAGGCAGTACTAAGAAATACTGAAATCTTATGTTATAAACGGACTCTTTAGATTACGGTACGAGCAACATTACTCGGAACTACAGAAAATAGAAGCCGGTGTACCGCAAGGAAGTGTTTTAGGACCAACTTTGTTTTTTTTTTTTTTTTTTAAATTTACAAGGGGTATTCCAGTGGATGTCAACGCTATCATGGCCACCTTTGTTGATGATACTGCAATATTAGTGCCAGATAGATCCGTTAGAAAGGCTAAACCCAACTTGAAAAATACAGTCGACAAGCATATACATATACTTTACAAACAGAAACATAAATAATATTCCAATTTCTATAAGCAGTATAGAAATACCTTAATCCAATACTGTCAATTTCCTTGGGATGAATTTCAATGCAAAGCTTAAATAAAAAGCTCAAAAAGAAAAGAGAAGAGCTAAACTTCAAGTACAGAAGAATGTACTGGTTAATAGGAAATAACTCTGTACTATCTATCCAGAACAAACTAATGTTATAAAAGCAAGTACTGAAATCCCCTTGATATATTATCGAACTGTGAGGCAACGAACACAAATGCTGAACCAATCCAAAAAATACCGATCTTCATTGTGGCCTTCAAATTGAAATTGTTACAAAAGTCGTTAAAAAAACAAGCTGGGTCATACAATCAGCAAACTGACTGCAAAGTCATACCAACTCTGAAATGGAGATCGTCTTAAATGCACGAGACAATCTTCGGACATTAAGAAGAACCAAGCCCCATGATCTAAAATCTATGAGAAAGTATTACAACTACAATCTTTCCCTAAAGTGATTTTTAATTTAAGGGAGAAAAGTAATTTGTCGATTTTCCATAGATAGGTCCTAGTTAGCCTGTGGTTCCTGGGGTGTGGTAAGAGTCCTAAACTACTCGATACATATTATTTTTCCGAGTGTCTTTTGAAGATTTCCATCGGACAGAAAAAAAATGTCCCTATGCCTTCAAATATGTTAGTTCTTTTTTTTTAACCTATAATACAAGCTAATGGGAGGTTCAGAGAACTTGTGCACATTTATTTTTTCTCTATAACTACTTTACTAAAGAATAACTATTTCTAGGTCAAGTGTCAGTCATAAATGCCCTCTTCCTTTGGCCATCAATAACCTACCCTAATGCGCACCCCAACATTTACAAAACGGCTCTAGTACACCACCGCACCGTACGAGTAGATACAGATTATCCTCTCTTCTATTTTGTGGTTTAAATTCAACACAACAAATAATATCCTAATCACGTTGGAAACTGATATCCAACGTTACGAACCAATACTTAAAAGTACGACATTCGCGGCTACCTTAACCGCACCTTCCCTATAAATAGGGATGAAGAAACAGTGAGAAAAGGTATAGAACTCCCACAAGTGAAATCATTTTTCCACTTGAAAGGTGAAAATTATAAAAGAAACAAAAAAATTAACCCTAGGATTAAAAGTTCAAATGATGTGAGGGGAGTTTGTTTTTGTCAAAGGTGAATGTCCTTTGACAGGATAACACAATTTCCGCTGTCAGAGTGTAACATAAAAAACTTATATGTGTCATTAAAATAGAATTAATTTTGATGTGAAAGGATATCCTCAACATTCCATTAGGACATTTGCCAAAATAGATGATGATTATTTAGCAAATAGAAAAAAAGAGAACTTGTCCTTATTTCGAAGGACGATTTTTAGGAATAAATACAACAAAAATAAAGCAATTTTCCTCCAATCATTGCAATTGAAAAATAATGTGGCTCTATTCTATTTTTTGAAAAGAAAAACCAAACTTTACTTACGAATTACTTGGACTTCTGCCAAAAGGAAAACTCACCTGAAAATAAAAGAAAAACAAATATTATAGACTTTTCATCAAGCTTAAGTTTGAAAATCCTTACAAAAAATGTGTTAAGGATGTAAAATTGATTTTCTCAAACTCAAAATGTTTTAAAAGGGACAATCTCTAATACATAAGTAAGAGATTTTTATCCCTGGGCTTACAAAAAGAACTACGTTTTTAAAACTGCAGTAGGCAAATCCCACTTAAATTGGCGGTGTGGACGGTCAGTTTAACCAGTCCAGTGCAAGTCCGCCTCATTGCAGCGAATCACTACTTTAGGGTAATATAGTCGTGCAAAATTAGCAAAGCAACAACAACAACAAAAATATAAATAAAAATAATAATAATAATAAAAACTCACATGTGGCACGTGGTTTACTACTTGAAAATACTTATGTACCTATACCTATATTCCGCAACAACAAAGAGTTTAAAGGAGCGAGTTGTAAGTAAGCGAGCTTTGTACGTACATACATATGAAGGAATTAACAAAAACGACATCGAGAACGATTTACAATTTCCTGTTGTTGTGGAATGGAACTCAACTCCGGAAAGAATAAAGGAAGCTGATGACTGTTTATGAAACTGAAGGTATTCCATTGAAATACTCGTATATAAGTAAAATTAATACAAAACAAAATAATAATAAACTGCAGACAGAGGGACGACCAGGCTAGCTAGCAGTCCGGAGTCCGGACAACACGCGGCATGAGGCTTGGCAGACGCGAGCTGCTATTGCATCGAGAACAAAAATGATGATGAATTCCCCTGCAATGGTAAAACGTATGAAAATACAAATGCATTTTGCAGTCACAACAAATTGTCAACATAATGGGTAGGTTTTTGCAAAATTACAGAAGACAGTTGAACTTTGCAAGTTTACGCGGTCTGGATGTAGGCTATAGGCTTAAGATGCAGACTTACTTTGTCGTACTTGATTCGACTATTTGGGGGCCTTGCAACATTAAAAAAAAAAACAGAATATCAAAAAGCAACTCTAACCTTTAAATTAAAGTTTTAGAGACAATTCTAAATTCGTGCAGAGATTACAGAAAACTGTCGTTTGGATGTCGTACAATTGAAGCCCGGTATCAGGACATTTAACGAACGATTAGAACTTATATTGATATATCATTTACATAACAAATTTACTGATTGGTATATCTAAAAGTTTACAATACCAACGAATTTCGAAGCTTTTTGCTTTTTATAAAATTACAAAAAATGTTACAACTATAGATAAGGGAAGGAAGAAATAACGTTCTAACTAAAATACACCAATACCTCGATTTGCGTCGTTTCGTTTTGCGTTTTTTCGAAGTTGCGTCGATGCTTAATTAGTACTAATTTTTACTGTGAGTCGTTAGATTTTCGATGTAGCGTTGTTTTGGGTTGCAGTCTTAAATTTTTTTAAGATGGCCATCAAAACTTGAGGATTCCCTTTCTATCTGAAAAGCAACGTAACTGATGGGCAAGATAAGCCTACCATGCTAGAGTTTTGGGAGAAGTTAAACATTATGAAAGCCATCTTGCATGAATGGTGTTTGTCGCAAAATTTGGCCTGAACGTGTTCACAAAATATGTGCAGAAGTTCAAGAAGTTGATGGTACACCAGTCGTTCTTCATGAAGTCTCTAATTTAGCTAGACCCAAAATGAATTGCTAACTTCGCACAACCGGGAATTGTGGAATGTAAAACTATTGCAACTGGAATTGTAATTTGCTAATGAAGAAGATGACAATGACCGTTCAGTATCTCGGAAGAACAAAATTTAACCTCCAAACAAATTTCGAAAGCGATATGTATGATTGACGAAGCTAAGGAGATTTTTTTAAAAAACGATCCTTACAATGGAAGAAGTTTTAAAGTGTCCCAAGCGGTAGCTTCAAATATCAATTGCTACAAGGAAACGTATTGGTTAAACAAAAAAAAAAGATGTTCAGAAAACATTGGACTGGTATTTTGATAAAAAGAAAGTAGATTAACGACAGCAAATATGAACTCATCAGACAGTGATTATTTTTTTTTTATATAAATGGATTGACTATTTTTTTTATTTTGTTTTAAGTGGATTTATTGTTTTGTTTTGTTGTTTTTATGATAGTAATAAAATTATTATTATTTTCGCTTTTAAAATTTTTACTTTGTTGAATTTTCTTTTTAAAATGAAGTATTTTCGTAACTCTGGAACCTCAATCTTTATATGGCTTTCTATACAAAATCATAATTCACTTTGCGTCGTTTCAAATTGTGTCGTGTTTTTTTGGAACGTAACCACGACTCAAAGTGAGGTATTGGTGTATTCCTAACTTTCATTGAAAACATTGGACATGCCAAAGCTTTCGAAGGACGTAATTTTGCTTTGGTAACCGTGTTATTTATGAGAATCCCAAGTTATAGCAAGATTACATTTTCTATCGACATTTTTGACTGACTCTACGCATAATAGGACTTTCTGGAGCAATATTAGAGGAAAGTATAATATATCGCGTTATTTTTATAAATAACATTACATTTAGATTTGATAGGATCGATCAATCATTTCCAAGTTTTCAAATAAGCATGTTACAAAATTTTCAATTAGCCTTAAAGGAAAGAACAGCTTTGGTATAACTACTCGTTCATCGGAATACATGGGAACCGAACAATGTGTAACTAACTCCTAGTATTCGTTAATTTACATTGGAAAAATCAAAGAGCCAAAGATAGAACCTGTGTTACGCAACCATATACCAGCAGAACTTGTGACCTTTGTTTTTTGAATTCAATAGTTTGTTGTAATTTTGTTAAATATGACGAAAACGAAAAGTCAAATTACTATAAAAACTTTTGGCAAGGAATAGCGTGGGCTTAAAATATGAAAGACTTTCAAGAAATCAAAAAGTGCTAAGAAAGTAATTTTGCCTAAAGATGGCCCTAAACGACGAACATGCTCGCCGAACTTGTTCGTGTTCGCCATAAATTCGGTGTGTAGAGGCTTGTTGGCTAGCGGTTCGCTGTTGGCGAAAAATTTTGATTTTGTGCGATGTTCGCTCGCTTCGATGTTTGTCGTGTAGGGCCTTGTTCGCGAACAAAACCTTTTTTTTGTGAACGTTGAAAGGTAAACATCGCGGATAAAAACAATGGCTAGAGTGAACCGCGACTTTATAGAAGAGTTTTTAGAGTTCTAGGTCTTCATAGCTTTGTCCTGAAGCAAGGAATTGAAATGTTGCAGACAATCTTTTGTTTAGTGTGATTCTGGAGGTGTTATCTCCAACTCTTTTTATAAATTAACAAGCGAACGATTATTGCATTTATACAGTCAGTCTTTTATCCATTTTCTCTTCTTATTTTTTTTTTTTTCAAATAAATAAACAATCATTAGAGCAACGACTCCTGCTTTCTCGCACATGTTACCTCGATGAAAATTCAAAACGAAATGAATGTTTGCCAAACGTATTCGCCGTGTAGGGAATAGCGCAAAAGAACAAGTTCGGCGAACATGTGCGTCGTTTAGGGCCACCTTAAGTCAATTTCTTTTCTAAGGTCCTCATCTATTCAAGCGTCTATTTTTCTTTAGAAATTCTGATTGTTTGAGTAAATACATTCATTTGTTTTTGAATTACAGTGTTAAAAATTTTTGAGAATAATGGAAATATTGAATATAAGAACTCTTACATTGCAAAGGAAATACAAATGTTTTAAAAGTGGAGTTGAACATTTGTGTTTTAAATGGCCAAATTGTGGGAAAAATGATTTTCCGAAAATATGGTTGCATTTTATCAAGTTTATGGCATTTGATTTGATGAAAAGCCGTTCTTCTATCATCTCCTCACCTGCGATAGAGTTCAATTTAAGGTAGGTTTAATTTGAGCTTTGGGTTGAAGAAAGACTTCCTGAAAAAAAAACAAGTGGTGTGGCGGATTTATGGTAATTATCGAGTTTAAAATAAATAAATAAATTGGGTTGCGCAACAGTCCGTTGAGAACTAGGGCCTAGTGACTTACAATTTTCAACCATTCCTGTGTGCGAGTAAAGTTGTCAGGGATGGAGGGGACCTACAGTTTTAAGCCGAATCCGAACGGCTAATATGAGAAAACACTTTTCATGACAAGAATTAGTCTTGAAGAATTTGTCAATTCCTCGCAAGAGGCAGTCCGCAGTACCCGTGAAAAAAAATTAAGATGGTATAAGCAGGGATCGAACCCAAGATCTCTGGCATGACAGTCCAACGCACTAACCATCAGAAACACGGGTACTACCCGAATTTAAAATGAAAGGTTTTATTAAGAGCGCTTATTTCTAATTCTTCAAATACTCAGCCAAGTACTTTTGCAACACCGATTTTTCCTAAGTTCTTCCATATTTCTCGAATATTTTCGTTACGGAGAACTATAAAATTCCTATGAAAGCAGTTCGTATGGAACGTTTTCCAAAGCTTATATAGAAGATCCCGTTTTTTCATAAGAAACATTTTTTCTTAAAAGACGTAGGTATATACCCAATTGTACCATTTTTTTCTACAGAGAATCAGAATTTTATTCTGTTTATTGAATAATTTTTCTCTTGAAGCTTTTTTCTTGAAGACTTTTTTATCGCGAAAAATGCTTGTTTCTAATGAAATGACTAAGAAAGTATTGTAACGCACTTGTGCTTAATTTCTTTTAAAAAACGCCCTGTTTAAGCTTTAACGCACACATTTATCCTATAAGTTTTCAATGTTTCCTAATTTTGTCCAAATGTGATACTGACTTTCTGTCAATGTCAGAATAACCTATGATTAAAAAAGAAAATACTAAATGTTTCACCTTATATATTCTGATATCCTAAACTCAGGTTCATTGTGTTAAACAACCAATTTTTAACATTTAATTAGAACTATTAACATACTTGTAATAAGATAGTTTATTTGATTTCTCCATCAATTACTATACACGTCAAAGAAACCACCGTTTCAAATAAATTTATTCCCATACGCAAAACCCTCATCACAATTGGCATTGCCAGTTATTACCTTAAATAGCCCTGACAATTACTTAATTTTCCCAAGTCAAATCAATATACAGATAAACGAGTAGGAGTTGGACTAAGCTGGCCTGCTGATGCCAGAGACAGAAACTACATAGTACGTCTGTAGTCTGCAGGTATCCTACATATGAGTAGGTACATATAAGCTATAAGCTGCTCCATAAGAAATCTTGCCATAAACAGAATTATCGACAGTCTAGCTACGTCGATTTTAATTGTTTTGTGTGGTGGTGGCCGGTGTGGGGCCTGATGCATGCATATTATGTGCGCGTTGGCACTCTCTGTTTAATCGATATCTATAGTATACCCTCAGAATCTATCCTTTTGGACATGGCGCAGACAGTCGCAGTCGTACAACGAACGACTTCAATGGCCAGGTTGCACAAGAGATCCCCAATCCACACACGAGACCAAACCAGAGACCTCTATATTCTCAACCCACATGCATTACAAAGTTGAGCTGTCACAAGAACTCTATTACAGTTTTATATTGATTCGATTACACAATTGCTTCCATTTATATTATGACACACAGTGAAATTGAGCGATTAAAAGGGCCCCTTTTTTATCACTCGGAGCGCGGCGAGGGAGGCGGCGATGACCTTCTATAGAATAATTATTATTAATTTCCCATTCCCATATAAGTTAACAAAACAAAAACTCTCGATTTTCTTTAACCCAGACCTCATAAAAAAGCAAGGCATCGCATAAGAAGAATGAAAGAAGATTCACCATCGTAAATTTTTGTGACGTTTTTGTTCGGTCTCTTTCTTTTTTAACGCACATACAAAGTCAAGCGCGCCATGAAAGACGTTTAATACCATACAATAGTGGGGCGTTTTATATAAGAAAGTGGTAAAGAAATTTCATAAAACGGTCTGATCAATTATTGCAAAAAGACACAATAAATTGTAGGCATGAAGGTTATGCTTAGAGGTCCTTCTAAAGTGTGATTTTTAAACGTGTGATTTTTTAAAGTGTGCTTTTTAATCTGCTAATACTTTTTTCGGAATTGGTCTTTTTGACAGCTGTCAATTGATTTAAGCTCAGTTTAGTTTTGCCTTTTCATAATGAATAGACTTACTCCTGCACAATGTTTTCAAATCGTGCAAATTTATTACCAAGCGCATTATCTCGTGTCGGGGGTCTGTCGATGAATGGCATGTACTCTAAAATCGTGCGATTTAAAACCGCTGGACTATTTTTTGTGGGGTTTTGTGAAATCGCTTGTCTACGCAGATAAGTCCGAGACGATTGACGCCATTGGAGAAAAATATTCAGCGCGTTATTGCCGTCATACGGCCCCAATTGCCGCAAAAACGAGTCGAATTTATTCGAGCTTGCCGGAAATTATTGTTTAAATTTATCTTTATAACAAAGCTTAACTTCTAACTCATAACATTTATTTGAAAGCATTTTATTTCTTCTTGAAAGCACAATTTTAAAAAAAGATTTTATTCAAAATTTAGATTTCAAAACCATTAAAAAAACCTTACGAAATGTTCATACAAAAATTCTTCATGGTAATGTACCAAACTTTGGTGGCACCATTCCTAATCTGTGGAAATTTGGATGAAGTCTAAGGTTTTTAGGTTTTAAGAGTTCACCTAAGGTAAGAATTAAAGTCCGTCGATCACTAGCAGCGTATTTAACTGATGCTTGAATTTTCACTTTGAAACTACATAAGTTCATAAGCAGAATCGTAGTGTGGTTAAAAAACTTCTCCACCTTTGTCATTTTCGGTGCGGTTTTTGGATGTTGATGGCGGTGTGATTAGATCTTATTTATTCGCAAATGAAAGCGGTGGTGAAACTGTTACGGTGAATGGATTGAGCTTCAGAGAATTAGAAGAAATGTATTTAGATGAGATTTTATTTCAAACAAGACGACACTAATTTCCAAACAATCAACGAAACAATTGTAATTTTGTAAGAACTGTTTTCTGACCTAGTTGCTTCTCGTCCTCGGAGAGGTGATCACAATTTGCTCCCGAGATGCTGTGATTTAACACCTTATTTCTGTTGGAACATTTAAAAAATAAGGTAAATGCTAATGCTCCGCAATCGTTTTAAGATGGAATTCGTGAAGTTATTTGTTATGGTAAATGTCATGAATATACTATGGTACCCTAACAGCAGCCAAGGTGGACATTTGGCTGATCTTGTTTCCAATTGTTATTGGCAGAGCTTCTTCTTTACAATAAAATAAACACTCAAAAACATATTCAACAAACCTTCATCTAAAGAACTGACTGATTAATTTTAAATCTCAAAGAAATAAGTCATAAGGATAAAAAAATTACTTAAAGCGGTTTTAAATTCACTACAAAATTTTGCAAATAGTTAAGATAAATTTTAAACAATTTAGTAAAATGTTGAAGCCGTTTTTAGAAATTTATTACGCAAACAAAATGATTTACCTAATTTTGAACGATTTTAACACCATACTATCTCTTAACTTTTTGCTGAAGTTAAGATCACGGAATGGCTACTTTAACTTTAAGCCATTTTTTCAATCCATATGACATCTGTCATAATCCTAGACAAAATTTCCTACTAATTTTATTCGAAAGAGTTTAATTATGTGCTAAAATTGTTTTGTTTTAAATAAAAAAAATGTTTTCGGAAGACGAAGACTTCTAAATATTTGACGAATCGTCCTTGAGCAAAATAGTGTGACTCAAGAAAGTCCCTTCGAATAGCTAGATAATGGAGGATTTTACTCTAGGTATATGTTTGACAAGATAACAGTTCGGTTCTTGGTTGAAAAACTAAACAACTTTAAGCCTTTAACAATTAAGTTCAATCCACCTAATTTTTAGTAAGGTCTTCATATATTTCTTCTGATAGCGAAAAATTAAGCAAATTTGTTCTTTAAATTTTCTACTGTTTGTTGCGGAGCTCAGTCAGAATAACTCTGTTGGGACTTGGGTGCTGGCGTTGTTGATTTTTATTTGGTTTGGTGCTGCCTGCTGCTTGCTGCCTGCTACAGGAAACACCACACAATGTTTTGCGTGCGTACGCGATCATAATTAAATTTTTGTGCAACGTTTTGCGCCGAGAATAAAAAATGAAAAGAATGATCGTTTTCGTTCGTCGTCGTTCTTTAGAAAGAAGGAAGCTTATAAAGTTATCGTCTGTATATAGCAGCATAGCATGCTGATAATTTTAACGTCTCACATATTTGCCAGAATGACTGTTTTCTTAAGTGGAATGTTATGAAGTATTAATTCCTCGCAACAAATTGTATGCGTTGTCAATAAAAGAAAATAACTAATAAAAATAAAGCAAACAAAATTTAGCAAAATTATTAACAAAGTGACGCTGACTGTTGATTCATATTTTGTATCTTTTGGTTAGGGAACCATTATCATTAATATGGGGGTGACTTGTATTATGTGGAGACTTATTTGGGGTCTCAACTAGACTCAATGGAAGAGATGACTAATTTTCTTGTTTCGTTTTTTGTTGAAGATAAATACATAAGTTGAGTTTTGAAAGGCAATTGAGAGCGATAAATAGCAGTACTTGGGTAAGCTTTACTCTATGAATACAAGTTTTGTTTTAAGGTTTTTGTCAATCAGAAATTAGTCTTTTTGGGAAAAATGGATACAATAATTACTTTGGATCAGTGATCAAAAACATTTATCAACCTTTATTTTCAACGGGTGTCTCTAAAGTCTAAAGGCCTCGAGCTCCGAACACAACATGCCCAAAAAAACTGATAAATCGACAAATGCTCGCTACTTATTTAACTTAACTTTGAGCCTAAGCTTGAGTCTGTTGATTCCAGGTTTCGCAAGTTACGACTTTTCAAAAATTAGCTTAAATACATTTTTATACAAGAAATAGACTCGATAAAAAAAGGAAGAATATTAGAATTTCCAACAAGGATAAAGTAAACATTAACCATCTAAAATCGTTAGACTAAATTCCGATGACTCGACCCCACCTTTCGGCCGCTATTATGCTTTAAATGTTGGCTCAGAGCTCTTTAAACATTGTTGCCTCAAATAAAATAGAAACGTTAAATCGCGCGAACGATGTGGCAGATAACACGCTCATCAAGCTTACTCTTCAATATATCAATTGTAAGGTAAGCTGTGTGGCTTGTGGCACCAGCAATTTTATGAGCATTAGGATTTGTATTCTTATTTACAGTATGAGGATTAACTGGAGTAATTTTAGCTAATTCATCTTTAGATATTTTTTTACATGATACATATTATGTATTATCTCATTTTCACTATGTATTATCAATAGGAGCTGTATTTGCTATTATAGCAGGTTTTGTTCATTGATATCCATATCTTCTAATTTGAATTGAAAATCATCGATAATTTTGGCGTGATAACGCTGGCCATTCACTGTAACGTGACGATCGTTATCGTCGACGAAAAAACGTTTTTATTTGTGTTGTTAAGTGGTGATTCATGAAGCAAATGGGAATGTTCACCCGACCAATAACCCATATTTTGCTTATTGACGAACTCATTGAGCCAAAAACGGAGGATGATACTGCGATTATATTCATCGTATTGGCGCATTTTCTCCAGAGCCCAATCGAAAAACCTACATCGCTTCGGTTCTTGAGATATCTTGATATTGTATCGGTGTAAACCAAGATCCTAACGCAAAATATGCCACAGTATCGCATAATGCCAAATTCTTGAGAACGCATGGACTGATTTATTTCATTTGCTTCGGACGCCTTAACTTCAGCGATATTTTCGAAACTTCGACCAATCTCACTGACACGACAACATCATATAACGAATACGTAGCCTCAAATCTGTGCACTAAAGTTGTCTACTATTATGATAATTACGACAGAAAAATTGGAGTTAACGCTCTTAAAGTTGTGGTCACTCCGAAATTTCGTAGACGAATTTTATAATTAGCAGACAAAATGAACAAATTGAAAGTTACAGTTCAATGATTAATAAAAGGGTGCGTTCATTAATTAAAATCAAAGATGTCAAGTCCTTATATTGAAAAACCCAATACTACGTACGAAATTGTTTTACCGTATTTAATATCTCGATAGAAAACAACTTAATCTTCACTTTTTAATTTAAATCCCTAAAATAAAATGCCAATTTAGCTTATTACAAAACATTAAATTTTCAAGCCAAAGAATGGGAAGTTTTGAGAATTAAGGTCACAATTATTTCAATAACATCTCAGAACTAGAACACTCAATGTAAACTTTTATCTTAATTTTGTTTAACCTTCTTCAAAAAATATCAATAACTTTGATTATCCACTTCAATTGCTTCCATGTTTTTGTTTAAAATACCAAAAGTAATATTTAACAATTTCAGTCTGTATACAATGAAATACTTTGCTAATTTAATTGATTTATACTTCTAATTGCGTGTTGCGTTGTTTTTTGTGTTTTTTTTTCTTCTCAAAGAACAGGTGGTTTTGGTGCAGTAGATATTTCTTTATTATGAACATATAAGCTGATACAAAGCGCGGCCGACTGTTTCAAGCCCACTGTTGTCATTATAACAAAATGCTATTGGAATTCTCTTAGTTAGTACGTTTGTTTATGTATATGGAAATGATTAGGTATGACTGCTGGTATGGCTGACGGCTGAAAACCAGCCGGCGGCGGCGGCGCAGCGGTGGTGGCGGGAAATGTTAATTAAGTAGGTATTTTTGCTTTATTCACAGACTTTCAACAAATAAAATGCAAAACAATAAAAATGCTTTACATTCTTTAAGACACTGGATCTTAAAAAAAAAAAACACATGCAATTGATAAACAAAACCTATTGTTCAATGGTTTGTATGCGTATTACACAATTTGAGAACATATTTTCGAAAACTCAAAACTTTTGACACATTTAATTGACAAATTGATTTTTCAGTTAGAAGTATATGAAAGTTATAGAAAACTTCATCGTTCGCAAACTAAAAATTAGAAATAAATTGTTTAAATTTAAAATTTATTTTTGCTGAATGAAACATTAAATAGTGCAGAAGACTGAAGACTATTTCTTCGAAAATAAGTTTTTAATAAGTGGATTTTTAAAATATGAAGAAGTTTTACAAAAAGTTAGAAGACTTTCAATTAAGACTTGGGATTTAAATTTCGAACTCACTCAATTCTTTTCTAAATTCTTAGTACTTTTCGAAAAAAATTAATCAAATTTTTCAAAAAGTTAATTTATATGTAAATTTAATAAAATTTGAGTCTTTAGTTTTTTTCTCAATCAGAAAAGTCTTTAACTTCAAAAATTGAAGAATCAAGTAAAGACATTATTAGTCAGATTGTCACAGACGTAAAATGTATTAAGTACTATTTTTTGAAGGAATTTCAGATTAAGAGATATGTATTTGAGAAGTAAAATTAATTAAGTACTATTTACGGAAGGACTTCAACTTTTTTTTAAAAACAACACTCTTTTGATTGTTTCTACCAATATCATCATATTATTGAGAATTTTTTGTAAAAGATGAAATAAGTTTTATGTCAATATTCTTAATTCTTCTGAAGCTATTTGAAAAGACATTTTTAGGAGTATTTTTCGTAGGCTTTTTATTTTCTTTTATTAGCTTATTTATTAATTTTAATTACTGTACAAATTTATACGGAGCCTGTCCAGGGAAAGATGTGAAAGTCATGCTTGGTGCCTTCCATGCTAAAGTCGGGAAGGATAATATCTTTGGCGGATTAGTTAGAAAGCCTTCAGGAAACGACAACAGTCAACGACTTCGCTTCAGCTCGTAATACGGAAAGTAGCACTAGGTTTCCAAGGGTTGACAAAGCAACCTTGCGAACTTCAGATGGTCAAACTGGCGCAATCAAATCGAACACGTGCTAATTAGCGTAAGACACTCTTCTAACATTTTGGTCCTACGAGCTTTCCGGGTGCAAAGGTGGATTCTGATCTCTGTCTTGTTGTGAAAAAGTTCAGATCCTGATTGTTCAACGAGAGTAAAGCCCATCCAAAAAAACAAAGAAATTGAATAGCGAATGCAGTAGCAAACCAAATTATGCCAGAGGCTACATTGAGCAATTGACCGGGAAACTCTCAGCCGTACTCCCATCCACAAGTTTCAACCACCAGTGGAAACAGTACCACGATATCATTAGGAAGTTGACTAGACTACCTTAGTCTATCAGCCATCAAGGAAAAAGAATTCATGGTATGATGATCTGCTGAGGTATCTCGAGGACTCCAGCACCACACACACACACACACACCGGTTCTACAAAACTGCCAAGCAAATGGCATCTGGTTGTAGAGCGGCACGCAGGCTCTTATGGAATCTAGTCACCGAAGCACAGATAATTGTAGCCGTATTTAAGCATAATTTCCAGCTATCGAATGGGCATTATGTAGAGGCAAAGTTTGAAGAGCAAAAGAAAAGTGAGACCAATAAATGAAGACCCAATCCCAGCGCCCAGTTTTGAAGAGGTTAAGAAAGCCATCCACAAGCTTAAGACTAACATATTCGCCGGCTCAGGTGGCCCACGTGTGTTGAACTCTTCAAGAATGGAGGTGATATCCTGGAATGTTCTGGTGGGAAAAAGAAAATATGCCTTATGACTGGCCAAATAACTCAATCTACAAAAAGGCGATTCTATATCCTGCAAAAATCATAGAGCCATATCCCTGCCTAATGCTACCTATAAGATCCTATTCAACGTACTATGTGAGCGTCTTAAACCTTTCTGCAACACTATGATTGAAACGTACTAGTGTGGCTTTAGACCAACCAGACAGATCATTGATAGATTAAGGCAAATCCTGGAAAATACCAACGAATTTCACATTTGACAGCATAAGTCGCCAAGAACTTTTATTGGCGATGTCTGAGCGCTTGGTCTCGACGAGCGGCTGGGAGGAGCTCGAAAGGGACCACAAACGATGAAAGAATACAATATATCACGATGAGACCCTCCATGGTTAGGAAGCCTCTTAAGTAAGTAAGTAAAAACTTATGGTAATCATAAAAATGAGATGACTCGTTCTATCAAAAATTGAAAGAACATAAAAATCGAAGTAATCCTTACAATTGCAGGTGGCATACAAAATGTATCCAAAATTTGAATAAATTTTAAAAATGTTTGATAGCAAATGTTTTGTCAGTTGTTTTAAAACATACATTTTTAATTTAAGTAAACTCATACTTCAATGTATGCATTCAGCAAATAAAAACAATAAATCTACATACACTTCCCATCAGAAACCAAGCCTAACATTCATCCCTTAAAATTACACCATTCATAAGACAGTAGCCATGCGATTTAAACCTAGACAAAATGTGACTAGTAAACAATTCCAGCTGTTATTTTAGTTTATTTGACAAACATAAATAGGATTATTTCACACAATAAATTCAAGGTCAACTTGTTGTATTTTGTAAACTACCCAACGTTTGATAGTTCATTAGCTACTTTTACTATACTTCCAGCATATGGTTAACAGGCCTTCGAAAAATCCCACCTACGTATGTATAGAAATGATAGCTTGACCCTTTTTCATTTCATTTCCAAACCTTAAACTATCCTTCACCTTTCTTTTGTTCAAATCAAACAAAACGAATGAAAAACAAAAATCTTAGCGCCACATTTGAAATTTGATACAAATTCTAATTCAAAAAGAGTCCAATTGGAAACGGTTCAATCCGTGTCTTTTTTTTCAAACTTACACGTCAAGTCCATTTTAAAGACTCCATAAGAGCTACATATGCATGTGATGTGTTGTATAGTGTAGAATTCTTTTATCGGATTAAGGTGGTAATTGATTCGTGTAAATCATTGATGGGATGATTACGTATAAAGCAAACGGTACCACCAAAGATGATAGCGCCAGCCAATAAATCAATTGATTCAATAGATAGATGTGTATTGCGCATAGCTTGAAAAATCCAAACGACTCACGAGTCGACTGGAGATATCAAATTACAAATTCCTACACTTGTTGCATGAGAAAAGAACACACATATTTTATATATAACCTAGTTCCAAAGATTAACCACGACAAGCGACGACACATTGAGTTCGTCTTCTTCTTTGGATAGTCGGATAGTGCGTGAGCCATACTACCTATAGATAACATCCCATCTAACTAACTTACTAACCATCATCTGCCCACAGAGGCTGCTAGTATACATCAAGAACATCACCAGACAAAATGACGATATCCGGCATTTAATTTGCGCCAATCATTTAAGCTGCAATCACACTTAGCCACGCGTTACTTTAAGACTTAGTCGAAACGAAACGAAACGAGACGAAACGAGAAGAGGCGGTCGACAAATATAATAATGACAACGACAACAGCAACGGCAACGGCTAACCAAAGAAACCAAAAACGCTTTGACCATCATCAGAGTATCAGACTCAGACCATCCGAAATCAAACCTCCTCCTCCTCCTGTCCTGATGCTGCTTTCATGCTGTCATCGTCTTGCGGTAACGAGCAGCAGCTATAAGTAACATCGTCATCATCATCACTCATTGATTCATTCATTCACTCATTCATGCAATTCATTCACCAAAGTTTACGTATAGACGAGAAAAAGACTGCCCAGACGTTCTCTTTTATCTTTTATTTTTTTTTTTAAATGTTTATCTTTTTGTAAAGATCTTTTTCGACCTTTGTAAAAATGTCGGAAGCTTTATTTTTTCGAGGAAGGTGTTTTCAATGTAAAAAGTTTAAACTTTAAGGAATTTGTAACGAGCTGGAATTTGTAATTGATCAAAATTTGTGTGTAAAATGTTTTACAGACATGGTCACCCTAGACCCCAAAAACGTTGGCGTCGATTTATCTCTCTGACGTATATATACGAATACATATTCCTTCTGTGGGGAGCTGCTGCTGATTCAGGTCTCATGGAGATGGAGCGTCCTCCGTGTCCGCGCCATTGCCAGCCAGGCAGCATTTGTCTGGTCTGGTATTCTGGTTCATGTCCACCTCATGTGGTTCGGTTTGGTTGGGCTGGGCTGGGCTGCTCTGTCCTTCGTTTCGTCTGATGTTTGTTTGTGAAAGAGCGACCGACGTGACGGGCCACGACGACCCATGTGTAATTATACTCCCAAACAAACATGCAATCTAATTTGGCTCTTGGATTAGTTTATAAGACTGGGACTGCATTAGGATTAAGAAAAAAAATCAAAATCCACGACTTGTTGATGGACCAATTTTTGTTTCGACTTTTGGGAGGAAAAAGTGATTTGGCTGAGTGGTATTGTCTGATGATGGTTCTTTTTGCAAAAAGTACAAATTTATTTATTTTTTGGTGCTGGTGGTGAGTGCATTGAACTCTGTCTTGAGTTATTTTTAATAGCGGCGGCAACAACAACGGCGGCGCGGCCGGCGGGCGGGGCGATGCTCAATATAATTTTTTGTATTGTTAAATGGCGCCCAACAGTCAAACGAAAATGATACCCAAATACCGATACGTCTGCCAAAAGGATGATGGATTAATATGGCCTGGCCATTCTCTTGTCCTATTCGTTCTCAAGTTTAAACAACAACAAGAAAAAGGTATTTTTCCATTGAATATAGATAAATAGAGTACAACAAAATTAGTCTTGCCGCCAGCCCTTGACATTTTGTTACCTTCAGTGATATGCATGGGCATTCCAATGATGTGTGATGCGTGAGATATTTTCGGAACATAATGTTCATGTGTTTAATGTTTTTTTTTTTTTTTTTTTGAAATGGCGACAAATATTTCAATGTCTACTCCACATACATACATTCATACAGCTATGGTCAAAATATTAGGAACATTTGCTATTCTTGAATTTAATTGTTTTTAACAGTAGCCTTGTTCTAATAGGATTTATTATCTGGGGCCCTACTATGTAACTCGATTCTACTTTTGATTCTATTCGAAACTCATTTCCGATTCTACTTTCAAATCGTACTACGTATGAAAGTAGAATCGAATGCCGGTTATACCAACTTGTTTTCAAAAAAATGTCTACTTTGGAACGAGTATCGTGTTGTTCGACAGTTTAAAAAAAAAAAAACTAGAAGAAAACATCAAATTTTTGGACAAGAATAATTATAACAAAAGTGGACACCGTTGGATTTTGGTTTAATTTGCAAGGCAATGAAGAACGGTACGAGCAAATTGAACGCAAAAGAATAAGAGATAATTATTCCAAAATAATGGAGCTGAGTGAGAAAAGATTTGCACATATAGGGTCCGCCATCGAACTTTTTTTTTTTCAACTAATGCTTATTTCGTGAATGGTTACACTTAGCTCATGTCTGATTTCACAGATAATTAGTTTTATCTTTCCGCTGAACGAATATGGTTGTGTATACACTTCATCATCTTTTCAGATGAAGCTCATTTTAATCTTGTAAACAAGCAAAATTGTCGCATTTGGGGCACAGAAAACCCGTACGCATACATTGAATAGCCGATACACCCAAAACGATCCACTGTTTGAAGCTACACTCGATGTTTTTATAGCCAAAAAAAAGTTATTTGGCGGACCCATTATCTATACGGTAGAATTTTTGAACGCATTCTTAATGAAAAATATATGTATACTTTTTTTTTAGTTTTGTTAAGAACTGTCGTCTTTCTAAAGACTGATTAATGTTCTTACTTTACAACATATCATCCGACATGACTACTCGCAGAAGACAAAATGCTTTTCCGATTATCATTAAGTTATCAACAGCATTGAAGCAACAAGAGGTTACCAAAACCAAATCGGCGGTGGTGAAAAGAACGCTGGACGTGCACAGCAAACCATGTCAAAAATACTTGCCGAAGTTTTGACTTCAATCGAAAGAGTCCATTTGTGCCCGGTGATGATGAATTTTGAAATGAATCAGGAATGAAGAGAAACGAAAGTCCAAACGCTATTTTTGGCAAAAATCACGAATTCCCGGTGTAATTGGGGTGGTAAAGTAATAAAACACAAAAAGTTGAATGAAAAACTTTCAAATTTCAATTGCATATCAATAATTTATAACATTTTACTTACACTTTGACAAAAAAAAACTTCGTTCGCAAACACATTTGATGTAGAGTGATTATTTTCGATTTTGCCTTGTTTTGAATTCTACTTTCGAGTTACGTAGTTCCTCGTTTATTCGAAAGTTCATAAGAATATAGTTGGCACTACTAGAACTATTCGATTCTCGTTTGTTCGAAAGTAGTCAAATAGATACATAGTACCAATTTTTCGAATTTGAGCAATTTCATTGTAGAATCGAGTTACATAGTAGGGCCCCTGAGATTGAATTCGAAACTAAATCTTAGTTTTCTTTAAAGCACCGCAAAATAGGATATAAAGGGTGTTTTTTTTAAATTGTGGTTTTCAATCTGGCAATTTTCGAAGTTGATCTTTTTGACAGCTGTCACTTGATTTACTCGTAAACAAAGTTTGCATCGTGCTAAATTTAATACCAATAATGCTTCCGTTCCGAATGAAAATAAAGCTCATCGCACGTTCGGTTTGAAGCTATGAAGCTCATTTTTGGTTGGATGTGTACGTTAAATACAAAATTGTCGTATTTGTAGTGATCGTAACTCACAAGCCATTATTGAGACTTCAGCTAACGTTGCATCCTTAAAAAATCACTATTTGGTGTGCTCTATGGGAAGAGAGAATCATTGGTCCATATCTCTTCAAAAATGAAGCTCACCATAATGTTACAGTCAAGGCGGAACTCTAAAGAGCTTTGATTATTGACTTTTTCGTGTCTGAATTAAAGAAGATGTTGATGTGGGCGATCTTTGGTTCCAACAAGAGGGCGCGCAATCAATTTATTAAAGGAAACTTTTGATATGCGCATTATCTAGCCAGTGGCGTTGTCTCCAAGATCGTTCGATTTAACACCGCTAAACTATTTCTTGTGGGAATATGTGAGGTCGCTTGTCTATACGCATATAAGCTCGAGACGATTGAAATATGGCACCAATCGCTGCAAACAGTGGTCGAAAATTGGGCCTCTGAGCTCTAGAACGGTTCTATGTTTTCTACAGGAGGCTAACCTAAACGCACAATCCCAATAGACAATTTACAAAAATAACGGGTTACACATTTTGCGGTTTCAAAAGTATATGGCTGGAATTCGACATCTGTCAAACTAAGTTGTTATACCAATTTTTTTTATTTTTAGTTGAAAGTCTGAAATTCACGAAAATGAATCGCTTAACTATCGCATAACGCATAAAAAGTCTTAAAACCTACTAAAAAATGGTTATTCTGCCAAAGCCACATATCGTGCTTTAAGAGGAGATTATGGATTACCTTATCCTTCAACTACGCAAGCAATTGGCAAAATTCTGAAGAAATTTGAAGAAACTTAATTGGTTATAGATATTGTAATACCTGTGAATCATCGTTTCGCTCATACCACTGAAAATATCGCTTCTGAAAGTGAAGACCGTAAGGTGTCGATTCCTCGTCGTTCTCACTTTTTAGTAAGCTGTTTAATTCGGAGGTGTAATTGGACCTTACTTCTTCGAAAACGACGATGGAACGACTGTCACCGACTTTTTTTGCCTGCTATTGAAGAATCCGACTTGAAGGATATGTGGTTTTAACAAGACGGTGCCACATGACACACAACTGGAGCGAATATGGCTTTATTGCAAGAGACATTTCCTGGCTGCGTAATTTTACACCGCTTGACTTTTCTTTGTGGGGCTACGCGAAAGACCGTGTTTATGCAGATAAACCTTTAACTCTTGAGCACTTAAGAACCAACATTCGTCAAGTTATGACTGAGATACCGCTTAAAACTGGTCGAAAATTACCTCAAAAGAATCGGTGCTTGCAACAATTCGTTGAAAACGCAAAATGGATAACCCTGTACACGGTACAGTGTACACTACACAAACCATGATGCCTTGAAGAAGAATGTACTTTAAAGTATTGAAACGAAATGTTTGCTCAAATCACAGCCAACTCATCGCAATCGAACTCATAAAAGCGGACAACTCATCAGGAAAACAAACATTTACAGTGAACAATCAAACATTGTGATAAGTTGCGTTGACCACTTTAAACGTTACTTCTCTTGGGTGATAGTGTGCCAATTTTTTGTTTTGGATTAAGAACAAGAATAATGAGAGAAGACATAATTCTTCTTGGAAGAACGGTCATTGAAATGTGGTAAGCAACATCTCAAAAAAGGTGTCCGTACTAAATTGCCTCTATAAAAACTAGAATTAATTCAATTGCATAAACATGAGGGTTTTCGAACAAAATATCAACAAATACATTAAATTGACATTTTTGACGAAATGTATTATTTTTCAAAGTTAAAATCAAGTTTTCCTATTTTTGGACCAATCTTTTCTAAGATCTTTTACAACTTTTTTTTTAAAATCACAAATTAAGAAACATTTACAAAATATTTACTACCAAATAAAAAGATACAAATTGAAATTTACTGCCAAAATTTAAGTATTGTTCCTATTATTTTGACCATGGGTGTATGTACTGTACTAGTGAGTATTTACATGTTAATGAAGAGAAATTACAACTCTAAAGCATGACAACGCACCGATGAATGTACACAAATAACAATGAAGCAGAAATAAAATTAACCATCCAATATACTTTTTTTAATATATATTTTTTTTAATGTACTACACGCATTAGGATCGGGCATTAGTCAAAACGTCATTCTTCTTGAACTTTTTGTTTATGTATTTTTATGTTGTCAAAGTTTAAAATAAGATATTCAGTATGCATGATTTTATGTTAGTTTATTTTTGCAGGTGCATTTCCTTTTCTTTTCCTCCTCGCCTATACGTTAGCATTAAGGGAAATGAAATAAACTATAGAAGGATTAATTACTTTGCGGCGTGATGATGAAGACAAATACCTTACCTATGTCGAGTGCTTTGAAAGAAATAAAATGAAAAAGGCAGAATATAATGGGTTGTGATTTAACGTGCTCACGCATTTTTTAATGAGCTCATGCGTTCAAGTTTGCAAGTCAAGGCGAAAGGTTTACTGATGGACATTTACTTTCAACTTAACGAGATAATTAAGTTTATTTTTTTTAATTTTATGTTTATTTAAAGAAGATCAAGTGAGATCGAATCTGGAAACTGTCATTGAGTTGAAACATGGAAAGTGTCAAAAGAGCACGAAGAATTTCGTTTTCAATAAGAGTTAACTTAAGGAAACTTTCACCTTCACTTTTTAAAAAAAAAAAGAAGACTTGAGATCTAGGCTAAAATTTAAGAAGAATTGTACTTGCATATGTATATTTGGATTTTAGTTAAAATTCATAAATTTGTATTTGATTACTAAATTAAATAATTTCTCTAATTTTTTTTTTGCTCTATTTAAAATCAAATACAAATTTATTTCTTTTTTTGAAAAATAAAAACAAAAAATTCATTTTTTCAATCCAATTTTATTGATAAATACATTAACACCAGGTAAATCTTAATTTAATTTAAGAAAAAACCCAAATATTTGAGTGCTGTAAAATTTTGTAAAGTCCTATGAGCGATAAAAAAAGAAAGAGCTGTCAAACGCCACCTAAAGACTCGAACCTATCTAGCTCAGAAGAAAATTCAAAACCAGACGCAAAAATATTTAAATCCTCAACAAAAATGCCAATTTCTGATTCAGATTTAATTAAAATAAAATCAATCATTGATGGTTCAATCGATTCAAAGATTACAACAAAGCTCGTTAACCTTGCCACAAAGGATGACCTCCAAACCTTGTCATCTGAGATAACCGCATTAAAAAAACAAAATGAAGAGTTAACAACAAAAGTCCAACATATTGAAGCCCGTTGCAATAATTTAGAAATGGAACTAGAATTACAAAACCGGGAACTAAAGGCAAGTAATGTTATTCTAACCATCCCTAAAAACGACATTGACGTACAAAAAACAGTTGATGACATAGTTGACCTTTTGCTTGGTACGCAGGATAAACACGAAATGCCACCAGCTATTAAATTAAGCGAAAATCAATCCATCACTAAATTGAAACTATCCACTGGCTCAAGTTTCTTGGCAACGAGAATGCTTAAAAATGCAACAAAGTTGAAAGGCACAAGTTTCTATATCCAGCGCGACCTAACCAAACAACTACAGCACAAACGATGGATTCTGTTAAGTTATAGAAAGGTTATTAAATCTAAACAACCCAATGCACCAATTTTATTAAAAAACAATGCTTTAGTTATTGGAAAGGATATATTTTATTTAACAAATAACAATAAATTAATTCACAACAATAATGATGGAGAACAGGTGCTAATAAAAATGTTTGGAGAACTGAATTTCGAAGCTGTCAAACTGACATTGATGTCAAACAGCCAACAAGCAAATAGCGAAATAACATCAGTGATGGCAACTTCTTCGAACGGAGCAGAAAGTAGTAGAAAAAGTAGTATTCAACATTGATATGAAAAAACCGTCAGCCCAAGTATTATTAGTTTACAAAATATTTTATCTTATAATATATCAGGTTTAAATAATAAATTATTATATGTAGATTTTTTTAAATATGTGCAAAGTTTTCAAATCTTTTTTTTATTCGAGACACATATAACACAGGAAAATATTATTAAATTTACAAACTACTTTAGTCAATATAAATTACATTGGGTAGCAGCAACACGTACAGCTAAGAAAGGCCGGGCAAGCGGCGGAAATCTTTTTGGGATCAGAACTTCACTCTTAAAAACATACGACTTTGTAGACATATGCGGATATACTGTCGTTAAACATTTACTACAGAATAATATGTTTATAGTACCTTTTTATATCAACTGCAATAACTGGATCGAAGATGCTGAAGAATTAAATAATGTACTATTTCACTTATCGAGTAAAAACGTAATGGTAATTGGAGATTTAAACGCAAGGATAGGAAACATGCAGACGGCAACTACTGTCTTACAAGAAACAAACCCTACCAACATTTATAACAACCGCACATCCAAAGATACCGTCTACAATCAAAATGGAACAAAACTTCTTGATATTCTTCAAATCTATGATTTATGTATCCTAAATGGTTGTACCGAAGGGGATCGAGAAGGTCATTATACTTTCATTGGAGGTCAAGGCAAATCTGTGATAGACTATTGTGCAGTAAATAACGACTGGGTAGATCTTATAACCAAGTTTGAAGTTTAAACAAAAACTTATTCCGATCATTTACCTATAGTTATTGAATGGACTAATAATACTATAAGAAACGAAAAAACTCTTAATTTGCTCCCAAGAATGAACTGGAAAATACAAAAAATAAATATATACCATGAAGCTATAGACAACTTTTTTTCAAATACGGTGTTGAACACAGAGTCGGTAGAAGAATACTCTTCGCAAGTAATATCATGCATTAGAAGTTCTTCTTCAATTAAAATGACAACTGGAGAAAAATTTTACAAGCAAAAGTGGTTTGACTCCGAATGCTCGAAGTTCCGTAAGAAATCCTTTGCTTTATTACACGCATGGAGAGAAACAGATTCCGAAGTTTTAAAGAAATGGTATGCTGAAGCCAACACCTCTTATAAAAATATGTGTCGTGTGAAGAAAATCAACTGGGAAAACAACAAAGCTATTCAACTTGCAAATATTAAAAACTCAAAAGCATTCTGGAAAGCAACAAAAGAGATAAATGGTTCTAAATTTAAAATAGGTACAGGCGTTTCTGCAGCACACCTATCACTGTACTTTCAAACTCTACTTCGTGATCAAAGAAACATAACCTTTTTAACTGCCGAACCTCTTATCGTCGATGATATTCTGGATTGTGAAATCTCTTTGGTGGAAATTGAAAATGTCTTAAGAAAATCAAAAATGGAAAGGCACCGAGAGAAGATAGTATCCCGTACGAATTTTTTAAAAATGCTACGCCAGTATTTCTGTTGCACCTCAAAAAACTGTATGACAACATTTTTTCGAACTCTATTGTACCAAAATCTTTTAAAAACTCTGTAATCTTCCCCATACACAAAAAAGGCGCTTTAGATAAAGCCGAAAACTATCGTGGCATATCGTTTATGAACACCATTGGCAAACTCTTTTGTGGAATTCTAGTCGCTAGACTTGAAAAATGGATTGATGAAAACAACACCATGACCGAACTACAGGCAGGATTCAGAAAAAAATTACTCGACTATCGACCACATTTTTAGTCTAACTGCAATAGTGAAAGGTTTTCAAGCGAGAAACAAAAAGGTGTACACACTTTTTGTAGATTTTAAGGCGGCTTTCGATCTCATTCATAGAAACGCGCTTTTGTACAAGTTATCGCAAATCGGACTTTCTACCAAATTCATTCAGATCATCAAAGAAATGTATTGTGGAACTAATGCTGCTGTTTGGGATGGAAACAATATATCGGATTGGTTTGAAACAGATAGTGGTGTGAAGCAGGGATGCCCACTTAGTGCATTGTTATTTGCACTTTTTATAAACGATGTTGTGACTGAACTACCTGGTGGAATCAGAATTGCAGGCACCATAGTAAATGTTCTTTTGTACGCCGATGATTTGGTAATTTTATCTGAAAATCCGCAAAATCTACAATTGATGATAAACCGCCTTGTTTCATTCTGTGAGAAGTGGGGACTTATCATTAACACAGATAAATCGAAGGCAATGGTTTTCTCAAGAAATAATCGGGGTAACCCAACACAAAACTATAATTGGTTCTTGGGAACTAACCGTCTTGATGTTGTGAGAGAATATACTTATTTGGGAGTAAAGCTTAATACAACACTTGATTTCAAAACACATTTTGAAGAAAAAACTAAAACTTGCCAGAAACTTATAAACTCTACTTGGAAAAATGTTTTGTTCAATGAACACGTTAGTCTGTCAACAAAGTACAAAATCTTTGATTCAGTCGTTAAATCGACATTGTGTTACGCTGCAGAAGTATGGGGAACTGATGAATTTGAAGAAATGGAAAAGCTGCAAAGAAGTTTCATCAAACAATTGTTCAACCTACCAATAAAAACTCCAAATTATGCTATTTACTTAGAAACAGGTTTACCCAAAATTTTTACTAGTACTCTTAAAACACAAGACTATATTCTAAAAGTACTCGACTTCCCCGAATCACGACTCGTATGGAAAATGCTACAGTATGAAATCCGAAATAAAGATTGGTGGATGGAGAAATGGTGAAATCTTGGCGAAGTCTATGGAGAAAATACCAACATAATTCTCGGCGATAGAATAACAATAAAAGATCGGTTGTATCGTACAATACAAAAGTTTGAAGATAATCAGAGAGCGTTGCTTGTAGCGGAAGCCCAGCAGTCGGATAGCAGATTCTTGTACTCAAAACTCAACTATATTCTAGAAGCTGATAACTATTTTTGTGATTTGCATAGTTACCAACAAATCTTTTTAATATTTAAAACTAGATGCGAGGTCCTTGGGCTAAACGGTGCACCATATAATGGAAGTTTTGATCGGTTCTGCACATTGTGTAACCTCAAATCAAAAGAGGACTGCTTTCACTTTATTGGAGTGTGCCCAATTTATGCAGTACAAAGACAACAATATTTAGGAGCTAAATATTTAACGGTGCAAGAAACAGTTAATTTGCTAAATGGACCGAACTGGAAAAATCTTTATTTATTCTTAAAAAGTGCATATAAATATAGAATGTTATTGATAACTGAATTTGATTAAAACAAAATTGTAATGTAAGCTTCTTAAACCAAAAAAAAAAAAAAGAAATTAAATTGTTAAAATATTATTGCCAACTGAGCTGACGGCAATGCCATAGCTTATAAAATTCATTTTTATAATAATCATGTTATTACTTTATAAAATCAATAAATGAATTACTTACTTACTTACTTACTTACTTAATTTCTCTTACAATAAAGCTAAAGATGCGGCAAGGCATCTTTGTTTGTAACTTGGCCGTGATTAAAATGAGCCTCGTTCAGAAAAGTTAATTTTTCGCCCAAATCACTCTAGAACTAGGGTTGCAATATTTCCCAACGTGCTGTTAAAGCTTGAAGTGGCTTATTATTGACGAGGTAAGATATTGACTTCGTGTCAAAGCTTTGAGCGGAAAACAGCTTTACGTGTCAAAACAATGATTCCAAAAAAAAATTAGGACCCACCCTGTATTTCTCAGCGATGATGATTTTCCCTCGAACAAAAATCTATGATGTGATAACTAAATTTCTCCGAACATTTGGTTTCCGATACCCATTAATTCCGAGTAAATCTTTTGAACATAATTTTCAGATTCCCGATGTTTGAGAAAAGAATACATTTTAGAATAGATTCTATTCGCGATAACCTCCATTATCGGAACTGTTGATAAACTTTTCAGAACCTTGATATTTGACAAATGAACTGATGACTTTTTAAAATGTATTGTTTTAATTAAAATTCAAAATACTACCCAAGCACGTTTATATACAGCATCAAATAAGTATTGGATTAAAACATTTAAGTGAAACTTTTTTAGTACCCGTTGCGTGATGGTTCCTGTGCCATCTTTCGAGAATTGGACAAGTCCTCTAATAAACTACTAATAAACTAACTTTTTCCAAATAAGTCATTGGGATTTGGCATAAAAACTGTAGGTTCCCTCCATCCCTGACATTACTCTAACACAGAAATAGTTAAGTGTTGTAAGTTTAGGGCCTGTTTCTTTACGAAGTGTTGCGCCACATAATTTTTTAAGTAAAACTCAAAGTAGGAGAAAGTTGAAATGTATTTTTTCCGGATGAAATGTTTGTTTCTCATACAATTCCATTAAATGTCTGCTGCCGAAACGTTAAAAATGTTACAGATGTCTTTGATGGGCAAACTTTATCATAGGAAAAATCTTCTGAGTGGTACACATTTTTCAAAGACGTCCAGGACAACATCATCAACATCAAATTATCGTCCGAAAATCGAATCGAAACGAAAGAATCAGTGAAAACTGTTTTGAGTAACCATTCGGGTCTTAGAAAAGCGAAATTTCGTTTGTTGAAAATAAAAACGCTCGTAATTCGTGATCATTTCACCAAAAAACTTGACTTTGTGTTTTAAAATGTGGACAAAAAATTTCGCGCAAATTGTTTTCGAAGGGAACTAATTAGTGGAGATAAAATTAATTTAACCGAATAAATAAAAAATTTTCAATTTATAAATCAATTGCCGGTATTTTGGTCACCACAGTGCAGTGGTGTGTTGCATAAGGCGATAGATAAGTTGTGCATTTTATAAAATATTAGCAGTGTTTTTTTTTGGGATTGCAAGTACAGTCTCGCCATAAAAAGCAATGCGCAGTAGAAAATAAATTGTTACTACCATCTAATTTTTTTTTTATGTTTTTATTTTTTGTAAAAAAACTGTCGATTCGATTTTTCTCAAAATTTGCCCTAATGTTTAAAACAATATTCTTATAAGTTAAAATTAGTTGGAAGCCATAATGTCAAATGTTTAAAAATATATTTGAGTCGAAAATCAATTTTTACCAACTTTTGATAAATTTTTTTTAGGTTTTTAATTTTTTGTAAAAAAACTGTCAATTCCATTTTTTTTTTAAATTTTACTGAATGTTGAAAACAATACTTTTTAAAAGATAAAAGTAGTTTAAAGCCAATATCTCAAAGTTTTGAAAAGATATTTGTGTCGAAAGTCAATTTTTACCAAGTTTTATTAATTTTTATTTTAGGTTTTTATTTTTTGTAAAAAAAAACTGTCAATTCGATTTTTCTCAAAGTTTTTCCTAATGTTGAAAACAATATTTCTTATTAGTTAAAATGCGTTAGAAGCCATATCTCAAAGTTTTGAAAAGATATTTTAGTCGAAAATCAATTTTTACCAACTTTTGTTAAATTTTTTTTCGGTTTTTAATTTTTTGTAAAAAAAACTGTCAATTCGATTTTTTTCAAAATTTTACTTAATGTTGACAACAATATTTTTTGAAAGATAAAAGTAGTTTAAAGCCAATATCTCAAATTTTTGAAAAGATATTTGTGTGGAAAGTCGATTTTTACCAAGTTTTTTATTTTTTGTAAAAAAAACTGTCAATTTGATTTTTTCTCAAAATTTGTCCTAATGTTGAAAATAATATTTCTTATAAGATAAAATAAGTTTGAAGCCATAATCTCAAGTTTTTGAAAAGATATTTGAGTCGAAATTCAATTTTTACCAACTTTGAGTAATGTTTTTTTTTAAGTTTTTATTCTTTATAAAAAAACTGTCAATTAGATTTTCTCAAAATTTTATCAGATGACAAAAACATCATTCTTCGTTGCACAAAATTGTTTTGGAGATGAAATCATATTTTAGTCGTAAAATTTTCGAGGTGACAAATTTTTTTTTTCAGTTTTTTTGATTTATAAAAAAAAAACCGTTACAATATATAATATAAAATTTAATTCAAGTCTCTAGCGTCATTGGTTCATGAGATATTTAGGTTTAACCAAAATTGTCACCTTTTTTTTAAACTGCTATGGTAAAAAAACCACCCACGCAATTTTCTTGAGAGCCCTTTTTATTTGAAGTCGAAATCTCTTCTGGTTCTTGAGCTATAGACGACGAAAAAACGTACGGACGTACGGACGTACGGACATACGGACATACGGACATAAGGACATACGGACATACGGACATACGGACATACGGACATACGGACATACGGACATACGGACATACGGACATACGGACATACGGACATACGGACATACGTACATACGGACATACGGACATACGGACGTACGAACGTACGTACACACGCACGCACAGACATCTTTCTAAAAATCTTTTATTTCGACTCTAGGGACCTTGAAACGTCGAGAAATGTCAAAATTTTCAATTTGACAAATCAGACCCATTACAATAACTTCCTATGGGAAGTTAAAAAGATAACAACGACGCGCAGAAAATTAAAAGATCGATTTTATGCTAAGATTTTAATTTTCTTATCTTTATCTTTTTTTGAAGACTTGCCAAGATACTTTTTAGGGTTTATTCTGAAAGGTAGTCGTACTACAATAAATACAATACAGACTTTTGTTGAAATGAAAACATGCATTTTTGTCGCCGGGGGTTACTAAAATTAGACAGTTAAGAAACCTTGTGTTGCTGCTTAAAAAACTCGTTGGCTTAAAAGAGATTTACACAGCTTTCTTTGAAGTCTCAAAAAGTGCATCAAACAAAAATGCTAAGCAACAAGCTACTTATCATACTCTACGAACATACCTTCGAGATACACTAGACTTATCAATTGTACTAACATTTATATTCGAGACTCGAGAAAAAGTTTTCTTCTTACTTCTTACTGAAATAAAGAGTTTGTATTTGTAATACGTGTAAAATCATAATTCACTGAGAATATTTTTGCCAAAACACGTTCCTATTGCCATCAATGACACAAGCACATTAAATTGCTTCACTTTGTTCAAAAGATTTGACATTTATGTTGTTATGTATTTGAATGTCATTTAAGTATATTAAAACGTCAAATTCCTTTCCATGAATTTTGTATGTTTTTAATTGATTTATTCATCTATGTACACACTGAATAAATTTACAAAGAAATCAAAAATTCACTTTAAATTGTGTTCATCACGCCTCAACAACATTTACATACATATTGATTCGAAATAAGAAAATAACAAACTCTGAATCAGTTATACTTGCTATTTTTAGGTTAAAATATTCAAACAAAAAATACATCTATAGGTAAATGTATTTATGTCCACGGAAGATTTTGTATTCAAACATTCTTATTTAATCTCTAAACTCTGACATTGTCATCGTCATCGTATCGAAACGAATGTACGAGTATATAAAATTAAACCCAAAAACTCAAATCTATAATTGAAACTCATCTAAGTATTCCCAGAATTTTAACACTCCCTTGTTGTATTTTTACCCTCCCCCATAATAATGTGGGACTGATAGATTAAGAGTGAAAGATCCCAAAAATATCTTAGATTTGATATCACTCGTATCGTAAGTCGTAAGATGCATATGCACAAGAATATAGTCTTTTGTGCATGTTCTTCGTCATCACAATGAACTTTGTTCTTAATCTCGTACAAAATCAAATAATAAATAACGTGACTCGATCCGTATTGAAGGCCAACGCCCTTTTGGTGATATTTCTGTCAAGGGTGAAACTGAAATTGAAATTAATTAAACTGTTAAAATCGATACAGTCATTATCATACACAAATAATTTGAAGATTCAAAATTATCCAAGGTCTTACAATCAAATTCAAAAATAATTAATTTAAAATTAAAATCAGGTAACTGAACAGAGTAGTCCGTAATCTTCTTTAGTACTTAAAATATAGTTGGTCTTGGTGTCAAGCCACAAGGGAATTGAAAACTCGCAGACTTTTTCTTAAGTAAAACAATTTACACAAATTAACTCCAAAAATTGATTTATCAAAAAAACGTCAAAAATAAAAGACAGTTTAAAAGAAAGAAGAAAAATAACTCGTTAAGACATTTAACTTTTGTATATATTAATTTGGCTATATGTTTTTCATGTGATTGTTGTCAAAACCGCAGGCGCACATGTTAACACATTTCAATTATCAAGTTTTCGATTTCAATGACAACTTAACACAGATATAGTATCTGCTACAATCACAGATAGACCATAAAGAGACAGCAGCAGTAATTGGTTTTGTCAATGATAAGTGGTATTGTAAAAAGTTGTTGCTTACGGAAGGAAATTTTAGTTGACAGATTTTAATTAATTTTTAAATTTGGGTCTTACGAAAGTTTTCTTATTTTTTCGGTAACGATTTTTTGAATGGCATTGAAGTTGAATGAATATTTAATTTTAAAAGTCAATAATTAGATTGGTCAACAAAATTAAGTTTTTTTTTCTGGCACTCAAACCAAGCAATACTTTTCCAAACGATTTTGTTCTTCTGAATTTGAATCTCACCTTATAACTTCTCTATTAGGTCAGGATTTTAAAATACACTGCCGGTCATAAGGTTAGAAGCAGGCATTTTCGAGAAGTAAAATCGAAATTTTTCCCGTTACATGATGGATTAGAAAAAAACAACTATGGTAAATGAGGGACTATTTTGTTAATAACAAAATATAAAACTTGGGTAAAGGAGAGATTTAGCTTACGGAACTTTCATGGCAAATTGTTAATTGAGTCAAGAATATGCGAAAATAAATCGGGTCATTAGATTAGAAGCACTTCAAATAAATGTAAATAAAATGCAAGTTTTTGTATTTTGTTATGTTTTTTAGCTTCCATTAGGTTTTTAATAATGTGTGCTACCACCAGCCTTCAAAAATTCTATATTTTAAAGATTTATAAAGAGATTCCAAGTAGACCAAAGAAATCTCACTCCAGGCCAATTTGATACCATGAATTAGAGCTTCCTTGTCACCGTATTGCTTTCCTCCCTCATGTACCTTACGTGTAAGCTAGCCCCACACATTTTGAATTATGTTAAGGTCCCAAGAATATGGTGGCCAAGGCAGCAAGTGGAAGTTTTGGTTCGCAATAAGGGATTTTACCTCTCGGTCTTTGTGTATTGGAGCGTTTTCCTACTGAAAAAGCCATGGAATTGGTCCAAAAAGCTTCGTAATATTGGGGAATACTGATTCCAGCAATTTTTTGTATGTTTTCCTAGTCATTTTGGACTACCAAGTCTATAGCGACATACAATAAAATTGAACCCCAGACGATAACGCCCCTTTCTTTGCTACGGTGACGGTTTAAAAATCACTACTCTCTCCTCAGGTCATGGAAATAATTATTGTTACCATCTGGCCCGGTTAAATTTTTTCGTTGGAAAAAAATAAGCTTAAGCCAATCATTTGCGGTCATTCGATTTTGCACATCCCAGCTCATATGATCTCTCAAGAAACACAAGCGTTCCTTCTTCCTTGTGTCATTAAGTATTGGTTTTTTCTTAAGCTTCAGGAGCTTATAATGTTTAGCATGGCGAATCGTGCATTTAACAATGGATACGCTGGCCTTAACACTAGCTTTCTCCCTAGTTCTAGCTGCCGATAAAGCTGAATTTAACGTTATTCTAAGGATACTTCGCGTTTCGCGAGATCTTAAGGCAGAGGAAGTGTTTTTTTATAATTTTTCGAATAAGACGACGGTTTTTTAAATAATTGCTGACACAATGATCACTTCGATTTTTTTTGTCGGGCTATAGCAAAGCATTAAAAACCTTTAGAGCAATAAACATCTAGTCTTGCCCTTTCTTCCAATGTCAAACATTTTTTGTTGCCCATTTCTGTTAACACTCAATCAAGAACAAATAATTTATAAGTTATACCGTTTTTCCGAAAAAAAAAATGTATGCACTTCCCAAAACAACGTTGATTTGTTCACTGCTTCTAATCTTATGACCCGATTTATTTTCGCATATTCTTGACTCAATTAACAATTTGTCATAAAAGTTGCGTACGCAAAATCTCTACTATAACCAAACTTTATATTTTGTTGTTAACAAAATAGTCCCTCATTTACCATAGTTGTTTTTTTCTTATCCATCATGTAACGGGAGAAATATCAATTTTACTTCGCGAAAATGTCTGCTTCTAACCTTATGACCGGCAGTGTATAACTCTTTAAAAAAGTAAAAAAAAAAAACAACACGATGAAGCACAACATATTGCTTCTTAATATTGTATGATGATTTTTTAAATTACAAATCTTTTTATTCTAGATGCAGTTTAAATAATTTTGGTATCTCACTTAGTTTTCAAAAATTTTCATTAGTTATGAGATGCGTATAAATCTTAATTTGATTTCATAAGAAGTTTTGAAAAACGTTGAAACTTTTTAGAGTTAATTTTTCGCCCTGATTCCGAATATAAATAAACTCTGAACTAATCTATATCGTTTTGACATTTTCAACATTGTTTTTATAATTTTGTTAATATTTTTGAAAACATTTGATGTGATAATCATAATTATACGACGAATTCGTTACAAAATACTTCTAAAAACCGTATCATAAAAATTCTTTAATTTGAATGTATTTTAGGACAGGTGAAACCTAACAACAAATGAGGATTTTTTGAGAATATTGAAGACAGTAAATTAAAGATTAAATACAGACTTCATAATTTTATGTAGCATAAAAAAGCGTAATATAAGTTTTATTCAAATTTTAAAGGTTTATATCATAAAACCGGACTAGATTTTGAAGTCGAATACATGGATATCCAGTCAAACAAACCTTGTCGACCTTGTCAAAATCAGATCTGATTATAAAGAGAGAAACTTTTCTTTTTTTTTTTGATTATAGGTTATTTTGACACTGACAGCAGTCGTTGAAAAATATAGAAACCCTATTTCCAAAGCGAAACAATACAAAACAATATAAAGAATGATTCTGTTGCTATTTTCTTTTTGGTAACACTCTTTTTAATAGCTCACGCACGATTCGTGTTTTGTGTCACTATCAAGAATCTTTAGTTTGGTCTTTAATTTAACCATGAGTCGTCTTACAAACGAACACCATTTTATTATCAACATGCATGCTCTGTTAAGAAAATTCATCGACGGCTTCCTCAGTTTTATGGTCAGTTTAATCGATGTACTGTGGCGGATATTCGGGCTCGGATAATCGGGCAGGGAATATCTTTGGCATCAACTTTACATTGTTGGACAATAAACTACCAACACGCTTACATAGAGTGCCAGTGTTAGTAATGGCCGTTTATTAGCCTTTCGGCACCATTCACAGAAGTTGGGCATCTGTTATTCTACTACGTGGACAAATTGCTGAAAGGATTTAGGTGAGACCCCTGCAACACCAGAAATTTGGTGGCTGGGTTCTTAAAAAGTTGGCCGAAGATCCAATTCTGCTGAATTCTGCTCAACGAACTCGGATTATTTGCTTTTAAGGCCTAGTTGCCTCAGCAGTTGAAGACACACTACCATTCACTTTATTATGGTTTTTGACTGCGGAAGTTTGGGATTTGGCCGAAAAGTCATCTTTTCTGACGTGGGGCATTTTCATCTCATCGTCAGAAGCCAATCATCCGAGGGAGAGGCACTTTAGTGGGGATGGTGGAGTTGTATGAAATTATTGGAAAATGTTAACCGACTTTGGACTACTTTTGATTTATGTATAGGATGGCAGCGCATGGCATGGCATAACTCATGCCACAATCAATATTTTGAACACTAACTAAATTTACAAATATGTATGTTTGACCACTTTCGACTTTTTTTCGCGAGAAGCTATGACGAGCCGATACTATACCAACAATCTTTAAACGATTCAAGCACAAGCAATAATTAAGGTCTTGGAAACGCAAAGACGCTCACCAAAAGTTTCTTTGAATAAATTGATTGTTTTATTGCACGGCTCGAACCAAACCATTAATTTGCAGGTTATAAATTTGTACGATTGACAAACGTTGTTCAGAACTAAAGCTAAGTATACGTGATTAGAAGATATTGCAATATGTGGCGAACTATCAAAACCTTTCCAATAGTATTCAACAAGGTGACAGTTGCCAATTTTCTGTCAAGTGAAAATTGTTCGTTTATACGATTGGTTGATTTTATCCAATTTTTTGGTAAAAAAATCAAATGACAATTGCTGACAACTTTTTGTCTTCCAATTAAAAATTGTCTATTAACACGGTTGAAAATTTTTAGACAACATAGACTCATTGGAAACTACAGGTCATGCAAAATTATTTCAAAAAAATATAAACAAAAAAGTGAAACAATCTTTTTCAATTTTTTGTTTGGTATGACTTCTTTTTCGTTATTTTGCCAGACGGTGACTTCTTATTTCTTTCCATTTTCGTAGTTTTTAAAATTTTTGATATTATATAAAATCATTTGAAAATTTAAAAAATGAGTGTTTAGACGAATTCAAACGGTTGCAAGAAATGAGCCAATGATTGGCTACATGATTGATAGAAAATTGGTTAAGATTCTTACAATCGCGTTTACTTAGCTTATATCTTTTCATTATGAAATGGAAAATCAAACTGAGCATAAATAAAGTGATAGCTGTAAAAAGAGACCAACTCCAAAAAAAGTATTGCCAGATTAAAAACTACGCTTCTTAAAGAAATATATTTATTAATATCCATTGAATATTTTTTGTTTAAACTTTTGAGACATAATTTAAAATTTTAAATTAAACTAAAGAATTAAGTAGGTTATTAGGTAAAAATAAATATAATAGAAACTTTAAAATCGCTTCCTATAGATTTCAGAAAAACAAGATTGTTTTCCTAACACCGTTAAAAACTTGATATAAGAAAAGGTAGAGGAACTTTGTTTAATGACTTCATAACTATTAAGCTGCTTAATTAAAGGCCTAACACAAATTATTATAATTCAAAAACAAACAAAAACAATTTTTTGTTTTGTTTAAATTTATTTGTGATAATTTTTTGCCTTCACTTCATTATTTGCCCTTTGTTTTCCCCCCAAACAAAAGATTGATTCAAATCAATTTCCAGACCCAGCTTCTTCATCAGCAGCAGCAGCAACAATCAACCGCAAATAAACAACTTTATACTTTTATATACTGTTGTCTGATGTGTACCTTTATATATAGTTTTATCTTTAAAATCATTATATCAAATAAACACTGTGCTTATAAATACTTAAGCTTCTCATTTAGCAATTCAAATCGAATAATGACGCTATTGCGCACCTCCCATTTTTGTATGAATCATTTTTTAATAAGCAAGCAAACAAATGGAAGTAAAAAGAATTCATCACAGCAAACGCGTGACTCTTCAACATTTTTCGGAATTAAATAATATTTTTAATGATTATCTTGCACTCAGCTCGCCACATGGTTTTTTGGTTTTTGTGTTTATTTTCTCGATTAACACACGCGAATCGATTAAACAAATAATATACAAGTACTGTAAGTAAAACAAAAAGAAAGAAATCGCCACACGACAAAATAAAGTCTCATAGGTCAAGAACTTGCGAGTGTTGTTGAGTCGATTTGTCTAGAAACGACAAATTAAATGCATTTCGTTTCGGCACCAACCACCAGCAGGCCAACTTAAACAATTATCTACTCTTCTAAAAATGTGCCCCAAGAGACAATTTGTGTCTTATATTTGTTTGTATTTAATTCAAACCTTGTTGGCAAATGGAACTTTTCATAATGTTTCTTTTTATTTTGGGGCGTGAGGAAAATCAATAGTGTTTTTTCCATGAGTGTTGAGTTTATTAATATTTTACTGAAAACTCATAACGTGACTCATTTGGCTCGTCATTTATGAAGCACAAGAACTAAAAGTCGTAAGTGTGCTGAAGGGCAACAATAGAAATGATTCAGGACGGGTTGATACTAAACAGTCCCAACGAACAAAAAGACTTTAAAAAATTAATTTGTTTTCAAGAAGAATTTTGAAAAATTGAAAAAGTAGTATGCACTAAAATATTTGTAGGGGTTCTTCAAAAAATTGTAATCCAGCTTTGAAATACGCAAAATTTCATGATTTTTAATACCTGCTAGCACTTCTTCCTAGACAAATTGTTTTCTAATAAGAGGTTTTATTTTGAATAGCCCATTATTTGGGCAGCTGTCACTTTAGAATCTGTGATTTTTTGATATTTGACAAGTAAAACTATGGCCATTACTAACAATGCACCGATATATGTATGTACGCTTCAGCAATCTATATAGCAATTGTTTAAGTTCACTACAGATTAGGTGAGGTTAGGTTAAAGTAGCTGTTTGGGATAGAAGTAAGACGCACTTAGTTTCTTGACCCATTACAAAACTTAATGTTGAGATTTTCTCCTTAAGCTCAATGATAACAATTGGAGTTCCTTACAAATCATAAAAGAATTATGATGTTAGGGAGGAGTTTTAGAACTGTTTCCTCCTCTTCTTCGTCTATACAACTAATGCAAAAGTCATTTGAAAATACGTCCAATCATGGACTTGTTTTTAGCTATTAAACAGTGTCCGGTTATAACACCTATCGAGCTTATATGTAGCTTTTGGTAACCCAGCATTAGCCAAACGTGGTAGAAAGGTTAATTAAAATTAGGTAGCGCAACAGTCCACTGAGAACTAGGGCCTAGTGACTTACAAATCTTAACCATTCCTGTGTGCGAGTAAAGTTGTCAGGGATGGAGGGGACCTACAGTGTTTTAAGCCGAATCCGAACGGCTAATTTGAGAAAGCACTTTTCATGACAAGAATTACTCTTGGAGGATTTGTCAATTCCTCGCAAGAGGCGGTACCAGTGAATTTTTTTGTTTAATTAAGTTGGCACAGGCAGGAATGCAATCCAAGACCTCTGGCGTGACAGCCCTACACAGTCGAAATAAAAGATTTTTAGAAAGATGTCTGTGCGTGCGTGTGTACGGACGTCCGTACGTCCGTATGTCCGTACGTTCGCGACGTTTTTTTCGTTGTCCATAGCTCAAGAACCAGAAGAGGTATCGACTTCAAATAAATTTTGTTATACAGATAATAAGGCAGAAAGATGCAGAAAGGGCTCTCAAGAAAATTGCGTGGGTGGTTTTTTTACCATAGCAGTTTAAAAAAAAAGGTGAAAATTTTGGTTAACCCTTAATATCTTACGAACCAAAAATACTAGAGACTTGAATTAAATTTTATATAATATATTGTAACGTGATACCAAACAAGTATATTTTTTGAAAAAAATTTATAAATCAAAAAAACTGAAAAAAAAAATTTGTCACCTCGAAAATTTTACGAATACAAAATGATTTTATCTCCAAAACAATTTTGTGCAACGAAGAATAATGTTTTTGACATCTGGTAAAATTTTGAGAAAAATCGAATTGATAGTTTTTTTTATAAAAAATAAAAACCTAAAAAAAACATTACTCAAAGTTGGTAAAAATTGAATTTCGACTCAAATACATATCTTTTCAAAAATTTGAGATATTGGGTTTTAACTACTTTTATCTTTTGAAAAACAATGTTGTCAACATGCAGTAAAATTTTGAGAAAAATCGAATTGACATTTTTTTTACAAAAAATAAAAACTTAAAAGAAAATTTAACAAAAGTTGGTAAAAATTTATTTTCGACTCAAATATCTTTTCAAAACTTTTAGATATTGGCTTTTATCTTTAAAAAAAATTGTTGTCAACATTCAGTAAAATTTTGATAAAAATCTAATTGACAGTTTTTTTTACAAAAAATAAAAACCTAACAAAAAAACAATACTAAAACTTGGTAAAAATTTACTTTCGACTCAAATAGCTTTTCAAAAATTAAAAATATTGTCTTCAAACTTTTTTTATTTCACAGAAAATATTGTTTTCGATATTCAGTGGTTTTTATATAAATCCAACAGTCCATTTTTTAATAAAAAAATAAAATCTACAAGGAATAGTACGCAAATTTGGTAAAAATTGATGTTCGGTTCTTGATATCTCTCAAATTAATTTAATTCATCCAATTAGTAAAAATTTAAGAAATGCTACTAAAATTGGTAAAAATTTGTTTTTCACTAAAAATCTATTTAACAAAACTAGATTTTCAAACTAAACTATTTCTTTATATGAAAAATATTGTTGGTAATTTTAAAATTTTTAAGAATAATTCAACTGACAACTTTTTTAACCCAACACGAAAACCTACAAACTTTGAAGCAAGACAAATCGACAGACGGGATGGGAAGTTTTCAGTGTGGGTCGCATCCCAGCCTCTTTTTTTACTTAGCTTTATTTCACGGTACCTGAAAATAAGAGTTGTAAAGACTAAAGTCTCTTAGCGACTGCTGTCACAGTAAAGTCAAAATCAATTAACTAACATTTTTAACTAAAAGTTAAAACTCGTGGTTTCATTTTGACTTTTAAAATAGAAGTTAAAAGTCATGACTTCAAGTCAATTGCGTTGACTTAAGAAAATTGATGTTGGTGAACTTTATCACAAATCGGAAAATTTGAAAAATACCGAAAATTTCACCAAATCCGTTCGTAATGCACAATTGAATGAAATTTTCTACAAACTTCTTAACTAAGTTTAAAGGGTAAGTTTTTTTTTTTTTAATTTCGAGACATCATGTGTGCTTACGACAGTCGTTAAAAGTTTCCGAAAAAAATCATAATAGGTTCACAAACAGCAAATTTCTAACATCAAGCTAATTGACTTGCTCACTTTAAAAATTCAAAAGACATCATTTAAATGACTAACTGACTTTTAAAATTGAGTCACATTTGAAATTGTACTTTGAATGGCCTTAAACAGACAAATAGAGTGTCAATTGACTAGAAGTCAAGTCAACAGGCTTAAAAAAAAGTCAGTCACTGAAAGACATCTTTTACATATCCTGGTAAAACGGGTTGACACATTTTAAGAATCGAAATCAACTTTGTCGCTCAACAAAAGCTGAGAATACTGCGTTTGAAGCCCTACAGTTTTGTTGATCTTTGGAATCAGGCCTTCCGCAAACAAAATTACATGGTATTTTGTATAAAGGGTCCCTTGAAATGCAACAAAATTGTCCCTTCTACATTGAAACGTCATCAGTAATGGTGCCCATTTTCACCTAGCAGGCTACGTTTATGTAAACTGAATTGTCGGGATTGTTGGCAATTCTTTAAAAAGCCTATCTATCTTCAACGTAGGTACCATTGTTAAGTTAGGGTTATGGACCGGCCGGTGGAGATAACGGTGTTCTTGGACCTTACTTATTTCAAAATGAGGCTGGTGCAACTCTTGCGGTGAATGGATTGCGTTACCTAGATTTATGTTTTTTATGGACGAGATTGGAAGATATTGATGTGGATGACGCTTATTTTCAACAAAACGGGCTGTAACCGTGGAAACTATTTGACTGGTATCGTTTTCCATCGTTAATGGCATAATTTTCTTTAAAATCAAACTGAAACCTCTTATTGGAAAACTCTGTTTATGATTAATTGCATCAAAATTTTAAAGTTTCGTGTACGTTGCTATCGACGTTATTTTGCATATAAGTGATTTTTACAGCATTTTTCATGTTACTTTATTCATAACTTAATGACTTATCCAAACATTCGAGGCTCTACTTCGAATAAACCCTCTTCGAAAGGAAGCAAACAAACACTCTGCTGAAAATCATCACCCATAAGAAAGTTGGAAAAATAATACTTTTCAAAAAAAGTCCTTCCATTTTAGGGACACAAAAATGTCTGATGAATATACATACATATGTATGTATAAAAATGTGAGTGATTTAATGTTGACTCTCTTGACTTGACTTGGCTTGGCAGGATGCAGTGTCTGAAGCTTGTCTGTACGTCTTTTTGTCGGGAATTTTAATCAATAATCATGAATGCAATGAACACAAAGGAAAAGTGTTTTTTTTTCTGTTTTGCCTTAATTTTTTGTTTTTAGTCTGCATGAATTTAATTCTACCACCCACCGCATGGGGGATGATAATAGTTTGTTGTATGTTATAGTAGCAACAATTACCACGAGTATGAAAAATGAAGGCTGCAAGCAAGCGTCATGGCCGCCAGACATTGGGCGTGTATGGCTGAGAACCGAAGCCGAAACTATTGATTTGCGTTTAGATGCGTATCTACATAATATGTAGCTAGCAACAAACTAGTTATTTTATTTATTTTGTTTGCTTTTTTATTATTTTATTTGATTTTCCTCTTGTTTCTCGATTTCATCTGAAATCAAGTGTCTACATTTTTATACATTCAGATACTTTGAACGCCCAAGCAAATTGATATTGAAATTTTTATTCAGATACAAATAAAAATTAAAAAATAGAAACTTATATAGGTATTCAAATTACTTTGAGCCGGTCCGTGCGTCGGTCGGTCGATCGGTGAATGACGAACGACGACGACGATGTGTGGCGGTAGTGGGTTGGTTTGGTAACGCTGGTATAGTGGCATTTTCTTATATCTAGCTTTCGACTCAAGTGGATGACCTTTTTTGGGACAGTTGTGTCTTGAGTAGGAGGGACTTTGGTCAAATTGATTTGCTGATTTTGGTCTTATATGAATGACTTAGTATAGATTGAAATATAATTTTTGGATAATTTAGTTCACTTTTTGCACACACAACAAAAAATACCCTCAACAAAGTTGGTATCAGTCTTTTTTAAGATATCTACGTACCAAAGCGGATTTGAGTTATAAAATTAAAATATTTTCAAAACGGAAATTAAGAATTAGTTTGGGTATAAATTGTGTTTTATAATTAATAATGATTATAAAATTCAATTTGGCAATACAGTGAACTAATCCACGCATGGAATGACAATGAGACTTACAGAACAAAACAAGTTCAGAACGTTGTCTTATATTTTGCAGGAAAGGTTTTACGACTTGTTTGCAGAAAAATGTTAAGCTTAAATTAAACATCATTTTAGGTTAGTTGTAAAAGAAACACAGTAAGCCTGATACCGATAACAAATAGTCCTCTGAAAAAAATCAGAATTGACTTAAGAATTGAAAAATGAGCAAATTGATGTCTACGGTGCCTTACTCAATAAATTCTACAATCTACTTGTTGAAAAAAGAGTAAGAAATGTTAACTTTACGTACTAAAAATCAAAAACTTATAGATTTTTGGCGTAGCGCAATTGCTTTTCATGATAGCGAAAAAGAGTGTGTTAAGGCAATCTATATTCGCGTTGTACGGCTAAAAAACAAATACAGGGTGTCCCACGAGAACCGGACGAAAAGTAGGGGGCCCTTTCTCCTCACTGGTGCGGTCGAGCGAGGTGGGGATGGGCTCGTTTGAAACCTCAGGTAGTGCCGTTTAGTTACCACAATGGATCGTTGGGAAGCGGTTCATAGTGTCTTCGCACTGGAGGAATTTATTAAAAACAATGAATAGGTGGTGGCAGTGCAGCCGGCTTTCCGAATCAGATTCAACATTGGACGTCACAGTACTGTTCCTTCAAGAAACACAATTATGAGATGGGTAACTTCTTTTCGGAGTACGGACAGTGTAATGAAAAAGAAACCATCTGGCCCCGTACGGACAGCTGCAACTGAACAAAACGTTGACCGAGTGAGGGTAGCTGTTCTCCAGAGCCCTGGCCGTTCCGTGCGCAAGCGAGCTCAATCACTGCACATTTCATTCTCTTCAGTGAGTCGAATTATCAAGCATAATTAAAAGTTTCATGCGTACAAGTTGGCAATCGTTCAGAAGTTGCAACCTACTGATTACGCACAGCGTTCTTCATTCGCATTGGAGATGCTCTCGTTGTTTGAAGTGAATGACGATATGTTGCTGCTCATGAGCGATGAGGCGCACTTCCATCTCAATGGTTCTGTTAAACGACAGAACTGCCGCTATTATGCCCCTGAGAACCCTCAACGCCTCCATGAACGACCACTGCATAGCCCTAAAGTAACTGTGTGGTGTGCAATGTCAAGAAAATTTATCATCGGTCCCTATTTTTTGAAGAAGAAGGAAACACCGTCACCGTCAATTTTATCCGCTACATGGACATGATAAATAACTTTTTGAGACCTCAATTACGCAGAAGAAGACGAATTGTCAACCAAGCAGATGTTTGGTGTTAGCAAGATGGGGCCCCCCCTCACACTTCCAGACCCACAATCGCCCTCTTGCGCGAGATGTTCCCCAACCGCCTTGTGTCACGCTCTGGGGACGTGCCATGGCCCCCGAGGTCCCCTGACTTGACGACGTGACTTTTTCTTTTGGGGATACCTAAAATCACGCGTTTACGAGTCGAAACCCCCCACTTTGGAAGCGTTGAAGGAAGCAATAACGTCTGAAGTTGCGTCAACTGAACAAGACCTACTGGAGCGCGTCCATCGAAACTTCTTGGACCGACTTGTCACCTGTTACGAACAAGATGGGCACCATTTGTCCGACGTTATTTTTAAAACTTGAAATGGCATTTAATTCCCTACCTTCTGATATTAACTAAAAAAATTTAAAACTTGTAACTTTTGGAGTTACATTCATTTGTTTTTGATCCGGTTCCCGTGGGACACCCTGTATACATATGTATGTACTTCACAGTACGACCGAAGTTGGACTCAAGGGTAAATTGATGAGCATTTCTAGAAGTGCGAGTATTACAGTTGAACTGTTTAAGAGTAGAAATTCAAACTTATGCACTAGAGCATCGGCCGTTAAAACAACGGTAAAAAAGGCAGAGGCGAGAGACATTCGGACGATGTAAGAATGATGTAATTGACGTAATGATGTTACTGCCGCTAATTATTTTAATACTTCTTCGTTGAATGCTGTCCAGGAGTCTTAAGTAAGTTTTTTGGAACACTAGCCCAGAGATGAGACGTATATAGGTTTTGTAGATTGTAGCTAGATAATAAGGATAGATCGTCCCATAAACCTAAACATCTTGCTACATCGCGTATGTGATTTGCACAAGAAGATATCGCAAGTTGGATGTATCTCGCTTCAGCGTTACAAGACACCATAGAGTTTTCGAAGCCTTAAATTGCACTCGGTTTCTTATTTTCCATTGAACAATGCTGTGCCGGTCGGAATTTAATGCGTTAAGCATATTTTGACGTTGCAGTTCCATAAGAAGAAGGGTGTGAGTCTAACAACTAAAAGCTATAAAAAGCTAAGAGTACTATCGTCAGCAAAATTAAAAAAAAAAAAAAAAGAGTGTCGGAGACAAAACAGAGCCGGGCACACCAGCATTTATTTATTGGTTTTAGACTTGAATCCATCCAATACTACTTGTAGTTAGCGGGACGAAAGGTTATTTCTAATCCAACGAAGGGTGAAGGGAGGATTTATCCAAAAGAAAAAAAAAAAACGCATTTTTGATGATGCCAAGCCCTACCAAATGCTTTTCAAATATCAATCGCAATAATCTTAAAAAATAAAAATAAATTGGGTGGCGCAACAGTCCATTGAGAAATAGGGCCTAGTGACTTACAACTCTCAACCATTCCTGTTAGGGATGGAGGGGACCTACAGTTTTTAAGCCAAATCCGAACGGCTAATTTGAGAAAGCACTTTTCATGACAAGAGTTACTCTTGGAGGATTTGTCAATTCCTCGCAAGAGGCAGTACCCGTGAAAAAAGTTAGGTGGCACAGGCAGGGATTGAACCCAAGACCCCTTTGCATGACAGTCCAACGCACTAACCATCATGCCACTGCAACACAGACTTCCCATGCCACGCAATAATCTTACTTTCTCCAAAACTATGTAAGAATTTGTTCCACTGTTCTGTGAGATAAACCATAAAATCGCGAATAGAGCTATTGCTACGAAAGCCGTACTGTCGGCCATTAAGAAGCCTCCGATCTTCGAGATATTTCTTGAGCTGATAATTTATTCCTGAGACTACAACGATAATACACATTCTAAAATGTGGCTGCTTGAGCGGAGAGTATGAGACTCAGCCATCGATCTCAATAACTAAACATTTCACGCACTAGTATGAGAGGAATTCTGCTCAAAAGACATTGGATTATGCGCCTACCGGTTCCAATTGATTCAGCAATTAAAGGGCAGAACCATTCACTAAATTATTGCTTTGCAGTTGAGGCCTAAGATCACCTTGAATTGGACAACGGTTTGAAACTAAAAACGTCATGGAAAAATAGGAAACACCCTCATAAGTTTCAGACTTTAAATGCTCTTAGGAACCCGTGGTTTTTTTCCGTGGCAGTGACTGCGGGACATTCTGTATACGGCTTACTACTGCTCCATGTTGACTTGATAAGAATGACACTACTTATAGAAGATTTATAGCTATATTTCGAGGACAAGGCTCGAAAATCCAATTTGATTTGTTTTAACATAATTTAATAAGTAATTCAGGTGCAAAGCTTCGAAATATCGTCATTGGCGAAATAAAAACACACAAAATATGTAAAACTTCACACACAAATCCAATCAAATTACGGATCTCTGATGTTTATTTCATCGAATAACCATTTTCGAAGTATAAAACCAATATTCTCACATGAGAAGAAAATAAACGAATATATAATTTACGAAATGACTCAGATGGCCTTCAATGTTAGAATACCATAAGGCGATGTTGACAAGGACATTTCCATGGCCATCATCAAACCACCAGCACCAATCTTTGCCAAAAACTAAAAATCCAATTCATGAAAGTCGATGTCAAGGACCACAAATATATTGTACATCAGGAGATATTGGAATTACTATATATTCGTCCAACTCAATTAAGAAGAAGAAGAATGAAAACCTTCACCCTCAGCGTGAAACACCATTCTCTCACTTCCATCCTCCCATTTAGCCCCATTTATGTGTTGTAGGGAAAAATATTCCTCGGGCTCAAGGCTTGGGGGCAGCTTTAATAGGAGTATATAGTATACTTTTAAAGCAAACACGAATACGAATTAACTAAACTGAATCAGGTGCCTACGTAATGCGAAGTATTGGTTGTGAACAGGGAAGAAGGCAAAATGATTCATTCTTTCATAAAGAACTTGTGATTCAAAACTTACCAGTTGGGCAGTAGTTTTGTTAGTTTTATTTTTTTCTTAATAGCTTTTGCAACTTATTTTCGATGAAACCTTCTCTAGCAAAAGCGGAAACTCTTTTTTGGTAATATTTTTTCACATCACTTTCCAGAGAAAAACTTCACTGCAACACAGACTTCCGATATGTTTGATTTTTATTTTTGTTTTTCAATGCAAGTTATTTTGACTGATATTCAGAATTAGAAGAATTTACTGAATTTTCTTTTTACTTTTAGAAGATTTAGAAAATTATCCTCTTTAAAGAACGAACGAAAAAAAGCAGTGAACCCATTCGGCGGAAAAACAACTCCCGTGTGCACTGAGAAAGTTTATATTCCTTTCGGCAAAGGAAGAAAATAAAATTTTTCACTTTTGTTGCCGTGTTCGTCCTTTCTTTCTTTTCGTTACGTTTTCTTTTTGTTCATATTTATTTGACAGGTTGCCGTCTAGCAGTTTTCGTTCTGCTGTCAAAATGAATACTGGAAAATGTAACTGCGCATATTCTATGAGAGAGCGCATCAAACGTTCATATATAACTGTGATGGTACACTATTCGCTTTGTCGTGTTATAATATGTTAAGGGATCTTTGCAGAGGGAAAGTGAAATTCCATTAAAGGAAGAGGGCACATTTCTGTTCTGTTAAGGGTATGTTTCTGGGGTTATTTTTAGAGACTTTACTCATTTTTAATTTATTTTTGCTTTCTTTTTGTAAATGTGAATCGTTGCATGCGAAAAGCGAAATATACAACAAGAGAAGAGAGACCATGGAAAACAGTTTTTTTAAAAGAAAAGTCTGTAAAAAGAAAAATAATTGACAAGAATTTAATGTGGGAGCAAAGTAGCAGAATAGATGGTTTGTTTAGAGAGCTCTCCTAGTGCATATTCATAGGGATGGCGATGGTATTCGTATTTCTATAAAAAGCAGACATCATTTTATGGTTTACATTCATGGCAAATATGTACTATACTTTACCTACGTAACATGTACTTAGAAATGTGTTATGAAGTTTTTGTAATTGTAGTTCTTTTAGACACCATAATTGGTTTAGTTTAGAATATTTCCTACTACTTGGTTTTAAAACATCATGGAGGAAGTTGTGTACTTTAATTATGACTCAAGTGAAAAAGTAATGGATATGTCTATTTACTGAGAGAGATGGAAAATTTGTTCAAGATTTCCTTGAAATTCTTGTTTTGAAAATGTTTGTTAATGAAACAGTGAAGCTTGAAATTTTAATAAGAATTTGCGAGAACGAAATGAAGAACTATCAGTAGTGTAGAGAGTTGTAATGAGTTGAACTTTGAAGGGTTTGGAATGTTAGAAAAATAAGTTGATTGTTCTATCAGAGTTGATATCGTTACCAGTTTTACAAGTGCCAACTTCTGAATCGGACTCTTTTATCCGTGATTTGTTCATATTAATTAAAAACTTTTCCAAGCAGACTTTGAGATTTGAGTCATCCCTGATTTGCTTACGGATTATGGAGCTGAAAATGTTAAGAGTAGAGTTATTCCAATGTTAGTTTTTGTCTATTTAAAAATAGATTAAGCTACGTTATGAGATTATTTATGAGATTTTGAAATTTACTTTAATTTTTTCTTCAGTAGGTACATGAAGGTTGATGAACATATTTATTATCATAAGTGCGATGATAGTGTTTTTTAAGTATGTTTTTTTTTTTCAAATATATTTTTGAATTGAATTTATTAAATAAAAAATTATGACAAGCGCTCTGATTCCACTTATCATTAGTTGCAAACTAGACCAACCATATTTCACAATATCTGCTTAAAATTCTGACAATCTTTTCGAAAAATTCGGTTATACTGTAATTATCGATTGTCAGGAAGTTTATCTTCTGATCACGTATTATGTACATATATGTAGGTGATCAAGGCCGCAAATATGTTCAATGATGGGAATGAGGTAATTTTGCAGACATTTTTGAAGGGGTGAAGACTTATCATATTTTAGTGAAAAAGTGATATAGTAGCATTTGCTATCAGTCGAGAAAACATTGTCAACAAAAAACGTATCGTGATGAGTAAAGTATTTGGTGGAAATATTTTTGAAGGAATTTAAACGGTTGGCTTGGAAAAAGTAAATAGTTGGTAGAAGAGGACAGGACAAGGCAGATCAAACATTTTCCGAGAAAAAGAAGATTTCAAAAAAATTCTACATAATATGCAGAATTCTCTGCAGACTTTTAAGTTTTTTTTTATCGGACCGATTCGAATCAACAATTTTGAAATTTTTCAAGACAAAGTTTAGATCTTGACTTTAAATACATGTTTGTTTTCGTAAAAATATCTCTCGGTTTTTGATTTGGCATTTTAAGAAATGTTTCATTCTACACAATTCAACGTTATATTAAAAACCAATTCACAGTTCTTTCATAAATCAGAAAACCTGTAACAAAATAAATCTAGACTAATTTGATACTTAGAAGAAGGACAATTTTAACATCTGGAATTTTTAAGAAAAGAATAGTTTACAAACCAACAAAACTCTTACGAAAATACTGCAGAACATTGGTAAAAACGATTCATCGGTGGAATTTTTTTTAATAACTAGCAGCCCGTCCCGGCTTCGCACGGGTAGACATAAATAGGTACAGATAATATAGCTTTCTAATGAAAAAAGAATTATTAAAATCGGTCTAGTACTTTTTGAGTTTATTCGTTACATACAAAAATACAAATCTTTCCTCTTTATAATATTAGTATAGATAAATTCTCTGTAGTACCCGTAGCGTGATGGTTAGTGCGTTGGACTGTCATGCAAGGGGTCTTGGGTTCAATCCCTGCCTGTGCCACCTAACTTTTTTCACGGGTACTACCTCTTGCGAGGAATTGACAAATCCTCCAAGAGTAATTCTTGTCATGAAAAGTGCTTTCTCAAATTAGCCGTTCGGATTCGGCATATAAACTGTAGGTCCCCTCCATCTCTGACAACATTACTCGCAAACAGAAATGGTTGAGAGTTGTAAGTCACTAGGCCCTGGTTCTTCATGGACTGTTGCGCCACCTAATTTATTTATTTTATTTATTGATAAATTCTATTAAGTACAGGGTCGGTCATCTCGAGTTTATTTTGACGCTGACAGCTGTTACCCGCTCGAAATAAATACCAGATTTATACCTGAGTGAAAGAAAATAATTCGCTTCACGCTTTAATATCGTTGAAAATATTGAAAACTTGGTTAAAAGCCAAGTGCTGAAGTTCTAGCCAAAATGAAGCGCCCATCGCACTTCATCTGCTGTATACCAGTTTTTGCAAAAAAAATCCTGACAATGGTAAGCTAGTGGTATTGGGAGACTTAATTCACGAACATAAACACACTATTGATCTCAACAGCTCTAGCCTGAGAATTATTCGCTGGTCCAATTGATAACTGAAGGTGCACGACCATTAACTTTGTTATCGTTTAGCAGTTTGAGCCTAAGAGCAACTTCTATTGGTGAAAATTGTATTTTTTTAGAAGAGGCGCATTTTCATCTCGGAGGCAGACGTTAACAAACAAAATGTTTCTATCTTGAGATAAGAAAACCCGCTCAACCTATGTTATATTCTATAATTAATGGGAATGGTTGTTCTTACTAATTAATACAGCCAATTAAAATTTAGATTCATACAACCTAACTTATGAAGCCTTCAGTCTCAGCTTTTTCAAATGATTTAATTTTTGATAATAAAATCCTGAAGTTAAGCTTGCGAGCTTAAAACAGCAATTAATTTTATCATTTAGTGTTTTATAATTCACGGCAATATGTTTCCTTTTTTTAAGTTCAACAACAATAAATCCTTATTTTCTTTACAAAATTGTGTGTAAATTTTTTGTATGTCTCAAAAAGCAATACAAAATAATAGTGTAATTGGGCGTATACGTTCTATTTCGCAATTTTAAGTTGAACACTTCTTAAATACATTAACTAAAATACAATTTAAGCTATAAAATTACATTGTCGACATACTGGTGTCCTGTATTTATTACGGTAATATAATAACTTAATTAAAATGTTTACATTTTTGTTAATCATAGTATTGCAAATCAACTGGTTGATATTCTCAGAAGAGTGTACCACACTTGTGGCAATTTTTTCCCTTTTGAAGAGAATTTTTATAAGATTGTCCTATACTGCTGTGAAAAACTTGGACGTTAACCCTAAAAAAAGGATTAGGTTGTTTTTTATTTATTTATTTAAAAAAAAAAAACTATCTTCCTACACAATTTGGTTTTATGACGTGATAGGAAATAAAGATTAATATTATAATAATTTTTATTCATATCTATTTTGGATCGGATATGTTAATTAATTTTAATGGTGCCGAAAAAGAAAATTTTATTGAGAGCTTTATTGTTTATTCTTTAAGGAGGCATATTTAATGGTTTTTAAAAATATGTTAAAAATATTTTCAAGAATAAATTAAATTTAAGATTCGAAATTCCTTTTCAAATCTAAATATTTACATTATCGATGAATGTTTTTAAATAGTGGAATGCCAAGACCTATAAGCTTACTGTACGAGGTAAGTATACCTTGAACGATACAATATGAGAGGTGACAAAAATTAAGGTCGAAAAACAAAAGATTTTCAAATAGGACTAAAGCAACAATTTAAAAAACAGATTGATTTTTCAGATTTTAAAATGATATTGTACATAAATAAAAGTATAATAGACTTTTAACCAAGACTGGACAAACCAAAATCTTTGGAAAAAGTCAAAGAGAACGAATGGACAAAACGTTTGCAACCACCCTTATGTTGGAAGTTGATTTTTGGGGATGTGTAAAAATTTTATTTTTGCTAAAGTTGCTATAAAAAATTTATTTTTGCAAAAGTTGCTATAAAAAACGAAGTTTGAATGAGAAAATCGATTTAGGAACGATTGTACAAGGTTCCACTTGTGAATGAAAAATTGTATGTTTTTCAGATTTGATGAAAATGAAAAGTTAAATAATTATAATAATTTAACGAAGGATGGACAAACCAACATTTTGAATGGACAATCATAAGAATCCGTTTGACAAACCAAAAAAAAAAAAACAAACTTGGTCCATTCATCTTGTGTCATGAACTGTAGAGAGTTGGCGACTCGATTAAGTTTTTTCTTAGGGGTGGACAAATGATTTGTTTGGTTGAACAAACGTCAACGTCAGTTCACAAATTTTGAGGTTGGGGTTCTTATACAGTACGTTCTCGATTATAGCAACTAATTAAAACAAGGGTGGTTGCAATGACCGAAGTTGTTGCAATAACCGAGTAAATATTTTTTTAGTCTCAATTCCAGATGCAAAGTGAAAATCAGAAAACCAACACCTCTTTAATGCAACATGAATAAAAAGAAATAAAACTAAAATAAGTTAATTCATTATAAGATATAAAAGTAGATACATAAGTACATAAATATGATTACATAATCATTATTTTTGGAAAAATTGGACTTTTTGGAAATTTAGATTTTTTAAAATCGCCATTTCTCGAAGTTTTGGAAGACTCAAACTTTTTTCATTAGGGGGGGAATTCTGTCCTGTGGCCGGTTAAATTTTATTACCTCAGGCACAAATGTCGAATGGAACCATTTTTAAAAGAATGCTAATGTCATCGAAGCATTTTTATTTGCCTTGTATACAACGGGCATGTGGTCAACATTTTTAAATGATCTTGGGTTTACAGATTTACCTTAACTTTTTGTAAACCGGATGCGTTGGTGCAGGCGAGAAACGTGATTCTCTCTTTGCTTGTTTTTCGGCCAGGAGCAGTCGATTCCTTAAAATCTACAAGGGTTTTGTTGGACATACATATGTAAGTCGGTAGAATAACCCATACTCATCGGCGTTATAAATTTGATTGGGAGTCAAATCCAACTCTCTGACTTTTCCTTAAATTTATTCAAGAATGGATCTACAAGCTGCGGTTTGTTTGATAGTTTTTCTCTAAAAATTTTTAACAGGCGAATTCCGTGTCTTTTCTTAAAATTTGTCATCCAACCATTGCTGGCATTAAACGATCCTGGCCTCTCTTTAATTTGTTCATGCAATGAGCTGAGCACGCCTTTGTTTTTAGGACCTCGCTGGAAATTGGCGGATTTTGTTTTCTTTGATTTAGCTTGTTTTTTTTTGAAACACAAGCGACTCACTGAACAAAATTCATTTAAACTAATAAGAACATTTTGCATTGTATAGATACATAAATGTACATTCATACAACTTCATCGTACCCATTACTCAAAAGTAGCGATAAAATAACTGCCGACACAAAGTGTAACCCAACAGACAAAAACAAAAATAGCAAAGAACCTGTGTAAATAAGGATATGCATATTATAAAAACAAAAGTTGCACTTAGCGAGTCAATTGTTTTTGAAAAGTTGCGATTATCGCGTCAATAATGATAAAAATTCAGCTGTTGCTAAAATCGAGGAGTTGCTTGAATCGAGAGTTGCGTTAATCGAGAACGTACTGTATTAAAAAAAAATAACTACACTGGTCAACAAGGTAATGTAGGTGGCAGTCAAACTATTCAACTTCGTATTCAAGATCAACCTTTTTGAGATACAACCTTTCTATAATCTGAGAAAAAACCCTTATATTGGGCTTTTTGATGCTATGTCTAAATTAATCAAGTTATTATTTTTTCAATAATATTCGTGATGATAATATTCCGTTTAGAAATGTTCAGTATCTTACTTATTTTCCAAAAAGTCTTCACCTAAACTATATTAGCCCTAAAAGAACGCTGAAGCATTTATGCCAAAACGGTTCTTAGCCGAAAAAAGGTCTAAAAGTCATTTCAAACATAAATACTATAAGAATTCGTAGTCTTAAGGTTATAACGTTTAGTTCTTGGAATATATTGAAAAAAAAAATATAAAAATAATGTTGGAAATGGGTATTTCTGAGTTTTAAGCAAACATGGCTAAAATAGGAGTTTGGATTCGGAATCGCACATTAAAATTTAACTGTACGAATTATTCATAAACATAAAGAAATTACATTCAAGGTTTTGTCGAAACTACAGATAGAGTCAAATGAAGACCCATAAGTCATCTCATAATCAATGAGAAATTACGAAAACTAAGTGAGATACTAAAAGGATTTAAGCTGTATCTAGAAGATGAAGATTTAGACTTTGCAAGATCATCACACAATTTATTGTTAAGGGATAAGTATTTTAACTCCGCCGTTTTTTGTTGTCTTTAGCATTTTTTAAATATCATATTTTACAAAAACCTGATTTAATACACAAATTTAAAGTCGGGATTTTAGTTCAGCACATCACAATCCTTTAAAAAAGTATTATTTTGTTTATGCAGCACAAGAAATACGTAATTTTGCCATACAGTGATATTGATAAGTTAACGAATATGGCTAAAAAAATACAAAGTTATACTTCATAGAAAAATCATAAATTAGGTTATCTTCTCAATGAATGAAACAGTGAAACATTAAGCAAACAAGATTAAATAACGCGATTCAATCAAAGTTCAAGTTTTCTATACGAGTTACATCAAAAAATATATTTTAAAAGTAGATACATATTAAATTTCAAGCTAAATTTAACATTCTTTGTTTACTATTTTCTCTTCCTCACCTCTTTTAGTTTTGATAAAAGATATTAGGGGAACTTATTTCCTTATATTTGAGAACAAAACAAAATATTTAAGAGGCCAATTATAGCTATCATTGATGTTCATCATTGAAACCAATCATTGAAATTTTGTTGACAGGTCGTTTAAAGCGATCATCAACAATTTCTGTCAAATTTCGTAATTGAAAAAAATTTAAAACTTTGTACTGACACAAGTCTGTCATTCCGTGATATAACATACTCAAATATCCATTCAAAAAATGTTCCGGCTTGATTTCAATGATAGCTATTGTTGGACCCTAAGGCCCCTTTCACACCAAACGAATCCGAATCCGAATCGCACTTGATTCAACCTGTCGGATTCCTTGATTCTTGGTTCTTGAATCAACAACCATACGAGATGGACGTAGAGTTATTAATTTTAAAAGTTAAAGAAAATAGTGCGATTTATGATTCAGGTTGATTCAGCTACTGGGAAAGAGTGGAGATGACGAATCAGATTCAACTTGATTCAGAGTGATTCTGATTGATTCGGATTCGTTTGGTGTGAAAGGGCCCTAAGTCTCTTGTTTATAAAAATTCAGCACAGCGCAACAATTCAAAAATGGCTATGACCCTTTAAACAATTTGAGGAATCAAAATAAAATTTATAATCGATTAAGTCTTACGTTATTTAATTAGATAGACAACAACCGACAACTAATACAAATAATTATTAATACAAGAAACTAAGCTCATTAATTTCAACACGTTTAAGTTGATTAATTCAGTGGGAATTGTAAAAGATAATTTTGTAAATAATCAACAAAGGAAAAGCAACATTCATTTAATGTACACACACGCTCTTAAAACGTACAAGTTAATGCATAATTGTAAATATTTTAAATAATTAAAAGAATTAATTTGCTTAGGCACATAATGTATAAAGGCTTCACGAAGCATCTTAAATAACAAATAAAAAAATATAATACTACCAACCTTAAAAGCTGTGTCGATCTTGATCCAATCTTAATCCAATATGATAGATTTTTGTTTTTTTAATCAAATTTCCAGAAGCTGATGCGTGTTAATAAAGTTTTTCATTCACAAAATTTTACGAAAACCACGCACAAAACGAAACAACACACAAAACATGCCCACAGTTTTGAATTAGTTTTAAACTAAAATTGTGGCACTCTTATTTTATTTTTCTTCTTTCAGAGAGTGAAAATTACATTTACGGTACTTTGTTTACTCGATAAATAATGAGCTATGATAATAAACGATTGATTGATTTAAAACTGATAGCAAGTATAATTGATTTATATTGAAAAACTATAACTGATAGTGGGTAGGTAGGTTATATGGAGAGACGACTATCAGTCAAATGAAAATTAAGAAAAATTAAACTTTCGTAGATAACAACACATTTAATAATGACACAATCTTTGATAAACCGTTGTTTGCTTTTATTTTGTTAGACAAAATTTATATATTTTTTGGAATATATTTAACAACAAAATTAATAATAATTAAAACGCACAGAAAACCTCGCACGCGTTTGAATTGAAAGAAAACTCACAAAATACTGATTCGCTCTCCAGTTGGTCGCTGGTATTATAGACAGAGTAGAGCGGAATTGACTTTGACGTTGCTTGTTGTTGTTGCACTGCTGTTGAGTTTCGTTGGGTGCAAGTTGTGGAACAAGTTTGATTGAAAAGGGAAATTACTGTTTTGTTCGAATAAAACAAAATTTGTGTTGGGTTGATTTTGATGTTGTTGTTGTTGGTAAATTGATGTTTTTATTTAAGATTTAATTTTAACACCCGAGGGTGCATTATTTTTGCCGGATGCTGTTATGTACGGTGGGCATGGGCATTGTGGCTGTGGCGGTGTAGCTGATAATTCTAGTGGTAAAAACATAATGTAAAGTGGGGTAGATGGGTAACCATTCATCTCTCATTTTAAGAAAATAAAATTTTAAAAAATTTAAGAATTTAAAAATTAATATAATTGGTTTATATATTAGGTCCGTTCGCGTACCCTCCTAAAACAGTCCAATTTTACGAAAAAATACGAAATTTAACCAAATCCTGTTCGCGTACTCAAAAATTTCGTAGTTTTTCGTAAAAGAGAGCGCTCACGAGAGAGTCAAATATTTCCCCAACCTACGAATTTTAGCCCAAGAAATTTCTTTGGGCTGATTTGTGAAAATTGTCAAATTTGATAAAAATTCAGGGAGAGTACGATAACTTTGGCGACAAAGTTTAATGACGGATTTGTATAGAACAGTTAAAAACAAGCATTTTTTACAATGGGAGGGCCAGGGGGGGTCTATCTCCCCCCTTTTAGGCGGTAGGGGCAATTTAAAAAAATATGTACATTAAATGGAAAAAAATAATTAAAAAATAACGGTAATACTTACAATTAAGTATTATACCTTTTTTTAAAGCCAACATTTTTGTCTATTTTCTTGTTTTTAAATCAAGTCAAAACTATGCATAGTTTTTGAAAAAAATTGTTTTAAACTAAAAATGTATGCAAAAATAATTAAAAAAAGGTTTAAAGTGTAGTTTTTCAAAACTTTCAAATTATCTACTGTTTTTTTTTTAGAATTCATTGCTCTTATTTGTTTTTGATCAAAAGCTGAAAACTAGACTTTATGTCTTTTAGTTCTTAAGAAAATTGAAAATTACCAAAACAAAATATTTTAATTAAATTACTTTTTCCTTGCTTAAGTATTAACGTAGTCTTATTTTGATAGTAATAATCGATAAGATATACCTAGGTTAAATTAATTTTTCTTAAATCCAGCTTATTTAAATGCAAAAGAAACTTTGCATGCACCCCATCTTGCACCCACCGAACCTTGCCCCCTCCCCACCTTACACGCACTCCAACTTGCACCCACCCCAAATCCTATAGTGTTCCCCAACTAAAAGACATAAAATCATCTAGTTTTCAGTTTTTGATCAAAAACAAATAAGAGCAATAAATTCTGAAATAAAAACAATGGTAGATAGTCTTGAAGTATTGAAAACTTTAAACCTTTTTTTAACTTTTTTTACTCAAATTTTGAGTTTAAAATTAAATTGTTCAAAAACTACGCATAGTTTTGACTTGATTTAAAAACTGGATAATAGAACAGAATGTTGGCTTTAAAAAAATGTATACAACTTAATTGTAAGTATCACCGTTATTTTTTAATTATTTTTTCCCATTTTAAATAATAACTTTTTTAAATTGCCCCTCCCGCCTAAACGGGGGGAGATAGACCCCCCTCCCATAGTAAAAAATGCTTGTATTAGACCCTCTACCAAAAACCATTATTATATCTTGGCGCCAAAGTTGTCGTACTCGTGTCATTTTAACTGTACAACTAGTCTAAATTGACATAAGATTGTCAAAACTATCGGGTGATTTTTTTGAGGTTAAGATTTTCATGCATTAGTATTTGACAGATCACGCGGGATTTCAGACATGGTGTCAAAGAGAAAGATGCTCAGTATGCTTTGACATTTCATCATGAATAGACTTACTAACGAGCAACGCTTGCAAATCATTGAATTTTATTACCAAAATCAGTGTTCGGTTCGAAATGTGTTTCGCGCTTTACGCAAATTTTATGCGTTTTTTTTTTTTAAAAAGTTCTCAAGCTCTTAAAAAATCACCCATTATATTAAACAATGTCCTCTTTTCAATGGAGGACAATAAATACATAATGGGTGATTTTTTAAGAGCTTGAGAACTTTTTAAAAAAAAAAAAACGCATAAAATTTGCGTAAAGCGCGAAACACATTTCGAACCGAACACTGATTTTGGTAATAAAATTCAATGATTTGCAAGCGTTGCTCGTTAGTAAGTCTATTCATGATGAAATGTCAAAGCATACTGAGCATCTTTCTCTTTGACACCATGTCTGAAATCCCGCGTGATCTGTCAAATACTAATGCATGAAAATCCTAACCTCAAAAAAATCACCCGATACAAATGATTTCCATATCATTGAATAACGGGATACATGACGAAAAGTCCCAAAAAGTGAACAAAAAATGGCAATTCAAGGACTTATAGTAAAAATTCCCGTTAATAGCGTATAACTTTTGATATATCTTCTAGAACTGTCATGTTATATGTATGTAGGTCTGTTTGTCTGTTTTTTTCCAGTAAGTAATTGCTAAAATCCTCCAAGAGTTATAAACTTATTAGTTCAAATTCGGCCTAGAAACACTCACTAAGACCTTAGCCTGTACGAGCAATACGTTTTAACATTATGAAGAGGCAGAACTGTTTTGAAAGAATCCTGCTCAAGAGCCGTGCACAATTTTTTCGAGTGTACAATCAAGTTCTTTGAAACAATCAAATAGAACAATTTCCAATTTAAACAGATTCACTGGTTTTACGATTAATTAATAACATTGCCATATTTATTCATTTGTGACTTTTTCCGTCATTACAATTCAAAAACTCAACAAAAAATTAAACGCTTTCTTAATCACCAATTGAAATATTTTCCCATCATCCACTTTATATCAAACAAAATATCCCATAACACAACAAAAATGTTGTCAATGAACACCAACATGTTTGATGTATTTTTCATGCAACATCAAACACGTTATGTTTATGTTTATAAAAGTTAAAAATAAATAACTCACGTTAAGCCTAAAACAGCTGATCTAAGTCTCTCGAAAGATTTCCAATTTCACTTTACCATACCCGATAGCCGATCCTATACCCACCACCTACCATATAAAAACAACAACAACAATAACAACAACAAAAACTACAATTTTTATAAAAGTCTTTAAAACAAAAAGCGAAACGTAGAAATTCCCAACAAGGACACCAACGAACGCAACAACTTTAGCTAAGCTATTATTAGATTACCATTTTTGGAGCAAAAACATTTGCCCTGACATTACCGACACTTGATTTCTCATTTCCCCATAATTGTCATCAAGGCGCCTTAGATCTTAGGCCGCTGAGCTCACGATTATTAACCGATCGATTGAATGACGACGACGACGACGACGACGACAGTTCCTACAATCCAATACAATCTGTTTCGATTAGATCCGATATTCGATCGATTCAATCCAAGTGCACAATTAAATGCTCATAAGTCATAATTATGGTGTTTGGAATTATTACTCACGCTGCTGCTGCTGTGCTGATGTCGAGATTTGTGTTAATTAGTCAGCCTCAGTCGAAGCCGCAGCGGAGAAGCTTAAGCCAGCTAGCTTAAGCTTCGAGAGCTCTATGATCTCAAGTTCAGAAAAATGTTTCGTACAAAAATGTTTGCCATGAAATTGCGATAGAGTGAAAAACATGAGTAACCGTCAATATAGCAACATCATCGACGAACGACGACGGCGGCGCTGTGCCTTAGCGTTAACCTGCCACACGCAGCTCCGAAGGTGAAACCAGTTTTGTACCACTTTTTTCGGGTTAAGTTGATGATGATGGTTGGTTTAGTCGTTTTCATTTAGCTGTTTACTCGCTGGCCAAATGTGGCATTTGATTGCAATTATTAGTTTATGAGGTGCCTGGTATATCACCTCTTCGTCTTCGGAGATCGCAGATGATTAAGTTGAGTCGAGTGTCCAGTTTTTTGTCCATAGAAGGAAGTTAGGGCGAAAGCCTGCGACTTTAGAAAAAGCAATACATAGCAAAAACAGAATTGTGTGGGAAACTATTTCTTTACGTTGCGAGAATGAAAGGAAAAGTAAGACATCAATGTTTTGATATAATTAATGGTAAATAAATTTCTAGAAAAAGTTAAATACAGAAAATTGAACGAAAGAAATGGCAACCATGAGAACTTAAACTTTACTATAAAAGTAAGTGATTTATTGCTGAAGGTGAAACAATAATGGCTGAAACATAAACACGCTTCAACTTCGGCTTCGCCTGACGTTTATGGCTGAATCACAAATACGCTTCAGCTTCGGCTTCGCCTGACGTTTACGAGTTCATCCATAGGAATTTAATGCATGCTATCACAATGGAGCTTCGACCTCACGTTTCGTTTGACAATCGTAAGGAAAAGATCGTAATGTAACGTTATGTGACTCCAAACGGAAGCTCTAGTTCAATCATCTGAACATTTGCTTTGTCTGACAGCTCAACAGCTGTAAAAAAAAAATGTCAACAAACAAAATATTTGCTCTTTGGAGGGATGAAATAATAGAAATGTCATTCAAAGCAACCTCGAAGCAGGCCCACCGTAACGCAGACGAAGCTGAAGCGTGTTTGTGATTCAGACATTACGAGTTCAGCCATAGGAATTAAATGCATGCTATCACAATGAAGCTTTGACCTTACGTTTCGTTTGACAATCTTAAGGAAAATAACGTAATGTGATTCCAAACGGAAGCTCTAATTCAAATTTGCTGAACATTTGCTTTGTCTGACAGCTCAACAGCTGTAAAAAAGTCAACAAACAAAATACATTTGCTTTATGAGGGATTCCCAATGGTTACTATAGGCTGTGTAAGCTACTTCCGACGATAAATTAAATTTTTTCGATTTCAAAATTCATATTTTTTACTGCACGTAAAATAAAAAAAGTGCCATTTTAGAAATGTCATTCAAAGCAACATCGAAGCAGGCCCATCGTAACGCAGACGAAGCCGAAGCTGAAGCGTGTTTGTGTATTCTCTTCATATTTTGTATAGCCTTGCAATTGGTTTCTTTGGAATCTAAAAATGGGAACATACAAAGAAATTTCTTAGAATTGTGTTAGTTGCTTACTGCTAAGCCAGGAAGCAATTCGCTAACGTAAGGGTTTTCTAATAAGAGGTTTCATTTTGAAAAGCCCCCAAATGTCACTTTTTAAGTTGTCATCTTTTTGACATAGAAGTTGTCATTTTTTTGACATTTGAGAAGTAAAAAATACGCCATTACTAAAACTGGAAAGATCCAAGCTTCAACAACACATTGAAATGGTAAAGATTCACTATAAAAATGGGGAGCATCTTGCAGTCACAGTTCGCAAATCTGAAGTGATCGTAAAGCAACTTCTCGGCCAGCAATAGTGAAACTGGTAGAAAAATTGTAATTTTTGGAACAAGTTAATGACGTGAAGATTCGAAATCATACACGAAAAACTACCACCTTAAGCAACTTAGTGTGGTCTTTAACTGTAATACACACTTAGCACGAAAACTAGGATCAAATAGTTCTGTAATCCAAAATTGTATGAGATTTTCCGCTACAATAGTCTTTTTTCTGGGATTCGTAAAATTTTCCCATTACTATGAATTCGTGTTGGGGCTGACTATTTGTGTATAATAAGCGCACACTCAAGGGAATTTATGTTACCCTTACTATGCCAAGACACACTGTGAGCATTAGGAAATGGAGAGAAGCTTTGAAAGGAGGTTAACTATGACTAGTTGCTATGACTGGGAAAGACAGAGTGTGGTCAAGTATCCCGCATTCACGAAGTACGGCTTAAGAACGAATCTCTGTACTTGAAAATTAACTTGGGCTCAAAGGTGTACTTATGAGTATTCCTCGAGTAATACGATTGAATTGCTTGGGGGGAGGAATGTAACTGGATATTTTCCTAAAGCGTAATCCGTTGAAATAACTGACGTATATGAGTCTCATAGATAACACCTCGATCAGAGGGAGAGAAAAACTTCGTGCATCACCCTAGGAAACCGATGATGTGGGTGGAGATATACATACCGAGAATTTAGGGGTTTCCAGTCTCCTTGATGCAGGTGCCACTCATGGATAGTGACAAAGGTGGTAAATTATGTTTTAACGACAGTAGGCAGCATTGTATTTTCGACGCATTAAATTCACCTTGATTTTTGATTTCCCATTCAACAATGCTGTCAAGGACAGAATTTAAATAGCTCATCTACATTGACGTTGAAGATCCACAAGGGTTGTGAAATACAAAACGAAAAGCTTAGAGTTTTGTAATCAGCTATAAGCAGGTAAGTGGATTAAAAGTTTCAGATTCAGGCGCGAGATAATTAATACATATGAAAAAGGGTATCGGGGCCAGAACGGAGCCCTGTGGCATACCAGCATGTATTTTGTGTTCCTCAGACAATCATCCAATACTATTTTTATTGAACAGTCCGAAAGGTAATTTCGATTCCAGTGAAGGAGGGATTGCTCAAAATCGAAGGCTTGAATTTTGAGCTTGATTGCCTGATGCAAAACCCAATCAAATGCTTTTGAAATATCATGAGCAATAATCTTACTTTCTCCAAAACGATTGTCCTACTTTTCGGTGAGATAAACCATCAAGTCATCAGTGGACCCACGATGCTACGATAGCTGTTTATAAGTCGGTCATTAAAACCTTCGATCTTCGAAATATTTTTTGAACTGATAGTTAATCAGCGTTTCCAAAACCTTAAAAAGAAGAATCGGTCGATAAGGGAAAAGGTGAGGAGAATTCCCTTTTTTGGTATCGGTTGGACAAATGCAGTTTTTCATCTACGCGGAACGAGACCTGAAGAGTAGAATATTCAATATCGCCAGACTAAAGGATCCCACGACCCGTCAACAATTCAGGGTCCACCTGTATCACGAAATGAAAACAATCAGCAGCACAGTACACGACGACATCGAACACCATTGGAATGTTGTGAAAAATTTTGTCATTTCAGGTGCTGACAGAATAGTCAGTCGGAAAGAAGGAAGCAACAACACCTGGCTTTCAGAAGAATCTTGGGCAAGGATCAACAAACGCAAACAGTTAAGGGCTCAAATAACTGCTGCACAAGGGGAAGAAAGAAACGAGCTGGACTCCTCGTACTACATGAAAAAGAGAGAGGTTCACCGCAGTGTGCGCCGCGCCGTGACAAGCGTAACTACATCAACGCATTGGCAAAAGATGCTGCAAACACGTGCGACAGCAGGACCTGCAAGATGGTAGGTTGTCAGATGATTTTTAATCCGAAGCGGAGTCAGACAGGGCTGTATTCTGTCCCCAATATTGTTTTTGTTGGTGATAAGCAATGTACTGCCCGCAGCTTTGTCAGGTAGCGGAGGGATCCAATGGAATTTGACATCCTATTTAAAGCACTTGGATTACGCGGACGATGTTTGCTTACTCTCTCATAGGATCATGGATCTCCATCAAATTACAACAAGTGTGGAGAGAGAAGCAAAAGTTGTGGGGCTGAAAATTGATTCCAACAAAACAAAAATGATCAGCCTCGGAACCCGACCATCCTTTCAAATTAATATTTCCTCGCAACCGGTGGAAAATGTGGAGAGCTTTCAATACCTTGGAAGTATCGTCTCCATCGAAGGCGGAACTGAACAAGACGTCATCTGTCGCATCGGCAAAGCAAAAATGGCGTTCGGCATGCTGTCGAAAATTTGGAGGAATAACTCATCAGCTTAAGAACAAAGCTAAGACTGTTTCGCACAAATGTCGAATCTGTGCTTCTTTATGGGTGCAGCACTTGGGAGATTACTTTAGCCATAACAAGAAAGCTGCAAACCTTGGAAGGTTACTTTAGCCATAACAAGAAAGCTGCAAGCCTTCGAGAATAGATGTCTCCGTAACATCCTAAGGATTTTCTGGCCAAACCGTATATCAAATCAGGTCCTTCATAGAAGGACAGGTCAGGAACCTATAGACTCTATAATACGAAGGCGTAAGTGGCAATGGATTGGACATACGCTTCGAAAAGGTAACGACTTCATTGCAGGCCAAGCAATGCAGTGGAATCCGCTCACACAAGAAGGAAGAAGAGCTGGGCGACCGAGAAGCACATGGCGCAGGACAGTCGAGGCGGAATCAGCGTCACTAGGCAAGAGTTGAAGGGAGCTGGAACACATCTCCGGAAACCGTACACGATGGCGCGTAGGCGTAGTAGAGGCCGTATGCCTTTAAGGGGTTCCCAACGGACTTAACAGGTCTGAGGACCTAAGTATGTAAGTAAGTAAGACAGTTGGCTTGGCTTTATAACAGCGGAAGCTTACCTCTTTAACCTTTTTGTAAATCAAAGCAAACCATGTGTTTTTTTTGGTGCTGATGCTTTTAACCATATTTGTTATGAAAGTTCTCATTCCCAAAAGAAGCAAACTTGTGATCATGCGTCTGCACTGAAGTCTACGTCACCTTCAAAGTAATCGGTTCTCTTAGAAGCTCTTTCTCTAACTGGAAGGTTTTTTCACGGAAAATTAGCAGACTTTTAATTTATTCAAAGATCGAGAGCTAGAATTGTTTGGGATGAAGCCTTAATCGAAATGTGAGCTTTTATAACGATTATAATGTCATCTCTTCTGCCTACCTTCTTCATTACTTCGTACACCAAAAACTGGCTCAACTTTCCATTACCGCAGCACGAATTTCAACACGCGTTTTTTTTTTATTTGATAGATATGTATGTGCAAATAAATAATAATTATATTTTAGAGCGAGGAAATATTTAATTCTATTTTAAATTAATTTTCAAAGTTTACAAAGTTTCACATACAAAACACGCAAAATGGTTGATTTTGAAATGTTTGCCCTGTTTCTTGGTCAGTGTTGCCATACTTGATTTTTTTGTTGGGGATCTCTTTGATTTTAGTGCTCAAATGCAAAAAGTACTTTGCATATGAGTATGTTAGAATGCCGTTCTATCAATTCAAAAAACTTGTATTAGGCTCGAAAAACGAAATACAAACAAAGTAGGGTTAAGTCCAAAAAAGAAAATATATTTTTTTTTATGACTTAAAGGTGTTTTCTCGCCTTAAATTTTAAAACATGTTCTATTGAGACCCCTACCTAACTGTAAAAAAAAAATCAGAAGGATATTCGTGCTGCGGTAATGGAAAGATACCCCTAAAAAATTTCCATAGTTAGTGCCGTGGCTCAGATACAAAAAACGGAACGGACTACGACTACGGAATAGACTACGACAATGTACAAAAATCCTTAGAATCTGTCAAGGATATGTACAATATCAACACAAAGAGAGTTCATCACCTGTGATGACTATTAAAAATTTCATTGCTCTTGCATTTTTGTTGTATTCAGAATTCAGACAGTCTCAAGTCGTTTTCATGCGATCACGTCCACATCACACGTTTGCACGCAATCATCCCCAGCAAAAACACAAACGCTTACAGTCTTACACCATTTAATAGACAATTTGTTCATTTGGCATTTTCGCACGACTCAGAAGTCTACATTTTTGTATATTATACTTTCCTACTTATAATTTATATATGTACACGGACACGGCCCCATCGGAGAGACAATAAACCTTACCTTGTGAGGTGACTAGACTTATTGCAAAAAGGAGGAGGTGTCCTGTCCATCGCCTTCGTCGCCGTCTATCTATATGTCACGCCATTCATCCAACTTGACACATCCGACAAGCTTAGTGTGCGCGCATGCGCGACTATGAACTCCAATCGTGTTGACGGTTTTGTCTATTTTTATTTTTGCATACAATTACCTACTGGCCATCATCACATTTACGAGTAAAACGCGCAACAAATAACCAACTGAGGCCCAATATATCACGAACAAGGTAACTCCATATACGACCGACAACCACAATGCTCAACTGAACGCAAACGCAACGGAAGGAAGATCTATAGAGATATGGAATGGAGTGCATCATCATCGGTGTCCAGGCCAGTCGTGCTCGTGCGTCGTAGTGGCGTTAACTAGGATTTAATTGTATATAGTTTATTTTCAAAGCAATCTTCGTTGATTTATGTGTTCACACCCATGGACGGCACGGCTGTGGCTGTGACGCGCTGCCGCTCGACTTCAAAGGGACCACGCACTTGCCAGACATCCACCAAAACCACACCGATTAGAATGCAAGAAGAGCGAAGACAAGCGATGATAAGATGGTCAAGAAGAAATAAAAATGCATGTCATTTGGGCTCTTTTGAGTTAGGTGCATCTCCATCTTCATCTCCAAGCTAAGTGGCCCTAAAAGTCTTAAAACTTACACACTATATACACGACCCGACCAGCCTAGTGACCACCTTCCGCATGATCATCTCATCTTCACTCGGTCGTAAAGCAGAAAGCGAAAGTGCAGATGTGCATCATGTGGCGAGAGATAAAGGCTCCCCGCTGCTGGATGGTATCAGATACTATGACAGGCAATTAAGCGACTGAGTTGTTGCCACTCGTAGTTTTGGTCCATGGCGCAGCGTCGTCGATCGTTGATCGTTGATCGTCGTCATGTCGTCGATCTACACTATTCAGATGGGTGGACGGAACGGGCAATGATATGTATAGTAACGTGTGAATGATGGTGATGTGCGATAGGCGGTGACCAAACCAGATACGAGTGGAGGAGGTGTAGTATGATTCGAAATACATTTTTGACATTTTATCTCAAGTGTCGATCTTGTTTGTGGTAAAATCCCGACTTCTTTCACTTTCGATTAATGTTTAACTTTTATTGAACCTTCTTTTGTCTAGATATCATTAGCGATCATGTACATGCATAAGATGCTCTTGGCTTGGCCTTCAGATGTTACTACTGCCTGCATTGATATTAATTTTGAAATGGTCAGGGTCATAATCGCTCATCATTTAGTCTTGAGAAGTCGAGATGTCCATTTATGTACTTACGAAGTGTGAATCAATAAAATGACGAGGTTTGTATTGAAGCTATTAATTTGGATCAAGAAAAGTGTAAACCGATTGAACCTGATGATGCCTGAACTGAAGGAAGCTGTTGTCTATGCTGATGATCAATGATCATCATTGATAACAAGTCTTACGTTGATTGCGAAAGCGCATACCGCATTTTTCATTTTGAGCTCTCCAGCTTCTCTCGAAACTCAAAGTGCTGTGTCGGTCGTTGCGCGCCTTCTTTAATTGATTCCGCAGTCAACAGCAATTTGTTGTGTCGCCAATAATTGAGATCAATTATTTGTGACGCATATTTTGAATAAAACAAAAGAAGTACCCACAACTGAATCAACGCAGGCACTAAGGCACGCACCGTACTACTACAACGACGACCGCGACTTCGTCGACGCACTCACTCGCACTCCAGACCCATAGTGAATCAGTTTAAGAGTAAGTACTTACTATTTTGTAGCGAACGTTTATGGGCAACGGAGCAGGTTCGAGTTTTATTTTCTTGCAGAAACTCTTGGTAAAAACAAATATCATCATTCACGGAGTTTATTGTCTTGAATGCATCAATGCCGCCACGCCGCCGCCGGCCACGCCATCAGTAAAACCATCTGGGGCATACCTTCCTTCAAGAAATCAAATGGAACAGACCGTTTTCCCTTAAGTGGCTTATTACAACTTAATATTCGGATCGGACTGGACACCTTTAGGTGAAGTTGTCGGGCAATTCACTTCCATAGATGGACGCATAATTTGTGTGGCATGCAACTTTTGCTTTTTAATAAAATATTGAATAACATATGGAATTCTGTTGGTATCTGACATTCAAGTGGCGACTTAAAGTATAAAAGATACCGTCGCGTCTCGCTGTCGATATGGAAATTCAAGGTAACACAAAGAGAGAAGTTTCAAGAAAAATATTTGCAGAAAACTGCACCTTATACCTGACGTCTTCTCATTTAAATATTTCTTAGATTGCACTTTCTTTGTAAAATTTAAGAAGATAACTAATTGAATTTAAATTAATTTCATCGAATTCGAATTCAGCAGAATTTTCCTTTTCTTTGGTTTTTTAGTCTTACATAAAACAAAGCAATGGGCAGGTTCATATAAGGGACTCCGTTTGCATCCAACTGCATTCTTTGAACGTACATTTTGACCAAGGCAACTAGTTAGTTAGTTTCAAGTGTCATACATTTCAAACTTGGAACTTTATTTCGCTGTAGTACCCGTGGCATGATGGTTAGTGCGTTGGACTGTCATACCAGAGGTCTTGGGTTCAAACCCTGCCAGTGCCATCTTAAATTCTTTTCATGGGTACTGCCTCTTGCGAGGAATTCACAAATCCCCCAAGAGTAATTCTTGCCACGAAAAGTGCTTTCTCAAAATTAGCCCTTCGGATTCGGCTTAAAACTGTAGGTGCCCTCCATCCCTGACAACAGTACTCGCACACAGGAATGGTTAAGAGTTGTAACTCTCTAGGCCCTAATTCTCAACGGTCACCTAATATTATTTTTTAACCTTACTTCACTAACCTCTACATTTAGTTGATCGCGCGAAAACTACTAAAAACTTAATTGTCTTCAAAACACTCCTTAGACAAGCTACAATTCCATCTCGTCTTGAATTTCGTATTTTAAGGAAATATTACTTATTCCTTTTCCAATTTGACAAGAAACCCTTTCACATAAAACATCAAATAGAATTGTGCAGATAATAAATAAATCATAGAGTAATAAAGTTCAGTAATTGAAAAATCATGATTAGCTGTCATTTTGACATAAGTGGACTTGACTTGATAGTTAGGGAGATTTTTCCCGACTAACTTTCCAGTCAACTTTCCAATAAAATTGCCTTAATTTGAAGGCAATTTTTTGGCACCTGGCCAATTAGATAATTGAAATTTGCCTTACTTTTAATTCCCTTATGTCGTCTGAACTAAGAAAAGAAGCTGGGGTGCGACCCATACTGATAACTGTCTGTCGATTTGTCTTGCTTAAAAGGTTTGTAGGTTTACGTGTTTTCTTAAAAAAGTTGTCACTTGAATTATTCTAAAAATTATTCTATTTAAAAATTACCAACAATGTTTTGCATATGACGAAATAGTTTGATTTCAAAATCTATTTTTGTTAACGAGATTTTTAGTCAAAAAAATTGTTTACCAATTTTAGTAGGATTTTTTAAAAGTTTTTATTTCTTAGATAAACAAATATAAATTAGATGAATGAAAAATTGTTTGAAGCCAATATCTTCTATTATTCAAGAGATATCGACAACCAAATATCAATTTTTACCAATTTTGCTTACTATTTTTTGTAGATCATAATTTTTTATGAAAAAACTGACCGTTGGATTTTTATAAAAATTTACTAAATGTCAAAAACAATATTTTCTGTGAGATAAAATCAGTTTGAAGCCACTATTTTTAAATTTTGAAAAGATATTTGAGTCGAAAGTAAATTTTTACTAAGTTTTAGTACCTATGTTTTTTTTTTTAGCTTTTTTATTTTTTGTAAAAAAAAACTGTCAATTCGATTTTTCTCAAAACAGTGTTTCTTATAAGACAAAATTAGTTTAAAGCCATAATCTCAAATTTTAAAAAAAAAATTTGAGTCGAATATCAATTTTTACCAAATCTCATTAATTTTTTTTTTTTGTAGGTTTTTATATTTTCTAAAAAAACTATCAAATTAATTTTTTTTAAAATTTTACTGAATGTTCACAACAATATTTTTTTAAAAGAAAAAAATAATTTGGAGACAATATCTTAAAGTCTTGAAAAGATATTTGAGTCAAAAATCAATTTTTACCAACTTTTATTAATTTTTTCTTAGGTTTTTATTTTTTGTAAAAAAAACTGTCAATTCGATTTTTCTTAAAATTTTACCAGATGTTAAAAACGTTATTCTTCGTTGTACAAAATAGTTTTGGAGATAAAATCATTTTTTGTTCGTACATTTTTCGAGGTTACGAATTTTTTTTTCAGTTTTTTTTGATTTATAAAAAAACGTTAAATAGAATTTTTTCCAAAAATATATGTTTCGTATCACGTTACAATATATAATACAAAACTTAATTCAACTCGCTAGCGTAATAATTGGTTCGTTAGATTTTTAGGGTTAACTAAAATTGTTAACTTTTTTTTTAAATTGCTATGGTAAAAAAACCACCCACGCAATTTTTTTGAAAGTCCTTTTTGCATCTTTCTGCATTATTGTCTGTATAACAAAATTTATTTGAAGTCGACATCTCTACTGGTTCTTTAGCTATGGACGAAGAAAAAACGTCGCGATCGTACGGACGTACAAATGTACGTATACCTATACACGCACGCACACACATCTCTCTAAAAATCTTTTATTTCGACTCTAGGGACCTTAAACCGTCGAGAAATGTCAAAATGTTCAATTCGACAAAAATAACTCTCCTCAAATACCAACTTAAATATGCATAACTAAAAATTATGAAATTTTCAATTCTTTATATCGTTTTAAACAATATATGTATATAAAAAGGGTGTTTTTTCAGACGTAAGGGTTTCCAATCTGGCAATACCTTTTCTTCTGATTTTGACTTTTTGACAGCTGTCACTTTATTTATGCACAGTTTGGTTTTCCAAACGCCACTTTGAATCGAGGGGCCAATTTTGGACCACTTTTTGCAGCAATTGGGGCCTTATTAATCGTCTCGGACTTATCTGCGTAGATAAGCGACTGCACATAACCACCCAAAAAATAAACCAGTGGTGTTAAATCGGACCAGCACGATCTTGGAGGTCACGCAGTCCAGTTGAAGGGGCGTACATTGGTGGTAATTATCTCAACAAAACTTTCGTCTCTGTAACATCACAGCATTTTTCTTTTGTCAGTATAGATCTTTTTACTTTGGTGGATCAATCAGATGCGTCTGGTTTTGGTTTTTGTTTTTTAAAATGCCTAAGGCGATGAATTCAGGCATATTGCAGTTTTGCGCTTCGTTTCGAAGGTCTGCAAAAACAAATAAGTTTTTATAGTACGCAAAAACAATCTGGTTTTCGTGAAAAGCACAGTTGTACGAGGTTATGTTTTAAGCACTGCTTGACTTCTCATAGTCTCTTGACACAGTTAATCACGTTAACTTGTGCTACTAGGATAATCTATTTCTATCTGAGTAACAGAAAACAGTCGGTCAAAATCGATTTAATTTTTCCAACTTTTAGCCTTACGTTTCTGGTGTTCCTCAGGGTTCGGTACTTGGCCCTCTACTTTTCTATATATGTATGTCAATGAACTTCCATCAATCGTAGAAAACAGTTCGATTAATGTGTATGCGGATAGCGGATGACATTCAAATGTGCATGAACTGCCTTTTTGGCCTAATTGAACATACAGCTACTGTCGTTAATGAAGATTTCTAATTGGTCTAAGCTTAATGGTCCTATAACCCATCAAGAACGAATTTAATGTTCGGATTAATTATGTAGAAACTTCAAAAAATCTCGGAGTTCCTTTTAATCGTTACCTTACTTAATCATATAAATTTACTTGTTCGCAAGGTGTATGGTATGGAGCTTAACGTTCATTACGGGTATTTCATTTTGTCTCACCTGTTAAAACATGTTTATTCCTTTTCAAGACTTTTTTAATACCAATTATGATTTATGGTTGTGAAATTTATTGTTATTGCATTTACATATGTCGCTTTCAATAGTGCAGATCGTTATGTGTATGACCGACGAAAATACGACAGACTGGCTGGTCTTGATTTACGAATGGCGGATATGCCTTTTGAAAATTACTCTTTATTGGTCAACAAATTAAAATATTGAATGATAGTCCTTGTTATCTTAGCTACTCTGAGCTTTCCCACCATTTTTAGGTAGTACCTGGATTCATCCTGCTCCACTTATAAAGAAAAAGCTTTCTTTAGGTCATTTAACATGCCACAGATTCTCGATGACACTTGTATTCGGCGATTGTGTTGGCGGTTTTATTAAATGAGGGTAGTTCCAAATTAACCAAGACTGCACAACATCAACATCATTATCTTGGTAGCATCAAAAATTATTGAGTAGGCCATACTTTTCCGCGCTTTGGATACAATTTTTCTTTAAAATGGTCAAGTACATTCCATGATCGCTTTGATAAATTCTATATTAACAACCCTGCACTAAACACAAAGGCCCAAACTATTAAGCTGCTTAATGAGCTCTGTATTAGGAATCAAACCAAAACCAAAAATGCTATATTTGGACTCGTCTAAGAAAACAACAGAGTTCCAGAAGTTAGAGTCCTAAGAAAGATGTTACTTGGCTTATTAACGAAGGAAAGTTTTGTTTGAGTTACATGACCATTACAATCATGGTTATGAAGTACGCGGGGTATTGTTTGGGCACTGTACGACTTTCCTTTGGAGCTGATAACATTGGGTTTTGCTGCACTTATCGAATAATCCTGCGTTTATGTGCTGTAGTGAATAGTTTATTCGGCTCACTTCTACCTTCCTCTTCATTCTTCATTTTCATGCTAAATCTATTTATAATATGCTGTACTGTTGTAGGCAATGGCGGATCCAGGGGTTGGGGGGGGGGGTCGTAGGGGTCATGACCCCCCCCCCCCCTGGGAGATAATTTGTTTGCTTTTTCGTAGGAATTTCCTTCAATTCAAAACTAATTGTATTGCGTTAATGGATATGACCCCCATTATATTTTGAATTATTTATTTTTTGTATATGAAAACAACATTTTTGTATTTTACTTCCTTAAACTTTGTTGCTAAAAGTACTACTTTTGACTGAAGATTGGACCAAAAACATAATATGAATCGGATATTCAGCCCTATTCCAAAAACACAGCACAAATTCATCAACTGATGACCAATGGACGATCCAGGGGGGGTCATATGAGCCATAAAGCTTATACAGTTAAGTTGTATAAGTAAAGATTTCATCTAAGGATTTATTAGTAATTTACGGACATTCACAAAAAAGTGGTTTGCTGTCAAAAACAACTAAAACTTTTGTTTTTACTCAATTTTGAAAAAAACTTTAGTCGTTCTTTAAATTATTTTCATAAAAATTGTTTCTAAGAAAAAGAGCAAATATTCAGGTTCTTAAGAAGAAACCTTGAATCAATTTTATATTAAGTTGCCTTTAAATTCCTTAAACTAGCCTTCAATTTTATTATTACATTTTTTTGACACATATATCATATGTGTGTTAATCAAATATGACATTACGACGGTAGTGGGTACCCCGATTCCCGATACCCTACAGTCCAAACAATTGTGTTGATTGAAATTAAGATTTTCAGCCGATTAGTGTAAGGCCTTTTTTTCATTTTATTAATACGAAAAATAACAGCAGTCCCCACACAAATTTTTCTAAATTTTGTGTTCTTTCTACAAGAAAAACATATTTTGGTATTGCTCCAGAAGGGTACCCCTCAAAAAACCTTTATTTTGTTTTTAAGTTTTCTCAAGAACTAATGGACCGATTTCAACATTCTTCTCTTTCTGTGCAAGCTCTTGTCAATGATCAAATGATCAAATTGATGATGTTTTTTTATGATCAAACATTTTTTTTTATTTTTAAAAAAATACTAATTTTGTTTACAAAACTCGATATCTCAAAAAGGGGACAACATTTTTTGACGAAATTAAAAAATAAATTGTTCATATATTTATAAGCTCTTTATTTAGTACCAAAAATATTTTTAAGACTAAATTTAAAATTTAAATTGATTTTCAAAAAAAAAAAAATAAGTTAATCTAGATTTTTTGAAAAATAAAATGGCATTTAAATTTTTGATTTGCATGTACATTTTTAAATCTTAAAATATAGGAAATATTTTTAAACAGACTTTTTGGAAGAAATAAGCAAGTTCTTTCATAATTGATTTTCTGTTGAGTACAAAAGATCTTAAAAGATCTTAAAAAATTAAATAAATCTACTTTTGCTTTGGATGTTCTAGAACTGAGATTTAAACACGAATTTCTATAATACAAATGTCCCAAAAAAATCAAGTGACACTTTTGTTAAACTAATGGCTAAGTGAAAAACATAATAAACGTTTCATATCTATGGACATAAAAGCTTTGAAACGTGTAATTTGTGAGTGCTACAAAAAGTTTTTTCCCAACTTATTTGTTTACCTACCTTACTTTGTTTTAATTTAATTTTTTAGAGAAATTATGTACTTAAATGCAACTATTTCCTTAAATTCAAGAGCCAAACCTTTGTATCTCTACAATTTTTAAGTTTTGTTGACGCCTTTAAGATCAAAATACGAGTAAGCTGATTGATAACGATAGTAATAAGAGACTCCCGAAAATTAAGTTCGGGAAAACTACGTCAAAAAGAGCCCGACAGTTCTTTATATCAGATCGTCTCTCTTGAGTTTTTGTAACGTTCTTCGCATTAAAAGAAATGGAAACAAGAGAGTATATTTTATTTTTCGAAAAAAAGCTACGTTTCAAAACAATTTCTTACATTTCTGCGTGAAATGCAGCAAATACCTTCCAAACTATTGTGTTTTAGCTGTTAAATATGGCATATTTAGAAAACTGTTGGAATCTTGGAATGCTTTCATATTTAGGGAGTCATCCAAATTAAATAGTTAGAATATACTTTGCTGGACAACAGCGTTCTAAAATTTGATAACTAAAGTTGTTATCCTCTTTTACAAAACATTAAAAAATATTTTTAAGCGGTGAGTAAAAACTCATCTAAGTGTGTGACCCCCCCCCCCTGATGAAAAGTCTGGATCCGCCCTTTGGTTGTAGGACTCATGTTTTCGGCGTCAAGCAATTTTCCGTCGCGAAAGATCTGTTTTTAAAATGGTTTATGACGAGTTTTCGTAGTTCTTGGACCCCTTTTGAAATAGTAATTATTTCTTTAACTAACAAACAAAACTTTTCCCAAAATCAATAATTATTTTAAAAACGGTAACCATAAAACCTATAGAGGCATCAGTCTACTTAACATCGCCTATAAAATCTTCTCTGCCGTAATATGTGAACGTCTAAAGCCCATCGTCAACAACCTGATAGGTTCTTATCAGTGTGGTTTTAGACCAGGTCGAACAAATATTCACATTACGACAGATCCTGGAAGAAACCCAAGAACATCAAATCGACACCCACCATCTTTTCATCGAGTTCAAGGCCGCATATGACAGCATCTACATGGGACGAGCTGTATAGAGCCATGTCTAGTTTTGGCATCCCTGTCAAACTCGTCCGTTTGTGCAAGATGACAATGGAGAATTCACGCTGTTCCATAAAGGTTGGAAACAACTTAACAGAACTGTTTAAACCGAAGTTAAAACCTCGCATGGAAATGCGGAAAACCTCCACGTCGAACCGATGCTTGTTTTTAAGAAAAAAAACTAAAACCATTTTGTTTGGCAAAAAGCATTTGCAAAAAACCCAATTTATTAAACACTATCGTGAACACCTTTGAACTGGCCAACTGGCCATCTACAGAGCTGAATGAAGACTAAATATATTTTCTATAAGAACAAAGAATGCATGTTGTTTTGTATGCTCTTTCGTATAATACATAATAAGAATATAGAATGTTGAAGTGTAGGTTTAGCTGGTGGTTGCTGGCTGTATTGGTGTTAAACTCGTACGCTCGCGTTCGATGTCAAAAAAGGCTTTAGACAAGTTGATGCGCTCCCATGCAATTTTTTCAACATCGTATTCGAAAGAATAGTGCAGAGCTCCCACGTCAACACTAGAGGCACTATCTTTCAAAAGTCTGTCCAATTACTAGCATATGCTGATGACATTGACATAATCGGAAGAATTTAGCGTGATGTCAATGGGGCTTTTGTGAGTATTTAGGCAGAGGCGACTAAAATGGGTTTAACGATTAATGAGGGCAAAACAAAGTACATGCTGTCGTCAAGAAAGGACCTACAACACCGACGTCTTGGTCAAAACGTCACCATCGACAGACGTAACTTTAAGGTAGTTAAGGACTTCGTCTACCTAAGCTCCGCTATGATCGCAGAAAAGAACACTTGCGCTGAGATCAAACCAAGAATGACTCTTGCCAACCGCTGTTTCTTTGGTCTAAAAAAGCAATTGAGTAGCAAAGAAGCCCTCTCTCGAGGGACCAAGGTGTCGCTATAGACCCGAATGTGTTAATTCCTCGTCGGCACATTATGTCGTATTTTGCATTTGGATCTACACCTACTGCCCATTCAAAACGTCGTAGATATGTACGTCGAATGGATGCTTGAACAAGTCACTGCTTGGCACGCTCTTTGGTCCGGAGGTGTGATTGGAACTTGTTCCTTCAAAACAACGATGGAACGAGTGTCACCTTCAATTCGGAGCGTTATGGTCATATGATAACCGACTCTTTTTACCTGCTATTGAAGAATAGGACTTGGAGAATATGTGGTTTCAACAAGACGATGCCACATGCCACACAACTCGAGCGAATATGACTTTATTGCAAAAGACATTTCCTAGACGCGTAATTTCTCTCCGTTGCGATATCAACTGGCCACTGAGAGAAAGCGATTTGCCACCGCTGGACTTTTTTTTAGTGGGGCTTCGCGAAAGACCAGGTTTATGCAGATAAACCTTTAATTTTTGAGCACTTAAAAACTATCATTCGTGAAGTTATGGCTGAGATACCGCCCAATATGTGTCAAAGTGTTCAAAAGAATTGATGCTTGCAACAATTCGCGTGATGGTCATTTAAATGATACATATTTGTGTTTTATTTACGTTTACTTTTGAAACCGCTAAATGGATAACCCTGTATTATACTTTTTTTGTTGGTCATAAGAACTCAGGTTTTTAATCGCACTTCACTGTGTCACATATTTTTGCACTTGCCGTTCCTCATCTGGAGGTCTTCTAGAGACGTTGCTAGCTACATACAGTGCTACACAAAAGTCTGCGTACAACGATGAATTATTGATAAAACCGCTGTTATTCACAAACGATGAGTGATACAAATTTTTTAAAGGTATATTTGAATAAAACAATATTCAAGGTTTTGATTTTTTATAACATAAATAAAAAAAATATTCTTTATTCAGAAATAAACAAATTGAAACAAAAAAAAAGTTTGCGTACTACTGTAAAATATATGAAAAAAAGAAAAATAATTATACTTTTGGTGTCAGTATTTCGTCGGATATCCTTTCAGCCTTATGACCTCTCTTAAGCGGTTTTGCATAGACCCTACAAGTTTCTCTGTCTAAGAACCTTGATATATTATTCCATTCAGAAAATAAGTCTTCTTTTAACTGAGGTTTATTTTATATATCGTGGATGCGGATAGGTGCTCAATGGGGTTTATATCTGGACCCTGTGGTTGGGTTTGTAGCAAGTGGGGAGTGTTGTATGCCAGCCACATGTGTGTATTATGTGCGGTATGTTTGGGGTCGTTATCTTGTTGGAAATAGTAATTGTTTGCAATACCCAGAATTTCGGCACTTGTTTTTAAATTTCGTTTAAGGTTGTCAATATAAACATATTGATCCATGATCCTTTCGATTATTTCGAGCTTTCCGACCCCTGAAGACACCATATAGCCCAATACCATAACACCTCCACCACCGTGCTTTACAGTCTTGATAGTGCACTTAGGATTAAGGGCATCGTTTGGTTTTCCCCACACCCTCAAACGACCGCCAGACCCAAAATGTTATATTTCGACTCGTCGGAAAATGTAACTTTTCGCCAGAAGTCCGGAGACTTTGTGAACGAGAGTCGTTTGTCTGTTGATTTTATTCACAAATGGTTTTTTCCTGGGTGTGCATGACTTCAACCCGCCTTGATATAGATGTTGTTATGTTTTTCAAGTTGTAAGCTTACCGAGTTAGCCGTTGTATCTTCGTTGTATCTATCGGTGTGATCTTAGATAAAAAACTAAATTGGGGCCTGAACACCAAAGATAGATTCAAAAAGGCATCGATTGCCTTTTACTCCTGCAATAGAATTTTCGGGAAAACCTGGGGACCAAACCCTAAAATTATCAGATGGATGTATTCGGCAATAATTAGACCAATACTAACCTATGGTAATTTAGTATGGTGGAAAGCTTTAGAAAAGAGCACGAACCTAAAAACTTTGACAAAAATTCAAAGACTTCCATGCACTGGCATTACGGGAGCAATGAGATCCACTCCAACTGCGGGACTCGAAGTTTTACTCAATCTGATTCCCCTAGACCTTTTTGTTCAAGAATCTGCGGCCAAAAATGCCCTGAGACTTAGTCAAACTAAAGTCTGGATAAACAGTTCCATAGGACATACCCAGATCCTTCATAGAGTTATGGGTCATAGTACTACAGCAGACTATAAAATACCCGAACTTGATTTTCATAAACCATTCCAGGCTGCCATCCCAAGCAGAGAGGAATGGATAGATAATATACCATACTCCAGTGGTCAATAGCTATCTTTACTGATGGCTCTAAAATGGACACTGGTGTAGGGGCAGGCTTCTATTCCGAATCTCTCAAGTTGACCGCCTCGCTTAGGCTTCCAAACTACAGCAGCGAATTCCAAGCGGAGGTCCTGGCAGTGACAACAGCTGCTAAAAAGGTATCAATGATGGCGATACCACGAGCTGATATCACCTTTTACATTGATAGCCAAGCGGCAATAAAAGCGATTACTGCAACTGAGGTAAAATCAAAGCTTGTTTCATGCTGCCGCGAAGAGCTTAAGGTTCTTGGCGCACAGCACAATATTAGACTCTGCTGGGTCCCAGGCCACAGCGATATACTAGGCAACGAGAAAGCCGATAAATTAGGAAGATTAGGGTCAATGCTTGACGAAAGCCAAGCTCAGCTAGTTAGCACCCCTACCTGTTATTTAAAACAGGAAATCTCAAAAAGAATAACTACTAAGGCCGATGAAAGGTGGAACCTTCTTGACACCTGCGGTACTACAAGAAAGATCTGGCCCTGTTTTAACAAACAAAGAACGGAAAGAATTATGCAGCTACAAAAGGGATCACTTCGATCTCTTGTAAGCATAATCACCGGACATAATCTGTTAGGTTTTCATATGAAAGAGATGAGAATCAGTTCAGATGATCTATGCAGAGGATGCGTTGACGAGGAGGTGCATGAAGACACTTCGCACTTTCTGTCACTGTCCCGCACTTTCCCATCAAAGGAAGAAACTGCTTGGCAACTTTTTCTTTGAGGATTTAAAAGAACTCTCTAGTACGCCAGGTACTAACATTCTGAACTTCGTCAAAGCCTCTAAATGGCTTGACTAACTGAACACATAGGTTTTTTCTTATTAGCTTGAGTATCAATACTCACGGGTATCACAATGGATCTGTATTGATCTAAGTGTGACGGTTAAGACACCAACTGTCAGCCCCTCAACCTAACCTAACCTAGCCGTTGTAAAGGGATCTTGGTCCACCATCCGATTTATTATACGCTTATCTCTTACAGAGAGCTTCGATAGTCGGCCAGATCTTAATTTTGATTCAATTTTTCTCGTGTTTTTGTAGCGATTTATGGTCATTTGGATCGTTGACCGTCTTCTTGAAGTTATTTTTGATATTTCCTAGTAGGACATTTTTTGTTTTAAGTTCAAATCAATTATTAAATGGCGCTCACCTAAACTTAATTCTTTATTAGCCATTTTATAGTTTTTTTTTTCAAAAAAAAATTACAAACAACTATTTTACACAAGTGATATGTAAGTACACACAAAGCCCGAAGAAACAAATAGTCTAAGAGCCGGCAGCAAATTTTGGGAGTGGAGTGATAACCAAAATATATACATGTATGTGTAGATATACGCAACATTATGCCAAATTCAACCGTCTGGCAGGTTTTTTTTCAGCCGGGGGCGGGGGTGGGAGTTTGAAAATAGTCATTTTTGCGATTTTGGGGTCGAAGTGATAACCACTTAAATGGATATATAAACAAAAGGGGATGGTGCCCTGATGTCAAAAAAGTGTGTCCAAGACGTTTTGCTTTCAGCCTTCCCCTTGCCAGACGGCCGTCTTGGACACACATTTTTAGAATCAGGGGAATTCGTCTGATATTTTGGTATATGATTGTTTTGGTTAATAGGAAAAAAGTTATTAAGGGATTTAAGTTGAAAAATTCTTTTAAGAAGTGTTAAAATGCGTCTGGCAAGGGGAAGGCTGAAAGTAAAACGTTTTGGACACACATTTTTAAATCAGGAAAATTTTTCTGATTTTTTGATGTATCATTCATGTGGTTATCATTTCGACCCAAAAAGTTGATTTTCGCGCATTTTGGCGGCTGTCTGGCAAGGGGAAGGCTGAAAGCAAAACGTCTTGGACTCACTTTTTTGACATCAGGGCACTATCCCCAATTGTTTATATATGTATGCATTTAAGTGGTTATCACTTCGACCCCAAAATCGGAAAAATTACCATTTTCGAACCCCCACCCCCGCCCCCGACTGAAAAAAAAACCTGCCAGACGGTTGAATTTGGCATAATGTTGCGTATATCTACACATACATGTATATATATTTTGGTTATCACTCCACTCCCAAAATTTGCTGCCGGCTCTTGGTCTAAAACCTATTTTCCTAAAAAATTAACGGTTACTTAAATATATAGTATGTAATGCAAGTATAAAATATTCTGTACGCAACTTTTGTGGACGATTTTCACAACTTTTTCGTTGTTTTTATTTTTTTTATTTTAATAAAGAATATTATTAGGTTATTTATATTAGTATATATTAGTATTTATTGAAATATACCTTCCAAAAAAAATGTATCACTCATCGTTTGTGAATAACAGCTATTTTTTTCAATATGTCATCGTTGTACGCAGACTTTTGTAGAGCACTGTATATCCACTTTCGTGAATAAAGTCTCTACAAGCTTTTCTTATTGGACCCTTAATTTTAAAGAACATTAAAAAATTCAATGGTACTCGTACTTTAAAGTTTAAGAAGATATCGATTTTATAAAATTCTATATTTTTACGAAAATCTTTTCTAAGCCTCCATTTTGTTAGCATTCGTTCCGTTTCAAAATAGTTTTTTCCTAATGACTTCTAACATGTGTTTTATTTTTTAAACCAAATGTAAAATACCTGAATAATAAAATGTATAAGAAGAAAACAATAAAATAGAAATTATGAATTTCACACAGTTTATTTAAATTTTTGATATACATATTGTTTATTTTCTGTTTTTAATATAGTTCACAATAATTGTCTTATTTTTGTTTTTGTTTTTATTAAATTGTTCTTTTGTTTTGCACATAGACATTTTTCTACGTAATATTTATATTCATTTTTATATATCTGCTTATTAGTTTTATTTGTTTATAAGAGTTTTGTTTTACTATGAACAGTGTTTTTGTTTTTATTCTCATTGCTGTTTCGATAAGTAGACATTTTTTTAAAGTTTCACTTAAAAATAGTTCCTTTCTTTTTCTTATTTCTCTTCCCACACAAAAACCTTTTTTTTGGATTTTGTTTTATTATTTTAATCCATGCATTTTCTTTTATTCATATTTTTGTTTGTATAAAGCAAGATATTGAGGTCTTATATAAAATAATTTGTTGGACATTTTGTTTTCTTTTATTTTTTTGAATTAAGAATGAAAATAAATCACGAAAATATAAATTAAACAAAAAAAAAAAAAAACATTGATTCAATATTTGAAAAGCGGGAATATAGCGATAATTAATATTAATCCGTTGGTCTTTTCTCGCTATTTTTTCTTGTATACTCTTCGGCGTTTTTGATGAACTTCTTACGGTCTTTAAGATACTCTTCGGCAACGTCTGCTCGCAGTGGATGCTCTGGCTCGGGATCATTCACAAGTGCTACTAACGCTTGAATAACTAAAATTAAATTATTGAGTAGTTTTTTTTTTATCAATTATTATTTATTGGATTTTATATTTTTGTGTTGTGTTATGTGTGATTTATTAGGATTTATGTGTGTGTGTTGATGATTGTTTTTTGTTTATTTTTCACTGAACACTTAACTTTAATGATAAGACACTTCAAGAAAAGATGGAAAGGGTATTTTATTTAGGCGTGGACAATACTTTTTTTGAAATTGGTCTCTTTGACAGCTGTCACTTTATTTATGTTCAGTTTGGTTTGCCATTTTACAATAAATAGACTTATTTCTGAACAAAATTTACAAATCCTGCAAATTTATTACCGAAATAAGGTAGGGTGGGGTTATGTAAAGGCGCTTGTCTACACAGATACGCCCGAGACGATTGGAGAAGAATAATCGGCAAGTAATTGTTGATGCAAAAAGTTGTCGAAAATTGATCTTCTCTCCTGGAATTTATTATAGCGTAGCATAAGCGGCCACTTGTCCGAAATCATTTTTAAAACACAATGGCAAACCTTTATCTTTATAATAAAGCTAAGTTCTTGACCATAAATTATATAGTAATTTTTTTGAAATCTATATAAGTTACCATATTTGCGGCATCTTGTTTTGAGTTTGGGGACAGATTTTTTTCATACGATAATTACTCTTTATATTTTGAAGCTTAGATAAAATGAAAGTATTTGGGAGATTTATGAAGTTTTTAATTTCAAAAATCATCAAAAAATAAATTTTGACGGAATTGATTTTCTAGCCCGGATGAAGTTTAAAAGGTCATTCACACGAAATGGTTTCAGAACAACTTAGATAAATTACTTTGTCTCGGCTATGTTTTTTTCTGACATATTTCTTTAAAAGTTTTCTACAACTTCAGTTAAGGTGCATTTATTTTAAGAAATAAAACACGACAAATCATTCCCTGCATGAGATCTAAACTTAAGCTTATAGAAAACGAGACTTTCATTTTGAAATCTTCCATACGACTTAGATTAAAACCTGTAACATCAATAGGAAGTAAAATAATCATGCTCATTTCACTTTAAATTCAAGTCCTTGCCAATATCAGTTTGAAGTAAGACTTCAAATGAAAAAGTTAAAAAAAAAACTTCAGTTGGTATTTTTACAATATACAGTTTAAAATAAAAATAAATAAATTCACATAGGTGTGACATGTGATCTTGTCAGTTAGGTGTACAGTCAACTGAAGTACGAAGGTTGCTACTAATATTTCTAGCCCAGGTAACAGTAAGTGTTGCCAGACACCATCTGACATTTTCAACGGAAAGTTTGACATTTTTAACCATTACCTTCTATAGAACATGTTTCATTTGAGTGCGATTTGTGTTGTTGCCAGTAACTTGAAAAATTCATCTCGGACAAAAAATGGAATTAACTCGTGAACATTTTCGTGCGATTATTTTTCATGACTTTCGACGTGGATTATCAAGACAAGAGTGCAACGATGAACCTAATTCTTTCTACAGCGATAAAGTACCATCCTATAGCACTGTAAAAAACTGGTATAACGAATTCAATCATGGTCGTCGTTCGCACCAGGACGAATTCCGTGAAGGTCGTCGAAAATCGGTTGTTGTGCCACAAAATATCGATGCTATGCATCTTTAGGCTTTAGTATGACTAGCATCAAAAAGATATTACATGATTTATTTGGCAGTGAAAAAGGTTTGCTCGCGTTGGATCCCGCATGATCTGACAAACGCTCAAAAGAAGGCTCGTGTCGATTGGTGCAGGAAAATGGTGAAAAAATACGGTCAAGGTGCATCAAAGGCTGTGACGAATCATAGATCTATGCGTATGAGCCCGAAAAAAAAACAGCAATCGACTGTATGGGTCTTCCAAGATGAGCCAAATCCAACAAAAGTTGTTCGCGGAAGAAGCACATCGAAGCAAATGGTTGCCTGTTTCTTCGGCATTACCGATACCGATGGTATACGACCATTTGTTTGCCAGAAGTCATCGGAGAAATTCGAAAAAAGCAGAAGAAGAGGCCAATCATTCTTCATCATGACAATGCAATGCAAGCTCTCACACATCGGCTCAAACAAAGGAATTTTTGACCAACCAAAACATCATATTAATGGGTCATCCGCCGTACAGTCCTGATTTAGCCAATGACTTCTTTTTATTCCCTCAAATTTAAAAAAAAAATGCGCGGACAACGTTTTTCGAACCCTGAAGAAGCCGTTGATGCATTCAAAAACTATGTTTTGGAGGTACCTCAATAGGAGTGGAAAAAGTTCTAGGAAAATTGGTTCAAACGCATGCAAAAGTGTATTGCACGTCATGGAGAATATTTTGAAAAACAATAAAACCAATTTTAATCGTAATTATTTGTTTTTTCATTATTAGGCAAGAAATATAAGTAGCAACCCTCGTATTGCACAAATAACAAAACGAAAAGCTTAAAATTAGATTGATAAAATTTTGATAAAATTGCGACAGTATTTAAAACACAAGTTATCGTTTTAGTTCAGTTCAGCAGAGCTCCCTTTTAAGCTAGTTGAGCTTTCGGTGGTTTTGTTAATTGTTTGCACTGGAAACCACTTTGGGTCGTTTTGAGAGAAAAGTTCTTCGTGTGGTCCACGGTCCCGTATGCATGGGTAAGTCGAGGAAAAGATAAAACGACATAGCCAGAAGGATAAAAGTACAACTCCCGAGATGGATAGCTCACGTATAGTGCATGAAAACAAATGTTCCGGCCCGGAAAGTCAAATCCACCCCCACATGATAACGCAATAAAGGAAAACCGCGGATCAGGTGGCCCGCACAAGTGGAAAGTGACCTCACCCAACTTGGAGTGCGCAACTAAAAACATCTATGTACCTATGGACCGAGGTAGATGGGCAAGTTTGTTGGGTGAGGTCCTAGTTTACACAGGACTGTAGACCCACCTTAAGTAGGCAAGTAAGAGTCAAAATCAACCGATTTAATCTGTGTAAGGTGATAATCAAAAGTTATATCTGAATAGGTGTCTTATCAAAAATGTGATAGTTAGTTTCTATCGAGTATGCCATTTCTGTCTCAATATGAAGAAACTACCAGTCTTACAAAAAACAAGTGAAAGTAGGAATATTATTACTCGGTATTGATAGATTTCTTGTTGGGATAGAAATTACCTTTCAGGCTGTTTAATTCAAGTTTCATAGCCAGGGTTCTGTTTTGTCTCCGACACTAGTTTTCATTTTTATTAAATAAGTTTTGTTTGAAACTTTTAACCTACTAACTTCTAACTTGCTTACGACATGACCCTCAGCTTTTCATATCCGTTTTAAGATTCAAATCTTTGTCCTTTGGAGTTGGACTACAAAACGGCAGCGTATGATAAGCTCGTCGAATTCTGATCTTGACATCATTAATGGTGAAGAATTTAATGGTTCGAGAATCCAATGCTGTCTAGTATCACAATTAAGTAACTCTACCCCAATGCCACAATCCATTGGCAAAAGTTGTATCGAAGAGACTGAACAACTTTCAGTTCTAGGTATTGTGCATCTCTTATGCAGTGATCAAATATTAAACATCACCTACAAATGTTGTAAGTGTTTAAGTTTTCTCATTTTCATATTTATTCGTCCCAAACTTGAGTATAATTCTCATATTTGGGCAGGTGCTAAAAATTATGATGATATCATTCTCTGATAGTGCAAGACATTTTTTACTCCTGATCTCGCTATTACATTACATACTACTCAGCACATACAGCGTAGAGAACACAGCACCTTGAGCGACTAGATTATGTAAGGTAATAACAACACAAGACATTAATACAAGAAAGAAAGACAGAAGAGAAAGAACAGACAGAAAGAACAGAAAGAACACATGACAACAGCACGCGGTAGGTTTCGAGATGGTCCCCCATCCGTCTACTAACCACGCTCACTGATGCTTGATTTTGGTGATCGATGGGAACCGAAGCTTTGTCAGTGACTAGGCCGTTGCCAAATTAAAACCTATATTTTGGGCAAGTAGTTCAATAGCCCCTTGAGTCTCTTGGACATAATTCAAAGGAGATCTCTAAAAATGATAGGTGACTATTGTCTAACTGCAAGTTATCTCTTGAGCAACGTAACAAAGTCTCATGCCTATCATTATTATATGGGTACTTTCACAACCAATGGTCTAATGAAATGGATAGTTGCATTGCTCCCCTTAAACAATTGAACCGTAATATCTGTACTTCTAGGAATTCTCATCAGTTCACCTTTGAGCCTAATTTCGGACGTATTATTGAGTACAGGAATTCCTTTTTTAGCCGCACTACACGAATGTGGAATGCTTTACAAGGTTTCAAAATTTCCGACTCATTTCAATGTGTGTTCAATCATATTAAGGGTATTCAAAACCCCTGTAGTGCACTTACAATATTTTTAAATAAATATTATTGTAACCACCTGATAATTTCACCCTGGCGTCAATTATTATTTTGAGGAGTCTTATTGGAAATTCTTGAATCCTATTAAATTCAATTGAATCACAATAGAAAGCTCGGTGATGAGTCATATTTGACTCTTAAAAGCTCGATACATATCACCTTGGCCGATACAAACCCAGATTCTATAAATAATAGTTATTACAGCTGGTACATTCTAAAACGAACTTCTTTTTTACAAATAATTCCATGGTTTGAATTAAGCTAATTGGCCGATTTGGATTGATAAGCACAAAATTATAAAAAAAAATAGACCTTAGTTGTTGCTTGGGAATTTTACCAAATTTTTTGAGCTGACAGAGACGAAGCTTAGCAAAAAGATTGGCTACCACCAATAAACTCAAGAAAAAATTGTGTTAACTAGAACTGAGAATCCAATTCCATAGAAGCATTTAAAATATTTTCCCAATAAGAATCCCCCCAATATTGTGTTCACAGTTTTGTTGTATCAAATTCAATAGAAATAACCTAATTGCAGTAATTTTTTCAACATTGAACAAAGGAATCCTACAAATCAAACCCTACTTTCCGAAGACAAACTTTTTAAATAGATGTACTCTGTCTTTACATACCTTGATCTGTTCTTGTTGCAGGCTTCCAATTTTCCGTGCTAATTATTGGAAGACAAACTTGACCCTTCTCATCGATATTAGGGTGATAGATCTTTGTTTTGAAGTTAATTTTTGGTGGCTTGAATGGATATTCAGCTGGAAAATTTATTTCAATTCGAAATGCTCCTTTGTTGTAAGGTGGGTTTTCCTGCAAAATGCAAAACGCAACATTGTGAATTTCTCAAAACACACAGAAAACCAACTACACATAAATAAAACATATGACGATGATTCATATTCATATCGCGCTAGACTATTCTGGAATTTCATAAACTTACTGGCACAATCAGCCCCGTCCATCGCAAAAGATTCTGGTCCTCTATTAGAACCTCTCTGAAGGATCTTAGCCCAGAAGCCTGCAAATCGGTGAGCTCCTGAAAAAGAGTTTGAGAAAAAAGAAAAAAATCAATTACGAGCAAAAATAAACGCGAAGACAAAATTGCAAAACTATCTTAGCAATTTCCATTTCATCACTTTGCCGAATCCCGTCTCAAAACTAATTCAATTTGAGGTTTGTTTCATTTTTGCAAATGTATGAATTAGTGCAATTTCGCGTTTGACTCACTTTTTTCAGCCTTCTTGTAGCTGCCATTTTTTAATAATTTCTTTTTTCGTATTCGTCGTAACCTCCAGCAGCAGTAGCTTCTTCTCTTCGACAACGACAAGACAATTCGACTTTCGACAAACCAAAACCGATTTTTCCTTTTTTTTTCTTTGCAGAAGCTCGCGCTGTCTTAAATGTCAGATTTGTATATTTTGTTTGCTGAATGTTGGTGCTTGGTTTTAATTCAGTACAATTAACAGCGACATCTACAATTTGATTGTTCAAATGGTAACTAAGGCCTGATTAACCAAGACAATTTAATGTAATGGAAAGAAATGTAATTTTATTATAAAGATTAGGGTTTGTCATTATATTTTAAAAATGATTATTGGCAAGTGGCTGCCGTGGATTGATGGACTATAATTCAGATGAGAGGCCCAGTTTTCGACCACTCTATGAAGCAATTGGGGCCGAATGTCAGAAACAACGCGCCGAATATTTTGTTACAAGATGTTAGTCGTCTCAGAAAACATGCGTTAAACCCACCAAAAACATTCTAGCGTTGTTACATCGCAAGATCTTGGAACTTGGAAGCCACTCCACAGTCCCTAGATGCGTTATAATGCGCATGCATAGTATGCATTGCATACCGCACACCCAACCATTATTTTGATATTAAATTTGTACGGTTTGCAAACGTTGTTTAGAAGAAAGTCTCTTAATTTAGCCAGTTTATAGTTCCAATATGTAGTGCCTGCGGCATAATGGTTAGTGCATTGGACTGTTGCCATCTAATGTTTTTTTCACGGGTACTGCCTCTTGCGAGGAATTGACATATTCTCCAAGAGTAATTCTTGTCATGAAAAGTGCTTTATCAAATTAGCCGTTCGGATTCGGCTTAAAACTGTAGGTCCCCTCCATCCCTGACAACATTACTCGCACACAGGAATGGTTGAGAGTCGTAAGTCACTAGGCCCTAATCCCTAGTTCTCCACGGACTGTTGCGCCACCTAATTTATTTTTTATAGTTCCAAGATTTCTAAATTTTTTTTCAGTTGGATTGACAAAGCAGAAGAATGAAATATGAACACACTTCTCTACTCTTTCTCCCCTAGCAATCATATAAGCTTTGCTATTCTTTTCTTTTCTTTCTTTTTAAATTGTGCGATAGAGAAGTTTTGAGAAACCAAATCATACAAATTTTATTCTCAGATTTCTCAAGTAAAAGTTAGACATGAGAAATGTTGTTTTTTTTTCCTGAGAATGCGGAAATCTCTGAGATCTTTGATGTACATATATGTACATACATACATATATGGACTGGACAAATATAAAATTTTAATCCAAATAATTAAAGTGACAGCTGTCAAAAATACAAACTCCACAGAAAGTATTGCCAGATTGAAGAGCACATGTCTAAAAAAAACCTCCTGTTATCACGAAAGTTTTCTGGTTAAAATGAAAGCGAATGTTTAATTTCACATTTCTGGAATAATTTGTTCTCAGCTATAAATGATTAAATACATTTTGGAAAACACAATAAATTAGTTAAAGTACATAATTTGTTGGCTTGCAAAATTCGTTGGATTAAAATTCAATTCATTGCCAATTAGCATCGACATTTTTCCTATTCTAATAACATGGGAATAAACGTAGTCATTGGAATCTTCTACTCAATTGCTGTGTTCAATCTCGAGTTGGATAGGCTATCCTATAGATATGTGAATTTTTAGATACCTTATTGAACAAGTTTTTGAGATAACTCGCAAAAAATAAAAACAACTTTCAGCTGTCCGCAAAAAGCAGACAAAAATTTAGATTTTGAGGTACAGAATTATATTAAAATAACAATTTAAATTGATAATTTCATATTTACCAAAAAATATACACATTTAAAATTAAATTAATTGTCGGTTTCTTTCAAAATAAACCATATGTTGAATCAGCTGTTCTGTCAAATACTTCCATATACCATAAATTGTGCAGGTTCAGACGACATAAGGGACTTGAAAGTTAGGCAAGTTTCTAGTATCTGATTGGCCAGCTGCCAAAAAATTACCTTCCTTCACGATATTTCATCCGTGAGACGTATTTTTACGTCGGAGAGTCAACGCTTTGAACTGTAACATAAGAATTTCATGAGAAAACTAGCTGACCCTCCAAGCTTCCTACCGTCTAACAATTAATTAAGGAAATGACACCTTTTAGATAAACTGAACTTATGGTTTTATTTAATATTAATTTCCATGTAATAAATATAAAATAAACACCAATACTAATAAAAAAGGAAAAAAAGAGGCTGGGGTGCGACCCACACTGATAACTTCCCATCCCGTCTGTCGATTTGTCTTGCTTAAAAGTTTGTCTATATGTATCAATTTTTACCAACTTTTATAATTTTTTTTAGGTTTTAATTTTTTGTAAAAAAAACTGTCAATTCGATTTTTCTCAAAATTTTTCCTATTGTTGTAAACAATATTTCTTATAAGTTAAAATTAGTTAGAAGCCATTATCTCAAATTTTTGAAAAGATATTTGAGTCAAAAATCAATTTTTAACAAGTTTTGGTAAATTCTTTTTTCGGTTTTTAATTTTTTGTAAAAAAAACTGTCAATTCGATTTTTTTAAAAATTTTACTGAATGTTGACAACAATATTTTTTGAAAGATAAAAGTAGTTTAAAGCAAATACTCAAGGTTTTGAAAACATATTTGAGTCGAAAATCAATTTTTACCAACTTTTTTTTTTTTTGTTGGGTTTTTATTTTTTGTAAAAAAAACTGTCAATTCGATTTTTCTCAACATTTTTTAGAATGTTGAAAACAATATTTCTTATGAGATAAAATAAGTTTGAAGCCTTCATTTCAAGTTTTTGAAAAGTTATTTGAGTCGAAATTCAATTTTTATCAACTTCGAGTAATGTTTTTTTTAGGTTTTTATTTTTTATAAAAAAACTGTCAATTAGATTTTTCTCAAAATTTTATCAGATGTCAAAAGCATTATTCTTCGTTGCATAAAATTGTTTTGGAGATGAAATCATATTTTAGTCGTAAAATTTTCGAGGTGACAAATTTTTTTTTCAGTTTTTTTGATTTATAAAAAAAACCGTTAATTGGATTTTTTCCAAAAATATACTTGTTTTGTATCACATTGCAATATATAATATAAAATTTAATTCAAGTCTCTAGCGTCATTGGTTCATGAGATATTTAGGTTTAACCAAAATTTTCACCTTTTTATTAAACTGCTATGGTAAAAAAACCACCCACGCAATTTTCTTGAGAGCCCTTTCTGCATCTTTCTGCCTTATTATCTGTATAACAAAATTTATTTCAAGTCGATATCTCTTCTGGTTTTGGAGCTATGGACGACGAAAAAAACGTCGCGAACGTACGGACATACGGACATACGGACGTACGAACGTACATACGTACACACGCACGCACACACATCTTTCTAAAAATCTTTTATTTCGACTCTAGGCACCTTGAAACGTCGAGAAATTTCAAAATTTTCAATTTGACAAATCGGACCCATTACAATAACTTCCTATGGGAAATTAATAATTAATAAATTATTAACGCGTAAAGTAATTCCGACTTTACCGGACCTTAAATACTGAAAAGCTTATTTATAAAGAAAAATAAACGAGTATTAGAGTTGGAATAAGCTAAAACTAGGAGTATTTAAGCCGGAATAAATCCCTTTTAGTATCTAAATTTCGTTTTGACATTTCAAAAAAAAAAGGAAGTAAAAGAAATGTTTTCATTTGCATCCCTGAAATCATAACTCGCAAACAGGAATGGCTGAGAGTTGTAAGGCACTAGGCCCTAGTTCTCAACGGACTGTTGCGCCACCTAATTTATTTATTTTTAACTACGAGAAAAAGAAGAGGGATTAAGGTTTTCAGTTAAAATAGGACTTCCTACTATCTAATTTTTTGTGAAAACTTCCTTTGTTTGAAGATTCAAGATGATGGGGCGGATATCCATGGATTCATCCCAAGGGCGGATCCAGACTTTTAATCAGGGAGGAGAGGGGTCACACACTTAGATGAGTTTTTACTCACCGCTTAAAAATGTTATTTAATGTTTTGTAAAGGAGGCTAACAAACTTTAAATAACATAATGTGTACGAGTATATTAACCTAACCTTTACACATTTCAACTGCTAAAATGACAACTTTAGTTATAAAATTATTTTAGAACACTGTTGTCCAGCAAGGTATGGTGTAACTATTTAATTTGGATGACTCCCTACGTATGAAAGCATTCCAAGATTCCAACAATTTTATAAATATGCCATATTTAAACGCTAAAACACAATAGTTTAGAGGGTTTTTGGTGCATTTCATGCAGAAATGTAACAAATTCTTTTGAAACGTAGCTTTTTTTTCGAAAAATAAAATATACTTTTCTTGTTTCCATTTCTATTAAATGGAAGAACGCTACAAAAATTCAAGAGAGACGATCTAATATGAAGAACTGTCGGGCTTTTTTTAACGTAGTTTTTTCGGACTCAATTTTCGGGAGTCTACGAGTATTATTACTATCGCTATGAGTCTGCCTAATCGTATTTTGACCTTAAAGAAGTCAACAAAGCTTAAAAATTGTAGAGAGGAAAATGCTTGGTTCTTGAATTTGAGGATATATATAGGTGCATTGAGGTACATAATTTCTCTAAAAAATGGAATTAAAACAAATTAAGGTAAACAAATAAGTTGGGTAGAAACGTTTGTGTGGCACTCACAAATTACACGTTTCAGAATCTATTTTCACTTCAAATCTCAAGAGATTCAAAGCTTTTATGTATATCAATTAATATGAAACGTTTTTAGTTTAACAAAAGTGTCACTTTTGCTGTTTTTGGGACATTTACATCAATGAAATTAGTTAATTTTTTAAGATCTTAAATATCTTAAAACATTTATATTATTGAAATTCGTGTTTAAATATCAGTTCTAGAGTATCCAAAGCAAATTCACTTGAAAAGTAGATTTATTTATTTTTTTAAGATCTTTTGTGTTCAACAGAAAATTAATTTTGATAGAAATAAAATGCACAACTGGGTCGCTAGAACTTGCTATTACCCGTGTTTTTTGTTAGCAAATCTATCCATAGTATATTAGGATTTTACACGAATAACAAAAACAATATCCATAGTATGAATAACACCGATAAAAGTTAGAGTAGAACCTTACTATGGATGGGTTTTTGACATTTATACGAGTCTCGAATGGATCTTATGTGATTTCGTTCTTAAATGTTGGTACGATTGATATTGCATTTGTATTTCGATGGCTGTGTTCGTTGAGTAGTCGTGCATTTGGAATCATGTGTGTTTTCCATTTGGGAAAAAAATCAATCTGTTACTGTTGATATTATTTAGTTTTGTTAATGAAAATGGACTAACTGGGCTTATTTTGAAAGAAAAAACAATAGTAAAGATAATTAAGTTTTGCTATGTTTCCACCAAAGGTTTATCTCAGTTTAGATTAAATAAATATTTTTGGTGTTTCCACCGCACAAGAAAATTAAAAAATGATTAAGTTTGACAGCACTTTCTGAAATGCAAATGGTGTTTCGATGTTTCTTATGAAGTGCAAGTGAGATAGTTTGATTCGTGTTAAACAATGAAAAACTGAATAGTTCAGCACCATATAAGAATATACTACCTACTCCATGTGCAATTTTTGTTTTTTTTTTAAAATTTGATTAAAACAAAACTATATTTTTTGTACACAAACATGCAAATGAACAGACCATAACGCATTATCTGTAAAACCAACTCCTCCACACAGGTTTTTCTTCACAAACTTTGACTCGACTCCGATCCCCGACCGGAATCGAGGCGAATCAAGCTCATTTCAACTCGATTCAGGTATATAAAGAATTTAGGCGAGCTTCAAGCTCGCTTCAACACCACATGTTAATGTAGTAGTCTACGAACAAACCCCCTCCTTGAAGCAATTGTTAAATGAATTTTTTTTTATAGAATCTCAATTTCCACATGTTTTCTTACTATTTCTTCCTAAAAATTGTCCATTTTATTAGTTTTAGTTAGTTTGTTTTGCTAAGTTAATTTTAACATTTGATTTTCACAAAACTTTCTTCTATTTGTGTGTTTTTTTTATTATTATTCTGACAAATCTTCTCTCAGTTGTACCAATTTTTAAATACAAAAATCTGGCTACTGCGGATCGTTTTGTTGGCAATTTCTCACTGTAGGAATGCGAACAAAACGCACTTAATGTATTCCAAAACTGTTTAGAAATATTTCCTATATTTTAAGATTTAAAAATGTAACTTATTTTTTTTTCGAAAATCATTTTAAATTTTGTCTTAAAAATATCTTGGTAAGCACTAAATAAAGTGCTTATAGATATACATTTTACATTTAAATTTCGTTATCGGGTTTTGTAAGCAAAATTAATATTTTTTTTTTTAAATAAAAAAAGACATTTTTTAACATCAAAAATCATCATCAATTTGATCATTTGATCATCGACAAGAGCTGGCACAGAAAAAGGAGATTATTGAAATCGGTCCATTAGTTCTTGAGGAACCTTTAAAAAAATAAAGGTTATATGAGGGGTACCCTTCTGGAGCCATACCAAAATATGTTTTTCTTGTAGAAAGAAGCCAAGAATTAAGAATACAAAATTTAGAGAAAGTTTTAAAAACATCACATATTTTTAAATTGACGATTTCTTATTCAAGGTTTCTTCTTAAGAACCTGAATATTTGCTCTTTTTCATTTTATGGAAATAATTTAAAGCATGACTAAAGTTTTTTCAAATTCTAAATTGAGTGAAAATAAAAATTTGAGTTGTTTTTGACAGCAAACCGCTTTTTGGTGAATGTCGTTAAATTACTAACAAATCTTTAAATGAAGTCTTTACTTATACAACTTGACTGTATAAGCTTTATGGCTCATGTGACCCCCCCCCCCCCCCTGGATCGTTATTGATTCAGCAAACCCACTCTTTGTCGAAAAAACGATTGCGTCCAAAAGGACTGATTGTGTTAAGATGCCAACAACCGTTTTTGCACAGATACGAGACATACACATGTTTATTAACATACATACGTAGGTTTCCACAAGTCATTGCCGCAATTGACTGATCTCACATTCGAATTACAAAAATCAGTGGGCCCTCACGACAATTCTATATATGTACATATACAGAAAGGGATACGACTCGTTAAATATTAAAGATGTTTGCAACGCATCTCTAAAAATTACTGACATTGTTTTTCGTTGGAGAGGAAGCACTTACGACTCTCGCATTTAGGGAAAGTCAAATAAAACAACACTTTGAAAATGGTAAATTCAAAGGTCGGAATACATTAAAAAGATGTTGGAAGTTGGATGCAGAGGTTTCGACTTTTATTAACAAATATAAGGGGTTCACTAGAAAATGATAAACGACTAAAGGCCATCGATTTAAAGGACCAACATCCATCTTCACGTACTAGTCAATTAAAAATAAATTTAATGAAGCTTTACTTACTTTACTTAACAGTTGGTAACCCCTTAAGGGGCATAAGGCCTCTACTACGCCTACGCGCCATCGTGTACGGTTTCCGGAGATGTGTTCCAGCTCCCTTCAACTCTTGCCTAGTGACGCTGATTCCGCCTCGACTGTCCTGCGCCATGTGCTTCTCGGTCGTCCAGCTCTTCTTCCTTCTTGTGTGAGCGGATTCCACTGCATTGCTTGGCCTGCAATGAAGTCGTTACCTTTTCGAAGCGTATGTCCAATCCATTGCCACTTACGCCTTCGTATTATAGAGTCTATAGGTTCTTGACCTGTCCTTCTATGAAGGACCTGATTTGATATACGGTTTGGCCAGAAAATACTTAGGATGTTACGGAGACATCTATTCTCGAAGGCTTGCAGCTTTCTTGTTATGGCTAAAGTAACCTTCTAAGGTTTGCAGCTTTCTTGTTATGGCTAAAGTAATCTTCCAAGTGCTGCACCCATAAAGAAGCACAGATTCGACATTTGTGCGAAACAGTCTTAGCTTTGTTCTTAAGCTGATAAAGTTATTCCTCCAAATTTTCGACAGCATACCGAACGCCGCTTTTGCTTTGCCGATGCGGCAGATGACGTCTTGTTCGGGTCCGCCTTCGATGGAAACGATACTTATCCGTTTTTTCCACCGGTTGCGAGAAAATATTTATTTGAGAGGATGGTCGGGTTCCGAGGCTGATCATTTTTGTTTTGTCGGAATTAATTTTCAGCCCCACAACTTCTGCTTCTCTCTCCACACTTGTTGTCACTTGATAAGGATCCATGAGAGAGTAAGTGCTTTAAATAGGATGTCAAAGTCCATTGGATCCCTCCGCTACCTGACAGAGCTGGGCGCAGTACATCGCTTATCACCAACAAAAAAAATTTTGGGGACAGAATACAGCCTTGTCTGACTCCGCTTCGGATTTCAAAATCATCTGACAACCTACCATCGTGCAGAACGTGACACTTGGTTCATCATATAAATGAGGCTTTAAAAATACTTTAAATTTTTTTTTATTTAACCCTAAATCTATACTTCTAATTTGTTGCTATTTTATGCGTAGTTTAACAATTCTGCATCCTCCAGCATGGATTTATAAAGAAACCACTGTTTTTCATATATCTTTTCTTTTGTCAATCTTTTAAAACTTTAAATTTACATCCTGCCCATTTCCTAAGGGAAAACAATAATGCGATATTTTATATTCACTTTTCGATAGACTAACAAACTCTTCTGATTAACCGCTTTGAACTTATAAAAAAAGTTGTGACTTTAACATTTATAGATTTTACAGGGACCACAAAACGTGCTCTATTGAAACTTTTGAATATTTTCCCTTGTAATTAAAGTAGGTACGAACCACACATACCTACATATAAAGCTCTTATACAAATTCATTCTTTACTTTTATACCGTTAAATTACGATGACTAAAATTGAGAAACATCATTTTGATTTCGCACTAAATTTGGAATTTTATTTTAACCAATTTGCAATCCGATGTTTGTTTGTTTTTTGTGTATGAAAAAAGAAAAATAATTATCTAAATAATATGAGAAAACATGAGTTTTGATAATTTATACAACACGCTTGACTTCGAAGAAGCGTTTAAGGTAGTACACTTGCCCAACGGTCATAATGACCAAAACGAGCGCCTCAAATGTCGACCACATAACCACGCGGGAGTTGGTGCTCTCGTTGACGGAGCGATGAATCTTGTCACGTACCTTAAAAATAAAAAATTGTCCAGTTATCCATTTAAAAAAACATAATGAATTATGTCTACTTACGTGCATGTACTCTTGTTCATGTTTCACGCTAGTTAGAGTTCCAGACAACTCTCTAATCATATCCTCCAACTTGGTGTGACCGACTTCATCCTCGCCGGGAGCCCCAGGAGACCTTTGGGCGGGCTCACCTACATCGATTGTGAACATGACCACCTTCGGGGTCATACTGGACTTCTCGTTGTTAAAGCAAACAGTATGGACACCAGAATTGTGAGCCGAGAACGTGAGTTTGCCAGAGGATTCCTTTTCACTCTGGTGGATGATATTTTGGTGGGGGTCGGTGATTTTGATGTCGACATCTAGAAATCCACCCTCAATAACTTCAAATGTGAGTCCTGTTCAATGAACGAACGATAAAGACTGATTGGTTGGCACAAAATGAAAGTTTGAAAATGATTAAGAGAGCACCCACCTAGTTTTGTGCCGCTTTCGGCTTTTTCAAAGAAACATTCTTCACTGTGTGCATCGACTGTGACGATAAAGGAATAAGTCTTGTCCAGCAGTTGAACAAATAAAATGCTGAATAATGTAAAATACACAGAGAAGTTCATTTTCGCGTAAATATCTTTAGATATTTCTGAGGAGGACTTGTTTCTGTTTGATAAATAATTTCGTATTCGTTATGTGGTGCAGGGGCCACGTATTGTGTCAAAAAATATGTGAATTCTATGACAGATTAAGGTTGGCAGCAGTGAATGTCAAAGAGTGAGTCGATAATATAGTGCAGAGATAATAGTGTAGGGTGAATTTGTACAGCAACAAATTTTGTTACTGTTTACTGCGACTACTGAACATTGTCTATAGGATTTAAAACTATTAATTTATCAAATAGCCGTTCAAAACGTAAACATAATATTAAGAAGAAAAAATTCACAATTTAAATGAAATAAAGTTGTCAGAAAAGGAACAACAAAGTTTATGAAGATATTAAAAAAATTGTATTTGAAGTGTAATCTTCAAAACTGTTTGTTCTTTTTTTATAAAATGATTGAGCTAGTTTTCATTTTTGTGTGAAACAAACAACAGACTTTTGTGGCCAGAAATAGAAGACATGGAGATGAGTGATACTTGGTTCCTACAGGCCGCAACCACTTGCCACAAAATATAACTTTTGAAACAGAATTCAATTGCCTTGTTATGTCGCGTCTAGTGGCAATGTCAATTGGAGTCTACGTTCATGTGATTAGACATTGTTAGAATTATTTTTTTGGGGATACCCCTAAAACAATTGAACAGCTAAAGAATGGGGTAATACAGCATATAACGATATTGAACATCAATTATGCTTCGACGTCCATTTTGAAGGGGAGTATTACAGATTACGTGGCCAACCTTTTTGTTTCCAACACAACTATTTTCATAGATTACTTCTCTTATGATTAAGAAAAAATAAAATAATTCTATAAATTTACTTACAATGGTACAGTAACTAAAAACATGTTCAATATATATTAATGTTATATAAAACCTATAACAATGTCAATAGGGAGACTCTATGGGGATGGCTCAACCTTTGCACATAAAAGCTCCTACGCCACATTGCGGCTACAGCGGACGAAACCAAAATTTCTGCGTGATAATACCTATTGTCTGCGTTTTATTATCACCAATCACCCTTTTACGATATCTTGCAAAAACAAAACGATGCAGATCCAAGACATGAAACATTCATACACCTTTCTCTTTTTGTCTTTTATCTGTTTACTTTTCGAAAATGTTCTGCCTCTTTTCTTTCGATTACAGTTCACACTACCTTATCAATTGAAACACAAAATAGCCATCTACCCGTCATAGTGAAAACTATTTTTTAGGTTTCTGGATGCGCCTTTTACGGATGAAGAGGCACGTCGGACAATGAACGAACTCAAAGATGGAAAAGCACCCGGATCTGATAGAATCACGGTAGAGTTTTTGAAATTTGGAACGGTAGGCCTTGGAAAAAAACTTACAGAGGCCTTCAATGAAATTTTAGAAACCGGAATTATACCACAGCAGTTTAAGGAGTCAATTTTGTTCCCTATTCATAAAAAAGGAGACATGTCAGATCCAAAAAATTACCGCGGAATATCCTTTCTCAATGCCACATACAAAATATTTGTGTCAGTTTTGAATAATCGACTATGTGATTGGATGAATCTTAACTCTAAACTTAAGGAATTCCAGGCAGGTTTTCGAAGTGGTTATTCCACGAGTGATAACATCTTTATCTTAAGAAGCATTGCAGGAACCTTTCTAGAACAAAAAAAGAAGTTATACGTATTTTTCGTTGACTTTAAGGCAGCCTTCGACACAATTGATAGAAGAGCGTTGTTTTAAAAACTATATAATGCCGGAATGACTTCAAAGTTTGGCAGAGTCTTGGAAAACCTTTATGATGGAAATCATGACACAGTATGGAACGGTGATGAAATGTCGGAATGGTTCGAAACCTCAATAGGAGTAAAGCAAGGATGCCCCTTAAGCTCAAATCTTTTTGCTTTGTTTATCGACGATCTTATTGACAGTTTACCTGGTGGGATAGAGTTTGCGGGAATGGCGATTAAAGCGCTCTTATTAGCTGATGATGTTGTGCTTTTTGTATATTCACCTGCAACACTGCAATTAATGATCAATCGGCTTAGTGAATACTCCAGGTTGTGGAATTTGACGGTCAATTTAAGCAAATCCAAAGTGATGGTCTTTAAAAGGGGGTCTGGCAGAATGTCCAGGAATGAGCAGTGGTACTTAAACAGTGAACCGATCGAAGTTGTGAGAGCCTACAAATATCTTGGTGTTATTATAACCAACAATCTGAACATGGAAAATCATTTAAAAGATAAACTTATAAAAGCTAAAAGTGCTATTAGCGCGACTTGGAAGAAATGCTTCGGAAACAACTTAATTTCACACAGTGTTAAATACAAGGTTTTTATCGCAGTTGCGGAATCGGTGATGATATATGCAGCGCAAACTTGGGGTTTTGAAAAATATGAAACGGTTGAGAAGTTGTTGAGATTTTATATAAAAAGATGTTTCCAGCTACCGATCAACACACCGAACTGAATGATAAACATTGAAACTGGATTGTCACCCCTGTTTAGCAAAACACTTAAGTTACATGTTGACTATATATTGAAAGTGCTTAATATGCCAAGTGGAAGACTGCCAAAAGTAATAGCATTGTATACGATCCAGAAGAAGGGACTTTGGTATAACTAATGGAGCTTGCAGACTATTGTGATTTTAACCTGAATTTAAGCCATCAGATAAATGACAAAAAAGTAGTGAAAGATGCCCTCTATGACTTAGTATCTAAAGTTGATGAAAAATATAGGGTTGACTGTATCAACATGGCGAAGTCTTCAGTTCATAGATCAATCTACAGCATACTGAACCATAACCTGTGTGAAAAAAATTATTTTCGGGCTGAAAACAGTCAAAAACTTATATCAGCAATATTCAAAATGAGAGGAGAATTGGTAAGACTTAACTTCATACCACATCGCGAAGACTTGCCAGTTTTTTGCACTATGTGTAACCTGGCAGTAAGAGAAGATATCATTCATTTCATTGGAATATGTCCTATCCTGAAAGAGGTACGAAGAAATTTTCTTGGCAGTGACATGAAAACAGAAACGGAGGTGCTAGCGATGCTGAACTGCGAAGAAGAGGTCACCCGCCTCTATAGGTATTACATAAAGGCAATCTCTTATAGAAAACAAATTTTGAACGAGGAGTTTAAAGAAACAAAAATCATAAACACAAAGATATATATATATATATGTGTGACGATGACCAATGAGGAAAAGGGATGAATATACCGGCAAGAATGAAAATACCCGCCTCCCAACACCATCCACATTCGCACATCACTTCTATTAAGAACGTGGTACAAGGCAGACGTATTTTAAATTGAAATAAATAAATAATAAATAAATAAATTCAAAGTGAACTATTTCGTTGAGTCAGAGTAATTATTTTTATTTTCTGAGTTTGGAATCTGAGTTTAAAGGAGAAATCTGAGTTTAAAGAAGAATCTGAGTTTAAAGAATCAGAAGCGGGAGGAACCTGTAAAGTGTGAAGTTAAGTGAATGGTAACTTATTATAATTATTTGATTTACGAACTGCAGCAGTAGCCGCAGCAACGTATTTATATTTTTGAGTTTTAATACTAATTTGGTTAGCAATATTGATTTATAAATGGTAGAAGTAATGTAAATAATTATCTTAGTTATAAAGCGTTGGGACATACCGTTTTGGAGATTATAACGGTCAGTCTAATCAACACTATGTTATATACTGGTGTATGTGTGCAAAGGGAAACAGTTGTATTTTGTCAATGTGTAGGTACCTATATAAGTGTGCGAAGAGAGTAGATGGATAATCAACTTGGTGGAATGCAAGGCACATGTGGGAGACGATATTTTTGGTGTACGAAAATTTCGAATTCAACTTGCACAAACACCAAGTTGAGTGAAAAATATGAAGAGGACGGATAAATACTTCCATACATCCGTGTATACTTTCGGTGTACGAAAGAATAACACGATGGGTTGGAAAGAAATATAAAGAGAATGAATAAATACATCTGTGTAGATTTTCGGTGTACGAAAGGGCAACACGATATGTTGGAAGAGATAAGATGAAGGTATAAATGAATACAGCTGGATAGTCTTTCGGTACACGAAAGAGTATCAATTGTATGGGAGGGAAACGTAAAGAAGATGCATGAACAAGATGATCGCACTGCGACGAAAAATAATAATAAAGGGAGACAGGAAATTAACATATTGGAACTTGGAAGTTTTGGAAGCACAAGCAAATACAGACTGCTTCCTAAGCACAGTTAGTACACATACAGTAGAAAAAGAAATTAAGGTAACTTCTATGGCTTAAGGTGTTACCAGGATAGAAAAGTTAGGAAATGAGCTTCTTCATACATAATGTAGTTGGTGAAAACCATAAATATTATATGCGAACTATTGGTTATGAGGGTTTTTTTATTATGTAAAATTATTGTTGCACAAATAAAGAGTTGGCAGATGTCAGTTTCGATAGTGATATTGATATTATATTAAAATAAATTCCGAAGTAAAACATAGAATACGATATGTATATGGGTATTTTTTTCCCTTGTAGATAAATTAAAATGGAAAAGCTCAGCACAAAACAACTACAAAGTGAGCTAAAGGATAGAGGGTTGCCGACATCGGGAACTAAAAGGACATTGGTTAAACGAATCCTTACCTACGACAAAGAAAAACAAGGTCAGTCTATGCCTCAGTCGAATGAGAACTCATCGGTCGCCGATTCTGGAGCCCCATCCACTGATGAAATACCAACTGTATCGGAAGCAGGAACGTAAGAAGACCGAGTAATGCGTGAAAGAGAGTGGGACATCTTGAGGAGAGAAAGGACCCTATTGGAAAACGAGAGAACTCTATTGATTAAAGAACGTGAACTCGCCAACAAACTCAAACGTCTCGAAGGGCCCGGCTCTGTAAATGTGGAAATCCAAAGGCAAAGAATTCACTGTAGTATAAAGGACATTGCTGATGTACTGCCGATGTTTATTCCAGGCGATTCGACATCAATGTCGGCCGATAATTGGGTGGAACGGGTTGAGACCCTAACTAAGATATATGAATGGGATGAACGGGCGCTCCTTATGGCAGCAGCATCAAAAATGAAAGGGCCTGCGAGGTTCTGGTGGGACACTACCCAAGAGGGTTCCGGATCCTGGACACAGTTAGCAATGGGGCTCAAGGCGAATTTCCCTCATCAACAGAACGAAATTGATATACACCAACAGATGGCACGCAGAACTAGACGTCAGAATGAATCAATTGAGAATTTCTGTTTTGAAATGAATATGATGGGGAAAAGAATCCATCTTGCAGATAGAACCATCATCCAGTATATTTTAACAGGCTTGAATAATTTTCAATTAAGCTCTAGTCTAGCGGTGTCAAACTTTAACACCATTGCCGAACTCATAGAGAAAGTGAAATGGTCTGAAAGTATCCGTGGAAACTCTCGCTACAAGCCATCGTCCACAGCTGGAATTCCCAGAGCGAGCAATGCGAACCGACAATCAATCTACGAACAGCCAAACTGGCGCCGGCAGCTAACGACAAACGAAAAGGCAACACCACCTTACCGACATTCCGTGCACCAAAGGCCATTACTCACTTGTTACAACTGTAATCAAACCGGACACCTCGCTCGGCAATGCAACCAAAGTCGGAAGAGACAGTGGACCACTAACCAAGAAAATAGCATGAAGTATCCAACAAAGCGCGAAAGCCAGAACGATAAGAATATTCGAATAAACACTATCCATCGGCAAGAAAATTCGGATTGTTTTAATAAAAGAGTGACCATCAAAGGCAAAGAGTATGCGGCAATGCTAGACTCGGGTAGCGAACAAACGGTAGTGACACAGACAGTTGTGAGAGAAACAGGAATTCCTATAAGTCCCTGCAATGTTACTCTTCATGGTTTTGGAGGCGGAAATTGTACAGCGTTGGGAAGGATACCTTGTACTATGGAAATTGACGATGCCAGCTTTAGTGTCGACGCGGTAGTTGTCTCAGATGATAGACTCACAAAACCAATTTTAATTGGGAAGGACATATTAAGCGACCCAGCCTGTGACGTCTCCAAGGAAGGCGAAGTGCTTATTATCAGTAAGAACGATACAGTCAGCCGTCAACAGATAACTGTAGGTGACCTTCAGATTGACGAAGGTCTTGATTCCATGGGTTTAGTTAACTTACTCAACAAGTTTCGGAAGTGTGTCGCCATGGAACAAAGAGAACTCGGACGAACAAGCCTGGTTGAAATGGAAATCGAATTAACAAAGGCAGATCCTATATCACAACACCCATATAAAGTTCCTTATGCTAAAAGAGAGGTCCTGAGTTCGATGGTAAACACACTACTGGAGTGCGACATCATACGAGAGTCTAAGTCTGACTTCGCAGCACCGGTCGTACTAGTGAAAAAGAAAAACGGCGAAGACCGAATGTGCATAGACTATAGACGCCTCAACACTGTCACAAAAAAGGTCAGCTCCCCGTCCCCGCATATAGAAGAGGAGCTTAACAATCTGGAAGGCTACAATTACTTTATGGTGCTAGATCTGGCGTCAGGGTATTATCAGATACCCATCAAAAATGATCATGTGCCGTATACAGCTTTTATCACCCCGGACGGAGTGTTTGAGTTTAAGGTGATGCCATTCGGGCTGGTCAATGCCCCAGCTTATTTCAAAAAGTTAATGAGAATCATCAAACAAAAAATGCTTCCAGAGAAAATCGTTAGCTATATGGATGACTTTGTTATTCCGGTTAAATCCCTCCCGGATGGAATGCGGAAACTGGAGAAATTTCTTACTATTTTAAGTGAAGCCAACCTAACCCTGAACCTAAAGAAATGTGAGTTCTTCAAAAATGAGATTGAGTTTCTGGGCCACATTATCAAAGATGGGAAAATACAGCCTGGGAGGGCAAAGACGCTTGCCGTTCAAGAATTTGAGACACCGACCAACGAACACCAAGTGAGACAATTTATAGGGCTCACCAGCTTTTTCCGGAAATTCATCAAGAATTATGCTCTGACTGCATCGCCACTGACAGAACTAACAAAAAAAGACCAAAAATTCATATGGGGAACAAAACAACAAGCTGCGTTTGACCAGCTCAAGAATTCGTTGGCTAGTGAGCCAGTGCTGATTTTGTATAATAAAAATGCAGAACACGAACTTCACACAGACGCCAGTTGCAAGGGACTCGCTGGCATTCTTCTACAGAAAGAAGGTGGAAGTCTTCACCCAGTTGCTTATTACAGTCGCAAAACAACCAAAGAAGAATCAATGTACCACAGCTATGAACTGGAAGCCCTCGCTGTGGTTGAAGCAACAGATCGATTCCGGCAGTACTTGCTTGGTAAGCACTTTCTCATAGTCACCGATTGTGAAGCTTTAAAAACTGCCAGTAAAAAGAAAGAAATGGTTTCACGAATCGCCCGATGGTGGTTGCGTATGCAGGAATACGATTATGAGGTCTCTCATCGAGCCGGTAAGAAAATGTTACATGTTGATACCTTGTCTAGGAATCCGTTCGAATCAGCACAGACACCTGAAGTGGTAGACATGAATGTATTCAAAATCAACATTGAAGAAACAGATTGGGTATATTCTCTACAACTACAGGATAAAGACGTAGCTGATATAGTCAAAGTTCTACGAAGCCCACCAATCAGCGAAACCGACAAACAACTACATCATGATTACTCTCTCCAACACGGACGGCTCTATCGGAAAATCGACGGCGAATTCAGGCTGTTTGTGCCAAAAGGATCGAGGAATAGAGTATTACGGAACAGCCATGACTTGATGGGACATTTCTCCGAAAAGAAAACCATGACACATTTACGACTACGATACTGGTTTCCTCGGATGACCCAATTTGTGAAAAAATACCTGAAGGCATGTGTTGAGTGTGCGTTCAACAAAAAGGAAAACCAACCCCGAGGAGAACTTTTCCCGATACCGAAGGGTAACGTGCCATTCGACACGGTCCATATCGACCATCTCGGACCGTTTCCTAAATCGACAAAAGGAAATACCCACCTCGTAGTCTTGGTTGATGCATTCACCAAATTCGTCCACATCAAGGCTCTGCCCAACACCCAGACCAAACCGGTGATAAATTTCCTTATGGATTTATTCTTTACGTTTGGCATTCCCCGTCGAATAATATCAGATAAAGGAACTGCATTCACTTCACACGCTTTTGAAGAATTCGTTAAAGGTTACTCGATTCAGCACATCCAGAATGCGACAAAAACACCACGTGCAAACGGTCAGGTCGAACGGTACAATCGAACCATTCTTCATGCATTATCGGCAACCGTTGATGACGAAACTAGATGGGACCAGAAGGTACGATATGTGCAGTGGGGTATCAATAATACTCAAAACGAAACAACTGGTAAAACTGCACATCAACTACTAATGGGTTACGTGCCCCGTGACCCACTCAAGGATGTTCTCGCCCCATTTGTAAACTTAAACCAAACGATTCCCAACATTAACACTCTTCGAACGGCTGCTGCCGAATCCACCGAAAAACGGCAAGATATCCAAAAACGCCAGCACGATATAAAGCATAAAAAAGCAAGAACATACCAGGTAGGCGATCTAGTGATGTCAATAAATGACGGAGTTGCAGCGACCGGAACTTCTCGCAAGCTTGAGACCAGATACCGGGGACCATATTGTGTGACTGCTATCCTTCCACATGATAGATACCAGGTCGCCGATATGCCGTTTGCTCCTAGGTCACAGAAACCATATTCAGCTACATGGTCGGCGGATCGAATGAAACGTTGGATTGACTTGGATCTAGACTTCGACGAGGACGACGAACACTATCAGGATGGTCGAATCTGTGACGATGACCAATGAGGAAAAGGGATGAATATACCGGCAAGAATGAAAATACCCGCCTCCCAACACCATCCACATTCGCACATCACTTCTATTAAGAACGTGGTACAAGGCAGACGTATTTTAAATTGAAATAAATAAATAATAAATAAATAAATTCAAAGTGAACTATTTCGTTGAGTCAGAGTAATTATTTTTATTTTCTGAGTTTGGAATCTGAGTTTAAAGGAGAAATCTGAGTTTAAAGAAGAATCTGAGTTTAAATATGTATATATGTATTTATAATGTTAAAAAAAAAAAATATTTTCACTTTTGAATTCTTTTTTATTAACTATTTCCATTTTAATATGTAAATTAATGAATGTCAATCGGGCAGACGGCAAAGCCATGCTTTAACGATTTTTGTAATATATATAAGTAAATTGTACTCTATGTAAATTGTGCACTTGGAAAAAGATAATAAAATCAAATCTATCTATCTATCTATCTGAAACTGACCCAGATAGGTACCGATCACAAATTGTTGTTGTATTATGTGTTAAAAGGTAACTCATATGGATCATTGAACCTCACTTTCAGATATTTATGTTGACATTTTGACAGCTATATTTATTTAGTTATTCGATTTAGACGCTTTTGAAGCCACTCATTTTAAAATTTCATTATTGGTTGAAAATGTCTGTCTATTTCTTAGCATCAAGTGAACGCGAAAGATAAAATGACTAAACAAGTCCTTCCAAAAGAATTAAATAATAATGTCATCACACATGTCAAAGTGACATTTCTTATACATATTTTAGTTGAAATGAAAACAAAAATGACGCGTTATGCAAACTCTTTAGGTTCTATGAAGCTAACTTTGGCATTTGTCTTATTGCGCATCATGGGAGAGTCGATTTGAAACACACACTGACCCCATTTGAAACACTCTCTTTCTCCAGGCAATATTGTTTTCATTCATATTAAAGTAGGTACCTATCCTACCTAAATGGTAATGAGTGATGATGGACATGTCTTCAAGAAATCAAAACTCTCTTCTTCCAGATATATGTACATCGTCGGAACTCACAACTCACAAATCACAACAACTATAAAACACCGCTGCACAATGCCTTCCATTTCATGCAATTGTGAGAGAATCTGTTAGAGACGAATAAAAAAAAAAGTGACAATTTCCACAAGGAGTGTTGACGCAAGGAAAACGCCTGCGCTGTTTTCTCTATACAAAAATGAGGACACGAGAAAATACCACTTTTTATCAAATCCCACCACTGCCGACTATCCGAAATGGAATAAAAGACATGTGCAGACCGAAATTCCCGTGAGAGAATATGGAGCACCATTACCAAATGCATAGCCAGAGCGCTCTGTGCAGACATTAAGCATTCCCATATAGCTCTCGAATCCACTCCTTCATAATAGTCTTATGATACGGTGACATTCCAACTACAACGTCTCTGCGGGGATACAGATCCACATTACGCGTTTTCAACCCAGTTTTGTACCTTCGTTCACATCCGCTGGACCATTGTTCTGTTTTGACTCTAAGGTCCATTTATAGATATATCTATACTAACCGGGTGATTAGAAAAAAGGCTTTTAAATCAACCATCCCAATTCTTTAAACTGTTTAAAATATAAAAAACGGGTTCATAAAATTAAAAAGTTTAACCTAAAAAAAACTGGCCACAATTTTAAGTCAATACTGCTGCGGTGACCAAAAATGTAATCTCTTCCAACAAAAAGTGCCATTTTTGTGTGAAAACTGTGCGAGAATCCCACCCCATTCTGATATTCTTCACTGAAAAAGCATAAAACAGATACAGAAACTTGTGAAAAATAAAAGAATAAAAAAGTCTCCAATATTTATGTAGTTGCACAATGACATATTTTGTTTCCGCTCGGGTGTTTCTTTCATTCAGTGAACTACGTAAACAGTGAAAAATTTCCAGCCTCCTTCTATCCAACCAAAAAATAAAAAAAATTTGCACAATTAAAACCGCAGTCAGTGTAGGTACCTACCTAAAATCTACACACATCACTCCTTAAATGTGTGTTTACACTTGCTGGCATGCATTTGGATTAAAAAAGAAATAAAAGTACCTGCATGCATAAAACGAGAAATAGAAAACCGTCATTTATATTAATCGTGTGTTGTATAGTGTAGAGAGTGCCCACAGGTTTTAATCTACTAATGGTGTTCTAATTATTATTATCTGCTCCACATTTTTGGGATTATAAAATGTTTTCAACTTCAAACACGGATCTATTCGGTTTTTGCTGTTGTTGTCAACAACACTGTCACTACTGTCACTATCACTATCGCAGTAGCCACCATTAAATAAATGCAAAACGCTCGTGTACCGTTATTATTCGTTGTCGTTGTCATTGTCATTAGCGTTGTCGGTTGACGTTTAACGGTCGCCTTCGCCTCGTCGTCGTGTGGCAGTGTCATTCTATGGATGTTAATTGAATTTAACTAGGATTTTGGAGAAACAAAAAAATACCGAAAAGAACAGCACCCGTTGACGGTGAACGGTGAAGCTGCGAGTAGGTAAGCAAGAGAAAGGGGAAGAGACATTTTCTTGAAATTTATTTAATTTTTGCATGATCCCGAAAACCCGTCGTCGTCGTGGGTATAGTGTAGTGTGGGGTGTAAACGGTTGCGAGGGTGTAATAAGTGGAGGTAGAAAACTTATGAGATGGCCTCTTTCGAGAAGGACATAATATCCTTGGGTAATTTATTGATGTCTTTTAAGGGTTTAGGCAAACTTGATAATGGGATTTAGAGAGGAAAGCAGGCGTTAAGCTTTTATAATAACCGTCTACATCGCGCCAGTTCCACGAGAACACATAAAACATTCGTTTTAATGTGCGTCTTCAGGGGAGAATTTTCGCATTGTTTTATATATTCAAAAAGTACTTACATACATATATAGTTAAGGTAGTAGAGTAGAGAGATACCTTCAAGGACCTTTGTGGATTTAATGCGAATACGACATCAGCCAGCTAGAGCGCCAGCACATAACTTCTTATAGAGAAAGTGAGGTCTTTGAAAAATAATGGTTGGTTTTGTTGCCATTAATGATGGATCATGTTTTCAACATCAGTCTCTATACACTTGACAAGATAATGCCGGGTATTTTAAAACGTATTTGCCTAATTAATGGTCTGAGCGCCCCCTCAAGTTTCTTAAATCCCACAAAACGAGGCACATACAAACATAACTTTCCAACATCAACCATATACCTACCTATAACCTATTCGCAAGTCACAAGTTGCTATATCATCATATACCTAACTACCTATCTAAATCTAACCTACCTACGTACATATGTATATGTAAGTCCTACCTATGTACATATTATATCCTTATTTTTTTTTTCTTCCTTGCTCTTAGATTTCCCCCTCAGGTTTTTGCTTTTTTCATTGTTCATATAATGACATAGCATTCTTTCTGTCACAGAAAGTCAACAAATCTTCTTCAAGGACCCTCATTCTATCAAAATACTTTCATGCACAACTCTTCCTCTTCAACGAGAACAACAACAACAACAACGACCAAAAAAAGAGGAATATTAGCATGTAATCCCAAAAAAATATCCTGTCTTTTCATGGCGGAAACAGATTATCAAACGGTTGGTGTATGTGACGTGACAGAGCAAATCGAGGGGAGCTGGAGATTCTACGTTCGCAGAAATATCAACCTCTTCTAAAAAAGCTCGACGACAGAAATATTATTTTAAAAACTTAAGAGAACATGTTATTTTTTCAATGAAATGTACATATTTGTGTGTATCAAAACCTTCTATAAAGCATTTCATTTCAAATACTCGTAGGTACGAGTATGACGACGAGCGACGTTTTTATTATATACCGAAAGAGATTCTTAAAAGATTTTGCTTTTTCTAGATTTTGGTTCGTTGTCAAGTGGTGATGTCTTTTTAATATTGATATGTCAATATGTTTGAGAAATAAAAATAAAAATCACTAGAATTTTGTATGAAATGAAGAAGGTACATATATGTATGTATATTTGTTTCAGTAATAAGATGTCTCAGGGAAGTAATATTATGCACATTCCTTTGATTAACTCAAAAATGTATACATACATTTCTTCAAATTATTATAGTTCAAAGAACAAGTACTTCAGGATTTTATTTAAAATAGTTTTAGAATTTCGTGGGAATTTGAAAGTTAATGTAATAAAGCATGAAGTAGTTCTCAAATAGAAGGCTGTCACTTTTGAACCTGTCATCTTTGACATTTGACAATAAAAAACTACGTTACTACTAAAATTGAAATTGTAAAAATTCACTACAAATTGTAAATAATTTGCAGTCAGTTTTTTTGTTTTTGGAGAATAAGTTTCCTAATCGTCTTATTTTTCGAAGAGGTGGTCAAAATTCGGTCTATGTGAAAGATGAGATCTATGCCAATGCTCCACAATCCATTGCAGACCTTAAAGATGAAATTCGTGTATTTATCGAGAACGCAAAGGCGAAACTATACGAACTAGTCTTGTTTTAGAAAATGTCTAAATTTCTGGTTTAACATTTGTGTTGGTAGTTTACACATGGGAATTTAGACTGACATTTCGGTTGTCTACAGACTAAATGTGAGAAAGTGTCTGTAAAATTATGCAAAAATCAAACACAATCTCTCTCATGGGCGCGTTCGAAAACAAAGCAGTCCTAATTAACAGAATGTTAATTCTTAATTGGAAGATTAGATAGTTTTTTAATTTCAATCAAAATTAAAGTTGTAAGTGTATATTAAATCTATTAAAGTTTAGTGCCATAATTTGTTGACTTAAATTATTTGCCAACCCAATATTCGCTTCAACTGGTTTGTGTTGGTGGACTACTTAAAAGACCAATTACGGTCTTTTGAATAGTCGCAAAACATTTCAATTTCAACAAAAGATAAGAGATATTTTTAGACATTTCCGTCTGAAATGGTTTTCGAAATCTGGAAATTAAAGCAGGAAATTAAACTGATTAACATGTCATTTATCCAAGTGAAGTTGATAGTTACAAAAAACTTCTGTACAGCAACAATACGCATTCATGTCGATTACATCTATTGAATGAGTTGCATGGGACAGAGCAATGGCGGATCCAGGGGGGGGGGGGGGGTCGTAGGGGTCATGACCCCCCCTGGGAGATAATTTGTTTGCTTTTTCGTAGGAATTCCCTTCAATTCAAAACTAATCGTATTGCGTTGATGGATATGACCCCCATTATATTTTCAATTATTTATTTTTTGTATATGAAAACAACATTTTTGTATTTTACTTCCTTAAACTTTGTTGCTAAAAGTACTTTTTTTGAGTGAAGATTGGACCAAGAACATAATATGAATCGGATATTCAGCCCTATTCCAAAACCACAGCACAAATTCATCAACTTTTGACCAATGGACGATCCAGGGGGGGTCATATGAGCCATAAAGCTTATACAGTTAAGTTGTCAAATATTCAGGTTCTTAAGAAGAAACCTTGAATAAGAGATCATCAATTTTATATTAAGTTGCCTTTAAATTCCTTAAACTAGCCTTCAATTTTATTATTACATTTTTTTGACACACATAAATAGTGATTATTGAAGTGATTTTTACTTGCGATTTATAGGAACCGTATAGGAAGTCTTGCATTAGTAAACAATTTAAACTAGAGCAATTAATCAAATATGACATTACGACGATAGAGAAGTCGAAAAAATGGGTACCCCGATTCCTCCCGTCTGTCTGTCTTTCCTGGCCCCTACAGTCCAAACAATTGTGTTGATTGAAATTAAGTTTTTTTTTTAAGATTTTCAGCCGATTAGTGTAAGGTCTTTTTTTCATTTTATTAATACGAAAAATAACAGCAGTCCCCATACAAATGTGTTAGTTAAAACATGTAATTTTTCTAAAACTTTCTCTAAATTTTGTGTTCTTAATTTGGCTTCTTTCTACAAGAAAAACATATTTTGGTATTGCTCCAGAAGGGTACCCCTCAAAAACCTTTATTTTGTTTTTAAGTTTTCTGAAGAACTAATGGATCGATTTCAAAATTCTTCTCTTTCTGTGCAAGCTCTTGTCAATGATCAAATTAATGATGATTTTTATGATCAAAAATGTAATTTTTTTGTCGATTTTTAAAAAAATACAAATTTTGTTTAAGAAACTCGATATCTCAGAAAGGGGAAAAAAATAAGTAAATCTAGATTTTTTGACAAACAAAATAGCATTTAAATTTTGACAAATAAAATGGCATTTAAATTTTTGAGAAAAACTTATTTTGCAGGTACATTTTTAAATCTTAAAATATAGGAAATATTTTTAAACAGACTTTTTGGAAGAAATTAGCAAGTTCTAGCGACCCAGTCGTGCAATTTATTTCTTTCAAAATTGGTTTTCTGTTGAATACAAAAGATCTTAAAAAATTAAATAAATCTACTTTTGCTTTGGATGTTCTAGAACTGAGATTTAAACACGAATTTCTATAATACAAATGTCCCAAAAAAATCAAGTGACACTTTTGTTAAACTAATGGCTAAGTGAAAAACATAATAAACGTTTCATATCTATGGACATAAAAGCTTTGAAACGTGTAATTTGTGAGTGCTACAAAAAGTTTTTTCCCAACTTATTTGTTTACTACCTTACTTTGTTTTAATTTAATTTTTTAGAGAAATTATGTACTTAAATGCAACTATTTCCTTAAATTTAAGATCCAAACCTTTGTATCTCTACAATTTTTAAGTTTTGTTGACGCCTTTAAGATCAAAATACGAGTAAGCTGATTGATAACGATAGTAATAAGAGAAAATTGAGTTCGAAAAAACTACATCAAAAAAAGCCCGACATTTCTACATATCAGATCCTCTCTCATTTTCTGGATTTTTGTATTTTTGCAGCGTTCTTCGCATTAATAGAAATGAAAATAAGAAAAGTGTATTGTTTTTTTGGAAAAAAACAACGTTTCAAAACAATTTCCTACATTTCTGCGCGAAATGCACCAAAACCCTCTAAACTATTGTGTTTTAGCTCTTAAATATGGAATATTTAGAAAAATGTTGGAATCTTGGAATGCTTTCATATGTAGGGAGTCATCCAAATTAAATAGTTAGACCATACCTTGCTGGACAACAGTGTTCTGAAATAATTTGATAACTAAAGTTGTCATTTTAGCAATTATTAAATTTGGTTAGCCTCCTTTACAAAACATTAAAGAACATTTTTAAGCGGTGAGTAAAAACTCATCTAAGTGTGTGACCCCCCCCCCCCCCCCCCTGATGCAAAGTCTGGATCCGCCCTTGGGACAGAGTGATTCTGTTGATTTTTTTATTTTGTGAGAAATGTCAAAATTTACATTTCATTTACTCTGCAACTAACCCACAGTCAGAAATTAAGGGGCAGGGTATTTTTTAGCTTATAACTTTTATTTCAAATTTAATTTATTCAACTAATTAATGCAAACTGAAATTGTAGAACAAAACCTTCAACTTTATGTGGATTAATTAATTTAATTAGTTTGATTCGAATTTTAATCATTTGCAACGAAAAATTTAATTGAATTAATGAAATGTGCTAGCACCCTTAATTTTATGAAAATTCAAATGCATCATTAATTAAACAATTGGAGATGAATTCTGAAATTTGAAGAATTGATTATTGTAAATTAATTAATTAAGTACGAGTACCTATAATAAGACAATGTTGTGCATGCTTTTTTCAAAACAAAATTAAAAACGATGTTTTTGTTGAAAAAAGTAAAAAAAAAAACATCAAAACAGCGAAATTCATGGACTGAAAAAATATTTGGATGTCAAAACAAAACTAATTCACCTCGTTATTTTCTTGTTGCTTTGTAAAGTTTGGATACCTAACGTGTTTTCTGAAAGTCTCATCTTTGTTTATAAAACCTATAGTACTAGCATGAAATAATTTTTGTTGGTTTGCTTTAGAAACAAAGGTTTCAAGTGATAGTATAAAAAAAAAAACATAACAATATACAAAAAAGAAGTATGTAATTTAAGAGAAATCAGTGGCGCAAAATTTTAGACGATTTAGTACGATGTTAAATCATTTTTAGTATGATATTAAGGTATGTTTGTTTTGTTTGCTCCACAATCTGTCATTATTTAGATGTGTTCATGTTTTTTTTTTAATAAAATGGTTTCAGCATGATACTAGTTAGCAAAACAATAAAAAGTGTTTAAATTTAGTGAAAAGTTAGTAGATTACTATGTATATAGTAAATTGTTAACTAGTATTGTGCTAAGGCCTTAATAATAGGTTGTTTAAAATTTAGCGCCAGTGTTTTTTGTTTTCGATTTACTATCCTCCTCTTACACGAATACAACAGAATCTGTAGTACAATCTTTATTTGCCAGTACTCGGTTTGACTTTAGATATAAAATCAGTTTTAAATAAATTATTTAGTACATCAACATTATTTTCTTCCCTGAAATTTGAATACAACCTTACTGACATTTGTCTATTTTCAATCATCTATCTATTAATTTTGGCTATGAAAATAATAAGATTTTGTTTTGAAATTAAAATTCACTAATGTTAAACCCTATTATTGAGGAAAACTTAATTTGAACTCTTAATTGTTATTAAAGGATGTTGTCTGCCTAAAAGCACAAACATCGTTACGAAAATCATGACAGATAGAATCCTAAACAAAAAAAACATTAGGTTTGTTCGTTGAGATGTAAAAAGTCGCCCTGGGTCGTACTCGTAGCCCCAAAGCATTTTTTTCCGAAAAACATGTACTCTACTCACTCTGATGGCAAGTGAATTCTCTGTTTTCTGACATCTTGGGTGTAACTATGAACTCACCCTAAATAAGTTTTCGTTTTATTTTTTGCTGGGATGAATAAAGCAGGCAACTATTACAAACTGCCAAGTTGACATGAGATGCAAACAATTTAATTATGTGTATTATTTTAAATAATACAATAAACCTAATGTAATTTAAAACCAATTTAAAGTTTCCATTCAGAATGTCATCAAGACAACAATTATGGAAGCATTTTTTTATATATCTCTTGATGTTGTTAACAAAACCGTTTTCAAATTCAATGTACTGTTCAAAGAATTAACGTATTAATATGTTTAATTATTTCATAAATAATTTAATAAAATTAAAATTGGTAGAATTTTTTCTTTTTTTTTTAGTTTTGAAAAAAAAACGCGGCACTGTATACATTATACTCGTAGTTATTAACAATGTTGATGGTTATATCATAAATATAGAAATCCTTTTAACCGTTTAAATCCATATTTGTTTTCATGAAAAATGATGAATGCTAACATCACCATACAATATTATTATTTTTGCGGTCACGTATTTACAATACAAATACAAAATTTCATGTAATTTGACACTTCTTTTTTAGTAATTTATAAGTAAATATAGTACATGCATATATTTCAGTGGAAAATATATAAAAAAACCATATAAATAATTGTTCATTTAACCAAATAAACATATGTAAATGTATGCACATTACATTCTACATGTTTAAAATTCAACCAAATCTCATTTTAAAAATTTACTTTGAAAATAATTCACTTGAGTAAATTAATTTTTCACTACATTAAATTTGTTTTAAAAGAAAAGTTCAATTTGGCTCGAATATAAAAGTCGATTTACTTAGTGTAAATCTTGGTACAATTTAAGAATGTTAATTTGGCTTAAGAATATGGCTCCGTTCAATAACCCCTTACGTGTATATATTTAAGCTTAATGAAACAACTCATAATAAAAAAAAATTCATTAAAATTAATGATAAAACTTTTTACCATTAAAGTGAAATAAGTAAATACTAAATAAAACTGCAAAAACTTTAAGTATAAATGTTAAATGAATCCGATAATTAGGAATTTTATTCATAATAGGTGTGTTTTCTTGCAAAAGCCATCCGTAGTACAGTAGAAAGGTATATGAATACAAAATACAACATCCGCAGGTGAATGATGAAGTGAAATCCTGCTTTCAATAGGGATTTGAATTTTATTCGGGTATCGAAATCAGTTTTCGAGTTTTTCATTTTAAGACGTTGGAACGTTTATTAACCCCTTGAGTCTCGACGGATTTGTTCGTAGAGTAGGGTCCAACATATAAAATTCTATAAACGTCATTTTATAACTTAAGATGAACTCTGATATTTCGACAGAATCTTCTCAATTTATTTCAACTAATATTTGCTACTTGTGTGTTTTTCCAGCTGTCGTCGACTTAACTTTTATTTAATCTTTTTTGTAAATGCATGTTTTCCTATTCTTTACAGTCCTTTGTGGCTACTCCATAACAACTCTAGTACAACTACCTTCCAAAACAGAACCCAAAAAGTATCTTGGCAAGTCTTCAAAAAAAAGTGAAACAATTTAAATCTTACTTCTCAACGTTGCTTAGCATAAAATTGATGTTTGAAGTTCTCTGCACGTCGTCGTTGTAATCTTTTTATAATCGACTATTAAATTAAATAAAAATACAGTTTTGTTTTTGTAATTTGACTCGACAAAGTTTTTTAATTATTCGGAAATAGACATAAGCTGCAACAATCGTTTGTTATTTCGCAAAAAGTTAGTGTCAACAAATAAAGACCATAATCCACGAACAACCCCTTTTTATTTAGTTCTTATTTCATTCAGCTTCAATTTAAAAAATGGAAAAAATAAAAACAAATTAAATTAAAATTATTCCTGATAGTTTCTTAACATATTCTTGTTCAATTGTACCAACTTTAAAAATTTCTAAATGTACTATGCATGGAACCCAAAAAATCAGGGCTATTGTAAGGACAATATTTTCTTTATAAACAGCCCCTATTCATCCGGTAAAACAAGTAACTGAAGAGTATTTTGTTTGACTTGTCTCTTGCTTTCTTTTCACACGGATACGGAACGGAAACGAAGTTACCAACAAAATAAAGAAGCTTAAAAAGTATGGTTTTATAAACATTGTCATTCTTAAAGGCAATGTTTATTTGGCTTTCACTTTACATACAAGTAATGTCTTGATGATCCTAGTCACAAAGTAAAATAGTTTTTGCACATAATGATGCCCCCTTATACCATTAGACTGAATATGTAAAATAATTTACCATTGTAGATGATTACTTGATTAAGTTTATTCTTTGGTCATCCTGGTAAGGTAAATTTTTTGTTAGAGTATTTGATGGAAAAACAAACTTTTTCCCTATTTAGTAGACCATTCCAACATGCGATCTCGTATAAAGTTTCACTGCTCACAAATTCATGTTTCTTGCATTATGGAAATCGATAGTATTTTTTGAAATATAATTTTTGACAGCTATAAATAAAGACTTTCAGAAAAACACACAAATGAACACAGCTATTTCTTATCCAATCAATCTATTTATCGGACAGCTATATATTAATATCCAATACATGTAAGTACATATATATAAAAAACTTGAAAAACAAAAAGTTTGCCGTAGGATGCTACTCGTTTATATACGGATATAGTATACAAAAAAATACACCAAACATACATAAATCTCGCATGTAAAGATGTTGTGTTAACATACAGTTCCTGTCACATGTTATTCCGACCTAACTTGTTGAAGCGTAGGATTAATATTTAAGCAGTTGTATAAATTCCAACAAATATAATATAAAGGTAGGTACCTATGTATGTACGTTTTATACACGGTAATCTGTGTTAATAAATCAAATGAAATGTTACATCAACATCACAAACCTAAAATAAATGCGTTTTTGACAGCGATTGACGCAGAAGGAAAAATTAATGTTAGAGCTATTCACTTCAATGTTCAATCCAAAAACGCTCCATTACCAAGACCGGAATCTTTCGTACGTTTCACTCTCCAAAACCCGTTTGTTTACATTGTTGTATTTGTAATTTTGACAATTAGTCCATGAATAGATGTGAGCACAAACAAAAAAAAAAAAAAAAAACGATGCCGTGGGCTAGCGGAACTTTGCATAGCAAAAACAAAATGGAGGGGTTAATATTTTTTTTTCCGGTTTTTCCTTTTACTTTTTTCGATGAAAAAATCAGTTTTAAGCTTTAATTTTGCAGGAATTTTGTGGATAGTGAACCAATGTACCTTTTTGTCTTGAAAAAAGAATGTTCAACATCAGTTTATTATAATTAATTCAATAATTTACAGTAATCACTACGAAATTCCTTAAATTTCATAATAAACCACGGATTTTTGTATCAAAGATGCGTTCGAAGAACCATCAAGTTAAGGGTGCGAGCGCAATTTTTGTATTAAATTCTAATAAATTTTCGTTAATGAACGGGCCAAATATTTTGTTTGCAACTAATTAAAATCTAATTAAAATCCAAGTATATTTATAGTTTGTTTTTAATGATTTAAGCTTGCAACTATTTTTTAATTCCATTATGATTAATAAATATTAAATTTAAAAAAAGAGTTACAATCGAAAAATATCTTATCCATAACATTCTTGATTGATGGAAGCATACATGTATTTGCTATCAAAAAAAACTATGCATCAAAGGAACACCAATGTTTTAAAAAAGTAATCAGAACGATTATAGCGAACTTGTTGAATAAATGCAGAGCAAATAAAATGCAAATTTTGACATACATATATCACAAAATGAAAACGTCTTAAAATCGTTCTGAATTCATGCACAACTAATTCAATAGAACATGTAATCGTCATGAATGTTTATTGTTGACGTACAGAAGTTTTTTTTAGTGAATTCCCACAGTTTAACTCAAAATATAATTTTCATTCATTCCTTAAAAATGTTTAGTTACCAAAGTTGAAGTTTACTTATTATTGTTTGAAGGGTATGTTTAGTAAAAGTGCTGCTAAAAATGAAACAAATTAACGAGTTTTGCCTACATGTTTTTCTTAATATAGTAAATACTTCCATAGAATACATTTTATAAATGCAGAACATAGAAGAAAATATACATAAACAATAGTTATCAGGTATAAAGCAGAGGTTAGTGTAGAAAAATATTTTTGAGAAAGCCAATAATATTTTAGGTATTTTCATTAAAGAAATTTCCGCTTCGGCTAACCTTCATCAACTTTTTAGAAAAAAAATTAGCATTAATAGCAGCCTATTATTTCATAGCATAATTAATTTTTCGGATTGTAAAATGTCTAGAAATTTTCATACGCTACAAAATTCGTAATTTTATGCGTAAATATAAAAGATAACATTATTTAGTCAAGAAGTATGGATTTTGGCGCGTATACCGTTTTTTTTCTATTGTGTTCGGTTTACCCATACTGGAATAAAAAAAGTTACTTAAATCTATTTATTGCACTCATTTAGTTGGTATTGTGTGTAAACATATTGCCTATTTCTATTCCTTAAAGATGCTTTACACAAAGCAACTTATTTTTAAAACATGGTTCCCTCAAATTTTTATTCCAAAATCTAACTACAAACAAAATTCTAACTGTAACATAAAAAATTCTCAGGAATATTTCTGCAACAAACAGAACTACAATTTGGTCTTGCAATTATCGGCTTAAATAATGAAAATACTAATCTAATTGAGGAATCTGAAGTAGCTAAAGTTGGCAATGGAACTTCACAAGTATGCTTCTCGTAGCATTGTCTGTACAAAAAAAATACGGAGGCACCCGCCTATTGTTTCCACCTGAACTTCTAACGTCGCCAAAAAAATGCTGTAAGCAAACTACAGCTGAAAAAATTGTCTGTTTTGTTGTTTTACAAAGTATTGAGTTAGACTTGTGTCCATTTCCAATTATACTTAACCAGTTGCAGCACATGTTGCGTTCGCAAATGATTTAAGTAAACAAAATACAACACTAATTAATCATTAAATATGTATTTGGTCAATTTTATTTTATTTAATATACATTAACAACATTTATTTGGATTGAAATTAAAAAGCTATACAAATCTTCCAATTTAAGACCATGTCAGCACTTCAGATTCTGTTGGTAAGGATTGTTTAGTTTTTGAAACATTCAAAATGAAGCATTTAGATGGGGCTGATTACTATAATGAAGCATTTTGATGGGCCTGAGGACTAAATGTGAGAATGTGTTTGGTTTCTTGCATCATTTCACGCACACTTTCTCACATTTAGTCCTCAGTAGCTTGTAGGCAAACCGAAATGTCAGTCTGAGATTCCGGTCTTGGTAATGGAGTGTTTTTGGTTCAATCCATGAACATACATAAAAAGGTGTGTTCAGATTATTGAAGTCTCCGAGATTTTTAAGATTTCATTCAACATTTTGTGAACAGAATTTCTCAAATGAATTGAGGTTGCGTCAAAAACATAGAATATATACATGAAGGTTTTTAATTTTACTTTTCATATGTTTTTTGGAAAAGCACACTAAAAAAAATGAGAAAGTATACATTTTTCTAATAGCTATTGAGTTGTAGGTTATTCGCATTCCTATTTTGTAATTTAGGCACTAAAAGCTGAGTTATGATGTCACGATATCGAACTATTTGCGACTATGAAAAGTCCAAATGCTATAATTTTGACGTTTAACAAAACCTTCAAGATGAACATCACTGAAGATTTTGAATTCTTTGTTTCTATCCGATGGAAATCTGCAAAAGACACTCTGTAAGAATGGGACTCTTACCGCACTAAAACCACCGGTTATTCAGGATCCATCTATTAAAGATCGATAAATGACTTTTTTTTTAATTTACAAAATTTACTTTAAGTGAAGTTTATAGTTGTAATACTTTCTGATAGCTTTTAGATTATGTCATGAGGCTTGGTTCTTCTTAAACTCCGAAAATTGTCTCATACATTTAACATGGTCTCTATTTCAGAATTAATATAACTTTGACAGGCGCTGATTATGTTTTTCCCCTGGCGCAAAATTTAAACATTTCTATTTTCTGTTGGATTTGTATGCTGTTCTGCATTTTGTAATATGCAGTGGATAACATCTTAAAATAAAAAATACATTTCCGAAGGCTTTTGGTGGCCTTACTCTGAATTTGGATTCAAAAACATTATTGCACAAGATTTTTGTGATATCATTAAACTTTCATTTGACAATTTTTAGAGTATGTTACTTATTTTTCAAAAAGTCTTCATTATATTTTGTATGGCAGGTGAAGACTTACTTCACCTGCCATATATTAACCTTAAAAGAACGCTGAAACATTTATGCTAAAACGGTTCTTAACAGAAAAACGCAAAACGATAAATAAGCAATTTTTGATCCAATTATACGAATTCACGGTTCTAAAAATTATGTTGAAAACGGGTATTTCTAAGTTTGAGTACAAATATATATGTAGGTTGAATCGGAGTTTAGATCCGGAAACAGCGCTAAAAGTTAATCTAAAACGAACTATTTCAAAACTTCAGATAGAGTCAAATGAATACCCTGAAGTCGTGTCATAACTAATGAGCAGGGATAGGATTTTACTAACTTTGCCTTTTTTTTGGTTAAACGGAAGATGAAATCGACTTTCGACAAACATGTTTCAAGTCCTGATATGGTGATTGCAAATATATGTATTTATTTCGCCTTTGTTTGCCTTTTTAACACTGGAGTGCACGCGTGGCCTACTATAGTAGACCACAGTAACAGTTTTCTTCATAACTTAACAGTTTTTTATGTCAGATTAGTGTCAGTTCAGATAAGCCTCATCAACTAAATTTGTCAACAGGTCAGTATCTCACTTCACGTGTTCGCGATTGCATTGTTATGTAATTAAATGCCAAAGTCACTTGTCTACCATAGTAGTCCGCGCGAGTATACGTGTAAAAATTTAAGTAAGCTTAAGTAGTCCGCGCGAGTATTCGTGTACCAATTTGTTTTGATTTCTGTTTCTGTTTTCTTAGAAAATAAAGGTTTTTCATCATGAGTAATTCAGACCTAGATAGATGGCTTTTGGAGATGGAGACTGATGATGTCTTCGATGATCCAATTGACAGTGAAGAAGAGGAACTTGGACCGTTACCGGATTTTGAAAACCTGGTTCGTGAGCGTGAGGTGGACATTCAAGAATTCGAAAGTGGATTGGATGACTCTGACGACTTTTCGGAATCAGATAATATACCTCTCGCGGAATTGTTTGGTAGAAGACCATCAGCCTACAAATGTCCAAATGGTACAATTTGGTCAAAAAATGTACCACCAGCTACTCGAACTCGAGCCCATAACATTCGGGTAATACGATCAGGCCCAAAAGGAGAAGCAGCTAGGAAAGCCAAGGATACGGTGTCGAGTTTTGAATTATTTTTTACACAGGACATTATGGATATTCTTGTAAGTTGCACTAATATATATATTGGCAAGATAAAAGACAACTTTCAAAGAGACCGAGATGCTAAACCCACCGATTCTATTGAAATGAGAGCTTTTCTGGGGTTGTTGTATGTAATTGGAGTATCCAGAAATGGGCGTCGGAACCTAAAAGATTTTTGGAATAACTCTCACGGCACGGCATTAGAAATAGTATACACGGCGATGTCAATAAATAGATTTCGTTTTCTTTTGAGAACTATAAGATTTGATGACGTCACTGACAGAGCTCAACGCCGAGAATTTGATAAATTGGCCCCAATAAGAAAAGTTGTGGATTTATTCACTCTCAATTGCCGGAATAATTTCGTTCCCAGTGACTATTTGACGTTGGATGAACAACTTGTGGGTTTTCGAGGTCGTTGCGGATTTATCGTGTATATACCGAACAAACCAGATAAATTCGGAATAAAAATCTTCATGGTAGTGGATACAAAGTTTTCGTATTTATACAACTTTGAAATCTACGTTGGAGCACAGCCTGAAGGTCCGTTTCAAAAGTCCAACAGGGTGAATGATGTTGTCCATAGGCTTCTGGAGCCACTTTACGGTTTGAGTTGTAATGTTACAATGGATAATTATTTTACGAACCTACCTCTAGCTAAGGAATTGTTGCAGAACAAAATCACTGTTGGGGGTACAATGAAAGCTAATAGACCTGCAATACCTAAGGAATTTAAGGCTTCTAAAGCTAGAGAAATCAAGAGTTCAATTTTTGGCTTTCAGAAAGACGCGACACTTGTTTCATATGTCCCAAAAAGAAACAAGTCGGTCACATTACTCTCAACAATGCATTACGATGCAGCAATTGATCCCGATACGCATGAAGAATGCAAACCAGAAATAATTACTTTTTATAATCGTACGAAGTGTGGTGTTGACGTTGTTGATAAAATGTGCAAGCAGTACAGTGTTCTACGGAACTGCCGCCGATGGCCACTTACAGTATTTTTTGATTTGATGAATATTGCTGGAATCAACGCTCTTGTTATCAACCAAATGAACTTGAGCCATGAAAAAATTGAGGCGTACCTTTTTGCAGGACTTGTCATACAATCTGATAAAACCGTTACTAAATAACCGGATATCGATTGAAACAGTTCCTAGGCAACTAAGGACTAGAATTGGGATGCTTTTAGGGAAATCTGAACAGGTACAGCACGAGCTGGCACCGAAGATGGGGCGAGTGGGCAGATGCGCTGAATGTTCCAGGGCCCGAAATAGATCCACCAAAAAATGGTGCAAGACTTGTCACAAATGGATTTGTCCCGACCACCAGGCTGTTGTGTGTTTTCGATGCTACGAAAATTAATTTTTTTATATATTTATAACAATTAACAAAAAAATTGACCTATTGATCTCTGAACTGCCATTTTTGTTATTTTTTTGAATTGAAATAATTATTTTTTTTTCTTTAAACTACAACTTAAAATTCATAAATTATGATTATTAAATATTTAAGGCTAAATGAATATTACGTAAAAATATTTGTTTCATTTATATGTTTTTAAAATAAAAAATTATTAACATTATTAAATGGTCTACCATAGTAGGCCACGCGTGCATTGGTGTACAAAAATAGGGCGCGTGTACTCCAGTGTTAAGACACATTTTAAGTTTTACATAAAACATGTTTAGGAAAATTAAGAGAATTGATCTTTTATTTGTTTTGCAAACATTATTGATTCAATGGTATTCAAGTAATACCTATTTGTTAAATTGAATGAAGGTGATTTCAATTGAATTTAAGACGTTTTAGTCAAATTTAATCACTAAATTTAAGCCGGTTTGTGGTCAGTTTATATAAACGTTAGAAAATTCGATTCCTTATAGACCGCAAAATTCATAAATAAAAATACTCAATTTACATTAAGCAAACAAATAATATATTTATTAAATTATAGTATGCATTTCGGTCCACAACTGGGGAACCATCATCAGCGAGCGTCAATATACACTAAACAAGATTACAAAAGAGAAGCAGTGCAAGACAAAATGAAAATGAAAAAACAAAAACAATTACATACATAGTAAAGTTACATTTATATTGATAACATGAACAAATTATTTTTTATTTTGTTATTGTTTTTAAACAACCAAACAGGTGTACAAATAGGTGGAAGTGTTGTTTAAGCGCACTTCACACTGATTAAAAAAATCATAAAGTAAATTAAAAAAAAAGTGCAACAAAAAGAAAAAAAGTAACATAGTAACAAATACAAAAATATTAAGAAAAGTGTAACACTTTTGTTACACTTGTAACATTGTGGCAACGCTAACCATAATTAGTTTTTTCTGCCTTTCTTCGCCAAGGCATTTGTCAGCCTTTTTTTGCTTTTTTATTAAATTTTATTAAGAAATGGGTTGGGGTCGAAATACTGTATGGATGGATCATAATACTGTATTTAAAATACCTACTGTATCTAAAAATAATGTATTTCAAAATACTGTATGTACAAAATACTGTATGATCAAAATATTGCATCTCAAAATGCTGTAAATAAGGCTAAAAAATAAAAATCATTTTGACAATGTAAAAATGTGCGCACTTTTTTACATTATAAAAACGATTTTTATTTGTTAGTCTTATTAACAGCTTTTTGAAATACAGAATTTTGAAAACAGAATATTTTTTAAAAAAAAAACATCATAATAATTTTTAATTAGCATTATGTTCTAATTCTAATATACTTCCCTTGAACAATAACATCGTAAAAAAGTAAAATTCCAGATTTTCGACCCAGCCCATCACAAATTATTTTTCAGTTGGTCTATTTCCTCAACCAAGCTTCCAAACAAGATGCGGTTTTCACTATATAATACACAGCATCGACCCATCTATCAATTGCACCAGACTAATTGATCTGTCAAAACTTTCAGTATTATACAGTTTTATGAGATACAGTATTTTGACAGTACCTATACAGCATTTTGAGACACAGTATTTTAAATTTACAGTATTTTGAAATACAGAATATTAACCATACAGTATAATGACCATACAGTATCGTACAGTATCATACAGAATTTTGACCATACAGTATTTTAAAATACACCATTTCGACCCGCTTCCTTAAGAAAGAAAAGAAATGCGAACATTTTCTTACCGTTGAGAATCTTTAGTTAAAAATCTTGTACAGTAATGATGGTCTTGTACAAAAATGATGGAAAATGTTCCAATTTATGCATGTATTAATGTTTATCTGCTCAAAAATGTTGGTACTTCTTCCTCGCCTGCGTAAAATGCGTACATTTAAGTCAATTTTGGGTTTTTAGTCGATCCGGAAAAACATATTTTCAAAAACCTACAAAAAAATAGGTATATTTGAGAGTCTGTACCTACTTATAATTTAAGCTAACAATTGTATCATCAAGACATTGAAGAAAATTTTAGAAAAAGCAAAAGGGCCCATTGCAGAAGAAGTCTTGAAGAAGTTTACTGCCGTTTTCAATGGAACCACAGGGCTAAAAACGATTGAGCAGATAAATTCTGTAATAAACGGCAACGTGGATTCCAAACTTCCAGGAAACATTGAAGTGAATAATATTGAAAGTTTAAGATGGGCTCCACTCGTTTCAGCTGAAGTTGAGAGATCATTTAGCTCTTTCAAAGCCCTTCTAAGGGACAATCGAAGAAGATTGCTACCTGAGAACTTTAAAAAACTATTCATAGCCCAATCCTACTATAATTAAATTTATTTTTTTTAAGAAATTATTGTTTTATTTGTGTAGCAGGTTGTAATTTTGTCGGCCATTGTTATTATTTTTTATCCGTGAATTTACCTGTACTAGCAATTCGATAGTTTAAGCTGTTTTTGAGGAGACAACGATCTTAGGCTAGGCATATCCACAGTATTTTTAACTTTCATGTTACCACAGTATATTAAGCCTTAGAAATGAAATTGGCACTTTCTAAGTGGATAGATTTTCGTATCATGATTTATTTCAATTATGTAACCTACCTGTGACTTGATTAGATAAACATTTTTAATTAAAATTAATAAAAAATAAGCTTAAATATTGCAAATTTGAAGCGTACCAGATGCAAAGTTATTAAGTTTTATAAACAAAAAACATTTCAACGACCTTTGAAACAACTTAACATCATTAATATATTATTAATTATAATATACACTGAAAGAAAAACCTCGAAAGAAAGGTGTGGTACCATTTAAAAAATAGTACAAAGCAATTAAATTAAAGTACCTGTGTTTTTACAAATATTAAAATCTGATCTTTTTCTCTATATAACTTTCTCAACGATCGATTCTGGTAATATTTTATAGGCCTAAATTATTCTCTATCAATCAATAAATCAATTAAAATTTAATTGAATCATGTGCCTCTATTAAAAAATAAATAATGCCATTTTAAAGCTCAAAATTGAAAACGTGATTGGTATAAAATGTGATGTAATATGTGATTTTTTTAGCGGCACACCTATCGATAAGATTTTACAGCAAAATAAATGATTGTGAATGATAATTTTACGAATAATCAATAGTAAAAAAAAGCTGTTGATCTAAATTTTGAAATTTCAAAGTTTGTACGACAATACAAAATCATTTTTTTTCATTGAATGCACACATTTCCACTGTAATGCACAAAACGGAAGATATACAAATTCATATTTTCTACTAAATAATAAAATTAAAATTAAGGCCAAGCTTACTGGAGCTTTAATTTTTCATTCACAAAAAAAGATAACGAAAATGAAGAAATAGTATCTTTTTGTACCGTCTCCGAGTCATTGAGACATGATGCGTGTGCTGTTTGGTCGCACTTACAGCCTATTATAAATTTGATAAAAGATCATGTAACAGATCTGAAAGCTATTTATTAACTTCCCATAGGGAGTTATTGTAATGGGTCCGATTTGTCGAATTAAAAATGTTCACATTTCTCGACGTTTCAAGGTCCCTAGAGTCGAAATAAAAGATTTTTAGAAAGATGTCTGTGCGTGCGTGTGTACGTACGTTCGTACGTCTGTATGTGCGTACATCCGTATGTCCGTACGTCCATACGTCCGTACGTTCGCGACGTCGTTTTTCGTCGTCCATAGCTCAAGAACTAGAAGAGATATCGACTTCAAATAAATTTTGTTATACAGATAATAAGGCAGAAGGATGCAGAAAGAAAATTGCGTGGGTGATTTTTTTTTACCATAGCAGTTTAAAAAAAGGTGAACATTTTGGTTAACCCTAAATATCTCATGAAAAAATTAACGGTTTTTTTATAAATCAAAAAAACTGAAAAAAAATTGTCACCTCGAAAATTTTACGACTAAAACATGATTTCATCTCCAAAACAATTTTTTGCAATGAAGAATAATGTTGTTGACATCTCATAAAATTTTGAAAAAAATCTAATTGACAGTTTTTTCATAAAAAATAAAAACCTAAATAAAACATTACTCAAAGTTGGTAAAAATTGAATTTCGACTCAAATATCTTTTCAAAAACTTGAGATTAAGGCTTCAAACTTATTTTATCTTATAAGAAATATTGTTTTCAACATTCTGAAAAATATTAAGAAAAATCAAATTGACAGTTTTTTTTACAAAAATTAAAAACCTAAAAAAAATAAATAAAATTTGGTAAAAAATGATTTTCAACTCAAATATCTTTCCAAAACTTTGAGATATTGGCTTTAAACTACTTTTATCTTTCAAAAAATATTGTTGTCAACATTCAGTAAAATTTTGAAAAAAATCTAATTGACAGTTTTTGTACAAAAAATTAAAAACCAAAAAAAAATGTAACAAAAGTTGGTAAAAATTGATTTTCGACTCAAATATCTTTTCAAAAATTTGAGATAATGTCTTCTAACTAATTTTAATTTATAAAACATATTGTTTTCAACATTAAAAAACATTTTGAGAAAAATCGAATTGACAGTTTTTTTACAAAAATTAAAAACCTAAAAAAACAATACTAAAACTTGGTAAAAATTTACTTTCGACTCAAATAGCTTTTCAAAAATTAAAAATATTGTCTTCAAAAATATTTTATTTCACAGAAAATTATGTTTTCGATATTCAGTAATTTTTTTTATAAAAATCCAACAGTCCGTTTTTTTCATTAAAAAATAAAATCTACAAAAAATAGTACGCAAATTTGGTAAAAATTGATACATACATATAGACAAACTTTTAAGCAAGACACATCGACAGATGGGATGGGAAGTTATCAGTGTGGGTCGCATCCCAGCCTCTTTTTTCCAAAATGATGGGCCATCAACTCAGTACAAAAATAAAACAAATTTCGATCTATTTGAATATCACTATCGTAAGTTTCAGCTAAATAATGCTACTTGGAACTTTAGCACGCCAGGACACGGAAAAAGTCTTGCTGACGGTTCTGGTGGAACTGCTAAAGCATTGTGTGACCGAGCTGTAGTCAATGGAACAGATGTTACTTCGGTTAAAGCTGTAATTGATGTTGTCAGTAAATCAAAAATTAAAATTTTTCATGTAACTGAAGCTGATATTAAAACTATGGATTCGTTGATAAGACCTAATATCAAGTCTGCGCCTCAATCTAACAAAACTTTTCAATTGATTTGGGTGAATCATAACATTAATACTCGTACATTATTTTGTAATTATTTTTCGTGTACAAATTTAAACTGCTTACTTAATCCACCATGTGAGCATTATTCGCTAGATCCAAATGGCTAGAAATTAGTAAATGATATACAAAAAAAAAAGAAAAGTGTAACAGCCAAAACAAACTTGCAAACAAGTAAAAAGAAATGTTTAAAATTATACGATGAAGACGAAAAAAATGTTACGAAGATGTTTAGAGTAACGCGCAGGAGTACGAAATTAAAAACTGCAATATAATTAAATATTATTTTAAGACCGTTGAAATATTTTTGTTTGATTTGTTATATATTTTTCTTATTATTCACAATTTATGTAGGTAATTACTGCACTGGCATAATTTAAAAATAAATATTTATTTCACCCTTTGATCTAACGTACCGGATATTACGTGACGGATATTCTTTTGACACTTACCCTTATTAACGAAGTTTCAAAATGAATCACGCAAGTATTTTCTTGTTATTTAGATAAAGAAAGAAAATGTTTGTTTATATGTAGATGTGCCTCAAAATAAAAAAAAATTCAATTGTTGAAAATGAAAGATTCTGGGATATGCCTTCTTACAAATCGGTTTGGAGTTATATGAATGGTGTAACTCAGCGGTCAGCAACAGGCGGTCAAACTGCGGACCGCGAAACCATACGAAAGGTCAAACTTAGCCATACTACCGATTTAATTTAATAACATACTCCTATGTATGTATGTAAATTAAAACAAAATTAAAAAAAGCTTTGTAACTACTTTACGCAGTTTTAAATTGCTAAGCAAGTATTCACAGACAAATAAATCAAATTGACATACACAATTTTAACAATCGCTTTTTTTGTAAGTAAAATCCTCTCTGCTGTCGAATCGGTTGTCACAATTACTGTGAGATCTAATTACGGAGCTTTCGTTTGATATCGATTCTTTTTATAATTTTTCATGTTTAAAAACGTTTTGTACCAATAATATTGATCCTAAAAAGAGAAAAGTGGACAGTGAAAATAGGAAGTTTCTGACCGAGTGGACTGAACAATATTGTTTTACGCTGCCTGATAAGCTTCGAGCGGTTCCAGTATGCCTCATATGCAATAAAACTGTTGCTATTGTTAAAAGTGCAAATTTAAAGCGCCATCCATTACGAAACAATTCATCAACAATTCCATACAAATTTCCCTCTTGGTAGTGAAGCTCGTAAAGAAAAACTGAAGGCATATTTAACTTCTTACAAGAAGAGCACGAACTTATTAGTTTGTTGCATGAGCGAGCAGGAAGAATGCGTTGAAGCTGCGTTACGGGTGCTGGACGCTAAATAAACACCAGAAACCATTTTCAGGTTCTGAGATGGTAAAAGAATGTTTGTTGAAAGGCAATGGGAAATTAATATGTGGTTTAATACAAAGCGTGTCCGCTTTTCGTCGTAAGCTGGATGTTTTCAAAAAAGATATTGCTAAGTACCCGTAGCATGATGGTTAGTGCGTTGGACTGTCATGCCAGAAGTCTTGGGTTCGAGCCCTGCCTGTGCCACCTAAAGTTTATTTCACGGGTACTGCCTCTTGCGAGGAATTGACAAAATCTCCAAGCGTAATTCTTGTCATGAAAAGTGCTTTCTCAAATTAGCCGTTCGGATTCGGCATATAAACTGTAGGTCCCCTCCATCCCTGCAATTACTCGCACACAGGAATGGTTGAGAGTTGTAAGTCACTAGGCCCTGGTTTTCTACGGACTGTTGCGCCACCTAATTTATTTATTTTATTGCTAAGAAAGAATTTATTAATTTCCCAACAATTCTTAAATATAAAAAGAAAAACTCTGAAGAAGAAAATATTGCAGTGTTTTCAAACTTTCCATCCGATCTGAAAAGCGAATTTGCTGTAAGATTCCAAGATTTTGCCAGAGATTGGGAAGCTATCTCAATTCCTTAAATTGCCTTGTGAAGTCACTGCAGTAGCAGAATGGACTGAAGTGGCTGCGAAGTTATTCGATCTTTCAAAAGCTTCATTCGAATTGGAATTATTTGAACTTCAAGAAGATATTTCCCTGCAAATGTTTAAAACTGCATCCACTGAAGAATTTTGGGGGAAGCATGTTCCAGAAAAATATTAAAATTGCAAAAAACTAGCTATCAACTTGGCTACAATGTTTGGCTCAATATATGTATGTATGTATGTATATGCGAATCGCCTTTCTCAAAGACGAATTTTTTGAAGAACAAATATCGTTAGAGATTATCAGATGCTCCCCTTGATGACACTCTTCGCATTTGCTGCTCCCCGTGTGAACCAAACTATAAAAAACTGGCTCAAGATCATCTCATTAATTTCATTAATATTACAGTTACGTCGTTTTCAATTGGCAATCTGGAATTGTTCTTCGATTCGGAATCCCAATTGAACAGTTTTTTTTTTATTCCGAAGAATCTGAAGTTTGGTGAGAATGTATTTGGTTGAGTATGACATGTGTCACATATATGTGTATTCGCGCTAAATTTCATTTTGTTTTTGTGCTGCAAACATGGAGGAAGTGAATTTGGATTGCTGCGATATTATTTTAGCTGTTCCTCCGAATACTTGTCCACTACATCCTCCACAAAGTTTTGCACTTTTGGTTTTTTTTTGGCAAACTCCTGCAGGAGAAAATCAACTGCAATAATATCTTCATCACTTGATGAAGAAAATGAGGAAGACGACTCCAATAATGTTTCTAACAAACTAGGAACACTTGTTACAATATTTTCAATATTGTTTTCCATTTTGATTATATTTTTTTATAATTTTTATATCAATTTCAAGAAATCACTTCACTGCTGGAATAATTTATGCAAACAAATGTGTTACAAAAAAAAAATGTCATTTGTCAAGTGTGACATCTGACATTTAAAATTTATGAATGTGTGAGTGATTCTGCTTCTGATTCTGTTTTTAAAACCAGAAGGGAAATTTTCTTCTTTTCAGAATCAGAACTGTCACTTTTGCTCAATTGAACGCATTCAGAATGCTTTTTTTCACTTCCAGATTGCCAATTGAAAACGACGTTAGTAAAATGAAGCAAAATAAAAACTACAAAACTTTTCTAGTTTTTTTTTTCTGGACCTCGATTAAAATGTTTTCATCCGTATCTAGACCACACTTAAAACTACTTGCCGACCCCTGGTGTAACTAATACGAACAAATTACTTAGACGAAATAACGATTAAAAATATTAAAATATGTACATTTATACCAACAATTTGGCTAGCATTTTGGATTGTTTTCCATTTGAATACATTGCAAAAGCTGGTTTTGATTTCAAAATAATAATGTTAAAAATTATCAAAATTATTTACCTTTATTTGAAAAAAAATATGAATAAATAATGTTTCGACTCATGAAATCACACAGTTGGCGCCCAGTATTGAAACTAGCACTCTAGAGAGGGGTCGAAATCATCCACTGCACCACCTTTACAACCTGAAAAATAAAAGTAAAATTTAAAAATTAATTTCAAGTTCAATTTTCTGCTTACCACTTACCATAGATACCTTTGTATCTATGTATATAAATTCAAATACATAAAGGATACAATCTCTTGAGCTGTTAACAAGGGATTCAATAAGGAAAAATAAAAATTCTAAAAAGAGATCTTTAATACAGGCATCTTCTACTCTCCATTTTATATGATTTTGTCTGCCTTGAAATTATGATGTAAAGTGAAATAAAGTACCTTTCCATTGTTTGGAAATTAATTTTTTACTATGTAGTCGAAGCTTAAGTTTACCACGAAATCGCATTAGATTTTGTATATTTCGCGAGGAAGGTATCGTTTTGAATATTTAGAATTACCGCAGACAAAACAAGGATGAAAAGAAGCCATGCTGTGCTGTGCTGTGCTGTGCTATGCTGGGCTGTACTGTGCTCCCTTAGACCTCATTTATTTGCATTATTCATTGAGAACCTAATGAACTGGTTGCCTGAAGGCATTGAATTTGCTGAGTTAAAATTTGCTTGAATAAGGAAGAAAAAATAGAAGAAGAAAACTGCTTTATGCAGACGATGATGTTCACTTCAACTAATGATTAATCTGAAGATAAGAATCCTTGAAAAATCGAAGGTTACACAAATTTTAAATGGAGCAAGAAACGATGGAAATAGTTGTTGTCTGGAAAAAAAAGTGCAAGTAGGTATACCCTTAAAGCAAAATCTTTAATGTGGTGACCAAGCTTAATGTATTAGTTCCTTACATTAAAATAAATATACAAATACGTTAACTTAACACATCCTTACATATTGTGGGCATCTAAGTGAATATAATTAAAATGGTAAAGGTATCGATTGATTTAAAGTACCTAAGCGACGTGTTTTTTTTTGTTCTCAAAAAAATTAATCGCTCAAGGCATCAGACAAAAAAACTTGTTAAAGGAGGGTAAAAGCAAGGAGATATTAGGTAAGATGGTATAGAAAACAGTTCGCTCCTTTTGATTTCCAAGTATAAAACTTCTTCCTCACAACCAAAGAGCTCTTTGAAAATATATCAAGAGATTTGAATTCTTGATGAATTCTATTGAAAATGGTTTTAAAAAAAGTGCTACGAGAACTTACGAGGGTATTAGAAGTATTTTTTAACATTATCATAAGTTTATATCTTTATTTAGTGCAGTAAAAACGCTGCAGTTTAAGAAAATTAACAACTTGAAAGATATTTTGAAAAAGAGTACTTTTCTTTCTTTTTGAAATTAATATCACTTTACTTCAATTAAAAGATTATACTGTTTAACAAGTTGTAGTGATGCATTTATGTATGACAAACCTGACACAACTTTGTAGTTTTCGTTCTTATGTTTGTAACGGGTGATTTTTTAAGAGCTTGAGAACTTTTTTTTTTAAAAAAACGCATAAAATTTGCAAAATCTCATCGATTCTTTATTTGAAACGTTAGATTGGTCCATGACATTTCCTTTTTGAAGATAATTTCATTTAAATGTTGACCGCGGCTGCGTCTTAGGTGGTCCATTCGGAAAGTCCAATTTTGGGTAACTTTTTCGAGCATTTCGGCCGGAATAGCCCGAATTTCTTCGGAAATGTTGTCTTCCAAAGCTGGAATAGTTGCTGGCTTATTTGTGTAGACTTTAGACTTGACGTACCCCCACAAAAAATAGTCTAAAGGCGTCAAATCGCATGATCTTGGTGGCCAACTTACCGGTCCATTCCTTGAGATGAATTGTTCTCCGAAGTTTTCCCTCAAAATGGCCATAGAATCGCGAGCTGTGTGGCATGTAGCGCCATCTTGTTGAAACCACATGTCAACCAAGTTCAGTTCTTCCATTTTTGGCAACAAAAAGTTTGTTAGCATTGAACGATAGCGATCGCCATTCACCGTAACGTTGCGTCCAACAGCATCTTTGAAAAATACGGTCCAATGATTCCACCAGCGTACAAACCACACCAAACAGTGCATTTTTCGGGATGCATGGGCATGGGCAGTTCTTGAACGGCTTCTGGTTGCTCTTCACTCCAAATGCGGCAATTTTGCTTATTTACGTAGCCATTCAACCAGAAATGAGCCTCATCGCTGAACAAAATTTGTCGATAAAAAAGCGGATTTTCTGCCAACTTTTCTAGGTCCCATTCACTGAAAATTCGACGTTGTGGCAGATCGTTCGGCTTCAGTTCTTGCACGAGCTGTATTTTATACGGTTTTACACCAAGATCTTTGCGTAAAATCTTCCATGTGGTCGAATAACACAAACCCAATTGCTGCGAACGGCGACGAATCGACATTTCACGGTCTTCAGCAACACTCTCAGAAACAGACGCAATATTCTCTTCTGTACGCACTGTACGCATTCGTGTGGTTGGTTTAATGTCCAATAAAGTAAACTGAGTGCGAAACTTGGTCACAATCGCATTAATTGTTTGCTCACTTGGTCGATTATGTAGACCATAAATCGGACGTAAAGCGCGAAACACATTTCGAACCGAACACTGATTTTGGTAATAAAATTCAATGATTTGCAAGCGTTGCTCGTTAGTAAGTCTATTCATGATGAAATGTCAAAGCATACTGAGCATCTTTCTCTTTGACACCATGTCTGAAATCCCGCGTGATCTGTCAAATACTAATGCATGAAAATCCTAACCTCAAAAAAATCACCCATTAGTTCGTTAAATAAAATAGCTCGAGTCATTTAATGAAAACTGGAAGAATATTTGTAAAAAAAACAAGAATTCAAAAAGTGCGTTTAGCTGGCTTCGCAGTATCAAATTCTGTTACTCACACTGACCTTGCAGATGATTTTGGGCTGCAGTTGACGTATTACTAGCATGATATTGACCTCAAGTGCTTGAATCATTTCTGAATTGTTGGTATAACATCAACCCTTTACAATTCCCCACACAAATATGCAAAGGAGTCCAGCTGCGAGGCGACTAATTGACATCGCTAAGACGGTTGATAACACGTTTTGGGTATTTGGTGGGCAAAAGATAAATTTTGGCATGGTGCGACTTCCTGCATGAAACAGGGGTATACAAAAGTCGGTTAACATGGCTCTGGTCACAGAATCGTTGTTACCAGATTTATTTTCCAAAAATGTCATACTCGTACATTTGCACAATTCCCATTCTTTTTTTTTGATTCAGTATAAAGTTTAAAAGTTGATACAATTTAACATTTGTCAGAAATTTAAACTAGAACACATTTTATCTTAATAAAATGGAGAATTTTAAAGAGAAAGTGTTAAAAAATATTAGGAATTATTTATGTTTCATTTGTTTTCATGGTTACCATTTTGTTAATTAAAGCTGAATGAAATAAGAAGTGAATAAATTAAGAAATGAAGGAAAGGGGTTTGTTCGTAAATAATGGTCTAATTAAGTGCAAATTTTCACTGCAACACATGGGGCTATATTTGTTGACACTTACTTTTCCAAAGTAGCAAACAAATATTACAGCGTGTGTCTTTTTCTGTCGCATTTTTGTTTCCCCTTAGTTTTGTTGAAAATAAAACATGGAACCTCAAAAAGTGCATATCAAACAGTAAAAGCGGTAAGGTCTAACTGAAAAGCAAAAATACTAAACAAACCAACTAACGAACTTGCCTCTGAGACACACAAAAGTTATCAATTGTATACTAAAATTTACGTACATATATTTGATATTCAAATGTTAAAATTCTATATGCACTGAAGAGTTTGTAAAATTATACTTTACTACGGATATTTTTGCCAAAAAAAAACGCACCTAATGTGAATTGGACCTTGTAAGAAAACAATCGGAGATCATTGCACATTGTAAAGATTGATGATAGTCTTCACGTATCGTACAATGTCGAGAATCTCAAGTGTTGTCCACGTGTAAAGCGACTCATTTCATTACGTGGAGGTATTACATTGACTTTCTGTTAAGTTATTTAGCAAAGTACACCAGTCAGTGTTAAAATAACCTATTATTTAAAAAGAAACCAAAAGATGGCGATAAATTAAAAGTTATTGAGCCATTCGGAACTGAAACGAAAAAAATAAGCAAGAGACCAGTAAAATCGATGCAGGCGTTCATGAGTCATAAATGATATACTTGACATTCTAAATCTTATTATATTCATATTTCAAATGTATTGTATAGAATGCTTGTATCTTTTTTGATACAAAAAAAAAAACGTTTTGGAATTATTATAAATTTGAGTAATTTTGTTTTCAACTAAATCATACTTTTGGATATTTATGGACCATATCTTAAGTACTTGCCAATGGCAATAGCTGAGTTTTAGTATGGCCATTCGCCAATGAAGTAGTACCCGTAGCGTGATGGTTAGTGCGTTGGACTGTCCTCAGTCGTTCTTTGACTTTCAAAGTGAATACAAGTGTTTGGAAGTGATTAGCAGTTGACTTTTAATTTAAAAAAATATAATAATAAAAGTGCATTTGTAGGGTTTGCATTTAAGACGGCAGTGTGCCACCATTTTTAACAAGTAATCGGTAGCCCAGAGGAGGTGGCGTCCGAAGATAGCTCCAAGGGTCGTGGGTTCGAGTCCCAGGCGGAGTCGACAAGAAATATCATCGCTTTTTTTCATAACAGGGAAATAGTCGATTTTATTAACTGGGAAGAAAAAAGAATGGAGAAGGAGAAGAAAGCAGGGGTATCGAAAGATACCTCTGCTGATATATCGGGTGATGCGAAATTACTGCCAGCAGCGGTACCGCGAGTCACCGTAAAATCGGGTCATGCATCGGACCCGCAAACATCGATAACCAAGAGGAAGAGGCAAACACAAACACCAAATCTGGTTAAAAGAGCCAATCCATCTAAGCGGGCAGCTTTGAAAAAAAAGCTGCCAAAACAAAGTAAGGAAGTGACGTCATCAGAGAGTGAAATCTCTGAGGGTGACGACTCTGAACCCCCCGAGTACATCTCTGATGGAGGAGAAGGTCAGTATAGGTCTCCGAAGAATAGAAATGAGATCCTATCGCAGCCAGAGCCGTCAAAAGAAAAGGCGTTGGAGGTGGAGTTGGACCTCCAAACCGAGACAAAGCTGATGGAGGCCCTCCAAAACAAACAGGCCAAAATAAGCCAATACGAAGAAAGCCTTAAAAAACTCAAGGAGGAAATTGAGCCGCTCCTCAGCCAACTAAAGCTGAAGCAAGAAGCGCGCCGCCAACAAGAGGCAGCTCAACGGCAACAGCAACAAAAACAACAGCAGCAAAGACAACAGCAGCAAAAACAACAGCAACAACAACCACAGCAGCAAAACAAACAACAATCAAAGCCCGCTCCCAAAAACACAGGAGCGGAGCAAAATAAAAAGACGGCATCAGCAGTGACAGGCCTAATGTCTGAGGGCCCATCGACTTCGGCTAATGCTAAGCAACAGCAACAACCAAGGCAGCAGGAACAGCAGAAGCAGCAGCAGCAGCAGAAGCAGCAGCAGAAGCAGCAGCAGAAGCAGCAACAGCAACAGCAGCAGCAACAGCAACACCAGAAACAACCACAGACAAAAAGGGAAAAAATACCACCAATAAGGACACACAGAGTTGACCTGGACGACATAAAACAGGTATGTAAGTCGGCCACTAAGGGCAAATTTCTAATAAAAATTCTAAACGAAAAAGAAAAGAATTATTCGGTCCAGTGTTTCTCACTGGCCGAATACAAGTTAGTAAAAGGGTTATTAAAAGAGGCCACAGCTGAGTTCTTCAGCTACACGCCTAAAAGTGAAAAATTTAAGACGGTCCTTCTGAAGGGCATAAGTTCCTGCACGGAACCGGAGGCGCTCTTAGCTGAGCTCCGTGAAAATGCCAATGATGATCTCGATTTTATCGGGGTCAAGCCTTTCACTACGGTGAAGTCCAGGCGAGGGGGTTACAGGCTGCCAATGTTCCTCGTAACATTATCGCCCCAAAGTAGTTTTGAGAGTCTGAGGGAAATCAAATGCCTCGACTATCAAGCCATACACTGGGAGACATTAAAAAGGCACGACGACATTTTACAATGTACGAAGTGCCAGAGGTTCGGCCATGCCGGAGCCAACTGCAATATGCAGTTGCGCTGCGTCAGGTGCTCCGAAACCCACAACGAGGGAGAATGCAAGCTGGGGAATGAGCGGGTTGAGGATTTGACCCAGCTCAAGTGTGTCCTTTGTGGAAACCAAGGGCACCCGGCTAACTATAGGGGTTGCCCTAAGGTCCAGCAAATGAAACAAAAACAGGCCAGTCAAAAAGCCGAAGGAAGTCGAACAGTTCGACAGGCTCCAACACAAAAATTCGTGGATCCCAAATTCTCTTACGCCCAAATGGTGTCAGCGAATGGGAAAACGAGACAGGCTCCACCAACGGTTGCCCCAAAGGCCCCTGTGCCTAAGGCACCAGAGGTGCAGCCTGACATTGTAGCCTTGTTGTTGAGCATTCAAGGTCAACTTACAGGGCTGCAAAGTCAGATAAAGGAGCAAGGCAAAAGGGTAGATCATCTCTACTCTTTGTTGCCTGGCCTGGCGCAATTTAGACCATAATGGGCGCGCTGCCGGAGACGCGCCTTAAAGTCCTAGCTGTGAATGTAAATTCACTGATTAGGATTGAACGAAGAGCCAATATGTTCCAATTGTTGAAAGACTACAGTCCCGATGTGTTTATGGCTAGCGAAACTAAGCTAAACCACAAACACAAATTGACTCATAAAAATTACAATATCGTAAGAAGAGACCGGCCCGACTCCACTCAAGGGGGCGGTGTCGCTCTCTTTATACGAAAAGGCATTAATTATAAGGTCATATACAACAATGAATTGCGAAAGCTCAAGACGCTAGAAGTTTGCGTTGTATGCATCTCTCTCACTCAAGGGAAGCGGATGTATATGATTGCGGCTTATGCGGCTGGAGCTCCGCAGGTTACTTACTTTGCTTCAGAACTCGAGATTCTTTTTAGGGAACTGAAACTGAGCTTGGAAGAAAACTATTTCATCTTGGCCGGTGATTTGAACGCAAAACATGAAGATTGGGGAAATCAATATAGTAATCCCAGAGGTAACCATCTTTTTAATTTGATGAATCTTTACAGCGTTGAATATGGCGTCGACCTGCTGGCTACTGAAAAGCCATCGTATCCAAGAAGCGACTCCTTTCTGGATCTTTTGCTGTACGACACAAGACTGACAGTTACAGACAAAGTGGGTAATCACCCTCGAAACTGCTTACAGACAGTCGAGTACGACAGTGATCACTGCGGACTGGCTGCTGTAATGCAGATTCCGAACGAACGCGTGGAGTTGGAGGAATACGTTGCAACGCATTCTTACAATTACAGTAAGATGCGCTGGCCTCGTTTCACCAACGCCTTAGCGAGAGAACTTCGTTCGAGTGACATAGCCCCACCAAACAACAGAAACCTGACAAATACAGAAATTGACCAACATTTACAACAGATGGATGAAACAATAAAACGAACAATGGAACGGACAATACCAAAGTACAAAGAACGGGACCAAATGGACGCTTACAGAAACGCGACTATTGACACACTACGTAGGCACAAGAGTGGCTTACTGACAAGACTCAAAAACTTGTACAGACGACTCACAGACCCACATGACTTGGAGGTTAGGACACTGAAGTCGTCAATAAAAAATGTCAATCTGTTGATTAAGGAGAACTACAGGTTATCAATTAACAAGTACTGGGACCGCAAGATCCGGTCAGTTAATTCCAGTGACCCTAGTATGTTCCCTAAAATCAACAAGATATTCAGGAAAAAGAACGACAATGACCTTCCGTGTCTGAAACTCCAAAGAACTGAAGAGAACAGAGACGTACTCATGACAGCGCAAATAGATCCAGAAGAAGCCATCTTTGACGATGACTTTTACATAATTGAAGATCCGAAGGAAAAAGTGGAGGCGGTGGGAGCTGCTTTCCAGCAAGTGTACAAGGTGAATGTTAGCATTCGCCCCAACCACGACCTGGAAAACAGAGCCCTACTTAATCACTTTTACCTTCGAAATGATATAACACATTGGCGATCTGAGAACCGTGGTTTTATGCGGTTCGATGACGATTCCTTGGCAAATGCCATAATCGCCGAGCAAACGGGACCAAGTCCCTTGTTAGTGACGAAGATTGAGCTTCAGCTCATCTTCAACTCAATAAAAAATAAAAAGTCAGCAGGTGTCGATGGTATATCCAACGTTGTACTAAGACATTTACCGATGGAGGCAATTGACATTTACACCACACTCTTCAATAATGCACTGAATAATGCATATTATCCAGTGCATTGGAAGACCGCTGTGGTTCATCCTCTCCCGAAAAAGGGAAAGGACAACTCCAACCCGTCAAATCTTCGGTCGATAAGTCTTCTTCCGAGCATCAGCAAAGTTTTCGAAAAAATCATTAATAGGGCTCTGACTAAGTGGGCTGCGGACAACAAAATAATTCCGGATAAACAGTTCGGGTTCAAGGCGGGTCATGACACAATTCATGCTGCGTCTAAACTCGTTTCTGATATCCAATGGAATAAAACAAAACAACAATGCACAGGTGCTGTTCTGGTTGATTTGGAAAAGGCCTTTGACACCGTATGGTTAGAGGGTCTTTACCTAAAACTGAGCAGGCTTGGCATTAGCAAGCCATTGTTGTATATACTTTATGATATGCTTAACGGTAGAAAGTTTGTTGTCAAAAGTGGCAATGTAACTTCTACCACAACATTCTTAATTAAAAATGGTCTTCAACAGGGAGCGGTGAATTCGCCGATTCTCTTCAGCATTTACACCAGCGATCTGATAGGTAGTCTTACAAAGGCAATTGCGTACGCCGACGATCTTATTGCGTACAGAACGGCCCGAAAGGTTGAGGTTATTAGAATTCTCTTGCAGCGTGATTTCGACAAGATTCAGCGATATTGCGACGACTGGAAACTGAAAATAAATGTCCATAAGTCGGAGACAATTCTGTTCCGGACTCCGTTGGCTAGGGCCACGCGGGATACGTGCAAGAATTGGCGCAAGATGGTTATCGTTGATCTTCACGGGCGGCCATTAGCGAGCAAAAGTGTAGTGAAGTACCTCGGTATCTGGTTAGATCAGTATTTATATTTCGACAGACATATAAATGCTGCTCTGACCAGGGCCAGAGGAGCCTTCGCTCTGACGAAACGGCTGTTTTACAGCAGTCGGCTTGACCCCAGAGTGAAGGTAATTTGCTACATGGCCCTCATACGGCCGATGATCGTTTATGGTTGTCCTGTGTGGTTCAACGTTGCCCCTTCCCAGATGGAGAAGTTTCGGGTGTTCGAGCGGCAGTGTTTACGACGCTGTACCGGCTTATATCGAACAGCCGAATCTTCTTACGTGCACTACTATTCCAACGAGCTCCTATACAACGGGGCTCGAATCAACAGAATTGACAATTTCGTGATAAAACTCGTTCGAGGTCACATTGCAAGAGCTATGTCTTCGAACAACAATTTAATTTTCGGGGCGTTCTACCCGAACGACGAATATTTTGAAAGTGCACGCTTGAGCGGCTTCATTCCACCAGAGGCATTCCTCTTTTTAGATAGATGCGGTCTGATACAGGATAGATTGGCAGTTCCGTTAATCTACCACGTCAGACGACGAACCGTGGATAGGCGACTCCTGTACAATCGGGACGTCATGGCACAAGGCGGAGCAGAGCTCCTTCGGTTCAGTAGGGCTGTGTCCGAACGGGACCGAACTGATAGGGTGAAGCAGGAGAACCAGTTTTGGTGGCTTCAATCGGCACTTGATAGTGAGTAGTCGGGATGGGGTTTTAAGCCTTGGCCGGCTTACATACTTGTTTTATAGTTTTAGGGTTTAGTTTTAAGTAGAATAGGCATGGTGGCACAAAAAACAAAAAAAAAAACACACAAAAAAAAATACAAAAAATACAAAACAAAATAAAATAAAAAAAATAAAAAAAAAAAACATGGAATAATAAAAAAAAAAATACAAAAAAAGACAAAATATGAAAAACAAAAAACGTTAGATAGTTAGATTTGCTGCTGTGGTTGTTCTAGTTTAAGTAGGTTATAGGTAGAATAGGTAGTTTTAGTTAGCTTTAAGTTTTATATTAAGAACCTTATTTTAAGTAGTTTTTAAGTAAAAATAAAAAAGGATATTGACATTAGTTTTTTTAAATTTTCTAATGAATACAAAAATAAATAAAATTGAATTGAAGTTAAAATAGATCTTAGGGCCGAAAGGCATTAGCATTAAGTATTATTGTTTAACTTAGAGTGTCCGTATGGGACCAGTAAGTTAGTTGTAAGTTATGGTTAATTAGGCTAGTTTTATGAATTTTTGTCTAGCTTTAAGATAGATTTAAGATTGAATTAATAAAAATGAATTGAAAAAAAAAAAAAAAAAAAAAGTGCGTTGGACTGTCATGCAAGAGGTCTTGGGTTCGATCCCTGCCTATGCCACCTAACTTTTTTCACGGGTACTGCCTCTTGCGAGGAATTGACAAATCTTCCAAGAGTAATTCTTGTCATGAAAAGTGCTTTCTCAAATTAGCCGTTCGGATTCGGCATATAATCTGTAGGTCCCTTCCATCTCTGACAACATTACTCGCACACAGGAATGGTTGAGAGTTGTAAGTCACTAGGCCCTGGTTCTTCATGGACTGCAGTGTTGCCAGAAAATATTTACTGAAATCGGGAGATTTCCACATTAGAAATCGGTGTCAATCGGGGTAATTTGTTTAACCCTACAACTCATGACAAAGATAAGCTTTCTGTCAATTTTTTCTGAATGTTCTTTTTTTAGAATATGTTTTTCATTAGCTATGAAAATAAATTCAGATTTCCTATTACAAAAAATAAAAAACTTTTTGTTTCATTTGTATCATGACTTATTTTATTTCATTTTAATTAATTATAATAAGTAATATTGCTTGGTTACATTAAAATTAAATATTTTTATTTCGGAGGTACTGAATACGTTATTTAATAAGTAACAACTGATATTTTTTTTGTTTTATTGTGCTTTTTAATTAAAATTCATATTCTTTGAACACAAAACGTAAAACTTAATAATGAATAATAAATATTTCCCTTGTTATATTAAATTTACAGTCTTTTATGGGGCATTGGCTTACAAGAAACTTAATTATTTAGTGCTTATAGCACCTAGCTAGCTTAGAAATAAAAAAAGTAATATGTACATATGTACATATGTAAGCTAACAAATACTGCAAGTATTCAAGTTTCTTATAAACCAACGGCTTAGGTACATAAGTATCTTAATTTGTATTATTTTTAAATATATTTATTGTTATTATTTGTATTGTACTATTCGTACTAGAATGTCAGCTTGTTAGACTTCTTGACCATTCCTTTTTAATTTTTATTGAATGTTTTTGAACAACAACAACAACTTAAAGGTGCTACCACTCATTGTTTTGGCTGGAGATATAGCTATTTCGTGCTTTGCCACTTTTGCACTCATCAGTCTCCTTTTTTGTGGTGCTGAGCTTTAATCCAATTTTATTTGAAAAACTTTATGCACAACATAGGATTCGAACCCACGCATATCAGATTTGCTCAGTCTTAGAAGTCGTGTGCACTACGCACTCCACTACTTTAGACCACTGACGTCACAGGTCGAGATGTGCTAATTGTTTATCAAATGCATTTGAAGCATCAACCTTTTTATAAGCTCCTTTAAGTATGCTGTTTTGTTCCGCCTCCATTTTTCTCCATACCTTAAAGGAGCTTATAAAAAGGTTGATGCTTCAAATGCATTTGATAAACAATTAGCACATCTCGACCTGTGACGTCAGTGGTCTAAAGTAGTGGAGTGCGTAGTGCACACGACTTCTAAGACTGAGCAAATCTGATATGCGTGGGTTCGAATCCTATGTTGTGCATAAAGTTTTTCAAATAAAATTGGATTAAAGCTCAGCACCACAAAAAAGGAGACTGATGAGTGCAAAAGTGGCAAAGCACGAAATAGCTATATCTCCAGCCAAAACAATGAGTGGTAGCACCTTTAAGTTGTTGTTGTTGTTCAAAAACATTCAATAAAAATTAAAAAGGAATGGTCAAGTCTAACAAGCTGACATTCTAGTACGAATAGTACAATACAAATAATAACAATAATAACTTAGTCTGGTTCGTTACCGATCTTCCAACCTCTCCCCCTTTGATACGTACTACGAATCGTTAGTCTATCAAATAAGGTATGGAGAAAAATGGAGGCGGAACAAAACAGCATACTTAAAGGAGCTTATAAAAAGGTTGATGCTTCAAATGCATTTGATAAACAATTAGCACATCTCGACCTGTGACGTCAGTGGTCTAAAGTAGTGGAGTGCGTAGTGCACACGACTTCTAAGACTGAGCAAATCTGATATGCGTGGGTTCGAATCCTATGTTGTGCATAAAGTTTTTCAAATTAAATATATTTATTTTGCTTGAATTTTTTTAACAAATCATCAGACACTTTTAAGTTTAAACAATTGCAATCTTTGAACTTCAGGCAATCCTTAGAAAGTAGTATTCCTTGTAAAGTATCAAAATCTAGCCTATTTCTTATTTTCGTCTTATTCAAAATTTTTTGCGAAAAAGTTCTCTCCACGTTAGCGGGTGAATTCGGTAACGATAATACCGATCGAGCCATCAATGGAAAAGCTAAAGTTTGATTGCACTTTTTGATTGAGCACACAATCTTCCAAAATATTTCTATTTTAGTATTTTCAATTCCCTCAGATAATAAATTTTCAAAATCAAGATTTCGTATTTCCCTAAATTCCAAATCAATTCTCTAAATATCTTTGGAAGGAATAATATTATCAAACAAGTTAAAAAGATTACTTTATGAATCAATTTGTTTATTTACGGTCTTTTTAGGTTACAATAAGGTCAAAGCTTTAAACAATTTATTTTTAATTTTTTTAAATTTTGAATATTTGTTCGCATAGTTCAACGTAAAAACTTATACAGTTATTTTTAAATCGTTCGACTTCACAACTTGCAATAACATTTTTTTCCAATTGTAAATTAACGTCGCTGCCGAGATATAGATTATTATCATTACTTATTATATTGTATGGACATTTGAAATTAATATTTTCAATAGCCGTTGCCTTTAGATAAGCCGGCTTAATGAAACAATCTAAAATTGCTAGTACTAAAGTTTTAATTTCACTGTATAGTTTGTGAATCTATGGCTCTTCGCTTTGAAAAAGTCGGTTCAATTTATTTACTAGAGGAAGAGCAAAGCTTAAGAATTTAAGATACAATTCATTTAAAGGATCTTTTAGATACATTAAAATTACTTTACCACTTTCGAGATTATCTATATTCGCTTCAAAGGCGAAGTTCATACAATTCTAATATTCTTGAAACAACGCATTCCAATGATAACCAACGAGTCTGCGACGGATGGAGAAGTTCATATGGCTTGTATTCCAATAATTTTAGAATATCTTGATATTTTGCCACCCTTTTTGGACTATTTTGAATATAGTTGTAAATATCCCGACAAATTGTTTCAACAATTGGAGGAAGTTTTAAGCAGGCGTAAGATGCACAGAGGGCAAATGAATGGCAGACACATTTAAAAACTACTAGATTTGGGCAGTCACCCTTTATAGGGCCCATACACTACGCAAACACGTTTGTTCAAACGTGTGTTTGAGCAAACATAGTTTCGCCACACACTACACAAACATGTTTGAGAGATATTAGTTGGAATTTTTACACACCACAATACCGGTAAACTTTTATAAAGTTCAATGAATTCAGTCCAAAAAATGTGTTCCTCTTGTTTATTCATGTTTACTCTAAAAAAATTGGCATCGGTTTGAGCAAAATTCAATACACACCACACAAACATGTTTGTGCAGGCACGGAAAATTCAAATTTTTTTGATTTTGTTCAAACCGCTTGCGCAAACACGCATAATCGCCACACACTACTCAAACAGTTTGCACAAACATTTTTACAACAACAAAATACATTCGTTTGCTCAAACAGTTTGTGTAGTGTATGGGCCCTATTAACAAAGAAGCAACCGAATTTTTACTGCGAGTCATATTATTTGCTCCGCAAACCCAATTAATTGTTTTTTATAATCAATATTCTTTTCTATAAAGTTGGTTATAATTGTCGAATGCAATGTTTTTGCATCCGCAGCAATAACTCTCGAGAGATCAAAACAAAAATCATAAATCTTAAAATTAATACATATTCTTACCACCGCCGCCGCCGCCCGTGCTTAAGATTTTTGTTGCTGATAGATAAGTCAGTTGATAATTAATAAATTAATTAAAAAGTACTCAAATTTTTAGTAAAATATTATAAATTATGTACATTTCAGAGATGAAAATACATTAAAATACTTTTTTGTTTAAAACATAGAAAATCGGGGAAAAGTGTCATAATTAGGTCAAAAATCGGTGTATCGTAATTAGGTCTAAAAATCGGGAGAATTACGATAAATCGGTGTTTCTGGCAACACTAATGGACTGTTGTGCCACCTAATTTATTTATTTTATTCGCCAATGAACAATATAGGCTATCCTGTGAAAATAAAAAGATGTAGATCAAAGACATACAGCTATCTCTTTTTTCCTTATGTTTATTTACTTTTCAAGCATTTTTAAAATATCTGCTTCTTTTCTTTTGAGTACAGTTCACACTACCTTATCATTTGAAGCACAAAATAGCCATCTACCCGTCATAATGAAAACTAATTTTTAGTTTTCTGAAGTTGACCCAGTTAGAAACCACGATCCCAAATTGTTGTTGTATGGATCATTTTCGCTAATGACAAATTTGTATAATAATAAATCTATAGTACCTACCTACTATCATGTCAAATATATCAAATCAATTTCGCCGTAGCCACTAGGTGCCGCCCCCTGTAAGAACCCACGATGACAGTTCAATATCTATTCATACTAATTCATTTTTGCACCATCTGTATGTTGTAAAAAAAGATGTTTGAATAATAGGACATTTTCTTAAATCCTGGATATTATAGGATGTGGAAACAATGCTTCTTACACAAAAAGTATTCAACCCAAATGTTTTTTTTTTCAGAGTTTGATGAAGGCTAAAAGTTCACACTGATTGATTTCAAATGTTTTTCGTAAAATTTTTTGTCGATATTTTGCGTGAATCCTAATATCCAAACGAATATACATACATACATATTCATGCTACATTGGTTATTGATGAAATAAATATTTTTCCCAAGGTACCTACCTGATGTAGGTTACTTAGGTATATACACACAAGATGACTCCACAAATTGACCAACCTTTATTAATTTTTCATATATTTGTATTCACCTGGGAGAAGTCCGGCAATTTTATCGTCATAAAGTTAATTTTCTGATAAATTGGGTTAAAGACATTGTTTTTTTTTTTTTTCTGAAGGGATCAGAAAATAGAATAAGTTAAAATGAAGGACATATAAGAATTGATTTGAAATCTTAGTTAAAGGTATTTAGAAGACATTTTATATTTGTAAACTTAGGAACTTCTGCATAGAGTGTAGGTTAGGTTTGCTTCACTTTGTCAATTGCAATTTGTGTTCCATATATCATAAACTTTCCAATCCTAAATGAGCTCATCAGAGTCTCTTATCGGCTAATCCTATGGGTATCGTTATCCCATTTTTGAAATTTATTTTCTTCGCCCCTTTTTTTTTGCACTCCAATATCTCTCGTTTCCTCTCTGCACTTCCCAATAAAGAACCCTGAAACTTTAAACTAAAATGCAAACTCAAAATACCAATAAAAGATTCCTCCTTGGATGATCTAAAATTCTACATAAAGAAGTCGAATTTAAATTCGAAAGTTTTCTCACAAAATATAAAAAAAAAACGAAAACACAAAACTTCTTCAACAAACTGTGCCTTTGCCTCATACTAAAGGTTCTGGTTGTTTAGTTCTGTTGCGGTTTTGGTCTTCGCCACCACCAAAACCAAAGCCAAAACCAACGCCAACGCTTCTACAGTTTCCTTGGGGACTCTTTAAAAGTACTACCTAACCTATCCATAGTCTATATAGACTCGTAGGTATAAGTGAAGCAACTTTTTCTAACTCAAATTATACGCTCGTGTTCCACTGAAGTATGTGCACGAATTTTTAGATTATACTATCCAGCAGAAGAAGAAGCTATTTGGAAAGAAAAGAAAATAAAAGTAAAAGTTTTGAACACAGGAAATTGTGATCACGAACAAAAATTATATAACATATAGTGAAATTGGTAAATGTCGATAAATCCTAGAAAAAACATTTATCAAATCCAATCCATCCATCCTTCAGACTCTTGAAATTAAATCGAAATGAGTTAAACTCTCGCTCTAGCTTGCATACATATATATGAGTTTAATGATGGATGTTTCTCGTAAATCGACCACTTAACCTAAGTGAAGGCCACACCACAATTATAAATCAAAATTTATATACCGTCACGTTATTGGTCCTTAAATCATACATACATATACCCTGCCCTATCCTGCCCTTCCTTACCCTCCTTCGTCAATCTCTGATCAGAATAAAAAATAGAAGACTTACAAAATTTATACGAACTACAATAATACTCGTATACAATTATTATCCTTAGAGGTATATAGAAGTAAGAAAAAAACTAAGAAGGAAGCAATAAAATCTCAAGAACATTTTATAAACCAAAAGCATTATGTGTCTTTCATGGTGAAAAGAAAATTCATCGAATTTCAACAAATCAACCCAAAGTATAGCCATGAGAAACATCACGATTTCGACTTGACTACGTTACCAAATCGAAACCAAAACCGAAACCGACCGACCTCGCGACCCATCAGCTAATGCCTCTGCCTCCGATGCCTAACTACCAAATCGATTTGTGTGGTGGCAATAAAAGAACCTAATTTAACACCCTCATCACCGACTTAATTTTTTGTATTAAAACGTAGAACTTTAGCCAGTGGCGGCCGTGAGTAGTGCACCGATAAAGTTCTATAGCGGCCAAAATTCTAGGGGGCACTAAATTCCTGAGGAATACATTGGGTCAACAAGGTAACGTAGGTGGCAATCAAATTATACTTTTTCTAAGGTTTTTGATGCTTTAAGTTCTAATCCGACTTCAAAATAAATCTGTCGCGTCAGGTTCTTGAGATACAACCTTTTATAATTCGAAAAACTTTTATTAGGTTTTACATAAAGTAGTTTTTTTTTACAATAAATTTCTTGTCATTTCTTTTAAATTGGTATAGTTCAATTTAGTATGATACAAAATATCGGGGAAATGGCCACCGCTACTTCGGCGACACACCTCCATCCGATGATCCAAATTTTCATTGACGCTGAGGCATATCTCATTCTTTAGCTCTTAAAGTTTTGCTGGCTCATCGACGTACACCTTTTCTTTCAAATAACCCCAAAGGAAGAAGTTCAACGGTGTAAAATCACATGGTCTTTGCGACCGATTGACATAGCCACTTTGTGAGATAACACGGACATTGTTTCGTTTACTGTGTGGCAAGTAGCACCGTCCTCTTAAAACCACAAATCGTCTACATCTATATCTTCGGATTCGGGCCATACAAATTTCTCACGATAGAGAACAACTGGCTGACCATCCTTATTTTGGAAATTTGTAAATATTTGTACGATTAAATTGGCCGAAAAAATCACGAAGTGCACGATTTCCATTTTGATTTAAACGCCCATTTTCATAATAAGCCTGAATAACTTTAACGCGTTTGCTCGATCATGTACCTTTCATGGTTCAAATTAAATTAGTCTGAAATTAAGAAATGTCCAATAAAATGCAAAAGAAAACTCAATTCTTTGACAAAAAGTATCGTATTGTTTGTGCAGCAGAAAAAAACAACGTAGTTTTGTAGAACCGTGTAATTTCATCTTAGTGAGTAGCATTTCGTAAATAAGGGGTAATTCAGAGCTCAAGTAAATGGTTGCCTTAGTCCGACCCTGGTTATGCGGATGCTATGGCAGGAAAAAGTATAATGGCAAATGGCAAGTGGCAAGAATTGGTGACAATATATCCTGTGTAATGAAATGAAAACTTTTAATTTGTAGATTTAAAAAGTATAGCCATTAGCCATCAATATATATATTTGTCTACGATAAAATATTTCTAGTAAACTACAACTATTTTAGCGAAGACTTCATCAGAAACTACATGCGGAAGAATCACTCGTCTGTGCTGCTAATTTTATAAATAAATAAAGCTTGGTTGATTGTTTGTTATGGATTCTACCGCAGTGTATGATGACTTCACCATAACCATCGCCATCAGTGAAAAGCAGGGACAGTATTTAGAAGTGTCATTGAATGTTCTTTCCAGTTGCAGAAGCATAACATCATCAGCAACAGGAACAGAAACAGGAGCAGGACAGGAGTGAGGCAGTAATTTCGGAATACTGCAGTAATAATAATTGTTCATTTCTGGTTCGTGATCCTTTAATTAGAATAACCTCATAATTATCACTGATGGTTAATGATTTTTCTATTTTTCTTTTTTTTGTTGTTGTTGTTGGCTGCGCATGATTGTAAACGTGCTGGTAGAACCACAAAAAGGATACTAGACTATAGGGACATGTTGAGTTAAATTTGATTAGAATTAATTTATTTTTCATGTTTTTTCGTTTTTTAATTCTACATGAAATTTGTGAAACAAAATAGGATTAAATCAAACACATTAGTAAAATAATGAGGATATAACCACAGAGGTTTTAGAACTTATTTGATATGGATGCATGAATATGTTTTTATAACAGATTCCTTAATTGAAGGTTTTTCTGATTTGATAAAATAAAATCATTGCAGCAGATAGAATATTTATAAATTCACGTTGTTAGAGAGTTTTGAATTGGAAAATAAAATTTTGGTTTATATATTTTACATCACGAGTTTTATATAAGCTCTTGATATGTTACCCCTTAAAATTATTGTAAAAATATAGTACAACCTATAATGGTTCGTGTGTTTTAGAAAAATCAATATTTGTTAAAAATTAAATATTTTTTCTGCTGTTAAAGTTATAAATAGACTGCATTCGTTCATTATTAATTGACTTTTTCAAAAATAGTTTAATAATAAATTTGCTAACTCCTAATTCCTTAACAAAGTTTTTAAATCCATTTAAACTCGATCTAATAAGTCTCGACTTATCTTTGAAACTTTGTTTTTTTAAATATTTATAACTCGAGCATTTCTCCACTTTCTAGAATTTCCGAAGAACTCGTTGTAGATTTTTTATTAAGTGTTGCCAAAACTGGTAGCACTTGAGTTTTCAGGATTCACTCATTGGTGGCAGCACACACAAAACAAGATCGGAAAAGAAGCCATCTTATAATTTAACCTCAATCTTCCCTTTTAATCGAAATCCCAAAAGAATCACAAGAGTACACAAGAGGAAATATTATTGAACTTTAAAAGAAATTTTTATATGAAGTAATAAGTAAAATTAAAAAAAAAGAAAAAACTTTATGTGAGAATAAAATTGAATGCAATTAATATAACACACATTAATTCCCAGGAGTTAAAGTTCTCAAAAGGCAAGAAAAATAATCTTTTCATTTGCGAGGGCTAAATTCGCTTCAGAATTTCAACATTTAGTTTTAAGGAGTTATTTCGGTTTTTTAAAAGAAAGTTCTAACGAATAATTTACTACTTTTATAGCATCCTTTACGATTGTTTATTAATAGATTTTGAGATTCTATAAATAAATAATTCTTATTCGTTGTCAGGTTTTAATTTCCAATAAACTATTTTGCCATTAACTACATTTCATAAAATAAATTTCCAATTTAAATTGATTTCAAAAAATTCAAGTTCTATATCAAACTGAGATCTAAATCACAGTTCTAAAGATTGAGAACTAAGAAGAAATAAGTATGAATTAATCGAATTTTAATTTTTCAATAAATCGGATTTTAGAGTTTAATTTTTTTTTCGAGAAATAAGCTTTAAAATGTTTAAAGAATGTAAGCATTCATTCTAACTTACAGGATCACAGTTGGAGATTTGTTGATTAACACTTTAAAAACGTTAAACGAAAAAGGATAGCTTACATGCGTAATGTTACTTTTTTCTCTCTGTCAATTCCAAACTTCTTTCCCAATGGTTTTTGACGTATTTAATTTTGAATAAAAGTACAAATTGCTCAAACATGTCCAGTATTGGAGAAGAAGGTATTTAAAAGCAGTTATGAAATGCAGAACTTTGCGTTTGAGGCAGTAACAATAATAAACCATGGGAACGGAAATGGTTTAGATACCGCTATGGTTTCTTTTTAAATAGTTTAAATATCTCAATAAAGCAATCGACAAAGAAATTTCAGAATTCAGAAACTATCGGTGGAAAAACTTCTTTTTTCTTTTGATAAAGCAAGTAAACCTATTTAGAAAGTTTCAAAATTGATAGAAACAAGAGAGCTTATAACATTCCACCCTTAAAATTTCAAAATCAGTTATTCACCATTGGATAATGCAAATCTTTTAGAAACACATTTTTAGAATAACAACTCTACTTCAGCTCACTTAAGTGACCTTGATAATATTCGTGAACTGAATAATTTAATTCCAACTATATATGTAATTTCATATAAATGTATATCGAGATTAAATTCCCCATCTTTCTGGTAGATTTTGAGTAATGACCGTTTTACAAATGTTCTCAAAGATAGAAATTCACTCCAGCAGTAACTTGGAAATTGGAAATAATTACTTCTACTATAATACTAGTTTTTAGTTAAGTAGTCTTTTATATGGGCAGAAGGAGCTGTTTCTGTAAATCCAATATTTTTTCTAGGTGTTTATGACGCTAGTATTATAAATAATAATCGAGGTCTGAACGCAACATGGTAAAAAATCGACGAAACCGCGAAACATAATTTTTTTCAGGTATTTCCGATTTTAACCCTGATAGGCTAGTTACTTCCCAATAAATAACTTTGCGATTTGAAGCTTACTACATTTTCTTCTGTAGTGCCCGTGGCATGATGGTTAGTGCGTTGGACTGTCATGCGAGAGGTCTTGGGTTCAATCCCTGCCTGTGCCACCTTAATTAAAAAAAAGAGTTTTTCACGGGTACTGCCTCTTGCGAGGAATTGACAAATTCTCCAAGAGTAATTCTTGTCATGAAAAAGTGCATTCTTAAATTAGCCGTTCGGATTCGGCATATAAATTGTAGGTCCCCTCCATCCCTGACAACATTACTCGCACACAGGAATGGTTGAGAGTTGTAAGTCACTAGGCCCTGGTTCTCTACGGACTGTTGCGCCACCTAATTTATTTATTTATTTATTTTACATTTTCTTCTACTTTCAAAAATACACCAATAAAATGCTCAACTCATTTTGATCTTATTTTGTTTATACTGCGGCTATTCACGAATTTTCTGATATTTTCATGCGAGTAAGACTGCTATTGAGTAAGTTCGCGTGCCATCGACTGCAAGAAGCAATATGGCGGATGGGTTAGGACGTTACATTTTATTGTTTTGAGGTAGGTTTTAAAGTTGGAAACGTGAGGCCGATCGTTTTCATGTTGCTCGGCTCAATCACATCATAGACAATTAATCTACTGATATGCCTTTACTAGAATTTCCGAAGATCATAATTACACATCATAACCTTTTCAACGCGTGAATATTTGGCCTAGCTAACGATAACTTAAGCAAAACCGAGGAGTCCTATCACTTTTGCTTGTCTCTTCTTTTCTAAATGGAATTCGGTCGCAATACTGTTTTTCAGAATTCCGTATGATCAATATTACACTAAATTATATACATTTTTGATCATAATTCTGTATGTTTTAAATCCTGTATTTCAAAACACTGTAAATTTAGAATACGGAATAACAAAATGCAGTATACACATAGTCCAAAAAGTATCCGTACAGCAGTTTTTTTTTTTGTTGATTCTGAGATAAAATATTTATTATTAATTATTATTAAACAAGTATTTTGAAAATCACAATCATAATTTTTTTTAACTTTGGTTTTTACATTAATTCCTGGTACTTTTTTTCAAAAAACACTAAAATTAGGCTGCTGTACGGAGACTTTTTGGACTAAGTGTATGTATTTCATAATACTGTATCTCTGAATTTTTCATCACAAAATATGTTTTTGATAGTTCTGCTTTTTAATTATTTGTAGAAAAGAATCCAGCACTTTATTCAATGCATTATTTATTTTTGAAAACCAGAACAAATGTTGTATTTTAATTCATTAAAAAGAGAAAAGAATACTATGAAACATTAAATGAGCATTTTATATTATACAAATTTACAAAAATCCAGTTTTTTAAGAAAAAATTACTTAAAACTTGAAAACTAACAACTTTTTAGGAAAACAAAAAATTCACGTTTATTCAAAAAATATTAATATATTTTATTGTCTTAACATTTTTTGCAAAGAATTGTTAAGGAAAACTAAATTATTTTAAATTTTTTTTGTTTTAAATATTTTGTACTTTAAATGCTGTAAATGGGGTAAAAAAAGTGCGCACTTTATTAAAAAGATTTTTCTTTTTCAGAGTATTTACATCATTTAAAATACAGAATTTCAACCAGTCATGACTTTTAAATACAGATTTTTGTCCTTCAAAATTTTGCCCATACCGAATTTTGTTCATATCGAACAGTATTAATTACAGTATTTTAACCCATACGGTATTTAGACACCAACATCTAATGAATCCATTTTTATCACCCGTCATAATGAGATGGAAGGAATCCCTTTTTTTCTCGTCGCTAAAACAATTCTTTATAGGTCAAAAAACGACGCCCAACGTCCCTTTTGGCTTCAATTCATAAGAAACCCAAGTTTTTGAATTAATCAAAATGGATGAAACCGCTTAGTGGGTAACTCTTAATGCTGAAAAAAGTTAGAGTGGGTTGAAATACTGTTTCAAAGCTCTGTATAATTAAAGTACTGTATGATACTGTTAGTATTTCTAAAAAATGTAAATTTAGAAAACTGTTAATGAAAATTCTACATGTTACACTGTTTATTACAATACTGTATTTATCTCGAAATATTGTATACCTACTAGCGGCCCGTCCCGGCTTTGCACGGGTAGACATAAATAGGTACAGATATTTAAGTTATAAGCATGCTAATTAAAACGACCATGAATCACTAAATTAGAAAATATTTGTTTGTCCTCTCATTAATACTCTTCGCAGCGTATGCGATGAAAGACATTTTATGGCTAATTTTTTTACACCTTCGGCTGGTTTTAATAGGAATTTTTAAAATTTCTATAGTAATCTAGTACTAAATATAGCCTATGTTACTCAGTGATAATGTAACTTTCTAATGAAAAAAGAATTATTAAAATCGGTCCAGTACTTTTTAGTTTATTCGTTACATACAAAAATACAAATCTTTTTCCTCTTTATATTAATATTAATATTAATATTAATATTAATGTAGACAAACTAAAAAAGTTTATTTTTTTACAATTTTAATATTTGTATTATATTTCTGTTCTAAAACGTTTGTAGAAAAATAAACAGTACCCGATTTAAGTATTTCTTATATAAAAAAAAACTAATAAAGCATTTTTACCCTAATTCGAAGAAGGCTTTACCTCTAAGTCATGGTCTACGATTGTATTCTTTCACGTAGACGATCGCCAACATCAAAATCATCTTCTTTGAAAGCACTAAAACAATCAGGAAGAAAAGTTTCAATTGTGTCAAAAGGTTTAGTTTACCGTATGTCTACACTATAATTAAGCCTTTATGGTATGTCAAAATTGACCAGTACTTATTTCCAGATCCATCTACTTGCAAACAGAGGGAACTTATTTGCGCACCATTATTATAGTTTAACTAGTTTTCCAGAACCTTTAACTTTTGACATCAAAGATAAGTCCAACAAAAAAATCAAAAAAATTGTTATTGGCTGAACTGAAATTTTGAGAATACCTAATCGAAAAATGCGTTCCGAAGAAAGCCATCTGCTATTTAACGAAAAATTCAAATTTTGATAGAATATTGAAGTGCCCTCTAGACGAGGCTTGAATAGTTTTTGATAGCAGTTCTGCTAATGAGGTTTTCCTTTCTATATCCTTTTCTCTTCTTTTACAACAAAAAAAAAAGGAACTGCTCAGAATAGTCCACAATTTTGTTTTTATTATACTGATGGGTATTCTTTGATAATGTTGTAAACATCATGTAAGGACCTTAGTTAAAAAAAAGTCCTAGGCTCCTTGTATTTTAATAAATAACTATGTATATAAATACTTACCTACGAAATTTATTCATAAGCATTTTGAACGTTGATCTTTCTTAACAGAGTAAAAAGACCACATTTTGTGTGACTTATGTATGTACATAATTTTGTTTTCATTTTCATTTTCATTTTCATTCTTTTTTTTTTGTATTTAATTCTAATTTATGTCAGTCAATCTCTTCGAATTTCTATTAATAGGGCCACACCCATAAAACGAATATGAAAATATTACATGTTAGGTTGAGTTTATGAGCCTTAATACATATGTACATATATATAAGGTTTTTATGTTTGTATGAATGTTTATTTATTTATTAAATTTCCCGCCTACGCGTGTACACTTTATTATTCAATATTTTCGAGGTTAAGTGGAGGTTATTTATTTGTATTTGTATCTTTCAGATACTCGTACTCTCTATCTTTATATAAACTTTCTTCTTTCTCGATGCTCATATAACAGAAGGATGTATACATAAGGAAAGTAAAATACAAACAACTTCCTTTTAATTTCTTCTATTATTTAAGTCATTCGACACTTTGACAGCTACTATATGTGTACTGTAGACGTACATACATATGTAGGTCTTGTCTTCGAACGTATAATTTGGCCTGCCATTTTGAAAAGAACACCCACTTATTTCCGGTTCCCATTTGGAATACAATTTTATGCAAACACATGATTTTATATCATTTCCGTAATTTGACTTAAATGTGGAGTGTCTGGTGTACAGAAATAAGCAGTTAAAACGATAAACGCACAAATGCCTTCAAATTGCTCAAGGACTCGTAAGTATGCCTACTTTGTTTACATATTTACATTAGACTGATTCAAAACAATATGAAATGTCTTCGACTATGAATCAAGATAGTTTTTTGGTTAGAGTTTGGTGAAAGATTACTTCTGTTTGAATTTCAGCTTTTTAGATATTTAGAGTTCGCTAATCGCTTTTTTTTTTTTAATTTCTGCACAAAATGTATTGGAGCTTTTGGCTGAAAAAATGTGAATGGTCCTTAAAAAATATCATAGTTTCTAATTAGTGCAGTCTTTTTAAAGTTTTAAGGGGTCTTGTTGAAAATCATGGCTATTTCTACTTTTGTTTATTATTATGTATAATTTTTGTAGGTAAAAATATTTATCAAAATAAAATACTTACTTTTCCAACATATTTTAATCAACAAAAACAAAATTGTAATTGTCGAAATGATTGGCAGAAGGAACTAAAAATAATAACATTAATTAAGAACTTTAAAATTTTCAACACTTTTTTGAACTTTTTCACTTCGACGAAATAACCTTTTATCATAAAATGTTCCTTCGATAAGCTTATCCATTAACAAATATTTTCACCCCAAAGTAATATATAAACGCTGATAATTTGACAGTTGATTCAAAAATTAGTATAAACAGCCATGAACTTTATAATCTTGTAACTTAATCACGCCAGTTTTTTCAAAATGTTAGCATTTAAAATTCGAAAAAATAAATACATATTAGGCTTTTTGAGTCTCTCTTAATTCATCATATAGTTTTTCCGTGATAGTTTTCCAAATTTATGATCTCTATTTTCAATATTCAGTTTAAACATTTATATCATTTCATGAAATTTTCGAAAAATCTTCATTAGGTGTTAGAATGCACTCGTTTTACATAACTACACAGAACGAAAAGAGTCATCCTATTGACTATTTTGGTAGTCAATATGACTATTTGGTAGTCAATTTTCAGCCGATAACCGCGATAGTCAATAGAACAATTTTCGGTTGTCAATTTTGGGATCCGAATTTTTTTTACAATTTGGTAGTCAATGTGACAACTGTAGTAGTCAATATGACAACTTTAGTTGAAGGAATTTGAAACTCTGGTTGTCATAGTGACTAATATGACAACTGCGGTAGTCAATATGACAACTTTGGTTGAAAGAAATTGAAACTACGGTTGTCGTATTGACTAATGTGGTTGTCAATAATGCAATAGTTAATATGACAACTGCGGTAGTCAATACGACAAATGCGATAGTCCATACGACAACTGCGGTAGTCAATAATGCAATAGTTAATATGACAACTGCGGTAGTCAATATGACAACTGCGGTAGTCAATACGACAACTGTGGTAGTCAATACGACAACTGCGGTAGTCAATAATGCGATAGTTAATATGACAACTGCGGTAGTCAATATGACAATTTTTGTTGAAAATCGAAATCTAATTTGACTACCGGTAAATATAACAATCCTCGATAGTCAATTTTGGTAGTCAATATGACAACCAAATTGTCATATTGACTACCGAACTTGTACTATTGACTACTTGTGTTGTCATATTGACTACCCAAAATTGACAATCGAAAATTGTTCTATTGACTATCAAGTAGTCAATTTTTTAAAATAAGGTTGTCATATTGACTATTTTGGTAGTAAATACGACAATTTGGCCAAATTTCAAGTTGACTATCGACGAGTGTTAATATGACAACTTTTTTTTTCTGTGTAGTTAAATATTTAAGGAATACTAAGCATTTATGCTAAAACAGAAAAAGGCAAAACGGTTTGAAAGTATTTTTTGTTTGAACCGAATCCATCGTCTGAACATGGCTATTACGTCAAGTTTTAAAAATGTATTAAAAAAATATAAAAATATTTAACACTATTTTCATATTTTTGTTTAGAAATATATTTCAAAAACCTTATGACTGGTATTTTAAAAATATTAAAACAATAAACAAAAATAATTAAGTGCAAAATACATTCCAAATATCTCAAAATTTCATAATGAGTCAATTGAAGACTCATAACTAATGATGAAAAATTTCAAAAACTAAGCAAAATGATTTAAATTTTGTCTAGAAGACAAAGATTTGTACTTTGCGAAATCATTTTACAATCTATTGTAAATAATTACGTTGTGCTTTACCTTGGCCTTGCCCTACGGGGCAAAATTTTAAAGAATTTAGTAAAATAATAAATCCATTTTCAGCAATTTAGTAATCTTAAACAACAACCTAATTTTAAACGAATTTAGCATCCTCCGAGATACTTAACATTTGGCTACTTTAACCTTTAGAAATTTGCTTAATTCATCACATCTGTGCAATTAATCTTAGAAGAGCATTGGATGTAATGGTCCAGTCTACAGTTGGAAAGTTCCGCTTAAGTTTGTTTGCATTGCTCATTTTAAAAGGTTTAAAATTTCGGAATTTCTAGTAAATTGCTAAATATTATAGAAAATTGCTAATTAGTAAATTGTAAAGCCTTTAACAATTGGTTGTTTAAAATTGTGCACCACAATTTTTGGTTGTCTTGAACATTTTTAAAGAGGAAAATTCCCAAAAACCTGATGTGATGTAAATTATAAGGCTAGGTTCGAATTCAGCACAACTTAATCTTTTACAAAAGTGAATTAGAAAATTTATTAAGACCTTTTTTAAAGGCGATTCTTTCAACTGAAAGTCATTACCATTCTCTGTAGTGATATTACGGCGACGACGAACCGAATTCCGCTGTCAGGCAGGATGATCCATTCAACATAGACGACGAAAGCCAACAATCCCGTCCCCACGACTTAGACGAAGTAAAGATTGCCATATTTAAGCTGAAGTCTAACAAAGCCGCTGGATCAGATGACTTGAATGCGGAGCTCTTTAAAGCAGCTGGAGATAATTTGGTTAGGAGCATGCACCAACTTATCTGTAAGTTAACGTCGAAAGAAAGCATGCCCTATGAATGGAACCTCAGTATTATTTGCCCGATATCCTGAAAAAAGGAGACCCTCTAAACTGCACCAACTATAGAGGCACCAGTCTACTTAACATCGGCTACCCATCGTCAACAACCTGATAGGTCCTTATCAGTGTGGTTTTAGACCAGGAAAGTCCAAAAGGTATTAGACAAGGTTATGCACTGTCATGTGATTTTTTTAACGTCGTACTTGAAAGAATAGTGCAGAACTCACACGTCAACACTATCTTTCAAAAGTCTGTCTAATTACTAGCGTATGCTGATGAAATTGATATAATCGGAAGAACTCAGCGTGATGTCAATGGAGTTTAACGGTTAATGATGGCAAAACAAAGTACATGCTGTCGTCAAGAAAGGACTTACAACACCGACGAACGTCTCGGTCAAAACGTCACTATCGACAGACTTAACTTTGAGGTAATTAAGGACATCGTCTACCTAGGCTCCGCTATAAACGCAGGAAACAACACCAGCGCTGGGATCAAACGAAGAATAACTCTTGCTAACCGCTGTTTCTTTGGGCTAAGAAAGCAATTGAGTAGCAAAGCCCTCTCTCGAGCACCTTATTGGGTCGTTTCGAGAGAAAAGTTCTTCGTGTGATCTACGGTCCCGTATGCATCGAAGGGGAGTGGAGGAGAAGATGGAACGACGAGCTGTACAGCGCCGTAGACTTAGCCAGAAGGGTCCAACGACTAAAATGGCTGGGTCAGGTAGAGCGCATGGAAACCAACGTACCGGCCCGGAAAGTCTTCGAATCCACACCCACAGGACTGCGCAGTAGAGAAAGACCGCGGATCAGGTGGCGCGCGCAAGTGGAAGGCGACCTCATCCAACTTGGAGCGCGAAACTGGAGAAATCTAGCTACGGACCGAGCTAGATGGAGAAGTTTGTTGTTCACACAGGATTGTAGCCTCACCTTAACTAAGTAAGTAATATCCGTAGTGATGTATGATTTTACACTTCACTGAAGATAAATGCAGAAGGAAAATCCAACTGCGGATGGAATCTTGACGTTTGCTCGAGTCTCGAATATAAATGTTGCTACATTTGATAACTCTTGTGTATCTTAAAGTTATGTTCTTAGAGTATGAGAAGTAGTTTGTTGTTTAGCATTCTTCATTTTTCAATAAGAGCTTATGACTTTTACTGTTTTCTGCACTTTTTGAGATTATATTATTTATCTAAAGGGTGTCCCAAAACTAACGCAAGATTTGAATTAAATAGAAAACGCCGTTTTTAGTCTTTTGATAGTTATATTTTTATTGACTCGTAAAGTACATAGGATAGGGTTATGTATGGAATAACACATCGGACAAATGGCCTCCACGGCTTTGCATGCACATGCGCACTCTTTTGTTGAAATTTTCCATGACCATTCTGCATAAATGTGGCTGAATTTCGTTGATGCAGCGTTGAATCTCCTCATTTAATGCACGGGTGGTTGTGGGCTTGTTGACATAGACTTGTGATTTCAAATAACCCCATAAAAAGAAGCCTAATGGTGTTAAATCACACGATCTAGGAGGCCAATTTTGATCACCGAAACGAGAGAGTACACGACCTGGAAATGTCTCATGCAGTAATTGAATTGTTTCACGGGCTGTATGACATGTGGCACCGTCTTGTTGAAACCACATATTGGACACATCAATATCATCCAATTTTGGCAGAAAGAACTGTGTAATCATGTCGCGATATCGAGCACCAGTAACAGTCACTGCTTGACCAGCATCATTTTCAAAAAAATATGGCCCAATTATGCCTCCAGTCCAAAATCCACACCATACAGTCACGCGTTGTGGATGCATTTGTTTTTCGACAATCAAATGTGGGTTCTCCGAACCCCAAATGCGGCAATTTTGGCGATTGACAAAGCCATCAAGAAGAAAATGTGCTTTATCGTTTAGGATGATTTTGATCGAAAAATCAGGGTCCATTTGTTGATGTTCAATAATCCATTCAACGAACTCTCTTCTCTGTCCATGGTCATTAGGCTTCAATTGTTGTGTTAATTAAATTTTGTAGGCATGAAGACACAGATCTTTGGTGAGTATACGCTGTAGAGAGGTTCTTGAAATTTGCAATTCTTGTCCACGACGTCGAATTGAGGTTCCTGGATTGTCAGCAACACTCTCACGCACTGCTTCGACATTCACATTTGAACGGCTTGTTTTTGGACGACCAGTGTGTTTGGCGTCTCCAACGGATCCAGTCTCCATGAATTTTTCAATTAATCTCTTCACAGTTGACGAAGTTAAAACACTATTCCGACCATATTTTGTATGAAATTTTCGAACTGCAGCCGCCAAGCTTTCACTATTTTTGAAATATTCTTTAATAATGAAGACACGTTGTTCTCTCGTATAACGCTCCATTTTTAATAACCCTATACTGTTAGCTGTCAAATTGCTTTTTTTTCAGGGTTGCCAACACTTCACTGCACAAATGGCGGCAAATTCAAATCTTGCGTTAATTTTGGGACACCCTTTACAACCAAACTAACGCGTAACAAAAACGACGGAATTAGAAACGCTGGCGACAGATTTTATAAAAAGAAAATTGCTGAAATTTGTATCGTGTTGTTGTTACAGAAAGGCTAGTAAACTCTCCTTAGCCAAGGCGTTTTTGAAGCAGCAACATAAGCTTTCTTAGATATTTCATTTCAGTAACCCTTCGGTTCATGAGTGTTCGCACATTTAGCGACAAAAATGGATATTTTCATTTTTTTTTATAGTAAAACATAATTTGGCAGCTCCGTATTAACTATAGTACGACTACCTTTCAGAATAAAACCTAAAAAAGTATCTTAGGAAGTCGTCAAAAAATATTCAAATCTTACTTCTCATTTTCGTTTTCAAAATAGATTTTTGAGTTCTCTAGACGTGCGTCGGTCGCGTCGTTGTAACCGTTTTTATAATTACAATGAATTGTAAAATTAAATAAAAAAAGAAGCTGGAATGCGACCCACACTGATAACTTCCCATCCCGTCTGTCGATTTGTCTTGCTTAAAAGTTTGTAGGTTTTCGTGTTGGGTTAAAAAAGTTATTAGTTGAATTATTCTTAAAAATCTGAAAATTAGCAACAATATTTTTCATACGAGTATAAAGAAATATATTTGAAAATTTAGTTTTATTAAATAGAATTTTAGCCGAAAACAATTTTTTACCAATTTAAGTAGCATTTCTTAAATTTTTAGAAACTGGATGAATGAAATTAATTTGAGAGATATCAAGAACCGAACATCAATTTTACCCAAATTTGCGTACTATTTTTCGTAGATTTTATTTATTTATGAAAAAATGGACTGTTGGATTTTTATAAAAAAAACTACTGAATATCGAAAACAATATTTTCTGTGAAATAAAAAGAGTTTGAAGACAATATTTTTAGTTTTTGAAAAGCTATTTGAGTCGTAAGTAAATTTTTACCAAGTTTTAGTATTGTTTTTTTTTTGTTAGGTTTTTATTTTTTGTAAAAAACCTGTCAATTAGATTTTTCTCAAAATTTAACTGAATGTTGACAACAATATTATTTAAAAGCTTAAAGTAGTTTAAAGCCAATATCTCAAAGTTTTGAAAAGATATTTGAGTCGAAAATCAATTTTTACCAACTTTTATTAATTATTTTGTTTAGGTTTATATATTTTTTTTAAACTGTCAATTCGATTTTTCTCAAAATTTTTCCGAATGTTGAAAACAATATTTCTTATAAGTTTAAATAATTTGGAAGCCATAATCTCAAATTTTTGAAAAGATATTTTCGAAATTCAATTTTTACCAACTTTGAGTAATGTTTTTAGGTTTTTATTTTTTATAAAAAAAACTGTCAATTCAGTTTTTTTGATTTATAAAAAAACCGTTAATTGGATTTTTTTTTTTCAAAATATATATTCTTGTTTGGTATCACGTTACAATATATTATATAAAATTTAATTCAAGTCTCTAGCGTTATTTGTTCGTGAGATATTTAGGGTTAACCAAAATTTTAACCTTTTTTTTTAAACTGCTATGGTAAAAAAACCACCCACCAATAAATTTATTAATGATGTTTTCTTAATAGTTCTGGTCTGGATTTCGCAAAATTTTGTAAAAATTTGTTTTAAATTATTCTGAAAAATATGCAATTGTATCAACTTTTAAATATAAAAACCAGCCTCGGACTAAATATTGAATAAAAATAACAAGGCTAACCTAAAATACTGGAATTTGGACAAGAATATTATTTCGCCAAAAGCTCTTGATAAAATGCTAGTTATGTACGTTGAAAATTTAAGACATTTTAAATATTTTTTTGAATCAGTCTAATGTAAATTAATACTAGACTTGTCCTATAGGTATATATGTATTTACATAAATGTACTCGTATGTAAATACTTACAGCTATTATTATTGTCAATGAATTTTTTTAGATTGTTCGAATGTAGATATGTAAATACATAAGGACATCAGATAAATTGTTTAAATAATTTCCTCTGTTTTTTCCTGAAAAAATCAACGCGAATACTTATTTTACGAGTCGACAAAAACAAGCGGTCCCCAGGCAAAGGTTGGGACGCGAAGATAAGAAAAATTCTTTCATACTCGTAATATGTTTATGAATAAAATAGAAGAGTAAATAGGTATATGTGAGTGTTCGAAATGTGAATTCTGTGTTCCTAATGATTTGGCCCTAAAATTGAGTAATAAAAATCGAATTGCATTTTCAATGACTTATTGATGGGAATTTATAAGTCCAGAGGCAATCTAAATAAAAATAATAATAAAAATCGTAGAAATGATAGAATGGAGAAGGTGACGTCGACGACGGGGACTGGGACTGGGACTGGGACTGGGACTGGGACGGGAATGAGCCTGGAAACAGGGGTTTTCTATAAATATTTTGAAGCAATATGTATCTCTATTTTATACGTAAGACTTGATTAGAGGGTGGATTTTGTTTATTACGGTGTATGTTGTATTATATGGGCTCATCGTAGTATTCAAATGGGGTAAATCTTCGCTTAAATAATGAAAAAGGGATGCGACGACCTTGTGTATAGTGTGTGTATGTATATATGTGGTTGATGTGGCCCAGGATTGATAACGTCCTAAAACGAATAAAACGAGGGATTTTAAGTTGTCCATCGGGATTTATGTTTTTTTTTATTTTTTATTTTGTATACCTATATTTTTTTGAAAATCTGGGCTTGATATATGGAATACGTGTTTGGGAATTCATTATACTGAAGCAGTGAGAAAGACATTTACACTAGAGATTTGTTATTCGTGTTCGGTTGGATGATGACTCGGGTAAGAGTTTATTGAGTAAGACGGTTTAGGTTGAATGACTATATCTGACCTACATTGTCAAAGAATGCTTTATTGTTTTATCCAAGCTTTATAAGGAGATGGATATAAATAAAAATGTGTGGCTATGTTTTTTTTTCCCCTAAGTAATTTTTTAAGAAGGATATTGAGGGAAAAAGGTTCTTTAATTCGGTTAAAATTGTCTGAAGTGTTTATTTTCTGGAAATCCCCACAAAGTTTTATTTTCTGTGGTATGGTTTTGTGTAGTCTTCGGGGGTAAAAGAAAATTATATTTCAAAGAAATAAATATATATCCATAAGAGAGGTGGTGAGAAAACGATGGGTTTTTCAAGCTTTCAGGCAAAGTAAAAAAAAAATAAACTCAATATTTCATGGAAAGCGAGCTTAAACAACATGACGACGACTCAAAGCGACGCGACGCGAAGGTCGTTTAAAACAGCAAACCAATTGGTTTTTTTCTTGAGATCTGGAGCATAGAAGTTTTGTTGTGAGGCAAAAATTCTTCTGAAGCACTTGAAAGTTATCCGAACCTTAACCATCACAATCATGCCTCACATAAGCATACAAATTGTTTGCCCAATATTCAATTTGGTCATGATTCCTAAGTCTTCTTGCAAAACAAAATTAATATATGTTAGAATACTACTTGTATTATTTAATATTACACAAAATATTATTTATATTTCAATTTTGTATTCCCTTGCGGGTGTTTCTGGGTATACCTACCTGACTTCAATAGCACTTTAAGTCTTATTCTTTCATTCTAAATATACTTTCAAATTTATTTTAAGTTTTCTCTCTCTCTTGTGTAAGTTTTTTATTATTAAAGTACTTTTACTTTCACCCCTTAAGATGAAAAAGAATATTGAACAATAAATCATCAAAGACCTCACGGTCTATAGAACAATTTAATATTTTGAAAACTTTTAAGACTAATTTATTTGACAGGAGTTTCATATAACCTTAAATATTTACCACCGCAGAAGAAATTGAAACAGTTGGATTACAATAAAGAAACAAACTGCAAGTCTTTCAAATTAGCCATTAATATTAAATGGTTAATCGAATAAATATTTAATAGGGCACCAAGGGTGTTATTTAAGACGACTTCTTCTTTAACCGCAATCTTTTAAGACTATTTTCGCTTAAGAAATAATTATACGAGTATCTGTCTTTTTAAAGTGTATTTATTTCATTATTGAGGCTTTTAACCGACAGTAAATTGCCAAGTATTTTTAAATCCCTATTTGTCTCGATGTTTTTAAAGAGGCTGACATATCTATACTCTAAATTAATTTATACTTTTATTTTTCAAAATCAAAACATTTTAGAAATTCGACAACGAATTTAAAGCCTTTTTTGTGGAGCAAATCAAAAATTCAAGAACCAACTTTTGTATTTATTTTTCTTAATTCACTTTATCCCTCTAAAAGTAGTCTCCCACCACTTTTGTAGTATCTTCGTGCCAACATTTTTGTAATATTAAAACAAAGTCCTCTTCCGTTAAAGCTTCATTTCTGTTTCGTTTCTACCTTAACTCTATCAATTCAAAGCGGTGTCTACCAATTAAGGCGAATAGCCAGAAGTCATACGGTGCTTCCACGGTGGTTTCAAAACTTTGTGTGGAGTTTTTGGTGAAATTATCACGAATTACGAGTGTGAAAAAATTCGAGAGTTTTTGACACCAATCAAGTTTTCGCTTCTAGAAGGCCCAAATGGTTCTCACTGATCTTTTCAATGTACCACATGCTGAGAAGTACATGCGGCAATTTGTTGAGCAAGAAAAACAAATTGCGAGTAAATTTTAAGGATTGTTTTAAAAGTGAATGATTTTCGATGGGACCCAGATTAAAGATGAATCAAATACTAATTAAAATCAGTAACTAAATCCCCGTTAAAAAGAGTGAAGAAACATTGTTCAATAAAAATTTAGTATAATTTATGAATTTAGCTCATTAAACAGCATCCCACAAAATGTTTACTTGTACTTTTCTTATTTTTCGACTGTTATAGTTAGAATTTTGCTAAGAAGAATTTGGTTTCAAGATCAATTGAATGTCTCAAGAGAGATTCAAGAGATTTACCTTGTGAAAATGATTCCTAAGATAAATTTAATTGTTTTTTTTTTTTATATATTGTGCACGCACTCAAGGGGTTATGAATACGTTTATAATGATTTGAATAAATAAAGTGTGAACAACTATCAAAAGAGGATAGGATATGAAATAAGATACCGATGCACATTGGGTGAATGTCTGAACATTGTTATGAGTGGAAAATATTGAGGCAGGAAAAGCGTTCCCCATTCGTGTAGTGCGGCTGAAAAAAAATCCGTATACTTAACAGTTATTTCACAAGAACATTGTTTGTGAAAATATAGATAAAACAATCATAGGCATAAAACCTTAAGGCGGTATTCAAGAGAACCAAATGCCTAAGTAATAAAGCGATCGCTTATCATTTTCAAAGCTCTTTTTTCAACTTTATCCAAAAGACTTAAGTACGTTATTGGAGCACCAGCCCAAATATGAGAATAAAACACGAGTTTTGGACGAATAAAAGCTTTGTAAATTATAACCTCGGTCCCTAGCTAGATGTCTCCAGTTTCGCGCTCCAAGTTGGGTGAGGTTACTTTCCACTTGTGCGCCCCATCTGATCCGCGGTCTTCCTCTACTGCGCTGTCCTGTGGGTGTGGATTCGAAGACTTTCCGGGCCTGAGCATTGGTTTCCATGCGCTCTACGTGACCCAGCCATCTTAATCGTTGGACTTTTACCCTTCTGGCTAAGTCTACGTCGCTGTACAGCCCGTACAGCTCGTCGTTCCATCTTCTCCTCCACTCCCCTTCGATGCATATGGAACCGTTTATCACACGAAGAACTTTTCTCTCGAAACGACCCAATTGCTTTCTTAGCCCAAAGAAACAGCGGTTAGCAAGATTTATTCTTCGTTTGATCTCAGCGCTGGTGTTGTTTTCTGCGTTTACAGCGGAGCCTAGGTAGACGAAATCCTTGACTACCCCAAAGTTACGTATGTCGATCGTGACGTTTTTCCGATTATGTCAATGTCATCAGCATATGCTAGTAATTGGACAGACTTTTGAAAAATAGTGCCTCTAGTGTTGACGCGGGAGGTCTGCGCTATTCTTTCAAGTACTATGTTTAAAAAATCGCATGACATCGCATCACCTTTTCTAAAACCTTTTTTGACATCGAAAGGTTCTATTAAGTTGTTTCCAACCTTTATGGAGCAGCGTGAATTCTCCATGGTCATCCTGCACAACCTATCAGGTTGTTGACGATGGGCTTTAGACGTTCACATATTACGGCAGAGAAGATTTTGTAAGCGATGTTAAGTAGACTGATTCCTATATAGTTGGTGCAGTTTAGAGGGTCTCCTTTTTTCAGGATCGTGCAAACAATACTGAGGTTCCATTCAGCGGGCATGCTTTCTTCCGACCATATCTTACAGATAAGTTGGTGCATGCTCCTAACCAACTTATCTCCAGCTGCTTTAAAGAGCTCGGCATTCAAGCCATCCGCTCCAGCGGCTTTATTAGACTTCAGCTTAGATATGGCAATCTTTACTTCGTCTAAGTCGGGAGGAGGGGATTGTTGGCTTTCGTCGTCTATGTAGAATGGATCAACCTGCCTGACAGCGGAATTCGGTTCGTCGTCGCCGTTATACAGTCTGCAGAAGTGGTCCTTCCATATCCTCAGCATTGACTGCGGTTGCACTATGATGTTTCCACTTTCGTCTTTGCAGCCTTCGGTTCTAGGTTTATGTACTTGTGAATATCGTTTCACCTGTTCATACAACTTTCGAACTTCATGCCTGCTTTTAAACCTCTCAACATCTTTGACCGCACGCTTCTCATGCCGTCTCTGTTTCCTTCTGAGAAGTCGGTGTTCCTCTCGCCTCTTCTGCTCGTAGATCTCATGAGCAGCTCTCGTCCTTTTATGCAGCGCCGCTTTGCGTGCCTGTTTTTTGGCTGCATTTGCCTGCCGACATTCCTCATCAAACCAGGGGTTCCTTGTTGGTGGCTGCTTGAAACCCAGCACGTCATAGGCGGCTTCTCTGATGTCATCTTGGCAATGTTGCCACTGGTTTTCGATACATTGTGTTGGCGGCAGAGAACTTCGAGAGAGGTTACTTGTAACTCGGTCGGAAAAGGATTAGGTGGTCTCTTGCGATTATAGCCGTTCGACGTTGTACCTTCTCCCAGCATCTCCCTGTTTTGCCTTGGGTCTGGAAACCCGAAGTGCTACCTTGGCTACAACGAGGTAGTGGTCTGAGTCGATGTTAGCTCCTCGGAAAGTTCGGAAATCCATGATGCTGGAAGCGTGTCTGGCGTCGATCGCAATATGGTCAATCTGGATGACGGTAGATTGATCTGGAGAACTCCAAGTTCCTTTGTGGATGTTGAGGTGTAGAAAACGCGTACTGGCTACCATGGCGTTTCGCCCCGCAGCAAAATCTATGAGCCTGAATCCGTTGTCGGAAGTGTTGTCGTGCAGGCTGTTTTTCCCGATTATTCCACCAAAGATGTCTTCCCTTCCTAGCTTGGCATTAAAATCGCCCAGGACAATTTTAATATCGTAGCTAGGACACTGCTCGTATGTTTTGTCTAAGAGCTCGAAGAACATATCTTTGGTGTTGTCATCCTTCTCATCTGTGGGGGCGTGCGCGCATATCAGGCTAATGTTGCCGAATTTAGCCTTGATGCGGATGGTCATGAGGCGCTCGTTGATGCACCTATAGCTCAAGACTTGTTGCCTAAGTCTGGCTCCATTGACAAAGCCGCATCCAAATAAGCGCTGTTGATTTTTTCGATAGCAGTCACCATAGTAAATGTCGCAGTTTTTCATCCTCTTTTTGCCCGGCCCATCCCATCGTATTTCCTGGATGGCGGTGATGTCTGCTTTATAGAAGTCTAGGGCCTTCGCTAATTTTTCGGCCGCACGTGGTCTGTTAAGGGACCAAAATTCGTTTTCCTTAATTCGTTTGCGTAGGTTGTCAACAGTAAATCCGTCCGTATCCGAGGCTTGTTGGTGCTTCGCAACTATGATGTTTTTACGTGGCCAGGAAGTCACCCCGACGACGCGACGCCACAACCCCCAACCTGTGAGAAAAACCTGTGGACGCTTGTGTCCTCTTGAATACACATGTCTACCATTTGAACATCAGATAAATGAGATTTAGGTTTTTTTTTAATTGAGGACACTTATGGAGAATAAATTGATGGGCACATATGAATCAATAAGTCAATTTTATCTCAAATTGGATTTTTAACAACAAAATAAAAAAATAAACAAATTAATTTATTTTGTATATCATATAAAATAATTTAACTGTTTCACCACTTAAACAACAAACATTTTTAACTCTTAATTATCTTTATCAATCTAGAAAAGTACTTAAAATTGAAAAATGTCAATGTTTATGAATTTTATTTCAAAATCAAATCAATTCAAGTTATTATTGAATTATTATATATACGGAAATAAAATACATACTTGAATGTACAATTATTGAGTTTTATTTTTTCGAGTTAACCGGAATTTTAATTTAAATTTGTTTTATTAGTAAAAAAAACATAAATTTCAATAAAACAAATTGTGAAAAACTTAATTTTTTATTTTTAATCTACAAAATTAAGTTGAAATAAATGAAATTAAAGCTGTGTTAATATGCAGAGGATTTAAAGTAATTTTTCAGCTAAAAGATATTAAAATATTATTTTGAAATTTAATTTTTGTTTAACCTCCTCTGATGGCCTTTTCAATATAATAGACTTTAAGTCTACGATGGATAGACATAAAACATTAAGAAATGTCAAATTTAAAATAAAGGACACATCCAAAGTAAATGTCCTCCAAAAAGCAGTTAAATTGAGCCCTCATTCATCATAATCTAACATTAATGTACAAAAAATGAAACATTAAGCTTGTTTTTGTTATTATAAAAAAGATATTAATAAAGAAAGGCGTTCAAATAACCTCAATAAAAAATGAAGCCTCATGTTTTGATTTTCGTTTTGCATTCATAAATAAACCTTCAGTTTGTTTTTAAAATTATAAACAAAGCAGAATTTAAGGAGAAAGGCATTAACTTTTAATATCTTTCAACAGCCGGTGTTATCCCACAAATACTCTAATATAAATTATGGTGAAGTGTTTTAAGGTAGTTTGATGATTCAATTTATTTTTAAACACCTTTTAATTAGTTTGAGTTAAGTTAATTTGTTTGTATCCATTTCTTTTGCGTAGAAAGTTGCGTTTTGTACGAGGTTCAAGCAGATGTTTCAAAATACTCTCGGTCACCAAGTTTGTCTCAAAATCTTTAAAATCCAGCTTTCAATTCCTTAAAAAAAATTGTGTTTCAATCGTAATTTCTTCAGAAAAGAGATTTGTATGAAATTGAGTTTTACTTTTAAATTCATGGCAGAAAACGATGAACAATGATGAAAATGTTACAAAATCTCTCTTAAATGTAAGAAACATTGCTACATACGTAACTATGTACAGTGTTGGCCAAAACAAAAGCAACTTTTATTGCCTCGGTTATTAAATAATTAAAAAAAATTCAATTATTGTATATATTTTTTTTTTAAATTTAAATAAATATTTACAGTTTCTAATGGAAAATAAAATGAAATGGTTTTTGTAATAATTCATTAAATATAACACAGTTAGAAAAATTATTTCAGTAGTAGGCTGGTCAAAACAAGTCAATTAAATTGTTATTATGCTGTTTGGGATACTTTCCCAAGCCATTTTAATTTGATCAAGCAGATCATTTTTTGCAGTTAGTCCTTACAATTCGTCGATCTACAATTTCCTATGAATTTTCTATGGCGTTGCGATCTGTGTTTGCCATTGTAACACGTAAATCTGGTTTTCTTGAAACCACGTTTTCACCGTATTGGACGTGTGCTTTCGGTCGTTGTCCTGCTGAAATATCAATTTTTGAGGCAACTGATCCTCAGCGTGTGGCAGCATTACATTTTGTAAAATGTCACGGTACATAAAACGATCCATGTACCCTTCTGTTTGGTGAATCGCTCCCAGTCCATGCCTTGAAAAAAGCGCACACCACCTTACCTCCTCCGTGTTTCACAGAAGCTTTGGTGTAACGTGGGCTTAGTGCCTCTTTGGCTGGTCTGCGAACACGACAGAAACCATAGGAACCCTTGAAATTGAATTTGGACTCGTCCGAAAAGTGTATGTTCCTCCATTTGTTAACGGTCCTGTTGACGTGTTTTTGGTTGAAATAAAGGGCTTTTTACAGTTATGAAAGATGCAGAAAGGGCTCTCAAGAAAATTGCGTGGGTGGTTTTTTTTTTACCATAGCAGTTTAAAAAAAAGGTAAACATTTTGGTTAACCCTAAATATCTCATGAACCAATAACGCTAGAGACTTGAATTAAATGTTATATTATATATTGTAACGTGATACAAAACAAATATATTTTTGGAAAAAAATCCAATTAACGTTTTTTTTTATAAATTAAAAAGACTGAAAAAATTATTAATAACCTCGAATATTTTACGAATAAAAAATGATTGATCTCCAAAACAATTTTGTGCAACAAAGAATAACGTTTTTAACATCTGGCAAAATTTTGAGAAAAATAAAATTGACAGTTCTTTTTATAAAAAATAAAAACATAAAAAAAAAACATTACTCGAAGTTAGTAAAAATGTAATTTGGACTATAAGAAATATTGTTGTCAACATTGAGTAAAATTTTGAGAAAAATCGAAATTACAGTTTTTTTTTTACAAAAAAAAAACCTAAAATAAAAACAATACTAAAACAAGCTAAAAATTTACTTTCAACTCAAATAGCTTTTCAAAAATTAAAAATATTGGATTCAAACTTATTTTACTTCACAGAAAATATTGTTTTCGATATTCCGTAATTTTTTTTTATAAAAATACAACAGTCCGTTATTTCATAAAAAAATAAAATCTACAAATAATAGTACGCAAATTTGGTAAAAATTGATGTTCGGTTCTCGATATATCTCAAATTAATATCATTCATCCAATGTGTATTTGTTTATATAAGAAATACAAACTTTTAAGAAATGCTACAAAAATTGGTACAAATTTGTTTTCGACTAAAAATCTATTTAACAAAACTAGATTTTGAAATAAAACTTTTCCATTACATATATGAAAAATATTGGTGATAATTTTGAAATTTTTAAGAATAATTCAAGTGACAACTTTTTAAACACAACACGAAAACCTACAAACTTTTAAGCAAGACAAATCGACAGACGTGATGTGAAGTTATCAGTGTGGGTCGCATCCCAGCCTCTTTTTTGTTTGGTCTACCGCTTTGAAGAACCGTTTGGAATGACTTTTTGGATTTGTAAAATTGTTTTAATCGGCAAATCACTAATTTTGGAATGGAATATACGAGGCGGGTCAATAAGTCCGTGACTTTTGGAATAAAACACAGATTTTTTGATAAAAAAATAATTTAATTTTTCAACGTAGTCTCCCTTGAGCTCTATACACTTTGTCCAAAAAAAATGATTTGTCGAGGTCCTCAAAATAGGCCTTTGTTTGCGAGATGACTTCATTATTGGAGTCAAATCTTTTTCCACCAAGCCATTTCTTCAAGTTTGGGAACAAGAAGTAGTCGCTCGGAGCCAAATCTGTAAAATAGGGTGGATGAGGGAGCAATTCATAGCCCAATTCATGGATTTTTGCCATGGTAACTGCACATGTGTGCACCCTTGCATTGTCTTGGTGGAAAAGAACATTTTTCTTGGCCAAATGAGGTCGTTTTTTTTCAAATCGTCATTGAATCGGTCCAATAAGTTGGCATAATATTCCCCATTGATTGTTCTTCCCTTTTGAAGGTAGTCAATGTGGATTATCCCGCGTGCATCCCAAAAAACAGTCGCCATAACTTTATTGGCTGACAAACCCACCTTGGCCTTCTTTGGCGCCGATTCACCCTTAGAAACCAACTATTTTGACTGTTGTTTGGTCTCTGGTGTGTTGTGATGGATCCATGTTTCGTCCACCTTCCTGTGAAGTTGTTACACGATTGCGGAAAGCTTTCTCATGCCCAAGTGATCATTTAAAACTGAGCCATGCGATCCCTACGGCTTCCACAATCTCTCGCACCTTCAATTTTCGGTCGGCCAACACCATATCGTGAATTGTTTCTATTGTTTCGGGTGTAGACCTCAACTGGGCGTCCAGGACTTTCGGCATCTTCAGTGCTTGTACGGCCAAAACGAAATTCAGTAAACCACTTTTTTACCATTGAAATCGATGGTGCAAAGTCCCCATAGTATTTATCAAGCTTAGCCTTGGTCTCGGTAATGTTTTTTTTTTTTCGCAAGAAATAATGCTTAATAAGCACACGAAATTTACTTTTTTCCATTTTCTCCTCAAATTAGTAAGTAGTCTGATAAAAATAGCTGTCAAACACCAACTAACTGACGCAGCAAGTTTAAATTTTGACAGGAGTCAACTGACAGATGCCTGTTGACAGGAGCAGTGTTGCTGTTTCAGTAAAGAGGTCAGAAATTCAAAAAGTCACGGACTTATTGACCCGCCCTTATTTCCGATATTTTAATTCGACTCATTCCACTTTTATGTTCTTTTATAGTTTTTTCTTTTATTTCGTTAGAGTATTTGTTTCCGGACATTTTACAAAAGTTAGCTAAGAGCATTGATTAGCTTGTCCGTGAACTGAATAACACCTAATGAATATATTCAACTGCACTTGTTTGCCAACACCTTTAATATGAGCTATAGATTTTGTAGTTCTCTATTACATAATATGAAAAAGAGATGTAGAAATAAAAACTTACTTTTGTTTTGACCAACAAAAAATTCGGTTCACTGTCCTACTTAATTCATATTTAATAAACCGTTTTGAAAACATAAAGATGGAGGTAGTTTTAGTTGCTAATGTTTTGGCCAACACTGTATTTACGTTTCTCTACAATATTATTCTTACATAAATGCACTCAAACTATATTCTGTAGGATTTAAATTCATATGTAAGATAGGTTCCTTTATTGTCTCATTAAAGCTTTATCAATATGGACTGTGTGTTATAAATTTTGACACTTAATCCTTTTTGAGAATATCTAGTAGTTTGCTTCTTGAGCTTTTTGCAAAAGCTATAGAATTGCTTCTCTAGCATATAGCTTAGTTCTTCTGTCAATTATAATCTTGGGTGTTAATAAATTTCTATCTTCAAGGGATTATGTAGCTCCCTTGAGAAGCAAGGCAATGATATTCAACTTTTCCTTTTTTTAATTTTCAACAATACGAGAAGAGTAGCACTCTGTCTGTCTACATATTACATAAGGAACGATTTTAAGGCCATACGAATACGAGCATCAATAACCATTACTCATTGAAAAGGATTACCCACTTCTTTCGAAATTCAATGATATCCTCTTCTCTTAAAATGCGTTTATCAATACGAATACGAAGTTGTATTTATGTATATAGTATCGTAAATTCGTAGGTTCGTAGGTACGTAGAGGAATCTACTATTCGTATCATAAACTGAAAAACCCAGTAGCAGGAAACTCTCTGAATATAATTCCAAGTTAATAATTGAGGTGCTTTTACTTTAACCGGATCAATTGAGTATAACAACCGTAGTACAATGAAATTTTATTTATTCCGGTAACACCTTGTGTCGTGTGTGTCTGAGAAGAGAAGAGAGGGGAATTGGCGTCGAAGGATATTTTGAATAAAGAAGAGATGAGTAAGGGTGCAAAATAATAAGAAACAAAGCATTCAAAATTAATGCCAATCCATTTATTTGCTTTATTCTTTCGACACCAAATATGTTTATCTTCACATCTATAAATAAATACACACACACATATGTACAATATGTACATATTCGTGGCAAGGACGACGAACAACAACGCACGGCAGGATGAATACAAGTTCATGTGACATGTGAATATAATTAAAACAATTTTTGTTGTGATAAATTCTATACAAATCTCCCTTAAAAGGATTCATTTTTGTGTTATGTGTTTTCGATATGAAATATGCTCGTTCATACTTGTAGCATAGATAAAGGGTAGCATTTGCCAGCGCCAAAGGACTTAATGTAGAAGAATAGATTATGAGTTGTATATCAGAAGGATCATAACAAAGCACACAAATTTGGGTCAAATGTTTGATGATTCTGTTCCATTGGTTGTAGGTGGAGTATAGACGAAGACTATAGATTAAATTTGGTGCTCAAGGCGTATTCTTCTTTAGGAGGCGGCCTCCTTCTTTTTGTGTTTGATAATAAAATGTCTCACTTTGAATGACTACGACTGTGAGCTTGTTATAAAGACGAGTACGTATAGAATGAGTACAATTCACTTTGTTTTTAATGTTCACTGATAAAATAAATTACCAACATACTTAGAAAAGAACATTAATACTTTGTTGTGCAAATTACTTTAAACAAGTTAGAATAATTTCTATCCTCAAGTTTCAAGGTAAAACAAAAAATAATATTTGAAAAACGTGTACAGATTATTTATGGGAAGGTATATAAACGACATGTTTAGGTTTCGTAACTCGTGATTGTTATCAAATTTAAGTGAATAAAGAATCAAACAATTTATTTTAAAGTAAGTGTCTACCTGAAAGTCATATCTACGGTTTCTAACTTCTTATATTGGTCATTATGTAGAAAATCGCCCTGATAAGTCGAAATTGAAATGTATCGATTGTTCCAAGGTTTTTAGAAACTAAATTAGAAGCTAAATCCATCGTTTTTATAGATTTCATTTTTTATTTTACAAAATATAACACTTAATAAAATATATAATTGTTTCTTTGTTTACTATAGAAAATTTTATAGCAAACAATTAAAATGGTGTTATGTCTCAAATATCCCGGAAAATGTAGTTATCTCGACTAATTTTAAAGTTTATTTTATATTCTCGTATTTAAGGTGCATCATTCACACGTGTTTTATTTATCGTAGCCCAAGTCTGGATAGCAATTCGACTTCTAACGAATTCGATGCACTGTCCGATTCTATCCAGAGAATTGTATCCCATTTTCCGCACAGTGAGATCGTTGTTATGGGCGATTTCAATGTTCACAATTCTTTGTGGCAGCGCTATTCTGGTCAGACAACATCCGAAGGAAGGTATGTCGAGATTTTTGCTGAGTTAAACCACCTGACTCAGTTAGTTGACGAGCCAACTCAGATTCCTGATGTTGCAGGTCAGTCTACCAACACTCTACACTTGTTTCTCACTTCTGATCCTAATAAATATGCGTTTAGTGTATTATCGCCTCTAGGCACATCAGACCATTGTGTCATATCTGCTAATTTCTCATGCCAAAAAACCCCTGTTAAAGAGAAAAACCCTACGAGAACCGTATGGCAATATGAGAAAGCCATCTGGAACGGTCTCAATGAATACTTCAGGAACTTTAACTGGTCACTATGCTTCCTCGAAACAAACTTAATTCTTTTAGGAATGAGAAATTTTACCCCGAATAGGGTAAAATCTATCAAACCTAAAGAAAACTCATGGTTTGATTCGAGCTGGAAAGAGGTTAATAGGATCAAATATGTTTCCGGATTTATAAAGCCAACCCTATTGAGGAAAACTGGAATAAGTTCAAACAAGCTAGAAAGACTTTAATTTTTACATGACTAGAAATTACGGCAAAAAATACTACAAAGTCCCAAAGGTAGTAAAAGTTTCTGGTCATTTGTAAAAAATGTATGCAACACTACGTCCGCGTCATCGTCAGTTCCTACGCTCGTTTCCAATGACACTCCTTTTGTAAGCTCGATTGATAAAGCAAATTTGCTTGCAGCACAGTTTGTTGTTAATTCGATGCTGCCAATGAGGGACATGACTCATCCTGTACTTGAAAGCGTAAACGATTCTATGGGCCGAATCTTTTTTCGCACTCGTACCAGTTGCTAGAGTACTAAAAGATCTTGACATTCACAAATTCGCTGGCCCGGATAGTCTCCCTTCTATTGTTCTGAAGAGTTGTTCTTCAACGCTGGCAAAACCACTGCGTAAGCTTTTCCATCTGTCCTATTCCAAAAGTGTCTTTCCGAGTGGATTGAAAACTGCATTTGTCCAGCCTTTCCCCAAAAAAGGCGAATCCTCCTCCTCCCCCTCTAACTATCATCCAATTGCACTTACGCACCTTTTTTCCAAGGTCATGGAAACGCTGATCAATTGCAGCTTAAGAAATATTTTGAAGAACGGAAGCTTCTTAATGACCGGCAGTATGGCTTTCGTTGCAATAGGTCCACTGGTGATCTTATGGTTTATCTCACCGAACAGTTGAACAAATCTTTACATTGTTTTGGAGAAGCTAACGGTGCCCAGGGCTCCGTTTTGTCTCCAACTCTCTTGTTCTTCGGATGTGGACTACGAATGGCAGCGTATGATAAGCTCATTAAATTCTGATCTTGACAGCATTGTTCAATGGGGATTCAAAAAACCGTGTAGAATTTAATGCTTCGAAAACTCAATGCTGTCTACTGTCACAAAAGCGTAACCCTCCCCCAATGCCACTATCCATGGGTGGTACTTGCATCGAGGATATTGAACAACTATCAGTCCTAGGTATGTACATCACAAACCACTTGTTGTGGAGTGATCACATATTTGACATCGCCAAAAATGCTGCTAAGTGTTTAAGTTTTCTCCAACGATGCAAGACATTTTTTACCCCTTGTGATCTGGCTATAATTTACAAAGCTTTTATTCGTCCTAAGCTCGAGTATAACTCTCAAATTTGGGCTGAAGCCCCAATAACGTACTTGAGTGTTCTGGATAAAATTGAAAAAAGAGCTCTAAAAATGATAGGAGATCCTTCTCTCTCCGAGACATTTGCTTCTCTTGAACACCGCCGCCCAGCAAGGTCTCATTGCCTGTCATTGTTTTATCGTTATTTTTATAAACAATGCTCTACCGAAATAGCCAGTTGCATTCCTCCCCTTAAACATTTCAACCGTAATACCCGAACTACTAGGAATGCCGATAAGTTTACCCTTGAGCCCAATTTCGGACGTACTGTTAAGTACAGAGATTCTTTCTTTAGCCGCATGTGGAATGCTTTACCTGACTCAATATTTCCCACTTATTACAATGTGCAGATATTCAAAACCAATGTGCATCGGTTTCTCCTTTCTAATCCTTTCCTCCTTTCCTAATTGCTCGCACTGTGTATAATCATTATAAAGGTATTCATAACCCCTTTAGTGCGCGCACAATATAAAAAAAATATATAGATATATATTAAACATCATTCAACTCAGGCGATGCAAGAAACAACAATGCTTCTTACCCGACCTCGACGAAGGGAAAATGGCTGTTTCGAATCTGAAGTCTAACAGAGCTGCTAGAACTGACGGTATAGCTGCCGAATTATTTAAAGTAGTAGGCGAGTATGCACCACAGCCTTGTCGCAAAGAAATATCTAGTGAAGGCTACTTAGAAATTTTTCGAGGGCCATTTGACATAAGCTGGGGTAAAATATTTTACATATTTTACATAAAATAAAAAATTAATGGCAATTTATAAACATTTTTATTTGTAACTGTTACTTATAAAATCACCCGTTATAATAAATTAAATGTCTTACATTTATCCAACAAGAAAGAAAATGGAAAAAATCACAGATGCATCACAGTTTCTAATAATTCATATAGACAATCTTTTTGGCTTTGAATCAAACATTGTAAAATATTTTAATGTAATCAAATTAGGATTATATTTACCACAGTTACTCAAGTTGCCCTGCATCCTTAAAGCTTATTAAGCAGTAAATAATTTCACACGATAACCTATTTCGATTAACCGTTTTAATATTGTTTCACTGCTATGTGAAAGACTGAATACGTTAGTTCCAACAGATGAAATGCGACTTACATAAATATTTATTTCTTCTAAACAGTTTTGTAGGTCGCAATCGCAAGCTATTATATTTTCAGGGCAGTGAAATAAATGGTACGAGTATTAGCAGAGTTTTCAGAATCAAAAGTTAATCTTAATTGTCCATTTTCTTGCTTCAAATAATTATCTAGAATTTGAAAAGCTGTTAACAAATTGTCAAAAAAATTTAATTGGGTTTTTAAAATTCTTTCCAACATCTTTGAACTGACTTTAAGAAACCTTCTTTCTCGTTTTCATTTAAATTTTCAAACAGTTCCTTAAACCCAACCTCATAATATATCTCGTGAATTCGGCTTCACTAATATTACCTTAAGTTTTGAAGTAATAAGCTTTTAAAAATATTGTTATATTTTTTAGAGACTTAACTTACAAACAAACATTTTTTTTTGATACTTCACTTTGAAACTGTTTAATTAGTATTAATTACTACAATTATGTTATGTTAAATCTTCTAAAATTGAGAATTGATAGCCATCGCTCAAAAATGCCCGATTGGGAACTTGTGGAAACGCTGGCACTAACTTATCTGCAAAATATGGTCTACTTAAAGAATTCCAGAATATTGTAATCTCAACATAGTTTCCCCAATCCTCAAAAAAGGATACCCTGTGAACTGCTCCAGACACAGAGGGAAGAGTCTCCTGAACATTGCCTATTAAATCCTTTATGCCGTTTTATATGAACGTCTGAAGCCGTTTGTCAACAACCTGAAGTCCATATCGATGGGGCTTTAGATCATTGACCAAATATTCACATTACGGCAGATCCTGGCCAAAACCCTGGAGCTTTAAATCGATACCCACCGTTCATCGATTTCAATGCCACCTATGACAATTTCTGTAGAGAAGAACTTTACAGAGCAATGTCTTGTTTTGGCATACCTATCAAACTTTTCTGTTTAGCAAAATGACGATGGAGAATGCAAGGTTCTCTATCAAGGTCAGCAAAGATCTCACCGACGCATATGATGTCAAAAAAGGTTTTAGACAAGACATTGTCATGCAACATCTTCAACATCATGGAAAGAATTGTGCAAAACTCGATCGTCAACACTAAAGGCACAATCTTCTAAAAGTCCGTCCAATTACTCGAATATACCTACTGATGATATTGACATATTTGAAAGATCGAAGCGTGATGTCAATGTTGCGGTTTTGAGCATTACGTCGGAAGCGCAGAAGATGGGTTAAGTGGTCAATGAGGGTAAGACCATTTATATGCTGTCATCAAAGGACATTGAACGACTATGTACGTCTAGGACAAAAAGTCACAATGGACAGCTATAACTCTGGGCTAATTAAGGACTTTGCCTTCCTCGGCACCGCTATACAATTTAGACAATCTCGCCAGCGCTGAAATCAAATGAAGAATAACTCTTGCAAATCACCGATTCCCTGGACTAAGAACGCATTTCAGCAGTAAAGTCCTCTCTTGAGCATCTAAAGTCACACTCTATAAGGCTTTTATCACCCCGGACTCAGGACCTTGTCAGGGCAAGATGAGAACGTCTTAGAATGCTTCAAAAAAAAAATTTGCTGGTGATTTTTCGTCCGCCTGCATAGATGGAGAAGGGAAGAGAAAATAATACGACGAATTGAACGTGTTGTATGGCGACAATTATCTAGTCAACAACATTAAAGTCTAAAGATGGCTTGGTCATGAAGAGCAAACGAACATCAACGCTCCCCAGGAAGGTCTTCAAATACAATCTCTAGGCACGAACGACGGCGGCGGCGTAGAGAAAGACTCTGACTCAGGTTGCACACGCAGGTGGGAGAGGACTTCAACGAACTTGGCGTGCGAAACTGGATATACATATATAGCTAGGGACCATGTCCGTCCCGGACTGTATGGCCACATTAAGTAAGTAGTTTTTATTTAAATTAGAAATATTGCTGCATTGGACTTATCATAGTGTTGACAAAACCTCATGTGTTTTTGATGCCTCTCTCTTGATTCTCTTAAGGTTTCAGTCAACACACGAGCCCAATGATTGATCACCATTTTCATCAAGTATCATTTTTAATAATCAGTCCCGCATTTCACGCTAAATGCTACGTTAATAAGCGAAATTGTAGCATTTGGGGCTCCGAAAATACAAAAATGAAAGTAGAAAAGCCTCTTCATCATCAACTTGTCTCTGTTTGGTGGTCACTGGCGTAATTGGACCTTACTTATTCGAAAATGTGGCTGTTGCAAGTGTTATGGTGACAATGTGGTTGTTGCAAGTGTTATGGTGAATGGACTGCGCTACCGAGCTATGATTTAGGGGCAACGTTTATTTTTAACAAGTTTGGTTCTGATTTTTTTGACTTTTTTCAAATTTTTCATGAAACGTAAATCCCTAATTTTGAAAATCAATAAAAAAAAATACTAAACTTTGGCCAGGTTAGCAGGTACTTGAATCGGTTTGTACTTTTGACATTGTTTAACATACCTTTATACCTCTTGGAAATTGATTGTGTGGTTCAGGTTCGTGCCACACAAGCAACAAAAAATCAGTTTTATTCCTCGAAAAGGTTATGATTTGTTTGCTTTTTGGGATAGTCCTTCTTTTTGGTAAGATTTTAGTATTGGTTATCAAAAATCATACATTTTAGAGTTCACAAAAAAAATTTAAATTTACACTTTTTTCCACCACAATAGACCCTTTATGTGTCTCCCCCAATTCCAATTGTTGGGCTCTCAAGGCTTCTAGTTTGATCTATAACACTAGTAGGCAGTAAAATTTGCCTTGTTTCAAATTATAGACACAGGCTCCTTTGATCACAATCAATTCATGCTAAATTCAAATCGATTCAGCACAATTATAAAACAAGGCTATTGTATGTTGAAAGTTGGAAAGGTTTTATGTTTCCATTTCAATGAATTGACAGCACATCATAAGGCAGGTAAGCTATAGAAGAGATTAAACTTTAAACATAAAACGTATTCGTATAACTTTTTGTTTAACAATCCATTGAAGTGAGTAGTAGTGTGTGATTGAAGGGTGCAGGCTTCCATGAATGAAAATTTTGAATTCTGTTGTTTTAACTTAACTATTTTGGAATTTAATATCAAGAAAAACAAGAATTTCTGCAGACTCTGGAAATCTGAATATGTGCTCTGATAGTTGTTGGTATGGTAATGAATTTGTGTGTTATTATTTTAGGAAAGTTCTTGATTCTCGGTTACATCATACCCAGGAATTGTTGTTAAAATTAATAAAGGTATATGTTGTTTGTTGGTTGGTTGGATTGTTGAATATATTGCTTCCGGATGGAATGAAAGGTAGGTCCCCAGACTTTTGGTATGTATATGTACGATACATATGTTGGAAAATTTCCATCGCAAAAACATTGAAGGAGAAGAGGAGGTTAAGAGAGAAAAGTAAGGAAAGGACATTTCTCAAATTTTGTTGCTTACATTTTTTTTTTGTTCGGTGTTATGAAGAAAGTTTCCATTCTTTGAAATCCTTGGAGTATACATGAACAAAGGTAACCATAAGTTTTCATTTTTATTAAATTATGATTTTGCAGATTAATTTGTGTAAACATACCAAAATTCTATGCAATCACCTGGGTTAAATGTTAAATCATCACATAAATTTGTGTTAAGTCTTAGTTAGGTTTTGTTTGAAAATTCTGCTTTGTTTTCGCTTGAGGATTAGAAAATTTGAGGAATTACAATTTGTGTTTTCACTTACATTTACAATAAAATCGAAATTAAAAACAGTATGTATAAGCTTTTTTCTCTTATGGAAGTGTTTTTGAAAAAAAAAATACAGTATTCAAATAATAATATTTTAAACAAATAATAATACAAAAGTTGGGTAACTTTTGAGGATATTTTGTTTACGATAGTTATTTAATCAAACTTCTACAAATTCGGGTGTATATGATAGCTAATCTAATTAATATATTGTTCCCAATCGGGCCAGTCACTTTTTTGAGTACGTTGTAAGATATTTAAAAATTTCAGAATTTGACTGCCAGGGGATTGACGAGGTTACATAGTAATGATACAAGTTATACACAGTTTTGAAAGTATTATAATGAAATTTAATACAAATTAGTAAAAATCTCTTAGGATTTAATAATGAACACTTAAAAGCACTTAGTAACAATTAAAATAATTATTAATATGTAATACTGGGAGAAAGTACTATATCAGTTTTCAAAACAGACTTTCGACATTTAACGTAACGTTATTCACTTATCTTTTACTACTTTTACATAGTTTTACTTAATATTTCCAAGTAATCAACAAACAATATAAACAAAATCTAACAATATTCATCTTAAAAGTACTAATGATCATGAAATGAAGAACAATAACAAATTACCTGACACAGGACTGACGCCATAGGACTGACGAAAAAGACGAAATTTCTTATTTTTTAAATAAAGTGGAGAACACTGCATTATGAAAGTTGTAAAGGGTGTCCCATAATTAACGCAAGATTTGAATTAAATAGAAAACGCCGTTTTTAGTCTTTTGATAGTTATATTTTTATTGACTCGTAAAGTTCATAGGATAGGGTTATGTATGCAATAACACATCGGACAAATGGCCTCCACGGCTTTGCATGCACATGCGCACTCTTTTGTTGAAATTTTCCATGACCATTCTGCATAAATGTGGCTGAATTTCGTTGATGCAGCTTTGAATCTCCTCCTTTAATGCACGGGTGGTTGTGGGCTTGTTGACATAGACTTGTGATTTCAAATAACCCCATAAAAAGAAGCCTAATGGTGTTAAATCACACGATCTAGGAGGCCAATTTTGATCACCGAAACGAGAGAGTACACGACCTGGAAATGTCTCATGCAGTAATTGAATTGTTTCACGGGCTGTATGACATGTAGCACCGTCTTGTTGAAACCACATATTGGACACATCAATATCATCCAATTTTGGCAGAAAGAACTGTGTAATCATGTCGCGATATCGAGCACCAGTAACAGTCACTGCTTGACCAGCATCATTTTCAAAAAAATATGGCCCAATTATGCCTCCAGCCCAAAATCCACACCATACAGTCACGCGTTGTGGATGCATTTGTTTTTCGACAATCACATGTGGGTTCTCCGAACCCCAAATGCGGCAATTTTGGCGATTGATAAAGCCATCAAGATGAAAATGTGCTTCATCGCTTAAGATGATTTTGCTCGAAAAATCAGGGTCCATTTGTTGATGTTCAATAATCCATTCAACGAACTCTCTTCTCTGTTCATGGTCATTAGGCTTCAATTGTTGTGTTAATTGAATTTTGTAAGCACACAGATCTGTAAGACACAGATTAAGACACAGATCTTTGGTGAGTATACGCTGTAGAGAGGTTCTTGAAATTTGCAATTCTTGTCCACGAACGTCGAATTGAGGTTCCTGGATTGTCAGCAACACTCTCACGCACTGCTTCGACATTCACATTTGAACGGCTTGTTTTTGGACGACCAGTGTGTTTGGCGTCTCCAACGGATCCAGTCTCCATGAATTTTTCAATTAATCTCTTCACAGTTGACGAAGTTAAAACACTATTCCGACCATATTTTGTATGAAATTTTCGAACTGCAGCCGCCAAGCTTTCACTATTTTTGAAATATTCTTTAATAATGAAGACACGTTGTTCTATCGTGTAACGCTCCATTTTTTATAACCCTATACTGTTAGCTGTCAAATTGTTTTTTTTTTCAGGGTTGAAAACACTTCACTGCACAAATGGCGGCAAATTCAAATCTTGCGTTAATTTTGGGACACCCTTTAGTATATATTAAACTATATACATCGCAGATTGTATTAAATTAATAAGTTTTCTCAAATCAATGATAATGTTTAATAGACAGTCACTTAATGGTTGGTTTTCAGGGTTGTGACATGCCAGAGGACTGACGTTTTAAGAACTAATTGTGTTTTTTTAATAACTTGTATTCAAAATGAAGAACTGAAATTAGGTGAATAAATAAAGGTCTTTCCATTGTTTTAAAATAAATTGCAATCCCAATAAAATATAATCAGACTTTGTATATATTGGTTGATGACATCGAGTTACCCAACTTTTGTATAATCACCCATATGTAAATTCCTTCTTTAAGGTCTTCATTTGATTCATTTGGACCGAAGAAAAGTCTTAATGAAATCACAAGAACTTGGAGGACGTTCATGATCACCTTTTAGAGAAATAACATGGCCAGGAAATTTGGAAATCACGCATCCAGCTTAAATACCGTTAGGGGTGGAAAGGCATTTAAACTATTTTTCTTGGATTTTTCGGGCCCCAAATGCGTATCTTCCGTGTAGTAAATGAGCCTTATTATTGAAGATGGTTTTTCGATGAAAATTCGTATTATTCTGATAAATTTCAAGATCTCAATCGAAGTTCCCAAATTTCTTAAGTTTTTCAAAATATATTTCAAAAAATATGTGGTTTTTGCTAGTCAGATAAGAGCTTGAAAAGTGGCAGCCACCAAAATAGCGGCCTATTCACAATGATACCTTCTATTTAACAAAGCACAGCATTGGTAAAATTTGCCATATTGTTAAATCTATCAGTTAAAACATGTTACCAAAAAAACATGTTATCCAGTTATGTTAAACATGTTACCCAGTTTTTATCGTTCTCTTACAATTATTATAGTGAACAAATTTTCTCAACATCATAAAATTTGTTCATTGTCAGATTAAATGAAAAACAATACTTTTTTAAAGGGTTAAGATGTCCTGAATTTACAGCTAGCCTTTTAATTTTTTTATCACATCACATATTTAAAATACGCCCCTACCCCTTTAAAAATGTTAAAGATAATCAAAAACAATACAAATTGTATAATGATTTTGCAAAGTACAAATCTTTGTCTTCTTGATACAGTTTAAATGATTTTAGAATCTCACTTAATTTTCGAAATTTCTCATTAGCTATCCGAACTTTTTAAAACATTAATTGTTATTTCTTTATGTCTTGGAATATTTCGTTTTAGGGTAAGTTTTGAGTTCTGATTTCGAATCAATACTCCGATTTTAGCTATATATGTACATATACATATGTATGTATATGTGCTTAGACTCAGAAATACCCGTTTTCAACATTTGCTGTTATATTTTTTCAATATATTTTAAAAACTTGATGTTATAACCTTAAGGCAACGAATTCGCAATAAGATCAAAACTTGATTGTATACCGTTTTGCTTTTTTGTATTAAGAACCGTCTCAGCATAAATGCTTCAGCGTCCTTTTAAGGTTAATGTATGACAAATAACTTTTAACTAATGAAGATATTTTTGAAAAAAAAAAAACTGAACATTTTTAAACAGAATGTTAAAGTACAAATTTTAAAAAAAAAACTACTTCATGAATTTACAAATCCTCAAAAAAGCCTACTGTAAGTATTTTTTTTTGAAATAAAAAAGGTTGTATCTTGTGTAGGGGGAGGGAAAGGGAATAAATTAAAATATTAGAGCGTTTGTTTAATTTTAAGTAGTTTTAATTCACTTTAATATTAAAAATAAAATTAGATATTAGAATTATAAAAAAAATATGAGAGTTTAACTTGACTTTCACTTGACTTTCAATTGACTTTCCTTTTCACTTTACTTTTACTTTACTTAACTTTACTTATTTAAATAATTGCTTATTGCGTTAAGTTTTATCTTTATAGTGTAGTTAGTCGTAAATTATGAATTTTAGAAACGGAATGAATTGAAAATAATATTTGAATACTAATAGTGTACATGTCCAATGTTCGGTTTTAATTTAGGATGTTTATGATATGTAGTCATAGATTGATATATTGATTTTTAAGTCGTATTCAATCTAAAGCCATGAAAAACTTTACAAAAGTATAATTTGATTGCCACCTATGTACATTACCTTGCTGACCAGTGTAATTATCATTGGTTTTTGGGTCTGAAAATATTGTAAGGTGTACCAATCTTGATGAAGACACCAAAGACATATTCTTCGAGCTCTTGGACAAGACATATGAGCAGTGCCCTGGCTATGACATTCAAATTGTCTTAGGAGATTTTAATGCCAAGCTAGGAAGAGAAGACATCTTTGGTGGCACAATCGGAAGATACAGCCTGCACGACACCACCTCCAACAACGGATTCAGGCTGATCGATTTCGCTGCGGGGCGCGACGTTCTGGTAGCTAGTACGCAGTTCACACATCTCAATATCTACAAGGGGACATTAGGTTAGGTTAGGTTGAACGGGATGACAGTTGATGTTATTACCATCACACTTAGATCAATGTAGATCCATTGTGGTACCCTGAAGTGTTGTAACTTCCTGAAAAGATATAATAACCTATGAATCATGTGGTTCGTTTAACCATTTAGAGGTCTTGACAAAGTTAAGTAAGTTTTTGCCTGGCAGTTCTGATAGTTCCTCTAGTTCATTAAAGAAGAAGTTGCCTAGAGTTTTCTTCCTAGCAAGACAGAGTGAAGGACAGTGGCAGAGAAAGTGAGCAGTGTCCTCATGCTCGTTTTCATCACCACAGCCTCTACAAAGGTCATCAGTACTGAGCCCCATCTTCTTCTTATGGTAGCCGAGTAGGTTGTGTCCTGTAATAATACCGATAAGGGATCTTAGGGAGGGTTTATTAAGAGTTAAGATCCAATCGGACCTTTTCTTATCGTATCTCGGCCATAGCTTCCTGGTGTTAACACAGGTTTCTAGGAGATTCCATCTGTCATTGGATTTTTGAATGATGGTTTTACTGACGTTATGTTTCAGTTCACATAACGGTATCCCTATACGATGGTCTATCAGAGAGGGTTCCAGTGTGGAGCCCTCCCTAGCAAGTTCATCCGCCTTTTCGTTGCCTGGTACATCACTGTGGCCAGGAACCCAGCAGAATCTTACGTTATGCTGTGTGCCAAGAACCTTTAGCTCTTCGCGACAGCAAGAGACAAGCTTCGACTTGATTTGGGTGGCAGAGATAGCTTTTATTGCTGCTTGGCTATCAATGAAAAAAGTGATGTCCGCGTGTGATATCGCCATCATGGATATATGTTTAGCAGCGTTTTTCACTGCCAAGATCTCGGCTTGGAAGACGCTGCTATGGTCGGGGAGCCTGAATGCTTTGGAAAGGTTGAGGCTTTCAGAGTAAAAGCCTGCACCTACTCTGGTATCCATTTTTGAGCCATCGGTGTAGATGGTAATGGTTGAGTCGTTGGTGTAGGGCACGCTAATTTCCCAATCTTGTCTATTGGGGAACCTAGTACTAAAAGATTTGTTGAAATCTAAATAAGGGGTCATATAATCTGTGCAGATATTGTTGTCTACGTATTTCGTAAGAATAGCTGCGTGGCCACTCTGGCTAGTTTTCCAGATGTTAGTTTGACTGAGCCTTAGGGCGCTGTTTGCTGCTGATTCTTGGACGAATAGATCTATTGGGGGGAGATTGAGGATCGTTTCTAACCCCGCAGTTTGGGTAGTCCTCATCACACCACTAGTACAGATACAAGCCATTCTTTGTACTTTGGTAAGTGTTTTTAGATTCGTGGATTTCTCTAGCGCTTTCCACCAAACCAAGCTGCAATAAGTTAGAATCGGTCTGACAATGGCAGTGTACATCCACATGATTATTTTGGGGCTCGGTCCCCAATTTCTACCCAGAATCTTGTTACATGAGTAGAGTGCGATTGTGGCCTTCTTATATCTTTCTTGGATATTTGGACCCCAATTGAGTTTTTTATCCACAAGGGGACATGGAAATCTCCTGATCAATCAACCGTCAACCAGATTGACCACATTGCGATCGACGCACGACACTTCTCCAGTATACAGGATGTCCGAACATTCCGAGGGGCCAACATTGACTCGGACCACTGCCTCGTTGTAGCCAAGGTACGGCTACGGATATCCCGATCCAAGCCAAAACAAGGAAGTACTGTGAGAAGTTTCGACGTTAGACGGCTACATTCGCAAGAGACTGCCATGTCCTTTTCCGATCGAGTCTCTAGTAACCTCTTAAGGAGTCTTATACTGCCTGCATTAAGCATTGAAAACCAGTGGCAACATTGTCTTGCACCCATCAGAGCGCCGCCTCTGAAGTACTAGGTTTCACACGGCCACCACAGCGAAACCCCTGGTTTGACGACGAATGCAAACAACAGGCATACAAAACGGCGCTGCACAGAAGGACCAGAGCTGCTCGCGAGCTCTACGAGCAGAAGAGGGGGAGGAACACCGGTTTCTTAGATGGAAAAAAGAGAGCATGAGAATCGCGCGATCGAGGAGATAGAGGGATGTCACAACAGGAACGAGGTTCGTAATTTTTACCAAAAGGTAAAAAAAACCTCCCAAGGGTACCAGCCACGAACCGAAGCCTATAAGGACGATCAGGGGACCATCGTAGTAGAACCGCAGTCTATGTTGAGAATATGGAAAGACCACTTCTCCAAATTATATAACGGCAATGACGATTGCGGGAGATAGAACTACTCAACCTAGGCGACGCATATCAACAATTCCGCCTACCCGACCTCGACGAAGTGAAGATAGCTATATCTAAACTGAAGTCAAACAAAGCTGCTGGGGCTGACGGCATCGCTGTCGAATTATTCAAAGCAGCAGGCGATGACTTGGTAGGGAGCATGCACCAACTTATCTGCAAAATATGGTCGAAAGAAAGCATGCCCCATCAATGGAATCTCAGCATTGTGTGCCCGATACATAAGAAAGGAGACCCTCTAAATTGCGCCAACTACAGAGGCATCAGTCTCCTTAACATTGCATATAAGATCCTCTCTGCCGTATTATGTGAACGTCTGAAGCCGTTCGTCAACAACTTGATAGGTCCTTATCAGTGTAGCTTCAGACCAGGAAAGTTCACTATCGACCAAATATTCACACTACGGCAGATCTTGGAAAAAACCCAGGAACTTCAAATCGATACCCACCATCTCTTTATCGATTTTAAAGCTGCGTATGACAGCATCTATATAAGGAAGAGCTCTAAAGACCCTGTCAAAGAAAGATGAGAGCGAGAAAGAAAAATTCTTCGGGTGATTTTTGGTCCCGTAAGCATAGATGGAGAATGGAGGAGAAGATATAACGACGAACTATACGGGATGTACAGCGACACTGACCTAGTTAACAGAATTAAAGTACCACGGCTAAGATTGCTAGGTCATGTAGAGCGAATGGATCCAGCCCGGAAGGTCTTCGAATCCAATCCCGAGGGACGGCGGCGCAGGAGAGGAAGACCGCGACTCATGTGGCACAAGCAGGTGGGTGAAGACTTCAACCAACTTGGCGTGCGAAACTGCAGACAGCTAGCTAGCTGGCTGGAGACGCGTGTTGGTTGAGGCCCAGATCCGCCCCGGACTGTAGCGCCACCTTAAGTAAGTAAGTAAGTAAAGAACAAAAATGAGGACAAAAATTGTCTTTAAACAACATTTCAAAAGGTACACATTTATTTCTGATCTCAGAGAGGCAATTTTTCTCCTTTCTTTTTTTAAATACCTTAAATAATTAAATTAATGAAGAATTTGTTTGTATCATGGTATCTGTACCTTTTTCCTTGTCGTTTAGAAACCCTTCAAAAAACATTTTTAATAATAAACTTTACGAAAAATAACCTAATATACAAAATACAGAGGTACATGTGTTATAATAAACTCTATATTTTAGTTCAAACATTGTTCTTTTGGAATTTTTCTTATACATACATATATATGTATGTAATCTAGGTTTCGTAAATTTTGGTATTTCTCACATTTATTGGAATACAAATATTACACTATACCTAACATAATATCATCGAATAATGTAGGGCGAGCTATGGGAGGTACTAAATTCCTAATAGTTGTGCAAATAAATACATATTTTGTACCTACTTATTCACCTATGTTTTCTATACATGTATGTAGGTAGACCAAAGCCCTTAACTCTCAACTCAACTATCAACCCTCTCGTGAGTGAAAATAATGCATAGACGTTATATAGAAGTTAGAGATATCTATGGTTTTGTTTATGTTTTCGAAAGACAACATTCTAAGTTTCTTGTATAAATTTGTGGATACCTAACCACACTTTGTATAAAAGCATGCGAATGTACTTTGCATAACAAATAAAGTGCAATATATTTTTTTTGTGTTTATCCTTGTTACGTTCTTAGCCGCATATACAAAACAGTCTTCACTTTTAACTCTTAGATATACTTACTATGGGTTTTGTAGGTCTAGGTATATAGTTTAAACATAATATTTGCTTTAAGCACACAAACACCCTGTGCCCTGAGCTATTTTCTTAGACAATTTTGACAACACTCCTTTTATATATTTTATACCTATGTATGCTCTGTACAAAATAGGTATATAGGTATATAAGTTATTATTTTTTGTTCTCTTTTCAAAATGTCTGACTATACCTACAATTTTATAATCCTAGAAGAAAATCCTTGTTATGTCGATGAAAGGCAAAATAGAATATTCCATTTTATATTCATGTCCTAGAACTTAAGGCTAAGAAAAATTAGAACATATAAATACACATATGTATGTACACTGTGCTGTATATATGTACATAAAAAATATACCTAGAATTCAAATCTGGGACATTTTACACCCTTAATGCCTTTCACTTAGCTAAATGAAACATTAAGTCACATATCATTTTTTCAAAGACCTATAATCCTACAGGTTGCAACTTTGAGATGATGAGAGTAAACTCAAAATTGTAATACAGTACATCAGGTATATAGGGGCAATATAAAATTTCAAATTCATTTTTGAAATCAATCTTCAAAGATGTCAGCTCAGCTAAAGGTATGCAAAGGAAACGAATGCCGTTAAATTTATGTATGTTAGATACTTTATCTACGCACAAAACACACACAGAGTGGTTTTTTGATTTATTTGAAATGTGCCACGCATGTATGCCTAGCCCATCACCTGGTTGCCGGTTGGGGTGGTAATGGCAAACAAGGTGGAAACTTTGAAGATTGCGTTTGTGTGGCGTGTCGCATTCGCAGTGTCGTTGCTGTCGTCATCATCGTTTTGACTGTCAAATGTGTTACCTGTCAACATATAGCTACTAAGGCTTTATTTATTCAAAACTCAAACAAAAACTTGAACCGCATTTATTCAAACAGAAAAATAAGAAAATATAATGCGGGAGAGTGAAGAAGAAAAGAAAAACAAATATGAAAGACTTCCTTTGAAAGTTTTTTGTAATCCTTCCTTTTTTGGCTTTTCATAAATATATCGTTGCGAGTATTCTTGACTTAACCTTCAACACAATAACTTAAAATTCATTGCATTCCACCTTTTTTTCAGCGCCAGCGCCAGCACCAGCACCACCTTGTGTTGTGTGATTTTTTTCTTGACGCTGGATGGCGCTGGGAGGTCTGTGCTTTGTGACATACACCATATCAAATCCATTACCCTGGATTCTGTTTGTCTCTCTACTCTGCTCCACTCGGCTTTGCTTAAAACGTTCCCATTTGAAGTTTGATAAATTTCATTATGTGAAATATTGTTTCCCCATTCCACTTGGTCTCCATAATAAATCTAATTTTGACTTACCAGTGACAGGAGAAGGTAAAAAGGAGCAGAAAGATCAACAATATGAGTTTGACAAAAAATAAAACAAGAATTTGTAAACTCAAACGCCTACAAGGTTGGCCCTGATCCTGGCAAATATATTCTTATAGGTATACTATACGTCATGCATCATAAGCTTAAAGTACTGTGCAAAAAAAATATCATACTGAGATATATACATACTCATATATGTATCTAAGTCAAATTTCAAGATATTTTACTTCAGTGTACTAGGGGCCAATTATAGCTATCATTGGTTATCATCATTGAAACCAATTATTGGAATATTTTTGACAGAATGGTTATAGTTTTCATTTCTGTAATTGAACTCAAATTTCATGATTGGAATCAAGCATTTGAGGTTGGAGTTGACCATTGTAAGGAAAACTGACAGATTGGAACGCAAAGAAAATGGAACACTTTCAGTGGAACCATTTGTCTGCGTTCAATCTCGTGTTGGAAAGGATGTTCTGAATTTTTAGATTTTTGGATACCTTATTAAACAAGTTGGATACTATCTCAATGATAGTTGGCTAATAAAATCAAACAAATTTAGACTTCGAAGTCCTAAATTATTTGAAAACACATCTTCAATGGAGAATTTGATTAATTCACCGGGTTTTCAACAAAAAACATGTAAATTTCAAATTAATTTGATGGTTGCTTTAAATTCAACTATCAGCTGTTCTGTAAGATACCCACATTTTTTGAATAAACTGTTTTTTTTTACAAGTATGTAAAACACCAATAAAAAGTTATCGGGATACCCTATCGGTTTGAGATTGAACGCAGCCAGTATGTCATCATTGAGAAATTAAAAATGAAGTAAAAGAAAATTTCTGCTACAAATAATGTATTTTTTTTAAGTAGGCAAAATGTACAACTCATCAGCTTCAGACCAAACATAACCAATTTAACTATATTACTCGCTTTTAAATCCCGAAATAAAATTTTCAATGATGAAAATCAATGATAGCTATAACTTGCACCTTAGATAAGTTAAATGAAAGACTTCGGGGACTAAAATCGAAGAGAAATTTGGACACCACATATTACAAAATATTACTAAGAGCAAATTAAAAATTATATCAATAAGTTTCTATAAGAACTGTTTAAAATTGAATTTAAAAAACTATTTAATTTATTTGTGTGTATGTTTCACTTTTGATTGATTGCAAAAACTTCTCCAAATCATTGAAGTGAAGTCAATAGGAGCTTTTTGCTTCTGTATGAATCGTTTGACTGTTGAATCGGACCTTCAAAGGTATCTTATCGCAGTTTTTGAGCTACCAATCTAAGTAACCAAGACGTCTGATAACACGTTATTTTTTTTTTTGGATTCGGTGAGTAAAAGGTCGACATGTTATGTTGCACGGTGCCCTATCCTGCAGAAATCGTTCAAATCCATGTTTTCCATTTCATTAAAAAAAGTTCATTAACATGGCCTTGTATTGCCACTGCTGACCGAAACGTTGTTCCGTTGTTCATTTCCAAGAAAGCCATAACTCCAAAATTTTGCAACAAAAGTCACTTTTTTTGGATTCCTTGGCTTCTTGACAGTAACACGCAGGTTTTCCAAGCACCAGTTTTGCCATTTTTGTTTATTAATGTAGCCGCCGAGTCGAAAATTTTTTTTTGTCTGAAAACATAATTTTCGCCCAAACCATTTTTCCAAGCTGCTCTAAGGTTCAAATCGTAAAGCCATAATGAAGCTGATATGGTCAGGTCAAGCGCCTTTAAGTTAACCTTGAAATCTAATTATTCAAAACTTCTTAGGCTAGTACGTTAAATGTTGAACTATTAAGAATGATGGCAAAATTATATTCGTGAATTGTGTCTCACACTATCTGCAACATCACCCACAATCAGGACCTTTTGTGCTGTCAGCTAGCACACCTAGTTCATGAACTTTTTACACAAGTTTGCATTTAGTACTTCATTTCGTACAAAAATTCTTTTCAAATCACTAAGTTAGAAAATAATATAATCTAGAGAAAATCAAGAGTTCCCAGTAGTTATAATACTTACTTTCTTTCGATCGAGATTTATCAGTGTCGTCATTTAGAATCTACTAAATGGCTTTCTACTAGAAGTGGTTTTGCACAGAATTGATTTTTTCTGGCACAAAAACTACGAACTCGTAAATTATTTTCACGAATTTTGTCGCTGAACGAAAGGTGTTCAGCATAAGATTTGCAGTAAGTACTACGATTAAGCTATAGCATGATTCTTCACAACAAAAACCATTTCACGACAATTATGTAAAATAGTTTTTCAATTTACTAACCTTTTTATAAGTTCAGAGCACAATTGTCAAACAAAAAACTGTGTTTCTTTTTTCAAATTTGAGTTTCTTTTTTAGTTCTGAACGTGTTCTGAGTGTGTTCAGAAAGCGCTAATTCTCAATTTCTTCAAAAAATAAATTAAATACTTGTTTGATTTTAATTGGTTTTGTCTACTTTAATTTAAGTTTTGAATTCAATTTTTTATTTCTGTAGAAGAAATTGACAAATGTCAAGTAGTGACAGCTAAGTATTCAGTAGTTTTTCAAAAATAATTCTGAGCGTTCAGAACACACTTTGTTCTAATTTTACGCAGATCAAGTAATAACAAGATTTTTTAGCGGAAATGTCAAAAAGTACCGAAAATACTTCTTTTTCAGAAGACTCGATAAATAAATATCAATAACAAACTTAATTTGGAAATAAATTTGACAAAATAGTAATATAAGTTCTACAACAGTTTGACATTTTACACATCACTGTAGAAATATATTCAAAAATATCTGTACTGCTACTGATAACATTAAAAAAGAGTGTTTTATCTTTTTGTTGTATATATTATTTTGTTTGGCTCGCAAAGGGATATGAAAATGGAGGCAAACAGGATGTGTGCGTGTTTGTGTTCTGTTCATATACGTAAACCACTTCATGAATATTGGGGTGTTATCTACATTATGATAATCTTATTTCCTACTCGTCCTCGTCCTGTATTTTTCATCTCAGCAGCAGGAGCCGCAAAAAAACCAAAGCAAAAGTAGGAGTTAGCGCTGACGCTGGCTGAAAGAGAACAATTCGCAAAAGCCAGTGAGTTAGCCTTTTTTAACTCGAGGACTTCCTATCAAAAAATTACGAGAATATGTGGTGGTTGGTGGTGCTTGGTGCATATGGGATTGGAATTGGAAATGGGATTGGGACGTAGCCACTCTAGGGAGAGGATATAAAATTAAATTGTGAAAAATGAAAATTTAACTTAATATGACATGACATTCGTCCTTTCTGTTACTCTTCATCATACAAGCACATATGTACACACGCTTTCTCCACCCGTCACCATGTAGCCATATTCTTGTACAGCTATTCCCACTTCCGTTTCGCCACAAATTCAAATCCTGTTAGTAATGTAAGTATAAATGTATAGACTATAGATATATTATGTACTTGTATGAAGGAGGTTTCTCCTATATTTATATTTTAGGTTCGGATTCACATTCGGCATGCAAACAATTATGGAAATGTCTGTAAAGGCGACACGACACCCAACCAACAAGGTTGACGATAGGATGCAAGAGATATATGTATGTCTTGAAATAAATTTAGAAAATATGCATTTGAATTCAGCATCCTAGCATCAGCATCAGCATCCTAGTCCTGTCTGCTTGCCTGCGCTTTCTCTAACGGCATTTGAATTTGACAAAGATGGAGAGTTAAAGACTTCGCTATATACACACTTCACATTTCTTGAGACGACACATGCAGAAGAAAATGATATGAGATACAGAACAAGAACAGAACAACAAGCCCACAGCCCAAAGCCCACAACCCACTGCCAATGCAACTGCCACTACATTATACCCACTGCTGCTACCCGTTACATTGCTATTGTACAAGTGTATATGTTGAATGCGAAAATGCCAATTGGAATACGAGTTCGAAGGACTGCCTGTCAGGAAACGACACAAAGAAAATTAACGGCAGCATTGCATTTGTCCACTTAATGATTTCCCATTTGCATTCACAACTCGTGCTTGCCATTTGTCATTAAAATTGAAATTCAGGATCGTCTTACTTCTTATCTTCACACCAATGAGTCTATCCGAAATTCCAAAAAGGGGAAACTAAAAAGGAAAAAGAATATTAGTACCTACTTCTTTACACTTTTGTTGAAGTGCACTTTAATGTTTGCGTCCATACTGTCCAGGGCTGAATTTCTGAATGGCAACAAGCTCTTGCATTTTGATGTAACCTTTGATTGAGCTCGAAGATATAGAATTTGAACGTCATCTTAAACTTATGTCACTTTCGTCTACAATTGGCGAAATGATAAACTCATAAGAGATTTAGATAACGTTGATAAAGTTGCAATCAGTTCTTTTTTTTTTGAAGAATTAAGTAAAATTACAATTCCTTCCAAGTCAGGGTGTCCTTTTCGGTCATGGAAACATAATGAACACTATTATGTTTCCATATTTATATTATATACACATTAAAAGTCAAAACAGACAATTTAAAATCGTGTGTTGATTTTATGCCAGGAGCCTTTACAGAAATTTCTGAATACAGATTTATGATAGGAAACCGGTCTTTGAGAATAGCTCCAACACAGTAGAGATGTTATAGTCTGATATTGTTCATCTTACACTCTCCACTTGAATTTATTATTAATAAAGCTCCCAAACTATTGCAGTGATCAAAACCATGAGCTCTGTTGTCACAATTTCAAAACTGATAAGACATTGCCGTTGGGAGTTGCTTTTGGTTTGCGGAATAAACACGGTAACGTTAGGTACCAGAATACAATGTTTACAAGACTGACAAATGAAAGACAAATTGGTCAAAAGAGGATTCATAACATTGTTTACAACACTGAAACATGTCAACTGCAAAATTCACCAAAGCTTCCTCAAAACTGCAAACAACAGATAGACAGCCTAAGACACGTGTTATGCCCGAATATTTCCAGGAAAAAGAGGGAAAAAGCTAATTTAACTAATCAGGTCTTATTTTTTTTTTGTTAATGACCTAACCTAGGTTAGGTTAGGTTAAAGTAGTAGTCCGTGATGGAATAGGAGGACACACTTAGGCCCATTGTGTTGTGATACCACATGAATCTTGAGGCTTCCTTCTAAGCATAATGAAACCAATCACGAAACGCGAGAGACTGGATTATGGTAGTATGATTGAGATCGTTATAGAAGAATTCTCCTGGGTAATTCTTGAGTTTTTGAGCTAGAGCAGGGCATGTACAGAGAAGATGAAAAACTGTTTATTCCTCTTCCTCATCCATACAGCTTCTGCAAAAGTCATTTGTGAATAAGCTTAGCCGTGTGGCGTGCTTTCCTATTAGACACCGACTATCGAGCTAATATGCGATCTGCTTAGAGATAGCAAGCACCTTGATCGCTTTAAATCTAGGGTAGGCCACATGTTTTTCGTGACCTGACACTTGGTGATGTTATTCTACCTGATGTTTGCCTTTGCATTAACAATAGTTTACATGTAGCGATTTGTATGCCAGCAATAGCCAAACCATTTCTAGCGAGTTCATCTGACTTACAACTTCCTGGAATGTCTCTATGGTCCGGCACCCAGCAAAGATGAATATTATACTGTTGTGCCATCTCCATTAGAGATGATCGACAGTTATATAGAGACAGAGTCCAGAGATTTGATAGCGGGCTGACTATCTGAGAAAATACGGATATCAGATGTTGATATTACGTTTTCTTTAATGAAGAACAAAACTTCTTTTATCACCAAAGGTTCCGCCTGGAACACGCTACAATAATTGGTAAGGCGGAATGAGAGACTTAATTTCAGTCGTTCAGTGTACGTACACACTTCTACCAACCCCTTCATTTTTTTTTGATCAATCAGTGTAAAAGTTCACTGAATCGTCTTCTAGGAATGCCCTATCCCCAGAAAGGTCTGGAAGGTATAGGAATCTGGAACTTCTGTCGAATTGCAGTTTCAGGGATGGTGCAGTCTGTGTGCTTTAGAATTGATTCTAAATACTTAAGAATTACGGACTGGCCACTGCTATGAATCTTAGAGGCGAATAGAAGAGCTTGCAGCCTAATTAGAATAATAAAAGAACCCTCGTAAAAAACTTTTTTCGACAACCCGTGTAACGTCTTGTCTTTGGAACTGAAGAACATTCTGAATTTTTTTTCAAAAATCAGAATGATTCAAGGAGGCACCCTCAACCTTAATAACGTCTTACTTCTTGGAAGGAAATAATTGTACAGAAACAGGTCTTAGTTTGGTGTTTTTTCGGGCTTTAATTTATGAACATCAGCCCTTTAAATCTTAGGTAAGAAGTGAATGGGGTGGTAAGACAAAACCATTAGGATTCATAAGAAAGAATTCTAGAAACCAACTCTTACGTTTATATCTCCTCCCTGGATTGGGTGTTTGGGTATAACCCATCACAACCCTGTGCATCACAGCGGACAACTCATCACGAAGACCAACATTATGTTCAGTTGTCCGCTTTGCTGATCTGGGTTGTGATGAAGTATGTCGTAAGCCCGTGCACTGACCCCTCACCCTTATAACTTTTTGAAAACGTTTAACAAATAAAAACCTTATCGCAATTTTCTCGAAAACCGCTTTCTGTGCCTAGGGCCTTGTAAGCTTCAATCTGTCAATGGTTAGTTAGGTACTTGGAATATTTTTATATTCGCCAAATATCAATGTTTTTTTCGGGTTATGTTAAAAGATGTGAAAATAATGCATTTTACGGTATACATTATACTGCATGTGTGTGTTTGTGTGTTATGTGTGCGTTTGTCTCTTGATATCATTTGTGTTAAAAATGCGGCTGTCGAGAGCAGCATAAATGCCGAGTTAGCATTTTATTGGCCATTGAAATTTATTGCCGCCGCGCCGGCCGTCTTTTTGCAATTAAATTGGCGCCTGAAATTGAAATGTAATGGCAGACGAAACGGAACAATGAAGAATTTAAGTTGGAATTGTTTTTAATGGTGCAACGATTTTTATTTGATGATGGCAGTTGGCATTGAAAACTATTGTGGGTGACACTGGTTAAGTGGCGAAATACATATATATATACATATATATAAAACGGTTTAGAATGCTTTTGGATGGATACACTTAGGAACTATTTTTCCTCTTGAAATACTGAAAAAATAAAACAAAAAAATATGTACTTACTTACATACATACAATTGTAAATGTTTCTATACAAACATGACTACACATGTACCAGTACTGTACATGAAACCAATTTAACTCTGGTTGCAGGAAATGTACAAGGACGACACAGGGAGATTGATTTGACCCTTTTGAGGCAGGCAGTGCTTATACATATAGTGCATACATACATACATACATATATAATATTTGTAGATAGAGTGCGGTTCGCGTTACTGTAACTGTTTCCGACTGAGTTTCTCTGGTTCACATTTTGATGGTTTCTGTAATGCAGTTCGTATTGATTAATTAAACTATAGTACCAACATATACATATGTCATATGTACATGGTATATATGATGTCTATGCTCAGCTCAAATACATATGCATATACGTATATGTATACATGTATTGTACACAACATATACATTTGAAAATTAGCAAGGAATTTCATTTTAACATTGTTTGGCACTCAAAAGCATTATCTATCCTAACATATAGCCATATACATATGTACATATATAGAGCTCGAACAAGGACATGCATTCTTGAATAAAGGTAGGTAGTAGGTACCTACTGAGCCACATCATAGAGCGCTGATGTATACCAAACTGCTGCTTGACCAAGCGAAAGAACGTTTTTTAATTTTTCACAATTTCTGTTTTTTTTTTGGTAGGTACACAAAAGAAAATTTACAAAATTTTATTGCGATTGAGACAAAATGATTTGCGAACACATACGTTAACATTCTTTAAAGTGATTGATTGATGTCAAAGGAAAATCGTTCAAAATTGGATAGTTTCTGTTTCTGCAGTTTTTAGAATTCCTTTTCTTAATTTACCAGTTCTTTCTGTTAAATTACTGAACAGTACAAAAGAATACCAGGATCAGTACCGAAAAACAGCAAAACTATTCCAATAAATATTTAAAGTTGACACTTCATAAGAAAATGGATCTTTTTGACAATTTACATATATATTGAATTAACTGATCTGGCAGAGTGCTTATGTCATTCTTATTGACATGTGTATAAAGTACATAAGGGGATTCTGACTTTTAACAAAACTGCTCTACCTTTATCTACACTGCCAATCACTAGGATTAGGCCACATATTTTTCAACCGATTTTTGGTCCGATACCTGTTGGAATTTGTTTAACCCGGAAAATTTTACTACATGAGAGTAGGTACATATTTTCTTAAAACAAAGTGATACAATTATAGGGTTAATTAGAAAAGACCGTTGGAATTTCCCTACATTAATGAATGAGCTACCTAAAAAGGATATAAAAAAGTGAGTCACTAGGATGAGGCCATTGCGAATATTTCGTTGTAGAAGTTCAGATCAGCAATTTTTTTCAAAATTTGGGTTACAATATTTAAGAACGTTTTACAAATAACTATTTTTATTAAATTTCAACTACAAATGGGTTCCGGAAAGACGTTGACAGTAGCAGAAAGAGGACAAATCGATACTTTCAAGGAAATGGGACTCTCAAGCCGAGAAATAGCAAGGAAGCTGAACAGAAGTAAGACAGTTGTAAACCACTATCTTGCTGATCCTCAAAACTATGGAAAAAAACAAAAAAAAAAGGACGCACAGCCCAAGCAACAACATCCCGAGAAAAGCGGTTAATTTTACGTATTGCTTCAAATTCTACTCAATCAGCTACTAAAATAAGGTCCAAAAGCGGAGTATCAGCCAGTATTTCGACAGTCCGAAGGATAATAAGAAAAGATGGTACTATCCAGAGAAGAAAACTCAAAAAGAAACCTGTTCTAAAGCAAGTTCACAAGGAGCTGCGAATGAACTTTGCAACAGAACATGTCTCTTGGAGCAGTCAATGGAAACGCGTCGTCTTTTCGGGTGAAAAAAAGTTTAGCCTTGACGGCCCCGATGGTTACAACTTTTATTTCCATGATTTAAGAAAAGAGGAACTAATTTTGGGAAGACATCACAGCTGTACATCAGGTGTTATGGTGTGGGGAGCTATCACCTACTATGGCAAAATCGAATTGGAGTTTCTTTCTCTAATAATGAACGGAAACAGCTACAAATACTTGTTGGAACGCTCATTTCCGAAGATGAAAAATATTTTTGGACCTCTGCCTTGGATTTTCCAACAAGACAATGCCCCCATCCACACTTCCAGGGTTGTCAAAAGCTGGATTTTATCAGAAAACGTAGAGCTTTTGCCATGGCCACCCTATTCACCGGACTTGAACATAATCGAAAACGTATGGGCATGGCTATCTCGAAAAGTTTATGAAGGCGGTAGACAATTTGAAGACAAGGACTCCTTAATTGAAGCTATCCGTGATGCCTGGGACGAGATTTCACTTGACTATTTAAAAAAACTTTATGATTCCAAACCGTCTAATAGAGGTCATATCGAAAAATGGGGGGCATACTCATTATTAATTGAGAAAAACTTAATAAATAAATGTTTGAAAACCAAAAACTGTAAACATTTCTTTCATTTTTTTGATATTTTATAAGATTTTTCATGTGGCCTCATCCAAGTGACGCACTTTTTCATACTGTTTTTAAGTAGCTCTTTAATTAATGTAGGGAAATTCCAACTGTTTTTTCTATTTAACCCCTTAATTTTATTACTTTTTTTAAAGAAAATATCTACCTACTCAAATGTAGTAAATTTTTATTGGTACGAAATTTCCAGCAGGTATACAGAACGAAAATCGGTTGAAAAATATGTGGCCTCATCCTAGTGATTGGCAGTGTACGTTAATTAAATATTAAGAAAATTATTTGAAATAATCTCAAATCAAAATGGGTATAGGAAAAATACAAACCATTGATCTTCAATTACCAGTGTTACATTTTTCTTGGGATTTGAAGCTCCAGTAATCGAAAAAATTATTCAATTTGGATTATTGGTGTGCCTTATAGAGCAGGCCAAAGTTGAAGATTTTTTATGATGATAATTTTTTTATATTTTTTCTTAACTTTGAATGTAAAAACTAGAATAAGGGCTTCGAAACGCTTTTCGTTTTTGTTTTCATAATATGCATTGCCATTATTTAGATCGATAATTAAAAATAAAAAAAAAATATTTTTTAATTGTTTAATTTAATGTTTTTGGAAACACTAGTTTTTGCACACTTTTTCGACTTCAAATTGTATAGAAAAAAAAGATTCAACGAGTGGTGCTAAGATCTCAACTGACAGAATCCTTACATATTTCTTAACATAAATCCAAAAGATCAACTGCGTCATTTTGCATCGAACTGAGCTAGGGAAATTTGAATTGATAAAGTCAGTCATTTTTTCCCCTCTTTTTTTTTATGGGAAATTCTTTTTTATGAATTTATTTGTTTTGTGTGTGGTGGATTTAAAAAGATGATTTTATTTAAAAAAAAATAAATCATTTTTATTTTTTGTTTATTACTTAAGATTAGAGCTAATTTTTTAAATCCTGTAATAAAATTTTAAATAATGCATTTGTTTTTGGGTACGATTGAATTATGATCATTATTTTTTTTATTTTATTTATTCACATCAATTAGAGATCTTAACATCTACAATTAGATTACAAAAGGTCGAGAAATAAATAATCCTTTATATTTCAAAAAAAAATAGGCGTAATAATATATAAAATTAAGTGTTTAAAATAAAAATCGTATAAACATGATTTGATTAATTAATTCGAATAGAACAAAAGTATATTATTTTTCAAAGTGTATCTGTTTATATGAAAATTAAAATCAATATGATTTGAAATGAGATTAGTTTCTTTAACACAGCGAGTTAAAGGTTCATTACGAGCATAGTTTACCCTATGTTCCTTTTCTCGGAATAAGCAACGTTCTCTTATTTGACGCGAGGGAGCATACAAATCTATCAACGATAAAAGGAAAGGGCATTTGATATGATGCGACAAAATGTCACTTATAAACATTACTGAAAACATTTTCCTTCTATTTTCAAGTGACTGAGTTCCAAGAAGTTTACATCTAGTCAAGTACTACGGGATTTCGATGTTCCAACCTAATTTCAGAATTATAAACCTTGTAGTAAGGATTCCAAATCACACAACAGTATTCTAAGTTTGATCTAACAAAGGAGTTAAATAGAGATTTAAGGACAAAAGGGTCCTTGAAGTCTTTTGAATTACGTTTAATAAAACCTACCATTGAATTGGATTTAGCTACAATATATTCTACATTCTTGCTAAAGTTTAGTTTTGAATCAAACAATACACCAAGGTCCTTTTTTTCCAAAACTCTTTGAAGAACAAAGTTATTAACTTTGTAATCAAAAGAAATTTTTGAAAAATTGCGACAAAAGGAAAAAATTTGACATTTATTAACGTTCAAGAATAATTGGTTAGTTGTACACTATTCTGTTAACTTTTGGAGATCATTTTGCAAAAGAATACAATCATTTAAAGAATTTATGCATCTGAAAAACTTTAAATCATCTGCAAATAAAAGTGTACTAGAATTTAGGAAGATATCAGCCAGGTCGTTGATAAATATTAAAAAAAGAAGGGGACCAAGATGGCTTCCTTGCGGGACACCCAAGGTAACAATAATTGGACTAGAGAGCACTTGATCAATACAAACAAATTGTACACGATCCCTTAGATAGGACTCCAACCATTTCAACATATTTGAGTGAAAACCAAATTGTTTCAGTTTTTCAATCAAAATAGTATGACTAACTCTATCAAAAGCCTTCGCAAAATCAGTGTAGATAACATCAATTTGGTAGCCTTCTTCGAGTTTATTTAAAACGAAATTGGAAAAGATAGAAAAGGTGAAATATGCTCCTTAAGGAGAAATGTCAACTTTTCACATATAATTTTCTCCAAGAGTTTCGGTAAACTTGATAATTTACAAATAGGACGGTAGTTATTTACTTCCTTATGATCATTTTTATGAATTGGAGAAAGAAATGATTTTTTCCACACTGAAAGAAATTCACCTTTCCCAAGAGAGGCATTGAAGATGAAATAAAGGGGCTCAGATATAGCAAGTGCACATTTCTTCAAAATAATTGTTGGAATTTCATCAGGACCTTGCTTGCAATCGTTATTTAAATTCAAAAGACCTTCTTCGATTTCCGAAATATTAATTTCTAATTGTCCTATGTCAACCTTATAACTATGATTAGATAATTCGGTTATTCTTAATGGATCGGAACTAGATTTCGAATCGAAGTAATGGGCAAACGAATTACAAATATTTGAAAGATCCGAAAATGTAGAACCAAGGTAGTTCATACTGCTAGGAATACCATTTGACATTTTTTTACTATTAAAAAATGACCAAAAACATTTTCCATTAGTTTTTATGTTTGATTCAATCGATAAAATGTAATTTTTATATAGAAATTTGTTAAGAACATCGAATTCTCGCGCTAGCCGAATGTAATTATTTTTTAATTCGATATTATTTTCGCAAGTGCGTATCCTTTTGTAAGCCTTGTTTTTTTTATTACTTAAGTTACAAAGCCTCTTGTTAAACCAAGGAGGTTAAGATATGTTGATGACGTTTTCAGTGTTATAAAAAAGAATACAGTTGAAGAAACTCTAAATACATTAAACAACAGATATGACACCATCAAGTTTACATATAAGGAAGAAGACGACACAAATTCCATCCCGTTCTTAGACGTTTTATGTAAGAAACGCAACAAAAAAATAAAGTTCGACGTTTTCGAAAAAATACATCAACTGATCGCTACATCACGAAAGACTCTTTTTGCTCGTACCAACACAAAATAGCAGCCTTTCATTCAATGGCATACAGATTGTGCAAACTCCCACTTTCCGTTGGTAATTTCAAAAAAGAATTTGATTACATTGTTCATTTAGCTGATGTTAATGGTTTTGAGAAAACGGTTGTGGAAAATATTGTGAAAAAACAATCAAACCGAATACGGAAAAATGAAATATCCACACTCTTTAGCCAAAATCATTCAAACAACAAATTTCGTATATCGTTTTCTTACATACCAGCAATAACAAATCAATTGCGAAAGACCTTAGAGAAAGAAAACATACATATCGCTTACAACAACAACGGCAAGCTAAAAAACATTTTCGGTTCAACCAAAGATGCCACCCCAACAAGTGAAAAAAGTGGTATATACGAAATCAGCTGTAAAGACTGCAACAAAAAATATATTGGCCAAACGAAGAGGAGTATACAAACGCGATTTAAGGAACACATCAGCTGTATCAAACATAAACAAATAAATCGATCATCTGTAGCAGCTCATGTCTTCGCGTCGTGTGATAACAACGAACCACCGCACCACATCGGCCCCTTTGAAGAGAGTGTTCGATTATTAAAGAGCGTGCTTAATGAAAGTAAGCTTGATGCATTTGAGTCTCTCTTTATTCACAAAGCTAAGAATGTCATGAACAACGACAATGGAAACATTCTATCTCCCTTATTCTTATTAGCATGAATTTTGTAACTTTTAACATTAATTTCATATTGAATTTGTTTATTTCTTGTTTTTTCTTGTTGTTTTGTTTTAGTGTAAATCGAGGTTTCGCTGATGATGAACTGCATGTCAGTTCGAAATGCATTCGATTTTTAAAATTTTATAAATAAAAACACGGGTTTTTGAATATTTGAATTTAGTGTTTTATTGTAAAATTTTGACATTTGTAGTCAATAAAGGAAACTACCTTCATATATTTTTGAAAAATTCGACTACAACATCGGTTCGCTACTTTTAAATATTAAATTTTGAAAGTTTCAACACTTCCCTCTTTTCCTAAAGCTCACACTGTGTCTTTGGCATATTATAAATTAGGTGGCGCAACAGTCCATGGAGAACCAGGGCCTAGTGATTTACAACTCTCAACTATCCCTGTGTGCGAGTAATGTTAATGTTGTCAGAGATGGAAATAACCTACAGTTTATATGCCGAATCCGAACGGCTAGTTTGAAAAAGCACTTTTCATTACAAGAATTACTCTTGGAGAATTTGTCAATTCCTCGCAAGAGGCAGTACCCGTGAAAAAAGTTAGGTGGCACAGGCAGGGATTGAACCCAAGACCCCTTGGATGACAGTCCAACGCACTAACCATCACGCTACGGGTGCTTTGTCTTTGGCATATACATACGGGTGCTTTGTCTTTGGCATATTAAAGGTATAAAAAACCCTTTTAGTGTTTGCTAATTATAAAAAAAAAAATCGGGTGAACTACATTTTCCCAAACTACATTTTCACGTAAACAGCGATTTTATAGAAATTTCAAGTTCAATCATCCCGTTAATTTTTAATTTGTAAATGGACAGTATTGAACTTATTTTTTAATTGACAGCAGAGGATTAATCGAACAGAGAGCTTGGAAGAAATGTTAAAAAATCAAAAACAAAATGGAACTGCTGTGTGAAACATGCATGCGTTAATTTATTTTCAAACAAAATTCTTCAAAATCATAGGTTTACTAAAAATTTTCGATTAAATAAACGAGCATTTTGTTATATCGGGTGATTTTTTAAGAGCTTGAGAACTTTTAAAAAAAAAAAAACGCATAAAATTTGCAAAATCTCATCGATTTTTTATTTAAACGTTAGATTGGTCCATGACATTTACTTTTTGAAGATAATTTCATTTAAATGTTGACCGCGGCTGCGTCTTAGGTGGTCCATTCGGAAAGTCCAATTTTGGGTAACTTTTTCGAGCATTTCGGCCGGAATAGCCCGAATTTCTTCGGAAATGTTGTCTTCCAAAGCTGGAATAGTTGCTGGCTTATTTGTGTAGACTTTAGACTTGACGTAGCCCCACAAAAAATAGTCTAAAGGCGTCAAATCGCATGATCTTGGTGGCCAACTTACCGGTCCATTCCTTGAGATGAATTGTTCTCCGAAGTTTTCCCTCAAAATGGCCATAGAATCGCGAGCTGTGTGGCATGTAGCGCCATCTTGTTGAAACCACATGTCAACCAAGTTCAGTTCTTCCATTTTTGGCAACAAAAAGTTTGTTAGCATTGAACGATAGCGATCGCCATTCACCGTAACGTTGCGTCCAACAGCATCTTTGAAAAAATACGGTCCAATGATTCCACCAGCGTACAAACCACACCAAACAGTGCATTTTTCGGGATGCATGGGCAGTTCTTGAACGGCTTCTGGTTGCTCTTCACTCCAAATGCGGCAATTTTGCTTATTTACGTAGCCATTCAACCAGAAATGAGCCTCATCGCTGAACAAAATTTGTCGCGAAACACATTTCGAACCGAACACTGATTTTGGTAATAAAATTCAATGATTTGCAAGCGTTGCTCGTTAGTAAGTCTATTCATGATGAAATGTCAAAGCATACTGAGCATCTTTCTCTTTGACACCATGTCTGAAATCCCGCGTGATCTGTCAAATACTAATGCATGCAAATCCTAACCTCAAAAAAATCACCCATTATATTCGATTTTGATTCAATTTCCAGAAAAGACCAATGAATGCAATAACTCCCTTTCTTCCTTCTGAATTTGTATGCATCTTCTTTGGCCCAAAGTTCCAATTTGTTATGGGATAGTTTGTTCTTAATTTTTTGTCGCTATGAACCTGTAAACTTCGTTTTTAGGAAAATAGATTTGTATTTAACTTGTTTCAAAATCTACATTTTTCTACTAAATTACCTCCTTCATTAGTGGACCCAGGTGGTTTAATTTTCATCATTCAAAAAATGATTTCAGTAAATTAGTCTTTTGTTATCATTCTATCTACCACTAAAAGTGTTAAAAGTATAATTATTTCAAACAAATATTTTGAACTAAGCATACAAAATTAGTTTTAACGTACATTTCGCTTGAAAAATCAGCAAAATTTTATATGCGGATTTAAATTTTATAGAATGAATGCGTTCAAAGAACACTGCGTAGTATTACCGACGTTACTGACTTCAATACAGATTCATTTCCAATGAATAGCAGAATACTAATAAAATGAACATTCTAGGGAAATTACCTACGACAAATAGCAGAATAATGCCCAATTTCATAAAGAGCTTTTATACATTTAACAGGATTTTAAACTGTAAAATGGGATATTTTGGTTTAACCAAGCGTTTTTAAAGTAAACAAGCTTTTAAACACCTTTTAAAACTATGCCCATTTTTGGCTCATTAAATTTTAAAAGTGTCATTAAAAAATGAATAGATTGACAGCTGATGTTTTGTTTTGCAATACAATTGGAGATACAGAATGAATAGCAGGTAAATAAATTCAACATTGCATTTATAATATCATTTTTATGATTTTAATTAGAATATTGACTGATCATCTTCATCTGACGAATAAGAACAACATATAGTTATTCGCCGCTCAAGAGTATTCCGCGTTCACAAGAATCCATTTTTATATTTTATTTTTGAACGACACACGATTTTTGATTTTAAAGAAGTTTACACTGTTGGATTTTGCGATTTTTGTCATTTATGTATTTCGCTTAATAGAAAGAAAAAAGGGGTTTTATTTTTACAGGGTTGTGAAGAGAACTCTATTTTAACAAAAATATCCCTGAAATTTCCCATTTCAAGCTTGGTGAAACTGAACAAATTTAAAGGCCTGATAAAATTTAAAAAGATTTTAGATAAAAGTGCTTTTAGTGTTTGTTTATGAAATCGGACATAAGGCTGACAGCTAACTTGTCTCAATAGCTCACATTTTTCCATCGGTTTTACGATTTCCGGCCGAAAAGGTATTTTACGAAGACCCAAAAGTACTTTCGTTTAGCGAATTATGACTGAAAAATTGTCATCATTTTTGTAGTGAGGTTAGGTTAGGTTATAGTGGCTGTCCAAGATGGAAACGGACACACTTAGGCCAGTTTAATGGCCCATTGTGATACCACATGAATCTTGAGGCTTCCTCCTAAGCTCAATGGAACCAGTTTGAGTCCCTTACGAAACGTGAGAGGCTGATTATGCTGATATGATTTAGATCGTTTAGATCGTTAAAGAAGAATTCTCCTAGGTAATTCTTGCGTTTTCGAGCCAGAGCAGGGCATGTGCAGAGAAGATGAAGAACTGTTTCTTCCTCTTCCTCGTCCATACAGCTTCTGCAAAAGTCATTTGAGAATACGCCTAATCTCGTGGCGTGCTTTCCTATTAGACAGTGTCCGGTTATGACACCTATTATCGAGCTTATATGCGATCTGCTTAGAGAGAGCAAGCACCTTAAACGTTTTAAATCAAGTGTTGGCCAGATTTTTGTAGTGAACTTTTAATAATTTTATTTTAAGACATTGTTAACTTCCCATAGGAAGTTATTGTAATGAGTCCGATTTGACAAACTGAAAATTTTGACATTTCTCGACGTTTCAAGGTCCCTAGAGTCGAAATAAAAGATTTTTAGAAAGATGTCTGTGCGTGCGTGTGTATGTACGTCCGTACGTCCGTACGTTCGCGACGTTTTTTTCGTCGTCCATAGCTCAAGAACCAGAAGAGATATCGACTTCAAATAAATTTTGTTATACAGATAATAAGGCAGAAAGATGCAGAAAGGGTTCTCAAGAAAATTGCGTGGGTGGTTTTTTTACCATAGCAGTTTAAAAAAAAGGTGAACATTTTGGTTAAACCTAAATATCTCATGAACCAATGACGCTAAAGACTTGAATTAAATTTTATATTATATATTGTAACGTGATACAAAACAATTATATTTTTGGAAAAAAATCCAATTAACGGTTTTTTTATAAATCAAAAAAACTGAAAAAAAAATTTGTCACCTCGAAAATTTTACGACTAAAATATGATTTCATCTCCAAAACAATTTTGTGCAATGAAGAATAATGTTTTTGACATCTGATAAAATTTTGAGAAAAATCGAATTGACAGTTTTTTTTACAAAAAATAAAAACCTAAAAAAAATTAATAAAAGTTGGTAAAAATTGATTTTCGACTCAAATATCTTTTCAAAACTTTGAGTTATTGGCTTTAAACTACTTTTATCTTTCAAAAATATTGTTGTCAACTTATAAGAAATATTTATTTCAACATTCGATAAAATTTTGAGAAAAATCGAATTGACAGTTTTTTTTACAAAAAATAAAAACCTAAACAAACAAATTAATAAAAGTAGGTAAAAATTGTTTTTAGACTCAAATATCTTATTAAAACTTTGAGATATTGTTGTCAACATTCAGTAAAATTTTGAGAAAAATCTAATTGACAGGTTTTTTACAAAAAATAAAAACCTAACAAAAAAACAATACTAAAACTTGGTAAAAATTTACTTTCGACTCAAACAGCTTTTCAAAAATTACAAATATTGGCTTCAAACTTATTTTATTTCACAGAAAATATTGTTTCTGATATTCAGTAATTTTTTTAATGAAAATTCAACAGTCCGTTTTTTCATAAAAAAATAAAATCTACACAAAATAGTACGCAAATTTGGTAAAAATTGATACATATAGACAAACTTTTAAGCAAGACAAATCGACAGACGGGATGGGAAGTTATCAGTGTGGGTCGCATCCCAGCCTCTTTTTACTTTTATGTAGTGTAATTCTGTGTATTTAATTTTCAATATCCTGATAACTTAAAATGAGTTAATTGTTGGTTTTACCCCATTTTACCCTATAGATAGAACACACTGCTTTTACCGTAACCAATCAATGTCAATCGTAAGTGAAAATAGGTACTTCAAAACTATTAAGCAGGAACCGACACATAAACCAATTCCAAATTGAATTCGATTTTAAAAAGAAACCGTGAAAAAAAACACTACACGACTACGCCCACCATGGACAGGACATCTACCAACGTTAACCAGCAATAAAAAATGATAAAAAGGAACTGAATAAATGCTTTCAGATCTAAGAAAAACACAAGTTTGCTCTATCCTTTATTTAATGGCATGATATCCGCTCCGCAATCTGCATGTCTCCATGTTTATGCTTTTCAACTCATATAAACTAGTTTCCATCTTTTTAAATGATGAGGGTCCTTTGTTCTTTATTCGAAAATGGCTTATAGGTAAACTTTATTACCGCATATATACAAATTTCGCAATACACAATATTTATTACAACCACAAGAAAAACAATAGCCAATATTATTCGAATAAAACAATATTTTTTGATATTTATTACACTGTTTCAAGATGCTTGAGGCATTCTTCTTCTTCATGTTCGTGAGCTGATAAAATCGATGTAATTTAATAGCACAATAATTCGGATCAAGTTATAGGTATACGAATACAAATTTTTGGTTCTGCTTAAATTTTTTATAGATATAGTCTATCAAATATGACGATGGAAGGTTTTGCAATATTTTGTATCGAGAGGTTTATCAATATCAACATGAATACTTTATACAAATTGGAGAGTGCCAAAAGGTGATTGACCTCATAAAGGAAAGGCTACAGCTCAGAGTTTCTAGATTCTATCGAGAAATAAGAATAAACAAAATAATTTATACTTCAAAATCAATTCAAGTAAAACCCTTCTCTATCGTAGTTCAATGACACACATGCTGTTTAGTTTATTTTTCGAGTGAATTTTTACAAATGAAAAGCATTCAGGCGAATATACCTATTACCCTTAAATAAAATAATTTTTATTTACGAATGATAGCTCTTTAATAAAATACAGTATGAAGCGTAGAAGTATAGTTATATTCCTTTCATCGCTCTATTTTTCCAGAAACGAAGATTACTGTGTTAAATATTTTACAAGTTTCGGAGTAAATCCATTTTCAGAAGAATGATAAATTAATGTTTCATTCAACAGGTTAAGAATTTCCTTTGACTTAAGTAACTGTTTGAACTTATACCAAACATACACTTCCCAACCCCAACAATTAGGGAAGGGCAAAGTTTAAGAACGACTTATAAGCTCAAACATTATTCACGTTTTATGGATTTACTAGTAACAAAAATAAGATTCTTATTAAATATGGAGGAATACGTCTTCCAAAGAGGTCAAATCACAGCTCCAAGCCATTTACTTACAACGAGTTCATACAAATCTATGTTTTCCATTTATTTATTTATTTATTGCCTATAAGTATAAACTTTCTTAGACTTAACAATTTATATGTTGTATATACATACATTCTTACAATATTATATTTTACATAAAACAAGAAAATAATTTACTTAATATTACTCGATTTTAATAGCTTTCATTATTTCTTTTTTAAATACATCTCTAGAACATTCCAAATCTATTACATGAGCATATTTATTAAACATTTTACAAGCTCTAGAAACAGGTTCATTGCTACCATAGTTTGTTGTATGTGTGGGAATAAAGACAAAATTGTTCACCCTTGGTCTTAAGCATCGAGCTGGGCTGTATGGCCTAAACAACATTAGTAATGGAGGACAATTTATATGACCCGTAACAATATCTCTCGCAAAAGAAATCAGAAAGTATTCTCTTCTGGCTTCGAGACTCATTAAATCAATGAGAGTACACCGATCTTTATAAGGAGGCAAAGGCAAATTCCATTCTAGCTGGCGAAGCGAATATCTTGTGAATCTTTTTTGGATTTTTTCAATTCGATTCAAAGCGTTTTTATAATACGGACACCAAACAACACTACAATATTCCAGAACAGGGCGAACGAAATTAACATAGAGAGATTTAAAGGTGTATGGACATTTAAAATCTTTAGAGTTTCTAGTGATAAATCCCAGAAGAGAGTTGCCTCTAGAAACAATATAGTCTACATGCATTTTGAACTCTAACTTAGAATCAAATATGACACCTAAATCCTTATGATTGTATACTCTCCGAAGCTCGTTGTCTGACAATTTATAATTAAAAATCAACGTAGAGAAGGATCTTGAAAAAGAGAGTATACTACATTTTTCGACATTTAAGGAAAGGTCATTTAAAATACACCAATGATAAAAATTATTTAAGTCACTCTGTAATTGAGAAAAATCTACAAGAGATTTAATAACTTTATATATTTTTACGTCATCAGCAAAAATTAGACATGAAGAAAACGAAATATGGCTAGGCAAATCGTTAATAAACAGTAAGAACAACAATGGGCCCAAATGACTGCCTTGGGGAACTCCCGAGACATTTAAAACCATCTTTGATACTTCTGGACCGATTTTCACATATTGAATGCGATTAGTTAAATAACTCTCGATCCATTTCAATAATTTAGCATGAAAACCTAATGATTTAAGTTTTTGTAAGAGTATTGTGTGGTTGACTCTATCGAACGCTTTCGAAAAGTCAGTGTAGACAACATCTACTTGACTTCCATTTTCAACTGCATTCACACAGAAATTCGTTAATAACGTCAGATTTGTTGCAGTAGATTTCCCACTGACAAACCCATGTTGAAACGGCGATATTAATTCTTTAACGGCTTCATATATTCTCTTTTTAACTAAAGATTCAAAAACTTTTGGAATTAATTGAAGCTTAGCAATGGGCCTATAGTTTGCTACAGATTGCTTAGACCCCGATTTAAAAATCGGAGTTATATACGAGCTTTTCCAATAGTCAAGAAAGACACCTTCGCTTAGAGATAAATTGAAAATATAAACAAGAGGCTTGGATAGATTTGATTTGCAATTTTTTAAAAATAATGCAGGAATATTATCTGGGGGCAAACTTATACTGCTATCAAGACTACCTAGTTCCAAGAGAACTTCGTTCTCTGTTAGTTCTATGTGCCCCATATTTGTTATAGCGTTAATATTATACATAACATTTACAGAATTAAATGAACTGATCTTAAAATTTGATTGGAAAAATGATGCAAATAAATCACAAATTGTTTTTAAATCACAACTTTCAGTTTCATTATAGTTCATACAAGTTGGAATACCATAAGTTTTTCGTTTAGAATTTATATATTGCCAAAAACACCTCGAATTCGTTTTTATCTTTGATTCAAGTGACCATAGATATTGACTATGTAAGAATTTCTTTAAAAATTCATACTCTCGGCGCATAGGGCAATAATCGATTCGACAGCTAGAATTAAGTTTACTTTTTTTTTGCATATTCATCATTGCATTCTTTAAACGCGATAAACTCTTGCTATACCAAGGAGGTTTACAATTCTTCTTTATTCGTTTGACAGGTACATAACTAGAAATTACATATTTTAAAACTCCAAAAAAATGTTCATAGTTCTGAGTAACATTATGATTACATAAGAATGAACTCCAATTAATATTACTCAAATAATTATTAATGCTGCCATAATCAGCCTTTTTGAAATCAAATCTGTAAATACTTAAATCTTTACTTTTACAATTAATCCTATAAAAAGAAATAAAATCAATAGAAAATTTTAAGGCACTATGGTGAACATCGTTTTTTTCATTATTTAATAATGGAAATTCTTCTTTATATAAACAAACATTAAGTTCTTCATGAACAAAGACTAAATCTAAAATTCTATCAAGAGTGTTCACAACATTATTAATTTGAAAACAATTTAAAGCTGACATTGTGTCTAATACAACAATTTCGCTTTCACTTATTACATTAAACGGAAGTAATGCTTTATCATCGTCTGAATAAATCCACTTAATTCTATTCAAACAACTATGTAAGAGTTAGAATTTAATTCACTTACTATTGTTTGAACATTATTTACATGAGCAGTATAAATATCTAAGTCTGAACTCGGAGGAATATAAGACAGAAAAAAATATACATCAGTACAACAATTATTATTAGCATTTGAATATGGAAAATTGATTTGTATACATAATTGTTCGATCAAACCTGAAGAATCTGGAAGAGAAATTTGCCTACTCTTAAAACTAGATTTCACCGCAAACAGCACTCCACCTCCTCTTGTTAAACCAGTACAGGCTTGATTTCGATCTCTTCTATATATATCGTAGTCACTATTACATATTTCGGCATTGAAAACATCATCACTTAACCACGTCTCTGTGAGACATATGACGTCATAACAACAATCGACTACGGCAGAATAAAAACTTCCAAGCTTCGATCTCATTCCCCCTACATTATGGTAGTATACAGACAGCGCATTGGAAATATCTTCCACGGTATCAGCAGCAGCAACACGAGTATTGGGAACATTAGCAACAACAGCAACATCATCAGCATCAAGAGCATTGGTAACATCAGTAACAACAACAAAATTATCAGCATCAAGAGCATTGGGAGCATTGGGAGCATTATCTACAACAGCAACAGCAGCATCAATAGAAACATTTATGAAAGCTTCATTATCGTGTGTTGATTTTGTAAGAGCAGCAGTAGTATTTATTAGCGATGAGTTTTTTAAAGAGAATTTATTGGTGGCTTTGATGATAACATTCGCTCTTCGTTTTTTGGAATGTGAATAAACTCTCTTACTTGAACTCCGGTTGGCCAAATTGAAGCTAGCATTAAAAGATCGATGTAATTTTCCGGAATTGCAACTTTGAAGTTTAGATAACAAAGGTGCGATATGTCCTGATCTTTCTTAGTAAGCATAATACACTTAATCACATTTGGGGCAATTTTAAGTAAATCGGCTATAAATGAAGTGATTGATTCCACTGATGTTTTATTGTCTAGGTGAGACAAGTGCAACCACTTCATAATGGGGACAGAAACACCTTGTAGTGACGTTGAAGAGTTATTTCCAATTATACGTTTGCGAGAAAGCATCGTTATGCCATGATCAGGTTCAGGGGCCTGGGGAGGGATGATGACTTGCTCAGTAGCTGGATTTTTATTCGCATGGGTAGAATTGTTGCTTTTATCTTTCTCTTCAGAACTACTTTGAGTAATATTCAACGGATGGATTTGAAGAGCTTTGGGGACACTGACCTAATACAAAGTTGGAATTATCTTTTTTTGCATTTTTTTTCGATTTATTTTTCTTAGCACCATTCACTGATTCTTTTGATAGCTCATATCTTTTTAATTCACTCAGATTAAATTGATCTTTAAGGTCTTTTAAATCAGAAGATAGTTTATCGAGTTTATCAAACAGAACATTCGCTATTTGTGGTGAAACAATACAAGAGTTACACCGCCACATTATATTAGGATCTGCGACCAAAACTTTAAAGCTATTTTCAGATATCCCGGCACATTTTTTATGGTATTTATTTTTGCAATAATATTCGCATTGGATAAAGTTTGAATCCACAAACTCTAAACTACATAAATTACACACATTAGATGACATGTTTGGCAAAAGGCAAGGGAAATTTATAGCAAAATAATTTTAAAACAAGAGCTAGACAAAAAGACGTCCGATCGAAACGAAAGCTGACTACTAAGTGAAATTTAATTACAAAAAAATAGGTTAAGATGGCTTCGTAACGGTCAATGTTGACCAAAACGATGTCAATAGCCTTATTCTAGAAGAAAAATTAGCTTGATATAGTTAGAACCAGTTAAAATTGAAATTTTAATTAGGAATAGTTCTAATATTGCTGAAAATTTTTACTGAAAATTCTTACAACATTATTATTAAGAAACTATTGAATCTAGACTTTTAACATAAAGACTACTTTTTTAAAACCGCTTAAAAATGTTCTTTAAGATAAATTAGGTGGCGCAACAGTCTGTTGAGAACTAGGGCCTAGTGACTTAGAACTCTCAACCATTCCTGTGTGCGAGTAATGTTATCAGGAGTGGAGGGGACCGACAGTTTAAAGCCGAATCCAAACGGCTAATTTAAGAAAGCACTTTTTCATGACAAGAATTACTCTTCGAGGATTTGTCAATTCCTCGCAAGAGACAGAACCTGTGAAAAAAAACTTTAGATGGCACAGCCAGGGATCGAACCCAAGACCTCTGGGCATGACAATACAACGCACTATCACTCCACGGGTACTACATACAAATGTTGTTTAATGTTCTGTAAAAGGAAGCTGACAAAATTTAAATAACATAATGTGTATCTTAACCTGATATTTACATACATACATACATATTTCAAGGGCTAAAGTGACAACTTTATTTATTAGATTGTTTTAGAACACTTGTCCAGCAAGATATTCAATTTGGACGACTCCTATATATGAAAGCATTTCACGAAAAAATGTTAGAAATCGTAGCTTTTTACCAAAAACAATATATTCTGTTCTTATTGGCATTTCTATAAATACGAAGAACGCTTAAAAAATATAGATGCAAAAACCCAGAAAATGAGAAAATTTGCCAGAAAATTGTGATCTTTTTTCGTAGAAAATAAAACGTAATCTGATATGAAGAATCTTTAGGCTTTTTTTAACGTATTTTTTCGGATTCAATTTTCGGGAATCTATTATTACAATCGTTATCAGTCTGCTTACTCGTAGATTGGAGCTGGTGCTAGAAGACAAATTCTAAAAAATATTGTTTTACGTGAACCTTTTCAAAATATTGTGATCTTAAAGGAGTCAAACTTAAAAATTGTGGAGGGAAAAATGTTTTGTTCTAGAATTTTAAGAAATATGTAGGTGCATTTAGGTAAAATAATTTCTTTAAAAATTACAAACAAACAAATTAAGGTAAACAAACATTTAGTGTTGCTCTCATAAATTACACGTTTTAGAATCTCTTTTCACTTCAATTTTCGAGAGATTCAAAGCTTTTATATTTTTAACTTCCCATAGGAAGTTATTGTAATGGGTCAGATTTGTGAAATTAAAAATGTTGACATTTCTCGACGTTTCAAGGCCCCTAGAGTCGAAATAAAAGATTTTTAGAGAGATGTGTGTGTACGTATACGTTCGTACGTTCAAGACGTGTTTTTCGTTGTCCATAGCTCAAGAACCAGAAGAGATATCGACTTCAAATACATTTTTTTATACAGATAATAATTCAGGAAGATGCAGAAAGGGCTCTCAAGAAAATTGCGTGGGTGGATTTTTTACCATAGCAGTTTAAAAAAAGGTGAACATTTTGGTTAAGCCGAAATATCTCACGAACCAATAACTCTAGAGACTTGAATTAAATTTTATATTATATTTTGTAACGTGATACCAAACAAGTATATTTTTGGAAAAAAATAAATCAAAAAAACTGAAAAAAAAATATTTGTCACCTACGAAAAAAAAATAAATACCTAAAAAAAGCATTACTAAAAGTTCGTAAAAATTGATTTTCGACTCAAATATCATTTTTAAAATTAAAAATATTGGCTTCAAACTAATTTTACTCACAGAAAATATTGTTTTCGATATTCAGTAATTTTGTTATTATTAAAATCCAACAGTCAGTTTTTTCATAAAAAAAAATAAAATCTACAAAAAATAGTACGCTAGTTTGGTAAAAAATGATGTTCGGTTCTCGATATCTCATGAAAAATAGAAGGTACTGACTTCAAATTCATTTCATTCATCCAATTTGTATTTGTTTATTTAAAAAATAAAAACTTTTAAGAAATGCTACTAAAATTGGTAAAAATTGGTTTTCGACTAAAAATCTGGTTAACAAAAATATGTTTTAAAATCAAACTATTTCATCATATGCAAAATGTTGTTGGTGATTTTCAATTTTATTAGAATAATTTAACTGATACCTTTTTAAACAAAGCACGAAAACCTGAAAACCTTTGAAGCAAGACAAATCGACAGACGGGATGGGAAGTTTATCAGTGTGGGTCGCATCCCAGCCTCTTTTTAATTATAATATATAAAACGTACACCATACATACTTTAATTAGCCATTAGTTTGCACTTTTTCTCAGAAAAAATGTTATGAAAATAATTTAAAGCATTACAAAAGTTTTTCCAAATTTTAAATTTTGTAAAAACCTTTAAGATTATTACAAAGATTTAAGTTGGTTTTGGCAGACAAGCCACTTTTTTAATGTATATCGTTAAATTTCTAATAAATCTGTAGATGAAATCATTGCTTAGACAATTAAACTGTATATGGCTTATATGACCCCCACTGGAACATCCATCGGTTACAAGTAAATAAATTTGTGCAGCGCATTTGGAATAGGGCTGGATTTTTTGCTACAAAATGGAAATCAATAAAATACTAAGTTTATTTTATATATAAAAAATAAATTAAAATATAATATGGGTGATGGGTCATATCGATTACCGTTTTGAATTTAAAGGAATTTCTACGAAAATTAAAAAAAATAATCTAACAGGGGGGTCATGACCCCTACAACACCCTTCTGAATTCGCCACTGGCACACAGTTAAACAATAATCAACGAACGAAGGCCTTTCATTTAGCTTCAATATACAAAATTTAAAACGTGAAAACTAATCAATATTTTCATAAAATTTAAAACTGTCCATTTTATTGAGTTAAAATTAGTTCTGGTCTGAATTTTGCTCAATTGTTTACAATTTTGTAATAAATTATTCTGTCAAATATAAAAACTGGACTACTGAAGATCGTACTTTGGCAATTTTTACTGTACTATGTATGGTATCAAAAAAAGTCAGTCTCAGAAGTCTGTACCAATTTTTATCGATATACAAATTATTCTGAAATGAAAAGTCTATTTTGACTGTATGATAACTTCGTTGTCAATGAATTTCTCTGACTCGATTTGTGTTTCTTTTTTTATTGACTTTCATTAATAAATATAATATGAAGAACTTACAATTGGTAGGAACTGTGGATAAAAGCATATTTTAAAATTTCCAATGAGTTCTAACGTTAGGACCGGTAGAAGTTCTAGAATTATTACTCAAATCGGTATCACCTCATTTCTTCACGTGAGTGCTAGTTGCTCTCGTGCTATCAATTTGAAGCCGAATATTTGTTAGGACTTATTTCTAAACAACTCCTTGAAACAAACAAGGAACTGGTTTGGTTATTACCGCAGTTATTAGTCCTCGAACTGTTACCAATTCAGTACCAAAATCATTCGGGTCCTAGTGATTCGAAGAAATGCAGAGGTAATAGTATTTTGTTAGGACTACGTAGTACCTGCCTAGCTGGGTCCTAGGTACTAATATAATACAGCTTAGGACTAATGTAAAGAAATTAAGTTTGTTTAATTCTATAATACAACCAAAAGAACAAAATTCATTGAAACTTATTTGAACACATTTATCTATGAAGTAAATTAATTAACTTTGTGTAATATCATAAATACTATATACATACGAGCAATATATAACTCCAATTTATGGTAGTGGTTAGGGTAGTCCTTACCTTTTTGTTTCTGTTCCATTTTAAATTTCTTTTCATTTTTAAAACCAAACTTTCAGTACCTTTTACATATTTCTGAAAACTCCCAATAGAAAAACACAGCATTCCAAACTCAATGAATAATGAAATGTAAAACTCAACGCGCTTGGGTAGGCTTACACATTTTACATTTTCTTTTTCAACATTAAATTAGATATACATTTTATGTACTTCCCCAAACCACCTGTTCCTAAAAAACATAAATTACCGCACTTTTTCATGGGTTTATTATTAAAATAATGACAATGAAAAGTATTCATACTTTTGTACGTATGTATATATAACAAATGCTAACAACAACGCAACAATGGAATTCCTACTCAGTAAAGAACTTTTCAAAATTAAACAATCAAAGATGTCACTAAAGTCTAATGCTTTTGTCCCCGCAATAAAAAGACGAGTGTTTTGTTTCCACTTGCAAAACTTTTCCTTGCTTCGAATTATTTTATTAATCTGTTTTTTAAAGAAACAAAAAATGTTTTGCTTTAGAATATCATCATCATCATCGTCATCATCATTATCATCATCATCATCATCTGCTTGAACTTTAGACGTGCGGGATGTTTAATATAAAAACCCCAAACTCATTTATCAAATACTTGAACTTTTTGAGTACTTGAACTTTTTGCTATGAAAATTGAAGAGTTTTCATGTCGCTTCTTTACTAATGCATAGATAACTGTGCAAAAAGTATTGAATTACTTAAACGTTTTCCGAAAGTATTTAGTCTGAATGGAGAACCTGACGTAGATACTGATAGACATTATTATGGCATTTGGTTTCGACCTTCGTGAATAATACCTATGTAATAATAAAAGAGAGAAGGACGAAGGCGATGATGCTATTAGGGCCTTTTTATTTATTTTCAAATATTCTATTTTTGATATTCAAACAATTCTGATTGTTGGTGCTGGGATGTGCGTGCTTTTATTCACAATGCCATAACACTTGAGTTCTGCTGCTAAACTTTACTTAGCACTTAAGAAAAATTAGAATAAAACTAGCCTTTTATATGCAGGGTGTCCAGTTAATATTTTGGGATAGTTTTGTGGTCTTATACTCTCACTCACAGCATTATGCATTTTTTTTTCAGAAAAGTTCAACTAAGCATTTAAAGTTAGCAAATTACTTTACCGAAATACTTGAAACCCAGGTGAATCCTTCTACCCCTCTAGTTAACGACCGATTTCACTGATGTTTTTGCCTTCCAAGGTCATGGAAACGCCAATTAATTAACAGCTCAAGAAATATCTCGAAGGTTTTGTAGCAATTGGTCCACTAGTGATCTCACCGAACAGTAGAACGAATCTTTACATAGTTTTGGAGAAAGTAAGATTATTGCACTTGAAATTTCAAAAGCGTTTGATACATTTTGGCATCAGGGTATCTTATCGAAATGCGTGCCTTGGATTAGAAATAAATCTTTCAATGCAAACAAGTATTAATGCTGGTTTGCCCCTAACCTCTGTTGTGTCTCCGACACTTTTCTCATTTTTATTAATGATCTTTTGCTTGAAACTTCTAATTCCCTTCAATATTTCGCTGACGATAGTATACCTTCAGCATTTTATATACGTTTTTAAATTCTGATCTGTAGACCTTCAGCAACAATGTATCATCCAGTTAACTAAATTCTGAGCTAGACAGAATTGGTTGGTAAATAGGGAGTCAAAAATGGAGTGGAATTGAAAGTTTCGAAAACCTAATGTTGCTTATATTGTCGTTAAAACATACCTTACCACCTTTGTCACAATCCATGAGTAGCACTTGTATCAAAAGATTGGAAACCTCGAAATTCTCTGTACATGTATTATGAAACCACACGATGTCGCCAAAAGGTATTTTACCAATTTTGATCGGATCTTATCTGTAAGACTTATATACGTCCAAAGGCTTGAGTATTATTTCCATCTCTGTGTTGGTGCTTATACAACTTAATTTAGTCTTTTAGACAGTATTGAACTTGAAGCATTAAAGTTAATTGGGGGTGATATTATCGTTGAATCATTTATGTCGCTTAAACACCGTCGTAAGGTTTCTTGACTCACACTTTTTAACTGTTATAACGGGTTATGCTCTTAAGAAGTAGCCTTTTTTTTGCTTCCCCTCAAGCAATTCAATCGTAATACTCGCGCCTCCAGGAATGCTCATCAGTATACCCTCGAGCCCAACATCGGACGTACTTTCAAGTACAAAGATTCGTTCTTTAGCCCTACTACGCCAATGTGGAATGCTTTGCCATCACTCTGTATTTCCTAGTCATTACAATATTTAGAAATTCAAAACTAATGTGTCCCGACCCGACACATGCTTTCAAACCCTCTCCCCTTTTCCTAAAGTTCACGCTTAACTGCTACTCTGGCAATGAGCACCCAAAAGACAATATAAAATACATTTAATTGAAAATAGACTATTAAAATAGTTAGCTGATTCGATCATGCTTCTGCTCTTAAAATGCCAGAAGACTAAAACAACTCTATCTGACAGTTTTAATCGCGTTGTATGAAAATGGAGGACAGTGAATTTTCTATAACAACTTCCAGGTTCACACTATTCTAACAACACGATTTGGTCAAATTTGTTTACTGTTAGAATAAGCAATCGAAGTTTAAACGACTTAGACTTTAGGTTATTTGTCTTTACTACGGGGACACCCTGTTTATAAGAAATAAAGGGTGGGATATCAAAATATCCTTTTAAACTCTGTCTGTTCCTCAGGAGATTCCCAAATTCAATCAGCTTCCGACAGAGTTTACATTTCAATTAGAGGAAAGCCATAAAGACCATAAGAGCATATATACGAGTGACTGCCCAGGCCCAGGCCCAAGCCCATGCCCAACCAATCCAGGCGACCCCAGACCTACCACCTTTCGAAACTTCTCAAACCCATCTGGCCCATTTGGGACATGCTGATGTGGGATTTTGCTTATCTAAATTCAAGTTAAATGTGAAATGTTTATCAGATTAGATATCCCCCAATAAATTCATTCAATAGTATCGCCCTCATCGTCGTCGTCATTCGTCGGTTGGTCGCCGTCACCACTCACCGTGCTCCTTCGCGCTGTGCTGTCCCAATCCCAAGGTGGGCTTGCAGCACTTAACTATTTTCTTATGCACACCAGTTTAAACTTTTTCCAAAGAACGCATAAATTGAAACAGATCCTTTCGGATCGAATTGAGGTTTAGATTTCGGTATTCTTTATTTTTGTAGTTTTATTTAATTTATTTATTTTGCCTTTTTGACGGTGTATTCTGTTTTTGTATTGTCTTGTTTTTATTTTTCATCAGGACTTTTTGTCCTTATCAATATGGCGCACACGTTCTGTGCTGTAGGTACTGAGTGTTTGCCGCATTTGTTTAAGACTTGTAGTCGGTACGGTACCTCTTCTCCTCGTGAGTTGGAACAAAATAAGATATCTTACGTGTCATTCGGGGTGGGTAGAATTTGAGCAGGAGCTGCACAAGACCCACCCACCATACAGGATTGAATAGAAGTCTGAACTGAAGAAAAAAAACATATGTATCTCCATTTTACCTACATACATAGACATACATACAACATCCATCTAACCCCATTCAATTGATATTCTTGCAGGGTACGGCAGTATACTTTACACAACAGCAATCGCCCCACATTTTATATTGAATTTTTAATGCAAGGATTCCTTATCCGTTATTTTGATTAAAGTTTCATATAACACATTATCCTCTTGGTTTGGTTTGTTTCCTTCATGTAGAGAGTTGTAGGGATATACGAGTATCCTAGTCTTGAGTAAAAAACGTTTAGAGAGGAAAAAATAAGAAAAAAAGAATTTATACTATATTTGGCAGCTTATCTTCTTTACATCACTCCTGTATCTGGGGTTTTGTTATGAAGGGGAAAAATGGTTTGAGAGGAAGAATATCAATGTCGAATGCTTTTGTGATAGAATCAGGATTAAATTCAAAGTCAAATAGTTTATAAAATGAAAATTTTTAAATCGTAAAGTATTTTTATCTATTTAAGTTGTATTTATAAGGTTTTCCAAAAAAGAGAGAAATCATTTTATCTCATTGCAAAAAGGAAGGTATGCCTGGAAAATAAAATACGGTTATAGCTTCACATCCTTTCAGGGTATTATCCATACAAAAATCGCACTTTTACGGCTGTATGTCATCGATATAACTTAACGACCGAGTCAAGACCTAAAAGATGGAACTTGAGTCTTAAATTGATTTTGAATCATTGATGCAAACCTTTTATTTTACATAGCCCCAAGAAAAAAGTCTTATGCGGCTTAATCGTAAGATCTTGGTGACTAGAAAATGTTCTGCAAAACTGCAAAATACGACTATGTACAACATTTTAACTATTAGTAGAAGCGTGTATCATCCCACTTTAAGCAATAGCATAGTTTTTACTTTTAAAATGTCAAAACGTGACATCTTCGAAAGTGACAGCTGCCCAAAAAACGGGATATATGATTCTTATGCACTTTTTCTCGTCTCAGAAAAGACTTTGTTTTTCTTTTGAAATTTATTTATTCTAAATATATTTGTTATGTTTAAAGTAATCTCAAGCAATCTCCAGTATCTTTTTAGAAATTTATAAATAAAGGGTTTTTCGATTGGCGCGGGTAGATTTTGGCACCCGTGGCAGCCATTTTGTTTTGGTGACATCTGTCAATTTTTTTGTTTATAATGCAGTTGCTTATGCTTAAACGATTGAACAACACGTTCGAATGAACTTTATTATCAAAATGAGTGTTCGTTAACGAGCACGTTGCGCCCATTGCACCCATTTTACGGTAGACGTGGTGGCCCTTCACAGTCGACTCTTCAACGTTTGGTGCCTAAATTTGAGACGGCCGGTTTAGTAAACAATCAGCCAACACCCGTACGTTCAAGGAACGCAAGATCGGCCGAGAACATCGCCGCGGTAGGTGAAAGTGTACACCAGAACTCGAGGCAGTCTATTCCTCGCCGTGCACAAGAACACGGCCTTTTGCATTTTGGGACTTGGGCCTATACCTCTACAGTACAAGATCCAACTGACCCAGGAGCTCAAAGTTCATGACCATAGACAACGCCGTTTGTTCGCTGACTGGGCTTCGAATCGTTTGGAAGAGGACCCCAATTTTGGCCGAAAAATCATCTTTATTGATGAGGCGCATTCTTGGATGAATGGCTGTGTTAACAAGCAAAATTGCCGTATATGAGACGACACCAACCCATGCGAGGTTCACCAGGTGATAATGCATCCTCGAAAAGTTACCGTTGGGTATGGATTTTGGGCGGGCGCGGGCGGCGTAATTGGTCCGTACTTTTTTGAAAACGACGTTAGTGAGGCGGTCACCGTCAACAGCAAGCACTACATAACGATGATAACTAATTTCTTATGGCCCAAATTGAACCATATAGACCTAGACGACATGTGGTTCCAGCAGGACGGTGCTACGTGCCACACAGCAAGTGCCACGATTGTCATTTTGCATGAACGATTTGAGGGTAAGGTTATCTCTCGCAGGGGTGATGGAAGCATGAACTTCAGGAAAAATGAACCATGCAATTGACAAAATTGTAACATACCTGATAGATTCAGTTGGGCGCCATAAATAATAGGGTTTTTAGAGACAAACTGGGAATCGACAATCGTCGAATCTACAGGTTTTTCTTCACCTTCATTCTCTGATTCAGATGAATTAAACTCTTAATTTTTAGCAGTTCCAACTTCAGGCACAAAATCTTCTTCACTACCCGCAGAATAATCGACATTACTTTATGAAAAACACAACAAAATTTTAGACCGAATTGGGTCGAAAACGACCCAATCTGACAGAAACACACCAATTAAAAAAAATCATAGCCAACTTAGTTTTTAAACCTAAGACAGCTTGAATTCGATATATGAAGGTGCATGGAACAAAATCATGACAAAACAGCCAAATATAAAACCAGGTTATTTTAATATTTTCGATAACGTAAAAGATATGGGTCGAAAACGATCCAAATGTAGGTCTACGGAGAAACTTCAAGCGTATGGCTTCCATGGACCGCTACTTAAATGGTTTCCTCCATATTTACATAAATCGAAAACAATATGAAATGATTGGTGTCTTTTTCACAAAAGAAAGCAATGTAAGTTCTGGTGTTCCAGAAGGGTCATTTGGGTCCTTTATTATTCATACTTTTTATAAATAACCTCTTGAGTTTTCTTAAAAATTCTCATTGCCTTATGTGTGCGGATGATATAAAGATTTTCTTTTCTTCTTTAGGAGATTGGTGCATGTCAAATGATTTGTCGTTAAATGTTGACAAGTTTGCTTGTACGGTCTACAACTAGAAGTTTTGTAAAGTGTTATTTCAAAGTATTCATTTCATAATTTTCCCTTACAAGTTGTTAAATGCTTCAAAGACTTGGATGTTTTATAACGAATTCCTTGCTTGGATTCATCAAAAGAAACTCATTAGAATTTAAGGACTACTAAAGTGGTTTTCACGAGTACTGTCTCTTGCAAGGAATTGACAAATCCTCCGAGAGTAATTCATGTCCTGAAAAGTGCTTTCTCAAATAAGGTCTTCGGATTCAACAAAAAAAAAAACTGTAGGTCTCCTCATCCCTTGAATGACTCGAACACAGGAATGGTTGAAAAGTTATAAGTAACTAGGCCATTAGTTCTACTGTTGCGCCACCTAATTTTTATATTTAGGTACTATTATGCGCCTTGATCTTAAATATATAATTGTGTTGTTTGGAGCTGTACAACTCAGTTTAATATAAAGAAAATTGAAAACGTTAAACAAAACGTTAAAAAATATTAAATGAGATGAAAAACAACGCTGGTGGTTGTCAGCAAAAATATCAAGATTTGTAGATTTCGATAGTTTTTTGACAACTGAATCGATAAATTTTCATACCAAATTGTAATACCACTCATTAGGTTAAAATTAAACTTCCACTGAAAAACTTGTTTGCAAGTTAACTCTGAGTTCAGGGTTTAACTCGGAGTTAGCTCAGCAATGAAAAACTTTGCCTAAATATTTGTTTCTAATTGGGATATATTTACATATGTCCAGACACGGAACGAAAAAATAAAACCCTATAATTTAGTCGGCATCGGCAATAAGAACTTAAATATTGAGGCTTAATTCGAATTGACATTTTGCATACCATGGCTAATCACGAATTCCATCTTAGTCGGAAACTTACGAATTCCGAAAAACCGTATCACGAAATCCGTTCGTATTGCAAAATTGTAGTGAGATTTTCCACTACGAACGTATTTGGTAATAGTTGATTTTTGGGATTCGTAAAAGTTTCCAATTACGATGGAATTCGTGATAGGGCAAAATTTTGAAGAGTACACGAAAGAGCAAAACTTTCAAGTTCAAAAAAGTTTAATGTATTTTTCACTGGTTTATATAGAAATATTGTTTTACTTCAACCTAATAAATATGAATATTGAGTAAAACTTAGAAAACAAAAATCATTTATATTTTTAAATTCAATAAAAACTTCATATCGCTCATCATCAACTCACACTGTATTTTACTGTTATTTTTCATTTTCAGTGTTTCCTGTAATTTCCATCGGATGCTTCAAACAGCACATTTCCGCCATCATCGTCGCGTCCTTTTACAACAGCAGCCAAATTAACTACGAGGGAGAGTACGGCCGAACCGAATTGTAGATGCGAGTTCAGTGTGAATGCGAATTCAATTATGGTCGTCGAATGTCGAATGGAAATTACAAATTATTATTTATCCCGCTATAAGAAAATTTAAATCGAAATCCAAAATCGAAATGAAAGTGAGCGAGTAAAATTGCAATCAACTTTTAACGTAACGGCTGTGGAACGCATTCAAGGGAGAGGCGGCAACAAAACGAGACAGAGACAGAGACAGAAAATAAATATCAAATCTCGCTTACGAGCTTACGAGGCACTTTTTGTGTGGAGCCTCCTCCCTACTTAGCATATTTTTGTGCTTCAAACTGATGATTCAAGTCCCATGGTATTGATATGAAGTGCTGAATGCATGAATGGTTATATGTTATATAGGAAATTAGAAAAGGCAAGGATGGTAGCAGGCCTAACCCGTTATGCTTAGTGGGGTGTGCGTTAGTGTTACGTTACACGCGGCATCAAAATTGATTAAGAGGGAAATTCAATTTCATGTATGGTGAACGAGAACGAGAAAGAGAACGAAAACGAAAACGATTCAATATCAAAAAGAAGTTTAATGGTGAATTGGATATACCGTGGAATAATAAAACAGCCTTTGAGTCTGTGAAAACGTTGAGTTCAGATTATGAACAAAAAACCTCCACCGCCTATTCAATTGACTACATTCGTTAGTAGCGTCAAGAATCCGACAAGTCCTTCAATGTGTTTTCCATCGTCAAAGAACGAAAAACAACGTGAACATCATCCTGGACTATGTGGTTGCCAACGGGCGCCCAAATCACATTGTATTTCTGCAACTGGTAAGCACAAAATCTATACAGTTTTTTAAAATTGTAAATGTTCAACGATTTCAAATATTTTATTTTACGAGAGTGAATGGTTAATATTATAATATACTTAATCTGCTCCCTAACGTGTTGTTGTGACTACGCTTTTGTCAGTTTTATAGGTACCCAAACTTCGTCGTTCTCTAATACATTGGCTTCTTGCGGGTGGGTTTTTCAATTCTAGATCTGGCAACTTTGTTTGTTAACGAAGCCGCTGAGATGAAAATGTACGTCTTCAGAAAAGATACATTTTTAAGTTGTTCTAAGGCCCAAACTGCGAAGCGATAAAGGAAGCGGATGGTACAGAAATACATCTTCAATTGCTGAGACCTAGTAAGCGAATAATCCGAGATTTTAGTAAAGAATTTTCCTTGGGCGTAAAATGTTTAGCTGTTAAGATCGAAGGCTAGTTGATGTTTATAAATAAATTGAGTGTCAGACTCTAAGCTGGCTGCTGCAGTTCTCCAAAAATTCAATAATTTTAAATTCTTTACCAATCATTTTTCATTACTAAAGGGTGTTTTTATATATGTATACGTATTGTTTTCGAGAAAAAATAAAACGCATAAAATTAATTGTTATGGCCAAGAATTTAGTTTTATTATAAGGATAACGGTTTGCCATGTGCTAAGAGGCCCAATTTTCGTCCACTTTTTGCAGCAATAACGCGCCTAATATTCTCTTCCAAGGCGTCAATCGTCTCGAGCTTATATGCGTAGTAACTTCACATATCCCCACAAAAATAATCCAGCGGTGTCAAATCGCACAATTTTTCAAGCCACGAAACGATATAATGCACTTACCAAAAGTTTCCTTCAATATATTGATTGAACTAAAGCATCATTCACATGAGCGCGACCAACGAACGACGAATGAATTACAAAATGTGAGTTTATATACGTTTGAAGACATATTTCCACACAAATTCTTAACAAAACGATAGCAATATAGTTTCTATTTGATTTATGATGCATACTTTTACTTTTCAATATCATATATTAATAAATTTAAGAAAACAAATTTATTCGTCGCGAAAAAAATTATAGTTGATACGAACTGTCAAACTTTGTTCGCGTTCCACATTATCCACACTCGCAACGAATAAAAAAATCGCGCGTACTTAACCTAAAAAAATCGTTCTTGTTTTGGTTTCGGTGGTGAATGTCAAACTTCATTCGCGACGAATTAAAAACTCTCATGTGAAAGAAATGTCAAAATCGACGAATATTCGTTCATTCGTTGGTCGTTGGTCGTGCTCATGTGAATATTGCTTAAAGCGTCTCGTGAACCGAACGATTATTTTGGAAATAAATTTGCACTATTGCAAACGTTGTTCGGGAGTAAATCTATTCATTATAAAAAATCAATCCAAACTGAGCATAAATCAAGTTACAGCTGTTAGAAATATCAACAAAAAGTATTGTCAGATTGTTCGAAAAAAACACCCGTTATATAGCAAATTATTATTATAATTTTAGAAGCTATTTGATTTTCTTGGAAAATTACTTTTAACTTAAGAAGAGTCCTTAAATTTCAAAGTTTTCAAAATCCCATTAAATTAATACTGTCAAAGTTGATGACGGGCGGTGGTGGGTTGTTGAATACCGCACTTAACACCATATTTTTGCTTACGTACCTGCGCTGCGTTGCGTATAATTATGTAAAGCATAACATTACATTAAATTGAGTCTCTCGAATTTTTATTCGTCTGGCTCCCCAGGCCCTCCCCTTTCATGTGTTTATGAATTTCTTCTATGACATTAAAAATTAACACATTATGACATGACGGGTATAAGTTAAGTACTTAACATGACTTCTTTCCTTTATGCTGTGTTTAATGACTTGACAAAAAAAGAACTTTTATATCCTTCCAACAGAGGCACACTCAAATTCAGATTTCGTATCTTTAAATGCAGATCGTCAAGAAGTTTTGGCGAATATAAAGAATAAACTAATAATTATGCCTACGTGTTAGCCAATTCACTCGTACACGAAATACATATAAAACACATAAGTACAGCTATTGCCAAGAAAATAGGGACATTTCGTACTTTAGATTAAGTGTAACTGTTGTTTTCACTTAAGTTAAGCTAAAACACCATAAAAAGGCTATGTTCTATTGACAGTAATAATAATATGTTCTTAAACTATTTAATTAATATTTACTAGGTCCAATTTCAGAATAATATCTTACAATATTTTTGTTTAGTTAAAAACGTCAAGTTCAATAAATTTATAAGTTTTCTTTAAATATGCCACATGGGAATAGGTTCAGCGAAACACTGGACTAAAAACCATCTTAGTCATTTTAGCACTGCACTGCGAGAATTTAAAGTGTTGAAATATAATGAAATATAAATTAATTTCTTTGGAATAGATTGAAAAATTTAGTTTTTTGAAGAAGTGTTCTTCAACGCTGACAAAACCTTTGCGTAAGCTTTCTCATCTATCCTACACTTCAGTTGTCGTTTTGAGTGGATAAAAAACTGCGTTTGTCCAGTCGAAAACCAACAATTGTGAATCCTTTTCTCCCCCCCGATCATCCAATATCACTTAGGTTAGGTTAGGTTAGGTTGCAAGGGGTGTGCACAGCATGAAGCTGTTGCGTACACGGGGGCCTACTGGTCCATTGTGATCCCCTGTAAAAAATTTTAGCAACGATGTTCCTCAATTCTGTCGATTAGCGTAGACTGGCTCGTTGACGAACCAGCCTGTGCTATCTATAAATTTCCTCATGCTTGCCATTGAGACCTGTGCTAGATCATCCAGTTCTCCAACAAACCTGTTTCCGAAATGACGGAGTCGGCTGGTTTGGAGGTTCGGACAGTCGCAGAGCAGGTGTTTAATGGTTTCCATTTCTTCCTCATCCTGACAGCTCCTACAAAAATCGGGTGCAAATGCCCCTATTCTGTTAGCCATTGTGCCAACGGCGCAATGACCTGTTAGTACACCTATCAGGATTTTAATGTTCTTTTTACTCAGCGATAGAATATACCGAGTTTCCTTTTCATTTGTGTTAGGCCATAAACTTCTAGAGATTACACAATCGTCCCTGGATATCCAGGAGATATTGATTTTCTCTTTTAGTTTAAGGTCTATCTTCCTCTTGAGTACCCCAATCGGGACGAGTGGTCCCCTGACTGAATGGTCGCTACTACTGGTGTCTGCTTCTGACCCTTTCCTGGCTAGTTCATCTACTATATCATTCCCTTCTATATTGCTATGTCTGGGAACCCAGCAGAGCTTTACCTGGTTAGTGTGGCAGATTTTGTTTAATTCTTTCTTACAGTTTAAAACTGCTTTTGATCTTATGGTCTCACTGGCTAAGGCTTTGATAGCAGCCTGGCTGTCCACGAAAAAAGTAATCTCCGAAGAGCTTAGATTTTCTTGATGTGCTAGTTCAGCTGCTTTTCCAATGGCAAAGATCTCGGCCTGAAAGACACTACAGTCAGCCGGGAGTGTATATGACGCTCTGATGTTTAGAGATTGGCAAAACACTCCAGCACCTGTTCCTGATTCCATTTTTGAACCTTCAGTGTAGAAAGGGATACCCTGTTTACTTATAAGTGAATTAGGATCCCAACCCTGTCTGTCTGGTATGAAAATAGAAAACTTCCTGTCGAAATCTAGTAAAGGGGGGATATAATCGGTTTTGCTCCCTCAGTCCTGGAATCGTGTCATAACTTTGTAAGATTGACCCGTGGCCATAAGTGCTCTGCCTCCAAAAACACAATTCTCTTAAGCGAATTGTAGTTTTGGCTGCCGTGCACCTTATGAACTCATCCAGAGCCGGGAGTTCCAAGATCATTTCCAATCCAGCTTGTGGTGTGGATCTTTGAGCCCCTGTTATTCCTATACAAGCTAGTCTCTGTACCTTATTCAGGTTCTTGAGATAGCTTGATTTTTCCACCGCCTTCCACCATACAATAGAGCCATAGGTAAGAATGGGTCTGACAATCGCTGTGTACATCCATTGGATGACTTGCGGTCGCATACCCCAACGTACACCGAAGGTCTTTTTGCATGTGTAGAATGCACATAATGCTTTTTTCATTCTTTCCTCCGTATTACGCTTCCATGTAAGCTTGGAGTCAAGGATTACTCCTAGAAATTTAGCTTCCTTAGAAAGTTTTAGAGGAATACCATTTAGATTGGGAGGGTTAAAGCCCTCCAGTTTCCGTTTCTTCGTGAACAAGACTAGCTTTGTCTTGGTGGGGTTGACCCCGAGACCGTTCTTAGTTGCCCAATAAGATAAATCCTTTAATGCATTTTCCATAATGTTTTCGATGATGGTAAGAAACTTGCCTGATACCAAAACCACTATGTCATCTGCATATGCTACTATTTTAATGCCCTGATCTTTGAACTTTGTGAGAATTTTGTTGACTACGAGGATCCAGAGTAGGGGTGAGATGACTCCTCCCTGTGGTGTGCCTCTAGTAACTGTTTTCTCGATAGTGCTAACTCCTATTTGAGAGTTGATAATTCTGCCATTTAACATGGTGAAAATCCAATCGACAATGGCAGATTCAACTCCAACTCACTTAAGTCTGATCTATTATCAGCTTAAGAAATATTTTGAAAAACGAATGTTCAGAGTGAACGGTAGTATAGTTTTCGTATCAATAAGTCGACTGGTGATCGTAAGGTTTATCTCACCGAACAGTGGATTAAATCATTACATCGTTTCGGAAATTGTTAGATTATTATACTTGACATTTCAAAGGTATTTAATAAAGTTTGGCAGCAAGTTCTCTAATCAAAACTGCGTGACCTTGATATTGGCGTATCCTTCCTTCGTTGGATAAATACATACTGGTGTGCCCCAGGGCTCTGTTGTGTGTACGACACTCTTTCGCATTTCCATTTTCTTTTTGACGATAGCTAGCCTAGCTTTTAATTTTAGATTTACAACCATGTTCTTCAACAGCAATGTATGTATGACAAGCTCATTAAATTCTTAACCTATAGAGCGTTGTTAAATGTTTGTAATTCCTTAGGCGATGCAAGAAGGTTTTTTCCCCTCAGATCTGGCTTTGAACGTCACATCGAAAAACGGCAAAGCGAATTTGGCAGTACTTAAGGCGTTCGACGATAAATTGTCGTTTCTCTCTTGTGGAACGCATTCGTTAAATTTTTTTGGTATTCCGTTATTGGTTTCATAACAAAAACTTCTGCATTCACGCCAATTTCTGTGGTCAGAAAATTTGATAGCGACTATAACGAAAATACACCAAAATGTAAAACTTTTTAGCTAGTTTTCGATTTTATAATTTTAAAAATCTTTATCTAGGGTTAAATAAGACAACGATAGTTCATGGAGCAAAATGAGCATCTTGCCAACAATTTCAATAGAGGCGTCTCTTCAAAGCTGGATGGGAGTCTTTGACAGAGCATATGAATTCTCCTGGACCACCGTAAATAGAAAAGAATGGCAAAAAGTGAACAATTTTCGGAGTTTATAACAACAAAATAATTTTTGTGTTTAGGTCTTTTTTCTTATTCCCGAGAGCTCTATTTTAATCCAGAGCGGTCAGTTTTCCCTCGAGGATGTTTAACAGTTCTTTGAATATTGTACTTAAGGTAGGCTGTGATAGTCTTAGATTGAAGTCGTTTCCAACTCCTTTTTGATAGCTTCTTCCACGACAACTCAAAGGGTGGAAGTTAGCTTCAGGATCGCTGGAACTGCAACAGAACGTTGCTAAGGAAATTCACTTTCGATCCAACTTTAATTTACTTAAAGGCTTCTCAGTTCAGACGAAAGTACATTTTAAATCTAATTGTTAACTAAAATGTTAAACCAGTGTTAGTAACGTACTTTATGTGCGTTAACGAATTTGCTTTGAATCGACTCCATCTCCTCTGAAGCAATAAATCTTTATTTCTATTTTTCTCCTCATCACTCTGCTCCACGAGCGTTTTATATATGTATGTATGTAGTTACGGAATACGACTAATGAAACGCCAGTTAAACGATACGAATCCAAAATCAATAATAAGAGCCATTATCTTTAAGACTTTTATACGTCCAAAACTTGAATATAATTCCCATTTCTGGGCCAGTCTCTTGGACAGCATTGAACCTAGAGCATTCAAAGTGATTGCTGTTGATGTCATCGTTAAATCATTTGCGTCACTTGAACACTGTCCTGAAGTTTCTTGTCTTCTCTCTTTTCATCCCAGAGCACAACTTCGATTATACTGCCAAGAACAGAGATTAGTTCTTTAGCCGTACTACGTGAATGTTGAATGCATTACCAAACTCTATCTTTCCCAGTCATTGCAATATGCAGGAATTCAAAACAAATGTGCACAGACATCTTTTATACCCTCTACTAATGCTCAAACTAATAGAGTAATAAAAATCCCCTTTGAATCCGAGCTTATTTTAAAAAAATGTGAAAAGCTTTGCTTGAAAAACCAATGTTATAACTTGGAGATGACAGCATTATTCTTAATGGCTGAATCACATACACGCTTCAGCTTCGGCTTCGCCTGACGTTTACGAGTTCAGCCATAGGAATTCAATGCATGCTATCACAATTGAGCTTCGACCTCACGTTTCGTTTGACAATCGTAAGGAAAAGATGTAACGTAATGTGACTCCAAACGAAAGCTCTAGTTCAATTATCTGAACATTTGCTTTGTCTGACAGCTCAACATCTGTAAAAAAAATGTCAACACACAAAATATTTGCTCTTTGGAGGGATTAAATAATAGAAATGTCATTCAAAGCAACCTCGAAGCATGCCCAACGTAACGCAGACGAAGCTGAAGCCTGTATGTGATTCAGCCATAAGGGTTACATCACTTGGATGACTGTGTGTCAAATGTTTGTTATGGAAGGAATAATTTGGAAAAAGTAGTATAATTTTACTCGTATATACTTTGGAACATTTCCTAATCAAAGTATGCCCTTAGATGCTCTTTCCAGCAGGATAGTGACACCAAGTATACTGTAGTGTTAATAAATTTCGGTTAAAAAAAAAAAAAACAAAATGTATCTTTTTGAGAAGTATTCTATATACATACATACATACATAACAAGACCTGAATCTGATTGAGAAGTATTTCATTAAGCGAAAGATTAAAGATTATAGAGAAAACACAAAAGCCAATCCTTGGAGAACTGTCACTTGTCATCTGTCACTGTAATGTGGAACTTAACTCTTCAAGAACAATGTCAGTAACAAAATGGTTCTATGAAAAATATCAAATAAGAAAAATTGAAATTTTTTTTAGAAATGTATCGATTTTTAAAATTTTAATAAAGTGTTCTTATTTTGTTGGTTCGTTCGCCAGTTTTTTATGAAACATGCAACAAATGGACTCCAACGTCTTGACATTTAATATTTATTTTCTAAAAATCACAAATTAAAAAAAAAACAACAACAAAACATTTATCATTTGTTGCCTTACACAAGTGCGGAAAGACCTAATAACCAAACATTGAGTTTTGTTCCTATTATTTTGGCCAACGCTGTACATAAAGTCACTATGAAATATGTATAGTAGCGTAAGTTTTTAACTTATAGAAAAATTCAGTTATGTTTTTCTTTATGTACATAGTAAGTCTTCGAGGAAACTTTTTCATTTAAGCTTTATGGGGATTAGAGCGAAAATGTGATTGGGTAAATTGTTTTTTAGTGTTATTTTTGTTGCTGTGTCTGCTTGTTTTTGTTTTTTGGCCATAATCATTTGGTCTTCATATTTATCATAAAATCATAAAAGTTTTGGCCACTTATATGGCCCTTTGGTAATCTTATTTTGCCAAAGGATCAGGATTTCTTATTTGAAAGTATTGAAAGTTGACGCTGTTCATTATACTAACTTATTGGTAGATGTATACGGGAAAATCACAGATGTACCTATTGTTGAAATTTCAACATGTTTTTGTTTTTGTTTCAAAACTAAATTTCAATTGAAATGTTTGTTACAACAACAATCTAGCTTAAATTAAGTATTTACATATTTAAAAACATTAGTTTTCTTCATACTTAATTGACTAAGGTAGAAAATGGAAGTTGGTACGGTAGCAATTTTCAAAACAGCATCTGTGATGTAGTGATGCTCGGTTTTGGTAAACCATGAATGTTGTAAAACAAACAAAAACTTTAATTGAAGTTTATTTTTTTCAACATCGTTCAGCTAGATTTCGTTTGGGTTTTTGCGGTTTGGAATGGAATTCGTGTGCGGTGGTTGCAGAGTTGCAGTGTTAAACAAGTTAATATAGACAGAAAAGTTCTGGTTAAAGTTCATTACATTATTAGCGTTGAAAGTATTTTTGAATTTTAACAGTTTTCAAAAATCAGCGAAAGAAGTATTTATTTTAGTTTTTACGAGTATTCAAAACTTTCTAAACATTTCATATAGCCCGATTTTAAAGTTCAATTATTTACTCCTAAATATCTTTTTACCTGTGGTGTGATGTTTATTTCGTAGAATTGTCATTCTTGGGTTCAATTTTTTTTACTAACCCAGAAGTTTCAGCTGTCACTTTATTCATTTGTTTCTGTTGACAACATTGTTTGTAATTTTGCAAAATTCAAAGTTTTCGTGAATTATGGGACACCCTTAAGTAATTTTTTAAATTCATATGATATCTTTCATTTTCCTTGAAAGAAATAAATTGTGTCTTTTACGATTATCGGAAGACGAAGATTGTAATATATTACGAGGTTGCAGCTATTTGCAGAAAGTATGATGTTTAATTCTTGAAAATGCTTGAACTGGCTTCGGGGGTTCTTGATAAATGAAAACCAATAAAGTCAATTAACATTAATCTGTAAATATTATATAAGAGCGAACTTTGGTATTGGATCCATTTGGAACTTTTACCATTAAATTTGACAATTTTTATTGAAAATTATTTAATAAAACAGAATTCAGTAGAATCACCTGATACCTACAGACAAACATCTAGGTTATAGTCATACTTTTGCAAATTCCAACATAAACGATAGAGAAATTAAGTAATGGATTTGGAAATAGAAATAATATTATAAAATAAATAAGTACTCAATTGGAACGAACAGCCCTTAGATTAAATAGGTTAAGTAGGTTTTAGGTTATCATTTAGACATTTGAGTTTCTGACATTTCAAATTAATATGATCTGTTCTCCAGATTTATGTATGTTTGTTTGCTTTGTTTTTTTTTCAAGATGTATGTACATATGTAAGTGTTTTTAATAAACATTTTTAATAAGAGGAATTTTTATAGTAAGGAAACACAAAACAAGGCTGCAAAATTTTGTAAATGACAGCTTTAATAGTTATAGTAATTTTCATAAGACTTTTAAGTTTCTGGCGCTTATTCAATTAGTAAAAGGATCGTAGGGTTTGAATCAAAAACACTCCATTACCAAGACCGGAATCTTTCCTACGTTTCACTCTCCAAAACCCGTTTGTTTACATTATTGTATTTGTAATTTTGACAATTAGTCCATGAATAGATGTGAGCACAAACAAAAAAAACGATGCCGTGGGCTAGCGGCACTTTGCACAGCAAAAACAAAATGGGGTGGTTGATAAGTTTTTTTCAGGTTTTGTCTTTTTACTTTTTTCGATAAAAAATCAGTTTAAAGCTTTAATTTTGCAGTAATTTTGTTGATAGCGAACCAATGTAAATTTTTGTCTTGAAAAAAGCATGTTCAACATCAGTTTATTATAATTAATTCACTAATTTACAGTAATCACTACGAAATTCTTTAAATTTCATAATAAACCTCGGATTTTTGTATCAAAGATGCGTTCGAAGAACCATCAAGTTAAGGGTGCCAGCACAATTTTTGTATTAAATTCTAATAAATTTTCGTTAACGAACGGCCAAAATATTTTGTTTGCAACTAATTAAAATCTGTATCAATTTAATTAATCCAAGTATATTTATAGTTTGTTTTTAATGATATAAGCTTGCAACTATTTTTCAATTCCAATTTGATTAATAAATATTAAATTTAAAAAAAGAGTTATAATCGAAAAATATCTTATCCATAACATTCTTGATTGATGGAAGCATACATGTATTTGCTATCAAAAAAAACTATGCATCAAAGGAACACCAATGTTTTAAAAAAGTAATCAGAACGATTATAGCGAACCTGTTAAATAAATACAGAGCAAATAAAATGCAAATTTTGACATATACCACAAAATGAAAACGTCTTAAAATCGTTCTGAATTCATGCACAACTAATTCAATAGAACATGTAATCGTCATGAATGTTTATTGTTGACGTACAGAAGTTTTTTTTAGTGAATTTCCACAGTTTAACGCAAAATATAATTTTCATTCATTCCTTAAAAATGTTTAGTTACCAAAGTTCAAGTTTACTTATTATTTTTTGAAGGGTATGTTTAGTAAAAATGCTGCTGATAATGAAAAAAAATGATTGAGTTTTACGTTTATGTTTTTGTTTTTCTTAATAATAATACCGTAGATTACATTTTATAAATGAAGAACATAGAAGAAAATATACATAAACAATAGTTTTCAGATATACAGCAGAGGTTAACGTAGACAAATATTTTTGAGAAAGCCAATAATTGAAATTTCCGCTTCGGCTAACCTTCATCAACTTTTTAGAAAAAAAATTAGCATTAATAGCAGCCAATTATTTCATAGCATAATTAATTTTTCAGATTGTAAAATGTCTAGAAATTTTCATACGCTACAAAATTCGTAATTTTATGCGTAAACATAGAAGATAACATTATTTAGTCAAGAAGTATGGATTTTGGCGCGTATACCGTTTTTTTTCTATTGGGTGTTCGGTTTCCCCATACTGGAATAAAAAAAAGTTACTTAAATCTATTTATTGCACTCATTTAGTTGGTATTGTGTGTAAACATATTGCCTATTTCTATTCCTTAAAGATGGTTTGCACAAAGCAACTTATTTTTAAAACATGGTTCCCTCATATTTGTATTCCAAAATCTAACTACAAACAAAATTCTAACTCTAACATAAAAATAAAATTTGGTCTTGTAATTATCGAACTGCTTAAATGATGAAAATACTAATCTAATTGAGGAATCTGAACTAGCTAAAGTTGGCAATGGAACTTCACAAGTATGCTTCTCGTAGCATTGTCTGTACAATACGGAGGCACCCGCCTATTGTGTCCACCTGAACTTCTAACGTCGCCAAAAAAATGCTCTAAGCAAACTACAGCTGAAAAAATTGTCTGTTTTGTTGTTTTACAAAGTATTGAGTTACATTTTTGTCCATTTGCAATAATTATACTTAACCATTTGCAGCGCATGTTGCGTTCGCAAATAATTTAAGTAAACAAAATAAATAATAATAAACTAATAAATCATTAAATAATATGTATTTGGTCAATTTTATTTTATTTAATATACATACATTTACAACATTTATTTGGATTGAAATTAAAAAGCTATACAAATCTTCCAATTTAAGACCATGTCAGCACTTCAGATTCTGTTGGTTAGGATTGTTTAGTTTTTGAACGAGGCCATGAAACATTCAAAATAAAGCATTTAGATGGGGCTGATTACTAAAATGAAGCATTTTGATGGGCCTGAGGACTAAATGTGAGAATGTGTTTGGTTTTTTGCATCATTTCACGCACACTTTCTCACATTTAGTCCTCAGTAGCTTGTAGGCAAACCGAAATGTCAGTCTGAGATTCCGGTCTTGGTAATGGAGTGTTTTTGGTTTGAATACTACAACACCAACTTGATTGTGCTACATGGTTTGGTTTGTATTTAAGCTCCCTGCAACTTTTTCCTAATCTTAACAAATTCTCCTCGTCTATTCTTCTCCACATGCTTATTGATCTCCCGACTTTTCTGCCTTCTTAAGTGATCGGATTCCACTGCATTGCTTGTCCTTATGCATTCATTACCTTTTCGAAGCATGTGTCCAATACACTGCCACTTGCGCCTTTAAATAATAGTCTCAATGGATTCCTGACCCGTTATCCCATATAGTTCTTTATTGGATGCTAGCGGCCTGTCCCGGCTTCTTCCTGTTCGTCTGGGGCTTCTTTGAAGCGTTAGACTGTATGATGGTGACGTTACCAACTGTACTCCGGAATTCGGCTTTCAAAATCCTTTCAAATTTTGGCTGCCATGAAATCAAACTTCTGATAGCTTTAAAAGTTTGCTGCAGCCCAACTCTACCTTTCCCAGGTGTCATTTCGGAATAGAAAATCCCAACCATAGTAATTTACTAAGCCTTTAAGATATCCATCTTATACTGAATGAACTCTTTCTCTTGTAAAAGAAATCTGGCATTGTGTGGGCCTTCACTTCAGGAGCGTCCTCACATTCCGTCGTGATGCTTAGTGTGTATAGGACTGTTGTGCCAGAAGTCTTGGGTTCAATCCCCACCTTTGCTACCTAAACTTTTTTTTATGGGTTCTGCCTTTTTTGTTAGAAATAGACAAATCATCCAAGGAAAATCTTTTCATAAAAAGTGGTTTCTCAAATTAGCCACTCGGATTCGGCATGAAAACTGTAGGCCAATCCATCCCTCCAATAGCTCGCACACAGGAATGGTAGTTGTAAGTCATTATTCCCTGGTTCTTTACGGACTGTTGAACCACCTCATTTTGAACTTCCCATAGGAAGTTATTGTAATGGGTCCGATTTGTCAAATTGAAAATTTTGACATTTCTCGACGTTTCAAGGCCTCTAGAGTCGAAATAAAAGATTTTTAGAAAGATGTCTGTGTCTGCGTGTGTACGTACGTTCGTACGTGTCGTCCATAGCTCAAGAACCAGAAGAGATATCAACTTCAAATAAATTTTGTTATACAGATAATGCAGAAAGATGCAGAAACGGCTCTCAAGAAAATTGCGTGGGTGTTTTTTTTACCATAGCAGTTTAAAAAAAAGGTGAACATTTTGGTTAACCCTAAATATCTAACGAACCAATAATGCAAAAGACTTGAATTAAATTTTATATTATTTATTGTAACGCCATACCAACCAAGTATATTTTTGGAAAAAAATTCCAATCAACGGTTTTTTTATAAATCAAAAAAACTGATTAAAAAAATATTTGTCACCTTGAAAATTTTACGAATAAAAAATGATATTATCTCCAAAACAATTTTGTGCAACGAAGAATAACGTTTTCAACATTCGGTAAAATTTTGAGAAATATCTTACTGACAGTTTTTTTGACCTAAAACAAAAAATCAATAAAAGCTAGTAAAAATTGATTTTTGTCTCAAATAACTTTTCAAAAATTTGAGACATTGGCCTTAAACTAATTTTATTTTTTAAGAAATATTGTTTTCAACATTCAGTAACATTTTGAGAAAAATCGAATTGACAGTCTTTTTTTCACAAAAAATTCAAAAACCTAAACAAAAATTAACAAAAGTTGGTAAAAATTTATTTTTGACTTAAATATCTTTTCAAAAATTTTGAGATATTAGCTTTAAACTAATTTTATCTTATCAAAAATCGAATTGACAATTTTCTTACAAAAAATAAAAACTTAAAAAAATTAATAAAAGTTTGTAAAAATAGATTTTCGACTCAATTATCTTTTTTAAAATTAAAAATATTGGCTTCAAAACTAATTTTACCCACAGAAAATATAATTTTCAACATTCAGTAAATTTTTTATTAAAATTAACAGTTAGTTTTTTTCATAAAAAAATAAAATCTACAAAAAATAGTACGCAAATTTGGTAAAAAATGGTGTTCGGTTCTCGTTATTTCGTGACAAATCGAAAGATGGCATGGGAAGTTATCAGTGTGGGTCGCATCCCAGCCTCTTTTTTTTTTTTAAGTTGTTGAATGGATTGCAAACTTTTATCATGCTAGGTACTAACTTTTGGTTCAGCACTTGTTTTCAAACGTTACAAAGTTGAAACGGACTCAGTAAAGACATAATTTTTGAAAGATATAACTTCAATCATAGCTGTCAAATTTGTTGCTTTATGTTAAAATATAAAGTGAACATAAAAACCTATATCGTTGTTTTGCATGTGAAATACTGCTGAGCTGACTGTACAATATCCACTCTCAAAGAACATAGTTAACATTATGTGATCATAAGAAAACAATTTTAATTAAAAAAACTCAGTAGGCTACCTAAGTTGATAAGTAAAATAAACTAAGGCAATTCAAAATTAATGCCAGACTTCACGTTTAATTTGATATGGCTCTTAGTATAGTATATACCTCCTATACCTGTGTATAATGCAATGTATGTATATATACTATCGACTAAGCTCATGGCCAGCAATAGCAAAAGAATCTTCTTTAAGCACAGCAAATTTGTCCGACTTAATATCTTTGAAGTGTCAATTAAATTTCCAATCAAAATGTAATCATTCTTAAAATTTAACGCCACCGCCCGGCCCTCCAAAACATTACATACTTAGTTGGCATTTCTTCAGTTTGTCAACGTCAAGCATTTTTATAAAATTAATTAACCATAATAAACACGCACTTTGCCTGATTAGACGAAAATTTCCTTGACAAAAATTTAAAAGAAGAAAAATACTCATAGCAAAAAGACGAAAAGACGAAAAGACTATATTTTACCTTTATAAGAAGACCCGTCAAACGTTAACGATGATATTCTCCATCTAATTGGGAAGTTTATAATAAAATTACCGCATTCAAGGACTCAGTGCTGATGCTGGAGTACCTGCTGTACCTAAAACGTAAACCACCATTGGTTATAATGTTATCACTATCATTTCCGTCTCGGTACCAATTTTTGTTTTGTATTTAATTTGATTTCCTCTAGTTTCGTTTGTATCTGAAATCTGACTGAACTGACCAATGTTGACTTTGGTGTTTGGTGCCGGAAGGAACCCACAACCGACCCTCTCCTCCATGGGTGGTAATTCTATTAACTTAATTTCATTATTCTCTTGTATTTTTTATAGGTGTCCTAATATTGGTGCTTCTGTACACCGCAATGGGTTCGATTATTTTCGTAACACTTGAGGGTGAAGTCGATGATAGCAACTCCTTGGAAACTGCTGTGGCCGCATCAAAGCCATATCCCCGGACAGAACTGGCGAATGCTGAAATAAGATCAAGGTAAGTTCTCTTTATTCGTTATCGTATTTCGTATATATCCAAAAGACCAAAACTGCCATGGCAAGGTATGAGTATATTATATATGTATGTATATACGACTAGTTTATGTGCAGTAGAGTAGAAGTAGAGTATTCCCCTGATGCTGTTTTCGTCCTTGCTGTATTGTGTATGTCATTAAATTTTATTTTCTTCAATTCGTTGTTGTCGTTATCGTATCCGTCCGCCGTCGTCGTCAACATTCTCGTTCTTGTATGGATACGGCTATACGAAGTGGAATGAGGACAGCAAATAGGAAAAAACTCCTTGGACCGATAAGCAGGAAGCCGTCTGTTGCTTTATTCTACTCTTATCCATCTATATATAGGTATAAGGATGTATATGAAGTGGCAAGATGGTCTGTAGCGTTCTTTGTGTATATCCGGATCCGCTTTTGGAATGCCTTGACCAATCACTGTCTGCACTGTTGATTTAAAATTTGTTTTGCACTATTCCCATAGTGTTGTTCCTGTGATGATTCTGATGCTGTGTTTGCATTGGATGCGTCCCCCTCAATCCTCCGTCGACCGTCTTGCCCGTGCGTCGTTGGTCGTTTGTCTCTGTCATGTCGGTTTCTGTCCTCTATCTATTGTTTGTATATTTTTAGGAAGGGGACGATACACCTGTCCAATGTCCAGTTTCCAGTTCTGCTCTTGTCTTCTCCGTTTCTGTTCTTGGCAAATATTTTACTTGCTGTTATGGCAAAAAGGAAATTTCCAGTACAAGAAGACAAATACGCACCTTTTTGTGCTGATTTTGATTTTGATGCTGAAGCTGATTCTACTGCAATGATTACTACGTGAACGTTTTTCTTCGGTCCCGTTTTATAATGAATTCTTTCCGGATTCTTTGCTTGTCTTGTCTCGAACAGGAACTAAACGATAGGTATATAATTTTTCCTCAGTCTCTGTTTTTCAGCCTTTTGATCTTTAATATTTTAAATCAAAGGATTTGGACGAGACTAAACTATTATTTGAACTGGTAAACTTACAACTTATCTCTTAAGTAAACCAGATTTCAAAATCATGGTAGATCTATTGAAATACGTCTGGTCGACGTATCTCACCTCAGCGATGGAGAGATGTAAAGGTAGTTTTCATTCCCAAGGCGGGCAAATGCTTGCATGTCAACCCTAAAGATCTAAGACCTATTAGCCTATCATCATTCGTTCTCAAAACTTTGGAACGATTGATTGATATCCAAGTACGTAATAGCATTGATAAGAGACTATTGATGTCTCAGCATGCTTACTGCAAAGGGAAATCGGTAGAAACAGCCCTGCACACTCTGGTAAGAACTATCGAATACTCCCTAGAGCTAAAGGAATATACTATGGTGGCCTTCCTGGATATTGAGGGCGCTTTCAACAACGTTGACACATCCGCTATCACTTCTGCTATGACGACCCTAAACGTCGAATACTCAATCTGTGAGTTGATTAATCTAATGCTAAAAAGCAGGATCATCAACTCTAGGATGGGGGATTTTTGTACGAAAAGGTATGTCGGCAGAGGCACTCCGCAAGGTGGTGTTCTGTCTCCTCTCCTGTGGAACATAGTGGTTAACGAACTACTAATATCCCTTGAGAGGAAAGGCTACAGAGTGGTTGCATATGCCTATGATGTTGCTATCGCCGTCACAGGGGAACATCCTAATACACTGAGAGACCTCCTCCAAAACACACTTAATATGCTCACTAGATGGGCTGATCACTGCGGACTTAGTATTAATCCTCAAAAAACAGACCTCGTCCTTTTTTCACGGAAATACAAGATCCCAGTAATTGTACCTCCTTCAATAAAAGGCGTACCACTAATTTTTACGAATGAAGCCAAATATCTTGATTTGATATTGGACAAAAAATTAAGTTGGAAACCTAATATTCAAGAAAGAGTTAAAAAAACTACAGTAGCTCTTTTCCTTTGCAAGAAAGCCATAGGAAGCAAATGGGGTATTCAACCTCGCATAACCTACTGGCTATACACATCGGTCATCCGACCAATACTTATGTACGGGGTTTTTTACAGAATTTTCAGAAAGTAGTAAGCTTATAGCAAGCGTCAAACTACGATCAGAGGCTCATCATAAGTGCATGTGTTAGTTGTTAATAAGAAAATAATACAATTATAGCCTAACACACGCACAAAATACAAAACATAATAATTTATTAACATTTAACAGGAATTATTACAGTACAAAAAATAAAATAAAGACGTTTACGATAGTGGAGCACTGGTTCTAAACAATGATTTTAATCCCACCTTATTTAAATTTAAATCTATCGATGAACAGTTTAAGTTATATAAAATGCTCATTCGACTTAATGCTTTATTCTTCCCATAGTTAGTTCTATGGAAGTCAATATGTATAAAATCAAATGTACGCAGGTGATGAGTTCCGCTTCGGTAATTCAAATGTACACAAGATAGTAAATAAGGTGCATCAATTTCACCATTAATGAGTTGATGAAAAAATACTAAGTCATTATTAACACGCCTTTGATGGAGAGATTGCATTTGAAGAAGCTGAATACGATGTTCATAGGGAGGCAGATCATAAGGATCATCCCAAGGAAGACCCTTTAGGGCAAAGCGAATGAAATTATGTTGAATTGATTCAATACGTTTCTTATGAATTTCGTAATAGGGAGTCCACACCTGCGAAGCATATTCAAGATGAGGACGAACATGGCAATTATACAAAGAAAGAGTTACATAGGGATCATTGAACTCCTTTGCCCAGCGTTTTATAAAACCAAGCATAGAACTTGCTTTATTAACAATCAAATTAATGTGATGTGTAAATTCTAAGTTGGAACAGAAATGAACACCTAAATCTTTAAATGTGGAGACGCGAAAGAGTTTTTGCTGTGATATACAATAATCAAATACACTACCGATTCGTTTTTTAGTAAAAGTTATCGTCTGTCATTTTAAAGGGTTGAGTGAAAGGCTATTTTTCCCACACCAAAATGTGAAACTATCAATGTCGGCTTGTAAAAGAATACGATCATGGGTGGACTTTATTATTTTAAAAATCTTCATGTCGTCAGCAAAAATGAGTTCTTCACTTGAGCGTAGACATGACGATACATCGTTAATAGACAGGATAAACAAAAAAAGGCCAAGATGGCTTCCCTGGGGAACACCAGATTGAGCAACAAAAGGTTCAGAAAGACAATTTCTAAATTTTACCTCATAGGATCTGTTTTCAAGGTATGATTTGATCCAAGCTAAGAAAAATGGTAGAAAACCAAGAGCTTTAAGTTTAAATAAAATAATTCCGTGGCTAAGTTGGTCAAAAGCTTTGGAAAAGTCAGTGTATATACAGTCAACTTCATAACCTTGTTCTAAAGCGTTTGAACATATGTTTGAGAATGTGAGGAGATTAGTAACGGTTGATCTTTTTTTCACAAAACCATGTTGCTGTTCGCAAATGAGATTCTTACTAAAAAATGCTACACTTTCACATACAACTTGTTCAAACACTTTTGGAATGCAAGAAAGCTTTGCAATGGGCCTGTAGTTGCTTATATCCGCCTTGTTACCTTTCTTGAAAATTGGTGTTAGAAATGACTCCTTCCATATATTGGGAAATTTGACTGTTTTTAGAGAAAGTTTAAATAAGAACGTAAGGGGTTCAACTAAAGCATTACTACACTTTTTTAATACTATCGGGGGAATACCATCGGGGCCGGCTGAGCAGTCATCATTCAACGCGGATAAAAGATCAAGGACCGTACTCTGTAGCACAGGGATGTGACTACAGCTAGTTTGTGAAAAGGAGTGAAGATTATGAAAATATACTTCATCAACTTCTTGAGGGCTATTAACAAATGATTTACGGAAATTTGTCGCGAAAGCGTTACAGATATCAACAGTTTTATCTAACGAAAGGTTCTTGTAAGTGAAGTTAACTGGAAAGCCATCTGATTTTTTCTTTAAGTTTACAAAATTCCAAAATTTTTTAGGATTCTCTTTCAAAGAGGTGCCCATATCAGTAACATAACAAGCATATAAAAAATTAGAAAGAGACTTAAATTGGTTAAAGAGTTCAACATAAAAAGAGAAGTTGATTGGAGACAGAGTTTTGAGATACGTTTTCCATGCCTTATTTCTTTTGTTACGCAGTAAACGCAATTCTTTCGTGTACCAAGGGTGGCTAAAGTTTGTATTTTTTGATTTATTTAAAGGTACATTTTTTTCCAAACAATAATTAAGGATCTAATAAAAAGTTGAAACTGCTTCGTCAATGTTAGAAAACGCTAATGTATCAGCAATTCCAGAAATGGTTAAATCTTCAGACAACAGCTGGAAATTAGCTCTTCTGAAGTCAAAATTATATAAGCAATCAAAGGAATTAATGTGTTCAGTAAGGTGATTACTTAAGTCAAAAAAAATGTCCAAAGGGGGGTGATATTTATCAATATTAGTAATTCCTGATCTAGATTCTAGAACAAGAGTACTAATAGCGTCAGAAGAAAAGACTAAATCGAGAATTCGATTTTTTGAGTTTTTAATACAGCTTGTTTGCTGTAAGTCAGTAAGAAGGACTTTATCGAGAAGAGATAGTTCCAATTGTGAAGAAGAAGGAGAGGCTTCAAGGCAGGATTCGTCTTCGGATGGAATCCAGTCAATGTGTGGTAAATTAAAATCACCTAGAAGTAAAATATTGTTGTCAGAGCTGGACAAATTTATAAGAAAGTCTAATGCCAAGGAGAGATCGTTATAAACAGACTCCAAACTCTTTGGAGGAATGTAGTAATGTAGACGTTTAAAATGAAAATAGTCTTAGTCTGTACCATTATCTTTACACATACCAGTTCAATTGATAATTCAAATGGAAAAGATATAAAAGAAGAGAAATATGTATTTTTTACCGCTATGAGAACACCTCCACCTAAATCCTTTGCATTACCAACATGACGATCGTTTCTGTAAACTTCGAACTCTTTTAACTGAAGAGTTCTGTGTCGGAAAAGCTTGAATTAAGCCAAGTTTCTGTCAAAACGAATCCGTCGTGTGGAAATGATTGGGAGTTAAGGAAAATGTCAGCAGTCTTGCTACGAAGTCCCCTTACGTTTTGGTAGAAAAGCGCAAGCCTGTTAAGTTTTTTGACTTGGTTTTCAAAGAAACACCTTGTTTTTGACCTTGTGTAAATTCTTTGACTAAAGTCTCTGCGGGTCATATATTTGTGTTGCAAATAGAATCGAAGAACGTGGGATTCGTTATTAATTTAAAAGAAGAAACAAAGCTATTTGTTTTACTGATCTTAGTACACCTTATGGATGAGCTGCAAGGTATGCTCTTGGTAGACACTAAGTGAGAAGTTATATCTTCTGGCGTTGTAACTGGGTCCAGACGAGATATAAAAATAATTTTTGGTTTCGAGACAGCTTTGATAGAGATTGAGTTATTTATTATAGTTCCTGTAACGGAGTCGCTATTGGAAGCTAAATTTGAATCAACAATTTGAGGTATATGGGGGGTTCCGGTGGGATCTGTAGGTATTGGGGTGATGTTAACATTTGTTCTTTTTGATGGAGGGGTTGAATTTCTAGCAAGTTCAGAGTTTTCTCGGCTTCTTTTCTTAGTCTTTTTTTTTTGTTTGTCAGGTACACTTTCTGCGTTTTTAACACCAGAACCTGATTGCACGAGAATATCTTCATCTGCAGAAGAGAAAGTAGTAGGAATAGTCTGTGCCAAATCATAAGCCGAAGTAGAACTATCAACCATGATGTTGGTTACAGAGTATGCATTTAATTTGCCAACCGCAGTGTTGAAAGACTTTAGTAGCTCTTCAAAATCTTTAGAAAGTTTTAAAATGTCGGCCTTAAAAGAAGACATTTTAAAAGCTATCGGGTGATTTTTTAAGAGCTTGAGAACTTTTTTTTAAAAAAAACGCATAAAATTTGCAAAATCTCATCGATTCTTTATTTGAAACGTTAGATGGTCCATGACATTTACTTTTTGAAGATAATTTCATTTAAATGTTGACCATTTCATTTAAATGTTAAACACGATTTATATTAGAAAAATAAATACTAGTTAGAGCCTACAAAAAACACGACTAATAATAAGAACCAGTGCAACCACTTTTGCAGTATGGTGGACTGCACTGGAGAAAGTCACATACTACGACAAACTCAGCAGAGTCCAACGCACTGCATGTGTCTGCATAAGCGGGGCATTGAGAACCACACCCTCAGCAGCGTTAGACACTCGCCTCATCTCAATGGACCAACAACAATGTGGGACACTCCATCATTTTGAACCTCTTTGGTTCTATACCAATGTACATAGACTACAATATTCCTAAACCCCAATTTGGAAGAAACTTCCAGGTATCCATTCCATCCAGAGATAAATGGGAAGACAAAAAACTCCTGGATGACAAAAGCATTCATTTTTATACAGATGGATCCAAGACAAATGAGGGAGTTGGTAGTGGTGTGTACTCAGAAAAGCTTAATCTAAGCATCTCATTCCGCCTCCCTAATCATTGTAGCGTCTTCCAAGAGGACATTTTAACGATCAAAGAGGTTCTCTCCTGGCTAAGAGAAAACGTGATATCAACTTCTGATATCTGCATCTTCTCTGACAGTCAGGCTGCTATTAAATCTCTTAACGGTGTCACAACCAAATCTAAAACGGCCCTCGATTGTCGATCGTCTCTTATGGAGATGGCGCAGCAATTTAACATTCATCTATGTTAGGTGCCGGGCCACAGAAACATCACGCGAAATTGTATAGCCGATGAACTCGCTAAAAATGGAACCGTCATGCCTATTTCATCTGAAAGGGAGGAGATAGGTATACCGATAGCTACATGTAAACTTCTGCTAAAAGAAACAGCTTTTGCGATAGCAACCTCTAGGTGGCACAATTTACCAACATGCGCAGCCACAAAACTCATATGGCCTTCACTGGACCTAAAGCGCTCTAAGGACTTGTTATCTCAAAGCAGACTTCATATTAGCTCCCTAATAGGTGTCCTTACGGGACACTGTCTTATAGGCAGACACGCAATACGACTTGGTTTAGCCTCAAATGACTTCTGCAGGAGCTGTATGGACGAGGAAGAAGAGGAAACAATCTCTCACCTTCTCTGCACTTGCCCTGCTCTTTCAGTAAGACGCAAACTTCATCTGGGAATTGATAATCCCAGTGAACTAGCTAAAAAGGATATCAAATATCTTCTTCGCTTTATAAAAAGCTAAAAATGGTTCGACTAGTAAGAAGTAATTCTCTAGATTCATGTGGTATCACAATGGGCCTTTTCTTTTGGCCTAAGTGTGTGGATTCTAAATCCGTCGCCACTTTAACCTAACCTAACCTATCGAAATACGTGTGTTTCAAAAGGTTATAGAGACAAATGAAGGCAAAAGTACACCATTTTCTCTTGTGTATGCTAAAAAAGTCGTATTTTGTTTGAATTCTTTTAACTTCAAAACAATTCTTCCCTCCAAAAAAGGCTTCCAATTTTACATAGAGAAAAATAGCTTATCAAAATCTGCGAATAATAAATTGGTGAAGTTTTATGGTTGAAATCAGTTCATCGTCAGCTATTAACGCTCTATAACGTGTCCGATGTCCCCGCAAATGCATTTAAAAAGAGTTAATGGAGTGAGCTGCAAATTGATCACACTGGTATTTATTTTGGTAGAATGGAACCATATATGTATGACACAAAACTGTTAAAAAATTCAAAGAAATATTATATTCTTACTTTAGTACAATCCTGCATTTTTATTACAAATACTAGCGGCCCGTCCCGGCTTCGCACGGGTAGACATAAATAGGTACAGATAATATAGCTTTCTAATGAAAAAAGAATTATTAAAATCGGTCCAGTACATTTTTAGTTTATTCGTTACATACAAAAATACAAATCTTTCCTCTTTATAATATTAGTGTAGATTAACAATCTGAACGTCGTCGTCGTTCAATTAAATGACTCCATTTTTCCAAATACTTTTTTTATAATTTCTGGTTGTAAATCACAGATTTCTTAGATGATATTGGCTTTATGCTTGAATCGTTTCTGTATTATAAAAAAGGTCCAAAGGTTTTAAATCACACCTCCGCTGCTTCGATGGCCAAGACGTCCAATAACACGGTGCCACTGTACGACAAATAGACTTCACCCAAATCCAAGGGGTGATCCAAAGTTTTAATCAGAGGGGGGGAGGTGGTTCACACGCTTAGATGAGTTTTACTGACCGCTTAAAAATGTTCTTTAATGTTTTGTAAAGGAGGCTAACAAAACTTAAATAACATAATGTGTATCTTAACCTTACATTTACAGATTTCAATTGCTAAGGTGGCAACTTTAGTAGTTATCAAATTATTTTAGAACACTTGTCCAGCAAGGTATGGTCTACCTATTTAATTTGGATGACTCTCTACAAATAAAAGCATTCCAAGATTCCAACAGTTTTCTAAATATGCCATATTTAAGAGCTAAAAAAGAATAGTTTAAAGAGTTTTTGGTGCGTTTCACGCAGAAATGTAAAAAATTGTTTTGAAACGTAGCTTTTTTCGAAAAATAAAATATTATTTTCTTGATTCCATTTCTATTAATGCGAAGAACACTACAAAAATTCAAGAGAGACGATCTGATATGAAGAACTGTTGGGCTTTTTTGACGTAGTTTTTTTATTACTTAATTTTCGGGAGTCTATTATTACTATCGCTATCAGTCCGCTTACTCGTATTTTGACTTAAAGGAGTCAACAAAACTTTAAAATTGTAGAGAGAAAAATGCTTGGTTCTTGAATTTGAGGATATAGGTGCATTTAAGTACATACTCGTAATTTCTCTAAAAAAATAAATTAAAACAAATTAAGGTAAACAAATAAGTTGGAAAGAAACGTTTGTGTGGCACTCACAAATTACGCGTTTCAAAATATCTTTTCACTTCAATTCTCAAGACCTCTTAAAGCTTTTATATCAATAAATATGAAACGTTTATTATGTTTTTCAATTAGCCGTTAGTTTAACAAAAGTGTCACTTTTGCTGTTTTTGGGACATTTACGTTAATGAAATTAGTTAAATTTTTTTAAGATCTTAAAACATTAATATTATTGAAATTCATGTTTAAATCTCAGTTCTAGAGCATCCAAAGCAAATTCACTTGAAAAGTAGATTTATTTATTTTTTTAAGATCTTTTGTATTCAATAGAAAATCAATTTTGATAGAAATAAAATGCACAACTGGGTCGCCAGAACTTGCTAATGTCTTCCAAAAAGTCTGTTTAAAAATATTTCCTGTATTTTAAGATTTAAAAATGTAACTTATTTTTTTTTTCGAAAATCATTTTAAATTTTGTCTTAAAAATATTTTTGGTAAGCACTAAATAAAGTGCTTATAGATATACATACATTTTTTAAAATATAAACAAAAATGACATTTTTAATCATCAAAAATTATCATCAATTTGATCATTTTATCATCGACAAGAGCTTGCACAGAAAAAGAAGATTATTTTTAAAAGTGATACAAAAATAATTTTAAACAGGATGGCAAATGAGATCAAGTAAAACACGATATGTTTTTAATAAAAGAAAGGTCTTGATTTATTTAATCTTTAATATACGAAGTAAACGATGCAAACGTCCGACAACCACTGCCCGCCGGGTATGTCTCTATATGCGCAAGTTAGTTTTATGTTTAAGTGTTGCCATTATCATTTGACATATTGAAATCGGTCCATTAGTTCTTGAGAAACCTTAAAAAAAATTAAGGTTTTATGAGGGGTACCCTTCTGGAGCCATACCAAAATATGTTTTTCTTGTAGAAAGAAGCCAAGAATTAAGAATACAAAATTTAGAGAAAGTTTTAAAAACATCCCATATTTTTAAATTGACGATTTCTTATTCAAGGTTTCTTGTTAAGAACCTGAATATTTGCTCTTTTTCTTAGAAACAAGTTTTATGAAAATAATTTCAAGCATGACTAAAGATTTTTCAAATTCTAAATTGAGTGAAAACAAAAATTTGAGTTGTGTTTGACAGCAAACCGCTTTTTGGTGAATGTCGTTAAATTACTAACAAATCTTTAAATGAAATATATTCTTATACAACTTGACTGTATAAGCTTTATGGCTCATATGACCCTCCCTGGATCGTCCATTGGTCAAAAGTTAATGAATCTGTGTTGTGTTTTTGGAATAGGGCTGACCATCCGATTTATGTTATGTTCTTGGTCCAGTCTTCAGTTAAAAGTAGTAGGTACTTTTAGCAACAAAGTTTATGGAAGTAAAATACAAATTTTGTTTTCATATACAAAAAATTAATAATTCAAAATATAATGGGGGTCATGTCCATTAACGCAATACGATTAGTTTTGAATTAAAGTGAATTCCTTAAAAAAAAACTCAAACAAATTATCTCCCAGGGGGGGAAGGCATGACCCCTACGACCCCCCTGGATCCCTGGACATTGCCCAAATCCATGTTTTCAGTTTCAGTACAAAAAATGCCGAAACGTTTTTCTGAGCCTCATTTTCGAATGCGTCTTGCCAGAAAAAAGATATTTCTCTCAAAATTATTTCTTTACAAACCACGATAAAGAGAACTTTAATTTCTGAGTCAATTGGACATTGTAAGCGAATATTATGAAATCTTTATGCAGAATGCTCCACATGATAGTGCGTGACATGTTGAACTATTGAAATTGATTGTAAATTGATTTTTATGAAATGAGTCTCAAACTGTCAGCTACAGCAGCCACATTCTCGTCTGTTCAACCCTTAAGACGGAAGCGTTACAGATAACAGTGCTGTCCGCTAACATATATGTTAGGTTAGGTAAGGCTAAGCTGTCTGCAGAGAGGAAAAGCCAACACACTCAGACCAATAGTTGGTCTGCTGTGATCTTACTCGTTTAAATCAATTGATGCTAGCTCCGCAGAATTTGAGACAATAAATGTCGGAATTTCTAAGTTTACTATAGGATCATTGCAGTAGAAGTCTCCTAAGTGGATTATTCGTCTTTATAATAGGACAGAACATTAGAAGAAGATAGAAGGTGAGACACTGTCTCCTCTTCGTCTTTATCCATACAGCTTCTGTAAAAATCGTAAGAACATTAGGCAGTGTCCTGTTAAGACATTTATAACGGAGTTAATCTACCAACAGAAATGAGTTGCTTTCAGCGATTAGCATCAAGCATTGGCCGAATTAATTTAGTTAACAGATAAGTGTGGGTATAAGTCAATCTGTGTTTCGCTTTATTTATGTTATTATGCTTGGCATGAGTTTACAAGTAGCTAAGGGTATACCGATGTTAGATTTGTTGCTCAACAGAGTCAAAATAATTCCATTCGTCAGCTTTTGTAGTTTGCTGGAATTGCCTCTATGCTCGGCACCCAAATAAGGTGAATGGTGAACTGTTTAGCTTCTGCGATTTCCACAAGAAATGATCGACAGTTTCGGTCTGTAATTGAGATTATGGAAACAGAGTCCAATAACTTTATGGCAGATTGACTATCCGAGAATGCATATGTATATCGGTAGTCGATATCACGTTTTCTTTGAGCCAAGAGAGAATTTCTTTGATGGCCAGAAGTTTTGACTGGAACATGCTACATTGATTGGGAAGACGAAAAGGGAGACACAGATTTAGTCCCACTAGATTACAAGTCTCATGAACTTTTTGGACAAACTTGCAGACAGACGGCGCTATGGGTGCTTCAATTCGGCTAAAATTTCTTTTCAAAAATATATCTGTTTTTGACTGAAAAGTATTTACTTTGGAAATAAGTTTTTATATTATTTTGCAACTTTGTGAGTAAAGCGACCGTTTCAAGGAGGTTTGATGACTACCAAATTTCAAGAGTCCATTTACAAAGAAACCACCAAATAAGTTTGAAAAGGGTATATAAAAACATGTGACGTGTTTTGAATATTTTTTGAATCTTCACTTAAGACTTCTATACCTTTGGATGTTACCTACCTAAAATATAATCATCTCTTCTTTCCCTTCTCTTCTATTTATTTCTATGCAAATGCTTTCGAAAAATCTTTATTCATCAAATTAAACAAGTTAAATGAGCCAACACAAAAATCAAAGGTAGCAGCAGCTACAATTGCAAATTGTAAAAATTGCTGAGGGAGAAGTATTAAAGTAGATAAAGATAAGTCAATTTAATTACGAGTAGTCATATAGTCATAAAGACTTCTCAAGTTTTATTTTTAATAAGGAAAAACACAAATCACAATCCTTCTTTGCATTATACTTTTATTTAATTGCTAAATTTTACTCAATTATATAACATTTATATATCAGTTAATAATTATCCTTATCATTTCGGTGGTTTTGTTGATATTGATTTAATTCCAGTTTTAAAATTAGTTCAACCCAATGTTGGGTTCCTCAAAGCCTTGGCTATCAAAATACATAAATGTTAAGGAAAATACCTGTTTCTCTGATTTTACTATTTGCTCCTTTTTGCCATTGGTTTAAAAAGCATGAACCAGCAAAGAAGTGTAGTGAAAAGAAAAAGTTAGCTTTCAACAAAATTAAAATATTTTTATATCTTTTTCCGTTGCAGGACCGTCGATCGACTGTGGTCAATTACTGAAGATTTGAACATTTTGTATAAGGAAAATTGGACGCGATTGGCTGCCCAAGAAGTGCAACATTTTCAGGTAAGTTAACTTGGGAATTGCCCTCATTGCAGAAAAACATAATTCCTTTCCTGATGTTCGTCGTCGCGTCGTTGCTCGTTCGTGCGGTCAGGGGGTGGGTCGTCGCGATGTTTCACCCCGGTGCGGATGCGGTATATGTATAGTATATATTTACGTACTCGTCGTCGTCGGTCGGTCGTCGTAAGATGAAAGCTGCCAATTCAGCAGAACATTGTATGGAAATTGCTAACTCGAGGGTAAAAGGTTGGGCGTCAGCTATAAGGTGTTTTGTTTGTAGTTTGGCAGAGCCAATGTTGTTTTTTCTTTTAACGAGGCGAGTTGAGTTGGCTGTGTTTATCTTAGTTCTCTGGTGCTGCTTGTTATACTGCTGGCTAGTGGCTGGTACGAGTACCACTTTGATTGTTCTCTAGGGACTGGAGGTTCAAAGTTGCGATGGCAGTGAATCAATGTTTATTGGAAAACCGCACGTTGACCATCCAGTGAAAGACAGAGAGCATTTCAATGGGCTATGATGTAGAAAATCCTTTGAAGCGTGTAACACGTACTAATGCAATGGCATGGGATGGGGTGGTATGAAATTTTATTCATGTTGTGAGACTTGAAGCCTTGAAGGCATCACATATTAACGTATGAAAGCTTTTGTTTGAACAAAAAAAATAAAAAATAAAAACTGTGCAAGTCTTGTTGGCAATGATCTGGGTACCAATTTATGACCAATAAAGTCGATGTCTGTACCAAATAAATCCTTTCAAAATTATGTGTACCTACATAAATATGTTGTACTCGTATATGTACATAACATACATACATTTTACACAAAAACTTAAACATGAAAAGTTGTTTTGTAAAAATTTCAGGGAATTTTTGCTGCAATAAAAGTTCATGTTATACAAAGTATAGACAAAAAAATGGAAGTTTAAACTTTGCAGCTTAGATCGTGTTTTCTTTAAGGATTATAATTCGTACATATGTATGTTAAAATTGCCTATCGTTAGAAGGCGTCGTCGTACCTATACTCTATAAACTCATTTTGAAGAGAATTAAAACGTTTTGTTTTTGCAAAATCCAGACGACTTTATCCATATTGCCTTTTTCAATACAAAGTTAACAGTTTCCATGATCCGTAACATAAATAGACAGTTTCATATGCGGCAATGAAAGTCGAGTAAAAATTTAACTGTCAATGCATAGAAAACACGAAACAATACGTAACTCATTAAAAAGAGTTTTATAAATGGATCACTCGATCATAGGATTGTCTAATAAGAGATTTGAGCAAGGTTCGAGTTCAGTTGATGAGATAATATGTTTTTTTGCAGCTGTAATTTATTAAGCTGTCATATTTTGACATTTAACAAGTATAAACTACGCCATTACTAAAACGCGAACGAAAATCTCCAACCATGCATCGAAATTGTTAAAATTAAATACAAAATTGCTGTTATGGCCGAAGTGTTGAAAAAATCACAGGTTTATCAATTCTTCTGCTATCTTTGGAATAAGGTTTCCACAAACGACGACTTTATATCGTATTTTGCGTGAAAACTTAGATTAGCCAACGCAAGAACTCAAGCTGGTCGCTTTGCTGATTGGATTCTGAAAATACATACAAAAATCTGGAATTTCTTTTTCTTCTTTCAGTTCATAAGCATAATTGTCACGTTCAGGGCTCGGAAAATCAAAAAATAATTGTTGAAAAGCCGCCCATCTTCACTGATGCGATCTTAGAATGGAACTTGTCTTCGTTCATCTGGCCACTGCGAGCACGTTTGCAGCTGTCGATTGGACATTGGACATCATTTTTGATAACTCGGTCAAACAAACGAATCCACCGCTTTGTTCACATTCAATGTAATTTTTTTTCAATTTCGTCGGCTTGTTGGCATAAGCCAATGACTTAACGTAGCCTCAAGGAAAATTGTCTAGAGACGTTTAATCGCACAAAATAGGCTGGTCCATTCCTTGAGAAAACACACTCACAAAACTAATTCTTCAATAAAGCGATTGACACCATCCTGTTGAAGTGTAGTCCAAGTCCATATCTTCATTCGGGGCAAAAATAATCGGTTATCATGGCGCGACATAGCTGGCCATTCACAGTAACGTGACTGTCGTTATCGTCGACGACGACGCACGGCTCAATAAACGCCGCTGGTATGCAAACCCCACCAAACAATAAAATTTTATGGATGAATTGATATTTTCCTAATAGACGATTCAAAAATGAACTACTTCACTGAAGATGATCTTACGATAAAATGCATCATCTTGGCGCATCTTCCTCTTTTTCGCGTGAATTTGTGGAACAGCACATTCCTCGTATCATGAATAGGAACATTGATGGTAAACGCAAGGTGACTATCGCCATGACTGCCATGAAAAGTGTTGGTCGTCATTATGCCAACATTGTTATCAAGAAGGCTGCCGACGTTGATCTTACCAAGCGTGCCGAAGAGTGCTCAGAGGAAGAGGTCGACAAAAAATTGCCACCATCATCCAAAACCCAAGGCACTACAAAATCCCCAACTGGTTCCTCAACAGACAAAAGAATGTTGTCGATGGCAAGTACCATCAATACACTTCCTCGTCATTTGACTGGACTCAAAACTCCGTGATGATATGAAGCGTTTGAAAAAGATCCGTGCCCATTGCGGTATGCATCATTTACTGGGGTCTTCGTGTTCGTGGCTAAACCATAAAGGCAACTGGGCGTGGCGGTTGAACTGTTGGTGTGTCCGAGAAGAAATAAATCCTTAGTCATTAAGTTGACAAGAGCCCAAGCATAAGAACGTACGTCGCGTCAGTACAAATGGCCCATCGGCTTCCGTTCTTGAGCTAACTTGATTTTGGGTGTAATCAAAGATCTTTACTCATAATACCCCACAATGTGGTCTGAGCGATTTCAATCCTTGAAAACGTAGCGGCACGCTGCGTGCAATTTACTGATTTAGATCTTTTGCTACGGATGTCTGAATGGGAGCGATATTTGAAACTTTTCGACGAACTTGTTTTCTCACTGACACCGCAAAATCAAACAACATGTTTAGTGCAAATTGTTTACCTAAACATGTCTACTAGCTTGAGAATTGCGACCAAAAATTAGAATTAATGATTTCAAAGTTTCAGTCACCGATTCCGAATTTTGGAAGGAAATTTTAATAATTTGCAAACGTTGCTCGTTCGTGTATTTTACCATGATGAAAATGTTATTCGAAGATATGTGAATAAATGTGTTGACACAATAAATTCGAAGTTGACAAGTCCCTATTAGGTAATGATTTGTATGTGCCGAAAATGGAAGACATTGATGGAAACGAGCGACGTTTATTTTCAATAAGACGTGTGTGGACCTACACATACGTGCTACACAAACAACGCAATTTTGAAAAAAAGGTTTCCTGGCTGTGTTATGTCTTGAAAAAGTGATAACAATTAACCGCTGAGATTTTGAGATTTAACTCCTTTAAACTTGTAAATGTTCCACTGTGGATTAAATAACTCCAAGTTGGAATATACAGCCGCAAATTTCCTAATTGTTCATGGAAAATTTCATGAAAACAATATCGTGTTGCAACTGTCATTCGACTGATACCCCTTTTAATTTTTAATGTTACACCTGCATTCTTACAATGAAATAAACAACCATTGATTTTTAATGTAATGAAACGTAACTTTTTATTATAAAACCCTCTATATACAATTTTTAAAAAGATTCTAGAATTTTTATAAACTAAAAAGATATTTGTTTGCTTTTACTTAAAATGTTTGATTTTTAAGTGTATTCAAATTAAATACGGCACTCAATGAAATTCTTTAAAAACATTTCATTTATTTATATGTATCTATGATATCGTCTCTGTTAAGTGAAGTGAATAAAGCTTTTTGCAAGTTATTTTCAATCTTTAACTACACGGCTGTGATCTCATGCATATAGTTTTCTCTGTGTGCTTATGTGCTACTGGTATAAAATTCCAGAAAAAAGAACTAGATTCGGTATTAAACTTTCGAACGAAATGAAGTGTAATAAATTGCATATCTACTCGTAGATGATTCTCAGAAATCATATATACTCGTATGTATAGGTCCTTATGTCCTTGAGTTATTCCAGATGTTTTATTTTTGTTGTTAATACTTTTCTTGAAATTTGTGTTTGCTTTTATTTATTTCTATAAATAAGAATTATAAATTTTTCCAATACTACCACACAGTTTCTAAATAAAAAAGATTTTTAAATCGTTCTATGAACTCAAAATTTTAGACATTTATGTAACTTTGTTTTAAAAACCATTCAGACTCAAAATTTCTTATTTCATAAATTAAAATTTATTTAAGAAATTATTACGTTGTTTATGCATTTTTCTTAGTTTTTATATTAGGCGTTTTTTATTGGTAAATTTATACGCAGCGCAGCAAAATCTTACACACTAAACAACAACAAAGAAATAGTGCGGATAAATAAGGCAGCAAAAATAGTGCATATAAATAGTTCAGATAAAGTTTTGGAATGCTTGGAATAGAATGACACTTCATTCAGTTCCAGAAATATTTTTTTACTTAAAGGTTGGCAGGATTTTATTATTTGGGGATGCGTTTGTATTTTTCTTGTGCTTGAAATATTAATCTACGATTACACTGTCAACGCAAATATTCAATGCGTTGACTACTTGACATCACCCAAAAATCATCAATAATCACAGTGCTATCTCTAAATTTATTGACGTGTGATGTGTGTTAGGACTCGCCCAAAACCAAAGCGAAACATTTGATGCGAAAACAAAACTTTCGTCATTGGTCGGGTTTAAATGCTCTCCCAAAACAACGCGAAAGTGGCACATTCGCCGACGCGGCATTGTTTATTTGTCATTTTTGTTATCATTGTGAATGATTCGCCCTGATTCGCTTCTCGTCAGTTATCGCAGTGTAAGTTTATTTTGAGAAGAGAAAGTTTAATTGTAGCGCTGAATGTTTCGCGTTGATTTGTCCCCTTTCACCCAGGAAAACTGAGTTGCCAGCAACTGGGAGCTTGTAGGCAAGACGGGCTTACGGGGAAGGACAAAATCTCCCCTCACACCCTTCTTTTGGCTTTTAGTGCCTGACTACATTGGATTTTTAATGCTGGGTTTTATTATGTTCGTTGTGTGTATACGATGAAGAAAAAATCAATCTGCACATCCCTATCTCACATCCTTGAAATCTATCTATCTTTCACTCATACAATACAAAATCTTTCATGTTGAATCCAAGAATATTGTTTGCATTTGGGCTGTAATCTACCCATGTCTCTTTTTCACCCACATATAATCTACCTGTTTCACTGCTTGCACCTTACATTAAAAATTTAATGTGGTCAGGAACTCTTATGTCATTTCAATCTTTCAATTCATACTCAACTCTATTCTGACTGGACCTGCATGTACACATTAACTTGAACTCTTATTCAACTTTACATAAAAACAACACTACTCTTTTTTAACACATCCCTTGAGTACGTATTTTCAAAACTGGTTGACAGCTGATTTTGACATAAGTATGATTGCACAGATACCAACTTGGAGATTTAAAATAAGAGTGCATATAATAGTGAACATATGTTTTATTCACACTTTCCATTATTGCACTAGCTAATAATTTACCAATAAAATACGGCTATTGTATGCATGGAATATTAGAAATAATTCGCTCAGCATAATAATTAAGTATAGGGAATAATGCGTTCAGCAGAAAAGCAATAAAATTCGTAGAAACTTTAGTTAAATAATTTTAAAAAGAGGCTGGGATGTGACCCACACTGAAAATTTTCAATCCGTGCCCGTCTGTCGATTTTTCTTAAAGCTTAAACAAATATATTAATAACCTTCTTTCGTTCTCATAATAATAAGTTAGGTGGCGCAACAGTCCGTTGAGGACTAAGGTCTAGTGACTTACAAACCATTCCTTTGTGCGCGAATTTTTATCAGGGATGGAGGGGACCCAAAGTTTTTTAAGCCGAATTGGAACGGATAATTTGAGAAACCACTTTTCATGACAAGAATTACTTTTGGAGGATTTGTCAATTCTCGCAGGAGGCAGTACCTGTGAAAAAAAACTGCAGATGACACCTCTGGCATGACAGTCAAAACGCACTTACCATCACGCCACGGGTACTACTTGTTCTCATAATACTTGAGTCGAAAATCATTTCTTATCAGTTTTTGTTCTTTTTCGAGTTTCAAGCTTTGTACAAAAAAAGTTGGCAATTGGATTTTTGTAAGAAATTAACAAAAAGTTAGGAACAATATTTTGCATCTGACAAAATACTCGTAGGTTTGATTTCAATATCTGTTTTTGTTAACGAGAGTTTTAGTCGAAAAACAGCTTTTACCAATTTCAGTAGAATTTTTTGAAAGTTTGTATTACCTATAAAAAAATACCAATTGGATTTTTGTACGTTAAAAACTAAATTTTGCTAAAATTAAATTATTTTGAAGTCAATAGTTTCGGTTGTTCTCGAGATATTTGATTCGAACATCGGTTTTTACCAATTTTGTGAAGTATTTTTTTAGATTTGTACTCGTACGAGGTGTGTTCAAAAAGTACCCGGAATTTTTAAATTTCGCGGGTCTGGAGAGTCCGAAGGTCAACATTTGTTTTGTATTGTGTTGGTGTACATGTCCCTTAAGTTTTATGCAATTTTCAGCTATATTCACTGTTTACTTTGTCTGTTGCTAAGTAGTTGCTAAGGTTCGACGTGTTTTTATGAGCTCGGCGATTTTTGCTTGTTTAAACAATGTTTGAACAAAAAAACAATCGCATTAACATCGCTCAGGAGCTGCTAAATGAAGTCAACGACGATCCAAGTTTGCTTGAAAGGGTCATAACTGGTGATGGAACATGGGTGTACGGTTATGATATCGAAACCAAAGCACAATCGTCCACCTGGAAGCATCCAACGTCACCAACGAAAAAGCACGTCAAGTTCGATCAAATGTGAAGGTTTTGCTTACTGTTTTCTTCGATTATAATGGCATAGTGCATCAAGAGTTCTTACCACAAGGTCGTACGGTTGATAGGGAGTATTACCTTGAAGTCATGCGACGTTTGCGTGAAGCAATCCGAAAAAACGCTCAGATTTATGGAAAAACAATTCATGGCTTTTGCACCACGATAACGCACCTGCTCACTCGTCGTTGCTTGTTCGTAACTTTTTGGCCAAAAACAATACCGTAGTCATGCCCCAACCTCCATACCTATTCACCAGATATGGCTCCGTGTGACTTTTTTCTGTTTCCAAAGTTGAAGAGACTCATGAAAGGACTGCGTTTTTCCTCGATTGAAGAAATAAAGGCCGAATCGCTGAGAATGCTCAAGGACATATCAAAAAGTGAATATCAAGAGTCCTTCCAAGATTGGAAAAAAACGTTGGCATAAGTGTATCATATCTGGGGGACTACTTTGAAGGGGACCACATTGATGTAAACGAATAAATAAATATTGTTTTGAAAAAACGAAAATTCCGGGTACTTTTTGAACACACCTCGTATGTTTTATATGAAAACTCAAATAGTTAGGTTTTTCTAAAAATTTTACTAAACTTTTAAAAATACATTTTTATAAAATACAATCAGTTTGAAGGCAATATCTTTAATTGTTGCAGATATTCGATATCAATTTTTACCAACTTTTAGTGGTATTTTTAAGGATTTTATGTTTTGAAAAAAAAAAAACGGTAAATTCTAGTTTCCTAAAAATTCAACAAGATCTTAAAAATGTTATTCTTTTATGCAAACGATTATTTTTGATGTTAAAACATGTTTTTTGCAAAATATTTGAAGTAACAAATATTGCGTTTCAGTTTTTTTAATTTATACAAACATTTCTTTCAAATTTATACCATTTTGGTATTTCGTTTCACAATTTATAATAAGAAATTTAATTGAATCCACTAGCGTTATACATACATATGTTCCAATTTTCTTTTAATTACTATAGTAAAATTAAACCACCCACTCAAATTCCTTTCTGCATCTTTTGATATTATTATCTAGAAAACAACATTTATTTAAAGCCGATATCTTTGACGGTTCCTGAGATATGGTCAACGCAAAAAGATTCCCGAACGTATGGACGTACAGACGTATGTACATTGTACACATCAACACACATACATCTGTCTAAAAAAAATTTATTTAGATTCTAGAGACTTCCAGATAACTTTATGAGGATAGTTTAAACTAAGATTGGGAAATCTCAAAATTTGTTGAGGTTTCTGAGTTAAAAACAGACTGATAATGTCTGATAAGCTTGTAGTATTACAATAAATTGTCTTCTAATCTTCCATTAATCTAAGAATTTCATCTTTAAGGTGTTGAATTGATTGTGGAGCATTGGCATAAACCAAAAAGTCTTAAGATGTTTAATCACGAGGTCTAAGTGGCGAATTGTTATAACCTCTTTGACACGGTTAGACAACTTTTCTTGCAAAATGCGAGCTAATGTATGGCTGCAAAATGTTCCTAATTGAATTTTAACAAATTCAATGTGTTGTTGAAGAGGGTTCTGTCCCTATTGTATTTGTGGCGTAAAATTCACTTGTCAAATGTCATAAGATAACTAGATGACTAGATGACAGCTTCAATTGACAGGTATTCAAATAGGGCTATTCATAATAAAACCTCTTATTTAAAAAGCATATACTGCTAACAAAAGCAAAAAGCAAACAGGTACTGCTACAGAATTTCGGCCGATTGCCATTCTTCCGTTTCTTTCGAAGGTATTTGAAAAAACTATTCTGAGGCAGATCTAAAAATATCCTACAATCAACAACCTGTTAAGTACCTATCAGTCTGGTTTTCGACCTAATCGAAGCTGCAAATCCGCCTTACTTTTTGTAACTGATGAAATAAGAATGGCAATGGACAGTGATCATGTTACATTGCTAACACTGTTAGATTATTCAAAGGCTTTTGATACTGTTAACCACTCAATTCTTTGTAGAAAGCTGCGAATTAACTTTTGGTTTTCATTAGAGTCCTGTAAGCTTGTTCTTTCGTATCTTAGCGGAAGGCAACAATGCGTGGTGGCCAATGGATACTCGTTCACATTTCTCAATGTTTTGAGTGGAGTGCCACAGGGATCTATCCTTGGACCAATCCTCTTCTCACTTTACATAAATGAGTTACCACAAGTTGCTAAACATTGTTAAACAGTTAAATTCATCTGATGATGATGTGCAGCTCCTGATAAGTCTACCTTTTGGGCCTAAAAATTATGCCGTAGCTTTAATGATCGAGGATTTGCTCCGCATTTCACAGTGATGGTTAAAAAAGAACGATCTCCGCCTTAACCCTGTCAAATCAACATCCCTCCCCATCTATCGCAAAAACTTTGATCTATCGGGTTTAAACATGTTGAAACTTGACGATGAAACCATTAAATATGTTAGCACTGCTAGAAACCTAGGAGTAGTATTCAATCGCACTCTCACTTGGGATGGCCACCTTAATAGTGCCATTGGTAAAGTCTATGGAAGTCTCCGCCTTCCGCAAGTCACTCGAAATTTCATCCCGATCAAAACTAAACTGCTACTTGCTATAAGGCCATTATAATACCAATTGTGCTGTATGGGTGTGAAATCTTTTGTAAACTAGACTATGTGACTAGCCGCAAATTGAATGTTGCTTATAACAATATTGCCCGCTATATTTATAATCTACATACATCGTTATGATCACATATCCATTTTTGCGGTACGGATTTCTGGTTGTAGCCTAGACAGCTTAATTAACTTTCGCTCTCTGAGTTACTTGCATGAAATCATCCAAACACAACAACCTGATTATCTATACGGTAAGCTGAATTGCCCTCATTCAACAAGGTCCTTTGCTTTAATATTACCCCGATACAATTTTCTAAATACTGAGCGTCAATTATTCATTCATATTGTATGTCTTTGAAACTCTCTGCCCATCGCTATGAGAAGAATAAGAAGCATTATAAATCTACTTAATTTTTACTTTTAAACTATTTGGCAAATAATTGATGTTAAATTTCCTTTTTTTTATATAAATACATATGTACATATGGGTGATTATACAAAAGTTGGGTAACTCGATGTCATCAACCAATATATACAAAGTCTGATTATATTTTATTGAGATTGTAATTTATTTTAAAACAATGGAAAGACCTTTATTTAGTCACCCAATTTCAGTTCTTCATTTTGAATACAAGTTATTAAAAAAACACAATTAGTTCTTAAAACGTCAGTCCTCTGGCATGTCACAAACCTGAAAACCAACCATTAAGTGACTGTCTATTAAACATTATCATTGATTTGAGAAAACTTATTAAATTAATACAATCTGCGATGTATATAGTTTAATATATACTACAACTTTCATAATGCAGTGTTCTCTACTTTATTTAAAAAAATAAGAAATTTGTGTTCAGTTTCATTCGTCAGTCCCTTGTGTGTTATTTAAATTTGAAATTCGTGCGAAATATCGCCGACTCAACGTCAAATCCCACTTTGAATTTTAATGTTGGTTGCGGGTAAGTAAGTTGCGGGTCGCACAATTTGACGGCCACCATATCTGTACCAGAGTTTGGGTTATGTTTGTTGTCTATACACGAGCTTAGCCAGTCAACATGTCAATTTTATGGTGAGTCGTTATTTTTTTGTTAATCTAAAGTTTATTTTTATTTATACATATTAGACTATGATTTGTTAAAATGTAGTTTGTTGATATTCGACATTACAAAAAAAAACATTAATCCTGATTATAATCTCAAATTTCGTTTTTTTCGTCAGTCCTATGGTGTCAGTCCTGTGTCAGGTAATTTGTTATTGTTCTTCATTTCTTGATCATTAGTACTTTTAAGATGAATATTGTTAGATTTTGTTTGTTGATTACTTTGAAATATTTAGTAAAACTATGTGAAAGTAGAAAAAGATAAGTGAATAACGTTACGTTAAATGCCAAAAGTCTGTTTTGAAAACTGATGTAGTATTTTCTCCTAGTATTACATATTAATAATTATTTTTAATTGTTTCTAAGTGATTTTAAGTAATCATTATTAAATTTTTACTAATTTGATTTAATTTCATTATAAAACTTTCAAAACTGTGTATACTCGTCAGTCCTCTGGCAGTCAAATTCTGAAATTTTTAAATATCTTACAATGTACTCAAAAAAGTGACTGGCCCGATTGGGAACAATATATTAATTAGATTAGCTATCATATACACCCGAATTTATAGAAGTTTGATTTAAAAACTATCGTTAACAAAATATCCTCAAAAGTTACCCAACTTTTGTATAATCACCCATATGTATGTAAATAGATGTTAAATTTCCTTTTCTTTATATAAATATGTAAATAGAAGTCTTAGGTACCTACATATGTATGTTTGTATATAATTTGTATTCAAATTCTGATATTAATGTAAAAGCTTGCAACATTTAACAACATAAGACTCATGTCCTTCCTTGTAAGCGATTTTTAAAATAAATAAAATACAAATACAAATATTGATAAAGGTTTGCATTCGAAATGTAGACGATTTAATAGACATTATGAACTTTTTTGAAGGGCAACAAATGGAATGTATTTGTTGTTTTAAGTATCAGCTCCAAACTAAATTATGTATGTACATATGTTTCTAAAAATTCTCATATAATTTTGTTCTTAAACTTCACAATTACATATAATTTACTAACACTCACCTTTCATTTGGTACCTCACTTGGCCTCGAACGTTTATTTATAGCCAAGGTTCACTACAGTTTTTCCACACTTCGTTCCAAAGTTTTTGACACATGTCTGAACTGGTCCTATAACAATAATAAAAATGATTTTATATTTGACCAATATTCATGAGAACTATGAAGTTACATTAAATTAATTGCTTTTGATAATAATATACCCGCATACTTGAAATTTATAAATTCATAGAAATTTCATAGTATGAATAAACTTTTAAATTCTTTTCAAAAGACAAAACATTACCAATATAGTTTTTATAAATGACATAATCATTAAAATTTAAAACAATGCTCAAGATAAAATCTCATTTTATAAAATGCCATACCTTCTTCTTCTTCTTTTTCTGCTCTCATCTTCCCACAATATCTTCCTTATTTAACGACGTCAAGTCGTCAAAGTCATTTAAAACATTTTCAATAAGACAAGAAATTGAACCTTATAAAATTTATCCTTCAGTTTCAGTTTATATGTGTGTGTATAGGTATGATACAGACTTACAAAGAAAGATTTGATTTTGTATCTAGATGAAGTGCTTACTTTGAATAATTAACGTACATTTCGATGCGGTTTACCCAAAGAAATTAATCTCTATTCATGTCAAAAACTTATCAAAAACTTGGTGTTTTCATTCTCTCTCAAAAATACCGATTATTATCTAATGCAATTACTTGAGAAGAATTTATAAGAAACTCTTTCTTGATTGAATGAATTCACAATTAAAAAAAAAGATTAACATTGGAAATGAGACCTTCTTCTTTTTCAAATAGCGTTGTGTTTCGGTATTCCGATTGAGCAAGAATTATTTAGCATAAAGATAATTTCTCATATTTAAAAAATCAATTACCATTTTTATTTTCAGGATACTCTACTTCGTGCTGTGCGTCAATCAAAAGTGCAACAACCTGGTGTCCAATTGATGCTGCCGACTGGACACAAATGGTCCTACGCTTCAGCCTTCCTCTACTCTCTCACTTTGATAACAACAATCGGTGAGTATTTTTAAAACCAATCAGTTTTCTAGTTTTGTTATTTTCCATTTCCACAAAACAAGGATTTGCTTTGCTCTTCAAAATAAACTTTTGGAAAATTCCACAATTATTGATTTTCTATAGCTGATGCCCCCCCCCAAACTTCGTCGAATCTGGATTTTTCGATTTTATGATTTTTAATCACATAACAACTTCCTGGAGTCTGTCCAATAAATTTCCGACCCTTCCAGCAACCAAAAAAAGAAAAATTAAGAGAAAAAAGGAATATATAAAACTATAAACCCCTGCGTTCCCTTGTGTACTTTTCGTCTTCATCAATTCCATTAACAGCATATACTAAAAAGTACACTATCTCCCTGACTTCTAGTATACCTACCTACCTACCCAACCCACTGGACAACTCCCAAAAGACCAGAGTAAAATGTGGAGAAGTTCTCGGGTTTATTTTTATTTGAATTTGCTGTAGGACTTTTTATAATAGCAAAGGCAGTGCTGGATTCATAGAGAATTTTCAGAAAACTGGAATTTAAAAAAAGGATAGAAGGCCCTAGGACTTTACATAAATTCAACTTTCTCAGAAGGAAGAAATTATTAATTCGCCGAGAAAATATTCTAATATTTTTCAGAAAACAATTCAAAAGGATGAATGCGTAAGGAAAATTCGTTCCGAAATATCTTATATAGAGAATTTGTTCTTGTATTTCAGTTCTCAAAAAACTAAAGCGATATTAAAACAACTTGATATAAACTTTTTTTAAATTCTTCACTAAAGTCTGCTTTGTTCACAGAAGCCCATATGTAATATTCCAGCTTCCTCAAATAAACTGTTAAACCAACATTTTTATAAAGGAATCCATAGTGTGGGAAGTTAATTATGATTTGATTAACGCCATTGAATCAGGAGCAGGACATCAGAAAGTTTTGTGATAAACTTAATCCACTTTGAACAAGTTATCCCCTAATGTTTTACCACTTGTATCGTGAAATTGATTCTTATTCACTTATTTCATTAAAATTAAGCCATGAAATTCGCTCTTAGCCCTAATATTAGCCATTTAAGTAGTTTGTTCGTCATTAAGAGCGAAGGTCTTTCTTTTGAAGAAAAGATAACCAACCAAAAAGTACAGTGAGCTAGAATACACAAAATAGATTAAAAGAAACTACCTCTAGTCATCTTAGATAATCACAGCTATTCAAAGTTTTAAATATCAATTGATAAAAATCAAAGTTTGACATTTAATAAACAAACTGATTAGAGATTTGAATAATAAGACAATTTGAACTTCTCTGGAGCTGAATAAAATTTGTAAATAAATAAAATAAAGAATGCCTAATTTCAAAATGTATCAATTATCAGTTGATATTTGACATTTGGAATTCTTTTAGATGGCAAGTGCTATTTTCCTCTAATACATTTGATATTAACATGTTGTTGTTGTAAAATTTGCGCAATATTTCGAAACCTTTGGGCTTTTAAACTTTTGTGGGTTTTATGTAGCAAAGATTAAACAAAACAATGTCAGATGGCCCAAAAAGTCGGAACGTTAAGAAAGCGTAACTAATGTGTTTGGCATTATTTCACTTTCAGAAAGCAGGGGGCAGCACGCCCTCCCATACATATCTCACTATTTATACGCGTCTCAAAGCCCAACCACCCAAAATGTTTGCTAAATACAAAATGTTGGACGTTACAACATTTCAAAATTTGGGCGTTACGACATTGAAAGTTGGTTTGGGTGATATGACATTTTATTTGGGCTTTTGTGACATTTGCTTAGTGATATTTCGTACTACATTTCTCTTTTTGGGCCTTATGTCTGGTGATACGACCGACATAAGAAACGATATAAATCATAATCGTCGTAATGTCCAAAATAAATATCACAAAGCCCAACCCCTATGTCATAAGACCCAAATTCAAAATTAAGAGCAAAATGACAACTCACAATTTGGGAGTTAAGACATTCGCCTCGGGCTTTGTGGAAAACTTTGGGATTTATGACATTTTAGGATTTGGGCTTTATTGTTTTTAGGTGAAAAGACGTACCGCCAAAAAACGCTCTGCCTAACTTTTGAAGGACAACAATAGTGGTTTATATCTGTCAGTCCTATGCAGTCAAGGCCCATTATTTTTTTAATTCACCTCTGCTTTTAAGCAAAAGCCTATCTGTATCATAGTTTTTTTTTTTGTTTTTTTTTTCTAAGCTTAGCTCCTTAGCTGACATCCTTTTAAGCTCAGACTGATGATGAGGCTTTCGTTTGTCTTCACAGTCATCTTCGTCTTCTTAAGAGTTGAAGTATTAGTTCATTTGATATCCCTAATGATGATGACTGTCGCTTCTATGTTATTATCCATCTTCTTTTTCCATTTTTCTCTAATTGAAATACAAACTATATTCACACTATACAAACATTCCCTATAATGTGTGCTTATACTTATACCAAGCAAGCAACAACAATAACAACAACAACAACAACAAAGAAAAGTCATAAACTATAAAAAGCTATGTTTTCTTTGTTGAATTTTTTGAAATATGTGTCAATGGTGTGCATTTGTCAACATGTCGAAGATACAATGCCCTCTTTAAAGAGAACAATTTCTCCGCTTAATTTCCAACACCCTTATATTTCTTTTGATTTTGCTGTGTGAAGTCGTCTCCTGCTCCTGGTTTTCGTCCTGTTCGTGGTCCTGATGCTTCCGACTTTTTTGCCCTCTTCTTTTCCTTCCTTTTTGCCATTAACACCCAGAATACCAGTAACGACAGAAATGAAGTGAAAAATGTGAATAGCAGAGCATCAACGAAGAAGAAGAAGAGGCCCTAACAATGTCAACCGGAAAAGTATGATTCAATAAATCTGCTGCTAGAATAGTCTTTTATGGCCGAACTGGCCTGGAATGTTTCTTCCATCTTTGCTATACACCATGTCATTACGTTTTCAATTTATGAACGAATGTGTGGAAGTGTGTCAGTATCTAAGTTTTGCAAAGTCAAAGTGTCTTCTATCCTTGTATGGACTTATGTAGGGGTATCCGGCGGAAATGTGCAAATATTGTATACTTAATAGACTTTTTTCACTTTTTACAAATTTATATTTTAAATTAAAGTGATAATTTAGTTCTTTTTTTTTTAATTACTTTAATGTATTTAAATTCATTTATTTTTAAATCATTTTCTTAAAAAATTTAGTTAAGTTGGAAGGGATCTAGTCATTTGAAATCATAGGCACAAAAATTGAAAGCAATTATTTTAAGTCTTTGTGGATTTTTGTAAAATGTTTTCGGATACAATAGCTACAGTAAGTTTGGCTACAGCAGTTCGGAGATAGAATGCAATCAAAGAATGCTTCGCCTAAATTCAATATGAGCAGGGTAAGGAGTTTCGTAAGAAATAAAAACAACCAGGAGCTAATGGAGGGCTGTAAGTTTTCATATTAGGTGCTGAAAGAATAGTGGGTCAGGCAAGGACTTGGGAAAGTAGAACCCTCTAGAAAGGGATATCAAATGAGTTAACTGGTGTCCAGAAGTCCAGAACAACACCCGGTAAAACGTTAAGGTACCCCCCTTTGGTCGTTGCTATGGTCCTTAACCATGACTTCGATTTTCAAAAGGCTTTGACAGCATCAACAGAGAGTTAATCTGGCTATGGGTATCAGGTATTAACTCATTGCTATTATTAAATTAACTTATAAATAAATCAATTAGGTCGCGTAGAGAACCAGGGTCTTGTGAGCTATTCCTGTGTACGAGTATATTGTCAGGGATGCAAGGGACCTACAGTTTGTATGTTAAAAACAAACGGCCAATTTGAGAAAGTACTTTTTAATGACAATAATAATTTTAGGTGGATTTGTAAATTCCTCACAAACAACATTTTAGGTGACACATGCAGGACTTAAAAGGTCTCTGACATGATAGCCCTGCGCACTAACCTTTACGCCACAGGTACTACGAAGTTGACTTATAATAAGTCCAACATTGCATTGTCAAGTAGTAGAGAGTTTCAGTATTTTAGAATCACGGGATGTTGCCCAATTTTTTAAAGAATAACTCTCAGCTTAAACACAAAGCTACTACTGTTCCGCTCAAATGTTGAGTAAGAACTGTTGAACGGATATAGTGACTGAAAAATAACAGAAACTACAGGGTGCGGCAGAGCCGACTGACGAGTTTTGATGGGCTATAAATAACGAACAGTAAAACTTAGATAAAACATTTTTTTTATTTAAATCAGTATTCAATCCTATTTTTAAAAATTATTTTTTGAAAATTATATCTCCAAGATGGCGGCCGTCAGCATTGATACACTGTTGTAGACGATCTCTGAAGCTTTCACATGGTTTTTGACACATTTCGACTGGTATGGCCTCGATTTCCGCGGTGATTTTCTGTTTAATTTCTTCTATGGTATGTGGGCGATGTCTGAAAATGTCTGCATGGAATGATAAATCTTCGTGAAGAATTCTCCCCAAAGAACGGTCTGAGATTCCCAAAGCTACCGCGTGTTTCTGGGCTGAGCGTCTTCGTGACTGCTCAATTGACTCTCTAACCAACTGCACATTTTCGGGGGTTCTTACCGGTCTGAGTGCTCCGTGTACAAGTCTACTTAGGGTACTTCCAGTTTCTTCCAAATTCCGTATCCACAATTTGATAGTGTTTGCAGAAGGAACAGATTCAGCACGTGGAACGCCGAAGTGTATACGAAAAACCCTTTGTGTAGCAATCACAGAATGATTTATTTTCGTAATACGCACGCACGACGAAACCACGATGTACACTTGTCCAGACCATGATTACGAATAAAAACGGCATTACCGTACAATTCAAAATATACCACTTATTAAGGCCTACTCTTATCTTATCACAGGCTAATGCCCTCATTAAACTCGTCAGTCGACTCTGCCGCACCCTGTATTACTAGGAAACTACAAGCATAAACTAATAAATGTCTATGATACATCTTAAAACTTTTTTGGCCCAATCGTAGTTCCAACGAAGAACTGGATATGAAATCAATAAGAAACTAGTGGATGGATTTGGACAAACGCTTTGAAAAGGTATTGATTGCATAGCAGGACTGCCAGAAGATTCAAAAGAAGCAAGTCGGGAAGAACATTCGTTGGGACTAGAGAAGAGCTGGAGGGAGGTCAAAAATATCCTACTTCGAAGAAGTAGTTGTAGCCTTTTTTGCCCCACGTGGAAGTATCCACACACTTTGTAGGTCTGAAGACCTAAGAACTAAACATTTCCTATAAGGTCTATAAAATTATTATGTTGTTTAACTTTATACCGACCAAATCTTCATCGGCATAAGTACCAAAGTTAACAAAATAAAATCCACAAAGCTTAAAAGTGCTGCACTTTAAATGTTAAATGTTTGATTCTCATTCAAGGAATTTTATATCGTATTGTAAGCCTGAAAGCTGCCTGCGGTCAAGACACACTACAGCAGGCAGCTTTCATGTATAATCCCCTGCCATTGTGCAGTAGCAGACACAGACACCAAACGCCAGCCGACCACCTAGCCTAAAGGAATCTGTGCATAACTGCATAAATTGGTGCTTTGTATGATGATTTGATATAATCTTAATTTATGCTTATTGATTGTGGAGTTAATTTCGTTGCATGTGCGGTACCGATGTATGTCGTCCCTCCGAAACATCGATATTTCGATATTCGATATAACAAAAATAGCTATGACTATGACGACACATATTCACCAAAGGACAACGTACAAAACCGAACGAACGCACATTGTCAATGACCAGAGGAAAGGATAATCACACTGATAATATGCCAAAACGTGGTCATTTTGTTTGGCAACTATACTACTACAATACATACACAGCTGTGGCCAAAATAATAGGAACACAAATTAATTTTTGATCAATATGTATTTAGCACTTTTGTAAAGCAACCAATTTAAAATTAAATCATTTAATTTTAATGGTAAATATTTTGTTAAAAAATATGTATGTATTAGGTGTCAAGTTTTTGATGTGAATTTGCTGCAGACTTCAAAAATGATGGGCAAAATAATAGCAATACTTTATTGCTTTAAGCTTTCAAAAACAATGCTTTTTGACTAAAAATTTCAATTAATTTTATTTGTTGAAAGATTGTATTTGATTACGTATGTACATATTTAGTTGAAAAATACTTAAGTTATTTTAACTGAATTAATTAAATAAAATGAAAGCCAACTGAGTAGGTACTGACATTTTTCGCGAGATGTTGAGCATCACATTTCAGTGACACTTCTTCTGAAATTCGTTTTTTTAGGTTCTGAATCAGTTTCAGGTCCAAGCAAAACCATAATTTCAGTTCCATTCCGTTAATATTGCAGCCGGTTGTTATCTTGCTAAAAACGCCATCTAGGAGCATACTTTAATATTCTATAGTATGTGATTATTTACGACCTTTTCCAAATTATTTAATCCAAAACAGAAATCGCAAACACGGTCACCTAAGAGAAGTAAACCAGACTTGTCCTCCAAGTTTAAATATTCGTCTGAAGACCTTATGGTTTATTGCTTCTTACATTTGACATTTACATCATGCTTTATGTAGTATGTATTACGTTTGCAAATTAAATCCGCTTCCGGTTACGTCTGTTATTGCAATTGTGACTTCTATGGAGAATGTGCTTTATGGTTAAACCATCTAAGAGCTTGCGTGTCAAAATCTTGCTGCAGATTTTTTCATGGCATGAGTAGATTAGCTTTAGATTTTCTTATTAAAGTTGATCTGAAAGTAAAAGTCTTCTGATTTCTTTGGATTTGTTACATTTCTTTGACATTAAATAACATATTTGCAAAACTTCAGTCTTGCGCTGTCAGTCTCTTTTCTACGTAATACCATTTGACCGAAATATAAATTTAAGTTCTTCATTGTCAAGTTTACCAGCATTGTCGCTCAATAGTTCTTTAATTGAATGTCCCAATTGTTTCGCATGTGCAATTACTTTTTTAACTTCCCATAGGAAGTTATTGTAATGGGTCCGATTTGTCAAATTGAAAATTATGACATTTCTCGACGTTTCAAGGTCCCTAGAGCCGAAATAAAAGATTTTTAGAAAGATGTCTGTACGTGCGTGTGTACGTACGTCCGTACGTCCGTACGTCCGTATGTCCGTAAGTCCGTACGTCCGTATGTCCGTACGTCCGTACGTCCGTACGTCTGTACGTTCGCGACGTTTTTTTCGTCGTCCATAGCTCAAGAACCAGAAGAGATAACGACTTCAAATAAATTTTGTCATACAGATAATAAGGCAGAAGGATGCAGAAAAGGCTCTCAAGAAAATTGCGTGGGTGGTTTTTTTACCATAGCAGTTTAAAAAAAGGTGAAAATTTTGGTTAACCCTAAATATTTCATGAACCAATAACGCTAGAGACTTGAATTAAATTTTATATTATATATTGTAACGTAATACAAAACAATTATATTTTTGGAAAAAATTCAATTAACGGTTTTTTTTATAAATCAAAAAAACTGAAAAAAAAAATTTGTCACTTCGAAAATTTTACGACTAAAATATGATTTTATTTCCAAAACAATTTTGTGCAATGAAGAATAATGTTTTTGACATCTGATAAAATTTTGAAAAAATAGAATTGACAGTTTTTTTACAAAAAATTAAAAACCGAAAAAAAAATTTAACAAAAGTTGGTAAAAATTGATTTTCGACTTAAATATCTTTTCAAAAATTTGAGATTATGGCTTCTAACTAATTTTAACTTATAAGAAATATTGTTTTCAACATTAGGAAAAATTTTGAGAAAAATCGAACTGACAGTTTTTTTACAAAAAATAAAAACCTAAACAAAAAAATTAATAAAAGTTGGTAAAAATTGATTTTCGGCTCAAATAGCTTTTCAAAAATTAAAAATATTGTCTTCAAACTTATTTTATTTCACAGAAAATATTGTTTTTTATATTCAGTAATTTTTTTATAAAAATCCAACAGTCCGTTTTTTCATAAAAAAAATAAAATCTACAAAAAATAGAACGCAAATTTGGCAAGAATTGATACATTTAGACAAACTTTTAAGCAAGACAAATCGATAGACGGGATGGGAAGTTATCAGTGTGGGTCGCATCCCAGCCTCTTTTTTTATATATATTCTTAGCTTCTGACTTGTGTTCTATATCAAACGCCAAACCCCTACCGGAACTTAAAGTAGCTTTCTTTAAATATACCTTAATACTTTTTCTACTTACAAAAGTTGCTAAAAGGACCGCATCTGCTTACATCACCTCTTCTGGTGTTACCACTACTTTTCTTGTTCCAAATGGTAATCTGTGGGCCTAGTCATATATTTACATATGTTTTGGTCCTTTTCAAGCATTTGCTTAACATACATCTTATATTGATGTCCCCATTGAACATTGAATTGTATTCTGATGGATTTAACATTCGAAACAGTTAAATAGCTGCCTTGTACAAACATTCACTTGGCGACTTCTTTACAATATTTTCTGCCTATTCACTTCGTTCTAGCATTTTGTAGCTGAAAACTGGAATAAAATGTTTCGGTTTCTGTCTTGAGTAGCCAAAACTAAAAATAGATTTCATGGTATTGTCGAAACCATACAAAAATTCGTTTACGTTCAATTTTTTGACAAAGTTCTAATCTCTAAAACTAGGTTTATTGATAAATTAGAACTTGATTGAGATCTAACTCATTTCTTCATAAGGTTCGCAAGGGTTAGAACTCAGATATAAATATCATGCTGAGATAGACCTTAGATTCTTTAATTTGGGGGTCTAAGATATTAGAAATTGGTTCAGCATTGTTTTTACTTCTTCCAAAGGCCTAATTTTAAGATTCATTCCGGGTTTTGATTAAATTTCAGACTACAAGGATTTGTATGTGCAGTAATAAAATAGTTTTTAGGTTTGCAAAAAGTCATAAATGAAGTGCAAATAAAGCCATTAAACTATTTACATTCTGTGTGTTTTATTTTAGTTCTCCATAAAGTGTGATAAAGTTTGGTGATCATAGACAAAAAGACATAAAAGCTATTTAAATTATATGTATATGTACATTGTACATTATGTATGTCGAAAAATAACATCAATGACAACATGACCAGATAAAAGTGAAGATAAATCTGTTTATAGAAGACAAGACGTTATTTTAAATATTAAATTTGTATCAATATTGTTTCATTTTTCATCTGCACAATAATCTTTTGGCTGAATCTTCTAAACACCCAATTTAGTGAAACTTTTTAATATAATAATTTGTATCATTTAAATTACATGCATTATATAATATTCGATATTCCAGGACTTTAATATCTGAATTAATGATTCGAAACACTGGAAAACATGAATTCGAAACCAATTTCTTTTGATCTTTATTCAAGTGTACATGTGCAGTTACATTTATCAAAAAAGATTAATACAAAAAATCTTAAACGAAGTCCATTAAAACACGAAAGCATAATTTGTATTTCCAAAAAAGAGAGACAAATGTTTGTAATTTTGTTCGTAAAATGTCAGCATTTTGAATCAGAACTAGCAACGGAATGCTACAAAAATAGCAAAAAAACACGTTAGAACTCAGTTCCATTCAACTAAGATCTAAAATTCCTAGAACTCGAAAATTATTTTAAACGAGTTCGATACAGATATGATTAGATGTGAAGAAATGCTCGAGTTGAGAATATTTTTAAAATAAAGTAACAAACATAAACCAAGAATTACAAGATCAAGCTTTTAATCTATTTAAGAACTTCGTCAAGCAATTGACCGTTGATGTAACAAGTTTTTTTATTGGGTGCTCATTACACTTTGATAGTTTCTCTTCCTATAACACTTAACATTTCTTTTCTTGTATTAAAAAAGGAATTTCAAACTTCTCAAAATCAATCAACCTATCTTGAAAGTTGGTAATATGTCTTCATGCTCCATTGCCAATACACTAATCCAATAAATTGAAAACTGTTGCATAATGCCTTATTACACACCGGATATGACACTGGATATGCATTAATAATAAATAAATTGGGTGGTGTAACAATCCGTTGAGAACTAGGGCCTAATGGCTTACAACTATCAACCATTTCTGTGTGCGAGTACTGTTGTTAGGGATTGAGGGGACCTAATATGCATTAGTATCAACAAAATTACCATGGCTGTTATTCAGGATAAAGCTTCAATTTCTGTTAAGTCTTTCTTTAGCAATCCAATTCCTATTGTCTCGAAACGGTTGTCGTTTTTTTTTACAAAAATTGTATGTGTCTTCTTTTTTGCTCCATCCAAAATTTACTTATTTTTGTCGTCAAATTTTCCAACTAAGGCTCCAAAGCTGAGTTGTCATCGAAATTCTTTTTTATAAAGGGTGTCCCAAAATTAACGCAAGATTTGAATTAAATAGAAAACGCCGTTTTTAGTCTTTTGATAGTTATATTTTTATTGACTCGTAAAGTACATAGGATAGGGTTATGTATGGAATAACACATCGAACAAATGGCCTCCACGGCTTTGCATGCACATGCGCACTCTTTTGTTGAAATTTTCCATGACCATTCTGCATAAATGTGGCTGAATTTCGTTGATGCAGCGTTGAATCTCCTCCTTTAATGCACGGGTGGTCGTAGGCTTGTTGACATAGACTGGTGATTTCAAATAACCCCATAAAAAGAAGTCTAATGGTGTTAAATCACACGATCTAGGAGGCCAATTTTGATCACCGAAACGAGAGAGTACACGACCTGGAAATGTCTCATGCAGTAATTGAATTGTTTCACGGGTTGTATGACATGTGGCTCCGTCTTGTTGAAACCACATATTGGACACATCAATATCATCCGATTTTGGCAGAAAGAACTGTGTAATCATGTCGCGATATCGAGCACCAGTAACAGTCACTGCTTGACCAGCATCATATGCCTCCAGCCCAAAATCCACACCATACAGTCACGCGTTGTGGATGCATTTGTTTTTCGACAATCACATGTGGGTTCTCCGAACCCCAAATGCGGCAATTTTGGCGATTGAGAAAGCCATCAAAATGAAAATGTGCTTCTTCGCTTAGGATGATTTTGCTCGAAAAATCAGGGTCCATTTGTTGATGTTCAATAATCCATTCAACGAACTCTCTTCTCTGTCCATGGTCATTAGGCTTCAATTGTTGTGTTAATTGAATTTTGTAAGCATGAAGACACAGATCTTTGGTGAGTATACGCTGTAGAGAGGTTCTTGAAATTTGCAATTCTTGTCCACGACGTCGAATTGAGGTTCCTGGATTGTCAGCAACACTCTCACGCACTGCTTCGACATTCACATCTGAACGGCTTGTTTTTGGACGACCAGTGTGTTTGGCATCTCCAACGGATCCAGTCTCCATGAATTTTTCAATTAATCTCTTCACAGTTGACGAAGTTAAAACACTATTCCGACCATATTTTGTATGAAATTTTCGAACTGCAGCCGCCAAGCTTTCACTATTTTTGAAATATTCTTTAATAATGAAGACACGTTGTTCTCTCGTGTAATGCTCCATTTTTAATAACCCTATACTGTTAGCTGTCAAATTGCTTTTTTTTCAGGGTTGCCAACACTTCACTGCACAAATGGCGGCAAATTCAAATCTTGCGTTAATTTTGGGACACCCTTTATTACTTTTATACATACAAAGCTACTTCATCTTTTGCTAGCTCGATCTGAAGGTCTAAAATATAGACGTCAAAATATGCAATACTTTGCATACTATAACAATAAGTCTGGAAGTGCATTTTCATTTTTGGCATTTAGACCATTATTCAATACAATTCACAAGCTTCGAAGTTTTGCGTGGAAACGTCTTCACTAGAATTTCGATTAAACGCATAAAGATCGGTGCGAATCTTGAACAATTGATTTTTCGAAGTTGGGTCATTTAGAATATGTATAATCTTTGGGCTCAACAGAACTTTCTAACGAGTTCTGGCTTTGTAAAAATTCCATCTATAGCATCTATAGGTCCTTCATGGCAGTCCAGCAAATCTCTTATTCATCTTTTCCAAATTGACCAATCTGACTCACTAGCCAAAAACTTCTTGAAAATTCATCTGAATGTACCTATTATTTTATTCATAGCTGTATAGGTTGGTATTGTACATTGGAATGGAAGTAAAGACATTTAATACTCGAACTTCGAGTACCTATCGAATCGAAGCTTTAAGAGGAGAGTTTTATGTTTAGTGCGTTGCGTTCACTTGTTAATGTTCAGTTCAGGGTTGAAAACATCACAATCACAATCACAAGCCTAACAATATAAATAGAATTACGAGCCGGAAATGTTGAGCCAATAATATCGAGCCAAACAACAACAATTTGTTTATGGTTTGTGCTTTTGTCTCTAACACATATATGTACATACATATGTTTATAATCACATTTAATTAAATTGTGAAGTTTTGCAGATGAAAGTATTATCATTTGCATATTGCATGCGTAATTTTTAATGAAATTTCTGTTAAGTGATGACGACTAATGGTAGATTTTATCTTAGAGATTAAATTGTTGGGATAAAAACGGAAATTGTTTTATTTGAATTTGTTTTTCGTTTTGTTTTTTGTTGTTAATTTTTGTTTAACTGTTATGCGCTTTAATTTTATGTTTTTCTTCTTAATATAGTTTTGTGGAAATAATTTGGGTCAAACTAATTGAAACATATGGCGACATATGAACCTATAGCCATCAAGCCATAGGCTTTAATAGCATTCTATTAAAACCATTTATATTTTATGTGAGTGTGACAGGAAAAGCACCTAACACATGAGGATATATATTATTGGTCTCTAAAAAAGAGATAAACATTTTATCGGCTGGCCGTATGGTGCACTTAGGTGGACAGGACATGGACGGTGATATATTCACAGAGTGTAGTTTGTCTTTGACATTGGGATAGCAACAACAACAAAAAACCTCATCCTTGTTGAAGCATTGTTGGATTTTTTAAGTGGAGCTGTGAGGATTTTTATAGCTTCTTTTTCGCTAAAAGTTTTCTTTGTGCCTTAACTTCCTTTTGAATATTGCTAATTTAAGAGAAAGTTCAAGTTATTTTTATTTCTAATTGACAAAAATTATTTCAAAATTAGGACAAAAAAAAATCTTAGTCATTTTTCTCGTAAAAATAAAACCAAAAAATAAAAAAATATTAAAATATGTTCCAGCTTTTCTTTAAATTTATATAGCCTGTTGCCGTTTACATTTATCAACCATTCCTGTGAATTAAATTAATTTAAGAAGCCCTTTTTTCACAAGTATTTATTTTTGTAGGATATGTCAATTGCTCTTACGACGCTGCAGGTAGGGACTGGGTCCAAAAATCTGGGATGGGTTGGGTACCCTAGCCCCAACACAAATCAATGATTTTGATTTTGGGAATAATTCAGAACAAAGTTAAGTTATGTTTATCTTTTTATTCAACAAAAACATAAGAAATTGTAATTTTATTTATTAGCGTTAATTTATCGTTTTTTTTTTTTTTTTACAAAATGGCAATTGCACAATTTACATAGATATGGTTTCAATACCTTACTGATGTCAATAATATGTTTGAGAAAAAAAAATTAAAAGAACGTGATCAAATATAATTGGAAGGAAAAGCTAATGTAAAAACCTTCATCAATGATTACATAGTAAATATGTTTAAATTAAGGTGGGAACGAGAGTAGAGATGGTAGTTTTTCTAAACAAATTATTTGCAAGATACATTTATTTTACAGTTTGTGTAACAAAATAAATAAATAAAATAAATGGAAATAATGCTAACAATTGTATATAAATATCACAGTACAATACTATTTTTATTAATAGTTAAATAAGTCTTTACATTTTGATAGAAGTAAATAAATAAATAAATAAATAAATAAATAAATAAATAAATAATAAAAATAAATAAATAAATAAATAAATAAATAAATAAATAAATAAATAAATAAATGAATAAATAAATAAAAAAATAAATTTATATATAAATAAATAAAAAATAAATATGTAATTAAATAAATTAATAAATGAATAAATAAATAATAAAATAAATAAATTAATAAATAAATAATAACAGGATATTAAATTCACAAATACGAAGTATATATATAAATGAACAAACAAATAAATAAATAAATGAATACGTAAACAACTAAATTAATAAGTGAACAATTATGTATTATAATATCAATAGATGGACTAATAAATAATAAATAATTAAAGTAACTAGAACAAATTTATTATATACATAAATATAGAACGATATGTAAATAACTGGTTTTTATTAATTTAATAAACGCATCTATAAAATCACTTGTTTTTTTTATATTTTTATTTCTTTTTTATTTTAAGAAATTAACCAAAATCGAGATTAGAAATTAAGAAATTTTCTGATGCTTGGCAAGAAAGAATATACTTTACATTTAACTTTGAAATTCTATCTTGGACTAGCTCAGTATTTGTTACCGAATGAAGTTCCTGCGTTGAGAAGTGCCAAGGCAAGTTGAGCATCATTTTTAAAATTTTGTTTTGAGCTATTTGCAATTTTTTTATATGTGTTTTTGCACATTTACCCCATACTGGAGAACCATAAAACATAATTGCTTGAAATATGGATTTAAATATAAGTATTTTATTTTCAATACTTAATTTGGATCTTCGATTTATGAAAGGATAAAGCGTTTTTATTGTAACGTTGATTTTATTTACAATTTGACGTACATGAAATCCAAAAGTAAGTTTAGAGTCAAGGAATACCCCGAGGTACTTAGCGGAATTACCCCATTCAATTATTTTACCATCGATATGGATGCTGTTATTGGGTAAGAGGCAAGACTTTCTTTTCCTTGTGAAAAAGATAGCCTGAGTCTTATCACCATTAATTTTTATTTTCCAATCATTGAAATATGAATTAATTACATTTAGATCGTATTGCAGCTTGGTTTCAATAACGGAACCAAGTGAATCTGATACGTAAATGTAAGTGTCATCAGCAAAAATACCCTTTTCACAGTACCTATCTTAAATCCGGGAAATCGGATGTATACAGTATGTATAAAATTGGCCCAAGAACAGACCCTTGAGGCACTCCTGCATTTATGTGAAATAAATCGGAAAGTTCATTGTTCACAGTAACTTGAAACTGCCTCTCGAAAAGGAAGGACTTTACAATTTTTGTTATGTATAAAGGAAAATTTAAAGTTTTTAATTTATGTATGAGCCCTTTATGCCAGACGGAGTCAAATGCCTTTTCAATATCTAAAAGTACCAAACCGGTACTTTTTCCAGAGCTTAAGTTATTTTTAACATATTGAGTTGTTCTGTTAATTTGTTGAACAGTACTGTGAAAAGCTCTAAAGCCAAACTGTTCTGGAAGCAGTAGGTTATTTTGATTTATTATGAATTAACATTTTAGATTTAATCAATAATTCAAAGCATTTGCTGAGTGAACTTAATAAACTTATTGGTCTATAGTGCGTGGGCTCGCAAGCACTTTTGCCGGGTTTTAATAAAGGAATAATTTTTGCTTTTTTCCATGTCGAAGGAAAATAACTAATTTTTAAACAACTATTAAATAATTTCTTCAAAAACCTAACTCCACTCTTTGGGAGATTTTTTAAATAAAGATTTTTTATAGCATCAAATCCCACAGATTTTCTTGCATTTAAATTTATCAAAACGTCACGAATATCTTTTTTGGAAATAAAATCATTCCTTTGTTCAATAATGCTATTTTCAATATACAGAAGAGATTCATCAACCATAGTTTCTAACTGATGATAGCTTCTCGAGTTATTTAGGTTCGAGTGACTGGAGTAAAAAGCATTGGCTAAAGCATTCGCTTTTTCTAAGTTCGATACTTTAATAGTGTTGTCACTTCTGAGAGCAGGAATATTAGTTTGCTTTTTTTTTAATGATTTTTGTAATATTCCAGAACGGTTTACTTGCATATTGCAGACTTTGAAGCTTTTGGTTCCAAGAATTATTTCTGTGAGTGTTAATCAACTTTTTAATTATTGAATTTAGTACTTGAACCTCAGACAGCAAGCCACAATCTCTTACTCTCATCCATCTTGTTCGTAAACTATTTCGTATCTTAATTAATCAAACTATTTCTAAAGGCAACTTATTTGAGCTTTCACAACGTAAAGTTATTTTTGGTACAACTTCATTGACACTTTCATGAATAGAGTTTGTGAAATAAGTGATACTTTCGTCAATGCCATTCTCACTTACTTCCTCAGAAAGAAAGTTTGGCATAGATTGAATTTTGTTGCTTAAACTGCGTTTATAAAGATTCCAATTGACGTTTTTGAAATCAAAAATTTCCTTTAATTGACAAAACAGTGACCCAAAAACCCCTAATTCAACTGGTAAGTGATCTGAGTTCTTTTAGAACTATGGGTTGACTAAATAGTCTGGGCATGTTAGTTAGATAAATATCCAATGTTGAAGGATTGCCACGATTATTTGTAGGGTAATAAGTTGGTTCAGGTGGATATAAAATATCAAATGAATGTCTTGTATTTAAATCAAAAAGTAGATTACCCCATGTATTGGCTCTGAGACAATTCCAATGTCTATTTCTGCTATTAAGATCACCACCAATTAAATATGTACCATTTAAATTAATAAGTTTCCTAATATCATTACTTAAATCAAAGCGCTTTTGCGGTGATGCAGCTCCTCCCGGAAAGTAAGTTGAATATATTTTTATAGATGGCCCATTATTAAAAGGAATTTCAATTCCAATATTTTCAATTAACTTAGTATTAATTCTAGGCAAAACTTTATGACAAATATTTCTTTTAACAACGACGGCAACGCCACCACCTCTACTCTCATTCCTGTCAAAACGATAACAACAATAATTCCTATTGGATAATTTATCACTAAAACTAAGCCAAGTTTCTGAAACTAGGCCAACATCTACATTATATTTGCTCATAAAAGCAAAAAATTCAATATATTTGTTTCGAACACTTCTAGCGTTCCAACATATTATTTTTAGTGTTACATTGTTCATTTTGAATTGTATAAATACTTAACTGCTAATTGTGCAATTACATTAAATTGATCTGCCTTAGTAATACATTTACTCAGTAAAGTGATCATCTCTGCTGTAAGCTTGTTAATCTCTTCTAAAGAGAAAAGCTCGCTAGTGTCTGTACTTGATGTGTTTTTCGTTGTTGCTGCCCATGCATTTGATTGCATTGGAGCAACAACTCCAGTTGATTGCGTTGTGTCAGCAATATTTTGGCGATGAGGTTTTAGTGGGGGGAAATCAGAAGTGTTAAGAATGAATTCACGATGAGCTTGATACGCACTTGAAATGGGTGGTATATTACGTTTTGAATGTCTCATAGATAATCGCTGTCTCATTTGAAGAAAGTTCTTTCGGCCTATGCAATCGGGGTCAGTGGCCTTGTGAGTTTCGTTGCAATTAGCACACTTAATCTTGTTTGAATCACATTTGCTTGTCTCATGATTTTCGGAGCAGATAGCACAATGGGTTTTTATATGACAATTCTTTTCACCGTGGCCAAACATTTGGCAATTGACACATTGAGTGAATTTATGTTTTTGTTTTCTAGCAAATTCCCATTTAACCTGCGTTTTGAATAAAGTTTTAAAGTTTTTCTTGAGGTCAGCAAGTCGGATAGAACCACTTTCAAGAAACACTAAATAGAATACATCTACATATAGTTGGTGTTGTTTTTTATCATTTTTAAGTTCATACACTTAAGGCCAAGATTAACAAGCTCTTGTTGAAGGCTATTAATTGGGATCTCATCGAGCCCATAAAGAACAACTTTAAACTGCTTTTCAGATCGAAGATCATGAGTAAAAAACTGCCAATTATTATTTGTTAACAATTCACAAACTTTTTTATGAATATCAACTGAACCGCACTTAATTTGTATGCCAATTGAAACTTTTTTTGTAAAATAGTCTTCATTTTTATACTTAACTAGTAAGGCATGCACACTTTGAAGGCTTTGTTGCAAAACACAAATCGTAGGGGTTTTAGTTTTTTTAACTGGAGGTGTTATAATTTCATCTTCAATGTCTAGATCTTGATCCGTATCAGGATGACATTGTAAGGGAGTATAAAACCCGTATCTGTTAGTGTCGTTAGTATTCATTTTCCGGTTTTTATTGTTGAAAGACAAAATGTCTTCAACGTTAGAAGGGGATCTATTTCTTTTAAGAATTTTGCTTTTCTTTTGTTCGCACCGCACGGAAGATCGTCTTATCAGTTCGAAGAGCCGATTAGTACTGAAAACATAAGAAATTAATACCTATTTTTCAAAAATAAGAAATATACATTTTGAATTCATGGTATTAAATAAACAAATAAAACAAATAATCTATCACAGTACATACATACGTAATATGACTTAAATTTTAGAAATTCAATTTTTTCAACCTTTGAACGCCTTGTTTTTTATTTTTAACTTCTTGTATGTTTTCACGCTCGATTTTTCCAATTAACGTTTTTCACCGCTGCTTATTTTCTCAATTGTGGTAACAACATCTATCATTTTCGATTGTAGGACAAAATTCCCAATCCGCGTGTCCCAATGTCCATTTTTCCAAAAATGTAATGTCCCAATTTTTGTCATTCCCAAGGCAATGGTTTCCAATCGTTATTTATCCCAATGCCAAGTTTTTCCAATAATAATGTTTTGAATTGATAGTACGGCGGCGCGCGGCGGACTAACAGCTAGGTATGTAAAAGGGGCATGCTGCCCCCTGCAACCCCCCTGCTTGGAATCACTATAGGATTTGGGGTAGTTGCGAGTTTGGGTGTATGCAAAGTACTTTTTGCATTAGAGCACTAAAATCATAGAAATCCCCAACCAAATAAATCAAGTATGGCAACACTGAACAAAAAACAGGGAAGAAATGTCAAAATAAGCCATTTTCGCGTGTGTTATATGTGAAAAAGTGAACTTTGAAAATTAATTTAAAATAGAAATAAATGTTTCCTCGTTCTAAAATTGCTATAATTATTATTTATTTGCCCATATCTATCAAATAAAAAAAAACGCATGTAGAAATTCGTGCTGCGCTAATGGAAAGTTGAGCCAAAAATTGTATTGGGACACCAATTTTTTGGGAAAAAAATTGTGAAAATTATCTTGTTTGGAGCCATGGATTTTGGGAAAATGATTTGGGAAACTTGACCCCCCACGATCATTTCCTTTGAAAATTAGATTTGGGGATTTCGTTTCCAAGCCCTATTAATAGCTGCAAACTAAAACCTTCTGCGAGCTCTTGTTTCAGAAATATTTGCGGTTAACTAAAATTACAGAATTTCGACCCAGACAACGAAAAATATCTTTAAGTGGCTTCATATCCGAAACCAAGCCTTGGAAAAATATGCCGCTTTCACTGCTTGGAAGCACACAAATACACCTTTCCAACGATGTGAAAATCTTTGCAATACTCGACAATTTTTATTTTTTCAGTTTTTCGAAAAAATCGTGGGCTAACCCCTCGTCAAAAAAAAAATATTTTTTCATCATTGTTCCCGATCCCATCGAGATATACATTTTAAGATAGGTCTTTCCAAGCCCTATTAATAGCTGCAAACTAAAACCTTCTGCGAGCTCTCGTTTCAGAAATATTTGCGGTTAACTAAAATTACAGAATTTCGACCCAGACAACGAAAAGTATCTGTAAGTGGCTTCATATCCGCAATCAAGCCTTGGAAAAATATGCCGCTTTCACTGCTTGGAAGCAAACAAATACACCTTTCCAACGGGTTGGTGATAATATCCCCCAAGATATAATCCCCAAAGGAAAATCCCCATATCCATAATCCCAAAAACGAAATCCCCAGCAGCAAAATTCCCAAAGAGAAAATACCCAGGGCGAACATCCCCAAGTGAATATCCCCAAAACAATTATGTTCAAGTAGTAGTAGATTAAATCGCGCGCGCAATTTAATCGCATGATTCACTACTTGAACATAATTGTTTTGAATATATTAAATTTTATTTATATTGCATGAAATGCAGGCAAAAGATTTGGAAACAATAACATCATCCATTTCAATTTTTATTCCAAAATTTAAGAAATACTCTACACTACAAAACAACACTTAGACAGCACTAAACAAGCACTACGAATACAATGATTCTCTATCAATACTAAAGTCAGACTGAGAAGTGCATGCCTTCATACTGATTTTTTGTTTAGAAACTGTTTATCATTGTCATTTGTAAATATCACAATAAGAGAATTTCATAAGAGTTTTTCTAAAAACTGCATGCATAAATGAAGATATTCACGGATACTGGGGATTTGGAGATTTCGTAGGGATTTTGGCAAAATAAATTATTTAGTTGGGGATTTTGTCCATTTGTCTTATGTCTCTGGGGATATTATCAAAATGGATTAAATTTGTTTGGGGATATTATCCCGTGGGATTCTTTGTTTTTTGGGGATTCAATACGACACCCATTACTAAACAAGTTATATAACTTACGACCAATTTTTTGACAAAGTTCTAGCCTCTGAAACTCGGTTTATTAATAAATTCGAATTGGATTGAATTCTAACTCCTCCCTTCATCAAGTTCTCAGGCGTTACAACTCTGATTTAGAACTCAGTTTGAGATAGAACTTCGATTTATCAGACCCTCCGAACGAAATTCAATAAAACACGAAAACACAATTTTTTTAATTTAAAAAAAAAGTGAGAATATCAAAACCAAATCCTATAGAGTAAATGTCTACTCGAACGAAAACTGACAGATTTAAAAAAAAAAAGAGGCTGGGATGCAACCCACACTGATAACTTCCCATCCCGCCTATCGATTTGTCTTGCTTAAAAGTTTGTCTAAATGTATCAATTCTTACCAAATTTGCGTTCTATTTTTTGTAGATTTTATTTTTTTTTATGAAAAAACGGACTGAATATAAAAAACAATATTTTCTGTGAAATAAAATAAGTTTGAAGCCAATATTTTTAATTTTTGAAAAGCTATTTGAGCCGAAAATCAATTTTTACCAACTTTTATTAATTTTTTTGTTTAGGTTATTATTTTTTGTAAAAAAACTGTCAATTCGATTTTTCTCAAAATTTTTCCTAATGTTGAAAACAATATTTCTTATAAGTTAAAATTAGTTAGAAGCCATAATCTCAAATTTTTGAAAAGATATTTAAGTCGAAAATCAATTTTTACCAACTTTTGTTAAATTTTTTTTTCGGTTTTTAATTTTTTGTAAAAAAACTGTCAATTCTATTTTTTTCAAAACTTTACTGAATGTTGAAAACAATATTTTTTGAAAGATAAATGTAGTTTAAAGCCAATATCTCAAAGTCTTGAAAAGATATTTGAGTCAAAACTCAATTTTTACCAACTTTTTTTTTATTTTTTTTAGGTTATTATTTTTTGTAAAAAAACTATCAATTCGATTTTTCTCAAAATTTTATCAGATGTCAAAAACATTATTCTTCATTGCACAAAATTGTTTTGGAAATGAAATCATATTTTAGTCGTAAAATTTTCGAAGTGACACATTTTTTTTTTCAGTTTTTTTGATTTATAAAAAAAACCGTTAATTGAATTTTTTTCCAAAAATATAATTATTTTGTATCACGTTACAATATATAATATAAAATTTAATTCAAGTCTCTTGCGTCATTGGTTCATGAGATATTTAGGGTTAACCAAAATGTTCACCTTTTTTTTAAACTGCTATGGTAAAAAAACCACCCACGCAATTTTCTTGAGAGCCCTTTCTGCATCTTTCTGCCTTATTATCTGTATAACAAAATTTATTTGAAGTCGATATCTCTTCTGGTTCTTGAGCTATGGACGACGAAAAAAACGTCGCGAACGTACGGACGTACGGACATACGGACATACGGACATACGGACGTACGGACGTACGTACACACGCACGCACAGACATCTTTCTAAAAATCTTTTATTTCGACTATAGGGACCTTGAAACGTCGAGAAATGTCAAAATTTTCAATTTGACAAATCGGACCCATTACAATAACTTCCTATGGGAAGTTAAAAAGCCCAGAGCTGCTACTAGGATAAGCGCTCACGGCATCAACAGGTATGGTTCCGAAAAAATCACATTAAAACATTTTTCACTTACCACCTGAAACAAAGATTAAGAATGGGACCAGATCACAGTGGATGTCAATGCGATTATGATGCTCACCAGAAAGCTTAAGTACGTATAAAAACTGAAGCTAGAGGTTTATTGACCCAATTGAATTTCCTTGAGACATCAATATTGTTTCATTTGTTCTTACTCCTGCAAATTAATATTGTATCAAAAAAAACTCAAGATCTTCATACAGACTTTGAAACTGAATCCAGGTTCTACAAGGATCGTCTGTTAGAGAAAAACGAGAATGCTGTGATGATTTCGAAATGATAGAAAAAAGCAAAACCTCTGTTAATTACAAATTGGATCGAAAAATCGTCAAGAGGAAAAATCGAAATGATGAGTGTCTCGAAGATGAGGTTTTTTCTTGTGGTCTTGAACATTTTAAAATAAATAAATTAATTCTTATTTGCAACCAGTTATGGAGTAAGCTGAACAGAAGAAATTTATGCTATAAAGCAATCACAAATGGTTTGATATTTTTATCTAAACTTAGTCACATGAGTAAAGAAGCAGTTCAAAAATATGCAACCACTCTCCATAAATTATACCCGTCTGATCTTGGGCTAGATTTTCCAGAAGAGTGTGTTCTATTTTAACATTTTCTGGAGCAAAAGAACACTTCAAATATGAGTTGAAGGCAGTTAAACCTTCATATTATAAACAAATAAATAACGCATTCCATATGTTGAGGTTGCTTTAAGACTTGTTTACTGCAATGACAAATTTTAGTGCAGAACGATCGTTTTCCGTATTAAAAAGAATTAAACACCGATTCAAAGACCTGCATTAGCGAAGAATGCTTAAATAGTTTAGCTTCATTTAATATAGAAGCAGAACTGTCATAAAACTTAGATAGATGTATTGTTTAGGAATTATTTGGAATATTTGACATCAAGTGTTTTTTTTTTCTATTTTCTATTAATTGTCATAACTTTATTTTCATTGTTTTAAAGGGCATCAAAATTTATCAGCTTAGGGCGCCAAATCCTTAAATGCGCGATTTGGTGCATGAAACTTATTTCTTTTTTTATGAAATTCTTTCCTACCAATGTGTGTGCATTTTTGTTTGTTCTCTGTTACAGCCAAATCAATAACTGTGTTAATTTCGTTTTGGATAGACTATCCTGGCTTTGTACGTATGTATGTGAATTTGTAGATACCTCATATTTTTTTGCACGGGCACTGCCTCTTGCGAGGAATTGACAAATCCTCCAAGAGTAATTCTTTTCATGAAAAGTGCTTTCTCAAATTAGCCGTTCAGATTCGGCTTAAAACTGTAGGTCCCCTCCATTTCTGACAACATTACTCGCACACAGGAATGGTTGAGAGTCGTAATTCACAAGGCCCTAGTTCTCAACGGACTGTTGCGCCACCTAATTTATTTATTTTTACATTAAACGAGTTAAATAGCCATATTTACAGGGGCGTCTTTAGGCTTTTGGGGGCCCCGGGCCCAATAGGATTTGGGTGCCAAAAAAGTAGGTATAATATATTTTTTTTTAATTCTTTAGGTTAAAAAAATCATTTTAAAATTAATTTGTGTTTTTTTTAATATTTTTACTTTTTAAAAAGAACTAAAAAAAACATAAAACAGATATTTTTTTTATACTTTTATAATTTTTTGAATTTACATTCAATAGTTGAACATTTTTCTTTACAGTTTATTTTTGATAATTTTTATTGTTTTTTTGGTTGATTTCTAATGTTTATATATATATTTTTTTAATTTTATGTAAGTTTATTTCTTTATATTTGTTTTGATTTGGTTTTTTTAGATATATGTGTATGTAATTTTAAGTATACAATACAATATTATTGAAGGCATACTTTCCTGACTTTGTCAATTGCAAAATCATGAATTAAGTCATCAAATTCAATTTCCTGCAGCAATTAATTTTAAATTGATAAACTTGACAAGCTGTTTAGTCTATCTTGTAGCATTGTGCTTCGAAGTTCATTTTTTATCCGGTTCAATTTCGAAAATGAACACTCACCACTGCAGTTTGAAACCATCAAAGATAAAAAAAGATAACAAAAAATTCTACCAGGCAGTTTCTACATTTGGAAATGTATCTACTGTATTTAGACTGTACAATTTTAATATTGTAATAAGATCTTCATTACATCTTTATTGAATTCTTTTAAATACTGCATTAACATCTCTATGGTATTTTTTTTTTGAAAACTGTTCGCAAGAATTTTGCAACTCCACTGAAGTCAAATATTGCAATCGACAAAAAAAGCCAAACAATGCATTACTTTCTTGATAGCAATTGGATCGTTTTTAATTGCAAAGTAAAAGTGTCAATAGTTGGAAAAAAGTTGATATTTTAAACTTTTCTTTCCCAATTAGCTGGACGGATGGTACAGGACCATCAAAATATATGGCACGCGAACTTCATACTATTTTTCGTTGCATTAAATCTTTATAATTAGCATCCGGATTCTGAATGTTGGCACACGCTTCAAATGTATCAAAATTCTCCCTTTGATCATTTATGAAAGAACATAGTAAACAAAGCAAATTTGCAGCAACGTCAATCAATATTGTTTCTTTTTGAAGGCTCTTGCTGGTTTTATGAATTCTTTCTAATATTGTGCTCCAAATTTCTGTTAATAGGAGGAACTCCAGTTTTGACATTTTCTTAGACAGGCTTAGCGCTTCGCTTTTTGTGTCTGGAGCTTGCTCTGGATCTTTAAAGATAGATGTCAAGGCTTCAGTAATTTGCTTATAACCATGATGGAGCGCGTTAACTACATCTTGTTTCAGAAAGGCTTTTAAGAACTCTATGTGAACCTAAACATTCATTCAATTTATTCCAGCGATGGGTAGAAGCAGAAAAAAAGTTGTACATTTTTTGAACCACTTGAAAGAAACTTTTTGCCTCCTGCACACAACCAGCCGCATGAAGGCCTACTAAGTTAAGAGAATGTGCTGCACAAGGTACAAAGGTAGAAAATTCGCACTTCTCCTTCAATCTTACTTGCAAACCAGAATATTTTCCCGACATTAGACACATTATCATAGCTTTGTCCTCTACAATCCTCTATTGAAATATCATGATTTTCCAGAAATGTCAAGATTGTGTCAGCCAAATATTCAAAATTGTTCTATCCCACTCATCATGGTACAACTAATCATTTCGCAACTCAACTTTGTGTTTGTTTATGGAGTGAGTTGAAAAGCCAACATGTGTGCAGAACTGTAGTGTAGAGTAGACCGAAAGCAGAGTTTTAAAAATAATGTTGACAGCGTGTGCAGGTGTATGATTAAAGATTCATGTTGCCAGAAGTTTAAAATGTTGAGGAGGAGAATTTCAACGGAACGGAGAGTAAAATGAAACTTGTTTTTCTGTTATTGTCTACTAACCTTATTTCGTTTTCTATATAATTCTTGTACAGATTCATTCATTTTGAGTTGGTGGATTTGGGGGCCAAATAATTGCGGGGCCCTGGGCCCTTGCCTAAAGACGCCACTGCATATTTAGATAACTATTATTCAGACAAATATTTCGAGGTCTAAAATTATAAAACAGAGAATTCAATCCAAATTTTCAACATTGTGTACAAGATAATAAATAACAATAAAATAAAAAAGGAATTTAAAGGTGACTTGAAATTAGTACATAATAGTTATAATTTGTGTATTTAGTTATTTGTAGGATGCTCTTTATTTTCCAAAGCTGCTTAAAGTCTCCTTGGTAAACTTTCTATAAACTTCTGGCAACGAATTGTTTGGATAGAATACCAGGCTTCTTGAACTGTTGTCCATAAGATGTCTAAATTTCCAATTTGTTTTAAACCCTTGTCAACATCGTTATATACATTTTAAATCGGTTTTAGATGCGGACTCTGGGGTGGCCAATTTAAAACCTGAATTTGGTCCTCTCGAAGCCATGCCTGAACTGATTGGGCTGTATGTTTTGGGTCATTATCGTGGATAAATCTCCAAGTAAAGGGAAAATTTTCGAAAGCAAAATGTTTCACATTATTTTGTTAAATATGCCTGTACTGATACTCATCCATCCTACCAGATACTTTTACTATCGGATCAACACCGTGCCACGAAAATGCTGCCCATACTATAATGTTGCCGCCACCGTGTTTAATCGTTTTCATGGTAAATTTTGGATTAAACTCTTGACCTTCTGGACGACGAACGTAGATTTTGCCATCAGATCCGAATCTTTTAAACTTCGATGCGTCACTACACAGGACATTTTTCCAAAATTGTAATGGCTTTCGTAGATGTCCTTGATGGCAAAAGCTAAACGTTTTTAACTTCCCATAGGAAGTTATTGTAATGGGTCCGATTTGACAAATTGAAAATTTTGACATTTCTTGACGTTTCAAGGTCCCTAGAGTCGAAATAAAAGATTTTTAGAAAGATGTCTGTGCGTGCGTGTGTACGTACGTCCGTACGTCCGTACGTCCGTACGTCCGTACGTCCGTACGTTCGCGACATTTTTTTCGTCGTCCATAGCTCAAGAACCAGAAGAGATATCGACTTCAAATAAATTTTGTTATACAGATAATAAGGCAGAAAGATGCAGAAAGGGCTCTCAAGAAAATTGCGTGGGTGGTTTTTTTACCATAGCAGTTTAAAAAAAAGGTGAAAATTTTGGTTAACCCTAAATATCTCATGAACCAATGACGCTAGAGACTTGAATTAAATTTTGTATTATATATTGTAACGTGATACAAAACAATTATATTTTTGGAAAAAAATTCAATTAACGGTTTTTTTATAAATCAAAAAAACTGAAAAAAAAATTTGTCACTTCGAAAATTTTACGACTAAAATATGATTTCATCTCCAAAACAATTTTGTGCAACGAAGAATAATGTTTTTGACATCTGATAAAATTTTGAGAAAAATCGAATTGACAGTTTTTTTTTACAAAAAATGAAAACCTAAAAAAAAAATAAAAAAAAGTTGGTAAAAATTGAGTTTTGACTCCAATATCTTTTCAAAACTTTGAGATATTGGCTTTAAACTACTTTTATCTTTCAAAAAATATTGGTTTCAACATTCAGTAAAATTTTGAAAAAAATAGAATTGACAGTTTTTTTACAAAAAATTAAAAACCGAAAAAAAAAATTAACAAAAGTTGGTAAAAATTGATTTTCGACTTAAATATCTTTTCAAAAATTTGAGATTATGGCTTCTAACTAATTTTATCTTATAAGAAATATTGTTTTCAACAGTAGGAAAAATTTTGAGAAAAATCGAATTGACAGTTTTTTTACAAAAAATAATAACCTAAAAAAAAAAATAAAAAAAAAGTTGGTAAAAATTGAGTTTTGACTCAAATATCTTTTCAAGACTTTGAGATATTGGCTTTAAACTACTTTTATCTTTCAAAAAATATTGTTTTCAACATTCAGTAGAGTAAGTGCGGCAAATGTGGCCTACGTGGTTAATATGGCCTATAGCGATATTTCCCAAACCGCAAGCCGGAGCGAAAAAAAAATTGTTGCATTACGAACACGTTCAAACCGGTTTAGCCTCAGTCTTTCGTGCTTAATGTGGGGCTACGGTTGTGACAGATATACGGGCACTTTGTTTTTTTTTTTTTACTTTTGGTTGTAATTTTTTGGTAAGTTTTCTTAAGTGTTTTAACATTCAATTTTGAATTAAATTGATAACTTCTTTTTTAAATTAAATTATGTTTAATATTTTCTTAACATATGTGGTATCATGATTTAAAAAAAAAATTATAAAGTTTATATATATGGCCCACACTGAGCCATATTTAACACCAGGTAGGCCATATTTGCCGCAATTTTTTTTAATATGATTTATGAAGTTCCTTTAAGTTTCTGTTTTTAACTTTTTGTTATTATTCTTTTTTTAGTTAAAGTTTTTAAAAGCTGAATTAAAAATGTTTTGTTAGACTGTTTAAAAAAAAAATAAATGAATTAGACTTAAATTTATGGTTTTATTTAAAAAAATGTTAAGGGTGGGCCATATTTGCCGCACTTACTCTAATATTTTGAAAAAAATAGAATTGACAGTTTTTTTACAAAAAATTAAAAACCGAAAACAAAATTTAACAAAAGTTGGTAAAAATTGATTTTCGACTTAAATATCTTTTCAAAAATTTGAGATTATGGCTTCTAACTAATTTTAACTTATAAGAAATATTGTTTTCAACATTAGGACAAATTTTGAGAAAAATCGAATTGACAGTTTTTTTACAAAAAATAAAAACCTAAACAAAAAAATTAATAAAAGTTGGTAAAAATTTAATATAATTTTAATAAAATTAAAAATATTGGCTTCAAACTTATTTTATTTCACAGGAAATATTGTTTTTTATATTCAGTAATTTTTTTATAAAAATCCAACAGTCCGTTTTTTCATGAAAAAATAAAATCTACAAAAAATAGAACGCAAATTAAGAATTGATACATTTAGACAAACTTTTAAGCAAGACAAATCGATAGACGGGATGGGAAGTTATCAGTGTGGGTCGCATCCCAGCCTCTTTTTTTAAGTTTGTTGTTGAAACGAGCGGCTTTCTTCTCGCAATGCAGCCATTAAGTCCTGCTTGTGTTAGGCGATTTCGCACAAGTCTAGATGTTATTTTTACGCCATATTCTTCCTCAATCTGATGTTGTATTTCTGTAGAGCTCTCTCAAATGGATCCTTTCTACTTGCAGTTACCATTGGTGCCGTGCAATAGCGCCGAGCGAAATAACGCCAAATTCTGAAATTCGGCCTTATTTCACTTTGCTAAAGTGAAACAACGCCGAATTTAAGCATTCGGCCTTATTTCACTTTGGAAAAGTGAAACAACGCCGAATGTCAATTGGGAAATAAAGCCGAAAGAGAGAAAACAGAGAATTCGGTTTAATTAAACTGTTGTGAAAATTCTCGAACTATTGCACTTCAACCATGTAACCATTTTAAATTAACCATATTAAATTGCTTTACACAGTGGTCTGAAAAATATACCAAACATATCAATGCAGTTCTTTGTCCGATTTGCAGGCAAATCGTTGAAAGTACTATAAGGATATATTCTTAATAAATTAAAGCAATATTTTTTTACTCTTGCAAGACCAAGCTCAGCAAAGAGAAGTCAGACGATCGGTATAGAGTAGTCATATGAATTGAAAGTTTCAATATTGATAGTATTAAAAAGAATACACATGATGCCTATGTATGTACATCTACAACATCAAAGTTAATGGTTAAATATTTCAGTTTTATTAAGTACAACATATGATTAAGGTTTTGGAAATGCATGTTTTTTAATGTGAGAAAAATTTAGCGGCATGGACCAGAAAAAATATTAAGATTAGAATTTACATTTCAGCTAAGATTGCATTTTTTGAGAATTTGATCGAATAAAAATAAAAAAAAGAGGCTGGGATGCGACCCACACTGATAACTTCCCATCCCGTCTATCGATTTGTCTTGCTTAAAAGTTTGTCTAAATGTATCAATTCTTGCCAAATTTGCGTTCTATTTTTTGTAGATTTTATTTTTTTTATGAAAAAACGGACTGTTGGATTTTTATAAAAAAATTACTGAATATAAAAAACAATATTTTCTGTGAAATAAAATAAGTTTGAAGACAATATTTTTAATTTTTGAAAAGCTATTTGAGCCGAAAATCAATTTTTATCAACTTTTATTAATTTTTTTGTTTAGGTTTTTATTTTTTGTAAAAAAACTGTCGGTTCGATTTTTCTCAAAATTTTTCCTAATGTTGAAAACAATATTTCATATAAGTTAAAATTAGTTAGAAGCCATAATCTCAAATTTTTGAAAAGATATTTAAGTCGAAAATCAATTTTTACCAACTTTTGTTAAATTTTTTTTTCGGTTTTTAATTTTTTGTAAAAAAACTATCAATTCTATTTTTTTCAAAATTTTACTGAATGTTGAAAACAACATTTTTTGAAAGATAAAAGTAGTTTAAAGCCAATATCTCAAAGTCTTGAAAAGATATTTGAGTCAAAACTCTATTTTTACCAACTTTTTTTTTATTTTTTTTAGGTTATTATTTTTTGTAAAAAAACTGTCAATTCGATTTTTCTCAAAATTTTATCAGATGCCAAAAACATTATTCTTCATTGCACAAAATTGTTTTGGAAATGAAATCATATTTAAGTCGTAAAATTTTCGAAGTGACAAATTTTTTTTTTCAGTTTTTTTGATTTATAAAAAAAACCGTTAATTGATTTTTTTTCCAAAAATATAATTGTTTTGTATCACGTTACAATATATAATATAAAATTTAATTCAAGTCTCTAGCATCTATGGTTCATGAGATTTTTAGGGTTAACCAAAATTTTCACCTTTTTTTTAAACTGCTATGGTAAAAAAACCACCCACGCAATTTTCTTGAGAGCCCTTTCTGCATCTTTCTGCCTTATTATCTGTATAACAAAATTTATTTGAAGTCGATATCTCTTCTGGTTCTTGAGCTATGGACGACGAAAAAAACGTCGCGAACGTACGGACGTACGGACGTACGGACGTACGGACGTACGTACACACGCACGCACAGACATCTTTCTAAAAATCTTTTATTTCGACTCTAGGGACCTTGAAACGTCGAGAAATGTCAAAATTTTCAATTTGTCAAATCGGACCCATTACAATAACTTCCTATGGGAAGTTAAAAATATACTATAGGCACAAATGACAGCGAGCGGCGTGAATTTTTTTATTTTCACACCCCAAATTGATTCTCTTTTGGGCTAAATTTTTTCCGCTCGCTCCGCTCGCTGCCATTTGTGCCTATAGTATGATAAAAAAAATTTAGCCCAAAAGAGAATCAATTTGGGGTGTGAAAATAAAAAAATCCGCTCGCTGTTATTTGTGCCTATAGTATATTTTTTTTATTTTTATTCGATCAAATTCTCAAAAAATGCAATCTTAGCTGAAATGTAAATTCTAATCTTAATATTTTTTCTGGTCCATGCCGCTAAATTTTTCTTACCTTAAAAAACATGCATTTCCAAAACCTTATTCGTATGTGGTAATTTAACGGTTTTGAATGAAACTGAAATATTTAATTATTAGCCTTGATATTGTAGATGTACATAATTAGGTATTAGTTCTATACTTTTTAATTTCAATCAATACTGAAACTTTCATTTCACGTTACTTCTCTTAACTGATCTTAGTCTTACCAGAATCAAAAAATGTAAAAAAATTTGAAACATAAATAGTGATGTTAGCATATTAATAAAATAACAAATATATTTTAAATGCGAGGAGAAAATGTTTTGTTAGTTCAATTTTATTTTGCAAGAAAAATTAATTATGTTTAATTTAATTTGGGTAAAATACAGTTTTTTGAAACCAAAGTTTTGTTAAAGGCTTCCTAAAACACTGTTTTTGTTATAGAAAGTGTCATTGACACCTGGAGAAATCTAGATCTCAATATTTTTGGATTTTTCAAGTAAAAATGCTAGCAAAATCTCAAAATACTTAGATTTGAGACTGAGATGTAATAAGCATTTTGCATAGGACCATAGGACCAAAACGCCGAATCGACATTATTTCACTTTTCCATAGTGAAATAAGGCCGAATGCTAAAATTCGGCGTTATTTCACTTTATTAAAGTGAAATAAGGCCGAATTTCAGAATTCGGCGTTATTTCGCTCGGCGTTATTGCACGGCACCGTTACCATTGCTCTATCCATGGGTTTTGTTGTTTTTTTTTAGACCGATTTTTTCGTGTAGTGTTCTAAAATGTCTTTTGATGTTGAACATGTTTAATCGCATTATAAACCATCTTTTTGGAACAGCCCAAATCATTTACAATGTCAAGAATACGTCTCCTATTTTCAAACATGTTGAAAACGACAATTCTTTTTTCTTTTGAACAATGAATACCTCTTCCCAATTAAAACGACGCCATATTGATATATGCTTCTATTTAGTGATAAAAAGTTGTAAAGTTATGTGACAGCTATTTTTTGACAGCTATTATGGATGATCTGTTATTTTACATGTGAGACACTAACAAAAAGGTATCTGAGAATGATATGTGCTTCTAAGCACATAACATCCTTTCACTCAGCAAAAAATTAAAAGTCACTTCCCTGGAGACGAGATAAAATGAAGATAAAATAAAATAAGTCACCTCAAAAATCAAAAGAGTCCAATTTGAACACCTTCATAAACTTAGAAAATATCGATTATAAGTTTTGAAAGGTACGAGTATTTTTGACTCTGAAACAGTTTTTTTGAAGCAATGTTCCACTTTAAAGCAACCCAACCGAATATAACTTACCTTACTGCAAAACCTTCCGCAAGTAAATTAACTTTTTTCTTTTCCATCGACAAAAAAAAAAAACATCGTAAAAGATATTTTTCTTAGCCCTTACCCCATTAAAGAAACAGCCTTAGCTGTAATAGGATAAGTTTTTTTTTATTTTTCTTCAATCTCAACAAATATTCTATCAAATGCCTCAAAGTTACTTAGTTACGTTAATTACATTTTATATATGTACGAGTACTAACGTAGAAAAAATCTTCCATATCTTCTCCCTTCAGACAAAGATTCCAAATCCTGCAAATAAATCAATAGATACTCGTACCTGTCTGGAAATTTGTAAAACTTAGTAAACCAATTTATCTTGGTTCCAATCACAGTAAAATACAAATAAAAAACACAAATAAAAAATAAAAGACACCATCGTATAATTTGTCTGTTTTGCGATGCTCGACAAAAGAACTGTTAGATGGTAAAAGAATAAAACACTTAAAAAGTTACAAACGAAAAATTCCTAAATTCCAAAGTCCAAACCAATTCCCATTATCTGTCTTCTTAATCGTTTTTCAAAGATTTTCATTCCTTTTTTGTTAGCTTTTTTCTTCTCATTTTTTGTGTTTCTTGCAGGATATGGTGGTGTATCCCCACGAACCCAGTGGGGCCGGATAGCTGCTCTAATCTACGCCCTCTTTGGCATTCCAATTATTCTGCTTTATCTCTCTGCAATGGGCGAGGGATTATCGTCGGCAATGCGTTGTCTTTTCCGGAAGGCACGTTCGAAAAATCCAGGAGGCCCATCCGGGACGAAGGCACCTCCACAAGACCCATCAGCCAATGCAGCAGCCAATCACTTTGCTCATCACACAGCCGGCAAGATTCACCATTACACAATGCCATCATATCAACTCGCCACTTCGCCTAGTGTGCCCATATCCATATGCATCATGGTACTCATATGCTACGTAACCCTGGGGGCGGTAATATTTCATAAAATGCAAAACTGGAGTGTTCTGGAATCTCTGTACTTTTGCTTCACCTCTCTCGGTACCATCGGTTTCGGCGATCTCGCTCCCACGGGCAATCTTAGTCTCTACCTGGCCTCTGGCTATATTCTCATCGGAATGGCGGTAGTGGCCATGTGCTTCAGTCTTATTCAGACCGAAATAATTCTCTGGTTGCGCAAATTTAGTGTGCAAGACCATGTGCTCCCTGCTTCCGATGATGTTGCTTTGGTGTCCGTGTCTGTCACCCCCAAGTCCTGACAGCGCCAGACCGAACTCATGCCCAATAACCATCAAAATCCACTCTTCGCACAGCACACACTCACCCAGTACAGCTCGCTGCCGCGTCGTTCGTCGGCCTTCCAACGCAATACTCCAGTCCGTAGGTCAACTGGAGTTGGAGTTCCAGAAAACCACATGGAATATTTTGTGCCACGTAGTATAAGTGAGTTCAATCTCTCAGGTGTGGGAGATCTGGCTCTGCCACCGCCAAGACGTTCGCCCATTCAAGTCAGTAATACCAGCCATAATTTACAGACTCAGACAATTATGTGTGCTCCACCTCCACCGCCCCCACCACATACCCTAATGAAACCTCGCGAAAAAATGGTTACGTTCGAAGACGAGTCCAGCGGCAAGGGAACAACTTGTCCGCATGGTGTCCCAACAACACCGAGAAAAGTGACAGGGCCAGTTAGTGGAGATGTGTTTATGTGACGTGAACAATTGTGACCATCCGATTCCGAAGGCATCAACGACGAAGAAGTTGTCGAATACAGGGTGGTTGAAGGTAAGGAAACGTGTAGCCTTGAAGACGGAAATGATCTCAAAAGCTCATCGCCAGGCGATGTTATATGTGTATAAACAAGTATGTAGATGGCATTATAGTTGGTATATAGTAATGTATGTATATCTTTAAGATGTATGAGGCTTAGGTAATAAGAATATGATATTATGTGTAGATTTGAGGGTAATGTGGCGAAATATTTTTATTTTTAGTCTTTCCTTAATTCATTCTTAACCATTATGATAATATGCGCAGTTTCATTTTTATACACTTCGTGTCACTTGAATAAATTGCGTCACATTTTCTTATTAATTTCTTTCGAATATCTGCATTTTGAAACATATGTACATATAAATAATTTATCAGTCTAGATTTTGATTTATTTTCCATTAAGGGGTTTCAATTTGAATAGCAAACATTATTTGTAGCAACTGTCATTTTTTTAGCTGTCATCTATTGACAGTTGACAAGTAAAACGTATGCTATCACAAATGGAATAATACACTTTTCAAAAGGAATAATAAAAATTCACTGCAAAAAATGGTGAAAAAAAAACAATCAAACAATTTATTTGTTATTTTTCAAAGAGGTGATCACAATAAATATCTTTAAACTTATTTCTTTAGACCCACGTTCACTATTTGAACTATGCAAAACAATCTATTTAAGAAATTTAAGAGTTCTTGACATATAGGTTTATTCGGCAAGATCTTTTATTCTTTTAAGCAATATTCACATGAGCACGACCAACGACCAACGAATGAACGAATATTCGTCGATTTGACATTTCTTTCACATGAGAGTTTTTAATTCGTCGCGAATGAAGTTTGACATTCATCACCGAAACCAAAACAAGAACGATTTTTTTAGGTTAAGCACGCGTGATTTTTTTATCCGTTGCGAGTGTGGATAATGTGGAACGCGAATAAAGTTTGACAGTTCGTATCAACTACAATTTTTTTCGCGACGAATAAATTTGTTTTCTTAAATTTATTAATACATACATATATGATATTGAAAAGTAAAAGTATGCATCATAAATCAAATAAAACTATATTGCTATCGTTTTGTTAAGAATTTGTGTGGAAATATGTCTTCAAACGTATATTAACTCACATTTTGTAATTCAATCCTCGTTCGTTGGTCGCGCTCATGTGAATGATGATTTATTCTGCTATTCTGTTACGAATTCCCATACAAAATTATGAACTGTCAAAAAATCTTTTATGAATTGTAATTTTGGTATTCGGTGTGCGAAATCTGTTGTAAAATCTGCTATAATACCTGTTATGTCCTGTCAAGAATTCGAACATAGCAAACAATCTGTTACGAATCGCATTTTTGGTATTCAGCTCGTCAAAATCGTTTATAAAAAATCGTTTATAAAATCTGTTATAAATTGTAAAAGAATAAAAGACACATTTTGCTGACTTTTATAATAAATTATTTCCAAGCTAATTGAATTAAAAATGGATTATCTATTATTTCGTCAACGAAATGCTATAATATAAAAAGGAGACAAATGTAAGTATAGCACATTTACAAATAAATTAAAAAAGCATTATTTTTGTAGAAGAACAAATTGGACACTTTTGTTGGAAGTAAGATTAAAAAGTAGTCCTTTTGATCTTCCGGATGTGCGTTTTATACAACTTTTCCGACTGGATAAATTCAATGGTAAGATTTTAATGGAGAAATTACAGCTGTTTTCGGAATCTACGAATACAACTATTCCCCTCCAAATACAGGTAAAATAAAAAAACATTTGTGGTTTAATTATACTATTTTATTTTATTTTATTTTATTTAAGTTTCTTTCGACACTTCATTTTTATGGCTACGGTTCGTATCAATCGTCAATTGGTAGCGGCCACATTTTTGGGTTGTCGCAATCGGCCCTGGCCGGCCCCAGCCAAACTTGCGCCCTGTGCAAGATTTGTAGAAAGCACCCCTTTTTTATATTTTTTTACACATAAACTGATACACAAGCATAACCCTTTCCCAGATTACCCAAGAGGTAGACTTTCAATGCGTTTTTTTTTTTATTGAGGTATCCCCAGGATGCCTAAACCATTTAACTAAAACGCAGCGAAGAAATGAGCAGAGGGGAAACTCTTAAACCTGGAAACTTACTTTTCTGGCCTTACATTTTGCAAATTCGGAAATGAGATCATCAAAGTCTAAAAAATTTAATAATTTCTTTTCAATGGACATTATAGATAAACCTACTAATCTCTCTTGAGTCATGGTTGTCCTAAGATAATTTTTAATAATTTTAAGTTTAGAAAAACTACGTTCTCCTGAAGCTACCGTGACCGGGATTGTATTAAGAATTTGGAGAGCAATTACTAAATTCGGAGCAAAATCTTCAAGGTTTGAACTAAAAATAAAATTTAACACATCTAAATCTGAGCTTTGTGGTGTAGGTAACAAGCTGGGATATTACGGTTAACTCTTGAAACAATTCTTCTCCATCTAAATCTTTAAAACTACTTTATGTTAAAACATTCTGCAAATTAAGACATGAAGCACGTACATTTTTATTTTTTAAACATTCGCTTATGTTACTTAAAAATGAAAAATTCATACTATACGTATCAAACCTTTCAAGTATTTAAAAAAAAAATCAACTTTAAATCTTTGTTTCGGGTCTAATATAGTTTCAGGACATTCATCAGAATAAAGTATTTTTCTACGTTGAGATCGCAATGATGAAACTACAGGAAACATATTTGGTATTTCTAGGGAACTAGCAATACGCTCGGTTAATTGAACATACCTACTCATTAAATTTTTCATCGGAACGCAATAAAATCAAACTGTTTTTTTATATTTTCTAAAACTGTTATGCCAGTTGACAGATTAACAGACGGACTTTGCAAATATTTACTAGTTTAATTTATATTTTCTAAAATATCAAACCAAATTAGCAGGCAGCAAATAAATGTAAAATCAAAAATTTTATTTCCTAACGATTCTGCAATGTTTTTTGCCTCTAGATTTCTTACTTCTATAAGGGCTTCATATGTTTCTTCTTAATTTGTTTTTAAAGGCCTTTAACCTGCATTCTCATCTAGTCTCAGAAGGGGGTTTCAAAGTATGACTTGGAATTTTTTTCTTATAAATATCCCACCTCGTTGTGGAACTTGAAAAAAAGTTATACAAACATTGAATTGTATCGAAAAATTTAACTGCATAAAATGAGCACCGAGCAGCACTAAATTTAAGGAATGCGGCAACATGGAACGAAAAATGCTCTTGATTCCAGGGTTCGATTTCGATTCTGAACACCCGCTTCTTTTCCTTTCATATTCGAACCATTATCATAACTTTGGCTTTGACAGTTACTTATTAAAATTTCATGTAATTCAAGCTAGTCTAAAATCAACTAAGTCAGTCACATTACAGTCTTGTCACAAAATACGTCACTTAATCTGCATTCTGCACCAGACTAGATATACATTCAAAGTAGCCTGCGCAAGAACAATTCGACTCCACATAGAATCATCCCTCTTTAATTTTTAAGCTCTTTGCTCCTTTTCCATTCTATTTTTAGTACTGCGATATATTGAGTTACATTTTTATTGAATGCAACAATGAAAGTGATGTTAGTTAGTGCGCAAGAGATAATATATTATTTTAAGAATGTTATTGTGGTTAAAAAAATGGCAAATAGTAGTACATATTTGATTGCGCAAGATCAGATTACATTTTCTTGCTCCTGGTAATGCGCCCCCAAAATTCTGCGCCCTGTGCATTTGCACATCTTGCACATATGCTTTGTCCGGCCCTGGTCGCAGCCCATTACGTCGAGGTCCATTCATCTTGTTACAGAGCTTATTAACGTCCATTTGCTAAACGACGCGATCAAATTCCCGAGTAGCATACTTGATACAGCAGAGATAAAAAGACAGTAAGATAGATTTTATTTTAAATAAAATTTTTGTTTTCATTTATATTTTTTCACAGATTTTTGATCAAATTCAACATGCCAAGCGTCATACGAGTTATTGATGAAACACATATGTATATCCATTGTTGCTCCACCTCAACGCGGAATAGACGGACCAGGGTATTTGTATATAAACAGAAAGGGCTACCATAGCCTCAATGTGTTAGTTATAAAGGGTGATTATTTAAAAGCTAAAGGAAAGTTTTTCAAAAAAAAAAACACATACAATTCAGAAAAATGCATGAAATTCTTATTTGAATCGATAGTACGGTCCATATAATTTAATGTTTGAAGTTTATTTCATGCAAATGTTGACCTTGACTTTGCATCAAATGGTCCATCCGCTTAGTCCAATTTTAGTATACTCTCCAACATTTCGGCCGGTATCTCACGAATAAATGCTTCAATGTTGTCTTCCAATGTGTCAAGTGAAGCGGGCTTGTCTGTATAGACATGAGCTTTAACATAGCCCCACAAAAAATAGTCTAAAGGCGTTAAATCGCACGATCTAGGCGACCAATTGTTCGGTCCCGAACATGAAATAAAATTTTCACCGAACTCGCCTTTTAATAAGTCCACTGTTGGGCGTGATGTGTGGCATGTGGCACCGTCTTGTTGAAACCACATGTCATGCAAGTCAAGCTCATGCATTTTGGGCAAACAAAGGTTGGATATCATCTCACATTTCACATTTTCGTTATGATTCGCATCATCTTTGAAGAAGTACGGTCCAATGATGCCACCAGCCCATAAACCGCACCAAACTGTGACTTTTTCTGGATGCATTGGTAGCTCTTGCAATGTTTCTGGATGATATTCACTCCAAAATCGAGAATTCTGCTTATTTACGTACCCATTGAGACAAAAATGCTTTTCGTCGTTGAACATAATTAAATGGAAGAAGAGCGCGATGAACTTTCTTAACAGAGCACTCATTTTGATAATAAAATTCAATAATTTGCCAGCGTTGTTCGTTTGTAAGACGATTCATGGTTAAATTATAGACGAAACTGAAGATGTTTGACAGTGAAACAAAACACGAAATGTGCGTCAGCTGTTTAAATCAGTGTTGCCAGAAAGATAATAGCTAAAAAATCACCCTTTATATAACTGATGCTAACTTAAAAGTCATCTATGCTGATGCTCGATTCCGGGGATCAGTCCACAATTCGGCTATTTGGATGGTTTCACCTGTGAGAAGATTGCTCCAAAATAATTTTACGACGGCAGGAAATCAACGATCACATATCATTGGTTAATACATTTTTAATAACGCATGTTTTTATTTTTGATTTATATTTTTATTGACTAAATTAATTTGAGAATTTAACTGAAACTAACTGATCAACCGAGATGTTTAAACTTAATTGATTAGATGGAGCAGCATTCATTCCTTTCATCCATTACCACTCTCCTGGAAATGTATGTTGTATGTTGTATGTTGTATGTTGTATGTTGTATGTTGTATGTTGTATGTTGTATGTTGTATGTTGTATGTTGTATGTTGTATGTTGTATGTTGTATGTTGTATGTTGTATGTTGTATGTTGTATGTTGTATGTTGTATGTTGTATGTTGTATTATTATTATTATTATATTGTATTGTAAGCTATATTATTGAGATTTTGAAAAAAAAAATACAAATATTTAGATATGTACTTGCATTTTTTATTTATTTACATAGTAAAGACACAATTTTCGATGGCAGCACAGGTGGCAACTTGTGCTGCAGTCAACGCTTCGATGCATGTCACAACGTTGTCCAGTTTGCTGCAGATCATATCCGCCTGTACCTTCATCTGTTCCTGCGATGTTTGAAAAAGCTGAACGAAGTCATCTGTTATTATTTATAGAATTTAGAAAAATGTCTAGGCGTTGAATATTATTTATCAATTCGAAGAAATATGTACTTAAAAACATGTAAACGTAATTTTTTTACGGTTACCATTGACTTACTAGATATATCTAGAATGTCAATGACGGTTACATACAAAATTTAAGTCTTTTTGCCGAATTTAAAATCTATCAAAAATTAAACCGTTTTAACTATCCCAATAAAGTAAGTAGTTTTATAGTTACCGCATTTTGTATGGCTAGTATATGTACGTTCGTTGCTGTTTCGGTTTTGGCTCGACGGAAACATCTTTATGAAACTCGTTTGTGGCATGCTCTTCCACTTGCTCATTGAGCTCAAATTGGGAGCAATCTGCCACTGATACATTCCTGTGGACATCAGTTGGGGAACAACATCCCCAGAATATAATATTTCAAGATGATAAAGAAGTAGGATTCAGACACACACAATCCAATGAATTATTAAAAAAAAAACTTATACCGAATAACACCTTGAATATGTTGACAAATTTAAAAAATACACTTTTCTAAGCATTAATTACACTGTGGTTTTAAAAAACCGGTAAAAGACAAGGGTATGAACTCGAATGTTCATTTTGTGTTATAAACGAATATATTAGATAAATAAAAAGACAGAGTAGTAAAATTAACACTAATAATGCCATTGTAGTAATTGTTGCTGCGGACATATTTTTTTTTTAAATACTTCCTTCTATTTTTTTCGCCCACAGGAATCAGATTTCCTCTGTGGGATATATTATATACACTTTTTTTCATTTTTTATCACTTTTGATTTGGTCTTTGATAGGGCTTTTTTTTTTCGTTTTTCACTCGCACTCACTTGTTTTTTAATGATAGTTTTTTTTTTGTTGAGATATTCGGGATTAAAATCAGATACTTTGATTTTACAATCTCACCGCTGCCACCAAATGTTGTATTTTGCAAGATGATAATAGATTAAACAATTTCTCCGTTTTAGTGTTCGAATCGAATCAGAGTGACCGAACTTCTACTCATCATTTCCTACGCTACCTCTTCTATTGCCTAGATCGTCGCTTCCTCCAGTTCAACCACGCAACCAATTGGGTAATTGTGGGAACTGTGTGTGGCCTCTGTGACTAAGGGCACAACATTACCAATTATAAAAGATCTTGTATGGTGAAAATCTTTTATTGCTTATAACAGAAAATTCATAGCAGAATAACAGGTGTGGCAGAATAGGCCAGAATGAAATTCAAAATACCCAATGAAAATTATACCAATGGTATTCATATCATCAATGCAAACTGTGTTTTCACTTTAATTATAATACACAAAGAAAATACGGAAAATTTAAAAAATATTTAAATTAAAATAAACGACGAGCTCGAAAATCTAAAAAATATATATGAGTATTCAAATAATGCTATTTGTATATTCGATAATCACAATACATTCATTGAATCTCTGGGTAATATACGAGAAAATCAAAACAGATTCACTAACAAATAATTATTTTATTACACTTAATCAAAAATTCACATTTATAACATTTTCCGTGGCGTTGATTACAGCTAAATAACCTTGTAATATGATAGTTAATTCAGTTGTACGTTGTAATGCAACAGCTTGATCTTTTGACAAACGTAAACCATAACCTTCACTGCGAGAAAACTCATCGGATATTTCATCTAATAATTTCTTAAGTTCAGTGCTAATATGTTGAAAATGCAATTGATGCACTAAAAATTTTCTGAATGATCTATTGTTTGAATACTTTCTTCTAAAAGGGATATTTTTTGCATTAATGCTATTTGATACAGGTGTATTTAATGTATCATCATACAAAGCCTTGAAATTGTATGTAGTTTTTATATATTTAACAAAATTTTCAACATGCATTTGTGTTGTCGACAGCAATGTTAGAATCAAAATCAAAATAACTATAAACACTGTTGTAAAAATTGCATAAGACAGTTTTTTTTATGTGATTTACAGTCGGTGGTAGTTAATTTATCAATTATAATAGTATAACAAAATGCACCTTTATATACTACATGTGCATGCAAGATGCATTCCTGATTTTGGTTTCTTACTTGAGATGATGCGCAAAACAAAATGTAGATAAGTGTAAGGTCAATGTCGACAACTCAAATGGATGTTGAAAATTTTGTTAAATATATAAAAACTACATACAATTTCATGTCTTTGTATGATGATACATTAAATACACCTGTATCAAATAGCATTAATGCAAAAAATATCCCTTTTAGAAGAAAGTATTCAAACAATAGATCATTCAGAAAATTTTTAGTGCATCAATTGCATTTTCAACATATTAGCACTGAACTTAAGAAATTATTAGATGAAATATACGATGAATTTTCTCGCAGTGAAAGTTATATTTTTTTTTTTGATGTTCAAATGGTAGACATGTGCATTCAAGAGGACACAAGCTTCCACAGGTTTTTCCCAAAACCTATCTCTGTCTATCAACTCCTACTCTCACCTCCCCGTGGTGAACATCGGGTGTCTAGTACCTCAACTGGAGATTGGGTTCCAACCCCAGTGCAAAGTTGTTGGGGGCAGCAAACGAGAGAGGGAGGGAGAGGTGTTTCCACTAAGGCACCTCTCCTTATCCAGACGGCAGCGGAGGAATTCCCGAGATGGAATCAACGGTGGCGTCTACAGTTCCAGTAAGGTTGAACTACTAAGTGAACACCTTATAGGGCTTCTACGACTTATTCGTATCCCAGGCCTATAAGGAGCGGTTTATCCGGCTCCCCGTCCTTGGAGTTATACTAAGGATCTGGCCCTCCAGGTTGGGGGTTGTGCCGTCGGGGTGACTTTCTGGCCACGTAAAAAAATAAAAGTTGCGAAGCACTAACAAGCCTCGGATACGGACGGATTTACTGTTGACAACCTAAGCAAACGAATTAAGGACAACGAACTTCGGATATGCACGTGGAATGTTAGGTCCCTTAACAGACCACGTGCAGCCGAAGAATTAGCGGAGACCCTAGACTGCTATAAAGCAGACATCACTGCCATCCAGGAAATACGATGGGATGGGCCGGGCAAAAAGAGGATGAAAAACTGCGATATCTACTATGGTGACTGCTACCGAGCAAAACCAACAGCGCTTATTTGGATGCGGCTTCGTCATTGGAGCCAGACTTAGGCAACAAGTCTTAAGCTATAGGTGCATCAACGAGCGCGTTATGACCATCCGCATCAAGGCTTAATTCGGCAACATTAGCTTGATATGCGCGCACGCCCCCACAGATGATAAGGATGACAACACCAAAGATATGTTCTTCGAGCTCTTAGACAAAACATACGAGCAGTGTCCTAGCTACGATATTAAAATTGTCCTGGGAGATTTTAATGCCAAGCTAGGAAGGGAAGACATCTTTGGTGGAATAATGGGGAAAAACAGCCTGCACGACAACACTTCCGACAACGGATTCAGGCTCATAGATTTTGCTGCGGGGCGAAACGTCATGGTAGCCAGTACGCGTTTTCCACACCTCAACATCCACAAAGGAACTTGGAGATCTCCAGATCAATCTACCGTCAACCAGATTGACCATATTGCGATCGACGACGCCAGACACCCAAGGCAAAACAGGGAGATGCTGGGAGAAGGTACAACGCCGAACGACTGCAATCGAAAGAGACCACCTAATCCTTTTCCGACCGAGTTACAAGTAACCTCTCTCGAAGTTCTCTGCCGCCAACACAATGTATCGAAAACCAGTGGCAACATTGCCAAGACGCACTCAGAGAAACCGCCTCTGACGTGCTGGGTTTCAAGCAACCACCAACAAGGAACCCCTGGTTTGATGAGGAATGTCGGCAGGCAAATGCAGCCAAACAACAGGCACGCAAGGCGGCGCTGCATAAAAGGACGAGAGCTGCTCATGACCTCTATGAGCAGAAGAGGCGAGAGGAACACCGACTTCTCAGAAGGAAAAAGAGAGAGCATGAGAAGCGTGCGGTCGAAGATGTTGAGAGGTTTAAAAGCAGAAACGAAGTTCGAAAGTTTTATGAACAGGTGAAACGAAATTCACAGGTAAATAAACCTAGAACCGAAGGCTGCAAAGACGAAAGTGGAAACATCATAGTGGAACCGCAGTCAATGCTGAGGATATGGGAGGACCACTTCTGCAGACTGTATAACGGCGACGACGAACCGAATTCCGCTGTCAGACAGGATGATCCATTCAACATAGACGACGAAAGCCAACAATCCCGTCTGCCCGACTTAGACGAAGTAAAGATTGCCATATCTAAGCTGAAGTCTAATAAAGCCGCTGGAGCGGATGGCTTGAATGCCGAGCTCTTTAAAGCAGCTGGAGATAAGTTGGTTAGGAGCATGCATGGTCGGAAAAAGCATGCCCGATGAATGGAACCTCAGTATTGTTTGCACGATCCTGAAAAAACGAGACCCTCTAAACTGCACCAACTATAGAGGAATCAGTCTTCTTAACATCGCTTACAAAATCTTCTCTGCCGTAATATGTGAACGTCTTAAGCGCATCGTCAACAACCTGATGGGTCCTTATCATTGTGCTTTTAGACCAGGAAAGTGTACAGTCGATCAAATATTCACATTACGGCAGATCGTGAAAAAACCCAAGAACACCAAATCGACACCCACCATATTTTCATCGATTTCAAGGCCGCATATGACAGCATCTACAGGGACGAGCTGTATAGAGCCATGTCTAGTTTTGGCATCCCTGCTAAAATCGTCCGTTTGTAAAGGATGACCATGGAGAATTCACGCTGCTCCATAAAGGTTGGAAACAACTTAACAGAACCTTTCGATGTCAAAAAAGGTTTTAGACAAGGTGATGCGCTGTCATGCGACTTTTTTAACATCGTACTTGAAAGAATAATGGAGAGCTCACACGTCAACACTAGAGGCACTATCTTTCAAAAGTCTGTCCAGTTACTAGCATATGCTGATGACATTGACATAATCGGAAGAACTCAGCGTGATGTCAATGGGGCTTTTGTGAGTATTGAGGCAGAGGCGGCAAAAATGGGTTTAACGGTTAATGAGGGCAAAACAAAGTACATGCTGTCATCAAGAAAGGACCTACAACACCGAGTCAAAACGTCACCATCGACAGACGTAACTTTGAGGTAGTCAAGGACTTCGTCTACCTAGGCTCCGCTGTAAACGCAGAAAATAACACCAGCGCTGAGATCAAACGAAGAAGAACTCTTGCTAACCGCTGTTTCTTTGGGGTTAAGAAAGCAATTGAGTGGAAAAATTCTCTCTCGAAAGACCACAGTGTCGCTTTATAAGGCCCTTATCATCCCCGTCCTGCTATACGGTGCAGAAGCATGGACTATGACAAAAGCGGATGAAAGCACCTTGGGTCGTTTCGAGAGAAAAGAGCTTCGTGTGATCTACGGTCCCGTATGCATCGAAGGGAAGTGGAGGAGAAGATGGAACGACGAGCTGTACGAGCTGTACAGCGATGTAGACTTCGCCAGAAGGGTAAAAGTCCAACTATTAAGATGGCTGGGTCACGTAGAGCGCATGGAAACCAATGCTCAGGCCCGGAAAGTCTTCGAATCCACACCCACAGGACAGCGCAGTAGAGGAAGATCGCCAATCAGGTGGGGCGCACAAGTGGAAAGTAACCTCACCCAACTTGGAGCGCGAAACTGGAGACATCTAGCTAGGGACCGAGCTAGATGGAGAAGTTTATTGGGTGAGGCCCTAATTCACACAGGACTATAGCGCCACCATAAGTAAGTAAGTAAGTAAGTATATTAAAACAATTTATTACAAGGTGTATTAATAACAAGGTGTATTAATAACAAGCACTATGAAAAAAACTGAACCTTTTAATATATGCGCTTGGTCGTTAAGCGAAAATAAATATATTGAATATTTAGTTAGTTTTGATGAAGAACATTACATTTCTTTTACATAAACCAACACAAAATCGACGAAGAATTAAGCCGTGATAGATATTTCGATATAAGGGTTGGTAGTTTTGTAAACGCCAATTATGCTCAACCCTATTATAGCACAAAGTTTAACTATTGTTATGGGCGGACGTTTATTAAAAATAACGAAGACGTGTATTTATAACATTTTTTCGGGAACAGGGCGATAGTATTTATGAACTGGATATTTAAAAACAAAAACTGGTACACACCAATAAAAGTGCATTCCTAGAAAATCCCACTGACGGGCAATTAGAACTATGGAATATTTCGTGGCTTCGCCATTCGGGCCAGACAACACCCGAAGGAATGTGTGCTGAGATTTTTGCTGAGTTTAACCATCTTACTCAGCTTGTCAATGAGCCTACTCGTATATCTGACGTTAAGGACCTAGCAGAAAATACACTTGACATGTTTCTCACTTCTGATCCTGATAAATACACAATCAGTGTATTGACGCCTCTAGGCACATCGGACCACAGTATCACATCTACTTATTTCTCGTGTCAAACAAATCCAGTTAAAGAAAGAGCTCCAAAGAGAACCGTTTGGCAGTACGAGAAAGCGAACTGGGACGGTCTCAATAATTTCTTCAGGATCTTTAACTGGTCGCTATGCTTCCTCGGTAGCGACACGTAGACTCCAGTGAAGATATGATTTCTAGTATGATTCATCTGGGAATGGAAACCTTTATCCCGAATAGGGTTAAAAGTATTAAACCCAAGGTTAAATCATGGTTCGATTCGAGCTGCAAAGAGGTTATCAAGGAGAAAGAGGTGAGCTTCCGGTGTTTTAAAGCCAACCCAACTGAGGAAAACCGGAAAAGGTGGAAAAGGTTTAAGCAAGCCAGGAAGCCCTGCAACGCCTATATTCGAAGGACCAAATTTTTACATGACCAAAAATTACGGCGAAATATAATGCAATTTCCCAAAGGCAGTAAGAATTTTTGGTCATTTGTAAAAAAACAAGAGGAATTCTTCCTCTTCCTCAATTCCTACGCTTGTTGTCAATGGCAATCCTTTAGTAAGCTCCATTGATAAGGCCAACTTATTTGCAAGGCGGTTCGCCGAAAATTCCACCTCACCAGATAGTGTCATGGCTCCCCCAGTTCTTGGACGCATAAATGTTTCTATGGGACCAATCTATTTTCGTACTCGTACTGTGGCTCGTAAGAGCTCTTAAAGATCTCAACTTCTTCCACTCTAGCAAAACCACTGCGTAAGCTTTTCCATCTGTCCTATTCTTCTGGGCTCGTTCCGAGTAGTTGGAAAACTGTATTTGTCCAGGAAATCCCAAAAAAATGCGAATCTTCTTTTCCCACAAATTATAGACCGATAGCAATAACGTCTCTTCTTTCTAAGGTCATGGAAACGCTGATTAATTATCAGCTTAAGAAATATCTTGAGGAACGGAAGCTTCTTAATGACCAGCAATACGGCTTTCATAGCAATAGGTCGACTGGTGTCTCATGGTTCATCTTACCGAACAGTCGAACAAATCTTTACATCCTTTTGGAGAAAGTGAGATTATTGCACTTGATATTTCAAAGGCATTTGATAAAGTCTGGCATCTTGCTCTCTTATCGAAAATGCGTGCTTTCGGTATCGGCGAATCTCTTCTTCTTTGGATTAGAAATTTTCTTTAGAACCGTTCAGTACAAGTTGTTTTGGACGGATGCTGGTGTGCCCCAGGGCTCCGTTTTGTCTCCGACCCTCTTCCTCATTTTTATATATGATCTCCTGTCTGCCACTTCTAATCCAATACATTGTTTCGCTGACGATAGCACTCTTAGCTTTTCATATTCGTTTTCAGACTCAGAACCCTCCTCTTTCTTTGGATGTGGATCTGCAACGGCAAAATATGATTAGCTCATTAAATTGCGACCTACACAGCATTGTACAATGGGGAATAAAAAATCGTGTGGAATTTAATGCTTCGAAAACGCAATTCTGTCTTGTATCGTTAAAGCGAGATAAACCCTCTTTGCCACTATCTATGAGTGGCACTTGCATCAACGAAACGAAAAATCTTGACATCCTCGGAATGTGCATCAGCAACCACCTTTTGTGGAGCGATCACATACGCGATGTTGCCAAAAATGCCGCAAGATGTCTAGGTTTTTTGAAACGTTGCAAGACATTTTTCTCTCCCTCTGATCTGGCTACAATCTACAAAACCTATATGCGTCCGAAATTTGAATATAACTCTCATCTCTGGGCTTTTACTCCAGTAACTTATTTAAGCCTCTTGGACGGTATTCAAAGAAGAGCTTTTAAAATGATTGGTGACATTATTATCATCAACTCGATTACGTCACTCGAACGTCGACGCAAGGTTTCTTGTCTCACCCTTTTTTACCGTTATTTTAACGGACTATGCTCTAGTGAAATAGCCAGTTGCATTCCTCCCCTTAAACAATTTACCCGTAACACTCGCGCTTCTAGGAATGCTCATCAATATTTCCTCGAGCCCAACTTCGGTCGTACTGTCAAGTACAGAGATTCGTTCTTTAGCCGTACTATGCGAATGGTGAACGCCTTGACACACTCTTTTTCTGTCATTGCAATGTTCAGGAATTCAAAATCAATGTACACCGACACTTCCTATCCAACCCTTCTCTCTTTGTCATATTAAAGGTATACAAAACCCTTTTAGTGTTCGCTAATTCTAAAAAATAAAAGCATCTCAATCATCACTTAAATTGGTTTCATCGAGCTTAGGAGAAAGCCTCACGATTTGTATGGTAGCACAATGGGTCATTAAACTGGCCTGAGTGTGTCCTACTCCATCATGAAATCCAAAAAAAATAACACGGCGAATTCAGCACCATACTTTTTTCATGGAACATTCTATTACAAATAATTCTCCCATCTACGGGCGTATGTGCTCACTGTCATTAAATCTTCATCTATAAATATGCGAACATTTAACAGGTTTAAGGTTTTAAAATTTCTAACGTTTTGTGTTATTTGTCAGATCGTTTGTGGAGAATTTGCCTTTATTTTTTGGAATTGGTTTTTGTAATCTGCATTTTATAATCAGTCTGACTACATATCAGAAGATGGTGAAAATATTTCTAGTAAAACTGCCGTAGTGTAGTCATCGTCGTGCGTCGTCGTCAAAGATGTTATTATCATCATTTTCATTTTGTCTTTTTTTCTAACGTAGTACATACATATATCTTTGACTTGTTTTTGAATGGGTAAAATATTAACTTGGTATAAAATATTTACGAAAACGCAAAACAATGCAAATAGCAAACCAAACACAAAATATACGACCATACTTATTGAAGCTTTATTAATAATAATAAGGCAATGAATTATCATATAAAATATTATATAGTTGTTTCGTATATATTTGTGAGTGGTTTAGGGTGTACCGCGGAATTAGCAGTGAATAATTTCTGCAATTTGGCAACAAGAACAATAACATCACCAATAGATAAAAAAAATGGGCAAGAGTACGATAAATCAGGCGACAAGATATTATAACGGATTCTTTATAAACAGTTAAAAACAAGCATTTTTTACTATGGGAGGGGCTCGTCTATCTCCCACCGTTTAGGCAGGAGGGGCAATTTAAAAAAATTATTACTTAAAATGGAAAAAAAATACTTAAAAAATAACGGTAATACTTACAATAAAGTGTTATACATTTTTGTACAGCCAACATTCTGTTCTATTAGTCAGTATTTAAATCAAGTCGAAACTATGCATTGTTTCTGAAAAATTTAAATTAAATTCAATACTTAAAGATCATCTACTATTGTTTTTATTTTAGAATTTATTGCTCTTATTTGTTTTTGATCAAAAATTGAAAACTAGATGATTTTATGTCTTTTAGTTTTTTAGAAAATGAAAATAACCACAACTACTATTTTAATTTCATTTTTTTTTGTTGCTTAGTGGTCTTTTTTTGATTCTAATAATAGTAGGTGTGAGTTTGGGTGTATGCAACAGTGGGGTGTGTGCGAGTTTGGGTGTATGCCACACCGAAGTGTGTGAAACCCCCCTACAACCGCCCTGCTTGGACACACTATAGGATTTGGGGTGGGTGCGAGGTGGAATGGGTGCGAGGTGGAGTGGGTGCAAGGTGGGGAGGGTGAAAGGTGCGGTGGGTGCAAGATGGGGAGCATGCAAAGTTTCTTTTGCATTTAAATAAGCTGGATTTAAGAAAAATTAATTTATCCTTTGTATATTTTAATCCATATTCGATTATTATTATTAAAATAATACTACGTGAATACTCAAGCAAGGAAAAAGTAATTTAATTAAAAACATATTTTTTGGTAATTTTCAATTTTCTCAAGAACAAGAAGACATAAAATCATCTAGTTTTCAGTTTTTGATCAAAAACAAATAAGAGCAATGAATTCTAAAAAAACAGTACCTAGTAGATAATGTTAAGGTTTTGAAAAATTAAACTTTAACTTTAAACCTTACTTTTAATTTTTTGTTTTGTCCAAATTTTGAGTTTAAAACAATTTTTTAAAAAACCACACACAGTTTTGACTTTATTTAAAAAAAAAAGCTAATATACAAAAGTGTTGGCTTTAAACAAATGTATAATACTTAATTATTTTTTTTCCATTTAAGGTGCATATTTTTTAAACTGCCCATACCGCCTAAACGGGGGGAGATAGACCCCCTCCCATAGTAAAAAAAATGCTTGTTTTTAACTGCTCTATACAAATCCGTCATTAAACTTTGTCGCCTGAGTTTAGTAATCTCCCCCTTAGCCTCGTTTAAGAACTTTACTTTATTGAATACCTTTAATATAGGCAGGGTTAAGATATGGAATTTTGTGTTTCCTCGAAAATAGGACTAAATCGGTTTTCTGTAGGTTAACACCCAGTCCACATCGATCAGCCCAAAGTATTAGTCTGTCTTAGGCATTTTTTAATAGTTCTTTTCAGGTGTTAAGATGCTTTCCTAAAGCCGCTATAGCAAAGTTATCCGCATAGGCAATCACTCTGAAACCCTCCGCATCCAGACTAGTTAGAATTTCATTTAAAATAAGAGAGGTTATAAAACACCACCTCGCGGTGTCTCTCTGCCAACGAATCTTTTAGCAGAAGAGTTGCCAAGTTTTGAGTTAATTATTCTGCTAGTCAGAATTAAATGTATCAACGAACCCTCCACGTTCAGAGATGTGAGTGCAGATTTTATGCAGATGTGGCCAAGTGTTAAAAGTGTATTCGATGTCAAGGAGAGCAACCATAGTGTACTCTCTATGATGGAGGTGTGTAGCGCCATTTCCACCGAATTACCTTTACTGTAGGCATTTCGAGATATAGACAGGAGTCTTGTATCAGTACTTGCCCTTAAATGGATATCAATTAATCTTTCTAAAGTCTTAAGAAAGATTGATAATAGAATAATAGGTCGTAGATTTTGCTTTGGGTATGAAAACAACTTTCACTTCTCTCTATAACATCTAGCACATGAGCTACGAACTGCGAATTGTGGATGTTCGCATATTTTGACTTTTCTTTCACATGAGCTTTATTTCTATTCGCAGACAGCGACGAATTGTCAACCCTTTTCTCCCTATTTTCCTCAGCCATGATCTTTCACACAAAACAAAACAAGAGTGGTATAATTTTGAGGTTAAGTTGAGCGCGAACAATTTATTCATTGCAGTGTGGATGGTATGGGGAACGCGAATAGAGTTTGACAGTTCGTAGCAACCACACTGCAATTCTTTACTAACAAATTATTTTTACAAAATTGTCTTGTTTTAGAGAACAAAATGCAAATTTTATTATCCTAACATTATTGTCAATTGGTTTCTTATAATTTAAATGTGTTTTTGTTTGGAATTGACTTTTTAAAATATGTAAGATCACGTTTGTTCGTCCATTCGATCATTCGTTGTTCGCTGTCATGTGCAAGGCACTTATGTCTCAAGAAAATGGACCATATGCAGACGAGAACTAATTTTACCTTAATAAAATAGAAAATGTTGAAGAGGATGAGTTAAGAAAACATCAGGAATAATTTATATTTTATTTTTTTTTGTTGGTATGTTTTCCATTTTGTAAAGAAAGATGAATGAAATAAGAACTGAAGAAAGGGGGTTCGTTCGTAAATTATGGTCTTACTACTATGTGTGGGTCTTCGCGTGCAACAGATGTCGCTGTATTGGTTAACATTTACTTTTTGCAAAATAACAAACAAATATTACACCCAATTTAGTCGAGTCTGCTTTAAAATACAAAACTATATTTTTAATATAGTTTTACAATTAATTATAAAAATATTACAACGACGCGGAAAAAACAAAAGGATCGATTTTATGCTAAGTAATGTCAAAAACCAAAATGAGAAGTAAGATTTTAATTTTGTATCTTTAACTTTTTTTAAAGACTTGGAAAGTACACGTATCAGAGTAAATACGAAGCTGCCACAAAATTTTTATAGATTTTACAAAAATTTGAAAACATGCATTTTTGTCGCATTAGTGTGCGAACACTCCTGAAACCATGAGTTACTAAAGTTAAACAGATTACAAAGCTTTCTATGACACCGAACATTATACAAAATACAGAGTTTTTCTTATAATAATGTGTTTTAATTCTGTCGCATTTTTGTTTTGCGTTAGTTTGGTTTAAGATAAAACATGAAATTTAAAAAAGTGCTGCAAACAGTCAAAGGCGTGAGCTCTCAATTAAAATTGAAAAATTTTAAACAACAAGTAGCATACTCTACGAACATGCCTTCGAGATACACAAGAGTTATAATAAGTTCCAACATTTTGTAAGAGACTCGAGTAGTTGTCAAAATTCTATCTACACTTCATTTTTCTACTTCTACTTTTATCTGCAGTGAAGAGTTGTAAAATCATACTTCATAATGGATATTTTTTCCCAAAAACGCACCTATTGTAATGATTTCCTCTTTGTAATGAAATAAAATTTAATTTGATATAGTTTTGAGTATCCGAATGAAACCTTGTATTGGATAACCCTGTGTGATTTGGTTCTATTAAAAAGTTTTTCATTTGATAATCTCTTTTATGATATTATATAAAGAAAGCGTTTTTGATAAAATCAGCGTTTTCAAAAAGCAGATATTCAAAAAAGGGACTGAAGAAAACGAGACGCATTATGAAAGCCAAACATTCTTTTTTAACTTCGCTAAACTTGAAATCGCAATTTGTTATTTATTTTTAATTAAGAAACCAAACATAATAAATTAATATATAAATGTAAATGCCAAAAATTACAAGCCAAAACAAAAATAAACTTAGAATTAATGTAAGATATAAAAATAAACTAAAAATATAAAAATCAAAATATGTATTACAAATAAACTTTTTGATACTAAAATAAATTTTAAAAATTTGATCTTATAGATGTACAAAACAAAAAAAACACAAAAACAAAAAATTCAAATATCCAGGCAGTGTTTAAGTTTTGAAAAACACAAAAACAAAAACATAAACACACATCATCAAACGCATTTTTGTCTTTAATTTTAAACAGAACCAAAAGTTTCTATATCAAAAAGCCTTACAAATCTGTAAATAAATTAGTCAACAACAAGAAAAATCAAATATATCTCATCAGTTTTGTTAAGTTTTATTCATAAAAAGTAATTTATTTATTTATATTAAACAAAACAAAAATCATAGTTCTAAATTTATTAACTGTTTTTTCTTATTTTTTCAAACATCAAACATAAACTTTAACATAGGTATGTACGTTTAAAATAAATGTATAGAAAATATGTTTACCTAAATATATATACATATATATATATATATATATATACATAAATGTGTTAAAAATATATAAAAATAGGAAAACGAGCATTTGCCAATTCACATAATTAAAAAAGAAATTCAAACTACGAGTATTATATAAAACCAAACAAATTATTCTTCATCATTAATCCTTACAACAAAATGGTATTCTTTTTCGTAAACCAAAATAATTAGAATTAAAAAATGTATAGAAATAAATTAAAACAAAAAAAAAAAAACAAAAAAAAACTATAATGCATGTCCTTAAATATAAATAAAAAATAATTACTAAGTAAATATTTTTTTTTTAATAAATCAAATTCGTAAAATGAACTTGTAAAGTAGTAAATTTGTAAAAAAATAATAAAATTATATTGTATAAGAAAACAATGAAAATAAATAGTGAAAATTAGTAAAAAGAAAGTAATTTTCAGGATTTATATTAAAAATAAAAAAAAAAAAATAATTCCAGGAAACAAAAAACTTGTGTAATAATACTGGGTTAAGAAATACGAAACACAAACAAAATAAAAATATTAAACAAATTTTTGAAGAAGTTTTGAACAAATCAATAAAGACGAACAAGAAATGTAACTAAAGGTGTTATTGTTTTTGTTGATCTTATGAACATCAGGTAAGCTTTTCTACGATAGACAGAGTTTAATCTTTTGCTATTTTTAAAATATGCCAGGGACAGCTTTTATAAAACTAAGGCATGTGCGCAGCTTATGGTTAAAAATGGTAGGAGTGACCAGACATTTAATGATTTGAGAAGAACTTTATCGAGATGATTTATCGGCTACGCAGAGACAAAAAAGTACTGACTTCTTGTGTGATTGTCTTATGGACTAATTATTACCTCTTAGGTTCTAGTAAAAGGTCATACATTTTTGTCGGTTTCAAAAGTTAAGTAAGTAGACTTTTTTTAATTTGGAATTTGCCATTAAGTTCTACAGTTCGAGGTTTATTTGTGTAATAACGGTCTTTTACGTAGCCATAGAGAAAAAACAACTATAGATGTAAAATCCAATGATCTTGACGACCAAAATCACGCAATAAAGCCATAATTGTGGTTGGTGTTGTTCTGAAAATTGTTCTCATCATGAATTTCTATCTACGTCGAAAACAATTCGATACGACACTTTCAATTGCTTTCTGATAATCAGCAAAACTTTTTGTTCATATTGTTTTATGAATACCCTTATAATGATACAAAGAAGATATTGATGTACATTTGTTTTGAATGGCTGTATGTACATTGAAATAAGTGGGAAATATTGAGCCTGGTATAACATTCCACATTCGTGTGGTGCGGCTAAAGAAAGAATCTCTATACTTAGCATTACATCCAAAATTGAGGTCAGGGACACACTGATGCACATTCTTAAAAGTACGGGTATTCCGGTTAAATTGTTTAAGGGAATGAATGAAACTGGCTATTCAACGAGAGCATTGCTTGTTAAAATTTTGGTAAAACAATTATAGGCTAGAGGCCTTACGATGGTGTTCAAGAGTAGCAAATGTCACAATAAGAGAACGATATTCTATCATTTTAAGAGCTCTCTTTTTAATTATGTCTAAGAGACTCAATCTCTTATATATAAAAATGAATCGCAAAATGTGTTGGTTACCGCATAACTCAACAACGCCTGGACCAATTTGGGCAATTATTGAATTATTGTCGGAAAAACCATAAAAACAGCCCTTTTCTTTTTCCCATACAAATGATTTCTAACTAAAACGTAGTTCATATTAAATTACAACCACTCACTGTTGTCTAACCAATGTTGGTGTGTTCCTAACGTTTGAGATCATATCTATTAAAAACAGTGTGGCGTGTGTGCGTTGGAGCACAGAATACATTAGGCCTGACCGCGCGCAATCGTCCAATGCATGATGCTTTTAACCAAAAGCTGCGTCGATAAAAACTGTATGATCTCAACACTTTGAAAGAATTAATTCAAACAAATCTTTCACTGTTGAATGAACAACAGAAGTATGTATTTGTAACTCTTATGAAAGTAGCAAATGATGAAACTGGAGGGATTTACTTCTAAGAATTTTTTTTTTTGATTTCATTAATATTAGCAACAATTCGCTCAAAATCGCAGCAACTTTGCTTGAAGGTGGTCGAACAGCCACCACTAAAATTGCCATTAAATATGAAAAGCAATGAAACTCTAAGCTGCAACATTGCGAAAGACTGCAGAAATGTAAATTGATTGTTGGGGATGAATGTACGATGGCACATATAAAATCTTTGGAAGCTATAGACAAAACCTTAAAAGATCTACGAAGCAATAATGGTGCAATGATTTTATTAGCAGGAGATTTTCGTCAAAAATTACCAGTGATTCCACGATCAATGCCAGCTGATGAAATCAAGTCATGTCTTAAGTCCTCCAATTTGTGAAAACATGTCAAAGTACTTCATTTAAGCAAGAATAAGCGTGTCGAATTGCAAAATGACCAATCTGGAAAAATATTCTCTAAAAAACTCATTGACATTGGTAATGGCAAATTTCCTATAGACATGTTGACTGGCTGCATTAACTTTTCTCAAAGTTTTTGTCAGTTAACGCAATCAAAAGATGAATTTATTCAGAAGCTGTTTCTCAAAATAACAGAAACCATGATTGGTTGAGCGAACGAGCTATATGGGTGCAAAAAACATACCTAGATGTAAATGAATTAAATTTCAAAATTCAAGAACAAATTACAGGCGAATCGAGGATATATAAATCAGTTGATTCAGCTACAAACCAAGATGATGCAGTCAACTATCCACCGGAACTTTTAAACTCGCTGGATTTGCCAGGATTGCCACCTCACAATCTTCAATTATAAGTTGGATCAATAATTATAATGTTGCGAAATATCAACCAACCGCGTCTTTGCAACGGAAGAAGATAAATCCTTTAATGCATTTTCCATAATGTTTTCGATGATGGTAAGAAACTTGCCTGATATCAAAACCGCTATGTCATCTGCATATGCTACGATTTTAATGCCCTGATCTTTGAACTTTGTGAGAATTTTGTTGACTGCGAGGATCCAGAGCAGGGGTGAGATGACTCCTCCCTGTGGTGTGCTCTAGTAACTGTTTTCTCGATAGTGCTAACTCCTAATTGAGAGTTGATAATTCTGCCATTTAACATGGTGAAGATCCAATCGACAATGACAGATTCAACTCCAACTTCAACTAAGTCAGTTTTGATTGATTCCGTTTTAACGTTATTAAACGCACCCTCGATATCAAGAAATGCTGCCAGGGTATATTCTTTATGTTCAAGACTTTTCTCAATATGTGAAACTACTTCATGCAGAGCAGTCTCCACTGATTTACCTTTAAGGTAAGCATGTTGGTAGTTGCACAAATTGTTTTCGTTGAGAAATTCTCTAACATGTAGATCAATTATCCTCTCTAGTGTCTTAAGGAGAAACGAAGAGAGACATATTGGTCTATAATCCTGAGCGGTCGAGTTAGTCGGTTTCCCTGCTTTTGGGATAAAGACTACCTTGACCTTTTTCCAGCTATTAGGGACGTATCTAAGTTTGATACAACTTATGAAGATTACCTTAAGCCGGGTTTGATAGATTTAAAATTATTCGGAATAAAATTTCTCATTCCACACAAAACTTACTTTGTGCCCATATCAGCGCTGGAATTCACACAACTATCGAGGACGCACAGTGACCAGTTAAAGTTTCTAAATAAGTTAAGACTTATTTAGTTCGCTTTCTCATATTGCCAAATAGTTCTCGTAGGGGTTTTAATTTTAAATGGGTTTTTTGGCATGAGAAATTTGCAGACATGACACAATGGTTTGATACGCCGCGAGCCGACAGGAGTTAATATACTCGTACACTGATCGAATATCGAATGTCTTCAACATTTTCATACAAATTTTATCAATTACATATTAAGTCGGTCGATCATTACAAAATTTTCTTTCGATCGCTGTATGTATAAAGGTTTGAAGCAGTCGGTGATATAACATAGGATTCATTTCAGACCGCATTTTTTTGTTACAATAAATCTAAAGAACGGTAGATATAAAAGTTACTGTTATATTTTTAAAATGACGACTCATAATACTAACTACTAAAAAAACGGAATACCACGAAGCGAAAGAGAATTATCTACGAGCTCAAAATGAATATAAGACTATTTGCAAAAGGAGTAAGTCCACATACAACAATCAGCTTGACCTCAAAATAAGCAGTTTAAAAGACAGTAAAGAGTGGTGAACGTTGGAGAGGAAATACGTAACCAAGATCATCAAATTTTCCCTCAAATTTCCGCTCCTGAGTTTAGATAGAACATATTATAGTTCACTTCTTAACCCAAATCAAACGGCAAATCAGATTTTCTATGCACCTAACTTAATTCAGGATCGGGATCTGGATATGCCTATAACTCTGGATGAAATTATAAGTATTCTAAAAAAAAGTTAAACTAAACAAAGCAGGGGAATCTCCTTTATGAATTGTGTGGCTAAGATTTTGATGGGAATTCTCAACGGGAGGCTGTAGCTGTACTCATGGGTGGAGGCAAATGAAATACTAACAGAATTTCAGGCGGGCTGTAGAAGAAAATATTCGACGGTGGATAACATTTATAATCTGGCATCAATCGTTCATCTGAAGTTGGCACAAAAAAAGAAGGTATGCATTTTTTGTCGACCTGAAAGCTTTATTTGATAAAATCTTAAGAAAATTGCTTATCTACAAACTACACACAATAGGAGTTTCGACACAATTTGTAAACTTGATAGAAGCCATATACTCCAACACACAATCAGCTATTTAGACGGGAGAAGAGCTCTCCGAATATTTTGAGACACTTTTTGGAGTCAAATAGGGATGCTTGTTATCACCGTTGCTTTTCGTACTGTATATAAACGATTTGCATGAATCTTTAGGAGGACTCTTTATTGATTTGTTCAACATAAGGTTGCTGCTTTACGCAGACGATATGGTAATTTTGGCGGATGATGCCACGGTCTTGCAGCAGATGATAACGCAACTGGAATGTTACTGCATTAAATGGATCCTAGAAGTAAATCTACTTAAATCCGAGATAATGGTGTTCAGAAATGGTGGAAGGTTATCTAATCAAGAAAAATGGACATTAGCTAAATGGAGAAAGAATTCGAATTGTCTCCAACTATACTTACTTAGGAGTTCTACTTTCACCAAAGATGTCGTTTTTAAAGGACGTAGAAAAGAGAAACACTGTAGCCAATAACAGCATAAACTCGAAGTGGAAATGCTTTCTAGCAAAAAGTAATATCAACTTAAAAACCAAACGAAAACTATTTCAGGCGGTTTGTAAAGGTATTCAAACCTACGGTGCTCAGATCTGGGGCTTTGGAATGTTCGAAGAAGTGGATAAACTTCAACGCTATTTTTTGAAACGAATTTTAAAATTGCCTACATCTACTCCAAACTACTCTTTGGCAATGGAAACTGGGCGGAGGACGGACATTACTATACCCTTGATCTTCACCTCAGATATATGTATTTCAAAAACAATATTCGAATACAGTGCAACAAGACTACCGCATCAGCTAACAAAAATACTTTTGAGGGAAAAATTGTTCTGGATAAAGGAATTGAACAATCTTAGATATTGTTTTAGACTGTGTTGGGATGAGAGATCTATTTCTCAAATTGATTGAATCCAAAAAGGCAATGATCTAGTGCGGCTGTTGAAATCAGAGGGTCAACAAGAAAACCTACGAAGGACATCTGAGAGCAGCACGCGCATCTACAAACATCTGGATCATTTAAGAGGACAGATTTACATTAACGATGGTTTCGAACTGAATAAGATCACCTGGATTTTTAAAGCAAGATGTGATTTAATCAAGCTTAATGGAAACGGATTTGGCCAGAACGAATCATCATTATGTACTGTGTGCAGCTTAAGGGAGGAAGAAAACATCCAGCACTTCTTGGGCAGATGTCCGGATCTCAAGGAAGGAGAAAGTTTGATTAACAAAAGCGGAAATAATCCAGGTTGCTCAATAGAGAAAACAGCACCAGTTTTGCGAATACGTAAACTCAACTACCCGACAGACGACGCGACGTTTGTCAATGTCGTAAGTTTTGCATTTTTAACTTTAAAAGAAACTTAAAATCTTATTTGAAAATGTTAACTTCTAGATATTAAGTTGGAAATAAAAAACATTACTACTAATGGGTGATTTTTTTGAGGTTAGGATTTTCATGCATTAGTATTTGACAGATCACGCGGGATTTCAGACATGGTGTCAAAGAGAAAGATGCTCAGTATGCTTTGACATTTCATCATGAATAGACTTACTAACGAGCAACGCTTGCAAATCATTGAATTTTATTACCAAAATCAGTGTTCGGTTCGAAATGTGTTTCGCGCTTTTTTATCGACAAATTTTGTTCAGCGATGAGGCTCATTTCTGGTTGAATGGCTACGTAAATAAGCAAAAGCATTTGGAGTGAAGAGCAACCAGAAGCCGTTCAAGAACTGCCCATGCATCCCGAAAAATGCACTGTTTGGTGTGGTTTGTACGCTGGTGGAATCATTGGACCGTATTTTTTCAAAGATGCTGTTGGACGCAACGTTACGGTGAATGGCGATCGCTATCGTTCAATGCTAACAAACTTTTTGTTGCCAAAAATGGAAGAACTGAACTTGGTTGACATGTTGTTTCAACAAGATGCCGCTACATGCCACACAGCTCGCGATTTTATGGCCATTTTGAGGGAAAACTTCGGAGAACAATTCATCTCAAGGAATGGACCGGTAAGTTGGCCACCAAGATCATGCAATTTGACGCCTTTAGACTATTTTTTGTGGGGCTACGTCAAGTCTGAAGTCTACACAAATAAGCCAGCAACTATTCCAGCTTTGGAAGACAACATTTCCGAAGAAATTCGGGCTATTCCGGCCGAAATGCTCGAAAAAGTTACCCAAAATTGGACTTTCCGAATGGACCACCTAAGACGCAGCCGCGGTCAACATTTAAATGAAATTATCTTCAAAATATAAATGTCATGGACCAATCTAACGTTTCGAATAAAGAATCGATGAGATTTTGCAAATTGTATGCGTTTTTTTTTTTTAAAAGTTCTCAAGCTCTTAAAAAATCACCCGATACTACTACTATTACTAAATAAATAAATAAGGTGGCGCAACAGTCCGTAGAGAACCAGGGCCTAGTGACTTACAACTCTCAACCATTCCTGTGTGCGAGTAATGTTGTCAGGGATGGAGGGGACCTACAATTTATATGCCGAATCCGAACGGCTAATTTTGAGAAAGCACTTTTTCATGACAAGAATTACTCTTGGAGAATTTGTCAATTCCTCGCAAGAGGCAGTACCCGTGAAAACTCTTTTTTTTTTAAATTAAGGTGGCACAGGCAGGGATTGAACCCAAGACCCCTCGCATGACAGTCCAACGCACTAACCATCATGCCACGGGTACTACTACTACTACTACTACTACTATTACTACTACTACTAATACTATCTAAAAAAATAACAAAATTCTAAAAGATGGTCGATTTTCCTTGATTAGAAACCATTTTTATGGCTTGCTATTTTGAATCTTTATTTTAAATTGGGAAAAATCACGTAAGGTTAAAAAAAAAGAGCTTAAATATAACTTTTGTAACAGTCACCTTCAGCCTAAAATACACAAACATCATATATAACAATTGGCGCCCAACCTTGTGGCAACGTGTTAAGTTGTGAAGCTGTTGAGATATATGTATCAAGGTTTTCTCTTTACAGTCGCACCCGCTTAAGTGCATGCATATATTTTTTAAAAAAAACTATATATGTATGTAATAGAGAACAACCAAAAACAACAATTAAATATCCGAACAGTCAAACCTGTACAGTCGCACCCTCTTAAGTGCATATTAATTTTTTTTCAATATTTTTTTTTTCTAATAAAAAAAGAGCAAATAACAAAATAGAAAAACAAAATCCACACAGTCGAACCGAAAACAGTCAAAACCAGTTAAGTGGAAAGGATTGTTTTTTGCAACTTAAAAAAAGCACAACAAAAAAAAAAATAAAACCTAAAGATTTCAAATTTTTATGAGTTATGAGAAAAAGTGCTCGTTTGATTAAGAAACAACAGGCACAAAATTCTAACAGTTACTCATCTTCTGAATCGTCAAAGTTGTCTGAATCCTCCGACTATACCGAAACCGAAGACTTCGAGTCAACATTTGTTCAACTAGAACTTCCGCAAGCGAACAGTCAACAGCCAATCATGCCTGGTGATTTGATGGTGAAAGGAATACGTCCAAGCTGGAAGATTTCATAGCCACAATTACGGTATACAAGAATATCGAGAACGTGTCCGAAATTGGTGGCAAGGTGTCAAATTTCAAAAAGGCAAATAGTAATCAAAATGATACAAAAAAGCCAACCCCGAACTGCTACGGTTGTGGAGCTGCTGGATATTGCAGGTCAAACTGTCCTACCTGTAGTAATAAACACGCCGAGGTGACTTTGGCCGATGGAATTACCAAGAAAGAAATTGTATATTCCACCATAGTTGACATAATTATTGGTAAAAGGTTACGGAAAATTCGCTTTATTGCACTGCCTGAAGTCAAAAGTAATCGCACCTTATTGGGAATTGATTTTCTTGAGCAATGTGGGATAGTCCTAAACATCGCTCAGAAAACTTATAATTTCATTGATGACCCAGAAACCATCTTTGATTTCAAACTTGCAAAGTGTAGCATACTCATACTCAAGCCACAGGAGAAAAAAGAAAATCAACAATCTAAGCCACTTACAGTGAAGCCAAATTATAACAAAACTTTGGAAAAGGACGATAAACTGAGTAGTCTCTGCATACCTCACTTAGGTGGAAAGTCGTCAAATGTTGAGTCCTATTCCTGACACCCCAAAACGAAAAAAGCCAAACGACTATTCTCCACACAGTATACAAGCGATCTTTTCAGGAGCAGTCCCTTAAGAAATGAAAACACCTGAAAAAAGCACTAACTTGTTCACCGAACCAACAAGAGTCGATTCTAATTTTGATGATTGGTTTGAATTTAACTCACTCGATATAAAGCTTCGCCCAGAGGAAGCCTGTGGAATAAGTGAGCCAGGAAAACGAGATCTTGAACAAGTTCTCACAAAAAAAGTTGATTTATTCGGAGAAATTAACAATTTTATATCGTTCATTGATAAAATAGATACCGGATCGGAAAACCCGATTTCTAGTAAACCCTACAGGATATCACCTGCAAGAAAAATAAAAGTTAAAGCTAGAATTCCAATTATACTAAAAACCGATGCAAATAGTTATGCTATCGGTGCTGTTTCACTCCAGGGGGGAATGAAATGGAACACCCTGTTGAGTCTGCAATTCGTCTATTTTCATCCGCAGAACGAAACTATTCAACCACAGAACGGGAAGCACTTGCCGTTTTATGGGCAGTTGAAAAATTTCAGGATCAAAATAAGGTATATGCCGATCGAAAACGAAGAACTTATGATAAGTTTCAAATTGGAGACAAAGTCCTTGAAAAAACTCATCCTTTAAGTAAGGCATCAGCAGGTTTCACAACAAAACTTGCACCAAAAAGTTATATTATACTAGCAAAGAAAGGGGTTCAAATAGTTACACCATCGGTAATGAAGAAAATCCAAACGTACCCATTGAAAAAGAGGAAGATTATCAAATACCAAAGCTACCAGTAAGAGAAGGATGACTGTTCCCAATTCTCAAACAAAAATTACCTCACCTGAAGCCACTCATTCGCCTGGTGCTGCCCCATCTCCGAGACGTTCAATGAGGCATAGGGGGAGGTTGTAACAGCCACCTTCAGCCTAAAATACACAAACATCATATATAACAAGACCATACATATTTTACATATTATACAAACATAAAGCATATATATTTTGAATTATATAAATTATTTATTTATAATAATCAGCACATTTTTCATTATCATATAAACATCAAAAGTGCTATATTTTGTTAATAGAAAACACATTTTTATAATTAATGTAACTGTAATGTGCTTCTCCTTTTTTGGTATAAAAGGGCGAAGCAAATCATACCTAGCAAGCATTATGTTCAATAAACTAAACTTGTAAACACACAACTTATAGTTGGAGTTCCTCTTTTATTTTTAATAGTTTGCTTTTCATCGGTGGTATCAGTAGACAAGCTGAACATATTACTTGGTCGCTTGGCTCTGCTCCTCCTGATCATCATCGTCGCTCCACTCGCTTACATATAGCTTCAGCATCACTCTCATCACACACACACAGCCACGCAAACATTTGTGTACTCTTTGGAAACGCAACACCAACGTTACACTTTTACTTTTATTCAAACATTGCACAACTGTATTTATCGAACTTGCTCGTGATGTTGAAAAATTAAAATTCAAAAACCAATCTCAAAACAACGTAAAGAAGAAAATACAGAGTTATTGTAGCGAAACGAATTCCAAAAACGTGAAATTATATAGTAAAACGATTACATTTCACAAACATGGTGAATAATAAAAAAGGAAGTCTGACATGTTCCACAATTGACAGCTAACGTCACGTAGGCTTATTGTGTACTTGTAATAATCGATGTCCTCTGTAAATCACATACCTTTATAGCTATAATAGAAATGAGATTTAACAAAAAATAATCATATTTAAATCTTAAAACAATATAAAGCTTCTCGTACCACTTGAAGCTATCAAACATGTTGTTATGTTGTTTTTTTTTGCAAATTTACGTTCAAAAATTCTTTATGATTAAAATATTTGCGAAAAATAAAGCTTCTCTAAAACTTTATTGCAAAACTGGTTCACTGGGCGTATACGCACTTAAATTATTTCATTTTTCATCATTTTTGTCCTTCACTTTTTTGCAAAGGTTTTTATTTTATTTATTTTTTCAAATATTGGGGCATCATAGGTAAGCGAAAATTATTTTCGTATTTTTAATACAATTACTTTTTTTTTATTTTATAAACTCAGTGCGGAATCATAAACTGAATCAAGAGTGAATTTGGTGATTTATTTTATTTTGATGCGTTAATTAGATAGCTACTCACCAACAAATAAAACAAAAAACAATATTTATACAGACTTAATATATTTGTTATTAATTATTTTATTACACGTACATAGGTACATATATATTTTTGTTTTTGTGTCAGATCATATTGTTGAAATGTCTTTCATTATGTTTTTTCAATTTTATAATTTTAATACATACATAAGATATTTTTTGGTAAAGTTTAAATCAGTCAAGCACTAATTAGGTTGTGTTACTAAAGGCTATCATGTTTGCGTTCATTTTATTTTATTATGCCATCTATTATAGAAAAGGTATAATAATAGAATAAAGGTTAATTTAATTAAACAAAGGTGTGTGTAACTTTATGAATATAATGTTGTTTTTATTTCAATAGCATGTCAAAAATTTACCATATTTTAAATATCAATGAGCAGTTAATTTATATACTAGATATGTACAAATATATTTGTGGTAACGAGGTTCTTCATAATTTACACACCTAGAGGGACTTAAAAACTTGAAAGAAATTTTATATTTCACAATATGAATGCAGTATAATGTCCACAATTACAAAAGATGAATTAAAAATAAAAAGCAAATAAAAATAATTCAGAAGCCTAAATTCAAAACTAATTAACCATTTCAGAACAATTAAATTAAGTACACATATCTCGATGAACAATAAATGGTAAAAATTGCGACGTGTAAATTATTATTTAAAGTGAAAAAAAAAAGTTCTTAGTCCTTGGCTAAAAGCTTCATACGAATGAATTAGGGAAAACTGTCTAAATAGATTGATATTCTTTATTTTCGTATTAACAGTTACATTTGGTAAGTTACTGCACAGTTTACATACAGAGATTTGATATTTTTCTATGATATCTTTCTGCTGAACAAATATGTATGTATGTATATTCATTTGTATATAGAATTTAGATGATAATAATTTAAGTAATAATTTTGAAGGAAAATACAAACAAAACCTTTAACTCAAATTGAAAAGGGCAAGTACATTTTGACTGAAATAAAATTAAGATTTCTAAACTTTTGTTTAGAAGTATGTTAGTAAAAAAAGGTAATATTTTAATGGTTAATATTGATTTATAAGCGGATTTTCAGAGATTTCACAATTTAGTAAGAAGGTGTTAGTCAGTTAATTGATTCTTAGAGAAATCAATTCAACATTTTTGTCTTCTCATGTAAGTCTAGGGTGGAAGGTTAAGCATTATTTTTAGAAGCTTGTTTTGTGATACTTGTAGTTTTTTTAGATGACATTTTGCACATTTCCCCCAAACCTGGCATCCATACAGAAGTATTGCTTGGAATACTACTTTTTGAATTATCATTTTATTGTCGTTGCTAAGACACGACTTTCTATTTATAAAAGGATATAAAATATTTATATAGCAATGCTAATTTTTTGCAGAGTTCTGGCAATATGTTCTCTGAAAGTCAGTTTTTGGTCTAAGTAAATACCAAGATATTTCACACTTGGTTCCCATTTGACATTTACACCATTAACGGTAAGTTATTGATTGCTTGGTAGGTAACAAGATTTTCTTTTTCTACTGAAAAAGATGGCTTGTAGCTTATCAGCATTCAGTTTTATTTCCCATTTAATTTAGTAATTAGTCATCATTTCTATCGCGTTTTTCAAATTTGTCTCAATGGTAAGACTAAATTCATGTGATGAAAAGATGCCTATGTATCATTCGCGAATATGGCTATCAGACAACCTGGTAATCTAGGAATATTAGAAGTATAAATATTGTACAGTAAAGGACCTAGTGCTGACCCTTGCGGGACACCATAGTAAACTTGGTAAAAGTTAGACGAACAGTTGTTGACGAAAACACTAAAGTAACAATTGCATAAAAAACTTTGGATAATTTTTACAAGATACGAAGGAAACCTGAAATATGCCTTCTTGTGCACAACTCCATCGTGCCAAACTGAGTCAAATGCTTTTTCTATATCAAGTAGAATAAGCCCAGTCGATTTGCCAAGGGATCGCTTTTTCATAAAATATGTTCACAGACTCTAAATACCTGTTGAGTAGTATACTGTGATGCGTTTTGAATCCAAATTGTTCATTCGGAAATATCTGAAGCTCATCAACGATGCATAATATTTTACATTTCAAAATTTCTTCGAAAACTTTGCTTATACAACTAAGCAAACTTATTGGGAGTTTTGACGGTTTTCCAGGTTTAGGAATCGGTATTACTTTTGCATATTTCCAATTCAATGGAAAATATTGCGTTTTTAGACACGCGTTTATGAAAAATGTAAGAAATTCAAGCCCTGCTTTTGGTAGTTTTTTAAGATATATGTTTTTATTGTTGTCTAGTCTATCAGATTTTTTGACTTTTAAGTTTGAAACGATATATTTGACAACCTCCCTGGATATAAACTGATTCCTAGCGGTTTCAGTGATCTGTTTTACTTACTAGCATTTTAGTTGGATCATCACTAAGGTTAGTACCGTGGCATGATGGTTAGTGCGTTGGACTGTCATGCAAGAGGTCTTGGGTTCAATTCCTGCCTGTGCCACCTCAATTTAAAAAAAAAAAGTTTTCACGGGTACTGCCCCTTGCGAGGAATTGACAAATTCTCCAAGAGTAATTCTTGTCATGAAAAAGTGCTTTCTCAAATTAGCTGTTCGGATTCGGCATATAAACTGTAGGTCCCCTCCATCCCTGCAATTGCTCGCACACAGGAATGGTTAAGAGTTGTAAGTCACTAGGCCCTGGTTCTCTACGGACTGTTGCGTCACACAATTTATTTTTTATCACTAAGGTTTTTGCACAATGATTTTTCAGAAAGGTTGTTGCAAAGACATTTGCTTTATCTGAGTTTTGATAAACAACTTCATCATTATTTTGAAGGTTAGGTACTTGTCTGTTTTTATTTTTGATAATTTTTGCTATGTTCCAGAAAGGTTTAGCATTCTTTTCCAACTTACTAAGCTTCTCATTGCAATTTTTAATTTTAAATTTACTTATTTATTCCAAAATTTTTTTGTTATAAAATTTAACTTCATTGCGGTACTCTTCTAAGCGATAACGTTGCCACAAATGGTTTCTTGATTTTTTTTGGTACACATGTCTGCGCTGCTTCCAAAACTTGGTTTGAGAAAAAATCGACATCTTCTTTTGAATATACTCCATTCAAATCAGTTGGAATTGGCCTTAACTTGGACCTAAGTTCTGATTTGAAACGACTCTAATTAGCATTTTTAAAGTCCAGAAAGTATTGCTCACTGGTTTTTACTGTTTTGTTGATTTTACAAAAAAACAGGAATAAGTTCAGAGTTTAAATCATTAATAGTTTCGGGCTGAGTGAAAAATGAGGGAATATTTATTAGAAATAGATCAAGGACGGAATGTGAACCTCTCGACCCAGACGGAAAATAAGTTGGACTAAACGGAAACAATATGGAAAATGGATACAAACAAGACAAATTAGCAAGAACATTTCCCCACGAGTTCGCACGAATACATCCCCAATCTCTATATGTCTAGAATTGAGGTCACCTCTGATTATGTATAGTTTTTGTTTCTAATAATTAATTTCCTTAAATCTCTTTTAAGTAGCATTCTCTTTTCTACAGAGGAATTTTTTCCTGGAAAATACACACAAAACATTTTTATTGCTGTGTGATTCCTTAGCCATACATTTTCCACACCAACGTCCAACATTCTCAACTAATCGAGTCCTAGTAACGGGCAAAAGAGAATGTTGAATTGACTTTCTTATACTAAAATTGCTAAACTTCCACCTATTTGATCAATACGATCTACGCGATGGCATGCATAACTAGGTGTAGGAAAAGGTACATCTGAACTTAACCATGTTTCAGTTACAAAAGCTACAGTCAAACTTCTTTATAACGAACCTTCAAGGGAACAAAAAATTGCTTTGTTATAAAGAAGTTTTATAAAAAATTCGTTATATAGAAATTTTTTTAACTCTGCAAGTGTTCCTTTATATTTTCAAAAAAAAGTATACAAACAAATTCAATTTAAAGAAACTTATGTCTTTTTATTTTTTAATTAAAAACATATCAATTTTCGGTTGCACATGAACAATTTATCCAGATTTAGAAAAAATGTAGCTTTTTGTTTGATAATAGAGCCCGAGAGTGGTAAATTCCTTTTCTTGTTTATCTGCACCCATTTTAAGATTGCTTTATCCACATTACCGTATTTTGTTTTTCTTAGTTTTTTTTTTGGCTTCTGTTTGAACTTTCTTCAGCAAACTTTAAAATTTTGCATTCATTCTTTAAAATTGTCGACAATTTTTGCAATATTTTTTTCCTTTTTTCCCCTTTTAACTTTTTCAATCATCGATAACTTCTCTAATAGCGAAATAGCTTTGCGCTTCGACATTTTGGCAACAATTCTCGAACTTAAAATGACATCTCAAACAATTGACCTGTTGATATGCGTAACATTTCTACTACACATCCATGCATACACACATTCACTTTAAGAAAATTCTTCCCAAAACGGGGAGTTCCCTTTTAAAATAAGGAATACAAATCGTAGTAAACTTTGTTTTCAAATTTGAAAATTGACATTTCGTTATAAAGAAACAACTTTGCTTTCGGGCCACAAAATTAGTTCCTTATAAAGAGAATTTCACTATAGAGAATTTCGTTATAAAGAACCTAATTCGTATGTGATATTTCTTAAGGGGAAGGGGAACAAAATGAAATTCGCTATAGAGAGAATTACGTTATAAGGAAGTTCGTTATAAAGAAGTTTGACTGTATATCAATTGCATTTTGATTAAAAAAATTAAAAAATTCTATATTTTCATTACGAATGCCTTTGGCATTCCATGTTAAAATATTTAAATTATAATCTAGCATTGTATTTGTAATTATGTAACTTGGCATTGGAATATAAAAACTTAGTAGCTATGTAAGTTATCAACACAATTTAATTTTCTCCAAAAGAGGAACACCTTGCGAAAGAGTTAAAAGTATGTCGTAGGTATTATTATTTTCCATAATATAATATTATTTTTATAAGACAAAGTTGTCTAGAACCAAAAGAGGATGGTAGTGAAGCATGGACTAGGTTTCCATTGTAACATACTTACCTTAACGAAATTTACCAAAAGTATTAAGTTTAGTTATAACAGCAACCCAAAAACACCAGACTAAAGTCCATAAAAATGCGTATATCATAATTGTGATTCGTCTTGGTACCTTAAAAGTATATGATACGTCTATGATATACATATGCAGAGATATTACTGCTTAGTCGTATAGACGACACCAAAAAATGGCAACAAATCTTTTAAAGGCTCATATAAAATATTTGTATTATACACGCGAGTTTATTTCCCTTTAGAGAGCAGAATTCATAAAAATGTTAATGTTTCCATGAGTACGAAACACTTATTGAAAAATTAAATTTAAGCTGATTGCTCATAATCTCAGTAATATTTGTTCGCACTTTACGCTTAAGCTGATGCATTTTTGATTTATTAAAATGTTTTGTTTTAACATTATAAGGTTCCTAAAATCTGTAAACTTTTAAGAAAGTTATTATTGTTAGACCTTATGTACAAAGTTTTTCCAATAAGACATTTTAGTTTGATATACGAGTACAACAAACAAATATTTTGTTTCAGCCATTTTTAACAACTTAAAACCCTTAAATGATGATTAAGCTTATTTTAAACGATTTTAGCATCTAACTATCAGCTAACATTTTGCTAAAGGTAAAATCACTAGAAAAATTAGACAAAATTTCTTGACAAGTTTTTTGTTTGAAATTAAAAAAATTCGGCTTTGTGCAGAAAAGTGTGATGAATATTTATAAAATTGCTACTTCGTGAAATGTTAACTCCCCATCAAAAAGTTGTTTCAAATTTTGCGTCAATCGCATTTTGTATATTATTGCAAACAGGAAAGTATGAAAACAACATCAGACAAAAGACAGTCATGGCTTACAGCATCGTTTTTAATGACCATTTAACACAATTTAAAAATTTCAAATTCAATCTTTAAGGATTTAAATCAACTGTAGAGCAATGGTATACCCTTATTTTTCACGTGCCCTAAGAAGAAAAAAGTCTTAAAGTTTTAAATCACGAGATCAGTTCTTCTAGAAATAACACGGCCAGGAAAATTTTCTTGCAAAATCGCTAATGATAGATAGATAGATAGATTAATTCTTTATTATACAAAAAAAAATGGTTTACAAATTTCATTTCTTAATAATAAGTGCATGGCTTTCCTGCCGTCTGCCTGACGTTGCTTCGTTGCTTTTTTCCACGTAATAAATTTTGACAATTTCAATTAATTGGATGAAGACTGTATTGCTCAATTTTTAGTTATGGAGCAGTTTTTGCTAGTCAAATGTCAAAAGCTTAATCTAGCGCCAACTAAAAAGAGTTTAATGTGAACACTATCTTAATATAAAATTCTTTAACATCAAATTGCACTTTTTCAATGGGTTTTGATAGCCTTAATTCAAATCCGATTTCAAAATTGCTCTATCACGTAAAATTCTTACGATATTACTTTTTAATACTCGTAATTAAAAAAAAAACACATAGCTTTCCGAGTAAAAGGCTTTTTAAGACTATCTAAATTCATGAAGTACAAGTAGCTTTTTCCTATAAAATTCGTGATGATTTTCCAAATCTGTGATCCTTTCCTTCGATATTCAGTCGAAATATTTATTGTATTTGATAAAATGTTCAAAATGTCTTCATAAGTTATTAGATTTCACGTGTCTCAAATTAATCTTAAAAAAAACGCTGAACCATTTGTAATTAAATGGTTTTCAAAAAAAAAATGGCAAAGCGGATTGAAAGTAACGGGTTATCCATTTTGCGGTTTCAAAAATATAGGGCTGGAATTCAACTTTTTCAAATTAAGTTGTTAAACCATTTTTTTGTCAGTTGAAAGTCTGAGATTAAATGGATCGCTTAACTATCGCTCAACGCATGAAAACTGTTAAAACCTATTACAAAAATGGCATTTCTGCCTCAGGCATATAACGTGCTTCACTAGGAGATTATGGTTTACATAATCGTCCAACTACGCAAGCAATTGGCAAAATGGTGAAAAATTTGAAGAAACTGCATTGGCTACAGATGTTGTAAAGCATGTGCTTCATTGTTTCGCTCGAACCACTGAAAATATTGTGAAAGTGAGCTGACCATTTACAACGTCTTAGATACGTCGAATGGGTGCTTGAACAACAGGGGCGGTGAACTGCTATTTTTCGAACAAAATTTTCTTCAGCGACGAAGAACATTTCTCACTCGGTGGTTATGTTAATAAGCAAAATTGTCGTATTTGAGGTTCTAGAATTATTAAGTAATTGAAGAGAGGCCTTTACATCCATAAAAAGGTGTGATTAGACCTTACTTCTTTGAAAACGACGACGATGGAACAACTGTCACTGTCAATTCGGAGCGTTATGGTCATATGATAACCAACTTTTTTTTTGCCTGCTATTAAAGAATACGACTTAAAGAAAATGTGGTTTCAACAAGACGGTGGGAGTATAGCCTTATAGCGGCTATATCAACTGGCCACCAAGATCATGCGATTTGACACCGCTGGCATTTTTTTGGGGGGATACGCAAAAGACCGTGTTTATGCAGATAAATATTTAACTCTTGAGCACTTAAAAAATAACATTCGTCAAGTTATGGCTGAATTGATGCTCTCAACAATGTGGTGGCGTGGTGGTCATTTAAATGAGTTACTGTTCACATAGAATGTTAAAATTCGAACTTTATAATAAAAAAGAAATGAAAAACAAATATTTTATATGTGTTTTATGTGTTTACTTTTGAAACCGCAAAATTGATAACCCTGTAAGATTCATCCTATAAAGGTGCGTGTCCATTTGAGAGTAAACGTGCTGCGAGTCGCTCTCAAGCTGCTCTCGAGAGCGATCTCGCAAGTGGACATAGTCTGGAGAGTAGCTCGCGGAGAGTTCACTAATTACTCTCGACATTCGATCTTTTTGAAAGTCACTCGCAAGTGGACACATGTGTTTACCACTATCCGAGATAAGCTCTCGGCACTAAACAAGAATCTTCCTTATTATAATTAAAATTAAGAGTTATTGGCCCACTACTTAAGATGGCACACCGCAGATGCCATTTTAATAAAAAAATTAATAGGTACTCTTTCAATTACAATTGGTCTCGGAATACCAACACAGTTCGTATTTTGCGAGTAGCTGTCGAGAGTAAACTAAACATGGCAAAGCAGTGGAAACAATGTCTTTTTTTCATATAAATTTGATTTGAAAATACATTTTTACCTTCTCATAGGAAGTTATTGTAATGGGTCCGATTAGTCAAATTGAAAATTTTGTCATTTCTCAACGTTTCAAGATCCCTAGAGTCGAAATAAAAGATTTTTAGAAAGATGCCTGTGCGTGCAATGTGTACGTACGTTCGTACGTCCTTACGTCTGTACGTCCGTACGTTCGCGACGTTATTTTCGTCGTCCATAGCTCAAGAACTAGTAAAGATATCGACTTCAAATAAATATACAAATAATAATCCAGAAAGATGCAGAAATGGATCTCAAGAAAATTGAGTGGGTGGTTTTTTTACCATAGCAGTTTAAATAAAAGGTGAACATGTTGGTTAACCCCAAATATCTCACGAACCAAAAACGCTAGAGAATTGAATTAAATATTATATTATATATTGTAACGTTATACCAAACAAGTATATTTTATGAAAAAAATCCAATTAACGGCTTTTAATAAATCAAAAAAAAAAATTAAAAAAAATTTGTCACCTCGAAAGTTGTACGAATAAAAAATGATTTTATCTCCAAAACAATTTGGTGCAACGAAGAATAACGTTTTTAACATATTTTTTAACAAATTTTGAGAAAAATCGAATTGACAGTTTGTTTTATAAAATATAAAAACCTAAAAAATACATTACTGAAAGTTAATACAAATTGAATTTTGACTCAAATAACTTTGCAAAAATTTGAGGTTATGGCTTCCAACTTATTTTATTTTATAAAAAATATTGTTTTCAACATTCGGTAAAACTTTGAGAAAAATCTAATTTACAGTTTTTAAACAAAAAATAGGAACTTAAAAGAACATTTAACAAAAGTTGGTAAAAATTCATTTCCGACACAAATATCTTTTTAAAAATTTGAGATTATGGCTTGCAAATAATTTTAACTTATAAGAAATACTGTTTTCAACATTCAGTTAAATTTTGAGAAAAATCTAATTGACAGTTTTTTTTACAAAAAATAAAAACCTAAAAAAAAAAACAATACTAAAACTTGGTAAAATTTTACTTTCGATTAAAATAGCTTTTCAAAAATTAAAAACATTGTCTTCAAACTTTTTTTATTTCACAGAAAATATTGTTTTCGATATTCTGTAGTTTTTTTTTAATAAAAATCCATATTTTCGAAAAAAAAAATCTACAAAAAATAGTACGCAAATTCGGTAAAAATTGATGTTCGGTACTCGATATCTCGTGAACAATAGAAGATATTGACTTTAAATTAGATTCATTCATTCAATTTGTATTTATTTATTTAAGAAATAAATTTTTTTAACAAATGCTACTAAAATTTGTAAACAAATTTTTTCGACTAAAAATCTCGTTTACAAAAACAGATTTTGAAACCAAATTATTTCATCAAATGGAAAATGTTGTTGGTAATTTTGAAATCTTTTAGAATAATTCAACTAACAAATTTTTTAACAAAACACGAAAACCTACAGACCTTTTAAGCAAGGCAAATCTACAGACGGGATGGGAAGTTATCAGTGTGGATAAAATACATGTCCAACTGATAATATGCTAGCAGAAGAAATCTATCAAGTGGACACGATTATGAGAGTACTCTCAGCAAGAAAACTCTCAATATTCTAGCAGAGAGCTCGCGATAGCAAAACTTCTAAAATTTTGCTCGCAAATAGACAGTCTCCCGAGAGTTGTTCTCGAGATTTAACTAGCGGAAGTACTCTCAAATGGACACGCACCTTAAGAGCAGTGGATGGGAATTCCAATAAGCAGGTTCGTTTAAGTTTGTTTAATTTGTTAATTTTTAGAAACTGTCACTGTTTTGACATGTTCGGATGCCCCAACAAAGCAAAAACTATTTATTTAGCAAAAGTTAAAAAATTGCTACTAATTTAAATGTTAAGCCCTTAACAAGTAGTTGTTTATTTATGACATTTACAATGGCCATAACCAGTTACCACAATTTTACAATTTCGAATTCCATCTTTAAGGACTTGAATCGATTGTAGAGCATACAACATATCTTCCACGTGACCAAAAAGAATCAAGCCTGAAGGCGTTAAATCCAAGCTTACTTCTTCCAGAAATAACAAGACCAGGAAACTTTTCTTTTAAATTTGCTATTGTTTCGTTATTTTTTCGCACACACTGCCATTTTTGTAACGGGTGCCCTTTGTTAGACGTGTCGTTTTCTATCTGGCAATACCCTGACAATGAAATTGCTATCTATTTTTTATTTTAAATATTGTACGCGCACTCAAGGGGATATGAATACCCTTATAAAGATTATACACAGTGCGAGTAATTAGAAAGGGAGGAAAGGATTTGAAAAAAGATACCAATGCACATTCGTTTAAAATGCCCTCACATTGTAATGAGTGGGAAATATTGAGTTTGGTAAAGCATTCCAAATTCAAAAAAGAATCTCTGTAATTTACAGTACGTCCAAAATTGGACTCAACGGTCCGAACGGTAATTACTAACACAACAAAGAAGAGATTCATAAATACCAAAAGCACGCATTTTCAATACGAGAGCTAGATGCCAAACTCTATCAAATGCCTTTGAAATATAAAGTGCAATAATTTTACTTTCTCCAAAACGATTTGTTCCACTGTTCGGTGAGATAAACCATGAGATCACCTGTGGACCTATTGCTACGAAAGCCATACTGCAGGTCATTAAGAAGCTTTAAGATATTTCTTAAGCTGAAAATTAATCAGCGATTCCATGGACGATAGTTAGAGGGGGAGGAGGATTCGCCTTTTTTAGAACAGTTTGGACAAATGCTGTTTTGCATCCACTCGGAAAGACACTTTTGGAATAGGACAGATGGAAAAGCCTACGCAGTGGTTTTGCCAGCGTTGAAAAACACCTCTTCAGAACAATAGAGGGGATACTATCCGGGCCAGCGAATTTGTGAATGTCAAGATCTTTTAATACTCTAGCAACTGTACGAATGCGAAAAAAGAATCGTTTACGCTTTAAAGTACAGGAGGAGTCATATCCCTTATTGGCAGCATCATATTAACAGCAAACTGTGCTTCAAGCAAATTGGCTTTATCAATCGAGCTTACAAAAGGAGTGTCATTGGAAACGAGCGTAGGAACAGACGATGACGTAGTGTAACGCACATTTTTTACAAATGACCAGAAATTTTTACTATCTTTGGGACTTTGTATAGTATTTTTTGCCGTAATTTCTAGTCATGCAAAAAATTTAATGCACCCAATATGTCCGTTACAAGTCTTTCTAGCTTGTTTGAACTTATTCCGGTTTTCCTCAGTAGGATTGGCTTTATAAACCCGGAAATTTACATCTTTGACCTTACTAACCTCTTAAAAGCTCGAATCAAACCATAAGTTTTCTTTAGGTTTGATAGATTTTACCCTATTCGGGATAAAATTTTTCATTCCACAAAGAATAAAGTTTGTAACCATATCTGCGCTGGAATCCACGTCACTATCAAGGAAACATAGTGACCAGTTAAGGTTCTTGAAGAAGTCGTTGAGACCGTTCCAGTTGGCTTTCTTATATTGCCATACAGTTTTTGTAGGGTTTTTCTCTTTAACTGGGGTTTTTTGGCATGAGAAATTAGCAGATATGACACAATTGTCTGATATGCCTACAGAAGCGATAGTACACAAACCGCATATTTATTAGGATCAGATGTAAGAAACAAGTGTATTGGCGGACTGACCCGCAACTTCAGGAATCCAAGTTGGCTCGTCAACCTAACTGAGTCAGGGGGTTTAACTCAGCAAAAATCTCGACATACCTTCCTTCGGGTGTTGACTGACCAGAATAGCGCAGCTACGAAGGATTGTGAACATTTAAATCGCCCTTAACAACGATCTCACTGTGCTGAAAATGGAATACAATTCTCTGGATAGAGTCGGACAGCGCATCGAATTCTTTGGAGGTCAAATTGCTATCCAGACTTGGGCTACGATAAATAAAACATGTGTGAGAATATGACATAATAAGAATTTCTATTCCTAAAAGACAAAAATGTAGTAGTAGTAAGTAGTAAAGTGTTTTTTATTTCCAACTTAATATTTTTATACATTTTTGAGTTTAACTTGAAAGAAAGTTATTTTGAAAGATTTAAAAAACATACGACAATGACATAAAGAGTCGTCTGTCGGGTAATTGAAAAAATACAAATAATTTTACATTTAAGTTCATTTTTTTTTAAAAAGATACAATTTTTGATTTTAAATAAATTTAAAGAGAAATCCTAAATTTTAAAGTTTTAAAGTAATGTGTACACGTTCATAGTTCACACTATTTTCAAATATACTCTGTTAAGATTTGTTTTCTATACTTTATAGCCACGTTAATATAACTCGAGAGTCTGTTCCAATCAGCCCTGCAATTTCCGTTAAGGACAGCAATAATTTCAGCTTCATTTAGAGTTGCCTTTTCAAAATGTCTTATCCTGAATTCTCTTAGTACGGGACACCTGCCTAGGAAATGTTGTATATCTTCTTCTTCTCTCATGTTGCATAGGCTACATAATGTTGATGCGTTGCTTCCACGCCTATTTCCGTTGAGTGAGATAAGATCGCATCTAGCTTTGAAAATCCATGATATTTTGTAAGGCTCCAAGTCATCTGTTATGTATTGCGGTCCTATTGAATAATCCAACATCTTAAAAATTCTTGTGTTGCTTCCCCTCGCTCTCTGTTCTGCTTCTTGATTTGCCTGCGATTTCAGTTGATCAAGAATTTGTGAGTTATTGAAAACCCAATCTCTTTCATTTGTCATGTTCTCATCCCAGTGCAAGCCGAACCTGTTTCCGATCCTATTAATCTCCTTAACCCAAAAAAGTTGTTTTGTTAAGAGGATTTTGGTAAGTTGCTTAGGTAGTCTCGTGTCACTGTATTCAAATATAGTCTTTTGTACATATCTAAGGTGCAAGTCCAGTGTGTAATGGTGCCCGTCTTCAGCTGCGGTTTCAATCGGTAATGCATAGTTTGGGGTGTATGATGGTAACTTTAAAACTCTTTTCAGAAAGTATCGTTGCAGCTTATCCACTTCATCAAAAGTTCCAAAACCCCAGACTTGTGCACTATAAGTTTGAATAGCTCTGCATACTGCCAAAAAGAGTTTCCATTTTGAACTGAGGTTGATATTCTGCTTACTCAAAAAACAATGCCATGTCGCGTTAATGCTGTTCTTTGCTGCTGCATTTCTTTTCTCTACATGCTTAAAAAAGTTCATCTTTGGAGTGAGCAGAACACCAAGATATGTGTACTGAGGTACTATCCGAATTTCTTCTCCGTTGAAAATCCACTTTTCCCTGTTTGATAGCCTGCCACCATTTCGGAAGACCATAATTTCCGATTTTGAGAGATTCACTTCGAGATTCCAATTGGTGCAGTACTCTTCAAAACGTTCTATCATACGTTGCAAAACCTCCACATCCTCTGCTAAGATCACCATGTCGTCAGCATACAGCAACAGCCTTATATTTAAATTTTCGATATTAAGACCTCCTTCAATAATTGCATGTAGATCATTTATATATAAAGCAAAAAGTAAAGGTGATAAAAGGCATCCTTGTTTCAACCCATATAGTGTTTCGAAGTACTCCGATAACTCCCTTCCTGTCCACACTGCTGATTGAGTATCAGAGTATATGCACTCTAGCAGGTTTACAAATTTAGTTGAGACTCCCATTTCACGTAACGTGAGCATTAATAGTTGTCTGGAGATTTTATCAAAAGCCGCCTTTAAGTCCACGAAAAAAGCATAGATTTTCTTTTTTTCAGCCAGCTTAATGTGTACAATGGACGCCAAGTTATAGATATTATCCACTGTAGAATATTTCTTTCTAAAGCCAGCCTGATATTCTGTTAATATATTATTTTGTTCCACCCAATTATACAATCTTTCATTAAGGACTCCCATCATGATTTTTGCTATACAACTCATGAACGAAATTCCCCTGTAATTGCTTGGATCATATGTGTCGCCCTTTTTAAAAATTGGAAAAATCACAGATTTAGTGAAAGTTTCTTCTACCCTGCATTCTTCTAATATTTTGCTGTATGTCGTTGCGAGTTGTTCCAAAAAAGTATCTGTAGCATTTATTATGAACTCATATGGAATCCTATCTTCTCCTGGCGCCTTATTGAGCTTAACGTTTCTCAGCATATTCCTTAATTCACCAACACAAAATGGCATATCTAATGTTGAGTCCTCGACGTAGTTCGCTACATAAAGTGTGCTACTCATTTCTTGTCTTGGATTTAAAAGGTCTCTGAAATATGCTTGAAATTCCAAAGCAGTTATGTCAGCCATCACATGTTGGTCTTGGTTTTTTATCTCCTTGGCTAGGCGCCACCAGTCTCTGCTGTCTCGAACTGTATTCATTTTTAATTCTATTTGTTGTTGGTATAATTTTTTGCTTTTTTTACAAACATTTTTATAGTCTTGTTGAGATTTCAAATAGCATAGTTTAGTCTCTTGACTTTTTGATTTGCGAAATGCATTGAGGGATTTGAAAGCTTTTCTCCGTGCGATTTCACATTCGGAATTGTACCACTTGTTTTTCGGGTTGAACTTTTTTGAATTGTTGTTTTGAAGACAAAAATGTTTCCTTCGCAAATTTTAAAAACATAAAGTTGAATACAAATTTAACTGCAATTTTCGAATTCTAACCATTTTCATCCTTTACAAAAGTATTGTTTTGTTTGTGCAACAGAAAAACAAAACGAAATTTTGTCGACCAGTGTTATCAACTATCAGGTATTAAGTCATATCACATAACAAGTTTCCTTTTCATTGTAACTTGTATAGAAATTTTTAGATATCCTGTGATACATAAGTCTTTAGCCTGGAATTGCTCTGAACTTGAATTGTATATCCTCATAGGTGCAGTCAGTACATTTCAAATCTTCATATTTGTATTTAGATACCGTATATTTGAAAATAATCTATATTCCATCCTCTCAAGATAAAAGTCAATAAAAATAAAAGACTTTTAGTCAAAACCATTTTGCATTTTTCTTTGCTGTGTTTATTTGCATCTGCATATTTTTCCTCTGCAATGTTATTTACATTTCAATCATTTTTACATCCCCACATTCACGAATTCGATTTGTGGAAAGTGTATTTCAAACAAAACATTCAATTCCATGCGGTTTTAATCCAATTGCTATGTTTTTTGTTTTGTTTTCAATCCAATATTAAAAATATTGAAATGCTCTCTAAATTGAAGCCACATCTTATATTGTTTATTTAATTTTAGAATTTATATTTTCATTGCATGGGTTTGTTAAACATTCATTTATTAGTTTTTGATTAAGAATAAAAATTCATATGATTTTATTATTTTAGTATGTACCTTATGGAAGGTACTCTTCATATGCACCTATTTTTATGTCAGGTAGGTAGGACGGTTTTGGTACATTCAAAATGATGGTAACTTTTTGTGGAATTTTTGTTTTCATAAATCTGCAACACACGTCAGTGAAATATTAAATAAAAGCAGCAGATAACTCTATTTCAGCACATTTCCAACAAAAGTAAGGATTAAATTTTTTGTTTGTGTTGAGAGAGATAGAACTTTTCAAAATATATAAAATACTATACACATAGGTACAAATATTTATACGTTGCATGATGCATCAAAAAAGAAAGGAAAATGGGATTGGATGGATGTTTTCGACAACGACAAACTTAAATAAACTTTTGAATACGTACCACACCATAGTTTAAATTGCCAGAAAAAGCACGAGTTGTCGCTCTTTTCGAAATTCTAAATCTTCTTGTAGTTTTTGTTCTTGAACTTCTAGAAAAAATTGAAATGAAAACCTTCTTGTATTTTGAATTCCGTTCTTAAAATTGAATTATTTCCATTATTAAGCCCCGATGAAGAAGTTGTAAAAATATTTAAATAATTGTTAAAACAGACGGTGCCAAATTTTGTATTAGTATAAATTTAAAACATTGTTACAAAATGTTTTTGAAAATGAAAAGTCAGATTGTTGCGCCGCCCGCGCCGCTAAATAAAGACCCTTTATAATATTTTTACATTGGGTAACTAATACTTGTTCGTTAATATTGGGATTCTTAGGCTTGATTCTAAATAAATATGTCAAATACAACTCTCTTGATTGAAAAATTGAGCAATATACTATCGAAAATAGTGAGGCTTTCAAAGCTCTTTTGCAGTTTTGAGGACAATGCTTATTTACAGGGTATCTGGAAAATACTTTATGATGTATTGTGATTATTTTGATAATATACCGCTTTATTTTTGAAGAGATATTAGGTGCTTCAAAACCTTTGAGATCGTCACCAAACAGCGGATGAAGTGTCTCACAGACTTAAATAAGTTAGAGGGATCACTTTGAATGGTTTAACGGTGGGGCAGCGTTGAATTGAGAGGGATCTGGTCGTATACCAAGACTCACGATACAGCACGACCGAATGGAATTTGCTCGCCTTCACCAAGGCCGATTAGGGTATAGTTCTCTGCACTGATAAGTCAAGGTTTTGTCCACGATCACCAGATGGACGTAAGAGAGTGTGGAGAAGATCAGGTGGGAGATACAATTCGACAACAGTTGCACAGCGAGAAAATTTCTGGAAAGGTTACCTCATGGTGTGGGCAAGAATTTCCGTGCACGAAATAACAGGGCTGTGCATAGTGGAATGATCGGTGAACTCGAATTATTACATCACCAACATTTTAGAATAATATGTGGTTCCTTTCGCACCATTTATTGGTAAACATTTCTTGCCGATTCAAGATAATGCGTTACGAGACCTCACGTTGCCAGATGCATTACGGACTACTTAAAAGAAATAGAAATCGATGTGATGGCTTGGCTTGGCTTGCTATGATCCCGGACATGAATCCCATCGAACATATTTGGGTTCTGCTGGAAAGAATAATAAGAAAGTGCTCTGGTTTTCCCGAGACACTAAGTGGGCTGAGATTTGGTCAGATTGAAGAGTGGGATAATTCGGACGAAGCGATCGTAAAAAACCTTATTCAAGGTATGCCGAGGTGATTTAAAGCTTTGAGAGATGTTAGAGGAGGCAACACCCACTACTCAGTGAACAAAAACTCATTTATGTTATGTTAAAATTAATAATATTAAATATTAATAAACAATACTGAATTAAAAAACTCTTTTTTACATATTTGAAATTATTGCGAAATTTCAAGACGCGCCACTTTTTTTTTGTTACTCAGTGTATGTAATGTACAATATAGTTTTAAATATGCTATAAATTTAGTCTGCGTGTTTTTTTTTACTTTTATTTTAATTTATGTTCTTGGGAGGTCTAGAGGAAGTCTTTGAAATTCAATAAATCAATAAATATCAAAGGATATCTTGAAATTTCAGGGGAGGTCTGGAGATTAGAGAGGAGGGCTTCAAATTTCAAGGTAGTTCTTGAAATATCAAGGGAGTTTTGGAGATTTCAGGAAGGGTCTTGAAATATCAATCAAGTGAGGTCTAAGGTGGGACTTATCTGTATTTAAAGTTTGATTTATTAAAAAGAAGCTCCCAAATTTAAAAAAAGAATGGGAGTTTCCTGTTTCATTTATTTTTTGTTGCTGGCGTCAGAAGTCTTGGTTTCCACCTAAGAAAATAAAAAAAGTTTTTTTCATCGGTAGTGCCCCTTACGAGGAATTATTAACAAATCCTCCAAGAGTAGTTCTTGTCTTAAAAAGTGCTTTCTCAAATTAGCCAATCGGATTTGGCATCAAACTGTAGATCCCTTCCATTTGAGACACGTGAAATCTAAAAACATATGAAGATTTTTGGAAAATTTTATGAAGTACTATAAATAGTCATGTCATAGAGTCAATTAGTTTTTGACAAGTTTCCACATGTGTTGCGTACCATTGTTCTTGGTTTTCTTTCCATAGTGCGCTCCGTATTTGTCGTCTTCATGCACGATATTCTATTTTTCAAACCTTTCCAATGGTTTTCTATGGGGTTTAGATCAGGCGATTCTTAAGGCCATTGTTAAACTGACACATTCTTTTTTTTTCAAACCACCTTGTAACGATTTCAGCAGTGTGTTTGGGGTCATTATGCTGCTGGAATGTTAACACTAATCTCAGATTATCTTCTTGAAATAAAAGCATAACTTTTTCTGAAATTTGGATGTATGTATGACTCCTAGTAGGAGTCATTTCATCTAAAGATTTGTTAGTAATTTAACGACATTTACAACTTAATTTCTTGTTTCATAAAATTTGTTCCTAAGAAAAAAAGCAAAATAGAAACCTTGAATATATGTAAGAGATCCGTCAATTTGACATTAAGTTGACTTTAAATTCCTGAAACTCGCTTTCCATTACGTCTTATTTTTTGACGCGCATAAATAGTGAAGTGATTTTTACTTACGACATATAGAACTCGAGATTTTAATCAAACATGTTATTACGATGGTAGAAAAGTCGAAAAAAGTGGGTCCTCGGATTCCGTCCGTTTGTCTGTCCTGGCCCATACATCTCAAACCTTTGTGTCGATTGAGCTCAAACTAGGAAATAAAGGTTTTAAGCCGATTAGCGTTAGGAATTTTTTAATTTTTTTATACGGAAAATAACAGCAGTCCCCATACAAATTTGTTGGTTAAAAATCGAAAATTCGATTTTTTTCAAAAATTAACCAATCATTTTCTTTTTAAACTTTCTACATTGTTTTCATAATTTTCGGTATTGATCCAGAAGAGTACCCTTCATAAAACCGTTATTTCGTTTTAAAGTTTTCTCAAGAATGTCATTATTATTTTTTTTTGATTTCTAAAAATATATTGATTTTTGTTTACAAAACTCAATATCTCAGAAAGGGGTCACCATGTCAAATGTATATTTATAAGCACTAAACAACTGCTTACCAAAAATATTTTTAAGGCAAAATTTAAAAATTTATATGCAAAAATCAACTTAAAAAAAACACCCCATTGATTTTCAAAAAAAAAAAAATAAGTTAGTCTAGGTTTTTTTAGAAATGAAATGGCATTTAAATTTTTGGAAAAAAAAAACTTATTTTCCAGATACATTTTTAAATCTTAAAATATAGTAAATATATTTCCACATTAGCAAGTTCTATAGCGAACCCAATCGTGCATTATATTTCTTACAAAATTGATTTTCTGTTGAATACAAAATTTTTTAAGATTTTAAAAAATTAAATAAATTTACCTTTTGAAGTGAGTTTGCTTTCGATGCTCTAGAACTGAGATTTAAACACGAATTTCAATAATATATGCGGATGTCCCAAAAAAGCAAAAGTGACACTTTTGTTAAACTAATGGCTAATTGAATAACATAATGAACGTTTCGTATCTTTGAATCTCTTGAGATTTGAAGTAAAAAGAGATTCTTAAACGTGTAATTTTTGAATGCCACGCAAAAGTTTTTTCCCAACTTAAAGGGTTGGGCATAAAAACCTGACACATTTTAAGGACTCCTGGCTCCGCCCTACCGAGACGCGAGATATTCGTGGTTGCGAGAACGGAAAGTAGACGGTTGAAGGTTTATTTTTTTAGTTGTTCAGTGTCAACATGGAGAAGTGGACTGCTCCGCAGCGTGCGTTCGTTTGCAAGCGATTTTTCATTACAAATTCTTACATTGCTGTTATTCGTGAATTTCGTAAAAAATACGAATTAAATCCTCGTGATCCGGTCCCGTCGCGGAATACGGTTAAGCTATGGGTTAAAAACTTTCGGGAAACGGCCCGGGCTGATAAAAAAAAAACCAACCGGGCGTCCGATCACGGTGCGTACACCAGAAAACGTTGATCGAGTTAGGAGTGCTTTACAGAAAAGTCCTCTCCGTTCGGCGGTAAAACATTCTCAAGCGTTGAAAATTTCTCGCCTATCTTTCAATAGGATGTTGAAAGCAATGTACTTTCATCCATACAAGATTTTTATCACACAACAACTCTTACCGACCGATTATGCGCGAGGTTACAGTTTGCTAGGCAAATGGCAGCGAAGTTAGCCAGCAAAGAAATTCCACGTGAGTTCCTAATGATTAGCGATGAGGCGCATTTTTATTTGAATGAAACCGTTAATAAACAGAACTGTCGATAATACGCTGTCGAAAATCCGCAGAACATCGCCGCGAAACCCCTACATTCCTAACGCGTAAGCGTCTGGTGCGGAGTTGCAGAGTGGGGGATAGTTGGCCCCTACTTCTTCACCGAAATCGTGAATACAGAGCACTATGTCGAGATGCTACGGTCGTTTTTGGTACCACAGTTGAAGCGGAGACATAAACTGAATCGTACTTTTTTCCAACAAGATGGTGCAACCTGCCATACCTCACGAGTTACGTTGGAATTCCTACTCAAGCACTTCGGCGACCGTTTAATCTCTCGCAGCACCGAGTTTCAGTGGCCGCCGCGTTCGCCAGATTTATCCGTCTGTGACTACTTTTTGTGGGGTTATTTGAAGCAACGTGTCTACATCAATAAACCACGCAATCAATGGACCAACTTAATATATCAAAACATTTTCTATCATATCGGCTCAAATCTTCGAGAAAGCAGACTTATAGCGATAGTAATAATAAACTCCCGAAAATTTAGTTCGAAAAAATTACGTCAAAAAAATTAAATTTTTGTAGAATTCTTCGCATTGTTAGAAATGGAAACAAGAAAAGTGTATATTTTTTTTTGGAGAAAAGCTACGTTTCAAAACAATTTCTTACTTCTGCGTGAAATGCACCAAAAACCATCTAAAGTATTGTGTTTTAGCTCTTAAATTTGGCGTATTGAGAAAACTGTTGAAATCTCGGAATGCTTTCATATGCAGGGAGTCGTCCGAATTAAAATCAAAGACCATACCTTGCTGGACAATAGTGTTCTAAAATAATTTTATAACTAGAGTTGTCACTTTAGCCCGCATGAAATGTGAGCTGTGAGTAAAAACTCGTCTATATGTTAAGTACGGCACCCTACCTCCCCCCCCTGATTAAAGGTCTCGATCCGCCCTTGGCCACAACACACACAGAACGATGAAGTGTTACCTTTAATCTTTAATCTTTATTGAATACATCCTAACACAGTAAGAATACACTTTTAAATCTGTGATAGATCTATGTACATTATTAATTAATTAATTACAATAATAAAAATAATATTTTACTAAAAATAAAATGAATAGAGTTCCGAATATGCTAATGATAAAAATAATATAATTTTCAATTTAATTTTAAATGCAAAAAATTAAGTTGATAAAGTAAGAAAATAAAGAAAAGAAAATAAATTGTATACATATATTTTATAATCTCACTTGAGATTGCTTGAAACAAAACATATACGTTTTTTTACTCTAGTTTGACAGGAATGTCCCCAGTTCCCTTTTAAATCGATGTGTGTCATTCAGTTCTCTTAGGTAGCGCGGAAGTGAATTCCAGAGCCGGATGGCAGAAATGAAGAATTGTCTTTCGGATACTAAGTAGTAAAATCGTGGTAAAATCAAGTCTAGAGATCTGTTTGATGTCGGAAACTTGATTTTGTTGTAAAGGCAGCTTGGTTGTTTTGCTCTTATTATGTTCTGAAGGATAACAAGAGTTCTAAACTTGATATAGTCTTCGAAGGTCATATCCATCAAGTTTTTTGCTAAGTGTGATACGTGGTCATATCTCCTTAGACTATAAATATAGCGTATAGTGCTGTTGAAAGCTATTTGTAGTTTTCTCCTACTTTCACTATCACAGTTGTAAAAAATTTCACAACCATAAACTAACACAGGAATAACCAATTATTTCGCAAGGAGCAATCTTGTTTTCATGGGTGTAAATTTTTGTGCGGACCACAAAGTTCTTAGGACTCCATAAACTTTTCCTACGATCACATTTATGTGATTATTCCATGCAAGTGTACGGTTAAAAATAACAACAAGGGTTTTTGCACTATTCACAAATTCAATTCTTGAGTTGTTAAGCAATATAGGCGGAAAATATGAAAGGTCTACTATCTTTCGTGAAATTACTAAGCACTTACACTTATTTGGATTGAGCACGAGACCGTTCTCCAAAGACCAGTTTTCGATATGTTTCAAATCTTCATTTAAAATGTTTGCACAGTTTTCTATTAAACCTAATGGACAACTGAGGTAAATTTGGATATCGTCAGCATATAAGCGCTTAGACGAGCGAAGAATAATGGAAGCAATATCATTAATGAATATGGAGAACAGAAGTGGCCCAAGAATTGATCCTTGAGGAACACCTCTGGCCAAGGAGAGAAAAGCTGACGAAACATTCCCAAGAGTAACTGACTGTTTTTTACCAGATAAGTAAGATGAGACTAGTTCTGTAGCAAAAGGAGAAAAATTAAAGCAATAGCGTAGTTTCTTAAGGAGTATAGTGTGATCCACCATATCAAACGCTTTTGAAAAATCTAAAAGAACTAGAAACGTTACATAATCTTGATCCAATTGTTCTCTTACATCTTTAACGACACTTAACAAAGCAGTTGTGCAGCTATTTTTTGCTTTAAAACCAGACTGAAATGGAACGAGTAGGTTGTTTGCAGTTAAGAACTTATTAATTTGATTATGCATTATTCGTTCGCATACCTTAGAAAGAAATGAAAGAATCGATATAGAAAAATAGCTGTCATAAAAATTGTATTTATCACATGAGTGAAATAGTCCAACAACAATGGCAATATGGCTTTGATAAAGACTGGGTTTATTTCATCGAGCCCGGTAGCGTTTGATTTGACAGACAATAAAGCCTCTACGAAATCTGTTTTATCTATTCTTGAAAATGTAAAGGGTGTTTCTATTGAAACCGGAAAGCCATCAAAAGATCTTGTATTATGTAATGCTGAAAGTACAGGACTGGGTAACGATACAAACTGGCGATTCAATTCATCAGGATCAATATCAGCTGGACTTCTTAATTTTTGCTTCCCTATGCCTAGATCTCTTATATTACCCCACAATTTGCGGCAGTTATTATTTGTGGAAAGGCGATGTAAATAAAATTGCTTTTTTGCTTCCTCTATAGCACGAACTACGCTATTGCGCAACATTTTATAATTTTGATAAAGAGCCTCTACTCGAAAACGTTTCCACCTTCTGTAAGCCTGGTCCCTTTGCATCATTAGCTCTCGAATGTCATTGGTAAGCCACGACTTTTCTTTAACTGTCCCAGTTTTTGTTGGGATATATTCATATATTCATCAAATAAGTGTTTAATATTTCTATTAAGAAACTCTACCTGATCATCTGGCGAGGGCATATAATAAACTAACTCCCAATTAATATTGTGTATGTGTTGCTCAAGTAAGGACCTATCAACATTCTTGAAATCTTTATAGCTATAAGTTACAGGTGCAAAATTTTCATGGACATCAAAGTCATAAGTAAGGAATATACATAAGGTCGTGTTTTGAAAAAGCCGGAGCAGAAGTTTGACTATAAAAAAGAATTTTATCAGTCTTATTTACGAAAAATAGAGTACTGGAGAGATTTGTAAAATGTGTAGGGCAAACTGCATTCACTGGATGCAAATCTAACATATCAAAAATATCAGTGAGGCTTGTATCAACAATTATGTTACTATTAAAATCACCACACAATATTAAGTCAATAGAAGTTGTAGTTATTTGCTCTATCAATGTATTTATTGGTGTTAGATCAATGTTTCTGTTTGGACGGTAAAACGCACCCAAACGACAACTACTTGAGCCACACACTATATCTAGGAAAATATAGTCAATCAAAGATCCAGTGGAAGATATACATTTTATCTTACAAATAAGACTACCTAGCACATATACTGCAACACCACCACCAGACCTATTCCTTCTATCAGAACGATAGAGCCTATAACCACTCAGCGCATAAACTGCATCGTTTATATCCGCATGAAACCAAGTTTCCGACACACAAATTACATGAATTCCTGAATTAATAAAAATTTCTCTAAATTCATCAATTTTTACATGCAAGCTCTGAGCGTTTATATGACAAACTTTCAAACCTTGTCTTCGGCTACAAAAAATTTTTAGCATCGATTGCAAAACGTCAGTACCTCCATCACCCCCGAAACCACCCCCGCTTTGTGTTAAATCAATTTTAGAATATATGTAAATATGATTTTTCAGAGAACGAAAGAACACACAAAGATAAAGATTAAGATTAAAGATGAAGACTATGTAGACATCCTTGGTAACACCCTGCTGCCTTATGCCCATTGGGAAATGGACGTTCCAACACGTTAATGATCCCAAACACAAGTCGAAGTTGGCCACAAAGTGGGTTACAGAAAAAAATATTGAGGCTTTAACCTTATAGCTTCGATACCCAGAAGGTATACAGCCGTTATTAAAAAATAAAGGTTACGCAATTAAATATTAACATTTCCTTGTCTTGAAGTAAAAAAACAGTTTGAAATTTAGTTGTGATATCTAAGTTGCAGTACCCGTGGCATGATGGTTAGTGCGTTGGACTGTCATGCGAGAGGTCTTGGGTTCAATCCCTACCTGTGCCACTTTAATTAAAAAAAGAGTTTTCACGGGTACTGCCTCTTGCGAGGAATTGACAAATTCTCCAAGAGTAATTCTTGTCATGAAAAAGTGCTTTCTCAAATTAGCCGTTCGGATTCGGCATATAAACTGTAGGTCCCCTCCATCCCTGCAATTACTCGCACACAGGAATGGTTGAGAGTTGTGAGTCACTAGGCCCTGGTTCTCTACGGACTGTTGCGCCACCTAATTTATTTATATTATCTAAGTTGCAAATGTTTTGCACAGCAATTTTACCAACTATTAAAGTATTTAATTATTTATTTTTTGTTTAAGTGAAGAGTGTTAATTTTATTTCCAACAATTATAACGTTATATCAAAAAAGTTTAAAAAAATTAAAGAAAGAATTTTGTTGTTTGATTTTCTAAACAATTTTTTTTAATGGAAAATGTTGGAGGTTCTCGTTGCAATTTGTTTGCACAGTACTGTATATTTAAACAATAATTCGAAGTTTATAACGATGGAATTTGTAAAGTGAAGTGAAAATTTATTGCTTTACTCTTATTTTTTTAGCCACGAAGGTATTTTGTATTTTTTCGGGCCTCTAAAGGGTGGCCTAACTCCTATCCATCCCTAACAATAATCCATATTTTGACTTGCGATTAAGCACGGATATGAGTATAAGTGACTGTTTATTTATTTATTTATTTACTTCATCTATCGAGTTAACTCTTACAGATTGTTTTTAACTTAATACTAATTAATTAATTTATCATTTAAATATTGCTTAATAACATTCCTATCTAGGCTTATATCTAAATATAATTCAAATTCATTAAATGATTTCATGCATCTTGAAATTGGTTCATTTAAATCATAATTAAATCTATGATATGGTATATAAAACAATTGTCTTGATCTCATATATCTTTGAGGAACATACAAATTTAATAGATTAAGTAAATCGGAGCATTTTATATTTTAAGACAATATATCATAACAATTAACAATTCGCGCGATTTTCTAAAGAGTTCAGACCAATTAAAGCGCATCTTGTAGAATAACAAGGCATTGAATCTAAATTCCATTTAAGTTGTCGAACTACAAATTTTGTAAAAAACTTTTGAACTTTCTCAATACGATTTTTTGAAACTGTATAATGAGGATCCCATACAACTGAAGCATATTCCAAATGAGGACGTACAAGAGACATATAGACGGATTTTATTGCATATGGATTCGTAAATTCGGCACAATTTCTTTTAAGAAAACCCAACATTGAATTCGCTTTAGCAATAACATAATCCATATGCCCAGAGAAATTTAATTTGTCATTGAAAATTACACCGAGGTCCTTAATCTCCGAAACTATACATAAGACGACGTTGGAAATATTATAATTATAATTAATAATGGTATGACATCGAGAAAAAGACATACAACTACATTTATTGATGTTAAGCGAAAGATGATTACTTTTACACCAATCGTTTATAGTATCAATATCATTCTGTATTAATATACAATCATTGATACTCTTAACAGTTGCAAATATTTTAAAATCATCCGCAAATAATAGACCATTTGTAAAATTCAAGTATAATGGTAATTCATTTATGAAAATCAAAAACAACAATGGACCAAGATGGCTTCCTTGTGGAACACCAGATGGTACATATATTGTTTTTGTTGACAGCGAGTTCAAAATTTTCACAACTTGTTTTCTATTAACCAAATAGCTTGAAATCCATTTGAGAAAAGTTGAATGGAAACCGAATCTATTGAGTTTTTGAACAAGAAGTGGTATACAAATACTATCAAAAGCTTTCTGAAAATCAGTATAAATTACATCAACCTGAAAACCAGATTCCAACTTCCAAGCCATTTGACAAATGTTGAGTAAAAAGCGACAAATTAGTTGTAGTAGATCTACCACTCACGAATCCATGTTGACATGGAGAAATAAATTCTTTAACATGAAAATAAATTTTGTTTTTTACAATCAACTCAAAAAGCTTCGGTATAGCAGAAAGTTTGGTGATTGCACGATAATTCTCAATTTTATGACTGTTGTGCCCACTTATAAAAGTAAAAACACTTGTCCCTATCCGAATTCTAAAAAATATCAATTTCCCGGTATTTTGCAGATAGCAAAAAGTTTAAGTGAAAGAAGTTACCCATTTCTACAGAATATTTGTATAAATGCAAAACTGATCAAAACAAGTACCTTACAATTTTTGAGAACTCTCAAATGTATCGAAAACAACACTTATTTTTAATTTAAGGGTCATAAATGATATAATTGGATTAAAAAGCAATCACAAAATAATTTATATTGAAAACAATAATAAAAAATATGAATGGAAAAATACAAACTTAAAACTTCCTTGGAATCACATATTTTTAATTTACATAATTTATTTTTTCGTTATTTTTATTGTACACAATCATTAATATCTTAACATGAAACAAAAACAGATACGAATTCCTTTATGTACAGATATAAATTCGAAAGTTAAATAATTAAGAAGGTAGGTAGGTATGTATGTATATGTTGTGTTGATTTTAACACTTGACTGGAAAAACCTTTTTCCCATCATGTATTGATTTTATCTTTGTATGCTATTTTGTAGGTATGTAGATAGAAGGGTATGAGAATATGTTAGGAAATCAAGACATCTGTCAAAGGTCAAGCTATGTTCCCTAAATATAAAATCTAACTCCTCCCTTACATATATAATTTGAATTATTTCATTTAAGATGCTGGGCAACAATTTATTGATCTTTATCCTTACACCGCTATCGCTATCGCCACCACAATGCGTACAACATGATATAACAAATATTCTGCGGCACATTAAATTCAAGGTCCTTTTTGAACCGAAAAGGAAGTAAATTTGAAATGTCAACTGCATGTCCAAATGGGAATATGAAAATACACAAACCAAGAGTTAATACGTTTCTTCACTTCGTTTTTTTTTTTTTTAGAAAAAAGTCCTTTTTGGGGAATGAGGGGGGTGCGGGGTTGTAAGAGGTTGTTGTTGTTTAGGGCTGTTGTCAGGAAGTTCTTAGCTGCGTATATGGGGTAGTTTGTCATTTCGCCGTCTCGTAGATCGCAGATAAGAGAGATTAATGTGAAGAAGATAAATATTGCTGGTAGGGCTGCAACAGGGACTGGTTTATAAAGAGGATAGGATATAGAGAGATAGGGATAAGGACACTGCTCCTAAAATTACATCCTACATATGTATATATGAAATAAATGGGTTGAAGCCAATATATAAATTATTCAAAGGTCACATATGTGAGGTAGTCAAGGGAGGGAGTCATTGTCGTATAATTCGTCTAGAAATTAATTTAACCCAAAAATAAAACAGCTAACGAGAACGAAAATAAACTTTGGAAAAGTTAAAGCGAAAGTGTCCAAAATATCAACGAAACTAAACTTGCATACTTACATACATACTTAAATTCTTATATGCAAAGAATTCGAGACAAAATTATGGTGGCGCCACATGTAAAATTAATCCAAGTCCAATGACTTTAACTCTTCATATACGATTGAATTTTAAGTTGAACTTACTGCGCCCTCAACTGAGCCCGAGCACCGAACATAAAACCAATTAAACTTAAGATAATGTTTTTCGACAGTCACGATGTGATGATGAGATGGAGGGATGAAGGCTCAGGGTGATTAGTGATTACGATACGAGTGGGAATTTTTGGAAGTCTGAAAATTTAATATTTTAAGATATATGCCAGAGGTTATAACAAAGTGGTATCGGTATTAAAGTAATTAAAAAAGAAAAACAATCCCATACTGGGTACTTTTTGATTTAGAGACCAAAAATATTGTAATGGAAATAATTTGATATCTTCTATCACAGAGGGTAAAAGGACGAACGGTTTAGCTGAGAAGAATTTGTTATTAAGTCCATTTAATTACAGCTAGAGAAGAAGAAAGAATTCAAGTTGTTGACTTGGTAAAAATAAAGGTAAATGCCAACCAAGAGCGTTTAAATAATTTTCTGTAATAATTAATTTCAAATGTAGATACAGGAGAATATTAATTACAATCTTCTAAATCTTCTTATATATAAAAATGAATCGCAAAATGTGTTGGTAAGCGCATAACTCAACAACGCCTGGACCAATTTGGCCAATTCTTTTTTTTAAATGTTCGTTGCAGTTCAAGGATGGTTTTTACGGTGAGAAAAATTCGAATAATTGCCGGAAAAACCATAAGAACCGCCCTTTTCTTTTTCCCATACAAATGTTTTCTAACTAAAACGTAGTCAGCTTAAAGGATTTGACTTCAAGTCATGTCAAATTAAAAAAAAAAACAAAAAAAAAAACAAAAAAGTGTTGATGTCGATTTGCCGGTGTACAAGTATTGTTTTTCTTGGATTCTCTGTTACCTAAACTACTAAGTTTGCTTTTGTCAACTAATACACGACTGAAACAACTTCTTATATCATGTTTTGTGCAGAGTGATTAGTTAGTTAGTGTTTGTTCAGTTAGTGTTTTACTGACAAAATAATTTATATTTGATATGCCTCCTATAAGACGAAGCAATTTAGGTAGAAGAAACCGAAATGCTACAAACCATGCTAATTACCAATCTAATCGTAATGTACAAGAACGTGGCGACTGAACTGAACGTGAAAGAATTCGGAATCACAAACGCCTGAAGCCCGAGCGCGACATTCAACTAATAATCGCGCAAGTTTGAATCGAGTAACAATTGAATATTAGTAACAATTCGCTCACAAATTAAAATTGCACTTGCACTCGCTTCGTCGAGAATCGCAGCAACTTTGCTTGAAGGTGGTCGAACAGCCCATTAAGCACTAAAATTGCCATTAAATATGCAAAGCAATGAAACTCCAATCTGCAACATTTCGAAGAACTCTGCAATGGCAAAGGTTTTGCAGCAATGTAAATTGATTGTGTAGGATGAATGTACGATGGCATATACAAAATCTTTGGAGGCTTTAAAGATTTATGAACCAATAATAACAGATTTGGTGGTGCAATGATTTTATTAGCAGTGATTCCACGATCAACGCCAGTTGATGAAATCAATGCATGTCTAAAGTCCTCCAATTTGTGGAAACATGTCAAAGTCGAGATGCAACTCATTGACATTGGTAATGGAAAATTTCCTATAGACACGTTGACTGGCTGCATTACCTTTCCTCAAAGTTTTTGTCAGTGAACGCAATCAAAAGATAAACTTATTCAGAAGGTGTTTCCGATGTTTCTCAAAATTACAGAAACCATTATTGTTTGAGCTATATTGGCTGCAAAAAACATAGATGTAAATGAATTAAATTTCAAAATTCAAGAACAAATTACAGGCGATCCGAGGAATAAATCAGTTGATTCGGCTACTAACCAAGATGATGTAGTCAACTATCCACCGGAATTTACTCGCTGGATTTGCCAGGATTGCCACCTCACAATCTTCAATTAAAGGTTGGATCAATAGTTACAATGTTGCGAAATATGAACTTACCGCGTCTTTGCAACGGTACACGGTTAGTGATAAAAAAATTACTAAACAACTTGATAGAAGCAACTATGTTTGTATACTCAAAGGAAAGTATAAAGGAGAAGATGTTCTCAAACCGCGCATCCCAATGATTCCGACTGATGTGCCTTTTGAGTTTAAACGACTACAGTTTCCAGTGCGGCTTCCTTTTGCTATGACCAAAAACAAGTCCCAATCATTAAGTGTTTGTGGTATTTATCTAGAAAACCCATGTTTCTCACATGGTCAATTGTATGTTGCATGTTCCTGTGTTGGAAAACCATTAGATTTGTTTGTCTATACGCCACGTAATCAAACGAAGAACATCGTATATCACAAAGCACTACATTGATAATAAAACTAATTTCTGTTAATCATTATGATTGCCCTATCACGGGGGTGACGGTTCTGTTCAGGAGAATTTTAAGCCACGATTATAAAATACGTAGGAACAAAAACTTCCACATTACAAATGTTTATGACAGGACAAAGTCTGTCGGGTCCGCTAGTATCTTTATAAAAATATTTCTTTGTTCAATACAAAAAACTCCACCTATTATTAAGATGTTTAATTATTTGATTATTTAATGGTTATACGATTTAAAAATTCATCAATTAGGATTTGTTATATTGTGTCATTTATTACAAAAAAAAATGAAACAGCGATCGTTTCTATAACATCAAAATGTACCGGACTTGAAAATGTTCATCCAGACTTTATAGAAATTCTTCTACATTTTTTACTTTCTCACATCCTTCCATTTTTATCTAAGGCTCTTATAAGCAGAGTAAGGATTATGTTGACCTAAAAAAATCCAAAAAGGCAAAACAAAACACTTAAAAAGGCATAGAAAAGGCATTTATTTAAAAATACTAGGAAAATAAACAAAAATACATTTAACTATAGTAGCATTGGACTACCAAGAGTTTTTTAAAGTTCTCAGGTAGCAATCTTCTTCGGTTGTCCTTTAGGCCTCGGCCACGCAGTAAGCGGCTGAGCGGCTAAGCGGCTGAGCGGCAAGCGGCTGAGCGGCAACTCTAAGCGACGAATGGCCAGGCACTGAGCGACGCTTTTGAGCGATTAGTAGTTAAAGTCGAGATTGCACACACGAAATTAACAACTCAATGTTTACTTTGGCCATCTTTACTTCTTGCCGCTCAGAAAATTAAAACAGGTTTGGTTGCTGAGCGGCGCCGCTTAGATGCTCAGAATTCTGTTTCGCCGCTCGCTCATTGCGTGGCCGCTTCTATGTGATTTCATATGTTTTATATTTTTTTTCCGCTCAGCCGCTCAGCCGCTTACTGCGTGGCCGCGGCCTTAGAAGGGCTTTGAAGGAGCTAAAAAATGATCTCTCATCCATCAGCCCATCTAAAACTTTCAACATTATTCACTTCAATGTTTCCTGGAAGTTTGGAATCTACGTCGCCGTTTATTACAGAACTTAGGTATCTGCTCAATAGTTTTAAGCCCTAGAATCGGAAAACCAGCCCAGTTCCAATCGCTCAGCAAAAATTTATTTATAACTTTTGACCAATGGACGATCCATAGGGAGTCATATGAGCCATAAAGCTCGCAGAGTTTGGTTGTATAAGTAAAGATTTTATCTAAAGATTTGTTAGGAATTTAACGATATTCACCAAAAAGCGGTTTGCTGTCAAAAAGAACTAAAATCTTTGGCGCAATATTTTAGACGATTTAGTACGATGTTAAATCATTTTTAGTATGATATTAAGGTATGTTTGTTTTGTTTGCTCCACAATCTGTCATAATTTAGATGTGTTCATGTTTTTTTTTAATAAAATGGTTTTAGCAAGATACTAGTTAGCAAAACAATAAAAAGTGTTTAAAATTAGTGAAAAGTTAGTAGATTACTATGTATATAGTAAATTGTTAACTAGTATTGTGCTAAGGCCTTAATAATAGGTTGTTTAAAATTTTGCGCCTTTGTTTTCTGGAAAGTTGGAAAAACTTAAGCAAAGATTTAAATTATTTTCATAAGATCTTTTCTGAGAGAAAGAGCAAATGTTCAGGTTCTTAAAAAGAAACCTTGAATAAGAGATCGCCAAGTTGCCTTTAAATAGCCTTGAAACGCGTCTTCAATTCCATCTTGTTTTTTAGACGCATATAAATTGATTTGATTTTAAATACAAACACGTTTAAAGATCTTAAAAAATTAAAGACATCTATTTTTTTAAATGAATTTGCTTTGGATGCTCTAGAGTTGAGATTTAAACCTGAATTTTAACAATGTAAATGTCCCAAAAACAGCAAAAGTGACACTTTTGTTAAATTAATGGCTATTTGAAAAACAATAAACGTTTCATATCTATTAAATTGATCTCTCGAGAACAGAAGTGAAATGAGATTTTGCAAAGTGTAATTTGTGAGTGCCACAATAAAGTTTCTTTCTAACTTATTTGTTTACCTTTGCTTGTTTTTATTTAATTTTTAGAGAAATTGCGTACTTAATTGCACCTATGTATTTCCTTAAATTCAAGAATCAAACATTTTTCTCTCTACAGTTCTTAATTTTGACTCTTTTAAGATCAAGCATTTTTAAGAGATTCACGCTATAATCGTTTTTAATACAGAGTATTTGTGAAATTGCGATTACGAAAAACGATTGCAGAAGCGCGTATTTGTAAAATTGCAATTACGAGAAACGAGAATCGTAAAAAAACGATATTCGTATTTTTATTTACGAATGCCTTCAAGCACTCGTTCAGCTTTTGTTTTGGCGGGTTACTGTCAAGTGTCAAACATTATTGTGTTTTGGTTTGTTTTTTTTTTTTTGGTTTGGTTTTCATTTTGATGAGGGAGAAAAAATGTAAGTTAAATAATAAATATAATGGTGAAAAACATAAAAATAAGATATTTCTTATATTAAGGCCTACAACGAATGCTAAACAAATAGGTTAGGTTAAAGTGGCTGTTGGTTGGGACATCCAACACACTTAGACCAAAGTATGGTCCGTTATGATACCACATGGATCAGTTAATCAGCTTAACTCGTTGAACCAATTGGAGCTTCGAATGAAGCGTAGGAGACAAGTAATGTCTGAATTTTTTAGATCGCTGGTATCGTTAAAGTAGTAGTCTCCAAGGTGGATTCTACGTCTTTGTGATAAGGCAGGGCATGTGCACAGAAGATGAGAGATTGTCTCCTCTTCTTCTTCGTCCATGCAACTCCTACAAAAATCATTTGCAGGGGCTCCAAGTCGAATAGCATGCCTTCCTATTAAGCAGTGCCCAGTCAGGACACCTATAACGTAGCTAATGTGCAATCTACTCAGAGAGATTAATTGTTTTGAGCGCCTGGCGCTAAGAATAGGCCAAATTAGTTTTGTTGCGACACAGGTGGTGGTGTTATTCCACCTGAGGTTTGTTTTCTCTATGGTATCTTGCTTTAGCATAAGTTTACATGTAGCTAGAGGGATACCTATGTTAGCATTATGAGCCAGCAGAGGTAAAGTTGTTCCGCTTTTTGCAAGTTCGTCAGCTTTGCAATTTCCTGGAATGTCTCAGAGAAGGTGAATGTTGAACTGTGTAGCCATCTCCGTAAGAGATGATCGACAATTTAGGGCTGTTAATGAATTTTTGGAGACTGAGTCTAGGGACTTTAACGCGGCTTGGCTATCCGAGAAGATGCGTATATCATTAGTTGATATAACGTTTTCTCTAAGCCAGGATAGGACTTCTTTTATAGCCAGGATTTCAGCTTGGAACACGCTACAATGATCGGGTAGACGAAAGGAGAGACTTAAGTTTAGTCTATCTGAGTATACGCCTCCACCAACCCCATCCTCCGTTTTTGATCCGTCTGTATAGAAGTTTATAGGACCATCGTTCAAAAATGATGTATTCTCCCAAGAAGACCTGGGAGGTATAGTCACTTTGAAGCTATAGTTATTAAACTGAGGATGGGGTATGGTGTAGTCAATATTACTGTTTATAGTTCTGAACGAGTTCAAAATAGTGGTGTGGCCAATTCCATTATTGATCCACAGAGAGGAGGCCTGGCAGTATTAGCGGCCGTTTGTTTGCTGAAAAAGTCCAGCGGTATTAGATGGAACAGAACATCTAGTGAGGCGGAGGTGGTGGAGCGAAGTGCTTCTCCCATACACAGGCAGGCTGTTCGTTAGACTTTGCTGAGTTTATCGCGATTTGTCGCTGTATCTAGCGCCGTCCACCATACCACTACTCCATAAGTAAGGATCGGTCTTATGACCGAGATGTATAGCCAGTGTGTAATGCGAGGCTGTAGGCTCCATTTATTACCAATGGCCTTTTTACAGGAGAACAGGGCTACTGTGGCCTTGTTTATTCTCTCTTGAATATTAGGTTTCCAACTTAATTTCTAATCTAAAATGAGACCCAAGTATTTTGCTTGATCAGAGAATTTAAGTGGTACACCGTTTATGAGAGGAGGGTCAATGTGTGGGACTTTGTATTTCCTTGTGAAGAGGACAAGGTCGGTTTTTTGTGGGTTAACGCCTAGTCCACACCGATTAGCCCATCTGGTGAGCTTGTTTAAAGCGTTTTGTAAGAGTTCTTTTAGTATATTGGGATATTTACCCGTTACTGCAATAGCAACATCGTCCGCATAGGCAAACACTCTGTATCCCTCTCTTTCTAGAGTAATTAGTAATTCATTTATTACCAAGTTCCACCTTGTGGCGTACCTCTGCTGACACCCCTTTGTGTAGTAAAATCGCCCAGTTTTGAATTGATAATTCTGCTTATCAGCATCTGATTAATCAATTCACTGATCGACTTATCTACCTTCAGAGATGTCAATACACGTGCAATTGCAGATGTGTCGACATTGTTAAATGCACCTTCTATATCTAAGAAGGCAACTAAGGTGTACTCTTTATGATGGAGGGAATATTCGATTGTACGTACTATACTGTGTAGAGTCGTTTCAACTGATTTCCCTTTGTTGTAGGCGTTTTAAGCCTTTGAAAGGAGGGACTTATCAATACTTGCCCTTAAGTGGATATCGATCAAACGTTCAAAAGTTTTGAGAAGGAATGATGATAAGCTGATAGGTCTTAGGTCTTTAGGGTTAACGTGGCTGGATTTTCCATCTTTTGGAATAAAAACGACTTTAACCTGTCTCCAAGACATCGGGATGTATGCCAATTTAAGGAATCCCTTGAAGATGTTTTCTAGGATGGGTATTAGAAAACTTGCATTTTCTTGCAGTTCAGCTGGAATTATACCATCCGGACGCGCAGATTTATATGGCTTAAAGCTGTTAATAGCCCATTTGAGTTTTTCCCTAGTGACTAGACCTTGTGGGGGATATAATGTATTGTCACAACTATTTGGTACAATGTTATTAAATAATAATAATACCAGGAAAGTGAACGTCTAGTAGCAAGTTGAGCGATTCTTCGCTTGAATTGGTCCAGAGGCCAGAGGCGTTTTTCAAGCAGCTTGGCATGATTGGATTTTTGGAGAGGATTTTGCGCAACCTGAATGCTTCAGAGCAATCTTCCACGTTGCTGCAGAAGTTTCGTTTGGTTTTCCTCAGTTCTTTTTTATATATCTTCAGTGATTCTTTATATGAATCCCAGTCAGACATGTCTAGAAGCTTTCGCTCTGTTAAAGAGTTTTCTGCATTCTTTTCGAAGTGGATCCAGCCCTGAGTTCCACCAGTGTGGTTTCTTTTTACCTCTTACTTGTATAAGAGGACATGCAGTATCTAGAGCTTTGTTTAGGGCTAATGTTAGATTGTTGACTTTGTTGTCAAGATCTTCAGTGTTAGAGGGGGTGTTAAAAAGTTCTGGTTTTACTAAACTATTTAACGTTCTCTTGTATTTTGGCCAATTTGTTCTTTTTAGGTTTCGGAATATCGGTTGGCAAGGTGGATCATTTAAAAAGTTAAATTGGATGTATCTATGATCAGAAAAGGAGTGATCTTTAGATACTTTCCAGTTCAAAATATTATTATAAATGAAGCTAAACAAATAGACTTGATGGTAGTTTTCATGGAAAGTAATCCAAAAAAAAAATACCATTTTTCATTTTTGGCTGGCACCATTTTCTTGATTCCATTTTCGTTTCTCATAATCGCTCTACGCCGTGAGTTTCGTTTTCCTGGGTTTCGTTTTTTCTGCCGTTCGTTTCGTATTTCAAAATAAGGGCCCAGACTGATAATGATAACGATAGTAATAAAAGACTTCCGAAAATTGAGTCCGAAAAAAACACATACAAAAATCCAGAAAAAGATCACATTTTTCTGGCAACCTATCTCATTTTCTGGGTTTTTGGCATACATATATATTTTTGTAGCGTTCTTCGCATTAATAGAAATGCCATTAAGAACAGAATTTATTTTATTTGGAAAAAAAGCTACGTTTCAACACAATATCTAACATTTCTGTTCTTTAACTTTAAACCTTGACCGAAAATTGGAATTAACGCTATAAAAGTTGCGGTCACTGACTTCGAATTTCGGTAGAATTTGTTTATAATATTTGCAGTCCTTTTTTTATTTTTGTAACATTTATAAATAATATTTATAATAATATAATATACACAATGACCTAAAGGAGTTTTGAAATAAGCGATAAGGGTGAATTTAAAGCGAAAGCTGCAGTTACTCATCCTCGCTTCAAAATAGCGGATATCTGCTAGACAGGAAAACAATTTTAGAAGTTAAGAAAATTGTCAAACAAAACAGAGTTTATAATATTTATAATAATATAATATACACAATGACCTAAAGGAGTTTTGAAATAAGCGATAAGGGTGAATTTAAAGCGAAAGCTGCAGTTACTCATCCTCGCTTCAAAATAGCGGATATCTGCTAGACAGGAAAACAATTTTAGAAGTTAAGAAAATTGTCAAACAAAACAGAGTTTATAAAATTTTTGATGAGCAAATGCTCGAATTAGATGGTTTGAAGAATTTTCCATCAGTAAGATCCTTTTTTTAAAGTATAACAATGGCTTACCGTAGACAGGTAGACAGTTTTTGGTGGTTAGAAAAAAAATAGGAAAATAGCCAAATCGGTGTATTTTTTCGTAAACTTTAATAAAAAATCGGGGGAAGAGCGGGGAAACATTTATTTCTATTTTAAATTAATTTTTAAAGTTCACTTTTTTACATACAAAACACGCAAAAATGGCTGATTTTGACATTTCTTCCCTGTTTTTTGTTCAGTGTTGCCATACTTGCTTTTTTTGTTGGGAATTTCTTTGATTTTAGTGCTCAAACTCGCACCCACCCCAAATCCTATAGTGATCCCAAGCAGGGGGATTGCAGGGGGGCAGCATGCCCTCCCTTACATACCTAGCTGTTAGTACGCGCGCCGCGCCGCCGTGCTATCAATTCAAAAAAACTTGTTTTAGGCTCCAATTTAAAAAATTTCAATCGAGCAACAAGTATCTGTCATTTTTCAACTTTTTTAATTAATAACAGAAAAAATTGTTGCGAAATTGCACTTCCCCCGATTTTTTATTAAAGTTTATGAAAAAATACACCGATTTGGCTATTTTCCGAATTTTTTTCTACGTTTTTAGCAAAAGTAGCTATTCTAGACAATTACCCAGTTTTTTTCCGAATTGCCGAGAAATAATAAAATTAATGACAACAAATTTGAAAGTAAAGTAATTTAATTATAAAATTTAAACCAGAAATATGTTTTTGTTTTTAAATACATTTTGTTTCTTTTTTTTTAAATATAAATTTTTCGTCATCATACATATTTTAAATGAATTGTTTTACTCTTTTTTGTAAAAATTTGTTTAGGAATCACCAAAAATTATTTAACGTTCATTTTTCATAGAATTTGAAAAAAACATTCCGTTTTATAAGAACTTCAAAACATTTGGTACCTGCCTAGCTAAGTAGTAAGTATAATTAGATTTTAAATGTTTTGATGTTTAGCTTTCAAGCCTGGTGTGTAAATCATAAAATGATCACGTCAGCTTATAAATTCATCATTTCATAATTTTTCTAATCCAGATTTTGTTTAAATTTAAAAATCACTTACTAGCTTGTAAATTAAGGTCAAGATTAAGCTGGAAAGTGTCTTAAGGTTTTGCAACTCTGCCTATAAAATAAATTTTCCAAAGGATTTATCTTAAAGTTTGTATGTTTTCTTACTCATACACACTTTAGAGGCATTTTTACAACTAAACATTACCTTGGTAAATAAAAGAAGGAACAAAAGTTTCAATAATTAGACTTACCAATTTGTGGGTACTCTTTCCTTAGGTAGGTATGTATCTTGGTAGGTACTCTGTTCCAATTTGCATAGAAACGATCTTTAAAACACTTTCAAACACTGCGTTGAACTTTTAAAGAAAATAAACTATAACTGCTTTAAAATGAAAACAAACACTTTTTACCCGAATTAATAGTGTTATTTATTTTAAACAGAACGATTAATTTTAAACGGCACTTATTATAATTATCACAAATAATTCAAATTTGCAGATTTTAAAATTTTATACACTGATTGAAAAATATATGAACATTACGTATTCACTATCAAACATGAACTATCATGATCATGAGTTCATGAAATGAGCATGACATGACACAGCTGGTTGTTTACTCAAATTAGACAAATTGACGACAAATGCTAAAAAGGAACGTGCATCGAAGAGAGCACGAGAGAGCATAAGCTTTGTTTAGTGGAGGAAAATTGTGATGAGGATGAGACATAAAAACAAAACAGCACAGCTATATATTCGTCAAAGAAGTTGGAAGGGAACAAGCAAGAAAATTAATAAATAGAAAAATGAGAATCGACAAGACGACAACCCGGAGCTTTTAGGCGACTCATTTTGAGAATTTATTGTTTTGTTTTTTAAAATTAAAAATGTCTGCGTGAATTTTTAAGCCCAATGCAAGCAAATACATGATGCACAAATAAAAACAACTGCTGATTTTGGAAGTATTTCCACATCTGATTTAAAACCTCTTAAGTTCTAAAATGTTAAAAGAACCAGAGTTCTAAATAAATTTGGTTTTCAATCTGGCATTTTTTCAGAGATGGCCTTTTTGACAGCTATCACTTTAAAATGGTACTTTCTGTTGTTAGCACTGCCATTATGAATAGACTTACTTCTGAGCAACTATTGTAAACCGAGCAAATTTATTACTAAAAAAAGAGGCCGGGATGCGACCCACACTGATAACTTCCCATCCCGTCTGTCGATTTGTCTTGCTTAAAAGTTTGTCTATATGTATCACTTTTTACCAAATTTGCGTACTTTTTTTGTAGATTTTATTTTTTTTATGAAAAAACGGACTGTTGGATTTTTATAAAAAATTTACTGAATATCGAAAACAATATTTTATGTGAAATAAAATAAGTTTGATGCCAATATTTGTAATTTTTGAAAAGCTATTTGAGTCGAAAGTAAATTTTTACGAAGTTTTAGTATTGTTTTTTTTTAGGTTTTTATTTTTTGTAAAAAAAACTGTCAATTCGATTTTTCTCAAAATTTTATCGAATGTTGGAAACAATACTTCTTATAAAAAAATTAGTTAGAAGCCATGATCTCAAATTTTTGAAAAGATATTTGAGTCGAAAATCAATTTTTACAAACTTTGATTAATTTTTTTTTGGTTTTTATTTTTTATAAAAAAAAACTGTCCATTCGATTTTTCTCAACATTTTTCAGAATGCTGAACACAATATTTCTTATAAGTAAAATAAGTTTAAAGCCTTAATCTCAAGTTTTTGAAAAGATATTTAAGTCAAAATTCAATTTTTACCAACTTTGAGAAATGTTTTTTTTAGGTTTTAATTTTTTATAAAAAAACTGTCTATTAGATTTCTGTCAAAATTTTATCAGGTGTCAAAACATTATTCTTCGTTGCACAAAATTGTTTTGGAGATGAAATCATGTTTTAGTCGTAAAATTTTCGAGGTGACAAATTTTTGTTTAGTTATTTTCTTTTCTTTTCTTTCTCTTCTGGTTCTTGAGCTATGGGCGACGAAAAATACATCGCGAACGTACGTACACAAGTACGCGCAGACATCTTTCTAAAAATCTTTTATTTCGACCTTGAAACGTCGATAAATGTCAAAATTTTCAATTCGACAAATGACCCATTACAATAACTTCCTAATTACAGTAAATTACACGCAAATTCAGGGTTAAGGGCGCGCTGCCGAAGACGCGCCTTAGGATCCTAGGTTTGAATATGAATTCATTGATTAGGATCGAACGTAGAGCCAATTTGTTCCAGCTGTTAAAAGACCAGAGTCCTGATGTGTTTATGGCTAGCGAAACCAAGCTAAACCAGAAACATAAACTGACTAACAAGAATTACAATATCGTAAGAAGGGATCGACCCGGCTCTACTCAAGGAGGCGGTGTTGCAATCTTCATACGTAAGGGCATTAATTATAAAGTCATATACAATAATGATTTGCGAAAGCTCAGGACGCTAGAAGTTTGCGTCGTATGCATCTCTCTCACTCAAGGGAAGCGGATGTATATGATTGCGGCTTATGCGGCTGACGCTCCGCAGGCTACTATCTTTATTTCAGAGCTCGAGATTCTTTTCAGAGTACTAAAACTGAGCTTGGAAGAAAACTACTTCATTATGGCCGGAGATTTGAACGCGAAACATGAAGATTGGGGAAATCAAACAAATAATCCAAGAGGTAATCATCTTTTTAATTTGATGAATCTTCACGGTGTTGAATATGGTGTTGACCTGCTGGCTACTGAAAGGCCATCGTTCCCAAGGAGCGGTTCCTTTCTGGACCTTTTGTTGTACGATACCAGACTGACAATAACGGACAAAGTGGGTAATCACCCTCGAAACTGTTTACAGACAGTCGATTACGACAGTGACCACTGCGGACTCGCTGCTGTAATTCAGATTCCGAACGAGCTTGTGGAATTGGATGAATTCGTTCCAACGCATTCTTACAATTATAGCAAGATGCGATGGCCACGTTTCACCCAAGTCCTTGCAAGAGAACTTCGTTCGAGTGACATAGCCCCACCAAACAACAGAAACTTGACAAATACAGAAATCGACCAACACCTTGAACAGATGGACAAGATAATAAAACGAACAATGGAACGGACAATACCGAAATACAAGGAACGCGACCAAAACAACGTCTACAGTAACGCGACTATAGACGCACTACACAGACAGAAAAGCGGACTACTGACAAGACTGAAAAACTTGTACAGACGATTTACAGACCCGTACGACCTGGAGATTAGGACACTGAAGTCGTCGATTAAAAACGTCAACACCCTGATCAAGGAAAACTACAGGTTATCTATTAATTTGTACTGGGACAAGAAAATTCGGGCCGTTAATTCTAGCGACCCGAGTATGTTCCCTAAGATTAATAAGATATTTAGGTCCAAGAACCAGAACGACCTTCCGTGTCTTAAACTCCTGAGAACAGTAGAGAACACAGACGTACTTCTGACAGCGCAAATTGATCCTGAGGAAGCCGTCTTGGATGATGACTTCTTTGTGATTGAAGATCCGCAGGAGAAAGTGGAGACAGTTGGTGCTGCTTTCCAGCAAGTGTATAAGGTGAATGCTTGCACTCGCCCGAACCACGACCTGGAGAACAGAGCCTTACTTCATCACTTCTACCTGAGGAATGATATTTCGCATTGGCGATGCGAGAACCGTGGTTTTAACCGGTTTGATGACGACTTTTTAGCAAACGCTATAATCGCCGATCGAACGGGCCCAAGTCCCTTGCTCATCACGAAGGTAGAACTCAAGCTCATCTTCGATTCAATAAGGAATAAGAAGTCAGCAGGTGTCGACGGTATATCCAATATTGTACTAAGACACCTACCGATTGAAGCAATAGACATCTACACCACTCTGTTCAACAACGCGCTGAATAATGCATATTATCCAGTGCGTTGGAAGACAGCAGTGGTTCATCCTCTCCCGAAAAAGGGAAAGGACAACTCCAATCCTTCAAATCTCCGGTCAATAAGTCTTCTTCCAAGCATCAGCAAGGTATTTGAAAAGGTAATCAATAGGGCTCTGGCTGAGTGGGCTGCAGACAACAGTATAATTCCGGATAATCAGTTCGGGTTCAAGGCAGGACATGACACTATTCATGCCGCGTCTAAGCTCGTTTCTGATATCCAATGGAACAAGTCCAACAAACAATGCACGGGTGCTGTTCTGGTGGATTTAGAGAAAGCCTTCGAAACCGTATGGTTAAAAGGGTTGTACCTCAAACTCACCAGACTAGGCATCAGTAAACCATTATTGTATATGCTTTATGATATGCTCAACGGTAGAAAGTTTGTTGTCAAGAGTGGCAATGTAACTTCTACCACCACCTTTGAAATTAAAAACGGTCTTCAACAGGGAGCGGTGAACTCGCCGATCCTCTTCAGCATTTACACCAGCGATCTGATAGGTAGCTTAACTAACGCAATTGCGTATGCCGACGACTTGATTGCGTACAGAACGGCTCGAAAGGTTGAAGTTATTAGAAGTCTCTTGCAGCGTGACTTCGAGAAGATTCAGCGATACTGCGACGATTGGAAACTGAAAATAAATGTCCAAAAGTCGGAGACAATCTTGTTCCGGAATCCGTTGGCTAAAGCCTCGCGAGATACGTGTAAGAATTGGCGCAAGATGGTCATTGTTGACCCGCACGGACAGGCATTGACGAGCAAAAGTGTAGTGAAGTACCTCGGTATCTGGTTGGACCAGTATCTATATTTCGACAGACATATGGATGCTGCTCTGACTAAGGCCAGAGGAGCCTTCGCTCTGACGAAACGGCTGTTTTACAGCAGTCGGCTTGACCCCAGAGTGAAGGTAATTTGCTACATGGCCCTCTTACGGCCAATGATTGTTTATGGTTGTCCAGTGTGGTTCAACATTGCCCCTTCCCAAATGGAGAAGTTTCGGGTGTTCGAGAGACAGTGTCTTCGGCGCTGTCTCGGTTTGTATCGGACACCGGAATCTTCTTATCTGCATTATTATTCAAACGAGGTTCTATACAACGAGGCTCGAATCAATAGAATTGACAATTTCGTGATAAAACTTGTTCGGGGTCACATTGCGAGGGCTATGACTTCGACCAACAATTTGATTTTCGGTCCGTTCTATCCGAACGACAACTACTTCGACAATGCACGCTTGAGCGGCTTTATCCCACCAGAGGCATTCCTCTATCTAGACCAGTGCGGCATGATACAGGATAGATTGGCAGTACCGCTTATCTACCACGTCAAGCAAAAAACCGTAGACCGGCGGCTCCTGTATGAACGGGGCATCCTCGCTCGTGATGGAGCGGAGCTGCTTCGGTTCAGTAGGGCTGTTTCCGAAAAGGACCGCATTGATAAAGTGAAGCAGGAGAACCAGTTTTGGTGGCTTCAAACTGCAACTGATAATGGGTAATCCGGGATGGGGTATTTTTGCCTTGGCCGGCTTACATACTTGTTTTAGTCTTAAGTTTTGGGTTTAAGTAGAACAGGAATGGTGGCACAATAAAATAAAAAAAAAAAAAAGAATAAAAAAACAAAATCTCATAAAATACAAAAAAAAAAAACAAGAAATCAAAAATTAAAAAAAAAAAAAAATTCGAAGACACATATCACAGACAATATTATAAAAATCCTCGATGGAATTACAAATAGAAGGACATAGTTGTTTTGCCGCTGTGGTTGTTCTAGTTTTAAGTAGTTTGTAGGTAGATTAGGTAATTTTAAGTTTTATTTTAAGGACTTTTGTATGTAAGTAAAAACCCCACAAAATGATAAAGATTTTAGTTTTTAAACTTTTCTAAAAAAAAAAAAAAAAAAACATAAATTGAAATAAATAAAACAATCTTAGTTCGTAGGCCGAAAGGCATTAATTTTAAGAATCATGAATTTCTTAGAGCGCCCGATTAGGGCCAGTAAGTTATATTTAAGTAGAATTAATTAGGCTAGTTTCCCATTTTGTCTAGCATGTAAGTAGAGTTAAGTTTAAATGAATATAAAAATGAATTTGGAAAAAAAAAAACCGTAAATTACAATTCTTTTAGTCTTAATCTACTATCTTCAGGGTAATAATTTAAAAATATTTATATGGTGATTTGCATGCACTCAATGCAATTTTGTAGTATTATTTTATTTTGTCTACTACTTCTGATATGATTGTTTAGAAAAAAGATTATGTTAAAAAAATTAAAACTTTAAAGCGTTTGTGTACTATTTTAACGAGTTCACTCGAAAAGGAAGGCTCCTAACGTATAAAACTAATCTCGCTAGACTTCGTCGAAACGGTCTACATAATTTCAATAAGAGGAGGAAATGCGAAACCCTATGAAAAGTTCCTGAAGCAAGAGAAGGTTTGTAAAAGTATAAACATACATAGTTTGTGTTTTTTGTTTAATTTTTAAAATTTTTGTTTATACGTTAGACCAGTCCCCATCTGACGAGAAAAAGTGGTTAAAACACACTCCACGCCATTTGCCACATTGGAGAACAAGTGGAAGACCACACAAAAGGAACGTGCTGAAGTAATAGCCTGGAAAACAAAGGAAATTTAAGGTTAATTTCAAGAATGGGCAGCTTATAAAATCTCAGAAGAACCACGATTGGTAATATCTTCTAAAAATTAATAAAACTAGTATATTATATTTTAATTTTAAGTTTCTAAATTTGTATTTCTAGAAATAAGTTAAAAACAATACAAAAAATAGAAATCTTTCAAATGTGTCTTTCTTTTATATATTTTGGATTTTATAAATTATTTTTTTTTCTAGAATACCTACATATATTCATTGCAATTTGCATACAAGAACTAGTAATTCAACTGAAAAAATATCCCTGATGAGAATACGAAAACCAATAAGTTTATGTTGTAAATCACTAATGAAGATTGTTGGTTTTGCAAAAAATTGTTCTTGAAACTCTACATGATTGCTTAATCTTTAAAAGGTACAAATTGCCGCAAAAACTGTTTCAAATTAAGACTCATAATTTGCAATTTAAAGATAACTAAGTATCAAAACTGTGACTGTAATTTGCCAACTGCAGAATAACCTATTTCAAATTACAACTCAAAAGTTGCAATTTAAAAAAAATAATTATCAAAACTTTAGTTGTAATTTTCAAACTAATGTATTTGGTCGTAGTCTAAAAAAACAAGAGTTGAAATTTAACACTTGTGTTTGTAGATTTAAAAAAAAAAACGATTCATAATCTACAAGAAAACAATTTCAATCTACAAACTCCTGCTGAAATTTACGATAAAAACAAATATTAAATCGATACAAATTAAATTAATATCAAATTGCAATTCGCTGTTTCCAATATTTGTTTTCCTCGATCGAATTATTGCTACTCAAATGTAGTGAAATATGATTTTTGAGTGTCACTATCTTCATTTTGCTCATTTTATGAAATTGCAAACAAAAAGTTGCAATTTACTTATTATTTCGAAGCCAAGGTACAAAACTGGATTCATTTTTCGTGATTTGTAGCTTATATTTCTTGATCGGATCTAAGAATTCTTTCCACACACAGCGCTGTGTTTCCATTGAAAAAGGCAGTTAAATTCTTCAAGACTTCCTCTGCAATGGGCCCTTTTTGCTTTTTTTAAAATGTTCTTCAATGTCTTTCAAAACAGGCAGCACTTCGACAGTTGATGTTCCTTGATGAGAATATTGTTAGTTTAAATTATAAGTAGAGACAGACTCTCAAATATACCTGTTTTTTTTTGTAGGTCTTTGAAAATATGTTTTTTCGGATAAACTAAAAACCCAACCATTGACTTTAATGTACGCAGGCGAGGAAGAAGTACCAAGCATTTTTGCGCAGATAAACATTAATACATGCATAAATTCGAACATTTTCCATCATTTCCATAAAGATTCTCAACGGTATGAGAAAATGTTCGCATTTCTTTTAATGCTAAACCAATTATTAGATATTTCTTAACATAATTTAATAAAAAAGCAATATAAAGGCAGAAAATGGCAACAATGGCGAAGAAACGCAAGAAAAGGCAATTATGGTATAAAAAGGCAAAATAAAATACATATATTTGCAATCACCAGGGCTTGAAACATGTTTGTCGAAAGTCGATTTCATCTTCCGTTGAACCAAAAAAAAGGCAAAGTTAGTAAAATCCTATCCCTGCTTATAAGTAACTAATTAAAAGGAATATATTCAAGAAAAACAATTTCTTAATCCTCTGCAATCAGGATTTCAGTCTGGACATAGTTGCGTTTCAGCTTTACTTACCGCCTGAACACAATATAGGTGAAGCTTGAATCTAAAAAAACTCTTGAAACAGAAGTTGTCATTAATAACGCGCATTTTAAAGCAAAGGAATTATACAATAGTAAAGCGTGACAAGAAATGAATTTTACCAAAGCGAGTTCTTTACAAACCTTAAATGAAGATGATTGTGTTGAACGAACCCATTAAAATGTCAAAAATATATGCTGCAAAAGTCAAAAGTAAAAGTTCACCCAAATTGTGGCTTTTACTTTGCATTGTAGCGCTAAGTGTTGTTTTCTTACTTTTCACTATTGTTAGTTTAGTTAGTTTAGTTGTGATCATTATTCAATATTCATTTTATTTTCATACATTACATTTTATAGTTCACAATTAGAGCATGGCGTTAAGAGAAAGAGAAAATATATTAACATCGAATTGAAATAGTTGTTGTTATAATATTGTAATCTAAGAACATATAACTTCTCACAGATAATTTAAGAGTTAATCAGAAACTTTCATTTATAATTTGGGAGCGGTATTTCCATGCCGTTTTAACGTAGCTGACTAGAGTCGGACAGCTAGTGTCACCGTTTAATATATTTTTTAGTTCATCCATAGTTAGACTGATTTTATTCCAGTGGGCACGTCTAATGGCATTAAAAACAGGGCAGGTTCCAATAAAATGTATTACGTCCTCTGCTGCGTGTCGATTACACAGTGTACATTATAGGAGGCCACTATTTTAGGAAGTCTTTGCGGGGAGTATTCCATGATTTTTCTTATGTAGCTGAAGTGAAGTTTCAGAGTGTACAAGAAGAGAGGAGGAAGTCCAGTCTCTAAATGGAGCATGTACGTTGGAGTGTTTTCTGGGAGACGGAAAATTTTCTTTAAGAAGTATCTTAAGAGTTTTTCAACGTCATCGTATTGGACAACTCCCCAGACCTGTGCGGCATAACACATTATTGATCTTACTACCGTCTCAAAAAGTTTGTATTTCACACTTGTTGTTCACTATTGTGTTCAGCCAGTTAATGTCTCATATGACCTAATACATGCTTTAGACAATAAATGTACCACCGCCGTGATAACCCTACTTGACTTTTCAAAGGCAATTGATTACGTGAATTCTTATCTTCTCTGTGATAAACTGGCGACTTATTTTAACTTCTCTTCTATTTTGACACAACTAAAGCTTTTATTTATTCATACTTGATCAATCGTATGCAAATCTTATCTGTAGACTGACTGTAATGGTAGACTGACTTTGTTAGTTCATGTTCATGCTGGTGTTCTTCAAGTATCAGTGCTTAGGCCCTTACTTTTTTCGTTGTTAATTATGGCTGAAACACAAACACGTTTCAGCTTCGGCTTCGCCTGACGTTTACGAGTTCAGCCATAGGAATTCAATGCATGCTATCACAATGAAGCTTTGACCTCACGTTTCGTTTGACAATCATAAGGAAAAGAACGTAATGTTATGTGACTCCAAACGGAAGCTCTAGTTCAAATTTGCATTTGGAGGGATAACCATTGTTTATTAGAAAAAGTTAAAAGCTAAGTTATTAAAATATACATAGAACAACTATACAATTTTTTCTTGAAAACGTTTTTTTTTTTTGTAGAACAGAAAATGAGTTTCCAAGAACTCCTCATAGACTCCGTAGATTGAGCTCCAAGAACCACCAACGTCTCTCAGTCTGCGCTTCTTCTTGCTCCATGAGCTGAACATACTCACGATAAGCTGTGTAAGCTACTTCCGCGATAAATTTAATTTTTTCGATTTCAAAATTCATATCTTTTACTGCACGAAAAATCAAAACAAACTTTTAAGAAAAAATACCAGCTGCTAATGACAGAAGTGTCATTTAAGAAATGTCATATTAGAAATGTCATTCAAAGCAACCTCGAAGCAGGCCCATCGCATCGTAACGCAGACGAAGCTGAAGCTTGTTTGTGTTTCAGCCAATAATGATCTGCCTTCTCTTCTATCTTTCTGTCGATATCATATATACATATGCTGACAATGTCCCAGTCCTATACAACTTGTATGAGTATGATTAAAAATTCAACAGCTAATATTAATATTGATTTTCAGTCTATATTTATGATTGGTGGGTACGCAACGACCATAAACTTAATACTGAAAAAAAAGCTTTTCCAATATTAAAAAACAAAACCAAACTTGAAAACATCTCTCCCATCTTATTAAATAATTGCATAATCCAATATTTTACTCAAGTTAAAAACTTAGACTGAATTGAGATTCTCACGTCGTCGTCGATACTGTAAGGACAAAGATTAATGCTTCAGTCAGAGGACTATCTGTTACTAGATCAATACTACTCACTTATACTAAATTAAATTTTTCGATCATACTGCGGAATAATCTTCCCAGTCACATAAGGTCTAGATTCTAAAGCAGAAAGTTACGAAAAATTTGTTTTGATTACTCTTCGAATTTGAACTGAAATCCACTTTTACACTGTTCATTTTTATTTATGTTTGTTGCAGAAAACTGTTATTTCCAAATGGCCAATTGACGTTGTGAAATTACACGACCACTAACTCTCTCTGGTACATCAGTAAAACAATTGTTCTTGCATCAGCAAAACTTTCGCCTTATCATTCATTACAATCTTGCACAGACCATTCGACATCCTACCACTCTTTTCAAATTGCACAATTTATAGATTGATTACTTAGTCGATGGATAATGACGAAAACATAATCATTGCACAATTCCTGAAAAGTATAACTTAAGCAATTCATTTTCGTCAATGGTAAATATTCAACTAGTACCATTATGCTTCAAATGACATTTGAGTTTCACCTCGACATCTTATAACTGCATAAGTTTAGGAAAAAAGTCCAACTGTTGGCCTATTTTAATTATGAAATTGGTAAAAAAGGCCACGATCATAAATATTAAGTGATGAGCTATACAAGTATACACGTCAATAAAATTAAAGAATACATGCTCCAAAAACGGCGACATGTCAGTCGCTGACCTCGTAGGAATAACGGAAAGATAAGTAAAACTCATTTTGAGTTACCATTTGGGCCTTAGAAAAATCTTGATTAGTACCAAAGACTCAATTTCGGCACTCGTAATTCGTGATCATTTTGTCAAAAACTCAATCCATTCCGTTCCAAAACCACCATATTCAATTGAATTAGCACAATGTGACTTTTGGCTATTCGCTTAACTTAAAAAACTGATCGCTCCGTGAAAACCGTTTTGAATCGATAGAATAGACAGAAACAGAAAAGAAGAAGAAGAAATTAAATGCTATACAGAAAGATGACTTTGAAACATGTCGTACAAATTTGAAAAACGTTTGTACGTTGTACGTCAAATGTATTGCGTCTGGAAGGTACTTCTTTAGAGACAATGAAAAGAATTCAGAAGATTAATAAAGACTTTTAGATTCATAATAATGAGTGATTTTTAAAGGACTATTGACAATTAACCAAAAAACACATATAATTCGGAAAATTTAGAAAATTGGATAAAATCTTTGTGTGAATCGATAGCAGGGTCGATATAATTTGAAGTTTGAAGATTATTTTAGGCAAATGTTTGCCGCAGCTTCACGTCAAACGGTCCATGGGCTGGACCAATTTGGCCTACGCTTTCGAATAAATATTGAATATTGAAACGTACTTGTCGCTTCAGAAATGAGTTTAATATAGTCCCACAAAGATAGTTTATAGCTGAAGAAAAAAGAAATGAAAAAACAGTTAGGTTATAAAAAGAATTCTATGCTTTATTTAATTTAGCGAAGTGTGTTCACTTCAAGTACTGAAAGACGAATGACTTTAACTTTAAGAGATTTACATAATGAAAGAAAGAAGAAAAACGTATGTATGTATGTATACAAGTATGCATGTACATATAATCACATTGAACAGGTTTCTCTTTCTTTTCAACACCCTTCCTCAATGTGAATCTGCATACATTTTTATCAATTATAAGATATCAAATAAATTAATTTAAACTCAATAATCTCATGAAATGGCAATGCTTCTGTTTTGATAAATTTTTTGTGAGCACATCTGCTATCATGTTGTCAGTTGGAACAAATTTTAATTCGATGTCACCACTCTGGATAACCTCACGGATGAAATGGTGCCTGATGTCTATATGTTTCGACCTGGCATGGTAGACAGGGTTCTTTGCCAGATTTTGAGCGCTGAGATTGTCTCCATACATGACTGTCGGTGTACCAACTTCACCACAGCCGATGTCGATGATAACACGTCTCAGGAACAGAGCCTCTTTCGTAGCTGAAGACAGAGCCATGTACTCAGCCTCTGTACTGCTCAAGGCCACACAATTTTGCTTCTCCGACTTCCAGGAGATCGGTCCGCCCGCCAAGAAAAACACAAAGCCAGTGTATGATTTGCGATTACTCAAATCGCCACCCCAGTCCGCATCCGCGTAGCCTTCAAGGGACTGGCCACATGCACGATAGTTTAGCTTCTTGTTTATCGTAGCTGCAAGATACCGCATTATATGCTTCACACCTGCGAAATGTTCACTATGTGGGTTGTTGTTTCTTTGCGCCAGCTTCACGACTGAATGATAAATATCTGGTCGTGACGTCAATGCCAGCCACATCAACTCGCCAATAGCTGACTGATATGCTTTTGGATCTTCAGTCACACAACTGTTGCTATCGCAACCCACTTGGAAACCAGCATCCAATGGCGTCGCCGCAGGCCTGCACTGCTGCATGTCATGCCTCTGCAGCATATCTTTTATAATTATACAGTGTCTGATTCATCGAAATATCGCCTATTTCGCCATCGCGCTCAACTTGCATGCCTAAAAACATCTGCAACTGACCCTTGTCGACGCATTCGAACTTCGTTGCTACCTGTGATTTGATTTCCACAAGATCTATCTTTCTTTGGCACGCTATAAGTAAATCATCTACATAAATTAGTATCAAACAAAGATTACCTTTTATGTCTCGCTTAAACAAGCATGGCTCGTTCTGGCACGGAGTAAACCCAATATCGCATAGCGCTGCGCTAAGCTTGGAGTTCCACTCCCGCCCTGCTTGTTTTAGGCCGTATATTGCTTTGTTCTGTCTAAGCACCTTCTGCGTACACGTTTTGTTTTCGTAGCCCTCAGGCTGCTTCATCGTTTAACTCGCTGTTCAGATACGCTGTACAAACGTCCATTTGGTGTAGATATAGCTTCAGCTCTACAGATAAAGCCAAAATCAATCGTATTGTTTCATACCGACACACTGGCGAAAACGTTTCGGAATAATTTATGCCGAACTTCTGCGAACAACCTTTGGCTACTAAGCGTGACTTATAGCGCTCAACACTACCATTACTGTCTCTCTTGATGGTGTATACCCACTTGCAAACAATCGCCTGTTGGCCTTTGGGTAATTCTACCAGTGTCCACGTATCATTTGCCACCAGCGCCTCATATTCTTTGTCCATGGCTGCCTGCCAATACGAAGCGTACTTACTGCTCGTTGCCTCTTTGAAAGTCTGCGGCAAGGGTAACTCCTCAGCATGCATAGCATTTAAAGCATTGTAGTTCTTCTTCGGACGCCCTGGCTTGCCAGTACGAACTATTTTTGGCCTACCTGGACAGTTCCTCGCAACGTGCTCATGCTTCTGCTCCGGCTCCTCTGCGCTAGCATATTCTTCACATACCACACCGTTGTCGCTAAGTTCACCATCCTGCTGCTCTTCATCATCACTGCATGGACTAAGCTTCAGCACATCAATGCTTGGTACATCGGTCGATGATTTTTCTGCTGGCATATCGAACGTTACCTGGTTGTGAATTGATGCTGTGTCACAAGGTTCGTCAAACAAAACGTCTCGTTTTTCTACGACCTGCCGTTTTTCCTTATCGTACAATCTGTAGGCCTTCGATACCAATGAGTATCCCACTAGCCGATACTCCTTACCCTTCGCTTGGAATTTGCTGCGTCGAGTTTTATCCAAACCAACAGCCACTGATCCAAACGTACGCATATTATGCACATCGGGCTTCTTGCCACCCCACGCTTCTAAAGGTGTCATGCCAACCACGGCTGTAGTTGGCGATCTGTTACGTATATAGCAAGCTGTCTGCACTGCTTCTGCCCATAGAAATTCTGGCATATTTGAGTGCACGAGCAAGCTCCTCGCCATCTCAACCAGGGTTCGGTTCGCCCGCTCTGCCACGCCGTTCTGCTGTGGACTATAAGGAACCGTAAGCTGACGTTTTATGCCATTCTCCTTCAAAAAATCGTCAAAAAGCTTGTTTACGTACTCACCGCCGTTGTCGCTGCGTATTGCCTTTATCTTGTGACCAGTCTGACGTTCCGCCATCTTCTTGAACTCCACAAATTTCTCAAGTACTTCGTCTTTTGATTTAATAAAATATGTGAATATGCGCCGAGACATGTCATCGATGAAGGTTAAGAAATACGCAGAACCACCAAGAGATCGCTTCTCAAACGGCCCACATACATCTGTATGTACAAGCTCTAGCACATTTTTTGCTCGATTTTTTGACACAGCTGGAAATGGTTGTGTATGTATTTTGCTTTTCATACACGTTCTACACTGAACCTTGTCGGAGAAATTCACATTTTCTATTCCGATTACCATCATATTTTTAGCAAGAGTCATCAAGCTGGCATAATTTAAATGCCCATACCTGTTATGCCACAGTTCTGCACTTCGAACCTGAGTCGCTCCAAAACATACGTCATTGCGGCTTTTAAAAATAAATAACTTTTTTATTTTCTGTGCTTTCCGAATCTGCACACCATTCTGGCTTACGACCGCGCACTCATTGTTGAAAAGCACCTTGCAGTTACGCTCTACCGCTCGACTAACCGACACAAAATTGGCCTTCATACCAGGAATATACAAAACACTCTCTAGTTTCAACTAGCCCAAATCAGTTTGAAGTATGACGTCACCTCTGCCTACTGCGCGTATGACGTTGTTGTCAGCCAACACTACATCTTCTTCTTGTGCAACGTACTTCGTAAAGAAGCTCCGCTCACAGCACATATGGCTCGTCGCCCCGCTATCTAGGCACCAGCTGGAAGAGTCAAGATCGTAGGTGTCTGTTGCCGCTAGAACAGTAAACGAGCGGTTTTCTTGCTGTGCTTTTGATGCTTCTTCTATCTGCCTTTGCTTTTGCATTGATTCTTGTAGTGACCCCTTTGACCGCATTTGAAACACTCAATTTCTTTTTTTTCGATCTCTTTTCTTACATGTGGGTTTTGCTTTTGTATGGGCATGAAACGCTTGCTGTTCACAGCAATTTAAAGGCTTAAGCTCGTTACCCCTCCGTTCCCCTTCCTTTTCTAGAGAAGGCAAGCTGTCTCGCGTTTCCATGGCGACGACAAAATTCTCAAACTGCTTAGGTAAACTTGAAAGCAATATTATTACTGCCAGCTCCTCGCCTAGCTTAATATCGACTTCTGCAAGCTTGTCAACTGTGGAACAAAACGTATTTATGTAATTGAACATGACATCGCCGTCTGCCATCCGCAAACCCAGCAACTTCTTATAAAGCGACACTTTTCGTACTGGCCCACTCGGTTGATGCACATCTTTGAGCTTTTTCCAAGCACTTGCTGCTGTCTGGCAGTTCTTGAGGTAACACAACTGTGCTGGCTTCACACTCAATGTTATCATTGCCAGTGCCTTTTGGTCGAATGCGTCCCAGCTTTCCGGGTATTTCTCTTGCCGCTGTCCGTCCATCACCTTCCACACTTCTGCATGCACCAACACGCTGCGCATTTGGATGCTCCAGGAATCATAATTTCCTTCATCCAACTTCTCAATTGCATACATGGAACTCATGGTGGAAAAAGTACCTGACGAAACACCTTTACCAAAAGAATTACTTTATAGCTTTTACTGTTGGCACTAGGCCCATAACCTGAAGAAAAAAGAAATGAAAAAACAGTTAGGTTATAAAAATAATTCTATGCTTTATTTAATTTAGCGAAGTGTGTTCACTTCAAGTACTGAAAGACGAATGACTTTAACTTTAAGAGATTTACATAATGAAAGAAAGAAGAAAAACGTATGTATGTATTTATACAAGTATGCATGTACATAGAATCACATTGAACAGGTTTCTCTTTCTTTTCAACAATAGCTTCGTCACTGAACACAATATTTCGATCAATAAAATGGATCTTCAGCCAACTGTTTGAGAGCCCATTTCCTAAAAATTCGGCGTTGTGGTAGGTTTACCGGCTTCAATTCTTGAACCAGCTGTATTTTTAAAAGCTTCACATCTAAATCCTTCCTCAGAATTTGCCACGTTTCCACGACATCATTAACACTGGTCGATATAGCTACGATATTTTCCTCAGTTCGTACTCAACGTAAAAGTGTTGCGTTAATTGTCCGACAATGTAAATTTGGCACGAAATGTAGTCACAATAGCCCTTAGTAGGTCGAGTAAATGACAATACAATGGAAGAAGTGCGCGATTAACTTTCCAAACAGAGCACAGGTTTTAATAATAGAATTCAATACTTTACAAGCATTGTTAGTTTGTATAAGACGATTCTTGGTTAAATTGTAGACCAAACAGAAGATGTTTGAAAGTGACACAAAGCACTAAACGTCAGTGAGCTGACAAATCCAGTATTTACAAAAAGAAAATAGCAAAGAAATCACCCATAAGAAGGTCAAAATATGGTTACCCGGAGAGATGTTGTCCGATGTCTTGAAGTTGCTTTGGAAGACATCAGCTAATTTTAATTGACATGTACAGATCCACGAAGAGCGAACAGAACGCAAAAACTATTATTTTGGACTTCTTCATCATTTTATTGCTCATTTCAATATTTTTAATCGAAACAATACACGACACGACCGACCCCCTCGAAACAAATGAACAATATATCCATATCATTGCAGGTTATATTATTATATAATGAAAAAGTACATTCAGAGACATTGTAAATGTCTTTTTTAAATACCTTCTCTGATGATCCTTCCTCTCATCTGTTACCTAAGCACCATTTAATGAGCTAAAAATCAAAAACAAACATTTTCGTACGTATACACACTAAGTACTAACCTACATAGTGTCATGCAGACTTAAGATTTTGAACTTTTGTTTTACATTTCATTAAAATTACTTTTCGCATGTTAAAGACTTCCATCGTCTTTTTATCGTCATTAATCTCAAGTCAAATTTTAATCTTTAAACGATAAAAGCAAGTATTTTGTACCTGTCATTTTAAGTGTCAAAATAATTCCTTTTGAAGAGTGTTTCTTTCCTTTGTGCAGCATCACAATGAGAATCCAAGTGTTTCCATATCAAATAATGTCAAGTTTTCCCACCAAGGAAGGCAGCTGCCTTAATTGAATAGAAAACAATGCAAACAAGAAAAAAAAACAAAGGAAAACAGGGAAATACAAGGAAAAACAAACCCACTTCAAATTTATCAAGATTGATTCCTCGATATGGCTAACCAATTGTTTTTATACATTATGTACATGTACATGATGCAAACTTTATCGCACACCCGGAACCCAGAACCCCGAACCCGGAACCCGGAAATTCAAAGTAAGTTTCAAAAACCTTTTAAACCAACACAACACCTGTCAACTTTGAATACCGACAATTACATATTGTTTTCCAGGATATGTTGTACCTATAGAGTTAGGTACATACCCTTAACAAAATTTATTTATTTTTTATCGATAACTACAAAAAGATTGACACAATAAATTCAATCCACGGCGACATGTTCTTATTTTTTTAAATTTTTATTCTGTTTGGTGATTTTGTGTATTGGAATCAATAAAACATTGAAGAGCACAAATTCTCATTGTTGTAGGAACATCGTGAAACAAATTGATGCAGCCAATTAAAAACGCATTGTCTGTGCGAACAACAGTGGTATTTGCAACTTGCACTATCATTAACCATTGAAGCCATCCATGAATATATAAACTCAACCTTTTCAGCTAAAACCTCACGGCTGAAATCAATAGTTTCACTTGAACTTAAAATGAACAAAAAATAAGGAACGGAAATACAAAACAAAGAGAATGCACAAAGCATCAGTAATTCGTTTGGTTGGTTTTATATAACACTGGCATGGTTGCCAATCAAAAAAATCTATCTAATTAAATTAACAATAATTCGAAACATAGGAAAAATCAAATCAAAACAACAAACGGTTCCTCAAAAAGTATTCAGTAAAATCAAAATTGAATGAACAACACGTTTCACCTGGGTTCTGGGATTTTATAATGTTTCAAACTAAAAATTGATTGAAATTAAAAATATATTAACTCAAATCATTCTCAGAAAGGGTGATACTGAAAATTGATAGGATTGTTGTACATTTGGGAGTTATTGATAGAAATTAGAAATGGATCTGATTTATAGAATTATAAATTTTGAAATTTTTCGATGTTTGAGTATAGTTAATTATTATTACAAGAACGAGTGGAAATATCGATTTCAGTTTTTTTTTGTCCCAAAGAAGCAATTAAAAAATACAAAAAATTTGTTTGACCTGAAATATATTAAGAGAATTTAATGCTACCAACTTCCAATTTATTAATTTTATTCTTAGCAATATAACGCCTCATAAAGAATTGATAGGATTTTAAGACAACTGACGGTTTCTTTATAGGACAAAACAAATATTTTTGTATATAATTAGAACACACTTAAAGGGTTTTAAATACCTTTGATATGATGGAGCCGGGAGCGTATCGGAATCCCGCTTTTTAAAATCCCGTTTTTAAAAAATCCCGAAAAAAAAGTTTTATAATCCTGTCTTCTAAAATACCGATTTTTTGAAATACCGTCTTTTAAAATCCCGCTTATTCAAAATCCCGATCAATTAAAATCCCGCTTTTTAAAATCCCGTCAAATCCCGACAATCCCGTTTTTTTTACAAAATACGTGCATCAAACTAAATAACAATAGGAGTCAAAGGTTTTTATGTTTAATTACTTGACTAAAATATTATAATATCGTAATTTGTAATTTGTTTTTACTGTACATAAACATTCATTTTTGTTTACAATATTAACTCTTGCACAAAAAATATGTATCCTGATCCTACAGCAAATCTACCTCTCGATAACGGTTTTACTGCTATCGTTGACTTTGTTAATTGATTTGAGTTTGTTTTAAAAGAATACATTTTACTTTATATTTCTTATTTTTTGATATGTTGTATTTGTCAAAGGTTACAATAAAATGAATCTAGAAAAATATCATAATTTTTTATTTGTTTTAATTTTTTTCTAATTTCGATTTTGCAACTAAAACCAGTTGTTTAATTTTAAAAAATCGCGCGATTTTTTAAAATTAAACAACTAGTTTTGATTGCAAAATCGGGATAATAAAAAAACGGTATTATAAAAAATGGGATTATAAGAAACGGGATTACAAAAAGCGGGATTATAAAAAATCGGGATTATAAAAAGCAGGATTATAAAAAACGGGATTTTAAAATCGGGATTTTAAGAAACGGGAATATAAAAACCGGGATATCGAACCCAACCCGATGGAGCCACAATATGAGCATAAGGAAGGTATCGGTGTACATTGGTTTTAAATTCTTGAACATTGCAATGACAGGGAAAGAAAGATTGTGGTAAACTGGTAAGGCATTCCACATTCGCGTAGTGTGGCTAAAAAACGAATCTCTGTAGAATTCGGCCGAAGTTGTCTTGGTTGATGGGCATTCCTAGAAGCGCGAGTGTTACGGTTGATCTGTTTTAGGGTAGGAGTGCATGTGGCTATTTACTCGTAACTAAATAACAGTAAAAAAGAGAGTGACAATAAACTTTAAGGAAATGTTCGAGTCAAGTAATGGTAATAATGATATTTTTGTCGCTAATAATTTTAAAAGCTCTTCTTTGAATGCGGTTCAAGTGGCTAAAGGAAGTTTCTGGAGCACCATTGTAGCCAGATATTGCATCGTCTCAGAAAACACAATCACCGGTTATGTGATCGTTCCACAACAGGATATCGAGATTTTCAGTTTCATTGATGCAAGTATCAACCATAGGTAATGGCAAGAGGGGTGTATCTGGCTTTAAGAATGGAAAACAGCATTGGGTTTCGAAGCTTTAAATTCCACTCGGTTTCTTATACCTATTTGACACTTCTGTGAAGGTTAGAATTTGATGAGCTTAGCATATTTTCTTGTTGGAGTTCCACATCCGAAAAAGTCGGTTATGAGTCTGATAACGAATATGAAGAGCTATTAAGATATATATAAGATAATATAAGAGCGGATAAGAATTAACTGACAAGAGATAATTAATAAAAATAAGAAAGTATGTCGGAGACAAAACAGAGCCTTGGGGTACACCGGCATTTATTTTGAATTGGATGCATTCAATATTACTTGCTATGGACGGGTCGAAAGGTAATTTCTAATCCAACGAAGGAGTGATTCATCCATTTTTGATACGAGTATAAGAGAATTGCCAAATGATGGCAAATTCTTTTAAATGCTTTTGAAAAGCTTTCTGTCTTCGAGATATTTCTTAAACTGATAATTACTCAGCGATTTCGGGCACTTGGAAAGAATTGGCATAAGTCCAATCGGTCGATAAATAGGGGGTAGAAGCTGGACAAATGTTGTTTCCCATCCGTTCAGAACGAAACTTTAAGAGTTGGATAGCTGAAAACGCTTACGCAACGCGTGTTTTTGCCAACGTTGAAGAACACCTCTTCAAGAACAATATCCGTTTCAGCGGATTTGTGAATGTTAAGCAGATCTTAAAGGACTCTAGCTATAGACTATAGTACGAGTACGAAAGAAGATTGGTCCCATAAAATCTCAAGTACAGGCGGAGTCATAATACTTTCTGATAGCCTTGAATTGGCGGCGAAAAGAAAAGCTTTCTCTAGAGAGCTAACTAATTGAGTGTTATGACAACAAGCGGGGGAACCGTGGAAGAGGAAGAATTTTTCATTTTTTCTTACAAATGACCAAAAATGTATACTGCCTTTGGGATGTTGCAGTATTTTTTGCTGTAGTTTTTGGTCATGCATAAATTTGGTCCGTAGCATAAAGGCGTTGCAGGCCTTCCCGGTTTACTTGAAATTTTTGTAGAATGTTTCGAAAAATTCAATTGAAATCTCTTCAAACAGACTATTGTTCGATTTTTGATGTTACACTTTTTAAATTTGTTTGTCTTAATTTTGTTAGCCTATATCTTTATAAAAATAAGAAAATATGTATAGTTGTAAGGTTAATTGCTTCACCGCAATAGTTTTTAATAACAAGGTAATATTCGCGGTTTGTGATTACTTAGATGATTAATTGGTTTTAAATATTTGTTCTGAAACTATTATCCGAAAGACTTTTCACTCTAACGCTAATAAGAGGTTAAGGTGACTTTAACTAAACACCCAAGTCTCAGATCTATAAGTAAGTATACTTAAGACTTAAGTCTTATACCTCAACAGTTTGGAATTTATGGTGAGATTTCTGGATTTAAAGGGTCTTGATAAGCTATGTTCTGTTAGACAATTAAACGCTTTATATTTGTTCTGAAAAGTAGTACCAATCCGTAGCGTGATGGTTAGTGTGTAGGATTGTCATGGTCTTGGGTTCAATCCCTGCATGTGGCATCTAAAGTTTTTTTTTTCTCATGGGTGCTTATTTGTTCTCAAAATCATATACATACGTATTTTCTTTTAAATTCTATTAATCAACATATCAAATCAGAAAGCTTCAAAATACATTTTTTCTCTCACTATTTAAATAATTCTTAGCTTTATGTGTCATATTATTATTAGTAATGTTTAAAGTATATTTTAATGTATAGAATATATTTATATAATTAATTTTTTTTTTTAGATATAAGTTTTGTTTGTAAACCTAGCGTTAGTATTTAACGTAATTGAATAAATAAATGTAGTATCTGAACAAATAATACACTTGCTAATAATAAGCAACAGTATAAATCTAAAATATTTTAATGTCAATTACTTTTAATTTAGCTTCAAAAGAATACGGTCGTGTTTTATTTATATTGGAAATAAGCAAACATTACATTGGCGACGAGGAAGAAAACCAAACGGTTAGCAAAATAAGGGATACCAAACAATTAACAAAATTATTTAATAAGAAGACGAAGACGAACACCAAGCAATTGACAAAGTGATTTAATAAGAAGTCGAATTTGATAGGAGGAATCGAAATCGGTGCAGGAGGTACATAATATGTTTAAAGAAAAAAAAGAATATGTATAAATATTTAAATAATAATGCTTATATGTATATGTATGTATGTTTAAGAATGTTTATACACATGCATATACACATTCATATTCATGTACATATGTATATGCAATTAAGTTATATTTAAAAAAAAAATATACATATGAATGAATAATTGATAGCTTTAATGCATGGTTTTAATACCGAATTTGTGGTTTTAATACCGATTGTGTGGCTTAAGTTTAAAGAGTTTAAAAAAAAAAAACAAACATTTTTTTTTTCTAGAAATAAAGGAGTAGTTTTTGTATATTAAACAGAGCTGTCATTTGTATATTGTTTTTCTTTATTTGTTATGTAATATAGAAAATACTTAAATTGGACTGATGGTGGCACCTTTCAATTTTGGACTGTATGAAGATAACATTGGACATGAGTGGAGAAATTGGGTCCAATCATTCGATTTCTGCATGAAAGCAAGCGAAATTGAAGATGAAGAGAAGAAATGTTCCTTAATGCTACATTTTGCTGGTAGACAGGTACAGGAAATTTTTTTAAAACTACCGGAAACAGCAAGCAAACGGTTAAAAGGTCCAATGGCAAATAAATACGTATACTACAGTTGACACCGTATCAAGATAGAAAGATTAAATGACTTCTTCTTACCTAACCAAAATGCAACTTATGAACGACAATGAAACAGAAAGATAACGAAAATGTTAGTCTTTTTGCTATGCGATTGAAAACACAAGCAGAGCGTTGTAATTTTGGAAATGAATTGGAAGAGAATGTTAAAGATCAAATAATAGAAAAATGTCGTTCCGATACGCTCAGACGAGAAATGTTAGAACTTGGTGATGCTAAATTAGATATCGTTTTACGCACTGCTAATATTTTTGAATCTATAAACAAAGAAGAAAAAGTATTCAAAAACAATCCAGAAAGAACTGAAGTAAACAAAATAAATGTTCAATAACAAGAAAAATATGAAAACCGTAAAATCGATCAAAAATTTGAATGCTTCAGGTGTGGATACACAGGTCACCGAGCAAATGATGAAAAATGTCCAGCCATTGGAAAATCATGCAATAAATGCGGCGGACGTAATCATTTTGCAAGTAAATGCAGAGCAGGACGTTTCATTAAACAAAAGTTAGACAATGAGACCAAAAATTACAACTTTAAAAGAAAGAAACTAGAATTTGAAAATCGAGATGACCCACGATCATTGAAAGAAAACGAAAGTTATCACTCAGTTAAATACATAAATAATGATGCTGCACAAACTGACAATAGTGATAACGTATTTTGTATTCATTCAAACGAAGCTGAAAATACAATTAAGTGCAAAATTGGGGGAATAGAAACAATTGCTATTGTCGATTCTGGTTCAAAGTTTAATCTCATTGATTATAAAGAATGGAAGAACCTGAAAGACAAGAAAATAATTGTTTCAAACCATCGAAAAGAAACCACAAAAGTTTTTAAAGCTTATGGGGTCAAGTGTTGAAAATTGCTGGCGTATTTGAAGCGAAAATTGAAGTAGCTGGAAAGGAAACAACTGCCGAATTTTATGTTATCCAAGAAGAAGGAAGATTTTTAATTGGTAGCGATACAGCGTTGACATTGGGGATATTGAATATTGGTTATCATGTAAACAAAATTGAGAATACAGACAAAATTCAACCGATGGGAAAAATAATAGATGTTTTTGTGGAAATTCCATTGCGAGAAAACATTAAACCTATCGCACGAATTGGATTGCCGATTTGCAAAAATGTCTTCTAATGTACAGATCTACACTTCATTCTACAACACTTAAAACTCCAGCTGAGCTGTTGTTTGGTCACAATATTCGAGATAAAATTCCAACAATAAACCAAACATTAGAAAAAGATGAAGAAACTAGCGATCGTGACAAAGAGAAGAAGGAAAAGGAGAAGAGCTATGCTGATAGCAGACGCAACACCAAAGAAATAAATATTCAGAAAGGTGACGAAGTATTGGCTAAAAGAGAAAATAAAACAAACAAATTATCTTCACCGTTCGACCCCACAATTTATAAAGTACTCAATCGAAAAGGAAGTGAGGTTACAATCGAAGCCCCAGAAACAAAAAAGCAGTATCGTCAAAATGTGGCTCATCTAAAAAACATAAATGATGACGAACCAGTTTCTAAGAGGTTAACACGTTTAACGACAAGGCAACAAAATACATAGTAACATGAAACGAAAATAATTGCATTTTTAAACTTTGTTAAATTATAAAAAGAAAAGAGTAATGTAGTATCTGAACAAATAATACACTTGCTAATAATAGGTCCGTTCGCGTACCCTCCTAAAACAGTCCAATTTTACGAAAAAATACGAAATTTAACCAAATCCTGTTCGCGTACTCAAAAATTTCGTAGTTTTTTGTAAAAGAGAGCGCTAACGAGAGAGTAAAATATTTCCCCAACCTACGAATTTTAGCCCAAGAAATTTCTTTGGGCTGATTTGTGAAAATTGTCAAATTTGATAGAAATTCAAATAAATTAAATAAATTGCTCGCTTTTGCTGTCAGTTATAAAATTTAAAAACAAATTTTCAAAGAACAGCAACAAGACAGTAATATTGTGTGTAAAATTTGTTGTTTTCCTGTTCGCTTACTTTTTTGTAGTTTTTTTTTTGGTGAGAGAATTTTACCGCCACTCTTTAAAATATCTCTTTTTACGAATTTTGATGCAGAAAGTACGCGAACGGACCTAATAAGCAACAGTATAAATCTAAAATATTTTAATGTCAATAAAATTACTTTTAATTTAGCTTCAAAAGAATACGGTCGTGTTTTATTTATATTGGAAATAAGCAAACATTACACGTATTAATTTGTTTCTTCAAACATAATTCGATTTAAATTATATACTGATTATTGAATTAGTTTTAAAAATTAATTAAAGGCTCATGAGAACTGTCAATCTTAGCTGTCATTTAAAGTTTCATAATATTGATTGAATGTTTGGCATTTACAATAATAGATCGATTAACAATTAAAAAATTAGTTTGAATTATTAAAACTACAAAATAACTGATTTAAACGAAACTACTTTTTAACTCATTACACGCAAACAATCGGTACATTTGTTTAGAAAATTAAAGAGACTGGAAGCGTTATTGTTGTTGAAAATCCTATACGCTTAGTCTAAAATATTGCTGCAAGTCAAAGTGTTAAGCAAAGCATTTCACAGTAAAATCAAAGCAATTTGATCGATTAAAGGTCATGCGAATAGGACCACATGTTGTTCCAAAAAAGATGCTCCTAAGCAATTATGGCTTCATTGTGAGAAAAGCTTAATTTCAAATTCTGGCGATATCATACAATTTGAGATGGTTAAATTAATTTCTGCTGGACTACACAAAACGCCGTATTTAGGTGAATAACCCCGAACCGTAAATATTAAAAACCAACAATAGTCAAGTTGTGGAAAAGATCATTCCGGAAATATGCGAATAACTTTTAAAAAAATGTCACGATGAAATTAAATGATATTGGGTAGGTTCAGACAACATAAGGGACTTCATTTGCAGTCAACTTCATTCTTTGAACGTAAATTTTGACCAAGGCAACTAGATAGTTTTTCAAGTGTCATGAATTTAAAATTTATAACTTTACTTCACAAACCTCTACTTCAAGTTCATAGTACAAAACTACCAAAATCATTATTTTCTACAAAAGGCTCCTCAGGCAAGCTGCAAGTCCATCACGATTTGTATTTTGTATTTTAAAGGAATATTACTTATTTCTTTTCCAAATTTACAAGGAACCTTTACAGAAAGCATTAAATGAAGTTGTGCAGAAAATAAATAAATTATTGAGTAATAAAGTTCAGCTTTTAGTTAAATTAAAAAACATGATCAATTGTCATTTTGACATAAGTTGACTTGACTTGATAGTTAGGGAGATTTTTCTTGACTACCTTTCCAGTCAACTTTCCAATAAAGTTGCCTTAATTGGAAGGCAATTTTTTGGCAGCTGGCCAATCAGACCCTAGAAACTTGCCTTACTTTCAAGTCCCTTATGTCGGCTGAACCTGCCCATTGTTTGTCACATTTATAACGGAAAATTCTATAATGAAATAAAATGTTCATCAAAAATGTATCGTCATTGTGTGTGTTTTATTGAGCTTTACTTTCCTAACCGAAAAATTTATGATTGTATGTAAGAAATCGTTTTCTTTTTTCATAGACCAAACATTTAGTCTTAATTAACCTTAAGCACCTTCTATCAAAAAATAAGAAACAAATAAAAGCATGTTACATCCGATTAACTTTTTCAATAGAATTGTATAAAGCCATTTAATGTACCTTTAAAATGCAGCACTTCAACTTCACATTTGAAATCTATGAACACATTTTTTCTTGACATTTTTGACACATCAATATTAGTGTAGGGATATTGAATTTGAACAATTTTTATGTGTAGTAATTGTTTAAACTTAGAAAAATATGTTATAAATTTCTTAATTCTGCTTATTCTTAATTTCAGCTACCGAAATTATTAGAAATCATTTCAATTCCGTTCATTTTTTGAATGAATTTAATTTGAGAAAAAAAGAGTTTGGAAGTGTTTTCAAAATAAAAAAAAAACACATTTTAGCACTAATCAAACTAAATGAGAATTATTATTCGTACCTTAAGTTTTGAGGATTTAAAACTACTTAATTGGTAACCTTGCTTTTGTATAGAATGTTCCACTCGGATCGACCGCGACCACTACCATACCAACCAGCTTGTAATCCCTCGCTCGGGGATTCTAGTTAAGCATCGCCCAGTCGTGCAACACGCGCTTACATAATCCGAATACAAAGACCACGTGGAGGTGGAAACAATAAATCTTGTTTTTATTTTTATTTTTAATTTGGATCCCATTTTTATTTCTTTTTTTTGTCTTATTATGTAGGTATTATTTTTATCACCCCAACTTATGTACGAACATACATATATTTGTATATATATGTATGTATATATTTTTTTGAAACGTAAACATAAATTTCAAAAAAATTCCGCTGTTTCAATGTGCAGTTCTAGTATAGAAGCTATATAGTAGTACTTTCAATCCCTCTGTTTATAGCTTCAGCTTCAGCTTCAGAATTTCACTTGAAATTATCCGCACCGTTATAACTTAAATGTAAACCAGCCCTCTCTTGACATACATACAACAAAAATGAAGTTTTGTTTTTTGGGGATAGAGACGGTTGTTTTGAATTTGTTGTGTCTCAACATAACCTGTATGCCATATCATTACAATTACATCCCAACTTATGAGGACATGCATGAATCTCAAGCTTATGGTTTCGTGTTTTAAGTGGGATTTTCCCTTTCGACGACGACGTGAAGGACTACCTTCACAAAAAAAAAAAAAAAAACAACAGAGTCGTAAAAAACCTCTAAATTCTAAATTTTTGTTGAAGCAAAACAACGTATGTACATATGTACATAATGTATATAATACCATAGGGGAGAATGGGTTGATGTACAGTACATGAATGTACATTATGAAATATGGAAACTGAATTTGTGAACTCGTAACATAATATTCCTATTTGATTCACTAGAAATTTAGATGGTTTATCTGAGAGCTTAAAAAACGTAATTCTAGTTAAGTTTATGGCTTAGATTAAGAATTTTTTGAAAGAGATACCGGAAAATCTAAGCAAAATTTTTATTAAAAATTTGTTGTTAGGTACTTTAAGCGAACTTAATTATTATATAAAGTATTGAATTTTTTGACTTTGAAAAAAGGGAAAGGGTAGATTTGTTCCATAACCGAAATATTCTACACAAACAATTCGAAACACAACAATTTATGATCGTTATATATTTTAATATTTTTGGTGCAGGGCTTGTGAATTTTCATTTAGATTTTCAGTCCGTTTCGTATGTAAATGTAAATAAAATGTAAATTTTGAATCAAATATTCTTTACGCTGTTTATTTGTTATACTGTAGGACAAGAGTTTGATTCCACTCTCATTTTACGAAGGGCAACCAAATTTTAGCATCGAAATAAACTAAGCCTCCTTTACGTTTGGCTCCTTTTTATACATTTTATTCCATTCAAGATATAATTTCTTTAATTGTTTCATGTGGTATATTGTTCCAGCAATCCTGTAAAGTATCCCACAAAGTAGATCCCGATGAAGGCCATTGATCCGAAACCTTTCTATCCAGCTCCTCACACAATTACTCAAGGGTTACACACATTCAGTGATTTGACAGCCATGTCATGACTTTTAAGATTTCTTCGTCTTCTCTATTTTTGTAGTAATCCCGGCAAAATATGGACGTGTATTAAGGGTCATTATCCTTGGCCAATCAATTTTAATCCAGAGATCACAGCGTTTTCTTCCAGTATCTGCTTGTTTATTTTTTCAATAACACGAGTCAAATTTCCCACTCCACTTAAAGAGAAAGATGCCCATAAAATCACAGAAGGTAGGAACCATACAGTCAAAAGCATCTTTTGTTTAGCGCTACGTCTCGAGCGAAACCCCTACATTTTGTGTCAAATATTTATTTATTTATTTATTTATTTATTTATTTATTACATCAATTAGAGTTAACAGTATACTCAAATAGACTAATGAATAACACAAGTTTTATTTAAAATATTATATTAAAAACTAAGAATGGAAAGTTAAAAAAAAGAGACTGAGCATATATTTGAATGTATTTCTATTAATATGAAAATTAAAGTCAATATAATTAGATAAGTTATTAACTTCTCTAACACTTCGAGTTAAAGGTTCGTTGAAGGCATAGTTCACTCTATGAGCGTTTTCGCGAAAAAATAAACGATTTCTCAAATCACGTAAAGGAGCGTATAGATCTATGAGAGCTAATAAAAAAGGACAGTCTATGTGGTAAGATAAGATGTCATGAATAAAAGTTATCGCATACATCTTCCTTCGGTTCTCTAGTGACTGGATACCAATAAGTTGACACCTTACAATGTAAGAGGGCATTTCAATGTTCCATCTTAATTTATTAAACATATATCGTGTGAATCTTTTTTGAATTGCTTCTATTCTACGATTATGGATGTTATAAAAAGGATTCCAAATGATGCAGCAGTATTCTAGAATTGACCGTACATAACTTATAAAAAGACTCTTCAACGTATACGGATTATGTAAGTCAATAGAGTTTCGATAAATAAAACCAAGCATGGAATTCGCTTTGTTAACTAAAAATTCGATATTTTTGCGAAAGTTCAATTTATGGTCAAAAATAACACCAAGATCTTTTTTTGTAAAAACTTTTTCAAGTGTATGATTTCCAATATTATAATAGTAGTCAATCGAAAATTGGCGGCGAGTAAAAGAGAGTGATTGACATTTAGGAATGTTCAGATTTAATTTATTTATCTCACACCAGTCAGAAAGTCTTTTGATTTCATTTTGCAAAAGATCGCAATCGCTTGTACTTTGTATACGTCTAAAAAATTTCAGATCATCTGCAAATAGGAGACACATTGAGTTTTGAAGTACATTAGGTAAGTAATTAATGAAAACGAGGAATAAGATCGGACCTAAATGGCTTCCCTGGGAACTCCTGATGAAACAATTATAGGATTTGATAGATTTGAATCAATATGTACATATTGACAACGATTAGTTAAGTATGTTTTTAACCAGTTAAGCATATTAGAATGAAACACGATTTTTTAAAGTTTTTTCAATAGAATATGGTGATGCACCCTGTCAAATGCCTTAGCGAAATCTGTGTAAATAACATCCACTTGGTGACCTTTCTCCATTTCATTCACTACATAATTAGTAAAAATAGCTAAGTTCATAGAAGTGGATCTACCAGAAACGAAACCGTGTTGAAAAGGAGATATTATTTCTTTGAGTAAAAACTTTAGTTTTCCGCAAATTATCTTTTCAAATAACTTCGGTATCACACATAGTTTACTAATAGGTCGATAGTTACAAACGTCTTGTTTAGAACCATTTTTATGGATTGGAATTATATAGGACGTTTTCCATTCAGGAAGAAACAACCCATGATGAAGTGAATTATTAAAAAAGGTGAATAATATTTTGCAACAAGCAGAAGCACACTTTTTAAAAGAATAGGGGGAATTATATCAGGGCCAACATTCTTATCTTCGTTTAACTCATTTAATGCATTCTGTACTTCTGGTAAAGTTATACTTAAGTGTCCTATGTTTATATTGCTAAAGGACTGTTCATCAGAAAAAATTAAGTTATCATTTGAATTGATATAATTCGATTTAAAAAACTCAGAGAAAGCATTACATATGTCAGTCAGATTATTTAAAGTCGATCCTGAATACTGCATACATTTTGGTATTCCATTAGATTTTCTTTTATTTTTGATAAAGGTCCAGAAATATTTGCTATTGGATTTAAGTTTAGATTCAATTTCATTGATATAATTCTTATATAGGAATTTATTAAGAACGTTAAAATTCTTCTCCAAATTTAAGTAATTTGTACGCAGATTGGAATTACATGGAGATTTTCGTGAAAGTTTGTATGCTTTATTTTTTTTTTATTTAAATTAATAAGCTGTCTGTTATACCAAGGAGGTTTAGATGTGTTCAAACATTTAATTTTAGGCACGTATAGATCAATACCCTCCTTCAGGTAGTTTAAGAAATTGCTATAGTATTCTGATAAATTTTGACATTCGATCGTGTCTTGCGGCAACGAAAAATTGTTGATATAACTCGAAAAGTTATTGAAATCAGCTTTAGAAAAATTATATTTAATTCGATCTTGATTTGGTTTAAAAAAGTTAATAATATTGAATTCAAAAATAAAAGCTACATGGTGAATTGAATTTGAAAAAATAGGAAACAGGCTATTATTGATTGATACACAAAGTTCTTTATCTACAAATAACAAATCAAGTGTTCTTTCTAGACTGTTTTTATTCTTGTTAATTTGAATAAATCAAAAGAGGTAAAAGAATCAACAACTAAACATTCATTTTCAAGGCTTATATTATATGGAATAAGATTAAGATCATCTGAATCATAAATCCAACAAAGATTAGGCAGATTAAAATCACCAAGAATTATAACATGTTGATCGTTTTTTAGTTTAGTAAGATAAAAAATACAATTATTTATGTGTGCCTCATATAATTCTAATGAGCTATTGGGTGGAATGTAGCTTAAAAATATGAAAATCTCCTTGCAACTATTTAATGATACCTTAATTATAATTTGGTCGAAACCAAACGGATGTGATGAAGGCAATGAAAGTTGATTGCAGGTATGTGAAGCTCGTACTGCTAGCAGCACCCCACCTCCTCTTGTTAGACCGGTAGTGAGAGAATATCTGTCCTTTCGAAATACTGAGTAATGGTGAGGAGTAAACATTTCTGAATTGTGGTGAGTTTCATGTAGCCAAGTCTCAGTAAATGATAAGAAATCGTACTGTTCAGAAGATGATGATAAAAGTATTTGACGCATTTTTGTTCTCATTCCTCCAACGTTCTGATAGTAACCTTGAAACCTCTTAGCATCATTTTGAGAATCTGATAACAGAAATTTTGAGGCTGGCGGTGTTGTTAAATGTTGACTATGCATAGTTTGTGAAGTACTCTGAGAGTGTGACAATGTTAAAAGTTGCGTAGGCATTCTGAGAAATGATGATGACGGTGCTGGTGATATCGACGGCGGCGACGGCGGCGATGGCGATGAAGACAGTGGCAATGATGGTGAGAGCAGATAACAATTAAAAGACGGATGGGAGAGCGATTCACTACCATTGTGCGTTAGTGGTGGAATAGTTGATGATGAAAGTTGAGATGTTGAAGATGAGAGTACGCATGATAAGGGAACTGATTGCGATGTGGTTGACGTTGTAATATATGTTAATTTTGGCGATGAGCGAGGTGATGTTAGGATTGAACCATAGGGGTCGGAGGCAGAAGTAAAATGCTTTCTGTTCTCTCTTTTTTGTCTAACGATAAAAAATATTTAATTTGAACATGGCGAGGCCAAATTGCAGGGTTCATAACAACTGGTAAATGGTCCAAAGAGACACTCAACTTGAAAGTTACAAACTTCAATTTGGATAGATCGGCATCTTTTTTTGTCAGCATGTAGCATTTAAATAAATTAGGAGAGATATTTGTTTTCTCCGATACAAATTTTATGATGTCCTCAGTCTTTGTTTCAATCGAAAAACGAGATAGATGAAGCCATTTAATCTTCGGTATTGCATTTAAGTTTGATGACTCATCAGTACCAATGATCTTTATTTTTCGAACTTAGATTCATAGCCTCATAAAACTCTCCTAAAATCTTCTTTTCGTCCAGTCTTTATGCCTCTTAGTCCGCTTTAATCGTTCCACCTTGTTATTTTTTTTGGTCGAAGAAGTAGTTGTCGAACTGCAATTCGTCCAATTAGTCCAACATCTCTTAGCCCATGTTTGACCTTTATTAATGACAGCGGCTTGTCCCGAGTTGTATTTACTTCGGCACGTATTTCTTTAGTCGTTTTTCTTCTATTTCATTTGCTTGTTGTTACTACAGATTATTAGCAGATCCTCTTATTTAGTTGTAGATTTAGGTCATCCTAAAAGTGGTTTATCCTCAAGAAGTCCGGTTTCAACACTAGTTCTCAAAGGACTGTTGAGCCACCTACTTGAAAAGAATCATTATACTAGAAATATGGAATACTGGGAAAATAATATATTAAAAGAAATGTTTTGTGTTTATGAACGAACTAATCGAATGCACAAACCATTTCTTTTGATAAGTTAGTTACCAAGTATGTCATATTTTTGGAATGAGCTCTTTTAACCAAGCCTATCTTAAACCATACCTAAGGAACACAACATACCGGAAACACAAACTCATCCCAACAAAAATTTAACACTGGTAATCAATGTTATCGAAGCTTAGTGGGTTTGGGGTTAATACCATTGATTTATAAATGCTTGGTCAAGGTGGATAAAGGAAGTTAGTTGGAAATTTGCGTACACCTACTTATGGGAAGGTTTGTTTGATATTAGAGGAGGAGAGGAGGATACTGAAAAACAAAGTTTCTGATGATTCAAAAAGAAGAAGACATAGTCTTCGCTCACATTCATTAACATCCCATAGGAAGTTATTGTAATGGGTCCGATTTGTCGAATTGAAAATTTTGACATTTCTCGACGTTTCAAGGTCCCTAAAGTAAAAATAAAAGATTTTTAGAAAGATGTCTGTGCGTGCGGTGTACGTACGGACGTACGTTCGCGACGTTTTTTTCGTCGTCCATAGCTCAAGAACCAGAAGAGATATCGACTTCAAATAAATTTTGTTATACAGATAATAAGACAGAAAGATGCAGAAAGGGCTCTCAATAAAATTGGGTGGGTGGGTTTTTTACCATAGCAGTTTAAAAAAAGGTGAAAATTTTGGTTAACCCTAAATATCTCATGAACCAATGACGCTAGAGACTTGAATTAAATTTTATATTATATATTGTAATGTGGTACAAAACAAGTATATTTTTGGAAAAAAATCCAATTAACGGTTTTTTTTTATAAATCAAAAAAACTGTAAAAAAAATGTTCACCTCGAAAATTTTACGACTAAAATATGATTTCATCTCCAAAACAATTTTGTGCAAGAAAGAATAATGTTTTTGACAAATTTTGATAAAATTTTGAGAAAAATCTAATTGACAGTTTTTTTATAAAAAATAAAAACCTAAAAAAACATTACCTACTCAAAGTTGGTAAAAATTGAATTTCGACTCAAAAATCTTTTCAAAAACTTGAGATGAAGGCTTCAAACTTATTTTATTTTATAAAAAATATTGTTTTCAAAATTCTGAAAAATGTTGAGAAAAATCGAATTGACAGTTTTTTTAACAAAAAATAAAAACCTAAAAAAAATTAATAGAAAATGGTAAAAATTGATTTTCGACTCAAATATCTTTTCAAAAATTTGAGATATTGGCTTTAAGCTATTTTTATCTTTCTAAAAATATTGTTGTCAACATTCAGTAAAATTTTGAAAAAAAAAAACGAAGTGACAGTTTTTTTACAAAAAAATTAAAAACCGAAAAAAAAATTAACAAAAGTTGGTAAAAATTTATTTTCGACTCAAATAGCTTTTTAAAAATTAAAAATATTGTCTTCAAACTTATTTTATTTCACAGTAAATATTGTTTTCGATATTCAGTAAGTTTTTTATAAAAATCCAAGTCCGTTTTTTCATATAAAAATAAAATCTACAAAAAATAGTACGCAAATTTGGTAAAAATTGATACATATAGAAAACTAAACTTTTAAGCAAGACAAATCGACAGACGGGATGGGAAGTTATTAGTGTGGGTCGCATCCCAGCCTCTTTTTTAGATAGGAATGTAGATATATTAAGATATTAAAAGCAGGAATATTGAAGTACCAACCCTCCTATTCAATGATTAAGGAAACATTTTAGAAAAGTGGAATGTGGTAAGTATTTAGACAGTTCGGGATGGAAAAACTGATTTGCGTAAAGATGAATTTTTGACAATAATTTTAAAAGTGTTCTTCTAAATTTATAATATCAAGAAAAACTGAGACTGATACAGACATTTTAAGGAATCCAATTAATTTTGAATCACGTCACTTGGAAACAAAAAGGTAGTTTTAAAACAAACTAGCTCTCCTTATATAGTCAATTAATTGTTCTAATATGTATCGAAAAACATCTTTCTTTGATCTTCTATTTGAGTAGCACGAAGTCTGGCCATGCTAACGCGGTTATTGGAAAAAACCAAATTAAGACAAATATTTTTAGAGACGCCTTACCTGAATCCGCTTAAAACCTTAAATCCCAGATTTAAATTTAATCGGTCCAATAATTTAGGGAGTAGGTGCGAGAACAGACAGACGGACTCAATCCCGGTACCCACTGTTTTTACTTCTCTACCATCGTAATGTCATGTTTGATTAAAATCTCAAGTTCGAAATATTGTACGATTGCAAAACTTGCCACATAATTCCTATATGCCGCATATACTGACACTCAGCATCGGTAATGAAATGTTTTCATACATACTGTTTTGCCAATCTTGTGGTATTATGGATGACTGATTGAGCAAATGATCTCGAGGCCGTCACGCCATCTGTCATACAACACATGAATAACTTTTGTTTGAATTGCGAACAACAGCTTCATTAGAGAAAGATAGAAAGGGCGAAGTCAAAATTTAGGGTTAAAAATAATTTTTGATGCAAAATTAGGGAAAAGAAATGCGATTTCTATTTTTCAAAAAATTGGATAACAATATCTTAACACACATAGAAATACGCGATTTCTGTTACCATATCTAGCCAATAAACATACAATATTTCATACAAATCAGTTAAGAAGTTTCCGTGACACCAGATTTGTACATAGTTAAACTTAGTTTGAAAACGTTGACATGGAAATAGTCAAGAACTTAAGAGATACATATATACGTATGTATATATTTCGTCTCCAATGTTATTCCCTTTAACTAGAATAATGCCAAAGCAAATATGATATCAAAAACCATACAAGGTCCTTCAAGCAAGGGTTTTAATAATTCAACCCGCGAATTTTAAACTTATAAAAGAACTATGCTACACATAAACAAACTTTTGATAAATTAACTTTACCCTCGTCTCTCCTACAAACAACCCAAGCAAGCTAAGCCAACCGGAGGGAGGTGTGATTATAAACATTCCGTAGGATTATATGTATTGCAATATCCTCCACCGAGGCACTCAAACAAATAAGAAAACAAAACAAAAATTCCACCTACTCTTTACGGTTCAACGATGTCGAAGTCGAGAGGACAACAAGGACAACAAAGACGACGACCGACGCGACGCCTGCCGTTCGTTGTCGTCGTCACCGTCACCGTCGCAGCCGCCGCCGTCATCGTCGTGGGTCGGTTGATCTTATGGAGCGAACTTTTGACAGTATCGAGACCAACCAACAAAAAAAGTAAAAGTTTATAAAAAAAGAAACACAATTATGTTTCGTCATAAAAATGCTAAATACGCTAATTACTTTTTTGCTTCTCCTCCATCTTGCGTCTTGGCTTGGTGCGGTCTTTATGGTTAAGCGAAGAAAAATACGTATCCAACAGTTGTAAGTAATTCCCATTTTCTTAAACCTGAACCCCCTCAAGTGAAAGCATCCAGTCTTAACATTTCATACCTATACAGACTTTCCACATACAATACATACAGCTATGGCCAAAATAATAGAAACACAAATTGATTTTAGGTAACTATAGCTTTTGAAAAATGTGTAAGGCAGCAAATGTAAAATTTAACCGTTTATTTTTAATTATAAATATTTTGTTAATGTTTCTTAATTTGTTATTTTAAACAAAAAAAGTGGCATTTAATTTAATTTGCTTATATTATTAAAATATTATATATATATTAATTATAGATTATTGAAACTCTTAATTTTAATAATAATAAAAACATGAGTTCACACTTTCAGAGACAGTTCCACAAAAATTCGTTTTGTTACAAACATTAAGGGACATATTCTAAAGGCAATAGGGATATGGCGAGCTGTACAAATCCCTGACGTGTGTTTATCATGGACAACTGCAATGATCTCATTCCAGAGTGCTTGAACTTCATGAAGGCTGTTGTGAATTTAGAAGATCTGCAGTTAAACATTTCCGTGAAATACTCTAATAGAACAAAGTTCTCAAAGTCATCCGCAAGAACTTAGTTAAGAAGTGTATGGAGTGAATGTTCTAGAAATTAAGTGAGGACAAAGAAAACTATAAGACATTTTATGACTAATTCAGCAAAAACTTGAAAGCAACAACCGCGTTAAAATTGCAGACGTGATTCTATACTTCAGGATGCGGAGATGACTACTGTTTGTTGGCCGACTATGATACCCGCATCACTGAAAAGTCCAAGGACCAAGTGAGAAATTCTGCCCTTGTTAAACTTGTAAAGGAACTCGGAATTGACGTAGTCTGCATGACTAATCCAATCGAAGAGTACATCGTCCACCATTTGAAGGAATACATATGTAGGTAAGAAATTGATGTCAGTGACCAAGGAAGGTTTGGAATTATCAGAAAACGAAGAGGAAAAGAAGGTGTGATAAGAAGACAAAGCCAAGATTAAAAATCTGTACAATGTCATGAAGCCAATCTTGGACAAAGAAAATTGAGAAAGTCGTCATCTCAAACCCTTTGGTAGAGTCTCCCTACTGTATTGTAACATCTCAGTTTGGTTGGCCAGCAGACATGGAGCTCCTCATGAAAGCTTAAGCTCTCAGTGATTCATCGACTATTTGTTACATCGCTATGGGAATTAAAATAGATTATTCCATCATTGAAACTCTGCGTCAGAAGGCCGATACAGAGAAGAAACGACAAAGCCGTCAAAGACTTGTTCAACCTGCTTTCGTCTGGATTCTCATTGAAGAACAATCTAAGTCTTAGTCTCGACGACGAGAAATTAATGACGACGAAGACGTCCACAGTGCAGACTGCAGAGTGACATAGAAGATACATCTCACATGGAAGAGGTCGATTAAGACTTTATTACTTAAACAAATTAGCAATTTATTTGAACTTAAAATAGTAAATAGTTTCATTTTCCCAACATAATCCCCCTTTTTTTCGTTCATCAAACTAATTAGACGATAGAGTTCGCTTTTCCGCGTGTCCATCCCATCTTCTTGAAGTGAAAGTAAAAGTTCACAGTACTCGGCTAAATTTCTCCAGAACTCAAAACATGATGTTTTTTTGCGTATCGCTAACCTTCTTATTTTATTTCTGAACGACTAATCACAATTTCTATTGTTCTGAGTAGTAAGTCAATCTGCGTCTTGAGTGTCCAACATAAGAATTTGATTAGCCGTACTATTTGGCAACGTCAATGTTGGTTTTAGGAAGTATTTTAATAATCGCTTTCGTTATTGTTTAGAAAAAGAGATCTTTGGCTTCGTGTTCAACGACTTTGGATTGTATAACACACTGCCGAATTTTAATCCTACTTGTATATTTGAAATTCTTCCGAAAGTTTATATTCATGCAAAATTAGGGAGGTTGTTTAATTTTACAGCTGCTCTAAAACTTCCTCAAACTTTGTCGAGATTCTTTTGTTGTGCAGCTACAAAATGAGTTCTTTTTTGTCTATGTTGTCGACAAACACCTTATAATCAATAAAGGAAGCGTAAAACTTTTTTTTGCTATCTACAAATATTTCAGCTTTGTTGGTCAGCGAATAAATACGGTCAACTGTCGAAATGTTTTCCCAAAAGCCAACTTGTGACTTATTCAAATAGCTGTTACTATTCACCTATTTCTAAAGCAGTTTAGAGAGTATTTTTGTAAATATTTTCATGGAAGAATTTAACAATTGTTTACGCCCCTGTATTTAGCCGGAATTCTGTTGTCACCTTTAAGCCTAGTACGCTGCTGATGCGAAACGAAATTTCCCATACAAAAGTGACATGACGAAATCATAAACGAAAAATTTCGCTGTGCTTTTCGTTTTTCAGTACGCTGCTGAACGACGAAATGTGTCATTTTAGTGGATAGCTGTACTAGATTTCTTAGTAATATTCTCCACTCTTTTCGTTCTCAATTTAATTGCCCGATATATTAATTGCTTGCGAAATTTTGACGTTTAATTTATTTATTGAAAAAAATTGTTTACAAATTAAAATTGAAAAAAATTGTTTAATCGTGGCTTTCGGTGTTTTGATTTGGATTTATCTTTGATTTAAAATAAAATGGATTTTTCTAATGTATTCCAACATTGCATTTCTGAATCGGAAACTCAGGATGTTATTGGTGATGTGCAAGAAGTGATGAAGACAAGCAGTGAACTTCAACTTCCAGACAGAACTCTCCACAAATATTTTTCCGCTGTGGTTTTCGTTTTCATTTCACTCTGCACTTGGAGATCGCCGAAAAAATTCGTTTCACTTCAGCTGCGTACTAGGCTTTAGTCCGAAACTATCTGATAAACAAGCATTATCATATGCTTAGTTAAAATTTTTTCGGTTTGTTTTTAATTACTCGGACAGACTTAAAGAATTTTAAAGTTTTGTTATAGCCTGCAAGATTTCTAGAAGATTTATTGGGTTATATTTGCTTTTCGTCCCTTAATACTTATTTGTAATTGTTATTTATTGTACTATTCGTACTAGAATGTCAGCTTGTTAGACTTGAACATTCCTTATTCCGTCAATTTTATTGAATGTTTTGAACAACAACAACAACTTAAAGGTGCTACCACTCATTGTTTTTGGCTGGAGATATAGCTATTTTGTGCTTTGCCACTTTTGCACTCATCAGTCTCCTTTTTGTGGTGCTGAGCTTTAATCCAATTTTATTTGAAAAACTTTCTATACACACCATAGGATTCGAACCCACGCATATCAGATTTGCTCAGTCTTAGAAGTCGTGTGCACTACGCACTCCACTACTTTAGAGCACTGACGTCACAGGTCGAGATGTGGTAGTTGCTTATCAACAACTAAGACTGAGCAAATCTGATATGCGTGGACCTGGAAGGGGCCCGAAATGGTCAATATGGACTGTGTCAAACGGAATTGCTTTTTTCGGAATGGAATGAAGAGTTTTGTTTCTATTTTGGACCGGAATGGAGAACATAATACACTTTAAACAATTCTTAATAAAATTTTCTACCTTTTCTTTAATTTTCGGAAACCAATAATGCAATTTAATCTGGTCAACACATTTGTCAATACCCAAATGACATATTTTCTCATGTGCAGAACGAATGACGTTATTTTCCATTTCAGTCGGAACATATAAAAGTAATCTATCTGCAGGAGTTTTTCTATAAACTAAACCATTTTCAAGGACGAAATTAGGAACTGAGGCAATCTCTAAACGGTTTCTTAATTGTACAATCCTCTCACCCCTATTTTGTGTGAGGTGCAACTGTAAATCGATGTCATCGGAATCGATAACGCAAATTGTTTGTTTGTTTTCTCCATTAGTTTTGATCGAAATTAGATGGTGCCGACTCAAAGCGTCCACATGACCCATTAATGTACCACTTCTATGTTTTATGGAATAATCATACTGCTCCAATTTCAGGGCCCATCGAGCTATGCGCGGAACTGACTTTTGCATTTCTAAAGTTAATGCTAAAGAATCACAATCTGTAATAATTCGGAAAGGAATGCCATCCAAATAATTATGGAACTTTTCTAGCGAATAAATTATTGCCAAGGTTTCCAATTCATAGCTATGAAATTTATATTCAGACCCAGTAGTTGCTTTCGAGAAGTAGGCAACTGGATGGAATATACCATCATCTTGGCGCTGCATGAGAATTCCACCGTAGCCAAGCGAACTAGCATCACAATGTAGTTCTGTTTCTTTTTCTGGACTAAAAATTGTCAGAAGAGGACTCGTTATCAATTTACTACAGAGAAGCTTAAAGGTCTAAACGCATTTTTCATCGAAATTAAACGGAATGTTTGGTTTAGTCAAATCTCTTAATGGCTTTGCAATGGCTGAAAAAGACGGAATAAATCGTCGGAAGTAAGAAAATAATCCTAAACATTTTTGTAGTTCTTTAACATTTTTCGGAATCGGAAGATGCTTAATTGCAGTCAAATGATGATTATTTGGCCGGATGCCTTTTGAACTAACAGTGAAACCTAAATATTCAATTTCTTCATAACAAAATTTGCATTTACTCGTTTTAATCTCTAGTCGGAACTCAGCCAACCGCCTTAAAACTCTTTTGAGAAGTACAATATGTTCTTCAATAGTCGCAGTGGCTAACGTAATGTCATCAAAATATACTACTACGGAACCTTCATCAATGAACTGACGTAAAATAAATATCATAAACCTCTGAAAATAAGCCGGACCTTTTCTTAAACCAAAAGGCAATCTCGTATATTCATAATGTCCATCAGGCGTTACAAATGCGGTAAATTGTATTGAATCTTCGTCAATCGGGATATGATGGAAACCATTTCTTAGATCCAAAATGGTAAAATATTTCTTTCCATCCAATCTTCCCAAACAATCGTCTATTAATGGGATAGGAAAACTATCTCGCACAAGAATCTTATTTAATGGACGATAATCAACGCACAGCCTTTTGTCATTATCTTTTTTTTACTAAAACTAAGGGGAAAGCGTATGGAGATTCGCTAGGTCTTATAATTCCTTTTCCTAGTAAATCTTGTACTTGTTTATCAACAAGTTTCTTATCAGAAAAAGATAGTCTCCGCGGAGGATAACTAATGGGCATATTAGAGGTAAGACGAAGTTTCATAGAAAAATCGTGCTTAATAGCTGGAATATTGTCAAGATCTAAATATTCGGAACGAACAATCTCGTGTATTTTTTCAATATTTTCGGAACTTAAGTTTGGATTTATGTCATACTTATCTTGCGTTTCTTCAAATATATCTATAGCAAACACAAAAGGTAATTGATGATTTTCAACGTGTTTTAGCTTATCACATGAAGCAATAATCGTATGCGGAAGCAGACTGCATAATGAACAATGGACCGACATATCAGGATAATGTTTAGCTAATGACTTGTACACACAATGTAACACTTCATAATTAATTTTTATTTTATTTGAATCTGAATCTACATTAATTTCAATTTTCGGTTTCGGTACAGTATTAGGAATAAGACAAAGTTTGATTTGAAACGATTGTAAAAAATTCCGACCCAACAGAACTGGATAAGGAATACAAGAGTCCGGAACAACATAAATTTCAATTTTTTTATAAATATCATTCAATCCTATTTTAACGTAAAAAACTCCATATGTACTAACAGGTAAACTACCTACTCCGTAGTATCCAGTTGGTCTCAGAATATTGCAATGCAATCCGATCGGAATCTCGGAAAGCTTAATTAAACTTATCGGACTACCGGTATCAAAAAGAGAAAGATATGTGTTACAATGCGGAACAGAATCACTAGTAGGAAAAACAACACTTACAGAATTTACTTCCTTACAAATCTTGACATCGGATAAGGCATCTACATCAGAATGGTCTTGATTAGGGCCGGAACAGAATTCTTCAATCAATGCAATAGTGCGTGCATTTTTGGGGGGTAACTTCGGGCAATCCTTCAGAATATGAACTGTTGAACCACATCTGAAGCATGATCCTTTTTGACGTTTGGGATGTGGACAAGAAGTGGAAAAATGTCCCATGCCAGAGCAATTGTAGCATTGAACAATCATTTTTTCGGAGTCACCAACGGAAAACTTGACTTAAGATTTCGATTCATTTTGATGCTGGGCAACTTGCGCTGAATATGATGCGGAATTTTTCGGTCTGTTAACTGCTGAATTTGATTCTCGTAGTTGAGCATAACGGAGTGCGAGTTTTTTTATTCATCGATTGTACGTGTTGAGTACAATATGGCGATGCTAACGGAACGATCTCGGAACCCATCAATGATAAATTGAATAACTTGTTTTTCGTCAATATCAGCACGTGATGCAAGCTCTTGCATTTTTAAAATGTAGCCCATAATGGATGTGTTTGAGGACACAAAAGGAGTACTTCGCATCTTATCAATAATTTCGGAAACTGAATAAGTGCGTCCAAAATTGGCCAAAAAATTGCTCCGGAAATCAGAATAGGTACTTGATTTGTCAATTTGTAAGAATATTTCGGCAGCGGAATAGGGCTTCATCAATCGGCGAATGCTTTTTAATTTGAACACACTATCACCATGAACGGAATCACATGCTCGCTCAAAAGTGCTGATCCATTTCTTAGCATCGTATGTATCATCACCAGAAAACAATGGTAAGGAATATTGAATATGTCCCTAAACGAAGGTTGATACGAAGGCGATGAAGAACTTGCAAAATTTTCTTCTTGTCGAGCTACATAGTTCACGACGCAATTCAATAAGCTTAAGTTTCTTTTCAATCATCTGAATTTCTTTATCCATCTCAGCTTCATTTCCAGGAACGGATTCTTGAATCTGATGTGACAAATCAGAATTTATTGTCTTACCAGGACGTTCAATATTTTCCGCTTCGATGAAATGGTCTTCGGAATAATTGTCTTCACAATTTTCTTCATAAAGCTCACGTAGTTGAGCAACTTTTGCATCTGCTGCAAATTGTATGTTTCGCTCGGTTAACCAAGCTACCAATTCTTGCTTCTTCATTGCTGATGACATAATATCAAAATTGCGGAAAATTAAATAAAACGTTGAAGGTGTTTAGGGCTGGCCCACTTCTGAAGTTGTGGACGAGGACTTGGTTTAAAAGATTTGTATTTATTTAAACAAGACTGTTTCGTCTCACAGATATTTTATTATTAATATTTTGTTTAATGATTTTCTTATTCTCTATTTTTTACTCTGACATTGATTTAATAAAAATAATAAACAGCAAGTGAAATTTAAACAAGTAGGTAGATAAGGAATGTGTGAATGTGAGATATATGTATGTATACAACTTAGGATGGTATAAATACATATTTACAAAATGTTCCTTTATTTTTGTCCATAGCTGTACACATATTTTCTTCAAGAATTTAGGCCTTCTCTAGATGAAATCCATTTTGTTTTCTTCTCGGGTTTTTGGGAGTTTTTTATTGCCATTGTTGTTGTTGGTTTGGGTTTAATTTTCGTCAGTTAATTTTCGGAAATAGGGACCAAGTATTTCGTTGATTATGATGACAAATACACGTACACAACAAACACACACAGCACAGCAATACACATATCGAAAGGGAGATGAAATGACAATTCTTCTCGAGGCAGTACTTTTACTGAAGATTATTATGTATTTATATTTGAATTAGGGACTGACGACAGTGACAGCAACAGCAGCAACAAAAACCAAATGGACTTAGGTCCTTATGCTCTCAAACAGTAGGTATTCCCTTTTTTTCGTTTTGAGTTGTTATTTTATATATTTTTTGTTGTTGATGAAAATGTAGGTATATTATTATTTGGAGTACAATTACGAGTGTAATCAATTGGACTTGGTGGTGGCGAAGGCTGTAGCTGGGTTGGGTTTGATATAAAATAGGATAAAGGACTCTTAAAAAAAACTGAAAGTAAATTCTTCCATCGAGGTTTTCTTTTAAAGAGAAGTTTATTATAATAAAAATTATATATACATAAATCTTAGAACTCTATTTGCATTAAATTTGTCTTGGAAATCTTGATTTTTCATGGATTTTCCATTTAAAAAATATCAAGTTTATGGGTAACAGCAGTTGGAATTGAAAACGAAGAAATGTTTAATTTTTTTAAATTTAGCTGATTGTGGAATCAGCTGCATTATCATTCGATACAGTTTAAAAAAGTATCCCTTTTTTAACATTTTCACAATCTATTTTAAAAAAGCAGTTATTTTAAGTTTCTGTTTTAAGTCTATAAATTGTTTTTAAAAACATCCGATTGCCATGTTTTTAGTACAACAAAGTTAAGATTATTACACAACTTATTCATTTTGAATGTTTCCAGAACACATAAATAAACTTTTATCCTTTTATATGACAAGCTCAAGAGTTTTTGAAATATCCTAAATTGGTGAATTGTTGAAACAAAACAACATGAAGTTAATTACCATCATACAGGGCACCAATTATGTATGTTCGTAACTTACCGCATGTAGCTCTCATTTTTAGCTACACAGCAGTGCTATGGATATAAAATAGGATAGAGGACATGTACTTTTCTTGCCTTTTTTGATGCGGGGTATGTCTTAGTAGAAAACTGTAATTTTCTAGTAAAGGCGGAAACTCTCATTCTCTAGTACCATTGGTGGTTTGTGCATGTTGTTATGGCTCTTTTGTTTACATGTTACATTACGGAACCCATTTAAAGACTTTTATTTTTCATCATTTTAAAACTACCTAATCTATTAAAGTTAGGCAAACCCGTGCAGTGCACTATAAGGAGTGGCATTTCTGTTTGTTAAAGGAGTCTTTAATGTGACCCGCAGCGCAATAACTTCTCTTTGGTTCACTTTAACATGTTATTCTTCTTCTATAGGGTACATTTTTTCCGAAGGTAATGCAGTTTAATGTTAGTAAAATAAAAAACATAGTTGTACTAATACTCGTGGCGTAGTAAGACTGCGTAGGACTGTCATGCCAGAGGTCTTGGGTTCAATCCCTGTCTGTTCGATGTAAAGTTTTTTTTTACGGCTCTTGCGAGAAATTGACAAATCCTCCAAGAGTAATTCTTTTCTTAAAAAGTGCTTTCCCAAATTAGCCATGCGGATTCGGCTTATAACTTCAGGTTCCCTTCATCCTTGACAACTTTACTCCCACATTGGAATGGTTGAGAGTTGTAAGTCACTAGGCCCTAGTTCTCAACGAACTATTGCACATCTTAATTTTTTTCAAATAAAAAAGCACTCATACGCCCAGTAGTACAATAAATGTAGATTAAAATGTAGTAGACCTTCATGGTGGCGCAACAGTCCGTTGGAAATTGGGGAGGGCCTAGTGACTTTCAACTCACAACTCATTTATACACTTAAGATAAATTAAATCAAATCATCCAAGTTTTCATAAGTTTGGTGGTGAGTTCTTCCACCTATACATTTATTTGTTACATATAGTTCCAGCATGAATCACACAGCCTTTTAATATAGTTTAACTAATATAGATATAGAGTACAGCAACCATTAGAAGGCCAAGTTTATGGGTCATGAACATTTTTTCCAAGATGCTTTTATACCCAGCTGCAATAATTTTTAATGTAACGAACTTAAGGTCAACTGTTTCATTATAAATGACATATATCCATATCACAACACATCCTTAACGGTTATGATGAAGCTTTAAAAATCTTTAACCGTACAAATAAAAGTTTTGAAAACCTTTAATCGCATAATTTTCCGTTGTTCGTCAAGTAGCGATTTTTACCCTAAGACTGTTGAGTTACTTGCGTTTACGGCTACTTTTTGTTTTATTTAAACCATAGAATCCAAAGATTTTTAGAATTATTGTTTTAGTATTTTTTTACCTTTCTTCATTTTTTTTTCTGTACGAATCTTTATTTTTAACTTCCCATAGGATGTTATTGTAATTGGTCCGATTTGTCAATTCAAAATTTTGACATTTCTCGACGTTTCAATTTCAAGGTCCCAAGAGTCGAAATAAAAGATTTTTAGAGAGATGTCTTTGCGTGCGTGTGTACGTATGTACGTTCGTACGTCAGTACGTCCGTACGTTCGCGACGTTTTTTCATCGTCCATAGCTCAAGAACCAGTAGAGATATCGACTTAAAATAAATTGTGTTATACAAATAATAATGCAGAAAGGACTCTCAAAAAAATTGAATGGGTGTTTTTTTTACCATAGCAATTTAAAAAAAAGTGAACATTTTGGTTAACCGAACATTTCTCACGACCTGAATTAAATTTTATATTATATATTGCAACGTGAAATCAAAATAGTAAATTTTTTAAAAAAAACTCCAACTAACGGTTTTTTTCATAAATCAAAAAAACTATAAGACAAATATTTGGCACTCGAATATTTTACGAAGAAACAAAACTTGTATCTCCAAAATAATTTTAGGCAACGAGAAATAACGTTTTTGACATCTGGTAAAATTTTGAAAAAAAACTAAAAAAACTAAAAATTGATTTTCGACTCAAATATCATTTCAAAATTTAAGATTATGGCTTTAAACTAATTTTATCTTATCTTTTTTCAACATTCTTTAAAGTTTTGATAAAAATCAAATTGAAAGTTTTTTTAACAAAAAATAAAAAAGCTAAAAAAAATTACTTAAAGTTGGTAAAAATTTACTTTCAACTCAAATATCTTTTCAAAAATTTGAGATTATGGCTTCCAACTAAATTTAACTTATAAGAAATATTGTTTTCAACATCCGGACAAATTTTGAGAAAAATCGAATTGATAGTTTTTCTTACAAAAAAAAACCTAAAAAAAAACAATACTAAAACTTGGTAAAAATTTGGAAGCGTATCGGAATCGGAAAAGAGGAAAGGGTTGGATAGGAGGTGTCGGTGTACATTGATTTTGAATTCCTGAACATTGCTATGGCAGAAAAAGATAGATGTGTCAAGGCGTTCCACATTCGCGTAGTACGCCTAAAAAATGAATCTCTGTACTTCATAGTACGGCCGAAGTTGGGCTCAAGGGTAAACTGATGGGCATTCCTATAAGCGCGGGTATTACGGTTAAATTGTTTAAGGGGAGGAATGAACTGGCTATTTCACTACAGCATAGACCGTTAAAATAACGGTAAAAAAGGGTGAGACAAGAAACCTGGCGTCGATGTTCGAGTGACGTAATCGAGTTGATGATGTTAATGTCACCAATCATTTTAAAAGCTCTTCTTTGAATACTGTCTTAGAGGCTTAAATAAGTTACTGGAGCACCAGCCCAGAGATGAGAGTTATATTCAAGTTTCGGACGTATATAAGTTTTGTAGATTGTAGCCAGATCAGAGGGAGAGAAAAATGTCTTGCAACGTTTCAAAAAACCTAGACATCTTGCGGCATTTTTGGCAACATCGCGTATGTGATCGCTCCACAAAAGGTGGTTGCTGATGCACATTCCGAGGATGTCGAGATTTTCCGTTTCGTTGATGCAAGTGCCACTCATAGATAGTGGCAAAGAGGGTTTATCTCGCTTTAACGATGCAAGACAGCATTGCGTTTTCGAAGCATTAAATTCCACACGATTTTTTATTTCCATTGTACAATGCTGTGTAGGTCGGAATTTAATGAGCCAATCATATTTTGCCGTTGCAGTTCCACATCCAAAGAGGAGGGTTGTGAGTCTGGAAACGAATATGAAAAATTAAGAGTGCTATCGTCAGCGAAACAACGTATTAGATTAGAAGTAGCAGACAGGAGATCATTTATAAAAATGAGAAAGAGGGTCAGAGACTCTCTATTATATATGACTAATATTAATAATAATTACAAATAAAAACAATATATATAATAATATCGTAATTTGTTTCGTTTTTACTGTACATAAACAATAATTTTTGTTTACAATATTAATTCTTGCACAAACAAAATGCATCCTACAACAAAACTACCTCTCCATAACGGTCTTACTACTATCGTTGACTTTGTTCATTTTTAATTTGAGTTTGTTGTTTTTTTCTTTTAAAAGAATACTACTTTACTTTATGTTTTTATTTTTTAATATGTTATATTTGCTATAGGTTACAATAAAATGAATTAAGAAAAATACCTCATCTATGAATTTGTTTTAATTTTTTATAATTTCGATTTTGCAATCAAAACTTGTTGTTTAATTTTAAAAAATCGCGCGATTTTTTAAAAATTAAACAACTTATTTTTTGATTGCAAAATCGGGATAATAAAAAACAGTATTATAAAAAACGGGATTACAAAAAGCGGGATTATAAAAAATCGGGATAAAATGCAATATTATAAAAGACGGGATTTTAAAATCGGTATTTTAAGAAACGGGAATATAAAAACCGGGATATCGAACCCAACCCTAAAAATGTACTTTCGACTCAAACAGCTTTTAAAAAATTAAAAATATTGGCTTGAAACTATTTTTATCTCATAGAAATATTGTTTAAGAATCCAACAGTCCGTTTTTTCATAAAAAAAAATAAAATCTACAAAAAAATAGTACGCAAAATTGGTAAAAATTGATGTTCGGTCTCGTGAATGATAAAAGACATTGACTTCAAATTCATTGAATTCATCTAAATTTGTATTTGTTTATATGAGAAATAAAACTTTTAAGAAATGCTACTCAAATTGGTAAAAATTGAATTTCGACTAAAAATCTCGTTTACAAAAATGGATTTCGAAATCAAAATATTTCATCAAATGCAAAATAGTGTTGGTAATTTTTAAATAATTCAACTGGAAACTTTTTCAACAAAACACGAAAACCAACGAACCTTTTAAACAAGACAAATCGACAGACGGGATCGGAAGTTATCAGTGTGGGTCGCATCCGCTTTTTTAAGTAAGAATAAACCGTTAAAAGTGTTGTCAATTCCATCAGCTATGGCACGTCCGGTAAGTTCTTTGTTTCTAAGTTAATCGATTTTTAAAACATTTTTTCTTAGAATTTTAGATGATTAATTGAATTTCACTGGAAAAACTTAAAGCATTGATTTCAACTGCTAATCACTTGAAACCGGTCGCATAAACAATGTTTGTTCTATTTCTGCAGTCTCTTAATGCTCAAGCCACTTGAAATATTGAAATAATAGACAATAAATAGATAAAGATTATACTTTAGTTGTTACCTTCCGATCAAAATGTACTTAATTAATAACAATCTATAATAAAGATAACATTTTCTGTTTGTAAACAAAGCATTGATTGTTTTTCATGGCAAACTCTTGCTATATTTTTCTTCTTTATTCTAAACATCGGATATGATTAAATAAAAAAGAAAGCATATACATATATATTTCCCATCTTGATACAAATTTGTTTTTTCTTTTTAATTTTGATTCGAGTGTTCATCCTTTATACATTTATGTACATATATTTATATTTATAGATAATTTTATACTGAACTAATAACAAAACGAAAAATCCATCTACCCTTTTCCTTTATTATTTCTTCCTTCCTTAAAACATCAACTGAACATAAGACATAACATTTCTTATTCTTCAATCCCTCTCTGCACAATATGTACCAGGATATTTGTTCTTATTGCTTCGCGGGGATGAATTTCGTCAAAATACCAACAAATATTTTCTTAGAAATGGGAACGACGACCCAAGATGTTGCATTGATGACGATGATGATGATGATGATGATGACGATGATGAATTTTCTGCATCTGATTAAGACCAACCATTTTAGACTAAGTACGAGTATATATACTCAATTCGTACATATGCTTGCTTCACAGCTTCAGCTTCAGTTCAATAGTATATCTACTCGTATCTTCACTTCAGCTCTAATACTTCAGTATCAGTACGTAATCGTAATCTTGCCTCTGGAGTATTTGTTTTATCAGGGATACATTTCGGTTTTGTAGCATGTTCATTTGCAATCAAATGACTTTTGGGATCACCATCCTTGTTTAGCCTTCCGTTTCCGGTTTCTTGCTTGATGTTTGATGTATGTATGTATGTATGTACGTATGTATGTCGTCCTTATTTTTTACTTATTTGGTATAGTTTCTTTTTTTTATTTTATTTTATTTTATTTTATTTTTTGTTGGTTTCTTCAAATGCAGATTGTTGTCTGCAAGAATCATTTAATAAATAACACTGACTGAATAATTCATGAGTTTTTGTTTTAAGAGATATATGTATATTTATTATTCTTTTTGTATTATGAATAATGTATTTTTCGTCACTTTATCTGTTCCAACAGAGAGAGAGAGAAAAACAGTGTATTCTAACATGATAAGAGCGAAACAATTCTTTTAAGTCTCATTTACGCCTGGATCCGGATTATCATTTTTATTTTGCTTATTATCTAAAACGTACTCTACGTCAAGTATTGAGTAATTGTTATGCTAAATCATTTTCAAGGTCTTATAATCAATTTAAAATCCATCTACTATGGATCAATTTAACAGTATTCCCTCTTTATCATATAAGGTTGATTTTAAAATAGTTTATATTGAGGTCGCGTAAGCATTCACAATAAACCTTTTTTACCAAATTGTTCCTTTAAGAAAAGTTTTTGGATCTTCGGCCTCTGTAATGAAAACATAAAATAAAAGTTTTCAATAAAAACCTCACTCTCGCATACCTACAAGACTCATCTGTGCTGGGCAAACCTATGTTTAATGCTTATAAAAGATTTACGTTTCCCGACATTAAAAAAAAATATCTAACAATTTCTTGTTCATAAAAATTGGTACTTCCATACCTATTGAAGTTTTAAAAACTAACATTTATTGTTTTTCGACGCTCAACTCTTGGTTTGGAATCATGTCCCCAAGTATCTATCATTTGTGGTTTTTAATTTTGCATCATGTATTATGAGCACAAATTTATGAAATCAGAACAGTCGTGAGAGTGTGAGGAACTGCCAATTCAATGACAGGAAAACCAATGACATTTGATTTCAACAGTAAGGCGCTTTTTGCCACACAACTCACACCATATTGAACATTCTGCTGCACGAGTAATTTCGTAACATGTCCATGTGCAGGCGTTTTTCAACTGATCAACGAGATCGTGGAATTTTACTTTGTGATAGAACACTTCACTTCAGGGGTTTTCTGAAGTAACAAACTACGCAGAAATTCTGAGATGTGGGATGCGAGCCACCATGATAAGTCTTGACAGACATTTGAACGATAGGCGTGAAATGTTGAGCTTTCAAGATCGATTTAGGGAGTTGAAGTTTTCGTGACTCGAGTCTCACACTCTAGGCAACGCACGGCAACCATATTTTTCGTCTGTGCACACATTACGACAATAGAGACTAGTCTTCAAACTTTTTGGACAAATTGGAGTACTTTCGGCCAAAACTTCTTTAAAGCATTGATTGGGTTACGCAGCACCCACTTTGGAAATACATATGTTTGTAATGGTACTAACTTTTTGCCAAGTTTCGAATGAAAAACAGGTGTCAGTGTAAAAATAATTTCTAATTTAAAAAGAATAAGCATCCACTAAAAGCTAACTTTCAGCAGCTTTCTGAACATCTATCTGCTTGTGGTATTGAGAATATACGAATTTTAAATGACGCTGAAGTTGCAAACGGTTGCCACTTGAAAAAAAAATTGCATGACCAAAGCTGAAAATAAAAATGACAAATCGTACTAAAAAAGGACCAAAATAATTTGTGTCCGCAATGGCTTTTAACTACCCATAGAAAATTTTTGTAATTGGTCTGATTTTTTTAATTGAAAATGTTGACATTTCTCGACGTTTCAAGGTTCCTAGAGTCGAAATAAAAGATTTTTAGAGAGATGTCTGTGCGTGCGTGTGTACGTACGTTCGGGAAGAATAACGTTTTTGACATCTAATAAAATTTTGAGAAAATCGAATTGACAATTTTTTACAACAAATAAAAACCTTAAAAAATCAATAGTAAAACTTTTTCCGACATTCCGTAAATTGTGCATAAAATCCAACAGTCAGTTTTATTCATAAAAAATTAAAATCTACAAAAAATAGTACGCAAATTCTTCGAAAATTTGGTAAAAATTGGTTTTCTACTGAAAATCTCGTTAACAAGAACAGATATTGAAATCAAACTATTTCATCATACTCAAAATATTGTTGGTAATTTTTAATTTTTTTTTTAGAATAATTCAACTAACAACTAGAAAATCACGAAAGCCCACAAACCTTTTAAGAAAGACAAATCGGCAGACGGGATGGGAAGTTATCAGTGTGGGACGCACCCCAGCCTCTTTTTTTAAGATCACAATATGTTAACATTATGTCAGGAGATCGAATACTATTGCTAAATAAAATTCATATAAAATTAATTCAAACAAATGTTTTTGCAGACCAAACGCTATGGTTGTTTTTGTCATCTTGACGCTCTTTGGCCAGCATTATATTATTAATGGTACCCAAAGTCTGCCTTTCATTTTTATCAAAGTTAATTCAAAAAAATTCCTCTCAGCAGCAGCTGAGCTGTGAGGAAGGAACATCAAGTTATAAACGAACTAACTTAAATTTTGAAAACAATATTCCTTTAAAGCGTTTTTATGATAATTGACCTTTTCCCAAAATTCTTTAGGTATGTATTTTATTTTTGAGATTATAAAAGGAATAGAGTCGAGTTATTTTTTCAATTTCTTAAAAATGGGACCAAATGGAATAAAAAATGACCATGCGACCAAGTGAGAAAATAATGACCAAATTTGGTCTTAAATGACCAAACTGGCATGCTTTAACAAGTAATTGGAAACCCATGTACATTTAAATGATATTGTTACTCTTAACACTGGAGTGCACGCGTGGACTACTATAGTAGACCACAGTAACAATTTTCTTCATAACTTAACAGTTTTTTATTAGTATTAGAATTGAAATATTTTTTTTTTACTTGACACTCCAACCTAAAATTCATAAATTATGGTTATTACATGTTTAAGGTTAATTGAATATTACGTAAAAATAATTATTTCATTTATATGTTTTTAAAATAAAAAATTATTAACATTATTAAATGGTCTACTATAGTAGGCCACGCGTGCATTGGTGTTCAAAAATAGGGCGCGTGCACTCCAGTGTTAATATATAAAAATATTTCATCTTTTGTCATGCATCATATACGAGAGAGAGCTTTAAATGCTTCGAAAGCGAAACAAGTCTTAAAAAAATCTCATAAAAACCCTCTTTCAAGATTTAAAATCTCTCTCCAGATAAATATTTATCTTGAGAATATCTTATAAATATGAAAAATTCTCTTAAGGTCTTAAGTGCTCAAAGGCTTTTGGATATTCGTTAATACAAACCAGTAATCTGGTTATTCAGTATATTTTACGTATAATAAAGATTAACTTACTCAGTATTCTAGAAATTTATTACGCATGTGCAACAACTTTCCTTTAAATAGAATGCGAATTTCTTCCCTTACTTCCCCGACTGTCCCCAGACAGAATAATGTTCAAATTAAAAAATAAATAAATAAGGTGGCGCAACAGTCCGTTGAGAAGTAGCGCCTAGTGACTTACAACTCTCAACCATTCTTGTGTGCGAGTAATGTTGTCAGGAATGGAGGGAGGGGACCTACAGTTTTTAAGCCGAATCCGAACGGCTAATTTGAGAAAGCACTTTTCATGACAAGAATTACTCTTGAAGAATTTGTCAAATCCTCGCAAGAGGCAGTACCCGTGAATAAACTTTAGATGGCACAAGTAGGGATTGAACCCAAGACCTCTGGAATGACAGTCCAACGCACTTTTTGTTCAAATTCATTTTTATTACTTCAATCTTAAACCTATCTTAAAGCTAGACAAAAATTCATAAAACTAGCCTAATTAACTATAACTTACAACTAACTTACTGGTCCCATACGGACACTCTAAGTTAAACAATAATACTTAATGCTAATGCATTTCGGCCCTAAGATCTATTTAACTTCAATTCCATTTTATTTATTTTTTATTCATTAGAAACTTTAGAATAAACTAATATCAATATCCTTTTTATTTTTACTTAAAAACTACTTAAAATAAGGTCCTTAATATAAAACTTAAAGCTAATTAAAACTACCTATTCTACCTATAAACTACTTAAAACTAGAACAACCACAGCAGCAAATCTATCTAACGTTTTTTGTTTTATATATTTTGTTTTTATTTATTTTTTTTATAGGCTCTTTAATTAAAAATGAAATTTCTTATTAACAAAATATTTACATATGTTTTTATTTTGAATCTTTTATTTGGAATGAATTTATTCAATAATTTTATTCGTCAAAACAAAATAATTAAAAACTAGATTTAAATATTATGATAAGTTTAAAGTACTCCTACAACTCGGCCATCCTGACCATTTTGATCGACCCGATCAATAACAATATTATATAATTTAATCGAAACATGAAACAGTTAATTTATATAAAACAATAATACAAAGATTAATTTTAAATGAAATAAATACACAGTTAATAGCAATTTAGTAAGTATAACCTTTCCGAAATTAAATCAATTTTGAGAATCACGTGTTTTAACCCAAGAACGGATACGAGAGGCTTCAATTATACCATCATACGGAATTTGACTAAACTGACAATTTTCAATATCTCTTATTACATACCGATCATTAGGTAATACTTTATGAATTTTATACGGACCACGAAATTTAGCAATGAATTTTTTATTAGTTCCAATACTTGTGTCAATATTTCTGATCATGACAAATTCTCCTACCGAAAACTTTTTGTGTAATTTGTGTGTGTTCAAATAATGCTCCGATTTTTTCTGCTGGCTTAGTTCTATATTATCGGATGCTGTTTTTCGTAATATGGTTAAGTCTGGTTTTATAAATCGTTTACTATCTAGATGTTCTGAAAGAGTATCTACTTCTCGTCCACGTTGATTAATGCCATATAGTAATTGACATGGAGACACAGCTGTTGTGGAATGAATAGAGTTATTAATGGCATACTCTACTTTGATTAAAAGTTTAGACCAGTCAGGTTCAGAAATCTTAGCCAACATTGATTTCAAAATGCGATTAACACGCTCAACTTGACCATTCGCTTGGGGAGAAGCGGTTGCTGTCTTAACATGTTCTATATTATTATCTAACAAATATGAGGCAAACTCAAGAGTGAAAAGATGAACCTCGATCACTAACAACACGACGTGGTCGGCTAAAATATTCAAAATAAAGGGTGTCCCAAAATTAACGCAAGATTTGAATTTGCCGCCATTTGTGCAGTGAAGTGTTGGCAACCCTGAAAAAAAAGCAATTTGACAGCTAACAGTATAGGGTTATTAAAAATGAAGCGTTACACGAGAGAACAGCGTGTCTTCATTATTAAAGAATATTTCAAAAATAGTGAAAGCTTGGCGGCTGCAGTTCGAAAATTTCATACAAAATATGGTCGGAATAGTGTTTTAACTTCGTCAACTGTGAAGAGATTAATTGAAAAATTCATGGAGACTGGATCCGTTGGAGACGCCAAACACACTGGTCGTCCAAAAACAAGCCGTTCAAATGTGAATGTCGAAGCAGTGCGTGAGAGTGTTGCTGACAATCCAGGAACCTCAATTCGACGTCGTGGACAAGAATTGCAAATTTCAAGAACCTCTCTACAGCGTATACTCACCAAAGATCTGTGTCTTCATGCTTACAAAATTCAATTAACACAACAATTGAAGCCTAATGACCATGGACAGAGAAGAGAGTTCGTTGAATGGATTATTGAACATCAACAAATGGACCCTGATTTTTCGAGCAAAATCATCCTAAGCGAAGAAGCACATTTTCATTTTGATGGCTTTCTTAATCGCCAAAATTGCCGCATTTGGGGTTCGGAGAACCCACATGTGATTGTCGAAAAACAAATGCATCCACAACGCGTGACTGTATGGTGTGGATTTTGGGCTGGAGGCATAATTGGGCCATATTTTTTTGAAAATGATGCTGGTCAAGCAGTGACTGTTACTGGTGCTCGATATCGCGACATGATTACACAGTTCTTTCTGCCAAAATTGGATGATATTGATGTGTCCAATATGTGGTTTCAACAAGACGGTGCCACATGTCATACAGCCCGTGAAACAATTCAATTACTGCATGAGACATTTCCAGGTCGTGTACTCTCTCGTTTCGGTTATCAAAATTGGCCTCCTAGATCGTGTGATTTAATACCATTAGACTTCTTTTTATGGGGTTATTTGAAATCACAAGTCTATGTCAACAAGCCCACAACCACCCGTGCATTAAAGGAGGAGATTCAACGCTGCATCAACGAAATTCAGCCACATTTATGCAGAATGGTCATGGAAAATTTCAACAAAAGAGTACGCATGTGCATGCAAAGCCGTGGAGGCCATTTGTCCGATGTGTTATTCCATACAAAACCCTATCCTATGTACTTTACGAGTCAATAAAAATATAACTATCAAAAGACTAAAAACGGCGTTTTCTATTTAATTCAAATCTTGCGTTAATTTTGGGACACCCTTTATTTATCGAGACAAGCACAAACCTCTTTGGTACTGGTTGAATTTACAGCGTATAATTTTGTATGTTTCGTAAAAGCATCCACTATCACCAAAATGTGTTTTCTTTTAGAAATAACAGACGGAAGAGGGCCAAAATGATCTAGATGAATTGTATCAAATGGAATAGGTTTTTTTGGAATTTGGTGCAATGTGCGATTAGATGAATGTACTGGCAAGGAATTTGTTACACACTGAATACAATTTTGAATATATTTTTCGATGTTATCTTTCATTTTTGGGAACCAATAATGCAATTTAATTTGATTGAGGCATTTTGTTACACCTAAATGGCACATTTTTTCATGAACTAATCTTATTATTTGTTGTTCCATTTCTCTTGGAACATATAACAATAAATTTTGACTATCTAATTTTCGGAAAACAAGGCCATCACTCAGAATAAAATTTGGAACTTGGTCTTCTCTTTCTAAACGTTCGCGTATTTTCAAAATATCTTTGTCTCTGTTTTGAGTAATCTGTAACTGCATGTCAATATCTTTTGGATTTATAACCGAAATAATGTCCTCTTTTGTTTTTAATGACTCAATAGAAACAGTAGGATAGCGACTTAAAGCATCAACATGACCCATCAAATGTCCACTTTGGTGTTTAATAGTATAATTAAAGTTTTTAAGTTCAAGTGCCCAACGAGCTATTCTAGCATTTAAACTTTTTCGATTTAAAGTCAAAGTAAGGGAGTTGCAATCAGTTATAATTTTGAATGGAATTCCCTCAAGGTAAATACGGAATTTTCGTAAAGAGTATATTATCGCTAATGTTTCCAATTCAAAACTATGAAACTTAGATTCAGACTTTGTCGTACGTTGAGAAAAATAAGCGATCGGATGAAATTTGTTATCGTTCTGTTTTTGTAAAAGTATACTACCAAAGCCATTAGAACTTGCATCGCAATGAAGTTCTGTTTCACGTTGCAGATTATATAATGCCAAAACTGGTGGTGATGCTAATTTATCTCTTAAGTTTAAAAATGTTGAACGACATTCATCATCAAAAATAAATTTTGTCCCTGGCTTAATAAGGTTTTGAAGTGGCTTAGCGATGTTCGAAAAAGATGGAACAAATCTTCGGAAATACGAAAATAATCCCAAGCATTTTTGAACTTCATCTAAAGTTTTTGGTATTGCAAGATGTTTTATATTTTCAATATGTCCGTTATTGGGACGAATTCCTTTTTGACTAATAGAAAATCCCAAAAAATCTATTTCATTGTAGCAAAATTTGCATTTTTTAAATTTAAGTTCAAGTCGAAACTGGGCAAGTTTTCTTAGAACTTTTTTGAGTACGTCCATGTGTTCATTAATAGTTTGGGTTGCGATTGTTATATCGTCCATGTAGACAACAACGTCCCCCTCATCTATAAATGTTCGCAATATATGATTAATGAACCGTTGAAATACAGCAGGGGCATTTTTTAATCCAAAGGGCATTCGCAAATATTCGTACTGTTCATCTGGAGTAACAAATGCTGTATATGGAATGGAGTTTTCAGACATTTTTACATGATGAAATCCATTTTTTAGATCTAATGTTGTAAAACATGCTTTACCTTCTAATCGCTCCAATGAGTCATCTATAAGAGGAAGTGGATAACTATCTCGTACCATGATTTTATTCAAAGGTATATAGTCAACACATATTCGTTTTTCACCTGATTTTTTGGAAACTAAGACAATTGGGAATGCATAAGGGGAATTGCTGGGTCGTATTTGTTTATTTTTTAAAAGTTCTCCAACCATTTCTTTTACTACTTTGCGATCACCATATGAAAGCCTTCGGGGTGGTGAACTTATTGGTACATCGGAAGTGAGGTGAATTTTCATGTCATAATTTTGTTCAATAATTGGAATATTTGAAAGATCTAGATATTCGGTTTCAATGATTTTTAAAATTTCTTCGCGACGAACCTCATCTAATTTAGAATTTACATCAAATGCGTCAGCAGACTCAGAATTCATATTTATTGCAAAAATATCTGTTACCGAATGATCAATATGTAACAAAGAAGAAGTTATCTCTCTCGTATCAATTTTCAGGATTTAGGCACCGATCACAAGTGGAAATGAATTTGGAATTCTCAAAATTTTCAAAAGAGCCATATACACAATGTAACACTTCATTTGATATTTTTATTTTATTTGCATCCAAAATCTTTATTTTTGTTTTTAAAATTTCACTTAAATTTACATTAATTATCATGAATTTTATATTAAATGCATTTAAAAAATCACGACCTAATAAAACAGTGTATGGAATAATCAAATCAGGAAAAACAAAAACAAAAATAGTACGAGTTAATTTGCCAAATGTAATTTGAATTTCGATTTTCCCAAAAGTGCATAGTTAAAAATCTCCTAAGCCCTTATAGCCAGAATATTTAATCCATTGATTAATCAACAATTTAGGAACAGCAGATTTTCGTATCAAACTAATCGGACTACCGGAATCAAATAAAGAAATAAAAGTATTACATCGATATATGGAATCATTATTAAGAAAGGCAACACTTACATGGTTAATCTCTTGGAAATGTTCATCATATGAATTGCTTGTCTGAAAACTAATATTATTCTTTTCAAATTGGTCCACTAACGCAACTTGAGGATTTGATGTCTTCGTGCAATTATTCAAAATGTGTTCTTTTGAACCACAACGGAAACAGGAACCTTTTTCTCGCTTTGGATTTGGACACGAACTTGAAAAGTGTCCTATTTGTGAACAATTAAAACACTTTTGTTTTTTAATGTCGTCATTCTTATTTAATGAAAACGAAGAAGATGGATTTCTTTTCTGAGTTCTAAAATTCCGTTGACTTCGTAATTAACCATAACGATGTGACAATTCCTTGAGTTGTTGAAGGTCATTAGCTGGATACAAAACAGCAATAACCACTGAATCATCTTCAAAGCCGGCAATTATAAATTGAATTACTTCTTTTTCATCCATGTTCGCTTGACCAGCAAGTTCTTGCATTTTCAGGATATATCCAATAATTGAAAGTTTGGATGAGCAATATGTTGTTTTTCGGAGTTCGTTGATTACTTCAGATATGGTGTGCTTTCGACCGAAATTCGATAAAAAATTTTGTCGAAAATTGGAAAAATTCGTAGAATTATCTACTCGCAAAAACAATTCAGCAGCAGAGTTCATTTTCATTAAACGTCGGACTGACCTTAAGCGAAAAACATCATCCGCACTCAATGAATCACAAACACGTTCAAAACATTGAATAATTACAAATAGAAGTGGATACCGAACATTTGCTCAAACGACCATGCGACTTATGAGCATCCAGTGAATACTATTAGTAGCTTGAATATCATTTTCATGATATTGGTTTTTGTATATGCTAATTTATATCCTCAAAAGGGATTAAAAAAGTCCTTTTGGGATCTTTTTTGAAAACGAACTATATAAATATTTATAGATGAAGACAATAATAATATGTACGCGTTAAATGGGATAATGTGTTTGTGTCGCCACAAAAAAAGGAATAGGTATACCTAAAATCTACATCTTAATATGTTAGGTAGGTATTTGAAAAGATACTATTCATTTTTCGTGTGTAAAAAATTGGCATTTTCTTACTATTTTTATTTTGTTTTGTAGATTTGGTTAAATTGATTTACCAAATCGTTTACTTGGAGGTTTGTTGTTCCAAATAAAAAAAAACTGCAATTACTTTTTCATTAATTTTTTTATCGGTACTGGCAGATACAGGTACCATTTTACGAATACATAGTTTTGTGAATGTTAGTACGATATAGCCAAGTGCATGTACCTAGTATGATAACTCAAAAAATAAATTTCTTAAGTAAAGGCATTTGAAGGTTTTTAAACTTTTTAAATAAACTGAAACAAAAATGGAATACATATAGGTAATTTATTTAATAGTACTTACATATATATGCACTACTATTTCTTGAAACTGTTTTTACAATTTGCAATGTTTTATTTTGTCTTAATTTTGTTAAGGAGACGTTGAAAATAATTGGAATGAAATAAATGAAAATGACGATGAAATGTCCTTTACATAGGTATTTTGTAGGATATATTGCAAAATCTGTGCTATAGAAAAATGACTGATTTATGCAAATTTTTATGCAGAAAAGCAAATGTCGAAACAAAGACACTTCATATATAGAGTGTCCGTGTGTCAAAATAACTATGAAACAAGGAAACATTTAATAAAATTTCGTCAATTCGAAAATAAGATTAATGGAGGCTTGTCAATTCCCACAAGAGAATTCGTAAGTTATGTGCTTATGTCTTGATTGCTTGGTCTTGATCATTTAGTTTTAATCTTAGTTTCATACTAAATTTAACTCGATCGAGTTAAATTTTAAAGGAAGTGTTTTTTTTTTCATTGTAATGTACATATGTACCAGTATACCTATCTGATCTTATTAATAATATATTCATGTACTTTATCTTTTTTACGCTGTTTTTATTTTATTTAAGAGTTTTGGTAAAGTGTTCCAACTATAATTTGATGTGGTTTGTTCGATTTACAGTTTTCAATGGTTCAAAATCTTTAAGCCACTTATAGCCATCATAAGTTTCGTCAAACGGATTCATTAAGTGTTGAACATCTTCAAAATTTGGACAGCTGACTACAGAATTTATGGTTAACTCTCGCTGCAATTGTTGTATACGTTGTCGTTTTTCTAAGATTCTAATCTCTGCATCAAGATTAATTTCTTCTTGTTGCGGGTTGAGCGGTTCATTTTCGGCGTCATTAAAATTGTCATCATTATCTTCATCATTTAGATCCAGTTCATTCCTTTTTTCATTATATAATTTCCTTAATTGTATTAAGGAAGCTGAACTCGAAAAAGGAATGTGTTCCGTTATTATTTTGAATCTTCTATTTCGAATGAATTTATTCAATAATTTTATTCGTCAAAACAAAATAATTAAAAACTAGATTTAAAGATTATGATAAGTTTAAAGTACCCCTACATTTTATATATTTTTTTTTTTTTTATTTTTTTGTGTATATTTTTGTTTGTATTGTTAACTTCCCATAGGAAGTTATTGTAATGGATCCGATTTGTCAAATTGAAAATTTTGACATTTCTCGACGTTTCAAGGTCCCTAGAGTCGAAATAAAAGATTTTTAGAAAGATGTCTGTGCGTGCGTGTGTACGTACGTTCGTACGTCCGTATGTCCGTATGCACGTACGTCCGTACATCCGTACGTTTGCGACGTTTTTTTCGTCGTCCATAGCTCAAGAACCAGAAGAGATATCGACTTCAAATAAATTTTGTTATTTCAAATTTTTTGTTGCAGAAAGATGCAGAAAGGGCTCTCAAGGGTGGTTTTTTTACCATAGCAATTTAAAAAAAAGGTGACAATTTTGGTTAACCTTAAATATCTCATGAACCAATGACGCTAGAGACTTGAATTAAATTTTATATTATATATTGTAACGTGATACAAAAGATGTATATTTTAAAAAAAAATCCAATTAAAGGTTTTTTTTATAAATCAAAAATTTGAGATAATGGCTTCTTACTAATTTTAACTTATAAGAAATATTGTTTTCAACATTCTATAAAATTTTGAGAAAAATCGCATTGACAGTTTTTTTTTACAAAAAATAAAAACAAAAAAAAACAATACTAAAACTTGTAAAAATTTACTTTCGGCTCAAATAGCGTTTCAAAAATTAAAAATATTGGCTTCCAACTTATTTTATTTCACAGAAAGTATTGTTTTCGATATTCAGTAATTTTTAAAAAAAATTCAACAGTCCGTTTCTTCATAAAAAATAAAATCTACAAAAAATAGTACTCAAATTTGGTTAAAATTGAAACATATAGACAAACTTTTAAGCAAGACAAATCGACAGCCTCTTTTTTTTCTTTTGTGCCACCATGCCTATTCTACTTAAAACTAAACCCTAAAACTATAAAACAAGTATGTAAGCCGGCCAAGGCTTAAAACCCCATCCCGACTACCCACTATCAAGTGCCGATTGCTGCTTCACCCTATCAGTTCGTTCCCGTTCGGACACAACCCTACCGAACCGAAGGAGCTCTGCTCCGTCTTGTGCCATGACGTCCCGATTGTACAGGAGTCGCCTATCCACGGTACGTCGTCTGACGTGGTAGATTAGCGGAACTGCCAATCTATCCTAAGAAGAGGAATGCTTCTGGTGGAATGAAGCCGCTCAAGCATGCACTCTCAATAGTCCAACGCACTAACCACTACGCCACGGGTGCTTATTTATTTTTTTTAATATAAAATGTTCAAATTAGTTCAGACACAATCTTAAATTGCTTGGCCATACTTAAAGATGGTTATTCCTCTAGACCACATGAAATTCCGTCAATTGTCTTCAAAAATGTAAATCAGGTAAATTCCCAACCATTTGGAAAAAGGCATTTATTACACCAGTCCTTAACGAGGGTAACAAGTCTGACATTAGAAATTACCGACCTTTCTCAAAACTATTCTGTATTCCTAAGCAAATCAAGAGTTCCCCATGGTAGTCACTAAGGACCACCACTCTTTATCTGATGTATAAATAATGCACAGCTTTCTGTATACGATACAGTAACATTTTAATCAATGCAGATGATAATGAAAATCATCAAAAGCATTAAATCTCTAAACGATTGATTAAAACTCCAAGAGGATGTTAACAGTTTTATTATTTGGTACAAAAAGAATGAACAAATGAACTCAATTAAATGTCAAGCCATTACACGGAGCATATTAATTCGATCGTTAATAAAACTAGCTCCATGTTAGGGTTTATTATACGTATACGCTAGTGTAAAAAATTTCAGGATCCTTAAGTTACTGAAGCTCTATATAACACTGTGGTTCAACCACATCTTGAGTATGATCATAGTTATGGACTCCTTTTTCGGGATCCATAAGAAAAAGATAGAATCTGTTCAACTCAACTTTATGCGTGTCGCTTTAAGAGGTTAATTAAATAGGACTACCATTGTCTGACCCTCACAACCTTCCTCCTTATGATCATCAGATAAATTAATTTTTTTACGCTCTACGTATTTTTTTTTTTTTGAAATGCCTTATGAGACGAAATCTCCTAATAGACTGTATGTTAACATAATGTTTTTTTTTACAGAAATGTTAATTTTTATGATTAAAAAGTAGATATTAAAATATTTGTACAATATATACATTGGAAAGTACAACTCTAATGAGAAAACAAAAATGGGATAACAGTAAAAATTACGCATTATAACAATGAAATAATCACAACAACGAAACTCAAACAAGAACAAGACAAATCATTTAGTATTGAACATTATCTACACTTAATAATAATAATAATAATATAAAGAGGAAAGATTTGTATTTTTGTTTGTAACGAATTAACTCAAAAAGTACTGGACCGATTTTAATAATTCTTTTTTCATTACAAAGCTACATTATCCTATACGTATATGTATATGTACCTATTTATGTATACCTGTGCGAAGCCGGGACGGGCCGCTAGTACATATATAAAAAGAGAAATGAGCACAAAAGATAAAAAACGATTTGCATTAGGCACATTTAACACTGCTTTTATTCTGATTTGTACTCGTATTTGCTAAGAAGCTTTCTTTTAACCTGGGCTCTAAATTTTACAATATCACTATTTTGTTTGATTTCGTTAGGATATCTATTGTAATACTGAATCGACTGATATAGTGTAGATCTGATTCCGAAATTTGTCGTATGAGTTGTGGCTTGATGGATGTTGTTTCGACTTCTCACTTGGTGGTTATGATGGCTACTTCTTGAAGATAATTCGGTGTTAGAGTATACTGTTGAATGTTCAATTTTGTGAATGTGGAGCACCATCTTCATTTCTGATTCATCCTTAACTATTAGAATTTGAAGCTGGTTATAAATCCAACGAGTATTTGTATACTCGTACCATTCAAATCCGAATAAATTTTGTAATGCTTTATTTTGTGTAACTTGTAAACTTTGAATCAAGCTGTGAACTGCTGTACCCCATACATTGATTCTGTACGTCAGATGGCTATGAAAAGGGCAAAGTACATTTGTGTTTTTAGACCTTCAGGTACGTTACTACGAATTCGACCGAAAACGCCAGCTAGGGATGAAAGTTTTTTCGATAGTTTTGATATGTGGTATTTCCAGTTCAATTATGAGTCCACCCAAAGTCCAAGATATTTAAACTGACTAACTTGTTCCACATTTGAGCCTTGGTAGATAATGTTAAGAGGTATATTCGATTTGCTGAAGACGATATATTTGTTTTTTTTTTTTTTTTTTGCGTTAACACATAATTTTTGGGCATTCATCCAAGATTGAATCTTATCAAGATCATTATTCATCTGTTCTTCGAGTTCAGTAGCAGTAGTTTCGTGCAGAATACATAAGACTGATGTCATCTGCAAATAATACTGGATGTCCATTTGGAATCAAGTTTTTAAGATCTTGGATATATAGACAAAAAAGTGTCGGTCCAAGTACACTATCTTGTGTTACCCCCATCTCAACTGGTTGCTTATGGCTTTTACATCCGTCGAAACTTATGTACTGATATCGATTTTCGAGATAAGATTTGAACCAATTAAATGAAAAACCTCTTACTTCTAGAGCAAAAAGCTTTTGTAACAGGATTTTATGGTTGACGGTGTCGAATGCTTTTGACAAGTCTATGAAAAGTGCGCTGGCAAGGTTGCGTTTGTCTATCATGTACATATATTATGTCTGTGTTGTGCTTGACAGTTTATTTCGCTCGATATATTTGAGTCATTGTTTGCTAATAACTTTTTCGATAATTTTCGATAAGATTGGTAATATTGAGATGGGGCGATAGTTGTTGTAGTCTTCAACATCGCCATTCTTAAAGACAGGCATAACTCGGGCTGTTTTCATCATACTTGGAACGTAGCCAACTTTGAAGGATTTATTGATAAGTGTTGTAATCGGAATACACAACTCTTCTTTGCACTACTTAATTATTTCGGTAGAGAGATTTTCAAATTCCTTATCTTTTGATGGCTTATATCCAGAAATTACATTTTTGATGTCACCAGGTGATATCGGTTTGATTACAAAACTTTCTAGTTGCATTTGAATTGGAAAGACAATATTTTCAGATGTGCATTTTGAGATGATTGTTTTTTTTTTGCCTTTGCTAGAGAAGAATTTGTTAAGTTCATTGATTTTATCAAGTTTTTCTTTCCCTGAGCAATTTTTCAGCAATGGACAATCCGTATACTTTTTGGGTTTAGTATATATAATAAACTATTTATACTCTCTCAGGTTTTCCTGTTGTCAGTTAAGGATTTTTCAAATTGATTTCCAAAATAATCTTTCTTTGTTTGTCGTTTTCGAATTATCACTTGATTTCTTAGATATTTGTACTGTCGCTCAATATAAATATTATTTGGATCCTTACACAATTTGCTAAACCATTTGTCTTTCTCTTTAATCAAGGATAACAATTCGTTACTTATCCATTCAACGTTAGATCTTGGTTTCTTTGTTTTCACTTTTATGGATGTGCTTTTGACTTAAGTATTTATTTTGCTTATTAAGTTTGTGTACATGTCTTCACATGGTACATTTGCATCTAATATTATTGGATTATCCTTAAGATTCTGCTTTAGTTTATTAGGATCGGTAACATGATATACATTGTCTGGCTGCAAGTACAGCAGCGCTTTAACTCCTCCTGGAGCGTAGGGCAGCAACAAGATCCTTCCACCACTTCCGATCGAACGCAACTGACCTCAGCTGTGGCCAAGATTTAATACCTTGAGACCGAGCTTCTTTAAAAACTGATTATCTCCAAGTTGTTTTTAGTCTTCCAACGCGTCTATTACCCTGGGGATTCCATTGGACGGATTGTTTTGCTATATTGTCGCCAGGTTTCCTCAGTGTATGGCCTATCCAACGCCTTTTCCGTTGCATGATGTCTACGTCCAATTTTTTCTGTCCGGTCCTATTCCACAGCTCAACGTTAGATATGGTTTGCGGTCATTGGATCTTTAGAATAGAGCGCAGACAACGGTTAACGAAAGCTTGTAGTCTGCTCGAGATGTTGGCAGAGCATTTTTATATTTCAGAAGCATATAACAGCACTGATTTGACGTTGGATTCGAAGAGTTTCAACTTGGTGCGTAACGATATTTTGCTTGAGTTCCAGACAGGAGAAAGGATTCCAAATGCACAACAGGCCCGTGGTCATTACTTTGGTCTTATTTGCGTTAATCTTTAAGCCAGCCACTTCTTCATTCAATTGCAGCAAATGACACATATGATTTAAGCCTGCCGTGTTGTTGTCGTCAGCATAATCTATGTGGATAACAGGGGCGATTCCTCATAGTCAGCGGGTTTAGCGGCGCTAAACCAAGAATTTTAGAATTAATCTTATTTTGGAATATGAATATGGAATATAAATATGAATATGGAAATTGAATTACTAACCGACTCAACAGTTGACCATTATGTTAAAAAATTCGGTTGTACAGTCAAACTTCCCTATAACGAACTTCTACATAACGAAGATCTCTCTATTACGAATTGATTTTGAGTACACATCTTTTTGGTTACTTTTTTGATGTGTTTTGATCTCCTTATAACGAATTTCCATAATGCGAATTTTTCTCTAAAACGAAAAAATTTTGTTGCTGGAAATCCAAATCTCATACGTTTTTGTTTCCACATAACGAATTTTTTCAAATAATTTTCTGTTAAAAACAACAGCATGCAGAGAAAAAAAAAACCTAATAAGGGGATTTCCCCTAGATTTTAAATGCAAGCATTCTATGTTCAGGCTTCAGTGAATGTAATTGAAAATGTCTCAAGTATTCCCTTGAGAAAAAGTTGTTGATAATTAATAAAGTTGAAGAAGGATTGGCCGGTCAAGAAGAATTGGCGGATACCGATACACCTACATTGGAACTAATTTCTTCATCAATTGACGTGTTTCGAACCTTTCTGGAGATGAAGGTAACGTACCGACTAATTTATTTGAATCTCTGAATTTATTAGACGATTTTGTTGAAAAAGAAAAATGGAAGAATGTAATGCAAACTGAAATCACTGACTTCTTTAAATAAAAGTAAAAACAGAAAATGTCTGTATAACGAATTTTCTATATAACGAAATAATTTGCTGGTCCCGTGCAAATTCGCTATAGGGAAGTTTGACTGTAGTTACATAACTTGCATCTTGCAATCAAAGTCAAAGTGACTTTTCTTCAAATAATTTTCATTTCATGCAATACAACTCTCATACAATACCAAATCTATCTTGAAACATTGGGCTTGGGCATCGCAAAAGTTTGCGCTATCAAATTTCATCCATTCTACACATACAGATAAGTACACACATTCAAATAAAAGCCTGTATAAATAAATAGAAGGGTAAGCGCAAAAAAAACGATAACCAGGCGAAGTATGTAGGTACACTTTAAAGACACACAACAGAGAGGAAGACCAGGCGCAACCAAGAGTTTGATGTCTTCTCTCTTTATACTTCGTATGGAGTGTGTTGGGACCTCGCAGAAGCAAAAGAGTGGTAGAAATGATGTCAAAAAGGTGGTAGAAAAGTGGTAGAAATTAAAACCCATTTTTATGTAGTAAATCTTATATTCAATAACTTATTAAAAAATACAAAAAATTAAATAAACAATAATTCAGTTCTTTCAGTTTCAAATATCACAATTCACAATAATTAAATTAGTTAGAAAAACTTAAAATTATTTTTTGCTTTATAGACCGCCGGAAAATTTAAATTTTGAAGCATATTTCAGTAATGCTTCCGGAGGATTAAAATTCTGAAAATTTACTGAAATTTCCCTTGCAGCCAAAATTTTGTGAACGGTTGTAGTTTTTAATTTTATTTCTTTTTTCATTTTTTATATTTTTTAAATCTGAAAATTTGCGTTCAGCAGCAGCGCTGCTATGCGGTAAGCAACAAAGTTCCAACATATAAGAAGATATGTTTTCAAAAATTAAATTGTCCATTCCGTCTTTTAAGTTTTTTATCAAAAAACAATGTGAAACAATGTCATCAGTTTTAAAAATTTGGAGTATAATTGATTTTCTCCAATTAATTTTCTCCACTCATTAACTCTAGTTCTGAGTTATTTATAGTTGGTGAAAAATGTTTCGTGAGCCCTAAAACTGATGGCATTGTTCCATCAATGACGTTTTTCGGGTTTAAATATTTGAAAAATTTTAGTTCATCGTTTGAAAGGTTAAACCTTTCTCCAATTTGAACACATAATTCAATATAATAGCTGCACTTGCATTACATCTTTTTCAACAATATCATTTTCAAGTCGGTAAGTACCTTTCAAAGTAAAGGCCAAAATACATTTAAGAATATGGTAAATAGTTTTCACTGTTTTTTATATTTGTGTTTACATTCATATTTTCTGGTTTTACAAAATTTTTCATTAAATTTAATTTTAATGTAGTCATTCTTTCGAATATCAAGTGTATTTTTGTGTTCTCAGATTGAAATGTTTTATTTAATCCAAAACTCGAAAGATAATAAATTAGTGGATTAAATACTTGGAAAAATTAAATGAAACTTCTTCGTTGATAATATTCATCTATTTGTGGCAAAAGTAAACAATCTATTTTATACAGAGATTAGACAACTATGTAATATCTGTACAAGGAAGATCACACAACAGCAACACAGAAAAAAAGAAAGATAACTGAGGTGAAAAAGTGCATGGGAGAAATCCATCAAAGCGATTTTATATGCTGTAGTGTTTGTGGAGTGGACGCGTGGAGTTGTAGTCGTATGCGTATGGTATATGGTAGAAGGTAGAGTTTAATGATACGTGAACAGTGAGTTGCAAAAAGTGGTAGAATTTGCTTTTAGGTGGTAGATTTTCATGAACACCAAAAAGTGGTACAAATACCACTTAAGTGGTAGAAGTCCCAACACTGATATTGGACTATGGAAGAAAAAACAACACTGACGAATCGAACATGGTCGTCGAACACGGAAACTATTTATACTTTATACATATTCGTTTTTGAAAGAATAAAATTGTGCGATGTTATTTATTTATATGAAAATGGGGTTTGCTAGCAAACTTGCTTGACCCTGCTCTACGAGAATATAGCGAGCAACGCATGTTCGACGGTAAGCGCAGCTTTTAGCGATTGTACTGATTTTTGATGCCGATATGTGAGGAAAAGGAAATGGTAAAGGCATTGGAGTTTAGGCGGATTATTTAAATGTTTAATAGGAAGTAGTTTTTGTTTAGAACCTTCTTTTAGGCGGAAAGGAAAGTGACTTAAGAAAGTGCATTTTAATATCTATTGTTTTGTTCGTTCAATATTAAATGTTTTGTGATCAATATGTCTTTTTATGTTCATATGTATGTATGTACATATGTATATTTTATTGTAATTACTATTAATATCGGGTGATTTTTTAAGAGCTTGAGAACTTTTTTTAAAAAAAAAACGCATAAAATTTGCAAAATCTCATCGATTCTTTATTTGAAACGTTAGATTGGTCCATGACATTTACTTTTTGAAGATAATTTCATTTAAATATTGACCGCGGCTGCGTCTTAGGTGGTCCATTCGGAAAGTCCAATTTTGGGTAACTTTTTCGAGCATTTCGGCCGGAATAGCCCGAATTTCTTCGGAAATGTTGTCTTCCAAAGCTGGAATAGTTGCTGGCTTATTTGTGTAGACTTTAGACTTGACGTAGCCCCACAAAAAATAGTCTAAAGGCGTCAAATCGCATGATCTTGGTGGCCAACTTACCGGTCCATTCCTTGAGATGAATTGTTCTCCGAAGTTTTCCCTCAAAATGGCCATAGAATCGCGAGCTGTGTGGCATGTAGCGCCATCTTGTTGAAACCACATGTCAACCAAGTTCAGTTCTTCCATTTTTGGCAACAAAAAGTTTGTTAGCATTGAACGATAGCGATCGCCATTCACCGTAACGTTGCGTCCAACAGCATCTTTGAAAAAATACGGTCCAATGATTCCACCAGCGTACAAACCACACCAAACAGTACATTTTTCGGGATGCATGGGCAGTTCTTGAACGGCTTCTGGTTGCTCTTCACTCCAAATGCGGCAATTTTGCTTATTTACGTAGCCATTCAACCAGAAATGAGCCTCATCGCTGATCGGACGTAAAGCGCGAAACACATTTCGAACCGAACACTGATTTTGGTAATAAAATTCAATGATTTGCAAGCGTTGCTCGTTAGTAAGTCTATTCATGATGAAATGTCAAAGCATACTGAGCATCTTTCTCTTTGACACCATGTCTGAAATCGCGCGTGATCTGTCAAATACTAATGCATGAAAATCCTAACCTCAAAACAATCACCCATTATAATTCCATACGAATTCAAACATGGTAGAGGCTAGTCGTAAGAAATTATTTTATTTGATTTCCTTAGAACAGCTCAAATTAAAACAAGCATTTCTTCAAATGGAAAAGAAATTTTCAAAAAATAAAAATTAAGTTTATTCAAAAAACAAATATTTAGTCAAAAAATCAGTTGGAAGTGTGATTTTTCAAAATGTTTATAAATTCCATATATTTTTTCATTCAGAATTCGTTATTCTTATTAATTAAAAAAAAATTAAAACTATTAGACTTTAAATTAAACTAAATAAGAGAACATTACGATTTATGCAGCTGCATTGGATCAATTTTAATTCTTTTGCAAAACAAAATAATAAAAATTGTATGAAATTTAATTTTCAAATTGTATTCAATAAAAAATTCTATTTGACTTCTAAGTCATGGAATTGTATAATTTTATGACCAGCTAGAAATAAGGTTTTAAGCTATGAGATAAGTCGTTGTAAATAGTCTTCTTTGTTTGTTTAAAAATAGATACTTTTTTTTCATGATCTTGGTCTAACAATAAGAACTTTTTTTTTCGCAGGAATTAAAATGGAATCTCCAATACTTCTCAAGCAAAGACCATAATTGAAAAATTCTTAGAGAAATCATTTTCAACAATATCGTTTTCGGAGAAGCTAATAATGGGCGCCCTACTGATTTAAAATAAACACACAAGTATAGAAACAGAGATTATACTCGAACCTTTAGCGAAAATCAATATTCTATAATATTACCAATAGCTATTTGGTAGCGAGAATAACAAGAAATTATTTTGTTGATCTTGTTTGCTTTTTTCCGGTATCTGTTTCGCATGGAGTTCCTTGGATGTGGACAATATGAACACTCTAACCACATTTCAGAGAAAACACAAGCTGAGTGCCTCTCATTCGCAATATGTAATTAAATTAGCTACATTGGTCAGACTAGGAAAGACGAAGCTTTAAGTGTCCAACATAACGTTCAAAAAAATCGTGCAGTGTTAAATCGTCAACATATTTTAAAGTTTTTCAATTGCTATCCAAAATGATTTTATCAAAACTGTTGCTGACGTTTAAGACGAACACATTTCTGGAAGAATCCGACAGCCAGAGTTTATAGCTTTGTCTGACATTCATTTAAAGTCACAATTATCTATTGTTATTACTTTAATAAAAAAAAAAATCATGAAACATTTGCTGCATTTATCGATGTAAGCTCAGGGCGGACTGCAGAAAATTTGAATAAAATTAATTTTTATTCTCGAAAACTTATCTTTAACTTCTAGGAAAAAGTAGCTAACCCTGAGATCATGAGCAGGAATCGCCACTTGTGGATAAGCTTGTCAAGCAGATGCATTCACGATTGACCCGATCAAACGCCTTCTCAAAATCTACTAACATTAAGTACAGCGGTGAATGGTACTCAGATGATTGTTCGTGTATGACCACTGCGAAACCCCACTTGGTGCCTATTGAGGGTACTCGATCCTGGACTTAATCCTCTCGAGAATAGTTGCCATTAACTTCGGTAAAACGGACAGAACTGTGTTACCACGCCAGTTATTACAGTTTTTGAGGTTTCCTTTCTTTGGTAACTTTACAATAACTCCATCCTTCAAGTCCCTTGGGTAAGTTTCACTCTCCCAGACAGCCTGCACGACTTTAAGCAAAATACGGGAAGCTACCTCAGGGTCTGCTTTTAGGAATTCTGCGGGAATACCAGCAAGTCCAGCTGCTTTGTTTTTCTTTAGAAGATGTATCGCATTACTTATCTCTGCACTTGTTGGGGGACTGGTGTCAATACCCCTAGAAGATCTGCGCATGTTGTTCAATTGTGGATTCAATTCTGCATTGTGGTCGTCATTTAGCAGCGCACAAAAGTGCTCCTTCCATCTTTGTAGCTGATCTTCTATCGTCACTAAAAGGTTGCCGTTCAAATATAACACGGGATGGTTAGTGTTAATGCTACTACGCTGTCCGACAATGTCCTTAGTGATTTTATACAGCTCCCTTGCGTCCCCTCTTCCTGCAGCATGTTCCGCATTTTCCGCAAGTGTGTCCACCCTTGCCCTCTTGTCACGTCTCACACAGCGCTGCACTGTCTTATGAGATGCTCTATACTCGTTTCGTAGAATCAATTTCCGCTGAGCATCACTTTCTGAATTGATTCTAATTTTAAGTGTTCTTCGATATGTGATTTTGTCCCAGGTGTCTTGGGATATCTAGGAATCTCTAGCTCTTGTCTGTCTGGGTATAGTTTCAGTTCCAGCTTCCATGTAAGCGCCTTTAATTTGGCCCCACAAAGCATCTACCGATAAGCCAGCATTTTGTATATTCGATGCTTTGTCGCCGAGTGTGGTGAAGAAATTACGACGTACATTAGAGTCATTTAGAACGCTTGCGTTGAATCTTGATGTATTGATAGTAACATAATAGTATATAATAATAGTAACATGATAGTATTTTTGATTTGGATTCGAAGTACAAGGCTTTTTTTGAGACATTGTGATCTACTAGATCAAGCTTAGCATGATGTGCAACGATGCTATAAGTCGGATTGTTTACAAAAAAGTGATCGATATTAGAATCTATACGTGTAGAAATCTTTTTGTTTACATTAAAATAGTTGTGCGTAGGAAACAGGTTTAGATATTTTAGAGCAAAAGTGTCTTCAATGAGAATATCAATATTGAAATCGCCTATAATCATTGAGTTCCGTTTAGACATTTTTGAGATGTTTTCTTCTAGAAAGGAGAGAAATTTCTCTTTGTTTGATACTATCACAGGTTTGGTTTTCTGTAAATACACATGATATCGAAAGAATTTTTATTTACTTTGAAGAAGAGCACACTTTATTATTCTAAAAGAAACGGCGCAAAAGAATTTCAAAGCTACATCCACTCACAATAATACGTGGAAAATTAACGTAAATGATTCAGATTCTTATAGAAAACTGTCAAAAAAACTCAGCGATGAAAAAATTGAATGGTATAGTTATTCAATTAAAGAAGAAAGACCTCTACGTGTAGTTGCTAGAGGACTTCATCCCTCTTGTTCAAAAGAAGACATCCTTTCGGACTTAAAAACCAAAGGATTTAAGATTCTTGACGCAACAAATCTTTTGAAGCGAGAAAAAGGAATCGAAACCGCTTATATAAAACACGCTCTTCCGCTTTTTATTCTAAGTTTCGATAAAAATGAAAATGTAGACAATGTTTATTAAAACTATAATGAATATTGTTGTAAAAATCGAACCACTAAGAAAGAACAAACGCCTTATTCCTCAGTGCAAGCGATGTCAAGGTTTTAACCATACAAAAGCTTATTGTCAGAAGGACCCCGTTTGCGTTAAATGCGCGGGAAAGCACATGACTGATGTATGCCGTCTTAAAAAAGAAACTCCGGCTACATGCGCGAATTGCAAAGGTAATCATCCAGCAAATTACCGTGGCTGTGAGGTCGCAAAGGAAATGTTAAAGAGGCGCGAAGAATTTAGTAAGAAAACTAAAAAAAATACCTCAAAGCAAAACAAAGAATTAAAATTAAAAAACAAGACTAATACTCAAGCGTCGAGTAAAACGGACGGGAAAAATAATGAAAACGCTTTACCCTCAGAAAACATAAAAACAAAAAAGACGAACACGTACGCTCAAGTCACGGCGCCCGAACAACCTAAAACTATTAAACCTGACTCCGTTCAAAATGTATTTTCCCTTATACTTGAACGATTAGAAGAACAAGGGAGAATTAACACAATTATTCTTGAGAAATTGGACAAATTTGAGTCGGCGGCTCTTAAAACACCAAATTTACCGTAAACATGGATCAGTTGTCCCAACAACTCAAAATAATAACATGGAACGCGAACGGACTTACCGCAAAAATCGAAGAACTAGAAACGGTTCTACTTAACGAAAAAATAGATATTTGTTTGATCTCTGAAACTCATTTGAAAAAAGACTCAAATTTAAGTATTAAAGGTTATTCGGCTTACCACGCATGCCATCCATCCGAAAGAGCAAGGGGTGGTTCTTCCGTATTTATCAGAGAAAATATCAATCATTCGTTTGAGATAAATATCGAGCTCGATACAATGCAAGTTACTTCCGTTAGCATAAAAGTTAGACACGTATTTTTTAATATTGCGTCTATTTACTGTCCTCCTCGGTCCAAGATAGACAAAAACGATTTTAAAGATCTTTTCAACGCTTTAGGTCCAAAATTTATTATTGGCGGCGACTTCAATTCGAAACATTCATTTTGGGGATCACGTTGCATTTCGACGAAGGGTAGACAACTCTACAAAGCGGGTATTGAATGTAACGTTGAATTTTTCTCATCAGGAAAACCAACGTATTGGCCAACCGATACAGCGAAAACACCCGATCTTGTTGACTTTTTCATCGCAAGAGGAATGAACAGAAAATATATGACAGTAGATGATAACTTCGATTTTTCTACGGATCACTCGGCCGTTATCTTAACAATAAACAGTAACGTAATCGAAAAAGAAAAGCCCCTAATTTTAACAAATAATAACACAAATTGGGATAAATTCAAAGAAGATTGCGAAAATAGAATTATACTGAACGTCTCTTTGCAAACTCCGTTTGAGTTAGAAGATGAAACAGAAAAATTTATAAATATTGTTCAGGAAGCAGCTTGGAATAATACTCCGATCTGTAGTAAAAAGTCAAGGCAATACGAAGAAAAAATTCCAGAAGATATAAAAGAATTGATACGCGAAAAACGAAAAGCTCGAAAAGTATGGCAGCAATCACGTGCTCCTCAGCATAAAAGTGTCGTCAACTTTTTATCAAACAAGATTAAAAATTTGTTACGAGATTTTAAAAACAGCGAGAATTCTGCCTATCTTGAAAGCCTAACAGCAGACAAAAAAACGAATTATTCTCTTTGGAAGACGATAAAAGGTATTAAAAAGCCTCAAATAATGTCGGCACCTATTCGAAAAAATAATTCTGAATGGGCAAAAACTGATAAGGAAAAGGCGGATTTATTTGCTAAGCACCTTGAGGAAACGTTCAAACCTTTCGATGGTCAAGAGCTTCTGACTAATGACGGAGAGCTCCAACCAGCGCCGGAAAATTTTTCTATCAGGAATATTACTTTGACTGAACTTGTCCAGGAAATAAAACGGCAGAAAAACAATAAAGCTCCTGGCTACGACCTGATTAACGGTCGTGTCCTCAAAGAGTTGCCTAAAAAAGCAATGGTTAAGCTCTTACAGCTCACTAACGCTGCTTTAAGACTTGCTTACGTACCCACGCAATGGAAAGCCGCCGAAGTAATAATGATCCCCAAACCGGGTAAGCCACCGAATGAGAAAAAATCGTATAGACCAATTTCTCTCTTACCAATTATATCTAAAATATTTGAAAAATTGCTTCTTAAACGAATGCTACCAATTATTGAAGAAAAACGTTTAATTCCCGACCACCAATTCGGTTTCCGGAATAATCACTCGACAATTGATCAGGTTTACCGAATAACTAACGAAATTGAAAAAGCATTTGAAGAAAAAAAGATTTGCTCAACTGCATTTCTTGACGTTTCTCAAGCTTTTGACAAAGTTTGGCATGACGGGCTAAAATATAAATTAAAAGTCTTTCCAGAGCAAATATATAACATTCTTGAATCGTACCTAGAAAATAGATTCTTTCGAGTTAAGCAAGGAACGGAGTATTCGGAGTTTAAAGAAATAAACGCTGGGGTTCCCCAGGGTAGCGTCCTTGGACCGATTTTGTTTGTTCTTTATACCCGTGATATACCCCAAACAGAAGGCACAACTTTAGGCACTTTTGCCGATGATACAGCTGTACTCGCAATATCGGATTCAATAGAAACGGCAACCTCTAAGCTTCAAAAGGCATTAAATAGCATTTCAGATTGGACAAAGAAATGGCGAATTGCTCTTAATGAAACGAAATCGACGCACACGAATTTTACGTATAAAAAAGTATATAACTTACCTATTTATATAAATTCTGTGCAAATTCCATACGCTAATGAAGCGAAGTATCTAGGCATGACTCTAGACGCGAAACTTAAATGGAAAGTTCATGTAAAAAAGAAACGCGATGAACTCGAAAATAAACTCCGCGAATTGACATGGCTTATTGGAAGATATTCCAATCTAAGCGTTTATAACAAGCTTCTTATTTATAAGCAAGTACTGAAACCAGTTTGGACGTACGGTATACAACTTTGGGGTTGTACCAACGAAAGAAATATACAAATTTTGCAAACATACCAAAACAAAGTACTTAAAATAATAGTAAATGCTCCATGGTATGTAAGAAATAGCGACTTACATAGAGATTTAAATATAAAATATGTAGAAGACGAAATTAAAAAATTTGCTACAGAGCTAAGATCACGACTTAGAACTCATAGTAATAACTTAATCCAACAATCTGTTAGCGAGGCGTTCGTTTTTCGGCGTCTGCACCGAACAAGACCTTCTGATCTAGCGCAAACAAATTAATCTCTCCACTCGAATTTTGTGGAATCTTCAGGTCCTCTCGTTGGGGAGCTTCCTGACAAAACGCGAACAAAATGACGCTAAAACTACTTGTTAAGCTGGACTTAGTTGAAGTAATAATATAGAAGATAAGGGAGGTGAGTTTTAGTCAGTAAAAATCTGACACTACTATAAGCACCGGGCTTATAGTGTCTCATGAAGATTTCTCACCTTCCTGCGGAAAAAAAAAAGAAAAAAAAAAAAAAAAAAAAAAAAAAAAAAAAAAAACTTTTTGTGTTGGACCAAGGACGTCGTAAAACATAACCTGCATTAAGCTTCCTTGAGCAAAGATTTAATAGTGTACAAATACATAATGAAAACACTTGATAACTCCCCCTTTAATTATTTGGGTGTTATTTAATTATTCATTTAAAATAAACATGTTTTACTCTTAAAATGGATTATATGTAGATGTCTTTTGCTTAATCAATTATTCAATGAATGCAGATTTTTTAATCTTATACATTTAAAAAAAAATGCCATTATCTTCTTTATTCAAAATAAAATTATGGAAAGAATTTTCTCTTGAATTTGGACACCCCTTAAATATGATAAACAAAAAACATCTGATGAAGTAATTCCGCATGCTGGGAATACCTGCAATCGAATCGTTTAAATAACGGGACTTTTAATATTACTTTTCACCTTTGATTGAAAATTGCGTACGATAAAAAACAACAGCCATTGTGATTTGAAGCTTCAATTTTTGTATTTTCTCGCGCAAAATATTCAATTATTAACACTGTCTGCAGGATGACCGACATCAGACGCACCTTTTTCACATTTGAAGTCCGATTCGATTTTCAAGTTCGATTTTTTAATTAATACAAACAAAGCGCTATCTCCATACCAACCTGAATACTTCAACATTAATATATGTTTTTTAAAGAAAATATCTTTCGTTAAACCATTTTATTAAATTTTAAAAATGTCCTTGCTTTAATTCCATGCTTTTATATACGAATATCAGGAAAACCACACGCATTGACTTTTGTTGTAGGTATATGAAAACGTCTACAAGTTTTACCAAATGTCATTTGCAGACAAAATAAAATTTAAAAAAAAAACCTTTCATGAACAATTGTACAACATTTTTTTCAATTAATTTATTTTAATTGGTACAAGCATGAAACACACTTCACCTGGTTTCATGACATGCTCTCCCATAAAATTAACAATTAATGAAAACCATTGCATTGCCAAAGAGTTCTTTTTTATTTTTTAATGTACAACGTATCCCAAATACGCCGCACTACTTATACATACTCTTAAAGCAAGCACATAATTTACAGAATTGAAAAACCGCTTAACCCATCAGGGAGCTTAAAATAACAAAAAAAAAATAAAAATTGAAAAATAAAATACTGGACATAAGTTTGTTTGCTCTTACGACCAACCGACGCAACGCGATGTGACGCGACGCGAAGCGTCACTGCGACGACGAAGCATGGTAGTACGACTGCGACGACAATTTTAGCAGACGACTTTTCAGTATACTTTTCGCATTACACTTATTTTTGCGCTCACTTAAAAGTTTATTTTATACCTACATATGTGCACATATTTAACAAAAACAAACAAATGGAAAAACCCAACATACCAAAACTCCGAAGTTTAATTGCCCATATTAAAAATTTAATTGCAATTAATGTTAAACGGATGTTTTTCGATGATTTTATTCATTTGTCCCGAAAAAGTTTCGCCAAAGCTTTTAAATGCACGCCACTGCGTATACAAAAGAAAAAATAATCTCTGGTAAATTCGATTAAACAAAAAGCAAATTAAAACATTTTGTTTTATGGCATAAATGCGCTGCGTTGGATGTGTCTGGTGGACACGTCCTTCATTTGTTTGTTCTTAATTTTTGTTTGTATAGTTGTGAATTTTCGACAATTGTGTTTTGCTGAAGTTTAATTCCATTTTGATCTTTGTAATAACTTGCATTATTTATATACTAAAAGTGTTATGGAGAGGAACGACCTAAGCGACATCTATGCTGGGCAGCCATCAAGGAACTTATTCGGGTAGAATTTAGGGAAATCACAAGCGCCACCAACACACCCGTCAAGGTACTTAAATGTCATGTTTCCTGAGAAAAGTATAGACTTTTCATACTAGCTATGGATTTCGCTGACAATTTATTTTTGAGCTATCAAAATAAAACAAACACAAAAGTTCTATAGCTTCCCATACTTAAGCAATTTCATAAACTACATTTAACTTAAACTGCTCGAAACCATATACTTCCATAAATTGATTAAATCGTGATCTAAGTTCAAACGATTGTCAGATCTGCTAGTAAAAAAAAAGTCCAAATGGTTTACAATCATGTTGACAATAAATAAAAAATAAATTAGGTGGCGCAACAGTCCATGAAGAACCAGGGCCTAGTGACTTACACTCAACCATTCCTGTGTGCGAGTAATTGCAGAATTGGAGGGGACCTACAGTTTACATGCCGATTCCGAACGGCTAATTCGAGAAAGCACTTTTCATGACAAGAATTACTCTTGGAGAATTTGTCAATTCCTCGCAAGAGGCAGTACCCGTGAAATAAACTTTAGGTGGCAAAGGCAGGGCTCGAACCCAAGACTTCTGGCATGACAGTCCAACGCACTAACCATCATGCTAGGGTACACTCATGTTGACAATAGGAGTGTTTTTTAGAGAAGCCAAAGAAGTACAGTAGAAATTAATATGAATAATAAATGCAACATTTGCAGTAGAACCATTGCAGATAAAAATAAAAATGAAATCCTGCTGTCGATAGAGATTTGACTTTTATTCGAATATTAAAAGCAATTTCTGAGTTTTTCATTTTTAGACGTTCGTTGGTATATTTGATACCTTCTTGAGACTTGATGGTGTGTTCGTATAGAGCTGTGTCCAACATGCAAAATACTATGACGCCATTTTAAAACATAAGTGAATTTCTTTCCAATTCATTTCAACTAATGTTTGTCAATTTGTGTGTTTTTCTAATGAGCTGACAACTAAACTTCTAAAACAGAGGCTGGGATGCGACCCACACTGATAACTTCTCATCCCGTCTGTCGATTTGTCTTGCCTTAAAGGTTTGTAGATTTTCATCTTGTGTTAAAAAAGTTGCCAGTTAAATTATTCTTAAAAATTTTAAAATTACCAACAATATTTAGCATGTAATGAAATAGTTTGATTTCAAAATCTATTTTTGTGAGATTTTTAGTCGAAAACCAATTTTTACCAATTTTAGTGGTATTTCTTAAAAGTTTTTATTTTTTATATAAACAAGTACAAATGGAATGAATGAAAAATTATTTGAAGTCAATATCCTCTCTTATTCACGAGATATATTGGATGGAAAATAGCATTTTTCCTGCCTGTCCCTAAAAAGGCGAATCCTCCTCTCCCTCTAACTATCGTCCAATAGCACTCACGTCCCTTCTGTCCAAGGTCATGGAAACGCTGATTAATTATCAGTTCAAGAAATATCTTGAAGAACGGAAGCTTCTTAATGACCGACCGGCTTTCGTAGCAATAGGTCCACTGGTGATCTCATGGTTTATCTCACCGAACAATGGAACAAATTTTTACATCGTTTTGGAGAAAGTAAGATTATTGCACTTGATATTTTAAAAGCATTTGATAGAGTTTGGCACCAAGCTCTCTTATCGAAAATGCGTGCTTTTGGTATTGATGAATCTCTTCTTCGTTGGATTAGAAATTACCTTTCTAACCGTTCATTACAAGTTGTATTGGATGGTTTCAAGTCTGAAATTCATAAAATAAATGCTGGTGTCCCCAAGGGCTCCGTTTTGTCTCCGACTTTCTTCCTTATATTCATAAATGATCTTATGTCTGCCACTTCTAATGTATTAAACTGTTTGGCCGACGACAGCTTTTCATACTCGTTTATAGATTCACATCCTTGTCCTTCGGATGTGGAACTTAAATGGCAGCGTATGATAAGCTCATTAAATTCTGATCTTCACAGCATTGTCCAATGGGGAGTCAGAAACCGTGTAGAATTTAATGCTTCGAAAACACAATGCTGTCTCCTGTCGTTAAAGCGTAACACACACCCGATGCCACTATCTATGAGTGGCACTTGCATCCAGGAAACTAATGAACTGTCAGTACTCGGTATGTGTATCACAGATCACCTTTTATGGTGCTTAGGATTTCTCCGACGGTGCAAGAAATTTGTCACCCCTTCTGATCTGGCTGTAATTTACAAAGCCTTCATCCGTCCAAAGCTTGAATATAATTCGCATATCTGGGCAGGTGCCCCTAAAATAAGTTTAAATCTCTTGGATACAATACAAAAAAGGGCTTTAAAAATGATAGGTGATAGAACTATAATCGAAACATTTACATCGCTAGAACAACGCCGCAATGTTTCATGCCTTTTGTTGTTTTATCGATATTTTTACAAACAATGTTCTGTTGAATTAGCCAGTTGCATTCCTCCCCTTAAACGATTCAGCCGTAATACTCGCAGTTCCAGGAATGCTCATCAGTTTACCCTTAAGCTCAATTTCGGGCGTACTGTCAAGTATGGAGATTCTTGGGTTGGGTTCGAAATCCTGTATGGATCATAATACTGTATTTAATACTAGCTTTTTACCCGCGGCTTCGCCCGCAGTTGAGAAATTAAATAAGTATGATAGATAAAGGGTAAAGAATAATAGAAATGAGTCAATATAATAACTAAATTTTATTGCTTGGCTGAGATCAACAATTTTTAAAAATTACTACAGACAATGAAGTTTCAACACCTTAATATATGCTTATTGAAATGCAACAACAAATGTTAAAATATATTTCACCGTAACAAAAATAAATAATTCTGAATTCTAACAATTTAAAAAAATAAAATACAAAGTATTAATTTAAGATATTTTTATAGACAATGTTATAAGTTTTCCCGTCGGGTGCAAATATGTGTAAATTCCGGGCATTAGATACACGTGAACAGGCTACATAAAGTTGACCATGAGAGAAGCATGGGTTTTCTAAATGCACTCCTGCTACCTGTCCTTGTGCCTTGTTTATAGTAACAGCAAAGCTAAGCTTGACGGAAAACTGAACCCTTTTAAATTGGAATGGAAGGTCAGTGGGAATAATTGGTATCCGAGGTATTATAACACTATTTCCTTTACCGACAACTGTTAAAATAGTAGCACCAAGTATGTTATGTCCCAATTTTGTTATCCGAAGCTTTGTTCCATTACATAGCCGAGGAGCATCTAGATTTCGCATAAGCATTACTGGTACATTTAGTTTCAATTGAAGTTTATGTGACGGTACACCCGATAGTTCAAGTGAATTTAAAAACTCCACAGGATATGAAGTACTTAGTTCCGTATCCATAATTGAATCCATTGACAAATATTCCTTCATTTCTCCTTGAACCTCGTTTAAAATGTCAGTGTTGATCCTATTTACAATTTCTTGGTGCTAATTGGTGCACACAACCACTGATCACTACACAAATTTTGTTGCAATTCCGGAAAAACATTAGCAATGAGATCCACATGACGATATTTTGACAAACAATTTTGGCATTTTTTCAAATAAAAGCAGAGTAAGAATTAACATCAGCGAGTAAGATCTAAAATAATAAAGTAACAGCTAACCACAAAAATTACGGATAACCTCAAAAATGTGAATAGTATTATACTGCATGTAACGACAGAAGAAAATAACAATAAATATAGAAAAATTAGAAACAGTTGAAACTATATTCAATTGAATTAGATATTGAATTAGATATTGTCGTCACCGTCGGTAATACAGTGGGTTGGTATTACAGTATTCAGGGTTGAAACTTCATTACTATGATGCTAGATGGCGTTGAAGTAGCTACATTTGACGATATTTTGACAAACAATTTTCTTATTTTTCGTAAATTTTTTTTATTTTTTTTTAAATAAAAAGTATCCTATGTTACTTCTAATACCTTCAAGAGTGTATGTGCAAAGTTTCATGATGATCGGTTAAGTAGTTTTTGCGTGAAAGCGTAACAAACAAACTTACATTCGCATTTATAATATTAGTATGATACTGTATCTCAAAATACTGTATTTCAAAATACTGTATGTACAAAATACTGTATGATCAAAATACTGTAGCTCAAAATTCTGTATCTTAAAATTCTGTATACCAAAATTCTGTATTTCAAAATGCTGTAAATAGGCTGACAAATAAAAATCGTTTTGATAATGTAAAAAAGTGCGCACTTTTTTACATTATCAAAACGATTTGTATTTGTCAGCCTATTTACAGCATGTTGAAATACAGAATTTTAAAAACAGATTACTTTTATAAAGAATACATCATAATATTTTTTCATTGGCATAATGTTCTAATATACTTCCCTTCAACATTAACATATGATAATTCATTTTCTTTGAATTAATTAAAAAAAAAAAACAAATAAATGGTATCTTCGTCTTGTTTTCTCTTCCCATTTTCTTCTCATTAATTGTTATTTCTCTCACAGTTGTATATGAATTGTTGTTACCACAATCAACAATTCCATAAACAATTACACCGAACTTATTGAACTGTCAAAACTTCCACGTGTTCGTTCATTTCGTTGATATTTAAAAGCTAATGCAAATTTAAGAATTAAGTGAAATTTGGAGTTGCAATAAATGATATAACGTACATACATACATACATAAATCGAGTTCTGCTTTTGTTGTTCTCTATAATGGAAGCTTAAGAGCGGAATTTTGCAAAAATACAGTATTTTTAGATAATGTTTTGCTCATACAGCATTTTGAGAAGAAGAATTTTGAGATACAGTATTTTGACAACACAGCATTTTGAGATACAGTATATTAACCATACAGTATTATGAATATGCAATATCATACAGTATGATACAGAATTTTAACCATACAGTATTTTAAAATACAGCATTTCGAGCCGCTCCCGAGATTCTTTCTTAAATCGCACATCGAGAATGTGGAATGCTTTGGACAACTCTATTTTTCCCTTCCATTTTGATGTTCAAAACTTTAAGACCAATGTGCATCGGTATCTCCTATTCCCTATTTTCCTAATGCTCGCACTGTGTTTAAATATAAACACATAAAGGGTACTAATAACCCCTTGAATGCCTGTATATTATAAAAAAAAAAACGAGAAGTGAACGTACTCGTACATTTTTACCAATTTTGCGTACGATTTTTTGTAGATTTTACTTTTTTATGAAAAAATGGACTGTTTCATTCTTAAACAATATTTTGTGTGAGATAAAAATAGTTTGAAGTCAATATTTTTAATTTTTGAAAAGTTATTTGAGTCGAAAGTAAATTTTTACCAAGTTTTAGTATTGTTTTTTTCTTAGGTTTTTATTTTTTGTAAAAAAAACTGCTGGTTCATTTTTCTCAAAATTTTATCGACGGTTGAAAACAATATTTCTTATAAGATACAATTAGTTTGAAGCCAATATCCCAAAGTTTTGAAAAGATATTTAAGTCGAAAATCAATTTTTACCAACTTTTCTTAATTTTTTTAGGTTTTTAATTTTTTGTAAAAAAAACTGTAAATTCGATTCTTATCAAAATTTTACCAGATGTTGAAAACGTTATTTTTCGTTGCACAAAATTGTTTTGGAAATAAAAGAATTTTTTGTTCGTAAAATTTTCGAGGTGACAAATATTTTTGTTCAGTTCAGTTTAATTGAAATTTTCCAAAAATATATTTGTTTGGTATCACGTTACAATATATAATATATAATTTAATTCAAGTCTCTAGCGTTATTGGTTCGTGAGATATTTAGGGTTAACAAAAATGTTTACCTTTTTTTAAATTGCTATGGTAAAAAAAAAAACACCCACGCAATTATGATGAGAGTCCTTTCTGCATCTTTCTGCATTATTATCTGTACAACAAAATTTATTTCAGGGCGATATCTCTACTGGTTTTTGAGCTATGGACGACGAAAAAAACGTCGCGGGCGTTCGGACGTGCAGACGCACGGATACACGCACAGACATCTCTCTAAAAATCTTTTATTTCCACTCTAGGGACCTTGAAACGTCGAGAAATGTCAAAATTTTCAATTCGACAAATTACAATAACTTCTTATGGGAAGTTAAAAATAAATAAATTGGGTGGCGCAACAGTCCGTTGAGAACTAGGGCCAATTGACTTACAAGTATCAACTATTCCTGTGTGCGAGTACTCTTGTCAGGGATGGAAGGGACCTACAGTCTTAAGCCGAATCCGAACGGCTAATTTGAGAAGGCACTTTTCATGACAAGAATTATATTTGCCTCGCAAGAGGCAATACCGGTAAAAAAAAACTTTAGATGGCATAGGCAGAGATCGAACCTCTGTATTGTAAATACTTAGCCTTCGTGATTCCTGAGTAATATTATTTTCGGTCTTAACATTTTACAGGTATTAACTACATACAAGCTTTTTTTCTGCAAACTGAAATTACTCGAATAAAATTTCTCGAATGAGAAAGATCTCTTAAATGAGAGCGATCTCATTTTTTTAGCATTTGCCTCAAAACTTTATTGCATACGAACGCAAATATCACTCGCTAGGATTCGGAAAGTTCGCTTTCGTACATTGACTATGTTGTTTTTCTTGTGGACAAAATCTATTCGCGTGGAATTTGCAAATTTTTAATGGTTTCATTTTTTTTTTACTGCCATGAGTCAGTGATTTTTGTAGGGAAAATTGGTTAAAACAAAATATGATTGAGCCCTGTGATGAGAAACAAAGAGAAAAATTAAATTGGGCGTTGTAGAATTAGTTGAAAGTTTCTTATGCCTGTTAAAAAATTGGGAGTTATTTTAAAATTATGAATTCCATTAATTTTACAAACTAAGATATGTACCACATCATTGGAAAATTGCAGAACTCATTGTTATGCCTCAACAAGGTAAGCTGAAGCAACATCTTTTTTAGGTTTCTCTTTCAAAGAGCTGCCCATATCAGTAACATAATTAACATATACAAAATTAGAAAGAGGCTTAAGTTCGTTAAAAAGTTCAACATAAAAATAAAAGTTGATTGGAGACAGAGTTTTGAGATAAGTTTTCCATGCCTTATTTCTTTTGTTATGCAGTAAACGCAATTCTTTCGTGTACCAAGGGTGGCAGAAGTTTGTATTTCTTGATTTCTTTAAAGGTACATTTGAAACTGCTTCGCCTTCGTCAATATTAGAAAATGCTAAGGTATCAGCAATTCCAGAAATGGTTAAATCTTCAGACAACAGCTGGAAATTAGCGCTTCTGAAATCAAAATTATATAAGCAATCAAAGGAATTACTGTGTTCAGTAAGGTGATTACTTAAGTCAAGAAAAATGTCCAAAGGGGGTGATATTTATCAATATTAGTAATTCCCGATCTAGATTCTAGAACAAGAGTACTAATAGCGTCAAAAGAAAATACTTAATCGAGAATTCGATTTTTTGAGTTTTTAATACAGCTTGTTTGCTGTAAGAAGGATTTTATCGAGAAAAAACAGTTCCAGTTGTGAAGAAGAAAGAGAGGCTTCAAGGCAGAATTCGTCTTCAGATGGTATCCAGTCAATGTGTGGTAAATTAAAATCAGCTAAAAGTAAAATATTGGTGTCAGAGCATGATAAATTGATAAGAAAGTCTAATGCCAAGGAGAGTTCGCTATAAACAGACTACAAACTTTTTGGAGGAATGTAAACGTGTTTCGTATCTAGGTGTTTCGTTTCTAGGTGTTTCGAAAAATTGCTACTGAAAAGGCTCAGCAAAATAATAGATGAAAGAAGACTAATTTCGAACTATCAGTAAAGTAAGGGTCTGGTCACACTAAATGAAAAAAAATCGACACATACTCGTATACATTTCACAAAAAAAAGTTCCGATTTCTATACATTGTAGAAAAGTGCCTTACTCCAATATTGCCAAATACTTAGAATTTAGATGCCAAGCTGAAACGGAAAGAGCATATCAAAAACATAAGAGCTAAACTTGAAGTACAGAAAAATGTACTGGTTAACAGGAAACTCTGAGCTATCCTCCCAGAACTAACTAATGTTATATTATATCAGTCGTCGATAAATGTTTGAATCACCATCTCAAGAGCATTGCAACAAAAGAAGACTTATCGTTAATGTCAAAAGATATGCAATGACTCCGCTGTCCGCTCGCAAAACACTCATCTTGCAGAGCGACTTTCTACGCTTGGAAGCTCTGGAGAGGAAACTTGTCAAAACCTTCTTATTCTCAACCAAAATACAGAATTATGACTTCACAAGGCACAGGAATACATAAATCGACACACCAAAAAACAATAATTTTAAGATTTGAATCTGCCACACTAACCAGGTAAAATTCTGCTGGGTTCCCGGACATAGCAATATAGAAGGGAATGATATAGTAGACGAACTAGCCAGGAAAGGGTCAAAAGCAGACACAAGTAGTAGCGACCATTCAGTTAGGGGACCACTCGTCCCGATTGGGGTACTCAAGAGGAAGATAGACCTTAAACTAAAAGAGAAAACCAATATCTTCTGGAAATCCAGGAACGATTGTGCAATGTCTAGAAGTTTATGGCCTAACACAAATGAAAAAGAAACTCGGTATATTCTATCGCTGAGTAAAAAGAACATTAAAATCTTGATAGGTGTACTAACAGGTCATTGCGCCATTGGCACAATGGCTAATAGAATAGGGGCATTTGCACCCGATTTTTGTAGGAGCTGTCAGGATGAGGAGGAAATGGAAACCATTAAACACCTGCTCTGCGACTGTCCCAACCTCCAAACCAGCCGACTCCGTCATTTCGGAAACAGGTTTTTTGGAGAACTGGATGATCTAGCACAGGTCTCAATGGCGAGCATGAGCAAATTTATAGATAGCACAGGCTGGTTCGTTAACGAGCCAGTCTACGCTAATCGACAGAGTTGAATTGAACTGAGAGCATCGATGCTAAATTTTTACTTTTACAGGGGATCACAATGGACCAATAGGCCCCCGTGTACGCAACAGCTTCTTGCTGTGCACACCCCTTACAACCTAACCTAACCTAAGATTTGATAGCGCCGATACCGTCACGAAGATTATGGAGGCAGCTTCAAAGCTCAAGAATACCGCTTTAACAGCATCTTTTAAGTTTTACCCTTGGTGAAAACAATTTTTTCAGAGATAAGTTTTCAGTTTTAGAAATGGGCGGCTTGATTTTCAAAGTCAGAACTGAAATACTAGAATTGAATTATACACCGTATAGTTCTAATTTAAATACTGTTTGTTCGGTTTGCAACCTTGATCAGAATGAAATTATCATTCACGAGATAAATTTTTTTTAGATTAAGAAGAACCAAGCCTCTTCAGCGAATGGTCTAAGACCCACGGAACCGTATTACCATTATATACTTTTGCTAAAGTGAATTATAAATTAAGAACAAAATATCATTCGTCGATCTTTCATATATTGGTCCTGATTAACCGGTCGGTGGTAAAGAGTCGGTATTTTGGAGATTTCCATCGATAACTAAAACAAATTTGATTTCAAAACATTTTCCAGTATATTTGACCTTCAAGAAGCTATTTTATTAACAACAATTGATTATTTTCTATTGACCCAGTTAAAAAAATGCTTAAAATAATGTTCATACCGATCCTTCTTGACAGTTTTTTCGTTATGCAAAATGTAATTTTAGATCTTAATATTTTACTATTACATTTGAAATATTGAAATATATTGATTACAAATGCATATTTACAAATATGTAGGTGCATACGTGCATGTACATACAGCTGTGGACAACTAATTAGAAACATTACTTGCTTCTCATTTCCACGTTCACTTTGTCATTTGTGTGACTAGAATAGCGGTGTCCTAAATGGTGTAATTCAAGCGTTATTAGATAGTTGTTTGAAAAAGCATGATTTGTGCATAAGTCTTTGTATTGTACACAACAAAATCAAGGTAGAGTGTAAAAAGTGTTCGTTTCAACTGGTCAACTAATAATTAGAAACAGTTTAATTAGATTTGATTTGGGTGAAATAAAAATAATCTTTTTATTTTGCATTGGTAAGTAGAAAATTCTGAATTGTCTGAAAACGTTTTAAAAAAAAGAATAATTTTTAAATTTTGGAGGTAAAAGCAATGGGAAAATTAAAGAGTTGTGATCCTCCTACAAGGAAAGCGATTCTTGAGCTTTGGAAGCTTAAAATGTCCTATAAAGCAATTGCATCTTAAATGAACTGTTCTGTAAAGAAAGTTTTCAATGCAATTAATCATTTTCAAAACTTCGAGACTGCTGAAAATGTACCTCTTAAAAAACGGGCCCGTAAGGTTAGGTTAGGTTAAAGTGGCTGTTGGTTGGGACGTCCAACACACTTAGACCAAAGTATGGTCCGTTGTGATACCACATGGATCAGTTAATCAGCTTAACTCGTTGAACCAGTTGGAGCTTCGAATGAAGCGTAGGAGACAAGTGATGTCTAAATTCTTTAGATCACTGGTATCGTTAAAGTAGTAGTCTCCAAGGTGGATTCTACGTCTTTGTGATAAGGCAGGGCATGTGCACAGAAGATGAGAGATTGTCTCTTCTTCTTCTTCGTCCATGCAACTCCTACAAAAATCATTTGCAGGGGCTCCGAGTCGAATAGCATGCCTTCCTATTAAGCAGTGACCAGTCAGGACACCTATAACGTAGCTAATGTGCAATCTACTCAGAGAGATTAATTGTTTTGAGCGCCTGGCACTAAGAATAGGCCAAATTAGTTTAGTTGCGACACAAGTGGTGGTGTTATTCCACCTGGAGTTTGTTTTCTCTATGGTATCTTGCTTTAGCATGAGCTTACATGTAGCTAAGGGGATACCTATGCTAGCATTGTGAGCCAGCAGAGGTAAAGTTGTTCCGCTTTTTGCAAGTTCGTCAGCTTTGCAATTTCCTGGAATGTCTCTATGGCCCGGCACCCAGAAAAGGTGAATGTTGAACTGTGTAGCCATCTCCGTAAGAGATGATCGACAATTTAGGGCTGTTAATGAATTTGTGGAGACTGAGTCTAGGGACTTTAACGCGGCTTGGCTATCCGAGAAGATGCGTATATCATTAGTTGATATAACGTTTTCTCTAAGCCAGGATAGGACTTCTTTTATAGCCAGGATTTCAGCTTGGAACACGCTACAATGATCGGGTAGACGAAAGGAGAGACTTAAGTTTAGTCTATCTGAGTATACGCCTCCACCAACCCCATCCTCCGTTTTTGATCCGTCTGTATAGAAGTTTATAGGACCATCGTTCAAAAATGATGTATTCTCCCAAGAAGACCTGGGAGGTATAGTCACTTTGAAGCTATAGTTATTAAACTGAGGATGGGGTATGGTGTAGTCAATATTACTGTTTATAGTTCTGAACGAGTTCAAAATAGTGGTGTGGCCAATTTCATTATTGATCCACAGAGAGGAGGCCTGAAGCCGTATGGCAGTATTAGCGGCCGTTTGCTTGCTGAAAATGTCCAGCGGTATTAGATGGAACAGAACATCTAGTGAGGCGGAGGGGGTGGAACGAAGTGCTCCTCCCATACACAGGCAGGCTGTTCGTTGGACTTTGCTGAGTTTATCGCGATTTGTCGCTGTATCTAGCGCCGTCCACCATACCGCTACTCCATAAGTAAGGATCGGTCTTATGACCGAGATGTATAGCCAGTGTGTAATGCGGGGCTGTAGGCCCCATTTATTACCAATGGCCTTTTTACAGGAGAACAGGGCTACTGTGGCCTTGTTTATTCTCTCTTGAATATTAGGTTTCCAGCTTAATTTCTTATCTAAAATGAGACCCAAGTATTTTACTTGTTCAGAGAATTTAAGTGGTACACCGTTTATGAGGGGAGGGTCAATGTGTGGGACTTTGTATTTCCTTGTGAAGAGGACAAGGTCGGTTTTTTGTGGGTTAACGCCTAGTCCACACCGATTAGCCCATCTGGTGAGCTTATTTAAAGCGTTTTGTAAGAGTTCTTTTAGTATATTGGGATGTTTACCCGTTACTGCAATAGCAACATCGTCCGCATAGGCAAACACTCTGTATCCCTTTCTTTCTAGAGTAATTAGTAATTCATTTGATACCAAGTTCCAGAGGAGAGGGGATAGGACACCATCTTGTGGCGTACCTCTGCTGACACCCCTTTGTGTAGTAAAATCGCCCAGTTTTGAATTGATAATCCTGCTTATCAGCATCTGATTAATCAATTCGCTGATCGACTTATCTACCTTCAGAGATGCCAATACACGTGCAATTGCAGATGTGTCGACATTGTTAAATGCACCTTCTATGTCTAAGAAGGCAACTAAGGTGTACTCTTTATGATGGAGGGAATATTCGATTGTACGTACTATACTGTGTAGAGCCGTTTCAACTGATTTCCCTTTGTTGTAGGCATGTTGAGCCTTTGAAAGGAGGGACTTATCAATATTTGCCCTTAAGTGAATATCGATCAAACGCTCAAAAGTTTTGAGAAGGAATGATGATAAGCTGATAGGTCTTAGGTCTTTAGGGTTTACGTGACTGGATTTTCCAGCTTTTGGAATAAAAACAACTTTAACTTGTCTCCAAGACATCGGGATGTATGCCAAATTAAGGCATCTCTTGAAGATGTTTTCTAGGATGGGTATTAGAAAACTTGCATTTTCTTGCAGTTCAGCTGGAATTATACCATCCGGACCCGCAGATTAATATGACTTAAAGCTGTTAATAGCCCATTTGAGTTTTTCCCTAGTGACTAGACCTTGTGGGGGATATAATGTATTGTCACAACTATTTGGTACAATGTTATTAATAATATTAGAGCTACCAGGAAAGTGAACGTCTAGTAGCAAGTTGAGCGATTCTTCGCTTGAATTGGTCCAGAGGCCAGAGGCGTTTTTCAAGCAGCTTGGCATGATTGGATTTTTGGAGAGGATTTTGCGCAACCTGAATGCTTCAGAGCAATCTTCCACGTTGCTGCAGAAGTTTCGTTTAGTTTTCCTCAGTTCTTTTTTATATATCTTCAGTGATTCTTTATATGAATCCCAGTCAGACATGTCTAGAAGCTTTCGCTCTGTTAAAGAGTTTTCTGCATTCTTTTCGAAGTGGATCCAGGCCTGAGTTCCACCTGAGAGGACATGCAGTATCTAGAGCTTTGTTTAGGGCTAATGTTAGATTGTTGACTTTGTTGTCAAGATCTTCAGTGTTAGAGGGGGTGTTAAAAAGTTCAGGTTTTACTAAACTATTTAACGTTCTCTTGTATTTTGGCCAATTTGTTCTTTTCAGATTTCGAAAGATCGGTTGACAAGGTGGTTCATTTATAAAGTCAAACTGGATGTATCTATGATCAGAAAAGGAGTGATCTTTAGATACCAGTTCAAAATATTATTATTAATGAAGTCGGAGACAAGAGTTATATCTAAAACTTCTTGTCGATTTTTAGTAATAAAGGTTGGCTCATTACCAACGTTACTTACAAGTAGGTTAGTGCTTAGAATATAGTCGAAAAGAGACTCACCCCTGTCGTTTATATCTGTGCTACCCCACACTGTATGGTGGGCGTTAGCGTCACTTCCGATGATGAGGCCGATGTTGAGCCTTTGCGCTTCAGCTATTAATCTCTCCAGAGTGTCACCCGGGAGAGGGCCAAGATGGTCGTGGCCGAGATACGCCGACGCCAACCAGAATGTTCCTCTGGCTGTTTCCAGACTTGCGGCGGTGATATCTCGATTGCTGAAATTAGGGAGTAAATATACATTTAGGCTACGTTTTACTAATATGCAAGATCTGGGTTCATCCTCACCTGATGCATATAGTACGCAGTATTTGGGAGTCCTGATTCCTCGAACAATAGATTTAACAATCCAGGGTTCTTGAATCAGGACAATATCTTCATCGCTGCTGGATAAGCGAAGAAGAAGGGAGGCCGAAGCCTTTATGGAGTGTTGGAGGTTAATCTGGAGTAACCGCAGCATTTTCGCTACCGTACTCCCGATCAGCCTCCAACACAGTGATGTCGGAGTCATCCATATCAGAGGACGATTCTAAAAGAATGTCCTCATCTCCGCTGTCGCAGACCTCGGCCTCCATTGCGGAAAAACCTTGGTCGGTGTTAGGAGCTTCCACTGCTACTGGGGATACCTGGGATGCATCGTCTTCCAATGAAGGAAATGTGACCGATGCACCAGGTTCCTCAGCAACCGTTTCCACTTGTGTGGGTGGGGAATGGGGAAGGATTTGTGCCTCAGCCCCATTTTTTTTGTAGACTCTTAGCGGTATTTCATCGAACCCGAACCTAATCACACCTTTTGACTGCGCCAGAGGAGAAAGGGACTCTGCATTGATGATTACAATTGCACCCTTGTAGGGTCCCTTTGGATCCTCCAATTTCGCAACCTTCCAGTTGTGAGTAGGAAGGGTTGGATTGGAGAGCCGGATTACCTTCATAACATGGTCAGCTTCCTTGAATATGGTCGGAACCGTGATGCGAGCTCTTGGTCTGCAAGGAATGTCCTCCTTTGCGACAACCTCCAGCTTAGCACCAGGCCAGACCTCCCCAAGTCGACTAACCGCTAGCGTCAGCAGATCGCACGACCTCCGATCATCACAGACCATCAACTTGATGTGTCCCTGATGCCAACCGCCATCTTTTGTGATGGGCGGTGGTCCCGGATTGTCAGACATAATCTCTACAAAACTGAAGGCCAGCTGTCCTTTGGCCAATGTCCAGTTCTCGGCAGAGATCGTGCCATCTACGTCACTTCTGTCGATAATCGCGACTACCATTTTATCCTTCAGAACGTCACTGAAGGACATTTTTGCCTTGCGAGGGTCAAGAGAAGTGCTGATGTTTAGCACTTTAGGGCGTTTGGGTAGTGAAACACTACCTTCCATAGACCTTTGTCGCTTCGACGTTGAGTCTTGGCTGGTCTTTATGTTAACTTTGGCCAGGAAGCTCTTGGCCCATTTTATTTTGGCGTCGTGCTGAGAGTTTCCTCCAGCGCCTAGTTGTTCACCAAACGTCTGGAGAATCCTCTTAGCACTACGCAAGTCCTTGTAGAAGGCCTTGGAGGGTCTGAGCTTGCGTCCATCTCCCCCAGGCCCTTCTTTAGGATTCTTGTCTTTGGTGGTAGAAGGACCTGGCACCATAGCCCTACTACTTCCGACTCGCGGTGTTGAAGATTTGAGAGGTTTACTCTCTGTGGTAGTAGAGGAGCCGTTCTTCACAACTGCCTCACTACAGGAAGAAGGTAATATTACCTGATTATCCATAGCCATGTCAGCACCAGTGGAAGAGGGATGAGCAGCAGACAACTTTGCCGTCGTACTGCTGGCCGGTTCGGTCTTTGACTTTTGTTTTGTTTGTTTTGTTTTTAAGTTGTTCATTTGAATCCCACGAGTAGCGGATAAAGGGTGGTCCATCTGTACAGAGATCCGTGTATACAGATAAGGCTGATTAATCCGGAGGTCGCCAGGTATCCGGATACTCCGTTAACGACTGAGCTATTTTTAGAAATTGGGCCCTCAGCCTGGCCGATCATCTACACGGGTCGTATAACACCTTAGATCCAGCCCAATTGGGAAGTTTAAGGGAAGGATATGTTTTGGAAAAGGAGAGACGAACAGTAATTAAGCCATAAGCGTCCCAGGAAGGAAACTAGGCATGACAGACAGTTATACACCATACAGTCAGGGGATAAGGAGACATCAGCCAGTATAATAGCACAGAGCTGACGGAGGAGGGGGGTAAAGGATTGGGAAGGGGAGGGGCGAGCGACCTTTGGTTTCAGGACTCTTCTGGAGAAATAATTCCCGAGAATCATTGACCTTACTCAGCTTCTACAACTCGACAAGTTCGACGCTCAGGTAGAAGACGGGCCCGTAAGACAAGCTGCCAAATGGATCGAGCAATTAGTAGGCTGGACAAAAAAGACCCAAAAATAAGCTCCAAAGAGATACAACGCCAACTCTCAGTTGCATTCGATGTCCCCATAGGCCCACGCACAATCAGAAGAAGATTGGTGGACGTTGGGTTACATGGTCGTGTTTCTGGAAAGAAACCATTAGTAACCGCAAAGCAACGTAGACTCAAAATAGAGTTCGCAAGATCACACGCCAACTGGACAACAAACGAATGGAAGTACATAGTGTGGAGTGACGAAACTAAAATAAATAGGATGGGCCAAGATGGTGCACGATATGTCCGAAGGTCAAAAGGAACAGCGTTCCACCCTAAATATGTTTTGCCAGTAATCAAGCATGGAGGCGGTTCGCTTAAAGTTTGGGGTTGTTTCTCGTGGTGTGGAGTTGTCCCAATCCATCGAATCGATTAAACGCTGACAGCCGTTAAATACATTGACATTCTTAAGGAACAATTAGTGGATTGGGCCGATGAAAACATGCCAGTGATATGGATGTTTTAGCAAGACAACGACCCCAAGCACATTGCTGGAATTACGAAACAGTTCTTTAGGGACCAATCGATAACAGTTCTGGAATGGGCAATTGGACACCGTCAAGTGCAGACCTAACTAATTCGGGTAGAGCATCTTTGAGCCGATGTTAAAAAAGCTGTTGCTCTCAAAAATAACACCAACAATGATGTTCTTTTTACGAATATCGAAGCTGCTTGAAAGGTTATACCTACCCGTTGAGCGGTGCAGGCGGCTTATTTCATTAATGGAACGAAGATGTCGGGAAGTTTTGAAGCAAAAAGGTTTCGCAACAAGGTATTAAAGATAAATGTAAGGTAAATGATATTATAAAGTTATACATTTTATAATAAGATATGATTTTTCTCTTTGTTTCTAATTAGTTGTCCACCAATAAAAGCTGTGTTTTTCGCAGAAACTGCCATATGAAATAATTGTTATGTTTGGGAAACAATGTTTTAAGTTTAAAAAATATATTTTGGAAAAAAAAAATATTTTTTTCACAAAAAAAAAAACAAACAAACAAACAAAAATAAATACAGATACTGCTTTAGAAGTGAATTCAATTTGTGTTTCTAATTAGTTGTCCACAGCTGTATATACCAAAACTTCATTGGCTTAAAATTATAAATATTTTACGAGTATTGTATATAATTGTATTAACTAAATTATCCATTACAAAGAGAAGTAAAGGCATATTTTGCTGTTTGATTTTAATATGAATCTCATTAAATGCACACATCGGACAAAATACGAAAAAAAATGCATCAAACTTCAGCATCAGTTGTACTTTTAGTGAAATTTGTTTCATTCATATGCGTCTAAAAGATACTTATCAAAAAGCTATTCAAATGATGGAGCATGGCATGGACACATCAATTAGTGATAAGTACGGAGGTATATAGTTATTTTAGTTGTTTGATTTAGGAGGGTAACGCAATTTCACTTCCCTAATTGCCTTCATTCAACAAGACTTCCATCTAAAAAGGTATACGTAGTGCCTTATACCTATAACTACCCCACCCACTGCCAATACGTAAGGGAATCACATACATACATATATAATTTTCTATAAACTATCCATCCATAAACCTTAATGGCCCTCCATTATTTCATTCAAATTTAATCACGCAACATTTTAGGATTGGTTGTGGTCGTCCTCCTCGAACTCCGCATTCAATTTAGTTTTTTTTTTTTTAGCCATTTACATAACCAAAAGGGCAAAAGCTTCAACTTCAACCGCTAACTGTTTTGTCTATGTTAGAAATTAATTCTTAATTGCAACAATTCCAAATACCAATTCCCTAACGTGTGTCATTCCTAATGATCAAAGCATTTCTGTTTTTAGTTTTCTTTATATTTCTGTATCAGCGATGTACAGTACATTAGATACATTTTGTGTGTTCAGGGCCGGGTTTTCTCGACACACAAAACTCATCAACTTAAATTGTTTTAGTTTTTGAAGGTTTATTATTTTGTGATCTCAAATCTACACTCTACATATTTCTAAAACTAAAACTGAAATAGGATACTTTTGGGAGTGTTAAAAGATTAGGAATGGCAAGCCCGAGCGATGTATCCCTTCGTCGCTCACCCCACTGTTGCGTACTTTTACTTACTTACTAACTAAGGTACTATTAAGTTCTTAAAGTTCCCCTTATGTGATAAAGGGTCTACACTGCACCAATACGAGTCATTGTGTACGTCCGCTCTTCGCCAAGGACGTCTGATCCTTCCCACTTGCGTGGGCGGGATTCACTGCATCGAATTATTCAACACTTCATTACAATTTTTAATTTATTCCGTGAAGTATTTGGCAATATGTATACATATATTTTTCTGCACTATTGATACACAAGGTATTTGTGTTGGAATGGAAACAAAATTTAAAAAAATCCTGTACGTTTTTTAACGAATTTAGCCGGGTGCGTAAAAGAAATATTGGAAGAAAATTCCGAATAGCTGTATAAATCGTATATAATCTGCGAATTATTCGCATTGAAGGTATTCCTCGGTAGGGCCGATTAAACCCGAAAAAAAAAAACAAATACCAAATTCTTGGAGTTCTCCATTTAAAACTCATATCAGCAATGACTGGTAGAATTTTGGTTTCACAAAATAGAAATGAACAAATTTTAAACTCAATTGAAACAAAATACAATCATCTGACACAAGTAATTAGGTTTTTAAAATATGATCCGCAAAGAGTGATAATCAAAATTTACTCATATGTGTACAGTACATACTAGCTTTTACCCGCAACTTCGTCCGCATTATAGATAGTTGTTTTTGGATAGTAGTATGAAAAAACCTGAGCTATACTTTTTTGTACGTATGTTTGAATTGCACCGAGATGGGATGAGGCCATACTAAGTGTGATTGTCATAGGTTAGGTTAGGTTAGGTTAACACATTTTAAGAAGAAGATATGTTACTGCAATACATTTTTATATACGACGTTTTTTGTTTTTCCTTCGTTGGCCAGAATGTAAAGATTTTGTGGGTTTGAGACTCGTGAGCACGCTACATATATGTAATTGTCCATGGGAAAAACAGTTTTTTTTTCCAAATTTACACCTGCAACTTTCAGCGTTTGCCACCGAGCAGAGGAAACTGCACTCTTTTAAACTGAAACGGCAAATCGGTTGAAATTATCGGAATGCGGAGAATTAAAACATTTTTTCCTTTTGCTATCCAGTCATGATTATAGCTTTTATAATATTTCGTCCTAGGTGAGTAATCTGTAGCCGTGTACTATTACATAACTTTGATGCGTCCAGATTTCTCATTAACAGGACTGGACCACCAACCTTCAATTTCAACTTATGAGAAGGGTTGGGAAAGCTTTGTTTTCCCGTAATACCAATTTTATCCAAATATTATTCAAATATTTGGTAATTTGGGATTGAAAGCAATCAGATTCCCCATGGAAATGCGTTGTTTTCCCGAGGTCTAAAGTAACTCATGTCCTTTCTTAAGTCTCAAACTATCTACTAACCAAAGTTCATTTAAACCTTTTCAGTAGTTTAGGCGTAAAAGCGAGCGGCCCACCTGAATTTTCCCATGGGAATGCGTCATTTTCCCGGGGTAGCCTATGTCCTTTCTCGGGTATCAAAATATCTCCATACCAAATTTCATGCAAATTGGTTCAGTAGTTTAGACGTGATTGAGTAACAGACAGACAGACAGAGTTACTTTCGCATTTATAATATTAGTATAGATGTTAAGACATGACTTTTTGAGTGTACATAAGAGTTTACCATTTCTTAGACACGGGAAAATAGCAATCAACCCATTAAAATGTGTGTTTGGTCAGCCAGAGCTGGAATTCTTGGGCCTTAGGTTAGGTTAGGTTTGAACGGGCTGACAGTTGATGTTGTAAACATCACACTTAGATCAATGTAGATCCATTGTGATACCCCGAAGTGTTGTAACTCCCTGAAAAGATATAATAACCTACGAATCATGTGGTTCGTTTAACCATTTAGAGGTCTTGACAAAGTTTAGTAAGCTTTTGCCTGGCAGTTCTGATAGTTCCTCTAGTTCATTAAAGAAGAAGTTGCCTAGAGTTTTCTTCCTAGCAAGACAGAGTGAAGGACAGTGGCAGAGAAAGTGAGTGGTGTCTTCATGCTCGTTTTCATCACCACAGCCTCTACAAAGGTCATCAGTACTGAGCCCCATCTTCTTCTTATGGTAGCCGAGTAGGTTGTGACCTGTAATAATGCCGATAAGGGATCTTAGGGAGGGTTTGTTAAGAGTTAAGATCCAGTCGGATCTTTTCTTATCGTATCTAGGCCATATCTTCCTGGTGTTAACACAGGTTTCTAGGAGATTCCATCTGTCATTGGATTTGTGAATGATGGTTTTACTGACGTTATGTTTCAGTTCACATAACGGTATCCCTATATGATGGTCTATCAGGGAGGGTTCCAGTGTGGAGCCCTCCCTAGCAAGTTCATCCGCCTTTTCGTTGCCTGGTACATCACTGTGGCCAGGAACCCAGCAGAGTCTTACGTTATGCTGTGTGCCAAGAACCTTTAGCTCTTCGCGACAGCAAGAGACAAGCTTTGACTTGATTTGGGTGGCAGAGATAGCTTTAATTGCTGCTTGGCTATCAATGAAAAAAGTGATGTCCGCGTGTGATATCGCCATCATGGATATATGTTTAGCAGCGTTTTTTACTGCCAAGATCTCAGCTTGGAAGACGCTGCTATAGTCGGGGAGCCTGAATGGTTTGGCAAGGTTGAGGCTTTCAGAGTAAAAGCCTGCACCTACTCTAGTATCCATTTTAGAGCCATCGGTGTAGATGGTAATGGTTGAGTCGTTGGTGTAGGGCTCACTATTTTCCCAATCTAGTCTATTGGGGAACCTAGTACTAAAAGATTTGTTGAAATCTAAGTAAGGGCTCATATAATCTGTGCAGATATTGTTGTCTAACGTATTTCGTAAGAATAGCTGCGTGGCCACTCTGGCTAGTTTTCCAGATGTTAGTTTGACTGAGCCTGAGGGCGCTGTTTGCTGCTGATTCTTGGACGAATAGGTCTATTGGGGGGAGATTGAGGATTGTTTCTAAACCCGCAGTTGGGGTAGTCCTCATCACACCACTAGTACAGATACAGGCTATTCTCTGTACTTTGGTAAGTGTTTTTTGGTTCGTGGATTTCTCCAACGCTTTCCACCAAACCAAGCTGCCATAAGTTAGATTCGGTCTGACAATGGCAGTGTACATCCACATTACTATTTTGTGGTTCGGTCCCCAATTTCTACTCAGAATCTTGTTACATGAGTAGAGTGCGATTGTGGCCTTATTATATCTTTGTTGGATATTTGGACCCCAATTGAGTTTTTTATCAAATATAACTCCGAGGTATCTAGCTCGGTCGTAGATTCTTAGTGTTGTATTATCTATTTTAGGTATTATAAACGGAGGGATCTTCCTAAAAATAAATAAATTAGGTGGCGCAACAGTCCATGAAGGACCAGGGCCTAGTGACTTACAACTCTCAACCATCCCTGTGTGCGAGTAATGTTGTCAGAGATGGAAGGGACCTACAGTTTATATGCCGAATCCGAACGGCTAATTTTGAGAAAGCACTTTTCATGACAAGAATTACTCTTGGAGGATTTGTCAATTCCTCGCAAGAGGCAGTACCCGTGAAAAAAGTTAGGTGGCACAGGCAGGGATTGAACCCACGACCCCTTGCATGACAGTCCAACGCACTAACCATCACGCTACGGGTACGGAGGGATCTTCCTCCTGTTTGTAAAAAGAACCAGTTCTGTTTTAAGGGGGTTTACATTACGACCGCATTTCTTAGTCCAGTTGTTGACCTTTGATAATGCGGTTTGTAATTGTTCGCTAATAGTGGTAAGGTATTTACCCGTCGCCAAAAGCGCTAAGTCATCAGCGTAGGCTACCACTACTATACCGTAGTTCCTAAGTTTTATTAGGATCTCGTTCATCACTAAGATCCATAATAATGGTGAGAGAATTCCACCTTGCGGGGTTCCTCTAGATGCGTACATTTCTAAATGTGCGTTACCAAGCTCACTATGTATTTGCCTGTTTTTCAGCATACTCATGATCCATTTGATAACTACTTCTTCTATACGTTGATCATTAAGTGCTTTCTCGATTGCATTACTGTGGACGTTATTGAAGGCTCCTTCAATGTCCAGGAATGAAGCAAGAGTGTATTCCTTAACGTCAAGTGATTTTTCTATGGTTCTAACTACGTAGTGTAGTGCCGTTTCTACACTTCTACCACCTTTTATGTAGGCGTGTTGAAAGGGTGATATGGTCTCCGGTTTTAAATTACTGCGGATGTATATGTCGATAAGTCTTTCTAGTGTCTTAAGTACAAAAGACGTGAGACTTATAGGTCTGAAATCCTTAGGTTCAGTATGGCTGGGTTTGCCGGCTTTTGGTATAAAAACGACTTTTACCTCACGCCATGTCTTGGGAATATACCCCCATTTAATGCTGCTTTGAAAGATGTTTATCAGGTGTGGAGTGATAAATTCAATGCTCTTTTGCAGCATCATTGGGAAAATGCCGTCTAGGCCTGGAGATTTATAAGGGGAGAAAGAGTTAATAGCCCAGTTTAGCCTTTCTTCCGTTATAACATCCGTAGGAATTTCATACTCGAAGATTGAAGAGTTATCTGGTTCGCGTTCAGGGTTAGGTTTACTGCCTGGGAAGTGTGTTTCAACCAGGAGTTCTAGATTTTCGCGACTTGATTCAGTCCAGTCATTGTCGGGTTTCCTTAGAGAACCAACAGAAATGGAGGTTTTCGAAAGGATTTTCCTGAGCCTAGCTGACTCGTTGGTACACTCGATATTGCTGCAGAAATTTTTCCACGAGCTCCGTTTGGCTCGTTGGGTTTCTGTTTTGAATTTTCTTTGACTAGTCTTATAACAGTCCCAGTCGCTTTCGATTCTTGTTCTTTTAGCAACATTGAAAAGCTTTCTTGTTTCTTTTCTAATGTAGGTTAGTTCTGTTGTCCACCAGGGGGGTTTACTGTTTTTCTTCACAGTTGTTTTGATAGGACAACTGGTTTCAAACGCTTTACGCAGAGTCTCAGTGAGATTCTCTGTTGCCTTCTCTAGACTGTCTGGTCCCAGAATGGCGTTGGTGTTAACGTGCTCAATGTTATTACTAATTTCCCTATTGAAGATAAGCCAGTCTGTACGCCTGTTATTTCTAAAGGGTTTGTGCTGTCTATCAACGTTAGGGATTTTAAGTTCTATGAGACGATGGTCAGAAAAGGAAGGTTCTTCTAAAACCCTCCAATGATCAATTAGACAGGAGTCAGAATTGTTTGAGAGGGTTATATCTAGCACCTCTTTCCGATTTTTTGTGACAAAGGTGGGTGTATTACCTCGGTTAGCCACACGAAGATTGTTATCTATGATAAATTGAAAAAGGGATTTGTATCGGTGCTCCCCTATTGTACTTGATGTGCATTGGAGTCGCACCCTAGTATAATATTAAAATTTTTCTTACTTGTACATGATGTTAACTCTAATCTGAAAAAAAGCGATGCTGATTTCACATTCTTGGGCCTTAAAATCAATGGTGATGGAATAAAGCCTATTCTCAGTAAGGTAAAAGTTATTCAAGATTTCGCTAAACCTAAATTGGCGAAGGAATTGAAAAGATCTTAGCCATGCTTAACTTTTACAGGCGTTTCTTGCCACGTGCGATCGACAAACAGATGACACTTCAAGCACTCATTATCGGAAATAAAAAAAACGTCACATCTATTATCAAGTGGTCAGCTGAAGCTGAGCTTGCTTTTGAGCAATGTAAATCTGATTTGGTAAAAGCAACGCTATTGTCACATCCAGTCATCAATGTGGAAATATTTCTCAGCACGGAAGCTTCTGACTTATCTATTGGGGCTGCCCTGGACCAAGTCGTGGATAATGTCACATACCCGCTAGGATTCTTTTCTAAAAAACTGACAGATTCTCAACAAAAGCAAAGTACGTACAATAGAGAGCTGCTGGCTGTTTACGAAGCTGTGAAACATTTTCGTCATCAAATTGAGGGTCGTCATTTCTACATACAGACTGACCATAAGCCATTAATGTTCGCGTTCAAACAAAAATCGGAAAAAGCATCACCTCGTCGTCTTATGCAGTTTGACTTTATCGCTCAATTCACCACCGACATCAAGTACATAAAGGGGGAAGATTACTCTGTCGCAGATATGCTGTCCAGAATAACAGAATTTTCAAAATTCTCTATCGTCGATTCTCGTACCATTGCAGATGAACAAACAAAAGACACAAAATTCTTAAATGCTTTAAGAGAAGGTAACTTTCCATCTACTTCTTTATTAATAAAGTCTTTTTCCATTCCAGAGAGTCAATCACTGCTCTACTGCGATGTATCATCTAACAGAATACGACCTGTTATTCCTCCTGTTTTACGAACTCCTGTCATTGAGCATCTCCACAGCCTCTCACATCCAGGCAGAAAGGCTTCAACAAAACTCATCCAGGAACGCTTCGTATGGCCCGAGATGCGAAAAGATATCGCAGCTGCTGTCAAGACTTGCGTATCGTGTCAAAAAAGCAAAGTGCAGCGGCATAATAAAACACCTTTTGGCTCGTATTCACCACCATTCTTTATTGTTTTTCTTAATATTAAAATATTATTACAATGTTTTATTAGAGTAAGTTTGCATTCAATGAAATATTTTCTTTCGGCAAACGAGCTTTCCTAGCTTTCTGAGCAGCAAAAAAACTTATGATTGCATCGAAATTCAATTTCCTTGCCAAAGGTGCTTCGATGCATAATGTAGCAAGTCTGGAAACACGATCTTGTGATGAGCACGAACAATAAAACTTCTTTGTTCTGGCAAGGACGCTAAATGAGCTTTCCGCACTATCTACGGTTACAGGTATGGTGGAACACACACGGAGAGCAACACAAATGTTGGGGAAAATCGTCTCCAAGTTCTGGGAATAAATAGCATTGAGCAAACGCAATGGCGGAAGTTCTGCTTTAAAATTGGCTTCGCATAATAGTGTTTCAGATGAATTATTTCTTCTTTCAACACATGCGAGTTATTCTTTTGGATGAACCTTGTAGCGGAGTTTTTAATCTCACGTTCGTCCATTGTTGAAAACTGTCATAAAAATAAAAATGTAGCATTCAAATAATTTTTCATCGTATCGAACCCACGAGAAATTCCACATATAATTGAATCAACTATGACGTAAAAGGTGTTTCTCTTGAAATTTATTTCTTCGTCTGTTTTAATTTGCTTTCCAGCTACTCGGTTTTCTTCAAAATGTCTGTTTAATTGCCTTCTTCGGTTCGATGGGAACGATTCTAGAACATCCCCCAATCCAGTAGCAAAGCAACTGCTTTGCATTCAGATAAAAATTGATCTCATTCGTTTTGAATAATGTTCAAATCGAAGATCAAGTTGTCGAGATCTTGAATTTTAACGTCAATAGTACTGTTTCTGGCTCGAAAGAAGGAAACTTCTTTCACTTATAGTGCTAAGAACCTTGCACCAAATCGAATACATCAAGATGCATTCAAATTTGTGCATATATTTTAAAACGCCATTTACATCTCTTCGAGCTTCAGCTGTTAAATTAATATCACTTAAGGCTTCTAATGATGTTCTAAGGTTTTTCAGATGATTTGCAAATGGTTTCACTGCCTCAATTCTAGCTGACCATCTTGTATCGGAAAGTTTGTGAAGGGATCCGGGCACATTTTTTCTTAAGAATTTCCCAATGTTGAGCACTGCTGCTAAACAAGTTGACACACTTTTGAACAACACCAAAAAATGTGATTGCCGCAGTACACCATTCCGCTGAATCGACTCCACGTAAGTTAAGGCTGTGAGCTGCACATGGTGAATACACGGCAATCGGAGTTTTGTTTTAAATATCACTTTGTGCACCATTATACTGTCCTTTCATATTGCTTCCATTGTCATAGCCTTGTGCACAACAGTCTTCTAAAGGGATTCCGTTCTTTGCCAATGTTTCGCAGATCAAATTAGCTATTGCGGTGCCAATTTCAATCGACAAATTATAGCGAATTATTTGGCGTTTTCTCTCTCCTTCAAAATAGCTGAATTCACATGTTGGTCACAAATTTTAATGAACTTATTTTGAATCTCAACGGAAAGGTTGTGGACTTGGAAACGTTTGTGCTCTTGTTGTGAAATTCTTACTTTTTCCAAGTGCTCCTGACGTAAGGGGTCATAATGACTAATTAATTTCAAAATGTCCATTATTTGGCTCTCCAATAAGATTGCTATCGCCTCGTAGTCCTAGTCCCCTTTCGCCATGGAAGAAAATGGTGTCCAATATTCTATATAGAATTCCTTGCTATTTTTGTATGGCTGGTTTAATATACACACTTTGAAGTGACTTGATATCCTTCAAATCTTCAGTAAACAATTTATTCAAAATATTAATTAATTAACATTACGGAAACCACAATTGAAAAACGTTTGCGTGGGATTTTCCGGTCCCGAAACCGAATCAAAAATTTCGTTCCCAGCAGAAACAAAAATAGAAGAAAAGAAACTTTATAAAAACGGAAACCGAAATAAATATTTGTGTTTTGTTTTAAGTTGCCGGGCCCCTTATTTTGATTTTAAAAATTTTCAAAACAAAATAAATTTCAAAAATAAAAGTTAAATTAAGTAAGAAAAGCGAAACCATTTATTATTACTTTCTTTCAATAGTTCAGAGTTGCCCAATTTTCATTAAATATAAACAAAAATGTACGCCAATAATAATTAGGGGCCAAGATCGGCAAGCTTGTGACTGAAAGATTGGTAGATAGCATGCAAACAGGGGCCCGATCGCGAAAGCATGAATGATTTTAAATTTTCGGGCCCCTAAAAATAAGTGGGAATAGGTATGTTGATGATGAATTTTGAGTACCTGTATTGAAAAAAAAAACACTTCTCATTGCTTGCAATTTTACGGGCCCCAAGAAAATTCTGGGACCGGGGGGTTCCCCCCCTCGCTCGACGGGGCTGCGTTCATTCATTATTCATCTTTAATTAAGAAATATTTTATGTTAAATAACGTGGACTTTACGACTGTCAAGTTAGCACTACATTTTTCGAAATTTAAAAAACTGAGTATGCAGTTAATTGTAGCTTTTTTGTTGTAAATTAGTTGTGGAAAAAAAAAATTTGTAGCTCAACGATTTTTCAAAAAAGTGGTATGTAGTGCTAGGTTGATATCAAGTTAAGCTTTTTTGTTTAAAATTAGTTGTGGAAAGAAAAAAATTCCAAAAATTTTTTATACCTTGATTTTTTTAAAAAAGGGGGGTATGTAGTGCTAACTTGACACCGTGAGTCCACGCATAAAACAAGGATATTCGAAAATGTAACGATGCAATTAATTGTAGCTTTTTTGTTTAAAATTAGTTGTGGAAAGAAAAAAATTCCAAAAATTTTGTATACCTTGATTTTTTTAAAAAAGGGGGGTATGTAGTGCTAACTTGACACCGTGAGTCCACGCATAAAACAAGGATATTCGAAAATGTAACGATGCAATTAATTGTAGCTTTTTTGTTTAAAATTAGTTGTGGAAAGAAAAAAATTCCAAACATTTTTTTTACCTTGATTTTTTTAAAAAAGGGGGGTATGTAGTGCTAACTTGACACCGTGAGTCCACGCATAAAACAAGGATATTCGAAAATGTAACGATGCAATTAATTGTAGCTTTTTTGTTTAAAATTAGTTGTGGAAAGAAAAAAATTCCAAACATTTTTTTTACCTTGATTTTTTTAAAAAAGGGGGGTATGTAGTGCTAACTTGACACCGTGAGTCCACGCATAAAACAAGGATATTCGAAAATGTAACGATGCAATTAATTGTAGCTTTTTTGTTTAAAATTAGTTGTGGAAAGAAAAAAATTCCAAACATTTTTTTACCTTGATTTTTTTTTTTAAAAGGGGGGTATTTAGTGAGTGCGTAAAATTAGCCCCCCTTTTTTAGATTTTCCTATTTTGGAAAGTTGTTCCGGTTTGTTCCGCATTGTTCCAAGGTTTTTTTTTTTGAAAAACACCCAAAAATGGGGGTCTTATACCCGAAAAACTGTTTTTGACCTAGCCCCCCTTTTAACAGAATGGTACAGTGTTAAGTGGTATTTGGAATTATTATCTTTATTTTGGAACATATTTCAATGAATGTTTGGAAAAGTTCGATCTGAGTGATTATGCATATAAAAAAGCTATTTTTTAAATGTGGGTTTTTGTAACGGGGTGGTTGGGGATGTTTTTTTTTAATATTTTCATAATCATTATTTATTTTATAGGGTCGGAATCTTAAAGACCTTTTGGTATTTGCTGAAAGAATAAAGCTTTGGCTTAAAATTTTAAATTCTTTCAAAGGGGGGCACTATTGAGGGGAAATATTATTTTTTTCGATTGTGTGCAGCTTTAGCTATATTTGATTACAGTTTTGGATGAAATTTGGACACGAACTGGAGGAAATATGGTTTGACTTAGAACATTTTTTTAATTTTTGATTTTTGAAAAAGGGGAGCTAAAATAATGTTCACAAAATTAAAAGATATTGAGATTTTTTTGAAAGTTCGACCATCAGCGTTAATAATAGTTTAAAAGCCAAGTTCTGGTTGATGTACATGTGCTTATTCACGATTTATTATGCTGTAGGGTTAAAAAAATTGAGGAGCGTATTTTGCATTATCTTTTAAAATATACATTTCACGACTCTTAGTTTTTGGAACAATGGTTAGAAAACTTTTTAAAATCTAAAAAAATATAAAAAGTTGGAATTTCGAAAAAGGGGGGCTAGGTCAGAAACAGTTTTTCGGGTATAAGACCCCCATTTTTGGGTGTTTTTCAAAAAAAAACTTTGGAACAATGCGGTACAAACCGGAAAAACTTTCCAAAATAGGAAAATCTATAAAAGGGGGGCTAATTTTACGCACTCACTACATACAATTTTTGGAATTTTTTTCTTTCCACAACTAATTTTAAACAAAAAAGCTACAATTAATTGCATCGTTACATTTTCGAATATCCTTGTTTTATGCGTGGACTCACGGTGTCAAGTTAGCACTACATACCCCCCTTTTTTAAAAAAAATCAAGGTATAAAAAATTTTTGGAATTTTTTTCTTTCCACAACTAATTTTAAACAAAAAAGCTACAATTAATTGCATCGTTACATTTTCGAATATCCTTGTTTTATGCGTGGACTCACGGTGTCAAGTTAGCACTACAAACCCCCCTTTTTAAAAAAAAAATAAGGTAAACAAAATTTTTGGAATTTTTTTCTTTCCACAACTAATTTACAACAAATAATTGTCAACTAATTGCGTACTTAGTTTTAACAAAATCAAAAAGTGTAGTGCTAACTTGATATCAACCTAGCACTACATACCACTTTTTTGAAAAATCGTCGAGCTACAAATTTTTTTTTTCCACAACTAATTTACAACAAAAAAGCTACAATTAACTGCATACTCAGTTTTTTAAATTTCGAAAAATGTAGTGCTAACTTGACAGTCGTGTGGACTTTAGTATTGTAACTATAATCTCTTATTTCGGAGTCGTCTAAAGGTACTCTACTAATTATCTCCACAAATTGTCTGGAACCTCCGTGCAGAATTTGTATTTAAAGTTGTCGAACTAAAGCTAACACAGAAAGCACTAACCTTAACGTCACACTTCCCTACCGCACCCTGAATTATAGGGTATACAAATGCTCACATTTGGCTCTGCCGAATTGAGCGTCTCAGACTTCACATAGGGATGACTTAAAAGGTCTAAGCTTTTGATAAATCAATTTCAAGTGTATGAAAGGCACAAAAACCACACCACTAGAATTTAAAACTAACAATTTTTCTTTATGGGGAGGAATGTGAAATAGATTTTTGAAATAACATTCTTTTAACATTTTTATTTAAATTCTTTCATTCAAGCTAGGGTTGCCTTATTTCGACTTGAAGGTATCGGAGGAAAACAAATTTGCCTATATTTTATGAGAATTCTTCATTTCTGCCTAAGTTCTAGCAATCAGGGTCTTGTGACTTTCTACTTTCAATAATTTCTGTTTGCGAGTTATGTCAGGGATGAAGGAGATCTACAGGTTTAATGTTGAATACGAAAGTCTAATTTGAGAAATTACTCTGGGAAGATTTGTCAATTCCTTGCCAGAAGCAGTACTTGTGAAAAAATGTAGGTGGCTCAGGCAGGAAAGTCATTTTTGTCACAGGTATTGCCTCTTGCAAGGAATTGACAAATCTTCCCAGAGTAATTTTTATCAAGAAAAGTGCTTTCTCAAATTAAACCCAAGATCTCTGGCATCACAGTCATACGCACTGACAGAAACTACATTATTCAATCAAATTTTGTATTACCAGAAAATTAACATTTACTCTTCAACATAAATTACATACCTTGAAAGTAAGGTTATATCAGTGATCTTCTTGAACTTAAGCTCCAAATGAAGTCATTTGAGTATTTGATAGAAAATTTTGTAATTCCCGTGTTTAGTTTCCGTGTTAGTTGTTGGCTTTGGTGGCGGAACCGATAATGTTTAGAATATCTGCTTTGCATTAAGGCTTTTTTCTAACATGATGGTTTCGTGCGCACCGTTAACTAGACCTAGTAGAAGCACATTGATGCTAGTTCAAATCAAGATTTGAAGTATTTCTTCAAGGCACTTCGAAGACTATCTTGTTGTTGATTTGTGCAATAAGCTCTATGATTTCTTGTTTCCAATACCAATTTAGCCGTTTCACAGGCTGATTTCCTTTTCGCTTGTGGTTTGAAAACATCAATGCCGTTCTATTCTAGTGTCATTGTCATTCTTCACCAGTTTTTGAATCCCAATTTTGCGTAAACCAATTTCGTTATGGCCCCTTTGGGAAAAAATTGATCTTCTAGGTTGCAGCAGTATTAATAATAATACTAATAAAAAAAGATTTTCAAATTAAATCACAACCAACATTAATTAATTGAATTATACTTTTGTGAAGTAAATATATTTATACAAATAAAATACTGACTCTTACTGGATTGACAGAATAATCTGTATTTTCTGTGTTAGATCAATCGATTTAACACTTGTTCTATATTTAAGTAGCTTAATACAGTACTTACTTGATGTAGCGCGACAGTCCAGGGGGACTTGGGCCTCAACCAACATGCTTCTACAGCCAGCTCGGTCTCTAGCCAGCTGTCTCCAGTTTCGCACGCCTACTTGGTTGAGGTTCTCTCCCGCCAGCAGCGCCAGCGTTAGCCACCTGAGTCGTGGTCTTCCTCTACTGCACCGCCGTCCCTCAGGATTGGATTCGAAGACCTTCCGGGCTGGAGCATTGATGTCCATTCGCTCTACATGACCCAGCCATCAAATTCGTTGGGCTTTTATTCTTTTAACCAGGTCAGTGTCGATGTACAGCCCATACAGTTCGTCGTTGTATCTTCTCCTCTCTCTGCAAACGGGACCAAAAATCATTAGAAAAATCTTTCTCTCGAAGCATCCTAAGACTCTCAGCACCATTAATGAGAACGGGGATTAGGAGCATCTTATAGATTGTGACTTTAGATGCTAGAGAGAGGACCTTACTACTTAATTGTTTCTAAATACAAAGAAGCAACGAATTGCATTTTATTTCAGCGCTGGTGTCGTTGTCTGAATTTAAACCGGTGCCTAGGTAGACAAAGTCCTTAACTACCTCAAAGTTGTTCATGGTGACGTTTTCTCCAAGACGTCATCGTTCAATGTCCTTTTTTTATTGACAGCATATACTTGGTCTTGCCCTCATCATCGGACATGCTTTCTTCCGTCCGACCATATTTTGCATATGAGTTGGTGCATAGATACTCCTTAACAATTCATCGCCTGCTGTTTTGAACAATTTGGCAGTGATGGCTTCAGCTCCAGCAGCTTTATTCGACTTTAGTATCGATATAGTTACCTTCACTTCGTCGAGTTCGTTTAGGCGGAATTGTTGTTCTGCTGCGTGGCTGGTAGCTTTGGGAAGTTTCCTTACCTTTTGGTAAAATTTACGAACCTCATGTCATACCCTCTATTTCCTCGATCGCGCGCTTCTCTTGCTCCCTTTTTCCCATCTAAGAATCCGGTGCTTCTCTTTCTTCTTCTGTTTGTAGAGGTCGCTAGCAGCTCTGGTCCTTCTGTGCAGCGTCGTATGCAGCGTAGGTATGTTGGTTAGCTGTCTGCGCTTGCCGGCACTCGTGCGTCGTCAAACCAGAGATTTCACTGTGATGGTTGTGTTAAACTTAGCACTTCATAGGTGGCATCTCTATTGGCTACAAGACTGTTTATGTTGCAACTGGTTTTCAATGCTTAATGCAGGCAGCATAAGACCTCTTAATAGCTTGTTATGGACTCGATCGAAAAAGAACATGGCAGTCTCTCGTGATTGTAGAAGTCTAACGTCAAATCTTTTCGCAGTACTTTCTAGTTTTGGCTTGGATCGGGATATCCGTAGCCGTAACTTGGCTACTACGAGGTAGTGGTCCGAGTCAATTTTAGCCTTTCGGAATGTTCGGATATCCTGTATACTGGAGAAGTGTCGTGCGTCGATCACAATGTGGTAAATCTGGTTGTAAGTTGATTGATCAGGAGATTTCCACGTCCCCTTGTGGATGTCAAGATGTGTGAACTGCGTACTAGCTGCCAGTCCTTCAAATACACAAACCACTTCGTCTTATATATTATTTTCCCAGTATTTTTTTTTTTTTTTTTTTTTATAATTAGCGAACACTAAAAGGGTTTTTTTTATACCTTTAATATGCCAAAGACACAGTGTGAGCATTAGGAAAGGAGGGAAGGGTTGGATAGGAGGTGTCGGTGTACATTGATTTTGAACTCCTAAACATTGCAATGATAGGGAAAGATAGAGCGTGGCAAGGCGTTCCACATTCGCGTAGTACGGCTAAAAAATGAATCTCTGTACTTCATAGTACGGCCGAAGTTGGGCTCAAGGGTAAACTGATGGGCATTCCTAGAAGCGCGAGTATTACGCTTAAATTGTTTAAGGGGAGGAATGCAACTGGCTATTTCACTAGAGCATAGTCCGTTAAAATAACGGTAAAAAAGGGTTAGACAAGAAACCTTGCGTCGATGTTCGAGTGACGTAAACGAGTTGATGATGTTAATGTCACCAATCATTTTAAAAGCTCTACTTTGAATACTGTCCAAGAGGCTTAAATAAGTTACTGGAGCACCAGCCCAGAGATGAGAGTTATATTCAAGTTTCGGACGTATATAAGTTTTGTAGATTGTAGCCAGATCAGACGGAGAGAAAAATTTCTTGCAACGTCTCAAAAAACCTAGACATCTTGCGGCATTTTTGGCAACATCGCGTATGTGATCGCTCCACAAAAGGTGGTTGCTGATGCACATTCCGAGGATGTCGAGATTTTCCGTTTCGTTGATGCAAGTGCCACTCATAGATAGTGGCAAAGAGGGTTTATCTCGCTTTAACGATGCAAGACAGCATTGCGTTTTCGAAGCATTAAATTCCACACGATTTTTTATTCCCCATTGTACAATGCTGTGTAGGTCGGAATTTAATGGGCTAATCATATTTTGTCGTTGCAGTTCCACATCCGAAGAGGAGGGTTGTGAGTCTGGAAACGAATATGAAAAGCTAAGAGTGCTATCGTCAGCGAAACAATGTATTGGATTAGAAGTAACAGACAGGAGATCATTTATAAAAATGAGGAAGAGGGTCGGAGACAAAACGGAGCCCTGGGGAACACCAGCATTTATTTTATGGGTATCAGACTTCAATCCGTCCAAAACAACTTGTATTGAACGGTTCGAAAGAAAATTTCTAATCCAACGAAGAAGAGATTCGTCGATACCGAAAGCACGCATTTTCGATAAGAGAGCAAGATGCCAGACTTTATCAAATGCCTTTGAAATATCAAGTGCAATAATCTTACTTTCTCCAAAACGATGTAAAGATTTGTTCCACTGTTCGGTGAGATGAACCATGAGATCACCAGTGGACCTATTGCTACGAAAGCCGTATTGCTGGTCATTAAGAAGCTTCCGTTCCTCAAGATATTTCTTAAGCTGATAATTAATCAGCGTTTCCATGACCTTGGAAAGAAGGGACGTAAGTGCAATCGGTCGGTAATTAGAGGGTGAGGAAGATTCGCCTTTTTTGGGAATAGGCTGGACAAATGCGGTTTTCCATCCACTCGGAACGAGACCTGAGGAGTAGGACAGATGAAAAAGCTTACGCAGTGGTTTTGCCAGCGTTGAAGAACACCTCTTCAGAACAATAGCGGGGATACCATCCGGACCAGCGGATTTATGTATGTTAAGATCTTTTAGGACTCTCGCCACAGTACGAGTGCGAAAAAATATTTGCCCCATAGAATCACTAACGCGCTCGATGACAGGCGGAGTCATAACACTCATTGGCAGCGTTGAATTGGCGGCGAACTGCCTAGCGAAGAGATTAGCTTTCTCTAAAGAGCTAACAAGTGGAGTGTCATTGACAACGAGGGTAGGAACCGACGAAGAGGAAGAATTCCTCATGTTTTTTACAAATGACCAAAAATTTTTACTGCCTTTGGGACATTGCAGTATTTTTTGCCGTAATTTTTGATCATGTAAAAATTTGGTCCGTCGAATATGGACGTTGCAGGCCTTCCTGGCTTGCTTGAACTTATTTTGGTTTTCCTCAGTTGGATTGGCTTTAAAACAACGGAAACTTACCTTCTTGACCCTAATAACCTCTTTACAGCTCGCATCGAACCATGCGTTTTCCTTAGGTCTGATGCTTTTAACCCTATTCGGGATAAAAGTTCTCATTCCAAGGAGAATCAAACTTGTGATCATATCAGCGCTGGCGTCTACGTCACTATCGAGGAAGCATAGTGACCAGTTAAAGATCCTAAAATAATTGTTAAGACCGTCCCAGTTGGCTTTCTCGTATTGCCAAACGGTTCTCTTAGGAGCTCTTTCTTTAACTGAACAGTTTTGAAACGAGAAATTTGCTGATATGACACAATGGTCAGATGAGCCTAGAGGAGATAGAACACTAATAGTGTACTTACCAGGGTCAGAGGTAAGAAACAAGTCAAGAGTGTTTTCTGCTCGACCTACCACGTCCGATATTCGAGTAGGCTCGTTGACCAGCTGAGTTAGGTGGTTCAACTCAGCGAAGATCTCAGCACACACTCCTTCTGGTGTTGTCTGACCCGAATGTTGAAGCCATGAAGAATTGTGTACATTGAAATCGCCCGTAATAACGATTTCAGTGTGAGGATACAGGGAGACAATTCTTTGAATGGAGTCAGACAGAGCATCAAATTCCTGAGAAGTCGAAACTCTGTCCAGGTTTGGGCTTCGATAAAGGAAACAATAGTGAATGATGTGCTTATTCACGGAAAGTTTTAAACACATGAAATTAAAGAAGGAGTTTGTACAATGACCATATTGTGGTAAAAGTTGATAGGCAACATCATTCCTAATATAAATGGCGAGACCATGGTGTGAAAAGAATAATGGCACCAAGCAATACCCATGAATAAAAAATTCAGCAGGATCGGAATCTTCACCTACTTGGGTTTCACTCAATGCCAAAACAGCTGGTCTGTTAGAATTAGCGTGGATGTACAATTGTACACAGACAGAAAATTCGATCTCAGCCCGCGAACATTGCTTTAATCTACTCTAAAATTACCAGTCATTGCAATATAAAAAAAATATATTTTTTTATATTTTTATTATAATTGTGGAAGGAACACATACGCAATGTCGCCAAGAATGCCGCAAGATGTTTGGGTTTCTTAAGGCGATGCAAGAAGTTTTTCTCCCCATCTGATCTGGCTATTATCAACAGGACTTATATGAGTCCCAAGCTTGAGCATAACTACCATCTCTGGGCTGATGTTACTGCAACTTACTTAAGCCTCTTGGACAGTATTGAACGTAGAGCATTGAAATTGATTGGTGATGATATCCTCATTAGTTCTTGAACATCGTCGTTAGGTTTCTTGTTTAGATCCTTTTACAGTTATTTTAACGGTTTATGTTTTAGAGAAACATCCAGCTGCATTCATCTCATTAAACTTCTAGGAATGGTTATCAGTATACCCTCGAGCTCAACTTCGGTTGTACTGTCAAATACAGAGATTCGTTCCCTAGCCGTACTACGGGAATGTCTTTATTTTGACATCTTATTTGCTAAAATTGGTTCATTTTGAGAACAAGAAAAGAGAGACTTACCAACGAAATGTGAAGTTTTGTATTTTAAAATGTTTTTTTTCTTTTTTTTGGTAAATTTTTCAATCTTTTTATTAATTACTTAGTAGCTATTCGGGACCGAGAAAATATTCAACAAATCAAAATCTATCGGATAAACCGATAGCCGTTTTCGAGTTATAAGTGTTTGAACAACATTTACTTAGTTTTATGTATTATTATCCTGAAGGTGGACACGCAAGGACGATTGCAATAAACAATGCATCGACTACAGGTGGCTTGCAGCCTACTCAGAATATTTAATTGTAATGCCGTCTGCCTTTATTCTAATAAAAATACTAAAAATAGTAGTTTAAATATAAAACAATATAAAATCTTATCATATAATATTGCAGGTTTAAGTAATAAGTCCCTTTTTAATGATTTTTTTAATTTTGTCAATCAATATGAAATTTTCTTTTTGTATGAAACATATATCACTGAAACTGAAAATAATTTTAACAATTTCCAACATAAATTTGCAAATTATGAACTAAAACTAATACCAGCTGTTAGATCACATACAAGGGGAAGAGCCAGTGGTGGATGCTACTTTGGGTACAAAAAAGACTTGTTTAACATCCGGTGTAATTTTGACTGTTTCGCAGATAATACTTTCGTTAACGTAGAAATAAACAACAAAAAGTTATATATCATACCAGCATATCTCAACTGTAACAATTGGAATCGTGACTTTGATAAACTAAAGGAATTGATGGTATGTCAATATAAACCGAATACTTTACTTATTGGTGATTTAAATGCAAGAGTGGGAAAAAAAGAAGGTATAGAAAACATAATATCCGGTATTAACCGAAAGTCAAAGGATGAAATATGTAACTCGAGAGGTATTCAAATATTAGAACTGTGTGACGACTTAGGATTAAGACTCCAAAATGGAACGAGCAAAGGTGATCCAAATGGTGAATTTACCTTTGTAGGAGCGCAGGGATCATCCGTTATAGATTACAGTTTCTTCTCAGGTGAATGGAAGGATTACATCTCCAACTTGGAGGTGCTGCAGGTACCTTACTCAGACCACATGCCAATAGTTCTAACCTTCGATCATATGGAAACAGCCAATCCAGAAATTGTCGATATGGTGCTCCTTCCTAAACTTGCGTGGAAACATTCCAAGGCCGATGATTATAGAAACAAAATAGATAGCAAGCTGAGTGTTGAGTATGTTTCTGACTTAGAGAAGATTGAGTGCGTACCCACTACCCATATAATTAAAAATAAAACAACACAGCGAGTTCCCAATGTGCTCCCCGCCTTCCCCACTCTCTCCATTCTAACTTCTCTCACAGTTACTTGCATAGCTGCTGCGCGCACTGTCTGCTAAATCACGCAGTGTAGCAAAAGACTATGTAAGTAATGCAAGATAAATTGCGGTTAAATTTTTTGTTGATGTACAGGAGCGGATCAGTGTGATTACCATTAAGGCATAACACTAATGGATAATTGCAACTGTGAAGTTTTTTTGTAATCAAAAAAAAATTGTCTGCATAGTTAACTGTCTTGCTTTGGTTTTTTTTTGTGTTTTTGTGTATTGTGATGGCTGGCAAGTTTTGTGTCGAATATAGCAACATTCGGGGGCTAAGAAAAAATTTGTGTTCTGTATACGTCCATACTGTTTTAAACAGGCCAGCTGTTCTGGCACTAAGTGAAACCCAGGTTGGCGAAAACACCGATCATACGGAGTTTAACCTTCATGGTTATAGCTTAGTGCCATTATTCTTTTCTCACCATGGTCTAGCCGTTTACGTCCGTAATGATGTTGCCTACCAGCTTCTGCCACAGTATGGCCAATGTATTAATACAAATTTTAACTATATATGGTTCAAATTTACTGTTCAAAGGCGCATCATTCATACTTGTTTTATTTATCGCAGCCCAAGTTTGGATAGTAATTCGACTTCAAACGAATTCGATGCGCTGTCCGACTTTATCCAGAGAATCGTATCCCATTTTCCGCACAGTGAGATCGTTGTTACGGGCGATTTCAATGTACACAATTCTTCGTGGCTGCGCTATTCGGGTCAGACAACATCCGAAGGAAGGTATGTCGAGATTTTTGCTGAGTTAAACCACCTGACTCAGTTAGTTGACGAGCCAACTCGGATTCCTGACGTTACAGGTCAATCCGCCAACACTCTAGACTTGTTTCTTACTTCTGATCCTAATAAATATACTGCCAGTGTATTATCGCCTCTAGGCACATCAGACCATTGTGTCATATCTGCAAATTTCTCATGCCAAAAAACGCCAGTTAAAGTTAAAACCCCTACGAGAACCGTTTGGCAATATGAGAAAGCCAACTGGGACGGTCTCAATGAATTCTTCAGGAACTTTAATTGGTCACTATGCTTCCTCGATAGTGACGTGGATTCCAGTGCAGATATGATTACAAACTTAATTCTTTGTGGAATGAGAAATTTTATCCCGAATAGGGTAAAATCTATCAAACCCAAAGAAAACTCATGGTTTGATTCGAGCTGTAAATAGGTTATTAGGATCAAAAATGTAAGTTTCCGGAATTACAAAGCCAACCCAACTGAGGAAAACCGGAATAAGTTCAAACAAGCTAGAAAGACCTGTAACGGACATATACGACGCATTAAATTTTTGCATGACCAGAAATTACGGCAAAAAATACTACAATGTCCCAGTGGTAGTAAAAATTTCTGGTCATTTGTAAAAAATGTGCGTAACACTACGTCATCGTCAGTTCCTACGCTCGTTTTCAATGACACTCCCTATGTAAGCTCGATTGATAAAGCCAATTTGCTTGCAGCACAGTTTGCTGTTAATTCGATGCTGCCAGTGAGTGACATGACTCCGCCTGTACTTGAAAGCGTAAACGATTCTATGGGACGAATCTTCTTTCGCACTCGTTCAGTTACTAGAGTACTTAAAAATCTTGACATTCACAAATCCGCTGGCCCGGATAGTATCCCCGCTATTGTTCTGAAGAGGTGTTCTTCAACGTTGGCAAAACCACTGCGTAAGCTTTTCCATCTGTCCTATTCTACAGGTCTCTTTCCGAGTGGATGGAAAACTGCATTTGTCCAGCCTGTCCCTAAAAAAGGCGAATCCTCCTCACCATCTAACTATCGTCCAATTGCACTTACTTCCCTTCTTTCCAAGGTCATGGAAACACTGATCAATTTTCAGCTTAAGAAATATCTTGAAGAACGGAAGCTTCTTAATGACCGGCAGTATGGCTTTCGTTGCAATAGGTCCACTGGTGATCTCATGGTTTATCTCACCGAACAGTGGAACAAATCTTTACATCGTTTTGGAGAAAGTAAGATTATTGCACTTGATATTTCAAAAGCATTTGATAGAGTTTGGCATCAAGCTCTCTTATCGAAAATGCGTGCATTTGGTATTGATGAATCCCTTCTTCGTTGGGTTAGAAATTACCTTTCAGACCGTTAAATTCAAGTAGTATTGGACGGGTTCAAATCTGATATTCACAAAATAAACGCTGGTGTGCCCCAGGGCTCCGTTTTGTCTCCGACGCTGTTCCTTATTTTTATAAATGATCTTTTGTCTGAAACTTCTAACCCACTAAATTGTTTCGCGGATGACAGTACCCTCAGCTTTTCATATTCGTTTTTAGATTCTCATCCTTGTCCTTCGGATGTGGAACTTCAACGGCAGCGTATGATAAGCTCATTAAATTCTGATCTCGACAGCATTGTACAATGGGGAATCAAAAACCGTGTAGAATTTAATGCTTCGAAAACTCAATGCTGTCTACTGTCACAAAAGCGTAACCCTCCCCCAATGCCACTATCCATGAGTGGTACTTGCATTGAGGAGACTGAACAGCTATCAGTCTTAGGTATGTGCATTACAAACCACTTATTGTGGAGTGATCACATATTTGACATCGCCAAAAATGCTGCTAAGTGTTTAGGTTTTCTCCGACGATGCAAGAAGTTTTTTACCCCTTCTGATCTGGCTATAATTTATAAAGCCTATATTCGTCCAAAACTTGAGTACAATTCCCATATTTGGGCAGGTGCTCCTATAACCCACTTGAGTCTCTTGGACAGAATTCAAAAGAGAGCTCAAAAAATGATAGGTGACCGTTGTCTAACTGAAACTTTTGCATCTCTCGAGCACCGTCGCAAGGTTTCATGTCTCTCATTATTTTATCGCTACTTCCATAAGCAATGCTCTAATGAAATAGCCAGCTGCATTCCTCCCCTCAAACGATTCAACCGTAATACTCGTTCTTTTAGGAATGCCCATCAGTTTACCCTTGAGCCCAATTTTGGACGTACTATTAAGTACAGAGATTCTTTTTTTAGTCGCACTACACGGATGTGGAATGCTTTACCAGACTCAATATTTCCCACTCATTACAATGTGCAAGCATTCAAAACCAATGTGCATCGGTATCTCCTTTCAAATCCTATCCTTCCTTCCTAATTACTCGCACTGTGTATAATCATTATAAGGGTATTCATATCCCCTTGAGTGCGCGTACAATATAAAAAAAAAAAAAAAAATTCAGGAGTCGATCTCTTCGTATGGTCAACAAGGAAAAACTGTGTCCTTTAAAGAACCATGGTTCGACAAGGAGTGTATGAAAGCGAGAAACATATCTTATGCGTGGTTGAGAATATTTCGTGAAACGAGTGATGGTCGAAATAAGTGCTTTTATTTAGAAGCAAATAAAAAGTTTAAAGAGATATGTAAAATAAAAAGAAATCTTTTTATGAATTGGAAGCTATGAAGTTAACACACTCTATTAATTCTAAAGATTTTTGGAAACTAGCCCGGAAATTGAACGGAGGTCGCTACGTTATAAGCAGTGAGCTAAAACCAAATGTACTGCAGTCTCATTTCCAAAATCTTCTTGCACAAACATCTGTAAGGAACATGGCGGTACAATATGCGGTGCCAAATTTCCAAGATGATACTCTGGATTCACCGATCATCTTTAGAGAAGTTAATGAAGCAATAGCCAGGCTAAAGGATGGTAAAGCAGCAGGTTCTGATAGAATACCAGCGGAATTTTACAAATACGGTACTTCAAACCTATGTGAAACACTTTGTCGTGTGTTCAATCAAATTTTTGAGAGTGGAACTATACCGCTGCGGTTCAAGGAAGCGCTTATTTTTCCAATCTATAAGAAAGGTTCATTGACAGACCCAGCCAACTATAGAGGAATCTCATTTTTAAACAGCTCCTATAAGATATTTACAGCAGTCTTGATCAAACGTTTAAATACATGGATAGCCATGAACAATCTTCTAAAGGAAACACAGGCAGGTTTCAGAGCTGGATACTCCACAATAGACCACATATTCGTTCTAAAAACTATTGCTGATTCGTTCATCACCCGTAAGAAGAAACTCTATGTATTTTTTGTGGACCTAAAAGCGGCATTTGATACGGTAGACCGTGAACTTCTATGGTATAAATTATATGGGTATGGTATGTCTCAGAAGTTTGGAAAACTAATTCAAAGTCTATATAAGGATACCAGAGCTGCAGTTTGGAACGGATATGGAATATCTGAGTGGTTTCAAACATATGCCGGAGTAAGACAAGGATGTGCACTCAGCCCAAGTTTGTTTGCGTTATTCATTGAGGACCTAACTGATTGTTTGCCAGGAGGAATAGAGTATGCAGGAACTCTCATCAAGGCTCTATTATTCGCGGATGATATAGTCATAATGGCGTACTCAACAGAGACCTTGCAATTGATGATAAATAGGCTTGCGGAATACTGCGTAAAATGGAAATTTACTGTCAACACAATTAAATCTAAAGTAATGGTGATCAAAAATGGTTCGGGAAGACCATGCTCAAATGAACGGTGGTACTTTAACCGAGAAATGGTGGAACTTGTAAAAGAATATAAGTATTTTGGTGTTAACATCACTATGAATATGAATATGGAAACGCACCTGCAGGAAAAACTGCAAAAATCCAAAACAGCCATCAACGCGACATGGAAAAACTGCTTTAACAATAAATATATCGCGCATAGTAAAAAGTATAAGGTCTTCGAGTCGGTATCAGAATCAGTCCTATTTTATGCAGCTCAGGTTTGGGGAGGAAGGAGGTTTGAAACTGTAGAGAAACTCCTTAGATTCTACATAAAAAGAATATTTCGGTTGCCACCAAACTCACCAAACTACATGGTAATGCTTGAAACGGGACTATCTCCACTTTTTATCAAAACACTAAAACTACACGTCGAATACATAATTAAAGTGATGAAAATGCCTAACTATAGACTTCCAAAGAAAATAGCTTTACACTCAATACAGACTGAAACGGGATGGTTTAAGAACTGGATGGATATTGCACGAGAGAGTGGAATAATTGCTACCTTGGACATAGAGGATATTGGTTCTTGGCAAAACACAATGTATGAAGTAATCAAAAGACTAGACGAACAAATAAGAACGAATTACCTGCAAGAAGCTTCGGACTCCTTGTACAGAACTATTTACAGTCGACTGGAACACAACCTACAGGATTAAAATTACTTTCGAGATTCGTGCAGTGTTGATGAAATTTCCACTATATTTCGTGTAAGAGGAGAGCTCTTAAGTCTCAATTTCATACCACATAGGCAGGATCTACCCATCTTATGCAGCATTTGTAACTTACGAGAAAGAGAGGACATACTTCATTTTCTAGGCAGATGCCCAGTTTTGAGAGAGGCAAGGAAAAGTATCTTAGGACGTGATTATTTATCAAGTGATCAGACTATTGAGCTACTAAATGAAATGGATGTCAAAAAAATATTTCTATATTCTAAAATTGCGCTCGCTTACAGAAAAAGTATAATAACTGAAAATTTCTAAACCCAAAAGTTAATATAAAAGTTTAATTAAAACAAAAACAAATTTAGTATATTATATTGAGAAAACAAAACATGTTACAATAATTGTAGATCCTTAAATATTTATTATAACTGTTGTCAATCAGGCAGACGGCACATGCCATGTTTTATTGATTTTTGTAAATATATATTTGTACACTAATTAATATTTGTCCGAATAAAAATCAACATCTAATCTAAAAATCTAATCTGTATTATAAGATTACTTGTTTTCATTTGTCCTTGTTATCTCAATATAATCTATAACTTGAAAATGTCCTCGTCTACTGAACCCAAATTTCTCAAGACAAGCGCAATGGCTATGGTTGGTTGGTTAACCCCCGAAATCATACCACAAAATTATCTACCTAGACTAAAATTTCATTGAACCCTGTTGTATTATTTTCACATGCTCACAGACGAGTTATAAGTATACTATAAATATGTATGTAAATATTATACATATATTTTCACCCAGCTCTACATTCCTATGCTTATAAATAGAAATAAAAAGGATGTACAGTGATTTCTGTCAATAACAAAGTATTGGAAAAACCGTTTGATGCAATTTAACTTTACGTCACTGGGGTAGATACATATGTAAACCTTAACACATGGAAATGAAACAAAGGACCAATTAAAAACAAATATTTCTCGTGCTAAGCTTTTGACTTAATTTATTTGCAAAAAAAAAATACCCATCGCATCCCTATTCGCAATTCGCAAACCAACTATTTGAGATGATAAAATAAAATAATTCCGAAAGAGGGTAAAGTTTCTACCTCAGCCTTCCGATTCCAAGTCCAACACCAGAAACAGGGGTCCCACCAGGGCCATAGGTCGTATTCTCATCCCCACATAGATATGTCATCAAAGCACAAATAAACAAGACCATAAATTACCACATTTTGTGTCCGCCGCCAACGGCGGCACCGACGACCGACGCACGGTTGATGGTTCCTTCTCCTGTGCTCACCTTACCTCACTCACCTCCTATGTCCTATAAAACAAAAAACACTGCCATTGAACATCAGTGTACACACTCTAACAGTCACAATGTGGCAAAATGCAATGCTACAGCTACGTACGTACGTAGCAAGGACATCTATTCAACCGCACAATAACATGAGACTCTTTGAGATGAGGTTTGGGTTAAGTTCGGATGTTCGGATGTTCGGAATATCGAAGAGCGGGCGAAGCCAAAAGTCGGTGAAACCGGAGAAGCCAGAGGCAGAGGAGAGCTATAGTACATGCTATACAGCATGCTTTCGCTGATGCTAGTTCTGCTTAAGTTGAATGTAACTATATTTATATATGTATGTTTATACTGCTAACACCTTCCACAAGACTTAACTTTATTTTTTCTTAAATTACTTTTTCCGCACCACATATATTGTTGGGGTTGCGGGTTTGCAGAGCAGATCCTTTTTCATTTCATTTCTTTCCGTTTGGACGGACTCCTTGGTCAGAAATTCATAGAATTTTTTCCGTTCGTGGTCGTAGCGTGTCAATATGAAAACACACATTTATTTCCTTTTTTTTATCCTTTTCTCTTCCTTTTTTTTCTATTAAATACTTTTTTTTTGAAAAAAAAAACTAAAGAAAAAAGGCTTTTCATTTAAAAGCAAAGTGGGTCCTTGTGTTTTTGTGTTTGTAGTTTTAAGGTGGACTTCAACGAACTATTAAAGTTACGGTTACCATTATTTGATTTATATTTTTAAAATCGAAAACAAAACGTGAATTTAACGTAACTATAAAAAGTTGATTGTGTTATAGAACATGAGCTTGTCTAACGAGTCCTTGCAATCATAAGTAATCATTATTTGCTTTAAATGTCGCTACAGACTTCTAATGAATGCAAAGACTGCAATTGAAATGCAATGACTTTGATAATGAATGCAAACGAAGAAGAAATCTCAAATGATTGCAATCAATTGAGTGAATTCATTTCGAGTAATCTTTGAGTTAAATTTAATTAGAGCAAAGATTACATTCGCAAAGGATTGTATTCGTTTATAATGTTCCTCAACGCTTAATTTGTTATCATCCCTTCAAAGAGAAGTAAATAAATTAGTAAAGACTGAATTTAACTAAATTGAACATTTTGGTAAAGTTTAGCCCATTTCTCTAAAAATAAATGAGTTTACCTTAACTAGAATCTTAACCACAAAAGTGGGTAATTTAAAATAACAGACAAATGGTCACCTAAGGAAATTTAAGTTCTAAGTTACCTAACCAAACAACTCCTCCTGATGCTATCAAGGTAAAACATGAAGATGGTTAAGTACCTATATGGAATCATTTGAAACACACGAATACATTAGGACTTGTAGGCTTTTCAGAGATCATTAGTTTTGAATAGAAGATGTAAATTGTTGCCGTTTAAACCCTTGACCAAGTATGAAGACCTATTTTTCTTATTTCGTTGTTGATTTTTTAGATTTAGATTTTGTTGTCTTTTGTCGTCTTCGAAGAAAGAAGATTAATAAAAAATACAATTTCAATCAAAAGCAAAACATTTGTGTCCCTTTTCCATTCGATTCGATTGGATTTGATGTGCGTAGCGTATATTCTGTTTTAAACAAACGTTTTTGAATATGGATGGTGTACTGTCAAAGACTCACATACACACATATGAAGGTACATCTGTGAAATTTTGTAAATTGCTTTTGTCCAGACCATTGTGTGTATGTATATGTATGTATTCGATGACAAACGATATATTGAAAGTGATAAAGTTATCCTTGTTAAGATTTTATATAGTCAAGTTTTCGAAAAGATTTCCAGACTCATTTTTTCTTGTTCGGAAACTTTTTACATATTTCAACTTATTTAACTCTTCACAAAGTTTTATTATTTTATTTTTTGTCCTTTTTTTCTTTTGACTTTTTGTTTGTTATCAGTTTAGTGCAATTCTTCTTTTCTTCATTCATCAGCTTATTTTGTTTTGGGTTGTTTTTTATGTTATTATATTGTTGTTTATGTTTTACTTTTGCATGCAATATGGAGGTTAAAAGTTTTTAATGCTCTTGATAACATGACTAAAGCTTCAAGACTGGTCAAAATTGTAAATGCATAGGTACATAAAGACGACGAGCAAGCATATCGCAACAAAAGTATTAAAGTCTAATATCATAAGTTATTTAAAGGACCCATCAGGGAAAAAACAGAATAAGTCTATTAAAAAATGTTTCGAGAAAAATGAAAAAATCAGTTTTTAAAGAGTCTGCCCTCACTCTCACTGAACCTAACAAATAAGGTGTCAAAAGAAAGGACATTTTCTGTAGACCATGAAAATATATGTATTATTTTAATTATATATTTTATTTATTTATTTAATATAAATTGTCGCAATACTCGGAAAATAATAAATCATTAGAAACGGTTTGTGTATTTGAACAAACTAATCGAATGCACAAACCATTTCTTTAGATAATATGGTAGTTTCCCGGTATTTAATATTTGTATGGGATGAGTTCTTTTTTACGTTATGAGCGGTCTTATGATGGACTAAGCCAGAAGATGAACAATGTGGATATATTTTAGGGACACATCATAGTGGAAACACAAACTCATCCTAAGTAAAATGTAATAATGGTAATAAATGTCATGAAAAATTAATCATTTCTGTTTTTCTTTTTTACGTTTGGGCTTAGGGTCAATTCAAATGAAATCTTAAATCAATGTTATTGAAGCATTTTTATGTAAAATTTGTCAGGGTTCTTAGCGTTGGAATTTTAAGATTAGGAGCCAGGACTCAGGAATTAAAACAAAGTTTCTGGTGATAAAACAAAATGTCATATATGTACATATGTAAATAAGTAGGTATACTAAAATAATTTAAATACTTTTGGAGCCATCAATACAATTTTTAATGATTTAGGATAAATTTTAGGAAGGCGGTAGTTATGTAGGCACTACTAAACCACTACAGCGCCAATTGTGTGGCTTACACAGCATTAAAATGGAAAAACTGCAAGTGATTACGATAGAAGTTTTTGTTTTTTTTTTTTATTTTTGGGTAGAAACAAACACCTAGAGGATGTTATTTGTTAAATGGCGAAAAAAGAGATTCGGTCATTTTAAGCGAGACCCCTGTAGACAGGTGCTGTATGTCTTATGTATGTACGAAAACAAGGGCACACCCCAACAAAGTAATATGTGTTTTCATTAGTCGCAAGTGTCAACGGCAACAATTACTCTTAAACGACGTATCATTTAGCAGTTCAAAAGAAGAGTAGACCCGATTCGACGTTCGATAAGAACACATCTTATAATCATTGTTTCTCGGTATACTTGTCCCTTTTTTAATAATAAAGTACTCGTTTAAGTAAATTGTATGCGTTTTATTAAAGTCGGTAGTAATTTACCTTTACACAAGGTTACAGATCATAAAAATGCCTACTGAGCAATGCTCTTCCATTAATGCTAATGTATTGGATGTATTTGAAATAAAGTTCGTGCATTGAAAGGAATGCTTTTGAATGTTCTGTTTTTAGGTTGAACACGTAATTTGGTGTGTTACTGGGTATGAAAAAACATCTCTTGGTTAGAAACCTTTGTAGTTTTCAATTTTCTTATGTTCGGAATAACCCTAAACTAGTGCACAATAGCGGAGCACTGATTTTGAAGCAGATTCATATATTTTATACCAAGCCGAGTGCTTTATGTTTCTTTTTTTAAAAAGAACCTGATTTCTGTTTTTAAATATGTATATTTTTTTTTAATGGAAAGATAAAAGAATTTGATTATCATCCTTCACTCCTCGTTTTCTTTGATAGTGTTGGCAATGCCTTTTTGTGTTCAAAAGATATATGTAGATCGTTTGCCGTATAATTGGGCTTTAAAAATAAAGAACTCTTATGTCAAAGTGTTCAAATCTATGTTTTTATACGATTTCCTTTAATCTGTGATGTTATACGCTTTTCTAACAAACAAAATTTATGAATACTCCATCGACGTAGGAAATGTTTTAAGGCCACACATTGTGGTTTTTTAGATGTGTGGTTTTCAAGAAGAAATATAAGGCATATAATTTAATGTTTTGGCCAAGAATGTATTAAGATAATAACGCACCGAAAGTTCTCTTCCAAGGCGTCAATCGTCTGCCTAAACAAGCATCTTCACATTACCACACACAAATTAGTCCAGCGATGTTAAATCTTGGAGGCTACTACGAAATTACAAACTTCAAAAAGATCAACTCCAAAAACAGTATTGCTAGATTGAAAACTTCACGTTTAAAAACACACGTTATTAAGAATGGTACTGTACATTTTTTGTCACCTAACTCCTAATTTAGAAATTTTTAATTAGTGTTTAATGTAGATACCTTAAGTTGTCTCATAAAAATGTGTCGACCTATTTTTCGTATAATTTTTTTCTGTAAATATAAAAAACGCCAAAAATCTTTCAACAAAAATGACATAAGTAAGATGTAGAACCTCGTCAGAAAGGTAAAGGCCTTATTTCTATGAAAAAAACGATAAAATTTTATATTAAGAATTTTCAAACAAAATGTGTTGCAATTTTGTCACTTTCGAAACTTTAAATAATAAAATAAACATCAAATATAATAAAATAAAGTCAAAGCAAATATTATAATAGATCTAGTTTATATTATTTTAAACTTAAAACTTGATACTGACACAATTTAAAGTGTACGAAATTGTATTTTTTGGATTTTTGTTCGACTCAAAAAGAAATAGGACATTTTAAAGAATATCAAAGGGCCAGTTTTCAAATGAAGTGCAACTTTCACCACTGTTTTTAGCGTAGATCAGGACTCTAAAGTGCTGAAGTTTACGATAACGAGTTTTAAATAGACTCCACTTGTTTCTGCTCAAACTAAAAGTTGTCCTGATACCTAAAAAAAGGTATAGAAGTAGCAGAACTTAATCTTCATTTTATAGCATATTTGAGCTCAAATTGAGTTTAAATAAAAGAAAAACTGCATTTCAATAAGCAAATAAAAAAACAACTCCTTACTTTACCGCTCACACATAATCGGACACTTACTGTTTTTGCACTGTAGTAACAGTACTTTTTCCGTCAAGTGAAAATATTATTATTAACCTTGTATTACGGCAGACTTTGACTTACGTTTCCGTTTAAATGACACCAAAACGAAAACAATCGTCTTTGAAAATTCTAAAATTGGTTTTGTTGCATTGCCAAAACGGCAATCAGTACAAGGAATAGAAAAAATTGGGCAACGGAGCCCCTCCACAGATTTAAAAACTAAAAAAAAAGAGTCTGGGGTTCGACCCACTCTGATAACTTCCCATTCCGTCTGTCGATTTGTCTGACTTGAAAATTCGAAGGTTTTCATATTTTTTTAAAAAAGTTGTCAGTTGAATTATTCTTAAAAATTTCAAAATTACCAACAATATATTGCATCCATCCGATTAGTCCAATTTTGGCATACTCTTTCCGACATTTCGGCCGGTATCTCACGAATAAATGCTTCAATGTTGTCTTTCAATAATTCAATTGAAGCGGGCTTGTCTTCATAGACATGAGCTTTAACAGCCCCACAAAAAATAATAGTCTAAAGGCGTTAAATCGCACGATCTAAGCGGCCAATTGACCGCTCCCGAACGTGAAATAAAATGTTCACTGAACTCGCCTCTCAATAAGTCCATTGTTGCGCGTGCTGTGTGGCATGTGGCATGTGGCACCGTCTTGTTGTAACCACATGTGTTATGCAAGTCAAGCTCTTGCATTTTGGACAAAAAAAAGTTGGATATCATCTCACGTCACGATAGCGCTCACCATTCACAGTTACGTTACGATTCGTATCATCTTTGAAGAAGTACGGTCCAATGATGTCACCAGCCCATAAACCGCACCAAACTGTGACTTTTTCTGGATGCATTAGTAGCTTTTGCAAAGCTTTTGGCTGATATTCACTTCAAAATCGACAATTCTGCTTATTTACGTATACTCATTGAGACAAAAATGAGCTTCGTCGCTGAACACAATTAAATAGAAGAAGCGCGCGATGAACTTTCTTAACAGAGCACTCGTTTTGATAATAAAATTCAATAATTTGCAAGCGTTGTTCGTTTGTAAGACGATTCATGGTTAAATTATAGACCAAACTGAAGATGTTTGACAGTGAAACAAAACACGAAACGTGCGTCAGCTGTTTAAACCAGTGTTGCCAAAAAGATAATAGCTTAAAAATCACCCTTTATAAACAAATACAAATTAGATGAATGAAATTAATTTGAAGTCAATGTCTTCTGTTGTTCACGAGTTATCGAGAACCGAACATCAATTTTAACCAAATTTGCGTACTATTTTTTGTAGATTTTATTTTTTTACGAAAAAACGGATTGTTGAATTTTAATAAAAAAAAAGAGGCTGGGATGCGACCCACACTGATAACTTCCCATCCCGTCTATCGATTTGTCTTGCTTAAAAGTTTGTCTAAATGTATCAATTCTTACCAAATTTGCGTTCTATTTTTTGTAGATTTTATTTTTTTTATGAAAAAACGGACTGTTGGATTTTTATAAAAAAATTATTGAATATAAAAAACAATATTTTCTGTGAAATAAAATAAGTTTGAAGCCAATATTTTTAATTTTTGAAAAGCTATTTGAGCCGAAAATCAATTTTTACCAACTTTTATTAATTTTTTTGTTTAGGTTTTTATTTTTTGTAAAAAAACTGTCAATTCGATTTTTCTCAAAATTTGTCCTAATGTTGAAAACAATATTTCTTATAAGTTAAAATTAGTTAGAAGCCATAATCTCAAATTTTTGAAAAGATATTTAAGTCGAAAATCAATTTTTACCAACTTTTGTTAAATTTTTTTTTCGGTTTTTATTTTTTTGTAAAAAAACTGTCAATTCTATTTTTTTCAAAATATTACTGAATGTTGAAAACAATATTTTTTGAAAGATAAAAGTAGTTTAAAGCCAATATCTTAAAGTCTTGAAAAGATATTTGAGTCAAAACTCAATTTTTACCAACTTTTTTTTTATTTTTTTTGTAGGTTATTATTTTTTGTAAAAAAACTGTCAATTCGATTTTTCTCAAAATTTTTCCTACTGTTGAAAACAATATTTCTTATAAGATAAAATTAGTTAGAAGCCATAATCTCAAATTTTTGAAAAGATATTATATATATAATTTTATATATATAATTTTTACCAACTTTTGTTAAATTTTTTTTTGGGTTTTTAATTTTTTGTAAAAAAACTGTCAATTCTATTTTTTTCAAAATTTTACTGAATGTTGAAACCAATATTTTTTGAAAGATAAAAGTAGTTTAAAGCCAATATCTCAAAGTTTTGAAAAGATATTTGAGTCAAAACTCAATTTTTACCAACTTTTTTTTTATTTTTTTTTTAGGTTATTATTTTTTGTAAAAAAACTGTCAATTCGATTTTTCTCAAAATTTTATCAGATGTCAAAAACATTATTCTTCGTTGCACAAAATTGTTTTGAAGATGAAATCATGTTTTAGTCGTAAAATTTTCGAAGTGACAATTTTTTTTTTCAGTTTTTTTGATTTATAAAAAAAAACCGTTAATTGAATTTTTTTCCAAAAATATAATTGTTTTGTATCACGTTACAATATATAATACAAAATTTAATTCAAGTCTCTAGCGTGATTGGTTCATGAGATATTTAGGGTTAACCAAAATTTGCACCTTTTTTTTAAACTGCTATGGTAAAAAAACCACCCACGCAATTTTCTTGAGAGCCCTTTCTGCATCTTTCTGCCTTATTATCTGTATAACAAAATTTATTTGAAGTCGATATCTCTTCTGGTTCTTGAGCTATGGACGACGAAAAAAACGTCGCGAACGTACGGACGTACGGACGTACGGACGTACGGACGTACGTACACACGCACGCACAGACATCTTTCTAAAAATCTTTTATTTCGACTCTAGGGACCTTGAAACGTCGAGAAATGTCAAAATTTTCAATTTGTCAAATCGGACCCATTACAATAACTTCCTATGGGAAGTTAAAAATTACCGAATGTCAAAAACAATATTTTCTATGATATAAAATACATAAGTTTGAATGTTGAAAACAATATTTTTTATAAGACAAAATTAGTTTGAAGCCATAATCTCAAATTTTTAAAAAAATATTTGAGTCCAAAATCAATTTCTACCAACTTTTAATAATGTTTCATTACATTACAATAACTGTCAGTGAGCTTGAAATACAAGACAATTTCACCTTCTAACAGAAAAGCTACCCAAAGCACACATCTTGTACATCAATTTATTCGTGGAATAAGGTCCCTGAAACACAAAAAAAAAAGTCATTTAACCTAAATGGAATCGAGCATATACGGGATAGACTTGAACGTTGAATTGCTCAAAAGAACTTTAGAAATATTGAGACGGGTCTTCAAAAAGATTGGCAAAAACTAAGTCCTGAAGTGTGCTAAAAACTTGTCTCTTCAATACCTCGACGCCTTGAGGAAGCCATTACATCGAAAGGATACTCAACTAAGCAGGTACTAAATAATTAAGTGTCCGATTATGTGTGAGGTGTTAAATTATAGAGTTGCTTTTGTTTTTCATATTAATTTGCTATTTAATGACTTAAATTGTAATGTTGGATTATTTAAATAAAATGTGTTTAAATGCCATGGCTATGAAGTTCTACACTCCTTATACATTTTATTGAAGAAAATGTATTGCGAAAATGAATATTTATAAATGCCTTTTCAAGAATTTTTGTTTTTTTTTAAGGATACTAAATCCTTTTAAGCTGTATTCACATATCCTACTTTAGCTTTACTCTTTTTGCCAAAAGTTCAATAATAACTCACATAAGAAATTAGCACCATAACGATAGTGTTATAAAAGATCAATGATTTCTATGGAACTCTATTTTGACAAAAAAGGTTGATTTTGTATTTGAAGAAGAATGTTCATGCATTTGGAAAACAAGTTATCGTCGTTGGAAAATCTTTTTATAAAAATACTTCAAACCACAAAGCAAGTAACAATAAAACAATAAAGTTCACAAATTGGACTAAATAAATCATGCATCAGCAGGTATGTACGTAGTAGGTAGGGTATAACATGGGATATGATGGAAACTTGACTAAAAATAAATATTTCAATTGTGTTAAAAATATGTACTTTTTTATATACATATGTATATAGTATATTGTTTTTGGTGTCCTCGCGGGCATTCTTTTATGAATTTTGTAAAACAAAGAACCATCATTTCCCCAAAAACCAACATTTTTCCATTACACAGTAAGAACAGACATTCCAATGTCCAATGTTCTTAATGTCATTTTTTTTTAAGACCATAAAGCAATCATTTTTTGTTGTTGTTTTTGGTATTGTGTTGTTGTTTTTGTTATACTTTGGAACGTTTCTGAAGCGGAGAGTGGACGAAGCGAATATTACAAATTTTATTTCATTTGCCTTGTCCTTTGTTACATACCATGATGACAACGACAACGACGACGACGATGAGGACGAAGACTGCTTGGGGTCATTAAAAGAAATATAATTTGAACACCCAGGCGGAGGCTAGCCAGCCCTCAGCTGAAAAGAGATGCATTCAACTCACCCACAGCCCTTATTGCTTATATTATGCATACATATGTATGTATTTATAACGTATATATAGCTTAATTATCGTATTTTAAATCACTAGCAGATGGCATTTATGCCATTTATGGCTTACTTTCAGAATCAATTTTCAATTATTATTGATGCAACGCATCTTTGTTTCCGTAGTCAGTTGGTCGGTTGGTCAGTTGGTAGGTCGGTTGGTGTGTCATTCGGTTGGTTGGTCCTTTCCTCTTTCCAATCAGTCCAATCCATATTGAATTAAAGTTTTAATGTTTTATTTTTTTTTTCATCAAAGCCGATGACCCTGTGTCAATATGTACCTACCTATACTCTGAGCTGAGCTGAGTTGAGTTGAGTTGAGAGCTGCAAAGTCACCCCTTCTCTGTCTAGGGCAATCAATGGACCAATTAAAACGCCCTCAAGCAAATAAAATCCGATCCACTTGTGGCAAGTGTAATAATTAGTTCATTTCACATGCATACGGCCAGATGAATATAACCACCCCGCCGCTGCAGCAGTTCTCTATTACCTGTGAAAGCTGGTGTAGTATAGAAGGGAAGATTTGTTGCACAGCAGCCATCAGCTTCAGCTTCAACATCAGCATCACAGACAAGGCGAGAATTTCTACCAAAAAATTTCATACTCAGTTAAATATTGATGAGGATCACCATCAGGGCCCTCAGCTACAAAAGCAGCATGAGGTGAAAACTTCAACCGCATAAAACAGCCACGTCCAACTTCCAACGTCCGCATGCGATGCTATCGACTCTCAATTCGACTCATCGTCGACGACGAAAACGACGAATACCTACGCTCGGCCCGGCCCGGCCCAACTCGGCCTGGCGCACGGAGCCATTCAATTTTAATCCAATTCCATTCGAATGGATTCCATGCAGAAAAAGCAATCATCATTATATCCCATATAGTATGTTCCAGATCCAACACACCGGTACGGTATCGGCATCGGTATCGGGTCAGGGGTGGAAAGCTGCAGGGGCAAAGTATCTTCATTATTCCATCACTTGGCTCAAATCGATATCGATGGACAGGAGGACACATTGCATGAACGGATGTGGATGCGGGTGCGGGTGGTCTGGATCTGGTTCTGGTTCTGGTTCTGGCTTTGACTCTAGCTCTGGCCCTGTTTAAATCGGGCTTGTTTCAGTTTCACCGAGTATATATAGTGAAGGTAGGTACCTACATACATATGTATACACCTCCGAATGCGTTCTATAAAACCGAATGACACCCTTCCCTAATCCCCACTCCCTTCAAGCACTCTACCTACACTACACTTCTATAGTTTAAAATCAGCATCCTGAATCCTGATATAGTGAAAACAACAATCAATACAAGGTGCACATCTGCTACCCGTAAATTTCAATTTGATGATGTTCGATGTTGCATGCAATGTTGGCAACAACAATGAACCACTATACTAATACACTATAACTAGTTATATAACACCGTGTCGACTATATCGACTTCGACCAGTTCCAAGGATTCAAGGATTGTACGGAAAGAAAACGAAATTCAAGGTTTTTACACACTGCCAATCTAGTCCATTGCGGGCTCTAACTCAAACTCCAACTACAAACTCCAACTCCAAATCAAACTCCACATAAATAAATAATTCAATCCCAACCTTGTTCTACCAACCACCCCCACCCCCTTTCATGTCTAAATCGATCCACGGAAAGAGATAATAAATCTGGTATGGTATACGAGTTTGTCTGGATAACGGTAAGTGTGTGTTCCCGTTTACACCCGTATTCCGTATTTCGTACCCTCATCACAAGGAAAAAACACATTAACGGATGAAAAATTGCTGGCAAAAGTCGGGCAAAATATGCTTTTTCGCCTTTCATTCATGTATGTAGGATTGTAGGTAAGTTATACATAGTCGTATACAATGTACCTTCATCCAGAGGCGAAGATATAAGGACGACAGGCGGGATTAAAGATGCTTACATAGTTCACGTATCTGTGAGAGCACAAAAACTTTTATGCTGTGCGTATTTTACGACACAAACTACCATCTACCTACCGCCTTCTGATTCTGTTGAAGTGGAGTGGAGTAAGAGGAAGAGCTAGAGCAGGACATGCGACCATGTGGTGTTATTTGAGATCTATACTGCTGTGGGAAAAGGTCCTAGCAAGCGCTCCTATAGTCCTATCTACACGAGCAGTAACGTGATGTGATGTGGGGTATTCTATCCAATTGGATGATGATGATGCCGATGATGATAAACCAGAACGCAATGAATATTTGCTTGTATATAGTAAAAATAATTGGACTTTTGCATCGAGTTTGACTATGTGACTATTGCTTGTATCTTGATTCTTAACTCTGTCATTCGAAAGCGCTTGGGATGCCAAAAGGAATGTTTGTTTGTCAACTATGATGTGCTGTGCTGTCTATGCCTATGTGGAGTTTGTTTACACTTACACCTGCAGAGCGCGCTAATTTATAGTAAATTAATTTTCGAGTTACACTTTGATGCAATCATTTCAATTCCTGTAAACAAATCAAAAACATTTTGTTTGTGTAGGGATCCCCCATAAGAGGCAAAATATCTAGTAAATCATAGACGAATTACCTGGCACTTCTCAAGCATTTCAAACAGGTGAATGAATCACTCAAGGGGTTTTTTCAGTGTGGTTTTGGTTTTGAATTCCATGACAGGAAAAGACAGAGAAGTAAAGGGTGTCCCAAAATTAACGCAAGATTTGAATTTGCCGCCATTTGTGCAGTGAAGTGTTGGCAACCCTGAAAAAAAAGCAATTTGACAGCTAACAGTATAGGGTTATTAAAAATGGAGCGTTACACGATAGAACAACGTGTCTTCATTATTAAAGAATATTTCACAAATAGTAAAATCTTGGCGGTTGCAGTTCGAAAATTTCATACAAAATATGGTCGGAATAGTGTTTTAACTTCGTCAACTGTGAAGAGATTCATTGAAAAATTCATGGAGACTGGATCCGTTGGAGACGCCAAACACACTGGTCGTCCAAAAACAAGCCGTTCAAATGTGAATGTCGAAGCAGTGCGTGAGAGTGTTGCTGACAATCCAGGAACCTCAATTTGACGTCGTGGACAAGAATTGCAAATTTCAAGAACCTCTCTACAGCGTATACTCACCAAAGATCTGTGTCTTCATGCTTTCAAAATTCAATTAACACAACAATTGAAGCCTAATGACCATGGACAGAGAAGAGAGTTCGTTGAATGGATTATTGAACATCAACAAATGGACCCTGATTTTTCGAGCAAAATCATCCTAAGCGGTGAAGCGCATTTTCATCTTGATGGCTTTGTCAATCGCCAAAATTGCCGCATTTGGGGTTCGGAGAACCCACATGTGATTGTCGAAAAACAAATGCATCCACAACGCGTGACTGTATGGTGTGGATTTTGGGATGGAGGCATAATTGGGCCATATTTTTTTTGAAAATGATGCTGGTCAAGCAGTGACTGTTACTGGTGCTCGATATCGCGACATGATTACACAGTTCTTTCTGCCAAAATTGGATGATATTGATGTGTCCAATATGTGGTTTCAACAAGACGGTGCCACATGTCATACAGCCCGTGAAACAATTCAATTACTGCATGAGACATTTCCAGGTCGTGTACTCTCTCGTTTCGGTGATCAAAATTGGCCTCCTAGATCGTGTGATTTAACACCATTAGACTTCTTTTTATGGGGTTATTTGAAATCACAAGTCTATGTCAACAAGCCCACAACCACAGAATGGTGAATGGTATGGAGGCCATTTGTCCGATGTGTTATTCCATACATAACCCTATCCTATGTACTTTACGAGTCAATAAAAATGTAACTATCAAAAGACTAAAAACGGCGTTTTCTATTTAATTAAAATCTTGCGTTAATTTTGGGACACCCTTTATTTCACATTCGTGCAGTACGGATAAGGAACGAATCTCTATACCTAACTTTTTAAGAAATACTACAAATAAGTCGAGATTACAGAAAAGGGATTTTACTACACTGCTTACAATCATTTTTTTGCAGCAGTTTTTGTGATTTTTAAGCGTAATAACAAAAATATAAAAAGAGGCTGGGATGCGAACCACACTGATAACTTCTCATTCCGTCTTCTGTTGATTTGTCTTGCTTAAAAGTTTGTCTATATGTATGAAATGTTACCAAATTTGCGTACTATTTTTTGTAGATTTTATTTTTTTTTATGAAAAAACGAACTGTTGGATTTTTATAAAAAAATTACTGAATATCGAAAACAATGTTTTCTGTGAAATAAAATAAGTTTGAAGCCAATATTTGTAATTTTTGAAAAGCTATTTGAGTCAAAATTAAATTTTTACCAAGTTTTAGTATTGTTTTTTTTATGTTTTTATTTTTTGTAAAAAAAGCTGTCAATTCGATTTTTCTCAAAATTTTATCAAAGGTTGAAAACAATATTTTTTGAAAGATAAAAGTAGTTTAAAGCCAATATCTCAAAGTTTTGAAAAGATATTTGAGTCGAAAATCAATTTTTACCAACTTTTATAATTTTTTTTTTAGGTTTTTATTTTTTGTAAAAAAAAACTGTCAATTCGATTTTTCTCAAAATTGTATCGAATGTTGAAAACAATACTTCTTATCAGTTAAATTAGTTACAAGCTATTATCTCAAATTTTTGAAAAGATATTTGAGTCGAGTTTTTTTAGGTTTTTATTTTTTTTTTAAAACTGCCAATTCGATTTTTCTTAACATTTTGTCAAAAACATTATTCTTTGTTGCGCAAAATTGTTTTGGACATGAAATCATATTTTAGTCGTAAAATTTTCGAGGTGACATTTTTTTCAGTTTTTTTGATTTATAAAAAAAACCGTTAATTGGATTTTTTCCAAAAATATAATTGTTTTGTATCACGTTACAATATATAGTATAAAATTTAATTCAAGTCTCTAGCGTCATTGGTTCATGAGATATTTAGGTTTAACCAAAATGTTCACCTTTTTTTAAACTGCTATGTTAAAAAAAACTGCTCTGTTAAGGGACTTTGTTGTGCCTGATTTTAAAGGGTGCTCAAAACAACACTTAATTTTTAAAGAAGTTAAAAACCTCACCTAATCTGAAGAATTCTTCAAGTGGTTCTGTAGGATTTTTAGTGTCCTCTACTTCAAATTCGAAAGAAAGCATGCAAACGTTCTTTAAAAATAGGTTTTTTTTTTGTAAAGATGAACCTGTTTCTATTAATTTCGAGAAAATTTAAATTGTGTAATCTCTGAATAATTATAGTTAGGTTTTTGACGTAATCTATTCAATCAGGCAATTATGTTCCTATATCATTTAACTGATATAAATGCGGAAGCAACTGCTCCGTTTTAAGACTGTTTCAGTTTTATGTACTATTTCAAAAAACTATGTACAATAATTTACTTTTCATTATTTTCGTACTCAAGTGTTTATTTGGCAATGTGTGTGGATTTCGGTCTTATCCTCCTAAGTATCCTAATCTTAATTCTTAAGCCAACAAACCGCAATTGATTGCTGAGGATTAAGTATTAAAAAGAAATTGAAAGTCAGATATATTATATTGTCTTTAAAGAGGAAAATTGATGAAAAAGTTTTCTTCAATTCTTTAAGAAAAAAAAAAGGTTCACTGATTGGACTTTTTCTATCAATCACACCACCAATAACAATCCTTGTATTGAGTTCGAAAGGATTATTAATCACCCTTATCAAAAACCGCCTCTATTAGGGAACAAAAAACAACTAAAGACCTATGTATACCTATAGTGAAAGAGAATTTAAAATAAAAATGATTTTTCGAAACACTGATTATTTGAAGGCTTTGTATATTTTCAGTAAATATCACATTGACTTTCAATTTAGGAATATCCAATTGGTTAAATTATTCTGAATTTCAAATTACCAATTTCAAATTAAATGCGCTCAAAAACTCTCCTGACACATCGATACTTCTAACAAACAATGGTACTTCCAACGAACGCCTCTACAGACAACTAAATCACATTCAAACGCATAATGAGTTTCACAACGAAATACAAAGCAGCATCAGCAGCAACAGCAACACAAACCTAATACTCCGCATCACTGCCCGAGCACTGAATACTGAACTGAAACTATAAAAGCAACTTCAAAGCAACAGCTACATCTCCTTTGACACCATTAACCTTTAATTCCACGTATATTCCATCGACGACGACGCCAAATTACTTTGCCCATTCTATCCCTCATCGATATAGCGGTAAAATTTAGCTATAGATACCAAAAGACCTCACCTAACTATGCTTTTGGAAAAGACCGCTCCGGCTCCATCATTGTGCTTCGTGCTTCATGCTCTTGTTGAAAATTTTATCACCCTTAAATGGTTACAATCAAAATCAGTTACCACAACAACAACTTAACGAACTTCATTTTCAGTTTAATATAATACCCTTATACCCGACCATTTGGGAGTGGGACTAGTGAAAAGTGATGTGTGTGATGGCACACAGATGATGACCCTAGTCGATGTTTCGATTTCGATGACTGAGGTTTTATGTTGAAATGGTTATTGGTTTGTTGTTTGGAAAAATTATATTTTTTCTTAAAAAGAATGTATACATAATGGTTGGAACTTCAGGTTTATTTAAACAAAAAATTAATGATTTTCAAAATGTTGCTCAAAAAGTGAATATACCTTATCAGGAGCGGAATGATTCTAAAACTCCCGATTCTCACAAACAGAGAAAATATTCAGTAAAACTTTAACGTTTTAAAAACAAAACTCCGTTGTAAAAATGCAGTAATATAGCGATTTTGTGACTTGATTTAATGAGAATCACGGAGAACGAAGTTTCATACTACTCGTATTATTCATGGTAATCAGTTTTCCACTTGAAATTTTCTAGTTTTCCATTTGAAAAACTATTCCTTAACAATTGTATTCTTTTTTTGGTATTTAAACAATTTGAATGTATTAATACAAAATTAATATTTTTAATGATTTTATGCATATAGGGTGTCCCAAAATGAACGCAGGATTTGAATTTGTCGTCATTTATGCATTGAAATGTTGACAGCTGAGGGTATAGTGCTAGTAAAAATGGAGCTTTGTACAATAGAACAGCATGTCTTCATTATTGAACTATTTTTCAAAAATAATGAAAGCTAGGCGGCCGGAGTTCGAAAATTGCATTCAAAACATGGTCCCGAAGCACCGTTTCACCTTGATGGGTTTGCAAATCTTCAATATTGACACTTTTGGGATTCTGAGAACCCACACGTGATTCTAGAAAATAAAATGAATGCAACGTGTCCCTATTTGATTTGAATTTTGGGCTCTCGGGCATAATTGGAACATTCTTTTTTGAGAATGAAGCTGGTCAAGCAGTGACTGCTATCGATGTCGCGACATATTAACAGAGTTCGTTTTGCTGAAATTGGATGATATTGTGCGTTGGGTCGTACAAACTTTGACATATTGAATAGAAACAATAGGCTCTTGTGAGGCAATTTGAAATGTTACTTCAAACCTTGTGCTCGCTTTAGATCGTAAATATCGTAAGCTCGAGCTCAAAGCCAGAATAGATCGATTTTCTATTTTATCAAATTCTTATGTCACGCTTTATGTCAAATGATGTCGTGAAATATCGCAAAGTCGGTAAGAAGCCTGTCAAAAGTCTGACCGACCTAACGCGCGTGGTTGTGGTTTAGCCATAAGATTACTTTATATGGGGTTATTCAATATCAGAGGTCTATTTTAACAAGCCCACAACCACGCGGAGATCCAACGTTGCATAAAAGAAATTCAGACACATTTATGCATAATGGTTATGAAAAATTTCGACAAACGAGTTCGTATGTGTTTATATAAATGCGTGGAGGCCATATATCCGATCCTGATGTGTTATTCCATAAATAACTTATCCTATGATTCAATAAAAAAAAAATTACAATAAAATGACAAAAAACTATATTTTCTATTTAATTCAAATATCACGTAAATTTTGGGACACCCTTTTTAGCATTTTTGGTCAATGGTGCATTTTATCCATTTGGTGGGAAAGTGATTAAAATACGGTACCAAAATTACAATTTAATTTTTTTCACTCCCAATGATTATTATTTTTTTTAAAAAGCATAAAACTGAAATCGAACAAAACACAAATTCTTACATTAAAGGCTTCATTACAAGAAAACGGTTCGTACCTATGACAAAAATTACTTAGAAAAACCTTAGACAAAGTTTTGTATCCGTAAAAATGTCGAACTCGAGGTTTTAATCAAACATGAAATAAAAGAAGTCGAAAGAAGCGGGTCGCTCGATTCTGTCCGTCTTAATTAGTCCGTATTGATTTTTGTTTGCCAAAAATGGGAAATTCGATTTTTCTGAAAAACGACCTCATATACATATGTATGTATGTATTTGTACACAATTTTCTCCAAAAACTTTTTTTTTAACTTGGCTTATTTTAATGTAAAAATTATTGTAAATTATTGGGTAAAAAAAATATTTTGTTGGTTTTTTTTCCTGGATCTACAATTGTTTGAAAATTTGGAAAAAATGTTGCTATTTTAAAATATATAGTAACTACATATTATACCTTTCTAAGACGAAACACTTTAATTGATTAATTCTTACAAATTATATTTTTATATTGCTCTAGAAGGGTACCCAGGAACTAATTAAGCGATTTAAATAATTATTTTCTGAACATGCTTATATATTGTGTGAGTTGAGGTCGGAAGCTTTGAATTAATATTTAGGCCCACATCATAAACAACTCACCAACAAATCACAACTAACGGAATTAACGCATGGTCTGACATGTATAGTTACTCGACTAATTTGGAAGTTTATCTGAATAAAAAATATAAATACATACTAAAAATTTGTACGATAATTTTTGTTTGTCTTTGTCACCAATATTTTTCGTAGAATTTAGATTTAAGGGACACCAAATATGTACACACGGTCACCTCTTAACTCATCGTCGTCACAGCCAACCACCAAACAATTTAACTATAGTTTAAAAACTAAATAACTTATTTTTGTTGAGTGGAAAAAATATTACTTTTGTTACTATCGACTCTCATTTCTAGCGCGCTTGACTTGGCATCAAATTTGTTATAAAGCATTTTTATGTTATTTCCCAAGGGATTAGGCTGTGGTTATGATTAAAACGTTTTTATATTTATTTTTTCGAATTGACAACAATTATTTATTCTATCTAAAATAACACACTTATGCACTCTTCAGCATGTTGCGGTGGACTTTACAGTAATGGGAAAAATAATAGAATCGGAGGCTTTCATTTTATTGAACTCGAATTAAAAAATGTATTTGTTTCCTTTTAATTTAAAATTGTATACGAAGTTTCTTAAATATTTAGGGGAGATAAAGAAACAATGGACCAACAGTACTGATCTTAAAGTTCTCAAAAAAGAAATCCAAAGCAGAAAACCAAAAACATTGCCTCATTTTGACAAACTGCTAAAGTGACTTTAAAATAGAAAACCATTTTCTTCAATTAAAGATCTTAAAATTTAAATAAACTCACTTTTTTCAAAACCCACAATCAAAAACAATTTATACGTCACAAAATGTTCGGACTGAATTCAAAAATTAACTTAATATCAAAAAAGGAAAAATTTTGAAATTAAACAAATCAGCTAAATAAATATATTAAATTCAGAAAAAATAAATTTGCATTTGTTTAATTCGGATGGAATGGATGTACATATGTCAGGCGAACAGGAAACGGTGAATTCAATCTCATGTACATGCAAAAGTCAGTTAAGGATGTGTCCAAGGACCTTGATTCAAGATGTTTAATTCTGTGGTGCAAAGATCAGTTTCTATTAACAAAAAAAAAGGCTGGGATGCGACCCACACTGATTACTTCCTATCCTGTGTGTCGATTTGTCATGCTTAAAAGGTTTGTAGGTTTTCGTGTTTTGTTAAAAAAGTTATCAGTTAAAATATTCTAAAAATTAAAAATAACCAACAATATTTTCCATATGATGAAATAGTTTGCTTACCAAAATCTATTTTTGTAAACGATATTTTTAGTCGTTAACCTATTTTTACCAATTTTAGTAGCATTTGCGTACTATTTTTTGTAGATTTTAATTTTTTATGAAAAAACTGACGGTTGGATTTTTATAAAAAAAAAAAACTAGCTAACCCGACAAACGTCGTTTTGTCATATAAATGATTTCTAGAGAATATTTTGCTATAAATAAATAACTTATTGCAAGTGTGTAAGGATGTGGTATATAAGTGGGAGAGGTATAGAGCACTGCAAACGGTGACAAAATATTAAAATAACAAATCACCAAACAAATGTATTATTAAAATTATATACATATCGCTAATTATGACAATACTACAAAAAACAATATCAATCCCTTAATGCAACAGAGTGTACAATATTTTTTGTGATCTCATCTTTCCCCAATACAAACAAACTGGATGGTTTGCCCACTCGAGAGCACGCCACGTATAATTGTCCATGTGAAAAACATGAAGTGCTCAAATCTAAACCGCAGACAGGCATCGTTTGGCCTTGAGACTTATTGATAGCCATTGCAAATGCCAATTTAATTGGAAATTGAAGGCGTTTGAATTGAATTGGCACATCTGTGGGTAAAATAGGGATTCGCGGTAATAAAACATTTTTACCTCGGAATTTGCCATTTAGAATTATGGCTTCGAAAACATTTTTCATTAGTATTTTAATAACTAATCGCGTGCCGTTACACAACCGTGGTGGGTTAAAATTACGAAACAAAATTACCGGAGATCTAACCTTCAGTTGTAAATTATGAGGTGGCATGCCTGGTAAATCCAATGAGTTCAAAAACTCAGTTGGATAATTTACAGCTGTTAACAAATGTTGTATCTTGAGATTTAATTCGTTGACATCCACATTTTTTGCTGCTAAAATTGCTCTTTCTGCCGGCCACTCATGATTTGTACATTGTCTTTTTAAATCGGGAAATATCTGGTCAAAGAGAGCATCTTGTGAATCAATAATCGTGCAGAAATCGACCGCTAATTTTATGCATCCAGTTTCATTCGTAGTAACTTTTGAGTCGCTTATATCTAACAGCTGTTTTGAGAATGTTTCAGCAGAAGGATCTTGAAGCATTTGAACACGCATATTTACTTTCAGTTGTACTTTTTTAACATTACGCCACAGTGGCGATGATTTTAAACACGCGTTGATTTCATCAGCGTACGTGGAACGCGGAATAACGGGAGGTGTTTGTCTGAAATCACCTGTAAGGAGTAACAGAGTGCCGCCAAAGAGTATGTCGTTGTTTTTTATATCTTTCAATGTCCTGTTCAACGCTTCAAGCGAATGTTTGTGTTCCATAGTGCATTCATCCCAGATGATAATTTTACACTGTTTCAGCACTGTGGCCATGGATGATAGTTTTTTTGTATTGCACACCGCGTCTGGGTTATTTTGAATATCTAGTGGCACTTTAAATACTGAATGAGCTGTTCTGCCTCCAGCCAATAAAGCTGCCGCAATCTCAGAAGATGCAACAGTCAATGCGAAACCATTATTTTATCGTATTTTGGTAAGAATTAGCGAAATAAGGAATGTTTTACCAGTTCCACCTGGTGCATCCAAAAAAAAGCATCCACCTTGTCCTGCCGAAACTGCGAGCATGATGTGGTCATAAATGATTTTTTGTTCTTCATTCATTAGTGGGACATTGCGAGCGACAATCGCTGCCATTTCTACAGTATTGTACTGTAGTTCACGATTCAATTCAGCGTCTATTAAATCAGATGCATTTCGATTTGGTGAATGCATACCGAAATGACTGAGTGGTAAGTTGGCAATCATAATGCAAATATCCTCAATAGCAATCAATGCTTCATTGTACATAGCGTCATAGAATACAATCGTAAGATCGTTGCAACGTGTACGATGTTGATGCAATTAATATAAAAAATAGATAAAAACCTATTCTCAGATCTACCGAATGTATATGCAAAATTTCATTGAAATTGGTTAAGCCGTTTCGGAGGAGTATGGCAACTAACACTGTGACAGGAGAATTTTATATATTAGATTACTGAATGTCGAAATCAATATTTTCTGTGAGATAAAAATAAGTTTGAAGCCAATATTTTTAATTTTTAAAAAGATATTTGAGTCAAAAATCAATTTTTACCAACTTTGAGTAATGTTTTTTTTTAGGTTTTTATTTTTTATAAAAAAAACTGTAAATTCGATTTTTCTTAAAATTTTACCAGATGTTACAAACGGTTTTTTTTTGCGTTAAACAAAATTATTTTCGAGATAAAATCATTTTTTGTTCGTAAAAATTTCGAGGTGACAAATATTTTTTTTTTTGATTTATAAAAAAACCGTAAATTGAAATTTGTTCCAAAAATATATCGCGTTACAATACATAATTTTAAATTTAATTCAACTCGCTAGTGTTTTAGGTTCGTGAGATATTTAGGATTAACCAAAATTGTCACCTTTTTTTCAAATTCCTATGGTAAAAAAACCACCCACGCGATTTTCTTGAGAGCCCTTTCTGCATCTTTCTACGTTATTATCTGTATAACAAAATTTATTTGAAGTCGAATCTCTTCTGGTTCTTGAGCTATTGACGACGAAAAAAACATCGCGAACGAACGGACGTACGAACACTATAAATCTTTTATTTCGACTCTAGGGACCTTGAAACGTCGAGAAATGTCAGAATTTTCAATTTGACAAATCGGACCGATTACAATAACTTCCTATGGAAAGTTGAAAAAAAGATTTAAAATTTTAACCGCTAAATAACGCGATTCTATTCATTCTTAATTCGTTTCCATTCTTTTTCCCAAATCAAAACCCTCGGATATACTTCAGTGACTTTATATAATTATTTCTTATTGTTTTAGTTTACCAATATTCAATGTGGTATTTTTTCATTAAACTATGGACAATTAAAAAGTATTTATTTTTTAATTATTATTCTTAATTTATTGTTGCTCTAAATTCCAATAAATAATATTTGCAGTTTAGGATCGTTTTTATTATTTTTCCATCACTTTGTGTGTACATTGAACATTGATTTAATTTAATCATGCAAATTTAATTTTTCTACATAAACTTTTATTCGCTTCTAATTCGAGTTTTGTTTCATTTCGTTTTTTTTTTTGTATTTAATTTTTCGTTAAAAAATCTCACCCAAAAGCTTTCTGGTTTTAATGTATTTCAGTTCTACAATTTATAATATAGTTATATTTTTCAAAACAAAAAGTCTCTTATATAATAATTTTAAACCAATTTAGAAAATCCTTAAATTCGTAAAAATCAATTTGGAAATAGATATTTTCAAGGAAAAAAAAAGTTTTCATATTTTAATACACAAAAATAGAATTTAAGGAAAAAGTTCAAGGAAATAAAATTGAAATAACTTTTGAAAGTAAGGAATAGCAAGAAGATTATAGTTTTAAAGTGACAGAAGCAAGCAGTCGGGAAATTGTACATGTATGTATTTTTAAGTTTTGTGTTCAGATGCACAGCACATACTAAAATAAATATGACAAATATGTCTGTAAGTTTGGGAGAAATATTAGTTTATAATTCTAGTATGAGTGTTTTTTTGTCTTTAAATATGAAATACACAAAATCTATAAACGTTCAAAGCTTAAGTATAACTTTCATCTTTTGGTTGGTTTCCTAGCAAGTTACTTAAACCTCTTTGACAGTATTCAAAGAAGAGCTTTTCAGCAAACTATGCTCTATTAAAATATCCTTTAATAGGTTCAAATTAGATTTCGATTAGATTTATTTCAAAAAATATTAAAACGTATAAAAGGTTTTCCAATAGGGACGGGTTGATTTTTATAGCTCGTGGCTGCCATATTGTTTCTTTTACTTTCTGTCATAATAACTTCTTTTAATCAAGGACTACAGACAAATCATCATGGCAAGTAACGGCTTCGAGCAACACATGCAAATGATAAAACTTTTTTTTATCAAAATGGGTGTTCTCTAGTTGCAACGATGCGTCCATTGCTTTCTTTTTATGGGTCGCCCTTCCAAGTCAACTATTCAGGTACAGCTATAGGTCGATGATCACCAACTTCTTGTGGCCTGACTTCGACGGTATGGGCTCCGAAGAGATATGGTTTCAACAGAATGGCGTGTACATACAACTCAAGACACAATCCATATTCTGCGTGAGTTGTTTCACAGCATGGTTATCTCGCGCTTAGGCGACGTGAATTAGCTACCAAGATTGTGGGATTTGACGCTCTTAGACTTTATTTTATGAGACTTTTTTAGGTAGCTGATCTATGCAAATAAGTCGAAAACCATCGTTCGAAATGTATGCACCAAAGTCATCGGAAACTGCAACTTTCGAATGCGTGCCACCCAGCGAAGCAACTGAGGACACTTAAATTATGTTATATTTTACGTATATGTCCTTGATAGGGCTCTCAAATATAAGGATAAAACCTTATTGTTATCTCATATACAACTTGTTTTATTCAATTTTATAATCGACCCGCCTTTAATAGAAAACCCTAGTTAAATTAAACGGCTATGCACATATCTCAGCTTAATGTATCCCTTCTTCAAACCAGGAACTTTTGGATGTGTTGGCTAAAATAGCTACTTTTTGAGCAATTTTTTCGGTCAGGCTTTGCAATGGCTTGATTGTATTATGTTGGAAGTGGAGTTTTAACGATGTCAGGTATACAGATGAGACAACTGTTTCTATGAGAAACATGTAGTTTGTTGTTGTTTCTGGGAGCCGGAATTGACATTTTGGATAGAATCAAAGAAGCTTTTCACTAGTTTGATACTGACGCCACTCACAAGATGGAGCTGTAAAAAGCATAATTGTTTCAGAAGAAGCAACAACAATGAGATGCTTTTCAATGTTGAGGTTGCTTGATATTTAAAATCCTAGGTACCTACTGGTATTCTTTCACCTTTTGATTAAAATCTTGACCTCCCCGAGGGAATATGGTTTTTGACTTGTTTTACTCAGAGCAATAATTAAGCAATCTGTTGGTCATCAACTGGATACATTAAGATATCTGCCGCCCGTAAAAAGTGATTTCACAAGATCTTCAATCTATACACAGAAAGCTGGTGGACTAAAGTTTCATCCTAAAATTAAGTTCTACGGCGCGGTGGTGAAAGACGAGTGTCATTCCAAACCGCATTCCATTTCCCCCGAATTTTGCAATTTATACATAAGAGCCTTTCTATTAATTGAATCAAAAGCTGCTCGAAAGTTAATGACATACAGTTTTTTCCGCCTATGGAGCAAAAATACTCAATTTACCAAGATCGGAATCTTTCGTACGTTTCACTCTCCAAAACCCGTTTGTTTACATTGTTGTATTTGTAATTTTGACAATTAATCCATGAATAGATGTGAATAAAACAAACAAAAAAAACGATGCCGCGGGCTAGCGGCACTTTGCAAAGCAAAAACAAAATGGGGAGGTTAATAAGTTTTTTTTTTCATTGATTGCAGCCAATTATTGAGTGTTCGGTTTCCCCATATTGGAATAAAAAAAGTTACTTAAATCTATTTATTGCACTCATTTAGTTGGTATTGTGTGTAACCATATTGCCTATTTCTATTCCTTAATGCTTTACACAAAGCAACTTATTTTTAAGACATGGTTTCTTCAAATTTGTATTCAAAAATCTAACTACAAACAACATTCTAACTCTAACATAGTCCCGCAAAAAGAAATTTTCAGGAATATTTCTGCAACAAACAAAACTAAAATTTGCTCTTGCAATTACTGAACTGCTTAAATGATGAAAATACTAATCTGATTGAGGAATCTGAACTAGCTAAAGTTGGCAATGGAACTTTACAAGTAGCATTTTCTGTACAAAAAAATACGGGGGCACCCGCCTATTGTTTCCATCTGAACTTCTAACGTCGCAAAAAAATGCTCTAAGCAAACTACAGCTTAAAAAATTGTCTGTTTTGTTGTTTTACAAAGTATTGAGTTACACTTTTGTCCATTTCCAATTATACTTAACCAGTTGCAGTGCATTTTGCGTTCGCAAATAATTTAAGTAAACAAAATACAGCACTAATAAATCATTAAATATGTATTTGGTCAATTTTATTTTATTTAATATACATTTATAACATTTATTTGGATTGAAATTAAAAAGCTATACAAATCTTCCAATTTAAGACCATGTCAGCACTTCAGATTTTTTTGGTAAGGATTGTTTAGTTTTTGAACGAGGCCATGAAACATTTAAAATGAAGCATTTAGATGTGGCTGATTACTATAATGAAGCATTTTGATGGACCTGAGGACTAAATGTGAGAATGTGTTTGTTTTTTTGCATCATTTCACGCACACTTTCTCACATTTAGTCCTCAGTAGCTTGTAGGCAAACCGAAATGTCAGTCTGAGATTCCGATCTTGGTAATGGAGTATTTTTGCTATGAAGGCATGTGTCCAGAATACAGTTGAGTAGTCATTTGTGAAACCTATTTGGTGAATACCAAATACACTTCAAGATCTCCATTAATATTTTTAGAGAAAAGTTGAGATATGCGTTATTACGGTAGTTCGCTAGATCCATCCTATCCCCCTTTTTAAAAATCGGAAATATTACTGATTTGTTAAAAGCCTTACATAACTCATGTATTAAAAATTTTGTTCCATACAGCTGAGAGGTTTTGAAAACTCTTTCGTTGCTCCTTTGTAAAATTCATAAGGCATCATCCGGTCACAGCCATCAGTTGCTTTGTTTTCCTTTAATTTTCATATTGTTGACATTACTTTAACGTTTTGGAAAGCTTGTCTGGCGTATTGTAATTATATGTGTATAGTTCAACCGTTAAACTCGAGCTATTATAGAAAAACCTATTAATTTACCTCGAGCCCAACTTCAGCCTTGCCGCATATAAGTACAGATATTAGTTATTTACACGTACTTCGCGAATGTGGAATGTCAAACCATCCACTGTCTTTTCCTGTCAAGTATAAGTATACAAGCATGGGCTATCATTCTACCTCATATTACCACCAATTTAACAAATTTATATAAGACTGAAACTTGTTTTAACGAAATGGTTTAAATAACACTTGGTGAAAACAAATACATATAATAAGAATCCTGAATGTATGGACACATTTATGTAGAAATAAAGATCTTCTTGCGTCATTGTATAGCTTATAGTCAAATACAAACACAAAAGAAATAATAACAAAGAAATCACTTTAATGAGGATTTTAATAGGTATCTAAATAAACATAAACAACATACGCATAAGCCTTAAGTGGTATTCGATTGAGAAATCCCGGAAGATTTCACTTTAATTGAGAACCATTACCCAATTTATTCGCTGCTTAAGTTGGCACACCAAAAAGAACAAACAAATACCTACACAATACATACAAACAAACAACCTATGTATATGTGTTAAAGGTTCAAAACAAAAACAAGCAAATCCTCTCGATGTCCTGAATCCTGGATATATAATTGACATCAAACAGAATAATGAATATTTCCGCTCACTGAACCAATGACCAAGCAATCATCTCGAGCTTAACTTTTTGTTGTTTACTGTTTTACTATTGTTGTTGTTCTTTTAGATGATTCTGATATATACATAAATACATACTTTATACCCACTCTGTAATATCCTGATGGTGATTCCTTTTATTATTTTTAACAAACCGTAGCAAAGAGCAATTTCAATTAAGGATGATTAATAGAATTCTAATCTATGTTGATATATACCAATCCTGTAAATATCTATGTATATCTACGAGTATGTATGTATTTAAGATCCTTGAATCTGTGTGAATATAATTTAATCCCAATTTTACTCCCACCTTACTCTCTTCCTGATTCTCTTTTGCTCGTTTGCTCTCTTGAATAAAATACCTAGGTACCTATATTTTTGATGTAAACAATTGCACAACATCTGATGCTGATACAATATACACACAATACAAATTATATCAGCTGCTCACCATCCCCTAAAGCGGCATCATGCATCCCCAAAAAAAGTATATACATACATATGTATATAGAAAAAAATATAAATAAAAGAAGCGAAAAAATCCTTAACTTTTTAATTACAATTAACATCAATTAAATTAATTATACTAAGAGCTATGTTGGAAGATGAAATTCATCTCTCATCCAAACAAATAGAATTATGAAGCCAAGAAAGACTTTAGGCACGCAGGAAAACCGTAACTGCTGAAATCCAAGGACTCGGTGCGATGATAATAATGGTTCGAGGCTATGGAGTGGAGACAGAGGATGGTGATAATGGGTATACGAGTGTCGAGTACGAGGAAGGACGAAACAATATCCCTTGAGATTTTTGATTAAATTCAAGTTTTCGTCATCAACAACCCACAAAAAAGGAAGCACCAAGGAGCGACGCGCAAATAAAAAAACAAAAACTTTTCTTTCAGCCAAAATCGAAAACGAAGACGAAGACGAAGACGAAAACGAAGCCGACGACGACGACGACGCTGAAGCCAAAGTCAAAGCCAAAGGAAAAGGACCTGTCCTCTAAAGTTAGATGCTAGCGCTGAAAGTAATCCTCAAGAAAATTTATTATAATTGTTAAGCTCTTGATTCATATACACCTTGCTCAGCTCAGCTCAGCTCATGTGACGAATGCTGATGCTATTCCGAAACCCGGATGCCTGCACTGCTGTCGTCGTGCGGTCCTCCGTGCGTCGCTCGTCGTCTGTAACACATTATTTTCCTCTTCATGCTCCTGTTCTGGTCCTTTTTGCTTGTCTTTCATTTTAAACGTATGAATGGCCATGGAATATATGTATATCGACCCATGTGTACAATGCACATGGGTCGATATACATATATATTTTGTGTACCTATCCTACATACTCGTACCTATATTTTATTCAAACAGCAAACATTGTAATAAGGATATAATACATGAATTAATAAAATAAAATAAAAACGTAATACACGTGTACCTGTGTTTGTTCAGAAAAATAAATACTATAGGTACAATAAAAAATAAAATTTTAAAAAAAACGCATTGTCATTATATTTACAAGAGGGATTTTCAATTGCAGTAGAAAAAGCAAAACGGATTTTCGAAAAAAGAAAAACAGAAATAAATATCGAATCAGTGATTTTGTTATTTTCCTTTTTTTTTTTTAATGCGATATACTGATACTCGTACGTAATATTATGTAGGTATGTATGTTATTTCGTTAGGGGGTAAAATGATTTCATCTGAATTGATTGATATTTGATTTGGGAATTGATGAAGCTCAGGCTTTTGACAAGACAAGAATTCAATCAATATTTTTATACTGTGCTTCAGTTATGTATGTTTGATGTAACAGATTGTTAGAGCATAACTTTTCAAAGCTTAATTACTCGTATTTCTTTCTTTTTTTCCCCAACACATGTATGCTTCTCTGTATAAGGGATGTATGTATCCAAGAGTACGCCTCAGCCTCCCATAAGTATAGATAGAGGTACTTGGAGCGATGTCGGTTCGTAATGATTGTTTTTAATTACGAAAATAGATACATAATTGCCAAAAGTATATCTGCTTCTGCATACAGTGATTGATATTTTCACTCGAAAGCAGGTTAAGGTCAAGAGTACATTAAAGACAGTTTTGAAAAATTTGTTCAAAATTCAACAATGCATAGTTTTAATATTTGAAGTGGGTTATGCTGAGTACAAGATAGAGTACATTTTTTGAATGAAATATAGTTAACTATTTCTAAAAGACGGTAATTAAAAAAAGAGGCTGGGATGCGACCCACACTAATAACTTCCCATCCCGTTTGTCGATTTGTCTTGCTTAAAAGTTTGTCTACAATTTTTACCAAATTTGCGTACCATTTTTTGTAGATTTTTTTCATGAAAAAACGGACTGTTGGATTTTTATAAAAAAAACTACTGAATATCGAAAACAATATTTTCTGTGAAATAAAATAAGTTTGAAGCCAATATTCGTAATTTTTGAAAAGCTATTTGAGTCGAAAGTAAATTTTTACCAACTTTTATTAATTTTTTTATTAAGGTTTTTTTGTGAGAAAACTGTCAATTATATTTTTGTCAAAATTTTATCGAATGTTGAAAACAATATTTTTTTATAAGTTAAAATTAGTTAGAAGCCATTATCTCAAATTTTTGAAAAGATATTTGAGTCGAAAATCAATTTTTACCAACTTTTGTTAAATTTTTTTTTCGGTTTTTAATTTTTCTGTAAAAAAAACTGTCAATTTGATTTTTTTCAAAATTTTATTTAATGTTGAAAACAATATTTTTTGAAAGATAAAAGTATGTAGTTTAAAGCCAATCTCAAAGTTTTGAAAAGATATTTGAGTCGAAAATCAATTTTGACCAACCTTTATTAATTTTTTTTTAGGTTTCTTTTTTTTGTAAAAAAAACTGTCAATTCGATTTTCTTCAAAATTTTACAGAATGTTGACAACAATATTTGTTGAAATATAAAAGTAGTTTAAAGCCAATATCTCAAAGTTTTGAAAAGATATTTGAGTCGAAAATCAATTTTTACCAACTTTGTGTAATGTTTTTTTTTAGGTTTTTATTTTTTATAAAAAAACTGTCTATTAGATTTTTCTTAAAATTTTATCAGATGTCAAAAACATTATTATTTGTTGCACAAAATTGTTTTGGAGATGAAATCATATTTTAGTCGTAAAATTTTCGAGGTGACAAATTTTTGTTTCAGTTTTTTTGATTTATTTTATTACGTTATTTGGATTTTTTTCCAAAAATATAATTGTTTTGTATCACGTTACAGTATATAATATTAAATTTAATTCAAGTCTCTAGTGTCATTGGTTCATGAGATACATATTTAGGTTTAACCAACATTTTCACCTTTTTTTTTAACTTCTATGGTAAAAAACCACCCACGCAATTTTCTTGAGAGCCCTTTCTGCATCTTTCTGCCTTATTATCTGTATAACAAAATTTATTTGAAGTCGATATCTCTTCTGGTTCTTGAGCTATGGACGACGAAAAAAACGTCGTGAACGTACGGACGTAAGAACGTACATACACACGCACGCACAACACATACATCGTTCTAAAAATCTTTTATTTCGACTCTAGGGACCTTGAAACGTCGAGAAATGTCAAAATTTTCAATTCGACAAATCGCACCCATTACAATAACTTCCTATGGGAAGTTAAAAATGTTTTGGGCTAGTGGCCGCCGAGGCTGGCTCTAATAAATTCCAGTTGAGAGGCCCAATTTTCGACCAGTTTTTTCAACAATTTGTTTCCTTGTGTTAGCAACAACGCTCACAATATTCTCTTCCGAGGCGCATCTCGGGCTTATTTGCTCAGACAAAAACCTTCAAAAAATAGTCTCATCAGGACAATCTTGGAGGTTATGCCACAGGTTTACGACGTAAGATAATGCGCTAACTAAAGTTTCCTTCAATAAATCGATTGTTTTGTTACGTTGCGTCGCGTTTTATAAAACGATTTGCAAAGATTGTTCAGGAATAAGTCTTTTTATTGTGAAATGGCAAACCAAACTGAGCTTAGTGACAACTTTCAAAAATACCAAAATAATCAAAAGTATTGTCAGATTGGAAACCACACGTTAAAAAAAAAAAAACACCCATGCCCGTAGAAATGTTTTGATTCGTTTTTAATTGAACGAATTTTCCTTGAATTTTGATTTCGATACTTGTCAAATTAGTAAGAGCAAAATTTCATAGCGTTAAGTGATATCCAATTTAGAAACTATGACAATGATTCTGGTAAAAAATTCCAAAAGAAGATAAATGATGAAAACCTTTTTTAAATTAATCTCCAAAAAATTCAATATACATACCTGGTTTATCATTTGCAAAGGAAATTATATCAGAGGTATTTATTTAAAGAATATAGTTTGGAAAAGTGGTCAAAACAAAAGGGTTTACTCCATAATACCTTCCCTAACATACAGGAAAACTACATAATAAATCACTAAGGATATAACGGAACGGTGCTTTCAAATCCATACCTACCTACTATATGTAAAACCTTCTCAACATAACAAAGCAGAGAACTTAAATATCAATAGTAAAACAGCAAAATAGGTATTTAACATACTTTGTTAGGTATGAAAGGGAATATGTTATGGACTACTGGGCTTGGGCATGGGCATGGGCATGGGCTTCGGCTTGGGTATGATGGGCTTAGTTGCCAGTTTCCACATTGATGTGGGTCCAAAATTGAAAGTCCTTTGATGGCCTACTTCGTATATATCTAAACATTCTCACTTAAGGATTTTCATTTAAATGCATAGTTTGTAACTTGGTGTAACCGAAATAAACCACTAAAGAGCCGAGCGTTATGTATTGTATAACATTTTTGAAGTCGAGTCAATGTACAGACATTCTAAACTTATACCTAGATACATATGTAAAGGGTGTCCCAAAATTAACGCAAGATTTGTATTTGCCGCCATTTGTGCAGTGAAGTGTTGGCAACCCTGAAAAAAAAGCAATTTGACAGCTAACAGTATAGGGTTATTAAAAATGGAGCGTTACACGAGAAAACAACATGTCTTCATTATTAAAGAATATTTCAAAAATAGTGAAAGCTTGGCGGCTGCAGTTCGAGCAAAATCATCCTAAGTGATGAAGCACATTTTCATCTTGATGGCTTTGTCAATCGCCAAAATTGCCGCATTTGGGGTTCGGAGAACCCACATGTGATTGTCGAAAAACAAATGCATCCACAACGCGTGACTGTATGGTGTGGATTTTGGGCTGGAGGCATAATTGGGCCATATTTTTTTGAAAATGATGCTGGTCAAGCAGTGACTGTTACTGGTGCTCGATATCGCGACATGATTACACAGTTCTTTCTGCCAAAATTGGATGATATTGATGTGTCCAATATGTGGTTTCAACAAGACGGTGCCACATGTCATACAGCCCGTGAAACAATTCAATTACTGCATGAGACATTTCCAGGTCGTGTGATCAAAATTGGCCTCCTAGATCGTGTGATTTAACACCATTAGACTTCTTTTTATGGGGTTATTTGAAATCACAAGTCTATGTCAACAAGCCCACAACCACCCGTGCATTAAAGGAGGAGATTCAACGCTGCATCAACGAAATTCAGCCACATTTATGCAGAATGGTCATGGAAAATTTCAACAAAAGAGTGCGCATGTGCATGCAAAGCCGTGGAGGCCATTTGTCCGATGTGTTATTCCATACATAACCCTATCCTATGTACTTTACGAGTCAATAAAAATATAACTATCAAAAGACTAAAAACGGCGTTTTCTATTTAATTCAAATCTTGCGTTAATTTTGGGACACCCTTTACTTATCTACCTAGGACACGGATCTTTCCGTTCGAGGGATTTTGAACTCAATGGATGATGTTTTTTAGAGCTATTTTTGAATCAAATACATTTTTTTTAAATTTATGTACATACATACATATGTACAAAATTGTTCTACTTGATTGAAACACCTTAAATAAAGCTGAATTAATGACCCATATCAGTCAGCTTTGAAATTTAAGTAAAAGAAGTTTTTACAGAAATAACATACATATGGCATCTGGGGCTCGAATGGATGTGTGGTTAGCATCAAGGCCGTTTTAAGAATTAACACTTATGGATCCGGTATAAAACTATTATGGTTTGTGGATGAATTCATAAATATTTATGTACACACATATGTAGATATTTTACATTTATCAACATTCGGAACTCTTCAATGAAAATTTGTATGCAATCCAATCAATGATTATTTTCATCTCCAATTAAAGGAGATTTTTTTTTAAATTATATTTTTCAATGTCACAATTCTTGATCTTCTTTATAATTAATATTGATTGATTATACCCACGTGGAATCGTGAGAGGTAGCTGGCATTGGATTCAATATTAAAAAGTCCTTGGCTCGAATAGTCAAAAATGTACAGATAACTGATTCAATAAACAAAAAATCAATCAATTTCAAATTCACCATCTTTTGCACTTTGTCTTTAATTTTCAATGCCTAGGAACATTTATGAATAAGGGAACTTTAATTTTTTCGATAAATTCGTTGTATCTACTCATTATTAATATTTTCTTTCAAATGATACGAAGTTTTAAAATATATACATATAGGCTGAGTCATCTAGTGGACTATTTTAAATATAAGGTTGTTGAGGTTGACAGTTGTTTCCCGTTCGACCTATTGACAAAGAGTTAGTATCGTATACTTCCATGAAGTAAAATGAGCTGCTTTCTTCTTGAAAATCTTGGCAAGTATTGAAAACTTATTTCCTAATCCACTGTTTTTATGTTTATGGACTTTGTGGATCTGTTTAACAATCAACAATCGATACTGCACCAACAATCCAGAAACGATTCAAGAATTAAAGGATAATATTATCCAAGCAATCTATGAGCTACAACCCTTAACCATCAAAAATGTCTTCGAAAACTAGAGTGACAGAATTAGCTTTTGCGAAGCCAGCCGTAAGTAATCGAGGAGCTGGGATTTGTTTAACTGAAGGCTTCCGAGAATACAAGACAAACTGCGAAGAAGTGGTATGTATTCTCGGATGCATCGAGGTTACATGGTTAAATGGTGCGATTTTGAAAGGCTATGCCTGAACAATTTTGTGGCCAGCAAATGGTGTTAGAGAGAAATTCATCAATGATAATATTCGACCCTCGATGCAAGAGACTTAAACACATATTCCTTTGGCTATTGAATTGTAGTTTATTTCCAATTTTTGACAATATATTTTAATGGGTGATTTTTTTGAGGTTAGGATTTTCATGCATTAGTGTGTGAGAGATCACGCGGGATTTCAGACATGGTGTCAAAGAGAAAGATGCTCAGTATGCTTTGACATTTCATCATGAATAGACTTACTAACGAGCAACGCTTGCAAATCATTGAATTTTATTACCAAAATCAGTGTTCGGTTCGAAATGTGTTTCGCGCTTTTTTATCGACAAATTTTGTTCAGCGATGAGGCTCATTTCTGGTTGAATGGCTACGTAAATAAGCAAAATTGCCGCATTTGGAGTGAAGAGCAACCAGAAGCCGTTCAAGAACTGCCCATGCATCCCGAAAAATGCACTGTTTGGTGTGGTTTGTACGCTGGTGGAATCATTGGACCGTATTTTTTTCAAAGATACTGTTGGACGCAACGTTACGGTAAATGGCGATCGCTATCGTTCAATGCTAACAAACTTTTTGTTGCCAAAAATGGAAGAACTGAACTTGGTTGACATGTGGTTTCAACAAGATGGCGCTACATGCCACACAGCTCGCGGACCGGTAAGTTGGCCACCAAGATCATGCGATTTGACGCCTTTAGACTATTTTTTGTGGGGCTACGTCAAGTCTAAAGTCTACACAAATAAGCCAGCAACTATTCCAGCTTTGGAAGACAACATTTCCGAAGAAATTCGGGCTATTCCGGCCGAAATGCTCGAAAAAGTTACCCAAAATTGGACTTTCCGAATGAACCACCTAAGACGCAGCTGCGGTCAATATTTAAATGAAATTATCTTCAAAAAGTAAATGTCATGGACCAATCTAACGTTTCAAATAAAGAATCGATGAGATTTTGCAAATAGTTGGCGCTTTTCGTTGATCGAAAATTCACTTTTGTCGAAAAATTTTTTCCAATATCGAAGGTTATTCTTAGTTTCATCAATCTTTGGTCACTATAAGTAACTTCTTCGTTGTCAAAATGTGAATTGAAAAATATTCATTTTTTTATAAATTATTTTAAAACAGCTTTCCGAAAGACAGGTTTGTTTGCTATAAACTGTCAAATTCCATTAAAGGATGGCTACAATTTCTATAGATTAAAAAAATACCCTAAAATCCAAATTTTTTTTTGGTAAATTCGTCAAAATTAAAAGAAATATCTATGTACAAAGGGTTTATTTAGTAATAGACAACTCTTGAAAACAAACTCTTATTTTTTTACAAATACAAATTTCTCTTTGCATCATAATGCAAAGTTTAATGTTTTCACTTTTCATAAAAGACTTTGCACTTTGCAAAACTTGAATTTTGTGAAATTATTTTGCAAAGAGGAAAACTGTTCAATTCAATAATTTCCTTTTTGCAAATTTGCGTTGGTAAAACGTCACCCTGCCCACCACAAGTGTGAAATTCGTTGAGAACCAAGGCCTTGTGACTTACAACTCTAAGCCATGTCAGGAATGGAGGGGACCTATTGTTTTTATACCGAATTATTTAAGAAAGCACTGTTCATGACAAATATTTTAAAAGAAATTAATGTCTGGACAATTCATTTTGAGTAAAACCAATTTTTTGAATACTTAGCGATTTTCTTGCTGAAATTGTTGCTTGGCCACATCAAAATTTTATATATTCAAACTTTTTATTACAATGTATTGCCTCTTAGCGGATTCGTCAGTTTCTTCCATTCTTCTTTCCATTCCAGAATCAGCTCAGCAGTTTAAGGGCTACAACTTGTGCCTTAACACCTGAAATATAATCCTTAAAAGCTAAGCTTTCCAGTTTCTTAACTTAGAGTAAAAGTTGTTAAAAATTTACTTTCGACTCAAATAGCTTTTCAAAAATTACAAATATTGGCTTCAAACTTATTTTATTTCACAGAAAATATTGTTTTCGATATTCAGTAGTTTTTTTATAAAAATCCAACAGTCCGTTTTTTCATGAAAAAAATCTACAAAAAATGGTACGCAAATTTGGTAAAAATTGTAGACAAACTTTTAAGCAAGACAAATCGACAGACGGGATGGGAAGTTATCAGTGTGGGTCGCATCCCAGCCTCTTTTTTTAAATAATGACAGTGCCTTATACTTATAATAAAGCTTAATTCTTGACCATATAGCATAAAATTATATTATTTATATTATATATATGTATATATTTATACATATATAAAACACTTCTTTGAATAAGCTTTTAGAGCACCAGGTCAGAGATTGGAGTTATAGTTAATTTTTGGACGTATATATTTTTATTACGGTATTTTTGGCGACATCGCGTTTGTGATCGTTTCACAAGAGGTAGTTTGCGATGCACTTACCGAGAACATCGAGATGTTCAGTTTCGTTGATACAAGTGGCAGCCGATCAGCGATTACATGACCTTGGAAAGAAGGGACGGTAGTGATATCGGTCGATAATAATTTGAGGAAGAATAAGATTTGCCTTTTTTTGAGATTAGCTGGACGAATGTAGTTTTTCAACTACTCGTTAGAACGAGCCTAGAAGAATACATATGAAGAATGGAAAAGCTTACGCAGATGTTTTACTAGTGTGGAAGAACACCTCTTCAGGACTATAGCGGGGATACCATTATCTGGACTAACTAATTTTTATATGTATGTGGATGTCTTTATGGACCTTCGTCACAGTACGAATACGAACAAAAAATTGGTCCCTTAAAAGACTTTCCAATTAGAGGTTTCTTTTTAAATAGACTTAAGTCTTCAGGTTTTTAAGGTTCAGTTGACAAAAATATTTCAGCCATTTTCAGTGATCAGAACCATTTTTATCTTTGGTTACGTTAATAAGAAGTATTGACACAAAAGATGCTCAAGAAATTCAAGAATAGTTGTTGAAAAGTCACTCCATCCTCAAGAGTGTCCACTGTTTGGTACGGTTTTTAAGCTGAAGATGGCGGTGTGATTGGACTTTACTTTTGAAAATAAAATGAGGCTACCGAACTATGATTTATAATTTTTTATACAAGTAACTGGATGGTATTAATGATTATGAATTTTATTTTCAGAAAAACATTCGCAATTTTACAAGATAATAATTTTCCTGGCCATGTTATTTTTTTTTTTTTTTTTTTATCAAAATCTTAAAGCTAACTTAAAGCTAGACAAAAATTCTTAAAAAAACTAGCTTAAATTTCAAAAACTTAAAAAATATCTTACTGGCCCTATGCGGGTGCTCTAAGTTAATCCATTATCTTATATCTACTGCCTTTCGGCCTAAGAACAATTTTAAAACTAAATAACAAGAACTTAATCTAAAACCAAGAAAATTAAAGAAAACTTGGTATCTTTATCATTATTTTTTATTTTATATAAAACTTAAAACTAAATAAAAAAAAACGAAACCCATTATAATACTTAAGCTGCTTAAAACTAACCAAAACCAATAATACTACTTAAAAATACTTAAAACTACTTAAAACTACTTAAAAACTAGAACAGCCACAGTAAGCTTTTTTTTGTGTTTTTTTTGTGTTTTGTTTGTTTGTTTTTTTTTTGTGTTTTTTGTGTTTTTTTTTTAATATAATTTTTTTTGGTGCCACCCTGACTGTCCCTAACCTAATCCTTAAACCTATGTAAGCCGGCCAAGACCAAACGCCCTAGACAACTTTAAAAGACATTCTCAATTTGAAGCCACCAAAACTGGTTCTCCTGCCTCACCCTATCTCTTCGGTCCCTATCGGAAACAGTCCTACTGAACCGAAAAATGTTATTTTTTGATGATAATGAACAGTTGAATGTTGTGATTTAACACTTCTACACTTTTGTTTGTGTCCTTGTAAAATATTAGGTGAATGTCATACAATAGAATAATCATTCAGTGATTTATCTTAAAAATACTGGTTTAAATATTAAAACGGAACCTCTGATTGGAACTACTGCCTCAACTATAACTAACTTCTCCATCTAGCTCGGTCCCTATCTATAGATGTCTCCAATTGTGCACTCCAATTTGGGTGATTTCACTTTGCACTTGTCTTCCTCTACTGCGCTGTCGTTTAGGCGTGGATTCGAAGACTTACCGGCTCGGAGCATTGATTTACGTGACTCAGTTATCTCAGTCGTTGGAATTTTATCTTTCTGGCTAAGCCTATGTCGCTGTACAGCCCGTTTAGCTCGTCGTTCCATCTTCTTCTAAACTCATCTTCTTTCCATACGGACCGTAGATCATGCGAAGAACTTTTTTCTCGAAACGATCCAAGGTGCTTTCATCCGCTTTTGTCATAGTCGAAGCTTCTGCACCGTATAGCAGGGCGGGGAAGACGAGGGTCTTATATAGCGACACTTTGGTCGCTCGAGAAAGGGTTTTACTGCTCAATTGCTTCCTTAGCCCAAAGAAACAGCGGTTAGCAAGAGTAACTCTTTGTTTGATCTTAGCACTGGTGTTGTTTTATGAGGTCATATCGAAGCCTAGGTTGAGAAATTTCTTAGTAACTTCAAAGTCACGGCTGTCGATGGTGACGTTTTGTACTAGACGTCGGTATTGTAGGTCCTTTCTTGATGACTTTGTTTTGCCCTTGTCACCTTGTCTAAGGCCTTTTTGACATCGGTTAAGCTGTTTTCAACCTTTATGAAACAACACGAATTTTGAACGGTCATTCTGCCCAGGCCAATTTTAATATCGTAGCTAGGACACTGCTCATATGCTTTGTTTAAAAGCTCGAAGAACATATCTTAGGTTTTGCATCCTTCTCTTCTATGGAGGCGTCTGCGTGTTCGTATCCGAGGCTGAAGCACGATCTTAAACCTGAAGGACCAGCTCCTTGATTTAACCTCTAAGGGTGAGAGCCGACATTACCGCTCCTTACAGGCCTGAGCTCCGAATATGTCGCAGTAGCTCTATAAGGTCTTCAGTAATTAGTTTAATCTAACTGGAACTGTTGACGCCACCATTTATTCCTTATTGGGAATTCCTCCGCAGCCGTTTAGATGAAAGGAAAGGTGTCTCAGTGCGGAAACACGTCTCCCCCCTTCTCGTTTGCTAACTCCAAAAACTTTCCACTGGGGCTGGAACCCAAGCTCTAGTTGAGGTACTGGGCACCCAATGTTTACTGCGGGGAGGTGTTAGTAAAAGTTAGCTAATAGAGGTGGGTTTTTGAGAAAGAAAAACTGTAGACGCTTGAGTCCTCTTGAATTCACATGTCTACCATTTAAACACCTAACGTACAAGTAGAAAATATCAATTAAAACCTGGCCCCTTTTTGATATTCGAAGCTTTATTAACATAATGTACTACTACTAATAAGATAAGATAATTTTAATAAAGTGCGTGTTAATTTATTATTAAATAAAGAAATATTTTCAACTATAACTCTTAAAAAACTATAAATTTCGCACTTGGTGCAGTAGTCATTTATTTTATGAACCCACAAACACTTAACATCTATTTTTCAATGAAATTAAAAAATGTATCTCAAAAAATAATTTCCTCTTTTATTTTACGAGTACATTTGCTTTTACCTCCATTTCCTTTAACTTTTAAAAGACTTTCTTTATTTTCAACATCAAGTTGGTAGAAGATTTTATTCATCCTCTCTCTCTCGATGCGATGATGCAGATGCAGGCATGCAATGGTTGAAACAATAAAATATTTTATCTTTGATTGATGGAGCTCAAAATCAGTAAGAGCCTCTTGGTTGTGCAATAACAAAATATTAACGTACCGTATGTGCATTAAATATTATCAAAAAAGAAAAGGATTTATTTGCATTATGTGTGCATTCATTTAAAGCAACTTCAGGTTTACAAGAATTTATATGTACTACAAGTACATTTCTGAAGTATATTATTATGCTGTACTACATTATATAAGTACATGTTAATACCATCTAAATCTTGAAAGTGATTGGAATAAAAATAAAAACAAAATATTGCTTGTTATTTAACTGAAATGAAGGAATATACCATCAACGATTAGAACTTACTGCAAGTGAAGGTTGGTGTTACAAAAAATGTATAACGATATTTAGTGATGCCGTGATTTTGAAAAAATGTATAACGTTTTAAGTATAAAAATATTCGAAAAAATCTATATATAAACATAAATACAGGACGTGCCTTGCAGTGGGTTTTTTCTTAATTATGGTTTACTTTGACACTGATTGATGTTTTCCGCTCAAAATCTTAACAAGAAGTAACAGTATAATACCTTACGTTCAAACAAAGCAGGAAAATGTTAAAAACTTATTTTCTACTTCTCTGAAGGAAAAAGAGAGAGTGTGGTCGAAAATATAGGGATATTCAAAAACAGAAATCAAGTTCAAAAGTTCCATGAGTAAAAACGAAATTCAGAATATTATAAACCTAGAACAGAAGGCTGCAAAGACGAAAATGGAAACTTCAAACTCGTCTGGAAAGATAGTTCAAAAGTTATTTACACAGAAAAGTTACTGAGCCACATTACCTTTTTAACTTAATTTAAACTTCGAAACGAGGAAAAAATACGTTTTTTAAACAACTCTATAAAGGTAGTCGTACACATAAATTCTATTCCATCAAAATCTAATAACTACCGTCAAAAATGGTTCGACCAAGAATGCTTCACTGCAAGAAAGCTATCATTTGATCTGCTTAGAAAATTAAGGAACACCATCGATCATAACGAAACCCTAAGAGAAAAATATATCACCGCAAACATTACTACAATGCAAAAGCTATAGATCTCTCCTGTACAAGAGATACCAAAGGTTTTTGGGCAAAAATAAAGTCACTAAAAGGCTTAGACTTCGTTTGTGGGATACACTTAACGGCAGGAAAACTGGACGAACACTTCAATTTATTGCTGAATCCATGCTACTTGGAAGAGCACAACTTTCACTACGCAGAACCACTTGTCGAAGATGATCTACTTGATCGGGAAATAACTCTAAATGAGCTACACTTGAGCCTGTATATGTAGCTCTAAGAACAGAAAAGCACCAGGTCCTGATCGAATCCCTAACGAATTTTACAAAAATGCTCCTATCGAGTTCCTAACGCACATGCTTGACGCCTTCAACTTCATCTTCAGAACCGGTATGGTGCCTCAGGAATTTAAAGATGCTTTATTGTACCCGATTTATAAAAAAGGTGATGTTAATTTGGCATATAATTACAGGGGTATATCGTTCATGAACAGCAAAAATTTTCTCTGCAATTCTACTTAATCGAATAAACGAATGGATAGAAAGAACCGAAGTATTGAGCGAGTATCAAGCAGGTTTTCGTAAAGGCTACTCAACGATAGACAACATTTTCACTGTGACGACCATTGCCCAACATTTTCTGAAACAAAATAAAAAATTGTACATGTTTTTTGTCGACTTTAAAGCAGCTTTTTACTCTATTGATCGCAATGCATTGTTCTACAAACTGTCACAGAAAGGATTGTCTACGAAGCTGTTTAAAGTCCTCAGAAATACGTACCAAAATACTCGATGGGATGGCAAAAGTATGTCAGAATGGTTTAACACAACATCAGGAGTGAAGCAAGGCTGTCTTTTGAGTGCAATATTGCTTTCACTGTTCATTAACGATATTTCTTCTCATCTACCTGCTGGAGTATGCGTAGCAGAAATAATAATTTAAGTGCTTCTTTATGCTGACGACATCGTTCTGTTTGCTGAATCTCCACAGAGTCTTCAACTTATGTATGATCAATAAACTCAATACTTATTGTAAAACCTGGAGGCTTGGAATAAATTTCGAAAAATCAAAAATTATGATCATTCGCAACAGGCAAACAAAATTGGTAAACGGCGAAAAATGGTTTATAGATGGTGAATCAATTGAAACAATCACATAATACAAATAACTTGGTGTTATAATCAAACATGAAGTTTACTTTCCACCTTGAGAAAAAAATGGTTTCCGCTAAAAAGCTTATAAATATATAATCGGGAACAATTAAATTAAGACCTACGCGAAATACAAGGTCTTTGAATCAATTATGCGCTCTGTCATGTGCTATGGTTGCCAAACTTGGGTTCACTGTTCATATGAAGAAGTTGAAAAACTGCTACGATATTTAAAAAAAAAAAACTCTTCCGCCTGCCGATGAATACGCCAAATTACGTTCTTACGCTAGAAACAGGTTTACCTTCATTATACCACAGCTACATTTTGATTATATCCTAAAAACTCTTGGATCACCAATGCACAGAATACCCAATATTCTTACGAAGGTTGGAATAAACAGGAAGGTGGAATGGGTTCACGATGGAAAAATGGAAAACTCTGTCTGATAAATATGGATTCAACTTAAACTTGCAATTAGAAGACCGGGCTGAATTGAAGCAAAATCTGTATAAGTTATTCGAGCTTCACGACACTCATCAGCACAACGAATGCATTTAACAAGATACTAACTCTATCAACAGATCGATCTACCCAGAGCTCAGCTTTAGCCTAAACTGCAACAACTATTTTAATGATTCGAATAACATCCAATCGATATCTTTAATTTAAAAATACACTTTTCCCCTGTCTACAGAGACTTAAGATGCAATTACTTCGGTGAGTTGACTTTGACGATGGAAAAAACTAAAACCATATTGAATGGTTCTAATTGGGCAGCCCTCAACAGTTATCTAAAAGATGCACTCAAATATAGACACTACATAAATACAGAATTCACATAGTAGTTACATCATGTTCTTGCGACATACAGTTACTTTTCATCACGATTTTAATTTTTTGTTCATTTTCTTCTTGTAAAAGATCCAAAATGGAAATTTCTCTTGTTTTTTTCTCTTTTTTGTTTAATTACAAAATTCTGAATTAGAAGTTTTGATTTTCATTTAAATTACTTTAAATTTATTGTTTTATAATACATACATACAAAATGTTTAACAAATCAATCGAGCAGACGGCAATGCCAAACCCATAACTTTTTTATTTACTAAAATTTGAATTGTAAATTTTGTAAACTTTATTATTGAAAAAATAAAATCTAATCAGTTCAGTTCAGTTAGTAGTCACAGTAGAACTGCAGTCAGTGCTAAGGATATGAAAGGATCAATTTTGCAGATAGATAGATAGATAGATAGATAGATAGATAGATAGATAGATAGATAGATAGATAGATAGATAGATAGATAGATAGATAGATAGATAGATAGATAGATAGATAGATAGATAGATAGATAGATAGATAGATAGATAGATAGATAGATAGATAGATAGATAGATAGATAGATAGATAGATAGATAGATAGATAGATAGATAGATAGATAGATAGATAGATAGATAGATAGATAGATAGATAGATAGATAGATAGATAGATAGATAGATAGATAGATAGATAGATAGATAGATAGATAGATAGATAGATAGATAGATAGATAGATAGATAGATAGATAGATAGATAGATAGATAGATAGATAGATAGATAGATAGATAGATAGATAGATAGATAGATAGATAGATAGATAGATAGATAGATAGATAGATAGATAGATAGATAGATAGATAGATAGATAGATAGATAGATAGATAGATAGATAGATAGATAGATAGATAGATAGATAGATAGATAGATAGATAGATAGATAGATAGATAGATAGATAGATAGATAGATAGATAGATAGATAGATAGATAGATAGATAGATAGATAGATAGATAGATAGATAGATAGATAGATAGATAGATAGATAGATAGATAGATAGATAGATAGATAGATAGATAGATAGATAGATAGATAGATAGATAGATAGATAGATAGATAGATAGATAGATAGATAGATAGATAGATAGATAGATAGATAGATAGATAGATAGATAGATAGATAGATAGATAGATAGATAGATAGATAGATAGATAGATAGATAGATAGACAGATAGATATTCTTTATTCTGTGATTACCATTTTGATATATACATTATTATACATTTTTAATAAATGTTGAAGACATGACATGGACTTTTAGATTAGTTAAATCAAAATATTTTACTTAATTTTATTGAATTCAAATGAATTTAATCGAAATTAGAATAAAATTTGGCAGGATTAGTTAAAAACATTTTTAAAGGACTTTTAGATTAGTCAAATTAATGGTTTGGATCAATAATGTTCATCGACGATTCGGGCTCTGTATTTTATCGCTTCTTTGTAGAATTCATAAAGGTGCATCCAGTTCGCACCATTCAGATAGTTCATAACCTCGTCAACTTGGAGAAAGCTTTTTTCAAAGTTAACACGCCTTATCTCCGTCAGCATTAGACAAACGCCTACGAAGTGTAATACATCCTCTCTCTCATGCTAATTACAGAGTGTGCAACGATCGCTAACCTCTTTACGATGGGACCTAAAGTTAAGTCCGGTCAGTTCTCCTCTTATCTTAAATATGGTTCCAATGATAAAATTGTTATATTCGCTGGTGAAATAGTTTCTGTCGTTGATATTTAACACGCATTTTGAATAATATTGCCTTTCCGTTGATGAGCAAGCTTTTTCAATATGCGCATACCTTTCTTTCTCATCAGTGACGGATATAACTTGGTAAGGCATCTTTTTTACTTGAACCGCATTCATATTCCAATTCAGAGTCAAGATGGTTCGTGTATTGGACTGTCATGCCAGAGGTCTTGGGTTCAATCCCTGCCTGTGCCATCTAAAGTTTTTTTACGGGTACTGCATCTTGCGAGGAATTGACAAATTCTCCAAGAGTATTTTTTGTCATGAAAAGTGCTTTCTCAAAATAGCCGTTCGGATTCGGCTTACAAATATAGGTCCCCTCCATCCCCGAAATTATTACTCGCACACAGAAATGGTTGAGAGTTGTAAGTCACTAGACCCTAGTTCTTAACGGACTGTTGCGCCTCCTAATTTTTTTTTTTTAATATAGCTGACGAAAGCCATCAATACGGTCTTCCCGACTTAGACGAAGCAAAGATTGCCATAGCTTTGCTAAGGTCTAACAAAGCTGCAGGAGCAGATGGCTTAAATGAGGAGCTTTTCAAAGCAGCTGGAGATAATTTGGTTACGAGCTTGACCAACTTATTTCTAGGATATGGTCGGAATAAAGGATGCCCTATGAATGAAACATCAGTATTGTTTGTCCAATAATGAAAAAAGGAGACCCAGTAAACTGCACCAGCTATATAGACGAATCCAACTACTTAACATCGCTACAAAATCTTCCCTGCCGTAATAGATGAACGTCTTAAGCCCATCGTCAACAACCTGATATGTCTTTATCAGAGTGACCTTAGGCCAAGAATGTTCACATTCCATCAAATATTCGCGTTACAACAGATCCTGGCAAAAAACCCAATAACTTCAAATCGACATCCACAATCTTTTCATTGATCTCAAGGCAAAACTCGTCCGTTTGTGCAGGATGACCATGGAGAATTCACGCTGCTCCATAAAGGTTGGAAACAACTTAACAAAACCTTTCGATGTCAGAGTACATGCTGTCGTCAAGAAAGGACTTACAACACCGACAAAGAAGAAGCTAACAGCTGTTTCTTTGGGCTAAGAAAACAAGACCCTCATCATCCCGTTCTGCTATACGGTGCAGAAGCATGGACTATGACAAAAGCACCTTTGGTCGTTTCAAAAGAAAAGTTCTTCGTGTGATCTACAGTCCCGTTTGCATAGAAGGGGAGTATATTAACTTAGACTTAGCCAGAAAGATACAAATCCAACGCCTGAGGGGCACGTGGAGTGCATTAAAACCAATTTTCAGGTCCTGGAAGTCTTCGAATTCACGCACCTAGGACAGCGCAGTAGTAAAGGCTTCGGATCAGGTGACGCGCACAAGTGGAAACTGACCTTACCCAACTTGGAGTGCGCAACAGAAGACATCTACCTCGGTACCTATCTAGATGAAGAACTTTGCTACCCACAATCCAATCACATTCCATAAAACCAGTATACAAGCTATTATCAAATCCATGAATGTTCTAATTGGTAATTGTGTTGAAATTCATTTCATTTACTATCAAAAACGTGCTCGATTATATTTATAGAATAGAAATTAAACTTAACTCCTTTATTTAGTTTTAATGTCCTCAACACAAATCGAACATTCTCTATGTATATTTATCATTGCTTTCCCAAAACAAACCACGAATTGAAGTGAAAAATGCGCTAACCATCCAGCGCCCCTATAGCTATTGAAACTAATTACAACTTCTCCACAAAATTCAACAGACAAGTTCTTTTAACTACTTTTAACAACACCAAACTTAATTTAAAATTAAGTTGTTTTCTTTTTTCTTTTCAATCTTAAACTAAGAAGGCAACACCGACCAACATGCAACGCACCGTATATTTTAACCTTACACTTAGCATAATAATTTAATGCAAGAGAGCTATAGGCATTGTTTATCTGGAAAATACGACGACGACGAGGACAAGGACGAGGACGAGGACGAGAACGACTACAACAAACGAGATGAACGCACGTTGGTACTTGCGTTCTTATTATTTTTGAGATGCACTTTTCTTTAATTTTAAAAGACAAGCAACTAAAATTATTAGTTTACTATTGAGGTGTGATAGGTCGTATGTATTTACTTTTTTTTTTAAATTAATCCTAAAACCAGCAATAATAAGCCGGATTTTTCTGAAACGAAAGGATCTGTTGCGTATATTTTAACGTGGAGGTAATGCTTCACTCATAATCATGCTAAAATAAAATTTCTTTGACATTTAGGCCTTATTCTATTCAGAACTACTTAGATTCTTGATTAGGTCCTCAGGTCTAAAAAAGGGCGTGGTGTTCCCATAATGGACATAAGCCCCGAAATTTCTCCCTTACGCTATCATCGTATGCAGTTTCCGGCAATGTGTTTGAGTTTTCTCCAGCTTTTCCAAATCGTGACGATTACTCCTTGACTGCTGTTCTATAGGTTAGGTTAGGTTAAAGTGGCTGTTGGTTTGGGACGTCCAACACACTTAGACCAAAGTATGGTCCGTTGTGATACCACATGGATCAGTTAATCAGCTTAACTCGTTGAACCAATTGGAGCTTCGAATGAAGCGTAGGAGACAAGTAATGTCTGAATTTTTTAGATCACTGGTATCGTTAAAGTAGTAGTCTCCAAGATGGATTCTACGTCTTTGTGATAAGGCAGGGCATGTGCACAGAAGATGAGAGATTGTCTCCTCTTCTTCTTCGTCCATGCAACTCCTACAAAAATCATTTGCAGGGGCTCCAAGTCGAATAGCATGTCTTCCTATTAAGCAGTGCCCAGTCAGGACACCTATAACGTAGCTAATGTGCAATCTACTCAGAGAGATTAATTGTTTTGAGCGCTTGGCGCTAAGATTAGGCCAAATTCGTTTAGTCGCTACACAGGTGGTGGTGTTATTCCACCTGAAGTTTGTTTTCTCTATGGTATCTTGCTTTAGCATGAGTTTACATGTAGCTAAGGGGATACCTATGCTAGCATTGTGAGCCAGCAGAGGTAAAGTTGTTCCGCTTTTTGCAAGTTCGTCAGCTTTGCAATTTCCTGGAATGTCTCTATGGCCCGGCACCCAGAAAAGGTGAATGTTGAACTGTGTAGCCATCTCCGTAAGAGATGATCGACAATTAAGGGCTGTTAGTGAATTTGTAGAGACAGAGTCTAAGGATTTTAACGCAGCTTGGCTATCCGAGAAGATGCGTATATCATTTGTTGATATTACGTTTTCTCTAAGCCAGGATAGGACTTCTTTTATAGCCAGGATTTCAGCTTGGAACACGCTACAATGATCGGGTAGACGAAAGGAGAGACTTAAGTTAAGTCTATCTGAGTATACGCCACCACCAACCCCATCCTCCGTTTTTGATCCGTCTGTGTAAAAGTTTATAGGACCATCGTCCAAAAATGATGTATTCTCCCAAGAAGACCTGGGAGGTATAGTCACTTTGAAGCTATAGTTGTTGAACTGAGGATGGGGTATGGTGTAGTCAATATTACTATTTATAGTTCTGAACGAGTTCAAAATAGTGGTGTGGCCAATTCCATTATTGATCCACAGAGAGGAGGCCTGAAGCCGTATGGCAGTATTAGCGGCCGTTTGCTTGCTGAAAAAGTCCAGCGGTATTAGATGGAACAGAACATCTAGTGAAGCGGAGGGGGTGGAGCGAAGTGCTCCTCCCATACACAGGCAGGCTGTTCGTTGGACTTTGCTGAGTTTATCGCGATTTGTCGCTGTATCTAGCGCCGTCCACCATACCACTATTCCATGAGTAAGGATCGGTCTTATGACCGAGATGTATAGCCAGTGCGTAATTCGGGGCTGTAGGCCCCATTTATTACCAATGGCCTTTTTACAGGAGAACAGGGCTACTGTGGCTTTGTTTATTCTCTCTTGAATATTAGGTTTCCAACTTAATTTCTTATCTAAAATGAGACCCAAGTATTTTGCTTGATCAGAGAATTTAAGTGGTACACCGTTTATGAGGGGAGGGTCAATGTGTGGGACTTTGTATTTCCTTGTGAAGAGGACAAGGTCGGTTTTTTGAGGGTTAACACCTAGTCCACACCGATTAGTCCATCTGGTGAGCTTATTTAAAGCGTTTTGTAAGAGTTCTTTTAGTATATTGGGATGTTTACCCGTTATTGCAATAGCAACATCGTCCGCATAGGCAAACACTCTGTATCCCTCTCTTTCTAGAGTAGTTAGTAATTCATTTATTACTAAATTCCAGAGGAGAGGGGATAGGACACCACCTTGTGGCGTACCTCTGCTGACACCCCTTTGTGTAGTAAAATCGCCCATTTTTGAATTGATAATCCTGCTTATCAGCATCTGATTGATCAATTCGCTGATCGACTTATCTACCTTCAGAGATGTCAATACACGTGCAATTGCAGATGTGTCGACATTGTTAAATGCACCTTCTATGTCTAAGAAGGCAACTAAGGTGTACTCTTTATGATGGAGGGAATATTCGATTGTACGTACTATACTGTGTAGAGCCGTTTCAACTGATTTCCCTTTGTTGTAGGCATGTTGAGCCTTTGAAAGGAGGGACTTATCAATACTTTCCCTTAAGTAAATATCGATCAAACGCTCAAAAGTTTTGAGAAGGAATGATGATAAGCTGATGGGTCTTAAGTCTTTAGGGTTAACGTGACTGGATTTTCCAGCTTTTGGAATAAAGACAACTTTAACTTGTCTCCAAGACATCGGGATGTATGCCAAATTAAGGCAACCCTTGAAGATGTTTTCTAGGATGGGTATTAGAAAACTTGCATTTTCTTGCAGTTCGGCTGGAATTACACCATCCGGACCAGCAGATTTGTATGGTTTAAAGCTGTTAATAGCCCATTTGAGTTTTTCCCTAGTGACTAGACCTTGTGGGGGTTGTAGAGTATTGTCACCATTGTTAAATGCAATATTATTAATAATATTAGAGCTACCGTCTAGTAGCAAGTTGAGCGATTCTTCGCTTGAATTGGTCCAGAGGCCAGAGGCGTTTTTCAAGCAGCTTGGCATGATTGGATTTTTGGAGAGGATTTTGCGCAGCCTGGATGCTTCGGAGCAATCTTCCACGTTGTTACAGAAGTTTCTCCAAGACGATCGTTTGGTTTTCCTCAGTTCTTTTTTATAAATCTTCAGTGATTCTTTATATGAGTCCCAGTCAGACATGTCTCTAGAAGCTTTGGCTCTGTTAAAGAGTTTTCTGCATTCTTTTCGAAGTGGATCCAGCCCTGAGTTCCACCAGTGTGGCTTCTTTTTACCTCTTACTTGTATAAGAGGGCATGCAGTATCTAGAGCTTTGTTTAGGGCTAATGTTAGATTATTGACTTTGTCGTCAAGATCTTCGATGTTGGAGGGAGTATTAAAAAGTTCAGGTTTTATTAAACTATTTAACGTTCTCTTATATTTTGGCCAATTTGTTCTTTTCAGATTTCGAAAGATCGGTTGGCAAGGTGGTTCATTTATAAAGTCAAACTGGATGTATCTATGATCAGAAAAGGAATGATCTTTAGATACCTTCCAGTTTAAAATATTATTATTAATGAATTCGGAGACAAGAGTTATATCTAAAACTTCTTGTCGATTTTTAGTAATAAAGGTTGGCTCATTACCAACGTTACTTACGAGTAGGTTAGTGTTAAGAATATAGTCGAAAAGAGACTCACCTCTGTCGTTTATATCCGTGCTACCCCATACTGTATGGTGGGCGTTAGCGTCACTACCGATGATGAGGCCGATGTTGAGCCTTTGTGATTCAGCTATCAGTCTCTCCAGAGTATCTCCCGGGAGAGGGCCAAGATGGTCGTGGCCAAGATACGCCGACGCCAGCCAGAATGTTCCTCTGGCTGTTTCCAGACTTGCGGCGGTGGTATCTCGATCGCTGAAATTAGGGAGTAAATATACATTTAGGCTGCGTTTTACTAATATGCAAGATCTGGGTTCATCCTCACCTGATGCATACAGCACGCAGTATTTGGGAGTCCTGATTCCTCGAACAATGGATTTAACAATCCAGGGTTCTTGAATCAGGACGATATCTTCATCGCTGCTGGATAAGCGAAGAAGAAGGGAGGCCGAAGCCTTTATGGAGTGTTGGAGGTTAATCTGGAGTAACCGCAGCATTTTCGCTACTGTTCTCCCGATCAGCCTCCAACACAGTTATGTCGGAGTCATCCATATCAGAGGACGATTCTAACAGAATGTCCTCATCTCCGCTTTCGTAGACCTCGGCCTCCATTGCGGAAAAACCTTGGTCGGTGTTTGGTGCTTCCACTGCTACTGGGGGTACCTGAGATGCATCGTCTTCCAATGAAGGAAGTGTGACCGATGCGCCAGGCACCTCAGTAACCGTTTCCGCTTGTGTGGGTGGGGGAGGGGGAAGGGTTTGTGCCTCGGCCCCATCTTTTTTGTAGACCCTTAGCGTAATTTCATCAAACCCAAACCTAATCACACCTTTTGATTGCGCCAGAGGAGAAAGGGACTCTGCATTGATGATCACAATTGCACCTTTATAGGGTCCCTTTGCGTCCTCTAGTTTCGCAACCTTCCAGTTGTGAGTAGGAAGGGTTGGATTGGAGAGCCGGATTACCTTGAGAACGTGGTCAGCTTCCTTGAATATGGCCGGAACCGTGATGCGAGCTCTTGGTCTGCAAGGAATGTCTTCCTTTGCTACAACCTCGAGCTTAGCACCAGGCCAGACCTCTCCAAGTCGGCTGACCGCCAGCGTCAGTAGGTCGCACGACCTCTGATCATCACAGACCATCAACTTGATGTGTCCCTGATGCCAGCCGCCATCTTTTGTGATGGGCGGTGGTCCCGGATTGTCAGACATAATGTCTATAAAACTGAAGGCCAGCTGACCTTTGGCCAATGTCCAGTTTTCGGCAGAGATCGTGCCATCTACATCATTTCTGTCGATGATCGCGACTACCATTTTATCCTTCAGAACGTCACTGAAGGACATTTTTGCCTTGCGAGGGTCGATTGAAGTGCTGATGTTTAGCACCTTGGGGCGTTTGGGTAGTGGAACACTACCTTCCATGGACCTTTGTCGCTTCGACGTTGAGTCTTGGCTGGTCTTTATATTATTTTTGGCCAGGAAATTCTGGGCCCAAGCTATCTTAGCGTCATGCTGAGAGTTTCCTCCAGCGCCTAGTTTTTCACCAAACGTCTGGAGAATCCTCTTAGCATTACGCAAGTCCCTGTAGTAGGCCTTGGAGGGTCTAAGCTTACGCCCATCTCCCCCAGGACCTTCTTTAGGAGCCTTTGCTTTGGAGGTAGAAGGACCTGGCATCACAGCCCTGCTACCTCCGACTCGAGGTGTTGACGATTTGAGAGGTTTACTCTCAGTGGTAGTAGAGGAGCCGTTCTTCACAACTGCCTCACTACAGGAAGAAGGTAATTTTACCGGATTATCCGATGTTCCACTGGCGACAACAGGGCTATGAGTGTCCACAGCCATGTCAGCACCAGTGGAAGAGGGATGAACAGCAGACAACTTTGCCGTCGTACTGCTGGCCGGTACAGCAGACAACTTTGCCGTCGTACTGCTGGCCGATATTGTTTTTTGGTTTTGTTTTGTTTGTTTTGTTTGTTTTGTTTTATTCATTTGAAATCCCACGAGTAGCGGATAAGGGGTGGTCCATCTGTACAGAGATCCGTGTATACAGATAAGGCTGGTTAATCCGGAGGTCGCCAGGTATCCGGATACTCCGTTCACGACTGAGCTAGTTTTTTAATTGGGCCCTCAGCCTGGCTGATCATCGGCACGGGTCGTATAACACCTTAGATCCAGCCCAATTGGGAAGTTTAAGGGAAGGATATGTTTTGAGAAAGGAGAGACGAACAGCAATTAAGCCATAAGCGTCCCAGGAAGGAAACTAGGCATGACAGACAGTTATACACCATACAGTCAGGGGGTGAGGAGACATCAGCCAGCATAATAGCACAGATCTGACGGAGGAGGGGGTAAAGGATTGGGAAGGGGAGGGGCGAGCGACCTTTGGTTTCAGGACTCTTCTGGAGAAATAATTCCCGAGAATCATTGACCTTACTCAGCTTCTACAACTCGACAAGTTCGACGCTCAGGTAGAAGCTGCTGTTCTATATGTGCTTCGGCTTTAATGGCTTGTTGAGTGAATGGATTTTACTGCATCAGCTATCTTATAATACAATAATTACCTCTTCCGAACGTGCAAGTCCAATCCACTGCCAGTTCTTTCAATATTAATAAAGGTTTTCAGTATCCTAGCGACAGTTGATTTTATTTTCCAGGTGCCGCATTCATATAAGAGAGCTAATTCAACTATTAACCGAGACAGCCTTAGCTTTGTGTTTAAGCTGGACAACATCCCGAACAAAGCTGGCGAATTCTTGTACAGAAATATAATTCCAAGATACTGGAAACTGTTTCTTTTGGTTGTTGTATGACTGGGAGATTCCGCGACTGATCATCTTAGTTTTCCTGTTTTGATTCCCAGCCTCACAATTTTTGTCTAGAGAGCAAACATACAATGTCTGTGTTGGTGTAGGTTAGTTATTTGAATCCATCATATTCCTTTTTTCCCTGTCAAGACTGCTAGCATCACCAATACTGATAACCAGGGATAGGATTTTAATAACTTTGCCTTTTTTTTTTGGTTAAACGGAAGATGAAATTGACTTTCGACAAACATGTTTCAAAAACTGGTGTTTGCAATGATATGTATTTTATTTTGCCTTATTTTGCCTTTTTCGCCATTGTTGCCTTTTTCTGCCTTTATAGCTTTTTTATTAAATTTTGTTAAGAAATATCCAATAATTGGTTTAGCATTAAAATAAATGCGAACATTTTCGCATACCGTTGAGAATCTTTAGTTAAAAACCCAGCTTTTTGACGATTCGATGCGATTGTTGAAGCCCGATGAGCTTAAGAGAAAAAAGGTTTTGTTTTTAGACGCTGCACCGTATATGAAGAAGAGTGGGAAAACTCTCCAAGGGTTTTACTCGAAAATGGTTCACGTAACTTGCGCCCGCTAACGGTGTAAACAGAGTTTGTGAAAGCATACGCAGTCACTACTCAAAAGTTGATGCCTTCGCATCGAAATTGAAAAAAGTATTTCTGAAGGCTCCATCTCGGATTGCTATTTTTAAGGATATGGAACCATTCCACCATTCCACCATTATGGAACTGCCGCAGCCACCTCAACCTGTAAGTTTGTTTGAAACTGAATTTGAAGTCGTATTTTTTAATTTCCATTTAAACTAGCTTTTAACTCGCTGGGGTACTTGGTTAGAGACAGCAGCATATTATGCGGACTATTTTGCTCGGATCAAACAAATCGTCAGCGCTCTCGAAGATGATGCAAGCTGTGTTACATTTGCAAAAAAATTGATTGAAGATGAAGAACTGCAAACGCAGCTGGCGTACATTAAAGTCAATTTTGGGTTTTCAGTCGATCCGAAAAAACATATTTGAGAATCTGTACCTACCTATAATTTAAGCTAACAATTTTTCCATCAAGGAACATCAAATGGCGAAGTGCTGCCTGTTTTGAAAGGCAAAAACGGACCATTGCAGAGGAAGTCTTAAAGAATTTAACTTCCGTTTTCAATGGAAACACAGGGCTTAAAACGATTGAGCACATAAATTCTGTAATAAACGGCGACATGGATTCCAAACTTCCAGGAAACATTGAAGTGAATAATGTTAAAAGTTTTAGATGTTAAGAGATCATTTAGCTCCTTCACAGCCCTTCCAAAAGACAACCGAAGAAGATTGCTACCTGAGAACTTTAAAAAGCTCTTGGTACTATAATTAAATGTATTTTTCTTTATGTTCCTAGTATTTTTTAATAAATGCCTTTTCTTTGCCTTTTTAATTGTTTTGTTTTGCCTTTTTTTAATTTTGTACATCAACAAAATCCTAACCCTGCAGATAAACAATGAAACAGAATTGGTCACAGTATACAGCCCTGTGTAACTCCATTTTTGAATTAAGACTCTTCCGAAAACACAAAACCTACACATATACTGTTAGGTTGGGACCTTCAACACTAACAACCCTAAAGTGTCCCATCTCTTCTATTAAATTTTTTTTGTATGAAACCTAAAGACATCCTTTTACTTTCCATGGTATCTAGGCATTTACTTACTTGTATTGTAAATTAATAAGAACCAAGACGATGAAGGAGGCGAAAACGAACATAACAAGGACGACACGAAAACAAGAACGACAACGACGAGCGACGAGCGACGTTCTTCCATTATTTAACAATGTTAAGGAAAAACAAAAGTAGTCTCATCACCTCGTAAATATGGATGTTCTTGTGCACTCAGGGCCGCCATAGCAGGTAATAAATTGCTTCGGCTTAACTCAAAACAGGTGAAGTTTTAATTCGTGTAAGAAGGTATATCTATCTTACAAATCATTCTGCTACGTCTACTTCTACTACTGCTGTACTGCTATACTGTTGCTGATGCCAACCTAAGTCCCTGCCTGGCCCTAGAACCTTAGGGGTTCTATCTTTATTTTCATTCCCCTCCCTGCGTCTACATCCACCATCATTCTATTCAACTTCATCCATTTCACACCCTACAAACAGCAACCATTGAAACATAAAACTGAACGGAGCTGAACTTATCTACAAAAAAAAAAAAAAAGAAAAACTCAAGAACTTTCCGCAACTAGCAAAAATTTATTCGGATATTCATATACATATTCGTACAGTGAGGCGAGCCGTATACAAAGTGCAGGCGACTGAAAAAAGGAAACACGATGCAACTAAATTTGAATTTTCTCCTTTTTTTTGACCAAAAAGTTAAAAAAAGAAAAAGTTTTGAAAATGGAAAAGGGTAAGTACAGGGGAATGCGAATGCGAATGTTAGACTTGAGTCAGGCTATTCGGAATTTTCCATTTCGGCATGTCTGCACTTTGAATATAATTTTGGTCCCCATCCTTAGTTCTTGCGTTCCATTCATCTCTCCACCCAAAACAAGGAGGACGCTGCGCTGCTTCGGCTGCTGCTGCGGCATGAGCTAACAACAACGAATTCGACTAACGATGAAATACAATCCCGTACGACAACATTACGGAAATCAAGCAAGTCCTTGCATTTGTCGCTATACCTATACATACATATGTATATCAATACATTTATGCTATTGTATATGTATACACCAAACGAACCAAGGGCCAGCAGCCGATGTGCTCTTGTTGGTGCCTTGTGACTGCCACTGCTGGTGCTGGTGATGGTTCTGTACCTCTGGCTGGAATAATGTAGGAACGTGACTTTTTGGAAACTGAATCCTTAGGGATAGAAAGAGACTTTGGCATCGGATGAGGGCCATGCCATGCCATGGAGAACAACTCTGATAAATATAGGTCGATGGAGCATTGTAGCAGTTGTAGGCCACGGATGTGGTTATGTTTCTTTCATGTCCTATCAGCAAAATGAACTCTAGGGAGAACTCAAACTCACTCTACTCGTATATATCTCATCCAAAGCAAAACACAGAAAGCTTCGCATACAAAGTGAGTTCTGAAAATAATTTCTCAGTCTAGAGAATACCAAAATTTCAAACAAAAACAAAAATCCACATTACAAAAATTTAAAATCCTTTTCAGCACAACTTTTTCGGTGACAGAGAGATGAATATGATTTTACAAGGACAACAAGAAGACACCTACAACAAAATGTGTGAAATCCGATGCGAGGCGGAAATCGTAATAAATAACGCGATGAAATCAGCCGAAAGCACTGTAAACAGTAGCATCAAGGACTTTTCTAAATCCACTATTTTATATAGGACTCCAATTTCGACGTCCGCGTCGTTTCCATTGCCACCGCCGCCCCCACCACCCTCAACAATAGAAACAGAAAGAGAAACACATAAAGCATCGCATCACATGGTATCGATATCATTATCATCATCGTCATCGTCCTTTTTGAAATGGCATTGGGAGATCAAGGACTTCAGCTTGGATCGGTTAGTAGCCCAAATAAGCGACTATGTTAATCTGTGGCAACTCTCGAAAGGCATCAAGTTTTGCATAAAACACATAAAGTCCCATTTCGATGAGAGTGCAATTCTTACCACCCCACAGCTGAAGTCGATGAATACGACCCAAATATTGCTCCATGATGTTGCCAAAGACAGCAGCAGTAGACATTCCATAGATGTGCTCTTCTCGAAACCAACAATGGTTTGCCCTAATCCTCTGGCAGTTGCCAAAGTGCACTTCATAATTTATGCAGTTGCGTTGAAGGAGGATGAGCTTCAGCTTCAACTACAGACAATGCACGAGAACCAAATCAGCATCAGCAGCAACCATCATCAAGACTATCCGATTCATCATCAAAAAGAGAATTCGCCTTGCACCTTAGTCAGGGTGAAATATCAATTCGAAGGATTCAAATCTTGGCACACGGTTGATTCTGATCGTTTCGATTTTCAAGATGCATACATTCGATTTATAATACACTCCAAAACGAGGTTCTTTTTTCTTAATGGTGTTTTGAATTAATGATGAGACCGGAGTGAGTTTCCACATTATTTTCCTTTTTCTTTTTTTTTTTTTTTTGTTGTATACTTGTACTACTTTTCTTTTCCTTTCCGTTTTATGCAGGTATCTCTCTCAATAAAACTGAGTGTGTTTGCTTTGTTGGAGACGTTTGGGGGGGGGGGGGGGGGGGAGGAGGAGGAGGATAGAGCTAAAAGACTGAATTGGAAGGACGAAAAGTAGAAAAGTGTCTCAACATACTATAATACCGTTAAACATACATAAACTCGTAATTCTCGTCTATTTTCTGTTGCGGATATAGAGTCAAGTAAGCGTGCGTTTATTTTTAATGAAACATCCTTGAATTCGAGTTTATTCTTTATGCTCTTCTTCTCTTGATTTTGATGCTCCTGCTGCTTAATGGTAGACGAAATAGATCCAATAAAATTCGAGAGTTTGCAAAGTACGACGTGGTTGTAGTTTTGATTTTGACAAACCTTACCATTAATTTAATTGGACGTTTTTTTTCTTTTTTGAACCGTTTGGTTCACTAATTTAATAGAGTGATTCCTTTATCGAATTTCTATTTGGGCTAAAGCTTCTATAATTAGATTGATGTACTTTGAACATTTTCCATCACTAGGTAATGCTTTATTGACATATGTATGTACATATGTATGTATATTACACATCTTTGAGATGACAGTTCATATCTGGGACAAAATTTTTGGGCTAACAAGGAAATGAAGTATCTTTGAAATATTTTAATATCTAATGGAAAACCTTTTGGAAATTTAAACTTTAAAAGAACAATCGAGTTCGGGGTAAGAAATTTTAGAGAAAATGTCGTTACTGTGTGCGAGTAGTGTCAAGTCTTATGTCCAATCCGAACGCCTAATTTGAGCACATATGACAAGAATAACTTGTCATCACTACAGATGCAAATTAGTACCATTTTGAAGTTGTTTTAAGATAAGAATTGATAAATGCTCCAAGAGTAATTCTTGTCATGAAAATTGCTTTCTCAAATTAGATTATCTAACTTGGCTTAAAACTGTAGGGCATCTCTATCCCTGATAACATCACTCGCATACATTAACGGTTGAGAGTTGTTGGTCACTAGGCCCTAGTTCTCAACGGACTGTTGCGCCACTTAATTTATTCAAGGTACTTATTAGAATTGAAAGATATTGATGTGAAAAATGTTTGTTTTGTACAAGACGGCGGCGGCGGCGCTACAAACAAGGAATGAAAACACAAACAAGACAAGTATCCCGACCATGTTATTTCTGTAAGTTCTTTCATTTTGTATTGGTACATACCTATATAATTGTATTTTTAATTAAAATCTATGCATTATCTTAGTTAATTCTGTTTCTAAATAATTGAATTTCTTTTATAGCTTATTATGTATATTGAAATGTATTATTTCAAACTTTTATCAATAACCCTACTTTTAAATAGATCTTATTTATCTTGTATTTTTTCTATTTCTCGTCCTTATGAATACCTTTTCGATTTTGATGTTGTAGTGCAGATCTATTTTTCCTCTTTTTTGCTGGTGGTGTTGGTTATCTTTAGGAATCTATTTAACTATGGTTATTGGTACAGATCCTGATAACGTGAGATGCGTTCTGAACTTGCTGTGTGGTGCGTTTGATGGCCTCAGTATTTGTTGTTTGAATGCTGAGAGTATTCGAGCCAAATATACTATTTTATATCAAATAATTAGTACATCTAAGTTGGATGTTGTTTTGGTGTCTGAATCGTGGCTAAATAACAATATATGTGACGCATTAGTGGCTATTCCTGGTTTCAACATGCACAGGAGTGATCGTGAAGATAGGGTTGGGGGCGGTGTTTGCATGTATGTTCGTACACATATATCAGCCTCTACAGTTTTTAAATCATCTTCTGCCAATATTGATTTTATTTGTGTTGAAGTGAGGAACGCTTTAGAAAAATGTTTGCTTGTAGCTATCTATAGTCCACCCCATATGTTTAAAGAAGAAAATTTATTTATTTGTTTCATCAATGGATTTTACATCTGCTGATTACATTTAATATTTAAACAAATTATGTTTAATGTTTATAAATACACAAACTGAACTTATAGCATTAATGTAACATTATAATTGAAATTAACTCAATATCTGTAAAACAATGCTTTTAAACTGGTTTCGACTCATTGTGATGTCAACTTCATTGCAAACCGAATTGAATAGTGACAACGAACGTGAAATGGGCTCATTAATTCCATAATTAGTTCTGTGAGTAGAAACATGGAAAAGTACACTTCTGTTCCTCAGTATTCTTTCTGGGACATAGAAGTTTATAAGATTTAGTAATTGAATAGAATTTAATCGATTTGAAACAATATCTTTGATAAAAATTATGCTTTGAGCGTTCCTTCTGACTTCAAGCGTTTTTGTACCAATCAGGGCACACCTGGAGAGATAATTTGGCATGTCGCCAGACCAATTTAAATTTCGTAAAGCAAATCGCGTGAATCTTTTTTGAATTTGCTCAATTCTAAGTATTCCATTCGCATAGAATGGGCACCAGATTATAGAGCAATATTCCAAATAAGGAAGCACTAAAGAATTGAACAACGTTTTAAGTGTATAGACATCTTTGAAATCAGATGCATTTCGTTTTAGGAATCCAAGCATTGAATTTCCTTTGGAAACTATAAAGTCAGTATGGGCACGAAAATCTAATTTAGCGTCAAGAAGTACACCCAGATCTTTTATCAACTCAACTCTTAAAAGAGGATCATTTCCAAATTTGTACATAAAATTAATGACGTTTAGTGATCGAGTCGCACTGAAAATTTTACATTTGGAGAAATTTAATTGAAGGTGATTGTATCTGCACCAATCAAGGAGCAAGTCAATATCCATCTGAAGTTTTCCGCAATCTAAAATTGTGTGGATGGCATAATAAATTTTGACATCGTCGGCAAACATTAGACAAATGGCGTTCTTTAAAACTGAAGGTAAATCATTTATAAATAAAAGGAAGAGCAATGGGCCCAAATGACTACCTTGGGGAAGACCTGAGTCAACATCAATGGGACTTGAGTAGTACCCATTTATTTCCACAATCTGCTTTCTATTTGAAAGATACGATTCCAACCAACTTAGAAATGAGCTATTGCAACCCATCTTCATTAATTTTTGAATAAGTAAACCGTGATGAACTCGGTCGAATGCTTTAACGAAATCTGTGTAGAGTACATCCACTTGATAACCTTTCTCCATTTGGGTTAAGCAATAACTCGTAAAGAGACATAGGTTTGTGGCTGTTGAGCGGCCCTTGACGAAACCATGTTGACTAGGCGACAGTAACTCTTTTAAAGAAAAATAGAACTTTCCGGTTATGATTTTTTCTAGAAGCTTTGGAATAGCCGATAGCTTCGAAATGGGCCTATAATTTTTGATTAATTGCTTAGCACCACTTTTATAAATCGGATTAATGAATGAAATTTTCCATTCTTCTAAAAAATTACTTGATGAGATGGATTTGTTAAAAAGTAGTGTTAGGGGAAGACATAAATTGGAAGAACATCTTGCTAAAAGAAGAGGTGGTATTTTGTCATGACCCGCTTTTTTGGAAATATCAATTTCGCATAAAGCAACCAAAACTTCTTCTACAGATAAATGTGGAGGCACAAAATTAATCGAGGCATCAACATTGGAGTACATAGTGCTAATATCTGGAATAATGTCTATATTATAAGAAGATTTAAAAAAAATTGAAAAAAGTTGGCAAGATGATTGTATGTCATTAGATTTGTCATTATCGTATTCCATCGACTGAGGAAAAGAGGAGGTACTTTTTCGCTTCGAGTTTATAAAAACCCAGAATGATTTACTGTTTTTCCTAATGTTTGACTCAGTGGTACATATATATTGTTTGTATAAGAAACGGTTTAGAAAGTCAAATTCTCTTCTGATTTGAAGGAACCGATTTCGATCTTCGGCTAACCCTGTTAATTTAAAACGCTTGAAAGCTTTATTTTTGACATTTTCTAAATTGTTTAATCTTTTATTGTGCCATGGCAATTTGAATGAATTTTTCTTTTTTAAGGTAGGCACAAATAGTTCTATGCCCTCAAAAAGGATATTTTTAAAATTTGTGTACATTTCCAAAAGTGATTTTCTTTGAAATACATTTTCCCAATTAAATGATTTATAAAAATTATTTAGGGCAATGAAGTCAGCATTTACATAATTAAATTTTTTTAGCTCAATTGGCAGATCATATGAATATTCATAATAATTTAAATTTACTTGTAATGCAATATGGTGAATCGAGTTAGTTAATAAAGGAAAGTCTACAGTATCTACATTATATTTTAATTCATTATTTATAAATACAAGATCTAGAATTCTTCTGAGACTGTTTTTAATATAATTAATTTGAAACAGATCAAGCGAAGATAGTGAATCGACAACCAAACTTTCAATTTCCCTATTTGCATTAAATGGAACTAAAACTTGTTCTTCTTCCATAAAGCACCAGTCAATTTCACCTAGGTTAAAATCGCCTAATACACATGGGTACTGATTAGTTGTCAATTCACTAACTATAGCATTGATATTAGATAAATGTTTAGAATATAGTTCTATACTACTACTTGGTCTTACATAACTTACAATAAAGTAAAAATCTCTAGAGCAAAAACCATTCAAGCTAACGGAGACACAGAGCTGTTCGACGTCATCAGAATTGTTTAACAAGTTGCATTCTTTGCTACTAAAATTCGACCTTACCGCTATCAGCACACCCCCTCCACGCTCCATATCAATTGTTGGTGGCCTATCTCTCCGGTACACGTGATAAGAAGCATCGAAGAGTTCGCATGAGAAAAAGTTCGAATTCAACCATGTCTCAACTATGACGATGACGTCGTACTCATGAAGTGAGGATGATGTGAAAAGCTGGTTTGTTTTTGTGCGTAGACCACCAGCATTTTGGAAGTAAACACGAAGTTGTGAATTAGAATTTGGAATTGTTGTTTGTTTTGTTACATCTATGTTGAAATCTCTTGCTGATGGTTCTCTTGAAAAGGAGATTCGTTTTTTGGCGTGTGTATAAACTTTTTGAATTGTACTCCTTCAGGCCAAAAAGATGGATTGAGTGCAGCATCAAATTTGTTTTCAGGAATACCCAGTTTAAAATTTAAGAAGTGAAGTGTAGATAAATCCGTTCCTTTTTTAACTAATTTGGAGCACTTTAATGATGATTCAGAAAGATTTAGTTTTTTAGCAGCGTATGAAATTATATTTTCTTCGCTTAAATCTATTTTCAAACGAGAGATGTGCAAGAAACGAAGACGGGGAACTGTGGGTAAAGTGTCCACTGCTGATGTACCTGTACCAAAGGATTTGTAAGATCTTTGACCACGACGACGTTTTGTTTGTTGAACACGTCTCACTGCCTTAGATGTCAACAACGAGTCATTTTGTGGAGGAATAGTGTCGATCAACTCCAATGGGCTATGTCCAACTTGAGTTGTTAAATTAGGTGCCAAAGCGATCTTACCATCAGATGATTGATTATCATTCGCAGCTGCTTCCATTGCTTCTAGAGCTGCAGTCAACGTTGATGCTCCTTGTTGTATGTTTAAGTCATGTGACTCCACTGGGTTTTGTGAATCTTGTGTGTGCACCGGCTGAACACTCTTTAAAGGGGGTTCCCTTTCATTCGTAGTCTCGTCATTAAATTCTGGCGCTTCATTTATCGTTGAAAGCATTTGCTGTGAATTTAAGTCGTGTGGCTTTTTTGAGGTTAAGTTTAATTTACTTGCACTTGTTTTGGGGCACTTTTTTGTTGAAGATTTCTTATCGATTGAATTTTGAATTGAACTTGTGTTATTAAAAAGATGATTCTTAATGTCAGCAACATCATTTTTTATAACATGAATAAGAGACAAAAGAGATCCGGCGATAACAATGCATTTATCGCATTTCCATGACAGGTTGCGATCAGCGTCAAGAGCTTTGGCAGAGTTTTCAGAAAGATTACCACATTTCTTATGAAATTCTTGGCCACAAAAACCTTCACACTTTATGCAATTATCACGAAGGTGTCTATTTGAACAAATTATGCAATTTCGCGGCATAATTAAATGATTTTCAATGAAATTTATAGAAAGTTAACAAAAAGCTACTTATCACTTTGACAGTTGTTTTTAGAATTTGTGTGAACTGAGAGACACTTTGATGAAACTCAGCCCAAAGTACAGTGATATCTTGATTGGAGGTGACTTTAATGTTAATTTACTAATTAATAACTGTTCTACACGTTTATTAAATAATTTCTGTGATATTTTGGGTCTATTAGTTGTAAATAATCGTTGGCCAACTTGTTTCAAATCTGAAGTGAACCCCTCTTTATTAGACATGTTTTTAACCACCTGTTGCAATTTTCCTAGCCGGTTATTATTTTTTTTGATAGGATCAAATTTAAAAAAAAAACGAAATCAAAAATGAAATTAAAAGAAATAAAAAAACAAACGAAAAGAAAACACTTAATAAAATTTCAGCCGCGATATCGGAAATGCAATGTGCACGAATTTGCCGATCTGTCAAAGAACAGCGGCGACGAAGCGAACGGAGAAAAATTGCACACGCAGCAGGTTAAGTGCTGCCACCACAACAGCTCAGTAAGGGGTGGGTTAAATGCACAATTTAATTAATCGAAGGGTCGATTAATTAAGTTGCTCGCGATTTATTTTGATATCACTTTGATATCAGAAAAATATATTTTAATTGAGATTGCCACAGGGGCGTTCTTACGTATAGTAAGAAAAGGGCGCCAGCAATTTTTTTCTGAAATTAAAAAAAAAGGAAATTGCAAACCTTCTAAAGAAACAACGAGAACAAAGGAAAAAAAAACAATCATAAAAGAAACACAACAAATATAATTTTATCAAAAGTTAATTTTGTGTTTTATTTGAAAATGCCTGAGAAACCTTACTATGTAGGATGAAAACTCAGGATCTTTTCGTAAAGTATAATTATTATAAGGATATAGAAAATCGGACGCTGGACCGTTAAGGTCTATATTCCCACCAAAAAAAAGGGGTTCACAAGAAAATATATAAACGTAATCAAACAAATTTTACTTATCTTTTTTTTTTCCGCTACCAATCTGAACACTTCTTATTTTTCCTTCCTTTAATTTTCTCACTTTTTTTCCTTTTACAATCTCGTTAACCTTTTTTTTTCAACTTCTTATCTTTTTCGCTTTCCTTCTTCTATCTCTCAACTTCTGTCACTCTTATCTGTACGCTTCGACTATTCGAAAAGAATTGACTTCCAGATTCTTCGATCTGACAAGTCTCATCCTTCCTAACTCCCGCCATTTTGAGCTTTCAGCCAATCTGGAGTGGCGGATCTCAATTCACATCATCAACAGCCAATCGGAGATCGGCTTGTTGATATCAACTTGTGATGAGATTCTCGCGATCCCGCTTACTCGCTCTACTCTCACAGCTAAATGCAAGTCATTCTGGAATTCGCCGCCCGCTGGATTCACTTCCAGGTCACGACGATTCCAGAAGCTGCATTCAGCCATCCCCATTTTCCACCTCGATACGGACAAAAGTTGAGAAACATAAAAAAAAAATCGCGAAAAACATACTTCTTTGTAAGACTTTTCAATAAACTCTACCACAAAAGAAAAGGAAGGAAAACAATTATTGTGTTCGAGATCTGTAACGAAACTTGAAAAAGGACTTGTCCTGAACTAAGTTGTCGGAGACTTAAGAGTCCATGCGTCCGTTAACATAGTTTAAGTTACATATCTACATTCGATTGAGAACAATATTAATTACTATTAAATAGTTTAAACAAAATTACTAAACAAAATATAATTAATACAAATTATAGATATTAACATTGTTAAAGTTTTACGTTGGGCCTTAGGCCATTCTCCATTTGGAGTAACTTCCCATGCAACTTTACGCATCGATTCACCAGACCGTCCGTCTGGTTTGGTTTCACTTCTATGGAAACCATCCCATAAATTGTACCCTGAAACGAAACTTGGTATTTTTTCCCTCACGAAAATGACAGAGAGAACCATGGTCAGAAGGACTATGGCCGTCCCGCTCTCTCTCATCCTCGTGTAGAAGGGTGTGACATTTGCCAAAACGAACAAAGTAAACAACCAAAGTGGATGCACAATGCATCGTCGCAATCAAAATTAAAATTAAATATTAAAAAGAACTTGTTGCGTTTATTTATAACGCAACACACCTCTAGGCACAGAATTCTGGGAAATGATCAAATGAGACCAACTTCTGACTTCATCCATGATTTCATTTTTTGCTCTTTTCAGTTTAACGTTGACATACGAAATACCACTCGTACATTAAGTTTTAGGTCATACCGTAACTTTAACTATGAGAACTTAAGGGTGAATATCACTAGCTTGGAGTGGAACGAAATTTATTTTTCACCAAATGTGAACGGGAATTAAGGACTAAGAGATGTCCCTGGTTTAACAATAACATTAGGTATTTGATAAGAGAAAGGGAGCGTTTCTTCCGGAGATATAAGAGTAACCCTACTGAGTTTAAATAAAGACAGTTTTTATTTTCTCGTAACAGAGTAAATTCTACTATTCGCAACTCTAAGCGCGCATACCTTTTACAGAAACTTGATCCGTCTCTCAGTTCAAAAGAACTTTGGAACAACCTGAAAGAACTTGGAGTAAAAGAAGACAAAAATAAAAGTAAATTCCCGTTTAGTCCTGGAGAGATGTCTGATGTTCTGATTCAGACTTTATCAAGTTCAAGTATTCCCAAGATTTATTTATTATACCAGAGAATGAAAACTCTTTCAAATTTTACTGCATTAGAATTCACGAGCTGTATTATTCTGTCAGGTCGGTCAAATCGAATGCGATTGGTCCTGATGATATTCCGCCTAAGTTTTTAAAGCTCATACTCCCCATTATTGGTAATTATTTAATTCATATTTTCAATTTTTGTATATATAGTGGTGAATTTCCTGATGCATGGAAGAGTGCGAGTATTATTCCAGTTCCCAAAAAATCAAACCCTACTAACCCTTCGGAGTACAAGCCAATTAGCATTTTATCTTATCCGTGTAAGTTATTTGAAAAAATTATGCATGATCAAATATAAAACTACTTAAATGAACATGAATTGCTCTCAAAATGGCAATCTGGGTTCCGCAATAAGCATAGTTGTGAGTCTGCAGCAATTAAAGTTACATCAGATATCTGCTTTGCTCTTGATTCTGGTAAATTTGGTGTCATTGTGCTCTTAGATTTTTCTAAAGCATTTGACTGTATTGATCATTCTATCCTACTTTCTAAGCTTAAAAGAAACTTCAACTTTTCTGGCAAATCACTTAAGCTATTGTGTAACTACCTAGCTGATAGGGTTCAGCGTATAAAAACTGGGGCTGGTATTTCTAATCCTCTTATCACAAATATTGGTATACCCCAGGGCTCCATTTTGGACCCTTTGATATTTTCGTTGTTTATAAATGACCTTCCTGATGTCATTTCCAATTGTCAAGTTCATTTGTATGCTGATGATGTAGTACTTTACATTTCTCGTTCAATTGGTTTAATGGAGGACTGTATAGCTAGGTTAAATGATGGCTTACGCCATATCCTTTCGTGGTCAAATGGTAACTGCATGAAGCTTAATCCTGCCAAGTCTGTTGCCATGCTGTGTTCTAGAAAGGAGCTTAACTTTAATGATTTTCCTTCGATCGTACTTGATAATGAAGTTATTATCTATGTGAAGGATGTAAAATACTTAGGATATAGAATAAATAATAATCTTGCGTGTTGTAGAGCAATCTCAGATACCATTAGAAATATTTATATTGTATTACGATCCCTGAGATCTTCTTCGAACTTATTGCTACCCAATATGAAGAAGCACCTCATTAAATCATTAGTTATGCCGTATTTTACTTTTAATTGTTCAGTTTACCCAATTTTAGACTGTAAGTGTAAGCGCAGATTGAATGTTGCTCTTAATGATTGTATTCGTTTTATTTATAGCGTTCCGAGATATTACAGTGTATCGCATTTGCGTCACACGCTCTTTGGAATGAATCTTGATGAATACTGAAGTTTAGGCTTGTTTTGAAACTCCACAATATCATCCACAACAGGTGTCCTAGTTATCTCATTGAATTTCTGAATTTTGCCCATTCCCAAAGAGGTTTAATACTCATTTTGCCGCGTTTCGCATACAGCATAGCAAAACGCTCTTTTTACGTATCTGCAATTCGTTTGTTGAATGCTCTTCCAAATGAATTGCAAAGGACTGCCATGCCCACGGCCTTTAGGAGGAAACTATTTTTGCACTACTCAATTCAAAATTAGGTACTTATATTGCACAAATACATATACAAAGTCTTTTTCTTTGTTTCGTTTTTATTTAAATCAATGTATGCTCTGCTTTTATTTTATATATTATATAAACTCAAGTGATTTCATATATGTATTTCCTATAATCTATGTTACTTAAATTATCGATACTCTAAAAGATTTTATCTTAATGTGTCATTGTGAATTGAATCTTTCTTTTAAATAAATGAAATGAAATGAAATGAAATGAAATGAGCAGGTACAATGAAATTCACAAGTGCATAAATTTCGCAAAGACCAGTCAATGCTAAGGATATGGAAGGAGCACTTCTACAGACTGCATAACGGTGACGACGAAGAAAATTCCACTGTCGACAGGATGATCGATTCATTATAAAAGACGGAAGCCAAAATTCCCGTCTTCACGATTCAGACGAAGTAAAGATTACCATATCTAAACTAAAGTCTAAAAAGGTGCTCGAGCAGATGGCATAATTGCCGAACTTTTTAAAGCAGCTAGAGTTTCTTAGGTTAGGACCTGTACCAACTTAACTGTAAAACATAGTCAGAAGAAAGCATGCCAACCGATGAATGGAAACACAGTTTGTTTGCCCGATCATGAAAAAGGAGACCCTGAGCTATAGAGAGATCAGTTTCCTTAACATCATATACAAAATCTTCTCTGATAGTTCCTTATCAGTGTGGCTGTAGTCAACGAAAGTCCAGAATCGATCAAATATTCACATTACAACAGATTCTGGAAAAAACCTAAGAACATCAAATCGTCACGCACAATATTTTCATCGATTTCAAGGCCGCATTGACAGTATTTACAGGAACGAAATGTATAAAGCCTTGTCTAGTTTTGGCCTCCCTGCCAAACTTGTCCCTTTGTGAAGGATGACCATGCAGAATTCGGGCTGTTCTATAAAGACTGGAAACAAACTATTAAGGCTTTTTGATGTCAAAACAGGCTTTAGACAATGTTATGCGTTGTTATGTGATTTCTTTAACATCGTCGTTGAAGGAATTGTGTAGAGCTTCCACGTCAATACTATCTCTCAAAAGTCAATCCAATTGCTCGTATACTCGTATGCTTATGACATTGACATAATCGGAAGAAATCACCGCGACGTCAATCGGGATTTTGTAAGTATTATGCCTTTAAAGCAGTTAAGGACTTTGTCTACCAACGCTAAGATCACACAAAGAATTACTTTTCCTAACAATTGCAATTGAGTAGCAATGCCCTCTCCCGTTCGCTATATCAGACTCATTTTGGTGCAGAAGCATGGACTATGATAAAAGCGGATGAAAGTACTTTGGGTTGTTTCGAGAGAACAGTTCTTCGTGGTGTCTACGTTCCCGTATTTTTAGAAGGTGATTGGAGGAGAACATGGAAAGACGCGTATACTGAACAGCGACTAAGAATTTGCCAGAACTTTGAGTGCGCAACTGGAGACATCAAGCTAGGGAGCGAGTTAGATGGAAAAGTTTCTTGGATGAGGCCCTATATTTCATACAGTACACAGTAAAATAAAAATAATAATTTATGTCCGTTGAGGGCCTAGTAACTTACGACTCTCAACCATTCCCGTGTGCGAGTAATGTTGTCAAGAATCGAGGGACCTATAGTTTTAAGCCGAATCCGAACGGCTAATTTGAGAAAGCACTTTTTATGACAAGAATTACTCTTGGAGAATTTGTCAATTCCTCGCAAAAGGCAGTACCCGTGAAAAAAACTTTAGACGGCACAGGCAGGGATCGAACCCAAGACCTCTGGCATGACAGTCCTACGAACTAACCATCAAGCCACGGGTACTAAACCCAAACTAAATAAGTAAGTTATTTCTCGAAGAAATGGGCACAAATGGCTACCGAGATTTCGTTATTGAACACCTTTAGGCCTCGGCCACGCAGTAAGTGGCTGAGCGGCTAAGCGCCTAGCGGCTGAGTGGAAGCTCTAAGCGACGTATGGCCAGGCACTGAGCGACTGCTTTTGAGCGATTAGTAGTTAAAATGCCGTTGTCAAGAACAGTTCGCCGTATTTTATTGTCGGAAAATCGTTTTAATAGAACTACCCATACAGCTCTGGATGTTCGAAGTAAAATAACGGAGTATTTTTTTGATTTTGCACACTAAACCACAGGTGTTAACTTGCTATGCACTAAACTATGTATCACATAAACTTTAAATAAAAACTTACCACTTGAACCACAAATTTCACCAACTTCCTTCCATAGTTTCTCAGTAATATTTTTATTTTTAAAATTGCCATTTCTATCTTGCCATAAATCTGGTCGAAATTGCACACACGAAATTAACAACTCAATGTTTAGTTTGGCCATCTTTACTTCTTGCCGCTCAGGTTTGGTTGCTGAGCGGCGCCGCTTAGCCGCTCAGAATTTTGTTTCGCCGCTTCTATGTGATTTCATATGATTTATATTTTTTTTTCCGCTCAGCCGCTTACTGCGTGGCCGCGGCCTTAGACTATTTCATTTCTAACGTCGTGAAAACAGCAAGCTTCTACATATCACTTTCACTCGAAATTAAATTGAAATCGATTCCAAATATAAATTGAAGTTCTGAAAGTCACTTTTATCGATATTGATATTTTTTTTTTTCGAACTCAAAACGAAGTGAATTTCTGTGTTCTACATTTCGATATTTGCGTTTTTTCAAATGATTTGAATTCGACAGTTTAAGATAGGTTAGCCCGCAACAGCAACGCCTAGCGGTTAGCCCTTATTTGCTGGCAAGCTTAATTTTCATAAACTTGCTGTCCCTTGACATTGCTTTGACGCTTATATTTTGAAACTCACTTTAAGTGATTTCGTAAGATTTACCCACTCTTTAAACAAGTACCTTCGAGTGAGTTCCTCTTTCTAAGCTTCCAAGACCTAACAAATGTCTTACCTCATTCAGGGGCATCTTTGGACTTTTGGGGGCCCTGGGCCCAATAGGATTTGGGGGCCAAAAAAAGTAGGTATAATATATTTTTCTTTTAATTCTTTATGTTAAAGAATCTTTTTAAAATTAATTTTTTTTTTTAATATTTTTGCTTTTTAAAAAGAACTAAACAAAATTTTTTTTTATACTAGTATAATTTTTTTTAATTTACCTTCAATAGTTGAACATTTTTCTTTATTGTTGATTTTTGATAATTTGTATTGTTTGTTGGTTGATTTCTAATGTTTTTTTTTTATTTTTTGTAAGTTGATTTCTTTATATTTGTTTTGATTTGGTTTTTTTTTTAGATACATATATATATGTACATATATGTATGTATGTAAGTTAAGGAAACAATAAAATATTATTGAAGGCATACTTTTCTGACTTTGTCAGTTGCAAAAACATGAATTAAGTCATAAAATTCAATTTCCTGCAGTAATTCATTTTCAATTTATAAAATTGACAAGCTGTTTAGTCTATCTTGTAGCATTGTGCTTCGAAGTTTATTTTTTATCCGGTTCAATTTCCAAAATGAACGCTCTCCACTGCAGTTTAAAACCATCAAAGATAAAAAATTCTACAGGCAGTTTCTACATTTGGAAATGTATTCCCAATTTCATCCACTGTAATTAGACTGTACAATTTTGATATTGTAATAAGATCTTTACTTACATCTTCATTGAATTCTTTTAAATACTTTACGAGGTGCAAGCATTCTACCTCAAGTTCTTCTGCATTAACATCTCTATTGCAGTTTTTTTTAAAACTGTTCGCAAGAATTTTGCAACTCCACTGATGTCAAATATTGCAATTGACATAAAAAGCCAAACAATGCATTAATTTCTTGATAGCAATTGGATCGTATTTTTAATTGCAAAGTAATAGTGTCAATAATTGGAAAAAATTGATATTTTAGACTTTTCTTTCCGAATTAGCAGGACGGATGATGCAGGACCATCAAAATATGTGACACGCGAACTTCGTACTATTTTACGTTGCAATAAGTCTTTATAATTAGCATCCGGATTCTGAATTTTGGCACACGCTTCAAATTTATCAAAATTCTCCCTTATATCATTTATGAAAGAACAAAGAAAATTGGCAGCAACGTCGATCGTTATTGTTTCTTTTTGAAGTCTCTTGCTGGTTTTATGAATTCTTTCTAATATTGTGCTCCAAATAGACAGGCTTAGCGCTTCGCTTTTTGTGTCTGGAGCTTGCTCTGGATCTCTAGAGATAGATGTCAAGGCTTCAGTAATTTGCTTATAACCATGATGGATCGCGTTAACTGCATCAGCTCGTGCAGACCATCTTGTTTCTTGTTTGTTTTGTTTGAACATAAACATACATTCAATTTATTCCAGCGATGTGTAGAAGCAGAATAAAAGTTGTATGTTTTTTTAACCACTTGAAATAAACTTGTTGCTTCCTGCACTCAACCAGCCGCATGAAGGCGTACTAAGTTAAGAGAATGTGCTGCACAAGGTACAAAGGTAGCAAATTCACACTTCTCCTTTAATCTTGCTTGCAAACCAGAATATTTTCCCGACATATTAGGCGCATTATCATAGCTTTGTCCTCTACAATCCTCTATTGAAATATCATGATTTTCAAGAAATGTCAAGATTGTGTCAGCCAAATATTCAGATTTATGCTCTTGAATAGGTATAAATTTTAAGAACCTTTCGATGGGAACGCAATTTTCAACATACCGAATTCCAAAAGTCAACTGGTCGATATGAGAACTGTCGGGTGTACTGTCAACACTTAGGGAAAAATATTTTGCCGATCTAATTTCACCTAAAATTTTCATTAAAACTTGTTTTCCCATTATATCAATGAATTCGTTGCAAATATTTGCTGATAAATAGAAAGTGTATCCCTTTCCTGAGTTCTCACATTTTTTAAATGATCTGCGATGAATGAATCATCATGGGACAACTTTGTGTTTGATTATGGAGTGATTTGAAAAGTCAACATGTGTGCAGAACTGTAGAGTAGAACGAAAGCAGAGCTAAATGATGTTGACAGCGTGTGCAGGTGTATGATTAAAGATTCATGTTGCAAGAAATTTAAGATGTTGAGGAGAAGAATTTCAACGGAATGGAGAGTAAATTGAAACTTGTTTTTCTGTTACTGTCTACTAACCTTATTTCGTTTTCTATATAATTCTTGTACAGATTCATTCATTTTGAGTTGGTGGATGGGGGGGCCAAATAATTGCGGGGCCCTGGGCCCATGCCTAAAGACGCCACTGACCTCATTTGTTAACCTTTGGTCATGGTTTTTTCCATCTATGTATGTATTGGTTTAGGCAGGGTAAACAATCCTAAAACCAATACCCTATGCTTATAGGATAACCACAGCCACCACGAAACTCCCACTAAGGAGGCCGCCCCATGTATGGTCACGGTGTAAACACCGTGGGGCTGCACCATACCCCGTGGTACCATCGTTAAGCATTGGTCAACTAACTTTCGTTCTTTGATAGGAAGAGTCTAGGGAAGATAACCCTAGAAGTGGCCGCTCGGTTTCATGTCAGGGACCAACAATCAACCAGCTTTATCTTTTCATGAACATCATTCTTTTATAAAATGATTTTTACTGGAGCCACTACAAATTCTAATCTTCATTTAAAAAAAAAATAAAATTTGAATTCGACAACAGGAAATTGTTTTAAAACTATAAACTTAAAGGAAATAAACCTTAAGTTTTTTTATAGAATGCACTTAATTTGTGAGAAGTTGCAGCTTCTACTTTATAATTGAGAAAAAGACCATAGCATTTAAAAGGATTTTTCAAAACACCAAATGTCTTCTCTATACTAAAAACAACGCTTTTAGAAGCTATACTTTGATACCAAAGTCTTTCCCAAACGATATTTGAAAACTGTTTATCTCAAAGAACCGAACATCTGCAGGAAATGTGTATCAACACAGTTCAAACACAAAACAAATATAAACAAAAGAAATTATACAAAGGTGAACAAAATTGTTTATTGACTGATGTGATATTATAAATCAGCTTTCACTTGAAGTGATTTCGAAAAGTATTCGAATTTATGAAATCGATCGAATCATATATGTACATAACCCTGAAAACAATTTCACTCGATTTTCAATTTAGATTTGTATTTCATTTAAATTGATTTTTGGGAACCTAGTTGATAGTCTATGCTGCACAACTGAGACCTTACGATTGTTATTTATAAAGCTATCGATGACGAACAGTGAATAATGATGTGGTACTGCAACCGTAGCCATCCAAAGATTTTTCTTTAAAAATATCCGTTTTTTTTTTATTTCAGAATGAAACCTCTTCTTGGAAAACCCTTTTTTAAAATACTACGAATTCCTACAAATATTGCTAGCCCTTTTAATCCTTCGTGTAAAGGATATTTGATGTCGTCATTCTTTCACTTCTCCCAAAAAATAAATTGATTTCGTCTACATTGTGACTTTAAAAATATAAATCATCACATTCTCTTTTCTTCTGTCACACTTCTCATAATAAACTTCTGCGAATCCAACACAAAGCATTTTTGTATGAAATTCAGAAAATATTTTACATTATTTATTTATATGTTACGAGTACTTTCCGCAAAAGCTAAACCTTTTACAGTGAATTGCTACTGTGGAAGTATGTAAGTAGTTTAAATGCCTTCTGGTGAAATGCCACTCCATCACATAAAAAAGATCCCTTTTCTAGAATTAATAGTGTTGTTTAGTTTTCATTTGGCTTTTGAAACAAGAGAGTAGAAAGGTTGTGTGATATTCTTATAAAAATAATAAATGGATATAACTAGAACAAAAGCAATTATAAGAAAATATAACAAAATGTTTGTAGATAAATGTACACACCACCACTTGTTACACAAAATTTTGTACATTAGGGTCATAATTTGGTTTAATGTGTTATGTACGATGTACGTATGTATAGATGAAGTTATAAGCCAAATGCTAGACAAAGGTCCTTTAAAAATATACAATATCTTTTAGAAATGACAATTTATTATAAAACACAAAATTTCATAATTCAGACGCTTTACCTTCGAATTGAGTTATATAACGATGTGACTGTGACACAAGGAAATGGTAACATTAATTAATCAAATGTTGAATATTCCACTTAAAAGGTTCTTTTTGCATTTGGGTGTGGCCTCGACTGGTTATGTATCTGCTTATATAAGTTTCAAACAATAGCATAATTGAGTCCTATAAAGTCCTACTTTAGCCTTCGCAGTATTCCTAATTACATTTTTCTAACCGAGGCATTTCTTTTCATAATAATAATTGAGTAAATAGATCCAAGTCTTCTTTATGCAGCTCATAATTACAGTCCTATAACAAAAGTACAGACGTCCAAATATGCCATTATTTCTTTGTCCTTTTTTAATAAACAACTTTTTTTTTTCTGTTGTACTCTTTCGCACCTAACGAGATTATTATATCATAGGTCATTATTCTTCAACTTTCCGCCAGTTATTAAATCTCCCTGCTATAATTTTTATATAATTTTCGTGAGCAGACTCTCTTCTTGAACTAGACATTTGTCCTGTGTATTGCATTATAGTGTATGTCCTGATGCTCGTTCTGCATTGCAATCCTTATCGCTGTTTTATTTAAAGTTGTCGTCATTTTAATACAGTGGATAAGTAGAGGCAAAAACAGCTCTAAAGCAAAAGTTTTAATTTTATAAAACTTTGTGCATTGTATTTAATATAATTGCATACAGCAGCTCCATTTTATGTTAGTAAATTTAATTTTCCATCCCTGTGTTTGAAAACATATCCTCTTAGCTATCGTAGGTCTCTCTGGACCACAGTATTATAAAAGAATGCAATGTTTTGCGAATGCAATCTTTTGCGAACGCAATCCTTATAAATCGTAAATTAAAGTCAAATAAAATTCGAATTCGCTTAAGTACTGCAAATCTACAGTTTTAATATACAGTCAGGGAATAATTTATTTCTTTTTATAATACTCAAGACCGGTTTTGGGGTAATTTTAATACATTTTATGAACATCGGAAAAAGCATTGCTAAGTTCCAGATTTTCCCATATTTTTTCTGGATCAGAGGCTTTCTAGAATTTTAGAAACTTTGACCGATACTTACTCGTATGATATAGAGCTCAATTTAAAGGCTGTTAAACGAAAAACTGAAAGTATTAAAGTAAAAAGTCTAAAATGTCCAAGCATATTAACATTTATTTTGACGGAAAATTGAACTTTCAGCCGCTATTAGAATAAAACAAATTGACTTTCAGACGCAGATTGTTAAAATGCTGTTTTTCGATATGGGAAATTTGAAGCAAAATAAAAATAAATACATTTTTGTGGCATTTTCCTCCTTGATCTTGGTTTTTTGAATAGAAATTATTTTTCTAAACTTAATTCAAAAATATACTTTTGTATTACTTGTTTTAAGCTAATTCCACTACAACCCAATGGCTGCGTTCAATCTTGTGTTGGACAGGGTATCTTGAATAGGTGGATTTTTAGATACCTTGTTGAACGAGTTGGATAGCTGCATTGAGATTGCTGTCAAAAAATAAAAACAACTTTCAGCTGTTCACAGAAGGCAGAGAAACATTTAAGCTTCGAAGTCAAAATTGTTGTAAGATAAAACAATTAATGGATAATTCAACTGATTCGTCGGACGATGATGAATTGGTAGGTGCGTAACAATTTAATAAATAAGAGATAACCTTAATCTTTAATCTATGTTAAATTTCCTCTTAGCTCAATTGGAATTCTATACGATTAATAATTTACTTGCGAAATCTCCGGTTTTAAACGATTTACGTTTAGATATATGTACATAGTTTGGAAGAATTTCGATCTTATTTCCGAATGAGCAGAAGTTGCTTTGCGGTAAGATTTTGAGTTGGTTTGTTCACAGTAGATAAAGTTTTAGCTTCTTTAAAAACCATTCAAAGGGCACCATTAACTAGAATAGCAAATTAAATTTGAACAAATTTGTCTTGATATCTATAATGAATTGCTTATTAACGATTTCAAATCATTATGATCTCTTGCACAAAGTGCAGTAAAATAAAAGAACTTGTAACTTGGAGAAAAAACTGTTGTTTTTGTTTGGATTTTGAGTAAACAAGAAAGTTTCTTATCAGCTGGAGACAGGTTCAGTTAAGCTAAGAGTTCTGCTCATTTTGCATTCAGCGAAATTCTCCAAGTGGTATGTTCATTTCTCGGAGAGTATATTAAATGGCCAACTGTTCAACATTACAACAATATTTCTCAAGTAAAATCCCATCATCAATATCCCTTAATCAAATTGTTAAGTCTGAAGATATTATTTTCCAAAATAGGCATTCCGAGAAAAATCTGGAGGCTACATTCCAGGAATCGTTGGTGCAATTGACGGTTGCCATATACAAATAGGTGCAGGGAATTAACTTCACGGGAACTACCTTCACATGGGAACTAACTTCACCACTAGTGAGAATTAATTTAACCTTTTTTTGGTGAAGTTATTTCCCACTGAAGGTGGGAGATAATTTCACTTTTTTGTGGGAATGAATTTCACTTTCATGTGTAACTGTTTCCCACGGAAGGTGGGAACTAACTTCACTCTTCAGTACAGTTAAAGTAAATTAACATGTTATGTTATTTTTATTCTCGCATACGCTAATCTAAGAAAATCTTATAAGAATCACAAAATGACAAAACTTGGAGCACTTCAATACCACAAGACTTTGTTTTATGGAGTTTAAATCCTGAGATCCCGCGAAGCGGGCCACCCACAGGTGCTTTTATTCAAAAAAGCTGTTGATATTGGCGCCTGCCTGGCGACATTGCATACCCTAAGCGGAGCAACGGAGTTGCCTGAGCGGGTGTGACCCCGAAAAAGGGAGTTAAGATCCTGAGAACCCGCGAAGCGGGCCACCCATAGGTGCTTTTATTGAAAGAAGTTGTTGATATAGGCGCCTGCCTGGCGACTTTACACACCCTAAGCGGAGCAACGGAGTTGCGTGAGCGGGTGGACCCCGAAAAAGGGAGTTAAAATGCTGAGAACCCGCGAAGCGGTCCACTTGATATAGGCGCCTGCCTGGCGACTTTACATACCCTAAGCGGAGCAACGGAGTTGCGTGAGCGGGTGTGACCCCGAAAAAGGGAGTTAAAATCCTGAGAACCCGCGAAGCGGGCCACCCACAAGTGCTTTTATTGAAAGAAGTTGTTGATATAGGCGCCTGCCTGGCGACTTTACATACCCTAAGCGGAGCAACGGAGTTGCGTGAGCGGGTGTGACCCCGAAAAAGGGAGTTAAAATCCTGAGAACCCGCGAAGCGGGCTACCCACAGAAGCTTTTATTGCTTAAAACTTACATATTTTTGTTTTGATTTACAATTCAACGCTTGATATTTTTTCAGATATTTCAATCGTAGGTGGGAAGTTACTTCACATAATTTTCTGATGAAATTATCTCCCGCCTTCAGTGGGAGATAACTTCACAAAAAAAAGTGAAATTAATTCCCACTAGTGGTGAAGTTAGTTCCCATGTGAAGGTAGTTCCCGTGAAGTTAATTCCCTGCACCATACAAATAAAACAACCTTTACGAAACCCTATTGATTATTATAACCGAAAAAATACTCACTCCATTATTTTTTAAGGTAAGGTTCTACCCGTAGCGTGATGGTTAGTGCGTTGGACTGACATGCAAGGGGTCTTGGGTTCAATCCCTGCCTGTGCCACCAAACTTTTTTCACGGGTACTGCCTCTTGCGAGGAATTGACAAATCCTCCAAGAGTAATTCTTGTCATGAAAAGTGCTTTCTCAAAATAGCCGTTCGGATTCGGCATATAAACTGTAGGTCCCTTCCATCTCTAACAACATTACTCGCACACAGGGATGGTTGAGAGTTGTAAGTCACTACTAGGCCCTGGTCCTTCATGGACTGTTGCGCCACCTAATTTATTTTTTGTTTTTTATCAATTTGCTTCCCTATCCGCTTGTCAATAGCCTAACCTTAGCGAAGTTTTTGACAATTTTTGTTTTAAATTAAATGTTTGAAAAATGCGTTATAATTTCCATTTTTCGTTTTTTGAAGGTGTTTGTGATGACGGTTGTTGTTTCATCGATGTTCACATTGGAGCCCCAGGGAGACAACACGACGCAAGAGTTTTTCAAAACAGTCCCTTTTATCATCAAATGGATGAAATTATATTTGGGGAATATCATTTACTAGGCGACACAGCTTATCTTCTTAAAAAAATAATTTGGTTACACCATTTCATGACAATGGACACTTGACACCGAGACAAGCCCATTTCAATACTCTACTCGCGTCAGTAGTGTTTAAGTAACCATTGAAAGAACATTTAGTTTATTGAAAGCACGATTTCGACGTCTAAAATATTTAGATGTTGCGGAACCATTGATGGCAAATAAAATCATTGCGTCGTGTTGTATTTTGCATAACCATATACAAAGACATAGTTCGGATGATATGCACGATGTTGTGCTGTGTATATATATATATATATATGATATATATATGATGGATTCGAAAATATTATCATCTTCTTCATCGTCTATTATGTACAGAACATCCTCAAATACAACTTCAACTAACATTTTGTATCGTTTTGTTTACCAACAAATACAAAAAGCTGAGATCAATTTTCAAGTTTCTTGAAATTCAACCATGTGTTGAATCAGCTGTTCTGTCAGATACCTACATACCCCAGAAATTCTTGGATACCTTTGGATTCCTTTTTGACATCTCAGCAGTTTTTGATCAGCTGTTATTTTACACGTAAAACACTAACAAAAAGGTATTCGGATACCCTATCTGTCTGTGATTGATACATTCATTGTCAATAATACTCCTTTTGTTAGCTCTCTGGAGACAGCTAATCTCTTTGCTAGGCAGTTCGCCGCCAATTCAACGCTGCCAGCGAGTGTTATGCCTCCGCCTGTCATCGAGCGCGTAAGTGATTCTATGGGGAAAATCTTTTTTCGCACTCGTATTGTGGCGAGAGTCCTAAAAGTTCATACGATGGTCCGGATGGTATCCCCGCTATTTTTCTAAAGAGGTGTTCTTCAGCGCTGTCAAAGCTACTGCGTAAGCTTTCTTATCTCTCCTACTCCTTAGGCCTTGTTCCGAGCGGATGGAAAACCGCATTTGTCCAGCCTATCACCTTCTAATTACCGACTCTTACTTCCCTTCTTTCCAAGGTCATGGAAACGCTGATATATTATCAGCTCAAGAAATATCTCGAAGATCGAAAGCTTCTTATAATGACCGATAATACGGCTTTCACAGCAATAGGTCCACTAGTGATCTCATGGTTCATCTCACCGTACAGTGGTGCAAATCTTTACATCGTTTTGGAGAAAGTAAGAATATTGCACTTGATATTTCAAATGCATTTGATAGGGTTTGGCATCAGGCCTCTTATTGAAAATGCGTGCTTTCGGTTTTCATGAATGCATTGGATTAGTAATTCCCCTTCGAATCGTTCATTAAAAGTAGTATTGGATGGGTTCAAGTCTGAAAACCACAAAATAAATGCTGGTATGCCCAGGGCTCTGTTCTATCTCAAACACTCTTTTTAATTTTTATTAATGATCTCCTGTCTGAAACTTCTAATCCAATACATTGTTTCGCTTTTCATATTCGTTTTCATAATCACATCCCTCTTCTTCGGATGTGGAACTGCAACGCCAAAATAAGATAAGCTCATTAAATTCCGGAATTTAATGCTTCGAAAACCCAATGCTGTCTTGTATTGTTAAAGCGAGATATACCCCCCTTGCCGTTATCCATGGATGGCACTTGCATCGAGGAGACTGAACATCTCGAACCACCTCTTGTGGAACGATCACATACGCGATGTCGCCAAAAAATGCCGCAAGATGTTTGGTTTTTCCAAGGTGATGCAAGAAGTTTTTCTCCCCCTCTGATCTGGCTGTTATCTATCTACAAGACTTATATACGTCCAAAGCTTGAGTATAACTCTCATATCTGGGCTGTTGTTCCTGCAACTTACTTAAGGCTCTTGGACAGTATTGAACGTAGAGCATTTAGATTTATTGGTGATAATACCATCATTTATGTACGTCGCTCGAACATCTTCGAAAAGTTTCTTGTCTCACCCACTTTTACCGTTATTTTAACGGTTTATGCTCTAGAGAAATAGCCAGCTGCATTCCTCCCCTTAAACAGTTCAACCGTAATACTCGCGATTCTAGGAATGTCCACCAGTATACCATCAGTCCAATTTCGTACAAATGCAGAGATTCGTTCTTTAACCGTACTACGCTTATGTGGAATTCCTTACCACACTCTGTCTTTCCCAGCCATTGCAATATTCATTTTTTCATATTTTGTGTGGATGAAGTGGTGTTTCATGAAGCAGATGTGAATTTTCACCCGGCAAATATCGTAGACTTTTCTTATGGACGAACCTCTTGAGTTATTGATTTAGGGCCAGAATTACAACCGAAAATTGGAGTTACCGCTCTTAAAGTAGCGGTCACCGACTCAGAATTTGAGTAGAAATTTTTTATAATTTGCATTGTTCGTGTACTTTACTACGAGGAAAATGTTGAGTTTACCTAATAAATTGACAATGACAGTTCGATAATTAGTGAAAGGATGTGTTCACAATTTAAATTCAAAGTTGTCAAGACCCTTTGGTTAAGCTGATATGTACATACGTTCAATTTTAAATTAAATGTGTTATGTTTGATATATTTTTATGTTTTTGTTTATTAATATTTGTTAAAAGATCAAATTCCGTAACATTTATAAACAAGTTTTTTTTTGTATGTACAAATAATAAGACCAATGTCCTCATGGAGGATCATTCTCCTAACCTTTATCTCATAGAGAACCTGTGAGTAAATATCAGGGTTGCGTATTTTTGAATTGAAAAATCATTGAGTCGTAAGTCTATTCTATAGAGAAGTTATGAATTAAAAAAGTTTTCAAGCTTTTGGATAATTTTATGTGAGTTGCCGTTTATGCAGTCCCTATTACAATAGTGGATACAGTTTTCTTGGAATTCCCTTGAATTCAAAACTTATCGTATTGCGTTAATGAATATGACCTATTTGTAGTTATTTATTTTGTATAAATGAAAATAAAACTTGCTCAATACAATCGCTCAGCAAAAATTCATCAACTATTGACCAATGGACGATTCATGGGGGGTGATATAAGCCATAAGGCTCGTTTCACACTACACGGTTTTGACCGTACGGCAAGAAACCGGTCGGCATAAACCGGATTTATAGCTAACTACACATTATACGGTTTTAACCGTACGGTAAAACACGATATATGCAGTGTTCCTGTGCTGAGTATACTTTTTCGCATGTTTTGAAGTGGCTGATCAAACTCTGCCGCACGAATAAAATCGTATGATGGGAAAATATGTATTTCGTCAAGTACGCCACTAAGCTTATCGCGCCGTCCGGCTGCCGTATACTGTAGTGACAGTAGACGGTTGCTTCACGGCGGCGCGGCACCGGCATTTTGCCGTGAACGTACAATTAGAAAGCGTATATGCTCTTCTTCGGGCGTCTAACAAAATGTCGCCGTCCTGTTTTTTGCCGTACGGTCGAAACCGTGTAGTGTGAAACGAGCCTAAGGCTCAGCTATTCAGCAAAAAACGGTTTTCTGTCAAAAAAAAAACTATAATCTTTGTATTCACGAAAGTTGGAAAAACTTAAGTAAAGCTTTAAATTATTTTCATAAGATCTTTTCTGAGAAAGAGCAAAATAATGTTTGACACTTGACAGTAACCCGCCAAAACAATAGCTGAACGAGTGCTTGAAGGCACTCGTAAATAAAAATACTAGTATCGTTTTTTTACGATTCTCGTTTCTCGTAATCGCAATTTTACAAATACGCGCTTCTGCAATCGTTTTTCGTAATCGCAATTTCACAAATACTCCGTATTAAAAACGATTATCATTTTTCATAATAACCCCACAGAGTTTATAGAATTTTTGATGAGCAAATGCTCGAATTAGATGGTTTGAAGGATTTTCCATCAGTAAGATCCTTTTTTTAAGGTATAACAATGGCTTACCGTAGACAAGTACAGTTTTTTCCGAATTGCCGAGAAACAATAAAATTAATGACAACAAATTTGAAAGTAAAGTAATTTAATTATAAAATTTTAACAAGAAATATGTTTTTGTTTTTAAATACATTTTGTTTCTTTTTTTTTAAATATAAATTTTTCGTTATCATATTTTAAATGAATTGATTGTTTTACTCTTTTTTGTAAAAATTTGTTAAGGACCCACCAAAAATTATTTAACATTCATTTTTCATAGAATTGGAAAAAACATTCCGTTTTATAAGAACTTCAAAACATTTGGTAGCTGCCTAGCTAAGTAGTAAGTATAGGGTGATTTTTTTGAGATTAGGATTTTCATGCATTAGTATTTGACAGATCACGCGGGATTTCAGACATGGTGTCAAAGAGAAAGATGCTCAGTATGCTTTGACATTTCATCATGAATAGACTTACTAACGAGCAACGCTTGCAAATCATTGAATTTTATTACCAAAATCAGTGTTCGGTTCGAAATGTGTTTCGCGCTTTACGTCCGATTTATGGTCTACATAATCGACCAAGTGAGCAAACAATTAATGCGATTGTGACCAAGTTTCGCACTCAGTTTACTTTATTGGACATTAAACCAACCACACGAATGCGTACAATGCGTACAGAAGAGAATATTGCGTCTGTTTCTGGGAGTGTTGCTGAAGACCGTGAAATGTCGATTCGTCGCCATTCGCAGCAATTGGGTTTGTGTTATTCGACCACATGGAAGATTTTACGCAAAGATCTTGGTGTAAAACCATATAAAATACAGCTCGTGCAAGAACTGAAGCCGAACGATCTGCCACAACGTCGAATTTTCAGTGAATGGGCCCTAGAAAAGTTGGCAGAAAATCCGCTTTTTTATCGACAAATTTTGTTCAGCGATGAGGCTCATTTCTGGTTGAATGGCTACGTAAATAAGCAAAATTGCCGCATTTGGAGTGAAGAGCAACCAGAAGCCGTTCAAGAACTGCCCATGCATCCCGAAAAATGCACTGTTTGGTGTGGTTTGTACGCTGGTGGAATCATTGGACAGTATTTTTTCAAAGATGCTGTTGGACGCAACGTTACGGTGAATGGCGATCGCTATCGTTCAATGCTAACAAACTTTTTGTTGCCAAAAATGGAAGAACTGAACTTGGTTGACATGTGGTTTCAACAAGATGGCGCTACATGCCACACAGCTCGCGATTCTATGGCCATTTTGAGGGAAAACTTCGGAGAACAATTCATCTCAAGGAATGGACCGGTAAGTTGGCCACCAAGATCATGCGATTTGACGCCTTTAGACTATTTTTTGTGGGGCTACGTCAAGTCTAAAGTCTACACAAATAAGCCAGCAACTATTCCAGCTTTGGAAGACAACATTTCCGAAGAAATTCGGGCTATTCCGGCCGAAATGCTCGAAAAAGTTACCCAAAATTGGACTTTCCGAATGGACCGCCTAAGACGCAGCCGCGGTCAACATTTAAATGAAATTATCTTCAAAAAGTAAATGTCATGGACCAATCTAACGTTTCAAATAAAGAATCGATGAGATTTTACAAATTGTATGCGTTTTTTTTTTTAAAAAAGTTCTCAAGCTCTTAAAAAATCACCCGATATAATCAGATTTTGAATGTTTTGATGTATAGCTTTCAAGCCTGGTGTGTAAATCATAAAATGATCACGTCAGCTTATAAATTCATCATTTCATAATTTTTTTTAATCCAGATTTTGTTAAAATTTAAAAATCACTAACTACCTTGCAAATTAAGGTCAAGATTAAGCTGGAAAGTGTCTTAAGGTTTTGCAACTCTGCCTATAAAATAAATTTTCCAAAGGATTTATCTTAAAGTTCGTATGTTTTCTTACTCGTACACACTTTAGAGGCATTTTTACAACAAAACATTAAAAGTTTATTACCTTGGTAAATAAAAGAAGCAACAAAAGTTTCAATAATTTATTAGACTTACCAATTTGTGGGTACTCTTACCTTTGGTAGGTATGTATCTTGGTAAGTACTCTTTTCCAATTTGCATAAAAACGATCTTTAAAACTCTTTCAAACACTGCGTTGCACTTTTAAATAAAATAAACTATAACTGCTTTAATATGGAAACAAACACTTTTTACCCGAATTAATATTGTTATTTATTTATTTATTTATTTTAAACACAAAGATTAATTTTAAACGGCACTTATTACTATCACAGATAATTTAAATTTGCAGTTTAAAATTTTATACACTGATTGAAAAATATATGAACATTACGTACCTATTAACTATCAAACATGGACTATCATGATCATGACACAGGCACAGCTGGTTGTTTACTCAAATTACACAAATTGACGACAAATGCTAAAGGAACATGCAACGAAGAGAGCACGAGAGAGCATAAGCTTTGTTTAGTAAAGGAAAACTGTGATGAGACACAAAACAAAACAGCACAGCTATATATTCGTCAAAGAAGTCGGAAGGGAACAAGCAAGAAAATTAATAAATAGAAAAGCGAGAATCGACAACCCGGCGCTTAAGGACGGTGTTCACATTAGTCTCTTTTTAGGCGACTCATTTTGAGAACTTATTGTTTTGTTTTTTAAAATTAAAAATGGCTGCGTGAATTTTTTAAGCCCAATGCAAGCGAATACATGATGCACAAATAAAAACAACTGCTGATTTTGGAAGTATTTCCACATCTGATTTAAAACCTCTTAAGTTCTAAAATGTTAAAAGAACCAGAGTTCTAAATAAATTTGGTTTTCAATCTGGCATTTTTTCAGAGATGGCCTTTTTGACAACTGTCACAATAGACTTCCTTCTGAGCAGCTATTGCAAACCGTGCAAATGTATTACTAAAATAATGGTTTGGTTCACGCGACACATCTCACGCTGCGTCCAATATTCGGTCGATATAATTGCCCAGAAAAGTCGGTAATTCGAGCAATGGTGGATCGGTTTCCACTTTATGGTTTATGGAAGATTCTGCGGAAGGATGTTTGTTTGGGGGTTTACAAAAGTTGAAGTTGAACGATTTATCGATCATCAAGCGTGTAGCACTTTCGGTGATTGGTCCCAAAACAAGATGGCTACCGATCCCAATTTTCACGAGCAAATTTTGTTTAGCGATAAATTTCACTTTTGGTTGAATGAGTACGTTAATAAGTAAAATTGTAGTATTTGAAGTTATATTAATACAGAGTTCATTGTTGAGACGCCTACAAAAGTCACTGTTTTGTTTGCTCTAGATATATATGTACATATGTGCAGAGGGAATAATTGGTATATATTTCTTCAAAAATGAAACTGTCCATCACGTTACAGTCAATTAGGAACGCTAAAAAGCCATGATTAATGACATTTTCGTGCCTGAATTGGAGGATGTTTTATTAACTTCCCATAGGAAGTTATTGTAATGGGTCCGATTTGTCAAATTGAAAATTTTAACATTTCTCGACGTTTCAAGGTCCCTAGAGTCGAAATACAAGATTTTTAGAAAGATGTCTGTGCGTGCGTATGTACATACGTACGTTCGTACGTCTGTACGTTCGCGCCGTTTTTTTCGTCTTCCATAGCTCAAGAACCAGAAGAGATATCGACTTCAAATACATTTTTTTATACAGATAATAAGGCAGAAAGATGCAGAAAGGGCTCTCAAGAAAATTGTGTGGGTGGTTTTTTTACCATAGCAGTTTAAAAAATAGGTGAAAATTTTGGTTAACCCTAAATATCTCATGAACCAATGACACTATAGAGACTTGAATTAAACTTTATATTATATATTGTAACGTGATACAAAACAAGTATATTCTTAGAAAATAATCCAATTAACGATTTTTCTTATAAATCAAAAAAAAATGTGTCACCTCGAAAATTTTGCGGCTAAAATATGATTTCATATCCAAAACAATTTTGTGCAACGAAGAATAATGTTTTTGACATCTCATAAAATTTTGAGAAAAATCTAATTGACAGTTTTTTTTATAAAAAATAAAAACCTATCAAAAAATTAACAAAAGTTGGTAAAAATTGATTTTCGACTCAAATCTCTTTTCAAAACTTTAAGATATTGGCTTTAAACTACTTTTATCTTTCAAAAAATATTGTTTTCAACATTAAGTAAAATTTTGAAAAAAATCAAATTGACAGTTTTTTTACAAAAAAATTAAAAACCGAAAAAAAAATTTAACAAAAGTTGGGAACAATTGATTTTCGACTCAAATATCTTTTAAAAAATTTGAGATAATGGCTTCTATCTAATTTTAACTTATAAGAAATATTGTTTTCAACATTCGATAAAATTTTGACAAAAATATAATTGACAGTTTTCTTACAAGAAATAAAAACCTAAATAAAAAAAATAATAAAAGTTGGTAAAAATTTACTTTCGACTCAAATAGCTTTTCATAAATTAAAAATATTAGCTTCAAACTTATTTTATCTCACAGAAAATATTGTTTTCGACATTCAATCATTTTTTTGATACGGATCCAACAGTCCGTTTTTTCTTAAAAAAAATAAAATCTACAAAAAATAATACGCAAGTTTGGTAAAAATTGATGTTCGCTCCTCGATATCTCTCAAATTAATTTCGTTCATCCAATTTGTATTTGTTTATATAAGAAATAAAAAATTATAAGAAATGCTGCTAAAATTAGTAAAAATTTGTTTTCGACAAAAAAAAATCTATTTAACAAAACTATATTTTGAAATAAAATTATTTCATTATATGAAAAATGTTGTTGGTAATTTTGAAATTTTTAAGAATAATTCAACTGACAACTTTCTTAACCCAACACGAAAACCTATAAACTTTTAAGCAAGAGAAATCTACAGAAGGGATGGGAAGTTATCAGTGTGGGTCGCATCACAGCCTCTTTTTTAAGATTGTTTTTCACTGACATATCTGAAAGTATCTACGAATCCTGTGCAATAAGCTTAAGTTGTATTAAATTTTGAAACTTTTGAATACTCGGGTGAAATATGCATACAATAAGGATGAACATTTTTATAAGAAATATCCCAACAGGTAAATAATTCCACATTCGTGTAGTGCGACTAAAGAAGGAATCTCCAAAAGCGAACTTAAGGTTGAATTGATTCGTTGAAGTAAGAGTATTGCAGTTAACCTGTTTGGGAGGAGGAATGTAACCGGGTAATTAACTAGAGCACTGGGATGACAAAGCTGAAAAAAGTGTTCAATATTTCAATCAGAAACACTCTAGTAAAGATATAAATCTACAGTAGCCATATTGGTTTGCCTACAAGCTAAACCGGAAACTGGCCTCATAAAGTATTTCTTAGTGTGCGTGTAATTTCTCCTCTAATTTATGAAATTTCCCCTAAAAACTCAGTAAATGTGTCTATGTATGCGTGAAAACACGTCAATTTTAATCGTTGAATTCTTCCACATTACAAATACAACAATGTAAACAAATGAGGTGATACGTACGAAGGATTTATATCTTCATATAGAGTGTTTTTAATTTCAATAAAATGAGTCCTTATTTATAGAAGAACAGTCGTTAGCCCAAAGCGCTGAGAAGAAAATCAAACTGAAAATTAAGAACATCAAAAGTCAAACCGTCTGTACGTCTTTCGTACAAAGCCCTGGTTAATGTTGAGAAAAAACTAGAATCCTGTGTAGAAGTATTGCGTTTGAAACTTTTTGAGAAACGTAAATGGACTGAAGCTGCAATCGAAACAGGTTTCTTGAGTCCAAGTGAAGAAGCAAGCCTCAAGTTACCAAATAATACCTATATTATCGTCAAGCTATTGGCTCATTGCTCTATATTGCAAACGTTTCAATACCAGATGTATCCTTAGCTGTTAATCTTATTAGAAGACGAATAGAATCTCCAACTAAAAGTGACTATTAAAAGTTATAAAAAGAGTTTTGCTATATCTTGCAACTACTGTTTATAAATCTTTATGGCTCCAATCGAATGAACAAAGAATGTTAGTGTGCTATGTGGATGCCGACTTGCCTGGTGGTTCAAAAAATATATAGAACATCAAATAGTGGGTATGTATACCAATTTGCAGGAAGTATCATAGTTCGGTCAAGTCGAAAACAGCCCTCCATTGTGACGTCATCAACCGAAGCGAAGTATATAGCGGCATTATAATCCAAGTCGAGAACTAATTTCGCTACGAAGACTCTTGACAGAAATGGAGGTAAATATTAATCAGCAAACAATTATATGTATATGAAGGTAATCATGGATGAATTGATAATTGAATCCGACAAATGTGAAGCTCGAACCAAACATTTTTATATTAGCCATCATCATACAAGAGACTTACGAGAGAAGGAGATCGTTCAACTTAATTACTGTCCAAATTTTTCCTTAATTTTTCAAACTTGCTTTAAATTCGAACAGATGACCAATTAAAACCATCTAGAGCGAGAAGGGGTGTTGAAAATACGCTTTCAGTTTGTTTTCTACTATAAATTAATTACACTTTTCTTTAGAATTTTAAGTTTAAAGTACATTTTCTTAAACTGATTTTGTAAAAATTAAATTAATTTTTATCATTAAATCATTATTGTTCCTAAGAAGAAGTCCTTTTATTATTTCTAAAGGAAATATCCTTTCATAAGATAAAATAAATAAATTGGGTGGCGCAACAGTCCATTGAGAACTAGGGCCTAGTGACTTACAACTCTCAACCATTCCGGTGTGCGAGTATTGTTGTCAGGGATGAAGGGGACCTACAGTTTTAAGCCGAATCCGAACGGCAAATTTGAGAAAGCACTTTTCATGACAAGAATTACTCTTGGAGAATTTGTCAATTCCTCGCAAGAGGCAGTACCCGTGAAAAAAACTTTAGATGGCACAGGCAGGGATCGAACCCAAGACCTCTCGTATGACTGTCCAACGCACTAACCTTCATGCCACGGGTACTAAGCAATTTACAAAAGGGGTCCAAAATTTTAAACCCTTCTTTTCGTTTTCTATAAAGTAAATTGCTAATTGTCTTTTATTAAAACACTAGCATTTAAACATGTCAATTCGTGGAAATAAACAAAGCAAATACGCTTAAACGGACCTATTAATTGGAACTTCATACAGTTGATTGGACCATTCCATTCACTGCTCTTATAAAAATAGTTGTACAAGGTTGTAGGTCTGGAAACAAATATGAAAAGCTAAGAATGCTATCGTCAGCAAAACAATTAATTGTATTATAAGTTGACGACATTAGATTATTTATAAAAATGATGAAAAGGTTCGGAGACAAAACAGAGCCCTGGGGAACACAAGCATTTATGTATGTATATTATGGGTTTCAGACTTGAATCCGTCCAGAACAACTTGTATTGAACTGTTTGAAAGAAAATTTCTAATCCAGCGAAGAAGAGATTCGTGGATACCAAAAGCACGCATTTTCGATAAGACATCAAGATGTAGTACCAGTAGCATGATGGTTAGTGCGTTGGACTGTCATGCCAAAAGGTTCGAACCCTACCTATGCCATTTAAAGTTTTTTCACGGGTATTGCCTCTTGCGAGGAATTGACAAATTCTCCAAGAGTAATTCTTGTCATGAAAAGTGCTTTCTCAAATTAGCCGTTCGGATTCGGCTTTAAATTCTATTCCTGACAACTTTACTCGCACACAGAAATGATTGAAAGTTATAAGTCACTAGGCCCTAGTTCTCAAGGGACTGTTGCGCCACCTAATTTCTTCGTTCTTTTATTAAGATGCCAGACCTTATCAAATGCATTTGAAATACAAATAATCTTACTTTCTCCCAAAACGATTTAAAGATTTGTTCCACTGTTCGGTGAGATCACCAGTGGACCAATTGCTACGAAAGCTGTACTGCCGGTCATTAAGAAGCTTTTGTTTGTTAAGCTGATATGTAAATATTCAGCGTTTCCACGAACTTAGAAAGAAGGGTCGATAATTTGTGGGAGAAGAAGATTCGTCTTTTTTTTGGAATTGGCTGAACAAATGCTGTTTTCCAACTACTCGGAAAGTAGTAGAATAGGATATATGGAAAAACTTACGCAGTGGTTTTGCTAGCGTATTCAGAATAATATTTAGATTAATATCACTGACAAGAAGCGTAGGGACCGAGGAAAATGAAAAATTCCTCATGTTTTTTACGAATGACCAACAATTCTTACTGCCTTTGGGACATTGCAGTACTTTTTGCCTTAATTTGCGGTCATGCACAAATATGGTTTGAGTATTGGTGATGCAAGTCTTCCTGGCTTGCTTAAACTTTTCCGTTGTTCGTCAGTTGGGTTGGCTCTAAAACAACTGAAGCTCACCTCTTTCTTCTTGATAACCTCTGTGCAGCTCGAATTGAACCATGATTTAGCCTTGCGTTTATTACTTTTAACCCTATTAAAATAATAAATAAATAAATAATATTACATCTGCACTGGAGTCTACGTGACTACCGAGGAAGCATAGTGACTGAAGAAATTATTGAGGCCGTCCCAGTTGGCTTTCTCGTACTGCCAAACGGTTCTCTTTGGACCTCTTTCTTTAACTGCTTTTGTTTGACACGAGAAATTAGTAGATATGACACTATGGTCCGATGTGCCTCAATACACTAATTATGTACATATTTATCAGGATCAGAAGTGAGAAACAAGTCAAGAGTATTTTCTACTCGGCCGTTAACGTCAGATATTCGAGTAGGCTCATTGACAAGCTCAGTAAGATGAGTTCAACTCAGCACACATTCCTTCGGGTGTTGTCTGACCCGAATGGAGAAGCCACGACGAATTGTGAACATTGAAATCGCCTGTAATGACGATTTCAGTGTAAGGATACAGGGAGACAATTCTTTGTATGGAGTCAGAAAGAGCATCAAATTCCTGGAGAAGTCGAAACTCTGTCTAGTTTCGGGCTCTGAGAAAGTAAACAAAAGTGAATGATGTGTTCAATCACGGAAAGTTTTAATCACGTGAAATTAAAGAAGGACTTGGTACAATGACCGTATCGTGGTAATAGTTGATAGGCAACATAATTCCTAATAAAAATGGATTTAACAATTCACTAAATCTTTTAAAATGTTGCTCGTTTGTCAGTTTGTGTCTACCAGATTACAGGTCTAGACTGAGAAATTGCACAGTGTAAGATGAACCCTAATGGAAAGAATGGGCTTAAATTTGATTTCTCTTTACAGACTAAAAATAAAACAATAAATGTTGTTTATTTAAGAAATATCGCTCAACCATTTGAATACAAAAAATATCATTTTCATTTGGGTCATCATAGTTAAAGTATTCTGAGAAAAATTAAGAATAGTGAAGATTTAAGTGAATATAAGGAAGAAGCTTTCAGAAACTTTTAAATCTAACCATTCTATAATTTTCAGCTTCGTATTTCGTTGTTCTAAAATGGATTTTATTTTACTCATCTCCGCAATACAAAGAGAACCACTGTACTGCGTGTACGTTCTATTTTGCTATTGTCCTGTTTGAGCGTTTGTGCGCTGCATCCCATTTGCAAAACTTCGTACATACAATATAGTCTACCTACCTCCTAGTTCCTTGATTTTTTATCCTTGCAAAATATCTGTCTGGGGCGCTGAGCTGGAATGTGGTGTTTGTTTCATCAATTCTATCTCTATGCAAAGATGAAACAATATCATTGCCACCTCTTTTGCAAGAACAATCATAATCCTTGTCGTTTATTTTGTTTTTGTTGAAAAACAAAACACCTACATCACAAGTATGCTGAAGTAGACTCAGCCGTTCCTATGGCACACAGTCCACCTTGTAGTCGTCGTCGTCGTCGTCGTCGTCGTCGTCCTCGTCGCCGCCGCAGGTCGTAGTCATCCCCAAACGGCACCACGCGCCGCCACCGCACCGCAACAAGCCACCAACATTGTTGCCGCCACGTAGTTATTTGTTTACAATGTTTACCAGATATGGCATGGGAAAAATGAAATGGAACTCCGTGTTACATTATCCTCCTTGTCTCTTTTGTTTTTTGGTTTCGGTTGGTTTTTATTATGGGAGACTTAAGAAATGCGTAGGTATGCAAATCCTTCTTTTTTTTGGAATATAACTGTAATACTCCAATGAAAATTTATTCATGTGATTCACCGATTTACAAGGCGACAACGACAAGCGACTATGAAACACAAAATCGCATAATATACCTCAACTCAGTTCCTTTCCCCCTTCCCAGTGTTTATTCGTTTTTTTTTTTAGAGCGAACGCGAAGACCGGGCTTGAGAAGCATTCTTCTGGGAAATTGTATCCGCGCCATCAAAAAGTCGGCAAATAAAAACAGGATACTCTAGAATCTCACGAACAACGAACCGCGTAAAACACTTCACACAAAAAGAAAACAACAAATTTGAAGTGTCCGTTGTGTGTCAAAAAGGAACTCTTTAATACCACCAAAAACCAAGCTGTCTAGATTTTTTCAAGTAACGATCTTGGTCTTCGTCCGCGATTAAGGTCTTTCCGTTTTTCGTATATAACTCTGTGTTTATTAGTATGGCATTCCGGAAACCAGGGCATTACCTTCTCCCATCTCATCTCATCCCATACCATCATCCATCCATAAAAAATAAATTAGGTGGCGCAACAGTCCGTAGAGAACCAGGGCCTAGTGACTTACAACTCTCAACCATTCCTGTGTGCGAGTAATGTTGTCAGGGATGGAGGGGACCTACAATTTATATGCCGAATCCGAACGGCTAATTTTGAGAAAGCACTTTTTCATGACAAGAATTACTCTTGGAGAATTTGTCAATTCCTCGCAAGAGGCAGTACCCGTGAAAACTCTTTTTTTAATTAAGGTGGCACAGGCAGGGATTGAACCCAAGACCTCTCGCATGACAGTCCAACGCACTAACCATCATGCCACGGGTAAAACATCCATCCATAGAGGAAGTAATAACTTTTAAACAGACAATTAAGGACTTGTAAAATGGAAATTGGGTGTATTAGGAAGTTTGTATATTTGAATATTTCTTGCATACAATGTAAATATTGGATTAAAAACATAAACGCTATCTTAACATATATATTTATATTTATATAGATATCAGCAGGAAGGAGTAGCGATAGTGACTATACATATAAAGCTTTGCTATAGGTGGTTTTCCCTATATAAGTTATTACAAAGACCCCGAGGTGGATTGAATTTGATGCACGCTCCAAAGGACAGAAGGCCAATTACCACTTAAAATTTCATAACGAGAAAGACAATTTCCCAGGCATAGAAAGATAACACTCAGGGGAGAGGAAGTTCACACGGATCACGGAGGTGGAGCGAGTGCCAACTTTAAAGTAGATTAGTTTTGCTTTTGCCTGGTGAATGTCCTGCCTTTACGGAATTTTCCCACCCCTAGAGCATTCTCTCGAGGGAGCCAGCGGACAAGATTTACCTCGACTCAAAACATCATCGCGCACAACCAAAGGAGTCGTATAGTCGGCGAGGACGACTATGTACGAAACGGATGCTGCTTTTTGTGATTCCTGCCAGGACTATAATATACACAAAATATTCATATTCTACATGTCTCTTTTATCATTGTGGAGTGCATAATATTATGCGTAAGGCTTGCTTCCGTGTATATATGGTATACTCCATGAGGCACGAAAAGTGTTAAACCTTTCCTAAAAGAGAACCTAGCATATATTCGGAGATATGAGAAAAAAGTGTCAACCTATTGTGTTTGCGGATACTTAAAATTCGTTTTTGTTGTATTTTAGTTTTATTTTTTCTATCCTAAAGTTTTGTCAACATCAGTGTGTCGAAAACAATCTCTTTTTTTTTTAAGGCTATATCAAACTTAACTTATAGCGATGTTTGTTTTTCTCAAAAGACCAATTATTGTTGATTGGATAAAATTTTATGTTAAAGAAAATGTAGTTATAGGTTAGGCAATTTCTATTTTCATATAAAGTCTTTTTTTTCAGATTGTGTTTTTTGATGATACATATCTTAGATAAAATTAATAATTCAAAAGAGTTTTAAAGGTAAAGAGCTTCTCGTTATATAGGTATACCCTTAGATACTTTGTGGAAGTAAAAAATGTGCTTCAATTTAGGAATTTAGATTTAATGCATGGCTCACGCATTGCATTTTGTACTTAAATTAAAATTGATTTGTTTTTCTTTTGTTTGAAATAGAATCTAATTTAAAATTTAAAGTGAAAAAGGATTTTTTATAGATGGTTTTCTATAAAGGACAGCTCATGTTTGCATTGGTCAGAGGCCTTGTCGTAACGATGAAGGCTTTTATAATCTGAATTGGAAGTCCAATTCAGATGCTTTCAGCATCTACTTTTTCTTTAAAATTTTATTTGACATACATATGTTTTAAACCAGTCGAGTAGGTTATTTTAAAAATTCACTAAGGAATCACCTACACTCAACGAATTTTAAGGAAAACATTGAGAAAAGTCACACGGTCTTGGGATTGGATAGAATTGTAAAATAAAGTACATTCAAAAATGAAGATGTTGATTGCATTTTCAAACCATTTTTGTTCTCTTGTTCGGGAGCAACTTTTTTGTGCTCAGACCTATAAAGTCCGCGAGTGATCCCTATAGGGAGATATAGGGCGTCGAGTACTCATATGCGTCATTGTTTGTGGTACGTTCCTGGTAGACTGTAATTTTCCACGTGATGCTTCTTGGTTTCCCGACTCTTCTGCCTTTTTGAGTGAGAGGATTCCACACTTCCTTGCCTGTTCTGCAATGTGTGTGTCAAATGCACGTCTTCGTATAAAAGTATCAATTAGAAACTCATTGATGAAGGCCTGCAGTTTCCTGGTAACTATTGCTTTTGTTTTCCAGGTGCTGCAACCTTATAAAAACAATACTGATTCAACGTCTGAGCGGAACAGTCGTTGCTTTCTCTTCAAACTGTAAGAGTTGTTCTTCCAAATATTGGGCAACATCCCGAGTGCAGCCATAGATTTCCCGATACGGGTAGCAATATCTTGTTCGGTTCCGACTTCAGTAGAGACAATATTTCCAAGATATTGAAAACTCTCTACTCTTTCCAATGGTTGTTTATGTTGGTTCCGAGACTGACATCTTAGTTTTTCACGTGGTGATTTTCAGCTTCTCGCTCCACTCTTGTTGCCATTTGATGGAGATCCATTATCCTCTGTTTAGGCTGCCCGCAGCTCATCACTAAGCACCAAATAAGAATAGAAATGTTGACAGCATGCAGCCCTGTCTGACTCTACTTTGAACCTTAACTCTTCTGATAACTTATCTTTGTTTAAGACATGACATTAGAATAGAACCCTTTATAAGTCGCCTTTGTAATAGAAATTATGTTATCCCTTAATCGTCTCCTCCGAAATGCCAGCTAGATAAACTCCCTCTTGACGCTGTCAAAAGTCTTTTTAAAATTGATGAACAACAGATGAAGTAATGAGCGACGTGGAACGAAGTACTTGATAAGGATCTGCAAGGTGTTGATGTTGTTGAAGCAGAAAATCTTACCAATAATCATCGTTAACTTTTTAAATTTTGTAAATAATTCTTCAATATCTTTGATTTAAATTCAAATTTTGTAACTGCCAAAAATTACTTTTTAGATTCAAATCTGGCACTCAAATTATACCAATCGCCATCTTTTTTATATTTATAAATTCGCCTTAAAACTTTTACTGAAATGTAACGTAATCTCTCTTTCGAAATTATATGAATTTTTGTATAAATACATGTTAGCGAAATAAAATCTGATGACTCTTATTGTACAACCCTTAGGGGAAAATCGCTGTCGTTTTACTTTGAAAATAAATCTCGTCGTTGTATTTCGCTCGCTTTGAAGTTCTTTGTTCGAAAGTCATTCAAAGTCCTCATTGTATTAAGACAAGTTAAGGTCAAATTAAAGTTGCTTTTTTCGCTACCGTTGATAATCGATCAACGCATCAACCAGGATCTACCTATCCTTTCGACAAAGGGAATAATAGAGATCTCCGGGTTGACGGTCAAGTCTTTTTGATCGTTCATTTTTTGGCGCCCAACGTAAAAATAGTATAAAAAAGGTCGGTTTTGTTGACTAACGTGGTTAAAAGTGGTTAACTTTTCGTCTAAAACACGGTATAAAAGATTTCGTTTAGTACTCCTCGTGTCAAGCTATGTAAAAGTTGCTAAACCAACGTGCAAAAAGTGGTAAAAGACATAAAAACTTATCGTAAAATCATTAAAATCATTAGAACTATTCGCGAAAAAATTGTGCTCAAAGAAATATAATAGGTAGTGCAAAAACATTGAACACTATTTTACCTATATACATTTTTCTCGCCGCGTTTCGGTTTCGTGAGTGCATGGTGTAGGTGAAGTGCTAAAAACCTCGAGAGGAAGGAAAGACAACACCAGGAGAGAACCCAGTTGATATCCCGAAAATACCAACCGACCATCTAAGAGGAATTGGAACCAACCTACAGAACACCAGAGAAAAATTGTGGGAGATAAGTATATCTCTCACCAAGGTATGTGTGGTCTAAGTTTTACTCTAATGTGTGTTGCCTTTTCCAATTTAAATTAAAAACAAAAAAAAAAAAAATAATCCAATAATAAATTAAATTCAATGTAAAACGCACCTTGGATACAAAACAGACCCTATAAATTAATTATATTGCTCATAAATAATATATTTATATAATTGAACAACATATTTCGATTTTTGCCGTTTAAATAAAATAAAACACTTAAAATTTAAATAAATTTAAACCTACGAATTTATACCAAAAATACTCTTTAGTCAAATTGTCTATCGATCTTCCGCTTATAGCATAGTGTTTTCGCTGGAAAAAATCATATACAATCCACAAAGAGTATACTTACGATCCACTTGTGTGTCTAATATACACACCCACGCACAATAGTTAAAATAATTAGAAGCTTTCGCTCTAAACTACTTTTTGCCGCTCCCGCCACTACCACACCATTGCTTAGTTCGTCGTTTTTCGCCTCATTCTACTCTTTTACTCGTACTCTCGCTCGCTTCTTGCATTTGGTTGCAGAATACCTAAAATTCAAATCAAAATCAATACACACTGATTTCAGTACATAGATCCTCATTTCGCCCACACATCATTCGCTCAAAGCTCATAGGAGCTTGTTTTCGTCGTCGTCGTCGCGGGAGATCTTGCTGCATGATCAATGCACTGAAGGAAAGCTTTTTTGGTTGATTGAATTTTCGTCGTCACATACCAAAAGTAAACAACTTTGATTTGAATTATTCTACATTCGCTTATTTAAATTACAACACAGAATTTAAACAAAATAACATCGCCTTATCGTCGTTCGTAGGTATTATATTACATCGATAATTATATACTTCGGCCGTATATCTACTATAACTTAATTCGCCGCTACCTACCGTGGGAAAGAAAAATAAAATAAACATAGTTCCTGCTTAAAATTAGTTCACTTGGAATAGGATTGCCTACTGCTATTTTAATTTAAATTCGAATAAAAATTAAAATAAGCTTTTTAGTTAAGAAATTGGGTTAAATTTCTTTCGATTTTATCGTTGCTGTTTGAAAACATTTTTTGAATTTTTGGTATTAATTCTACAATGGCAACCAAACCTACTCTTGATGAATTAAAACAACAACGGTCTTCTACTAAAGGAAGCATAACTCGTATAAAAAATATAGTGGAATCAACTACCAATACATTAACGTCAACTGAACTTGAGTGTCGCCTAGGAATTTTGGAATCTTACTTCAAACAAATTTTAGTTTACCAATCCCAAATAGAAGCCTTAGCCCCGACCGATACTTGTCGAGGTGAAATCGAAGACTTGTATATCACTGCTAAATCAAAAATTATTTCGCTTTTGGGATCTGGTAGGCGATGCAGTGTTGCAGATATAACGTTAAGTAGTGGCCCAACTTCAACTAGTCGTCTTCCAAAACAACGTCTACCTAGGTTTAGTGGAAAATACTCCGAATACAAAAATTTTATAAATTCATTCAACAATTTAGTCGAAACTGATTCAAGCTTATCTAAAATAGAAAAATTTAATTATTTGCCTTCGTGTTTAACCGATCAAGCACTTGGTACAGTAAAGGCTTTTCAAGTCAAGGAAGCCAACTACACAAAGGCACTTCTTAGTTTGAAGGAGCGCTATGACAATGATTGCCTAATATTTTTGGAAAATATATCCGAATTAATTGAACTACCAAAGGTTACCAAATCATCTCCTGCTTCATTAAGGACTTTAGTCGATAATATCTCTGCTTTATTTAGTTCTCTTCTTTCGATAGGGTCGTTTGAAAATATTTGTAACGCGATAATAATACACATTGCCATGTCGAAGGTCGATCCAGAAACGCAGTCCAAATGGGATGAACAGCTGGACTATAGCAAGTTACCTGAATGGAAAGAGTGTGCAGCCATTCTCAACAAACGATGCCAGTTCATGGAAGCTAGAGATAGCAAGCAGCTACGATCGGATTCCTCTCACAAATCATTCAACAAACCAAAACCTACTTTTGTCAACCATCGTCGTCCTCAAACTTCACTTGCTGCTAATCAACATTCTTGTATCTTTTGTCGGGACAATACTCATTCAATTACAGGCTGTAAAGGTTTCGCTGAGCTTTCAGTAATGGATCGTTATTTTAAAGTGAAAAAATTAGGGCTTTGCTTAAATTGTTTAGGAAAAGGTCACAATGTTTCGAAATGTCCGTCGACTTATAAATGCAAAAGTTGCAAACAATCCCATCATAGTCTTTTGCACAGGCCCCAAGCTACAGATAATAGTACTAGTGTTGAAGTTTCAAAAGGTTCATCGAATACAACAGCTGCAGCACATTCCGCATTGGAGAAGGAGCGTGTTCTCAATCAAGTTATTTTAGCAACCGCCTTAGTTCTCGTCAAGGACTCATCGGGTAGTTTTCAGTTGGGTAGAATTCTACTGGATTCTGGTTCTCAAGTTAACTTTGTTAATGAGAAGTTTGCAAATTCGCTCTGTCTTAAAAAGCAAAGAAGGAACGTCGATATAGTGGGAATAGGACATACAGAAACACAAACCAAGTATCTAACTCAATCGACAATTCGCTCTAGATACAACAATTTCGAAATTTGTTTAGAATTTTTAGTCGCACCCTCCATTACAGGGTATCAACCGGAAGCAGCACTCAACATAAGCAACTGGAATCTTCCTACGAATTTGGACTTGGCAGATGAGAGTTTTAACCAGCCATCTCAGATAGACATGTTGGTAGGTGCTGAAGCATTCTTTGATTTGCTGGAAACAGGTCAAGTCAAATTAGGTGAAGGACTTCCACACTTGCAAAAAACTGCTTTAGGTTGGATAGTATCTGGTAGATACAAATCAAAAGTAATGGAATCGAATAGATCGTGCTTCGTCAATTCAAAAGATAGTTCTTTGGACAAATATTTAGAGAAGTTTTGGGAACTTGAAGAGATTCAAGGTCAACAGTCGAGGTGGTCTGAAGAACAAACTACATGTGAGGAACACTTCAAGGACAACATCGAAGTTCTACCCAGCGGTCGGCTTATGGTTCACCTTCCTCTCAAACGAGACCCCAAATGTCTTGGAGCTTCTTATGATATAGCCTTCAGAAGATTTTTATCTCTTGAGCGTAGGTTGTCTAAAAATTCATCTTTGAAAACGGAGTACGTAGATTTCATGAAACAATATGAATCTTTAGGTCACATGTCAGTCGTACACAATCCCAATCTCGAAATCGCTCACTATTACTTGCCACATCAATGTGTAATTAGGCCTGAAAGCGTGTCTACAAAATTGCGCGTAGTATTTGACGCATCTTGCCGAACATCGTCACAAATATCCTTGAATGGGATACTTATGGTCGGTCCTACGATACAGGACGAACTTGTTGTAATTTTGCTTCGCTTTAGACTCTATCGATATGCTCTAACAGCCGACATTGTCAAGATGTATCGACAAATCTTAGTACATCCATCGCATAGGAGGTTGCAGTTTATCTTATGGAGAGAAGGTGCACACACTCCTATTAAAACATACCAGCTCAACACCATAACATATGGTACATCATCAGCACCGTTTTTGGCAATTCGTTGTCTTCATTATTTGGCCGATAAAAATCAAAAGCATTTAAGTCTAGGTGCTTCTGTTCTAAAGTCTGATTTTTACGTGGACGATATGTTGACTGGAGCAGACGACTTAGATACTCTAACCCAAAAACGAAACGAAGTCGTTTCCATTTTGAATTCAGCTGGATTAGAGCTTTCAAAATGGAATAGTAACCATTTTTCCTTAATCGAGGAAACAAAACAAAAACAAATAAGATTAACTGAATCCAATCTCACTAGCACGTTAGGCATAGCTTGGAATCCTATGGCTGACGAATTCAGTTTTTCTTACAAGCCAAATCGAACGTATACAAAATACACTAAGAGATCCATTTTATCTCTTTCTTCGTCCCTTTTTGATCCCATGGGTTTGCTCAGCCCCATCATTATTCGAGCTAAGATCCTGCTACAACAGCTTTGGATTGATAAAGTTGACTGGGATGCATCAATTCCACAAAACATCGACACTGAGTGGCGTCAATTTATGATCGATCTTCACTCTCTTCAAAATCTCTCTGTTCCTCGATTCGTGTTTGTAGAAAATAAAACAAGCTACCAAATACATGGCTTCGCCGACGCTTCTATGAAGGCATATGGTTGCTGTATATATCTGAGAAGCATAGATACTTTCGGGTCAGTAGAAGTGAAGCTTTTAGTAGCCAAATCTAGAGTTGCGCCAGCTAAGAAGAAACAACTTCCGCGCTTAGAGCTTTGTGCAGCACATCTTTTATCCAAACTCTGGGTAAAAATTCAAAAAGTGATCGACAAAAACTTCTCGGAAGCGTTCTTTTGGACTGATTCGGCAATTGTTTTGCACTGGATATCCACACACTCATCAAGGCTCAACACATTTGTTGGAAATAGGGTAGCAGAAATTCAGGAGACAACGAAGCAGGTGGTTTGGAAACATGTTCCAACAGCCTATAATCCTGCAGATGTCGTTTCCCGAGGATGCTCCGTAGAAGAACTACAAAACTCGATTTGGTTTAAGGGTCCAGCATTTTTAGTTGAACAGGAGGAAAATTGGCCATCCACGGTAGATGTCTTTCCTTCTCCACAGGACCTTTCGTTGGAGAAACGAAAAACGGCTTTACATTGTAAACAACCAGACAAAAACTATTATTTGGAAACAATAGAGAGAGTGAGTTCGTATACAAAACTCATCAGAATCTTTGCGTTTGTTTCAAGGTACCTCAATTTACGTGTATGGAGAATCCCGTTTCCTAGTGAATTTCTGACAGCTAATGAACTGGAATATTCACTACAAATCATCGTTAACGTGATTCAAATGAAGTACTTTGCTAAGGAAATTGAAGCTATACAATCAAACGCACCGCTTAAAGGATCCATAAATTCTCTAAGTCCCTTCGTCGAGGATAGGAATGGGCTTCTTTTGTTGAAAGTTGGTGGGCGATTGAAGCATGCAAACATGCCCGAGGAAAGTAAGCATCCATTGTTACTGCCCAAAGATTGCATCTTCAGCAAGACACTAGTCGAACATCTTCATTATTCGAACTACCATGCTGGTCCAAAAGCTCTTGTCGCATTGAGCAGACAAAGATTTTGGGTAATAAATGTTCGAGAGGTAGCACGAAGGGTAGTAAGAAAGTGTCCCCATTGTGCAAGGTATAGGCCAAAACTTTATGAGCAGGTTATGGGAAATTTGCCTGCTGAAAGATTGACACCATCACGTCCATTTGTGTGTTGTGGGGTGGACTTTTGTGGTCCTACTATAAAATTCGGGGCAAAGTTCCGTATAAGACTTATGTTGCAGTTTTTGTCTGCTTCTCTACGAAGGCAGTTCACTTGGAAGCTGTGTCAGACCTTTCAGCTGATGCTTTTATAGGATCATTGAAGAGGATGATAGGTCGTAGAGGTCTTCCAAGAGACATTCACTGTGACAATGCGACAAATTTCGTTGGCGCACAGTCAAAACTGAAGGAATTACGCGATATGTTGTTCAAAAAATCTAACCAACAAAACATTGTAAATTTTTGTTCTAATTCCACCATAAATTTTCATTTTATACCCCCCAGGGCACCCCACTTCGGTGGAATTTGGGAGGCGGCCGTTAAAGTTGCAAAGGGTCATCTCTATCGCAGCCTAGGAGGTGCAAAGCTGTCATTCGAAGAACTGTCAACCGCGCTGGTGGAGATCGAGGCCATAATGAACTCCAGGCCAATGACTCCGATGTCCACAGATCCCAATGACGTCGAAGCCCTAACGCCAGCTCATCTGCTTATTGGGTCATCACTGAAAGCAATTCCTGAGCCAATTGAAGACGTCTCCGACATCAGCTATCTACAAAGATGGCGGCGAATAAATGCCGTCAAAACTCACTTTTGGAAGCAGTGGTCAGCAGAGTACATCCAAGAACTCCAAGGACGTGCAAAGTGGGCATCGTCCAGCCCAAACATCACAGTTGGTAGCCTCGTCATTATTCACGAGGACAACCTACCCCCTCAAAAGTGGCTCTTGGGGAGAGTCACGAAAATCATCGAAGGTCCAGATGGTCGAGTCAGAGTCGCCGATATAAAAACGTCAAGAGGAGAATTCAGGCGACCCATTCGCAAACTCGCAGCGATTCCGTCTTGAAAGGAAGTCCTTTCAAAGGAGGCGGAATGTTGAAGCAGAAAATCTTACCAATAATCATCGTTAACTTTTTAAATTTTGTAAATAATTCTTCAATATCTTTGATTTAAATTCAAATTTTGTAACTGCCAAAAATTACTTTTTAGATTCAAATCTGGCACTCAAATTATACCAATCGCCATCTTTTTTATATTTATAAATTCGCCTTAAAACTTTTACTGAAATGTAACGTAATCTCTCTTTCGAAATTATATGAATTTTTGTATAAATACATGTTAGCGAAATAAAATCTGATGACTCTTATTGTACAACCCTTAGGGGAAAATCGCTGTCGTTTTACTTTGAAAATAAATCTCGTCGTTGTATTTCGCTCGCTTTGAAGTTCTTTGTTCGAAAGTCATTCAAAGTCCTCATTGTATTAAGACAAGTTAAGGTCAAATTAAAGTTGCTTTTTTCGCTACCGTTGATAATCGATCAACGCATCAACCAGGATCTACCTATCCTTTCGACAAAGGGAATAATAGAGATCTCCGGGTTGACGGTCAAGTCTTTTTGATCGTTCAGATGTGATCAATGCAAAAGAATTGTTTTGGAATTCAGCTTGTTCATCGTTCAGTGTTGCTTTTCTTACATTTTCTAAGAAAATCTTAGCTACTCTTTTGTCGACTGCAGGCAAAAAGCAAATGCCTCTCAATTTTTCGCACCTTATCAGGTCTTCTGTCTTTGGAAGCTTGGTAAGGTTAGGTTAGGTTGAAGGGCTGACAGTTGATGTCTTAACCGTCACACTTAGATCAATACAGATTGTGATACCCGTGAGTATTGCTACTCAAGCTAATAAGAAAAACCTATGTGTTCAGTTATCAGTGTTATGGTGGTCTGAGTCCACTGTTTGGGTATATTTTGCGTTTTTAATATATTGTTGAATAGCAACGTCAAAATAGGAGATAGTGATTGTTTTCCGTATATAAGCATCTCAGCCGCTATACCATCGTTTCCAACACATTTCTCTTTCTTTAGATCGTTAATTGCTTGCTCTACATCCTTTTTGACTAGAAGTGGGTTGTTATTTATGTTATTGTTTATAATTTGTGGTGTATTAATATTTGCGTCTGTGTTATCTTTGCTGGATTTAAACAGTTGTTTAAAAAATTGTGTGGCTGTTTCATTAATGTTTTTTCGGTTTGATATGCTTTTATTGTTGGTTTTCATTGTTAGAATCCAGTCTTTCCCTTTGTTCAAGAATTGTTTTGTCTTTTTAATTGATTTCGTGGAGGTTAGAATGTCTTTGATTGCTTTGTCATTGAATATTTGAATGTCCATTTTTGATTTTTCTTTTATTTCTTTTCGTATGTGTTTCAGTTCAATTTTTTCTTCAAATGATGTTACTTCCTTGTTTCTTAATTGTTCTCTTCGTAAAATTAGTTGCTTTGTGCCATCTGAAATCTTATCAGTTTTTTCGGTTTTTGCGGTCATAATCGTGATCTTAGCTGCATTTTTTATTATTAATTCAATTTTGTCATATGTTGTTTGTAGGTCACGATCAATTTCATCTTCGTTAGTATTTATATTTATTTCATTTCTTAAAATTTCGTTATATGCATCAATATTGTTCTGAGTCACTGATCTAGGGATATGCAAGTTATGCTTGTTTCTCTTTAGCGTCTTGTGATTGATTGTTATTTTTGCTCTTACAAGTCTATGGTCGGAATCAAACTTGATATTATTTAAAACTGATACATCTGTTAGAGTTCTTAATTTATTCGTCATAATAAGGTCAATTTCATTTTTTGTTTTTCCATCGGGTGATTTCCAAGTCCATTTTCGATTGTCTTTCTTCTTAAAAAATGAGTTTCCGAATCTAAGATTATTTTCTTCAAGCCATTTTATGACACCTTCGCCTCTTTTGTTTCTTTCTCCAAATCCAAAGGGTCCGATTACTTCCTCATTTTGATCAAGTTGTTTTCCCAATTTGGCATTGAAGTCTCCAATAATGAACATTAGTTCTGCCTTTGTTTCGTTGTATGCTCTATCAAGTAGATTATAAAATTCTAAAATTTCTTCGTCGTTGGCTCGCTCTGTTGGTGCATAAACTTGTATTATTGTTGTTTTTGTGTTTGTTAGATTAAGAGTTAGGCTACAAATTCTCTCGCTGAAAAATCGAATGTCAATAAGCTTTTCCTTCAGCCATTTTTTGAGTTTCACCAATATAGCAAAATATGTCATCTTTGTTTTCTGTTATATTCTTTCCCAGTATTCTGATTTCAGATAGTCCTAGTATGTCCCAATTTAAATTGGATATTGCTAATCTGAGTTCGTTTTGTCTTGCTTCCGTAGATAGGGTTCTTACATTAAATGTGCATAAGTTCAGAGTATTTTTGGTATTATTTGTACTTGTTTTTATTTGGCAGTTTGGAGGGTTTTGGCCGCTATTCTTCACGATGGCTAGTCGTCTTGAGGTGGAGTCATTTAATTTACTAGATTTCGACTTGTTTGTTAAGTTCAGACTTTGTTTTTCTTGTTGCTATTGTTTGTTATGACTTTTGTTCGATACGGTTGCATCTCTTTGCATATTTTGAAAAAATTTGTGTATAGTGTTATCGCTACTTCTTTTGTCATTTCTTTCTGTTTCTATGTAGTTTTTAGGTTTTTTTAATAGAATTGTGCCCTCAGGGCCGTCATTTATGTTAAATTCTTTTTCATTTGGTCTGCTTCGTTTTTTTAGTTGTTGTGGAGTTTTTTCGTTTGGAGTTTTACTCTTGCTTACAGAAGGTCCTGGTTCCTCGGTTTCGATTACTCTCGTCAGTGTTGTTTTTTCTTGAATGGTTCTGTTCATGTCTTCTTTGGTATAATCATCTCTTATGTAAATAAAACGAAAATTGTATATATAAATTTAAGAAATTCAAAAGGCAAATAAAAAAGCTTATAATAATAATAATGTGTTCAGTTAGTCAAGCCATTTAGAGGCTTTGACGAAGTTCAGAATGTTAGTACCTGGCGTACTATAGAGTTCTTTTAAATCCTCAAAGAAAAAGTTGCCAAGCAGTTTCTTCCTTTGATGGGAGAGTGCGGGACAGTGACACAGAAAGTGCGAAGTGTCTTCATGCACCTCCTCGTCACCGCATCCTCTGCATAGATCATCTGAACTGATTCTCATCTTTTTCATATGAAAACCTAACAGATTATGTCCGGTGATTATGCTTACAAGAGATCGAAGTGATCCCTTTTGTAGCTGCATAACTCTTTCCGTTCTTTGTTTGTTAAAACAGGGCCAGATCTTTCTTGTAGTACCGCAGGTGTCAAGAAGGTTCCACCTTTCATCGGCCTTAGTAGTTATTCTTTTTGAAATTTCCTGTTTTAAATAACAGGTAGGGGTGCTAACTAGCTAAGCTTGGCTTACGTCAAGCATTGACCTTAATCTTGCTAATTCATCGGCTTTCTCGTTGCCTAGGATATTGCTGTGGACCCAGCAGAGTCTAATGTTGTGCTGTGCGCCAAGAACCTTGAGCTCTTCGCTTTTATTGCCGCTTGGCTATCAATGTAAAAGGTGATATCAGCTCGTGGTATCGCCATCATTGATACCTTTTTAGCAGCTGTTGTCACTGCCAGGACCTCCGCTTGGAAGACGCTGCTGTAATTTGGAAGCCTAAGCGAGGCGGTCAACTTGAGAGATTCAGAATAGAAGCCTGCCCCTACACCAGTGTCCATTTTAGAGCCATCAGTATAGATAGCTATTGACGGCTCACTGGAGTATGGTATATTATCTATCCATTCCTCTCTGCTTGGGATGGCAGCCTGGAATGGTTTATGAAAATCAAGTTCGGGTATTTTATAGTCTGCTGTATTACTATGACCCATCATTTTATGAAGGATCTGGGCGTGTCCTATGGAACTGTTTATCCAGACTTTGGTTTGACTAAGTCTCAGGGCACTTTTGGCCGCAGATTCTTGAACAAAGAGGTCTAGGGGAATCAGATTGAGTATAACTCCCAGTCCCGCAGTTGGAGTGGATCTCATTGCTCCTGTAATGCCAGTGCACGGAAGTCTTTGAATTTTTGTCAAAGTTTTTAGGTTCGTGCTCTTTTCTAAAGCTTTCCACCATACCAAATTACCATAGGTTAGTATTGGTCTAATTATTGCCGAATACATCGATCTGATAATGTTAGGGTTTGGTCCCCAGGTTTTCCCGAAAATTCTATTGCAGGAGTAAAAGGCAATCGATGCCTTTTTGAATCTATCTTTGGTGTTCAGGCCCCAATTTAGTTTTTTATCTAAGATCACACCGAGATACTTTGCGTGATCCGAGATTTTAAGAGCGCAGCCTTCAATTGAAGGAATTTTAAAATCAGGTATTTTGCGCTTGTTAGTAAATAGCACTAGTTCTGTTTTAGCTGGATTGACTGTCAGCCCACAGTTCCTAGTCCATTTGCTTACCAACGAGAGGGCGTATTCGGTTTGTTCACTGATAGTGGGTAGGAACTTGCCAGTCGCTAGTAATGCAAGATCATCAGCGTAGGCTATTATCCTTACTCCACTTGATTTCAATTTAGAGAGTATGCCGTTCATGTCAAGAACCCAAAGTAGAGGTGAGAGAACTCCACCCTGAGGGGTGCCTCTGGATGTGGTTACTCTCACCCTTTCTTCCACTAGCTCAGAGTTAATTTGTCTCTTTCTGAGCATACACTTTGTGGTCGTCCAAGGCTTGATTCACTGTTTCGTTATTTACGTTATTGAAGGCTCCCTCAATATCCAAGAACGTTGCAAGGGTGTATTCCTTGTCATTCAGTGATTTTTCTATGACGCTGACAACACTGTGCAATGCTGTTTCAACGCTTTTTCCTTTAAAGTAGGCATGTTGAAATTCCGATATACAGTCCGGTTTCAGGGTGCTTCGGATGTGTATATCAAAATAAACGATGTTAGACTAATGGGTCTATAGTCTTTGGGTTCCGTATGGCTAGGTTTACCAGCCTTAGGGATTTGTACGGGGAAAGGAGTGAATGGCCCATTTTATCCTTTCTTCCGTTATAATATCCGATGGTACTAGGGTTTCTGTATGAGACTCTGTTTCTGGACTGCGGATATCAGCTACGCAGCCAGGAAAGTGAGTATTCACAAGGAGCTCAAGCGTTTCGCCACCGGATTCAGTCCAGCTGCCTGTAGGTTTTTTGAGGGATCCTAGAGCGACTGAATCCTTGGTCAGAATTTTCCTGAGCCTTGCTGATACATTTGCACTTTCTATTTCGCCGCAGAAGGCCATTCATGAGCTACGTTTTGCTCGTTGTGTTTCGACCTTGAAAATACGTTGACTGGTCTTATAATGTTCCCAATCAGCTTCTTTCCCAGTTCTTTTGGCGACATTGAAAAGTCTTCTAGTTTCTTTTCTTAAGTTGCCTATCTCCTTGGTCCACCAAGGTGGTTTTTTCCTACCTTTTCCCATATGATTAATGGGACAGCTTTTTTCTAAAGCGCTATTCAGAACAACTCTGAGTTTTTCTGACGCAATATCTATGTCAGAGGGTTCTTGAATTAGAAGTGTGTCCGGGTTTTGAATCCCCTGTCCTTCTTCCCTGCAGAATATATTCCAGTTTGTTTTCCTGAAATTCCTAAAGGTTTTTGGAGTTGCTATTTCATTTTGTATAAAGAAGCCTATCAGTTTATGGTCTGAGAATGATTCCTCTTTAAGAACATTCCATTGATCTATTACTATTGTGCTTGAGTTATTGGTTAGGGTAGCGTCAAGCACTTCTTTTCTATTTTTAGTTACAAAAGTGGGTTTGTTACCTCTGTTTGCTACTAAAAGATTATGGTCTAGTATAAATTCAAAAAGAGACTCACCTCTGGAAGCTTGACAATTATTTCAATCTTCGGAGAAGCGGTTGCAACAACATTTGGAGCTGCTTGCAACAATTCTTCGGGAATTTCGTATAGCCCTACCGCTTTATTGTTCTTCTAGGGATGCGGTGCGTATGCGGGAATTTGTTGCATGGGGCAACTCGGAAATTGTCAGTTACGTGTTGCTGTCGAATACGTGATTCAAGACCAAAGCAAAATGTTCCATCCAATTTCTAAGCTGGTCCACATCCGAGATCAGCCAGGGAACCATATATGTATATCTCTCACTGGGTGTTGTTTTAAACTATTAACACCGGCAAGTTCCTTGGTTATCTTATAAAGGGTTCTGCTATAACTCCTATTTGCGAGTTCTTCTGCTTCTTGAGCCAAAGCGTTGTTGTATTTGTAAGTGACTTCATCTCTTACAATTCGAATTTATTATATTGTATTGTTATCTTGATAATACAAATAATATAATATCACGGCAACTCTGATTTACGATATTATGTTCAATTACTCTTATTTATAGAAAAAGCTTAAAACATATGTTTCGTTCGAAACATAAACTATTTTATGTATAAAATTATCACTCAATGATAGATCGAATGATATTTAAACTTTTTTCATGTACAGAACTTATAATCTTTTGTTTCTTTTTCAATAATTGTCTTAATCTTAAGTACAGTTCAAATAAATAAGTCAAACGAACAAGTTATGCTTTTTTTAATGTCTTTCTTTTTGCATGCTAAAATATTTAATTGCACGTTTAAATTATTTAAAGTTTTTAATTTTGCATGCTGTTATTTAAATTAAATTAAGCATTACATAGTTGCGCTAATAAAGTCTTACCCTCACCTGGAGCAGTTGCTTAATGAGATTTTAATTGTCTCCAATCGTTGATCTTTTCCCAAGTCTCCTCTGAAAGCCAAGTGTTGAACACGAGCGACTATTTTTCAGCACCTGATATGAGAACATTTTTCAAGCCCAGTTTTCTATGGTTTCGGGTCCCATTTTGATTGTTCTCATATGTTGCGAAAAGCAACCAGCTGATTTGTTGGAAAATAGAGTATAATGTTAAAATTCGATTCTTAACTGCAGATGTATTTCATCTTACGGTAGCTACCATGAGATGGTGATCACGGGAAAGCTTCATGTCGGCACTTGTAAAGGGTGTGCCAAAATTAACGCAAGATTTAAATTAAATAGAAAACGACGTTTTTAGTCTTTTGATAGTTATATTTTTATTGACTCGTAAAGTACATAGCATAGGGTTATGTATGGAATAACACATCGGACAAATGGCCTCCACGGCTTTGCATGCACATGCGCACTCTTTTGTTGAAATTTTCCATGACCATTCTGCATAAATGTGGCTGAATTTCGTTGATGCAGCGTTGAATCTCCTCCTTTAATGCACGGGTGGTTGTAGGCTTGTTGACATAGACTTGTGATTTCAAATAACCCCATAAAAAGAAGTCTAATGGTGTTAAATCACACGATCTAGGAGGCCAATTTTGATCACCGAAACGAGAGAGTACACGACCTGGAAATGTCTCATGCAGTAATTGAATTGTTTCACGGGCTGTATGACATGTGGCACCGTCTTGTTGAAACCACATATTGGACACATCAATATCATCCAATTTTGGCAGAAAGAACTGTGTAATCATGTCGCGATATCGAGCACCAGTAACAGTCACTGCTTGACCAGCATCATTTTCAAAAAAATATCGCCCAATTATGCCTCCAGCCCAAAATCCACACCATACAGTCACGCGTTGTGGATGCATTTGTTTTTCGACAATCACATGTGGGTTCTCCGAACCCCAAATGCGGAAATTTTGGCGATTGACAAAGCCATCAAGATGAAAATGTGCTTCATCGCTTAGGATGATTTTGCTCGAAAAATCAGGGTCCATTTGTTGATGTTCAATAATCCATTCAACGAACTCTCTTTTCTGTCCATGGTCATTAGGCTTCAATTGTTGTGTTAATTGAATTTTGTAAGCATGAAGACACAGATCTTTGGTGAGTATACGCTGTAGAGAGGTTCTTGAAATTTGCAATTCTTGTCCACGACGTCGAATTGAGGTTCCTGGATTGTCAGCAACACTCTCACGCACTGCTTCGACATTCACATTTGAACGGCTTGTTTTTGGACGACCAGTGTGTTTGGCGTCTCCAACGGATCCAGTCTCCATGAATTTTTCAATTAATCTCTTCACAGTTGACGAAGTTAAAACACTATTCCGACCATATTTTGTATGAAATTTTCGAACTGCAGCCGCCAAGCTTTCACTATTTTTGAAATATTCTTTAATAATGAAGACACGTTTTTCTATCCTGTAACGCTCCATTTTTAATAACCCTATACTGTTAGCTGTCAAATTGCTTTTTTTTCAGGGTTGCCAACACTTCACTCCACAAATGGCGGCAAATTCAAATCTTGCGTTAATTTTGGGTCACCCTTTATTTCTGACATCCAACAGCCTGCTTCTGAAGCGTCCACTTATCGCGAAGTGAGCAATTCGGTTGGAAGAAGCTTGTACGTCCATCACCCACCCAGCTTATTTTGTGACACGTCTTGTGTTTAAACATGGTGCTATTAATTAATTGTCATTGCAACTCTAAATCTATTTTTTCCCCTGACGTGCTTGAGCCCTTTTTTGTTATTGCCAATCTTAACAGTCAAGTTTTCTATTACTATTTATTATGATCTCTTCTAGCGGTGTGTTGTTGTATGCTGCACTTAGACGGCTATAGAAGCTTTCTTTTTCTTCATTTTTTGTTATTAGATTTGGTGGTGATTTAGACGTATTCGAATGTTACGACAATTTCAATCAGTGCCGAATTGATTTAAAATATACATACGACAAAAGTAGCGTTTTAAATGTATCGGATTAAACGCAATAATTTTGTTCCTGCATCCGCACAATGTAGTTTTGTAAAAGTTAAAATGTGCGGAACTACAATTAAAAGCTTTAGGTGGAGAACGAAAATACATAAGGGACTTGAAGCTAAAGCAAGTTTCTAGAATCTGATTGTGTAGCTGTCAAAAAATTGCCTTCCAACTAAGGCCATTTTTTTTTTGAAAAGTTGACTGGAAAGTTGTTCAAGAAAAATCTCTCTTACTCTCTTCTTACACATATGTCAAAATGTCAGTTGATCATGTTTTTCTCATTCGACTGAAAGCTGAACTTCATAACTCTGTGATTTATTTAAATGTATATTGTAAAGGGTCCGCCATCTAACGTTTTTTTTTTTTTAATAACTGCTTATTTCGTGAATGGTAACACTTAGCTCATGTCTGATTTGACAGATAATTAGTTTTATCCTTCCGCTGAACGAATATGATTGAACAACGCTAGGAAATATTGCGACATTACTTTGAAAATCATGGTGATGTTGCAAATTGTGTTCGAAAATTGCGTACGGATTTTGGAAGAAGAGAAGCGCCGCGCCGCCGTCAGCTCCGATGTTCGTTATCTGGTGAAAAAAGTGAAAAAAACTGACATCCTTATCGATAAACCAAAGCGTGAAAAGCCAAAAACAGTGCCTATACTACCGAGAATATTGCTGCTGTGGCAGAAAGTGTGCGTGAAGCGCCATCAACATCAATTCACCGTCGTTATCAACAATTGAAAATTTCGGAGACATCATTGAGATGAAATTTCCATAAAGACCTTGGTATGACGCCATACCATCCATCCTATTGGTTCAGGAGTTGAAGCCAACTGACCAGCCAATGCGTTTTCGCTTCGCTAAGTGGAAGATGCCGATTTTGCCAAGAAAATCATCTTTTCAGATGAAGCTCATTTTGATCTTGGCGGGTATGAAAACAAGCAGAATTGTCGCATTTGGGGCGCAGAAAACCCGCACGCATACATTGAAAAGCCGATACACCCAAAACGAGTCACTGTTTGGTGCGGATTTTGGTCCAGAGGTATAAGTGATAAGTGGTCCAGAACAAGGAGTGACCGTTATAGTCAATAGCGATCGTTATCGAGCTTGTTGAATGAATTTTCGTTCACAAATATTGAAGAAGAGGATATTGGCAAAATTTGATTTTAACAGGACGGACGGCCGGCCGGCGTGCCGTGCCACACAGCCGAAGCTACACTCGATATTTGCACCCTATTTTTGAAGATCGCATTCTCAGACGCAGAGCTGATTTCGTTTAGCCACCTCGAAGCTGCGATGTGACGTAAAAGATAAGTGTTAAACCGACAAGCCAGAGACAATTGACGCTTTAAAGGAGAATATTCGTAAAGCCATTGGTGAAAACAGCTGCACACAATCGATAATGTGCTTAAAATTGGACCGATTGTGTAGGCTACTGCATGGCCAGCAGAGGCAGCCATTTAAATGAAATTATTTTCCATTATTAACCGGAAGGATCGTACTTTCAAATAAAAAAGAAATTTGAGAAAATATTCAGTAGTTTTTTTTAAAGCATTTTCAAAAAAAAAAAAGTTATTTGGCGGACCCTTTATATTTAGTGTTTTGTGTAAAAGAGTTTATTGTCATTTTGGAAAGGGATAAAGCCTTTTAACTTTACAAAACAAAAAAACGTATGATGGACTTTCAACCTGTGAAAGGAGTTTTATTTTTGTACGTAATAATATTGTTGGTAGGTACTTTCTGAAAGTAAAAGATAGTCAAGTCAAGTTATAAATTTTAAATTAATGACATCTGAGAAAATTTCTTTCTTGGACTTATTTTGCGCTCAAAGAATGCGGTTGACTAAAAATGAAGTCTCTTGTGTTGTCTGAACCTTCCCAATTTCAAGGAGAAGAGTGTTTCGTTCCTTAATTAAAAAAGGAACAGATAACTGCCCAAATAGAAGACATTTACATTTAAAATCTATACACTTCAATTTCACAAGTATTGGTATGTCAAAGACCCTAAAAACTGTTATCGTAGACGGGTGTACTGTCATCATAACAACTATGGTCTAAAAGTGAGACATCGGCGGGCATTGTAACTTATCCTTATCTCTATGTTACGTATGTATATTAATAGTATTAAATAAAGGGTGTCCCAAAATTAACGCAAGATTTGAATTTGCCGCCATTTGTGCAGTGAAGTGTTGGCAACCCTGAAAAAAAGCAATTTGACAGCTAACAGTATAGGGTTATTAAAAATGGAGCGTTACACGATAGAACAACGTGTCTTCATTATTAAAGAATATTTCAAAAAAAGTGAAAGCTTGGCGGCTGCAGTTCGAAAATTTCATACAAAATATGGTCGGAATAGTGTTTTAACTTCGTCAACTGTGAAGAGATTAATTGAAAAATTCATGGAGACTGGATCCGTTGGAGACGCCAAACACACTGGTCGTCCAAAAACAAGCCGTTCAAATGCGAATGTCGAAGCAGTGCGTGAGAGTGTTGCTGACAATCAAGGAACCTCAATTCGACGTCGTGGACAAGAATTGCAAATTTCAAGAACCTCTCTACAGCGTATACTCACCAAAGATCTGTGTCTTCATGCTTACAAAATTCAATTAACACAACAATTGAAGCCTAATGACCATGGACAGAGAAGAGAGTTCATTGAATGGATTATTGAACATCAACAAATGTACCCTGATTTTTCGAGCAAAATCATCCTAAGCGATGAAGCACATTTTCATCTTGATGGCTTCGTCAATCACCAAAATTGCCGCATTTGGGGTTCGGAGAACCCACATGTGATTGTCGAAAAACAAATGCATCCACAACGCGTGACTGTATGGTGTGGATTTTGGGCTGGAGGCATAATTGGGCCATATTTTTTTGAAAATGATGCTGGTCAAGCAGTGACTGTTACTGGTGCTCGATATCGCGACATGATTACACAGTTCTTTCTGTGTAATTATGAAAATTTCAACAAAAGAGTGCGCATGTGCATGCAAAGCCGTGGAGGCCATTTGTCCGATGTGTTATTCCATACATAACCCTATCTTATGTACTTTACGAGTCAATAAAAATTTAACTATCAAAAGACTAAAAACGGCTTTTTCTATTTAATTCAAATCTTGCGTTAATTTTGGGACACCCTTTATTAGTTGCTTTTCTTACTTGTCTATTTTTCTTTTGTTACTCTCTTCTGGATTATACTGAATATAGTGATAAGAAAACCAAAAATAAAATCGATTTAAATCATCCACGGCCGCATTAAATATTCATAGCACTTAAACTTTATTTAATTTATAGGTACTCAAACTAATAAACATATAATTATCCTCAATAATAATGTCGGTGTACCTATTTCCTACCTGTTTGAATATATTCGCAACTTAAGAAACTACATTTTAGCAGGTATTATACTCGTACCTACTTTTTCCATATATTGTTACAATGTTTTGCTCTACTTAGATATTCGATAAATACTTTATAAGCCCAGGGCAACAATGGTTGACACCATATTTTATAGGGTGTACCTTCAAAACATTCGGTTCCAATGTCTTAACAGCCTATCTTAGAATTTAATTTCATAAAGTAGGTATATAACGACGACGACGAAGGGTCTAAAAATCAAGGCCAAATTGTAAAGTTGTAAGGTGTGAGTTACAGGTAAATAAATGAAGAATAGTGAACCTGAAACTCTCTGCGAAGGAGAAGGCCCCCGCGCCGCCGCCACCGCCGCGCCGTAGTCCCTGTCCTATGACTTACAATATGAATGCAAAAACTGTCATTCAAATATATTTGTATTGCGCCTTAAGCCTCAAAAATTTATAAATTCTTTCCTGATAAAATCGCTCTAACCCATCTTAACATACAATAAACACACCAATAGGACGATGACGACGACGACGAGGACGTTCGTCGAGCCACAACTTCTGGAAAGGATAACATTGGTAAGTAGAATTGTGAGGTAGGAAAGTTTTAGGTACAAAAGCAAAAAGCAAGGTCAAAAAAGGTATACCTACCCACTTACTTACGTACTTACTTACTTACTTTCTACGCCAGGTTCAGCTTCAGCTCCAGCACAAATATAAGAAACGTCACTTTGCAGCGCTACTGAAACAGAAAATAGGACGAGAAAAGGAGAATTGAATTGACGTTAGGGTTATCTTGTGGCAAACATGACTTGGATTTTGAGATGCTTTCTCTGTAGCTGCTTATATGTATGTATATATGTAAGTAAGAAAGTACACAACACACGTTCGAACAAAAACATTTACGAAATTTTCAAGTAAAAGGGATTCGATTCGGAATATGAGAATCTGATCTAAACCACACATCCCTTAGGTTTTTGGTTAGTTGCGGATGTTGAGAAGTGGTCGCGCGGCTTGGAGGTCTGACATTTTTGTAAATAATGGCATTATACGCATTTACGAACATACCACATATACATATACACAAGCACACAAAACCACTAATATTATGATAAATCAGTTGTGTACACGTAGAGATGTTGTTGGTTTACAATCACGTACAAAGATATTTTGTTTGGCATTTCCGGTTCCTTTTTCACTATATGTTTTCTCACAAAAATAAGAAATCAGGGAGCTAATAGGCAAAATAGCAAATAGTGAAATCAAAAGGCTTCTATCATACCATATACAGTGGTGGTCAAAATAATAAGAATGTATCTATCAATTTTCTCAAAAAAAGTACATGCATATAATTTTTGCAACTATTGTCAAAAAAGTATAGTCAAATGGAAACTTTAAATTAGTAAAGGGTGATTTTTTAGCTATTATATTTTTGGCAACACTGGTTTAAACAGCTGACGCACGTTTAGTGTTTTGTTTCACTGTCAAACATCTTCAGTTTGGTCTATAATTTAACCATGAATCGTCTCACAAACGAACAACGCTTGCAAATTATTAACTTCCCATAGGAAGTTATTGTAATGGGTCCAATTTGTCGAATTGAAAATTTTGACATTTCTCGACGTTTCAAGGTCCCTAGAGTCGAAATAAAAGATTTGTACGTACGTGTGTACGTACGTTCGTACGTCCGTACGTTCGCGACGTTTTTTTCGTCATCCATAGCTCAAGAACCAGAAGAGATATCGACTTCAAGTAAATTTTGTTATACAGATAATAATGCAGAAAGAGCTCTCAAGAAAATTTCGTGGGTGGTTTTTTTACCATAGCAGTTTAAAAAAAAAAGGTGAAAATTTTGGTTAAACCTAAATATCTCATGAACCAATGACGCTAGAGACTTGAATTAAATTTTATATTATATATTGTAACGTGATACAAAACAAGTATATTTTTGGCAAAAAATCCAATTAACGGTTTTTTTTATTAATCAAAAAACTGAAAAAAAAATTTGTCACCTCGAAAATTTTACGACTAAAATATGATTTCATTTCCAAAACAATTTTGAGCAACGAAGAATAATGTTTTTGACATCTGATAAAATTTTGAGAAAAATCTAATTGACAGTTTTTTTTTATAAAAAATAAAAACCTAAAAAAAAACATTACACAAAGTTGGTAAAAATTGAGTTTCGACTCAAATATCTTTTCAAAAACTTGAGATTAAGGCTTCAAACTTATTTTATCTTATAAGAAATATTGTTTTCAACATTCTGAAAAATATTGAGAAAAATCGAATTGACAGTTTTTTTTACAAAAAATAAAAACCTAAACAAAAAAATTAATAAAAGTTGGTAAAAATTTACTTTCGACTCAAATAGCTTTTCAAAAATTACAAATATTGGCTTCAAACTTATTTTATTTCACAGAAAATATTGTTTTCGATATTCAGTAATTTTTTTATAAAAATCCAACAGTCCGTTTTTTTCATGAAAAAAATCTACAAAAAATGGTACGCAAATTTGGTAAAAATTGATACATATAGACAAACTTTTAAGCAAGACAAATCGACAGACGAGATGGGAAGTTATCAGTGTGGGTCGCATCCCAGCCTCTTTTTGAATTTTATTATTAAAATGCGTGCATTGCAAGAGCTACCAATGCATCCAGAAAAAGTCACAGTTGGTGCGGTTTATGGGCTGGTGGCATCATTTAACCGTACTTATTCAAAGATAATGCGAATCGTAACGGAACTGTGAATAGTGAGCGCTACCGTTAGATGATATCGAACTTTTTTTTTGCCCAAAATGCAAGAGCTTAACTTACATGACATGTGGTTTCAACAAGACGGTTCCACATGCCACACAGCACGCTCAACAATGGAGATATTAAAAAAAATGATAAATATAAAGATACCAAGATTTTTGTTTATTCTCGTTATCAAGCATTAAAATTGTTCTTAGGCCGAAAGGCAGTAGTTATGACTTATGAGATAATGGATTAACTTAGAGCACCCGCATAGGGCCAGTAAGATATTTTTTAAGTTTTTGAAATTTACGCTAGTTTTTTTTAAAGAATTTTTGTCTAGCTTTACGATAGTTTTAAGATTTTGATAAAATAAAAATAAAAATAAAAAAAAACAATGGACTTATTGAGAGGCGAGTTCGGTGAAAATTTTATTTTACGTTTGGGACCGGTCAATTGGCCGCCTATATCGTGCGATTTAACGCCTTTAGACTATTTTTTGTGGGGCTATGTTAAAGCTCATGTCTATACAGACATTGGAAAGAGTATGCCAAAATTGGACTAAGCGGATGGACCATTTGAGGCGCAGTCAAGGTCAACATTTGCATTAAATAATCTTCAAACATTAAATTATATGGACCGTATTATCGATTTAAATAAAGATTTCATGCATTTTTCTGAATTGGATGGTTTTTTTTTAACTTTAATATAGCTTTTAAAAATCACCCTTTATTTACCAAAATGCCGTTAAATTATTTACAAAAATTTAGTTGTCTGTAAGTTTTGGTTATTTATGGGATATTTTGTTACCAAAACCGTTCGAAACGAGAGTGAAGTAAGATACAAATAAAAACTCTTAGAAAAAAAGTAAAAGTGAGATCCAATGACGGATAGAATTTAAACGAGTCTCAAATATAAATGTTGGTACAATTGATAACTGTTTTGTATTTCGAAGTCATGCTCGTAGAGTAATTTTTGTTAAGCATTTTTCATTTTCAGTAAAAGTTTACGCCTCTTTCTGTTGGCATCCAAACTCAAGTGATATAAAAACGGGACAGAATTTTAAACAGAATGTTTATAAGAAAAACGCTGCATTTTGTACCGTGTTGGTGTCATAGAAAGCTGTGTTATATCTTCTAATCCATTGCGTTTTTGAAGCAGCACAAAAAGTCTCTTAGCGGTCTAATTTTAGTAATCAATTGTTTCATGAGTGTTAGCACACTAACGCAACAATTCAATTTTTATGTTTAGTCCTACAATATTTTGATGCGCCTCCATATCAACTGTATTACCTACTACTCCTTTCAGAATAAATCCTAAGACTTCAAAAATAGATAAAAATAAGAAAATTCAAATCTTACTTCTCATGCGGGATTAAAACGTTGTTTAGCATTAAATCGATCTTTGAGTTCTCTGCTCGTCGTTGTAATCTTTTTTTATAATTAATATCACCCACATTAAAAATGTCATATAGCAAAACAATTTTATTAACATTTTGTTGTTGTACGGTTTGGGCAATGTTACGGAAACTGTGGGCATTCAAATTTTGTTGGGTTTTATGAAATTCCAAATAAAAAGAATCGTTCAACATTATTGCCCAATTAAATAACGCCAGTATATTAAAAATATCACATCGCCCAAACAATGTTTGAGAAGAAAATGCCACAAAGACCAAAATCAATATCATATTGCCCAGATCTATTTGAAAATATAATAACGCCCAAATTGCTATCGCTCAAAATGTCAAATAATTTTCAACATTTGGATATTTTGACAAAATGTTTGCTTATTTTGGTAACTACGACCGACATCTCCCCAACAACGCCAACATTAAAAGAAGAAATTTCAGATCGCCCAAAAAGTCGGAATGTCAAGAAAGCATTAGAATTATGTTTGGGTTTATTTTAATTTCAGAAAGCTGCCCTCATGCAACCCAACTGGTTGGGCTTACTATAGGATTTAGAGTTGGTGCGAGGTTGTGAGTATGCAAAGTTTCTTTGAATTCTGATTTTTTAAATGAACGGAAACTTTGCCTACACCCAACTTCACACCTACCCCAAATCCTTAAGTGAACCAAGCAGGACTCAATTTATATAAATAACCTTATAAACCTTCGTCAAATGCAGTCGCATTTTCTTTTCGCTCCGCAGTTGCCTTTTGCCACTTTTTCACCGACCCCAAGTAAACAATTATCTTATAAATAAAAAAAAAAAAACCTATCAATATACTCGCAGCGCGTGTGATATACTTACCCGACCCACTTTTCTACCCATCGCCGTTTCCCATTACAATTACACCAGCATTTTTTTGTCTTCTTGTGTATTAACAAGTATAAAAAATAAATAAATTGGGTGGCCCAACAGTGCGTTGAGCCTATTGACCTATTGACTTACAACTCTCAACCATTAATGTGTGCGAGTACTGTTGTCAGGGATGGAGGGGACCTACAGTTTTATGCCGAATCCGAACGGCTAATTTGAGAAAGCACTTTTCATGACAAGAATTACTCTTGGAGGATTTGTCAATTCCTCGCAAGAGGCAGTACCCGTGAAAAAAAACTTTAGACGGCATAGGCAGGGATCGAACCCAACACATCTGGCATGACAGTCCAACGCACGTTTTTTTTACCAATTCATTTTTTTTAATTCATTCTTAAGACTATCTTAAAGCTAGACAAAAATTCATAAAACTAGCCTAATTATCCATAACTTATTACTAACTTACTGGTCCCATACGGACACTCTAAGTTAAACTATAATACTTAATACTAATGCCTTTCGGCTCTAAGATCTATTTTACTTCAATTAAATTGTATTTATTTTGTATTTATTAGAAAATTTGAAAAAACTAATATCAATATCCTTTTTTATTTTTACTTAAAACTACTTAAAATAAGGTCCTTAATATAAAACTTAAAGCTAATTAAAACTACCTATTCTACCTATAAACTACTTAAAACTAGAACAACCACAGCAGCAAATCTAACTAACATTTTTTGTTTTTCATATTTTGGTTTTTTTTTTCTTATTCCATGTTTTTTTATATTTTTTTTTTTATTATTTATTTATTTATTTTTTGTGTTTTTTTGTGTTTTTTTTTATTTTTTTTGTGTGCCACCATGCCTATTCTACTTAAAACTAAACCCTAAAACTATAAAACAAGTATGTAAGCCGGCCAAGGCTTTAAACCCCATCCCGACTACTCACTATCAAGTGCCGATTGAAGCCACCAAAACTGGTTCTTCTGCTTCACCCTATCAGTTCGGTCCCGTTCAGACACAGCCCTACTGAACCGAAGGAGCTCTGCTCCGCCTTGTGCCATGACGTCCCGATTGTACAGGAGTTGCCTATCCACGGTTCGTCGTCTGACGTGGTAGATTAGCGGAACTGCCAATCTATCCTGTATCAGACCGCATCTATCTAAAAAGAGGAATGCCTCTGGTGGAATGAAGCCGCTCAAGCGTGCACTCTCAAAATACTCGTTGTTGAAATTGTCAATTCTGTTTATTCGAGCCCCGTTGTATAGGACCTCGTTGGAATAGTAATGCACGTAAGAAGATTCGGCTGTTCGATATAAGCCAGTACAGCGTCGTAAACACTGCCGCTCGAACACCCGAAACTTCTCCATCTGGGAAGGGGCAACGTTGAACCACACAGGACAACCATAAACGATCATCGGCCGTATGAGGGCCATGTAGCAAATTACCTTCACTCTGGAGTCAAGCCGACTGCTAAAAAACAGCCGTTTCGTCAGAGCGAAGGCTCCCCTGGCCCTGGTCAGAGCAGCATTTATATGTCTGTCGAAATATAAATACTGATCTAACCAGATACCGAGGTACTTCACTACACTTTTGCTCGCTAATCGCTGCCCGTGAAGATCAACGATAACCATCTTGCGCCAATTCTTGCACGTATCCCTCGTGGCCCCAGCCAACGGAGTCGGGAACAGAATTGTCTCCGACTTCTGGACATTTATTTTCAGTTTCCAGTCATCGCAATATCGCTGAATCTTGTCGAAATCACGCTGCAAGAGAATTCTAATAACCTCAACCTTTCGGGCCGTTCTGTACGCAATTAGATCGTCGGCGTACGCAATTGCCTTTGTAAGACTACCTATCAGATCGCTGGTGTAAATGCTGAAGAGAATCGGCGAATTCACCGCTCCCTGTTGAAGACCATTTTTAATTAAGAATGTTGTGGTAGAAGTTACATTGTCACTTTTGACAACAAACTTTCTACCGTTAAGCATATCATAAAGTATATACAACAATGGCTTGCTTATGCCAAGCCTGCTCAGTTTTAGGTAAAGACCCTCTAACCATACGGTGTCAAAGGCCTTTTCCAAATCAACCAGAACAGCACCTGTGCATTGTTGTTTTGTTTTATTCCATTGGATATCAGAAACGAGTTTAGACGCAGCATGAATTGTGTCATGACCCGCCTTGAACCCGAACTGTTTATCCGGAATTATTTTGTTGTCCGCAGCCCACTTAGTCAGAGCCCTATTAATGATTTTTTCGAAAACTTTGCTGATGCTCGGAAGAAGACTTATCGACCGAAGATTTGACGGGTTGAGGATGAACCACAGCGGTCTTCCAATGCACTGGATAATATGCATTATTCAGTGCATTATTGAAGAGTGTGGTGTAAATGTCAATTGCCTCCATCGGTAAATGGCTTAGTACAACGTTGGATATACCATCGACACCTGCTGACTTTTTATTTTTTATTGAGTTGAAGATGAGCTGAAGCTCAACCTTCGTCACTAACAGGGGACTTGGTCCCGTTTGCTCGGCGATTATGGCATTTGCCAAGGAATCGTCATCGAACCGCATAAAACCGCGGTTCTCTGATCGCCAATGTGTTATATCATTTCGAAGATAAAAGTGATTAAGTAGTGCTCTGTTTTCCAGGTCGTGGTTGGGGCGAATGCTAACATTCACCTTGTACACTTGCTGGAAAGCAGCTCCCACCGCCTCTAATTTTTCCTTCGGATCTTCATTTATAAAAAAGTCATCGTCAAAGATGGCTTCTTCTGGATCTATTTGCGCTGTCCTGAGTACGTCTCTGTACTCTTCAGTTCTTTGGAGTTTCAGACACGGAAGGTCATTGTCCTTCTTTTTCCTGAATATTTTGTTGATTTTAGGGAACATATTAGGGTCACTGGAATTAACTGACCGGATCTTGCGGTCCCAGTACTTGTTAATTGATAACCTGTAGTTCTCCTTAATCAACAGATTGACATTTTTTATTGACGACTTCAGTGTCCTAACCTCCAAGTCGTGTGGGTCTGTAAGTCGTCTGTACAAGTTTTTGAGTCTTGTCAGTAAGCCACTCTTGTGCTTACGTACAGTCCAACGCACTAAACATCATGCCACGGGTACTACTATTAACAAGTATAGTAAAAATTAAAAACAACTGAAAATAAACCAAATCAAAGAACATAAACAAAAAAACATATTTTTTTCTTTTTTGCTGAATCAATTAATTATGTCGTGCGCGAATAAAATGTGTCATCGTTGACTCAAACGCGGAATTATTAAAGTGCAGTGGCCTTTGTGGGAAATACCTTCACCCCTCTTGTGCTGGCTTGGCCAGAAAGGCGAGTTTATACCTGAAAGACTATCTAAGCAATTTTGCGTTTTATTGCAATAAATTCAATAAAATATCCGTGTCGGATATTATGATTGCAATTCAATGTCTTAATGTCTCCCAAACGAACACAATGAGAGTACCAAAAAGTTGTTCATACACAATTTTGAATTTTCTTTGAACACCTCTGAGCAGCTGACTACATCCGCCATTTTTTAAAGTTTGTCGCCATTTTTCAAAGGTGGTCGCCATTTTTACCAAGGTGTGGAGCAGAGAGAAAAGTTTTTTCTCTCTGGTGGTGAGTATGCACACCAACTTGCATAAGTATTTGTTCCCCACATTTTTTTTATATGGAGTTAATACTATGCAAGTTGGTGTGCAAATCACAGCTTGTAGGCAAAAAGAGAGCAACCGTCGAAGTTGGTTCTCTCTATTAGTTCTTTTCTCTCTGGTCAACCCGTTGACAGAGAAAACTTAACGTCACGGTGATTTATATACGTCTCAATGCATTTTGAGACTACATTGACTGAAGGATGTCATCTTTGTATATAAAACCTGGCAATAGTGTTGAGGACTCTAACATCCAATCTCAACAATCGTCCACCCAGTGCCTTTCCACGATACGTTCTCTGGAAAAGCAATACTGTGACGTCATCGGTGGGTTGAATTCTCTTCGTTTAGACATTGACGATAAGTTAAAGATGCTGACTTGTTCAGCAAATGATCTGAAAAAAAAACTTGTCTGACCAGTTAAACCTACTGAAATTGGATATTGATTGATGTTTTCAAAGTTCGTCATCCCGGCTCTCTCCCTCTTCCAATCAATTGAGTGATGTTACAAACGTTTGACTCTTTAACGAAATCGAAAACATTAATTGTATGCTTTCTCGTGTTTCAACCGCACTCATATCTATTGCTTACGATGTAAAGTAATCAAGAACAAAAATATACGAGTGTGCAACGCGAACTTAATAGGCTTAATGTCCAATCGCAGAAAATTGAATCGCTTCTCTACGACGACGTCATTAAAGAACCCAGCATACCGTCGCGTCGTGTGATATCGGGAACGTATCCATTTGTGATGAAATTCATGCGGCAAACCTGGGTGCTGACCCTTTGCAACAATCCACCTCAGTAAATATCATTGCGGAAGACGAAGTAATCAACAAATGTGGACATTCCTGGAAGTTATCCGATTGGAATTTAAGACTCAGCAGGCTTGAATCTGCTAACAACACATGGTTCGTGTTGAATAATTGTCCCGGATATGCTGATGCTACATGGATTCGCTCCTATTTTAAACTGGATGTTTCATCACCAAAGAGGATTATATACGACTTGGTCGAATGCGGCTTTCCAGAATGAGTAGCAACAATAATTTAATTAAGTCTAACAAACCCAAACCTAATCCCAAAAATAATATTGAAACCAACTGGACTCTTAAGACACGAATCTTTCCAAACTTTTCTCTCCCTAACCAGTTTTCGTCCCTTAAACGGAAAACTTCTCCTACCTCTATAAAGCCTCCATCCAAACGAGTTTCTTTTAACCCTTCTCATCCAGTTTTTTCTTGGTTTTCGCCTTTCGATGGTTGATCCTCTTGCCAAGGATTCCTTAACCCAATGATCCCTCCAAATGTCAAGTTAACTAAACATTTATCTGAGGCCAATACTAATGATCGGTATGTTATTTCCTGTCTTAGAGACCACAAAATTTACAATAATGTTCGTCTTTACCTAGCTTTTTTGCACGACAAACCAGATTCTGTTTGCTTTGAAAATAAAACAAAAACAAACATAAAGGTTTTAATTTCCCAAGAAGGCCTCCCTACCAAACGTAATGCACTTATGGAAATATTCTTGACATTTCATGATGGCCTTGAAATTTCTCCTCAAAAAGTTAGAGAAGACCTAATCTCTTTTGCGTCCTTTATCTCTTCAAAACGATTATCTCATATCCAAAATACTATCGCTCCTAACCTGAAGACCACTAAACCTAAATGTCTTAGCCTTCACTATCAAAATGTAAGAGAGTTAAGGTCTAAAACGTCTGCTGTCTTTAATAGCTCCCAAAACCCTCCTTATGACATCTTTGCCCTTACCAAAACCAACCTCACACCCGATATCCTTAGTACTGAACTCTTCACTAACGACTATTCCATCTATCGAATGGATGTCGTGGAATGTGCGAGTAATACACATGGCCGTGGTTTGCTTTTAGCTATCAATTATAGTAATTTTGAAAGTTCATTACTCCATATTCCTAATACAATCGAATTTGAAGGTGTATCAGCTAAGGTTACACTCCCTAAGTTTTGTCTTTTTGTCCTTTGTTGTTATATTCGACCAGCCCAACAAATTAAAGCATACCAAGCTGCTGTTAATCCCATTGATTATCTGCTTGAACAAGTGCAACCTAATGATTTGATCATCATTCTTGGCGACTTCAATCCTCCCCATCCGAATTGGTCCACCTCAGATGGGCTTTGTGACGTTTTTTTAGTGATATTTCTTACGGCGTTTCTCTTTTTGAACCTTGTAACTTTATGATATTTCGTTGGGTGATAAAACATAAAAAACTATAGAAACATAATTAAACGATAGAAATCGTAATGTCCAACATAAATGTCACAATAGAGGTTGGGCTTACAAAAAAAAACCCAAATTCAAAATTCTGTTGGGCAAAATGACAACCAACAATTTTGGCGTTCTTTTATTAAACTTTTTTGATATAGTCATGTTTGCGCAATCACCGGACACTCTGCAGCTCATGATTAACAGGGTTTACCAGTATTGTTAGCTATGGAGTTTAATAGTAAATATAGATAAATATAAGGTTATGGTTGTTAAAAGTGGTGGTGGACGTAATGCATCAAATGAAAAATGGATCTATAATCGCGAAAATATTGAATGTGTGCGAAAATACAAACAGCTTGGCATTACTGTTACAAATAATTTAAATATGGATAAACACTTGAAGGAGAAATTGGTTATGGGGATGTAAAAAGTACAATTCGGTTGAAAAACTCCTAACGCACTTAGGTTAGGTTAGGTTGAAGTGGCTGTCCAAGATGGAAATGGACACACTTAGGCCAGTTTAATGGCCCATTGTGATACCACATGAATCTTGAGGTTACTTCCTAAGCTCAATGGAACGAGTTTGAGTCTTTTACGAAACGTGTGAGGCTGATTATGCCGACATGATTTACATAGATCGTTTAGATCGTTAAAGAAGAATTCTCCTAGGTAATTCTTGCGTTTTCGAGCCAGAGCAGGGCATGTGCAGAGAAGATGAAGAATTGTTTCTTCCTCTTCCTCGTCCATACAGCTTCTGCAGAAATCATTTGAGAATACGCCTAATCTCGTGGCGTGCTTTCCTATCAGACAGTGTCCGGTTATGACACCTATTATCGAGCTTATATGCGATCTGCTTAGAGAGAGCAAGCACCTTGAACGTTTTAAATCCAGTGTTGGCCAGATGTTTTTTGTGACTTGACACGTGGTGATGTTGTTCCACCTGGTGCCTGCCCTCCCCACAGCGTCTTGCATTAGCAACAGTTTACAAGTAGCGATTGGTATGCGAGTACGTGCCAAACGTGGTAGAATGGGCTGTACTGTACCGTTCCTGGCGAGTTCATCTGCCTTACAGTTACCTGGAATGTCTCTATGGCCCGGCACCCAGCAAAGGTGAATATTAAACTGTTGTGCCATCTCCATTAGAGATGATCGACAGTTATGGACTGTTATAGAGTTTGAAGAGACAGAATCCATAGATTTGATAGCGGCCTGACTATCTGAGAAAATACGGATATCAGATGTTGATATCACGTTTTCTTTAAGCCAAGACAAGACTTCTTTTATCGCCAAAAGTTCCGCCTGGAACACGCTACAATGATTGGGAAGGCGGAATGAGAGACTTAATTTCAGTCGTTCAGAGTACACACCTCCACCAACCCCTTCTTTTGTTTTTGACCAATCTGTATAGAAATGGATTGACTCATCTTCCAGGAATTTCCTATCCTCCCAAAAAGATCTGGGAGGTATAGAAATCTGGAAATTTCTGTCGAATTGCAGTTGGGGGATGGTGTAGTCTGTGTGCTTTGGAATTGATTCTAAATAACTAAGAATTACGGAGTGGCCAATGTTGTTGTTAGTCCACTGCGACGAAGCTTTGAGCAAAGCTTGCAGCTATTTGTTTGCTAAAAATGTCAAGAGGTGTTAGGTAGAGTAAGGTGTCCAGTGCCGCAGATGGGGTCGTGCGAAGCGATCCACTTATACATAGGCAAGCTGAACGTTGAACTTTATTTAAATTATCTCGGTTTATACCTTTTTCTAAAGCAGTCCACCATACTGCCACACCGTACATTAAAATCGGTCTGATTACCGATGGATGGTCCATGGTTAGCCACTACTCCCTTCTCTGTGTTGGCCGCAAGAGATACGGCAACAGGCTTTGACGGCAAACTGCCGCCCGGTCCTGAAGAGATACCGGTCTCAACATCCTTTACATTTTTGTTTTTTTTTATTCATCTTAATCCCACGAGTTGCGAAGAAAAGTGGTCCGTCTGCACAGAGATTCGCATGTACAGATAAGGCTAGTTAATCCGGAGGTCGCCAGGTATCCGGATACTCCGTTAGAGACTGGGCTATTTTTGAATTGGGCCCCCAGCCAGGCTGATCATCGTCACGGGTCGTTTAACACCTTGGATCCAGCCCAATAAAGATGAGAGGTGGTAGGGGAGGAAGAGATAGGGTGAGGAGTCAGTTGATGTTAATTCATCATTCTGATATGTGAGGAAAAGATTGGGATTCGGTAACAGCAATTCAGCTTATTTACCTAGAGTGAGAAGGAGCGTAGGAGATAGGAGCGCTGTCTAGCTTTTTCGCCATTACAACGTGAGAGGTGGGATGGGAGTTGGTGACATAAACGTAGGTTGGTATGCCTTGTTTATGTGGGAGTGGATGATGATTCTGGGAAGGTAGAGGGATATGAACGTCCTTTAGTTTCAGGACTCATCTGGAGAAAATTCTCAAGAATCATTGACCTTACTCAGCTTACTTTTTTGGGTTTTGTGATCAATTTCGGTCTTTATGACATTTAAGAGTTTGGACGTTATGATTTTGTGCAAAAACACCTAAAGCTCCAATTTACAAAATTTTAAACATGACAACAAATTAAATATAAATTATTTCTGATATTTTCTTAACATATCCTTTTTAAAATTTTCTATTTTACTAATTTCAAATTAATTTATCTCTGAATTTATTTTAATTGTTTACAAATTTGTTTCAAATTATTCAGAAAAATTTTCAATTCTATCAACTTTATATAAAAACTGAACTACTGCGGATCTTTTTCCTTGGTAATTTAACACTGTACTGTATTTGGAATCCCAAAAACAAAAACACAGCTGTTGCCAAAGAAGCTATTAAGAGTCTGATTTTAACATTCACTTTAATCAAAACAAATTTGTCATTGTTTGATCCCAAACGATTTGGGAAAATATTTAAAGAAAAGAGTTCCGATTAACAAAACCACAAAATCGGTGAAAACACCTGAAAATATCTTTCGACATATATTGATATCACCACCTGGCAAACTTGACAGTGTTTTTTTGGTAAGTGAATATTCTACATCGCAAAATTTAAGACGGAAAACAACAACAACGGATTAGTGAACAAAAATAAGTCAGTATAGTCAGTAAAATTATTCTAGTGAAGATAGAATTTCGGATTGTGAAATGTAGGAAGCAATTAGGTGGTGCCAAATAAAATAAATAAATATTTAGGGCGTGTTTGTTGGTAGTTATTCTACTTTGTGCTTCGTTTGCACTAGACTCAATATAAAGGGTTTTTTAATAAGGGCGGTTAGATGATGAAATGGAGCCAAAGAAGCTGTGTGTGAGGTAAAACTAAATAAATAAATTAGGTGGCGCAACAGTCCGTTGAGAACTAGGGCCTAGTGACTTACAACTCTCAACCATTCCGGTGTGCGAGTAATATTTTTTTAGGGATGGAGGGGACCTACAGTTTTAAGCCGAATCCGAACGGCTAATTTGAGAAAGCACTTTTCATGACAAGAATTACTTTTGGAGAATTTGTCAATTCCTCGCAAGAGGCAGTACCCGTGAAAAAACTTTAAATGGCACAGGCAGGGATCGAACCAAAGACCTCTGGCATGACAGTCCAACGCCATTTTTTTTTTTTTTTGTAAATTCATTTTTATTAATTCAATCTTAAACCTATCTTAAGGCTAGACAAAAAATCATAAAACTAGCCTAATTAACCATAACTTACAACTAACTTACTGGTCGCATACGGACACTCTAAGTTAAACAATAATACTTAATGCTATAATGCCTTTCGGCCCAAAGATCTATTTAACTTCAATTTCATTTTATTTATTTTTTTATTCATTAGAAAATTTCAAAAAAACTAATATCAATATCCTTTTTTATTTTTACTTAAAAACTGCTTAAAATAAGGTCCTTAAAATAAAACTTAAAGCTAACTAAAACTACCTGTTCTACCTATAAACTACTTAAAACTAGAACAATAATTTTAATTTAATAATTTTTTTTTTTATTCCATGTTTTTTTTTAATTTTTTTTTTTTTTTGTATTTTTTTGTATTTTTGGGATTTTTTTGTTGTGCCACCCTATTCTACTTAAAACTAAACCCTAAGACTATAAAACAAGTATGTAAGTCGGTCAAGGCTTAAAACCCTGACTACGCACTATCAAGTGCCGATTGAAGCCACCAAAACTGGTTCTCCTGCTTCACCCTATCAGTTCGGCCCCGTTCGGACACAGCCCTACTGAACCGAAGGAGCTCTGCTCCGTCTTGTGCCGTGACGTCACGATTGTACAGGAGTCGCTCCTCTGGCCCTGGTCAGAGCAGCATTTATATGTCTGTCGAAATATAAATACTGATCTAACCAGATAGTCCAACGCACTAACCATCATGCCACTTGTACTACAGCTGTGTGTGAGGTACTAACAAAATTGTTTTCGTATTTGAAAGGCGCATGTATGCCATTAAGTGTGGAATATGACATCATTCAAATGCCCGCCTCGGCTTCTCACGGTTGTACGGATCCGAGTGGTTCAATTTTCAATAACTCTTCCGCATAGATCCGGCTAAATTTGAGTTATGTTAACCTTTAGGGCATCGGTCGATTGTGGTTTATTTGCATAGATTCTTCAAGAAACCCCACAGGAAAAAGTCTAGCGGGTTCAAATCGCATGACCTTGGTGGCCAATTCACATCACCCCTGCGAGAGATGACCTAACCCTCAAATCGTTCATGCAAAATGTCAATCGTGGCGTTTGCTGTGTGGCACGTAGCGTCGGCCTGCTGGAACCACATGTCGTCTAGGTCCATATGGTTTAATTTGGGCCATAAGAAATTAGTTATCATCGTTATGTAGCGCTCGCTGTTGACGGTGACCGCCTCACTAACCTCGTTTTCAGAAAAGTACGGACCAATTACGTCGCCCGCGCCCGCCAAAATTCACACCTTGTGAGAATGCAATATCACCTGGTGAACCTCGCGTGGGTTGTTGTTGTCCCATATACGGCAATTTTGCTTGTTAACACAGCCATTTATCCAAAAATGCACCTCGTCACTAAAGATGATTTTTCGGCCAAAATTGGAGTCCTCTTCCAAACGACTCAAAGGCCAGTCAGCGAACAAACGGCGGAGTTGTCTATGGTCATGAACTTTGAGCTCATGGGTCAGTTGGATCTTGTACGAGTATAGGCCCAAGTCCCGACGCAAAATTTGAAAAATTTAAGTCTGCGAAAGGCCGAGTTCTTGTGCACGGCGAGGAATAGACTGCCTCGGGTTCTAATGTACACTTTCACGGAACGCGGCGATGTTCTCGCCCGATCTTGCGTTCCTTGAACGTACGGGTGTTGGCTGATCGTTTACTCTACCGGTCGTCTTAAATTTGGCCACCAAACGTTGAAGAGTCGACTGTAAAGGGCCACCACGTCTTCCGTAAAATGGGGGCAATGCACTCTACGTTTGCGTTAAAGAACACTAATTTTGATGATACTCAACTTCCCAGTGTTTTTAATAAAAATAATTAAATCATTTTTACTTCAGAGGAAATTTAAGGTTTCAGTCAATAACTGGTTTTCTGAAAAATATGATATAACGGCCGGTGTACCACAAGGATCAGTTTTAGGCCCAATTCTATACTCAATATTTACTTCCGATTTTCCATTACTTCCTTTTTGTAAAACAGCAATTTTCGCTGATGATACTTGCATTTTCTCTTTGGATTCAGTTGGTTTCATAATCGAAACTAATCTGCAATCTAGTCTAAATGTTATACAAAGCTACATACTTCCATGACTGGAAAATAAGAATCAATGCTTCAAAAACGCAGGCAATCTTTTTCACTCGAAAAAGAAAAGTCTGCTTTTTACCAAGTAATAATCTTATTATGGATGGCACAAGTATAGAATGGAAATCTGATGCAAAATATCTCGGAGTGCATTTAGATAAAACATTAACATTTGGCTTACATATACAAAAAAACGATTCAGAAAATAAATCAAACAGTTAAAATTCTTTATCAATGCTTAGCACCGATAATAAGCTTCTAATATACAAAGTTGTTTTCTAAGCTATCATGTACTATGGTAATAAATAATAAAATATAATATAATATAAATTAATAATTAAATATAATATAATTAGGTATATGTATTTATAAACTAAACAAAAAAGGAACTTTTATCGATAATAAACAAAACAAACATAAAAATAACACAAATTTTTTCATTCTCTAACTTATTTACAAAAAAAAAAATAAACAAAACCTTAAACTCTTTTATATCATATTGATTAATAAAACAATTTTGACATTGAATTACAATATATTAATATTGTTAAAATAAGTACTTTTCGGAAGAATACATTTTGTTAATTAATTCTGGCTTTCCTTTTTAAAAGTTCTTAAATTCGATGCAATTTAATTCATAATTGCATTTGCAAATGGACCTGATTGTTTCAATTTTCATATTGTTTTTTTCGTTTGTCCATACATTGTTTAAAATTGAGAAAACTCTCTCTATAGGGGCATTAGACCCAGGAAGGCATAAACAAAACTCTACGATTTTTGAAATGTTTTCATACTATAATATGATATGATCTGATTTTTGTAATTGTGAGATTAGGAAGTGTTCCGAAAAAGAAAGACAACAAATTATGATGTAAGGGTACGTTTTCATTAAACACTTAATGGTTTTCATGCTTAGGCTTTCCTCAAAGAAAAAAATCGTAAAATAATGAACAAAATGAGCAATTTCTTAAATAAGGAACATTTTTATGTTTTCCGACACACAATAATGAATAATGAACATTGTCTTCAAATAATGAACTGTTCATTAAAATAATGAACGGATGGTCACCGTAACTATGGTTCACCAGTATGGGGTAATTGTGCAATCTCTAATATACGACGGCTGCAGATAGCTAAAAATAAGATTCTGAAAATGATTCTGAAGCTTCCATGGTCATTTTTAACTAATGAAATTCCATTTTAGCTATGGATATGGTATCAGGAAGAATTGCCAAACTTAATCATGTACTATGTCTGATAATACCTTGATTTCAAACCTAGCTTGACTGACTTTTTATTATATTTATTTATTATTATTTATTTAATTAATTGTCTATTTGTTTATTTATTTAAATATATATTTATTTGTTTGTCTATTTATTTATTTATTGATGTATTTGTTCAAAACTAGCTGACCCGGCAGACTTCGTACTTCCTCAATCGATAAATAAAAGACCTTAACTTTTATATAAATTAATTTCAAAACAAACAAAACGTATTGAATAAAAAAGCATTTTTTTCATGAAGCATGAAGTTTTATTATTATTTTCGACACATCATGTTGCTTACTTAAAAAAACAGAGTTTGCCTGAAATACTGGCTATTTATAAGGTTTAAATTTTTATTAACAGACACACACTGTTATGATACAGTTTGTTAATCAATTTAAAGCTTTCTCATAAACTATATTTTTTGTTTTGTTTTGTTTTGTGGTGCGTAAATAAACAAAGAAGACGGTTTTCCGACGCGCGAATACGCGACGTATAATTGTCCATGCGCGAAACAGGGAAACTCCAAGTTGATTCCGTAAACTTCTAAAGACTGTCCTTGCGATTTATTTATTGTCATCGCAAAGGCCAGACGTACTGGAAATTGTAAGCGTTTAAAATCGAATGGTAAATCCGTTGGAATCATCGGTATTCGCGGGATCAAGACGTCCTCTCCTTTGTAATTTTCACATACATGTCAACTGCAAACTGATGAGAAAGTCGTTGACACATCAAAATATGATTTATTTCACCTTGACGGATCATGAGTCTGTATGAATAGAAATTCATAGCACTAACTTTGTTGTTGGTTTCAGCACCTGCAATCAAAAATGATAAATGTTACTTAGATGAATTGAATTTAAAAATATTATTTAATCCTGCTCAATTTATTTACCTGTTACTTCATTTACCATTTTGATATTTAAATGGTATCCATCTTCCCCCTGCCAGAAGATCAAAGGATATTCCATCATTTATCCATCATAGCTCCTGTGTGTTTTAGATACACGTTTTAAATCATTATTCCGACGATGAAGCACAATATCTCTAGATTGTAAATTTTCTCCCACAATGACAACAGCCACTTCATCAATGGTAGGTGAATTAAACCTCCTTGTGTGTTCACCGGCAGGTGTTTTGTCAGCTCGAATGATAATATCTATCAGATGGCATCCGATCCAATGCTTTTTTGAACATGTTTACTAAGTTGTTATTCTGATGAAGAAACATTTGTAATTCTTGGACAATGGTTCTCTTCACTGTTGGATTGTGAGCACAACGATCTGTAATATTTTAAATTTTGTCCATTATTTTATATATAAAGCGTGTAACGGAAGGGGGGTATCAACCCTGAAGGAGGTGAATGTGCTCATGAAACTCAACAACTTTCCCCAAAGAACATACATACATAGGTCGAAATATGAAAAAAAATGTGGCCCTCCCTTACAAAACTGACTACCAGCTGATTGATTTACTATGGGAGGGCCAAATTTTTGTTTCATATTTCGACCTATGTTCTTTGGGGAAAGTTGTTGAGTTTCATGAGCACATTCACCTCCTTCAAGGTTGATACCCCCTTCCGTTACACGCTGTATATATATTTTAGTACAAACTTGAATATTATAAAAAAATATTCTGGTATAATACCTTGAAAGTGGGCATGAAATTGTCGTGTATAATATGTGTAGCGCCAAATGATGTCATCTGGAAACAGTTGCTATATTTCTGAATGTTGGCCAAGAAGTGCTTAGAATCATTTCCAATCCCAGAAACTAAGGAGTGTAAAGGATTTGGTGGTGGGACCAATTGTGGAAATTTTACTTTGCCTCCAGCACAACATAATCCAGTAGATTCACCAGTGTATTTTAACGCCTTACAATATTTACAAATTATTTTCATTTCCCCAATTATTACCGATTTGTCGGCACAATAATCAATTGCCGGATCATAGTGGAATGCAGCTCGCTCAAGAATCACAGGAGCACTGCGTCTGCGGATTCGCTCAATTTTATTATGTCGTGCTCGCTGTTGTTGTGTTTGATGTGCACGAACTCGTTGCATTCTAAGCCTATCCACTTCATTGTCACTCACTAAATAACGCAATTCTGACATAGAAATACGACTATTTTCTTGATCTGTCTTTCTCTGGTCATCAGTGCGGTTAGCACGTGAGGTAGCTCTTCGCACATTTGATTCACTGCGACGACCTAAGTCAGGTCGTCTTCTCCTCGGCATCGTAACGTAATTAATCAAAGTGAGAAAAATTCTCGCCCACTTAATAGTAACTTAACAGTAAAGTGTCACTATCACAAAATATCAACAAAAAAAGAGCACACTACTTGGAATGTCACTATCACAAAGGATCACAAAAGTAAAGAAAGTTCTCGCGCACGTAGCGGTAATCGTCACTCACAAAGATAGAAGGATGCACTCATAGAATATCGTAACCATTATCGTAACACAATATCGTCAATCGTAATACTTTTTTCCGTGTTCTGATTTTTTATTTATTTTTTTTTTGGAGTTTACCTTTAAGCCATAAATCTCCGTGTTCTGAACTGCGACAGAATGATTGACATATTAGTTGTGTTATGGTTGTGTTGAGAAATTTAATTTGTGACAGAACTTAAGATTTATCAAACTTACAAAAATAATCTCATTCAGTTACAACTGAAGTTAGATAAAATTAAGTTTCGCGAAGCCGACCAAATTAATTGCAAATCAGTACTACTAATAGTTTATTACATTTTTTGTCGCGTTCGCGATTCACTTTTGTTTATTTTCGGAACGCGACATTAGATCCTCCAAAGTGCACGCGAAGACTATTTTCATAGATATGATTGAATTTGAACTTTATGCAGCGGTAATAAATTGCAAATTGACTCTTTGACGTTAGGAACACACCTCAATTGCTTAGACAACAGTGAGTGATTATAATTTAATATGAACTTTATCGAATAGCAATAAAGTTCAAATTGACTCTAGAAAACGTTTGTATGGGAAATAGAAAAGGGCTGTTTTTAGGGTTTTCCCGGAAATAATTCGATTTTTTCTCGCCTTTTAAACCTTTCCTAGACCTCCACGAAGATTTCAAGACTAAGATAAGATAAATCCGTTCTAGAGTTTTAGTGAGACTAACGAACAGCAATTTATTTTTATATATATAGATTATTTTATTTTATTTATTCTTTTCTGTTCTATTGTTATTCTGCTGTTTTTGTTATTATTTATTTAATTACTTAATTATTTTCTTTATTTATTTATCATCTTATTTATTTATCCATTTATTTATTTATTTAGTTAGTTATTTATTTATTTATTGATGTATTTATTTTAATTATTTTAATTAATTTATTCTTTTCTGTTCTATATCTATATTCTATATATTTTTACCTACTTGTTGTAAGACTTAAAGCTTAGTTTGAATCTTTTGTTTTTTTTTCACCGCCCACCTTTCTTTCATTCTATTTTCTTGTTGTTTTATATGAAGGTTTTTATGTAGCTTTTCCTTCAATATTATTTCTTTTTGTATTCTTGGTTGATTGATGTAATAATTAAAATATTGACAGTAGTAAGGTAGCCTTATACCATGTCTCTGTAAATTGTGCAATTTAGTTTAAGAAAAAATATTATAACATTGATGCTACAATAAAGATAAAGATAAAAGTTTTATAATTTCAACGTGCTGTTCAATTGTGTGATTTGCCATGATGATTTGGCATAAACAACTTTTTCGTTATTTTCACATTATTTTATAACAAAAACTTTTAATCAAATATGAAAAACCAAATAGAGAAAAAAGTTTCACAATTAGTTTTCCGAATTGAATTTTGATTTTTAATTAAAATTTATTCAATCAAAATGTATCAATTGTGTTTTAAACATTCCAATACTTTATCGTTCATCCAATACTTTATCGAAAATGGGAAAATTTCCGTATACTTTGAAATCTATTTCCACGAATATTTAAATTCCAGAGAAAAACGAAACTTCTGAACACACAAGAATTGACGTTTGTCGTAGTAAATGCTTGGTTGACAAAGCAAGTGATACCAAATATAAAATTAAATTAAAGGTGAGTTATTTTAGTGAGTTAAGCGTTCTATTGGTACTTTTAATACTTCACTAACTATATGTTACCAAAAAACGCAGCTTAATTTATGCTGTTGCTTGAAATTATTATAAAAACTTACTCCACAAAATCATAGCAAAATGATTTCACTCTTATTATTTTGGTCACTACTATATGTCGTGTTGGGTTCAATATTGCAAACCTTTAACGACTTCCAAGATTCCTTATCCTTATTGTCACATTTGAAATCAATATCGATATCGAAGCATAAAAGGTTCCTTAAATTATATCTATATGTTCCTACAAACACCATAATAATTTTCTAATGAAAAGAAAAAGACTTTTTCTCTTTAAATTCTAATTGATGTGTATGATGACACAAAATATATATTTTTACCCTAATCGGCTAGCAAATGACCCATCATCACAAGTCAGGACGGTGAAGTCCTTATACACACAGGAGCACAGGTGACATTGACATAATTCGATGAGAAAAGAGAGACCTGTCAAGAGCTGTTTTCGTTGGGATTAAACGCAAAGAGGTGGAAATGCGGTAAGAAAATAATAATAATGTTGGGTAAAAGCATAATCTTGAGTGAAGGGCTTGAATCGACAGCACCTGCGAATATATATGTATCTACTTTCATGCTTTAACGCAAAAGGGATACAAAATTATCTCAACCTCAATAGTAAACCTTCTATATGTAGTTTTACTCGTATACTCGTATAAAGAAAAGAAAAGTAAACCAAATTATTTGGCTAGTGTTAATAAGTCTCGAAGCTATTATTTAAAAAAAAACATCCCCATCACACATAAATATACGTACAATACATATTACAATATATGAGTTTGGAATTTATTTATTCAACCCTTTGTGTGCTGGAATTGGAAATGAAGCCAACAATTTTGGAAAATTGCGTCATTGAGATATATTGGGTGGTGTTGTTTGTTTTTGAGGATAAAAATATAAATGGTAAACACGTCTAAGAAGTGATGTGTCTTATCAACAACCAATTGTTTGTTGATGAACAAACAATTTATTGCTATCCTGAATAAATAAACAAGACAGAAAATTTGTTTGTTCATATTTAAAAAGAAAATTATACTTTTATTAAACTAACTGTAAAATTATATCCTTATGAACGACTGTCAAATAAATTTAAATGAAATCTATATATATAAAAATCAATACCACTTTTCGTTGAAATGTTATAACTCAACAATGCCTTTACCGATTTGGCTAATTTTGGTCTTGAATTATTCGTGGAAGTCCAGAGAAGGTTTGTACGTAGAGAAAATAAAAAAAAATCTTGAAAAAATGTAAAATCAACATCTTTCTATACTCCCATAAACAAACAATTTGTACTAATACTTAAAAGTCAAACCTTTGGCAAAACAATCGAAGACAAAAAAGTGACGTTAGTTCTGTCAAACAAATTTAACGTCATCATATGTCATTTCATTTTATCAGCGATAATTATTGCTTTGTTGTGTTTATATTTTCCAAAATATTGTTGAGTTATTTCTTTGTGGTTATATTTTCCAAAATATTGTTGAGTTGCTGAGTGAAGGTAAAATGCCACTAGCAAGACGACCAAACATAGGCCGGCGAACGCGTAATGCAAATCAAGTGGCATTATTAAGACCATTAATAATGCCAATAATGAGATTTTCAATATTAGAAACTCCACCCGAACCATTGTATTCATTTATTTTTGGGACATCTCAAACGCGTCGAAGCAGTTTTTGAGTAATATTCAACAATACAATTCGGCATTTCAAATGACTTCTTTTGGTGGTACTAAAATTATAAAAGATAATTTTATGCCGACTTTTAAGGTAAATACCTCAACAGGATTGTCCCATGTTTATATCAATCTGAATCATAAAGTCTTACAAATTTTGATTCAACATCTACTTAAATTTGCATACATGTTACAGATTCAGGGCCAGATTTATCATCAAGCTGGTTCCTTATTGCCATACCCCAACGCTGATCATCAATTTTTGCAAATTTATTTTATTGGTGATGAAAATCGTGAATTGGATCAACGTTGTGCAAAAGTTTCAAATACAAGACGAGAAATTATTCGTGAGCTTCAAAGGTTTTTCCATCAGCATAACGCACTAGTTCAATTGTTCAAAATTGCTCTTGATCGTATGCCATCTGATAATCACAAAATTGTAATAGCACCAAATTGAATATTCAACAAAAACATGTATTATATGACACAATCATGTAAGCCATTTCCAATAATGCAGGTAGATTATATTTCTTGGATGCACCTGGTGGTAGAGGCAAAACTTTCGTTGTATCATTGATTTTAGTGACAATTCTATTGGAACAGAAAATTATTACATTATTAGAAGGTGGTCAGACCGCACACTCTGCATTAAAATTGCCATTGAATGTACAGGTGATTGAAACTCCAACTTGCAATATTTCGAGAAATTCTGCTATGTCAAAAGTTCTGCGATTAAAGTCAATAATTTTATGGGATGAGTGCACAATGGTGAATAAAAATCAATAGAAGCATTTAATTGAACAATGCAAGATTTACGCAGTAATAAAACAGCTTTTTGGTGGTGCTCTAATATTGCTGTCAGGGGACTTTCGTCAAACATTGCATGTCATTCCTCGATCAACTCCTGATGATGAAAAACACCAGTTTGAAGTCATCAGTTCTTTGGAGATATGTACGAAAATTGACACTGAACATTAATATGCGTATTCACCCACATAATGATGCAACTGCACATGAGTTTTCAAAACAATTGTTAGAAAGTGGTGATGGCAAAATACCAATCGACAGTACCAACGGATTGATCACTTTACCGAACAATTTTTGTACAATGCGCAATTTATAGATGAGTTGATTGAATGTGTTTTTCCGCATATTCTTCAGAATTACAGAAATCATGATTGGTTGAGAGAACGCGCCATTTTAGCACCGAAGAACATTCATATTAATGCCATTAATTTTCAAATTCAAGCGAAACTGTCAGGTGTAGTCACGACATATAAATCAATTGACAGTGTTATGTTTTTAGTTTTTGCTCTTTGCTGATAAATATAATATAAACAATATATCATTTGGGTCATTTGGACTTTTAAATAGCTAGCAATTTAAAATATTTTTTTGTTTGAATCAATGAACTTTATAATCATTTTTTTTATTACTATGCCTTATACGTAGCGAAGCACGTACCGGGCCGCTAGTAATGTATATATTAAAGCTATTTAGTACAACGTATTGGATCGATCACCAAAATCAAGCATCAGTGAGCGTGGTTAGTAGAAAGATGGGGGACCGTCTCGAAACCTACCGCGTGCTGTTGTCATGTGTTCTTTCTGTATGTTGTTATTTCTCCTCTGTCCTTCTGTCTTGTATTAATGTCTTGTGTTGTGTATGGGCCCATATATTTTTTTTATGTGGTCTAACATTTTCAAGAAATTACAAATTTGCAATGACTTTGTAGGAAATATAGAACTTTATTTAAATCTGGTCACTACGGCGTATGCGTACTATTTTTTTTTTTTTCGATTTGAGACAAACGCTTTACTTTTATTTTATTGTTGTTTTTTTCTTTACCCACGTATACTTTTTTTGTCAAATTGAGTTATTAAAATGTCTTGCTAAATTCATGCCTTAGAACCTAGTTCTCTTAGACTTAAGCCTTCAAAGTGATCGCTGTAACTTTCGTTCAGTCTGTATCGATATTTCGTTATCGATAATTCGTTTCATTCCCAAGACATACCAACTGACCAATGCTTCATCGTCATGACAGCCAAACTTCCCTTTTCATTCGAGCTGTCAACCTGTGAAGACTATTTGCTGCCGTCATAGACAAAGTTCTATAATTCCTTCTCCTCCTGGACTGAGTACCTACGGAAGGTTTTATATAAAATCTTCAGATTGATCAAACGTAACTATACATATTTCAAAGAATATTTCTTGAAAAGGAAATTAAGGACGTATATTATAGTCGCTTAGGAGTGTACGTCAATTGAGCTCTAGTGATGAGAGAAGTTTTTTTTTTGTGAAAGGAGAAAAAGTAAGTACTTTTATTAAAGCGAACAGTTTTTTTTTGTGTGAGATTAAGTTTTAATTGCAAAATGTGTATTAGGAATTTTGTGAGTTCCAACAAGCCCGAGACTTTGTGGTGAAAGAGAATGCGGTGACTTGGGGCTCCGAAGCAACAGCCGCCACTTCTTTCTCGATCGTAGCCAGGAATCTACATTGAGAGTCAGAAAATTTCGTGTTCAACGAAGACATATTTTTTTTGTCGATTTGACAAATTACTCGTAAGCACATTTACTGATTTTCTTTGAAATACTTTTTTCATTATAAAGACATTACTTTGACAGTCATTTGTGTTGTACGCTCCGCCACCTTAGTGTATCAAAAAAAAAGGCTACCGAGGCCGGCCGTCGTTGCACATTGGTTTAGAAGCGGACGATTCTCCTTGAACTGTGAAGCGTATATTTATAGGAAAATCCGAGCAGCACCTACTAATTGTCTGATTTAGAAATCCTAACCTCTTTCGTAATCAGAAAAGAACAAAACACATACATATAATCTTGAATTACTTTAATCATCGTAATTAGGTTAAGTTAGCTTTAAGTATATTATTATTTTTGTATATATATTCTTTTTAATACATATAAAAGTTTGACAATGTCATGAGATAAGTCTCTGCGAGATCGCTATCATGAGATATTGCAAAAATTACAAAAGATAAGTATTCTTGCCACCAAAATTCGCATATGATTTAATTCTTCTTCTTGATTTTAATAGCGTTTTAGTACCAGAGGTGAAATACTATCCTCGTATTGGCAGCATTCAATGATGGATTATGAAATTCAGTTTAAGTTGTGAGTGTCAATCAAAAGATAGTATTCTTTTTATTTGAATTACGAATATAGTTATATAATAAAGGGTGTCCCAAAATTAACGCAAGATTTGAATTAAATAGAAAACGCCGTTTTTAGTCCTTTGATTTTTTTAGATTTAGATTTAGATAGATTTTTATTTCTCGTCTTATATAATTTACATAGTTTACAAAAATCAAAAAAAGCATGGCATTCTGCCGTCTGCCTAGTTGACAAAACATAAATTGAAAACTAATTTTTTATGAAATATAATTTATAAATAAACAATTTAGGTACATGAATTAAAAAGTTTTTTTTGAATAGTTAACTATTGAAATAAAATATTATCTTCAGAAACTCTCATTAACAATTCTCCTCCTATAATTAAAAGCCAGTTTACAGTACATATACAGTTTTTTAACGTCGACTTCGTTCAACAACGATACAATTTCATTTTCATTCAAAAATCCCGTTCCAAGAACATTTCCCCTGATGTCTTTAAGAATTTGACATTTACCCATGAAGTGAAATACATCTTCTCTCACTTGTAGATTACATAAGGAGCATAATATTGGTAAATCCTCCCTATGTGGAATGAAGTTAAGAGGTACAAGTTCACCACGTAGCTTAACCATCATCGAAATCTCCTCTACGCTGAATTCATCCCGAAAATAGTTCTTCGCCTCCAAATTGTGATTGAGTTGACTGTAAATTGCTCTGTGCAGAGACCCAGTTGCTTCGTTAAGGCATTTTCTCCATAACATATCATCCACTTTTGCAATTAGGTAATACAGTGATTCTTTCCATTGATTGAAATCAAAGTTATCAATGTTAAGGTCCATGTCACTCTCCCTAGCAAGTTTCATCCATTCTGCATACCATCCTGACCTCTCTCGAATAGTTTGAAGTGCCACTATCTTCGGTAGCCGGTAATTATCCATATTCATGATTTTGAGCACATAATCAATCTGCATTCTAAGTGTTCGTACAAAGAGTGGCTGCAGTCCCGTTTCCAACATAACTATATAGTTCGGCGTATTTGGTGGCAGCCGAAAGATCCTTTTAACGTAGAAGCGTAACAATTTTTCCACATCTTCATATTTCTTCGCTCCCCATACTTGAGCTGCATAGAACAAGATTGATTCTGCTACTACCTTAAAAACAGTGTACTTACTGCTGTGTGCGATATTTTTGTTTGAGAAACACCTACTCCAAGATGCGCTGATGGCGGCTTTTGCACTTGTAAGCTTTTCTCTCAGATGCGTTTCCATATTTAAATTTTTTGTCAAAATCACTCCAAGGTATTTGAACTCTTTGACAATTTCTATATTTTCACCATTGTAATTCCATTTTTCATTAAGGCAGTTTCTACCTCCTCCGTTCTTGAAAATCATGATCTTGGACTTTTTCATGTTAACTATTAGGTTCCATATTTTACAGTACTCAAAAATCCGGTTTATCATAAGCTGTAGTGATTCTGGAGATGGCGCGAGAACCACAATATCATCTGCAAACAAGAGTGCTTTAATTAATTCTCCCGCGTGTTCGATACCAGCAGGTAAGAAATCGACTAAGTCTTCGATAAATAGAGCGAATAGGCTTGGACTCATCGTACAACCTTGTCTAACGCCTGATTCAGTTCTGAACCAATCCAACCTTTCTGTACCATTCCAAACTGCTGCATTTGTATCCATATACAGGCTTTGCAGGACTCTTCCAAATCTTAACGACATTCCCATACCAAAGAGCTTATAGAAAAGAGCTTGCCTATTCACCGTGTCAAATGCAGACTTAAAATCCACGAAAAACGCGTATAACTTCTTCCTTCTTCTTATAAATGAATCCGCAATACTTTTCAGAACAAAGATATGATCGATTGTTGAGTAACCGGATCTGAAGCCTGCCTGAAATTCTTTCAACAGCTTATTTTCTTCAATCCATCTATTGAGCCGTGTTTGCAGAACAGCTGTAAATATTTTATAGGACGAATTTAAAAAAGATATTCCTCGATAGTTCGACATCTCAGACCAGCTTCCTTTTTTGTGGATCGGAAAAATGATTGATTCCCTAAATTCTTGAGGAATCATACCTGTTCCCAACACCTCGTTGTAAACTGAAGTAAGCTTGCTAATTAAATCAACGGTTCCATACTTAAAAAATTCAGCTGGTATCCTTCATTTTGTTCATAGCCGCATCTACTTCTTCGTTGGTTATATCTGCGTCCAAAACTTCATTATAAATACCCGGATGTGCAAAACGAAAATTGTTTCCTTCATGAATTGGGTTTAGCAATTTTTTAAAATGGTCTGCCAAAAGCAAGGGGGTCAGCTTGGGATGGATTTTAAAGGTTTTACCATTCAAATTGTTCACCAATTTCCAAAAGTCCTTCGAGTTCATACAATTTGATAACCGTCTAGCTTCTGTCTCAAAGTATTTTGTTTTTTTTTGGAAACACAAGGTCTTGTAATAGGTGTTTGCTTGAAGATATTGTCTTTTAAAGTGATCATCACTTGATCGACGATAAGCTCTTAACCATCCAAATGATAATTTTCTGGCCTTTTTACACTCTAGATCAAACCAGGGCGCTATAAAGCTATCTTGTGCTTTCCTAATACTGCACAACGTTCTCGGATATGATGCTTTCATTACCTCTTCTAACTGACTCAGGTTATATTGCTGATAACTTTGGAGAGAAGTGTTAAGATTTATTTGGTATTGAACTTTTTTTTTTTGGTTCCACCTAAGTTTTGGTATGAGTCTCATAGGGTTTGAGTCCTCAGTTGCCATCGAAAGTCCACAAGTCATAACTAATGGAAAGTGATCCGAAAAGGGCACATTTTCAACTTTGAACTCAATTATTCGGTCGTTCCAGTTACCACTAATAAGGCTGTAATCAATTATCGAACAACCCTGATTGCCGACAAAAGTAAATTCGCCTTCCTTATCCGCCCAGCTGGTTCCATTTATAATTCGAAGACCATAAGAGTTACAAACATCCAATAATTTTGCTCCCTTAGCGTTGCAGACTGTATCTTTGGACTTCCGCTCTATCCCTCTAATTCGGTTTTCGTTTCCAGCTTCATTACCAATTCTTGCATTCATTCATTCATTAGTCCTTTGATAGTTATATTATTATTGACTCGTAAAGTACATAGGATAGGGTTATGTATGGAATAACACATCGGACAAATGGCCTCCACGGCTTTGCATGCACATGCGCACTCTTTTGTTGAAATTTTCCATGACCATTCTGCATAAATGTGGCTGAATTTCGTTGATGCAGCCTTGAATCTCCTCCTTTAATGCACGGTTGGTTGTGGGCTTGTTGACATAGACTTGTGATTTCAAATAACCCCATAAAAAGAAGTCTAATGGAGTTAAATCACACGATCTAGGAGGCCAATTTTGATCACCGAAACGAGAGAGTACACGACCTGGAAATGTCTCATGCAGTAATTGAATTGTTTCACGGGCTGTATGACATGTGGCACCGTCTTGTTGAAACCACATATTGGACACATCAATATCATCCAATTTTGGCAGAAAGAACTGTGTAATCATGTCGCGATATCGAGCACCAGTAACAGTCACTGCTTGACCAGCATCATTTTCAAAAAAAATATGGCCCAATTATGCCTCCAGCCCAAAATCCACACCATACAGTCACGCGTTGTGGATGCATTTGTTTTTCGACAATCACATGTGGGTTCTCCGAACCCCAAATGCGGCAATTTTGGCGATTGACGAAGCCATCAAGATGAAAATGTGCTTCATCGCTTAGGATGATTTTGCTCGAAAAATCAGGGTCCATTTGTTGATGTTCAATAATCCATTCAACGAACTCTCTTCCATGGTCCATGGTTATTAGGCTTCAATTGTTGTGTTAATTGAATTTTGTAAGCATGAAGACACAGATCTTTGGTGAGTATACGCTGTAGAGAGGTTCTTGAAATTTGCAATTCTTGTCCACGACGTCGAATTGAGGTTCCTGGATTGTCAGCAACACTCTCACGCACTGCTTCGACATTCACATTTGAACGGCTTGTTTTTGGACGACCAGTGTGTTTGGCGTCTCCAACGGATCCAGTCTCCATGAATTTTTTAATTAATCTCTTCACAGTTGACGAAGTTAAAACACTATTCCGACCATATTTTGTATGAAATTTTCGAACTGCAGCCGCCAAGCTTTCACTATTTTTGAAATATTCTTTAATAATGAAGACACGTTGTTCTCTCGTGTAACTCTTGCGTTAATTTTGGGACACCCTTTATATACATATATACATTTGTTTTTGTGATTTATTGGTCACCTATAAGGACTTGATCGGTATCAATGACACACATGATGTCTTCTGATTAATTGTTTGAAAAGTGAGTTTGGGGAGTAAGGACATGAAGGGAGATATAGAAGGCGAGTACAAGAGTCAGAATTAATAGATTTTGACTTTACTTTAGGGGTCATCGAAAAGAAGTCGTGTGGAACGATGACCGTGGAGTATTTTGCGTATTTGCGTAGATTACAAGTGGGAGGGCCACATAAAGGGACTAACTTCATCCATAGTTCCGTATGATGAATGTTTGGTTGATATGTAAAGAAGGTGTTTGGTTTCTAGCACTTGGTAGATTTGCTTGTTTCTTTTTAAATAACAAAATAGGCACGTTAATACGTACACGGCGGTCCAGTGGTGTGTGCAAGATCCCACCCATCCGACGAGTTAGCACAATTGGCATTTGCTGGCGTGCCTGACGCACTATGCCCACTGGACGACCTAGTTTCGTAACTTGTAGTATCCTTTGAGAATCCTGTGGCTAAGGGATAGTGAAACTATTCTATAACATTAAGTTTTTACGAACTAGGAACAACAATTCCGTTACAGTTGTTATCACCTTATATAGTCTAATCGCTCAAGGTGCTGTGTTCTCTACTCTGTACATTTATGTGCTGAGTAGTGTGAAATGTAATGTAATTTTTAGTGATGTTATGTGAAGTCGCTTGACTTTACAAATAATCCCGAGGAGTTTGATGATTTGGATGAAAATATTCGGCGCTTTATCGCTGACATAAGATTACTGCTACTACTTGGCCGAAATCATTTTTAAAACAATTTTTAAATCCTAATCTTTAATAATTGGCCATAACATTTTATTAACAATGATTTAAAGTCAGTGAAGGATTTAGGCTTGTTGTCACCCTAGGCCCCGTTCGATCGCCGCCCTTTTTGATAAATTGAATTACATTATTTTCGATCCAATATTTTTATTTTAAAATAACTTTATTTATTGAAATATAATTTTTTAAATATAAATAATAAACATGACAGATAAATAAGTTATAAACTTTAAAAAGAGAAATCATAAATATTTTTTTCAATATTAATTAATTTTAAAATTTCTTTTTCCTGGCTTTGGTCCACGCAAAAACGTCGATTATATCGTCATAATTAATTTCTTGGACTAGTTGAGCTTCAATTGACAGTAATGCAAGAGCATTAAGTCTATCTTGGCCCATGCTTGCACGTAAATAGGTTTTTACGCGTTTTAGAGTGGAAAAAGATCTTTCTCCTGAACAATTTGTAGCCGGAATACTCAAAAAAATACGGAGAGCAATGTACACATTCGGATAAACATCTCGAAGACTCCGTGAATGCATTACATTGCATATTTTTTGTGCAGTACGTACATCTTCCGTATTTGCTAAGGAATCTTTCAGTTGAAAATGTAAATGAATAAATTCATTGCCTAACGTCTCTTCCAAATCGTCAGGATACTTACTGACTAGTTTATTGGCAAGATTTTTCAATTCGTTTGTATCTATTTCGGATAAATCATCAAAAAAATTAAAATTTTCGTAAAGCTTTTCATATGCACTTTTACGCCCGGCCAATTGTACACTCAGAGTGTCTAGAAGTTATTGAGATCACGATCACATAAATAAAACACTCAGATAATAAATAAAATTCTTAAAACTTTTTTTTATATGTATAATAAGCACATAAATGTAATTGTATCATAAGTCGACGACTTTAATATATGTATATCAGTTCACATACTTTATTTAAAAAAAAAATTCGAAATTCTTGCATTTGCATTTTCAGAAATTATTGACATTTGTAGATGTAATTCAAGGTTTTTGTAAATATGTGGAATATCGAATGATTTTTTTCTATTGCAGATAAAAATTTCAATTTCTTACCTATTTTTTTTATGATTAAAAGAACTGAATATAAAAAAAGACGGGATTTATTTTTCATAAAAAATTATTTTTCTGAACAAAAAATGTTCTGACACTTTTGAATGAATATCAAAATGATATTCAATACATGCAAATCTACGGTATTTTTATTTCACACTTAAAACAAATTGAGAAGTTATTCAGCTTTAGTAATTTCAAAATGCTTCATACCCGTGAGATTAATCTCACTAAAGGAACAGAAAGTAAAGAACATTACTCAATAAAGCCTATATAATTGATCTATTAAAAAATTGAAATCTTACCCATGCAGATTAAGAAGTAAATTAATGAATTGAATTATAATATATTCTATAAACAATTTCTTATAAAAACTAATCTGAACCAATTTTTAAAATTGATTGTCTCTTTACTGTTTTTCGCCTCTAAAATTTTGGCATTTCAAAAATTTTGCCACCCCTCAAATTATGCCGCCCTAGGCCCGGGCCTCACGGGCCTAGGCGTAAATACATCACTGTTTAAAGTATTCCTTAAAAATTTCTGATTTTCTTCAAATAACTCTATTCATCATAAAGCTATTTCTTTCTATTTTGAAAATTATAAGAATGCTTTTAAGCTGTTTAAGCTTCCATATCTTAACAAAAGAATACAAAATTTAGAGAACCCTAAAGCGTTATAAACTAACATTTTTTCCGGAAGATCTTACAGTATTTTTTCAGTTAAGAAAAGAATTTGATTTTCTCAACAAGTTTTTGTATAGGCAATATATTATAAATACTGAATCAAATATAAAACATAATTCGAAATCTTTTTGAATATTTTTGAATTCTAAAGAAATTGTTCATCTTTTCCTCAATATATGGAATACGAGGAACTTACATCCATTAATATTCAGTCCTCATGTGATCTATTTGCTCGATTCTTTCAAACTTCTTATAATTGTGATATTTTATCAAATATCAGCAGCTTGTATCCTGATATAACTCATTTGATTGAATTTAATCTACAAAGATTTTTAGAAGATTGCCTTCTGGATCAATACCTTGAGAAATTTTGGGAATTGGAAGAGATTCAAGGTCATAAGGCGAGGTGGTCTAAAGAGCAAACCATGTGAACAACATTTCGAAGACAACATTGAGGTTTTACAAAGTGGTCGGCTAATGGTTCAACTGCCTCTCAAAAAGGATCCTAGCTGTCTTGGTGCTTCTTACAACATCGCATTCAGAAGATTTCTATCTCTAGAGCGTAGGTTATCTAAAAACGCATCGTTAAAATTGCAATAATTTGATTTTTTGAAGGAATATGAATCGTTAGTCATTAGTTCAAAATCCTAACCTAGACACTTTTCATTATTATTTACCACATCAATGCGTCTATAGGCCTGATAGCGTATCAACGAAATTACTCGTAGTCTTCGATGCTTCTTGCTGCACATCATCACATACATATGTCTCTGAACGGAATCCTTATGGTCGCTCCTACAATACAGGACGAACTTTTTATAATTCTTCATCGATTTAGGTGTTAGGTGATATGATTCCTCCTATTCTTTTGTCAAAATGTTCGTATTCACTTTTTAGTGTTTTAACCCTTATTTTTTATTAATCTTTACAAACTGGTGTTTTTCTTAATGAATGGAAAATATCTTATATAGATCCCATTTATAAGAGTGATCTTAAGCACTTAACGGAGAACTATAGACCAATATCAAAATTGTCAGTTATTCCCAAACTTCAAAAAAAAAAATGGTCACCCAAAGACTTTATTTTGCTGTCAAGAATTTCTTGTCTCAAAATTAACATGGTTTTGTAAAGGGTAGATCAACGTGTACTAATTTAAGTCTATTTGCAAATTATTGTTACATATAATCATGTTCAAAAGGGTAGACAAGTTGATGTCCTGTATACTGAAGCCTTTGATCGCGTGCATCATGGTCTTCTCCTACAAAAGCTTAAGATGTTAGGACTGAATGCTTAATTTTTACAGTGGATAGATTCATACCTGTCTGATAGAAGACATAAGCTGGTAAAATAGATGATTGTGTTTCAAATCTTATAGACGTGGTGTCGGGTCTTCCACAAGGCAGTCATTTGGGTCCAATTCTTTTTATAATTTTTATAAATGATTTACCTTCTATTTTTAAATTTTGTAACGCTGATGATGTAAAAGTATTTACAGCAACATGTTCAATTGAAGATTGCTTATTAATGCAGTTGGATGTAAACAATTTTCTTAAATGGTGCGACTACAATCATCTCCAGCTGAATCACTCGAAGTGTAAAATTTGTATTTTATCTAAATATTCATCCTTTATTGATTTTAAATATAAATTCTATGATGTTAGTTTTCTGAGGATAATTGAAGTAAATGATCTTGGGGTGGTTTTTGATTCAAAGATTGACTTTAGATCTCATGTTGATTACATTGTATCTAAAGGTAATTCACTTTTAGGTTTATTGAAGCTGAACTTCAAAGATTTTAAGGAGGCCTATACTTTGAAGAACTTATCTAGGTATGTCTATAGTTCTACCGGCTATAGAATATTGTTGTATCGTCTGGTCTCCGTTTTATGAAAATAATATTTTGAGAATCAAAACAGTTCAGAAAAGATTCACTCTTTATGCACTTCGAAAACTTAACTGGGTTGTGTCTTTACCAGATTATAAATCAAGGTGCGTTCTTATTGCCTTAAAAACGCTTAAATGTCGGAAAAAAGTCCAAAGTGTTTTGTTCAATAAATATATTAATGATAACAGAATATCTTCTTTTGAACTGCTTTCATTAATTCCATTCCATGTTCAATCACGAGTTTTTCGCAACACAAATGAATTATTTTATCCTCCTCTTCATAGAACTAATTATGGTCTAACTGAATAAATAACGCGTTTTCCGTATTTATTTAATATGATTTATAATGAAATTGACCTTTTAAGAAAAAAATTCTTGAAATATGTAATTGATTAATTATTATTTAATAAAATAATAAACTAAAATTCTTTGTAAATATGTATATCTTATTAGCTTTATTATTTTCAAATCAGCAGATCTTCGATCAATTGATGAAATAAATAAATAAATAATTATTTGAATTTTGAAAATATATAATTGAAAGGTAAAGCTAATGGTAAAAACCTTCATCAATGATTACATAGTAAATATGCTTAAATTAAGGTGGGAACGAGAGTAAAGATGGTAGTTTATCTAAACAAATTATTTGCAGGATACATTTATTTTACAGGTTGTTTTGTTTTGTTTTGTTTTGTTCAAACAACAAAATAAATAAATAGAAATAATGCTAACAATTGTTTATAAATATCACAGTACAATAATATTTTTAAAAATAGTTAAATCAGTCTTTTCATTTTGATAGAAGTGAATAAATAAAAGAATAAATAAATAAATAAATAAATAAACAAATAAATAAATAAATACATCTATATATAAATAAATAAAAAATAAATATGTAAAAATAAATAAATAATTTAATAAATAAATGAATAAATAAATAAATTAATAAATAAATAATAACAAGATATTAAATACATACACAATTTAATAAACGCATCTATAAAATGACTTGTTTTTTTTTATAGTTTTATTTCTTTTTTTTATTTAAAGAAATTAACCAAAATCGAGATTAGAAATTAAGAAATTTTCTGATGTTTGGCATGAAAGAATATTCTTTACATTTAACTTTGAAATTCTATCTTAGACTAGCTCAGTATTTGTAACAGAATGAAGTTCCTGCGTTGAGAAGTGCCAAGGCAAGTTGAGCATCATTTTTAACTTCCCATAGGAAGTTATTGTAATGGGTCCGATTTTTCAAATTGAAAATTTTGACATTTCTCGACGTTTAAAGGTCCCTAGAGTCGAAATAAAAGATTTTTAGAAAGATGTCTGTGCGTGCGTGTGTACGTACGTCCGTACGTTCGCGACGTCGTCCATAGCTCAAGAACCAGAAGAGATATCGACTTCAAATAAATTTTGTTATACAGATAATAAGGCAGAAAGATGCAGAAAGGGCTCTCAAGAAAATTGCGTGGGTGGTTTTTTTACCATAGCAGTTTAAAAAAAAGGTGAAAATTTTGGTTAACCCTAAATATCTCATGAACCGATGACGCTAGAGACTTGAATTAAATTTTATATTATATATTGTAACGTGATACAAAACAATTATATTTTTGGAAAAAAATTCAATTAACGGTTTTTTTATAAATCAAAAAAACTGAAAAAAAAATTTGTCACTTCGAAAATTTTACGACTAAAATATGATTTCCTTTCCAAAACAATTTTGTGCAATGAAGAATGATGTTTTTGACATTAATTTTAAACAAAAATCGAATTGACAGTTTTTTTACAAAAAATAATAACCTAAAAAAAAATAAAAAAAAAAGTTGGTAAAAATTGAGTTTTGACTCAAATATCTTTTCAAGACTTTGAGATATTGGCTTTAAACTACTTTTATCTTTCAAAAAATGTTGTTTTCAACATTCAGTAAAATTTTGAAAAACATAGAATTGACAGTTTTTTTACAAAAAATTAAAAACTGAAAAAAAAATTTAACAAAGGTTGGTAAAAATTCATTTTCGACTTAAATATCTTTTCAAAAATTTGAGATTATGGCTTCTAACTAATTTTAACTTATAAGAAATATTGTTTTCAACATTAGGAAAAATTTCGAGAAAAATCGAATTGACAGTTTTTTTTACAAAAAATAAAAACCTAAACAAAAAAATTAATAAAAGTTGGTAAAAATTGATTTTCGGCTCAAATAGCTTTTCAAAAAATTAAAATATTGGCTTCAAACTTATTTTATTTCACAGAAAATATTGTTTTTTATATTCAGTAATTTTTTTAAAAAAATCCAACAGTCCGTTTTTTCATAAAAAAAATAAAATCTACAAAAAATAGAACGCAAATTTGGCAAGAATTGATACATTTAGACAAACTTTTAAGCAAGACAAATCGATAGACGAGATGGGAAGTTATCAATGTGGGTCGCATCCCAGCCTCTTTTTAAAATTTTGTTTTGAGCTATTTGCAATTTTTTTATATGTGTTTTTGCACATTTACCCCACACTGGAGAACCATAAAACATAATTGCTTGAAATATGGATTTAAATATAAGTATTTTATTTTCAATACTTAGTTTGGATCTTTGATTTATGATAGGATAAAGCGTTTTTATTGTAACATTGATTTTATTTACAATTTGACGTACATGGAATCCAAAGGTAAGTTTAGAGTCAAGGAATACCCCAAGGTACTTAGCCGAATTACCCCATTCAATTATTTTACCATCGATATGGATGCTGTTATTGGGTAAGAGGCAAGACTTTCTTTTCCTTGTGAAAGAGATAGCCTGAGCCTTATCACCATTTATTTTTATTTTCCAATCATTGAAATATGAATTAATTACATTTAGATCGTATTGCAGCTTGGTTTCAATAACGGAACCAAGTGAATCTGATACGTAAATGCAAGTGTCATCGGCAAAAATACCCTTTTCACAGTATCTTAAATTCGGGAAATCGGATGTATAAAGTATGTATAATATTGACCCAAGAACAGACCCTTGAGGTACTCCTGCATTTATGTAAAACAAATCGAAAAGTTCATTGTTCACAGAAACTTGAAACTGCCTCTCGAAAAGGAAGGACTTTACAATTTTTGATATGTATAAAGGAAAATTTAAAGTTTTTAATTACCAAACCGGTAGGTACTTTTTCCAGAGCTTAAGTTATTTTTAATATATTGAGTTGTTCTGTCAATTTGTTGAACAGTACTGTGAAAAGCTCTTAAGCCAAACTGTTCTGGAAGCAGTAGGTTATTTTGATTTATTATGAATTAACATTTTAGATTTAATCAATAATTCAAAGCATTTTCCGAGTGAACTTAATAAACTTATTGGTCTATAGTGAGTAGGGTCGAAAGCACTTTTGCCGGGTTTTAATAAAGGAATAATTTTTGCTTTTTTCCATGTCGAAGGAAAATAACCAATTTTTAAACAACTATTAAATAATTGCTTTAAGAACCTTACTCCATTCTTTGGGAGATTTTTTAAATAAAGATTTTTTATTGCATCAAATCCCACAGATTTTCTTGCATTTAAATTTATCAAAACATCACGAATATCTTTTTTGGAAATAAAATCATTCCTTTGTTCAATAATGCTATTTTCCATATACAGAAGAGATCCATCAACCATAGTTTCTAACTGATGATAACTTATCGAGTTATTTAGGTTCGAGTGACTGGAGTAAAAAGCATTGGCTAAAGCATTCGCTTTTTATAAGTTCGATACTTTAATAGTGTTGTCACTTCTGAGAGCAGGAATATTAGTTTGCTTTTTTTTGATGATTTTTGTAATATTCCAGAACGGTTTACTTGCATATTGCAGACTTTGAAGCTTTTGGTTCCAAGAATTATTTCTGTGAGTGTTAATCAACTTTTTAATTAGTGAATTAAGTATTTGAACCTCAGAGAGCAAGCCACAATCTCTTACTCTCATCCATCTTGTTCGTAAACTATTTCGTATCTTAATTAATCGAACTATTTCTAAAGGCAATTTATTTGAGCTTTCACAACGAAAAGTTATTTTTGGTACAACTTCATTGACACTTTCATGAATAGAGTTTGTGAAATAATTAATACTTTCGTCAATGCTATTCTCACTCACTTCCTCAGAAAGAAAGTTTGGCATAGATTGAATTTTGTTGCTTGAATTGCGTTTATAAAGATTCCAATTGACGTTTTTGAAAACAAAAATTTCCTTTAAATGACAAAACGGTGACCCAAAAACCCCTAATTCAACTGGTAAGTGATCTGAGCAAAGTTCTTTTAGAAAAATAGGTTGACTAAAAAGTCTGGGCATGTTAGTTAGATAAATATCCAATGTTGAAGGATTGCTACGATTATTTGTAGGGTAGTAAGTTGGTTCAGGTGGATATAAAATATCAAATGAATGCCTTGTATAAGTCAAAAAGTAGATTACCCCACGTATTGGCTCTGAGACAATTCCACCAATTAAATATGTACCATTCAAACTAATAAGTTTCCTGATATCATTACTAAAATCAAAGCGCTTTTGCGGTGATGCAGCTCCTCCCGAAAAGTAAGTTGAATATATTTTTATTGATGACCCATTATTAAAAGGAATTTCAATTCCAATATTTTCAATTAACTTAGTATTAATTCTAGGCAAAACTTTATGATAATAATTATAAATATAAAAAATGATATGTACATGATTTCTTTTTGATAACCACACATTATTAAAATAAAACACCCTTTACATCTCTCATTACCAAAAGAGAGTAATTTGCAATGCAGTCAAATCACAAATTAATTTGTTGAAAAATTAAATGAAACGCAGAATCAAACAAATTGTGTTGCTTATTATTTTAGAAAAATGGAAATATTTTGACGTCCCATTATTTTATCTTCCTCTTAATAAAAGGCAAGAGAGAGAGAGAGAGAGACAGAAAATTTATTTTGTTTTATTATAATAGATTTCATTTTGAATAGCCCGCTTTTTGGACAGTTGTCACTTTTAAAAGTGTCTTTTTTTGACATTTGCAAAGTAAAGAATACGCCATTATTGAAAATGGAACAATTCAAATTAAAGTTGTTAACATTATAACAATAATATTGTTCAACATTTGGCTGTCAGAGTTTGCTACACTACCACTTCTTAGCCGGCAAACCTAGTGGACAAATTTGAGCTGTTGGGATACGAGTAAGTAAGTGATATGAAAAATCAAAACCTGACGAAAATTAAGATTTTTCAATTTCTCGTCGATCTTTGGAAAAGACATAACACCGTGATTTGTATACAAATTTGGATTTATACGGTTTTTGGGCCGGCTTATTTTCGAAGCAGTAAGGTACATCATACTTTTCCAAAAATGAAGCCGGTGCAACTGTTACGGTGAATGCAATTGGAATATATTGGTCTAGACTAGATGGTATTTATTTACAATAGCGTTTCGTGTCACACAAGCAAATATACAATCACAATTTTGCAAGAACAGTTTCCTGCCAAATTTATGTCTTGAAAAAGAGTTTCCAATTGTCCAAAAAGATCTCGTAAGTTAGATGCAAAGTTATCGAGGACATACAGTCGCAAGTATGCGAATTGTTCGTGAAAAATTTCCCAAAAAGGACAAAGTGTTGCATCGTTTTTCATTACCCGTGTTTTTTTGGCATTCTATAAATAGTGTAGTAGAAAATTCCCAAGAAAACCCATCAGCAGTAGCCAGATTTTGTAGTACCCGTAGCGTGATGGTTAGGGCGTTGGACTGTCATGCAAGGGGTCTTGGGTTCAATCCCTGCCTGTGCCACCTAACTTTTTTCACCGGTACTGCCTCTTGCGAGGAATTGACAAATCCTTCAAGAGTAATTCTTGTCATGAAAAGTGCTTTCTCAAATTAGCCGGTCGGATTCGGCATATAAACTGTAGGTCCCTTCCACCTCTGATAGCATTACTCGCACACAGGAATGGTTGAGAGTTGTAAGTCACTAGGTCCTGGTTCTTCATGGACTGTTGCGCCATCTAATTTATTTTATTTATAGTAGCCAGATTTTCGTATTTAAAAATTGGTACAACTGAAAGAAGACCTGTCAGAATAATAAATTCTTTTTGTTTCTAAAGAATATTTAATTGTTTAATCATGTAAATTATAAGCTAAAATTAGATTTTGTTTACTTTTTTCCTGTTTTCATTTTGTTTTCCATTTTCAGCTTTTCAGCGGTCGATTTCAAAGTTTTAACCAAACAATTTGACATAAAATAAAAACTTCAAGAAGGGGGTTCGTTCGTAGACTACTACATTAACATGTGGTGTTGCAGCGAGCTTGAAGCTCGTCTAAATTCTTTATATACCTGAATCGAGTTGAAATGATCTTGATTTGCTCGATTCCGGTCGGGGATCGGAAATTTGTGAAGAAAAAATTGTGTGGAGAAGTTGGTTTTAAAGATAATGCGTTTTGGTCTGTTTATTTGCATGTTTTTGTACAAAAAATATAGTTTGTTTTAATCAAATTAAAAAAAAAAATTGCACATGGAGTAGGTAGCATATTCTTATATGGTGCTGAACTATTCAGTTTTTTATTGTTTAACACGAACCAAACTATCTCACTTGCACTTCATAAGAAACATCGAAACACCATTTGCATTTTAGAAAGTGCTGTCAAACTTAATCATTTTTATATCTTTTTGTGCGGTGGAAACACCAAAAAGATTTATTTAATCTAGACTGAGATAAACCTTTGGTGGAAACATAGCAAAACTTAATTATGTTTTCTATTGTTTTCTCTTGCAAAATAAGCCCGGTTAGTACATTTTCATTAACAAAACTAAATAATATCAACAGTAACAGATTGATTTTTTTCCCAATGGAAAACACATGATTCCAAATGCACAACTACTCTACGAACACAGCCATCGAGATACAAATGCAATACAATCGTACCAACATTTGAGAACGAAATCACATAAGATCCATTCGAGATTCGTATAAATGTCAAAACCCCATCCGTAACAAAGATTCTACTTTTATCGGTTGTATTCATACTGCCGATATTGTTTTTGTTATTCGTGTAAGATCCTACTATAATATTGATAGATTTTCCAACAAAACACGGGTATTATCAATGGCACACCTTCCTCTTCAAAATGAAATAAACATCCAGTAATATTTGTCTTAATAAATATAAAAAATAAGACCCCATTTTAAAAAACCCTGAATGCTAAGTATATGATTATTTCAATCATAAACCCGTTATAACATCTTTTCGTTGCATTTGTCAGCTTTTTTTTCAATGATTTCAAATCTTGTTATACGAGTTTGTAATTAGATTTATGTACATAATCATACATATAAAAAAAGATTTCAAACGTAGAATTTTCTTATTATTTTCACAAAATCGAAGGCCAACGAGGACAAGGCTATGGGTATACCGGCAACATTCAGTCATGAAAATAAAAAGCAAAGTCTTCTTTTTATACTCTGTCTTGGAAAATCTTTAATTACCCCCGAGAGCAAGAGACGGATAAGTAAAATTGCGACGCAGATAGCTCCCAAACAAGAGTTAAATAACCTTAGCCATAGAACTGAAATTCTTTTTTAAATTTAAACATATAAAAATTTCAAGAAGTTTTAGAAGTTATCATGTTGTATATTTATTCATTGGCTATTAAAATAAAATTCTTAAAGTTTATTTCAATAGAACAAATCAATACGGATTTAAGGAACAATGCTTCAACTATTTTCAATACTATGTCGCTATTTCAAAAATAAATACATCATATTACTTAAATTTCAATAGATGCCTGTCATGCAATGACTGTCAGAATCAAAATCAGAATCAGAACTACCATAAAATGTTTTATAGCTAATTTTAGCAATAATAAAGTTTCTGATAATAAAGAAAAGTGCTAGAAAATTTTCTTTTGATGGAGATATTTCTTTCTATTTAAAATAAATGTTATCATAGACATTTTGTATATCAAAGTATAGTACTTTCTATAAGTTCGAGTTGTTGTTGTTGTTGCTCTATGCTTTTTGTCGTCATCGTTTTCATTTTCATTTCCATTTTATTTGCACTTCTCAACCTGAGTGGTATAAATATTTTTGTTAGTTTGTATGACTTCACCATCAGTAACAATTTTCCTTATTGCCACGTACCTATGTACATACAAACGGAAAATTGAACAGGAATTTATATTTCCCATTGCATTGGAAGAATGATGGAAATGGAAACAGTAAATAAAGTTTGCCTTTAAAAGCTGATGTGTTCTTAAAAATGAAAATACAAATAAAAATAAAAATAAAATGCACGACTGAATCGCACTTACTTGTTCTTAAAATTCAAGTTATTAGAATTCCAGGAATCAGGTGCTTATTTATGTGAAGATTTTAGATGTAAGTTTAATAAATTAGGTACAAAAAAGTGTACATATGTATGTACATATGTATATTCAATCATAAATAAAATAAAAGAATTCGATAACCTGAATTTTCTTTTACAATAAAAAAAATAAATAAATTAATTTTGAATTCATGTCGTCGATGGGTCATGTTGGAATTGCAAACAATCGAATATCTTTTTTCTTAGAATTTTTTTTTAAAACAAAAACAAAAAACAATTTTATGTTTACCTTGAATTTTATAATTTGATTTTTTTTCAAAATGTCTAGCGGCAGACATTATTTTGGTCTTTGGAGAGTGATGGTAAAGTCAAAATTGGTTTATTTAATAAAAAATTAAATAAAAAAAGTGCGTATACGCCCAGTGTATTATTATTGAAGTGACATTTTCTTAGGAGAAAAGAAATACAAAATAATTATTTTTAGTAAACATTTTAACAATCGCATTTAAAAATGTATCACAATTTGGAATAATCCAAAAGTATTGTACACATTAGTAGGGAGAAGACATAGAGGAACATAGTCAAATATTGAGGTTGTACAAGATATCACTTGAAATTTTAATTAGGATTTTGATTTTTTTGAAACATACCCTGTAAAATTCGAAGGCTGATACATAACTCATTCTCCTGAGTTATTAAATCCATATAACATTTTAGTTAACCCTAACCTTTAAAAGATTCATAAAGCAACTTTTCGATAAAAAGAAATTTACTGTGTTAATAAAACATTTACTTCGAAATATAGACGACGAAAGCCAACAATTTCGTCTTCGCGATTTAGACGATGTAAAGATTACCATATCTAAGCTGCAATCTTACAAATCCGCTAGAGGAAATGGCTTCAATGCCGAGCTTTTTAAAGCAGCTCGAGATAATTTGGTAAGGAGCGTGTACCAACTTATCTGTAAGATATGGTTGGAAGAAAGCATGTCCGATGAATGGTATTGTTTGTCGATACTGGAAAGAAGGGACCCTCTAAACTGTTCCAACTATAGATGAATCAGCCTTCTTAAAATCGCATAGGTACTACATATTTTCTGCTGTAATATGTGAACGTCTTAAACCCATTGTCAACAACCTGTGTGGTTTTAGGCCAGAAAAGTCCGCAGTTTACATTTTGTAAGATCCTGGAAAAACCCAAGAAAATTAAAACAACACCCACTTTTTTTCAAGGCCGTATAATACAGCATCTACACAGACGAACATGTCAAACTCATCCGTTTGTGCAGGATTACCATGGAGTATTCGCTCTGCTTTACAAAGGTTGGAAACCACTTAACCCAACCTCTTGGTGTCACAAAAGACTTTAGACAAAGTGATGCACTGTCATGTCATTTCTTTAGCATCGTCCTTGGAAGAATTGTGCAGGTCCCACGTAAACACCATATAATACCGTTATCATACCCTTCCTGCTATACAGTGCAGAAGCATAAAATATGACAAAAGTAGATGAAGTTTATGGATACAAGGAATTAGAAGTAATCGAATTAGTCCAACGGTACTTTTTCAAACGTATTTTCAGACTCCCTTCTAATACACCAAACTACGCTATTTACATTGAATCTGGCCTGCCTCCAGTTTACTTAAAAAACCTCAAAGCTAACGCAGACTATATTGTTAAAGTCATGCGTAGACCTAATAATAATATTCAGAAAAAGATTATTTTGATAGCTCTACGGGGTAGGTACTCTCCTTTTAAAGACTGATTTGATTTGGCATCAGAATATAACTATCCGTTGTCACTAAGTATTGATGATAAGAAGCACTTAAAAACGAACTGTATGACCTTATTTCTATAATAGATGAAACAATGTATCAAAAATCAATAACCCGGACAAGAGAGTCCTGTTACAAGAACAGCTTACTCTAAACTCAACTTATGTCTCGGGTATGACAACTATTTTTGAAACGAGTTTCCTGCCAAACTCTCATTCGATTTGTTTCAGAGGCTCCACCATATAGAAACATGTATATTAATATATTTAATACATGCGGTCTAAGGATAAACTTTGTTTTAGCTAAACTAAAAGCCCAATTTGTGTATTGAAACACTTTAACTTATTTTTTATATATACCTTCGTTCTAATTTATAATAAATTATATTATTATTAGTTTTTTTAGTTTAGTTTTATTGACTTCATAAATATATACAAATTTACATTTCATTTTTTTGATATAACTAAGTCTTTTATGGTATGGCCGAAGGCCGTCTACCAAATGTAAATTTGTATATATTTATGAAGTCAATAAAACAAAAAATAACTATATTATTATTATTTATTATAATTGTAATAATTATTTATGTAATTAATATCATATATTGTAATGTTTGTTTATTTAATTCATATAATTTGCATTTCCGGCAGACGGCTTATAAGCCATGCATGTAAATCTTTTAAACTAATTCTGTTAAATATATTACAGTATTCCCCGCTTAATTGCACTGACCATTTTGTCAGATTTTTCGGTCAATTATCCGGGCGGTTCAATTAGCGAAACCCGCTTACAGTTTTTTTTTTATAAAAAATAAAATCCTAAAAAAAACATTACTTATAGTTGGTAAAAATTGAATTTCGACTCAAATATCTTTTCAAAAACTTGAGATTAAGGCTTCAAACTTTGTATATCTTATAAGAAATATTGTTTTCAACATTCCGAAAAATGTTGAGAAAAATCGAATCGACACTTTTTTTACAAAAAATAAAAACCTAAAAAAAAATTTATAAAAGGTGGTAAAAGTTGATTTTGTGACTCAAATATCTTTTCAAAACTTGGAGATATTGGCTTTAAACTACTTTAATCTTTGAAAAAATATTGTTGTCAACATTCAATAAAATTTTGAAAAAAATCGAATTGACAGCTTTGGTACAAAAAATTAAAAACTTAAAAAAAATTTAACAAAAGTTGGTAAAAATTGATTTTCGACTCAAATATCTTTTCAAAAATTTCTTCTAACTAATTTTAACTTATAAGAAATATTGTTTTCAACATTCGATAAAATTTTGAGAAAAATCGAATTGACAGTTTTTTTTTACAAAAAAATAAAAACCTAAAAAAAACAATACTAAAACTTGGTAAAAATTTACTTTCGACTTTAAAAATTACAAATATTGGCTTCAAACTTATTTTATTTGACAGAAAATATTGTTTTCGATATTCATATATCATTCGATATAAAAATCCAACAGTTCGTTTTTTCATAAAAAAATAAAATCTACAAAAAAAGTACGCAAATATGGTAAAAATTGATACATATAGACACATTTTTAAGCAAGATAAATCGACAGACGGGATGGGAATTAGTGTGGGTCGCATCCCAGCTTCTTTTTTTAAACTGCTATGGTAAAAAAACCACCCATGCAATTTTCTTGAGAGCCCTTTCTGCATCTTTCTGCCTTATTATATTTATAACAAAATTTATTTGAAGTCGATATCTCTTCTGGTTCTTGAGCTATGAACGACGAAAAAAACGTCGCGAACGTACGGACGTACAAACGTACGTACATACACACGGACGCACAGACATCTTTCTAAAAATCTTTTATTTCGACTCTAAGGACCTTGAAACGTCGAGAAATGTCAAAATTTTCAATTTGACAAATCGGACCCATTACAATAACTCCCTATGGGAAGTTAATAATCTTTTCTATGTTATCTTGCATAGATAAGTGACTAACTTATTTAAGAGAATTTGTTTTAATTTCAAATAGGAAGAGAAAAAAGCACGCGTGTGGTCTCACAGGAATGATTTGAAACAGGAAATGGAAAATGCGTTTTTAATAAAAGCACACAAAAATTTAGTCCATTGAAAAACAAAATTCTAAAAAATCATTGAACATGTATTACTTTTTCTTTTTAATTAAAATCAGATCATGGTTTCATCTCTTAGGATAAAAATAACATTTCCAAGAACGTCTTTCCCTTATGTAGGTACTCGCTTCTTAGAAACTATACACAACTATGATTGCTACAGGAAAATTGCTTCCTGAATATTATTGCTGCCACAAAAGAAAAAAAAGAAGAAAAGAATATACATATGAACACTGATGCATGTTACTAATTGTAACCATCTGGTATTGCGCGTGTTGAATTCGAAAAAAAAGTTCCTTCACATGATGCAGCACACATTGCATAGTTCTTATACTTCTTACTTATAAAGGACTATGTTATGCAGTTAAAAGTTTATGTGTTCTTCGAAGAACTCAAACACGAACATAATCTTTTTTCTTTTGCTCTTCTATTTTCTACATCTAACACCATTTCCACCTTTTTTTGAGAAGAAATACTCTGTTGATGCAATTTAAACGAGGAAAAGAGAATCACCTCTGCACACACCGTCACCAATTGTGGAGCTTTAACTACATATATTTTCGACCAGGTTGCCGCTGTACGACTTTGATGGGTTTATGAATATGACTTTTTATTTTGTTATTGAAAACGAGTATAATGATGAAAACATGCTCGATGAGTGGAATCTCAGCGTAGTTTGCCCAATCCTCTAAATAAGAAACCCTTTGAATTGCATACCAACTACGGAGGTATCAGTCTCCTAAACATTGCTTATCCTTTCTGCCGAATTATGTGAACATCTGTAGTCGTCCGTCAACAACCTGATATGTTGATATCAGTTTAGCTTAAAACAACACAGTTTCTTTACAGAAGAACTTTACAGAGCAATATCTAGTTTTGGTATCCCTGTCAAACTTGTCAGTTTGTGCAGAATGACGATGGAGAGTGCACGCTGCCCCATCAAGGTCGGAATAGATCTTACCGATGCTTTTGATGTCAAAAAAAGATTTAAGACGATGCTATGCACTCTCATGCCACTTCTTCAACATCGTTCTGGAAAAAATCGTGCAAAACTAAATCATCAACACCAGAGGCATAATCGTCCAAAAGTCCGTTCAATTATATGGATACGCCGATGATATTGACATAAATCTTTTGCAAATCGCCGCTTAATTTACTTAGAAGACAATGGAGTATAGTAAAGACCTGCCTCGAGCAACTTAAGTCACCCCCTATAAGTCACTCATCATTCTCGTTCTTATTTATGAAGCTGGGGCTTAGAATGTGTCAAGGCAAGATGAGAAGGTGTTAGGATGCTTCGGGAGAAATATTCTTCGGGTGATTTTTGATTCCGTCTGCATGGTTATAGAGTGGAGGAGAAGATACAACGGCGAACTGTACGGGCTTTAGAGCAACACTGATCTAGTCAAAATTATAAAAGTCCAACAATTTAGATAGCTGGGATATGTTGCCCGAATCTTTGACTCCAATTCAAGCCCGCAACTCAGGTGGAGCACGTTGGTGGAAGAAGCTAGCTGGCTGGAGACGCATGTTGGTTGAGGCCCAGGTACTATAGCTCTATCTCAAGAAAGTAAGTAAGTAGCAAATCTTCTGCTTATGAACGTAGCCTCTAAGGTGAAATTGTGCTTCATCACTGAAGATTATTTTTCAATAAAAAACCGGGTAATTTTAACGGATATCAAGTTGCTGGTTTATAGTTGTAATAATTTGCCACAATTTTTAAATTTTAAGCTCACGAGGCTTGGTTCTTCTTAACCTCTGATCATTATCTCGTACGTTTAAGACGGTCTCCATTTTGGAAATAGTATATAACTTTGCAGTCACGGATTTTATATTCCACGAAGAACTTTAGGTTTTTGAGTTTTAGAATAGACTCAGAATTTCTTTTCAGAGGTCAGATAGTTTTTTTCCTTTTAACCAGTTTTTAATTTTTCTGTGCTTAAAGTTCAACTCTCCTCTTTTGCATCCTAAGTCATTGCAAGGTATATGCCAGCATTGAAGTAAGGTTCTTCTGTACTGTATTTTTCTGTAGAAACAATCGTCGTTAGACTTTTCAGTAATCTACTAAGTGAAACATTTTCGAACATCAAGTAGGAATTGACAAACATGGGTTTTCACCAATACTACAGCTGACGCTGAAAGAAACAATATTCTTAGTTGTTTTTAAGTGGCATGTACGCAGATGTAATTCTTCACATTACTAAAACTTACCCAAACAGCGGAAATAGTTTTTCCATCAGCTGTACTAAATTATGACTTTTTACCTATTATCTTTTTGGCAACACTGGTTTAAACAGCTGACACACGTATCGTGTTTTGTTTTACTGTCAAACATCTTTATCTATTACATTGTTGGACATTAAACCACCAACACGCTTACGTAGAGTGCAAACTGAAGAAAATATCGCAGCTGTATCGGCCAGTGTTAATGATGACCATCAATTATCGATTCGTCGCCGTTCGCAGCAATTGGGCCTCTGTTACTCAACAACGTGGAAAATATTGCGAAAGGATTTAGGTGTGATGCCTTTCAAAATACAGCTGGTTCAAGAATTGAATTTTTTGAACATTCAATTTTTGGTGAATGGGCTCTTGGAAAATTGGTCGGAGATCCACTTTTTTACCGCAAAAATTGTGTTCAGCGACGAGGCTCATTTATGGCTCAATGGGTACGTAAATAAGCAGAATTGTCGATTTTGGAGTGAATATCAGCCCGAAGCATTGCAAGAGCTACTAATGCATCCAGAAAAAGTCACAGTTTGGTGCGGTTTATGGGCTGGTGGCATCATTGGACTGTACTTCTTCAAAGATGATGTGAATCGTAACGTAACTTTGAATAGTGAGCGCTATCGTGAGATGATATCCAACTTTTTTTTTGTCCAAAATGCAAGAGCTTGACTTACATGACATGTGGTTTCAACAAGACAATGCCACATGCCACACAGCACGCGCAAAAATGGACATATTGAGAGGCGAGTTCGGTGAACATTTTATTTCACGTTCGGGACCGGTCAATTGGTCGCTTAGATCGTGCGATTTATGGCCTTTACACTATTTTTTGTAGGGCTATGTTAAGGCTCATGTCTATACAGACAAGCTCGCTTCAATTGACAAATTGGAAGACAACATTGAAGCATTTTTTCGTGAGATACCGGCCGAAATGTTGGAAAGAGTATGCCAAAATTGGACTAAGCGGATGGACCATTTGAGGCGCAGTCAAGGTCAACATTTGCATGAAATAATCTTCAAACATTAAATTATATGGACCGTATTATCGATTCAAATAAGGATTTCATGCATTTTTCTGAATTGTATGTGTGTGTGTTTTTTTTAAACTTTCTTACAGCTTTTAAAAATTCACCCTTTATTTCCGGACGAAAAAGTATTCCACGATTTGAATGCGTTACTGAAGAGTCGAAATAGTAATTAGTAAAAAACAAGAAGGTTTTTTGACTTCTATTAACCGATCTATGGTTTTGTAACTAGCTTAGAAATAAACGGGAAAGTCAAGCGTAGGAAACATACGAGGTGTGGCAATTAAGATCCGGGAATTTAGTTATAATTTAAAAAGTGGCAACACTTTTTCATTTGTTATCATCTGTCTAAGAAGGGCGATCTTCCTTTTAGTTAGAGTTCAAAGTTGAAGTATATAGCAGGTTTGGTTTGCGTTTTATGCGTATTTTTTGCAAGTAACTTTTTTAGTGGCATAGTAAAAATGTGTGACGTACATTACAAGCAACGTGTTGTGATTCAATTTTTAGTGAAATCTGGCGAAAAACCCTCGGAAATCCTCCGAAAATTGCAGGTTGTCTATGGAGACGATAGCATGTCAAAAACGCGTGTGTTTGAATGGGCGAAGTGGAACAAGGAAGTGCGTGAATCGGTTTAAGACGATCCACGTGAAGGAGCTCCCGCCACCTCTCGTACCGACGCGAATGTTGATCAGTGCATTGTCTTACGAGTTAAACATCAACAAAGAAACGGTTCGTGTTTTTCGTATGCAACCCGAACTCGCCAAGCTGGATCTTGCATCACCATAATGGACCTGCCCATTCCTCGTTTGTTGTGCAATAGTTTTTGGCAAAAAAGGCATCCCAACGTTGCCTCACCCACCCTATAGCCCCGATATTGCTCCCTGCGACTTTTTTCTATTTCCCAAGATGAAGTCGCACCTCAAGGGAACTCATCATGGTGGCGTACAGAAGGTCCAAGAAGCTCTAACCGTGTTGCTAAACGGGTTAACTTCGGAGGACTACCAAGGATGCTTCCTATCATGGGAGAAACGTTGGAATCGTTGTGTAAGGTTAAAGGAAGATTATTGTGAAGGTCGATAGTAAAATTTTTCCTAAAACTTCATTTTCTTGTTTTTTATTGACAAATTCCCGGAACTTAATTGCCACACCTCGTATAGTCTAGTATGTGTAAACGACACTACCAGCCAGTATAATTCCGGTGGACCAAACACCTCACTAGATTCATATTTCGTAGACACTCTTTTAGTTCCTTTACAAAAGAACAGAATTTAAAAAAGTCAAATTTAATACTTGACAATTTGTTGAAAACACGTACACGTAAATTTTCAATCAACAATCAATTCGGCACAATACACAAATCTCGAAAATCATAACTTCAAGGAAAGAACCTCAAGAAGTTTCTAAATTAAAACGCAATCGTCTCAAACATATCACCTACTCAAAAGTTTTAAAGGTAATGGCAACTCTGACGGATAAGGACATTATTTGCATACAGGACGCAGTTGTTGTCGATGTCGACTGAGTATTTCAAATTATTGATGTGCTTAGAATGCATAATGAAATAACAACAATTATTATCCATGCATTGCACACATTTTAAGTTCGCTTTGTTCTCAGTCCCATACTTCAAACAGTTTATTATTTTTAACTTCGATCTTTTATGTTTTAAAGTTTAATTCAATTGAAACAAAAATGTGATTTGACAGTCCATTGCACATGATTGAGCATTGATAAATATCCTTCCATCTACACAATACCCCTCTCCGATTTCAGTCTATGAATTTTATCAACGACATCCTCAGCTCTCACTCCTCGGCGGCGGCGGCGGCGGCGGTGACATAAGACGTGGCTTTGTGTATAAAGTACATACCTGATATGGATACCTTATGTAATTTTGAACACAATGTCACCTTATGTGAGCTTATACTTGGAAAGGTATGTGATTTCTCCCTTAAAAATAAAAAAGTCTAAAAAACTAACTTTCGGTCTTGTTCATTGTATTTGTATAATGTCCTTCCTAATAAAAGAAACAAAAACATCACAAATCCAAGTTGGACCTGAAATGTTAATTAAAATCCTTACAAGGGTACAAATAACAAACAATTTACTGCATCAGTGAGAACTTAAAAGACGTATAAGAGGGTGGTTGGAGTAGTTTAGTGGGTGAAATGTGTGTAAAAGGGTTCGTTCGCTCGACTCCATGTTTTAGCTTAGTTATTTGGTTTGATATATATTTTTTAAGTATTCATCCAGCAATACTATACCATCAACAACCAACCCTCGCCTCGGGCAGCAAGTCACATTATGAAGATTTAGGGATCCCAGTGAAAATTAAAAGGTGTGCCCTCCTATTACGTGCGACTGACTCAAAACAAAACAAAACAAAACTAAAGTCCTGCTGCATGACACGGTTTTTGGTATTTGTATTTGTATATCCTCGAATTGGGCATGGTTTATTTTTTTTTATATTTTTGATAGCAGGGTTAGGGTATCCTATATATAGGAGTACTATAAACTATACATAGCATATATATTAGGTTCTTTGACACTATACTAGATGATGGGACTTGGCTTTTTGTTCGGTTTAATCAGCAAACTTTTTGCTTAATGACATAAAATTAAGAGATTTTACAATTATTTCGTTTTCAGTATTGCAAAGCTGCTTTCCTTCTGTGTATAGCTTCCATCATCAGGAAGCCAACAAACCACCAGAACCACAAAACTCGAGGGAGCACTCTGGCATTAGTTTTCAAGTTGGACGACCACAAAAACTGTTTATTTGTCTATTATTCATCTGTGAGTGCGAAGATACAAATACCTACCTATAGAGAGAGCGATCTCATTCCCTGACTCTCTGACTTTGTGCTGCTATGTCAAGGCAGGCAATGTGGTAGCGGGGACGTGCCGGCCGTCGTCATTGGTGGCGGCAGCAGCAGCGTTAGAAGCAGCGGAGACTCCTCTGCGTTGACCCAGATATTTTTTTTCGCCCCACAGCTAGTAACTACATATATCTATAGTTTATAGTTATATCCATTTTGGTCTTAGCCTCGAAATCTTCAGAACACAAATTGTTTGTGTGTTATTTTTTAGTATTTTTTTTTTATTTTCAAAAAGTGCAGCAATGCTTTGTCCTGACCTGAGTGTGGTCGCTTTCGTCGGTTTCAGAGTTTTTTTAATTTTATTTTCTTCTACCGTTGCTATACTGGCATTTGTTAGTAAAGGAAAGCTTAAAGCCTGCCTTAATTTTCAACCAAAATAGGACAGGATGGGACAGCAAGTATTTAAAGAACCTCTTTCGACTGATTGGTGAGAAGTTAATTTCTGTACGTTTAATTTTTGTTTTGCTTTGCCGTATCTTGTTTTAGGGGGTTTGCTGGTTATCCCAAAAGTGGTACACACCACATGGCTTTTAAGCCTCTCACAAATTAAAGTATGCTGGTGGTTTGAATGGGATAAGAGTGCATACGGTATAAAAACTATATTCATCAATGACTTACGAAAATGCACATTCAGTACACGTAAATACATATTTAAAAAAGAGGGTGGGATGCGACCCACACTCATAACTTCCCATCCCGTCTGTCGATTGGTCTTGCTTAAAAGGTTGTCTATATGTATCAATTTTTACCAAATTTGCGTACTATTTTTTGTAGATTTTATTTTTTATGAAAAAACGCCTTTTGGATTTTTATAAAAAAATTACTGAATATCGAAAACAATATTTTCTGTGAAATAAAATAATTTTTAAGCCAGTATTTGTAATTTTTGAAAAGCTATTTTAGTCCAAAGTAAATTTTTACAAGGGTTAGTATTGTTTTTTTTTTTTTTTTGTAAAAAATACTGTCAATTCGATTTTTCTCAAAATTTTATCAGATGTCAAAAACATTATTCTTCGTTGCACAACATTGTTTTGGAGATGAAATCATATTTTAGTCGTAAAATTTTCGAGGTGACAAATTGTATTATACGAAATCCCTTATGACAGCTTGCAATCGTATAACAACACTGTACGTACACTAATGTTGATGTGACAATTATTGGACGATTACTTGGGGAGCCCAGTCGTAGTCATACCGCCGAACAATCATCATTAAATCTACATATATATTCTACTACCAATACTTACTTTACTTCATTATACTTATATCTATATTATAACGTTACTAAATAAATGAATTACTACTTATAAATAACGTTGTAACATTTTGGCGACGAGAAACAAATTTTTTTTAAAAATCGAACTACGCATCATAAATAATATTGATACGCAAATTGTATACCTTCACTCCAACAAAATTAATTTGGGTTTCTTTACTTTCTTTCCACGTGTCAGTTCAGTTTACTGCTGCAAAAGTTGTGTGTAAGTCATGGAAGCAGCGGAGTTAAAGGAGCTACTCAGACAACAGGAAAATTTTCTGAAGTCTTTAATGACCAGTCAAAGAGAATGGATGGAAAAAGTGACGAAGCCAGGTATGGTTATGGATGGCTTGGGAAGACTTCCATCAAATACACCTGCGCCTCCACCTTTTCCTCAATACCAGAAAGAGAAGCATCACTGGGAATCATATTTGAAGCAACTAGAGCAACATTTTTCTGCGTATTCGGTAGAGGAAGACCAGCAAAAAAGGGCGTTCCTTCTTTCGTGGGTAGGTTCTGAGATTTTTTGAATTGGCTCAAAAATTACTTGGGGACAAATTAGAGGATCTGTCATTTAAGGTTATCACAGATAAATTGTCTGAACATTTTAAACGCAACGTTCACATATTGGCAGCACGATATGAGTTTTTTCAGGCAAAAATGGGGGAAGGCCAAAGCTATGCAGATTGGGTAGCTGAGCTACGTGGCTTATCCCGCAATTGTTAGTATGTCTGTTCCAAACCAGAATGCAAGCGAGAATTTGTTGATGAACTGCTGCGAGATACCATAGTCATCAATACTCCCCACGATGCTGTCCGTACGGCAGCTCTCCAAAAGCCGAACCCTACTCTGGAAGATGTACTTTTGATAGCAGAAGCTTATGAAGCCACGAAAAACACAGTAAGTGTCCTTAAAAATGTAAAAGGGCAAAGTACTCAACAGCAAGAAATTTTTCGTATAGACGCAAATAAAATGCGTAAAAATCGTCCGATGAGTGAAGGTAGAGGGAAAAGTAGCGGTCAAATAACGGAGCCAGTTAAATCGTTTCCGCGGTGTGGGGTAAGCCACAATAGAGACAGTTGTAAATTTCGTAATGCGGACTGTTATAGTTGCAACGGTACTGGTCATATCGCTTCAGTTTGTTTAACGGGTAGTAGAAATAAAAAAAGAAACAAGCATTCTTATCGTAGGAATCGCTCTCGCAATAGACAGTCGGTTAACGGGTCGAAAAAAACGGAAAATATTGAGACAATGGACAGTCACATGATCGATTTTATTAACGTGGTAGATTTAGACAAACAAAGTGAATCGGCACACGATACGAATATTTTGCAAAGTCAGCCAGTCCGAAAAGGCAATAAAATGATTTTAAAACTTAAAATAAATGATCGGTTTATGGATTTCTTAGTGGATACTGGGGCTTCGTGTTCCATGGTTAGCAGAGAGCAATTTAAACAGTTGCAATGTAACCAGCTGCAGCCAGCAGGCATTGTTCTTAAGGCGTATGTTATTTGTATTGTACTATTCGTACTAGAATGTCAGCTTGTTAGACTTGACCATTCCTTTTTAATTTTATTGAATGTTTTTGAACAACAACAACAACTTAAGGTGCTACCACTCATTGCTTTGGCTGGAGATATAGCTATTTCGTGCTTTGCCACTTTTGCACTCATCAGTCTCCTTTTTTGTGGTGCTGAGCTTTAATCCAATTTTATTTGAAAAACTTTATGCACAACATAGGATTTGAACCCACGAATATCAGATTTGCTTAGTCTTAGAAGTCGTGTGCACTACGCACTCCACTACTTTAGACCACTGACGTCACAGGTCGAGATGTGCTAATTGTTTATCAAATGCATTTGAAGCATCAACCTTTTTATAAGCTCCTTTAAGTATGCTGTTTTGTTCCGCCTCCATTTTTCTCCATACCTTATTTGATAGACTAACAATTCGTAGTACGTATCAAAGGGGGAGAGGTTGGAAGATCGGTAACGAACCAGACTAAGTTATTATTGTTATTATTTGTATTGTACTATTCGTACTAGAAGGCGTATGGTGACATTACAGTGCCCGTGCTTGGAAAAGCATTCGTCAATGTGGAATACGACTCGATTAAAATGGTGCTACCTCTCATTGTGACTGATGTTAAAGCGGCTAATAATATTCTCGGCATAGACTGGCTAGACTCATTTGGGCTTAATATGAAGCAAGAGTTTTTCAGAAGCCGTCCAATTCCTTTTTCTCAGATGGATTCGTTTAAGCAGGAAGTGGAACGCCTTGTTGCAGAAGGAATTTGGAAACCAATTAAGTTTAGTAATTGGGCAGCACCAGTTGTCGTGGTACCAAAGAGTGACGGGCGAGTACGAATCTGTGGGGACTTCAAAGCTTTAAATGCGCAGTTGGAAGTAAAACATGCGCTTATACCAAGAGTAGAAGAGATGTTATACAAGGTGCGAGGTGGCAAATTTTTTGCAAAAATTGATCTGTCGGACGCTTACCTCCAGGTTGAGCTGGATGATGAATCGAAGGAGTTTATGGTCGTCAACACAGTCATGGGATTGTACCAGTGTCAGCGGTTGCCGTTTGGAGTTGCTAGTGCTCCGGCAATATTCCAAAGATTAGTTGAACAGGTAATTGCGGGGGTTCGCCAGTGTGGAAACTATATTGATGATATAATTGTGGCAGCCGAAACCACTAATGAGCTCTTGGACACTTTACGCGAAATTTTTGGAAGGCTTAAGTCATATGGTCTGGTTTGGAAGCGTGAAAAATGTATTTTGTTGCAGACAGAAATTGAATTTCTAGGCCACATCATTAGTGAGTCAGGTATACGACCTTCAGATTCCAAGGTTATCGCGATTAAAGAATTGCCACGTCCAACTAACATGAAAGATGTACAGGCTTTCATGGGGAAAGTCAATTATTATAATAAATTTATTAAGAACTTATCTCAAATCAGTGCTCATTTAAATATACTCCGCAGGAATGATACAGCGTTTGTGTGGCGGAAAGAGCAAGAGTCAGCATTTCAATATTTAAAATCACAGTGGACGCAACGAGGCTATCTCACTTTCGTGACGATTTGCCTATAATTCTGGCTACGGACGCGTCCTCTCATGGCATAGGAGCCGTCATTTCTCATGTACTTCCCAATGGATCGGAAGTGCCGATTGCACACGCTTCAAAGACTTTGAACATACATCAAAAACGGTATAGTCAGATAGAGAAGGAGGCCCTCTCTATCATATACGGGGTGCAGAAGTTTAATCAGTATCTTTACGGTCGACATTTTATTTTGTATACGGACCATAAGCCGTTGGTCTCAATATTTAACCCTGAAAAAAATGTACCTGTCTTTACAGCTCAAAGATTGCAGCGCTGGGCTTTGTTCTTGATGGGTTATCAATATAGCATCAGATACAAGCCTACAAGTAAACATGGAAACGCAGACGCGTTGTCCCGGTTACCAATGAGGCAGGACGAGCAATTTGATGCAAGCGAACACTCCTGTCTGCATGTTCAATTTGATGAAGTGATTGAAGCGTTTCCAGTGGATGCCAAGCAAATAGCCAGTGCCACAGCCGTGGATCCCGTTCTATCCAAAGTGCTCAAGTTTTTATGTCAAGGCTGGCCGGACTCATCAAAGCTTATAGATAAACAGTTGAAACCTTATTTTGACCGTAGATATTCTCTTTTCATAGAAAATAATATTATTTTACTTCGGGCTGAGAACGTTCGCGTCGTTGTTCAAGCATCGCAGCAGCCAAATGTGTTGAAGCTCCTCCACGATGGACACTGAGGGATCACAAGAATGAAGCAGCTATCCAGGAGATATTGCTGGTGGCCATTTATAGACAAGGCCATAACCGAACGAGCAGCAAAATGCATACGATGTCAGGAAACAAGCAGTAGCCCAAGGAAGGAGTATTCGTCGTGGCCGTCACCTGATCATCCATGGCAGCGTATACACCTGGATTTTGCGGGTCCATTTCTTGGACACATGTGGTTGGTCTGTATAGATGCATTTCCTAAGTTCCCGTTCGTTGTTAAAATGTCCACAACAACGTCATCTGCCACAATTTCAATTCTGAAGGGAATTTTTGCGCTGGAGGGACTACCTGATACAATTGTTTCGGACAATGGTCGACAATTTGTGTCCCACGAGTTTGAGCAATTCTGTTCTTCAAATGGCATTCAACATTTGACGTCAGCACCTTTTCATCCTGCCTCTAATGGAGAGGCTGAACGTTTTGTAAGGAAGTTTTGTTATGGAAGGAGGAGAAGACTTGAATAATGCGTTACTTCACCATTTAAGCACTTTTCGATCGACACCGAATCCTGTTACCGGGAAATCACCAGCAGAAATATTACATGGACGTCAGCCTAAAATTCCTCTGGCTTTGATGTTCCCTCGACAGAACAAACTACAAAGCAGCAGAGGACTTAATCGTTTTGTTAGCGAACAGCTGGTGTTAGTGAAGAACTTCTCAAGAGGACCAAAATGGATTCGAGGTAGAGTAAAAAAGCAACTTGGGCGGATGACATACCTTGTATCCACAGTTTTTGGAGCGCTTAAGCGACACCAAAACCAGATGAGGCCTCAGCACTCGGATGAAAATCACTTGGATGAGTTTTTCATGAATAAGGGCCTTCAAAGTTCTGCAGCAAATCAGGCAAGTATAAATTCTGATAATACTAATATTCCTTCAGTCTCATCGACAGTAAGCAAGATTGTTCCTCAAGCAACAGAAACAAGGGACAACAATGCAGCTGCCAAGTCGTCGGTGATTCCGGCTGTGCAAACACCTAGACGCTCTTACAGACAACGAAGACCTGTCGTTCGATTCCAGGTCTCACATTGATGCTATCTTTGAGTGGGAGGAAATGTAGTATACGAAATCCCTTATGACAGCTTGCAATCGTATAACAACACTGTACGTACACTAATGTTGATGTGACAATTATTGGACGATTACTTGGGGAGCCCAGTCGTAGTCATACCGCCGAACAATCATCATTAAATCTACATATATATTCTACTACCAATACTTACTTTACTTCATTATACTTATTTCTATATTATAACGTTACTAAATAAATGAATTACTACTTATAAATAACGTTGTAACACAAATATTTGTTTTTTTTTCAGTTTTTTTGATTTAAAAAAAACCGTTAATTGGATTTTTTTTCAAAAATATGATTCTTTTGTATCACGTTACAATATATAATATAAAATTTAATTCAAGTCTCTAGCGTCATTGGTTCATGAGATATTTAGGGTTAACCAAAATTTGCACCTTTTTTTAAACTGCTATGGTAAAAAAAACCACCCACGCAATTTTCTTGAGAGCCCTTTCTGCATCTTTCTGCCTTATTATCTGTATAACAAAATTTATTTGAAGTCGATGTCTCTTCTGGTTCTTGAGCTATGGACGACGAAAAAACGTCGCGAACGTACGGACGTACGAACGTACGTACACACGCACGTACAGACATCTTTCTAAAAATCTTTTATTTCGGCTCTAGGGACCTTGAAACGTCGAGAAATGTCAAAATTTTCAATTCGACAAATCGGACCCATTACAATAACTTCCTATGGGAAGTTAAAAATGTATATTGCTTCTGGAAACACGACAGACTTTTTTCTGCTTTTTCGTGTACGATTAAAAAAAAAGAAGCTGGGTTGCGACCCACACTGATAACAAAATATTTAAAGGAGTTTTCAATAAAAGCGGGTAGATGTTGTCAACGTCAATCGTGGCGTTTGCTGTGTGGTACGTAGCGCCAACCTGCTGGAACCACATGTCGTCTATAGGTTCATATGATTCAATTTGGACTTGCTGTTGACGGTGACAAAAGCGGTTTTCCATGCGCTCGGAACGAGACCTGAGAGGTAGGACAGATGAAAAGCAGTGGTTTTTCCACCGTTGAAGAACATCTCTTCAGAACAATAGCGGGGATACCATCCAGACCAGCGGATTTATAAATGTTGAGATTTTAAAGAACTCTCACCTTAGTACGAGAACGAAAATAGATTGGTCCCATAAAATTATTTACGCGTTCAAGAACTGGGGGAGCCATGACACTATCTGTCTGGTTAGGTGGAATTTGTTGCGAACTGCCTTGCAAACAAGTTAGCTTTATCAATAGAGCTAACTGAAGGATTGTCATTAACAACAAGCGTAGGAACCGAGGAAGAGGAAGAATTCCTCATGTTTTTTGTAAATGGCCAAAAATTCTTACTGCCTTTGAGACATTACAGTATTTTTTGCCGTAATTTTTGTTCATGCAAAAATTTGGTTCTTCGAATATGGGCATTGCAGGCCTTCCTGGCTTGTTTAAACCTTTTCCGCTTTTCTTCAGTTGGATTGGCTCTTAAACACCTGAAGCTCACCTCTTTCTCCTTGATAACCTCTTTGCAGCTCGAATCGAACCATGATTTAGTCTTAGGTTTAATATTTTTTAGCATATTGCATTCCCAAACGAATCATACTAGAAATCATATCTGCACTGGAGCCTACGTCACTACCGAGGAAGCATAGTGATCAGTTAAAGATCCTGAAGAAATTATTGAGACCGTCCCAGTTGGCTTTCTCGTATTGCCAAACGTTTCTCTTTGGAGCTCTTACTTTATCTGGTTTTGTTTGACACAAGAGATTAGCAGATATGACACTATGGTCCGATGTGCCTAGAGGCGTCAATAAACTGATTATGTTCTTATCAGGATCAGAAGTAAGAAGTAACAAGTCAAGTGTATTTTTCGCTCGGCCCTTAACGTCAGATATTCGAGTAGGCTCATTGACAAGCTCAGTAAGATGGGTTGAACTCAGCAAAAATTTCAGCACACATTCCTTCGGGTGTTGTCTAGCCCGAATGGAGTAGCCACGACGAATTGTGAACATTGAAATCGCCTGTAATAACGATTTCAGTGTGAGGATACAGGGAGACAATTCTTTAGATGGAGTCAGACAGAGTATCAAATTCCTGAGAAGTCGAAACTCTGTCCAGGTTTGGGCTCCGATAAAGAAAACAATAGTGAATGATGTGTTTATTCACGAAAAGTTTTAACCACATGAAATGCAACATCATTCCGAATATACATATAAGGCGAGACTATGGTGTGAGAAGAATAATGACACCAAGCAATACCCTTGAATTAAAAATTCAGCAGGATTGGAATCTTCACCTACTTGGGTTTCACTTAATGCCAAAACAGCTAGTTTGTTAGAAACAGTGTGGATGTACACTGACAGAAAATTCGATCTCATCCCACGAACATTACTATAATCTACTCTAAAATTACAAGTCATTGCAATACATAAAATCAAAAAAAAAAAAAAAACAGACGAATTTCTGAGTATATCACTGTATAAGATTACTTAAAGGTCTTTACAATAGAACCTCACTACTAGTGTTATACCTTAAGTAGTGACGTTAAATTGGTCCGGACCCTAACAATCAAAACAGTGATCTACAATCCTTATGTAATTGAATGAACAAACACATACACACCATTGAGCGAGCTTACAAAAAGCTAAGCCCAATGCATGCACCAGCTGAGCCACTCAAATGTACAACAAAATGAAAGAAAGAGTGAGGAAGGGAATGTTACTTACTGTGTTTTGGCATAGGTACTTTATATTGTTGGCTTTTTCCCTTTGTGTTGCTCTTTTTTTATTATATTGCTGGTTGTTCACTGTTTTTTTTTTTATTATTATTTTTTGATTTAGTTTTATTGATTATTGTTTGTTGATCACTGTTTTTTGTGGGTTTTTTGTTTATTTTATGGCTTTGTTTTAAATTAAAATTAAAATTAAACGAAGCGTCGCGACGGGGACGGGGACAGACAAGGCAAAATTTTATTCAAAACGCACAACACGACGAGAGGACATGAACCTCCTCACTCGAGCTTTCACTGACATAATTATGCTGCCGCCGTGTCGGCCAAAATCCACACCAAATGGTAACTTTTTGAGGATACATTATCACCTGGTGAGCCTCGCGCGGGTTGGTGTCGCCCCATATTCGGCAATTTTTCTTGTTAACACAGCCATTCGTCCAAAAATGCGCCTTGTCACTAACGATGATTTTTCGGCCAAAATTGGGGTCCTCTTCCAAACGATACGAAACGCAGTCAGCGAACAAATGGCGTTGTCTATGGTCATGAGCTTTGAGCTCCTTGGTCAGTTGGATCTTATACGGGTATAGGCTCAAGTCCCGTCGCAAAATTCGCCAAGTTGAAGGCGAAAGGCCGAGTTCTTATGCATGGCGAGGAATAGACTGCCTTGGGTTTTGCTGTACACTTTCACGGACCGCAGCAATGTTCTCGGTCGATCTTGCGTTCCTTGAACGTACGGGTGCTGGCTGATTGTTTACTCTCAAATTTGGCCACCAAACGTTGAAGAGTCGACTGTGAAGGGCCATCACGTCACGTCTACCGTAAAATGGGCGCGCAATGTGCGCAACGTTTGCGTTTACGAACACTCATTTTGATAATAAAGTTGTATCATTTGAACATGCTGTTCAACTTGCCATGATGATTTGGCATAAACAACTGAATAATAAACAAAAGATTTGACAGATGTCACCTAAGCAAAATGGATGACACGGGGTGCCAAAATCTACCCGCGCCAATTGAAAACCCCTATATAACAACATTTTGTGTAAAATTTTAAGTCAATATATCTTTCTATGTTCTCATAATACTTGTGTCAAAAACCATTTCTTAAGTAGTTTTTATTTGTTTTTGTAGGATTTTTTTTGTAAAAAAAGTTGTCAATTGGATTTTTCTAACAAATTACAGTTAGGAAAACTATTTTGCATATGATAAATAAAGTTTGATTTCAATATCTGTTTTTTTTTTATAATTTTGATATTCAATCAGTATTTTCTCGGACTTGACTTTTTTTAAATAATTTATACCACTCATTATTATAGGGTCAACGTTTCGGCAGAAGACATTTCGTTCCGCTCAACAAATTCAGTGGAACTTTTGCGTCAAAGAATAGTTTTAGGTGTTAAATAAATTTTCAAAAACTTGTGTCTGTAATTTGTTTTATGATCAAGATGGGGACACATGTCTTTTTTTTAGTTGGCACTGACGTCACGTACCTGATCCCAAAACAAATTAAAGTGGCCCTATGAGTGTACATTTTTCAAAAAATTATTTTTTTTCCTATAGTCTCCGAATGGCAGTCTTCTAAAGTGGGACCGCTCACAGTTAGTGATTGAAAAATACTTGTTTTATACACTTTTGACTTTTTAAAAAAATGACTAGCCTTTCCGCAGCAAATAAGTCGCTTATGCATCAATATTAAATATATGCCATCATACTTAGACTTCAAAGCCGCCTATGACAGCATAGCCATTTGGCTTCCCAAATAAACTGATAAGATTTTGTAGGATAGCCATATCCAACGTATCAAGTAAAGTCAAGGTATACCATTTGCTATCCAGATTCCAGTCCCGTCAACATCGACAAAGGGATGGGCTGGCCTTCCTCCTCTTCAACCTATTGTTAAAGAGAAAGCAATCCAAGACTCAGAAACATCTACCAGAGAACATCTTTGGAAGAAGCCTACAAGCTGTACAAAACTCATTTATCCAAATCAAGCGAGGAATAGTGACAGACAAAGTTCATGGTGGCTTCTACTGCGAGAAACGTTCGAAACCGAATAGCAATAACTTTAGGTAATTAAAAATTTGAAGTGGTCCAATCATTTATTTACCTTGGCTCAATAATAGCGACCGATCAAGGGCGTACGCAGAGGTGGGGGGCGCCAAAAGGAGACAGTTGGCAAAAATCTCCAAAACCACGAATTATGCGATTAGCAGACTATTTTTTCCCGACAACGAAACTTGCTCATATTGCCCATTCGTTGCTGTACACCGTTAAAAACACGAAGGTGTACTCAATAGATTTGCTGAAGACCCACATCGATTGGCCTTCATATAATTGTAATGATTCCTACGATATATAAAATGTATACAAAAATTCAACTTAATAAGTTCTCGAATTAGTTTGCCACCTCCTCACCCCAAAAATCGTGCGAACGCAAATGCGGCCGATAATATCATACAAAGAGAAATAGGCAGGCGTTTCGTTCAAAGCAACAGCACCTACAATAGCTTATCAAGACTCCTTAAATCAAAAAATCTTATCATAAAATCCGAACTACTATGGCCCTACCAGTACACACTTATAGATCTGAGACCTGGGTGCTCATTTAAAGACTCTCATCGTATTCCCGTTCGAGAGAAAAGCCTTATGGAGAATAGTTGGCCCTGTATGTGAGGAAAGACAATTCCGGAGGAGGTAAATACCGCGAAACTGATGTGGGAGCACCCATGAGCGAAGAAGAAGCTGTCTGGGCAATGCGGTACAGTTTATGGTAGAAGACAACGGGGAAGACCATGTCTCCGCCGAAAGGATGGCGTAGACGCCTGAAACCTTTTCTCGATAGGTCGGCAAACAACCAGGAAATGTTGAGAAGCATGTTGAACAAACCCCGACCGGGATCCCGCTTGTTTCCGAAATGACGAAACTAAAGTTAATATAATCAAGATGTAACATACAACGGGTCAATTTGTTATAACTTTACTTCACCTGCAAGGCTTTACATTTGTATACCCTTTCTTACCTTACGATACCATATCATAATTACGTCTCCACCCAGTAAACACGAGAATCAAACAAAAATTGTATTATTTTTTTTGTTATAAGAAAGATACGTTTACAAACAAAATATTTTTATCAATAATATTGAAACAAGTAAAAAGTCCAAAACAAACACAATAATATACAACAAATATTGTATACATATATAAGACGTAAATGAGGTATGGTATTTTCCAATAATCTCCTACCAATGCTACGACGATGTACTCAGTGAACCAAAAACAAATTCGATGTACATTGAAATATAACCGATTTACAATTCGATTGCAAAACCAGGACACCAATACCGAATTCCAAGAAAACCACGATCCCAGCAACGAGTCCATCTTCAAGTAACTTACATAAGTAACCCCGGATTATACCCATAATCTGGGCACATTATACACTCGTGTATTTACATAAGACTCTTTAACTCATCCTTTGCTTTTGATCCTGCCTCCTCCTCTGTACAGTGCAGTGCGGAGCGGTGGTGTGCGGTTCGGTCCTGATACTGATTGTATTTATTTTAAGCATAAAATTTTCATCTTTGAATGTACTTGTTTTGTTGCTGTTACTGTTGCTGTTGCTATTGTCTGTGTACTCAGGAAAAAATTGATTTTTCTATCTTGTTTCTTAATAAAACATTAAATTTAATATTTTAAGGAAGAAACAAAAAGCTGAAAATATCTCCGGTTTATATACTGGCTCGTATACCTATTATTAATAGCCTTTATTTCTGTATCTTTTTCAATGTTAATATTTTGATAGCATCAATCATCAAAAGTTTATTTTAGATCCCTAAGGATATACTTAAAATATAATGCAGGAAAAGGATGAGTACAAAGTCAATCAGAAAACTAACATGTTTAATTAGCCTCATAATTCTAAAAGGACTCTTTTTCCTTTTATCTCTGTTGAATTGTTATTTTTATTGAATGGAAAAGATCATAAAAAAACTTAAGGTTACGATTTATAAGAAGGACAAAGGACTATGACGATGATGATGATGATGAAGATGATGACGAGAATGGATATAAAATGGACATGTGCGGGAACTTTATAGTTTCGAATGAGCATGGTTGTTAAAATGAACTTTAAAAAGTCAACTGATAAAAGGAAAAATATTCTGTGTAGTTGAATTTCATTGAAACAAAATAAAAGAAGAACAGAGAACGTAACGTATAAATTCATAGGATAAAGTTAAGGAGGAACTTCATAAAGTTTAGAGGACAATTAACTTTTCAGCAGGTACATTGAAAGTATAAGTAAAATTTAGAAGAATTGCCTAGCTCTGATATAGTCAAACAATTCTAGCTGAATATGGATAGCTTATACGAGTATAGTACAAAAGCTAAGCGTTGCGACGGTGGGGCAGAATGACCTTAAACGTGGCATCAAATCAACCGTTAGAGCTAGAAGGATGAAATTTTGCACGATGACTTCTGAGCCTAGGCAAAAGATATTTTAAGATCCAGCCACGCCCACTATATTTTTCGACTTAAGGAATTTTTTGTTTAAGATCTATTTTTTGTCAACTACACTGACCTTACTCACCAACTTGTGCCTCTTTATAAAAAAATAAAAAACAAAGTAATAATAACGCTTAAATTTTTATTTTATTGAAACATAATGTAAATTAAAAGAAAAAAAAGACTATTAAATACAAACTTAAAACAAAGAAATGTTTGCAATGTATCTATAATTAAAAATCATCGCTGTCATCTTCACTGTCATCCGCATCACAATCGAACTCAAAAACAGTGTGCGATTCATTGACATTTGGAGGTTTAAGCAAAAAGATTGCTTCTTTGGGTAAAGATTGGAATTCTTTTTGTAGTTTTTGTTTGGAAGTAATAATTGGATACGAGCTCAGTATAAAGAAATTAAATATATGGGTGATTATACAAAAGTTGGGTAACTCGATGTCATCAACCAATATATACAAAGTCTGATTATATTTTATTGAGATTGCAATTTATTTTAAAACAATGGAAAGACCTTTATTTAGTCACCCAATTTCAGTTCTTCATTTTGAATACAAGTTATTAAAAAAACACAATTAGTTCTTAAAACGTCAGTCCTCTGGCATGTCACAACCCTGAAAACCAACCATTAATTGACTGTCTATTAAACATTTTCATTGATTTGAGAAAACTTATTAAATTAATACAATCTGCGATGTATATAGTTTAATATATACTACAACATAATGCAATGTTCTCCACTTTATTTAAAAAAAATAAGAAATTTTGTGTTCAGTTTTATTCGTCAGTTTCTTGTGTGTTATTTAAATTTAAAATTCGTGCGAAATATCGCCGACTCAACGTCAAATCCCACTTTGAATTTTAATGTTGGTAATAAAGTTAGTTGCGGGTCGCACAATTTGACGGCCACCATAACTGTACCAGAGTTTGGGTTATGTTTGTTGTCTATACACGTGCTTAGCCAGTCTACACGTCAGTTTTATGGTGAGTCGTTATTTGTTTGTTAATCTAAAGTTTATTTTTATTTATTCGTATTAGACTTTGATTTGTTAAAATGTAGTTTGTTGATATTTGAAATTACAAAAAAAAAAACAGTTGTCCAGAATTTAATCTCAAGTTTCGTCTTTTTCGTCAGTAGTGTGGCGTCAGTTCTGTGTCAGGTACATTGTTATTGTTCTTCATTTCTTGATCATAAGTACTTTTAAGATGAATATTGTTAGATTTTGTTTGTTGATTACTTTCAAATATTTAGTAAAACTATGTGAAAGTAGTAAAAGATAAGTGAATAACGTTACGTTAAATGTCAAAAGTATGTTTTGAAAACTGATGTAGTATTTTCTCCTAGTATTACATATTAATAATTATTTTTAATTGTTACTTAGTGATTTTAAGTGATCATTATTAAATCCTAAGAGATTTTTACTAATTTGTATTAAATTTCATTATAATACTTTCAAAACTGTGAACACTCGTCAGTCCTCTGGCAGTCAAATTCTGAAATTTTTAAATATCTTACAATGTAATCAAAAAAGTGACTGGCCCGATTGGGAACAATATATTACTTAGATTAGCTATCATATACACCCGAATTTATAGAAGTTTGATTTAAAAACTATCGTAAACAAAATATCCTCAAAAGTTACCCAACTTTTGTATAATCACCCATATGTACATATCTTCGTTAAATTTTTTAACGGCTGGATTTTCTTGAGAAGTTCTCACGGAAATCTTTGTTTCGTGCTTCCTGCGCTTCCTTCGAAAGTTGTCCGATAGGAAAAAGTGCAGATGATATAATTTCTGGACCATGAATAAAATATTTATGTAGAGTTGGAAGCATTCGATACCAGGGATTCCCTGTACTTTTCAACATCAATCTCATATCTACTGGAAACAACGATCATAATTGTGTGCATTTTTTTAATGAGTTCCATGTCTAATTTAGTTATTTCGGCTGAAAGTTCAGGGTTTTGAAAAAATTGCTTAGCTGTGTTGCCGTCATTTGTGTTACCAAATCCAGGCTTTGGTTTAACTACAATTAAGCCACAATGTTTTCAGAACTCCCTTTGAATTCGAGCCTTATTTGCCAAGTTTTCTTTGTCACCTTCATGCCCTTGCCATTTTTTGATGGGTAATTTGTACGCTAGATGTACAAGGCATTCGAACATTCGTAGCCAACCGTGCAGAATAGATATTCCAAAAGAAAGGTGCTCTGTTTTTATTGGACGTCTTATTCATCATCGACATTTTTGAAGTCTTTTGAAGGGTCGCGCCACACAAATAGCATTTATGTGTTGATGTGGTTTCGGTTAAAGTCATGCAAACCTTACCATCTTTCATTGCAAAAATTAATGAGTGCGGAACCTTAACACACCTATTACAGATGAACATGTACGTTTGTTAAAGTTTTGGATATCTGCATCCACTCGAGCTTTTTCGGATTTTGAAACATCAGTTGACTCTTTAGTGTATTCAATTTTTATGGGTCTGCAATAATTTGTCGAAGCTGGACGAGGGTTTTGCCAGACTGTATGCACAGCACTTACTAGCTGAATGGGGACTAAACAGGTTATATCGGGTGATTTTTTAAGAGCTTGAGAACTTTTTTAAAAAAAAAACGCATAAAATTTGCAAAATCTCATCGATTCTTTATTTGAAACGTTAGATTGGTCCATGACATTTACTTTTTGAAGATAATTTCATTTAAATGTTGAACGCGGCTGCGTCTTAGGTGGTCCATTCGGAAAGTCCAATTTTGGGTAACTTTTTCGAGCATTTCGGCCGGAATAGCCCGAATTTCTTCGGAAATGTTATCTTCCAAAGCTGGAATAGTTGCTGGCTTATTTGTGTAGACTTTAGACTTTACGTAGCCCCACAAAAAATAGTCTAAAGGCGTCAAATCGCATGATCTTGGTGGCCAACTTACCGGTCCATTCCTTGAGATGAATTGTTCTCCGAAGTTTTCCCCCAAAATGGCCATAGAATCGAGAGCTGTGTGGCATGTAGCGCCATCTTGTTGAAACCACATGTCAACCAAGTTCAGTTCTTCCATTTTTGGCAACAAAAAGTTTGTTAGCATTGAACGATAGCAATCGCCATTCACCGTAACGTTGCGTCCAACAGCATCTTTGAAAAAATACGGTCCAATGATTCCACCAGCATACAAACCACACCAAACAGTGCATTTTTCGGGATGCATGGGCAGTTCTTGAACGGCTTCTGGTTGCTCTTCACTCCAAATGCGGCAATTTTGCTTATTTACGTAGCCATTCAACCAGAAATGAGCCTCATCGCTGAACAAAATTTGTCGATAAAAAAGCGGATTTTCTGCCAACTTTTCTAGGGCCCATTCACTGAAAATTCGACGTTGTGGCAGATCGTTCGGCTTCAGTTCTTGCACGAGCTGTATTTTATATGGTTTTACACCAAGCTCTTTGCGTAAAATCTTCCATGTGGTCGAATAACACAAACCCAATTGCTGCGAACGGCGACGAATCGACATTTCACGGTCTTCAGCAACTCCAGAAACAGACGCAATATTCTCTTCTGTACGCACTGTACGCATTCGTGTGGTTGGTTTAATGTCCAATAAAGTAAACTGAGTGCGAAACTTGGTCACAATCGCATTAATTGTTTGCTCACTTGGTCGATTATGTAGACCATAAATCGGACGTAAAGCGCGAAACACATTTCGAACCGAACACTGATTTTGGTAATAAAATTCAATGATTTGCAAGCGTTGCTCGTTAGTAAGTCTATTCATGATGAAATGTCAAAGCATACTGAGCATCTTTCTCTTTGACACCATGTCTGAAATCCCGCGTGATCTGTCAAATACTAATGCATGAAAATCCTAACCTCAAAAAAATCACCCATTAAAAACAGAAGACCTGCTTCTGGACCGTGAAAAGCTTGTTTATATGAGCTACCTATCTCCCGAGCTTCCATCAAAACCCCACTTCGATATTAAATAACATTTCTCAAGCTCTTCTTCTTCCAATGTCTCAAAAACACAATCCAACAGAGAAATAAATCGTTTTGTCGCAAAGCATCTTCTCCCGTCATACAACTTCTCTCGTTCGACTGCGATTTTTCAAAAGCTTACCTGTATTTTTCATCCCGAGTGGGGCTTTCACTCACTTCTTTTAAAAGTTTTGAGGCTTGGATCAGCCCAGAATCTCGTAGAATCTCAGGTCTTCTTCTTATAACAAACTGAATTGTTCCTTTATTACAATACTCCCAGACAGTCTCAAATAGCAATAAGATCTTTTCTAGTCAAAAACAATGTGTTTGAAGATAGTCCTAACGAAAAAAAGTGTCACTACACAAAAATCCAAATATAACAAAAAGTTCAGAAAAGTAGCAGGATTTTTTTCAGAAACACAGAGTACACATAACATACATTTAAATGACACATACATTATAACCCTGACTCACCCGGAACACAACTTTTAATCTACGGGACCTTAGAACTTCCTAAAAAACACGTATATTAAAATTGATCCCAGAACCTCATCTCTAATTAACACATTTTTTATTTTGTTTGTCTTTTCTTGTGCTTTTCACATTGCTACATACCCTATGTTGAAGATTCCATACTAATATTTCAAAATTATTAGAAGATAAAAAAAATCAGTCTCAATGTAAACACGAAAAAACACTATTTTTTGTCCTTATTCAGAAGAGTTAAAATCAAGCTTCGATTAAGCTGCGCTGTGATTGATGAATAAGAGATATCTAAAAAGAAATGATTATTATTTTTAAATAAATTGGATATTACTTAATCAAAAAATACAAAAAAATTGAGGATATTTTTAATTTTCATTTTTGAATTATTGCCAGGTTTTGGTTCGTTTTGCCCCAATGTGCGTGCGTGCGTCGTCGGCGTCTTCGTCTTCGAATCACTTGTAGATAGCTCGTTAGATAAAAGATTTTAATGTCACTTAATCGAGAAATATGTAAGATATAAAGAGTTTTCCAATAAGGACTTAACAACTTTTAATTTAATTTGTGAACACACCCTTTCACTAGTCTTCGAACTGTCAGTGTCAATTTATTTAGTAAACTCAGTGTTTTCAACCTGGTTAAGTACACGAACGAGCAAGGTCTGGCAATTAAAATATGTTCTACTGAAAGTCGAAGTCAGTGACCGCAACTTTAAGAGAGGGACGAAGCTCATTTTTGACTCAATAGGTTCGTCAATAAGGGATATATGCGTTATTGGTCGAGTGAAAATCTACACACACATTTTTTCTTTCACGATAACGATCGTCACGTTACTGTAAATGGCCAACGTTATCGCACCATTGCCATTGTTACCGATTATAACTGACCCAAATCGGAAGGTATGGACTTGAAAGGCATGTGGTTCCAACAGGATGGTTCCACAAGCATCCAGCCTGATGAGCGTGTTATCTTAAGAAATGTGGCAGTCCATTGGCCACCTCGCAGTCGTGCAATTTAACGTATCTGAATGTTTTTCTTTGGGGCTACGTTAAGGCATTTGTGAAGAACTGGTTCTAAACAATGAAATTTATCCCACCTTATTAACTTCCCATAGGAAGTTATTGTAATGGGTCCGATTTGTCAAATTGAAAATTTTGACATTTCGCGATGTTTTTTTTTTCGTCATCCATAGCTCAAGAAGCAGAAGAGATATCGACTTCAAATAAATTTTGTTATACAGATAATAAGGCAGAAAGATGCAGAAAGGGCTCTCAAGAAAATTGCCTGGGTGGTTTTTTTACCATAGTAGTTTTAAAATAAGTTGAAAATTTTGGTTAAATCTAAATATCTCATGAACCAATGACGCTAGAGACTTGAATTAAATTTTATATTATATATTGTAGCGTAATACAAAACAATTATATTTTTGGAAAAATATCCAATTAACGGTTTTTTTTATAAATCAAAAAAAATTGAATAAAAAATGTGTCACCTCGAAAATTTTACGACTAAAATATGATTTCATCTCCAAAACAATTTTGTGCAACGAAGAATAATGTTTTTCACATCTGATAAAATTTTGAGAAAAATCTAATTGACAGTTTTTTTTTATAAAAAATAAAATCCTAAAAAAACATTACTTATAGTTGGTAAAAATTGAATTTCGACTCAAATATCTTTTCAAAAACTTGAGACTAAGGCTTCAAACTTTTTTATCTTATAAGAAATATTGTTTTCAACATTCCGAAAAATGTTGAGAAAAATCGAATTGACAGTTTTAAAAAAACAAAATAAAAACTAAAAAAAATAATAAAAGTTGGTAAAAATTGATTTTCGACTCAAATATCTTTTCAAAACTTTGAGATATTGACTGTAAGTTACCTTTATCTTTCAAGAAATATTGTTGTAAACATTCAGTAAAATTTTGAGAAAAATCGAATTGACACTTTTTTTACATAAAATAAAAACCTAAAAAAATTAATAAAAGTTGGTAAAAATTGATTTTTGATTCAAACATCTTTTTGAAATTTTTAATTTAATCTAAATGTTCTCTTTTACTCTAATTATTGTTTTATTTTCTTTCTTCAATTTTCTTTTTCTTCTTTACTTTTTGTACTTTCTTTTTCTTACTTTTCTTTGTCAGATTAGTGTATTGCTGATGATGAACCACAATTGGTTTGAAATGCATCCAAATAAAATGTAAAAAATATTATAAAAGAAAAATCGTTTTTGTTTTATTTTATTTTTCTAATGTTTGCGGTCATTAAGGAGTTTTATATTCTTGCTGAACAAATCTTTTGCAAAATTTGAGATTATGGCTTCCAACTAATTTTAACTTATAAGAAATATTGTTTTCAACATTCGGAAACATTTTGAGAAAAATCGAATTGACAGTTTTTTTACAAAAAATAAAAACATAAAGAAAAATTAACAAAAGTTTGTAAAAATTGATTTTCGACGTAAATATCTTTTCAAAACTTTGAGATATTGGCTTCAAACTAGATTTTTTCTTCTAAGAAATATTGTTTTTAACATTCGGAAACATTTTGAGAAAAATCGAATTAGTTTTTTTACATAAAATAAAAACCTAAAAAAACAATACTAAAACTTGGTAAAAAATTTACTTTCGACTCAAATAGCTTTTCAAAAATTAAAAATATTAGCTTCAAACTTATTTTATTTCACAGAAAATATTGTTTTCGATATTCAGTAATTTTTTTTTATAAAAATCCAACAGTGCGTTTTTTCATAAAAAAAAATAAAATCTACAAAAAACAGTACGCAAATTTGGTAAAAAATGATGTTCGGTTCAAATTAATTTCATATATCCAATTTGTATTTCTTTATATAAGAAATAAAAAAAATTAAGAAATGCTACTAAAATTGGTGGAAATTGGTTTTCGGCTAAAAATCTCATTAACAAAAATAAGTTTTGAAATCAAACTATTTCATTATATGCAAAATATTATTGGTAATTTTAAAATTTTTAAAAAATAATTAAACTAACAACTTTTTTAACCCAACAAAAAAAAGTTAAATCGATCGATAAACAGTTTAAGTTATATAAAATGCTCATTCGACTTAGAGCTTCATGCTTCCCATAGTCAGTTCTATGAAAGTCAATATGTATATAAAATCAAATGTGCGCAGGTAATGAGCTCTGCCTCGGTAATTCAAATGTATACAAGATCTATTTTACCATTAATGAGTTGGTGAAGAACTATTAAGTTATTATTAACACGCCTTTGATGGAGAGATTGTATTTGAAGAAGCTGAATACGATGTTTATAAGGAGGCAGATCAGAAGGATCATCCCAAGGAGGGTCTTCGGGCAAAAGTTATGTTGTATTGATTCAATACGTTTTCTACTAATTTCGTAATAGGGAGTCCATATTCATACTTGTGAAGCATATTCAAGATTGAGGACATGGCAATTTTAAAAAGAAAGAGTTAGAAGGTTATCATTGAACTCCTTTGCCTAGCGTTTTAAAAAACCAAGCATAGAAATTGCTTTATAAAACAAATAAAATTAAGATGATGTGTAAATTCTAAGTTGGAACAGAAATGAACACCTTAAAATCTAAAAGTGAAGACGCGACAGTTTTTGCTGCGAAATACGATAATCAAAAACACTTCAAATTTGTTTTTTAGTAAAAGTTATCGTCTGGCATTTTAAAGGGTTAAGAGCAAGGCTACTTTTCCCATACCATGTCGGCTTGCAAAAGAATACGATATTAGGTGGACATTAGCAAAAATGATAACTTTGTTTGAGGGCAGACATGACGTTATGTCGTTAATAGACGGGATAAATAGAAAAGGGTCAAGAAGGCATCCCTGGGGAACACCAGATAAAACAACAAAAGTTTCTGAATGACAATTTCTTAATTTTACCTCATTGGATCTATTTTCAAGGTAAGATAATTGCATGGATAATTTGGTCAAAAGCTTTAGAAAAGTCAACTGCATAACATTGTTCTAAATACTTTGAACATATTGTAATATTCGGCTTGGTCCGATAATTAAAACTTATTCACACTTGTAAATAAAACACAAATTTACTTTATTTAAATCGCTCCAAACTTATTCAACACTTTCAATTATTACTTTTCAAACACATTCTTTACTTTCAATTATTACTTTTTAAACACAGTAGGTATTTACTTTATCGCAGTTCACAATCAATAATGAACCGCTTCGCTTCCGAGCGCCTATTTATGTACCTCAAATCGGTTCGAGAAACTACTAGGTTCTTGTAGGCGCTGAATGTTCTCGATTCTTAACGAAGCGAGTTCTCCTCTTAATCACTAGATGTTGCCCCTTATTTTATTCTACTATATATAAGTGTATTCACATTACAATATGTTTGAGAATTTGAGGAGATTTTTAACGTTTGATCTTTTTTTTCACGAAACAGTGTTGCTGTTCGCAAATAAGATTTTTACTAAAAAATGCTACACTCTCACAAACAACTTGTTCAAAAAGTTTAGGAATGCAAGAAAGTTTTGCAATGGGCCTTTAGTTTGTTATGTCCGCTGAGCTACCTTTCTTGAATATTGATGTAAATTTCCCAGTTTTTAAGGAAAGTTTGAATATGAACGTAAGGAGTTCAATTAAAGCACTACTATACACTTTTTTTTAATACTATCGGGGGAATACAATTGCGACCGGCTGAGCAGTCATACTTCAACATGGATAGAAGATCAAGGACCGTACTCTGTAGCACAGAGATATAACTACAGCTGGTTTCCAAAAAGAAGTGAATATTATGAAAATATACTTCATCAACTACTTCCGGGCTATTTACAAATGACTCACGGAAATTGGAAGCGCAACAATTACAGATATCAATAGTTTTATCTAATTAAAAGTTCTTGTAAGTGAAGTTAACTGGAAAGCCGTTTGATTTTTTCGTTAAGTTGTCAAGCTTGAAGCTGATAAAATATTTTTTTTAAATATCTCACAAGGTTTGCGACGCACATTTTAAGGAAGGTTCTTTTTTGAAAAATGCTCCTAGTTTTTTGTATCGTTTTTAATCTTTTTCTAAATGAGTCCTGTGCAATGAAATTTTGACAAAATTTCCAGAACTTATCAAATACTTCGGCGGTTCAATCATGTTTAAAAATTGATTGGCACTTTTGTAACAAAGCGTTACACTTTACTTAAACATATAAATATGCCAAGGAAATATGTATAGTAGGTATAGCTTTTGCAATTGGCGTACTTTCAATTCACAGTGACTTTTCACAAATTCTATACTAATATTAAAAATGGGAAAGTCAGTTTGTTTGTTTGCTTGTTTGTCTGTCCTTCACGTCAGAACGGAGCAATATTATGACATGATTTTGTGCGTGAGGTTGGAGAGTGTTTTAAGCTACTTTTTACCGTAGTAAAATATCTCATTCACATCTTATTTAAGCAGATCTCCTGGTAACACTCATAATAAGGTATTTAATACATTCTTTTTTTAAGAATTCAAATTAATAGCGTATCATTAGGTGCTGCCTGCTTTTCGATCTATCATAATTGCCTATCATTTGGCTTTTCTCCAAATAACATTAACCCACAAAAATTATATTGAAATACTAATAAAAATAGGAGATGGGCGGTTTAAAATCGAAACCGAGTGCTATGCTTCAAGGGAAAATACTGAAAGAAGCATGGGTGGACCTAGAAAACCTTATCAAGTAACTCATACATTTCTTTCCCCTGAAATGTATCTATGTTATGATCTAGGGAGATCAAATTTCAAAGGCAAATTGTCTTCTGCCCTTACCCAGTTTAAGTACCATTCTTGTATACATTAAAGGAAGAAATTCTAGAGCACAGTTAGTACCTCGAGCAGAGTACCAACTCTTAAATGTCTGGGTCCCAAAAAAACCTTTTTTGTAGCACCCATTTATTCTGCCATCCACTTCTTCTAAATGTATGACGGACAGACTTAGGTCACCCGCTTATTCTCTAGTTTGCTGCTATGAACAGGCAGCTTCTCTCCAAATCGTTTATTCCGTGACTACTTTCTTCTAAGGGCGCCACAGGCATAGCTTAACCTATGAGGCAAAGCACAGATTATCTTCTGGTTTTCAGCCAGGTGCACAAAGGGAATTTAGCCCTGTTCTATTCCGCCATTCACTTCTTCTTAGTGTACGACGGACAAGGTTTAGTCCGACCGATTATTATTATCTAGTTTGCTGTTAAGGACAGAAAACGCAATCCCAACCGATAATTCCGTGGTAACTACCAAAGAGAACATATGACAAGCCCACCGACGCACGACGAGTCTACCTCAGCCTTGTGTATTCATGAAGGTTGGTACACTCATGAAGGTTGGTCTTTGTACACTACAAACGTGATCATTTTAGTTATACAAACAAAGTAAAAAAAGGTGAATGAATGAATAATACGATTATAAGTTTAGAATTACAACAAATGGAAAATGTTTCATGGCTTTATTTTATAAGCAGACAAATTCCCTGAAGTTATATTTATAATGAATAATTTCGCAAAATAAATCGCTTCAAATTTATCCAGCACAAAAACCCTGACATAGCTTTTATTTGAAATGACTTTTTCAAATCACGGCTATAGACCTTTTCTACCATCAGACTACCATGGAGTATAATCCCGCAGAGAAATGAAAATGATTCAATTTTGTCTGTTTTATTCTTTTTTTTTGTTTTAATATCCCTCGGGTGGGATTAATCTTTCCGAAAATCAAAGAAATTGCGAAGGGTTCATATTTCAATTTAACTAATATCAGATCTATTGAAATTCAAACAAAACTAAATTCACTGAAGGCAATGCGGTAAATCAAAATCATTTGTATATCAAAAATAATTCAATATTTATGCAAATTATAAGCAGAATACTCTTTTGTAAAATGATAATAGACATATTAACATTTGGTAGATTAAAATTGCATGTATACGAATTCGAAATTATATTTGAACCCTTTACATTAAGTGATTTACATACATATATCTATATGTAGGTAAACAGATGTTCAGATAACATCACATAAAGTAGTAAAATGATTAATTCATAATAAAAATAAAGGGCATTTGGGCGAGTAGGTTTAAATAGGAAGGTTTTCATAAGAAATACGGCTCTTAACCCTTTCCGTGGACTCGGTTTAGGAAAAACTCGTTGGAACCTATGTTTTTATGATAAATGTAAATATTTTCACGACTAAAACATGAACCTTTCGTCGATCCTGTAAAGCGAGCAATTTTAAATCCTTAACTTTGTATTGTTTTAGGTTTGTTTTGAAATTCGGTCGTTTAAGTCTTTGATTTCTTAGAAATACCTGGTTACGGTACTTGTTTTCTGTTCTCTTATTATGAAACATAGGCATATATTTAATATATTTATAAAGATGAATTCCTAAAGGTCTTTCCGATACGAGGTTTTATTTTTGACAGCCTGCTATTTGAGCAGAATCGCGATTCCTCTTCGATATTTGGAATTAGGCAATCCACAAACGACATAACACCGTATTTTGGTCTTAAAGTTCAATTAACACAAGAACTCAAGAATTGCACCAAAATGGTCTGGATATTCATTGAAAAATGATCTGCTGTGATGAGAACGGCAAATATGAAATTCCTTTTGTCACGCTCAAAGAAGTTAAAAACATCTAATAAGAAATCTCCAGGGTACGATATCATCATTGCTCAGGTTACTGCTACTAAAAATAATAGAAGAAAGAAGACTAATTCCGAAGCACAAGTTTAGATTTGGAAACAAACATTCCACGACGAAATACATCGAATAATTGATTTAGTGAGTATGCTCGGATAAATTCTTTAATATATTGCTCAAGTCTTTGACAAGGTTTGACAATTGAATACAAACTGCATAGGGAATACTACGAAATACTGAAACTAAGGAAAACAGAAACCGATGTACAGCAAGGAAGTGTAATAGGACCATCCTACTATCTTTTATAAAAAAAGGATATTCCAGTGGATACCAAAGCTATTATGGCCAGTTTTACCATTTTGACAATTCTTTTACATGTTGTGGCTGCTGCTGGCTGCCGATTGCCAATTGAAAGTTTTCAAATAAAAATATTTTATAGACAACATTTATTCACGAACAAAAGAATCGCAAAATTGTAATCAAAATGTCGTTAAATGGTGAAATACAACGCCTGCAACAATTGGTAAGTTCACTTGTTTCATTTGTCCACACAAAAAAAACGGATAATAAACACGTGTGAGGAGGTGATTGCAGGAAAAAATGACATCGCAGCTGCGTGAACAAATGAAAAAAATCAGTCTGGAGAATTTCTCGAGGAAACCGGTGATGAGGAATTCAGCAAATTGCAAGTAGAAAATATGAAGCTCAAACATCGGTTGGCAGTTCTTGAAAATGTAAGTTGAAAAACATTAAACGTGTCCTAACTATTTAGAAAGTCAACATAACAAAACAAAATTGTTCCAAAGGCTGTCATAGCAGAGAAGAAGCAATGTACTGGTGTTTTTCTTCCTGTTCAGGGAATGATTTCCATCCATGAACATTTGACGAATTTGTTTACACGTGCAATTGCAAAAGCATATCCCAGCCTGAACGGAGATGCCGCAACGGCTGTGATGTGTTTCGGCTAAACAGGGTGATCACCAGTGCAACAGCGCAATGTCTATTGCAAATGCTCTGAAAGCAGCAGGGCAAGCAAAGCCACCAAGAGATATCGGTGCTGCAATTGTTGCCAGTTTGGAACCATCACCTGTTATAGCTAAGGTTGACGTTGCTGGACCTGGATTCATAAATATTTTCTTGGACAAGTAAGTTTAAATGAGATTGTTTTTTTTTGTTTTAAATACGTTTTAACCGCACTTGAAGGGTTATGGATACTCTTTTAAAGTAAACACAGTGCCAGTCCTTAGGAAAGTAGGATAAGATTGGTTTTTAATTGACGGTTGAAAATTTAACGTTTTGAGGGAGAATAAAACTGGCTATTTCATTATAATTTTTAGAGAGATTTCCAAGAGACTTAGGGGTTTATGAAGCATAAGCTCAAACATGAGAAATCTGTTCGATTTTCAGAAGAATAAAACTTGTTAAAAAACTTTTGTATAGTCAAAACGAAAACCCAAACACTAAGCAGCGTTTTTAGCGACAAAAAGTGGTCAGTGGTGCACGTACGTAGTATAATCGATTTAAGTGCAACCAATGGATAGTGTCATAGTGATAGGTTTACATATAAGCGACATGCATTTCTGTATTGCATTTTCAAAGCACTAAATTCGACACTGTTTATGATTCCTCATTGGACAATGCGGTCAAGATCAAATTTAATGAGCTTACGAGTATAATACGCTGTCGTTAGAACTCATTTTCCGAAGAAGAAGGACGTGAATCTAAGAAAGAATATGAAAAGCAGAAGATACTCTCACTAAGCGAAGCATTTTGTTGAAATAGAAGAGTTTCACGAGAAACAATTTCGGAGACAAAACGGACCCTTAAGGCACACCACCGTTTGTATTGTGGACATAAAATTTGAAACCGTCCAATACTACAGGTAACAAATTTCTAACTCAATACCAAACTCTATTTACGCTCTATTAAGTTTCAAAAAGATATCAGAAACGATTTAACAAATTGACAATAAAGTTGAACAATTTATTGCTGATGTTCAACTGGCTGCGGAAGAAAGTACTTTAACTATTTGGAACTTGAGAGAAGTAGAAATAAAATATCCTGTCGAAATAAAAAGGAGTTCGAAGAAAATGGCAAGCTACGAGATTTCCAGATGATAAGACATTTGCATTTAATCTTCAAAACAACGAACTAAAAAAAGAATCAGTGAGTTCAAAAACGATTCACTAAGTAAATTCCTGAAAGGTCTGACTAAATATGCTTCTAGCGAATAGTCTTTATGGAAACCAGCAAAGAATATAAATAGACCTCCGACACAAAACACTCCAATAAAGTCTCAAGATGGCAAATTGATCAGAAACCCGAAGCTAAAAGCTGACATTTTTGCTGAACATCTCGCGAATGTTTTAAAAGCAAATATACTGCTACAGATTCCTTACAGTTTGTTGAAAGGGACGACGAATGTAAAATTCCTTTTGTCAAGCTCAAAGAAGTAAGAAGCATGTGTCAACAGAAGTTATCTAATCACCAAGGCACCATATTATCACTGCTCAGGAGTTGAAATAATGCCCTCAATAGTATTCAAAAAACTCTAATTTATAATAAGAGTATACCTTAAACTAAGTATTGTACCACATCATTGGAAAATTATAGAAGCCATTATACCTAAACAAAGTAAGCCACCAACAGAAGTAACATCTTACAGAACAATATAATGGCAAAAGTTTTCGAAAAATTGATACTGAAAAAGCTCAGCAAAATATAAAAGAAAGGAGAAATAAACATTCTACGATAGACAAAGTACATCGAATTACAGATGTGGCGGAAAAGGCAATTGAAGAAAAACAAGTTTGGTCGGCTACATTCTCAGATGTTGCTCAGGCGTAAAGGTTTGGCACTTGGGACTTGAGTACAATTTGCATACCTTTTCAAAAAGTATGTACTTCGAAATACTGAATCTAATGTTATAAATCGACCCTTTTAAGTACGGTACAACTCGAAACTAAATAAAACAGAAGAAGGTGTCCCGCAAGGAAGTGTCCTAGGCCAATCTTGTATCTTATGTACGAGGGATATTCCAATAAATACTAATGCTATCATGACCACCTTTGCTGATGATACTAAAATATTGACACCATCCAGATTCTTTGCAAAAGCTAATGGCATAAATAATATTCCAATTTCTATAAACATTACAGAAGTATCTTTTTCCAATGCTGCCAAATACCTTGGAATGATATTGGAACAACAAAAATGGGAACAACACATTTAAATGAAAAGAGAACAGCTTAACTTGAAATACAGAATAATATCCTGGTTAATAGGAAATAACTCTGATCTATCTATTACTAAAAAAGTACTAAAAACCGTTTGGGCTTTATGGCGTTAAACTATGGGAGTGTACAAAGAAAACAAATGCTGTACTTATCTAAAAATTCCAAATTTAAGTCCTTCGTGGTATAATAAATGAGCCTTAAGAAATAACGTGACCTTCCAATTAAAATGGTCACAGAAGTGGTTAAAAGACACATAATCAGCGACTGCAAAGCTATAGAAACCCTAAAATGAAGACCGTCTTAAATGTACGAGACAATGTTCGGAGAATAAGAAAAATCAAGCCTCATAAGCTTATGATCTAAAAGCTATTGGAAAGTATTATTACTATAAACTTCCCCTATGCTTCCATTTTAAATTGAAACAAAAACCATTTATCGATTTTCCATAGGTCGGTCCTGATTAACCGGTGGTTTTAGTGTGGTAAGAGTCCCACACTACTCAATATTTACTCTTACCGAGTACCTTTTGAAGATTTCCAGGGGATAAAAAGAAAATAAGTGATGAGGCCTATTTTTACCTTGGAGTCTACTTTTATTAGAAGAAATTTCGCGTTTGAAGCTCACAAATTCTAATATCACATTTTTGTGCAGTTTTTTGGCTGTCAGTGTAATTTTACCTTAATTTTTCGAAGTAAATGGATTGCGCTTCCAAACTATGATAAATGTTTTGTTTTATTTCCAGAATTGGAAGAAATAATTTCTTCGCAATTTGAAAGAAATAAGACATACAATAACAAATGTACAAATTGGTCATGGAAAATTTAATGAAAAAGGTATATGGTGTTGCGATAGTAGTGCTGGTGAATGGCCATCTGGCTGATAAACCTATTAATGGAAAACCCTGATTTGTAATAGAACTCTGCCTTTCCATGCCATAGAAATCGTAGTCTATTTTTTTTAATTCAAAAACGATTTCTCATTACCTAACCAAAAATCAGAACACACATCATGAATTTTCAATGAATCTTATATCAAGATCAATGTCAAAAATGACTTTGTTTATGACACACTGCAATATAGCACGATTTTCTATGTATATATAAGCTGGCCATTCGTAGTCGTCGTTCGATGGGATAGATGCTCGGCGGCGCACAGTGGGGCATCTTGTATGGGGGAGCGGACAAAACTCTATAAAATCTAAACTAATGAACCGATTTGAATGAAATTTTCAGGAATGATAGCCAATAGCAAGACAAATCTACACCAGAAAATTCCGCCCATTTCCACGCCCACTAAAAGAGAAAATGGCTTTTTTCGGAAAACATATCTGAAAACAAAGATTTGTTTACCGAATTTAAGGTATATTGCGAATATAATAATAAATAGCGAAAAAAGAATTTTAAAAGCATTGTAAATTATTAAAAATTCAGTTTTAATATGCTTAAAGGTGAATGGTTGTGAGTAAAAAACATCTTTAGGTTTATTTTGTTTGCAGTTGTAAGGATAACACATTGGATTTATAATGACATAGATAGTTGGTGTTTTCAAAGCTTACCGTTTGATTTGTTTTAAATGTAATATAAAATAAATTTAAATAATAAATAAAAAAATAATTCAAGTAAATAAAAAAAAATCATTTAATCTTAATAAGCTTATTCAAAATAATTCAAATAAACTTAATTTGATATATGCAAATCTATGAAGTTTCAATTTAAGGCATTTCTGATGGACATTTAATTCTTACATCCCTGGTATTATTAAAACTTGTTCAACGAGAAAATGAAGAAAAATCTTCGACCATCCTCAACCCATCATTCACCAGCTCTTCAATTTTTCTTTTCGAAAGAAACTCTGCAAGAAGTTAGAAAAGAAAAAGACCGTGTAGAAGCTGAAATTTTGAATCTCCGAGATACTGAAATCGAGTTCAATGGATTCTTTATTAAAATAAAACATGCAATGTATTTCACAATGATTGATGGAAAAACGGCACAAATTGTTACAAATACAACTTCTAGTAGTAATTGTACCATTTGCGGGGCAAAGCCATCGGAAATGAATGACATTGCAAAACTCCAGTGTAAACCAACAGATGAAAATGCTCTAAAATTGGGAATGTCACAAGAGAAATAAATTCTGAAATAATAACAATGGTAGATAATCTTGAAGTATTGAAAAAGTTACACTTTAAACCTTTTTTTAACTTTTTTTACTCAAATTTTGAGTTTAAAATTAAATTTTTATTTTCAATTTTCTCAAAAACTAAAAGACATAAAATCATCTAGTTTTCAGTTTTTGATCAAAAACAAATAAGAGAAATAAATTCTGAAATAAAAACAATGGTAGATAATCTTGAAGTATTGAAAAAGTTACACTTTAAACCTTTTTTTAACTTTTTTTACTCAAATTTTGAGTTTAAAATTGTTTTTTTCAAAAACTACGCATAATTTTGACTTGAATTAAAAACTGGCTAATAAAACAGAATGTTGGCTTAAAAAAAAATGTAAAAAACTTAATTGTAAGTATCACCGTTATTTTTTAATTATTTTTTTCCATTTTAAATACTAATTTTTTTAAATTGCCCCTACCGCCTAAACGGGGGGAGATAGACCCCCCCTGTCATAGTAAAAAATGCTTGTATTAAGCCCCTCTACCAAAAACCGTTATTATATCTTGGCGCCAAAGTTATCGTACTCGTGCCGAACTGGTTAAAAGGCATAAATATCGATTTTTTTTATATGACTTCCCAACTTAAAATTGCTCTAAAAACCGCATCCGGACGTATCCGGATGAGATTTTTACTGAAAAATGTTGCTGAGACCCTACACTATCTATTGGGAATAGTTTGCTAACAGAGGCAAACAGAGGCAGTAGTTAAAACCTTATGCGAACTAAAAAAATCACATAAATAGAGTGTTTCTTCGTCAAAAAATACCTTATCCAATTTTTTTTCAATAAAATAACATACTGTATTGTTTATCTATTTATTTCAATCATGTAAGCAGACAAAATTGTTTAAAACTTTCAAATTTCACAATATACTGATCATTTAAGGAATACCAATATTTTATCAGTTTTCACGATATTTGAACTTTGAGCGAAAATCTACTGGTCTACAATTTTTTTTTTGAAAAACGGTTTTCACTTTCTGATTCTACAACCAATTAACTATAAGAAACACTTTCAGTTTAAAAAAAAATCCTACTTTCAGAAAAATAGGTTTTGTCCGCATTTTCCCCACTGTGCGGCGTCCTATAGGTTATAATGCAAACCTATAAATGGATGAATGAATAATGAGATATTTCATATTTAAAACTATGAAAATTCGATAGTTCAGTGCACACACTAAATTACAAAACCAGGACAATTCTAAAATACCTACTGACAGGAAGATTCAATAAACTATACTTCCACCCTCTTCCATTTTCCATTCATATGCTGTTGGATTTATTCACTGCGAGTGCATTTGTTCCAAACATTGATTTATAAACTCCACCGCATATAGATGCGATGTCACTGCTTCCAATAACACCACCAGTTAAAACAAAACTCAAACCAAACCAAACCATCCCAAAGCCCAAACCAAACCATATACACAGAACAAACCAAACTGCAATTGAACCAAATTTCCGGCTAAAAGACTCAAACGGAAACGCTCCTTCGCCTCTGGCAATTGAAAATCCATTTGGTCGTTGCGCGCAATCAGACAACCACCACCACCGCACCGCCTCAAGGATATAATTTAAAAATAATACGATGATATTGGCTCTGACTCTAGCTCTAGCTCTAGTTTTGATACTGAAAGTGGAACAGGAGCAGCGCACTATGCTATTCATGCAATGGTCCTTTATTTTTTGCAACTAACCATCCCTCTGATGCTACCTAAACACACAAACAATAAATAAAATAAATGAAATGCAATTGGCCCTGTTCGACAATCCATTAGCGTTCTTCATCGACGACGGACGACGACGTAGACTTAGCCGCCGTGCGTCGTCGTTCGCTGCCTTCGTCATTGGAGTCGCACTCATGGCTGCTGTGTTCAAGCCCCTTCATTTTAATGTTCACTGATAGGCTATTAATTTAATTCACGATTTCTTTCCTCTTCCAAAGGATGTTTTCCTCCTGAGCTAGCTAGAGCTCATTTATTGACCTGGTACGCGCGAGATAAAGCTCCGGGTCGACAAGGACGCCCTCATCGAATCCATGGAGTAACTTGTATAATGATAATGACTGCTCTTGAAATGAAGGATCGAAATGATAGTGAATATATTCGTTTTTATTTCACTTTTAATTTGGTAGCTTTACTACCCACTTGCTGAACGCACCATCGCCTCTACCTCCACCGTCACCCTTCTAAGGTCCCGGTCTCCGTCTCCATCTCGATTCCACTTCCCACCCGCATCAACATAGAGATAGGGCCCTCCATTATGTCTACTGATTAAATTCCTGTCATTATTCACACCTTTTTCTATGGGAAAAATAAAGTGAAATTTATGCCTTCCCTGGGGGAATTAAAAACGGTAAAATTCCTTAAAACACATATATTCCTCCATTCTGTTAAATTCGTTGTGCTCATGCTGGCTGTAGATGGGTTAGTTACTTATGTATATGGTATATGTGTATATGGTATACATTTGCGCATACATAAATAAAATGAAGGTGAGGAAGATGTGGTGCATGTAGTACATTTTCCAAAGGATTAAAATCTTTTGTACTATCATGATAAGGACGCCACGAGGGGGCTATTAAGTGAATGTACCAGGCAGGACCTGATTCAATAGAAAACAGTATAGCTTAAATGTGAGGGCCTAAACTACATACATATAGGTAACTTAAGAATTTATACTGCACTCTACTGCACCACATTAGTGCAAAGGTACACAAGACGTGTAGGAGTTTTTAAGAAATATTTTTTGGTTAGGTTTATTTTTAAACAATATGCTATGAAGACATATGTAACAATATCTTAGGGCTTACATTTTAGATACCAAATAACTTAAACATTCTCAAATAACCAAATACGATTTTTCTAAAACTTTAACAACTTTAATATAACTACTTTAAACTCATCTTTAATTTGATAAAGCACATAGATCAAAAGTTTTCACGTTCATCGTACAAATTGCACTGGAAATAAAACAAATGGGAAGTTTTTGAACAAATTTATAGAAACTCATATTGTCAGAGTGGTTATGCATAATTAATTATATACTTTAATAGTTGAATTTGTTCTTCAGTTTAATTTTATCCATTTTTCATACATTTGACATAAGCAAAATAAATCGCGCCCAAATTTCGGAACAATTTGATTAAAGCAATTTTCAAAAATGAGACTTTTCAGCTGCAATATCAAAAGGAACATGAAATATAAAATACAAAGAATGAAAAATATCCGTACAATTGTAAAAATAATCATGCTGATTATGGAACCCGCAATATCGAAAGCAATCCGCATCCGCAACTGATTCGATTAGAGAACTCTTCGTATAAACTGTAATATCGATCTGCAAAACTACCTTGCCATTTGCAAAACTGCCTTCCGTTTAATGTCATTTTCTGACACATATTGAATCAAACGTCATGTAAAAAATAAAAAATTAAAGTGATTTATACATTTATGCATTTAAGATTCAATAATTTTAAAACAAAACAATGGATCTAATGTTAGACAACGAAAGATAGAATTGAGATACAAAGCCGTAAGTGTTTTCGACCTGTCCGATGCTTTGTAAGTTATACCTGTTTTTAAACAAACAATAAGACCTATGTACATATGTACATTTTAACTCATTTTTACATGTTGAATGCATCTTTAGAAAGATTAATTTCGGATTCAAAAAAAATTTAAAAAAAACATCCTTGTAATATGTACCATTCAATAGCGACACGCCAAAACTTTTTGCCAGAGAAAAAAGTCAGAAATATTTTGACGTGTCTCTGCTAAACAGAATGTACTACAGAGTGGGGGCTGTGCCTTTTTTAGAATCTCTTATTGGACCTTCTAAAAAGAGCACGAACATTTTTGAAATCACCGTGGTATCAAAAAAGTCGTTAGTAAAATTCACCTATGATTTTTCGCGATATCAGGTTGGTTCTTCATTCTCTCCAACATTCCCTGTATTATTGAGGTCGATATGTTGTTCTTTTTCTACAAAGAAAGATGTTTATTATAAACTTAAACTTATTTTTAAACCTGTATATTTTGAATTGCTAGGAATTGTTTTTGGTTGCTTACAAAAACTTCTTTTTAGTTCTATCCGCGACAGGGATTCGAAACATCAAAAGTTATATGGAGTTACGTACTCCGTTATTTACACGTTTCCAACTATGTTATCGACATTTCTGAAGTTTTTTTTTATCAGCAAATCCTTTAATAGTAAAAACTTTTAAATTCCGCAGTCCTTTCATCGGATTCTGTAACCGGGGTCAATATTTATTTTGTCTATCTGGTCCAAAAACGTTCAAATTTTTTAAAACAAAGAATTTACAGATTTTTAAATTTAACAATTGAGCAAAATAAAACAAAATTCTATCAACATTTTTTTGCATGATCCAGAACCTTGAATGTTGCACTTGTTTACAAAGTATGTTTTCGAAACACTAGCCGTGTTTTTTTGGTATTCCGTATATAGTACAGTGAGAAATTGCCAAAAAAACGATCCGCAGTAGCCCGATTTTTATATTTGAAAGTTGATACAATTGAATATTTGTCAGAATAATTTATCAAAAAATTCAAAAAAAAAATAGTTAAATTAAGACCAGGGGTGAAATTGTGTAAGCTGATTTTTGAAAGTTGACTATCAAAATCAAGAAAATACGTCTGTGTAAGGTGATAGTCGATTTCAAAGTTTTAACCAAACAATTTGACAAAAAATAAAAACTTCAAGAAGGGGGTTTGTTCGTAGACTACTACCTCAATTCTTTATATACCTGAATCGAGTTGAAATGAGCCGGGGATCGGAGTCGAGTTAAAATTTGTGAAGAAAAACCTGTGTGGAGGAGTTGGTTTTACAGATAATGCATTGTGGTCTGTTTATTTGCATGTTTGTGTACAAAAAATATAGTTTTGTTTTAATCAAATTAAAAAAAATTGCACATGGAGTAGGTAGCATATTAAGTTCTTCATTGTTTAACACGAATCAAACTATCTCACTTGCAAAAACACAATTTGCATTTTAGAAAGTGCTGTCAAACTTAATGATTTTTAAATCTTTTTATGCGGTGGGAACACCAAAAAGATTTATCTAATCTAAACTGAGATAAACCTTTGGTGGAAACATAGCAAAACTTAATTATCTTTTCTATTGTTTTCTCTTGCAAAATAAGCCCAGTTAGTCCATTTTCATTAACAAAACTAAATAATATCAACAGTAACAGATTGATTTGTTTCACCAATGGAAAACACATGATTCCAAATACACAACTACTCAACGAACACAGCCATCGAGATACAAATGCAATATCAATCGTACCAACATTTGAGAACGAAATCATGGGCGTTTTTCTTTTTTAGTTCAGAGCTGAGCTCTGAGCAGACTCTGAGCGAACAGAGTAGAGTAGAGTTCTGAACAGAGTATGTTCAGAGCTCTCTGATTTAATTATGAAACAACTTGAGCACTAAACTGTCATGATTTGAAATGTCGACTGTTTGAAGGCGTTTAAAAATTTTCTTTAATCAAATAAATTAAAAAAACAGTCATAGCGTTGGTCCATTTGACGCCTGAAATAAATTTGATTCATAAAAATGCTATATGCAATTAGTTTTTTCTAAATTATTTTTCCTTCTGCACTAGAGCGACCAGCCTCTTGCGGCATTTTTATTGTTTTGACGATGATTTTTTTTTAATTTCCCGGCTTTCAACATCAAATTGTTTGTGTTCAGCATTTTAGTCCGTTTACTCTGTTATTTTATTCTGAGCTCACGGAGCGCGTTTTGAACATGTTCAGAACTAAAAAAGAAACACGAATTTGAAGCTCTGAGCGATCAGAGCTCAAAAAGAAACACAATTATTTTTTTGACAGTTCGAGCTCTGCTCTGAACTAAAAAAGAAAAACGCCCCATATAAGATCCGTTCGAGACTCGTAAAAATTGCAAAAACCCAACCGTAGTATGATTCTACTTTAACTTTTATCGGTAGTATTCATACTGCGGATATTGTTTTTGTTATTCGTGTAAAATCCTACTATACTATTGATAGATTTTCCAATAAAACACGGGTACTGTAAGAATATGCTTTTGGACTATAATGTTTTTGAAAAACTTATACCTAATTGTCTCCGTTTTCAATATAAATTATTATCAATTTTGTTCTACATACGAGTATTAATTAAAATAACACCCACATCTTAAAGGTGAGTAAAAAAAAGGTGGCTCTGGACTCAAACTTACAATAAAATCTTAAATTTGGCTTTTAAACAAAGAAGACCTCTTTTAAATTAAAATATATTTATCACTACTTAAACCAACGACAATATTAGCATACCAATTTATCTATGAATTTATTTAGGTTAGTTAGCCTGATTGATTAGCCTTGAACTTTAACTCTGCAATATGTCCAAAGAAAGTATGTTTTTCAAGTTAATTGAGATCTTGAAGGTTTGATTTCACAGGTCGAAAAAGTTTTTTAAAATCACTCTACCACGGCACGTTTTTAAAACTTAAAATAAAGAAATAAATTTTAGGCTGTGTTAATTCAAGAAGTGGTTTGTTTTAAGAAAATTCGTGATGGTTTTAAATGCCTTACATAAACCCCCATAAACTCTGAACCATTTATGCTAAAACCCCTGGCATGGTGGTAAATGCCTGGGACTTGCCAGAGATCAATCCCTCCCTGTGCCTTTAAATTTTTTACAGGTATTGCCTCTTGTGAGGAATTGATAAATCCTTCAAGAGTAATTCTTATCATGAATAGTGCTTTCTCAAATAAGCCGTTCGGATTCGGCATAAAATCTGTCAGGAATGGTTAAGAGATGTAAGTCACTAGGTCCTGGTTCTTCAGATAATTGCGAAAGGTAATTTATTAATTTTTTATTTATTCTAAAACAGTTTTTAATAACAACAAACAAAATATTTAAGAATCAATTTTTTTTATGTAATAAATCTCTAGTGGAAATAATGCTATTACATTCAGTTTTTGAAATGTTCTTCAAATATGTAAAAATAATGTAGAAAACGTGTCTTTTTTAAAGTTTAATTATATATGTAAAAGTTTCATAGGTACAATCAGCACTCTAAAATGTTTTTTTTTCAAATCCATACAATCATAAGATTCAAGGTTTCTTAAAACTTCATATAGAGCCAAATGAAGTCTCATAAGTCATTTCATAAATTAAACAAATTTATAAAAACTACTTAAGATACTAAAATGATTTAAACTGGGGGGTAATCGTTAGACGATAGCGTTTCGACGATAGTCTCACTTCACGTAAGACGATAATCGCCAAAGTGATATCGTCAAAACGATAACGTTTGCACGATAGCTAAGTAGGTATCGTCTGCTATTAATTTCCATTGATAACTAACCAAATTGAAGTAAAAACGATTCGGTGTAGTTTTGTTTTGTTACAAAATGAAAATAAAAACTCACAAAAAAACAATTAATTCGGTTACGAAGAAAATTAAGAGGTGAATCGGATCTTCTATCTATTCTAACCAATATATAAGCATTTTTTTTATATACAAAACATTAGTAATCTCTCTTATAATTGTTGTTAAATAAATAAAACTATTGTAGTTTTGGAATTGCAAAAGAGGACTTTATAATAATACTAGCGGCCCGTCCCGGCTTCGCACGGGTAGACATAAATAGGTACAGATATTTAAGTTATAAGCATGCTAATTAAAACGACCATGAATTACTAAATTAGAAAACATTTTTTTGTCCTATCATTAATACTCTTGGCAGCGTATGCGATGAAAGACATTTTATAGCTAATTTTTTTACACCTTCGGTTGGTTTTAATAGGAATTTCAAAAGATTTCTGTAGTAATCTAGTACAAAATCTAGCCTATGTTACTCAGTGATAATGTAGCTTTCTAATGAAAAAAGAATTATTAAAATCGGTCCAGTAGGTACTTTTTGAGTTTATTCGTTACATACACAAATACAAATCTTTCCTCTTTATAATATTAAAGTATAGATTGGAAACAATAAATTCGCCGTATTAAATTTTGTAAATTCTGTAACTATTGAACCTTTGGGGGCGGAGGAACATTGGTATATTCGACAGGCAACGATTTTAGTATCGCTCTTGCACAAAGCACTAATCCACAGTAGTTAAACAAAAAACTATTTTTGAAGCCAAGTTATGTTCCCTGTGAATAAAATGGAGTCTTATCTTCCTTCCCTTGGACAGAATTGGGTTTATTATTGCAGCTGATTTACAAAAATATCAGGCATGAAACAAACATTTTGATATTATAGTTTTAACAACAATAACAATAAACATCACAAAATAGTTGGCATGTTTATTAACAATATATTTTTTGCAAATTTTTAAAATTTCCCAAAGAGAAAAACCAAGTTTAATAACATTTTCAAGTTATTGAAGAAACATTATCTTTCATTGAGTTCATTTTGACATTTCAGTCATAGTATACAAGTATTGGAAATATACTGAAAGATCTTATACTGAAAACGATTGACGAGACAATAGTGATAAAGTTACGCGAAGCAAATTATTGACGATATCGTTAATGATAATAATCGTTTTGTAGATTATCGTTTCGGAAATTACGGAATGACTCCCCTGTATCTATAAGAAAAATATTTGTACTTTAGAAAACATCATAATATTAAGTGCGTTTTGTTCGCATTCCATATATAGTAAAGTGAGAAATTGCCAACAAAACGATCCGCAGTAGTCCGGTTTTTATATTTGAAAGTTGATACAACTGAATATTTGCCAGAATAATTTATCAAAAAATTCAAAAAAAAAAAAATAGCAAAATTCAGACCAGGGCAGGGGTGAAATCGTGTAAGCTGATTTTTGATAGTTGACTATCAAAATCAAGAAAATACGTCTGTGTAATGTGAAAGTCGATTTCAAAGTTTTAACCAAATAATTTGACATAAAATAAAAACTTCAAGAAGGGGGATTGTTCGTAGACTACTACATTAACATGTGGTGTTGCAGCGAGCTTGAAGCTCGCCTAAATTCTTTATATACCTGAATCGAGTTGAAATAAGCTTGATTTGCTCGATTCCGGTCGGGGATCGGAAATTTGTGAAGAAAAACTTGTGTGGAGAAGTTGGTTTTATAGATAATGCGTTTTGGTCTCTTTATTTGCATGTGTGTGTACAAAAAATATAGTTTGTTTTAATCAAATTAAAAAAAAAAATGCACATGGAGTAGGTAGCATATTCTTATATGGTGCTGAACTTTTCAGTTTTTCATTGTTTAACACGAATCAAACTATCTCACTTGCACTTCATAAGAAACATCGAAACACCATTTGCATTTCAGAAAGTGCTGTCAAACTTAATCATTTTTAAATCTTCTTGTGCGGTGGAAACACCAAAAACATTTATCTAATCTAAAGTGAGATAAACCTTTGGTGCTAACATAGAAAAATTGAATTATCTTTTCTATTGTTTTCTCTTGCAAAATAAGCCCAGTTAGTCCATTTTCACTAACAAAACTAAATAATATCAACAGTAATAGATTGGTTTTTCCCCAATGGAAAACACACATGATTCCAAATGCACAACTACTCAACGAACACAGCCATCGAGATACAAATGCAATACAATCGTACCAACATTTGAGAACAAAATCACATAAGATCCATTCCAGGCTCGTATAAATGTCAAAAACCTATCCATAGTGAGATTCTACTCTAACTTTTATCGGTGTTATTCATACTATGAATATTGTTTTTGTTATTCGTGTAAGATCCTACTACACTATGGATAGATTTGCCAACAAAACACGGGTATTCTGTTATAATGAATTGTGTTCTGATTTATCTAAGCCTTGATAACACTGTTTTCGTTGTTATAAACATTTCTAAACATATCTAATATATAAAATTCTCCTGTCACAGTGTTAGTGGCCATACTCCTCCAAAACGGCTTAACCAATTTCAATGAAATTTAGCATATACATTCGGTAAGTCTGAGAATAGGTTTTTATCTATTTTTTATATTCCTATGGTTTAATTGCATCAACATCGTACACGGTGCAACGATCTTACGATAGTATTCAGTGACGCTATGTACAATGAAGAATTAATTGCTATTGAGGATCTTTGCGTTATCATTACCAACTTACCACTCAGTCATTTCGGCATGCATTTACCAAATCGAAATGCATTTGATTTAATAGACACTGAAATGGCAGCGATTGTTGCTCGCAATGTCCCACTAATGAATGAAGAACAAAGCACCATTTATGACCACATCATGCTCGCAGTTTCGGCAGGACAAGGTGGATTCTTTTTTTGGATGCACCAGGTGGAACTGGCATAACATTCCATATTTCGCTAATTCTTGCTAAAATACGATCAATACGATCGCATTGGCTGTTGCATCTTCTGGCATTGCACCGACTTTATTGGATGGAGGCAAAACAGCTCATTCAGTATTTAAACTGCCATAACAGATGCGGTGTGCAATATAAAAAAACAATCTTCCATGACCACAGTGCTGAAACGGTGTAAAATTACCATCTGGGATGAATTCACTATGGCACACAAACATTCGCTTGAGGCGTTGAACAGGACATTGAAAGATACAAAAAACAACGACAGACTATTTGGCGGCACTCTGTTACTTCTTTCAGATGATTCCAGACAAACACTTCCCGTTATTTTGCGTTAAACGTACGCTGATGAGATCAACGCGTGCTTAAAATCATCGCAACTGTGGCGTAATGTTGAAAAAGTACAACTGAAAGTAAATATGCGTGTTCAAATGCTTCAAGATCTATCCGCTGAAACATTCTCAAAACAACTGTTAAATATAGGCCACGGAAAAGTTACTACAGATGAAACTGGATGCATAAAATTACCGGTCGATTTCTGCACGATTATTGATTCACAAAATCACTTCATTGACCAGATATTTCCCGATGTACACAGGCAATATACAAATCATGAGTGGCTGGCAGCAAGAGCAATTTTAGCAGCAACAATTGTGGATGTCAACGAATTAAATCTCAAGATGCAACATTTGTGACCAGGGGACTTGGTGTCATACAAATCTATTGATCAGTTTGTAATGCTACTGAAGCTGTAAATGATCCAACTGAGTTTTTGAACTCATTGGATTTACCAGACATGCCACCGCTAATTTACAACTGCAGGTTGTATCTCCGGTAATTTTGCTCCGTAACTTTAACTTAGCACGGTTGTGCAACGGCACGCGATTAGTTATTAAAGAATTAATGAAAAATGTTATCGAAGCCATAATTATAAATGGCAAATTCCGAGGTGAAAATATATTATTACCGCGAATCCCTATTATACCCACTGATGTGCCAATTCAATTCAAAAGCCTTCAATTTCCAATTAGATTGTCATTTGCAATGACTCTATCAATAAGTCTCAAGGCCAAATGATGTCTGTCTGCGGCTTAGATTTGAGCACTTCATGTTTTTCACACGGACAACTATACGTGGCGTGCTCTCGAGTGGGCAAACCATCCAGTTTGTTTGTATTGGGGAAAGATGGGATAGCAAAAAATATTGTACACTCTGTTGCATTAAGGGATTGATATTGTTTTTTGTATTGTCATAATTAGCGATATGTATATAATTTTAAAAATTAATTTGAAGAAATTAAAAAGAAATTATTTGGTGATTTATTATTTTAATATTTTGTCTCCGTTTACAGTGCTCTATATCTCTTCCACTTATATACGAGTACCACATGCTTACACACTTACAATAAGTTATTTATTTCTAGCAAAATATTCTCTAGAAATTATTTATATGACAAAGCAACGTTTGTCGGGTCAGCTAGTGTACATATATATAAAAATGAAAAAATTGTGATGCGAGACTTAATTTCAAGAAAAAAATGTTTAGTATTGTTTGATTTGTATGCCAGCAAAAAGAACTTGATTTCATTTGCCTGCTTTTTAAATCTATTTTAAAAATTATCCAGGTTTAAAAGCAATGATAATTGTTAAGTAAGAACAGAATTTTATACGTTACTGCGGGTGTGAGATGACTTCTTATAGACAACTTGGAAAATTTATTTGTTTAAAAGGGTTGTTTTGAGTTCTCGAACCAACAACCAAGATGTAAGATGATGTTAATTCACTAAATTTTATTTCCAAAAACTCTGATCTTTGTATCACTTCTTACAGGAAAACAGTTTATACAAAATTTACATGCATACGTATTTCGTTAAATTTTACAACTCTTTACTTCGACTTTTGAAAATACTCGTACTTAAAAAAAAGACGTTCTACAAGCTTTAAACAACAACTATCGTTAAAACATTGTCAAACTATAATGATCAAAACTAGATGTTTCTACATCTCCTTATTAAAACTAACAAATTAAAATCTATTTTCTACTTTTACCAGAGGGCCACTATAATTTTGAATACGACTCTGAAGTTTTCTGTTGAAAAGATGAAACGGCCAGAATCAAGAACACATCCATTAATTCAGAAATTAGTAAATTCCTAGAGTAATTATTATGAAGCCCACTAAAAAGTAAATGTGTACAGTACATATACCTATGTACATATGTACATACATACATACGTAACTCTTGTCTTTCTTTTATCAAAGGCTGAAAATGAATCTGCATTTCTCGAGTATCTTATAGATACATATGTATAAAAACTCATACATACGAGAAGGTATAACCGAATTCTTTCATCTCTATATCTCTTTTGTCGCATTAAATCCTTAATTATACCATGTTAATATGCAAGTAAATTAAATTGCAAACAAGGATATCATCGTCGGCACTACAAGGACATACTACACACAGACATACAGACACAAACACACAAAAGGCAAACACACAATTGAAGCTATGTATGCTATTCAGAGGAAAAACAAAATTAGCGAGAATGCGTGTGGGATTGGATTAGAAGTTGTATGCCGTTATAATTATTCGGATACAAACTGAATTTGTTTATACAACATCCATTGGAAAGCCCTATGGAGATAGGACTTGCGGTACACGCTAGAGGAGGAATTAATTTGCTTTGGCACCACGGCCACAGAAACGGCAACGGTAACGGCAATGGCAAGGCGCATCACGCTGCTGACTACCTTTTAGAAAAGGGGAATCATTTGAGTTTGCATTTGAATCAATCGATGCGGCGCGGCGGTGGTGAGATGGTGGGTTGGGATTAGATGGGACAGAAACCTGTGGTTTTATCAGCTGATAATAGGTTTAAAACAATAAAATAAAAGAAAAACAAAAAGGCCCCTCATAAGGGTCGGGTTCGGGTAATATACAATATACCCTTTGCCTTGTCATCTGGAAAAAATGCTACAGATATAGGATTAAATCTACATATGTAGTTGTAAATATATACAGAGCTGTGGAAAATTGTGGTTTCGTCTATTTGTTTAACCAGGTGAGAGACACTATAATCAAAATGGGACTTCAATTCCGAAGGGAAACATCATTCATTATTAATATGTGAATGGTGTAATGACCAGACCATTTATTCGAACGAGTATCCGGCTGACTTGGTAGGTAATTTGCAGTTTGATCTTGCCAGATAGTTACCGGGACATTATATATATGATCCTTCGAAAACATTTGTATGTTATTATATTGCTGGCCTTGTTCAATGATTCAGATCTGTTGCAAATCTGTTGCAATTTGATGTGGTTTTGTGTGCGGTTTCCTTTTCCTTAGTCCTTTAAGACCAATGCACACAATCTACATAGATAGATACAGCAAATGATGTTTTGATTACCTAAAATTAATACTCATGGGTGGAATTTAAGCGATTTGCATTACGCTGATGATGATGTTTGCTTATATAATAGCACTAGCACACCGTTAAAATAACATCCCAGTTTATAAAGCATTAGACTCCTATATACATCTACCATATAGATGTGAATACAAGTAATTTGTGTAATTTAAGGATGAACAATTATTGTCCAGCGACAATTGCTCTCTCTCTCTCAAAACCAACGACGACGCCAATAATGACGCTAAATTTTATATGTATGTAGAGTCGGTATATATTTATATAATCCTGCTTGAGAAGGGTATATTCCTACCATATCCTTTGCCATCATACAACTTCCATAGTTCTAATCCTATCAACCAACCAACCAGACTTAGACCTGCAATAGAAATCTGCATCAAGGAGACGAAATGTGTATTTCTTGGTAAAATGTGTATGGATCTGGCAGAAAACATGCAAATGACTGTTCTTGAATAAATAAGATGAAAAGTGCATGAATGCTCATTTGTGTCCAGTTTTGAGAGGCATCAATTATTTGACTAGTGTTGATGTTGATGGTATAAAGCTTTATACTCGTATATACATACATATATACATTTATGCACAACATGACGTCTTTGTTTTGCTTATTGTATGTTATGTTGTACTTTTGTGTTTGGACAGAGATTATTTTTGGTTGTTAACTTGATTCTGTTCGACATATGGCTTTGAAATCAGAAATCTAAAAGGAAGCACTATAACTCTAAATATCTTATATGAGTCTGACAAGTTTGAGTTATGTTGTTGAATTAAATACATATGTACATTACATATGTATGTATATATTTATTGTCGTGTTTTAAAGTCGAGAATAATCCTTCATCAGAATACTTTTTATCGTCTTTGGTGAATTTTTCGTGTATTCATTGGTTAAAAACATCACAGCAATTATAAACTCTGCTAATGAAAAAGGAAGCGATTTTAATTTTCAATTTTAAGTCGGTATTTTAATTTAAACATGATTAACATGATTAATGACCTAGTATGATAGATTGAACTTTTCAAAAAGTGCGTTTAACATTATTACCCATGTTTTGTTGGAAAATCTATCCATAGTATAGTAGGATTTTACACGAATAATAAAAACAATATCCATAGTATGAATAACACCGATAAAAGTTAGAGTAGAATCTTACTATGGATGGGTTTTTGACATTTATACGAGTCTCGAATGGTATTGCATTTGTATCTCGATGGCTGTGTTCGTTGAGTAGTTGTGCATTTGGAATCATGTGTGTTTTCCATCGGGGAAAAAATCAATATATTACTGTTTATATTATTTAGTTTTGTTAGTGAAAATGGACTAACTGGGCTAGTTAACACCTCGCGCCAACACGCGCGACCATGATTTGCCAGATCAGCATAACGGCATTAAATCATAAGTTCCCACGATTGGTGGGTATCATATTGCGGTGCATTGAGGTGAATGCACGAATACCATCAAGGCTGCTGACGAAGCAAATCAACGGTGCACGCCGTTAGGTGTAATGTTAGGGAATTAATTATAAGTAAGTTAGTTCTATTTTAGGATTAGACTAGTGCGGTAACAATAAAGATTAATAACGTAGAAAAATAAAGTCTTTCAATAATAAAACAGTAAGTCGAACCGTTGGGCCAACCCCTCAGGGGTTGGCGTTCGCTTTTTTTTGATATACGAATCCGCGATTCGTTAATTGGCGCCCGAGCAGGGACCCTGTTGCAAAACTGTGTCCTTTTTGCCTGTAGATCGTAGTGCATTACCAATACGCTCTATCTGAGTGAACGTCGCTGTTACCATAGGAACACAGTAGACCATTTTGGATAATGACACACAATTTTCCGCATAACCATGGGAACATGCGGATATCTTTAAAGGCTAAGGGATACGACGGTGATGGTGATCGTTCCATTAGTAGGCTGCTTGCGGCTAAACGGGACCAAAACGACACCTCCCACGCAACACGGTTCCTTGGAAACCCTATTAATCGGTCGGTTTTGGGGAGTACTAAAAATAAATTTTTGTTTTCGCAGATTTTTTCCAACAAAAAAGAAGTAAAAAAAGGAACAAGATAAAAAAACATGCTCATTGTGTGAGTGACAAAAAATTTTTCATAAAAAAAAAAAAAAGAAAAGTGACATCAAAATTTCTCTGCTTGTTAAAGAAAATATTAATAATTGTTAATTTAACTTCAAAAATAGAAGGTTTTCACCTTGAAGAAAGAAAATATATTAATCTAAATTGGTGTATGTGAAAAAAAAGAAGCAAATTTTTCATATATAAAAATAAAGGGTTTTTACCTAGAGAAAAAAAAAGAATTTCAAAAATTGTAAATTGTAAAAAATTCATACATATTGTGCTGTGTGTAAGTGCGGGTGTGCAAAAGGTAAACCAAATTATTGAATTAAAATATATATATATAAAAAAAAGGAAGAAGAAAAATAAAAAGAAAAATAATTTCCTTTTACTAAAGAATTGTTTCTGTGTGCCTGGTGTCTGTGAGGTAAGTCTTTTTTAATATATATCTTCAAATAAAACTAGAAAGAAAAGATTGTTTGACATGGACCAAATTGCTCAACAAATTGTTGAATTGTCCGGAGCGGTCAGCAGCTTGATAGCTCAACTGAAGGGGTTCGAGAGGAGAGTTCAAGTTGTGGAAGAGAAAGAAACTTCGACAGCCTCCCCGACGACCGTACCTTCTGTAGCTAACTATCTCGAGCTCAGTCCTCCACAAACAGAGGCTGATCTCAGGGAAATAAGCAAGCTGCCTGACTGCGTGAAAGAACTTCAGGTCTTTAATGGGAATCCCACGCAGTATGTATCGTGGATACATGCTGTAGAGGGGATCCTGAAGGACTATGACATAGTCAAGACGAAACCCCTCTATAGGGCTATACTCCAGCACATAAGGGGTAAGATAAGGGGTCCAGCTGACGCCGCTCTAGTTAGTTATAATATCTTTGATGGTGACTGAAGTGAGATGAAGACTTGCTTATCTCTACATTATGCAGATAAGCGAGACCTTCGAACTCTGAAGCACCAGCTCAACCAGCTTGCTCAAAAGGGCAGCAAGCTGGATGAATTCTATGCGGCTGTTAACCATCAATTGTCATTGATGGTTAATAAAATTAAAACTGAGACATATAGTGAAGAGACCATAAGAGCTCTTGTGGAAACGTACAGGAATAGGGCTCTGGATGTGTTTGTGCGTAGCCTTAACGGCGATATATCACGAATGCTCATGATTCAGAGGCCTAGAACCCTACCGGAAGCGTATTCCGCTTGTTTAGAGATTCAAAATCTCAACTATAGGAATAATTCCCTGCATAATTATTCCTATTTCAATACTATTACGGCTCCGCTTAATCAAAACTTCAAAAGTTTGGAGTTTAAGCCCTATATGCCTCCGAGAAGGCCGCAATATAATTCTGCGGGAAAAAATAATAAATTCTGGGGTTCTCCCCAAGATAACGGTCCTCCACCTAAAACTGGGCCAAAACCATTAGAAAAAATGGATATTGACCGAAGCATACAAAGCAAACAGGTCAATTACGTAAATCGCCCAAAACCAAATCCATTCAAGCGTAGGGCGGCTTCCGACAATTTTCCTAATAAGCAGCAACGTCTATACAATATAGAGGCAGAGGATGAAGTGGAGTTAGATGAATACTCCGCTGCTGCCGAAGATGCTGCTTGTGAGAAAATAAATTTTATGACAAGGGGCCATCCAGCGTACCATACATAGAGTACGCAACTAAGGATGGAGCCTTGTTGAAATTTCTTGTTGACACGGGGGCCAATAAGAATTTTGTTAGCTCCAAAATAAATCAGCCCACCGTATTACTAGAAAAACCATTTAACGTACAGTCTGCCGCGGGAAAAATTAGGATATCAAGTTATGTCAAGGGAAGGTTCTTTGCAGAAGCGGGCAATAATACACTGGTCAGATTTGTTGTCCTACCGGGACTTGATTCCTTCGATGGGATTATCGGAGATGATACGCTAAAAGAGCTTGAGGCTGTTATCGATAGGAAAAATAATTTGCTGACGATAAAGCCTAATATTAAAATCCCATTAAAGGAAAAAACATCGCGCCAGGTAAACATTGTCTTTAGCGAAGACCTTTCCCAAGAGGTTAGGCAGGGTTTACAATCGTTAATTGGAAAGTACGGATCCCTCTTTGGACCAATTGACGTCAATGAAATAATTGACACTTCAATTCAGGCCGAAATCAGAACAAATACAGATGAGCCTATATATACAAAGAGCTATCCGTACCCGTCATCCTTAAGAGAAGTTGTTGAGGAAGAAATAAATAAACTTCTAGACGAAGGGATAATAAGGCCTTCCAGAAGTCCTTATAATTCACCAATTTGGGTTGTGCCCAAAAAACCTAAGGCGAATGGCGAGAAGCAATTCAGAATGGTCATCGACTACAAAAGACTTAACAGCGTGACAATTTCTGATGCATATCCAATACCGGATATAAATGCCACTCTTGCTAGCCTAGGGAACGCTCGATACTTCACAACCCTAGACTTGACCTCGGGATTTCACCAAATTCCCATGAAACCCTCGGATATTCCTAAAACAGCTTTTTCCACTATGAATGGCAAATACGAGTTTTTGAGGCTGCCATTCGGGCTCAAAAACGCTCCAGCTATTTTTCAACGCACAATTGACGATGTGCTCAAGCCATTCATAGGGAAAATATGTTACGTTTATATCGACGATATAATCGTTTTCAGTGAGAATGAGGAAAAGCACTTAGAAAATCTTGACATGGTCTTGAAAAGGCTTAGTGAAGCGCACTTGAAAGTCAACCTTGAAAAAACCCACTTTATGGATACAACTGTAGAATTCCTTGGATACGTCATAACTGCTGATGGTGTACGACCAGATAATACGAAAATCGAGGCAATCCAGAATATACAGCCTCCTACTAACCTTAAGGAACTAAAATCATTCCTCGGGCTTACTTCCTACTATAGGAAATTTATTCGTGACTATGCCAAGATCGCCAAGCCCTTGACTAACTTAACTAGGGGAGAAAATGCCAAAGTTAAAGCCAACCAGTCAAGGAAAATCCCAATTAGATTAGATGAGTGTGCGCTAAAAGCTTTCAATAATTTAAAAGTACTCCTTACCTCTGCCGAAGTCCTGGCATTCCCCGACTTTAATAAGCCGTTCATTCTCACGACGGACGCTTCAAATATAGCAATTGGTGCAGTTTTGTCGCAAGGTGAAACAGGCAAGGAAAGACCCATTGCCTTCATTTCAAGGTCTTTGAGTGGTAGTGAAGAAAATTACGCCACGAACGAGAAGGAAATGTTGGCGATAGTCTGGGCCTTAGACAACCTCAGGTCTTATCTTTACGGAGCGAAAAAAATCCGAATATTCACCGACCATCAACCGCTGACTTACGCCCTAGGTAACCGCAACTACAATGCGAAATTGAAGCGTTGGAAGTCGAGGATTGAAGAATACAATTGCGAACTGATTTACACGCCCGGTAAATCTAATGTCGTAGCGGATGCACTCTCTAGACTTAAAATTGATAACGAACACTCAGCCGTCTCAGCTAAAGTTGACACGGAATGCCAAGTGAATACGTTACATAGTGATTCATCAACGGAAACTGCCTCTGAAAAACAATCTTTAATAAATGACAACAGATCCCAAACTGATACAGCCTTGGAGCATGTCTGTTCCACGGAACCTTCCAATGACGAAGCAGCTTCCACTGAATCAGCCAACGAAACAGTGCACAGTGCAGAGCAGGACTCGACAGATCTGATTCCTCATGTTGAAGCGCCTTTGAATGTTTTTCGAAACCAAATAATTATCAAGGTTTCGGATAACAAGGTTGATTCGATGGAGGAACCACATCCCGGTTACACAAGACACTACTTTTCAACCTCATACTTAGATAACGTTGCCCTAACAGCCGTCCTCAAGGCCAAACTAAGACCCAATATAGTTAATGGTATAAAAATTCCAGAACTCTGTATGGAACTGCTTCAGAAGGTCTACTTGGAAACGTTTTCAGGATATAAGATAAGGCTGACACAAAGAATGGTGGAAGATGTCACGGACGAGAATAGAGTGTGGGAACTCATTAGTAAGGAGCATAGGCGAGCACATAGAAATGCTCGAGAGAACAAGGAACAACTCCTTGAAAAGTACTACTTCCCAAAAATGAATAACTTAGTAACACGCTATATAAAGTCCTGTGACATTTGCCTTACCAATAAGTACGATCGACATCCGGCTACTCCAATGTTTCAGCCTACTCCTATTCCCTCTTATCCTTGTGAAATATTGCACATGGATATTATGGAAATCCAGGGTGAAAAATTTATATCTTGTATCGACAAGTTTTCCAAGTTTGCCAAATTATTCCACATTAAAAACAAATCCTCTCTATATCTAAGGGACAAAGTGATGAAAGTACTTCACTATTTTACCGTCCCAAAGATATTAGTTACAGACAATGAGAAAAGTTTTCTCAGCCCTATATTGATTAACTTTATTAAAATGCTCGATATAAAAATGTACCAAACACCCGTTAATCGAAGCGATAAAGTTGATTTTAATGTGTTTTCTCTATCTGATCAAGAGGTATTTGACGGCTTAGCTTCTCTTGATGTTAATATAAAAGCTGGAGTAGATTTGATTCCTCCTCTTTTGATATCGGAATGTGCTGTTTCGCTTTGTAAAGTACTAAAAATTATTTTCAATAAATCGCTCCATTCTGGGGTTTTTCTAGAAGAGTGGAAAATATCATCCATCAGCCCTATTTATAAAAGTGGTCTCAAGCACTTAATTAAGAACTATAGACCAGTCTCAAAACTTTCAGCGATTCCAAAACTTTTTGAAAAGTTGGTGTTCAATAGACTTAGTTTCACGGTGAAAGACATAATATCTTCGAGACAGCATGGATTTTGTAGTGGTCGCTCCACTACTACGAATTTGTGTCTGTTTACAAGTTTTTGTTTATCTGCTTTGGAAAAAAGAATGCAGGTCGATGTTTTGTACACGGATTTTGTGAAAGCGTTCGATAGAGTCCATCATAGACTTCTATTAAGAAAGTTGGAGAGAATGGGATTCAGATTCGGTTTTCTTCAATGGTTAGAATCTTATTTGTCAAATCGAAAACAGATTGTTAAAATCGAAGGCAATCAATCCTTTTTTATTGAAGTCTTATCGGGACTGCCTCAGGGAAGTCATTTGGGACCCCTCCTTTTCAATCTTTTCGTCAATGACATTCCGAACTGTCTGCAATTTTCTAATTGTTTGATGTTCGCAGATGACTTGAAACTATATTCCCAAATTTCTTCAGTTGAAAATTGTGTTAACTTTCAAAAAGATATAGATGCGTTTTTCAATTGGTGTAAATATAATCATCTCGAGCTAAATATCTCTAAATGTAAAATATTTAGAGCTTCTCGTACAACACCTAAAGTGCTGTTCAGTTACAGTCTCGGCAATGAAAGTCTTTCAACCGTTAGTGAAATAAAGGACCTTGGCGTTATTTTTGACACTAAGTTTTCTTTTTCTGAACACATACATTTTATTATTTCAAAAGCGAATTCGTTGCTAGGTTTTTTAAAACGCAACACGGGGGTATTTAAAGATAGTTATACTCTGAAAACGATTTACATATCTTTAATATTACCCATACTGGAATACTGTTGTGTTATTTGGTCTCCTTTTTATCAAAATTCCTCAGACAGGATCGAAAATATTCAAAGAAGATTCACGCGCTTTGCTTTAAGGAATTTCAGGTGGTCAGATGGTTTTCCCAATTATGGCTCTAGGTGCGCACTGATAGATTTAAAATCTTTAAAAAGCCGTAGAGAAACCCTTGGGGTTCTTTTTATCAAGGACATACTCAATGGTAAAATAAAATCTCCGGACTTACTAGCTCTTATGTCTTTTTATGTTCCTGAGAGACATCTAAGAAATAGGGACGTTCTCTTTTTGATTCCTAGTCACAGGACGAACTATGGACTTAATGAACCCATAACTCGTAATTTATCTCTTTTTAATTTAATTCATAGTGAAGTCGACCTTCAAATGAATAGGGATATGTTTAAGAGTATTGCTTTAAACTTTTTTAATGATGTATAATGGTAAATTATAATTTAATTGTAGTCAACAGATTATGTATCCATTGATGAATAAAGAAATAAATAATCGAAGCGAGGTTAACGGCCAAGTTGAAAGATTTCATTCAACAATTTTAGAAATTTTTCGATGTTTAAGAGCTGAGTATAAAGAACTCAAACTAAGGGAGTTGATACATATATCTGTGGATCGATACAATAATACGATTCACTCTGTCACTGGAAGAAAACCTTCTGACGCGTTTTTTAACAGAAGTTCCAGGGTTAATTATCAGAAAATGTCCAATTATAGAATAAAGGTAAATCAGGAGCTTAGAGAGAAGATAGAAAAAAATCAAAAAATCAAAAACCAATGGCATAATAAGAAAAAATCTATCCCGAAAAAGTTCAAAAAAGGTGACATAGTCTACACATCCTTCAAAAGGATTCAGGGTAAACATAAGCCACTGTATCGGAAGGAGGTGGTAGCCAAAGACAACAAGGTCACCATTATCACAGACACAGGTAGAAAAATTCACAAATCTCAATTAAAAAACATATAATTATGAAACACACACCTGCACAGAAAAGCACGCATCAAGAAAAAATGCACATACCTACATACTTACTTGCTTAATGCGATCTCATGTAATGTAAACGTAAAACAGATACGAAACAAGATAAAATAATGAAATACTTAATGTAAAAAACCAATATACAGATCATATGCATACCACGAATGTGGAAGTAAATACAGAAATTGTATATTTGTATATGCGTAAAATATATAAGAAAAATCTATTTACTGATGAAAAATACATACGATTAAATTGTATAAAAAAAAAAAAAAAAAAAAAAAAAGGTCAATGGCACCACGCATAAACTAAACTAATATATGTATTAAATAATAACCATTTCTCTTTACAGAATGTATTAATTTTCTTAAATACTTTCATTAAAATTATAATTTTTATTTTGTTTTTATTAACATATAGATATATACACATATACTTTACCTATTTTCTTAAATTACATTTAATCTTATAACATATTTATATTTAACCATTGTTACAAATTTAAAATACTATATAGCTTATTGTCTCTAACGGCCGTGCAAGGTTTCACTATCTTCGAGTACCAGTCCCCAATGGTAACAATAAAAGAAGGACCAGGGTGGATTATCGATGGACACTTCAAATTAGTGCATATGATCCGGCTAGATGAATTTGAGGATCTGCTCAACAAAATGGCTTTAGCTGTCCAAGCTGTAATCAAGCAGCCTGAAAAGAAAATCGTCGCACGTCATCACCTTACCCAGCTACACGAACGAATCGACATGCTCAAAGGTAACATCCATAGAAGGCAAAGGTCGATCAATTGGATTGGTTCTGCATGGAAGTGGTTGGCCGGTAACCCAGACGCAGCAGATTGGGATGAAGTGCTTAGAAACGAGAAGGACATAGTCGAAAACAATAATCATCAATACAAGGTTAACGAGAGAATCCTTAGAATAACAAAGGAGATCACCCAAAAGATCAATCAGGTTATTAACAGTACCGCAATCCAAACGTCATCGTCTAATAGGGCTATCCACGAGCAAAGCATTATGGACGAATTGTTAGTCGTCAAAGAGGACGTAAACGAAATTGTTCGTGCCTGCCAGATGGCGAGAAGCGGAATCGTAAACACCAACCTCTTGGATCATGAAGAGGTTAACAGGCTCATCAGCGAAGTTGAGACCCTTCCATATGCAAACGTGGTAGAGGCCTTACAGTCTATACCAACGATTCCATCCTACTGTATGTACTCTCTATGCCTAAAGTCAGCAGGACTGAGTATAATTTGCTACTGACCAGAGCATCAATTCTCGGAGGGAAGCAAGTTGACCTACCCTATTCCAGGATTTTAGCAAACCACGAAGATACCTATGGGATAATATCCAACTGCCTTAGTATGGGTAACATGACGACTTGTGATGAGAGTTCTTTAGAAAAATTGGATGAAGATGGATGTGTAGTTCGGTTGCTTAAAGGGGGGCACGCTAACTGTGCGATTCGTACCAATACAGCCACGATTACGGAGCTGATCAAAGAAGACGCGATATTCGTAACAAACTTCCAAGGAAAACTAGTTAGCAAGAACATATCAAAGGACCTCTCCGGTACATATCTGATCCAGCTCTACAATGAATCAATTCGACTAAATAACAGAACATTTGTTAGCCTAACGACAACTTCACTTCAAGCGCTTCCACCGGTGTTAACCAACACCTCGATGATGGAAAACAAAGTCGACATAGAATACCTTCACGACATGAGCATGAAGAACATCAAGATCCTGAGTGGCCTATCATACCGGTTAAACACCTATACTACTACGGATGCGACGATCCTCCTGATATTGGTAATCGTTGTATTGATGATATGGCGTAAGCTGCACAGGAAGATTGACTTACCGAAGATTCAAATACTACCACCACCGGTGATGCCTACCCCTAGCATCTCATCTTAAAATGTTGATCTACGGGACGTAGATTTTCGAAGGGGGAGGAGTTAACACCTCGCGCCAACACGCGCGACCATGATTTGCCAGATCAGCATAACGGCATTAAATCATAAGTTCCCACGATTGGTGGGTATCATATTGCGGTGCATTGAGGTGAATGCACGAATACCATCAAGGCTGCTGACGAAGCAAATCAACGGTGCACGCCGTTAGGTGTAATGTTAGGGAATTAATTATAAGTAAGTTAGTTCTATTTTAGGATTAGACTAGTGCGGTAACAATAAAGATTAATAACGTAGAAAAATAAAGTCTTTCAATAATAAAACAGTAAGTCGAACCGTTGGGCCAACCCCTCAGGGGTTGGCGTTCGCTTTTTTTTGATATACGAATCCGCGATTCGTTAATTGGGCTTATTTTGCAAGAGAAAACAATAGAAAAGATAATTAAGTTTTGCTATGTTTCCACCAAGGGTTATCTCAGTTTAGATTAGATAAATGTTTTTGGTGTTTCCACCGCACAAGAAGATTTAAAAATGATTAAGTTTGACAGCACTTTCTGAAATGCAAATGGTGTTTCGATGTTTCTTATGAAGTGCAAGTGAAATAGTTTGATTCGTGTTAAACAATGAAAAACTGAATAGTTCAGCACCATATAAGAATATGCAACCTACTCCATGTGCAATTTTTTTTTTTAATTTCATTAAAACAAAACTATATTTTTTGTACACAAACATGCAAATAAACAGACCATAACGCATTATTTGTAAAACCAACTCCTCCACACAGGTTTTTCTTCACAAATTTTTACTCGACTCCGATCCCCGACCGGAATCGAGGCCAATCAAGCTCATTTCAAGCTCATTTTATATACCTGAAATAAAGAATTTAGGCGAGCTTCATGCCCGCTTTAACACCACATGTTAATGTAGTAGTCTACGAACAAACCCCCTTCTTGAAGTTCTTAGTTTATGTTAAAACTTTGAAATCGACTATCACATTACACAGACGTAATTTCTTGATTTTGATAGTCAACTATCAAATATCAGCTTACACGATTTCACCCCTGGTCTGAATTTCGCTATTTTTTTGGAATTATTTGATAAATTATTCTGGCAAATATTCAGTTGTATCAACTTTCAAATATAAAAACCGGACTACTGCGGATCGTTCTTTTGGCAATTTCTCACTGTACTTTATATGGAATACGAAAAAAAAACGCACTTTATTACTGAAATCGCAACCCATTCGAACTTCATATAATTTCTTTAATCTGTCAACAGAAAAACAGAACAAAAATAAACAATGGTAAGTTAAAAAATGTAAGTTAAAAGTTTATAATAATAAATGTTTAAGTGTTTTTTTTCAAATCCTACTTAAAAGTAGAATTGAAAAAAAATCACTCTTAAAATACTCATCCAATACCTATGTACATACGTGTATTCGAAAAGTAAATTTTGTTGTATTATTGAATATAGCTTCGTTACTGCTTCTTAAAGTATCATTGAATGATTTTGAAAAGGTATAAAATACTTCAATATGATTAACTTTTGACAATTCTTCATAAATTTTAAACGATTAAAACTCAGAAAGGTCTTATTCCAAACGTAAAGAAAATTCAAACAACTTTGTGTTGAATCCTTAGAACCATATAGGCATTTTATTAGCATTATCTACTTTAGTATCCTTGAAGTTCATCTTAATGACCATGACAGAGGCAAAGTTATAGTGCCTATAGAAATCAACAGAACTCAGAAACAAGTACTTACAATGCATCTGGGTTGTCGTAGCCCCAAAGTCCGTTTAGCAGATTGGTCTCGAAAGTTTTAGGTTAGGTTAGGTTAGGTTATATGGGCTGACAGTTGATTTTGTTACCGTCACACTTAGATCAATGTAGATCCATTTCGATACCCTGAAGTGTTGTAACTTCTGAAAAAATGATTTAACCTATGAATTCTATGGTTGATCGAGCCATTTGGTGGACTTGATAAAGTTCAATAGGCGATTGCCTGGGAGTTCAGATAGTTCTTCTAGTTCATTGAAGAAATAGTTGCCTAAGAATTTTGATCTGGTACGGCAGAGTGCTCGACAGTGGCATAGAAAATGAGCCGTGTTTTCGTGCTCATCCTCATCGCCGCAGACTCTGCATATGTCGTCCGTACTAAGCCCCATCTTCTTTTTGTGGTAGCCAAGTAGGTTATGTCCCGTTATCACACTTATGAGGGATCTTAGGGACGGTTTTTTGAGAAGTAAAATCTTTTTGGATTTTTCCTTGTCATAATGAGGCCAGAGTTTCCTGGTGTTACCGCAGGTTTCTAGTAGGTTCCATCTATCATTTGCTTTTTGAATGATATTATTACTAATGTTTCTCTTTAGTTCGCATTGAGGGATTCTGATGTTGTGGTCTATGAGAGAGGGATCAAGTACCGAGCCTTCTCTTGCAAGCTCATCCGCTTTTTCATTTCCTGGCACACCACTGTGACCGGGAACCCAGCAGAGTCTTACGTTGTGCTGCATACCAAGAACCCTTAGCTCTTCGCGACAGCAAGAAACAAGCTTTTACTTGATTTGCGTGGCAGAGATCGCTTTTATTGCTGTTTGGCTATCAATGAAAAAGGTGATATCAGCGTGTGGTATCGCCATCATGGATATTTGATTAGCAGCGTTTTTCACTGCCAAGATCTCAGCTTGGAAGACGCTGCTATGGTCAGGAAGTCTGAATGAACTGGCAAGGCTAAGATTTTCTGAGTAGAAACCTGCTCCTACCCCAGTAGTCATTTTCGAACCATCGGTGAAGATGGTAAGATTCGATTCGTTAGTGTAGGGTACACTGTTTTCCCAGTCCTCTCTATTAGGGAAGCTGGTAGTGAAGTTTTTATTGAAGTCTAGATAAGGGGTCATGTAATCAGTACGAACGTTATTGCCAACGTATTTTGTAAGGATCGTAGTATGACCGTGTTGACTAGATCTCCAAATATCGGTCTGACTAAGTCGGAGAGCGCTGTTTGCTGCTGATTCTTGTGCAAATAAGTCTATGGGGATGAGATTTAGGGTCGCTTCGAGACCCGCAGTTGGGGTAGTCCTCATCACCCCCGTAGTGCTAATGCATGCCATTCTTTGTACTTTGGTAAGGGTTTTTAAGTTCGTGGATATCTCCAGAGCTTTCCACCAAACCAAACTGCCATAAGTTAGGATGGGTCTAACAATGGCTGTGTACATCCACATGATTATCTTTGGATTTGGTCCCCAGTTTCTTCCCAGAATCCTGTTACACGAGTAGAGTGCAATCATGGCTTTCTTGTATCTTTCCTGTATGTTTAGACCCCAGTTGAGTTTCTTGCCCAAGATAACTCCGAGGTATCTTGCTTTTTCTGAAACTATAAGTGGGGTGTTGTCAATTTTTGGTATCTCAAAAGAAGGTATTTTCCTTCTGTTGGTGAAAAGTACCAGTTCTGTTTTCAGGGGTTTAACCTTCAGACCGCATTTCTTGGTCCAGTTATTGACCATAGTTAATGCGCCTTCTAGTTGTTCGCTTACCGTGGTCAGGTATTTACCCGTCGCTAGAAGCGCTAAGTCGTCGGCATAAGCTATAATTCTGACACCGCTGTTTTTGAGTTTGATGAGAATTTCATTCATCACCAAAGTCCAGAGGAGGGGTGAGAGGATTCCGCCTTGTGGAGTCCCTCTAGATTTATACATCTTTATATCAGAGCTACCTAGTACGCAATGGATTTGTCTGCTTTTCAACATACACGTAATCCATTTTATAAGTGTAGGTTCTCCAAAGTTTTACAAATAATGCATTGGAATCTATCTTTTGTTTATGTTTAAAATAATTACATATACATTTTTATTATTTCACTTTAACACTTTGTTTTTCATTGTTTATGACGTTACGATGTCAGAAACTCAAAGCGTTGATGGACACGTTTAGTAAGGGTTCAGACGACATAAATGACTTGAAAGTAAGGCAAGTTTCTAATATCTGATTGCCCAGCTGCCAAAAAATTGCCTTTATTGGAAAGTTGACTGGAAAGTTATTCAAGAAAAATCTCTCTAACTATCAAGTCAAGTCTACTTATGTCAAAATGACAATTGATCATGTTGTTTTCATTCAATTCAAATCTGAACTTTATTCCTTTATGATTTATTAATTTTCTTCACAATTTTATTAAATGTTTTATGTAAAAGTGTGGTAATCGTCAATTCTACTTAATTAAAACGTAATATTATTATTCTTTTATCAAAATGTATCTTTTATTTCTCAAATCAGTTAATATAATATGAATACACTTATTCTAACCCAACTCTCAGATGGGCTCATTAATTAATCGTCAGTTAGATGAGCAGACGTTTACACTAGCAGTCGCCGCTGCCACAAAAAGGATTCCTTGTCAATTTGTAAAAGAAATATGTAAGTAATATTTCTTAACAAAACAAAATACAAATCGTGATGGACTTGTAGCTTTTCAGACGATTGTTTTACAAAAATAATGTTTTTGATAGTTTTTGTACGATGAACTGAAGGCAGAGGTTAGTGAAGTAATGTTGCAAATTGAAATTAATGATACTTGAAAAACTAACTAGCTGCCTTAGTGAAAATGTATGTTAAAAGAATGCAAATGAAGTTCCTTATTAGTCCAGTTGTGGAAATGTGTGCATATTATGTAAAATCTGAATTTTGTAATTTTTTAAACCGCGATATCTTACGAATGGTGAGTCTTATGAGAAAAAGTTTCTGGGCCATTTTTGAAGAGAATTGTGTGATCTACAAGTTTTGTCTGATCTATTTTCGTGATAAAATTTACCGTTTCCAAGAAAAATGGAAAAAAACGTAATTTTGTATGTTTGACCTTGAATAGAATTTTTTGCACAAGGAGGATCGAAGGGGATTTTTGACATTTCAATTGTAATAAGGTATTTAACGTCTCTGCCAATTTTCAGCTCTATGCGAATTTTGGCTAAGTTATGACTTATTTTTGTCTATTTTGACTGGACTATATGTTGTCTGAACCTGCCCAATGATAAGCTAGTCTTTGGAATCGACAATGAAGTGCATCAAGCGATTTTTATAACTTGAGCTACGTATACACGTTAAATTGATAGTCAATCGTCGGCATTTCGGCAATCGTCTGTACTCGTCTAAACACCCAATTTTATGTTTTTTTTTTTAAATAATTGAACTATTGTTCACTAATTGCAAATTGGATGATGTTCTTTTCAAACAACATCATCTAGTTTTAATTGAAAGAAAGTTTTTGAGCAGGAACCAACAACAGAAGAGTACTTTATTTTGAAACTACGAAAATGGAAAGAAATAATAAGTCACTGTTTGACAAAATAATGAAAAAGAAAAGGAACCGCATAAACGGATTGATAGAAAATTGGCAAATGTCACCTAATTGAATTGGATTGGAAGATTTTTAACAGTTCGACTAATATTGGAAGATCTTCCAATCGTTTATACTTAGCTTAAGTTTTACAACGAATATAAAAGATCAGTGGATCGAGTTGACTCACGGGTAGTAAAATTTGTAGAATTCTGTAATCGACATGGTTATTGTATTTTTGAATGTTTTATTTTATGAGTACGTCTTGAGAGGGAAAGTTGTGTAGCGCTTAATTTAGGCTCTATTAAACTATTATAAAGAAAAAATAAATAAAAAAGAGGTTGAAATGCGTCCCACACTGATAACTTCCCATCCCGTCTGTCGATTTGTCTTGCTTAAAAGTTTGAAGGTTTTCGTGTTTTTTAACTTCCCATAGGAAGTTATTGTAATGGGTCCGATTTGTCAAATTGAAAATTTTGACATTTCTCGACGTTTCAAGGTCCCTAGAGTCGAAATAAAAGATTTTTAGAAAGATGTCTGTCCGTGCGTGTGTACGTACGTCCGTATGTCCGTACGTCCGTATACGTCCGTACGTTCGCGACGTTTTTTTCGTCGTCCATAGCTCAAAAACCAGAAGAGATATCGACCTCAAATAAATTTTGTTATACAGATAATAAGGCAGAAAGATGCAGAAAGAGATCTCAAGAAAATTGCATGGGTTTAAAAAAAAGGTGAAAAATTTGGTTAAACCTAAATATCTCATGAACCAATGACGCTAGAGACTTAAATTAAATTATATTTTATATATTGTAACGTGATACAAAACAATTATATTTTTGTAAAAAAATCCAATCAACGGTTTTTTTATAAATCAAAAAACTGAAAAAAAAATGTTTCACCTCGAAAATTTTACGACTAAAATATGATTTCATCTCCAAAACAATTTTGTGCAACGAAGAATGATATTTTTGTCATCTGATAAAATTTTGAGAAAAATCTAATTGACAGTTTTTTTATAAAAAATAAAAACTTAAAAAAACATTACTCAAAGTTGGTAAAAATTGAATTTCGACTCAAATATTTTTTTTAAAAAACTTGGGATTATGGCTTCAAACTTATTTTATCTTATAAGAAATATTATTTTCAATATTAGGACAAATTTTGAGAAAAATCAAATTGACAGTTTTTTTACAAAAAATAAAAACCTAAAAAAAAATTAATAAAACCTGGTAAAAATTGACTTTCGACACAAATATCTTTTCAAAAATTTGAGATATTGGCTTTAAATTACTTTTATCTTTCAAAAAATATTGTTGTTAACATTCAGTAACATTTTGAATAAAATTGAATTGACAGTTTTTTTTACAAAAAATTAAAAACCGAAAACAATTTTAACAAAAGTTGGTAAAAATTGATTTTCGACTCAAATATATTTTTAAACATTTGACATTATGGATTCCCACTAATTTTAACTTATAAGAAATATTTTTTTAAACGTTAGGGCAAATTTTGAGAAAAATCGAATTGACAGTTTTTTTTACAAAAAATAAAAACCATAAAAAAAAATTATAAAAGTTGGTAGTAACAATTTATTTTCTACTTAAATATCTTTTCAAAACTTTGAGATATTGGCTTTAAACTACTTTTATCTTTCAAAATATATTGTTTTCAACATTCAGTAAAATTTTGAAAAAAAAATCGAATTGACAGTTTTTTTACAAAAAATTAAAAACCTAAAGAAAAACAATACTAAAACTTGGTAAAAATTTACTTTCGACTCAAATAGCTTTTCAAAAATGAAAAATATTAGCTTCAAACTTATTTTATTTCACAGAAAATATTATTTTCGATATTCAATAAAATAGAATCTACAAAAAAATAGTACGCAAATTTGGTAAAAATTGATACATATAGACAAACTTTTAAGCAAGACAAATCGACAGACAGGATGGGAAGTTATCAGTGTGGGTCGCATCCCAGCCTCTTTTTTTTCAAGTTGTCAGTTGAATTATTCTTAAAAATTCTAAAATTACCCACAATATTTTGCATATAATGAAATAGTTTGATTTCAAAATCTATATTTGTTAACGAGATTTTTAGTCGAAAACCAGTTTTTACCAATTTAAGTAGCATTTCTTAAAAGTTTTTATTTCTTATATAAAAAAATACAAATGGGATGAATGAAATTAATTTGAAGTCAATTTCTTCTATTGTCCACTAGATATCAAGAACTGGACATCAATTTTTACCAAATTTGCGTACTATTTTTTGTAGATTTTATTTTTTATGAAAAAACGGACTGTTGGATTTTTATAAAAAAAATTACTAAATATCGAAAACAATAGGTCCGTTCGCGTACTTTCTGCACTAAAATTCGTAAAAAGAAATATTTTAAAGAGTGGGGGTAAATATCTCTCACAAAAAAAAAAAACTACAAAAAAGTAAGCGAACGAGAAAACAACAAATTTTTCACACAATATTACTGTCTTGTTGCTGTTCTTTGAAAATTTGTTTTTAAATTTTATAACTGACAGCAAAAGCGAGCAATTTATTTAATTTATTTGATATTCTATCAAATTTGAAATTTTCACAAATCATCACAAAGAAATTTCTTGAGCTAAAATTCGTAGGTTGGGGAAATATTTTACTCTCTCGTGAGCGCTCTCTTTTACGAAAAACTACGAAATTTTTGAGTACGCGAACATGATTTGGTTGAATTTTGTATTTTTTAGTAAAATTGGACTGATTTAGGAGGGTACGCGAACGGACCTAATATTTTCTGTGAGATAAAATTAGTTTGAAGCCAATATTTTTAATTTTTGAAAAGATATTTGAGTCGAAAGTAAATTTTTACCAAGTTTTATAATTCTTTTTTTTTTAGGTTTTTATTTTCTGTAAGAAAACTGTCAATTTGATTTTTCTCAAAATTTTAATGAAAATTCAAAACAATATTTCTTATAAGACAAAATTAGTTTGAAGCACGTTACAATACATAATTTAAAATTTAATTCAAGTCTCTAGCGTTATTGGCTCGTGAGATATTTTGGGTTAACTAAAACTTTCACTTTTTTTTTTTATATTGCTATGGTAAAAAAAAAACACCCAAGCAATTTTATTGAGAGTCGTTTCTGCATCCTTCTGCATTATTATCTGTATAACAAAATTTATTTGAAGTCTATATCTCTACTGGTTCTTAGGCTATGAACGACGAAAATAACTCCACGAACGTACGGACGTACATATTTTTAATTACATTTAATTGAAAACTGTAAGGGGTTTGTTTAAGTTCTTGAGCGAAGACATTTACACGTCGGTCGGAACATTTCCAATTACTTTCTATTGGATGTTAATTAGGTCCTATTATACCACAAGTTCGAAAACCACACCAAACATTGATTAATTAGTTTCTATAATGGGAATTGAAGCTTTTAAATAAATATGGGGTTTTTATAAGAATCATGAATGCCTTGAAGGCCTTTTTAATCTGATTGCACTACATTAACCAAATTTGAATGCATTTTTGAAAATTCTAAACTACACATAAACCCTTTATTTATTATGAACTTGGTTTTTTGTTTTGAATGTGAAATACATTTTTTCAAATTGGTTCCCTCAGCGAACAATTTAGCTTAAGTGTTATAAATGACACCAGGAAAATAAACCAATTTTCAAATTTTTTTCTTAATGCATTTACATTTTTAAAAAATGATATAACGACTTTTTCACGCTTGATGTAATTAATTCAAGGTTGTAACAACGAGAAGAAAAAAGAAAAACAAAAAAATTAGGCTCATTTATTTAACTCATCTGACAAAGACTGAGTTTTAAGAACACCAAGTAGGCTATACTCGCCGCCGCCGTTGCCGCCGCCGCCGACGACTTCTTTCTTTTCTTTATTCTACTATCTATCTAAGCTATATAGAAAACACCAAAAAGAAAATACAATTAATCAAAAAACCTTCAGGGAAGTAGCAAGCTTCCTTTTTTATTTCATCCAACTAATCAGTTTATTTGTTTTTAACCTCAAGACTATACTTTCTTTGGCGAAAGATCAGATTTGTTTCATCATTTACCTTTTAAGCGTAAACATAATTTATTAATTTTTTTATTCTTCTCTTATAAAGAAACCCAAAAAGCACGAAATAAAATAAAAAGGATCCTTTACAAAAACCCCCAATCAATTAATTCCCTTAAGCAAAGTCTAAGACCAACTAACTAAGCACGCCAAATGCTATGAAATATATAATATATCATAAAACCAATTCGCTGGTTATGGTGCTTCAGAACACAGGAAAAGAATCTAAGCCAAAACCAAAAGAAAAATTCGTTGCCAGCGCGGCGCGGCTGGCGCCGGCGTCTGAAAAATGAATATGCTGTAAAGACCATGAAAATTCTTTAAAAATTTAATCCTCTCCTTCCGGCTTTCCCCCGTTGTTCTTGGCATCGCCATCGCCATCGCCATCGACGAAGTCAGCGCAGTGGTCTACCAAAACAAGTTCAAATTAAAGAAAAACGTTCCCTGGTGGCGTATTCCATCAAGCAAATCAAAAGAAGAATCCTCCAGAGTATCAGACTTCCCTTTAATATTTTCATATGCCTCCTCCCTTATAATATTATAAGTCTTCGCCTTCGCAGTCTAACCGTTTTGATTTTCTATTAAATCATTTTTAATGGAAAGAAATCCCATGTGTAAACGACTACACAAGCACAAGTATGTTGGTATAGGTACCCATATTATATCTATGTGTATGTTTTTTATCCCTTCAATATATACATATTTGTTTGTAAATATATGTACATGTACAATGTACATACATGAATATGTTTATGGTGTAAGACCTTCAACATGTGGATAAGGTCATTTTGACTTTGGTTATATGACAAGTTATGGTTTCGTATTAGAAACCAATTTAATAATTGTTATTCATTTATAAGGATGATGGAAAATTTTAAGGAACAAATATCCAGCAGGCTTTTAAAGTACGCCACTGAAGCCCATAGGCTGTGAAGCAGTACAATTTGGCAAACAAATTAAAATAATAAGCGTTCTTTTCAGGAAAGGAAGCACAAAAAGGTACATAGATAAAATTGTATTTTCAAAAAAAAAGGGATATATGTATGTAGAGGGTGTCCCTTATATGATTTTTTTTTAATTTTTTTATTTTTTTGTAACGCACACCCTCTCCTTTTGTTCGTACCTCCTAGATCTACTTATACACAAAATCTAAGCTTCGTAGCCCTATAGGAACCCTACCCGACTTGACTTCAAAGATAAGAAGGCAAATTAGTATGGACCAATTTTGAGTGTTCATTGACTTTTTTGTTTTTATTCAGTTTAAGACAATACTATTAAATAAATATTAATTATTAATTAAACTTATTAAAAAAGTTTATATTTCAAGCGGATATTTCCTTTTTGCAGTCAGGATACAATTTTCTATGCTCCTGCACACATTGTAAAAGGAACTGCTTCTGTTCTTCATCCGCTGTAATAAGTCCATGAAAGTCTTGAACCAGCTTAACCGCCCTTTCTGCTGTATCATTCACAGCTCTCAGTTGTAGAACTTTAAGTTTCGCTTGTGAGTATGAACTATTTTCTTCCCATTCAGAAGGTTCCAATTCAAGGAAAGAGTCATTTATTTTTAACCGAGAAAACAAATTTTTACTCTTGACGGTCACAAATTGTTCGAGGGTTTTATCTAGAATAAAATTGAAATTTTGTTTTAAAAACTTGATTTAATGCAAAAGTTTTAAGGAAAAATACCATATAATGAACATCGCAGTTCATCCTTTGAAGGAACATATCGTTTGAAGCTATCTAAAGAACCATCATTCGTTAAATTGTTAACCATCCTTGTTTTTGTTTCAACATCAAAATTGTCATCGAAAAGGGATAGAAGTACTGTTTCTTCGGTAAAATAGTATAAATGCTGACAAAATTTATTTAAGGCTGCACTTGAAATTGCCGAATCGATACGTTCGTAGTTTTTTAAGGCTTTTATAAAACCCAAGTCTTGAAATGGCGCCTTTACAGCCAAATTGCACCCAAGCCGTAAGTGGTGGTAATAAAAAAAAACAAATATCTTCAAGCCCTTCCCTTTCCTGCTTGCTTAATTTAAGCTGGGACTGCAATAAATATATTTTCAGTGAATAAATTGCTCTTGCCATCCATCTTGCTTGATGCATTGCACCTGGTGATCGGATCTTCAATTCTTTGTTACTATTTCCTCCCAAAAATATGACAGAAAGCTCAATAAGCTCGCGGTAGTCATCTCTCACTATTGTTTTCTGCAGTTCAGCAGAATAAAAACCAAGCAATTCGTTTATTGTTGTTTCTCGGAAATGGTGCAAGTTTGAACAGTAGAAGAATCGATATTTTTCCAATTGTCTCGAAACTTTTTAATAAGGGGAATGTCTGGGCTTATTGTTACCTGCCGAATTTTAGTTTCAAATACGCTTTTCAAAACAAGTTCATAAATGTGATGTCGACACCCAAAAAGTAACAATTCCCTTTCAAGTATCTGCTCTAAAAGCACACACGCACCATTGAAGCGTCCGGTATTTGATGCTGTTGTATCACAGCACATTATCTGTACATTACTTTCAAGGTTCCAATCACTTATTGCTCGACAAACAGCTGCAGATTGTTCTTTTCCAGAAGAATTTTCAAGCTTAGGAACAGAAAGGAGTTGTTCCTTACTACCAAACGTTATAACGATAGGAAGTCGTTCTTCTTTGCAAACTCTTACGGTAAGCCCAGGTAGTAATTTTCCATCCCAGTAAACAGTAACAACTTCAGGAACATCATTTTCGAAATCAGTTTTTATAGATGCAGCTCTTTTTTTTCTCATCTGCGTCCGAACACGTTCAATTGAGGATTTATTGATTGGAAAATCTTCAAAGTTTAGTCCGAGGGCTTCTACTGTAGCCTGAAGAATATAAACAGAATCTCGAATGCTTAATTGGCATCTGTCTAGGACTGACACTAGCTTAGCACTGAGAAATTCTTTCAGATTGTACTGTTTCTGTTTCCATTGTTGTTGGCGGGTGTTCTATATGGCTTTCAGCACTAATGGACGTCGTATCGGTATCATCGCCAAGTTGTTGGTACAGTAAACACCCTGTTGAAGCCGTAGAGCTAGATGGTATTGTCGACTTTCGTAATCTGTTTTCCTCTTGTAATATTCTTTATTTAGCCCTTTCTTCCTTTTCCATCATTTTTTTGTCGACGCCAATTAGACAACCTGGCCTTCCTGGTTCCCTCTGACGCAGTAAAAACATTTCATCTTCTTCTATTTTGATTTTATCCAATGCATCGGCATGTGCTAAATCAAACAGATTATCCAGATCACTTTGAAACTCCTCTTCCCTTCGTTTGAATATACCCTGAGTTTTCTTTGAATTTGTTTGCAGGTCTTTCCACACCTCATACAGTTTCACAAGTTTTTTTACACAATGAGGAAGTGCCTTTGTGGGTATTCTTGCCTTTTCCCAAAAAATTAAGCACTCACGAATAACGAGGAAGTTAGCTTAACTACCCGAATATTATAAAATAAAACTTCTAAAACTTGCCGTTTTGATGGAAGTTTAGCACCTGTTATTTTGTGGTTTATATTTCCCACTAAAAAAATAAATTTAGCACTTCTTACTTGCATGGCCATCTTCTAAAAATTTAATTATACTTTTTATCGAATCTAAAAATGACGATATACTAGCAAATATTTTGGGACATGCGCTATTTCCCTACATAAACTGTGCATGGCATACTTTGATTGAAAGTCGGGTATAGTAAATGAATTTCAAATGATGCAAATATTTTTTTGCAACGGTTTTAAGCTCTAACGAACAAAATTATGCCGTGTGCGTAAGAAAAAAAAATTGTTGGAAAATAAGGGACACCCTTTTTGTAGGCATTTTATTTTTGGTGTTTTAAATGCATGGAGGCGTAAAAGTGTTGTTAAGATTACAAAATCGATGCTGATTAAGTCAAGTTTAGTTTTTTTCGTAACGCATGTTTATTAAATTTGCAAGCATTTTTAAATTAAGGACTGTTTATGTGTGTATTTTATTTTCAAAACCTTTCATTAAAATAGAATTTATGGTATAAAAAAGGTAAACCAATAAAGATAATCGTATTCATTAGAAGAATAAACATTTTCCTCAATTGAACCTATACTAAGTCGAGATAAAGGTGAAACAGAAAATATGCTAGAGAAGTGAAAATGAAACATCATCAGTGGTAGCCTTGGGCGTATACGCACTTTTATTTTTGTATTTAATGCTTGACAAATCTTACTGGCATTTTTATTTGTGGATTTTATTCTTCGGTCTTTATCGCAAACGACTCATAAAAAAACTATTTAAGGTAGTGTGGACCTGCTCGTGAAAATATGGAAGATCGAAAAAAAATATTGAATTTTTGGTTGGAGAAAACTTTAAGAAGATTAATTCGTGGAAAAATGCATGAAATAAAAATACGTGAAAATTGCAAAGGGAATTCCCATTTTACTATGGAAAGGTGACATTGAGTGGCAAAATTAATGTTCAAAATCATTCATGGAAAAGCTGTAATGTTTGAACTTAAAGTTAAAAATAAATACTAAATAAACTAATTTTAACCATTTTGCCTTTGTAAGTTCAATTTTATTCAGTTTACTTAACTGATTCTTAATAATTTTGTATTAAATTTTACATTGGGAAGAGGTATTCATTGTTCAAAAGAAAAGAGAATTGTCATTTTCAACATGTTTGAAAATAGGAGACGTATTCTTGACATTGCAAATGATTTGGGCTGTTCCAAAAAGATGGTTTATAATGCGATCAAAAGACATTTCAGAACACTACACGAAAAAAACGGTCTAAAAAAAAAAACAAAAAAAGCCATGGATAGAGCAATGTTAACTGCAAGTAGAAAGGATCCATTTAAGAGAGCTCTACAGAAATAAAACATTAGATCGAGGAAGAATATGGCGTAAAAATAACATCTAGACTTGTGCGATATCGCCTAACACAAGCAGAATTTAATGGCTGCATTGCGAGTAGAAAGCCGCTCGTTTCAACAACAAACTTAAAAAAACGTTTAGCTTTTGCCAAGGAACATTTACGAAAGCCATTACAATTTTGGAAAAATGTCCTGTGCAGTGACGAATCGAGGTTTAACAGTTTCGGGTCTGATGGAAAAATCTACGTTCGTCGTCGTCCAGAAGGTCAAGAGTTTAATCCAAAATTTACCATGAAGACGATTAAACACGGTGGCGGCAACATTATGGTGTGAGCAGCATTTTCGTGGAACGGTGTTGGTCCGATAGTAAAAGTATCTGGCAGGATGGATGAGTATCAGTATACAGGCATATTTAACAAAATAATGTGGAACATTTTGCTTTCGAAAATTTGCCCTTAGCTTGGAGATTTATCCACGATAATGACCCAAAACATACAGCCCAATCAGTTCATGCTTAGCTTCGAGAGAACCAAATTCAGGTTTTAAGTTGGCCACCCCAGAGTCCGCATTTAAAACCGATTTAAATCTGTATAACGATGATGAAGGGCTTAAAACAAAATGGAAATTTAGACCACTTATGGACATCAGTTCAAGAGGTCTGGTATTCTATCCCAACAATTCGTTGCCAGAAGCTTAGATAAAAGTTGGTAAAAATTGTTTTTCGACGTAAATATCTTTTCAAAAATTTGAGACATTGGCTTCAAACTAATTTTATCTTATAAGAAATATTAGGTCCGTTCGCGTACCCTCCTAAAACAGTCCAATTTTACGAAAAAATACGAAATTTAACCAAATCCTGTTCACGTACTCAAAAATTTCGTAGTTTTTCGTAAAAGAGAGCGCTCACGAGAGAGTAAAATATTTCCCCAACCTACGAATTTTAGCCCAAGAAATTTCTCTCGGCTGATTTGTGAAAATTTCAAATTTGATAGAAATTCAAATAAATTAAATAAATTGCTGGCTTTTGCTGTCAGTTATAAAATTTAAACACAAATTTTCAAATAACAGCAACAAGACAGTAATATTGTGTGAAAAATTTTTTGTTTTCCCGTTCGCTTACTTTTTTGTAGTTTTTTTTTGGTGAGAGAATTTTACCCCCACTCTTTAAAATATCTCTTTTTACGAATTTTGGTGCAGAAAGTACGCGAACGGACCTATTATTTTCAAAATTCTATAAAATCTTGAGAAAAATCGAATTGACAGTTTTTTTTTACAAAAAAAAACTAAAAAAAAAAACAATACTAAAACTTGTAAAAATTTACTTTCGACTCAATTAGTTTTTCAAAGATTAAAAATATTATATAAATAAATATTATATAATATGGGAAGTTATCAGTGTGGGTCGCATCCCAGCCTCTTTTTTTCCAAAACCATTTTGCTTATTAAGAAAATTCACTTACCAAAAACAATGATTTAAGGTCCTGAGTATGTATTTGTAAACGTACTTTTCCCCAAAAGTGTCAGTAGGTATATGAACTCGAATTATTTATCTGAAAGTTCAAATTTGAAAACAAAAACAAGTTAATCATGTCAAACACTAGATTTAAAGCGATCAAGGTGCTTGCTATGTATCTCTAAGCAGATCGCATATAAGCTTGATAATAGGTGTCATAACCGGACACTGTCTAATAGGAAAGCACGCCATGCGGTTAGGCGTATTCTCATACGACTTTTGCAGAAGCTGTATGGACGAGGAAGAGGAGGAAACAGTTCTTCACAAAAACACTCTAGTAAAGATATAAATCCTCGGTAGCCATATTGGTTTGCCTACAAGCTAAACCGGAAACTGGCCTCATAAAGTATTTCTTAGGGTGCGTGTAATTTCTCCTCTAATTTATGAAATTTCCCCTAAAAACTCAGTAAATGTGTCTATGTATGCGTGAAAACACGTTTACTCGTTGAATTCTTCCACATTACAAATACAACAATGTAAACAAATGGGTTTTGAAGGGTGATACGTACGAAGGATTTATATCTTCATTAGAGTGTTTTTGGTTCTTCACCTTCTCTGTACATGCTCTGCACTAGCTCAAAACGCAAGAATTACCTAGGAGAATTCTTCTTTAACGATCTAAACGATCTAAATCATATCAGCATAATCAGCCTCTCATGATTCGTAAGGGACTTAAACTGGGACTTTAAACAATGGTCCATTAAACTGGCCTAAGTGTGTCCGATTCCATCATGGACTGTCACTTTAATCTAACCTAACCTAATCATGTCAATTATTGAACTCTAAAAATCCACTGACCTTTCGCAATCGATAATAATGAGATACTTTGGCATATAAATAAAATTTTCAAAAGTAGGGTTACCTACTTTACTCCTGGTCTATTGAAAGGTTTCTTGGTTTAAAAAGGTGGCTGTGTGGAGTAAATATCCTCCTTATCTTTATTTATTTAAATCTGGGGGCAAATAAAAGGCTATTTTACTTTATTTTAAACAGTATTAAGGTTGCCTAAAAATAAGTTGGCCCTATTCATGGTTGCCTGTGAGTTTGAGATGATGTGTAAATGTAAATGCCAAAAAACACTAGATGTAAATGCTAAAAAACACTCAAATATTAAAAGAGGTTTCTCGTTGCCTATTTAATAGAATTAATCTGCCAATAGTCAATAATAGTAAAGGTTACTAACATAATGCAATACTATTGAGTAGGGAATATGAAAACTTTTTATTTCGAAGAAGAGTAATTTTTAGGATTTGCACAATTCTTAAGTTCATTCATGAAATATTAATTTCTAAGCTGGCATTAAAAAATCTTGGGAATTTAGGTAAGAGATCATTCAACATATTGATAAAGGAAACTGGTAGACCGTCCTGGCAAATAAACGTACTTGCATGCATACTTTAAATAGACTTACCCCAATATACAGTGTGTACATACCACTCTTTCAAGAAACGGTATCTAGATTTTTCGTCATTGCGCAAAATTCGAAGAAGTCTTTTATTGACTTTTTAATGCACTCTTCATTCAGTTGAAATTATGTATTCAAATGCAAATTTCAATAAGAAATTGACAATGACGTACATATGTATGTACCCCTGTTTAATATAATTTAAAAATTAAAAAATAAACTTAGGCTGATTGTAGACGATTTTTAAATGTAGACTTAAGAAAAATTTTGACAAATGTCATAGACGACTGTGTTCACATTGTACAATCTAGCTACTGATACTCTTCGAGCTAAAACTGAATAACTATACACTTTGATCAATTTATCAAAATTGGTTGCTTCACTTCCCTGTTCTTTTTCAAATAATCAGAGTAAAAGAGATACAATTATAAGAATTTTCTCAATCGCCTTGACAGAGCAGGAGAAGGAAATATAAAATAATTCATTCTTCATTCTCAGCTAGCAATTAAACAAGCTTAGAATTTCATTTCTTCTTATTTGAATTGTACGATAGAGAATTATTGAGAGAATCATAAAAATTATATTCTCAGATTTTGCACAGAAAAGGTGAGAAATTTCGTTTATATTTCTAAGAAGACAGAAATCTTTGAGATCTTAACAATATAAACTGGCCTATTATCAGAAATGTCATTGTCAGCCATTTTGAAGATCTGCAAATGAAATTATTATCAGTAATGTGAAAAAATAGCCTCATTGTCACATTTTATGTATGTATTACAATTTACAATTAGGACGTTGTCTCACTCAGTTGAAATTGTTCAAAGATTAAGACACTTAACGATTGCTGACAATTTCTTAATAGTCACATAAAACAATTCTTACTGCGACAAAATCGAAACTCTATAAATCGTGCTTCTTGTTGTTGATGCTAATACTAATATTCTGACAATTAAAGTGTATGATCTTATATCAAAATCTAGCAGCCACGTGAACAGGCAATCTTTCATTGAAAGCTATTTGGTAATCAAGGGCGGATCCAGACTTTTAATCAGGGGGGGTCACACACTTAGGTGGAGGCTAACAAAATTTAAATAACATAGTGTGCATCTTATACCTACGTTTACACATTTCAAGGGCTAAAGTGACAACTTTAGTTATCAAATTATTATAGAACACTGTTGTACAATGAACAGCAATTTATGATGACTCCCTACATATGAAAGCATTCTAAGATTCCAACAGTTTTCTAAATATGCCATATTTAAGAGCTAAATCACAATAGTTTAGAGGCTTTTTGGTGCATTTCACGCAGAAATATAAGAAACTGTTTTGAAAAGTAGCTTTTTTCCAAAAATAAAATATACCTACTTTTCTTGTTTCCATTTCTATTAATGCGAAGAACACTACAAAACTTAAATCCAGAAAATGGGAGAGGATCTGATATAAAGAATTGTCGGACTTTTTTTGACGTAGTTTTTATCGAACTCAATTTTCGGGAGTCTATTATTACTCTCGCTATGCTATCAGTCTGTTTACTCGTATTCTGATCTTAGTAAACAGAACTTAAAAATTGTAGAGAGAAAAATTTTTTTCTTAAATTTAGCCATTAGTTTAAAAAAGTGTCACTTTTGCAGTTTTTGGGACATTTATATTATTGAAACTCGTGTTTAAATCTCAGTTCTAGAGCATCCCAAGCAAACTCACTTCAAAAGTAGATTTATTTAATTTTTTAAGATCTTTTGTATTCAACAGAAAATCAATTTTGAACAAAATAAAATGTACGACTGGGTCGTTAGAACTTGCTAATTTCTTCCAAAAAGTCGGTTTAAAAATATTTCCTATATTTTAAGATTTAAAAATGTACCTGCAAAATAAGTTTTTGTCAAAAAATTAAATGACATTTTATTTCTTAAGAACTCTTGATTAATTTATTTTTTTTTTCGAAAATCATTTTAAATTTTGTCTTAAAAATATTTTTGGTAAGCACTAAATAAAGTGCTTATAAATATACATTTAAATTTCGTAAAAAATGTTGACCCCTTTCTGAAATATCGAGTTTTGTAAACAAAATTAACATTATTTTTTAAAATAAAAAAATGACATTTTTGATCATCAAAAATCATCATCAATTTGATCATTTGATCATCGACAAGAACTTGCACAAAAAGAAAAGATCATTGAAATCGGTCCATTAGTTCTTGAGAAAACTTAAAAACAAAATAAAGGTTATGAGGGGTACCATTCTGGAGCAATAGGTACCAAAATATGTTTTTCTTGTAGAAAGAAGCCAAATTAAGAATACCAAAATTAGAGAAAGTTTTTAAAAAAATCACATATTTTAATAAACAAATTTGTATGGGAAGTGGTGTTATTTTTCGTATTAATGAAATGAAAAAAAAAACGCCTTACGCTAATCGGCTGAATACCTTAATTTCAATCAACACAATTGTTTGGACTGTAGGGGCTAGGATAGAAAGACAGACATACGGAATCGGGGTACCCACTTTTTCGACTTCTCTATACCATCGTAATGTTATGTTTGATTAAAAGCTCTAGCTCAAATTTTTTTACTAATGCAAAACTTGCTATATAGTTCCTATATGTCGCAAGTAAAAATCACTTTAATGATCACTGTCAATAAATTTAATAATAAAATTGAAGGCTAGTTTTAGGAATTTAAAGTCAACTTTATATCAAATTGACGATCTTTTATTTAAGGTTTCTTCTTAAGAACCTAAATATTTGCTCTTTTTCTTAGTAGCAAATTTTATGAAAATAATTTAAAGCATGACTAAAGTTTTTTTCAAATTCTAAATTAAGTGAAAACAATAATTTTAGTTGTTTTGACAGCAAACCACTTTTTGGTGAATGTCGTTAAATTACTAACAAATTTTAAGATGAAATCTTTACTTATACAACTTAACTGTATAAGCTTTATGGCTCATATGACCCCCCCTGGACGGTGCATTGGTCAAAAGTTGATGAATTTGTGCTGTTTTTGGAATAGGGCCGAATATCCGATTCGTATTATGTTTTTGGTCCAGTCTTCAGTTAAAAGTAGTACTTTTAGCAACAAAGTTTAAAGAAGTAAAATGCAAATTTTGTTTTCATTACACAAAATAAATAATTCAAAATATAATGGGGGTCATATCCATTAACGCAATACGATTCGTTTTGAATTGAAGGGAGTTCCTACGGAAAAACAAACAAATTATCTCCCAGGGGGAGTCATGATCCCTACGACCCCCCCCTCCCCTGGATCCACCATTGTTGGCAATTGTCATATCATTGGCATTTATAGTCAGAGCAATAACAATGGCAACAATTTTTGTAAACAAATAAGTTTCCAGAAACTTAGTTGCCTTGTGAACGTTCTTCTTAATCAAACTTGCTGCTGAACGCACTATCATCAATTCACGTACATCGTACTTTTCTATTGGAATTTAAATGGACACATCCAACTGCAATTTATTTATTTTACTCTTTTTTATAGTATTTGTTGTTTTTTCTTTCTTATTTTATTTTCATATTTCTTCCTTTATTTAATATTACGTTAATAGTGTTGCTTTATTTTTTTTGTTTTATTTATATTTGTCATATATTAAATTTACTTTATTTTTATTTGAAATTTTATTTTAATCTATTTTATTGATATTATTCTATTTTGTTTCTCAATTTAGCTATCTAACTGGTTCAATGAGGTATCTAAAAATAGATAGGATGTCTTAGATTGAACACAACCATTATCGTAATGCATTGAACGCACTAATTTGTTTAATTTGACATTTAGTAGTCAGCTGATTTCGCCGGGCTCGGAATTTTGTTGATAAGGTGATAACACGATACAGATTTGCTAATAATTTAATTTCTTACATAAAATGAGTGTAGTTTCTCGTTGTCTTGCTTCGATTATTAAAACGAAACATATTATCTCCCTCACAAATGTACATCTCAACAATGTCTTTATCCGAAATACTAGAATTAGTTACTCAACAAAACCTTTGTTGCCTAATTCACAACATTTAAGATTTCTTTCAAACTCACAGGATGAAGATGATTGTTGGAATTGCAAAGCAAAAACAAAAAGATCAAATAATTTTATGTGTGATGAATGTGGAAAACTTCAAGACATCACCAAAATACATGTAAGTCAGTTTATCCGGACAAAATTTGAAGTGGAACTAATGTTTATTTCTTTATAAAAATAAAGGACTTCTTTGAACTTCTGTCGTTGCCTCGAGACTTCGATGTTCCTTCTACCAAATTGACAAAGACTTTTCGTCAACTTCAAACATTGGTTCATCCGGACAAATTTGGAAACAAGTAAATGTGTGTATCTTAAATTGAATAAAATAATCAAGGAGGAACATTTCTCATAACAGATCTGAAAGGGAGCAAACAAACGCTGCCGAATGGAGTGCACTTATAAACAAGGCATACAAAACTCTTTTACACCCTGTATTCCGAGGTCAATATCTATTAAAACTACAAGGGGAACAAATGCCTCAAGATAATAGTACTTTGAATAAGGAATTTTTGATGGAAATGATGGAGAGGAACGAAGAGGTCGATGATGCTGAGACCAAAGAAGATCTTAACCAAATAAATAAAAATATTCAAGATGAACTCAATGAGGAAATCAATCACCTCAAGGAATTATTCAAATCAAACGATTTAAATAGTGCAAAAGCTCTGCTTGTTAAAATTAAGTACTTATTGAGTATTCAAAATAGTATTCAAGTGAAACTGGAAAAACTTAACGGATGATATAAAGAAGATATGATTTATGGTATCCCTTTCCTCTCTGACGACACATGCCTTTTAAGATTTAAGAAAAAATAATCTAGGTACAAAATGTGAACAAATTGTTAAATAATAAATCTATCTTTTCAGATATTTAAACAACTATTTGCCGTCCATTATTTTACTATTTGTGTACAAGTTAAAACTAGGCAAAACTGATAAAGCTTCGGTTCCCATCGATCACCGAAATCAAGCATCAGTGAGCGTGGTTAGTAGAAAGATGGGGGACCGTCTCGAAACCTACCGCTTGCTGTTGTCATGTGTTCTTTCTGTCTGTTGTTGTTTCTCTTCTGTCCTTCTGTCTTGTGTTGTTATCACCTCATATAGTCTAGTCGCTCAAGGTGCTGTGTTCTCTACTCTGTACATTTATGTGCTGAGTAGTGTGAAATGTAATGTATATTCGTCAAGTAAATAAGCCAATGTGTCTATCAAGCTCCTTACAATTCTTAGCTTCATATTTTGAATGTACAAAAGCTATTGAGAGTTTGAGGTCTTCTAAATTTTTAAAAATGTAAATGGGAAAGTTGTTTTTAAATCAATCGAATTCGATTTTAAATCGTAAGTTTCCTGCGCCGTTCCTTTGAACAAGCACTATAGTTAGATCTTTAAGTCACGCGATAATTTAGTTCCAAAAGTTCCCGCAGCTTTATTTGACTTCAGATTAGATATGACAGTCTTTATTGAATTAATTATCATGCCTGACAACGGTATTCGGTTCATAGTCGCCGTTATAAGAGTCTATATAGATATCTAGATATTCCAAAAACTTAAAGATCCATACCAAGGTTTGATTTTACATTAACTTTCTTCTTACAACATCATGTTAATGACATGTTCGAATACAGTTTCGGCACTGGTGCTGTTAACGTCGATAAACTTAAATATTCTATCTTCGCTTACCTATCTTTTCAAGCTCAATTATTTCGTATATTAATTTATGATCAATGTATTTTATTGGGATTCCAAAACAGTAAATCAATAAAAATATAAAAAATCGAAAATGCTTCGTAGGGAACAAAAATCAATCAGACGTTTAAATCTTTTGGACTGGTTTCAAGCCCAAAATGTAGAAACATTTACTCAGCACTGAAGCAGTAGCTTCACACAAAAGTATCCTGCTTTTATGCACTTTGATTATGGTTCCCTCCTTATTTTTCTCTATGCAATAGCACTTGTCATAGAATTCCGAGAAAGTGGTACAAACCTCATAACAATACTCGCACAGAGTGTGCAAAAGTAAGTCCTTAGTTATTTTAAGGATAACATCCGGGAATTTGAGGAGCACCTTTGCCAGTTTCCATTCTTTTTCGTGCTCCACTGTTATCGATTCTGTCTTCAAGATTTCTGATAGGTTAGAGAAGTCTACACCACAATTGCGAGCAATTGAGCAAATGCGGGTGAAGGCATACAGAAGATAGACTGCAGTGTTTCCTCGATCTTCCAACATTTTGTCGAAGGAGAACACATAGGCATTCGTGCGATTGTGGCAAAGATCTGCATACTTAATACAGCCATAAGCAACGGATTCCTGGGCAGCTTTTAATTCTTCTGGTGTAAGTACTTTGTCACGTTCCTTTTCTTTTAGTTTGTCGAGAGCCCTACGCAGACCTTCATCGAGCAGATCAGAAAGTTTCACTGTCTCACCGGACCGTGTTTTGAATTTTTTACCATCTTCACCAAGGACCACACCGAACATAACGTGATCAACTCGGTGCTTCTTCAAGTCGATGATATTCGCACGTTCAGCGCAGGCAAAGATTGTGGTTAAATGTGTATTTTGGCCAGCATCTACAACATAAATAGCCCAATCAGCCTTTACCTCTTCGAATCGGTATCGAATTGCAGCCATATCAGATGTGTCGTAGGTAAATCCTCCATCGGTCTTTATCACCGTAAGTGGAACGCCCGTCTTCGATTCATCTGACCACATAATTTTTCGACCTTCATCCTCTTCGAGGAAACCTTTGTCGTCTAGAAGTTTTATCACATCAACCATTCTCGATTGATAAAAAGATTCACCTCTCTCTTCCAATGTCACATCTAGACGGTCGTATATGTTTTGAAACTCTTTTCGGGAAACATCACAGATTAATGTCCATGCTCTAACTGATAAAGGATCTCCACTCTGCAGCTTAACTACGCAACTATATGCTCGTTTCTTGAATTCTTCATCCTCATCGAATCTAAAAGCAACAATAGAAGTTATGAAACAACTAAAAATGTTATATAATTTTTTTTTTCAAACCTTTTCTTTGACTCCTTATAAAACGCTTGAAGGTCGTGAATTGGTGGACTTTCTGTGTGAAAACTAGGAAAACTGTCCTCCAAATGTGCAATAAGCATCCCAAATTGGGTTCCCCAATCACCGAGATGATTGTGTCGCACTACATCATGACCAATAAACTCCAAGAGACGAGCAATTGATTCTCCAATAATTGTGGATCTCAAATGTCCAACGTGCATTTGTTTAGCAATGTTGGGTGATGAGAAATCAACCAAAACACGCTTTTTAATGCATTCCGGTGGCTGAACACCGTTTTTGAGCAAATCACCAATTGCTTTAACTGCATACGTTCTGAAATAAACGTTAACTTGTATAAATATATGTATTTGCATGGAAAATTATTGATATAAAATTACATTAAAAAGGCCAAGGATCAAGTTTGCACCGCTTTGAGTTTATTAACTAATTACTTAAATTTGCGGGTTACATTGAATACAAGGTTGGCAGAACCTTAAAATGTTGTACTTTTTCTTTGGTAAACCTTTTTCTTATTCTTCGAAAGACACTCGATAAGAATAGGTGCCAAGTAGCGCAGACTCTTACCACACTAAAACCACTGCTTAATCAGGACCAATCTACAAAAGATTTTTAATACTTTCCCATAGGTTTTAGACCATGAGGTCATGAGGCGTGGTTCTTTTTAATCCCCGAAAATGGTGTCGTGCAGACCGTCTTTAGTCTCCATTACGGAGTTTCTATAGCTTTGCAGTTGCTGATTATGTGTCTTTTAACCACTTCTGTGACCATTTTAATTGGAAGGTCACCTTATTTCTTAAGGCTCATTTATTATACCACCAAGGACTTAGATTTGGAATTTTTAGATAAGTACAAGCATTTGTTTTCTTTGTACACTCCCATAGTTTGACACCATAAAGTCCAAACGGGTTTTAGTACTTTTTTAGTAATTGATAGGCCAGAGTTCTTTCATATTAACCAGGATTTTCTTCTGTGTTTCAAGTTAAGCTGTTCTCTTTTCATTTTGATGTATTTTTCCCATTTAAGCTTCGCATTCAATGTCATTCTAAGGTATTAGGCAGAATTTAAAAAAGGTACTCCTGTACTGTTTATAGAAATTGGAATATTATTTATGCCATTTTTCTGTCAAAACACTCACATTTTGCAATATTTATGGAGCCTTTGCAACGGATCTGGATGGTGCCAATATTTTAGTATCATCAGCAAAGGTGGTCATGATAGCATTAGTGTTCATTGGAATATCCCTCGTACATAAGATACAAGGTTGGCCTAGGAAACTTCCTTGCGGTACACCTTCTTCTGTTTTCTTTAGTTTCGAGTTGTCCTGTACTTAAAAGGGTCGATTTATAACATAAGATTCAGGATTTCGAAGTATGTACATACTTTTTGAAAAGGTATGCAATTTGTTTTCAAGTCCCAAGTGCCAAACTAAGAATAATAGCAGACCAAGAATATAGCAGACCAAACTTGTTGTTCTTCAGTTGCCTTTTCCGACACATCCCTTATTCGATGTACTTCGTCAGAATATTTTTTTCTTCTTTCTTTTATATTTTGCTGAGCTTTTTCAGTATCAATTTTTCGAAAACTTTTGCCATTATATTGTTCTGTAAGATGTTACTTCTGTTGGTGGCTTACGTTGTTTAGGTATAATGGCTTCTATAATTCTCCAATGATGTGGTACAATACTTAGTTTAAGGTATACTCTTATTATAAATTAGAGTTTTTTGAATACTATTGAGGGCATTATTTCAACTCCTGAGCAGTGATAATATGGTGCCTTGGTGATTAGACAACTTCTGTTGACACATGCTTCTTACTTCTTTGAGCGTGACAAAAGGAATTTTACATTCGTCGTCCCTTTCAACAGACTGTAAGGAATCTATAACCGTATTTGCTTTTAAAACATTTGCGAGATGTTTAGCAAAAATGTCAGCTTTTAGTTTCGGGTTTCTGATCAATTTGCCATCTTGAGACTTTATTGAAGTGTTTTGTGTCGGAGGTCTATTTATATTCTTTGCTGGTTTCCATAAAGACTATTCGCTAGAAGCATCTTTATTCGGACCTTTCAGGAATTTACTTAGTGAAACGTTTTTGAACTCACTGATTCTTTTTTTAGTTCGTTGTTTAGAAGATTAAATGCAGTCTTATCATCTGGAAATCTCGTAGCTTGCCATTTTCTTCGAACTTCTTTTTATTTCGACAGGATATTTTATTTCTGCTTCTCTTAAGTTCCAAATAGTTAAAATACTTTCTTTCGCAGCCAGTTGAACATCAGCAATAAATTGTTCAACTTTATTGTCAATTTGTTAAATCGTTTCTGATATCTTTTTGAAACTTAATAGAGCGTAAACAGAGTTTGGTATTGAGTTAGAAATTTGTTACCTGTAGTATTGGACGGTTTCAAATTTGATGTCCACAATACAAACGGTGGTGTGCCTCAGGGGTCCGTTTTGTCTCCGAAATTGTTTCTCGTGAAACTCTTCTATTTCAGCAAAATGCTTCGCTTAGTGACAATACCTTCTGCTTTTCTTCATTTTCTTTCTTAGATTCACGTCCTTCTTCTTCGGAAAATGAGTTCTAACGACAGCCAGCGTATTATAAGCTCACTAAATCTGACCTTGACCGCATTGCCCAATGAGGAATCATAAACAGTGTCGAATTTAGTGGTTTTAAAAAAGGCAATACAAAAATGCATGTCGCTAATATGTAAACCTCTCACAATGGCACTATCCATTGGTTGCACTTAAATCGATTAGACTACGTACGTGCACCACTGACCACTTTTTGTCGCTAAAAACGCTGCTTAGTGTTTGACTATACAAAAGTTTTTTAACAAGTTTTATTCTTCTGAAAATCGAACAGATTTCTCATGTTTGAGCTTATGCTTCATAAACCCCTAAGTCTCTTGAAAAGCTCTCTAAAAATTATAATGAAATAGCCAGTTTTATTCTCCCTAAAAACGTTAAATTATCCTATTTTCCTAAGGACTGGCACTGTGTTTACTTTAAAAGAGTACCCATAACCCTTCAAGTGCGGTTAAAATGTATTTAAAACAAAAAAAATAATCTCATTTAAACTTACTTGTCCAAGAAAATATTTATGAATCCAGGTCCAGCAACGTCAACCTTAGCTATAACAGGTGATGGTTCCAAATTGGCAACAATTGCAGCACCGATATCTCTTGGTGGCTTTGCCTGTCCTGCTGCTTTCAGAGCGTTTGCAATAGACATTGCACTGTTACACTGGTAATCACCCTGTTTAGCCGAAACACTTATTACAGCCGTTGCAGCATCTCCGCTCAGGTTGGGATATGCTTTTGCAATTCCACGTGTAAACAAATTCGTCAAATGTTCATGGATGGAAATCATTCCCTGAACAGGAAGAGAGACACCAGTACATTGCTTCTTCTCTGCTATGACAGCCTTTGGAACAATTTTGTTTTGTTAGTTTGACTTTCTTAATAATTAGAACACGTTTAATGTTTTTCAACTTACATTTTCAAGAACTGCCAACCTATGTTTGAGCTTCATATTTTCTACTTGCAATTTGCTGAATTCCTCATCACCGGTTTCCTCGAGAAATTCTCCAGTACTGATTTTTTTCATTTGTTCACGCAGCTGCGATGTCATCTTTTCCTACAATCACCTCCCCACACGTGTTTATTAACCGTTTTTTGAGTGGGCAAACAGAACAAGTTAACTTACCAATTGTTGCAGGCGTTGTATTTCACCATTTAACGACATTTTAATTACAATTTTGTAGACCTTTCGTTCGCGAATAAATGTTGTCTATAAAATATTTTTAATTGAAAACTTTCAATTGGCAATCGGCAACCAACAGCAGCCACAACATATAATAGAAATGTCAAAATCATAGTTGACAAATGGGGATGCCACGATGATCGGACACGTTCAGCACATAAAACGATAACTCAACTAGAGAAAACAGTAAAGTAGTATTCACATGAGCGCGACCAACGAACGACGAATGAATTACAAAATGTGAGTTTATATACGTTTGAAGACATATTTCCACACAAATTCTTAACAAAACGATAGCAATATAGTTTCTATTTGATTTATGATGCATACTTTTACTTTTCAATATCATATATTAAGAAGTTTAAGAAAACAAATTTATTCGTCGCGAAAAAAATTGTAGTTGATACGAACTGTCAAACTTTATTCGCGTTCCACATTATAGACACTGGCAACGAATAAAATAATCGCGCGTACTTAACCTAAAAAAATCATTCTTGTTTTGGTTTCGGTGGTGAATGGTATTCGGCTGTCAAACTTAATTCGCGACGAACTAAAAACTCTCATGTGAAAGAAATGTCAAAATCGACGAATATTCGTTCATTCGTTGGTCGTTGGTCGTGCTCATGTGAATATTGCTTAACAGTAGAGCAAAGCCTTAAAATTGGCGGAATATAAATAACTCGCGCCCTGTTTTTATGGGTATATCATCCAACACATATTTGAAGGCTAATTTATTTAACCAAAATCGTTGAATATAATTTTTGTAGATTATATTATTATAAATTTGCAAGAAAAATTAAAAAAACACGTTTGATCTGACAAAGTGGGACAAAATGGGTCAGAGATACATACATATCTCAGATTTCTTTTCACATTCCACATGTGCAAAAACTCCGAATTTTCTTCTTCACAATCGGTCTAAAATGCAATAAATTCGGGTATCGTCTTCGTTTTTAATTTATTAAAATCTTTTTGGAAGTAACAAAATTGAAACTTAACTATTTAAAAAGAGAAACGTCAAAGAATAAACTGCCGTTTTTTGTTTCGCATCTGCGAACGAAAACTTTCGTTTTTTAAGTTGCATAAGCAAATCCTTCGCACACGCGAAAACTTTCGTTCGCGTGTACGATACAAAATGTGACCCCAAACGTGATGGATTTGTAGTCATTTTTTCAAATTGATTCTGTAGCCTACTAATCGGATTCGGCTCAACTTTCCACTACCGCAGCACGAATTTCAACACGCGTTTTTTTTTATTTGATATGTGCAATTAAATAATAATTATAGCAATTTTAGAGCGAGTAAACATTTATTTCTATTTTAAATTAATTTTCAAAGTTCACTTTTTCACATACAAAACACCCAAAATTGTTGATTTTGACATTTCTTCCCTGTTTTTTGTTTAGTGTTGCCATACTTGTTTTTTGATGGGGATTTCATTGATTTTAGTGCTCAAATGCAAAAAGTCACCCACCCCAAATCCTATAGTTATCCCAAGCAGGGGGGTTGCATACCTAGCTGTTAGTACGCCGTGCCGTGCTATCAGTTAAAAAAAAAACTTGTTTAAGGCTCAAAAAAATGAAATATAAAAAAAGTAGGGTTAAGTCCCAAAAAGAAAATATTTTTTTTATAACTTAAAGGTGTTCCCTCGCCCTTATATTCAAAACATGTTCTATTGAGACCCCTTCCTAACTGTAAAAAAAATCAGAAGGAAATTCGTGCTGCGGTAATAGAAAGTCGCCCCTCGGATTCTGTAATCTGTTATCGAATGGATATGTACTAAACCTCAGTTTTTATATGACAGTGTCGCTAAATTCCAATTTAATGGCGTCGCTTTCGTTCAAATATTTGCTTTTGCAAAAAAAACAACAAATAAAACAACATATACCGCGTTTACAAGGAGAATTAAATTCGAATTGAATCAGGAATTAGCGCCGTATAGACCTGGATCGGATCGAAATAGGATTACTCGATCCAATCCCACTGAAAGAGGTGAATCGAATCGAAAATTTGTTTGTAAACCTGAATCGGGGAATCGAGTTATTGGTGTGTGAGGTTTTGCTTGTGTGCGTGCGATAAGTTTCTACCCCCTTGTTTGTTCTAAGCTGAATTTAATTTGGTGGTCGGCTTTGTGTTGAGAGCATTGTACGCACAAAAAAAAACGAAAATGTCATTTCGATTCCATTTGAATTCGATTCCTCGATTCAGTGCAACCATATACCTGGATCGAAATCTCAATTCGATTCGATTCGATTCCTCGATCTCCTCTTGTAACCTAATAGTGTGTTATTACACCCAGACTTTTTTGGAAAGACTCAAATAAATGCGAAAGAGAAAGTAGGTGAAATAGAAATACTTTAAAAAGTCTCTACCTTCTATCCAAATTCCAACCCAAGTTCAACCCAATTTTTCGATTTCGAAACTTTCGTGTTTAACATTCCAATCGGTACAATGAATGAATAATGAATTTTGTATCGCTGCTGTTCAGCCTCAGTACAGTTCGAACAGAATCTTCACCCAAAATGGCGTTTCCAAGTTGACAAATGGCGTAGACACAAAAACTTTGTTGAGCATCAATATTGTAAAAATACTTCTGTGTACATAGAATTTTTACCATTGTTTTGAATAAAAACCAAACTAAATAAAAGTGTTTAATTCGTTGCAAAAGGATATTATATGTCTTTAGCAGAAATAACTTATCAATCCCGGTACTATGTGCATGCCCCCACCGTTCAGTGCTCATTCAATGAAAAGTTTACTTCGCGTGCGACGACTTTCCGCTGAAAAAATACTTCTTTACAGAGGATTTGTATTTCTTCTATCTTTTAGATGAATATCGTTCGTCGTCGTCAATGCTCTTAATGCAAACTTACATCAGCAGAACCATTCATTGTGTGCCTCCGATTCAGATTTAGAAGACAAATAAAAACATTTATTATCTTTATCAGTGCAGCCCGCTGCTTTGATTTTGATTAGTGATTAAAAACAAAAATTGGAGCAAGCAAGCAGAGTTGCGAAACAAAAACATTTTATTTATTGTGGTGATTAGAGAGCGAATTTTAAAAATTCATTTTGTGGTCTAGTGATACTATTTTTCGTTTCAAGGTAAAAATAAAATAAAACTAGAGTAACCTAACCTAAACAAAGAAGAAACAAAAGCAAGAAAAATAGAAGCAAACAGTTCAAAGGGTTACAAATTTATTTACCTAGTTAAAAGCCACCAAGAAAAATAAAGGAAAATGCAATAATATTGCTTACATACCTACATTTTTATATTTCCCAAAATATACACATAGGTGTCGCTTTTTCACTATCTCCGTCTCTGCGAGTAGTCGAGCTATTGCTGTACATTTGCAATCATATGGGAGTGAGGGAAAAAAGACACCGCTTTAGGATTTCGTGATGAACCGATAAATGAATTCCTTTGCATTGGAACTTGGATGGATGTACATTTGATGTTGGAATTGGAAGAGAAGAGAACCTTTTTATGTGTACAATTCGCATCGCAGAGCATTGAACAATTGAACAAGAAAAATAATAAAACATTCGGCTGTTCTGTTCGGATTCGGAATTGGAACCAATCAACCAACAACAAAACTGATGCTGCTTGCTAGTCCTAGTGCTGTTCTAAGAAACAAATCTAAGACAAACTGATAATTAAATAAATTTTTAAGAATTGTTATTATTTTAAAACATAAAATGCAACCAGCATCGTATAGTTGAGTTAAGTGGCAGCTTTTTAAGCGGAAGAAACAAAGTCAACGCCGCAGCCGCCACCTTCACCGCCATCGCTGCTTTTTATAATTTTCTTTTCAAATCAATTTGAGAATTAGAACAAAATAAAGAAAAATGGTTCGCGGTAAGTTTTTTTTGTTTTTGCTATTTTCATTCAATTTATAAATCTGAAATTTATATAATTATTGTCACATTAAGAATGGTGTCGGTGTTGGCTACTAAAGTTCTTTTGTTCAATTTGATTGTGGATTTTGATTTTATTAACTTTCATACTTATTATCAATTATAATTTTTATAATAATGCAATTCTAATTTTCTTTTACATATACATATATATAAATGTCGATGTCGATGAAATGGAATCAATTTAGGCAGTTCTTGTAGTGGAAGCATGTGGCGGGAATAATTTCCCATAGCAAGCAGACCGATAGTGTACTCTTTTACACTTATTGTGATGTGTCCAATAGAAAAGAGAAAAAATTATGTTCGATGAAAAAAATCAAAATAAGGAGAAAGATAGAAGTATTGGAAAATTGTTGTTAGGGTTCGGAATCTCAGTCATGAAATTTTGGAGCAAATTGAAGAAAAAAAGTGGAGCAAATGCAAGATCATCGGAGAAAATTTGTAACAAAAAGAAAATCTTAACTTATTAAATTTAAAGGAAATCTAAAAGAAACGCAAGTAAAAAAGAATTTATAATAAAGAACAAAAAGAGGAAATAATAAGAAAATATGTTATTGCAATTTCAAACGAAATATTTGACGGTTAACAGTCGAATTGTTTTTTCTGAACACCGTTTATTTTAATAAATATGATTTAAAATCACAAAAATAAATATAAACCAGCATAAGTGTTCATATATGCGTTTCGCCCCGATGTAATGGTTGCGCTCGTCACAAGATGACCATTACACCTTGTCTTGACGCATATTTTCCCGAATAAATCGAGATTCCATATAATCCGAGCTACATAGAGCAAAAGTCCCATAGCAAGGCTATAAAAATAGCTACAATTTATCTTCTTTAAAGACTTGTAGCAACTACATATGTATATAATTCGCAGTTGCTCTATGTAGCTCGGATCATATGGAATCTCGATTTATTCGGGAAAATATGCGTCAAGACAAGGTGTAATGGTCATCTTCTGATGAGCCCAACCATTACATGGGGGCGAAACGCATATATGAACACTTATGCTGGTTTATATTTATTTTTGTGATTTTAAATCATATTTATTACAATTTTAAACAATCCAATTACGTGATAGTTTAGGTCAACAAGTTTTTTTGTTTGGAAAAAATTAAGTAAACCTCGAAAAATTGGAGCGTCTGATTTTTTTTCCCTGAAAAATGAAACAAATTTGCTACGAAAACTGGGTTTGGTCTTAGGGCTAGTAAAATGTATTTATTTTAGTATTTATATGAAGGAAATAAGGTGCTGCATCAGTAGTTGAATTCTTATTGCTTCTTTCACATTTTGTTATTTCATGTTGGGGGACTAGGTATTTCTTTTTATTGAAGCAGAATTTTTCTATCTGATAGAAATCTTAAAAAAAAAAAAAAACACTCGATAATAATCGGTATCGAGTAGTGTGGGACTCATACCGCACTAAAACCAGTTCCTAGTCAGACTTAACTTATGGAAGATCGGCGAATGATTTTTCTTTCATAGTTTAAAATTCAGTTTAGGGAAAGTATATACATATGCTTTACATAGCTTTTAATCCTTTCGGGACGGGAGTGGTACGTTTACATATAAATATTCTTTGTTCTGTCCCACTCTCGTACCAAAAGGGTTAAACCATCAGCTCATGTCTTAAAAAAATAATAATCGTTGAGAACTAGGGCTAATTTGAGAAAGCACTTTTCATGGCAAGAATTACCTATTCTTGGATGATTTGTCAATTCCCTGCAACAGGCGTACCTACCCGTGAAACAAAAACTTTAGATGGCACAGGCAGGGATCGAACCCAAGACCTCTTGCATGACAGTCGTACGCAATAACTATTACGCCACGGGTACTACTCATGAGTCTTGGTTCTTCTCAATCTCCGAACATTTTTTTGTTACATTTGAGACGGCTTCGATTGCGGAGTTGGTATGACTTTGCAGTAACTGATTATGTTATACAGGGTGTTTTTAACCATTTCAACTTGAAGGTCACGATGTACATATGTATATCATTTTTTCTTATATACCAAGGGGTTTTTACTTGGATAGGTTTAGCATTTGTTTTCTTCTTACAGCCCCAGAGTAGGATGTCATAAGTTCAGAAGGGGTCTTAATAGTGGCTTATATAAAATTATTTTGTTCGGATATGATACGTCAGAAGTCATTCCTATCAACCAGAAGTCAATCCTATTAACACATGCTTCTTACTTGTTTGAGCATGATAAAAGGAACTTCACATACATACGTCGTTACTTTAACAAACTGTAAGGAATCTGTAGCCGTATTTGCTTGGAATGGTTTAAAAACATTCGCGAGATGTTCAACAAAATGGTCAGCTTTCTGATTCGAATTTCCTCCGATCCATTTACCATTATAAGATTTTACTTCTTGTTTTTGTAACTGGGTTCTTTTTAGACGCTTTGATACTTTCCATAAAGAGTATTTGGTGAATAATTTTTGATCTCAATGGCTTCTTTTTTTTAGTTCATTGTTTAGATGGTTAAAGACTCATCTGGAAATATCGTAGCTTGCGATTTTCTTCGAACTCTTTTTTTTCCTAAAACAGATCGTTTATTTCGACAGGATATTTTATTTCTGTTTCTCTTTACTTCGAAACAGTTGGAGTTACTTTGCCTATTGCATTAGCAATAAATTTAGCAATAAATTGTTAATTTTCATTATCAATTTGTTCAATTCTTTGCATGCCTAAGTTTAAAATTGACTTTTATTTGTATTTCTGCTAAAACGAGGCAAAAAAATAATAAATGATCCCATTGAGCATCCACTTGAAATAAATGATCCCAAGATTTGTCTCATGTAGCCAATGTTTCTTGTGAAGTCACCTTATGTCTTAATTTTTTCTATTTATTTATTTTCTTAAGGGAAAAAATAAATGCATATATAAATGTTGACGTTTCTTAAATTTGAAGTTCACATTGGGTCCGGAACCAGTAGTCATATGACAAAAAAATTTCAGTTCATAGCCATACACATTTAATTTTGTTTTTAATATTTACAATGCTTTTATCAAAGAATGAATAATCAGAAAGAAGAAGAGGAATGGAAAAAATGCCAAGCTTCGTCATTTTAAAATAAAAATCATGTTTTTTTTCTAAAAATGTCTCTATTGATAGAGTTTTTAATTGCAAGCGAAAGACAATGTACTGTAAAATTTGTTTTTGTATGTTTTTGTTTTGAGTCAGCTAATAATTGAATACTGTTATTTTTTGAAACAGGCGTCACTGAAATGAATTGAGCAGTCTATACTTAAATCCCTGAGATCTTAGAAATAAAAACTAGCCAAATAAATGTTAAGAAAATATCTCACAGCTACTGAACGAAATCAGGGGAAGACCGTGAAGTACCATTAGGCCTCCTCAGTACCTTAGTGAGGATCTTGATATGGCTTTATACATATATTGACATGTGACACTTTACGTCCAAAGGGTCCCTGGGAGATCTAAGCACTCTTAAACCTTAACTTTTTCGGTACACGAGTGGTACAGAACAAAGAATATTTATATGTAAACGTACCACTCGCGTAGCAAAAGGGTTACAGAGTTGATCTTTTTTTTTTAAATAATTGAGTTACCTCACTTGTTGGGGCTCAAAGTCCACACAATGCTTTAGATTATTTGAAGAAAAATCATTATTTAATAAGAGAATATGATTTGTTTCCTGTGAAGCCATTTAGATTTATTTGAAAACAAAATGCAGACCTTCAGATCATTAACTAGCTCAAGGTAGTTTTCTTATTAAAACACTAAATAAAATATTGGAAAATCGGAAATATTTATAAACAAACGCAGAAATCGGCCATTTAAAAGTCTTGACGCAAGATGTTTGATACCGCAATTTTGTGAAAACCACATACCTTCAGCATCCATTCAAAACAAATTGGTCATTATCAAGCAAAAGAACGGAGCATATTTTCACATGTTTTGCACTAAATTTAATTTTATCATTATTTTTGCTTTTCTTTCGAAATTTTGAGGGTAAAATTTACTAAAATTTAAAGCACAATTGTCGTTTTCCATTCAAAAATTAAACTTTACTCATAAATCGATTTGGTAAGCATTCTCAAATTTTATGAATTTCTATTCCTTTCACATTTGTTTATAAAATAAAATACATAATTACCTTTTTCTTTCTTTTTTTTTTTTTTAAATTTTAGGACGCCGGGCACGTCCCACAACAAAAATGGAAGCTGGTATGCTTGCGAATGGAGTTCAAGTATCAAGCCTTATCGATGATCCACACTGTGCCAGTCCCAAGAGAAAAGACTGCAAAATTGATACATCTCTAGAGAAGAAACTCAAAGCTGTTGTTACAACAATGAAGCATTCTCCAGTAGCTCCTATATCACCGCGGTGTTTATCCCGTGAGAAACGTACAGCAGCGGCTGCAGCTACTGTCTATATGCGCGAATGCCTAGAAGCAGGCAATCACTCAAAGAACAGATCACAAAATCACATCAAGAACTATTTCAAATCAAATTCCAAGGATGATGAACTCTATAACATTCCGGTACAAACCGAGGGTGCTGTCATGCAGCTAAATCAAAATATACAGCCAGACGATCATCAGCTAATAGCCGCTCTATCCTTTGACCTATCCGAGGAGGATACTTGTACCGAAATTTTTGGCAATTATGATTTGCAAAAGCCGCAAACACCACCACCACAAATTAACACCTACCAGAATCGCTTACGGTCTTCGCCAATAAATAGCTCACAGAACATTTTCCTGCAGGAGCCAGTTCTAAGCTTAAATGTGGACAAATCGCCAAATCAGGCGTCATCTATAAAAATTAAAAAATCCCTAGAAGTAGAGCCAGTGTTTTCATCTCCGCCAATGGCTGTTTGTTCGATATCTACTTCGACCTATCCAATTTGTTTGAATGGTCAGTTCAATAAAATTGTATCCTTAAATACTTCACCAAAGCGTGAAAACTCTCTCGAATCAACCGTATCTACATTTGCATCTTCGAATAGTTCGAATAGCAATAGTTCAAACAGTAATTGTTATCTCTTAAACATAGACAGCAGCTCCTGTGACAGTGGCGTGGTTTTCATTGACAACAAGACCGAGATTAGCCCTAGTCGGCGACGGAAGCCTGCTACACCACATCGTATCGTTTGTCCATCGCCCATTAAGAGCTGTTGCGTTAGCCGATCTGGAGTAGCAACACTGCCAACTGGTGTTGGCATGTCTCCTTCAAAGAATTCAATAATTAGCACAACAACATCTCCTCTTCCGCCATACCAACATAATGCACAGAGACGTCATCCTAAATCAAGAAGAAGGTAAATTTCAAAAAGAAATTGAATACGAAATTCTTATAATAATTTTAATTTATTTCCCAATTGCGAAGACTGAATCAACAAGAACATGAAAATAAATGCGTTTTGCTTTCGGGAGAACCACAGATAAATGAAGACTCTCCAACAGCTGAAATTGTGCAGTCACAACTTGAGTACAATGCTCACAACAAATCAATCCTAAACTCAGCTAAAAATCCTACTGCCGAACAAAACACTAATAACAATAATAAAGTAACTATATACCTTCTTAATAATTTTTAGTATATAACTAACCGCTTTTTAATTTGTAGAAGAAACACAACGTTGCACATACAACCAACTCAAAAATAAGGCTGCAGGCGGCAAATGCAAACGCTATAGGAAATCGGGAACTAACTGAGTTCTTCCCGGTTCGTCGAAGTGTTCGAAAGACGAAGACCGTCGTCAAGGAGGAGATGATGCGAAGTTTAGAAAAGGCCATATTAGAGGAACGTGCTGACGGCCTGAAGGTGGTTAGGACATTTTTTTATAACTTGACAAACAGTTAAATAGGAATAATAACAATCTTATTCGTAGATCGAAAATTTTGAAGGCAAAGGAAGAGGCATATGTGCCGATAGACCTTTCCAAAGAGGAGAATTCGTTGTTGAGTATATTGGCGATTTGATTGACATGGCGGAGGCGAATGTGCGCGAGCGAAAGTACGCCTTAGATGAGAACGCCGGTTGTTATATGTACTATTTTAAACATAAAAATCAACAGTATTGGTAAGCATTCTTTGTCTTTTGTTTCTTTGGAAGGCCCTTATTGTAACCTATTTTATTTTATTTTTGTATATAAAGCATTGATGCAACAGCTGAATCGGGTAAACTTGGTCGTCTGGTTAACCATTCGCGCAATGGCAACCTTATTACAAAAGTGGTTGTTGTTAAAAATCGACCCCATCTTGTACTTATTGCCAAAGATGATATTGAGCCCGATGAAGAGTTAACCTACGATTATGGAGATCGCTCAAAAGAAGCACTTTTACACCATCCATGGTTGGCTTTTTAGTTGGGTTAGTTTTCATATTGGATCCCACATAAATATTTAATCTAGCTTAAGAGTAATTCTTTTTTATTTCTTAATAAGCAAAGCTTAGAATATTTTGTTTTCTTTATTTTGGTTTTAAAGAAACGCTTCGACACATTAATTCATTAAAAAGAAACACATTCACACTGAAAAAAGAAAACACCATGAATATCGATTCAGTAGCTTTTTTATTAGTTTGTAGTTAGATTAAAAACTAAATATATTAATCAAATTTGACATCGTTCGCATATAGATCTTATAACATAACATAACATATAACATACAACATAAATACGTACTATAAAATGAGCGTAGTTCAAAAACTCTTTTTTTTTTTCTTCAGAAGTAAGGTGAGATTGTGTTAAAAGAAAATAATAATGGTGAAAGATTTTATAATAGTACTCTTTAAGATAAAAATCTGAGCGGTTTCTTTATAAACATACATACATGCATAGAAAAGGGAGAGCTATTGATGAAAATTGTAAATCATCTTTATGAACTTAAGTTTAAAATTAACATGACTAAAGACTGAAGTTACAAAGAGCTTAAAAATTTAGATCTAAATTTCGGTCTTTTTTTTTTTTTTTTTGAGAAACCAAAATTTGTAAAGGTGAATTATGAAATTCTTCATTAGCTCTCGAGATTTAATAGCTATGATTTGCTTTTTTTAAAATTGTAAATATGATTAAAATTACTATTAAACAAAATATATATATTTATTGACTAGCGACACACATTGTAATAGTTATTATTGTTTTATTGTAAAAAGTGCTAATATTTATCATGAAAGTCTAAACAGAAGATAGTCTAGGCAAAGTGGAATATACAATTTACTTAGATAAAACTGGTGTAGGAAATTTATTTGTGAAAGGTAGGCTGAGGTTTTATATTTAAATATACTCAAATCATTTTTTTTAACCAAACATTTTTGTTTTCGGCTTTTGATGAGCTTAGAATAGGTCTTGAAATTACTCTACTTTTAAGTGTTCTTACATGTATATTCTTCGAATATACGTTTTTACTTTTCGTCAAAATAATCTTTAAATTCAAAAATATATTTGCCTTTTTCCTGTCTACAGGGAATGTTGTAAGCAGATAGTCAAATCCGTTAACCATGACCTTTTTACGTGTACTGCCGCTTGCGAGGAATTGACAAATCCTCCAAGAACAATTCTTGTCATAAAAAGTGCTTTCTCAAATTAGCCGTTGGGATGCGGCATACAAAATGTAGGTCCCCTCCATCCTTGACATTATTCGCACACAGGAATGGTAGAGAGTTGTAAGACAATGCCCTGGTTCTCTACGAGCTGTTGCGCCAAACTTATTTACTGTACTTTCCTTGACTTAGCAGATTAGTATTTTACCGCTTTCGAAATTAATTAAAGTAAGTTTTAAAGTCCTAAACAAAGGACTTCCTCAAATTTTTCTATGTGATCACTTCCTGAAAAAATACATTCAATAAGGTTCTACATTTCAATTTCACTCAAAAGGAAATTGAAATCGATTCAAAATAAATACTGGAATTCTATTAATCACTTTTATCTTAGTTTCAATTGAATGGAAACGAAGCTTAAATAATTTATGTCATGGATTTGATTCGGTTGATTAATTAAATTTGCAGCTTCTATTTCGTATTGAGGGAGCGGACAAAACATTTAAAACACGATTTTTTAGCACACCAATGTATTCTCTATAAAATTGAAAATAGAACAATTTCTTTTAATAATGTTCTTTTCCGACGGTGCTCCGGACCAAACAATCGTATATCAGAGTCTTTCCTAACCGATCTTTAAAGACTGTAATACACAACAGGACAATGCATTAAAAAAAAACACTTTCTATGTATTTTATTGAAAGGCAAAGCACAAATAAAAAAAAAGCAATGATCCAGAAAATCGTTTCTTGACTTGGCCAGTTTGTATTTCAAAGTTTTCTAAGAATTTTCTCAGTCGTATTGACAAAGCAGGAGAATGAAACAAACAGAATTAATTATTATTTATATTTCTGAAAATACAGAAATATCTGAGATGTTGGAAATATAAACTGGCCAAATAATGCCATGAATGTCAACTGCTTTTATTTCATTTAAAGTGTATTTCGAAAAAGAAATTTTACTAGAATTTAATTTAAATCGATTTCGGTAACCAAGCTGATTATCTTTTTCTAGTATCCAACTACTGCTTTAATGGTCGTATTGCAATTGTCGTAAAAAACATGGATCTATTCTCGTAATTCATAATTGTTCTCATTGCCTGGTAGACGGCTAATCAAGTCATGCTTTGTAAATCTTTAAATAAAAAATGTTGTACTCAAGACATTAAAAAAAAATAAAGATCTAATCTAATCGATCAGTCGTGGCTATCGTTGATTGCCTCGTATTTCGAGACTCGTAATATGGGCCCATGACTCTTGTGGTCTATTGTGTTCTTCTCTCTGAATTTCTTTATTGACATGATAGTAAGCTGTTGCCAAAACGACAATCATTATATGTATTAGGCCCGCCCAAAGTACAGATTTTCACGAAAACATTTAGCAGAGTAGGGCGATGGGTCTTACACCAGGAATCCCTTACAAAAATTTGGTTGTCTCTTGCATTAAAAAGATGACATTTTTATTTTCAAATCAATTTTATCTTTTGACATTTTTATCATTTTAGCCTTGAGTGAACTCTATTTGTTTTTTCGGATAGACAATTTTTATACATTCATTAGGATCTTTAACCTTATCAGCTTAGCAGGAATAAAATTGGTTGTCGCTTAGATTTACATTTTTTACAATTTTATTATTTCATTTTTATATAAAACATTATGTATTGAAAAACCATCAAACAGTGGCATAAACCTTAAAAGCCAGCGTTTCACAGCTTCAAATTTATAGTAAAATAAGTATGCATTCAATAATTGACCTTTTATTCTATTAAATAATGCATGACTTTTGTGATAAAAACAGCAACTTTTTCAAATAAATAAAACAAAGTTAATAAAAATGTTAACAAGTTGTTCATTGTGTTTTAAAAAAACAAACATTACACAACAACAAAAAACAAGAACAAAATAATTCTTGACATTGGATTATATTCAATTGAAATAAATTGAAATGTGAGATCCCCACCAATACAATATTTAAAATAATATTCTCTTGAATAATTTGTTTTCTTAATTTATTCTAGGTAATTGTAAGAGGTAAGATTTCTATTATATTAATTTCTTTCTATTTTCTCTCGTTTATTTTTATTTAAAATATATATCTCACATAATTGTTTTTTTTTTTTATTTAAACAAAACACTAATTCAAATTTTAAAACACACTCTTAAATACATTTATTTACAAATATTTGTCAAAAAAAAAGATCGAAAAAATAAGAAAACAATAATCGAAAATCAATATGTTATTATAATCACGAATCACTGCTTGAGAATAATAGATATTAGTTACATATATATACATATATATAAAAAGAAAAAAGGAAGAAATATAATATACAAAATATGTATTATGTATTATACAATAAATACAAAACCTATATGAGTTTATTAATATGTTAGATAAAATAAAATTAAATCAAAGTACATTTTGAGAAATTTTAATTTAATTATGATATAGAAAAATGATAATATTAAACAATACAAAAAAAAATATGTTAATTAAATTTATTTTGCAACAAAACCAAATTTGGCTTGATTATTATTATTAACAAATAAAGACAGTTTAATGAAATTTATATTATTCTTTTATTACATATGTATAATGGGCGCATTCACTAATGTAGTCACTACGTAGTGAAGTCATTCTGATTGGCTAATTCCAACTACAAAATGAGTTAAAATTTCCCCTCCGAAGTAGTGTAAAAATTTCGGCTACAAAGTAAGTGGAGAATTATTTTGACGTTTCACAATCAACTGCTCGGTAAACTGCTGGAACACAATGCAAAAATCGGAGCCGCAGCCGGAGCCGGAGTCGGAATAGCTGTCGTACGTTAACAGAAAGTACGCACACAATGCGTCGTACGTCTTTTTGATGTTATTTGGTATATTTGCAGTTTTCAACCACATTAAATTTCTCAGAAAATATTTTTTTGTTCACTTTTATTTCTTATTTAAATATTTTTCCACTTTTTTATTGAAAAACTATTAAAAAAAAATATAATCACCAAGTTATTCACTACAAAAATGGAAACGTCACATGTGTCGTACGACAAAGTTAAAAGTTAGTCAACTCTTCCGACTCCGGCTGCGGCTCCGATTCCAGTTGCGTCGCGTTGTGTGCGTACATTTGCATTTGCGTACATTGAACACTTTGACAGCTATTCCAGTTACGACTCCGACTCCGGCTCCGACACCATTGTGTTCCAGCAGAAAGACACAAGTATTCAAAATGAAATAAATCGTTCAGTATTTAAATACAAATATAAATCACTTAAATTGTGTCTTAAATTTGATTTTATTGAATTTAAAAACACAAAAGATTATTTAAAGTTATTAAATCAAAAATATTTCTTATTTATTTAATTTTATTTGTCAGTAATATGACAGTTTCGGGATTGACTAGCTTTGTAGTGCAATTTTGCATTGACAAAGGTCGCATTCAAAAAGCTAGTGGCTACGTAGTCAAAATTCAACTAGCTTTGTGAATGCAAAATTGCACTACAAAGCTAGTCAATCCGGAACTGTCATATTAATGACAAATACAAATATATAAAATAAGAAACATTTGTGTTTTCAGAACTTTAAATAGTTTTTTTTTTTCTTTTTAAATTCAATAAAACCAAATAGAAGACATAATATTATTGATTTATATTTGTATTTAAATACCGAAAGATTCATTTCATTTTGAATTCTTGTGTCCTTACCGAGCAGCTGATTGTGAAACGTCAAAACCAGTGTGCACTAACTTTGTAGCCGAAAATTTTACACTACGTCGGAGGGGAAATTTCAACTACTTTTGTAGTTGGATTTAGCCAATCAGAATCCCTTGACTACGTAGCCACTAGCTTTCTGAATGCGACCAAAGCTAGTTAAATTTTGAATACGTAGTCACTAGATTTATGAATGCACCCAATATGTACATGCTGCGGCTAAATGATGAGTGCACCTATTAGATGGCTTTTTTTGTTGAAGGTGCAGAAACAGAAGGGCAATCATTGAATGTAAAACTCCCGTGCAAAGTTAATGGGGCATTCACATAGCTTGTGACTACGTAGTTAAGTCATTCTGATTGGTTAAATGCAACTACAAAATTACTAGAAACAACTACCAAGTTAGTGGACACTGATTTTGACGTTTCACAATCAGCTGCTCGGTGAGGGCACAGAGATTAAAATTTAAGGTTCTATTATGGATCACAACTCAACTTAGTTGAGTTGTAATCAAGACAACTCAATTTGAAGACAACTGCAAAAAAAAATCGTATTATGGGAGACAACTTTTTTCAGTTGAGTAGACCAAATACATTGCCTACTTTTATGTGCTTTTTTTGTGTCAAAATCAGCTGTGTAAAGTAAAATACGTAGGTATTTCAAAGTTTTGAATTCAAAGCAAAATTTTATAAAAAAGACAAAATAATACGAAATGGAGAGTTGTATTGATTTGTTTCTTGTAAATTCGGAAAAAGAAAATCCCCTCAATGTTGCGCTGATGAGAAAAAATATTAGAGATCGCTCCAATCCATCGGAACTTCCAAACAAAAAGTATTTTTGTAAACAAATTCTTTGGTGAGAAGTGTTGTTGCAGATTTATAAGTTATTTTACACTCGACAAAGACACATTTGTTTATGTGCTAAACGAAATCAAAGATTATTTGAAACAACCATAGTGTTCCTCCGCAGTCCCACCTATTCTCAAACTCTGCACTGCCCTACATTTCATGGCAGAAGGAAGTTGCCAAAAGTGCAGTGGTAATCACCCCTATCACAGAGTCCCTCGTAGCGAGTCCCCGAAAATTTTGCTACGCTACGAATACGAATACATTTACATCATAAGCCCCGAACGAAATCAAAAAGCATTGCCACACAGAAGTACTAATTTCGGAGTGTCAAAATCAGCTGAATTGCGTCAAAATAAGAAAAATAAATAAAAGCTCGTTTTTCATCTTTCGATTTAGTTCTATTTGTTTTTGTCTTTATGACACCTTCTTCGAGGCTGCTAAAAGAATGTTTTCTATTTCCTCCGCCACCTGTAGCTTTGCATTCTTTTTTGTTCTCAACCATTTTTCTCTTCATGTATGCCTCCCAATCTAACCACACCTAAGAATTGAATTAAATTATAAAAAAGTTTGAATTAATCCATTCAATTTACTTTTCTCCAGCTAGAGGTGTCCTTAGAAGGTGGGCCTAGGCTATTTAACTCTGTTTTTTATTGTTTCCCAAAAGGAATTCACATCCTCCTTAGGGATTTTCGAAAATCCTTTGGCAATTTCAGGTTTTTCTTGAAGCATTTCATACAGCCTTTGGAACTGAATTTTATTTGTGATAACTTTATTTGCCCTTCAAAAAAAGTAAAAAATATAGGTAAACACTTTCACATTAAAACAATAGTAAAACTTGCATGATTCCTTTCATATATTTTATTTTTATTTAATTTATCTTCGCACGCTAAATATTTTTGTTTCGTTTTCAATTGAACTCCGATCAAAATAATTGTTCGTAGAAAAAACTGCCAAACTTCCTATTCATTCGGGGCTAGTGATACCACTTTTCACGAACTCCGAATTTCGTAGCAATTTTTTTTTTGTACGACGGGAGCAATGATAGTTTTTTTCGGGGTTCGTACTACGAATCTATTACGACGGGGCTTGTGATAAGGCTGAATGATTTTAATTTAGGCCTTGCTCAACCAACAGTAGTAGAAGAACATATCTGACCAATTTTAATTTATCGAAGATTCATTTTTACCAGAAAACCAGATTTCCTGGAGTAATAGGATGCATCGATGGAACTCATGTTTGAATCATAGCACCAAAAAAAAAATCTTCAAAATCTCTATACCTATAAATAGAAAAGGTTACTACAGTCTGAATGTCATGATTGTAAGTGTATGTTTCTGCTGATGAACCTCAATCAACCTCTCGATTTGGGCAGGTTTTGTGATTTTTGTCTAAAAAAATTATTTTCTTACAAACGTTTATATTATTATTTGTAAAACTTACATTTTTTTCTCCATTTTCTTAAATAAATTGCTTTTCAATTCACTGTTGGTGCGTACCGATATTTTTTTGTACACACAAATGCACTACACAACCGGTAAATAGCAGTTGTTGAATTTTGACATCAATCACAACTGAGAGACAACTCAACTGGCTTACATAATACCCCCAAACACACTTAAAAAGTCAACCATTTCTCGGTTGACTACTGGTTGACTTGTGACAGTCAACTAGTTGTGATCGGTAATACCGATTGCCGGATTACAACTCAACTTTGTTCTTAGTTGTCTTACATAATAGGCCCCTTAATTTTACATGAACAAAAAAGGTTATTTAAAATTCTTAAAACATAATATTTTATATATTTGCACTTGTCATTTATATGACAGTTCCATTTTGACTAGCTTTGTAGTGCAATTTTGTATTCACAAAGCTAGTTGAATTGTAACTACGTTGTCACTAGCTTTATGAATGCGCCCAATTTTTTTTTTTTTTAATAACCGTCAATAGAGTACATAAGCAAGAAAATAAAACATTAAATGCTGCGCTGAAATGAATTCGCACAAACTTTTTTAAGACACTTTGTACATTCTTTTTCAAATATTGATGGTTATTGTTCCATTTCCCTTAATATGTTAAAAAAAAGAATTACGGATTTCTTAGTAATAGGTCCACTGGTGATCTCATGGTTCATCTCACCGAACAGTGGAACAAATCCTTAAATCGTTTTAGAGAAAAGAAGTTTATTGCACTTGATATTTCCAAAACATTTAATAGAGTTTGGCATCAGGAAAATGCGTGCCTTCAATTTTAAACAATCCCTCATTTGTTGGATTAGAAATTACCTTTCGGCCCGTTCAACACCAGTAGTATTCGATGGGTTCAAGTCTGAGCTACAAAAAATAAATGCTGGTGTGCCCGAGGGGAGTTTGGCTGGCATCAGGCTCTCTTATCGGAAATGCAGGCTTTTGGTTTTTATGAATTCCTCATTCTTTATTGGATTAGTAATTACCTTTCGGATCGTTCAATACCAGTAGTATTGGGTGAATTCAAGTCTGAGTAACAAAAAATAAATGCTGTTGTGCCCCAGGGCTCTGTTCTGTCTCCGGTTCTACCTCATTTTTATTAATTAATGACCTGTCAGAAACTTCTTATCCACTAAACTGCTTCGCGACGATAACACTCTCAACTTTGCATATTCGTTTTTAGAATCACAGCCCTGTCTTCGGATGTGGATCTTCAGAAAAAGTAGTGTATGATAGGCTCATAAAATTCCGATCTAGACATTATTGTTAAATGGGGAACCAATACTACCTACTGTCGTGAAGACATAATTTACCCATTTTGCCACTATCCATGAGTGCGTTTTGTATCAAGGGGATTGAAAGCTTTGAAATTCTCAATATAGCATATACAATGTAGGTGTTGTCGCAAAAAATGCCGCTAGAAGTTTCGATTTTCAATGCGATGCAAGAAATTTTTCTTCCCTCCTGATCTGGCTGTTATCAATAAGACTTATAGAAGTCCAAAGGTAGAGTAGAGTTCCATAACTGGGCTGGTGCTCCTGGAACTTACTGAAATCTCGTCGACAATATTGAGCGTAGAGCATTCAAATTGATTGGTCATGATATCGTCGAATCATTTACGTTGCTTTATCGTCGTTAAGTATTTTGTCTCACCCTTCCGTTATTTTAACGAATCATGCTCTATAGAAATAGCCAGTTGCATTCCTCCCCTTAAACAATTCAAACGTAATACTTGCGTCTCCAGGAATGCTTATCAGTAGACCCTCCAGATCAACTTGAGTTGTACTGTCAATTACAAAAATTCGTTTTTTAGCCGTACTACGCGAATGTGAAATTCTTTACCACACTCTGTCTTTCATAGTAATTTTTAATATTCTTGAATTTAAAACCATTGTGCACCCACACCCTTTCCTAACGCTCACACTGTGTATTGGCATATAATTGGTATCAATTTTTGCAATTGTGTGTTTATTAAAGAACGAATAATGTCACGAGCCTTTTTTGTTTTTGTTGTGTATTATTACACTCTAGACTAAAAATGGTATTTAGACCCAAATATGTTTTTTATACCCGTTGTGTTCATTCTTGCTCCATAAAAAAAGTAACCGCCGAGAGCTTTTCAGACGTAAAGGATTTCAAGCAATTTAATTCATGTCCGATAATTGGAGAACATCAGTTTACTGCATGTTCAGTTTCACTAAGTTCAAAATCTAAACCAAGATCAAGTGATTAATAGTAATAGTAGCAGTTAGCCATTAAAAAAGATCCAAATATTGAGTTAAGAATTTTATTACTTAATTAATTTACAAATACTCCATTATTTAAAATTAACTTAAACAGCCTTTACTTTATCCAAATCACGCTTTTCAATCATTCGCATTTGTTTCTTCTTCATACGTCTCAGTTTCGCTGGATTTTTAATGACTTGTACAATTTCTGAGCGACGCTCATTTTCTAGCCGGCGCTCTGCATTCTGAATGCGTCGTTTCTTCTTCATTTCATTGTCTTCTTTCTTTGCGTCTTTAATTGATTTTGAGAGCTCTTTGATGTGGCGGATTTCATTTCGCAGTTCCATTTTCTTTTCGAATGAATGTCTGTGAATTGTTTTCTTTATCGATGAAAACCTACAAGTTATAATAAATTTGTATTATTTTCAATGTATTTTTTTTTATTTTTCATAAATATACATACTTCTGTTTAGGTGTCTTCCATGGCCTTCCGGATTTGGGAAGTCCTCGAGGAACTTCTGGATTTTTGTTGGCCTTCTTTTTTTTATTATTAGAATTTGTTGGTTTCACTTTAGGCGGAGTATCTGTTTCCTTACTTTTATTTTCTTGGTCAGACATTATAAAATAATAATGTGTTATTTAAATACGCAGATATTTAATCAAAATTAAAACTCAATAAAAATAGTAAATTCCTTTGGCCTCAAGAAAATAAAAAAGAAAACAAACTAACTAATCCACGTGCAGTATGAAATGTCACTTTGACATTTACAGGGTGCAGTTTTATTTTGAGAAGAACTGCTTGTCTCACAAAGGAGATTTTTGAAGCAAACCCAATCTCATACGGTAAGTTGCTGACAACTTTAAAAATCCGGCGGTCGGTGGAGGTAAACAGGCGGTGGTAAACTGGCAGAGGTAAACCGGCGGAGGTGAACTGTCCCACTTTGAAAAAATCTGTCATTGAAATTGTGCATAACTTTCCATTAGGAAACTTTAAACATATTTTTTGGACAACAACACTTTTTTTTCTAACAACAAATTTAGCATAGTTTGCATAATTTGTATTTTTAATAAAAAGAAAACTGGTAAATATCTATTGAAACATAACTATTACTGAATTTTTATTGCCAGCAAATTTTATATTTCAAAAAGGCAAAAATGCTCAAAGAAATGCTCAAATATGGAAAACAACCAATTTCTACAGTCTTGACCACGATTTTTAATGACGTACTTATAACACAGCAGATTCCAAGACAATGGAAACAAGCTACAATTACGCTTATCCACAAAAAAGGAAATAAAGATGACATAAATAACTACAGACCAATAAGCAACATTTGTATGATATATAAACTGTTCTCCAAAGTAATGTATACAAAAATTAAGGACACATTAAACAGAAATCAGCCAAGAGAACAAGCAGGATTCCGAGAAGGTTTTTCAACAACAGACCATCTGCAAACAATGAACCAACTCATTGAAAAAACTAACGAATTTGAAAAACCTTTGTATCTTTTATATATTGACTTCAGTAAAGCATTTGACTCAGTAGAACATGACGAAATATGGACAGCGCTGACAAACCAAGGAATTCATCCTATCTTTATAAGGACGATGAAAAATATATATACAGACAGCGTGGCGAAAATAAAAACCGAAAAAAAAGGAAGAGAAATAAAAATAAAGAGAGGCGTAAGACAGGGGGATCCAATGTCACCACCATTATTCTCTGCGGTACTGGAAGAAATATTCAAGAAACTAAACTGGGACAATAGATATGGAATAAATATTTGGGCACAATATTTGAGCAACCTTAGATTCGCTGATGACATAGTTCTCATCTCATCAACTTCCGGACAAATACAAAATATGCTCATAGAATTGACAAATGAATGCAAGAGAGTTGGACTTCATATCAATAAGTCAAAAACTAAGATAATGACTAACCATATTCAAGATGACATAATGCTGGATAACGAACACATAGAATATGTAGAAGACTATACTTATCTAGGACAGACTAAGTCATTCATTAACCAAGAGAAAAAAGAAGTTTCTAGACGCATTACCAATAGTTGGAAACAATTTTGGAGTCTAAAACAAATATTACAATCAAATCTAAGGGACGAAACACGAAAATATATACTAGACTCTGCTATTCTTCCTGTTATGACGTATGGGTTACAGACTATATCCTTGACTTCAAGTTTACTTGACAAAATAAGAATATGCCAAACCAAGATGGAAAGAAAACTACTTAACCTACGAATAAGCCAGAGAGTGAGAAATAGAGAAATAAGACGAAGAACTGGTTTAACGGACGTGGTTGAACGAGCAAAACTCCTTAAATGGAATTGGGCAGGACATATATCTAGAATACAGGACCAAAGATGGACAAAAATCATTACAAAATGGACACCACCAGAAAGCAGAAGACCAATTGGACGACCGAAGAAAAGATGGGCAGACGATTTGCTTAAAGAAAGACAAAGTTGGTACAATGACGCAAAAGATAGAGATCTCTGGGCAACATTGGGGGAGGCTTATGCCAGATCATAGAATTTTGACACGCATCCATTTATTTATTCAAACTTTGCTTACATATTAAAGTTGATTAAAAAAAAAAAAAAAATTATGTCAATTTTATATAGTAATTAATTCAAAAGAAACAGAAAATGTAAACAAAAATGTAAATAAATATTGTACAAAATATCAATAATGGCAAATAAAAGCTTATAATAATAATAATAATAATAATAATAATAATAATAATAATAATAATAATAATAATAATAATAATAATAATAATAATAATAATAATAATTAATGGAACAGTATGAAGGAGGAGGACGTATGTATTTATTTTCGTTTGTAGTTTTATTAAAATTTGCATAAATGGTTTTAATTTTGTTTCCTTTGTGAAATCTTCGTGCAAAAAAATCTCATTTATATTTTGACAGTTTCTTTATGAAAAGATACATTTATCTGGGTTAAGAAGTTTACGCCAGTTTTCTGTACTCCTTAAATTACTGATCTAATAATGTCTCAATTTCTTTTTTAGTTCAGAGCAGAGACTGAACTGCCAAACAACAAATCGTGTTTCTTTTTTACCCCTGAACGTTCAGAGCTTCAGATTTGTGTTCCTTTTTCGTTTTGAACGTGTTCTGAGCTTGTTTAGAGCGTGTTCGATGAACTCAAAATAAAATAACTGATCAGACCGAGTTAAGAGCTGAACACAATCATTTGGTGAAGCAAAATTTAAACAGAAAACTGTATAATTGCATAATCAGTTTTTTCAATTTTAATTTAAGTTTTGATTTAAAGGTGTTTTTTCGTCTTAATATTTAAAACATGTTCTATTTAGACCTCTACATAACTGTAAAAAAAAAATCAGAAGGAAATTCGTGCTGCAGTAATGGAAAGTCGCCCCCTCTTTTTATTTTTCCTGTTACTGTTACTGTTACTATTTTGGGACATGTTTTTCTGATTACAAGTTTTAATGGACCGGGTCCAAATGGCTCGGAGCCAAGTGACTCGATCGTGTATGTCCAGCTTTACATTTCCGCAGTTATATTTTAGGGTGTTCATGATAACGTATGAAGAAATATTGTACGTTTTTGAAAACGTATTTACGTAAATAATGAAAAAATGTATGCAAAATTCCGATTTCATATTTCTATTTTGTCAAATATTGAAATTGTTCTAATTTAAATACATTTTAGGCACCTCTGTAGTGTAATCAAGAAAGAAAAAACAAAGCAGTTCTAGTGTTTGTGTAAACAGTAAACAAACAGGCCATTTGACAACTGAACAAGCGCGAACCTCTCGAACACACCCGCTATGGAGTGATGAATTTCTTTATAGTTGTCAAAAACTAAAATTATTCGTCCCTTTTTTTCTTCTTGTTTACAAGAATATTTTTTTAATTCATTTGTTTCAAAAATTTGGGCTCAAAAATCACAAATTTTTCAAAATTCGTATCAAATTAATAACTTACTGATTCTTGTTTTCCATCTCAAAAGGAGAACAAAGCCAAGAACCCAGCAAGCTTCGCCACAATTACAAGCGAAGAATCTGCCAACTACAACTTTTTTCAACACAGGAGGACATCACCTTGCTTCAAAATTGGTACCGATATAGATTTTTTGTTCGAAGAAATGGAAGAAAAGAGGCGCAATCTGGAGCTGGACAAAATTTGTCGAGTCTGTTTGAGTCAAAAGAAAGATATGCGACCAATATTTGGCGAAATGATTGCTGATATGCTGATGGAATGTGCCCGCGTTAAGGTAAGTTTGTGGAAACTGATTTAGCCAAAAATTATACATAGGAAAAAACTTAATTTTAAGATCGAAAATACTGACGGGTGGCCAGACAAAATATGTGTACAATGTGTGCACTCTGTTTCGCGGTGCCATGCATTTAAGACGCTTGTGGAGAGGTCCGATCGAGAACTGCGCGAATATATCAAAGGGCTGACCGTCATTTTTGAGGAGCCAGTAGTTGAGATAAAAACTCAGCCAGCGTCACCTGCTCCACCGATTCTGCAACCCCGAAAACAACAACAACAACAGACCCAAAAGGAATCCACGAAAACGGCTACTTCAACCAATATATCAAACCAGGGCCAGACTATACAACAACGTCAAGTCCAAACGGCCGCTCTGCCCCAGCAAATTGTCCTCTCGAATGGACAAGTTATAAGCACAGCACAGATAGTCGCACATCCGGGCACTCAAATGGCCCAAATACTGAACACAGGGCCGTTTGGCCAGCTAATACAAACTGGCAATACGGTTCAGATGATCCAGCAGAACGGCCAACCAGCGCAGGTTGTGCAGTTTCAACAAGCAGACTCCGATGACGTAGATGGCCAATGCGAGATCATCGTTCGCGATGAAATGTCAGAGGATGCTGAGTACTTTGAAGACATAACCGAGGTAACGACCCACGACGACATTGAAACAACTGAGGACATAATCGAAATACATGACGAAGAGGAGATGATTGAGGAGGAAGCAGAAGATTGCATAATACCAGATGCAAATATTGCTTATGCCGTGGAAATGTCTGAGGATTCGGATAGTGACGAAAAGATCTATCTAGGTAAGGTTAAGTTAATTCATTGATTCCTTCTGCAATTGTATTTTTTGGTCTTTCTTTGCATTTAACTGTAGCAGAGTTCATAAGTTCACAGACAAGTTGTCCTTCTCCGGGTAGATATATATGTAATTTGTGTCGGAAAGAATTTCGACAAATCAAATGGCTTCAGAGTCACATGAAGTCGCATTCAAATTGGATAAAGGTTTGATTAAAAATTTGTTTTAAATAAATATGAAACAACTTAATTAAATTTTATTTTTCAGGCAAATTGTAAAAAGCAACCACAATGTGAGATTTGCCATCGTAGCTTTAAGGGTCCCGGAATGCTTCGAATGCATATGAAGACGCACGAGGTAAGTTTATTATATTATTAAAAAATTTAAGAGTTATGGAAGAATGGTTCAATGTTTTTCAACCACTCGTTCCTTGTTGTTGCACTTGTTGGAAATATGACTTTTTTATTCCCGTTGTCATGTACTTACTAAACTAATAACCGATTCGTTGTTGAAAGCTAATCTCTTTTTGAAATGTTTAATGTTGAATCACGTTTTGAAGAACACAGTGATGATTCAAATTCCGCAGACTGCTCTATAACGATAAATACAATTGATACTTCTTGAGTTTAGACTTCACTTTTACCTTAATCCGCTCTAGAATGATGGTTGCATTTAGTATGTACAGGGTAATTTTTTAGACGCCTGGTTTTCAAGAAGAAATAAAACGCATATAATTTAATGTTAATGTCAAGATTTTAAATTTATAATAAAGATTAGGGTTTGCCAATATGTTTTAAAAATGATTTCGGACTTGTAGTAGTTGCGCCTGGCTCGACAAAATTCCTTCTCGGGCATATCTGCGTAGACAAGCGATAAGCCCAAAAAAAAAGTCCGCGAGTGTTGCATCGCAAGATTTTTTAGGACACACCACATGCCCACGACGGGAGATAATGCACTCACCAAAAGTTTCCTTCTTTTATTATGAAATGGCATACCAAACTGAGCGTTACACAAGTGACAGTTGTCAAAAAAACAACTCTGAAGAAGTATTGTCAGATTGAAAACAACACGTCTTTAAAAAAAAAAACACTCGTTACAATAGCAATTGTTCAGTGGTACAACATTTTCTTAACTCCGATCATAACTCACCCTCTGAAACCAGATTGTTATACAATTGGTGGAAACTTTAGTTAACCAACCGTTAGAGGGATTTTAAACTTCCCGAGGACATGAACATCCCTGGGCCAGCAACCCTGGTTTGAACGCTTATCTCGTTTTTTTTAGTTTTTATTTTCCATTTACTGAGCTTAAGGACAAAGTACTTCCTTAATACTCTCCAGTTCTTTAGATAACATGTATGAAGATAATTATTATTTAAAACTGTTCTTAGATTTATGAATACAAATTGTTTGGTTTTGCAAGTGCTAAAAAATCGATTTTTTTAAACTTTCGACTTAGTATATCCAAAGAAACCCCTGTGATGGAGAAATTCCTAATTGAGAGAGTCCTAAGTTGGCTTCAGGCTACCAAAACTTTGGGGAAAGTAACATTTCGTTCTTATTGTTGTTCTTGTTGGTCTTCCATATTTGTTGGACAGTTTCTTTCCAAAATTTAATTTAGCTATTTCTACGATTTTCTTTCAACAAAATATAACCTGTTCTGAAAAAATCGAAAAACAAATTATCGTTTTATAAAAATCAATAAGGGAAGGACATGGGCCTCAACCAACATGCGTCTCCACTTAACTCGGTCTGCCGTCCCTCGGGATTAATTTCTAAGACCTTCTGTAGCTTTGACGTCCATTCCCAGCCATCTAAGTCCTTGGAATTTTATTTTTTTACTAGATAAGTGTCGCTGTACAGCCCGTACACTTCGTCGTTGTATCTTCTCATACATTCTCCATCTATGCACACGAGATAAAAATTCACCCAAAGAGTTTTTCTCAGCACCATAAATGAGAATCGGGATGAAGAGTGAGATTTTAGTTCCTCGAGAGAAGACTTTACTACTCAATTGCCTTCTAAGTCCAAATAAGCACATTTGCAAGAGTTATACCCCGTTCGATTTCAGCGCTGGTGTCGTTGTCTGAATTTATAGCGGTGCCGAAGTAGACAAAGTCCTCAACTACCTCAAAGTTATAGCTGTCCATGGTAACGTTTTGGCCAAAACATCGTCATTCAATGTACTTTCTTGACGATAGCATGTACTTGGTCTCGCTAAGTTTCTTGAAAATTCAAGTTTTCAAAAAAAAATCTATTTCAAATTTTGAAATGCGAAGTAACAACTGAATGGGTTTTATAGAACAAATTATTGCATTTATTGATTTCCAAAAACAAATACTGTATATTGATATTTGAAAGTTGGATTTTAAATTTCATAATAATACTAAAATTTTTCAGACTGCGGAAAGAGTGCCGACATGTAGCATCTGCAGCAAACAGTTTAAATCAAAAACCATTTTGTATCGACATAGACAAACACATCAATTGGTAAACACAAACTTTAACATGAAACAATGTAGACAATAATTTGTTAAAATTTATTTAATTTTAGAAATCATATGCTTGTGGGAATTGCACTAAGGCTTTCTCGTCTCCACTTACTCTAAACTCGCATATGACAAAGAAGCATCCTAACAAGCCTAACCAATATAAATGTGCCGAGTGCTACGAGTTGTTTTCGGGAATAGATGATCTAAAGGTAAGTTTAAAAAAAAAAAAAAAAAACAAAAAGTGATTAAATTGTTTAATTAAATAAACAATAATATTTTTTTAGGATCATATACAACTGACGGGTCACAGTGTTAAAAATGATAAAAAAGACGAAGAGTTCTCGTCATAATCATTGCCACATTACTATCTCCTCAATAAAAATGTAACCCTTTCCCCCAATTTATTGATTTTATAAATAATTTTGAAAAATAAGCATATTTTTTACATAGCTATAAAAACGAAGTTAGAGTCTATCCGTAAACAACACAAGCACGGTTATAGAAGTGCATAGAAACATCTGTTACACATTATTATTATTATATTGAAAAGTATGTACTTTGTTTAAATGTATATAGAAATATTTCTTAAATGCAGAGCATTTTATATATTATCTTTTTAGTTCATTTAAAGTAAATCATAACAAAAATAAAAAAAAAAAAAAAATTATAGCTATTAAATAATAACTGTACTTTTTTCAATCTGTTTGGTGTTGATTTTACTTACTTTGATTTTTTTTTATATAAACAAAAAACAAGTAAAAAAACAATATTTGCGTTAATCAAATAATTTTACATTTTTTTTTGAGCCTGAAACTGAAAAAGGGAATGATTATTACCTTTATTTTTATATTTTAAGATTCAAATACATTTACATAGTTTTTTTTTCTTTTTGATTTCGTTTCGATTTTGTCAAAGGCAATTTAAAAGTAAATAAACAAAAATTAAAACAAAGAAATTGAAAACGTTTTAGTGTCTACCTTAATTTTTTCCTTCGTCAAAAGAGAGAGTATGGCTTCAGTTAAGGTTTTCTAAAAGGATACTAAAGAAACGTTTCTTAAAAAATGAGTGTTTTCATAAACGTCGATAATCTGCGTTAGTACAGTCCTCTTTCTGCTTTGTTACATTAATGAACACACTAATTCTGCAGAATGTCTGCTTAAGTACGGTCTTAAATAGTCAAAGAATGGTCGCTACGTAGTCAAAATTAAACTAGCTTTGTGAATGCAAAACTACACTAGACACTACAAAGTCAATCTGGAACTGTCATATTAGTGACAAATGCAAATATATAAAATAAGAAACATTTTTGATTTGATAACTTTAACTTATCTTTTGTGTTTTTAAATTCAATAAAATCAAATTTAAGACACAATTTGAATGATTTATATTTGTATTTAAATACTGAACGATTTATTTCATTTTGAATTCGTGTGTCTTTACGGAGCAGCTGATTCTGAAACGTCAAAATCATTCTCCACTAACTTTGTAGCCGAATTTTTTACACTACGTCGGAGGGGAAATTTCAACTACTTTTGTAGTTAGATTTAGCCAATCAGAATCCCTTGACTACGTAGCCACTAGCTTTGTGAATGCGACCAATGTTCACAAACGTCACATAAAAAACAGAAGCTGTTGCCTCGAGATTTTTGTTGGATAACCAATATGTCAAAATAAAAGAATGTAAGTATGAACTTTCTTTATTTTAAAGAGCACTGTCCTACATAAGGAATTTTTTCCAGACCTGAATACTTTTTCATCAGAATTTTTCTTTGAATTAAAACCTACATTCAAAGCAGCAGCTTCTTCTTTCTAATTAAATTTGCTTTTACCTCTCGCTCCTTCTGCATTCAAAAAAAATATGGATGCACAATCTGCGCGAACGCTGCGCTGCGCTGGTGTCATTTATGATGTTTAAGAACATATCTTCTGCAATTCATCTACGTTTGTTTTATCGCAAATCTGACTTTATGAACATATCTAACCCAGATCTAAGTTAGGCAGTCGTTTATGAAAACACCTTATTCTTTTAGAGAATTATAAAAAAAAACTTTTTAAAATATGTAGGTATACAATAACATTACCAATTTTTGAATTGTGATCTTTAAGCAAACAAGCGCTCATTGAATTTATGAAGACAAACTCAACTAAGGATTAAAATTCTTCAAGTTTAGGACACGTACATATGTACATACATATGTATATTAAGAACATTAAAATATTCAATCGAAAAGAATAAAAAACTTGAAATATAGAAGAATGTTATGGTTAATAAAAAGAACTCCAACTATGGAATGCTGAAGCTATCCTAAAATTTCAAAACAAAGTTCTTCGTAGAATAATAAATGCCCCTTGATATATATACATATGTACATATGTATGTAGGAAAAAATAGCCAACTACATCGTGACCTTTAAATTAAAGTGGTTAAAAAACACGCTGTTTCACATAATGAGTGACTGCAAGGACATACCAACTACGAAATGGAGACCTTCTAAAATGTACGCGACAATGGTCAGATGTTAAGAAAAACCAAACCTTATGAGGTGAACGCATTATCTTGTGCACAACTCCAGTGGAGTAATCTGAAGTCACTTGTCAACACAGTTAACCCCGAGACGATTGACGCCGTAGAAGAGAATATTAAAGGCGTTATTGATGACGTACAGCGCCAAAATGTGGTCGAAAATTGGGCCTTTCGACTGGAATTCATTAAAAATATAATCGCAAACTGTTATCTTTATAATAAAACTAAATCCTTGGTCATAATCATAACATTAAATTATATGCGTTTTATTTCTTCTTGAAAATCACACTTCCAAAAACAACCTTTACCTACATATATGTATTATTTTTAGTATTATTATCTTAGAAAGAGTAAAAATGTGAAGTGGATACACTAATCACATCACATTTTCGATTTTCAAAAATCAAAAATATTCTTTCTTTTTTAATCTTCTTTAGAAACAAACTAAATAAATATTTTCATAAATTAATTAGGTATGTAAAATTAATTTGACCTCGCAGGAAGTTTTCATTTGCCTACAAGTCCAATTGTTTTTCATCTCTTTTATTATTAAATTATGCCAAGGTCAAGAAATTTGTCCACATCAATTACTTACATACATATACATACATAATATATCTTATACTAACAATTCCCAATATAATGCTAAATTCTGAAGAACGCACTCACCACTCATCAAATTATGCCCTTCTACATAAAAATTGATGAAACTCCCACTTTTAATTGACTTCCAATTTAAGAATTACGAATTTAAATATCCTCTGGGGATGTTTAAAATAAATTTGTACATGCCTCTTAAAATACATCCTTATAGAAAAAAGTAACTAGGGTCATTAGACTGATTCAAAATTACAGTTTTGCTTCTATATTTAAAACCTATTTTATTTAGAGCCGTTTTCTTTACTTTTTTTTTAAAGACTAGAGTTGAAATCAAATTCAAATTAAAAATTCAAGTAAGGTATTGTTTTTCTTCACTTGTGTAACTTTTAACTTATGATTTAGAATTAAAAAACAGGTCTTGTAGAACTAAATTAAGTTGGCAATAATATTTTAATTATGGTGGCCATTTTGTCAGTTGTCAAGTGATTTATTTTAGGATTGGTTTGGCTTTTCAACTAGAATAGACTGACAGGTAGGTGACTTTTTCCCCCCATGTCATATTCCCCAATCTGAAATTCCCAAACCTAAGATCTTCGAACCGTAATTTTCAAAGAGAAAACATCTACATATGTCAAAATTCTTTAGCCAATTTAATTGCATGATTTACTACTTAAACATAAAAATTTGTTTTGGAAATATTATTTGATCTAGTTAAGATTGCATCAAATGTTATTTAACCCTCCTTTATGTCATGGGGTCCAAATGTACCCCGGAGCATGTTTGAACATTCATAACTTGTTTGTTTTTAATTTTACTTCAATTTTCTAATAATTTTTTGTGTTTTTATAATTGTCAGTTGACAGAATTTTATTAATTTATAAAAAGATTGAATCCTACCCATAAGGTGAAGGGCATCCAAATAGTTGCAGGCTGTGAACGGTTAGTAATGGGCAGGTTCAGACGATATAAGGGACTTGAAAGTAAGGCAAGTTTCTAGCATCTGATTGGCCAGTTGGCAAAAAATTGCCTTACAATTAAGGCAACTTTATTGGAAAGTTGGCTGGAAAGTTAGTCAAGAAAAATCTCCCTAACTATCAAGTCAAGTCAACTTATGTCAAAATGACAATTGATCATGTTTTTTCATTCAACTAAAAGCTGAACTTTATTACTCTATGATTTATTTAAATATTTTGCACAACGTCATTTAATGCTTTCTGTAAAAAGTTTCGTTGTAAATTTGGAAAAGAAATAAGTAATATTTCTTTACAATACAAAATACAAATCGTTATGGACATGTAGCTTGCCTGAGGAGTGTTCTGTAGACTAGACAATAATGATTTTGGTAGTTTTCGTACTATGAACTTGAAGTAGAGGTTTGTGAAGTGAAGTTTTGAATTTGAAACTTATGACACTTACAAAACTAACTAGTTGCCTTGGTCAAAATTTATGTTTAAAGAATGAAGTTGACTGCAAATTAAGTCCTTTATGTTGTCTGAACCTGCCCAATTTCCGGTTGTTTTTCCTTGGTGGGTTGAAATGTCAAAAAATAATGACAGTCGCTAGTGCTGCTACGTTTAGTCAGTTGTAAAATACAACCATCGGCCAGCGTTGTGTTTAACGTTTTAGAAACCATTTGATCCACTTAAAAATAACAACTCCACCCTTGGTTTTGTTGTAGTCAAGTTTCATCACAGGCTTATTTTGATAACTGGAAGTAGCTTTCTCAAAGTTATGTTGATTCGATATCACAAAAAATTGTTTGTTTGACTTTTGAACATTATGTATGTATGTAAAAGTCACAAATGCCATTCTTTCAGAAAATCCAAAGATAGATGAGTGGGCTGGCCCACATTGCTTTCTGTTATCGACTTGAACGGGATCGTTTTGGTCAACAAGAAATTTCTATAATACAAAAGGTTTTGAACGCATATTTTGTGTTTGTAGATCGTTGAAATATGATGGCACCAAATACAAAAAAGTTATAAAATCTTAGAACTCGAGTTATAACTCAAATTTTGCACTTTTTATTTATTTAAGTATTTCCAATAAAAATAATTCAATAACAAATTAGAATTAGTGGACCATTGTATACGCATAAATGTATGTACCTACTCAAGTTCTTAAGAACAAAGTTTACAGGTTACTTGTACATAACTGGGGCAAACCGGAAATACTAGTACCTATCGAAGGATTTTGCGAGAAAATTTAAACGTATGGCATTTCATACCGTTTTTTAAGTCAAACAAATTTAAAAATATATTTTCGAATGACTTGAAAGAATAACTGTCTATTAAGATATCAGCTTTACTTTTTTGATGAAAGTTTGAAAATCATTCATAAATAAGTTAGACAAATTGAAACAGAAATTAAAATACATATGTACATACATAGATATAAAAAGCAAAATTATCGAAAACATTCTGCGGTACAAATGGAGACCATATGACACGACTGTACCGATTTTTGCCGCGATGTAAAGTAAGTACAATTTAATTGCAACTTACGAAACCTTCTTCACCAAGGTATTCCTTAATATGTTATCACGGTTAAGGAATGGCGTGAAAATGGCACAAGAGAAGTGATGTCGATTCGGTATACGTACAACGGTCGCTTGACTAATTTTTGGGAGGATATGTGAAGGCTCTAGTCTACGATATCGTTTAGCCCGAAACGATAAACAACTGAAGACAACACATACTATGTAATTTCTCATATACGGCCACAAATGTTGGAAAGAGTCATCGAAAATTGGATCTCTAGACTAGATACGCCCGAGACACGAGTGGCGGTCATATGCCAGAAACCATATTTAATTTATAATGCCAAAAGATTATCTTTTAAATAACGTTCATTTTATGATTATATATAAAATACTAGCTTTTACCCGCGACTTCGTCCGCATTAGATAGTTTTTTTGGATAGTAGTATGAAAAAACCTGAGCTGTACTTTTTTGTACGTATGTATGTTTGAATTGTGCCGAGATGGGATGAGGCCATACTAAGTGTGATATTCATAGGTTAGGTTAGGTTAGGGTTAATAAATTTTAAGAAGATAGGTTACTGCAATAAATTTTTATATACGGCGTTTTTTGTTTTTCCTTCCTTGGCCAGAACGTAAAAATTTTGTGGGTTTGAGACTCGTGAGCACGCTACACGGCAAATCGGTAGGAATTATCGGAATGCGGGGAATTAAATGATTATAGCTTTTATAATATTTCGTCCTAGGTGAGTAATATGTAGCCGTGTACCATTACATAACTTTGATGCGTCAGGATTTCTCATTAACAGGACTGGAACACCAACCTTCAATCTCAACTTATGAGAAGGGTTGGGAATGCGTTGTTTTCCCGTAATACCAATTTTATCCAAATATTATTCAAATATTTGGTAATTTAGGAGTGAAAGCGATCAGATTCCCCGGAAAGTAAATTTTCCCATGGGAATGCGTTGTTTTCCCGAGGTCAAAAGTAACTCATGTCCTTTCTTAAGTCTCAAACTATCTCCTTACCAAATTTCATTTAAATCTGTTCAGTAGTTTAGGCGTAAAAGCGATCGGCCCACCTGAATTTTCCCATGGTAATGCGTCATTTTCCCGGGGTAAAAAGTAGCCTATGTCCTTTCTCGGGTATTAAAATATCTCCATACCAAATTTCATGTAATTTGGTTCAGTAGTTTAGGCGTGATTGAGTAACAGACAGACAGACAGAGTTACTTTCGCATTTATAATATTAGTATAGAAGTATAGATTCTTTGCTTTATTCCATTAGAAAGGTCTATAGCTCTAAAAACATCCTTTACAAATTTCTTTTTGAAAATGCAATTGCAAAGGAACACACTCTTTAACAAAGTGGGGGTCGTCCTAATTATCAAATACCAAGTCCAATCAATGGAATCGTTTGCACTGCCTTCTTTCAATTTCCGCACCTTCATAATTTTCGTATCGACTTTCTGATGTAAGTGGAAGATTCTCCTAAAAATAGTTCCTACAGGACATAGTTCAAAAAGTAGTTAATCAAATACAGAAACAAACACAAGGTCTTACAGAAAATCTAAATTTAAGTTGTAGTTAACAACAACAAAGACATTTAATTTTTGTTTGAATCAGTCTAATGTTAATCTAATATACCTAAAAAAATACAAAATATCTAATAATAATAAACTTTATATCGGTATTGATTTTATTTCTATTGCAAAAGTATTAGTCGTTGGCATGGCACGCAGCACAGGCCAAACGAAAAATAAAATTAGAATTTCCTTATCCGGCCGATGACACTTCAATTCACCTGTTTCTCTGAGTTGGAGTCACGATTTGAAGAAATTTTCTAGAGAATTTTAATATTTTAGATATTAAAGAATAAAATGTAAGAACAATTAATTTTAAACGAACAAAAAACACACACACAACATGGAATCATCTACAAAACCTTCAGAGGATAGCGTTAGCACTATTAAACTAGAACATCAAAAGATGCGTCGTAGGTCTCGTAGTATGACTCCATCGTGCAAAGATAGTTGTTCGGACAGTGGAAGTGGTTCATTTGATTTGAAAAAGAACATGGCAGAAGTTATTGCATCAGGCGATTTTAGAGGTTCTTATAATCAACTTCATTCTCCATACGATTCTGATCAAAGTAGTTCAGGTTTTCGAAAAACTACAGCAGAAATTATAAGTGAAGCTAGAACAATGTTACATGGAACTAGCAATAGTGGTATGTTTATAACTTTAATATGTACATATGTATGTACATACATATGTACATACATAGATACTCGTTAATGATAATATTTAAATTATTTTGTCATTTAAGGTGTTCGTTTGGTCAGTACTCGTCGACCCATTACCCCTAGGGATCCACGACGACAATTATATGGAAAAGTTGCTCCACCTGGACGTCCACCAAGTGCATTTAGGTGCGGATTCAAACCATGCCAAATTTAAATATTTAGTGATTTAATTTAATTTATTTTAGTCTCCGATATCTTCAATTGGAGGTTCGTAATCTACCAGTATTGGACCCAATTCCAATGCCAACAATTGACAAAGATTCAAACAAATCAGCAATTCCTTTACAATCAATGGGTCCAAGATTTGAATCATTTGATACAAAATATCAACGGAAGCTTCCTGCACTTCCGCAAAAAGTTAGAACCCCTCCCAGAGAAAATGGTAAGTTAACTTTGTACGAAGCCCATACAAGCCCATACTTAATAAGACTAAAAGGCTGGTTTTCTAAGTTGACATCCATGTGTCAAAACTTAAAACTGTTAAAATTAATGGACAACTTATTAGGGCCAAATTAAAAAATATACAAAAGGCATTTAATTTAATTTCCTGAGCGGATGCTTTGCTAATTTGACATCAAGTTAATCTAAAAGTAGCACAAAAACATAGAAAACATAGAACGAGCAAATCAAAATTGTCGCAGCTAAATAATTGCAAATTATCCAACTAGCTACTAACTTTTCGTTTAACACTTATGCAAAAAATGCATAAATGGGCAGGTTCAGACGACATAAGGGATTTTAAGGCAAGTTTCTAGTATATGATTGACATTGAACAACTGCCAAAAAATTTCTAACCTTATTAATGGGGTTTTTTAATGGGTAAAATAAATCAATTAATATTTGATCTAAATCTGATAAAACACAGAAATGTCCCCTGTTTTTGCGTTCCATGGTGCAAAATAAATTAAAATGTGCTGATCAGAAATTTTTGGTCGATTTCCCTCTTTGCACAATTACTAATACAATAATAAACAAAAATGTTAAGCTAATTTGACAGCTCTACCGCACTCGTTGACACATAAACGAAGTCCCACTTATACAACAACAAAAGTAAAAAATAGTTCTAATCGTGTTCCATGTGCCACAAAATAAATCAATTTTTGACGAAAATCTGAATTTACCCATGGACAACCCCATAAGTTGATCGGAAAATTAGTCAAGAAAAATCTTGCTTGCAAATAAGTCAAGTCTACTTCTCTGTCAGTTGATCACTTTTTAAATGAAAGCTGAACTTCATTATTATTTATGTATATAATTGAATTACAAAAAAAGAAGAAAACAATAATTATTAAAAAATAAAATAATTACCATCGAATTCGGTTTAATGTGTCTTCATCTCCACCCAAAACAGAAATGTCAAGCTAACACAAAATCAAACGTCAAATTTTGATTATTTTTGTACTGAAAAGGCTTTTTTGGAATGAAATTTTTTGGTCATTTTGGAAAAGATATTTGGTGTTCAATAGGCTGTTTTGGAAATAAACTGGTTTTTTGACACTGAATTACTATTACTGTATCCTGTTTAGGAAATAATTTTTAATTGCGCGTTAAAAAGACCTCAAAAATTATGTGCATATCTCATTTTGGATTTTTTTCCGATATCTGATTTTTGAAAATAGCTCCTATGTAATGGATTGGTAACTTGTGAAGGAGACTATCTTTGTGGGGTTATGTGAAGCCGAGACGATTGACGCCTTGAAAGAGAATATGTGGTCGTCCCATACAGCATAAAGCCGTCGAAAATTGGGCCTTTCGGTTGAATTTTATTCGAGACATCCGCGGCGGTCACTCGCCGAATTCATAATGGCAAAACCTTATCTTTAAAATAAAGCTAAACCTCTGCCATAACATTAAATTATATGCATTTTTTTTTGACAACCACAGATCTACAAAAAAAACCCTTTATGTACATTTTAGAACAATATTAAAAATTCGAAAGATCAAAGACTGAAATAAACTTTCCAGGATTTCCAGAGATTCGTAAACATTTGAATGCACGATACTATTAACTTTAGTTATATTATTTTGTTTTTTATTTAGGTGAAACACCGAACCCATCGAAGACAAAATCCACCACCAATAAAAATTCTACAAATCATTTCGATTTGGATTCAACATCAGCTAGCTCAAAGCTATCAGAGCCACATCCGTTAGCTTTACCTGCATTTTGTCAAGATGAAAATGAAAACAATTTAACAAATATTGGAATAAATATTCTTTCATCGAGAAAACTCTTCGCAAGGAACTATGACTTGTTGGCGCAAACATCAACGGAAACCCTTACGGATATGCTAAAGGAACATTCAGGAATCAAGGAGTGCACCGATGAAACTGTGCAGCACATTTATGCCGTTAGTTTTGATTTTTTTTGTTGCTTTGGACCCTGGTTTTATAGTATATAAACTTTATGTACGTTATTCATACAGATTTTGTTGGAGCTTTACAATCGTATTCGAAGTACACATGGTACATGGCGCAGTGCAGTCCTCGGAGGTTTATATGGCCTTGTTGAATGTACATCACCAAAAATTTTGCTAGCAATTGCAAGGGTTGTCCTTGGGGTGAGTATTTTTTGAACGAAAACATTGTACATACATATGTATACTGTCCTGGTATTTCACAAAAAAAATGTATATTATAGCTTCGTGTTACTGGAAGCAATCTCACTGGAGCTTGTAAGTTGGTATTTAAGGTAGCTCGCAACGAGGCTAATGATTACCTATTTGACGAAACCGATGTACCGGAGCTTCTTATTGATGGACTTGGACGGGCTAGTCCATTAGACGAGCCAGAAGCGTGTATTTATGGCTATGGAGCAGTGAGATTCCTCACAAGTGACAGCCAACGAAACAGAGAAACAGACGTCGTAGATTACAATAGAAACGATGCATTTTGGGAGCTGACCAGCGAATTACCACCAAAGCCATCGACGGCACCTGAACGAGATACCAAAATAACAACTTTCCAATTTCGTAGCAAGCGTCAAAGTTCGCTTAAGCAAATCTCAATTGCTCAGCGTCTATCGAAACATGGAGCAGTACAATTGATGGTTTTGCACCTGCAAATTATAAATGAAGCTGGAGCAAGGCAAAAACTTACTGGACCACCCTTGCATGCACTGTATCAATTATCAGCAGCATTGAGAGCCTTGGCTGGAGCCCAACAAGCTAAAAACATAGAATTTGATAATTTACGGGCCCAGTCAGCCCATGATCGTGCTTCAGCAGATAAAATGACAAGATACTTTGGCGAAATAAGCCCTGAAGTTGACTTCATTCACTTGGAATTAGCATGCCCTCATCTTATTAAAGCTGCCGAGATTTCGATAGGCGAATTGGAAATTCAGGCTAATATTATAAGGACCTTGAGGTAATTTTTTTATTTTCAATAGATGAAAAAGGAATAGCTAATTCTGACTTTATCGGTTTGCTACTCGTAAAGTGTTCTTTCAGAGGATATAAGGTGCTGCGAAGTTTTAGCAGAGTTTACGGGAAAAATTGGCATGCTTTTGGGTCCAAGTCGGCACATATTAAGTGATTCGCCAAAAAAGCTCTTGTCTATCCTGAGCAGATTGGGCTATATTTTGGGAAATATATTGGCTCGTTTTAATAGTGCCAGAATGCAGGTTAGTCATCTAGTAAAGCTATCAGAATTTTATTAAACCAGATTTGTATAGTTCTATCAGAACGATGTGGCAATGGAGTATTTGTTCGACGCGTTGGTTTTCTACTCTAAGCAGAAATTTAATTTACAAAATCATTTGGGCGACACAGTTGTAGATGTCCTAATAAAGTTAATTCGTGTCATTGCTAACATGGGTGTCAATTGCGAAGTGGGTTGTGGACTAGGCCAGAGGAATGGACTCGGAGATATATTGCTGCATATTCTAAAGAGATTAAATCAAATAAGAGAGACAAATATGGTAGATAATTCAAGAAAATGTGATTTTTTATTTTATTTATACTTCTTACTTTTGTAGAACCCTGAAATGCAAGAGCTTTTAAACGCCACTCTTGGTGCTCTCCACAACTTATGTTTCTATCAGGATCAGTCACCTGATTCTGTTCCATCAACTGGGGAAAATTGTGAAGGAAGCATTTCTAATATTCTGATCGATTTAGGTCCTGTATTATGCCAGAATTTACGAAATGGTCCTGATTCAGTTCGAATTGAAGCAATTCGTGTGTTGGGAAATCTTAGTCGCAATCAAATTGCTCGAATGGCATATTGCAAAGCGGGTGGTCTGAGGACAATTATTCATTGTTTAAGTTCACCGGAATATAATCTTAGAACAAGCGCGGTTGGAGTATTAGTTAACCTCTTAGGAGATTGGGAGAATCGTACTCCATTCATGGAACTAAAGGGTCAACTTATTTTAATGGAAATGCTTAAAATGTACCTTCAACAAGAGGACTGGTTGGTAGCTGGAATTATATGTCAAGCTTTTTGGAATCTTCTTATTGATACACATAATGTGATCAATGTATTAGGGGATAAACAAACTGACGAGCTGTCAGATATTTTAGCCGAGTATTTGGATGAACATCGTTTTTTCAAGGGCGTCAGTCCGGATTCAATGTGGGAACAATTTGCATTGGTGGCAACAGATCTTTTGGAAAGGATTCAATCGAATCTGGGTTCTCCATTCCAGTCGTATGAATTAGACAGTGGGACAGATGAAGATGATGTTCATATTGAGGGTTTAAGTGGAGATCAAAGTATTTAATCGCAAACATTTAATTTTACGCAAAATTATAATAATTGTTATACGGATAGATTCTTAAGATATTTCATGTGGTATCATTTAATCACAAAATTTAAATTTGAAAAAAGTTTATCCCAAAAGGATGAAACAGTTACAAATATTATTAATATTTACCTTTTTTAACATAATTTTAATTTACATTCTATATCGTGTGTTATATGAATACAAAAATTCTTACAATTAATAAAGCTTACCTTGTCATCAAAAAAGAGTACATAGTATTTTATTTATTACATTTCCACAAATCGGACTTATCAAAAATAATTTAAAATGATAAGTTAAAAATTTGGACATAATTCTTAAAGTACGATAAATGTTAGTAGGTATTTTTTAGACGTGTAGTTTTCAATTTGGCAATAATTTTTTGAATTGATCTTTTGACAGCTGTCACTTGATTTTTAGTCTAGTGCGCATCCACAAAAACGGTGACAGTGTAAAGGCCCAACTATAATAGACTTAACCGAAAGTAAGCTAATGACAAAACCGAACGAAAAGTTATCAGAAGTTATCGTCAAAACAAAAAGTAACCATAATGGATTCAAGTAACTTAAGCAAATTCAATTCAAATTTGACATTTGCTTAAGCTCGAGCCATTTAAATGGCTCTTGCGTAATTGCGAGAAAGTTAGCGAAATTTAACGAAACTGAGCAGAACGTCTATTATGGTTAGGGACATATAAGGCTGCGTATTGGCTCGTTCCCTTAAGCTGGCTTAAGCTCGGTTAAGTCTATTACAGTTGGGCCTTAAACCGAGGACGCCATTGCTGCTGTGGAGAAGAGTATCGAAGAAGACCCGAATGAGCACATCCGCCAGTGGAGCTATCCACTTTATGAAAGATATTGCTGTGTAGTACCCGTGGCATGATGGTTAGTGCGTTGGACTGATAGGCGACTCCTGTACAATCGGGACGTCATGGCACAAGGCGGAGCAGAGCTCCTTCGGTTCAGTAGGGCTGTGTCCGAACGGGACCGAACTGATAGGGTGAAGCAGGAGAGCCAGTTTTGGTGGCTTCAATCGGCACTTGATAGTGAGTAGTTGGTATGGGGTTTTAAGCCTTGGCCGGCTTACATACTTGTTTTATAGTTTTAGGGTTTAATTTTAAATAGAATAGGCATGGTGGCACAAAAAAAACATACAAAAAAAAAAATACAAAAAATACAAAAAAGAAAAATACAAAAAAAATACAAAAAAAAAATTAAAAAAAACATGAAATAATCAAAAAAAAAAATAAATAAAAAAAAAGACAAAATATGAAAAACAAAAAACGTTAGATAGTTAGATTTGCTGCTGTGGTTGTTCTAGTTTTAAGTAGTTTATAGGTAGAATAGGTAGTTTTAGTTAGCTTTAAGTTTTATATTAAGGACCTTATTTTAAGTAGTTTTTAAGTAAAAATAAAAAAAAGGACATTAATATTAGTTTTTTTGAAATTTTCTAATGAATAAAAAAATAAATAAAATGGAATTGAAGTTAAATAGATCTTAGGGCCGAAAGGCATTAGCATTAAGTATTATTGTTTAACTTAGAGTGTCCGTATGGGACCAGTAAGTTAGTTGTAAGTTATGGATAATTAGGCTAGTTTTAAGAATGAATTAATAAAAATGAATTTGGAAAAAAAAAAGTGCGTTGGACTGTCATGCCAGAGGTCTTGGGTTCGATCCCTGCCTATGCCATCTACATTTTTTTTTCACAGGTGCTGCCTCTTGCAAGGAATTGACAAATTCTCCAAGAGTAATTCTTGTCATGAAAAGTGCTTTCTTAAATTAGCCGTTCGGCATAAAACTGTGGGCCCCCTTCATCCCTGACAACAGTACTCGCACACAGAAAAGGTTTAGATATTTAGATCACTAGGCTAAGTTCTCAACGGACTGTTACGCCACCTATTTTTTTTTTTATTTATTTATTACGGAAGGATCTTGGTTTACGGGCTTACTAAATCCAACTTATGCATGGCCCCCCAAACGAGATGGGCATCGATACAGATTTTCACAAGAAGATTTTGTTCATCGGGGAAGTTGATTTTTGGTTGAATGGGCATGCTAATAAAGTAAAACTGTCGTATTTGGAGTGATCATGATCCAAAAGCCACTATCCTTTCTTCACAAAGAAAAGATTTCAAAATATTAACACGGCCTTGTCTCCGGTAAATTAACCCTAACAAATATTATGATTCTTAATAATTATGCCGTTAGCTGTGACATATCGAGTTAAGGAGTTAACCACAAAGTTATGGTACAAAAGTTAGAAAATTAAGGTTTTCATTTTAATCTATTCATTTGGCTTCAATCTTACTTATGTGATCGTTCGTTTCATCCCGTTGTTCCTCAAGGAATCCACCTGAGACCGCTTTTATTTGTTATTTTAACAATTGATACTACATTTAAAATCCAGTTTTCTCATAAATTACTATTTGCCGATAAATTTCAAGTATTTAATTGCATTAAATCCATTTCCGAATGCTTTCTCCTTCAAGAAGACCTAAATAGTGGTGCAAGAATAATTATTTATTTTCCAATATCTCAAAATGGCAAATTATGTACTTTTTTGGAACCAGTCTCACGTTTTTCATTCTTATAAAATTGATGACAAACCTCTTTGCAGAATAGATGAAAAAAAGTTATTGGCGTTTTATTTGATCAAAAACTTTATTTTAATCAACACATTGACTTCATAGTTAATTAAGCTACTAGTAGCTCTATGCTAGGATTTATTTCAAGGAATTCTAAGAAGTTTACTAAATCCCTTAAATCTCTTTTTTTTAATACCTTTGTACGATCTGTTAAAGAATGCTGTTCAGTACTGTGGAGCCCCTTCTAAAGGGTGATTTTGTAGCTATTATCTTTTTGGCAACACTGGTTTAAACAGCTTACGCACGTTTAGTGTTTTGTTTCACTGTCAAACTTTTTCTGTTTGGTCTATAATTTAACCATAAATCATCTAACAAGCGAACAACGCTGGCAAATTATTGAATTTTATTATCAAGATGCGTGCTTTATTAAGAAAGTTCATCGCGCGAAAAATTGTCGATTTTGGAGTGAATATTAGCCCGAAGCATTGCAAGAGCTACCAATGCATTCAGAAAAAGTCACAGTTTGGTGCGGTTTATGGGCTCGTAGCATCAATGGACCGTACTTTTTCAAAGATGATGCGAATCGTAACGTAACTTTGAATGGTGAGCGCTACCGTGAGATGATATCCAACTTTTTTTTTGTCCAAAATGCAAGAGCTTGACTTGCATGACATGTGGTTTCAACAAGACGGTGCCACATGCCACCCAACACGCGCAACAATGGACTCATTGAGAGGCGAGTTCGGTGAACATTTTATTTCACGTTCGGGACTCGCCACCTAGATTTTACGATTTAACGCCTTTAGAATATTTTTTGTGGGGCTATGTTAAAGCTCATGTCTATACAGACAAGTCGGCTTCAATTGACGCATTGGAAGACATGCCAAAATTGGACTAAGCGGATGGACCATTTGAGACGCAGTCAAGGTCAACATTTGCATTAAATAATCTTCAAACATTAAATTATATGGACCGCACTATCGATTCAAATAAAGATTTCATGCATTTTTCTGAATTGGATATTTTTTTTTCGAAAAACTTTCCTATAGCTTTTAAGAAATCACCCTTTACAAGACAATTTTGGAAGGGATTGAAAACATTCAAAAACGTTTCGTACGATTAGTAGTTTATCATTTAAACATTTAAATTGAAATATTACCCCCTCGTATAATTCAAGACACCAACTTATCGGCTTACTTAAGCTATCAGATCACCATAAATACTTTGCTGTTATCTTTATTAGATATTTTTTATGTTATGATATCAATGTCCACCTCTTGTTATCCTTAATTAAATTCTATACTCCCTCGAGAGGTTTGCATACTATTTTGTGAATCGTTTCACAGAACAAATTATGGGGTTAATTAGACTCTAACAAGATTTTTAAGAGAGGTTAATTCGAATCAAAAAGCTGCGTGGTAATTTGGCCTAAATCATTTTCAAAACATAATTGCAAACCCTTATATACATACAAAAATTCTTTGTCATAACATTATATTATATGTGTTTTATTTCTTCTTGATAACCTCTAAAAAAACACCCTTTATAGACCCTTTTTAGCTACAAATTGTAAGCATCCAGAAGGCTATATAGACAGGAGAACCGAAAGCAATAGATTTAATATAACTCTCTCCAAAAAAGCAGACCTGACAAAAACCCTCCATAGACAGTTTAAGGTCCTTCTTAATTTTAAACAATACAAAATAATTTGACTCATTCAACTTGTATGTGATGATTAAAAATATAAATGTCTACATTAAAAAGAATTGATTTGTAAAATGCATGTCATAGGTACGTAATTATTATTATTCTAACAAGAACAAACTCACCACTTAAAAAGAACACACAAACAATAATATAAAGCTTCTTCTATGTATATCGTTCCCACCCTCAAGTTCAAGCCTCAAAAAACACAATTGTACATAAGTATGAAATACCTACCAGTTCTCGGTAATTAAGATAGAAGATCAAGTGCGATAGAAGTTGTTGTCAACAATAATAGGTCAGTTTACCCTCATGAGTGGTTTTAAACGTGTATGACATTCACCTCTTAATTGATTCTCTGAATGGTTAGAAGAACATGCTCGGCATGCCACTAGAGATAAATAATTTAAACGCCAACTATAGCCTGCAAACAAAACACCCATTAGTACCAATAAGGCCTGACAAGTAAACCTATTCATACATTCGAAATTTATGGTTGAACAACCGTAAAAATAGCTATACGAAAATTACCCTTCTGACTAAACACCAGATTGCCTTGATATGATTTATCGCCATATTCTGCTAAACCAAAGCGTATAAAGGGTTTTAATGTAAAGGAGGAGTTAGGAGTTGGAACCATGAATATATGACGATTGTGGCTTACCACAATCCTTGGTTCTACTTCAACACCAACATCGAGAGAATAACACTTGCTGTGCATTTGATAAAGGCGGGTAATAATGAGTTTGCCTAGAGTTTCTTTTTCGCTGATGTTATTCAAATTGTAAGCACAGAAGTTGAAGTTCACTTGCAGACGATGCAGTGGCTTTAGGTTTTCTTTTATTTATTTATTTTTTTTTTTGAAGCAAACTTTTATGATGTGTAAACATTATTTGTCAATGGAAGCGCACGGTTTTGTCAAACGCCATGACAATCCCACAAAAGCTAAATATGTGTGATTAAGAGTTTTAAATGATTACTTATCCTGTTGTTCTGTGTTCCTATGTACTTTCTAAATGTTTCCACAAGGGCGAAGGTGGTTTCATTTTAAATTAAACTCAAAGATAACTCAAAACGAACCTTTACCATCAGAGTAGAAAGTTTTTCATTCATATCGGAATAATGGAGATTAACGAAACTACTATCGGAGTGTTTTATATAAGTAAAATTCTGGCTTTGGCCCCGTTTTCCTTTACCAAAAATTCAAAGGGAAAAATAGAGATTCGTAGGAGTATTACGTTTGGATTTTATAGCATTTCATTGATTTTAATAATGAGTACTAAACAAATAAAATATTTTTAAAAGTTTTAAACTTAAAAAGACATTTTTTTTTCTGTACCTTTAGTATTTTTGACATATAGAGGACTTTTGTTTGATGCAAATTCAAAGATACCTGTTCGGTAAGTTTTTTTAAGAACAATATTATTTATGCACTTTTCTATACAAATAACAGTTTGCTTTTTTTTAAACCGCTTAAGATTATCGATATAGAATTAAATACAAATACACTTTTTATAATTACTAGATGAAGGAAATTTAAAAAGGACACCAGTATAGAAGTGTATTGTCTTAAAAGTCTCAAATAGAGTTTTTCGAAAAAGTGTTTTAAACATTGTCCAATTATGTGAATTTGTTCAAGAGTAGGCATAAATAATGTGGCGTTGGCGTTACTTTGGTATACTAACTTTTAGAAGAAAGTAATTCCCGAAATTATATTTTGATATCGTAGTTTAAAAAAATTGTGTTAACAGTGTATCGTTTGAATTTTTAAAAAAAGTATAATACACATTGTTATTGACCTTAAATAACCTTTATCTAACGAACGTACGAGTGAAGTTTTGAGTCTATACTTTGTTTAAGAACTTCTTAAAATGAAACAACTGATTATACAACGAACGTTACAGCTTGAGCCGTTACGAGTATTTAGTACTAAAGATTAAATTTGCTTAAAACTACGAATTGGGTGTAATTCCAATTTTGTATCCCCACCTCGAGAGAGGTTAGTGTTCCTTTAGATCTATTATAATGTTTATCATATTTCATGAACAACGATGCTGAGTGCAACATGGGGTAGAGTTAGATGCAGAGGACAGCATCCGATGCATTGGAATGTTACTTTTTTTCGATGTGATAATATTAATTATTATTAATGTTTCTTAGAAAATGTTTATATGGGGAGAGTACGATAACTTAGGCGACAAAGTTTAATGACGGATTTGTATGGAACAGTTAAAAACAAGCATTTTTTACTATGGGAGGGGGGGTCTATCTCCTCCCGTTTAGGCGGTAGGGGCAGTTAAAAAAAATATGTACATTAAATGAAAAAAAAAATAATTAAAAAATAACGGTAATACCCTCAATTAAGTGTTATACCTTTTTTTAAAGCCAACACTTTTGTCTATTAGCTTGTTTTTAAATCAAGTCAAAACTATGCATAGTTTTTAAAAAAAATTGTTTTAAAGTCAACATTTGTGCAAAAAAAGTTAAAAAAAAGGTTTAAAGTGTAATTTTTCAAAACTTTCAAATTATTTACTGTTTTTTTTTTTTTTAGAATTCATTGATCTTATTTGTTTTTTATCAAAAACTGAAAACTAGATGACTTTATGTCTTCTAGTTCTTGAGAAAATTGAAAATTACCAAAATAAATATTTTAATTAAATTACTTTTTCCTTGCTTAAGTATTAACGTAGTCTTATTTTGATAGTAATAATCGAATATGGATTAAGATACACCTAGGGTAAATTAATTTTTCTTAAATCCAACTTATTTAAATGCAAAAGAAACTTTGCATGCACCCCATCTTGCACCCTCCCCACCTTGCACACACTCCAACTTGCACCCACCCCAAATCCTATAGTGTGCCCAAGCAGGGGGGTTGCAGGGGGGCAGCATGCCCCACCTTACAGATGCCACTGTTGCATACACCCAAACTCGCGCACACCTTACTGTTGCATACACCCAAACACGTATTACGCATACGCAAATACCAATATTACTATCAAAATAAGACCACTCAAGCAAAAAAAAAAAGAATTAAATTAAAATAGTAGTTGTGGTTATTTTCAATTTTCTCAAAAACTAAAAGACATAAAATCATCTAGTTTTCAGTTTTTGATCAAAAACAAATAAGAGCAATAAATTCTGAAATAAAAACAATGGGAGATAATCTTGAAGTATTGAAAAAGTTACACTTTAAACCTTTTTTTAACTTTTTTTACTCAAATTTTGAGTTTAAAATTAAATTTTTATTTTCAATTTTCTCAAAAACTAAAAGACATAAAATCATCTAGTTTTCAGTTTTTGATCAAAAACAAATAAGAGCAATAAATTCTGAAATAAAAACAATGGTAGATAATCTTGAAGTATTGAAAAAGTTACACTTTAAACCTTTTTTTAACTTTTTTTACTCAAATTTTGAGTTTAAAATTAAATTTTTATTTTCAATTTTCTCAAAAACTAAAAGACATAAAATCATCTAGTTTTCAGTTTTTGATCAAAAACAAATAAGAGCAATAAGTTCTGAAATAAAAACAATGGTAGATAATCTTGAAGTATTGAAAAAGTTACACTTTAAACCTTTTTTAACTTTTTTTACTCAAATTTTGAGTTTAAAATTAAATTTTTCAAAAACTACGCGTAGTTTTGACTTGATTTAAAAACTGGCTAATAGAACAGAATGGCTTTAAAAAAATGTATACAACTTAATTGTAAGTATCACCGTTATTTTTTAAGAATTTTTTTCCATTTTAAGTAATATTTTTTTTAAATTGCCCCTCCTGTCTAAACGGGGGGAGATAGACCCCCCTCCCATAGTAAAAAATGCTTATTTTTAACTGTTCTAAAAAATTCCGTTATAATATCTTGTCGCCTAAGTTATCGTACTCTTGCCGTTTATATTGAAAATTATATTTGTGTTTACATAAGGAATAAATGTGATCTTATATGTACATGTGTAAATAAATGTGATCTTAACCTACGAACGTCTTACATAAGTTAATGTTATTTAGAAGAATTAAGGTCGGATTCACTTCGAAAATATGCCGCGAACTTTTCTTGAAGAAGGAAATTTTAAATAACATAAATACTGAGTAAAAATAATTTTTAAAAAATTCAAAAATTTGAATTCTAAGAAAAAGAACGTTTAACTAAATACAAGGTACATATTCTAAAATAAATTTGAACTTTCCATTTTATACAGTTTAAACAAAACCCTTTAATTGGTAGCCATCGCACCAGTAAAGCCAAATTAAACTAAAATGGACAATGCATCACTAGACCAGCAACAGTGCCGTCGTCAACAAAAAAAAGAATGCTGATCAGAAAAATGTTTTTGAGTCCACATGACATTTGGAATCCTTGTTACTGTTGCTGGCTTCAGACACTTGAAACTAGATTTTTTATTTTGCATAACCTTATGATGAAATAAGTTTTGTTGGGAATAGTAAAATTTTTCTAGTCCTGCCATAAGTTTTGTTAAAACACCATAAAACAAGAACTATACATATAATATTTTGCATTCATTACCCGTGTTTTGTTGGAAAATCTATCCATAGTATAGTAGGATTTTACACAAATAACAAAAACAATATCCATAGTATGAATAACACCGATAAAAGTTAGAGTAGAATCTTACTATGGATGGGTTTTTAACATTTATACGAGTCTCGAATGGATCTTATGTGATTTCGTTCTCAAATGTTGGTACGATTGATATTGCATTTGTAGCTCAATGGCTGTGTTCGTTGAGTAGTTGTGCATTTGGAATCATGTGTGTTTTCCATTGGGGAAAAATCAATCTATTACTGTTTATATTATTTAGTTTTGTTAGTGAAAATGGACTAACTGGTCTTATTTTGCAAGAGAAAACAATAGAAAAGATAATTAAGTTTTGCTATGTTTCCACCAAAGGTTTATCTCAGTTTAGATTAGATAAATCTTTTTGGTGTTCCCACCGCACAAAAAGATTTAAAAATCATTAAGTTTCACAGCACTTTCTAAAATGCAAATGGTGTTTCGATGTTTCTTATGCAGTGCAAGTGAGATAGTTTGATTCGTGTTAAACAATGAAAAACTGAATAGTTCAGCACCATATAAGAATATGCTACCTACTCCATGTGCATTTTTTTTTTTTAATTTGATTAAAACAAAACTATATTTTTTGTAAACAAACATGCAAATAAACAGACCATAACGCATTATTTGTAAAACCACACAGGTTTTTCTTCACAAATTTTGACTCGACTCCGATTCCCGACCGGAATCGAGGCGAATCAAGCTCATTTCAACTGGATTCAGGTATATAAAGAATTTAGGCGAGCTTCAAGCTCGCTTCAACACCACATGTTAATGTAGTAGTCTACGAACAAACCCCATTCTTGAAGTTCTTATAAAAAATTTGGATTATTTTTTTTTGGAATTTTTTGATAAATTATTCTGTCAAATATTCAACTTTCAAATATAAAAACCGGACTACTGCGGATCGTTTTTTTGGCAATTTCTCACTTTACTATATATGGAATACGAAAAAAACGCACTTATTGTTATTTTATTAATTTGTTCATAATATAAGTTTAATTATAAAAATTGGTTTTACTCAAAATGACCAGCTTTAGCTTTGAAGCCAGCCTTTAAACCTTGTGGTAATCGACCTATAGTGGCACGTACTGTTTCTACTGATATTTTTGGCACTGCTTCCGTTAACTCTATCTTGAAAATTTAAGAATTCCTGTGAGAAGTCCTTTAAGCACGCTCTCCAATTCTGACCACAAAAAAAAGCAGTCTTTAGAATTCTACGATATTGACCTTAAGGCACTTTTATGTTGTCTTGAATTTGTTTGTCCCGCAAGAGTCCTGTAGCAGAATTCATCTATTTCCATTGAAAAGGGTATATTTTTTAAACAGGTTACCAAACCCTCTACGACATCTCAATGATACAACTAAACAACTGTTTTCACATAAGTTCGTTTCCAAAAATGTTGAAATGGGTGACATTGGAGTAAGACTTTCAATCAAACCATTACAGAAGGGTGGTGATCTGTAGAGCGTCAATACCATTGAAATGGAGCTATTGAATACTCGTTTATTGAATTCTCTGGACATTATTTTTCTCTTTCAAAAGGGTTTTAGGGGTATATTCGTTCCCTACAAATGTGAGCAATGTGATGACGACTACTTTTTTGGGTTGTTATCTATACTCTTGAAGATATATAAAACTGGCGGTAAAAAAAATTCCCGAACATTATTACGGTTTATAGTGGATTTTAAAAGACGAAAAATTTGCCAGAACTCATATCTTATCCATGTTAGGCAATAATTGCGATTCTATTTTCTTAAGCGCCTTGTTTCATTGTAACACAAGCGAATCTGAAACCATATTGAAACTAAACTAAACTACTTTGCAATTTTTTTATGGAAGGGGTTTTAAAAATTAACAATAAATAAGCGTGGCAGGGCTACGTGTCTGTCAAACCAAGTTCGATTTTTAGAACCTCCGTATAGTGTGACGCGCATCAAACCCCCTCTCCCCCCCGCGTTTCGCAATATTATATACCCAAAAATAACTATGCATGATGTGATGAACGTCTTATTCATATTCACATTAAATTTGTCAACTTAAACTTGTAAAATGACGCACTCAAAAGGTGTTTAAACATTCGTTTTGAATTGTCGAATGTTGCAATTAAGGGCATCAAGTGTGTTGAAGCATTCTACATTCGGGTAGTACGGCAAAAAAATAAATATCTGTACTTGACAATATGAATGAAGTAAGGTTCGCCGCAGCATACTGATGGACCAATGTGGACTTACGATGAGCCTTTAACATCATAAGATTTGCTTTATTATGTTTTTGTTCGGTTCAAAGCTAAAACTCAGTTACTATTAGAAAACACTTTCCAATTAAATTAAAATTCAACAAACATGTAAAAGCTTAAAAGTAGCATTTTTATAATATGTTAAGATATACATACTACATTCCAGGACCTGCATTTAAATATTAAGTTAAGCGCAATTTTTTGAGTTTTTTAAAAAGTACCTATAGATGTTTAAATCTTATATTTTTGAACAAATATGCCTGCACTTGTGTGTGTTTTATCTTTAGACCGCTAATAAGTACCTTTTAATATTTTTGTATCTATTTTATGTCTGTCTATCTGTCTCTATAACTTTTGTACAAATTATCCGTTCCAACTATTTTCCCTATCTTTTTTTATGAAATTTCCACATCTAAAGCGCATCTTTTAGAATGAAATCGGCAACTTCAAAAGTAGTCACCGCACTTGATGTGTCTGTTGTAGTTATGTCAACAACTTCCGGTGTGATTTGTGGATTAGTTGGACTTAAATCAACTCAAGAACTTAACAAGCGACTTCAACAGGTATACTCTTATTTATCTCAAAATTGTATCCTCTGTATACCTCTTTTATATTTCAATTAATATTAAATGAATTTAGATTGATGCTAATTTGCAATCCTTTGTGAGTCCCCGAAAGGAACAATTTAGAGCTTATTTAATGGTGTTTGTAGCACTGTTATTTATAACAGTCCTTTTAGGTACAATACAACTGCCGCCGGCCGCCGATTAGATTTGAAGAACATAATTTTTGATTGTAGTTATTTTTTTAAGGTCTTGATGTCTGGACTTGGTTTCGAGTAGCTAAAGAAATGAAAATTGATGAAGAAGATACAGGTGAGAATCGGATTTTTATAGGGTTTTCCAATGGAAATTACATTTTAAAAAGATTACCATTCTGTCACTTTTGGAACTGTCATCTTTTGACATTTGACAACATAAAACTATGCTAAAACAAAAATGATGCTGAAACGGTAGCCGTAACGTTCAGTCTTCCTTGCAATGAAATATACATTCATTGCTTTCTCTTAAAAAATATTCGTTTTGTACACAGAAGCTTATTGGAAAACCCTTAATTAATTACAAACTATGTATTAACGATTTCAGTACTTAATCATTTTATTAATACGTCAGTAAAAATGAGTCTTTTTTTTTAAAAGATATGAATGTCCAATGGTATATACCATTCTACAGCCTGTATTACATTTTAACTGGGCTACACATCAGCATTGCTCATACTACATTTGGCGTTGGTAGAAGATACCGAAGGTTAAATATTACACTGAGGAAAATGTTTTTAAGTGGTAAGTAATAGAAACTAATTATATCAAACTTCTTTGCACTAAAATTTTGGGAATTCTAGATGAAAAGCTTCACAATGTACCAAAACTCTATAAAAAAGTAACAGTTCTTAAAACAATTAACAATGAACTTCATAATTCAACTGTTATTAAAAAACCTAATGCAGATACTTACTGTAAGAACATAAAGTTGTAGTCTAATATTTTTTGATTATTTATTAAAAATAACTTATTTTTAAGCTGTCACAAATTCCAATATAATTGAAAGTTTAGCTGGAATTCATGAATCATTGGGATTTTGTGTTCAAAATATATCAAGGTAAAAATATTCTTGAAATGAAATTTTATTATAATTAAAGAATTAATATCAATTTTTATTTTAAGTGCTTATGGATTTGCAGTTTTAACTATGCTGGTTTCTTGTCTCTTGCATTTGGTAGCAACGGCTTACTTTCTGTTTTTAGAGTTTTTGAACAATAAAAATAGTGTTTATTCATGGCTTCAAGTTCTGTGGATTATTTTCCATGCAAGTCGACTTTTGATGATAGTTGAACCTTGCCATTTAACAACTGTTGAAGTAAGTTCGTTCTTTATTCTCTTTTATAAGTACATATTATCAATTAATTGATATTTTATCATAGTCACGACAGACGATATCAATTTTATGTCAGATAAATCGAGGTCCACATGATACACATTTGACCGAAAGTGTAAGTTTTTTGTTTTAAATTTTGTTTTTATGATAGTGAACAAAGAAATATAGGAAAAACCGCACTGCCAGCCAACATCTTTTATTTTTAAGAACTCAAAGATAACTGTAAACAAGATATTTCCATTGGTGTAGAGTTTTTTTTTTCAATGAGATATTTTATTAAAGTCAATTTTATTATTACGGTTACGTTACAATTGCTGCTGTATTTCCTTAATAACTCCAAGGATTCAATACTTAAGTTCTGAGTGTCAATATCTGGCATGTAAAGGCTTTTTTTTACCCATGATGTGGGTTGAGGCCGTATGTCAACAATAACGCAGCGAATATTCTCTCCAAGGCGTTAATCGTCTCGGTCTTATTTGCGTAGATGTCTCCAGTTTCGAACGCCAAGTTGGTTGAGGTCTTCACCCACCTGCGTGCGCCACCTGAGTCGCGGTCTTCCTCTACTACGCGCGCCGTCCCTCGGGATTGGATTCGAAGACCTTCCGGGCTGGAGCGTTGATGAGTGTCTTATAGATGGTGATTTTAGATGCTCGAGAGAGGACTTTACTACTCAATTGCCTTCTAGGACCAAAGAAGCAGCGATTTGCAAGAGTTATTCTTCGTTTGATTTCAGCGCTGGTGTCGTTGTCTGTGTTAATAGCGGTGCCTAGGTAGACAAAGACCTTAACTACCTCAAAGTTATAGCTGTCCATGGTGACGTTTTGTCCAAGACGTCGTTGTTCAATGTCCTTTTTTGATGACAGCATATACTTGGTCTTGCCCTCATTGACCACTAAACCCATCTTTTTCGCTTCCGTCGCCATGTTCAAAAACGCTCCACTGACATCACGCTTTGATCTTCCAATTATGTTAATTAATTGGATGGACCTTTGGAAGATTATGCCTTTAGAACGATGTTGAAGAAGTCGCATGACAGTGCATCGCCTTGTCTAAAACCTTTTTTGACATCAGCGACTACACATAACACGACAAAAAATGCTCCAGCGGTATTAAATCGAACGATCTTGAAAGCCACGTCACAGGTCCACGATGCAAGCTAATTCCCTCACCAAATATTTACTTCAATAAATTGTTGCGTTGCGCTAGCCGAGCTATTATGTCGGTAACAAATGTGTACGATTTGCAAGCGTTGTTCAGGAGTAAGACTATTTAATGAAATAAATAAGTGACAGCTGTCAAAAGGACCAAATCCAAAAAAAGTATTGCCAGATTAATAACAAACTTTTTTTTTCGTGCCAAAAGACAAGATTTTGGTAAGATTATTTAGTTTTTTGTGTTCAAGTTGTGCGAACTAATTTTTAAAGTGAGTTTTAACAACATCAATGTATTGTTGAAACGTGTATCGTTACATTAATCTCAGACAGATAGGTTATCCGGAGGATACCTCTCTGGTTGTGTTTTCAGTGTTAAAGAACAGCTGATTTAAAGCAGCTGGGATTTCATAACAGGAATTCAAAGAATGTGTGGGTATCTGATAGGAACCCGAAAATTGATTTCAAATTTGTATGTTTTTTGGTAAAAATCTAGCGTGAAATCGGCTAAGGTGATAGTTGACTATCATGTTTTTGATAGTCAAATTGACTATCACCGAGTTTTCCGTCTGTGTAAGCTGATTCAACTCAATTCAATTCGATTGAACAATTTCATTATTATATGTACATATTTCTATTACGGTTATAATACTTCTTTGAAAACAATATTTTTTGTTCTTTGGTGAGGCGCATACACATATAGATTTTTTGCCGATCTGACACGGGAGCAAGCAACATAAAATTGTCCGTGGATAAAACGGGGATTCCCTGAGCTTTATTGATAGACATAGCAAAACAAAGCTTTATAGGATATTGTACTCGTTTAAATTCGATTGGGTATTCGTTAGTAATCATGGGAATCCTGGGAATGAAAACTACTTGACCGAGGGCTGAGCTGGAAAGAATTTTAGCTTCAATCACGTTCCTCTGCATAGTTACTATCCGTAATCTAGTACCATTGCATAATTTCGGTGCATTTAAATTCCTCATAAGTAATATTGGAGCCCCAATTTTTAAGTCCAGTTTATGCGGAGGAAGTCCTGATGTATTCAAAGAATTCAAAAATTCAATTGGAATATCAATAGCATTACCTTGACCTTGATCAATCAGATTATCAATAGAAAGATAAGTTTGTTGATGGGCCTGAAAGAATTTTATTATTTATACTTGTAACAAAATTATTTTTAGGTACTAAAATCGCTCGTTCACGTAACCAATCATCCGTTTTCTCTGAAATTTGCGTGACTTGCGGGTATTAGCTATAAATTCGTCTTGTACAGTGACGCTAGTTGCAAATGTTGGTTCTATTAGTACTTCACCATCATTTTTTAAAATATTTCCATTTCCTATATCCAAAAGAGTTCTTGAAAATTGTGCTGCATTGTTATCACCACCCAAACGTACGCGCATATTTGTGGCCACTCTTAAAAGTTTGACAGAAGCCCACAGAAACGACGATTTTGGGCAAGCATTTATTTCATCACTTTTTGTACCTCTTGGCACAACTCGCAAAATTTGCCGAAAATCAACAGCGAACAGGATCACAACAGCTCCCATCGGACGTTCATCAGCTCTAAAACCTCTAAGTGTACGATCCAGAGCTTCAGACCTTACCTTTATTTACCATAATCGTTAAGTCCCACACAATAAACGTCGTTTCTTTAAGAACTTTAGCTAGTGAGCTTTGTTTCGAGATACTACAAAATGAACGCTCTTGTATGTATAGATAACTAATTATTGAATAACATTATCGGACTTTATTTATGCCTAAAACCTGCTCCGTGATATCCTCTTTGCATGACAATTGGATAAGAAGTTTCGAAGCCAAACCGTAAAAAAGATTTAATCTTTTACTTGATTTCAGTTTTATATACATATGTACATATATAAATCTAAAAAAGTTTTAAATTGGCTCTGTTTTAATAACAATCTTACTTTTCTTGTGTTTTTTCGAATGTCTTAAGCCTTTTCCGTCCCAAGAATGTGTTTTTGTACCTAAAAAAGGTAACTGAACCAAGTGTCCATCCGTTTTTTGTAAGCGTCTGGTAGCTCTATTCATAAACGACATTTTTGTTGTGACAGCTTTTAAGTATCAATTTGACTATCACCTTACATACATAGATCAAATTCGATTATTTTGACTGTCATTTATCAACAATCACCTTAGGCGATTCCGCCCCTGGTGAATTATTTAAATTATCCATTGAAAATTTCGTTTTAAACTAGATTTGGAACTCAAAATCTAAACATTTAAGTATTACATCATCTTAGGTTTTCTAAAACGGTCGCTTCAATTGTTTGATTCGTTATTTATTATAAGAGTTTCAGGATGCATTCTTTTTGAAAAAAAATAACTGATTTCGCTCTGTTTCTCGTTTTCAATTTTAATACGATTGTCAGACTTTAACCAATTAAAATAACAACATTTTTATTACACTTCGGAACTATTTGGACAAAATTACCGATATAAAATCAATATTTCTATTGCAATTCCTTAATTTGTTCTTTAACTTAAATTTATGAAAATCTAAAGTTGATTAACTCTAAAGTTGGAAATTGCCAGTTAAAAACTTCAACTTTTAGTGAGTACAAATAAAATCACAAGTTATAAATAAAATCATCATGTTGTGTTTAACGTAGACTCAAATTGGCCTAAATTTCCTACAGATAGGATATCAAAAAGCTCACAATGATCCTGGAAAAAAGATGCAAATTTCTAAAAATCCTATATGACAATCTATGAAATAAATTGACCCTCCTTACTTACTTTTCTTATATCACCGACATATCATTACGGTTTGAATGTCCCAAAAATAAAATATTAACTAAATATAGCAGAAGAACATAAATGTTTCGTATTCCGTAAAGTCCTTTATGGAAGGCTATTTATTTAATTAACTGGACATTGTTAACCAAATTTTGTTAACTTGTCACATAATAATTTGCTAATATCCCCAATCTTTAAAAATGCATACATGGCGTATACGTAACCTTTTTTAATACGCTCTTTTTAATTTCATATTTACCCTAAGAAATTCCTTTCAATTTCCCAAAGTTTAACGAGACTTCAAGTTATAAAAAAGTCTAATGTTGTTTTGTATACCAACAAAGGATGCACAGAGATCCACCATGTACTATAATAATATTATTATTCATTGAATCAAATTCATTGCTTTTCTTTAGAACTATATAAACACAAATATACATATATGTATGTATATTGTCGTCTATACTGTATTTTCTTTTCTTTTGAATAAAAGTATAAGGTATACAAAATTCTCTATTTATATCTTACTTAATTTATACTAACACACTTTGAAAATACAGGATTTCGGGAGTTAAGTACCCTTATCCGAACCTTTCCAGTCAATTTAACTCATTTGTGCAAAAATATCGCTCAACTGTGCGGCCGTTTTGGTCGGTTGGCTGGCTTTTACTTTGATTCGCACTCAATAGAGAGTACACTCTAAATTGAATTAATCTTTTTTTTATATCCTTTATTTTTATTTATAGATTCGATTATTTTGGCAACAACTTCTAGCTGATAAAGCAACCTTTTCTGCTCTCGGCCTTTGTAAAGTAGACAGACAGATCCTGACATCAGTAAATGACATAAAATCCATGAGTATAAAAAGAACAAATCAAAATATTAAGTAAGTGTTTGCTTTCTCTTTTCAGATTAGTGCAGCAATTGCTACCTACTTAGTCATTTTAATTCAATTCCAAAAATCTAACGGCTAGATTAAGATAAAATGCTGAAGCTATAAACTTAAATGTATATAATTTATAGGCTGATATAGGCAGCACAATTTGGGCTTAATCGACACTTTTGTGAAAAAAACTAAGACAAAAGTTTCTTCTTTTTTATAGAGCTATGATAGTACGCTTATTGTGTTATTGTATTCATGTGATCTAAGAATATTAATTTAACTGAATAAAAGTCAAAATTATTTCGAAGACAAGAGAAAACTTCAGTTTTATGATTTTTTTGGAAATTTATTCACTTAGGTATCTACTTATGCAATTTCACATAAATATTTCATCGATTAAATTATTTTTAATTAAATCACAAATTAATTCGTAAAGAAGAATATTAATTTCGTTAAACCATAAAAGTGACTATAGGCAAACAAAAACCAAATACAACAGCAGTAAAAATCGTTAAATAATCCCATTTCTCCATTTACTATAGATGACTATGCTGGAATTGAAAGTTGACTGATAATCCAGACGGAGTTGGATACAGAATTTTCCAAATGCATTCATTCCACTCTGGCGATTAACAATGACACAACCAGGATTAGGGAGCATTTAAAGTTAAATCTTCTAAATAACATGTGAATCCGCATCTCACATAAAAATAACAAACAAAAAATTTGCAACGTCTCTACGAAGATTGCACCGCCTTAAAGCAATTCATCTTTTCTATAGAACAGTCGAAACCTCGTATCTATTATTTAAAATATTTTCTTTTTTTTGAGGACTTTTTTTCTATTTTGGACTTTTAATAACATTTTTTTGTTAACTTTCTCAAAATACTATACAAAATTTCAGCAGCATGTATGCACCGTGTCAAACTATTACTTTGAATTAAAATAGGGTTTTTAAATAACAGATTTTATTTTGAAATAAAACACGAGTATTTTTTAGGATAAATAAATGGATGTTGATTTCATTCATAGTCTCAAAGAAAAAAGTCTAAGGGTCTTAAATCACAAGATGTGACCAATTTTAATCACTTCTTTGAGAAATGACACGGTCTGGTAACCTTTTTCAAAGAATTACAACAGTTTCGTTGTCGAAAGAATATGACGTTTTTTCAGTTATGGCATAGTTGTAACTTGGTATTTAGGTATTAAAGTTTACGTTGTGAGTGTGCAACTACTGATAGCTTGGATTTACAAGATATTTGCTTGACTCCAGCTAAGTTATTACTAAGTAAGTCAAGTGTTTAGGCTATTCATATAGTTAAATAAATTTAAACCTTAGTTTAGGGCTTAATCTATGGTCTTACTATAAATATAGGAAATATTTGATTAAGTAGTTATTATCACATCACACACATTGGTGAAGAACATCCACTAGCTAGCTTTTTTACGTCCTTATTTTGTACGATTTTTTTTTTGGCAATTGCCTTAGTCAATCGGTGTCGATTCTCTGGGAGCATCCTCCTCGGTTGGTTCTGGAACTTTAACCACATTTTCAGTAGCTTTCAGAGCCTTCTTCATTTCAAAAATTACTTCTTCTGGCTGCAACTTTTATCTGATGCCACTGATCCTTCAATTTTTCTACTCATCTGTTATAGCCAGTGTCCCACAAATTATTATAAATGGACCAAGCTGTTTTCATCTATCATCTTCCGTGCCTCCGAACCAGTTCTTGCAAATGTTTCTTCTCTGATTGCGACCAGTTTTTCTGGCCTTCGCGTTTTATATTTTTCTTTCTTATTCATCTAAAATATTATAAAATTTTGTTGGAGTTTCTATTTTTAATTTGTTGTTAAATAGTTTTGTTTAACTTACTCTTTTCGACATGCAATATGAGAAAGACCACACAACATTTACTCTTTGGAAATATACGAGTTTTTTTTTCTTAATCTTTCATCATGTGAAGTAAAACGCAACCTTAACCTGTGGTTCTATTAAAGACTGCTGCCAACAAGCCTTAAACTATAGATCAAGAAATCACTACATTAGTAATTTTAAATGAATACGCCTCATTAGGTTTGATTTTAAGTTTAAGTTTAAGTTTAAGTTTAAGTTTAAGTTTAAGTTTAAGTTTAAGTTTAAGTTTAAGTTTAAGTTTAAGTTTAAGTTTAAGTTTAAGTTTAAGTTTAAGTTTAAGTTTAAGTTTAAGTTTAAGTTTAAGTTTAAGTTTAAGTTTAAGTTTAAGTTTAAGTTTAAGTTTAAGTTTAAGTTTAAGTTTAAGTTTAAGTTTAAGTTTAAGTTTAAGTTTAAGTTTAAGTTTAAGTTTAAGTTTAAGTTTAAGTTTAAGTTTAAGTTTAAGTTTAAGTTTAAGTTTAAGTTTAAGTTTAAGTTTAAGTTTAAGTTTAAGTTTAAGTTTAAGTTTAAGTTTAAGTTTAAGTTTAAGTTTAAGTTTAAGTTTAAGTTTAAGTTTAAGTTTAAGTTTAAGTTTAAGTTTAAGTTTAAGTTTAAGTTTAAGTTTAAGTTTAAGTTTAAGTTTAAGTTTAAGTTTAAGTTTAAGTTTAAGTTTAAGTTTAAGTTTAAGTTTAAGTTTAAGTTTAAGTTTAAGTTTAAGTTTAAGTTTAAGTTTAAGTTTAAGTTTAAGTTTAAGTTTAAGTTTAAGTTTAAGTTTAAGTTTAAGTTTAAGTTTAAGTTTAAGTTTAAGTTTAAGTTTAAGTTTAAGTTTAAGTTTAAGTTTAAGTTTAAGTTTAAGTTTAAGTTTAAGTTTAAGTTTAAGTTTAAGTTTAAGTTTAAGTTTAAGTTTAAGTTTAAGTTTAAGTTTAAGTTTAAGTTTAAGTTTAAGTTTAAGTTTAAGTTTAAGTTTAAGTTTAAGTTTAAGTTTAAGTTTAAGTTTAAGTTTAAGTTTAAGTTTAAGTTTAAGTTTAAGTTTAAGTTTAAGTTTAAGTTTAAGTTTAAGTTTAAGTTTAAGTTTAAGTTTAAGTTTAAGTTTAAGTTTAAGTTTAAGTTTAAGTTTAAGTTTAAGTTTAAGTTTAAGTTTAAGTTTAAGTTTAAGTTTAAGTTTAAGTTTAAGTTTAAGTTTAAGTTTAAGTTTAAGTTTAAGTTTAAGTTTAAGTTTAAGTTTAAGTTTAAGTTTAAGTTTAAGTTTAAGTTTAAGTTTAAGTTTAAGTTTAAGTTTAAGTTTAAGTTTAAGTTTAAGTTTAAGTTTAAGTTTAAGTTTAAGTTTAAGTTTAAGTTTAAGTTTAAGTTTAAGTTTAAGTTTAAGTTTAAGTTTAAGTTTAAGTTTAAGTTTAAGTTTAAGTTTAAGTTTAAGTTTAAGTTTAAGTTTAAGTTTAAGTTTAAGTTTAAGTTTAAGTTTAAGTTTAAGTTTAAGTTTAAGTTTAAGTTTAAGTTTAAGTTTAAGTTTAAGTTTAAGTTTAAGTTTAAGTTTAAGTTTAAGTTTAAGTTTAAGTTTAAGTTTAAGTTTAAGTTTAAGTTTAAGTTTAAGTTTAAGTTTAAGTTTAAGTTTAAGTTTAAGTTTAAGTTTAAGTTTAAGTTTAAGTTTAAGTTTAAGTTTAAGTTTAAGTTTAAGTTTAAGTTTAAGTTTAAGTTTAAGTTTAAGTTTAAGTTTAAGTTTAAGTTTAAGTTTAAGTTTAAGTTTAAGTTTAAGTTTTTTTTTGTACTTGTTTTTATTTATATATTTATTCATTTGCAGTTTAAATGTATGTTTATAGAAACGTGCAGTATATCGAAACGAGGTTTTGATTGTTTTACGTTTAGTGGTGACAATGTGGATTTTGAGAGAATTTTACAAAAGTACGCATGACCAACAAAATATAGGGATATTTTTGTGTTTCTAGTTTTTTAAGGATGGGTTTTCTTGTTTTTCCAATATAATGACACTTTCAGGACAAAACGTCAGTTTGGTTCAGTTCACTTTTGTCGTTGCCGTCTTCGTTATCCAATAGTTCAATAGTTTAAGTGCGGGTGGATTTATTTTTTCCTTTAGCGCAGTGGCGAAGGGAAAAGACAACTTAAAACTCAAACAAAAAAGAAAAAATTATATCACAACATTTTTGATGTCACACAGACAATTTATCTCTTTTCGCATTAAAAAGGACGAATACACAGTGAGCAAGGAGTATTAGACATCATCACCTTAAAGTGGTTTTTCCAACGTTATATACACCACCTACATTCCTTGCTATACATATACTATATAAATATATATGTAGATACCATTTTTCTTCTTCTTTTTTTTTGTATGCATCCTTTGTCCTTTGCTGTACGTTTTTCCACTCATTACTCGTCGGTATTGTCACTAAGTCGCATATAGGTTCTTCTACTCACAGAGGACGACGACGTTTCGCATAATTGCAAAGAAAAAAAAAGTATAATAGATACTCGGTAAACTTAGACAAAAATAAAAGTTTAAGGACTATCTTAGTTCTTTGTTCGTAGTTATCCTTTTTATATGATTCCATGATCCGGGTGTGTGTGTAGTTGATGGTGTTTGATGTATATAAGTGCAAGTGGTTACATAAATAAATTATTGATTAATTAGAAGTGAAAGGAGTAAACTTAACAGTTTAATTGTGCAAAGAGAGACACCTCGTTGCTGCCGCACCTGCAAGGACGTCACACTTTGAAGAAAAAAGGAAAATCCGATTTGTGTTCTAAGGAAATAGTTTGTCGCAATTCGTACGTATTTTTCTTTTTTTTTTTGTTATAGATTTATGCAAATTGCTAGAGACATATCCCTTGAAGGATTCCAAACTAACCCAACCAATAGGGGTTTAATCACATCGCATCAGTTCATTTAGAGGTGTCATGGGAACTTAAGAATTATGCAATCAGCTGTTTCGAGGGACATTTTTGTTTCTTTTTTTTTCGTTTTAATGCAATTGTCCTGGATTTGATTACTTTTTTATTAAAAATCGATGAAATAACTTTCTGTGTGTGTTCTCTGTGCCGCAGTGTCCTTCTGAGGCAATTTTCGTTGTGTAATTTGACATAATTTAATTTAAAAGTCATGTCTGTCAGGTTCTTATGCAATAGACATAAGCAGAAGGAAGGAAGGAAGGAAGTAACGAAGGAAAGGACAAAGTTCTTCTATGTTTCCTTTGATCTTTCTTGATGCGAGTTTTGCATTAATAAATAACATTAGATAAATTGAAGCTCTTAGAATTCGACAATTATTATTATCTCCTCGTACTGGCTTCATGTTTGTAGATAGGTATGTATAAGTTTATTCACTTTGGTGAAACATTAATCAATAAAAAGATGACAACTCTATGGCACTGATGGTGTAGGATATATATAAGTATAGATATGGGTAGTTGAAAACAAAATCGGTTTATGTGAAGTTGATAACAACATCCAGAACGATTCAAAGAAAAGACGACAAAGTTTTTTGTGGGTGGTGGTATGCTACTCCTTTATTTTTTGGCAACGAATTCGAAACGCGCCTCACGCACAAAGATAGCAAATCCATTTAACCGTTTCACATCATCCTTCTAAAACTATCCTGATGTTTTGAAATAAGCCAGTAAGAAGAAGTCAGAACAAGAACAATAGTAGCGCGATCCTTTGTTCGTTGTTCTGTCATCATCAGCCGGGTGTAGCTTCTGGTTATAGGTTTTCCTTCTTCTTCTTCTGTATATACGAGTAGAAACGCATATAGTAGATAGGTAAGGTACTAATACAAAAGGTTTCCATTGTTTGCTCGGTTGTCAATAACAACAGAAGTTTGGACACAAACATGAAGAGTCAACCACCAAGGTACCCCAGACTTGACAATTCCATACAAAACTCCAGCCGCCATCTCCTTCACGCCGCCGCCGGCCGCCGCCTCCGCCGCTTCTACCGCTTCCACCCGCCGGCTTTAAAAACTGTAGACTATGATGAGCGACTTTCCCTTTCCTGATGATGGTGAATAGACACATGTCATAATGTCGTTTGGCGACAACGACAACGACAACGACAACGACAACGACAACGACAACGACAACGAAAACAACAAGGACGAAGAATCATCGAGGAAACATTCTCGGAAAACTGTTTTTGTTACTTTTGTAAAATGTGTGCAAGCAAAAAGGGAGTTTGTATGAAAACAGGATGCAAAAGCGCCGGGGAATCGGTTTTATAATGGCATGAGGTTTTTTAATGGGGCCCAACGCCAAGACTGCTGGCGCCAAACAGGCCGGAAATGACTAAGAGAGGTCTTCTCTGAACCCTCTGAGGCTTGAGGGTGGCTCCATTTTTATTACTCTGATAAACTTTCATGGTGAATTTTCATTTTTTGGTAAAAGTTTGTATGGCATTTTATTTTTATTTTTGTTGTTGTTTTTGTTTTTGGGTTCACTTTTATATAAAATCGATTGGAAATATTTAAACACACAGGAGCAGAATGGTATAGAAAATGCGGAGAATTCCTTTTTGTATTCATTCAAAATGAAAAGAATGTAGAATGATATAAACTCCCAAATGAAAATGTGCGTAGTGTTGAAGGACAAAGACTCATTACTTAGAAAAGCATAAAAGGACTTATTTGTTGTGTTTACACAGCAAAAAAAAAACTTTCCAGACTGGATGATCAATTTGTAACAATAAAACTTTTAAGCGGAGGAGACGCGTTTAGTTGAGGAAAATATGTTAGTTTTTTTTTCAGATAACAAAAAAATACATAGAACATTTTGGAATTAGCAATGGTCACCTTATAAATGTTGTGTTTTTAAGGTTTTGAAAATAATTAATATTATTTTTGACCTCATACTCAGCATGAAGAGATTAATCTAACTGGTGCTTACTTCTTATTGACTAAACTTTGTAAATTTTTATAGCTTTTTGGAAAAATATTATATAAATTCATCTTCTTGTCCGTAGAACCCCTTCTAAAATTCGAAATGTTATTAAAATTCAGAAACTACATTTTTACGAGTGTCTTACCAATTTTTATTAAATGTTTTTCAACTATTGTTGGCTTTAACTTTTTGGTACACCATGTATATACATACATACTTTAAAAATGTCGGTGTTCATTCAAGTTTAAATGCTGTTTTCAGGAAAATAAAAACAATCTAGAAATATAAACTATAGACAATCTAGAAATAAACCAAACCTTAATTTTGTATTCAAAAATAGAAACATGAACTAAATTGACTGAAATATACAAAACATGTACAATACTTCTGTTTTAACTTCCCGTAGGAAGGTTATTTTAATCGGTCCGATTTCTCGACGTTTCAAGCCCCTAGAATCTAAATAGGAGGTCTTTGGAGAGATGTCCGTACGTGCGAACGTTTGGGATACCTTTTTCCATCGACAATATCTCAAGAGCAATCAGAGATATCGACTTCAGTATTGTCTTAGAAATAAAAATATTTTTACGAAAATTGCGATCTGTTAAACGCAATTTTCGAGACTGTCAATTAAACACGCCAAAAGATGAAAAGCATCGGTCTGACAACTTGACACTAAACTAAAAAATCTAGAAGAAAAGGATCTCGTGTAACGAATTTCTATAAAAAAATGTATTTTCCGCGTTTTACATATGTATTTCTCTCATCCAGTTCAAATCTCATCCTAAAAGGTATAACGGTATCAAAAGATGCAGAAAAGTGAAGTATTTAGTTAGCAATCAAAAAATTATATCACCTCTAAAAAAAAATCGAAATGACAGTTTTTTTACAAAAAATAAAAAATAACTTTCAAAACATCCTGCAAAGGTAAAAATTATTTGTTCTACTAAAAATCTCGGGAACAAGAAAGGATATTTAAACCAAACTTATTTTATTATATGCAAAATATTGTTGTTAACTTTTGGTTGATTGTTTTTAAAAATCAAGTCCACTACTTTCTTTTTTAAACACGAAAACCTACGAAAATAAAATGTTTTTGGACTTTAGTATCTTGAATATAAATAAAGATATTGACTTCAAACTTGCGACATATTGGAACTATATTGCAATTTTTGCATTCGTACAAAACTTTCTCTAAAATTTATTTCTTTAGTTTACTTCTTTCAATTAAAAAATATTTTTGTATTGCTCCAGAAAGGTACCCTCCATAAAACAGTTGTTTTGTTTTTAAGTTTTCTCAAGAACTAATAAACCAATTTCAATAACTTTTTCCTGTATAAGCTCTCATATAGTCTTAATAATATGTATTTGATGATTAAATGTCATTGTTTTTATTTTTAATTTCTTAAATAATAATAAACTTTTTTTTCGAAATGCGATATTTCGAAAAGGAGTCGTTATTTTTTTAGTAAATTGAAATGTAAAACGCAAATCAATAAGCTGTAAATAAGTGCATACTAAAAATATTATTATTATAAAAATTGTATATATGTACATACAGGGTGTCCCGTAAGTAATGGATAACCCTGAAATGCCGCATAGTAGACTTTATGACCGTCCTGAAAACTGATAAAAAAAAGTTCTATCCCAACCACAAGAAATGTTATATGCATTTTTTTGTTCAGTGCATTATTTTTTTTCTTACTTTACATTTTTGAATACCACGACTACAAGTGAATGAGTTCCATCATTTTTTTTTTCCAGGAATATTTTACATTACTTGGGTCAACACATAAGTAGAAGAAAATTATCATAACTGTTGGACTTCTTAGAGAAAAAAATTATTTAACATTGAATTTCAATGCAAAATGTGAAAACAAATAATTTTTGAAAAAGTTAAATCATAGCTGGTATAAAAAAAATGCATGAATACCTGAGTGGGCAACTATTTTAAAAATATGCGCGTTAAATGCAGATTTCAAAATGGTATTACTTATTATTATATCTGGAGTCAATAGCAAGTTATTGGTAAAAATCTGCAATACTAGAGTAAATTTAGCAAAAACAAAAGTTTTCAAAATTAGCACAGTAAACGTGAAAATAATACCAAGCGTTGAACATAGCAGATTTTTGATTTATTAGCTGTTTCTACGATGTTGTCCTTATGATAAATCCAAGCTTTCAACTTCTAGGGCTGAATGCATTCATGATAAAAATGTCAAAAAAGTGCAAAAAATGGTTACATTTTCGAGCTTGTTTTGAATTTTACCTGTTCTATTGGGCTTTAACAAACCCATCAAATATTTTGTTGGTTGCTATTAGTTTAATTGTTATTTTATCTAAAGAAAAAGTTTTTGAGCCAGCTTTTAATCACATGATCACTTAGTTAGAAAACAAAAACAAAAATAGATAATTTTTTAATTTTTTTTTATTTAAAGCAACTATTTTCCACCCACTCTTATACAGGTTCTGCACCTCCGAATAAATGAACGTCTTAGTGAAAGTGCAAGGTTTTTCTCAGAAATTTGTAATGCAGCTGCCTCCACACGATTTCTTAGCTCCTCTAAAGACCTGATCGGCTTGCTGTATACGATTTCCTTAATGCATCCCCAATAAAAAAAATCAATTGGATTTAGGCGTCGTCGTGCTATTGCTCTGATTAATACTGTGGAATCTCGGTCAAGTTCCGCAAGCACTAAGTCTTCGGTATCTCCTCGAAGGGGTCGTCCCACGCCAGCACCACCAACACCACTACAAGGCAGCCTTCCTTCCGAGAAACAGCTATGGACTCTAATAAACACTCGATAATCCGGGTGACGTAGGGTACCTTTCCCTATACAGAGTCGCAGCTTCGTTTGCGTTGCCTTTGCACTCTCCATAAATGAAATGCATGTTTGCATATTCTTGTGCAGAATACAGAATACTTGGCATCGAAAAAGTTCAATCAAACGTCTTAATTATCAAAAACCAGGTTCAGGAAAACAGCTATTTAGACCGTTAATTCTCCTGAAGAATGAACAATAAAAACGATATAAATAAGTGTTCGTCGTGGTCTTAATCTTATGAATTAAGATCAAATTACAAAAACTTTAATTCAAAATTTAAAAAACTTACGATTTTATGCGTTCTCACTTTCTCAGGATTTTACAATTTACTATTCAAAAAACCCAATTAAAATTGAATCAGAAGACTTTTTGTTTGGAGAAAATAACAATTAAACTAATAGCAACCAACAAAATATTTGATGGGTTTGTTAAAGCCCAATAGAACAGGTAAAATTCAAAACAAGCTCGAAAATGTAAACATTTTTTGCACTTTTTTGACATTTTTATCATGAATGCATTCAGCCCTAGAAGTTGAAAGCTTGGATTTATCATAAGGACAACATCGTAGAAACAGCTAATAAATCAAAAATCTGCTATGTTCAACGCTTGGTATTATTTTCACGTTTACTGTGCTAATTTTGAAAACTTTTGTTTTTGCTAAATTTACTCTAGTATTGCAGATTTTTACCAATAACTTGCTATTGACTCCAGATATAATAATAAGTAATACCATTTTGAAATCTGCATTTAACGCGCATATTTTTAAAATAGTTGCCCACTCAGGTATTCATGCATTTTTTTTATACCAGTAAGAAAAAAAATAATGCACTGAACAAAAAAATGCATATAACTTTTCTTGTGGTTGGGATAGAACTTTTTTTTATCAGTTTTCAGGACGGTCATAAGGTCTACTATGCGGCATTTCAGGGTTATCCATTACTTACGGGACACCCTGTATAAATAAAAACACTAACATTTTCAAATAATATATTCAAAATCAAATGACATTCAAATTTTTTAAAACAAACTTATTTTGCAGGTATTATTTTAAATTTTAAAATACAGTAAACATTTTAAAATAGACTCTTTGGATACGTGCGACCCAGTCGTGAATTGTATTTTATTTTAAAAACATTACGTTAAAGAATTCAAACTTAATTAATAAAAATAATTTGCTTTAGGAACATTTTTTAAGATACGTATGTACATATTTATGTACTCGTATGTATGTCCATTTCCTCAGGACATCAAAGACATCCAAAATGGACAAACTATGTGAAGAGAAAAAAAACTGCAATTTAAAAGAGAAATGTTTTAATCGCGCCAGTGTATTTAAATTTAAACTTGACGAAGTTCTAAAAATAAATTTAAAACCCAACATATGTAGTTATTCTCGATTTATCTCTGGGATTTTCTTTAAGAAATGTTTTAAACTCAAGGTATTCTTTTACATCTAATCAGATTTGTAAAATTCGGTTTAAAATCATTTTTGAGTTCTAGGAACTTTAGATCTCTGTTGAATGGAATTGAGTTCTAACCAACTAACTAACTGTTTGGAAAATCGTCCATAATAATATAAAAATGACCCAAAAGTTATCATTATAATATGATAGGCCCCCAATTAGAAGGTCTAATAAATCGAATTTCTATCAGTATTTGAGATCTAAATCAGACTTATAATACATTATAACTTAACAAGAAAAGAGAATAAACCTAAATTTGTCCATTGTTAAAGAATTGGTTGTAAGATCGATATGTTTAATTGTTTAGTAAAAACAGTGAAAAAATAATATTACAAACACCAAATTCATTAAATAGATAATAAGAAATACCCTTAAAAGACCGAGAAGAAAAGATTATTTCAATTAAAAACTTCTATAAGCAAATGAACACAAAATAAAGATATAAACGAAACTGATACAAATTTGTTCGAAATACTATTTTTTAGCACACAGAAATAACGATTATTTAAAGATTTTCCTGAGAGTTCTTAAAAAAAGGCAGTAAACTTTTTAAAATTCAAACAGTGAAAATATTACTGCAGTAATTTTTTTTAGAAAAAGAACATTTCTTTTGGATCAGTTTTCATTACAAATCCTATTCCTATATTTTGTTTGCTTAGCAAGAAAAAATCTGTCAAAAGATTCACCGGAGCCAAACACTTTCAGATGGAAAACCTACCGCAAAATAAACTCAAACTAATTCTTATGTATTTTATAAGTCAAGTGTGTAAAAGAGAAGAAGCAAGATCTTACGATTGAATCCCGTGACGATGAATGATGAATTAAAACGAGAAATTAAAGAGTCATCATCTGCAGTATTGTGTACTTATAAAATCAAAACTTATCGCAGTATAACACAGTCACATCACAGTTGCAAAAGAATCTTAAAAGCGTAAACATCATTTATCTCACTCGTGCTCGATTTATTAGATAGATACTTTATAGACACTGCATAAGACTATTAAATTGATGAAATAAAACTACTGCAGTTTATCTAAATAAAGGTAGGTTTTAATATTGTGTTTAAGGATTTATATTCGTGTAAAGGATCTCACTGTGCTAAGACATTAACTTAAACTAGTTGTCTTTTTGTTTATTGGGAAAAAAGTATTTATTAACAATTTCAAGTGGAAATAGAGTCAAAATCAGAAAAACTTTTTTTTCAAGATAGACCTAAATTCATTAAGCTTCTGATGTCCATACCCAGATTTAATTAGTAGAAATGTGTGTTACATGAGTAAAACATTTGTTGACAATTTGGTATTGAGATAAATGATAAAACTCATCTTATTTTATTTGTGTGCATTTTGCATATAATAAGTGATTTAATTTTGAATAGTCGGAGGTTTGTTCTTTTCCTTAAATATTTTTAACAATTGTCAACTTTTGTCGTTTCTTATTATCAAGGTTGGTTACGATTTGTAAAAATATTACTTCACCGCATCGTTCCTAAGCACATTGTTGAAATGTCAAATAGTAACGATTTGTAACGATCCACAACTCAACTTGGGAGCTGAGTGTTGAACTGTCAAAGTGAAAGATTTGTTTACAGACAAGTTTTTAGCTTGGGAGAAAACAATTAATTCAAATGCCATTCGTCATCTTAATAATCGAATCACAAATTTTCATTATAGGTAGAAATGGCGATCTCAGGGCAGACCTAGCCTGAGATCCAATTAGCGCTGTAGTGCGCCGTTTTGATAAATTTTCATTATACAATAAAAAGTAAATGCTTTTCGTTGATTCCTATTTTTGCAAAACATTTTTGATTCAGGAAATGTTTTATTATTTATCTCATCAATTTTCTTATTTAAAATCTCAAGCAAGTTAAGAGCTGCCGCCATTTTTCTTTCGTTATTTGATCTGGTGATTTAAAGTTATATTAATAATTTATTTACATTTTGATATGGGTGAATTTTTAACAGTTATCATTCCTAAATGGTCTAACAAATTCAAACAACTCGTAACATTGACACTTAAACCATTTTTTTTGGCATAACACAAATTGTTCAAAATAGAACAGATCACAGCAAGGTTGTAACCGTCATTTTTAAATTTGTCATATTTTGGCATTTGACGAGTAAAAAGAATAGAAGGGTTAATGCATTCAAATTGTTAAATTTATTTACAAAAAAATTGCTAAAAAGTGTTATTAATACTATAAGGATGATCACAATTAGTCCAGGATTCTATGACTTAACACCTTTAAGCATCTTGCACATGAGCCGCGAACTGCGAAATATGGATGTTCGTATATTTTGACTTTGCTTTCACATGAGCTTTATTTCTATTCGCAGACGCCACAAATTGTCAATTTATAATTACCCTTTTCTCCATATTTTCCTCAGCCATGATATTTTACACAAAAAAAAACAAGAGTGATATAATTTTGAGGTTAAGTTGAGCGCGAACAATTAATTCGTTGCAGTGTGGGTGGTATGTGGAACGCATATAGAATTTGACAGTTCGTAGCAACCACCCTGCAATTCGTTACTACCAAATTGTTTTTACAAAATTTTCTTGTTTTAGAGAACTAAATCCAAATTTTATTATTCTAACATTAGGTCAATTGGTTTCAATGTGTAAAATAACGTTTGTTCGTCCATTCGTTCATTCGTTGTTCGCTCTCATGTGCAAGGCCCTGCCCTTTAGACCTTTTTTGGGGCCATTTTAAGTAAGGATGGTCTATGTTAATGCTTCTCATTCGTTCCAAGACCTTAAAGCATCATTCACATGAGCGCGACCAACGAACGACGAATGAATTACAAAATGTGAGTTTATATACGTTTGAAGACATATTTCCACACAAATTCTTAACAAAACGATAGCAATATAGTTTCTATTTGATTTATGATGCGTACTTTTACTTTTCAATATCATATATTTATAAATTTAAGAAAACAAATTTATTCGTCGCGAAAAAAATTATAGTTGATACGAACTGTCAAACTTTATTCGCGTTCCACATTATCCACACTCGCAACGAATAAAAAAATCGCGCTTACCTAACCTAAAAAAATCGTTCTTGTTTTGGTTTCTGTGGTGAATGTCAAACTTCATTCGCGACGAATTAAAAACTCTCATGTGAAAGAAATGTCAAAATCGACGAATATTCGTTCATTCGTTGGTCGTTGGTCGTGCTCATGTGAATATTGCTTAAGACCTCTTTCACACGAGACGGTTTCGTCCGTACGGTTAAGATCCGTACGATTTTTTCCGTACGGACTTTGTTTTCACACATAACGTATTTTCCCCGTGAATCGTCTACGTTTGGTTATATTTTAGATATTTTTCTTTAGTACAAGTGACCACAAAAACGGACGGCAGACGAATAAAAATCGTCTTTTGTGAATGCGTTCGCGTAGTCCCGTACGCCTAAGGCCTCTTTCACACGAGACTTCGTCCGTACGGTTTTTATCCGTGAGCGATTGATAGTAAACTAATAAAATTAACTAAGGCCTCTTTCACACATGACGATTTTCTCCGTACGGAAAAAAACCGTACACGGTCGCCCTATATTTCAGTCGTTGAGACAGCTGTTTTAAATCATCCGTACGGAAAAAACCCGTCTCCGTCCAGTGTGAAAACTTAGGTTAATTTTATTAGTTTACTATCAATGGCTCACGGATAAAAACCGAACGGATTTTAACCGTACGGACGAAACCGTCTTGTGTGAAAGAGGCCTTAAGCTTTCACACTGGACGGAGACGGGTTTTTTCCGTACGGACGATTTAAAACAGCCGTCTCAACGACTGAAATATAAGGCGATCGTAAATAAAGACGATTTTTATTCGTCTGCCGTCCGTTTTTGTGGTCACTTCACTTGTACTAAAGAAAAATATCTAAAATATAACCAAACGTAGACGATTCATGGGGAATATACGTTATGTGTGAAAACAAAGTTCGTACGGAAAAAAATCGTACGGATTTTAACCGTACGGACGAAACCGTCTCGTGTGAAAGAGGTCTAAAGATGGCATTCAATGTTTTAAATGAAATATAAAATAACGTTTTTGTACAAAGGATGGCTAGAAGATAATTTAAATCACTAAGTGTTTTTAAAATTTCGGATATAAATGATACCAAAATACATATATGTACATAGGTATAACTTAATAATTTTAGGCTCAATGGTTTTGCACTCTTCATTTTGGCGTTTACTTGCCTAGAAACATTAAAAAAAATACAAGGTTGAAAACAAGTAATTAATATTTTCCAGGAAACTGATGTATGTATGTACATACATACAAAGGTAATTGGGGTTTTGGGGATCCCGTCTTAGTTTTAAGATTTGGCAAACGTTCTGCAATTCCATATAACGGCGAATGAATTAATTCGCAGAAATTAACGCTATCCTCATTAAATCACAAAATATAGGAATTTTGCAGTTTTTATTGAACCAATTAATGCAAATTACATATCATCCAATAAATAGATTATACTGCATTGCAAAAAGAAATAAAATGCACGAACTTGCTCATGTATCCAAAGGGAATGTTTACAAATATTTTATGTAATTTAAAAATGTACCTGCAAAAATAGTTTGTTTTAAAAAATTTAAACGCCATTAGATTTCTCAAAAAAATCTTAATTATTCGAAATTTTTATTTAAAAAGCTTTAGAGTGGTTTTTTTTAATTAATTTTGTATGTACACAATTTTCCAGTTTTAGTTTAAAAATATTTTTACTATACAGTTATATAGAGCTTATTAGTATGCGTTTTACATTTCAATTTGTTAAAAAAAATTGAAATTTTCGATTTTGTACCAAAAAATTTGTATGGGTGTGTAAATTCCCTAACGCATCACTGCAGAGATGATTTGCAATCATCTCTCTAGCACGTTCATAAACGCAAATAATTGGCATCACTTAAAATGTCAATTGTTCATTATTGCAAATTTCAATAAACTGATGCGCAAATATAGTAAACAAAAAAAGCATCAAGAATTTTCTTGATAAGTTGTTGATGACGCGATATGGAGCAAAAATGGCGGAAAAATACAATGAAAAGTATTTAATCAAATTCTAAATTGTTTATAAATTAATTAATTTGATGAATTTCAGGAAATATTTTACCAGCGTAGAAATTAAACTATTAATAGAAACCAGATTAAAATATGAAGGTGAATTTATTGCCGCCAGAAAATCAAAGTCAGTATTGTGGAGAAAAGTTCTAGAGGAGATAAAATGTGTGGCTCCAGATTTTAATTACAATTATTAGAGTTTTTATTAGTATCACATCCATCATAAAGCAAAAGTTGTTTTTAAACGTAAAACTTTTTGTCAATTAGCATCACATCGTAATCACCTGAGCAATGATCAGCATCGCAAAAAAGCAGTGATGCCTAATTACTACCAACAAATTTGACGTTTGTGAATTTACCCGGGACTACTGCTAATTTGAGTCTTAAAAAATGGAAAAAATGCAAATCGACTAAAAATCTTAACTTCCAGGCTGTAGGGGCGAGGACAGACAAACACTCGGGTGGAATCGGGGGACCCACTTTTATCGACTTCTTTGCCATCATAATGTCATGTTTGATTAAAATCTCGAGTTTAAAATTTGTTTACGAATACAATACTTGCCATATAGTTCCTATACATATGTACATAAGTCGCAAGAACAAAATTTTAGCTGCATTCGGTCAGATTTTTTAATATAATTGTTGTATTTTAGGTTTTTATGAAAACCTTAATTAATTTTGCGCTTACATATAAAGTTTATGGCAATTTGTTAATATCTACCTGTTTGATGTTGGCTTATCACCATCCATAAAATAGTAATAGTTTCACCCTAGTTAAGTTTGATGAGTCACCTGCTGAATGTTTAACTATAATAATGAACCCAAAAGGATTCATTATCAGGTCTATTATGTTTTTATTTCCTAAAGGTATGAACCTTCTTTTATGGTATACACAAAATCTGAACTTCATAATAAAATTATACATAGTACATATACATATGTAGGTAAAATATTAACGTTTAACAGAGAAACAAATCTATGAGTTCATTACATGTCTTTATTACTTCATTATACTGAAACCACATAATTTTAACGTGTAATTCTTAAAAAGTAAGGACATTGCTATTTTTTCATTGAATATTTAAGATGAGTTTTTTTTTTAATTAACAGAAAAAAATAAAATAAAATAAAATAAATAGTGATGAACAGTGATATTGCCTTCAGGTTAATCTAAATTAAAACACTGTTTTCAAGGCCTACTTTTGGAGTGTTTAAAATACCGAAAAGTTTTGTATAAAATATATAAAAAACGTTGGTTTCACAAAACCAAACAATTCCATTAAAAATTATAATATCGTAAACAAACTTAACTCTTTTCATTTGAATTGACAGCCTACCTTTCATGATTGAAATGTAACATTACAATAAAACCATAAAAGACTTTTTTAATACTGACATTGCTTGCGTAGCAAATAATAATTGCTGTTGTGTATTCACTTTTTAATTTATTGAACAGAGACATTAACCGTTAATTTTTTCATTGGATTTATAGCTATAATTGAAACAAAATTTCTTACTTGGAATTGATTAACAAATTGAGGTTAGAATTGATCATTGAAATAAAAACTGACAGGTGTAAATACAAGGAAAATGGAACGCTTACAATGGAACAAATTCGTCCCGAAGTAAAAAATCAAACGTCAGCTGTTCATTGAAAACGATTTCATCATTGGAAAATCAAAAATTTACTTGAAGAAAAGTTCTGGATTAGGGGCCATTTATAACTATCATTGAAACCAATCATTGGAATTTTTTGAAAGGTCGCTTATAGCAATCATTCAATTAAATTTCCATCTAATTTTTACTACCTATAGAAATCTGAAATTGCAATTGTGTGAAATTGGAACACATATCATTGAAACGATTCGTTTCACTTTTGAACATAAAAGTATCAGCTGTTCAGGAAAATGAATTTCCGTTCGGAAAATAGAAAAATACATTTTTAGAGAAAAATAACATACGCAATTAAACTTTATTTTTGTTTTTTTTTTAAATTCTTTGTTTGATTTCAAAATAACAAGGAAAGGTCAAAAAGAAACCTAGTCAAACAAAATTTACGAATTGATTTCAATGGTAGCCAGTACCCTATCTGGCCTCTTAAATAATGCATTTTCCTAGTAGAAAAAAATCTACAACTGATAGCTTCTTTCAACCCCAAACATAACAAATTTGACTCTCTAATCACTTTTAAATCTTGAAAAAATGGTCAATGATAAAAACGACTGATGATACAACTGGAACCGAAGAGTGCCGCGCCGGCCGCACCGAAAAATAATATCACTTATTAAATACCTATCTCAATTAAATTGTATGCAAATTTTTCTCCCAAATACCCAATACAAAATCTTCAAAAATGTCAACTAGACTTATTAAAAACAATGATTTACGACCCCAAGTTCAAACATTAAAGTGAAACAGAGTTCCCCAAACCCTCCTTACAATATCCTTTTAATAGGTTTCTATCAAATGAGATTTCCATTTACCTTTTTTCAATATTGCTATCTCCTATATTCTCGGACATAATACAACAAAAAATAGTATTCCCACCCAATTAACAAAATGAGATGTCAAAAATGTCCTCGGCGACCTCACGGCCCATTATTTGCTTCCAGCACAACAATCCACTGGTTTCAACCCTTAAACCCCACCATAAATCTTTCAACTAATTTTGTATAGTCATTTAGTCGATGTTAAATTAACTTAAATGCTGCTCGGAAGCCGGGAACAGCCCAACGAACGCAAGGCCCAGAAAAAAATAAACAGAACAGAACAAATCTTTGATCATCACCCTGAATAGCTCGCGGCTATTCACTTCAGACAACAGCCTCGACGAGGACATAAAAACGACGACGACGATGGGGACGACTACGACAACGACGACGACGACGGCGGCGACAGATTTTACGATTCATTGCACACCATCTCCATTAATATACCTCACACTGAATTTAATGTCGTGGGTGTTTGGGGGTGCTTGGGTGTTTCCTCCCTTCTCCACGCGCGATAACCTTAATGATGCATACACTCACGCTCCACGCTCGTTTACATTGGGCGTTATAACACCGTTAAAGTATTTTCTTATTTGTGACGTTTTTTTTATCATCCCTTTTAGTGTTTTCGTACCGCAAGCAGAATAGAGACTTAAGAAAAATGGCACAGGATACGAAAATTCCAACGTCGCACGTGACATTTGTGGGAATTCTTATCTTAATCACACAAATCCTGGCAGAGAACGGAAACCTTAACAGTCAACTTCAGCGACAGCAGGCAGGTACTGCTACTGACGTTCCACCAGCAGTACCATTTGCATTGGATGCGATAAATGGAGGAGTCGAACACATCAGTGGTGGCAGTGGCAGTGGCAGTAGCAGCACAAATCAAATGCAAAATTTACCCTCTGTGAATTCGGCTCCAATCCTACCCGAACAAGGTACATCCCCAGCATCACCAGCATCACCGAGTATGTCAAATCCTTCACTATCTACAGTCACGCAATCTGGTACGACGTCACCCAGTTCTACACAAGTACCACCACCAACATCCCAAATACAAGAGAACCCAAGTGACAACCTCACCGAACCGATAATCGGCGAACATGTGATGATGGGTTCGGCTGGTCCTGATAAACGTGAGCTAGAAGGTATCCTTAAGGCTTTGGATTGGTTGAAGGAAAAGCGTGCTTCCGACTACGGTTGGGGCAATGACACACACATGGTAATCTTGGCCAAGGAATTGTCGGGAGCCAGAGACCCAACCGATTCGGATGGACATTTGCAAGTGATTGAAGATTTGGAAAACACCTTATCTGTTAAGGAAATGGAAATCGAAATTCTCGCTATGCTTGACCGACACCATACCTTACCGAAGCCCATGAATTTAGACAAGTTGGCGAGATACGTTCTAGCACTGGGTTCACTTTGCAAAGATCCGAAAAGATTCCACGGACATGATTTGGTGGTAACTCTTCAGCATCATGAGCCGGCGCAGGATATTGAGTTTGCCTTGACCACTTTATCTGCCTGCAGCTCAGCTGCTCATGTTAGAAAACGTCAAATCCGAAGGCTTTTGGATATTGCCAGTGGAGTTACTGATCAGAGCGTTGACACCATTGCAATGGTAATCTTGGCCTTGCGATGTATTGTAACAGACCACCGACACCGACATCTACAGCATTTCGTTCGGCGTCCGGCGAGGGGACTTGCCAGTCTGCAGGACCTTAGGGGTGGTTTTGGTTCACTGCGCAGCACGGCGCTAGCAATGCAAGCACTCCAGGATTTAGAACGTGATCCAGCTGGTTCCTGGAATCGGACAGCGGCTTCAAGATGGATATTGAGTCGTCAACGATCAGATGGTGGTTGGACTGAAGAACCTTTACAAGATGGCCAAGATCCAAGCATTGGTGTTGGTTTAACTGCAGATATAATTCTCGCTCTTGGTTGGAAGGGCTTGGGGGCTGTTCGAGCACTTCAATGTGATCATGTTATTCGAGAGAATAGCGATTCGCTTTCAGGTATTTACATATTTGTATTTAAATATTCAAACTATTTCTCAAATATGTTATTATTTATATACTCCATTAGAAAACGGAGAACCTAAATTGGCACTTCCGTTTGGGCTCACATCATCAGCCGAAGAATCTGACACGAAAAACGTCTCTTACACGTACACACTTTGGGTGGGTTCTAACGTGACTGAGGCGTTTTCACTTTCCCTGGTCTCTGCAAAGAATACAAGCTTCTTCAAGGCTATGACGCAAGCTGCTGAAATCGATACAAGGTAGGATTTCGACTACACCACTACAGTACTCGTACATTAACATATTTCTTTTTGTCCATCAGATTCAACTTCGAAGCACGAGAATGGCCAAATGGTCACTATATTCACACACTAGCGGGCAAAAAGGAAGAGCCTAGGGGGTAAGCAAATTAAAAATCATATTTACAAATTAGAAGCTACATTAAGTTTTATTAAATTAGGTACAACTATTGGCTACTGTATCGCCTACCAGAGCTACCCGATCCCAATAATCCACCAGGAAATCAGCTGATAGCACCTGTGGGTAAGTAAAATTTAAATAAAACAACTTGGCATCTAAACATCTAGGTTCTATTTAGAAAAAGTTAATATTTAATCGAATTGCATGCAGAACAGTATGGCACTCACATACCGGGTTAAGGTGTTGTTTGTTTGATTAGTCATGGACGAACAACTCGCCAGCCTTGACTCGAATTAAATTAATCAAACCCCACACCTGCCACGGGGTTGGTTGTTGGTATTTTTGCAGTATTTTAAAAGGTTAATTTAACGTACATATGTATGTATGTATAACGTGAGTAATGAAAACTACGGCGATGACGACGACGAACGAGTCCACAGTCGCGCGTCGGGTCGACCCACCCCGCCCCGCCTGGTCTTAGAACCAAATTGTTTTCTTTTTCTCCAAAGGAAAAAACGTAAAAAACGAACCTCGCATGTGAAAAACAGCTTTAACCGTTAATAAACAAACTTGTTGAAAATGTGAGGAAATCAATTGACTGTGTGAAAAATGTTGGCCCAGTGAAAATAATAAAGTTACAACCCTCTATAGCTTATCCTTTTTTTTTTTTACTGTGGATGCCATTATTCAGGTCAAAATGACTATTTCCTAATTAACCTCTGAAACCTTAAGTGAAATCCTTAAATAAACCTATATTTTTTTTTTTAAGTTTTGAAAGGGAGAATGTAAGTCTAAGTTTTAAGTGCGCGATTGGGATCACGTTATTGTAATTAAGGGTTTTCCAATAAGGACTTGACAACTTTTTTTTAAATATAACGCTAAAAATGTCAGATACTTTAAAAGCTTTAGTACAATCCCAGCGGGCAATAAATTCATTATTAAGTGTCGCATTCATTACAGCTTCCAACCATTCCTAAGTGCGGGTGTTGTCAGGGATGGAGGGGACCTACAGTTTTTATGTCAAATTCTACGCACTGAACATCACGCCACGGCCAATTCGTTGGACTCAATTTTCAATGGCTTGGCAAAACATTTCGGCTTTGAGTTCTTCCAACATTGTTGGCTAGTTGGTATAAACTAATGAATCAACGTACCCAATAATGAAAAAAGTCTACCGGCCCATTTCATGAGATAACAAGCTCATCAAACTTACCCTTCAATAAATCGATTGTGAGGTGTGCTGTGTCGCTTGTGACAACTTTTTGTTGAAACCACATGTAGTCCAAGTCCATTTATTTCAATTTGATTCGGTCCAAAAATAATAGGTAATCATAGCGCGATAACGTTGGCCTTTCACAGTAACGTGACGATCGTAATCGTCAAAGAAATAACATGGCCATAACGCCGGCATGGCATGTCGAACCCATTCAGCCATGAAATTACGACCAAAAAGCGGAGTATCAATATTCCGGCCAACGACTCCGAATTTCGGTAGAGTTTTATAATTTGCAGACGTTGTTTGCACGGTTGCCACATTGGTCATCTGTGACCAAATTTGGTCATTATTTTTTCACTTGGTCAAATGGTAATTTTTTATTCCATTTTGTCATATTTTTCGGAAACGAAAAAAGATTTTTGACCATTTGAGTAACGAAAACGTTCTTTTAACATACTTACTTACAGAAATAACGGTTAAACTCATTTAAGCAACTTTGTGTAAATAATAACTTTATTAAAAATATAAACTCTTGATCTGAATTGGACTTAGGGAACAGAGAGAATTATCTATGCATTACACAAGCCGTAAAAACACTCGAAATCGAAATTATTGTAAAAACTTATATACTGTGATCTCATGTTAAAACGCTTTATTTTTATATTTCGTCATCTTTATTTGGATTAATCTAATTTAATTAAGTATGTTAGAGATTTTGTGAGTTTATTTATGCGTAATTAAAAAATAAATAACGTCTACATAATATGGAAAATATGTTAAACAAAATGTGATTATGTTGGTCATTTTTACCTGCAAGTGGTCATTTTTATTTTCAAATTTGGACACAAACTTTTTTTTCAAGTGGCAACCGTGGTTGTTCGTTCTTGTAATTAATTATGTTGAAAATGTTGACTTTACTAAATAAATTGACAATAAAAGTTCGATTATTATAATGAAAGGGTGCGTTCAGTAACGAAATTTTTTGAGAAATCCGAAAAGATTGGAAGTTAGCAAATATGGAAGATCTTTTGAAAAAACGGTGTTGAAACGTATGTACGTGGTGGAGTACCTGAAGAATGTTATAAACTTCATGATCACAGATGAGGATGTAATTGAAGAACTGCTTTCTATCAAATCAAATGCCACATGACTTGATAGAATGCACCCTTCTTTTTCGGAAAATCCTTTTTGCCCACAATTTTGTCATTTATAACACATACATATTTTCAACTCTATTGTAAAAACAGGTAAATTGTCTCCGCAATAGAAGAGTGCAAAGGTGATTCTTCTATATACCAAAAACTTCGAAAGAAGATGAATTTAGGGTTATTTTAATATTACAATTTTTGTCGACAGTTTTTGAGGAAGTTATTCAAAAATAAATTAATATATTTTTCACTGCATAAACAAACAAGATTTCGAAAAGAAATTAGCAATTTGACTACACTACTAAGTGTGTCAAAGGACATTAAAAAAGAAATTGACTTAGTCAAATTTACTTCTTTAGTACTTCTCGATTTCTCGAAAGCCTTTGATATGTGGTTTCTTTGCAAAATGTTCTTACATTAATTAAACTTTTGTCTTCATATCGAAAACAAACTGAGGAATTCAACAAACAAAGGTCAGTAAATGATGATGTACCACCAAGGTCTATAATTGGTCCTTTGTTTTTTCAATGTACGTTAACGATTTGCCTGAGTTCGTTACACATTGTTCGGTTCGCATGTCTACCGACGACACTTAGTTAACTTCTTTCATCTTTACTGTTCAACCATGTTTCAGCAGAATCTATATTACCTTTAACTAAAGTCCAAAGCCCTTTAAGGATAATCGAACATTCGGAGAATGCTCAGATGAAGGCTTGAATTTGATTGATCGATGTTCTAATGGAAATCATCTGCTTCAGCAAAGTCCTATTACGTATGAAGAGTCAGCCAAAAGTGTAGGGGTAAACAACACGGTTGCAAAAGCTTACTGCGTCTTTCGAATGCTTTGGTCCGTCTGGATATGACCTTGGTAAACTTTTTGAAATATAGTTTAGTAAATGTGTTCTCTGATGTACTCATAACCCGCCAACCTCTTGATCTTTATAATAAAATCAATCTTTTAAATTCTCATCGTTCCTGAAGTGATCTGATTCCGCGCTTTATTTGTACAACATCCGAACGTCAGTTTTTTGGAAGTTATGGACGAATTTGGAATTATCTACCGCTTGAAATTAAAGGTTTGAGTTTCACGAAAATTATAGAAAAGGAATCAAAGAGAAAAACTTGTAATTTATTTAAACACAACATTTAAAAAATTTTATTTTTGTATTTTCAATTCTATGAAGGTTAGGTTAGGTTGTATGGGGTTATGCATATGTAAAGATCGAGAAAACATCTCTCTTGGGTCCATTTTGTTCCTCAGAAAAGGGAAAGGATTGGGAAGGGTATGGGAAGATTAATGAGGATTTAGGTTGAGGGCGCCTCCCTGAACCATCTAGATTTCTGGGAAAATTTAATAATGCGTCTAGGTGGCAAGGACGACCCGTTGCATGAGTCGTCGAAAAAGCAATTTCCTAATATTTTCATTAATAGATAAGCCAATACCTATTCTGTTCATGTGGGTGCCCAATGAGTGGTGACCCGTTAGGATACCTATTAGTAAGGACAATTGAGGCCTTCCTAGCTGCAAAAGGAATTTTGTTTTACCTTTGGAAATCTGTGGCCATAGATTCCTAAAAACTCTGCCAGTTTCAAGAGATGCCCATCTGCTGTTTGCGATTTCAGAAAGAAGAAACTTTAGTGGATTTTTTCATTTACCTGCTCTATTGGCCTATATATCATTGATACCATATGGCTTGAACTGAGTATTAATCTGTTTTTGGCCAATTTGTCTGCCTTTTTATAACCGTCAATGTTCCAGTGTCCTGAGACCCAACAGAGGATAACCGTGTTGGTTTCGCTGAGCAAACGAAGCTCCCTAAGGCATTGCTATACCAGATTCTATGAAACAACTAATTAGCTTTGCTGTTCTGCATTGTAAAGCTTAATTATAAATAAGATATTTTGTCTTAAATGTAAACTTATTATGAATAAACTGAAATACTATTGATAACATACATTTTAAATATTTTTAGGAGTTGATGAACTTATGGTGGAAGATGGAGAACATTACCTTTACTGGTACAAAAAACTTTAAATGAAAAACATTTCAAAACTAAATACTTACCAAAAATATAAATAAATAAATAAAACAAAAAACAAATGCAATAATTTAAGCTAATTAAATCTAAAAAAAAAAAAAACTAAATAAATGAAATGAAAACAAAGAAAAAAAAACACAAAAATCAAGTTCCGCGCTTTTAAATGAACAAAAAAAAAAACAAAAACATAATAAAACATTAATTGCAAACAAAGTGTTTTAGACTTTATTTAAAATATTTTTTTATTATTTTACAAAACAAAAATGATAAAACACTGTGTACGTAAAATAAATTTTAAACAAAACAAAAATAAACTACCTAAGCGAAAAAGGCCAGCGAAATAAAAATAAAAAGATTAATAATGATGAAGATTAGTATAATAAAGCGCAACTCAAAATTCGTCTTCTTTCTACTCGTATGTTTTTAAATTTATTACTTAAAGTGCGTATCCTTAAGCCAAGAAATATTTAAAATAAAAATATACAACTTATGTATGTATACCGCAGTAAATACTGAATAAGAAAACAAAACAACTTTATTACAAAACCAAAATATTATATATTGCTTCAACTACTAAAAAAGAAAACTTTAAATGAAAATCTGATTAAGTTCGGATATCGTTAAAATACCGTCACTTACTTATAACCACTATAAAGCTACTATAAAGTTGATACACTTTAATAGAATGCGTAGACCAATTTAATAGAGGAACCTATATAATATGATACCTACCTACATGTTGTTAAAACAAAATAACTAATAAATCTTTAAAGAAAATTGTTATTATTTTTGTTCATTTTTATCAAATGTTTATTTTCTTTTTTGAATACCTACGAATTGTATACTCGTACATTGATTAAGAAGATGGGAGTTTATTGTCAAAAAAAGTAAAAAGTTTCTACCATGGTAAATACTCTCTCGAAAAAAATTATTGAATAAAGTAAATTAATTCGGAAGCATACGCACAAAATATATTAAACAAATTGAGAAGCCTTACAGGTTCAGTGGATGCATATCTTGACTTAAGATGTCCAGCTTTCGACTAAAATGTTTATTTTTTTTCTTCGACGGACGACGGACGGATTTTATAACGTCTAAGGTCTCAAAAAGTGGTATCCCACAAGTATGAAAACTAAATTTCTTCATATACATTTCATCCATCCATAATGTAGATATATGTATGTATAAATAAAAAAGTCCAATTTTTAGAGTACATTTTTTAAAATGCTGTTTCTGTTTATTTTTTTCTAAACTTTGAAATTTGATTTTACTGGCGGGTGGAAAATACATAATATTATATTCTTCTTTTGTATTTATTTTGTCTCAAACAAACAAAAATATTTAGTCCCTTTTTCCAAAACCAATTATTACAAACAATAAACAACTGCAAAGATTTCAACGTACTGCCGAATGAATCGTTTAAAGAGAAAAATGCACTTGCATATCCAAAAACACTCCTATTTTTTAAGTGTTAATTATATTAAATATGTTCTTTGAAATAAAACAAATAAACAAAAATAATAAAACAAAACAACAAAAACAAAAAAAAAGCTTTGAGAAAAATTAACATTATTACATAAATAAACATTGCCTATTAATTATTATTACTCTCTCAGCATTACAAAAATATAATTAGGTGTCTACTAGTAGTGTGTATTGTATTTAGTTATATTATTTATATATTATTATTTTTTAAATATAAAAATATCTATTATACGTACTATATACAAAAATAAAAATAATAAAACAAAATTTCAATTTAAAGTTTATAATTTGAAACTTAAAAAAGAAAATTATTATAAATTAAAATACAACAGAACAAACGACAAAAATGGCTTATAAATGAGAAAGAAAAAAAATCTTAATCCAAGAATGTTGCGCATTTATTTGTATATATAAACTTGAAATTAAAACAAAATATAACGCCAGATGATAATAGAGTAATAAAACAAAAACAAAATTATGTATTACAAAAAAAAACAACAAATAATTGAATAATAAAATTAATATTATTATAAAAAAGTGTGTCATGTTTGTTCGAATCTATCACTTTCATTACTGTTGTGGTTACCGAAAAAAATAACATCATGAAGCAGAAGATTAGACCGCCACGGGTGTCAGAAGTTACCAAGGTGTAAGTTTGTATATCGACGGTTAAACTTTATAACCTCGTAAGTCGAAAAATTCTGACAAAAATAATATTGATGCAAAAAAGTCAGAAAATCTTTTCGAATTTTCAGTTAAACAATCATGTTTTGAAAATTATGCGTGGAAGACAAAAATCAAAAACTCATATTATAAGTCCTATAAAAGTTTAAGCAGTTCCTCGTTAGTCTTCATGTTACGAGTTTGTGCTTTGGCTTTGGTACTTACGAGGTACTGCATAAATACACTACGACTACGACTTCTCGAGCAATAGTAATGCAATACCGCGTCGTAATTACTGTCAATTCCCTCGTAAGTGTCCTTAATATATGGTCACAATAAATTATTTCTTCATTTATGTTATTAAATATTATAAACGAGGTTATGACGTTTAACCGACCACGTCCGTAACATTTGAATAGCTTCACGCTTAAACTTTCTTTTTTACAGTTAACTGTTTTTGATAATTCTTTGATCTGTACATAGGTAAATATATATTTAAAGACAAGGTAAGAGAAAACTCTTGTAAAGACAATTTCGTCCACCTTTACAAAAGAGTATTTTTGTTTGTAACATTAGAAAAGCCTCACTTCACTTTCGTATGCGCGCCGCGCCGCGCCGCCGCAAAAGCGAAACTTGTAAGTTTAAGCATCGAAAAACTTTTGGGAAGTGATTAACAATTTTTGTTCTTATTTTTAATTTTGTATCGTTTAAATTGGTCGAAAAAAAATCATTAAGTAAAACGAAAATTGCTAAAATAAAGGTTTATCATGGGCAAGGACGTTCTATTCGCTTTGTAGCTCGGAAAATTAACAGAGGCCCAAAGGTAGTTAATAACTATTTAAAAGAACGATCGAACGATTGGAAAAAAGAGATTTCTTCAGATGAAAGGAAGTTCAAACTGGATGGACTGACCGGATATAATCATAACTTCCATTATTTAAGAAAAGAAAAGTTGTTCTTAGATCGCCATCATAGCCGGAAGGGAGCAAGTTATGGTATAGAGTGCTATATCGTTTTGTGGCACAATTGATTTATTTTATTTAAACTGTAAAATGAGCAGCAGCCTACTACAAAACTATTTTGGAGAAAGCCTTATCTCAGTTCACCGATTCATACAGCTGTATATAGTTATAACGTAGTTATAATGTGCAAAGCCAAACTATCCAGCATTTAAAGTGGCCACCATACTTACCCGATTTAAGTATCATCAAAAATGTGTGGGGTTGGCTAACACGCAAGGTGTTGAAGGTGGGAAGCAGTAGTTAAGTAAAGAAGAGCTAATTGAAAGCAAAAACTTGGCCTGCGCTAATATTTCGTTAGATCTATTAATTCGTTTAACCATTCCCTAAATTGTCGCCTTTTTGAGGTAATTAAAAATACACTACGCTGTACAAAGTATTAAAAACATTTGGATTAAGTCCACAAAATAAATATAAAATTAAAAAAAAATAACTTGGGTAGACCCAAAATAAAACAGTTATTTTTTTTTTAAATACGGTGATACCCATTTTTATACGTCACGTGAAAAAAAATTTAAGTTTAAGATAATGTACATACATATACTATATATGAGGCTATTCTAACGTCGGACTGTATAACATTGCCTTATAGATCGCAGTTTTAAAACAAAATTGCGACATTGTACCTAACATATGTTACTACATACCAGTTTTTATATTCACAAAAAAATACTATATACTTAAAATTATAAACTAACATACTATTTTATTCAAACAAAAGCAAAATCTTAAAAATTTTTATTATCAACGAATTGATCGAAATAAGTTTTGGATACATTTATTTTGGTCAAAACAAATAAAAAGATTTTTGCGGTGTTCCTTTTCATATGAAAACCAAAGCTCAATAAATCTAAGTTTCAACCTTAGTATAGTTAATTGATTAAAAAAAAAATAGAATTATAGTTTAATAGTAACTCGAAATGACGACGACGGTTAAATATTCAAATGTACACTCTGTCGAATACGCACTTTTTTAAAATAGTTTTATATAGATTAAAACGGCCTTCGAAAGAAACTCAAAGAACTTTACTATTTTATTTCCAAATCTTTACGAGCCGCTTAAGCCAGTAAGAATCGGATACTCATATTTTACTACAGAAGAAATTGTTTCTTCGTAATCTCCTCAGGTGTTTTGAAATATTCAAGCACTCTACTTGGTATTCATAAGCATAAGTCATCATGCACCGCGCTTTTTCAATTAGAGTACTATTCATACTTTCGGCTTTGCCATTCTGTTGAGGCGTAAAAGCAACTGTTGCTTGATGCCTTATCACACATTTGCTTAAAAAACTGGAAAATGCGTTATTCCAAATTCGCCTCCATTGTCAGTTCGAAATATTTTGATCTTGTCAACCAAACTTTTGAATGAAATAAACATTTTTTATCACATCAGACTTGGATCTCAAAATATACACAAAAACTTTTTATGAGAAAAATCATGCAAAAATTTCAGAAGGTAATAGGCTCCCCTAAGTGACTTCTGTTCCATTGGTACACAGATATTAGAATGAATAACCTCTAGAACTCAGGTTGTTTTCGTTTTTGATGAAGTAAAAGACTTTCTTGAGTGCTTACCTTCGATACATTTTTCATTTTTCCCGTTTATAAAATCCAAGCCATCCCTCCTTCGTCTTGTTCATTGTTTCATGACTAACATGCTCCAGCCTTCGCTGCCATAGTTCATAAGAAATTTTCTTCTCCGCAAGCATGTTTATTGCATTTTCCACTTGCTTTGGAATACCGAGTTTGAATAGCTTACCGTTAATTCTATTTTCAAAATAATTTCTTTTCCTCAATATAATATTTAAAATAAAATCTTACGATACCGGTAGCAGCTGCAGAATGACTGACAGTAATATACGTTGTTGATGAAAATGTACGCAAAAACAAAATAAGTTAACAACAAACAAGATGTTTTTAAAATGGCCTCGATTGTGGTTCGGAAGACTTCAAAACTTAAATCTTGTTGCCTAAATGTGAACTTGACAATATTTTAACAGATTTCACAACTTGACACCTCTCTATTGAATAACCCTATAGTATTGTGAATATTGTAAAAATTCAATTAAACTCTTTCAAAAACAAGTCGACAACATTTATTTTATTTTTCAGCGCTTTATTTATCAATTACAAATAAAAACAATAGAATCAAATTTTAAAGTACAAAAATGAATACATAATAACACCCATTCTAAAAAACTTACGCGTTTGCTTATGTTATTCCCTTTCCCGGCCTAAGATAGAACACCAACCATTGATTGTTCTACCCTAGGCCGGGAAACACACCAATTTGTATTATTACCATAATTCGACATTTTTTGTTCTAGTTTTTAAATGATTCCTGGTGAAAGTGGATTAAAGAAATGCGCTCTTGAATGAAGAATTTATGCAGTAGTCTACTCTTCTTCAATAGTTTGTTGTTGTTGCTGTTGCTGCTGTTGATGATGGTGGTTACGTTGGTTGCGACCTTGTTGATTACGGTTTCCTCGGCGCTGACCTCCCCAGTTACCGCCTTGGTTGTTTTGATTGCGGTTGTAACCACGATCCCGATTACCCATGTTTCCACGTTGCAAGAAGTTGCCCAGCTTCATGTCGAAGACCTTTTCATTGACATCTACCAAGTTGGTGACTTTGTCGGTGAACTGCATGGCCAGAGCCTGTAGCCTAGAGGGTTCCGAGCGATGCATAACAACAGTCTCCGTTGGATCATCCAAACTTGCCATTAGCTCCTCGTTGATGATCATTTTGCTGATAAGAGAGTGGACCTTTTGAACTGGCAACTCATACATCTGCGCTAATGAAGGGATGCTTATGGAAGTGTACACATTCGAATAGGTAAACAAGTAAGTTCTAAGACTTTCCTCTTTGACGAATTTGGTTAGCATTTCACGAACCTTATCTGCCTCGTAGAACAAATCCCATACTTTAGTGTTCATCTTTTTGTTAACAATGAAATTGGCACAGGCTTGCCAATTTCCACACCGCATTGCCTTGGCGGCTGCAACCACATGTTCTCGCATCGATTCTGGTGGACCAACCAATGGTTGTCGCTCAGAGGAACGCAATTGTTGGTAGAATGTCTTACTTATCATTCTTCTCCTGGCGTCGAACTCATGGGCTGCAATATAAGGAATTTCCAAGAGCATAGCTGACACCAAGTAGACACACTCCAATAACTCCAAATTAATGTGCATATGGAAGGGCATTTGACGTTGCTTCTCGATTTTTTCCTGCTCAGCAGATCGTTCGTGTTGTCTCTGTGGCAATAGACCTTGAGCAAGCAACTCCTTTGGTTTTCCAGTAACCATTAGGTCCACCAAACAATGATGCGCATCCTTGACATTTTCTTGCCTAAAAGCACACAATCCCAAATTTGCCATCATCCGATTGTACAGAATTCTTGTTGAAGGATCAGCAACATCGATGTTGTCTTGCAAGTGGGACATAAGTACCAAATCACGTGCTTGGAACCAGTTGTCGTGCATTGCATGATGATAAATGTGCGCCAATATAGCTCTGGTACGAATACGATCTGTATCGTCCTTTGAGTATATGAACTTGCACAATTTCTCCATTACCTCTACGGAAGTCTTGGTAGTTTCAGGTAACTCACCATTCTTTTTCTTTAACACTTCAGGATCGAATTTGTAGTACAAATGCTCAATTTTACGCAAGTAAACTCTGCACAGCTCGTTATTATCACCTACGCGTTCAAAGTACTTTAGAACACTCTCAATAATTTTTGTTACAGCAACTTCGTCCTTAAGTCTATAAGAATAAAAAAAAAGAATTTTTATGAGACAAGCGATTATTGCAAAAAAATGACAAATGTAAAAAAATATGGAAAACTCGGTGTCTATCGATGTTTTTGTAAAATTTGGGTTATCATGTTATTCCAATATAAATTTAACCCCATATTCAAAAGTAGCAATATTACCTACAGCGATAGAAAAAATAATAGAAAAAAACTTCGTGTTCATTCTTTTTAACACATGCAAATGTATTTGTGAAGAGTAGGAAAATAAAACCTACAGAGATAGATTCTAAATAATTTATTGCTTAAATGCAACAATTTTTTTTTAAATATAATAATGGGAAATAATGGCAAAAAGTATAAAAGTGATTATTGTGTTGTTTCATCCTGGAAAAAATAATAGAAACAAAATTAGAATGGTACACTTCTTGTAGCGAGAAAGTAACTTAACGGTAAAAGTATTTCAAATTCTTTGAGTATTTTGTAGTGACACTTTTATTAGTTAACAGTTATTAATAACTGCCTATACTGTCTCTACGAGTATCCACAACTCATCTTTCTTTTTGGTTTTACAATCTCCGATCCTTTGCTTTAGGCGCCAGTCATTGCTATCATTGGTTTTCATAATTGAAAACAAACATTGGAATTTTGGCAGGTCGTTTATAGCTATCATTAAAAATGTCTGTCATTGAAAAAAAATTCCTGATTGAAATCCACGGAAAAATGTTTACTGACAGAAATCTGTCATTGGAATTGTGTGAAATTGAATCAGTGGAACGATTCGTTTCACTTTTGAACATAAAAGTATCAGCTGTTCAGGAAAATTAATTTTCGTCCGGAAAATAGAAAAATACATTTTAGAGAAAAATAAATGCGTAACTACACTTTTTTTTCTCAAAAAAAATTCTTTGTGTGATTTCCGATCGATCAGTATACTATAATTTTCATTTCTAATCAAAGGTAAACACCGTCAAATATCGATTCAAAAATTTATCCGGATCGATTTCAATGATAGCTATAACTGGCCTCTTAGGATGCCCCATAAGTGTTCAATTGGGTTTAGGCCGGGGGATTGAGATGGCGATTCCATATCATTGATTTTGTTTTGTTGTAAGTATTTGTCAACCAATTTTATAGGGGGTGCTTCGGGTCATTATCCTACATGAACTTTCATTTGATTGCCACCTCCTCTTTAGTAGCATAATTGAATTTAAGATGTGAACATAACCCACAGCGCAAATCTTATCTTTTATCCAAAATATTGGACCTACACCAGATGCTGAAAAGTACCCTCAAATCATTTTATTCCCACCACCGACCGTGTTTCACTATCTTCTTTTTGTATTTTGATTTAAACTACTTGTTTTTTTAGCCTTCTCACATACATTTTTCCATCGGAAGTAAACAAATTGATTTTCGTTTCATCCGACCATAAAACATTATTCCAATAAGAACGGTGTAAGTATTTGTTTGCAAAGGGAAGTCTTTGTATAACGTTTTTTTTTGGTTAAAAAATGGCACTTTTCGTGGACTTCTACCAGGAAGACTGGCTTCTTATAGTCTGTTTCCTATTGTTCTAGCTGTCACTGGTCATTTTTTAGTTCTCTTGAAGAAATGGTTTCTTCTTACATATTCTTACCAATAGTGTATCAAAACGCGAAGAAGTTTATCTTTTTCTTCATCTTGTTTCTTCTTTAGGCATGAATGTAAGGTTTCAGATACTTTTAGCTTCGAACAGTTTAAGGTTTTTGAAATTTCAACCATCGTTTTTTCATCACTTCGCGTTCAAAAGGAGTATAATTTTACGACCATTATTTATGAAAATTATAGATGACTTTTAAAAATTTTGTTTAGTATCGAATATTATATAGCCTATTTGAATACAAAAAAAATTGATCCTTACGCTAGAATAACAGTTAAAGTAGGTTGTTTCTATTATTTTTTCCAGGCGAAATCATCAATGGCCTCAAACTTTTTACCGTTTAGTAAAAACAAAAAGTTATTTCCACAAAACGGTTTTGCCATTTGAGAGCATTATTAGATACACTTAAAATATAGAAAGACTAACGACAAAAGACTTAATTGCTAATAAAACATTGTGTATCGAAAATGATGAAAACACTTGTTTCTATTATTTTTTACAACACTGTACGTACATACATAAATATTTATACAGTTATTTTATGAAGATGCTAATATCGAGTAAATGAGGAATTTTTGTTTTATTTAACCAACGCAAAACGATCAAAGTGGCTGAGCATTTACATTTCTTTTTATAAAATGGATTCTTTGATAGGGTTAAACTGTATAGAGCTATAACTAGTTTTAGCATGTGCAGGATGACTATGGAGATTCGCGCTGCTCGATAAAAAGTTCAGCGGTTAATAAGCGCAAACAAAGTACACGCTATCATCAAGAAAGGACCTTTAAAAGCGACGTCTCAAACTTTGACAGGTCAAACTTTGAGGTAGTTGAGGACTTTTTCTTAACGGGCTCCGATATGAACGAAGAAAACGCTCCCAGAGACACACTACTGTATGGAATGTATTGGCCTGTACAGCGACTGTAGACTTAGCCAGAAATATAATAGTTCAATGTCTGAGAAGGCTGGGTCACCTAGAGCTCAAGAAAACAAATCCTTTACGCCGAAAAGACTTTGAATCCACCTTCACAGTGCATGGCAGTAGGTTAAGGAGGCGCACACAATTTTAAAGTGACCTCAACCTGATTGGAGTGGGCAACTGAAGACATCCTATTAGGAAGCGAGATAGATGGACAAGTTTGTTTAGTGAGGCCGTAGTTCACGCAAGACTGTACCGCCACTTTAAGTAAGTAAGTATACTATTATGTACACGAAACTAGTTTTAATAAAATGTACATAAAAAACATTTATCCAATGGTGATATTAGCAAGGGAGGGTTATTTCTACGTTTTACAAATAGTATTGCATCGACACATCCATTCACTCACCATATTTACCGGTCCCTGCCACTTAAAAGTTTTTTTTCACTAGTACTGCCTCTTGACAAATCCTCCAAGAGTAATTCTTTTTATGAAAAAAGTGTTCCTCAATTAAATTTCGAATCATATGAAAGAAGGCATTCGTTGAACCAGTCTTTAAAAAGGGTAACTAATCTAACAATAGTAATTACATACAAATCTCTTAACTGTCCTGTATTTCCAAGCCTTTTGAACAAGTTGTTTTTAATAGATTATATTTTAACTGCAAGAACATTATATGTAATCAAAAACATGGTTTCATGCGAAAACGATCAGCAATTGTAAATTTGTTAGCATATTACATTACATTTGACACTACTCAGCACATAAATGTACAGAGTAGAGAACACAGCACCTTGAGCGACTAGACTATATAAGGTGATAACAACACAAGACATTAATACAAGACAGAAGGACAGAAGAGAAAGAACAACAGACAGAAAGAATACATGACAACAGCACGCGGTAGGTTTCGAGACGGTCATTTGTTAGCATATATCATCACATTTCAGCTGAAGGCAATTGAGTTTACCCTTCAATTCATGACATGGTTTTCTTTGTATAGTCAAAGCAGATCTTATCAAGTTAAATACAGAAGTTCTTTCTCCAAACCTTACATTGCCAAATCAGGAGTTCCCCAAGGTAGTCATTTAGGACCACTAATCTTTATCTGGCCTATCAGTGATATACCCCTTAGTGTACGACACAGCAACATTTTAATCTATGCAGATGATATGACAATCTAAGTATAAAATCTCTTAACGATCGACACAGTTTTGTTATTTGGTGCAAAAACAAACCTTAACCCAATTAAATGTCAGGCAATGACTTTCTATAAAAAAAAAGTACTCATAGTTCGATTGATTATAAAAGATCGCAACATTCTATACATCGCGTTCATAGCTTTAAATATCTTGGAGTTCTTTTTAATTCTTATCTCAATTTCACAGAGCATATTAATTCAATCGTAAGTAAAAATAACTCTATGTTAGGATTCGTTATACGTTGGTCTAATGATTTTCAGGATCCTTATGTTACTCTCGCTCTATATGACACTTTGTTGTGCCCCATCTTGGGAAAGCATCCCAGGTATGGAATCATTTTACGAGATTCAAAAGAAAAGATTGAATCTGTTCAACGCAACTTCATACTTTTTGCCTTAAGAATGCTACTCGGTTCTGATCCTTACAACCTTCCTCCTAATGAACATCGAATAAAGCTTCTTCAAATACAGCTTCTATCTCAAAGGAGGGTTTATAATGATATTGTCTTTATTCATGAACCCTTAGCTGGAACAATGAATGCATCTGATTAATTAAATTGTATAAGTTTAAACTAGCATTGAAGTTAGTTAAACAAAATTGAATTTTGTTTAACTAATTTTATAAGATGTTCTTCCATTGTCAAAACCAAAATAAATGTAACATTTTGATTTCAATGTTGATAAACCTCAAAAGTTGGTAGCATTTGCACAGCGACATCGAATTTACGACAACTTAAGATTTTTAACTGGGTAGTTATGAAACAAAACTATTAAATCTAGAGCTCTATTTAACTCCCAAATTGACCAACATCTTCAAAAATATTTAAAATATATAAACCAACCAAAGTGTAATAGTCAATCCTTCCCATTCTAGAAAGTTACAAAGTTATAATAAACAAAAAACATACCTTGCAACATAGTCATTGGAATGTGGATCGCACTCCTTCAACAACTTGGTGAATTCATCGTCCAATCGTTCAACAGCCGCCAATGAGCAACCGCGGATGTAGTAAGGTGAAGTGCTGTATTCTTCAGCCTCTTCAGCTACATTCTCTGTCATGATGATATCATTGTTAGCTAACAAAATATTAAGCATATCAGGCATAACTTGTAACAGTTTTTGCCAGTGTTCCAACTTCATTGGTTCGGAAATCTTAGGATTGTAGTCGTAGATAGCCGAAATGATGCTGAATCGAATCTTTACTGCGACGGCATTACCAAGATTGTTTGCTTCAGCGATATCTTTCAACTCGTAGAGCAAATCAATTTGAGCACGACGGTCAGTACGCTTTTTGCCATGAGCCGACATTATCTCATTCAACTTAGCAAGCACAAGATTGATATCGATTTCTGCGTCCTTGGCAAACATCTTAGGTTTCTCGACAGTCGATCCCTTCGTAACTGTCTCCCATTCGCCCTCCTCATCGTCTTCTTCTCGCTTGCCATGGATTTTCACTTTCTTCACCTTCTTTTCCTTCTTCTCTTTCTTTGTCTTTTCATCGTCGTCTTTTTCTTCCTTATCGGTGGTGCGCTTCTTGAAACGATCTCTCATGCTCACGTATTGGCCATCGTCCTCCGATGACGAAGACTCCGATTCACTGTCAGATCCCCAATCAATCGAATCGTCTGAATCTTCATCTTTAGGTGCTTTAGCAACCTTCTCTGCATCCTTTCTGAATGATACAGCCTTTGGTGGAGCTGATTCCTCCTCTTCGCTCTCTGAATCGGGTTCTGGACGTTCCTCTTCCTCCTCACTCTCTTGATCGGGAGCTTCACGGAACTTGGTCAATTGTTCCTCAAAGTCTTTGATGTACTTTCTGACTTTCTGGCGCAATGTTCCGAGAGATTTTGAATTGTTCTTGTTCAAGTTCTTCCTTCCCTCACGGTCCTCCCATATGTCATTGATGAAATCTTCCAATTCGGCCAAACAGCGAATGTAAAACCTAGGAGTAACGCCATTCTCCTCTTTGGAAATGACCGGCAGAGCCTTTGTGTAGGCACGAGAAAGATCCTCAAAGCTGGTCAATACACTGGATAAGTCCTTAATTTTCTTGTAATTGCGAATATTCTTGATGATACTGGTAATATCTTCATAACGTTTTTCCTTTGTCGAACGCACAACACGTTTCTCCTCGACTTCATCATCACTATACTAAAATGTAAAAGGTGTTCTCTTAATGATAATTTCAAAAATTAAGGCAATTAAATAACTTACGGCATAAGCTTGTTGCTTTCCAAATGCTGGTGCCTGTACCTCCTCCTCACTAGATTCAGATTCGGAATCGGAAGCTCCGGTTGCAAAAAACTTGGACATTTTTAAGTTGCTCTAGTTATTCGGTATTTTTGCTAAAACGAGAAAAATTTTATATTTTTTTGCAAGACTAGGTGTGTATAGAATGAGGTTAGGAAATGTCGCCATGTTGGCTGTGATGCCACACCGCGACAGTATAGAGCCTGATTTTATTTCACTCATAGAACTTATTTTAAACATATTACCGTTAATATTTGATGTTATTACAATAAAGTAGGGAATTAACTATGATTTGAGTTAATTTGTGGTGTAAAATTAATGAAAATTATGAAAAACTTACGAAAAATCCTAGAAGAGTGTGACGTTTACTGACATTAATGCCAAAAGCAAACTTTTGAAGGAGTTGCCATTCAAGCATATTCGAAAATGTATTTCATTAAACCGTACAGCTGCTTTCTGCACGAAGTAAATTAATAAGGTGGTGTGTCAACTGCAAGGTAGTTTGACTCCAAGTGCAATGAAATTTGGCTTTTTACACAATAAACTACATCCACCCGAATACCACTCGTTCAAATTCTTGGGTACATGAAGGGAATTTATAATCATTATATTAGTATTCAAGTAATAGTGGAAAACCTTTGTGACTCTAGTAATCAAACTAATGTCAAAATTTGTATCGGAATTTTTGTCTGCAAAGTTATTAAATGTATCTCATGAATTTAATGCGGATAGTTTAATTTTAAGACTGAGTAAATCAAAACTGTTATTTCTGACCTTAAAGTGACATTTCACAAGAACAGTAGCAGCAGAAATAGTAAAATAAAACTTAAATGTTCTTTATGGAATTTTGTTTTTTATAATTAAACATTTTCGACTTTTATTTTAAACAAAAAATTAATGCAATTATAAATTATAATTTAGAGTATTATTTCCAAAAGAAAACGATGTATTTGAAGTAACATTACATAACTGCTGGAAATTCGTTGTTTCTAGTTTTCAAACGAAAAATAGGCAACTTAGAGCAAATTTTTAAAAATATTATTTTGAGCTTTTAGTGTATTTTCATTTGTATTTAGTCTGTTATTCTGGTATGAATTTATATACGAGAATAAGAGGTTTCATAAAATCTGATTTTGGAATTCAATATTTTGTGATTTTCATCATAAAAACCGCATATTCAGCACTATATTTCCAATACCTTGCAGAATTAAGGTATGTTTGGCAGCAGATTTTGTTTTATAATTTTGATAACTCTTATCGGAATTCTGCATTCAAAATTATTAAAGATATTTTATAGTGGACATTTTTTATGAAAATGTATAGCAGGAAAACTAGTTTGGTATATTAGGCCCAAATACCCTCTCTATTGCATTAAGAGAACTATTTCAATCCACAAATTAATGTGCATGGCTATAGTAAATGGAAATTAAAAATTTTTTTTTATAAGATAAAGTTCTCAGTAAAAACAGTTGCTCTGTAAGGGAGTAAAAACGGTGGCCTACAATTCACGCCGCCCCTGTTCAGTAAACGCTACAAGAAAAACTTAATTCGTGTAAATAGACCCTTATGTAACACACTAGCGCCACGCCAAGTGCAATAACAACACAAACCGAAACCAACTTCACTTATTGCAATAATTTGAGAGAAGTGTAAAAGGACGCAGCTCAACTTTCAACTTTGCCTAGAAATATAATAAATAAAATAGTTAATTCGTACAAGCAATATATTTACAAAACCAAAACCTTAACTATTGGAAAAGTAATATTCTTCCAGTAAAATTTATAACTCCATCCGAAGTCTCAATTGTAAGTAAAACAAATAAGATTTTTGCTAAACATTCTGCCTACCACCACATAACCTTTTTCATCGAAATCACTATAATTTATTTCCTGTTGAAATTTCTTTCGTTTCAGAGAATTATTTACGCTTGCAATTCAATTTGCAAGTAGCCCCAAAACTATACACAAAATTGCAAAAATTCAGACACAAACAGAAATCATGGGCGGCGATCAACCGGTCGAAGCTGAGCCCGTCGAGTTCTCTGTGGAGCGCATAGAAGACAAACGTATTAACAAGGGCAAGGTAAGTTATTAATATGAATTGATGAAAGCAAATCACTTGTTAACTTTCTTCATTCAGGTTGAATATTATCTTAAATGGAAGGGATACCCTCGCAGTGAAAATACCTGGGAACCGGTTGAGAATCTCGACTGCCCTGACCTAATCCAGGCCTTTGAGGACTCCTTGAAAAGTAAGGACAAAGATAAAGGTAAACTATAACACCCCAAGAAGTCGAGTTAAGTGAAAATGGCGTCGACCTCGACACTACTAACCGCATGCATGTACCTGCATGGTGCTTTTTTAACTTAAATGTAATGCTAAAATTGCTCTTTCGTATTCTTTGTGTTTGTGTTGCAGAGGGTGGCGCCGCCAAAAAGCGACAATCTACCACACCAGTCACTGAAATGAAGGCCAAACGAAAAAACACTAATGACTCAGACAAAGAGGCACGAAAATCGCTGGGCTTCGATCGGGGTCTCGAACCTGCTAGAATTCTAGGCGCCACAGACTCTTCCGGTGAACTGATGTTCCTCATGAAGTGGCTTGATAGTGACGAGGCGGATCTTGTGCCTGCCAAACAAGCGAACGTGAGATGTCCGCAGATTGTTATTCAGTTCTACGAGGAACGACTTACCTGGCATACAGCTTCCAACACGGAGGAGGAAAATAAACCCGATAACAACAAGGAAAAAGCGCAATAGATTTTACTCTATACTCAGTTGTTTTTTCTTTCTATTATTTTTTTTTTTGTATTTAGTATATTTTTTCTCTTGGAAAACAGACCGAATTCTTCAATATCAAACATTGAGTTTTATAACAAACAAAAACAAAAAAAAACATAAACGAAAATTTACATCTTCAAGTTAATGTAATGCTATTGCTGGGGGAAACAAACGACACGAAGATAATATTATATGTAAACGCGCAACATATTAAATAAAACATATTAATCTTTATTTTTAAGAAAAAGACTAGGTCCGATATTTTAATAATGAATTCTCCTTGCAATAGTGTGTCGATAAATAAAACAAGAAGTGTAAGATCTGAGGGAGCTGTTTATTCTATAATAATTGTTGTTTTTGTTTAAACTTGTCAAATAGTTTACTGGATGATGATGAATGAATAATTTATCAACCAGAAATCATTAAAAATCATACAATTGGAGATAAAAAAAAGTCCTGCGTATGAGAGAAACAAAAATGTGCAGTTCCACAGTGGGGATAGTATTTATCGGGATTTTTGATACGGTTGAATATTTCATTTTCATGTTTTTGGCTAAGAGAGACGTTATAATTAAAATTTGTCAAAAATACGCCCCTCAACATTTGTTATCTAGAAATAAAACTGTTTCAATGAAAATTTCAAACAAACGATAAAAACACGTTGCAGAATACATCAAGTCAAACATTGCTTTTTTTTTATTTTAGTAAATAACAGACCCATTCAAAAGTAAAATTAGTTACATCTCACTTTATTATCCTCAAAACTCTGACGTGATGAATTTACATCTGTGTTTCTTCCTATATATCGACCAAAAGGTGTTTTAAAAGCATCTAACCCTAACACATAAGCCCACTATTTAATGTACTTGCACCTGGGCTAAACGCAAATAGACTACACTTTATAAATAACTATACATACAGCTAGGTTCTAAATTTCACCTTCGCTGGAAAAGAATTTAAAATGTAAATTGGAGTTCTGAAATTCACTTACATCGATATCGACTTCATTTTTTTCGAACTCAATAAGAAGTGAATTTCCGTGTTCTATATTTGCGATTTTCAAGTCATTGGATATCGACAGAGTAAGGTGTCGTGATTTGAATTCTACAAGAGGAAATTGTTTAAAAACAGAAGTATTTTCACTTAAGAGGAATACACCTTAACTTCTTTATGTAAATCATTTGGTTCGTGAGAAGTTGCAGCTTCCACTATGCAGTTGAAGGACCTGAAAAAGCATTTAAAATGTCTTCCATAACATTTTGATTAAAACAATGTTCTTTTAAAAACCGACATATTCAAAAACTAATCTTCAACACCAGAGTTTTTCCCAAACTAATCATGCCTATTACCGATGTCGTCTCGTTTTTTCGACGACTCTCGTTTTCTTTGTCGTGTCGTTTTTTAAGTGGCATTCTATAACTTTTTCGACGCGACTATTTTGTAGCAGATTTTTAAACGATGAAAATGTATCAGAGATCTGTCAAACTGAAATCAAATTCTAAATCATTTCATTACTCGATATTCAACAAATGTGTTTTTATTAAATTATTACCAAATAAATAAATTATTAAAATGATTAGTGTTGAAATGTATTTCTTATGTATGTCCGGATGATGAAGACGTTGAAGTGGTTGGAAGCTGCGATACACCAATTGCATTTCCACTCGGGCTTAACCATTTGTTTATGTTTAAGTAGATTTGCAACAGCATCCTCAAGCGCAGATAGGATGTGCAATTGGTTTGGCCCCCTCCATTTCCTTTCACTTCTTTTTTGTTGTTCTGAACAATTTTTTTGTACTTTAAATACAAAGTCAGCCCAAACCTGAAAAAGCAAATATTAAAAATGTGTTAAGTACATAAATAGAATAAACTGATTCAAACCTTTTGCCAACCATCACCATCTTTTATTGGAGGACTTTTCTTGTTGAGTTTATCAGCTACATTCCATTCTTTTTTAAAATCGGCTTTGTTCATACATTTCAAAAATCCCCTAGCCAACTGCTCGTTGCTTTCCATCAGCCGGACAAGCGCCTCGAATTGGTTTTTGGTTTGTTAATTTTAACTAAAAATGTGCAAAAATATTTATTTTTTATTTATCGCAAATAGAGTACTAATAAATTCCATAAAATTAAAATTATTTAACAAGGAGACTTACAGTTTTGCGAACTTCCATTTCTTCGTCGTGAGCAAATTTTCAAACGAGAGATACCGTCGTTTTTTTCATTGTCGTCGTTTCCTTTCGTCTTACAGAATGCTGAATTCAACACACTTGACGTTTACACACGACAACAAAACGAGTGACAAAAGTTGAAAACGACTTATGGAATGCAGATTGTGTCGTGTCGTATATTTTGCTGTCGTTTACGACATCGGTAATAGGGGTGAATATCGGAAACTTCTTATGGCAAAGAACTGCAAACCTACAGCTAACTGGTATGTCCATCAACACAATGCAAATAAAAACCACTAATCTTTTACCCAACGTTTCGTCGCTACTCACGACTTCTTCAGGGGTTTTATTTAGATATGTTGTTTTTTTTGTTGTTGTATTTTACATTGTTTTTGTTGGTTTTGTTTTTTTAAATTTAATTTTTATTTCGTTTGAAGAAAAAATTAAAGAAAAATATTTAAACTATTTAATAAATTAACAATTAAAAACAAGAGACTAATAAATTAAAAAGACAAACATAAATTATCACAGTGTAGTTCAGGTACTTATTGCTAATGCTAGGCATTACTGAACTACACTGTGATAATTTATGTTTGTCTTTTTAATTTATTAGTCTCTTGTTTTTAATTGTTAATTTATTAAATAGTTTAAATATTTTTCTTTAATTTTTTCTTCAAACGAAATAAAAATTAAATTTAAAAAAACAAAACCAACAAAAACAATGTAAAATACAACAACAAAAAACAACATATCTAAATAAAACCCCTGAAGAAGTCGTGAGTAGCGACGAAACGTTGGGTAAAAGATGGAATAAAGTTTTTTTATTTGCATTGAAAATCAATTGACCAAAATAGCCTGCATTGTCAAATATAAATCTACAAATATTCATTAAAAAATTGGTCACATAAAACATACATATAAAAACCACTAATATTTTATAAAGCAAAAGAATTTATACAAATTATTTATTGACTGATGTGATTTATGTCAGCTGCTTAAATTTCACTTCAACCCTGAAAACAATTTCACTCGATTTTCAATTTCGATTTCATTTAATTCGATTTTGGGAACCTAGCTAATATATTACAAAATAGCAACATTTTTTGCGATTATTCAAACACTTGTACCTACATCCAGGAAAAGGACAACAAAGTCTTAAAAATGACTTGTTGAACTTTCTGCAATAATTTATGTAGACAATGAACACTACCAGTCCTTCAAAAACCCACCTTTAGACAAAACAAGATCAATTCATCAGCCAATGCAGAAAAAAAACATTAAATCTACTTTTGTTTATCCTTATTTTATTAAACAACAGAATTATTAAAGATTTACAATTCTACATGAACTACCAATACAAGTTGTTAAATTATGCAACGCAAGGCTATAAAGCGCTCTTTCAATTGGCAGCATCTCGTAGCCAAGATTATCCATTTGGTATGGGTCTTCATCTAGATCGTAAGCTTCGACAAATTGCTACAAGTTTTATTATTAAAAATGTAAGAACAAAAAACTACATTATAAAACCCACCTCATGATCTTGAAACTCACAATAGAGTTTATTGGTTCCAAATCTAAAATGACGAATACAAGCATAAGTGTTATTCCATGAATCCTGACAGTGACAATCTGCGTCCATAGTGCATTCAGCTAAATTATCAGATTTCTTCCATGGACATTGGAAATTATATGTTTGACTATTGCCTTCTCCCCAGTATTGGATTAGAATTTCTCGATGGAAACCTCTATCGAGCAAAGGATTATACTTTGGATTCATGAGGTATGCCTGAAAGGATATGCCATCTTCATTGCCCCTTGGTATAATTCCTGCCCATTCATATATCGTAGGCACTAAATCGATTAAACTAATTGGTGCCGAAATAATCGACTTTTTGGGTATATTTGGACCTCGCACTAGGAATGGCACCCTAATATCAGTCTCATAAGGTTGTCTCTTATCGAATGGTTGTGCAAATTGTCCAAGATGATAGCCATTATCAGATGTAAAAACAATATAGGTGTTGTCTAATTCTCCGGTTTGGTTGAGAGAGCTTATGATGCTCCCAACCATTTCATCTACCGCCAATAATGACTCCCATCGTTTTTGGAAGAATATGTCTAAGTTGTTTATTAGTCTAGTTGACATCTTTTCTCCAAAAGCAACCAACCAATGTTTATCTATAAAATAAATTGTATGTAGGTATATTGTTTTTAAATATCCTCGTTGCGTCTACCTAAATTTCCAGAAAGGACATTGAAATTAGATGTTCTTGGTGCTTTTAAGCCAGCGTACGCATTTCGATGTCTTGGAGCAGGAGTGAATGGGGCATGTGGCGCTGGTGGAGCTATCATTGCGAAAAACGGTCTCATCCCGACCTTGCGTTCTTCAAAGAAAGAAACTGATTTTTCGGCTAGCAAATCGGTTAGATACCGATCGGTGTATGAACTTATGCGCCCGTTTTCATTTAGGCTGTAGTTATAATAGCGTGAGTTACCTTGTAGCCCGTAGAACTCTTTCCATCCAGGAGGCACATGTCTCCCTGAATACTGTATACAAAAAAAATTAACTAAATATTCAAAGAATCTATCTAAGTTAAAATTTTAATTTTCTTAGCACAGATAGGATTTCTTTTAGACTCTCGCTGTCACTCAAACAGGTATTTATATTTTGATTAAAGCTCAAACGTAAACATCCCTAACATAAAAAAGTTAAATCATTTAACGAATTCTCTTCGCTTCGCTTCAAGAAATCAATGCAAAAGAATGCTTATGCTTACATCATTCAGATACTTCCCAGCAAAGAATGTATCGTAGCCACTCTGCTGCATAACAACAGGTAGAACCTTCGGTTCCACCTTCTTTCTCCAGTACGACCCATAACATCCACCTGACACAGAGTTGTTTAATGTCCGATGATTGTGTGCATACATTCCACTTAGAATTGAAGCTCTAGAAGGACAGCAAATCGGCGAGCTCGTAAACTGTTTTTTTTTTTGTTTTGATAAAAATTATGTAAATAAACTTATAGCAATTCTTTTCTCTCTTTTAAAAAACAAATAAATACCTACCGCATTTGAAAATGTAGCTCCATTTGATCCAATCAATTGTTGGACATTGTGCATAGGAGTCTACAAAAGCCCACAGTAAAAAATAGATAATTCGCGCAACGAAAATATTCGATTATACTCACCAACCCATGAAGCACAATGTCCTGATCATCAGTTAGAATTAGAAGAATATTTGGTTTTGGCTGATTCCATAAGAATCCAGAAGTGCTCACATAAGACACTTCAAGGACAACGACAAGAAGTGACAAAACTACGCTAAATACAACGCAATTCATTTTCCTCTCAAAAGTAAAACCGCAACAATCAATTTAAATTAATAATATTAACTTTTTATTACGATAGTGACGCTAGAGCACTACACAATGCATAACAAGCGAGTGTTTTCCTTATACTAAGTACTTCGTACTTCCGTGTTTAGTGACTTGATGTCTTATTGTCAAACCTCTTCTTAGCTCTTAAAGCGGTGTAATGGCGGGCATAATTTCAACACCGACGAATTCTTTCGCAATTCGCACACCAAGCAGGAATATTCCGAAGCTTTTGACCACTGACCTGCGAATTTGATAAATTTTCTTGTCTTAAGAGTTTATTTCGGTTTTAAAATGCAAACAAATTACAAATACAAAGTTATTTATTCTTTAAATTTTTGACAGTTCAGATTCAGATGATAAAAAAAGAAAAAAATGGGAATGGAAATGGAAGGGCATCGTGTTCCCTCTTATGTCAAAAGAATTCCTTTGAAGTTTTTTCTTTTTTTAATATTATTTTGGGTTTTATGAATTAGTTTAATTGAGTATTTACCATTGGAATTCATTGTTGTAAATGCTCTTCAAAACTACGATTGGATTGACGCCTTTTTGAGCCATTTTATGTGCGGTTTTTGATAATTTTGCCAAATCAAAGTCAAGAAATAACACCTTTACGGTTTATCGATACTGATTCTAGGAATGAAAAAAAGATTTTTTGGAAGTGTAGAAATGTTCACAGAGGATGGAAGGTGGAGATGGAGACTTATTAAATCGATTGGGTCAGTTCACAATTATGAAACTTTAAAATTATCCCCCATTTGGAGAAATAGTTATTCAAAAATTAAATAATTTGCAAAATTAAAAATCTCAACAGAAAAGTTGTTCGTTCTTAAAAGCAGTCATATCGTATTGTTTTTTTAGTAAAGAGCCAAAGACGAGTTAGCTCCTGATACAAACGAAAAATTGGGAACAACTATTAAATAAAAAAATAAATTAGGTGGCGCAACAGTCCGTAGAGAACCAGGGCCTAGTGACTTACAACTCTCAACCATTCCTGTGTGCGAGTAATGTTGTCAGGGATGGAGGGGACCTACAATTTATATGCCGAATCCGAACGGCTAATTTTGAGAAAGCACTTTTTCATGACAAGAATTACTCTTGGAGAATTTGTCAATTCCTCGCAAGAGGCAGTACCCGTGAAAACTCTTTTTTTTTTTTTAATTAAGGTGGCACAGGCAGGGATTGAACCCAAGACCTCTCGCATGACAGTCCAACGCACTAACCATCATGCCACGGGTACTACAACAACTATTAATTGCTATTAATCGCAACAACAACTATTAATTGCTTGAATCAATAAATCCTTCATTATAAATGGTGGTTAAATTTTAAGGGCCGATGTTGATTTTGAATAAAACACAAACTATTCAGAAAATTACTGTCATTTATTTTTACTATGATAATATTGGTATGGTTCAGTTATGTATGAAACAAAATATTGGCCAAATAGTGCGTGACCTCGGAGGCACATCTTCACCCGATGATCCAAATTTTCGATGAATGGGAGGCATAGTTGAGGTTCTATGCCGTTAATGTGCCGAATTATCTCATGCTTTAGCTTTTGAATTGTTGCGGGTTTATCGACGAACACTTTTTATTTCAAATAACCCCAAAGAAAGAAGTCCAACGGTGTCAAATCACTTTACCTTGGCGTCACCACCACGTGAGATAACACGGCCATTGAGTTTGTCGCTCAAAAGAGCAAATATTTCGTAACTGTGTTGTACCGTCCTGTTGAAACCACATATAAAGTGTGTTCAGTGACGCTGTGCTGGACTGTTCTAGACATAAAAGTACAGCTTTTTGCTGTTCATTGAGGTTTTTTCTGTGCTGAACTGTTCTACTTTCCTGTTCATTGACAAACCTAGAACAGTTTAGAACAGGATTTTCTGTTCTTGCTTTTGAGTCAGATCAGGTTAGAACAGACTCGTGAGAAATGTCAAAATCGAAGTTGTCATTTTTTTTTGTTTACGTTTTGATTTGGCTGTGCTTTGTGTTTTTTATTTCGTGATTTAAAAAATTAAAATAAAGTTATTTTGTCAATTTGTTTAATTAAATAATTATAAAATATAATATAATAACTTTCAATGCAATTTCTTTTACATTTCATCAAAGAAAAGGTAATAACATTCGTCACACTTTTATTCCAATCATCTGAAGAGGAATCCGACGAAAAATCACTATCGGTGTCTGAACCACTAACATTTTCATTTAGTACCTATTATCTTAGCAATCACTTGATTTTCCATTTCAATAATTTTTAATAATATTTTTCACAGTAAAAACACAAAAAATGAAAAAAAATAAGCGAGAAACGAAAAATTCACATAATTTGTAATTTGTTTTGTTTTGTTTTTTGACAACTGACGTTTAACTGACTGTTCTAACTTGATCTGACGTTTCTCACGAAACTGTGCTGTCCTATGCTGTTCTAATCTAGAAAAAACCTCAGTGAACACAACTATAGTCCACATACATATCTTCCAATTCGGGCCATAACAGGTTAGTTATCGTCTCACGATATTGCACTGGTGTTTTCACATCTCCTACAAATACGGTTTTCTGAAATTTTGCACGCGTTGCTTGATTGTGTATCAAATTGGGTAGGTTCAGATGACATAAGGGACTTGAAACTTGAAAGGCACGTTTCTAATATCTGATTGGTCAACTGCTAAAAAATGACCTTCCAATTAAGGCAACTTTAATGAAAAGTTGACTGGAAATCTAGTCAATAAAAATTTAAGTCTAATTCTATAAATTGACAGTTGATCATGTTTTTTCATTCAACTGAAAGCTGAACTTTATTACTTTATAATTTGAAAAGGAAATACCTAGGTAGTATTTCTTTACAATACGAAATGCAAATCGTGATGGACTTGTAGCTTGGCTGAAAGGAGTGTTTTGTAGACAATAACGTTTTTGGTACTTTTTGAACTATAAACTTAAGGTAAAAGTTTTTGAAAAAATTGACGTTTAGGTGTGGTTCACATTCAACATCGACCTATAAAATTTACCCACCATTTAGTATGGTCTCTAGCATAGACACACCATATAAAGACCGGAAACCAATCTGTCATTGGCTACGGCGACATTAGCTATTTCATGTTTTGGGAAGAGTACGATAACTCAGGCGACAAAGTTTAATGACGGATTTGTATAGAACAGTTAAAAACAAGCATTTTGTACTATGGGAGTGGGGGGTCTATTTCCCCCCGTTTATGCGTTAGGGGCAATTTATAAAAATATGTAAGTTAAATGGAAAAAAATAATGAAAATACCTACAACTAAGTTTTATACATTTTTTTAAAGCCAACACTTTTGTCTATTAGCTTGTTTTTAAATCAAGTCAAAACTATGCAAATTAAAATAGTTCGTAGAGATATTATATTTTTAATAAATATTTATTAATCCGATCATCTCAGATGCCAACTTAAGACTAACATCGAAAAAAATTTTTGCTGTAAACTGTCATCAAATATGGTTAAACAAAGAACTTATGGTTTCTTATACATGAATCACTTATTAGGAAAACAACATGTTCCTACGTGATTATATTGAAATGTAACATAATATTTAATATCATAGTTTATGATCGATACGATCGTGCTTATTGCTAATTATTATATTTTGGTTCATATTCACGCTTATTCTGAGATTTTAATGAATAGCCAATTCGTTAGAATAGATCTATTCATTAGAATGAAATTTCTGTATTTTGACATTCTAACGAATAATGTTCACTTCTAAATGAATATATTAAATGAACAGGAATGAACTCGAATTCGAAGTTAGCTGTTTGAAGTTTCGATCTTATTTAGTGTGACCAAAGTAACAAAATTTAAAATTGTTCCACAAACTTTCAATTTCATTGAAACAATTGGATGGAATACAAAAACTACCTTAACTTAAGAAAAATTAAATTAATAAAGTTCTAAGTGCTAGTGATGTTAATTATTTAAAAAACCATCAATGACATTTATTTGAATCACACCTGGTCACACTTCACAATTGTCAACGAGAATCAAAAAGTAACACAGTCGATAAAATCGTTTAAATTGTCTTTCAAAAATTCAAATTGTTTTATTTATGAAAAATCAAAGCAGCATAAATCGAAGAAGAATTATGGATGCATCAAATCGATTGGGGATTCGATTTGTAAGAAAACCTCTCGCGATTTCATGGATTCCTTCCATTAATTATATAAGAACTTCCTTTTGTTCTATAGTTGTCCAATTTGAGTGTGACTGTGACCTTTAATAAAAACATCAATAGATTTTCATAAAAATATATTCCATTTTCTTTATTTTTCGGAAAAAAAAACAGAACTTACATGTTTTTCTTTTAATTCTCTCATCAAGATGTGAACGCTTAATAAATGACGTTTGTTTCGAATGATTAGAAAGTCAAAGTTTGCTTTAGTTTCGAATTAAAATGAACTTTCGAATCATTAGAAAGTGAAAATACGTATCATACGAATTCGAATAACTTTCGAACGAAAGAGAATGTCAAAATAAGGCTGATTTTCTAATTACTAATGGAACAGACGTGTGTTAATTTGCATAGTTTTTGAAAAAAATTGTTTTAAACTCAAAACATTTTTTGAATGTTATAATAATTCTTTTTTTCGAATTTAAAAACGATGACTATTTCATAAAAGTATTTTGATAATTGCAAAACAGTGACCCAGTTTTAACAATTTCACTATAAGTTAAGTTTTTCAAATAAAAAAATGTTAAAAGTGTGAAATCACCTCAACATCACACATAACATAACTGTTTATTTCGTCGAGGTGAGTTTGAAAACGTCAAAAAATTCTAATTTTTTAAATCTCTCAAACAGCAAGTTTCGTTTTTGAATTTGTTTACCTATTTAAAAAATTATATCCTTTAAAATATCTTAAAATTGTTTTTTTTTTTGAAAACATAACTTACATTTATTTACATTAACATTTAATTTCTTTTTTGATTATTGCCCAAAGCAATTCTAATATTAAATTTTAATCTGAATTATATTTCAGACTAGAACTATGTATGGATAAGAAAAGCTCTGCGCGCTGTGTAATGGACTGTTCTACATTCAGCCACACGTTCCGCGCTCCAATTGAAAAGTAAGTAGACACAAAATGGTATACATTTCCTCATTTTAACAAATTTCCGCACCACATTCGAATTCATTTGGTTGAATTCTTATAAGTTTTTTTGACTTTTACTAAAAAGTGTGAATGCAACTTTCTTACTCACACTTCAAAGATTCCAGGAAAGTATAAACCATTCCTGTAGGTACATTATTGTACCAAGGACACGACCAAATGAATTCCAATGTTTGCATTTTTAAACATTTTTGATAGGAAAATACAAACGTTGGAAATCACTTGGACGTGTTCTTATAAGTTTTTTTTTATTTTAACTAAAAAGTGTGAATGCAACGTTCTTACTCACACTTCAAGGATTCCAGGAATGTATAAACCATTCCTGTAGGTACATTATTGTACCAAGGACACGACCAAATGAATTCCAATGTTTGCATTTTTAAACATTTTTGATAGGAAAATACAAACGTTGGAAATCACTTGGACGTGTTCTTATAAGTTTTTTTTTTTATTTTAACTAAAGTGTGAATGCAACGTTCTTACTCACACTTCAAGGATTCCAGGAATGTATAAACCATTCCTGTAGGTACATTATTGTACCAAGGACACGACCAAATGAATTCCAATGTTTGCATTTTTAAACATTTTTGATAGGAAAATACAAACATTGGAAATCACTTGGACGTGTTCTTATAAGTTTATTTTTTTATTTTAACTAAAAAGTGTGAATGCAACGTTCTTACTCACACATCAAGGATTCCAGGAAGGCATAAACTATTCCTGTAGGTACATTATTTTACCAAGGACAAGACCAAATGAAATCCAATGTTTGCATTTTTGATAGGAAGGATTCCAGGAAAGTATAAACCATTACTGTATAATGGTGTTTCTATGGTCTTTAGAGTCATTATGTTGTCTGTTTTGATTATTCAATTTGGAGAAGTCCCAAATAATATTTCTTGGTCATATTTTCGTAAAGTCAATCAAACACGGTACGGTAGGGGCGACACAATTTAGCTCAAAGCTCTATGACTTTCTAATATACTAGAAATCCAATAAATTAAAATAAATTAAATTATTCTTAAATTGGGTTATTGAGCCATTTGGCTTGATATTTTTCGTGAATTGCCGATATTAGCTTTTCCTCTGTCGTGTTGGAGACCCCCAACATTTTTAGTTCTAAAAATGTCTTCTTTTATGGCACCTAGATATTCTTTTATGGCGCCTAACAATTTCAAGTTTGGAAAATTAAAAATACATTGATCATTTGTAGAGCCCTTTTAGAAAAAGAATAAAAACGGATGGAAGGTACCTATTCATAAAAGCCCCTTTATTGTTTGTACTCGTGACAATTCTAGATTTGTTGGTAATTTGAATCGACAAAATTATGTTAGACAACTAAAACTAGATCTTTTAAGCTGAGTTAAAACACAACATATCCCTTAACAATGAATTATGGGATGGTTTCGCAAAGTAGGAATTTGTGTCTTCTAGATACAGTTTAAACCATTTAAGTATTTGACTTAGTTTCTGGAAATTCCTATTAGTCATAGCATCAGAACTTTTATTTTAACTACATATTTTTAAAAATATACACATTATTAATTAATATACATATTTTAAAAGATGATATGATAGAACTGTTTAGACGACTTATTCGTTACAAGAACAAAAATTACTTTCAATCCGTTTTGCCTTTTTATGTTGAAAATCGTTTAGGCACAAATATTTTTTTAAGACACGTAAGAATATTTTTCAAAAACGTTATGAAATACTATAAATATTTCAACTCAATATCGAAAAAGGGATTATAGATTTAGTCAGTCATCACGAATTTAATCGAAAAAAGCTACATCATGAATTTTAAAAAGTGATACATTTCTCAAAAAGCTTACGTGATAGAGTAATGTTGAAATCGGGTTTTAATTAAGGCTATCAAAACCAATCGAAAAAATGCAACTTGATTTCCAGAAACAAAACCTTGTCGATTAGTGTAATTGGTAATGCTAATGATTGAGACTATTAATTCCATTTGGATTCAATGTTTTAAAAATGGTAAAACTGTAAGTTATTTTAACCAATTTGTATTGTTTTTCTTAGAACCTAAAATGTTGTCGTGTTGATCTAAATTACCTAAATTAAAAGCAAAACAAGGACCTACAACCCACATAGGAATAGTTTTAGTCCTCCTTTATTCATCTAAATTTATTAAAACAACTTTAATTAAGTTATTTCTTTTTATTTTTGTATTTACAGTTACATATGCAGTTCATTATATGAACTTTATAGTTGGTAAATAGAGAATTGTATTATTTCAATAGTCGACGAGCTTTTTTAACTTCGGCGGAGCTGAAATAACAACTCTGTAGCGGTTATTTCTCTCACTATCATTATTTGTTTGAGTTTGAGTTGAATTCGCGGCACCACCTCGATCATAATTTCTTGAAGGAGGTTGATATCGATTTGTTTCTCGATATCGATTTATTCTTGTTCGAGATCTTGATCTAGATCTACGAATACGAGAATTATCACGATCACGATGATACCTTGTACGATCTGGACTTCGTATACGTTTTCGAGAGTTGCTACGTCGATTTCTACTTCTCGATCGTGAATTTCTTCGTCTATGTCTATGAGTTGATCGACTGCGAGAACGTGTTCTTCCACGATATTTATCACGACTATAACTTCGTCTGGATCGGGTTCTATCTCGATCGGGACTATTTCTGTAATTGCTTCTAGTACTTTTTGAAGATTTTTTACTACACTGAGATGCTGAACGACTTCTGGGCTTTGCTTTTATTACATCGGCCGTTTCTTCCTCAGATGTTTTGCCATCACTTGATTTTGGAGTACCATATTTGTGTCGAAGTTCTCTTTGTCTAATAAAAACATAAAAAAAATAATATTATAAATTAAGTTTTAATTATTACAAAATAAGGAGAGAAATTTAAAAAAAGAAGTATATGTATGCGAAGATATTTTAGCTACTCACACTATAAAACTTTATAGTTTTAACAAAAAGATTAAACTAATGGGCATACGTAGAAGCGCAACTGGCTATATCTTTAAATAAACAATCCGTTAAAGTAACGGTAAAAAAGGGTGAGACAAGAAACACCAATCAATTTAAATGCTGTACGTTTAATACTGTCTAAAGACTAATGTAAATCGCAGGAGCACCAACCCAGAGACACGTTGAGCCAAGCCAAAGACCGATAAGACCCAGGGACCAAAATAAAGGCTGAGCTTCGTAACCTTTAAGGTTACTTCCATATAGACTCCTTACAGCTCGAGGCTTATCAGTACAAAAATTAAAAAAATTAAAGTACAAAAGCGATTATCATGCAGGCCAGCACCACATCCATCGGAAATTAACAAGAAGAGTGAGCTCAGTATCGACCAGTGAAAGTAGGAAACTAGTGATTTATTAGCACAGAAACAGACATTCTAAAAGAAAAATCTAAAGCAACCTTTTCCTACGAAAAGTCTCATTACCATACACTTCAAAGTTTCCAGAGGGATCTCCATTCACGAGAATACCATTGAATCTCCAGACTCACAGCACCTTCATTAAGAGAGGATACTAATTTCAAATTAATTGAATAACCCGTTTATATTCTTGTTGTAATTAATAAATTTATGGATAGTGAAATACTTGGCCATATGTCGTCGTTCCAAAAAGAGGTGGCTTATGTTCAAAAACTTAACTTTACAAAACAAAAATTACCGAAATGTATTTATTTTTCTTCCTCTTACTGAAAACGTTTAACATTTTCATTTAATATTTTTGATTAAATTCTGAATATTACAACTTCATTGTGAAACCACATGGCTGAAATTACATATGTTTAACGGAAGCTAACCAATCATCAGATTCCTTTATGTGTGGTACTTAGTCTTTGGTTATATTAATTGAAAAACTAAGTAGAGATGGTTGTCAGAAGCAGACCTTGCTCCGCGACTCAATAAGTGCTGAAAAGCGCCGTTTTGGAACCATAAACTCGTTTGACCATATTGAAAAATAAAAATATAAAAAGATAATATTATGACGGATTTATATTGACAAAATTAGCGATCTTAGAGCCATTTCGTGGCATTCAGAAAGTAAATCAGGTCTTTGATTTTCATCTAGGAAAGATCATCAAGATCTTTAAGGAATGCCAATTTCCAAAGCTTAACATTCTAGACCGGGCCAGAGCAGGACATTTACAGAGAAAGTGAATCACAGTTTCCCTTTCGTGTTGGTCTCCTTCGGAAGTGAGTATTGTGAGGGATACCCAGCTTTGATGCATGCTCTCCTATTCAAGGGCGAATCCAGACTTTTAATCAGGGGGGTGGGGGTGTGTTCACACACTTAATATATAGACGAGTTTTTACTCACCGCTTAAAAATGTTCTTTAATGTTTTGTAAAGGAGGCTAAACAAATTTAAATACCATAATGTGTGTCTTAACCTTTAGTTATTAAATTATTTTAGAATACTGTTGTCCACTATTTAATTTGTTTGACTCTCTACATATGAAAGCATTCCAAAACTCCAAAAGTTTTCTAAATATGCCATATTTAAGAGCAAAACATAGTAGTTTAGAGGGTGTTTGTTGCTTTCACGCACAAATTAAAGAAATTGTTTTGAAACGTAGATTGTTTCCAAAAAGAATATATTGTTTTTTGTTGCCATTTGTATAAGTGCTAAAAGCGCTACAAAAATTCAAAAACCCAGAAAATGAGAAAGAATCTAATATTAAGAATTGTCTGTTTTTTTTTTTTGACGTAGTGTTTTCGGACTCAATTTTCGAGAGTCTATTATTACTATGCTTTGTCGAAGATTGGAGCTGATGCTACAAAATATTTTGATCTTAAATGAGTCAAGAAAACTTAAAAATTTTTGAGAGAAAAATCTTGGTTCTTGAATTTAAGGAAATAGGTGCATTTAAGTACATATTTTTTCTAAAAAATAAATAAAAAAAAATTAAGGTAAACAAATAAATTGGAAAGAAACTTTTATGTGGTACTCACTAATTACACGTTTTAGAATCTCTTTTCAGTTCTCAAGAGATTAAAAGCTTTTATACTAATAGATATGAAACGTTCAATTAGCCATTATTTTAACAAAAGCGTCAATTTTGCTGTTTTTGGAACATTTATATTCTTGAAATTCGTGTTTAAATCTCAGTTCTAGAACATCTTAAGCAAATTCACTTTAAAAAGTAGATTTCTTTTATTTAAGTTTTTGTATTTCACAGAAAATCAGAAATAAAATGCACGACTGGGTCGCTAGAACTTGCTAAAGTCTAAAAAAAATTCCTATATTTTAAGATTTAAAAATATACCTGCCAAATGAGTTTTTCTCAAAAATGTAAATGTCATTTTATTTCTTAAAAAACCTATGTATGTATATTAACTTAATTTTTTTTCCAAAATCATTTTAAATTTTGTCTTAAAAATATTTTTGGTAAGCACTAAATAGAGTACTTATAATTATACATTGTACATTTAATATTCGTTATAAAATATATTTACCCTATCGGGAATGTAAAAAAATGTATATTTTTTAAAAATCAAAAAAAATAATGAAATTTTTGATCATCAAAAATAATTATCATCAATTTGATCATTTGATTATCGACAAGAGCTTGCACAGAAAGAGAAGTTTATTGAAATCGGTCCATTAGTTTTTGAGAAAACTTAAAAAACCAAATAACGTTTTTATGAAGGGTACCTTTACCAAAATATGTTTTTTCTTAAAGAAAGAAGCTAAATTAAGAACAAACAATTTAGAGAAAGTTTTAAAAATATCAATCGACACAATGGGTTGGGCTGTAGGGGCCAGGACAGACAGACAGACGGACGAAATCGGCGGACCCACTTTTTTCAAATTTTCTAGCATCGGAATGTCATGTTTGATTAAGAGCTTGAGTTCGAAATTTTTTACGAATATTGCATTCGTATACACATATGTACATATAGTTCCTATATGTCGCAATTAAAAATCACTTTAATGTTCACTATTTATGTGCGTCAATAAAATAAGATGGAATTGAAGGCTAGTTTCAAGAATTTAAAGGCAACTTAATATAAAATTGACGATCTCTTATTCAAGGTTTCTTCTTAAGAACTTGAATATTTGCATTTTTTCTCAGAAACAAATTTTATGAAAATAATTTAAAGCATCACTAAGGTTACAAAAATTTTAGTTGTTTTTGACAGCAAACCACTTTTTGGTGAATGTCGTACAATTACTAACAAATCTTTGGATAAAATATTTACTTATACAACTTAAATGAGCTTTGTGGCTCATATGACCCCCCCCCCTGGATCGTCCATTGGTAAAAAGTTGATGAATTTGTGCTGTGTTTTTGGAATAGGGCTGAATTTCCGATTCATATTAAGTTCTTGGTCCAGTCCTCAGTTAAAAGTAGTACTTTTAGCAACAAAGTTTGAGGAATTAAAATACAAATTTTGTTTTCATATAAAAAAAATAAAAATGTAATTCAAAATATAATGGGGGTCATATCCATTAACGCAATACGTTTAGTTTTGAATTGAAGGGAATTCCTACGAAAAAAAAATATCTCCTAGAAGGGGGGCCAACTCATCAGCCCATTCATGCCACTATGACTTGGAACCCAAATAAGAGTGACACGGAGGTTGATGTTGAGGCTGGATAGTTCATCCCGACATTGTTGGACCCGTATAGAGGATGTTGTGACCGAATTGATAGCCATAACAGCCTCCTGGCGTTGGAGAAGATGGAATCAGTTTGTTAGTGCTACCATGCCCAAAGGGTCTGGAAAACCAACTGTTTGATTTTGTAAGCCTTAGCGCGCTGCACGATACTAAATATTTAATGTTTAATGTGGACGCACTATAGATATGATTTTATAAAAAGTCTTAATTTTCAGCTATTTTAATTAGTTTCGAGTATTTTAATGCACTTCAACTAAATTCTTATACACTTTACGATAACGAACATATATGCAAATGATAAATTAAAATTACCTCCTTCGAAGCTTTAGCGCCAATTCACGCATCTCATCTTCTCGTTCTTGTTGCTGTTGAAGTTGACGTTCAGTCTTCTCAATTTCAGCTTTTTTATCAGCTTTATCTGAAAAATAAAATAAAAATAGTAATTTAATTGATTCAATCTGATTTATTTAAACTTACATTGTTTATTAAGAAGAATTTGCATCTTGCGTTTTAACCGCTCTCTTGGATTAAGGAGTGTTTTGTTTCCATTTCCATTGCCACTACTTGATACCTGCAAATAGTAACTTTGAAATATTAAAAATGGGTAGTTTCAAATTGGAAGGGGCTTCGTGGTCATTGTTTATTTTTTTTGTATTCTTTTTTGTTTTTACGAAACCCCAACAACTCTTGGAAGTTGTTTCAATATTTTCTTTTTTGATGTCATCATGCTGCTAATGGTCGCAATTATTATTTTATTTTTTATTTGTATTTTTGAGATATAAGGAAATAAATAGAGAAAGACAACAAGGCAGACTGGTGCCGAAAGAGAGATTATTGTTATTCTTACTGACTTTGGTCTCGGTAGAGCTAGAAAGATTTGTGCCATGTGCTGTGAGAAGATTTTTGCTACTCTGTTTACCAGTACCAGATGGTCCAAGACCGAAGTTTACCCCCTGGCCAGATGTATGGGGGAACGGATAGGATTTATCAGAGCTTAAAGAAACAAAAAGATTATGACGAGTTGATGTTTGTGGGGGGATAGTGATGATTCCTTACGATGTTTCAACGTCCATTAATCCTTGATCTTCCTGTTCAGCATCATTACTGTGTTCATCTTCAGTTTCACCTGCAGCAAGAGTTGTGTCTTCATCTGAATCCGACGTATCTCCGGGCTTTTTGCGACCATAGTATCTCTTTATGGGTGGTGGTTCTTCGGGCAGAGGCTGAGGAAGCTCAATTTTAACTTTTTCGGGAGCTGGCTTTATCTGAGCAGCCGCAGCAGCAGCAACATTTCGACGGATTGGTAATGTGGGGTACTGGATCATAAGAGGACCCACTGGAGGCGGCTGCAGCGGCGGCGGTTCTATGACCACTGGAGAAGGAAGTATTTTGGGAGGAACTGGCGCAGCTTCGATTACTTTATCAGGTGGCCATGGTTTGTTTCCCAACGACTTCGAAGAACTTTGATTTCTTGGTGAATATCTTCGTTTGTCCCCCCGATATCCCGGCGATGAATTACTGGATGAACTGCTTGATGAACTATATCGCTTTCGACGATGAGATCGAGACGGTGATCGCCTTGATCTGGATCTTGATCGCCGGTATCTTCTTCCTCGGGATCTACTTCGGCTTCTTCTGCCTCGTTTCGATCTACTCGAACTCCGTCGATACCGCCCTCGACTGCGACTTTTACTTCGACTTCGATATTGATACTGCTTTGGACGTTCTTGTCTTTTTTCGTTGACCTGTTTAAGCTTTTCGAGATTTTCTTTGACCTTTTGAGCATACGTTATCTGTCCCGTTTGCGATAAACTACTCTCTGCCATCGATTTCATCCCCTTGTTAAGATTAATAAGGATTTTTGAATGCGGTTGGAGTTCATCTTCGCCTCCAAATGATGTTATGTACGTTATTTTTCCGGAATTCTCCGGCGATGGTGATCGCGAATCGCTTTCATTTTCTTGAGCTTCGCCTGTCGTTTCCTCCTTTGCAGCATAGCTGGGCGGACTCAATGGCCGCCCGGCAACACGTCTTTCCTTTTGAGCCCTTCGTTCTCTTCTACTTTTTCTTCCGCTTAGCATCATCTTCTCTTGTTCCTCCTCGCGAGCCAGGCGAATTGCATCTGCTTCGTCGACATCCTTTGTGAGATAGGAATAGAAATCGTTGCTAAGCATTCCATAGTTCCTGCCGCATGCATTCAACTCGTGGGCCTGAGATGTGTCAAGCTTCGAAATATCTATAGATACGTCCATGTCAATCTCCGAACCCACAGAATCATTATCATCGTCATTTTGTTGCACGGTCGCACTGGGAATATGGCTGAAGGGCGTTGAGCTATCTGCGTCATCATAGGAGTAAGCTATTGCAGCGCCTGATTGCTTTTTCTTGCTTAAATTTTTCTCCGCTTCTAACTGAGCATTGGCCCCATACTGTTCTTCGAGATACAACTGATGCAAGAATTTTTCTTCTGGTAAGTTCAAGAAATCGTTCTGTGCTAATATACGATAACGTTCGTAATTACATTGCCTTTCATCGGATCCGATTTCCTCGCATGTCGTGGTCTTCGCAGCCACTGGTATATGATCCAAATGGGCACGCACATCGAATCGGTCGATAAGATTGTCCTGTTGTCCTTGCCATGGAACTCTGCAATAAAAATAAAATGAGTTTTTGATCTCATAGCTGACTTACAGAAAAACTCTGTAATTGTGTTGAGATTTTGTCGGAATATCCGAAATATCACTTGCATGATAGCGGCGCCGTCGCCTGCTGCAGCTACTGCTGGGTCTAAATGTATTTTGCATTTTCGTCCGTGCAATTGTATAAATTGAGTTGGATCGGCTTTCTTTTAGATAAAAACAAAAACGTATTTAGCTATTAGGATTTGTTTTCAAAGGTTTAGATAAAAGATCTTACAATTTTTTCATAAAAATCTTGTCTCCGCTCGGCTCTTTTCCTATAGTCCACAATCATACCACGAATTTTTCGTTCTTGACGTCGAGCTTCGTGCCACATTTTGGTTAAACTTTGACATTAACTTCTTAGTTTATTATACTATGAATATTTTAGGGAAAATGTTTATATATTTGAGTAAAAATTAAACAAATCACAACCAAAAATATACAAAATAAAATTATTCAGAAAAATGCCGCAAGCCACACCACAGAAAAGGTACATACAAGAAATTACTTCGGTTTGAAAATCTGTCATGTCAAACATTCATCGTATTTTTCTTGTTAACCGGTAGCAGCGACATTCAGCGGCAAATAGAAGTTATTTTCTTTGTGTACTAGGTGCGTTCGGTGGTGAGTTCTTCCATATGGATTTCGATTTAAATATTTCATGGGTGGAATCGGCTGAGCTGATAAATTATTTTTGCCTTTGTATATAAAATCTACAGTATTTTCATGGAGCAGTTATTTTTTACGTTCACCGTAGCTAAAATGTGGCATTGGAAGTTTTGCGTACAAAATATAAAGCAATATGGTTCCGCGGTCGTATAATCTTGCGATTATAGTATAATGTACAAAGTCGTCATTTTTCTGTATACAAAGTTTTCATCTGTTATAAACCCGAAACTAAACGAAATGCACTTTTGTATATAATAGTACATAATTGTAAAAATTCTATTGTTTTTCAAGTTAAGAATATCCTACAATTATGTTTTTAAAGAGAACTTACATTTGAACACTTAAAAAATAATAATTGTTTTGAAATTTTAATCAAATGTTGATTATCAACAAAAAACATGACATCAAAAAATTGCGTTGCATAAAATTGAGTCATGGTCAAACCAAGCGCTGTCCAACGGGGTGGTTGAAACGCACCGCTACCCTCTGCGCTCTGTTAAGTCTAACAGAAAAAATTGGTCCATGAATTAATCAAGAGAGAACATATTATGGTTAGTCCCATCACCTCTGCTGTCGAAGATATATGAAGACACAGAGCCAACTTTGACGATGTAAGAGTACTGGACAAGGAAAAGAGAATGAACGCGAGATTTACTCTTGAGAGTCTACGAATTCAACAAAAAATTACCAAAACAATGAATACACAAGAGGATAGAGACAATACGATCGTAAGCTATGCTTTGGCAGTTCAATAAGTACCTGAAACACTACTGTGATAATTTTTGTTTGTTCCGTAAAGTAATAAGTCTTTTTTATGTTAAATTATTTTAGTGTTAATTTATTTTGTTTTGTTTCCAATTAAACTATGTAAATTCAACAAATTCATTCAATCAGTAAGTTTTTCATTATAAATAAAATTATCCGAATGTAAAATTATTAAATAAATACAAATAAAAAAATCTAGATAAACCCCTGAAGAAGTCGTGGATAGCGACGAAACGTTGGGAAAATATGAAATAAACTTGTTTTATTTGCATTAAAAAACAAATTGACCAAAAAAGCCTACTTAAACTAATTAAAAATATATGAAGATCGTTTTAAAACTATTTCCGTATGTTTCGAGATCAATTCGAGGCAGTACATACTACGAAGCGATATGCGGTGGTCATTGACATACTATACATGGACTGCTAGTAGCCAACTTCACGATGGTTCCACTTTTAACGGACAAAACACTAGCGCAAAGAGGACTATGCGGAAAAATTGTGTAACATTTATGACACTTGACATTGGAGCTTCTTTCTTTTTTTCTAACATGTTTGTTTATTTTGTGTTGTGATTTGTCAAAACAAGTTGAGTAGTGATTAAATACAATTAAAATAAAAAGAAAAGAAATAGTGATATAAAAACAAGAAATAGTGATTTAAAAAAGAAATAAAAAATACAAAATTACTAACTCCAAACCTCCTAGCTTTACTTGTTGTTTGTCCATATAGAATATTGTTATATAAAATAAAACAATTTAAAAAGTAACTTAATTTTGTTCTTTGTTTATTTTCTGGGAGTAGTTTTAAAATGGCTTTTTCTGCGATCATAAGTTTCGAAACAGGTGTTACGTCAGTTTTCTTCATCCCCAAAAAAGAAAACAAATAAATTCCTTATAATCACAGATATATTACATAAATAAAATTCTTTACATTCTTATACAATAAGATACATAAAATAATGTAAACTCATTGCAAAACAAACATTCCCAAAAAATAAAATCCAATTACTTCCACAACTTAATAACTCCATCTCGTGCAGCCGATACAATGAATATTTGTTGTTTATCATTTTTGCACATCAATAAATCTGTTATTGCATCATGATGACTATGCGAAGGCATTTCTGGTCCAGATCGTGGTGTTTATTCAGTTGAAGCTCGCAGAGATCCCAAATCTGTCGTCGCTAGAGAAATTATGTTTTCCTCTATAACTTGACTTCCATCGGTTAGGCGGGAACTTTATAAATAAAACAAATAATAATAAACAATATTGCTAGCATATTTTTTAAATTAAATACATTACCTATAGGTAAATGAAACATCAGCTAAATTATCCTTGGCCGATGGAACAATTAGTGCTGAATTTTTCGGCGACATCTAATCCCAATAACGAATTCTTTGATCAGAACTTCCAGTCAAAACAAACGGTGATTTGTCCACAACTCCAGCCAATATCCCACAACTCGTTGAAGGATCATTCTAAATTGAAAAACAAAGCAAAGAAATCAACACTGAACTTGGACAACTTCAAAAAAAGTATTCTTCTTACCAAACTCGTATTGGACAAAACTGGTGCATTACTTGCCCAAAGGACCGTATGTCTGTGACCAGTTTCAATGTTCCAAATCGACACTTCATTATTCGACTATGGCTGATATCAAACATGAAGGCTCCGTTGGATGGCATGCAACTTTTCTGATCCAAGAGTCAGACGGATGCTTTATTTCTGCAATTGGCAGTTGGAATCTCAAATCCCAGCAAATGTGCTTGCCACCAGAAGTACCCACTGCTAGCCATGACCCAGTGGGATCAGCACAGATTGCTGTTATTACACCATGACACAGCTCGTTCTGCAAACGCCAAGCACTGTTTTGCATGGGAGTATCCCAAGCGACAATCGCTCCATACAGGGTCGCATAGATGATAACACTTGGCGATGATTGTTCATAGGTTTGCATCGTTGTGCTCGCTACAAGGCAACAACATTTTATTAGTTCTTCTTATATTTGTGACACGTTTTATCTCAACTTACTTTTCATCCGTGTGAATCGCATGTTGCATTGCAGAGCCATCTTTGACGAATTCCTATCGATTCTCATAATCGACTAGCTTCCATCCTTTCCCCCCACTGCCAAAGACTGACCACCATCGCTAGCGGCAAGCGAATATATCGGCGTGTTGGCAACATGGACTTGCCTGGATTTATGTATGCCATGATGGCCGTAGAGTTTGTTACAATCCCACAGTCGAACGGTTCCATCTATACTGCCACTGGCAAATATAGCTCCATGGGGCTTCAACGAGGTCATCTTGATTACCGAACCACGGTGCTCGTACAAATGGGCTATTATCGTTCCATTCATGCGCCAACCAGAGGGGTACGACGAATGGCTGCGTTCATAATGATAACTTTGTGTAGCATTGTATCGGCCTTTGATTTTATTTCGCAACTTATCTATGTACGTCGAAGCGGCACTCTCATGGACGCTCTAAAACAATTCATTAAAAATTAAAATTCAAAAATTCTGTAACAATAACACAACTTCTTACCAGTCCAAAGATTTCGTTCCGGAATGGTATATTCGCCAAGAGAAGCTATTGCAGTCGGGGGAATCTGCCCAACCGAAGAAGGACTTCCTGCCTGAACTGGTGAAACATTCAAATCGCCAGAAGGTGATGCTGCAGTGGAATGTCCATCGTTGAAAATATGCTGCCATTCTAAGTTCGAGTTCAGATCACCATCTTGACGACCTTTCTTTCTGGGATCTAGTTTTAAAGATTTATCAATTAGAGGATAATCATGGCAAAGTATATCCTCTCGATCTAGACGAATTCGCCCATTTTGAGATTGTTCTTTGAGCTCCGAATGCTTATGCTTTACTTTGAGAATGTAGGCTTTCATTTCGAGGAGTTGCATTTCGATTTGCTCGTTAAGTCCTTCTGAGATCAAGCGACGAAAGAGCTGAAAAATTATATTTTTTTAGAATCATACATCACATAAGAACTTAAAGACTGTCTGCTTACGTTTTTAAGAGATGGACCTACTTCATCGTGTTGTGGCAGCATACCCTCGGGTGTATTTTCTCGAACAACTTTACGATCTTCTAAAGTTGAAACGAATTTTTGAATATCTGGGAGACAAACAATAAAGTCATTTAAAAAGAAGACTCTTTGAGAAAACAAAAAGAACTTACTTAACAACACTGTCATAGATAATTCTTGGAACCGGTGGCAGTAAACTGTCCAACAGTAGCTCAGGCATTTCAACTTGTATCAACTTGTATCACGACGGTGATATTTATGACTACACTCTTCTGCGTTTACGTTTGAGCTGCGCAGGCGGCGCACAAACCTATATATGTACATATGTATAGCTTTGTGGCTAAAAGATAAACAAATGTTTTAAGGTAAAAGATACTATTTTGTTGAGTGAGGCGAGGGTTTTGGTTTAATTAGCCTCGACTGGTAGTTTCGCAGAGATAAAGGGTGTCCCAAAATTAACGCAAGAAATCTTGCGTTAATTTCAAACAAGTTGATATACATATTTATTTAGAAACGAAATCTCATCAAATGGTAACCTTTTTGGATTGATTAAGTGTTTAAAAAATACTTGTCTTTATAAAGGGATTTCTTGCGTTAATTTTGGGACACCCTATACATATACCCGGCGTTCCGATTTGAAGTATTCACTGTGAATGGAAATTTAAAATGTTTTATTTTGATAAATATACATAAATTAAACAAAATACTCACAGCGCACAGCCAGCTTCTGCTTCATTTTGCACGAACTGTCAAAATTTGTCAATAACATAAAAAAAACATGGCATCGTTTGTCTTCAACAAATTATACCAGATGTCAATACTTTCTATGTCAGAAAAAGCTTATCTCAACTAAATAAAAACAAATGTCGCTAAATATTTCATAACTTTTTTTGCCACTGTGCCTGAAAGGGCTAGTGTAGCTAATTTGAAGTGGAACCATTTTTATTCAAATTTTGTATGGAAAATTCACACCACTAGCAGTCCATATATAGTATGTCAATGGCGGTGGCGATTGCCAATCCACTTAGGCTAGGCACGCACATGCAACTTTTTGGAAACCAAATAGTTCAATCGTTAGTTGCCCAAACATCGCGCACAACTCCGAAAGTAATCAACGAAATAAACCAATACACAGGAGACATTTATTCACCTTGACTAAATTTTTCTCCTTCTTGCACTTACAGAAAATTATTCAACGATTTAGTTGAATGTCCGCGCAGTTACCTATAATTCCTTGTAACACAAACTAAGGAATTGGTTCGAGGTGATCGTTTAGTTTGTGCCAAAACACAAATTAAAAAGTTGCCGAATGGGCCACAGAATGGTTTCTGCATGTGCGTGAACTAAACTCTCATATAAGTCTATAGTGCTCAGTTTAGAGACCAAACAGTTTCGAAACTAAAAGTTGCATGTGCGCGCCTAGCCTTAAACACCCAATTTTTGTATTTTCAAATAATTAGACGATTGTCCAAACAAAATCATCCAATTTTTAACTGGCAAAAAGTTTTTGAGCAAAAAACAACAACAAAGTTTATAAGACCTTGAAAGAATTTGAAAACTACGAAAATTAAGAAGTCAGCGTTTGGCATAACAACGAAAAAGAAGTTATACAAAAAAAAATTAAAAGGATTGGAGGCATGAACAAATTTTACAAGACAGTTGTTATTGCCTGCTTCATTTTTGTTGTACCTTTTTTCATATTTTGTATTTTTTTAAATATTACTGCAAGACCTGTGTCATCTGTAGAGAAAATTGTCTTCCAATGAGACTACCAATTTTATTGTTTTCTAAAGTCTTCCAACCACGTAAACAGACAATTATTAATTGGAAGATAAAAAGTTTTCGGCAATTGTCAGCCGATTTTCTATAAAAAAAATTGTCTAATACTTGGATAAAATCAGCCAACCCTATAAATGGACAATTTTTACTTTATAGAAAATTGGCAATTGTCACCTAATTGAATGCTATTGGAAGATTTTTGACAGTTCGGTCAATATCTTATCTTTATTTTGACGATCTTTCTTTGACATTTCTCAATTCAAAAAAGAAAAATAAGAGTTGATACAAATTAAAAATTTTAAGATAAACAACTAGCCCACACAAACCAACAATTCTTTCGGCCGTTCTTCTGTGAGAGGTTCTACCTCTTTTAGTCGCCACGACTTTTATGCTTCGTATGTTTGTGATCGTCTTGAGTTCAGTACACAATTGTGAATATTAAATAAGTTTGTAAAGAGAACTTACATTCGTATTTTGTATTTTAATCAAATTTTTACTATCAACCAAACAAACAAACAGAACGCTGTCCAGCGGAACGGTCGAACGCACCACTAACCTCCACATTCTGATACGTCAAACAGAAGAAAATCAGTCCATGAAATTAATCATGAGTAAAGGCCCAACTATAATAGGCATAAGCAAACATAAGCTTATGTCAAAAACCCAACGAAAATTCACTTAAGTTTGTGAAATTACTGCGGGTAGCCATAATGCAATTTTGCTCACTTATCTACATGTCAAAATAATATTCGCAGCTCTATATGAAGATATAAATCCTTCGTACGTATTACCCTCCAAAACCCATTTGTTTACATTGTTGTATTTGTAATGTGAAAGAATTCAAAGAGAAAAATTGACGTGTTTTCACGCATACATAGAAATAACTAATGAGTTTTTTTGGGAAATTTCATAAATTAGAAGAGAAATGACACGCACACTATGAATAAGTTTATGAGGCTGATTTCCGGTTATGATAAACATTCTGAGAGAAATTATCTGCAGTGGAGTTGGCCTGTGTGTATTTGATCCAAACTGTCAGATTTACTTATGCGGCGAGCGACTGGGATCGCTCTTGCTTAAAGGCCCAACTATAATAGACATAAGCTCGCATATGCGCGCATAAGTAAACGTACGAATACAAAGAATCTAATACGAGTGACCATAATGGAGTCTAGCTCCGTTTCGTTCAATTTTTCTCAGTTTCGTTAACTTAAGCAAACTTAAGCAAGAGCGATCCCAGTCGCTCGCCGCATAAGTAAATCTGACAGTTTGGATCAAATACACACAGGCCAACTCCACTGCAGATAATTTCTCTCAGAATGTTTATCATAACCGGAAATCAGCCTCATAAACTTATTCATAGTGTGCGTGTCATTTCTCTTCTAATTTATGAAATTTCCCCAAAAAACTCATTAGTTATTTCTATGTATGCGTGAAAACACGTCAATTTTTCTCTTTGAATTCTTTCACATTACAAATACAACTATGTAAACAAATGGGTTTTGGAGGGTAATACGTACGAAGGATTTATATCTTCATATAGAGCTGCGAATATTATTTTGACATGTAGATAAGTGAGCAAAATTGCATTATGGCTACCCGCAGTAATTTCACAAACTTAAGTGAATTTTCGTTGGGCTTTTGACATAAGCTTATGTTTGCTTATGCCTATTATAGTTGGGCCTTAAGTTTGCTTAAGTTAACGAAACTGAGAAAAATTGAACGAAACGGAGCTAGACTCCATTATGGTCACTCGTATTAGATTCTTTGTATTCGTACGTTTACTTATGCGCGCATATGCTAGCTTATGTCTATTATAGTTGGGCCTTAAAGAAAGTATGTATGTTAGTTCCATGTTGTAAGAGGCTTCATTTAAACGGGCCTTAAGTGAAGTCTTGGTACCATGTGTGCTTAAATTCTTCTGGACAAGCTTCTCTTTAAGGATTTGCACAGAAGCGTTTTCCAAAAAACTCAAAACACGAGCCATTGCATTTGCATCCATGTTTGGACAAAATTTAGGATCAAATTTTAGAAAAAAAAATTTAAGTAAATTTTCTTTAATTTATCATAAGAAATGCAACCACTATTCAATTAAATGAGGAACTTTATCCCACTTCTGATTTATTATAGGGCTTTTCTTGATCAAAATAAGAAACAAAACGTATTAACTTGAACAAAACTTCTTTATTACTCAAGAAAAATATTATTTTTGATTACATGGAAACAGTGAAAAATAAATAAGCTTTCATTTGATTATTCTGAGCAAAGTAGTTATTAAGTACAGTGATATTTCATATCGTAAGAGATGAAGCCTCTTACAATGTGGAAGATGTGTGAAGATCGTTTTACAAATATTTCCGAATGTTTCGATAAATTTGAAGGAATATAAACTAAAATTTTGTTTGTTTTTGCCCTTTCTATTTTGACGTTCGACCGTTGCGTTCTTTGTAAAAATCTTCAACTTTAATTTGACTGTCACGATCCAATTTTTAACCTCAGGCCTTGATCGCGTTCTATTTGAACAACAACTTGTAATTTTCTAGAAGGCAGAGGGAAGGTAATGGGCAAACTTGTTTGATCCGACCTTAAAGATATGCCCCATTAAATGAAACCATTCATGCATTCAAATTTATAGATTTGTAGACTTACTTTAAAAGTACTTCTGAGAAGATTTAAATTTGTATGGTTCATCTACCATGAGTTTATTGTTGAGCTTCCCAACAACAAAATTTAACCTGGCTATAAGAATAGGTATTGGTATGCGAAACATTAAATATTTAAGTGAGCTTTAATTTTGAATAAAGGCCCTTAGCTTTTGCATGTAAAACTCCAACACCACATTTCGTATACTGTGAATGTACAAAATTGCTCCATGATAGTATACTGTTACATGTGTCGAAGCGATATGCGGTGGCGATTGCGAATCCACTTACGCTTACCCGCACTTCTTATTTCTAAAAGTGGCTATTTTGAAACATCAATTAAGTTTTAATAATTTCAACGAGTTGTTCGATAGTTAAACTATTCATTATCGTAAATGACAAAATTTAACTAATATTATATGACACTTAAAACAACAGCTGAATGTGACAGGTGTCAAACTTTGGCCCTTCTAGCTTTAACTCACGAAATAAATGACCTTTTACAACGGAATTGAATTGATTTGAGTCACCTTACACTTACGTAGAGATTAGATTATCAACGCACCTAGTCTTAAGTAGCATTCACATGAGCGTGACCAACGAAAGACGAATGAATTACAAAATGTGAGTTTATATACGTTTTGAAGACATATTTCCACACAAATTTTTAACAAAACGTATAATTTTACTTTTCAATATCATATACATATTAATAAATTTAAGAAAACAAATTTATTCATCGCGAAAAAAATTGTAGTTGATACGAACTGTCAAACTTTATTCGCGTTCCACATTATCCACACTCGCAACGAATAAAAAAATTGCGCGTACTTAACCTAAAAAAATCATTCTTGTTTTGTTTTCGGTGGTGAATGTCAAACTTCATTCGCTACGAATTAAAAACTCTCATGTGAAAGAAATGTCAAAATCGACGAATATTCGTCCATTCGTTGGTCGTGCTCATGTGAATAGTGCTTTATTTAGACTTTACACAATTGGCTAGTTAATATTTCTAAGATATCAGATATGTCCGTATTCTCAGAAATATAAACAACATTTCTCATACAAATTTCCCACTTTTGCTGTAAGAAATTTGAGAATAGAATTTTTAAGATTAAAATTTATAATAAATTCTATATCGTTTATTCTACGAGTATAAAGGAAAAAAAGAAATGCAAAACTAATATGATTTCTAAGTGAGAATAAATATTGTATTGTGTTTATATTTTATTCTCCTGCTTTGTTAATCCCTCTAAGAAAATCCTTTAGAAATATAAACTGATCAAATAAGTGGGTAATCTTGGCAGCACTTTAGATAAGACAACTGTCATTTTTTGAGTGCCGCGATTTGCCGATTTGTGTAGACAAAAATTGTGTGCTGCTGTACTTTCTTCAAAATTACTTAACTTATTTAAAAATTTCAATATTTTATAAGAAAAAAATACATTTTGTTGAACTACAATGTCTGGAATACTCGGGCGCACACAATTCCTGGGTGAGACATCGAATCTTTTTACAGATGAAAAAACGGCCACAGCTCGAACCAGGGTAAGGCAACAAATTTATACCTATTCTTCTGGATAAACAAATCCTTTTCAGGTTGTTGAATGGTTCAATGAAATGATGGTGGCGGAACCAGCCACCAAATGTGAACTCTTAGCCAAAATTCAAGAAATCATACTGGCAACCTGCCAAGAGCTGATAGAAGAATTCCTGGAACACATTCTATCTTTTGGTCATGATCCTCACACAGATGTGCGGAAACAAATAATCGGATTCATGGAACAAATATGGTATGTACACTTGTATGATCCTAACTTTGAAACCAAATTTAAATAAGCTCTTTAGCAAATTAAAACCAGAATTCATGCCGCAAATTGTGAATGTCATATCAATGCTCCTTCGAGACTCCTCGGCCCAAGTAATCAAACGTGTCATACAGGCATGTGGTTCAATTTACAAGAACGGTTTGAAGTGGATATGTACTCGAGCAGAAATTACGGACAGTACTGAACAAGCTTGGAATGTTCTTAGTTTAGTCAAAGCTCAAATCCTTGACATGATCGATAACGACAACGATGGTATTCGTACAAATGCTTTAAAATTCCTCGAAGGAGTAATCATTCTTCAAACCTATCCCGATGAAGACAGTCAGAAGAGAGAAGACGATTTTTCCCTGGAAGATATTCCACTCACGTTGAAAATTATGCGCAGAAGGAAACTTGAAGAGGAAGCTATGAATATTTTCGATATCTTACTAAAGTTCCATGCTGCCACACATGTATCGTCTGTGAACTTGATAGCTTGTACTGGTAGTCTGAGTACTATTGCGAAAATGAGACCTAGTCTAATGAGTCCCGTGGTTGAAGCTTTCAAGAGTCTCAACGCCAATCTCCCACCTACTCTCACCGATTCTCAAGTCAGCTCCGTTCGAAAAAGTTTGAAAATGCAACTTGTTGGATTACTCAAGAATAGAGGCTCATTCGAGTTCCAAAACTCCATCAAAAAAATGTTGCTGGATTTGGGTTCTTCTCAATCGGAAATAAGTCGTGCTACTCCAAAAATGGACAGACAAGAAGTGAATTTACGCCAAAAAAGAATTGTCGAAAATGCTGCCCACAGTCTGAGTAAAAAAATGCGCCTCGATAAGGACGATTCCAGCAGCGGTGCGGTTTCAAAAGATGGCAACATAATTGATTTAATGGAAGTAGATATGGTTGCGTTGGAGAAAAATATAGAAACGTCAACTAAAATCAATGAAAAGTTCATTGCCGATAATATAAAAAATCCTGAGATTGCGGTTAGCTTAGTTTTGGCTTTTATGAAACATTTGCCAGCCGAAGTACCTGATGTTTTCTTCGAGGAATATGTACCCGTGAAGGACACCCCTTTACCAGCACAAATAACAAAAATCGCATCTCTACTGGCTTTCCAAATGACGGAGAAAAAAATTGGTCCAGGTGGATCAGTCTTTTCAAAGGACTACGATACTAACGACGTTGAAATGACTGATGTGCCTCATGAGATGGATGAGCAACAGCGCAAAGAAGAAGCAACCAAAAAGCTGCGTGAGAACATGGAAAGGGTGAAGGGTGAACAAGCATTGCTGGAACACATGAAGCAGCGAGCAAAAACGCTTAAATTACAAGAGGTGACGAAACCCTTCCCCAGAGCAACGAAAGCAAAGTTTTTAGTGGATGCTGTGAAGAGAATTTTAAGTGCAGAACGCCAATGCATTGTGGGAGGAGTTTCCGTAAAGCGCCGCAAAATCTTAACCGTTATGGCTGCTACTTTCCCCGACAGCGTTAGAGTAATAATTTTTGATTTTATCATGATGGACATAAAGGGACGCATCGACTTGGCGTTCTCGTGGCTCTACGAAGAATACTGTCTTCTTCAAGGTTTCACCAGACACTCATATGTAAAATCTGAGCATCGTCCAGATTACGCTTACAATGAGCTTCTCAACCAAATCATCAATGGGATTTGTACAAAATGTGATTTCAAAGATAAGCTGATTCTTTTACGGCGAGTTTATCTTGAAGCACCTTTGCTGTCAGATGAATCTGTCAATAATTTGTTGCAGATGTGTCTTAATGAAGACACGAGCAATTATTGTGTTGATTTAATAAAGGAGTTGACTCTTCTACGCCCCCCGAGAAAGCTTCGTTTCGTTCGAATTTTATTAAACTTTTGTGTGCACGAGAAATTGGCATTGCGGGAAAAAGCATTGGACCATGTTCGCATTTTGTACTCAGAAAATAAAGTGCTTCCAGTTAAAATTGAGGAATTCGGAAAGGAATGGTTAAATCATCTGTTGAAAGAAACTCCACCATCTGAAATATTCGGAGCCGATTTTGGGCGTGATACAGTGGAGATTGCCTGGAAAGAGGATCTAGCAAAAATTTGCTTGGGAACCATTTTGGTATTGCTGCCGCATTCAGAAAGTGAGTAAAAACTTAAAATAAATCTATTAAAAAGTTTCTGCAGATACGAAATTTCTCAAGGTCATTCGTAATTATTGTATCTCTCCTTATTTTCAATTGTTAAGCATTCTCCTTCATTTATTTCAAAACCGTTGCGAATATATCTGTTTAGTTCCTTGTTTTTGAAAACCTTCCTACAGATCACATTTAAAAAATCAAAAAATGTGTACAACAATCGTTTTTGGAGAAGAATTTGTTAATTTCGTAATTTGTTTATTATTAATTATTTGTGTTGGAACTTAAAAAAAAAAATAATTTCATGGCCCATGGGGGGATCGAACCCACGACCTTCGCGTTATTAGCACGACGCTCTAACCAACTGAGCTAATGGGCCAGTTGTGTGTGGGTTGTGTAAAAATATACATTTGTCCACAAAATTCAAGTTTAAAAAAGTTTATTAAAAATTTACTTCCGGTGACAAAGGTGTTGTGAGCTTTAAAGCACCCTAAAGCTTATGTAAGGTATCGCATAGTAGATTTTTCGTAGCCTCCGTGGCGCAATTGGCTAGCGCGTTCGGCTGTTAACCGAAAGGTTGGTGGTTCGAGCCCACCCGGGGGCGGTTTCTTTTTTATTTACAATAATTGGGAATTGCATTTTTTTAATAAAAATAATTATTATTAGTTATAAATTTGCGTACCTATCTATATTTTTGAAAAAAATTTGTGTTCGTATCATTTTTTATTCGGCATCAAGTAATGCTTACCCGAAATAATAAGCCTTTTATCTTCCCTTTCATTTTTAACCACGTGAATAGTATTTTTGTATACTTAAACAATATTTAAAATGTTGTTCGTAACTATTTTAAAGAACATTGATTTGTGTTGTGTATCAAATGGGCCGACGCATTATTAGCTTGAGCGTCAAAAAAATTATTTTGAAAATTTTATTTGAAAAATATAAAGACAGAGTCATAAGCTAGAAAATGTGCTCTTTTCGAAACAGCATTTTTTTGCTTTGTTAATGATTGTTTTGTATTGGATTTTAATTGTAGTTTTAGAATCAAAAATAAAATTTGGCACAAACGAAACTTTTGAAACAGCCTTTAATGCTTCAAAAACCCAATGCTGTCTCCTGTCGTTAAAGCGTAACCCATCCCCGATGCCGCTATCCATGAGTGGCACTTGCATTCATGAAACTAATCAATTTTCAGTACTCGGTATGTGTATCACAGATCACCTTTTATGGAATGATCACATATTCGACATTGTTAAACATGCTGGTAGGTGCTTAGGATTACTCTGACGGTGCAAAAAATGTTTTACCCCTTCTGATCATGCTGAAACTTGAATAGAACTAGCATATCTGAGCAATTTTAAATCGCTTGGATAGAATCCAAACTAGAGTTTTGAAAATGATAAAGTGATAGAACTATGTCTATAGGATCCGCCAAATTACTTCTTTTTTTTTTTTGGAAATGCTATAAAAACATCGAGTGTAGCTTCGGCTGTGTGGCACGTAGTGCCGTCCTGTTGAAACCAAATGTTGCCAATATCCTCCTCCTCCATTTGTTAACAAAAATTCGTTAAACATGGCCCGATAACGATCGCCATTGACTGTAAAGGCCAATCCTTGCTCATTTTCGAAGAAAAATTGCCAATTATGCCTCTGGACCAAAATCCGCATACCCGCCAAGATCAAAATCAGTTTCATCTGAAAAGATGATTTTTTGGAAAAATCAGCATCTTCTCTAAGCGTTGTTCCCAGCGCTGTTCAAGCGTATACACAACCATATTCGTTCAGCGGAAGGATAAAACTAATTATCTGTCAAATCAGACATGAGCTAAGTGTTACCATTCACGAAATAAGCACTAACCGCCGCATAGTTTCATGCCTTTCGTTTTTTTACCGACATTTTTACAAACACTTTTCTGTCGAATTAGCCAGTTGCATTCCTCCTCTGAACAAATTTAGACGTACTACTCGCACTTCCAGGAATGCTCATCAGTTTGCCCTTGAGCTCAATTTCGAAAGTACTGTCAAGTATAGAGATTCTTTTCTTAACCGAACATTGAGACTGTGGAATGCTTTGGCCAACTCTGTTTTCCCTCCCATTTTGATATTCAGAACTTGAAGAACAATTTGTACCTAGATCTGCTCTTAAATCCTTCTCCATTTTCCTAAGGCTCGCACTGTGTATAAAAACAAACATATAAAGGTTATTAATAACCCCATGAGTGCATGTAAATTATAAAGAAGCCAAATTATAGTAAACACGGCACATGCCATCTTCCGTCCACAATATATTGATTCATGGCGGAAAACTCATAGAACACTGCGATTTTGCCATTTGGTCAGATTTCAGAAGATGCTTAGTACACAATAAAGACAATACAAAATGTAGGTTGCTACAAACGAAATTTTTTTGTATACTTTAATACAAAATAATATCTGATCCTTTCTTTTCGATTTTACGAAGAGAACGTATAACTTGCACAGACAAAGTAAAAGAATTGTTTGATGAAACTAAGCTGCTGTTATAAACAATGAAATGGATACTTGTTCTTCTTGAACCTTTTACAAGCTGCACTATCGGAAAAATCACAGTGTTCTGGGTATGGTTCAAAAATGTATTTCCCATGATTTTTTTAGATTCTTAGAAGATCCTAGATACAGAGACTTGATTTGTAAAATTCCCTCCTCATTTACAATTTCTCTTTTCTCCCAGGTTCATTTCCCTCAAAACTATATTAAATGTATTTTTTTCATTATAATCAATTTACATGTTGAGAGTTTAGTTTTCGGAATCAAACAAAGAATGAATTAAAAAATGATCTCTTAATATACAAATTATATTAATTAAAGAATGATCTTGTTTTTAAAGGCTACATACATAAATATTTTGAATTTAAAAAATGTCAACATACAGTATTGTACAAAACATTTGCAACTAGAACCTCCAACATTTGTCATTAAAAAATTGTTTAGAAAACCAAACAGTAAAATTATTTCTTCAAAAAAATTAACACTCTTCACTTAAACAAAGAATAAATAACTAAATACTTTAATAGTTGGTAAAATGGCTGTAAAAAACATTTGCAACTTACACCTCACAACTAAATTTCAAACTATTTTCTTACTTCAAGGCAAGGAAATGTTAATATTTGATTGCGCACTCTTTATTTTTTATAACGGCTGCATATCTTCTGGGCATAGAAGCTATAAAGTTATTAATAACCATTTTTGGAATGTCATTTCACTGTTTCTGAATTCCAGCGAATAGGTCACTTTTGTGCTTAAAAAATATTGCTCCCAACTCTTCTCTTCACAATTTTCCAGGTTGTCTATTGGGTTTAGGTCTCAGGCGCCAGTTTTAGCTACCATTGGTTTTGAAAACAAACATTGGAATTTTTTTGGCAGGTCGTTTATAGCTATCATTGGGCAGGTTCAGACAACATAAGGTTCAGACAACATAAGAGACTTCATTTGCAGTCAACTGCCTTCTTTGAACGTTACTTTAGACCAAGGCAAATAGTTAGTTTTGCAAGTGTCATAAACTTCAAACTCGGAACTTTACTTCATCGACCTCTGCTTTCAGTTGACCGTGCAAAACTATCAAAAACTTAATTATCTTCAATACACCTCTCAGACAAGCTACAATTCCATCTCGACCTGAATTTTGTATTTTAAGCAAATATTACTGATTCCTTTTCCAATTTGACAAACAACACTTTTACATAAAACATCAAATAGAATTGTGCAAAAAATAATTAAATCACAGAGTAATACAGTTCAGCTTTCAGTTAAATGCAAAAACATTATCAACTGTCATTTTGACAGCAATAGACTCGACTTGATAGTTAGGGAGATTTTTCTTCTCTAACTTTCCAGTCAACTTTCCAATAAAGTTGCCTTAATTGGAAAGCAATTTTTTGGCAGCTGACTAATCAGATACTAGAAACTTGCCTTACTTTCAAGTGCCTTAAGTCGCCTGAACCCGATCATTAAAAATTTCTGTCATTGAAAAAAATTTCCTGATTGAAAGCCACCGAAAATTTTTTACTGACAGAAATCTGTCATTGGAATGGTGTGAAATTGGAACACAAATCAGTGGAACGATTCGTTTCACTTTTCAACATAAAAGTATCAGCTGTTCAGGAAAATGAATTTCCGTCCGGAAAATAGAAAAATAAATGCGTAATACACTTTTTTTCTCAAAAAAAAATTCTTCGTGTGATTTCGATCGATCAGTATATAATTTTCATTTCTAATCAAAGGGAAACACCGTCAAATATCGATTCAAAAATTTTTCCGGATTGATTTCAATGATAGCTATAACTGGTGCCTTAGGATTGGGCTGGCCATGGTAAAACCTCAATCTTTTTTTCTGTAATCCACTTTGTGGCCAACTTCGACTTGTGTTTGGGATCATTGTCGTGTTGGAACGTACATTTTCCAATGGACATAAGGCAGCATGATGTTACAAAGGATGTCTTCAGACTTCATTATGCCCTCCACTTGTCGAATTGGCCCGATATCTTGGCCAGAGAAGCAGCCCAAACCCAAAATTGAATCACCTCCATGTTCGGCCGTCCCTTTAGTTTATTTTGGATTTAGTCTCTCACCTCCTGGCCTCCTGACATGTTGTTTTTCACTTTATCCGTGCATATTGAACTTTGATTCGTCAGAAAACAAGACCGTTTTCCATTTTTGGGGACTCCAATTGAGATGAGTTTTCGCAAAAGCCAAACGAGCTTTCACATTTTTTTTAAATAAATGGCTCTTTTTGCTATCTGAAAACCATGCAATCCGGCCTGCAGTGCGCGGCGTCATTATAGTTGATGGGTCAATGGTTAACTTAAGTTCAATTTTTGCTTCCCTGGATGATGCCGTGGGGTTTCTTCGGAAGAAATTTGTTATTTTTCAATCATCTTTTGCTTTTATGGATTTTACATCCGATGAATATTTATTTCCCGCCATTTTAAAAACAAAATCTTTTTTTTCTAATTTAAAAAGAATTTATCTTTAAAAACCGTTTTATCGATCAAGTCCCGGCTAAAGCTAACTGAACAAATCAAGCTACACGTATAAACTTACCAACCTCTAAATAAACCAGATCAACCGTTATCAAAATGAGACGAAAAGAGAAATGGCCACTAGTTGCAAATGTTTTGCACAGCTGAAATCATTATTGTTTTTGTAAAAGCCGTACATTTGTAGAATTTGGCTGTGGATCAGTGCTTTAAGATTATGAACAGTAAGATGACACATAAAAAGTCTAAAGCAATAAAAGAATTTGATTGGAACAACTTTTATATATACGAATGTTAATTTTTTTGATAAGCGGTGATAGTTGTAAAAGTTTTGCACAGTACTGTATATGCAAGATAGTACATATGTTCCAAATTTTATTTAATTTGTTGAAGATACATAAAAGTTACAGATTTTTGAAACGCTCAAGCTCTGCCGTCGTCTGCGAGTAAACGTTGCTTCCAAGATAACTCAACCCTATGCCATGGTCAACCTTTGTAATGCGTCCGCGCAATTTACTTTGTATATCCATTATCCATGCCATTTTATAGAATAGATAAAATCGAACACAAGCCAAAATACGATCAAGCAAATCCAGATGTTAAAAATTAACTGGACACTGAACATTCCCGATTTTGTCCGCTTGATTTTATGAGTACCAACATAATGCCACAAAAAAAACGAGAATCGAAATTATGAAACCCTCGTTAATTCAAAATTAGCGGCAAAACAACGCTTCCCTGGTGAGCTAGTATTTATATAACTTTTTAGAATAAATAACCAAAATATATGTACAGTGTATCAATTTCATATTCGTACCCCTTCAATAAAAAGTTTGAATTTTTTCTCATCCAAAATAACCAGATACAAAAGTAATAACAAAGTGAAAATTAAGTAAGTTCATGGTTGATATATTTTATAGAAATTCTATAGTTGATACAATTCATTCTTCTTGACAAATTTAAAGAAAAGAAAAAACTACAATAATACTGGGTCAATTTCGTATTCGTACCTTGTTTTAATCAGTCAAAAAATGTGGCTTTAATATTTTATAGCATAACCTTTGAACGTAATTACAGCTTTTAATCGTATTGGCATTGACCTTACCAATTTTTCAGTTGTTTCCGAGGTTATTTGTGTCCATTCATAGAGAATTTTCTCCTTAAGGTCGTTTTTGTTCTTAATGGTGCATTTGCGGATTCTCCGGTAAAATTCGTCCCATAAATTCTCTATCGGATTAATGTCTGGTGATTGTGGGGGGATTTCCAAAACATTACTGCAATTAAAGAGAAGCGTTGGCTCGTTATCCTGATAAAAAGTAAAGTTGTTTTCTAGACCCACTTGTGCAGCACTTTCTTTTAAATTTGTCTTCAGGATATCGATGTAGATCTTGTGATCCATAATTTCTTCAATTATGTGCAGTTTCCCAACTCCAGCTGCTGAAAAACAACCCCACACCATTACCGACCCACCACCATGTTTAACGGTTCCTCGGCTTAAACCAAACCATTTCTCTGCCATCCGAGCCATGAATATTGAACTTTGACTCATCTGTGAAAATAACCGTTTTCCAGAAGTCAAAGTCTTTTGCTTGGTATTCTTTGGCGAATACAAGCCGTTTAAGTCTGTTGACATGACTAATGAATGGTTTTTTGCGCGATACTATTCCGTTAAAACAATGTTTCCGTATACAATTCCGCAACGTTTCAGTGAAAAATTGTTTTTCTAGGGATTGGCGAAGATTCTGTGCCAATTGAGGTGCACTTATCTTTGGATTTTTATTTATTCACGCACAATTATCCTCTTGTCCTGCATGTTGAAAATACTTCTTGTCGTATTGCGAGGCAAGTTTTTTATCCTTTTTTCCTTGACAAACCGGTTAACAATAGTTTATACCGCTGAATTACGAGTAGCTCGATTAACTTAAGATGAAATCTGTTTATAAGATTTACTTCTTGGTGGTATTTTACGAGGAGTTCTCGAAGTTCTTTAGAGGTTTCACTTGCCTTTCTTGTATTTGTTGTTAAATTCTGAGACAAATTGTCTAGAACGCTTTTAAAAATTCTAAATAACTTCAGAATACGTTAATTAATAGCACATGAATTGACAAAACACATTTGCTTGAAAATGCAAGGGAAATTAAAGCTGCTTGGCAATTTTAGAACTAAGCGTACGAATACGAAATTGATCTAGTTTTACTGTAGTTTTTATCATTTTAGCATTTACTTAGTAAATGATTTTTACCAACTAAGAAAACTTGGTAAAATATAACAACCATGAATAAACACTTAACCTGCATGTGGTATAAATGTCCTACATCAAGCCATTTAGGATCAGGAGAACATTCAAAGTTTTAATAGAAGGGGTACGAATATGAAATTGATACACTGTAGGTCAAAATCAAAACTTCAATACCTTAAAAAACAAAACACACAAAATGATTTCTCTTTATTTTTACTACAACTAAACACTTCCATTTTTAAAGATTCCATTAATAGAACTTAAGAAACAAGCTTTTTAACCTATGTTATCGGTTTTTGAAGGAAAACTTTTTATGATTATTGGAATTATAGTTTTCCGTCGGCTTTTTGGTCACTATAGTTTTTGCAATGAAACAATTACGTTACATTAACTTTCCCAACGTTTCGGCAGGGGTTGCTGCCTTCCTCAGGGGAACTTTATTAACGCCTTCCACGCCTTCAAAGTTGCAAGTTCTACAGACAGAGAAACATGTTTCGAAACGATACACGTTAGAAACATTACATATTCTCAATAACAAAAACAACATGAACCGAAAACAAGACACACAAAACATTTCTGCTGTATATTGCTCTCTTCTTTGTTCTTAAATGTAAATTGTGCTTTATTTAATTTTGACGTAACTTCACTCTTCGAAGTGCTAACTACATTTATAATTCTATTTTTAATTCATATTAATTAATGTAATTAATATTAAATTTTGTTTTTTTTAAATCTTTCTTGAGTGAGTAAACTATATTGTAATTGTATCCTATTTATCTAACTTAAATTATTTGTATATTTTTGTGTTAATAAAGTTCCCCTGAGGAAGGCAGCAACCCCTGCCGAAACGTTGGGAAAGTTAATGTAACGTAATTGTTTCATTGCAAAAACTATAGTGACCAAAAAGCCGACGGAAAACTATAATTCCAATAATCAAAATAAGTACACAAATTGGTCAATAAATCAACTCAAGGAAAACTTTTTATTGATATGTTTTCCTTTCAATAAAATCTCCACAAAACGAACGAAAAACGCGTCGACACAATGAATATGTTGTACCTACTAGAAGAAAAATGCTGAACTAATTATTCCAAAATAAACACAAATCGCGACTTTTGTTTTTCAATACTGAATTTGTTATTTTTTTTATTTTGTTTTCTTTGCAGATCTACTTGAAGATCTTTGTAATGTTTACACCAAAACGTCACCAGATCTTAAACGCACAATTTTACGATCTATTGAAGTACCAATCAAGAAGTTGGGCGTTGAAAACCCAACACTTTTGAAATTAATCGAAGAATGTCCAAAAGGAGTTGAAACGCTAGTAACAAGAATAATTTACATTCTTTCGGAAAGCACCATACCCACAGCAAATCTGGTGAAAAAAGTACGCGATCTCTATCAAACTAAAGTCAATGATGTTCGCCTTTTGATTCCTGTTCTGAGTGGCTTGACAAAGGCTGAGATTTTAACTGCACTGCCAAAACTTCTGAAATTAAATCCTATTGTGGTAAAAGAAGTTTTCAATAGACTTTTGGCCATTGGCACAGAATATACGAATCAAAAAATGCCTATATCTCCAAGTGAGATACTAGTTGCTCTTCACACTCTAGACCAAAATAAATGTGAGCTGAAATATGTTGTAAAAGCTACATCAATGTGTTTGGCCGAAAAGGATGTCTACACACAAGATATACTTGGTGCTTGTTTGCAACAGCTTGTTGATATTGTACCAATTCCGACGCTCTTCATGCGAACGGTTATTCAAAGCTTGGCTCTGTATCCGCGGCTGTCTAATTTTATCATTGGACTACTGCAAAGGTTAATTTTAAAACAAGTTTGGAAACAAAAAGTCGTTTGGGAAGGGTTTTTAAAGTGCTGTCAGAGATTAAAGCCGCAATCATCATCAGTTCTTATACAATTGCCATTGCCTCAATTACAAGATGCTCTCAATCAGTGCCCGGATCTTCGGGCTCCTCTCCTTGAATACGCAGAGTCTGTTGAGGAAAATCAAGCTGGTATTATATCCCAACAGACTATGGATGTTTTGACTGGAAACGCTCTAGATGTTATTATAACGGTATATGTGATTGTCTTGTGTTGTGTTTCTTAAGATAATTTACTTAATTAATTTGTTTTTTTTTTTTTTTTTGAAACAGGATGATTCTGGTGGATTTATGATGCTAGAAAATATAAAACTGGAAAAGGAGGAGATTGTCGAACCATTTATTCCGGACCATAGCCAACCTCTTCCACCGGGAGAGGATTAATAGACTGCCCAGTGAACTATGAACTCTATTATTTTTTCAAAACACATAAATTATTAGCATATTCAATACCACTGAAGTAATAAAAAGTGCGACAGTTTGTTTCTGTATAATAATTTAATTGATTGAAAAGTTAAAATAATTATTTTTGCCTCTTTGTACCTAGATGGCCCTGTTTCTTGAAGGCAAGAACTTTGTTTATTAACCAAAAACTAATTTTAAAGTTGAAAACAAAAACGCCAGTTTTTCAACCCTTCCAACTTTGATGCTCAGATAAACATCATAGCACCATAGTTTGATTTAGACTATAGGACGGCGAGGGATTTATCGTTTGGCTGGCTAAGAGAATATCTAGTTACGATGGTTACTTCAGGAATCAGTACTTGCGGGTTAATAACAGGGCAATATGCATGCCAAAAAAGGCAGCATTCTTTAAAATTGAATCAGGGATTTGCTTTGTGTAGAAGAAGTATTCCCTCTACTCTAGTTTAAATTCCAATCTTCTGGCAGTTCACTTCCAAAATCTATTGAACCCAACAAGAGGGAAGCTTGATTTTCAATATGCTACTCTGCGCTTTAGAATTAAAGGTCTTGATGCTGCAATATGCCTCCAAGAAGTGTAGTATAAGGAAACTAAAGGATGGAAAAGCATGCGGACCGAGTGGCATACCAGCTGAATTTTATAAGTATTGCCTAGCAGAGCTGATCAACAGACTGACAGTTACATATACAAGTACATGTATAACAACGTCATACAAATCGGAATGATAATAGTAGAAATCAAGGAGTCCATCATTTTTCCGATTTATAAGAAAGGGAGTTTGGCTGAGCTGTCCAATTATGGAGGATTTTTTTGTTTAAATACTTCATACAAAATGTTCACTCTAGTTTTGCAAAAACGTTTCAATAATTGGATCGAGGACAACAAGCTTTTAAAGAAGTTTCAGGTAGGTTATTCGAGGGTTAGAAATGGCATGCCATGGAAGTTTGGAAGAGTTATTCAAAATCTGTACGCAGACACAATGTCTAAGGTTTAAAATGGAAAAGAGCGGTCGAGAGAATTTAAAACAGAAGTGGGAGTCAGACAGTCAGTCAGACACATTGAGTCCAAGTATATTTGCCTTGTTTATTGGAGACTCTATAAACTTCTATTCAGGTGGCATCGACTTCGCCGTCCAAATTATTGTTCTTTTGGCAGCATCACCCGAATCATTGCAGTAAATGATAAACCTCCTGTATCAGTACTGTCAGCTTTTGAGATTGAAAGTGAATTTGAATAAGTCAAACATTTAGATTTTCAAGTGTGGATGAGGCGGAAACGGCGAACGAAAAAATTTGTCACGGAATTCAAATGCCTTAGAGCTTCATCAACTATAAATTAAAGTATGGAAATTCATCTTAGAGAGAAATTAGCTAAAGCTAAAGGTGCAACCAACTATTGTATTATATTAGAATAGGTTTTCAAAGATAGCCAGCCCTATCACGAATTCCATTGTAATCGGAAACTTCTAAGAATAACGAAAAAACTATTACCAAATACATACATACATACATATGTACGTTCGTAGTGGAAAATATCATACGATTTGCATTACGAAAGGATTTCGGGATTCGTGATAGGCCTGAGCTATAAATAGCAAGAGAATTTGAAATGCAAAATATGTAACTAAAATGATTTGAACCACGATGAATTAAATTGAAAGGGAAAATGGTTTCCGATTCGCTAGATGATGTCCAATTCTTAAGGAAATAAGAAGGAGAAATGCTTTTGGTTGCGATATATTAACACAATATTAAGTGATCCTGTTGCTTAACCAATATAAGATTTCAATTCTGCAGACTGACTGGCTATAGAAATAGAATCATGATTGAAAGTTTTTAAACAAGTTGTTTAATAAATTGATCGTTGTTTTAATGAAACGTCTAATTCTAATAAGGCAGTAAAGCCATCCTTTTTTGTTTTTTGTAAACATATGTACATATATAATCTTACTTACTAACTTTCTCAATGTTACGTCTGAGGGGTATAATTTCAAAACTCTTCTATTCCACTTTTTTTCAAAAATGAGTTAAGTATGAGAAAGTGTTTTTGATCTCGTCTATGTATGTATTTAGCTAAAATTTATCAAAACTTGTTACTTACTTTACTTTTGAGTGAAGTTTTTTTTTTCAAAACTACACTATTCCACTCAGTCGTTTAATTCAAAACTCATTTATTCCCATACAAACCAAAATCCGCACCAAAACTCTTCTTTTCCTATGCAAATCAAAGTAGCCGCTTTCAAAACTCGTGTATTCCAATGACATTAAAAAGGCGGGAATCTTTGTTGTTTTAAACTATTTAGTGTTGCAATTGTTTTCTTGTTAAGAAAACGTCTTTGGTAAGTTCGCAGATAAAATAATGTTTTATAAGTAGATTTGTATTTAATAATTAAATATATTGTATTTATAGATCATGAAAAAAAGTTTACTTTCTTTTCAAAACTCCTCTATTCCTAAATATGTAGGTTGAGTCAAAACTCAACTATTCCGTAGTTTTCAAAACTCTCCTTTTTCAAATTAAATTGAATTTTTATAATTTTTAGATTCATCTTATAGGTTCAAAACCAAAAGAAATATATAAAGATCATTCCAAACTTCAAATTTAGCCTTTCGACCAATCGCTAATGTCATTTTAGCAGCTTTTAATAGTTTTTTTTTCGTTTTACTTAAAATTCTAAAAATTGGAAAAGAAGAGTTTTGAAATTATACCCCTCGTCTGTCAATGGTGACGTTTTGCCCAAGACATCGGTGTTGTAGGTCCTTTCTTGATGATAGCATGTACTGTGTTTTGCCCCAATAAACCGGCAAACCCATTTTTGTCGCCTCCGCCTCAATTCTCACAAAAGCCGCATTGACATCACGCTGGGTTCTTCTGATTATGTCAATGGCTGCGTTAAATCTCGTGTTGGATAAGGTATCTTAGATAGGTGGATTTTAAGATATCTTGTTGAACGAGTTGGATAGCTGTATTGAGATAGCTGTCAAAAAATAAAAACAACTTTCAGCTGTTCACAAAAAGCAGAGAAACATTTAAGCTTCGAAGTCAAAATTGTTGTAAGATAAAACATTTAATGGATAATTCAACTGATTCTTCATCGTCTATTATTTACAGAACATCCTCAAATACAACTTCAACTAACATTTTGTATCTTTTTGTTTACCAACAAATACAAAAGGCTGAAATCAATTTTCAATTTTCTTGAAATTCAACCATGTGTTGAATCAGCTGTTCTGTCAGATACCTACAATCTACATACCCCAGAAATTCTTGGATACCTTTGGATTCCTTTTTTGACATCTCAGCTGTTTTTGATCAGCTGTTATTTTACACGTAAAACACTAACAAAAAGGTATTCGGATACCCTATCTGTCTGAGATTGAACGCAGCCAATTTCATCAGCAAAATGTCAGTAATTGGACAAACTTTTGAAAGATAGTGCTCCATAAATTCTTTCGAATTGTAAAGCCCTCTTCAGTCATTCTATTTGTTAGCCTTGTTGTGAGTTTTTAATTTTAAAAGCTATATTATGAGTCGAATCGGATTTAAGATTTATTTTCTCGATTCGAAGCTTGAATTAAAGACATTAATAGAAAATGAAACAAACGTTTTGAAGATTTAACTTGTATTTTATTCATTTTTTTTTCTTTCAAGTACTGTTTTCTTTTTAAATATTTACTTATAATTCAATACCACATTCGTTATTTACTTATTTTATTTTTCCAAACTTGAAGTAATTTTAAGGATTGTTTTATTCTGACTTCGAAATGATCATATTACAATAATGCACACTATATATTTTTCAAAATGCCCATTCCAAGAGGATAGATACAAAATAAATAAATACAAATTATTATTTTCAATGATTAATTCTACAAAAAAAATTCCTATTACAATTACAAATTACATACAATTGATTACACAATGCACAATATTTATTTACTTTAATTTTTATCTCAAGCTTATCACGGTTACCAAAAGTTTTCTAAATGGAAGTTATTCCATTTGTATTTTCATTTTTATTTAATTAAATCGTTTTCATCACTTTGAACATGAAGTTTTTATGAAATCGTTACTATTCAAAAATGTAATAATTTAGTTTTATGTGTTTATTTGAATTCCAATGGAAAATCATTGTTCTAGATATTTTGCGTAATATATTTTTGCTAATTTATTTTTGTTTCTTTTTTCTTTATGAAATAGTTATATCCTTTTTTTGTTTTAGTTTTGTTTTCTAACTTGAAAGTATGATTTTTCAATGCGGAAATTTGTTTCAAATAAAAATTATACACATATTTACATGAATATATGGCGAGTTTTGAGTTCCAATTATTTGCTACAAAATCCAATTGTTTTGAGCTAAGTTCTTAGCTTTTTATCTATTTCTTCAATTGTTAACACTAATTTTCTGCTGGCTACACATGTTTTAAGTTTTTGTTTGCTGTAAAATGCGTTTTTCATTTTATTATTATGTATTTTATTTTTGATCGTATATTTATAATTGCTTGCTATATTAACAAATAATAAATTACCTGTCTGCCTTTTGTATGTAAATAAAATATTGTTGTTTGTCTTATGCCGAAACCAAATGCTTTCGAGGTCTACTTTTAAAAAAAAAAACTTAACAAATGGATTTTGAAAATCCCTTAGTAGCCAAAAGTTTTTTTAACTTCGATATAGGGAAAACCATCAGAAATAGCTTTTGAAAGTTTACTACGGTTTTTTCGATTCAAAATTCAATTCCTTTCATTTTAACATCTTCTCTAAAAGCAGCAAATACTTTTGGTTTCTTATGCTTCTTCTTCGTTCGCATCTCAATATGATATTCAATTTGAACATGCTATTAATGTGAGCTTTTAAAACCAAGCATTGTGTCCAAAAACCAAATACATAAGCATATATCGGTTATGCATTCACGAATTGATTTTATTCCTCTCCGTTTTGTCCTCTTATTTTTTAATTGAAAAACAAATTTAACTTGCGAGTACTTCTCAATTAAATCTCCATTGGCCTGTTCGCTCTTCAAAACCTTACATGACCTTGTCCACAACCTACAAAAACCAATTGAATTGTGTGCTGAATGAACTGAACTAATAAGATCTCAGGTATCGATAATATCACTCAGCTGAAATGAATCTCCTATCTAATAGCCATACAAATCTTTTTTGATATAAAACTTAAGTGGATAGAAATACGACAAAGGCATTATTGTTGTTATTCCTCTAGAATTTCCAACTAGATATGTATACAAGTGCATTCTATTAATTTTTGTTTATCAAATGATCAACTGAGTTATCATCACCGAGAAGACTGAAAAAAGCTAAGTAATGGATTCTCAACCTCCTTTTCATCAAACCTGCTTTTATTCTTTTCAAAATAAAGTCTTTCATGTTAATGTTCCTTTTAAAGTCTTCTTAGATACAAATATCCAAACATTTAGTAGCATTATAAATATTATTTTACCACTTTAGTCATTACACTGGATTCTGTGTATAAATTGTTTGTGTTTTCGAAAAGAAATCGTCTTTTCGTAGAAACTATAAGAATACACCACTTGACAGGATTATTCTCAAGTTAACAAATGAACTGGCTGACAAAACAAATTAAATCATAAAATAAAACAAAAATAGGTACATGTTTTTTAAAGATTTATACTTTATGTATTTTTTCTGTTTATTTAGGCTCTCGTTTTTGCTAAAAAAAAAAACAAAACTTAGAAAAATATTCCACACAAAAAAATCAACTTTGTACAAGTGTGTTTTGTTTGAAAAAGTATAATGTATAATATTTATTAATATTATTTCCAATAATAAAATATCTTAATAACTAAAAAAAGTTTTATTTGAAGAACAAAAAAGGTTTTTAAAAAAAATAACTAATATACATAAGTGTTATGCTTTTTTGACGTAAATTAACAGGTTGATCTTTTTATTTTAAGTTCTTTCTTTCTTTGCCATTTACGAAAAAGCCCATAAGCTCAAACTATAAATATGAACATAGATTTTTGTAGTTAGATTTTTGTCAGGGTTATATTTAGTTGACTTCAGTGCAATTCTTGAGACAGCAGCGTAAAAGAACTGTGATGTTGTTTTTTTTTTCTGATAATGCAAAATTCGAAGAAGATATCGCCACATTGTGTATTTTCTTTCGACTCAATAGACTGATTTTTGGCAAGTTAGGCTTTTAAAAACAGTTTTTTATCTAAGCAAACATTGACTTGCATATAGTAATATCTTTGTTCTTGGAGGGTCGCTAGTGTCTTTTACTTTCAGGGTATAATTGTGTACCCGCAAAAACTTCTTTGCCCAAGACGCTTCATAACGACTGAAAGTCATTCCTTAAGTCAAAAACATTGAAAGTCTAAAAGCGATATCATCAACATCCCTCTAAGAGATAATGTTTTAATTTTTAATTTAAATTCATATTATCAAAAGGATTAGCAAAAATTATTCTAACAACATAAATAATTTGACTTGGAAATCAAAACTAAAATTATTTGTATGATATTTAAATTTACATTAAATGAAAATATATCCCATTCCTAAAAACCATTGTTTTGATATTTGTTTTTGTGTATTTTTTTTTGCTTAACAATTTAAAAAAAAAAAGGAAAAACTCCACCCGCCAATCAAATGCACGTCTCAATTCTACCGCCGAAATTCAAAAAAAAAAAAAAGATAATCATGTCAAAAAATCTTGCTAGCACTTTAATTTTACACTTTACATTTATCGTTTAAGATTTTATTTGCTACCTCTTTGAGGTTTTGTTTACTTATTCCAATACACATAAATATATTTAAAATTAAAAATAAAAATATACAAAAATAATAAGATTTGAACAACTACAATACGTTATAATATAATTATTATAAAACACACATTCAGAGGTTTAAGCTTATCTTTGCGAATTTTGTGTAAACACAAGACGAACAATTCTCACTACCAAATATGTTATTGCTATTTTCTTTTGTTTGTTTATATATTATTACACATTTTTTTATTTAGTTTTGTTTTCTCTAATGTTTGTAGCAATATCACAAAATTTCTCATTAAATATAGTTTTTTTTTTTTGTTTAAGTTTATATATATATTTGATTAAATATTACTCATTCGGTTAATTTGCAATAACAAATTTTAATTGTTGTAAAATGTTATCAATTTGTATTCAAAAAACTGTGTTTTCATATATAAAAACTTTAATTGTTTCGTGTACAAAAGACGTTTTCTTTTAATCGAAATAGAGTCGTTTCCAACTTTAAGTTGCTTGAATATTCTTTTTCGTTCCAGACAAAAATGTTTTCTTTTTTGGATTTCTTGCAACTTTTTATAATCGAACTCTTTCTTTCGATTTGACCAAAGTTTTGTGTTTTTATTTTTTTTTTTATTTTAAATAAGACAAAAATATCCATGATTTGAAATCGTAAAAAAGATCGACTGATGTCGGACTTTTGAATTTGGATTATTTTTGCGGGTGCTGGTGTTGTTGTCCATTTATTTAAAATATTTCAAAATTCTCCTAACTTTTTTGGAGTAAAAGAGTCATTAAGATTCACGTTCCTTTTTTACTTTGACCTCTTCGCCTAAGATCGTCGCAATTTCTCCTTGCATAAATGCCCATGGTATTGTTGAATTGGCTAGCGGACAGCGCTCACCACTTGGACAGTAGACTTCGTTACCGGAGCCCTATGGGATAAACAAGATTTTGAATATTAATAATAAATAATAATAATTTTAACTTCGTTTAAGATAGTATTTATTATGAAATTTAAGTTAAGCTAAAATAAGCTAGCTAGACTTGAAAACAACATGAAAACGCTCTCAAGTTTGCTCTTTAATAAATTTCAAAAGAAAAACTCCTTTTGAGGATTCGTATAGTATAAATCATTTCTCGATATTACTTACATTTTGCCTTTTAATACTTTCGCGACTGCAGGGGAAACAGAACTTGTGATGATTAACAGAAGGACATTGCACAAAATGAGTGTCTTCGAGCCTTTCTTGACACAACGTACATTTAAGGGTAGTATTTTGTGCAGAGGTTGGTGCTTGAGCTGCTGACGTAGGTACTGCATTACCCGGTGGACCACCGCCATTGGAACTGTTTCCGTTGCCGGTTGAGCCGCCACCATTATTTACTCCGCCGACACTTCCGCTGTCTGAACCATTCGAACCAGGTGGCATCGGTCCCACTGAACCACTTCCAACTGATGCAGGTCCAACTTGGGGTCCCTGATTCGATTGGGCCTCCGTGCTTGTGACTGTAGTGCTGGAAACATGTCTTGAGCCTGATGATCTACGACCCGAAGATGATCCTATTTAAAAAAAAAAGAGAAATAATATTATATAATTGTTTCTTATAGCTTATAATATATATTGGCTTACCAGAACTGTTTGGCGAATGTTGACTGCCTCTTGACGCTGTCCTCGGTGGTGGTGGTCCTGGTGGGCTTGGGCCATTTCGAGGGCTTCCCGGAGGTAATGTCTCTGTAATTGACATTAAATTAGCCATCGGACTTTGAGCTAATTGAGTGACTGAAGAGGCAGATGTTAATTGTGGCAGAGGTGGTGGTGGTATTGATTGTGGTTGTGATGTTGGTAATGCTGGTGGCGTTGAATTACCCAGCGACACAGGCGGATGTGGCATTGTTGGATAAACTAAAATTGAAAATCACCATTGGTATTTTTGTGTAAACGAAAAACATTTTTTTTTTTTTTTGAATAAAGGACTGAAAAGAACTGTAATAGGACAATCAAAATTGTCCCCAGTTTATATAAATTATATTAAAGAAAAACCTAATAAGCAGGAACCGTTGGTGTTATTTTTTTTAAATTTAAAACAACTAAAATACTTTATAAATAAAATTGCCACTTCAGGGATTGGTGGTGGTTTGGTGTTGTGGAGTGGAAGAGGATTTAAATCTGCACACATCTAATTTAACGTTTAATTGTATGTTAAATCAAAATTGAATCAAAGCTCATGCAACTTTTTATAGGTATAACAAAAGTCTTAATTATTAAAACTAAAGAAGTATCAAAATACAACAATAACCAAATTACCTATATAGAACCTTCTAGCTACCTAATCAATTTTGCCTACAAGTCTATATAGTTCTACCAATGACTGCTCAGGGTATCTTCTAGGTAAAGAGGCTTTTTTAAATTCTGTTTAAGAAACTTAATTTGTACGATTCTAAAGATTTAAATGTTATTGTGAAATTTATTTACGTTGCACAAACGTCACATTATTAACAAGAAATCATAAATGTGAATGAATACATATTTTGTATTGTGTTCCATGTTAAATTTTGGTTTCTTACTAAAAATGTTAATATGTTCATAACAAGTTAAGATTAAATAAGGGCTGCCGAAGAAGTTTTATACGCAACGCAGTTTTTGAAAACAGCTGTAATCAAAATAACTTTAACTTTTAGAACATATTATTGCCTCTTGTATTAATCTACTTTTAGTCGTTATTCTTTTTTAATTCTTCTTTCAAAAGTTTTAACAATAAGGTCTAATTATAAAAATGTTCTATTTCTTTTCTTTTTAAGTCACAAAGATCAATATGGCTTAATGCCTTCGAAAAAGGTAAAATATGAGTTATTGGTCGAGTGAAAATGTACATGTGCTACATTTATGCGAGTGACCAACGTTATCGAGCCATGATTAACTATTATATTTGGCTCAAGTTGGAAGAAATGATCTTGGACGACATATGGGTTTAAAAGTTGTCAAGTTCTTATTGGAAAATCTGATAGCTAACATTTAAATCAATTATGAAAATGTTTCAATGGATATTTCTCACTGAAATTCATTTTCCTTAACAGCTGATCTTTAATGTCAAGAAAAAGATTGATTCAGTCCACTGAATTGTCTTTTGATTTTATGCAAATTTAATGACACCTGTCAGAAAAAAAGGTTCTTCTGGATTTCCATCGAGACCTGTCACAAAAATTTCAATGTTAGGTTTCAATGATGAAAACTAAAGATGGCTATTACTTGCATGTTACAAAGCTTGTATTTATTTAACTATGATTTTGACATTTTACAATTTTTTGACATGTGATACCAAAAATCAAGAAAATGCTTATGATTTTTAATTTTATAATTTATGACACAAAGTAACTTCGCAAAAATAACCCTATCATTTAAATGCACAAACTCTTATTTGCGCACTTATGTATATTATATTGTAATTCTGTCGTAAATTGAAACCAGTCGTTAATCAGTTTTTTCTTCAAGGTTCCCCTGTTTCCGATTTCCCAAAAAAAAAAAATAGAAAATTATGTATCTAATAAAAAAACAATTTTCAAAGTGCTAAACATTTTAAACATTCAAATTGCCGCCTCGGGAAATTTTGCGGGATGCAATTCATTTAATGTTACATATATTTAAACAATTTTAAGCGATTTCTCAGCCTCAACTTGAAGAATGTTGTTTTTGATTCATTGATTATTGACGAAAATACTGATCATGAGCATGATCTTGCTGGCCGACTGAGTTCGCCAAAACGTGAAATTACGCGAACGTGAAATTTCTCCACAATTTTACTGATTCTCTTGAGTGCCTAATTTTTTAGATAAAAAGTTTATCCCTCCAAAAAGTTTTCTGGTCGACGATGCATTCTTGCGTTCACATTATCACCACCAGATGGCAAAAAATCTTGAAAGCAAAGCAAACAATATTTCAGGCTTAGGATAAACAACGTGAAAACAAAAATGCTCAAAATTTCTGGAAACTCCACTCAAGTTAACGTTTTTAGGACAGCAGGTTGAAGCGGAAGACTATCCATAGTATGCAAGAGCACGAAGACCAAGCTGCGATTGTTTCGCTCTAACTTAGAGTTCTTAATAGTTTATGAGTGCAAAACTTTTGTAAACAGATGTCTCCGTAATATGCTTAGGATTTTCTGGTCGAAAACCTACGATATCCGATAGCTCAAACTTATTTTTGAAAACAGAACAAGATGGCGTGTAGCAAGCTAATTATGACATTTCAAATAATAGCTGAGTTTGACAGATGTCAAATGCCATCGCTACCAACTTGAAACCGAGAAATAAATGACGAATAAACTTTTCGTAAGTTAAGAATTTAAAACTTTCGACGTGCTTAGATATTGTTTGGCATTCCCGGTAGATAGGTTTCTTTTTTCACATACTGTAAACTAGTAGGTACCTAGTAACTACTCCTACTATCTTCATATCTTATGTACCTACCTACGTATATACATATATTTCAACTTGTATACCTCACAAGAAATATACATATGTCTATATTTTTAACCCCACCACACACCAGAATTCACTTAGCCAGACACCAAAATATTGCATTGCATTAAGTTCGATGTTCGATGCGATGCCAAATTGATGTGGATAGGACGGTAGGTAGGTATCTAAATACTTTTGCAATTTTGCTGAAACAAGTCAAGTCACACTCACAAGTCACCCTCTGTGCTCCGCATTGGTAGCGACGACGAAGACGGCGTCTCTCTTGTGTATTTAATTCGTAAAATTTTCATGACGAAATAAAAACGAAACAGCGTAGAATGAACGAAATAACAAAACAACAAGAAACAAACAAAGGCACCACTAACAAACTGGTTTTTCGGGTTCCCTTTTGTGCACATCTGGCCTCACTGACTCTCTGTTGTAGCTGTATCTTGTAGGCAGTGCTGTATTCATATTCTGAATAGCGAAACCAACCGCGACGACGACGACGACAACGAGTCAAGTTGTCAGTTGAGTTGGGCTACCTACCTACTGCTACTATACGACATACGTCATTTTTGCGCCACTAAAAGATAGTACCTACATATCTACAAATATGTAATGTGAGTATATAGTGTGTTGTATGGCTGTGTGTGTGTATGTTTGGATATGTATGGGTTTTTTAATTTTAGGTTGTTTAACTTTTGAATGTGAACGAACGCCTTTTTCTTTCCATCAGCCCAGCTGCGTAAATTTTATATTAGTATTTGTGTCGTCTTAATTTCGTCGTGAGTTTGCATGTAGTAGTGGAATTGTATATACATAATATTTGATAAATAAAACGAGTTTTTTAATTGCAGCGTGTAAATAGAAAGGCGCATGATAAAATTACAACACCTACAAATACAGTTGCAACCTACTGTGTCAAGTGCATTTGCGAATAGAATGAAAAACAGGTTACGTGTAAACGATAGTGTGTTGGTGTTTGACATTCCACGTTCGTTTTTGTTTTTTTCTTTTTTTCAGAGAAAATTTGCAACGTAGTCATCGTCGAGTCGAGAAAGCTTTTTTTTAAAGAGGAAGGTAGGTAGGTATATAGTAAAAGCAGTTACCCATAGATACATACCTACTTAGTTGGGGTATGTAGGTATCTACGTAACCAACCCAGCTAGTGGGTTATAGGTATGTACCTTCCTATTTTGTAAGGTATTTTGCGAAACTATTGGGTACCTACAGATGATGCACAGAACGAACAGAAATTGAAGAATAAAGCAGTATTTATCTAAACATGTATGTATATATGTACATATGTATGTATGTACATACATAGGTATACCTAGTATGTGCTCCTAAATAAGCAAGTCTGGCCTGTTCCTTTTCTAACTAAAGTTGTTTCTAAACATCAAGATTGTTACCATTGTAAACAATATGACGTCATCACAACGTTCCCAAACTCATTGTTGAAGTATCAAGACAAATACATACATAGGTAGTTACGAATTGCCAACTCAACTCAGGAGATGAGTTTAAAGTGTTGAACTGTCAAAGTTTTTAATTTTGCTGTGACACCATTTCTAACAATAGTCGTTCTGTAATGATTCTAACAAATTCTTTAACATTTTTTTTGACATAAAAATGTACAGTGGTGGTCCAGTATAACGAACGATATAATGTCCAGAGTCAATTCGTTATATCGAAACATTTTTTTCCAAAGCTCTTTTTAAATTTTGTTAGTCAACCATTGCTTGCTGTGAATTCACCGTGGTGATATTTTTTTGAAACTGCAATGCCTTGGCCTTTAAAATGTTACCATTAATAGGAACATGACTCTCACATTGGGCAATAAACCATTTGTACAATGCGGTTTCCATTTTTGGATATTCACCCTTCTTTAATGATCGTCGACGAAAAGATCCACTGTTTGTATTTCTCAGATTTTTGAGAACCTTGCTCTCATTTTTCTTGAAAGTGCATATGCTAGACTTTGGAATTCCAAACTTCTTCGAAATGTCCGAAAGCGAAACTCTTCTTTTATATTCGTCAATGATTTTAATTTTTGCTTCTTTTGTAAGACGTTTGCGCGACGACATCTTGCAGAACTTTCTTATTCAGCATCAGTCATGAAACTGAGAAACCATGTTAAATATTCCAGACGCCAAAAAACGTAAAACAGCAAAAATGGGACTAAAAATCCGTTACAGTTTTGTGCATAGCATATAACAGAGCAACTGTTTACATACACCAAGATGAATACGTAGGACATAACTAAGCAAGCGAAAAAAAAACACTTGTGTAATGGGAAATTGCGTATGTAGTATCTTCCAATATTATCATAAACATACATGTTAGTAGATATTAAAACATTTACAGTGATTTTTTTTTACTATCTGAAATTCGTTATTTTGTTCGTTATGTAGAATACCTAATGGACTTGAAAACAGTGTTCGTAATATCGAGTATTCGTTATATCGGCATTCGTTACACTGGACCACCACTGTATACCTAACTAGGTACCTATAGTTTAAAAAAGAACACACTTCTGTCTATTAAACCAAAGCATAACATTTTAAGTTAATTTTCACAAAATTTACTTACAACTCGATGTATTTGATTTGTGTGGAAATCCATTTCTTTCACCAAAATTTGTATTAAACCAATAACAAATAGGTACCTATACCTAGGTACATAATGTAGCTTTGAAGTTTTGCGTAGGTTTCGCAAAACGAAAAGTTTGGCGTGTGGATCTCAGAAAATTCTTAATCGCATTACCTACGTAAACCGTTATATACGTTTTAAATACATCTTTCAAGATAACAAATAGGTACCTACGTTACATGTACCCATGTTTTGTAAATCATGCGATCGCATCATTAAAAACTGAAAAAACACGAAAAAATGTAAGTTTTTGTAACTGAACGCGTTAAGTTAAATTCCCAAACTATTCTCACTGGGAATATCCGTTGGAAGGCGATATTGAAATGTCAATCTCCTGTCACAACAAAATCAAAAAAGAAAGTACAAATAGACCAACAACCGCGACTTAACAAGGAACGCATACACCGGATAAAGCCTTATAAATAAAACTTACCCATACACCCGAAATAACGATTTTGGGATTTGAAGAAATGCGTCCACATATGAGTCAGGGTGCATCTAGGACTTAGCAAAGGAACATTGAGCAGTACTTTTCAGTAGCAATGAATCGAACTACCTATGGTGTACTGGATAGTAACCGAAATAGTTTCGAAATTAATTTTTTATCATTTTGCTTAAGTATTTTGCTTTCGACATGTGTTCTTTTATCCAGCTTTCGTGATAATTTTTGACGTTTGATAAATAAGTTATCGCCTTTTAAGCCGCCAGTTATAGCTATCATTGGTTTTCATCATTGAAAACAAACATTGGAATTTTTTTGGCAGGTCGTTTATAGCTATCATTAGAAATTTCTGTCATTGAAAAAAATTTCCTGATTGAAATCCACCGAAAAATTTTTACTGACAGAAATCTGTCATTGGAATTGTATGAAATTGGAACACAAATTAGTGGAACGATTCGTTTCACTTTTGAACATAAAAGTATCAGCTGTTCAGGAAAATCGATTTCCGTCCGCAAAATAGAAAAATACATTTTTAGAGAAAAATAAATGCGTAATTACACTTTTTTTTTTTTAAAAAATTCTTTGTGTGATTTCCGATCGATCAGTATATAATTTTCATTTCTAATCAAAGGGAAACACCGTCAAATATCGATTCGAAAAATTTTCCGGATCGATTTCAATGATAGCTATAACTGGCCCCTAAGTCAGTGATTTTCATTCCTTTTATCGAGGCGATATATAGGGTGTCCCAAAATTAACGCAAGATTTTGGGACACCTAAAATTAACGCAAGATTTCTTGCGTTAATTTTGGGACACCCTTTATGAAGACAAGTATTTTTTTAAACACTTAATCAATCCAAAAAGGTAACCATTTGATGAGATTTCGTTTCTAAATAAATATGTACAATATCAACTTGTTTGAAATTAACGCAAGATTTCTGGCGTTAATTTTGGGACACCCTATACATAGTTACAGAACATTGGCACTGCGTAAAAACACTAGTGACCACTTGCCCTGCTCACATGGTATAATAGTTAGATATGTGAGTTTAACTATAGATACACACAATTCTATAGATATTTTGTAGGTATCACTGAACTATCATAATGCCTACCTAATTTCAATAACTACGATGACATGTTTGCTTAATAAATAGGAAGGTAAGTCACTAAAAGGTAGAAGAGCACATTTGTACCTATTTAATGCTTACGCTTTGGCATGTACATATGTAGGTACCTAGGTAGGGAAGGACGGAAATAAGTTTGTACCTCTATAATACCTAAATTTTTAAATATTAAAGGCAGGTATGTACATATGTACATACCTAGGTAGGTCGCTTAAATGAGTGCATGCGCATAAATACCTAGGTATAATACGTATAGATATCGATATCTTTTATAAAGGAAAAAAAAGCTAACTAGGTAGGTATACATACTACCTACTAACTTATGCACCTACCTAAGAATTTATTTGTGCTATTTAATTTTAGCAATACCTAGGTACCTATAATTAATTATACCTACCTATGGCTACCTATATTTTTAATTAAAAAAAAATCCATTTAACTAAACAACGACTTCAAATGGTCTTGTTAGCCTGAAGTTCCTAGTGTAGGTACCTAAATAGTTTATAAATTATTTAGTTAAATAAAAATTATTGGAAAAGACAGTTTTATATCAAACTTCAACAACGAGTCTTAAACTACTTCCAACTACCTACATACCTATGTACGTAGTAGGTAAATATGCACTTAACCACTAAGAACGTTCATCTTTGAAGTTCAAGGGCAGATGACGTTTGAATTGTGAATCGTGACACTTTATTTTACCCTCTTTTTCTTACTACATCCATCCATCCATCCATTCCGCTATGCTATTCTGTTAGTCTACGACAAACAACCAACAACCACCCCAGCCCACTGCCGCCGAGCCAACCGAACCGAACCGACAACGACGACTTTGACGTTGTCGGCCGTTCGGCCGTTGGCGGCGGCGTCGACGTCGTTGCTGTTTCTGTTGTTTTTGTTGTTGTTGTTGTTATCGTCAACCAACTACGACGACGACATAAACAGCTGCGAATTTTAATACACCCAAGCTTTCATAAAAACATACATACATACATACATATATACATATATATATATTTACATATGTATGGATATGTTTAATACATAATACATGCATGTAGTCATGTTATGTTGGTAGGTATATTGTACAGTGTACTGTAGAGTACACGTACGACGAATTACTATGACTCAATAAATGAAAAAAAAAATTTCTTCATCAAAGAAGTTCGTCGTAATAATTTAGTCGTCTGCGTTTTTACTTTTCTGAACAAAGGGTTTTTTAAGTATTTCTCTGTTGTTATAAATCTAGATAGGTAGGTAAGTTTCCTAAGTTTCTATGATTTGTTTCATTTGCTTCAACACGGTGTTCAGATTACGCTTTTTTGAGACGTCATTTTTTGTCTTCTTATAATTTCATCTCATTGACATCCAAGAGTGTAAAATTTTGACACTAACGTGGTGAATAAAATGGATTATAATTGAACCTGTTCTGGATTAGGTCAAAATTTTAATTAGATATACCTAGAGGATAGATTGGGCGCATTTATGAATACATATAGTCACAACGTAGTCAACTGGCCTTGTGAATTAACAATTGCACTAAAAAGTTAGCCAATAAGGAACTGTCATATTAATGACATTTGAATAAAATCAAAATGAGTAATTAATTTAGTCATTCATATTTATAAATACTGAACGATTAATTTAATTTTCAATTCTTATGTCTTTAGCGAGCAGCTTATTATAAAACGTCAAAATAAGTGTCCACTAACTTTAAAGCCAGAATTTTTAGAGATGAAATTTCAACTGATTTTGTAGTATTGCATGTAGCCAAACAGAATGACTTGACTGCAATTGGGTACCTATTGGGTGATTTTTTCCAAGTTATTTTGACACTGATAGCTATTTCCAGCTTAAAATCTTGACAGATAGCCTTCATTTTAATAAATATTTGATAGCACCTTTGGAAAAACATTGCTTCAATATGTACTACCTATACAAAGATCGTTGCAAACCAATAAAACCATGCCGAATTTTAATTCTGTATGTTTAAATTTTGTGGTACCCGTGGCATGATGGTTAGTGCGTTGGATGGTCTTGGGTTCGATCCCTGCCTGTGCCACCTAAAATTGTTTTCACGGGTACTGCCTCTTGCGAGGAATTGACAAATTCTTGTCATGAAAAGTGCTTTCTCAATCTAGCCGTTCGGATTCCGCATATAAACTGTAGGTCCCCTCCATTCCTGCAATTACTCGCACACAGTAATGGTTGAGAGTTGTAAGTCATCAGGCCCTGGTTCTTTACGGACTGTTGCGCCACCTAATTTATTTATTTTTATTTCATGTTTAAATTTGCATTTTGTAAAGAAACAACAAAAATACTTTGTTTCAAGAAATTTTTTTAAATTAATTTAACTTTGAAAAACTACATAGGTACAAATATTTTATCCTATTTCTAACGAAACGAGTAAAATTAATCAAGGCAGAACGTTTTGTAGGTATGTATTTACATATATATATAGGTAGTGCATCTTCACAAAAATGGCTTTCCAACAGTAGGTAGGCATGAGAGAGGAAAGACAGAAAGCAACTTTTTTATTTCTGAATTTTTAGCTTTGCAATATAATATAGAAAAAGTGGGAAATATCAAATTTCATTTCTGAAATATTAAAATTTTTCAAAACCTGTACTTTATTTTAAGGAAATTAATTATTAGTTTTGTAATCCTTTATTAGAGTAAAAAATAATAGAAATGTTTTATGTATTTTTTATACTAACTTTAATGCTTCTTAAGTTTAAACACAGTCTAAGCATTTGGAAAATAAGAAACGATTAAGAGTATACAGCGGTGCAGATTTCAAAGTTCAGAATATCAAAGTGAAGAGGAAATAGCATTCCATATTCTTGATGTGCGGCTGAATCTACGAACTATAAAGTACGAATTGTTTAAGGAAAGGGAGGGGAGAAGCTATAATCTTTTTGCAGGAAACATTGTTTATAAGAATATGGGTAAGACAACAGAACAAACAAAATACAAACACTTATTACTTTTGCTATTTTCTTTCTTCAAGAGAGACGATATTGCTTTGCACCTTTTTAATTAATTGGGTTAAAAGTTAGGTACACCTATGTTGATCTATTTTGTCTGTTGTATAGATATTAACTTACTATCAATAAACCTTTATAAAATAGTTTGCTGTCATTGGAACTAATGTTATATATGCATGTATGTACATAGTTCATTTGTTTCAAAAGCTCAATATAAAACAAAGAGCAACAACTAAGGCGCCAATTAGGGGCCAGTTATAGCTATCATTGAAATCGATCCGGAAAAATGTTTGAATCGATATTTGAAGGTGTTTCCCTTTGAGTAGAAATGAAAATTATATACCGATCGATCGGAAATCACACAAAGAATTTTTTTTGAGAAAAAAAAGTTTAGTTGCACATTTATTTTTCTCTAAAAATGTATTTTTCTATTTTCCGGACGGAAATTCATTTTCCTGAACAGCTGATACTTTTATGTTCAAAAGTGAAACGAATCGTTCACTGATTTGTGTTCCAATTTCACACAATTCCAATGACAGATTTCTGTCAGTAAAAATTTTTCGGTGGCTTTCAATCAGGAAAAATTTTTCAATGACAGAAATTTTTAATGATAGCTATAAACGACCTGCCAAAAAAATTCCAATGTTTGTTTTCAATGATGAAAACCAATGATAGCTATAACTGGCGCCTTATAGCTATCATTTGTTTTCATCATTGAAAACAAACATTGGAAATATTTTTACAGTTCGTTTATAGCAATCATTAAAAATGTATGTCAATGAAAAAAATTTCCTGATTGAAATCCACCGAAAAATGTTTACTGACAGAAATCTGTCATTGGAATTGTGTAAAATTGGAACAAAGATTCAGTGGAACGATTCGTTTCACTTTTGAACATAAAAGTACCTATCAGCTGTTCAGGAAAATGAATTTTCGTCCGGAAAATACGAAAATACATTTTTAGAGAAAAATAAATGGGCAATTACACTTTTTTTTCTCAAAAAAATCTTTGTGTGATTTCCGATCGATCAGTATAAAATTTTCTTTTCTAATCAAAGGGAAACACCGTCAAATATCGATTCAAACATTTTTCCGCATCGATTTCAATGATATCTATAACTGGCCCCTAAGTTAGATCAAAATTAACTGATATTCAAAAACACCACAACAAGACGTCTCTATTTAACCTACAGTTACTCTCAAAATTAAGCGTACACCAACAAGAAAAAACTGTTTTGCTGTTTGAAATTATTCAAATATGTACAATGTTTTTGCTATTTTTTTTTTCAATTTTGTTTATTTAATATTTACTGTTATAAAGGGTGTCCCAAAATTAACGCAAGATTTGAATTTGCCGCCATTTGTGCAGTGAAGTGTTGGCAACCCTGAAAAAAAAGCAATTTGACAGCTAACAGTATAGGGTTATTAAAAATGGATCGTTACACGAGAGAACAACGTGTCTTCATTATTAAAGAATACTTCAAAAATAGTGAAAGCTTGGCGGCTGCAGTTCGAAAATTTAATACAAAATATGGTCGGAATAGTGTTTTAACTTCGTCAACTGTGAAGAGATTAATTGAAAAATTCATGGAGACTGGATCCGTTGGAGACGCCAAACACACTGGTAACAAGCCGTTCAAATGTGAATGTCGAAGCAGTGCGTGAGAGTGTTGCTGACAATCCAGGAACCTCAATTCGACGTCGTGGACAAGAATTGCAAATTTCAAGAACCTCTCTACAGCGTGTACTCACCAAAGATCTGTGTCTTCATGCTTACAAAATTCAATTAACACAACAATTGAAGCCTAATGACCATGGACAGAGAAGAGAGTTCGTTGAATGGATTATTGAACATCAACAAATGGACCCTGATTTTTCGAGCAAAATCATCCTAAGCGATGAAGCACATTTTCATCTTGATGGCTTTGTCAATCGCCAAAATTGCCGCATTTGGGGTTCGGAGAACCCACATGTGATTGTCGAAAAACAAATGCATCCACAACGCGTGACTGTATGGTGTGGATTTTGGGCTGGAGGCATAATTGGGCCATATTTTTTTGAAAATGATGCTGGTCAACCAGTGACGTGGAGGGCATTTGTCCGATGTGTTATTCCATACATAACCCTATCCTATGTACTTTACGAGTCAATAAAAATATAACTATCAAAAGACTAAAAACGGCGTTTTCTATTTAATTCAAATCTTGCGTTAATTTTGGGACACCCTTCATAAAGAAGAGAAAAAATGTAAAAACAAATATAAAAAAAAACTTGAAAATTCTTTTTAAATTAGAAGATTAATATTAATATTAGGTACCTATATATAATCGCTCGTATCGATTCGACAAGTTTTTTTTTTGTGAAAGATGGGGTTTTTAAAAGGTACATACATATGTTCAGGACCATTGTCTTGTTGAAAGTAGAACTTTGCTGGTAAATTCAGTTTGTCTGTGGACTAACGCATCTTTTTTTTTAAGAATGTCCAGAAACTTCCATTTGTCCATAATTGTGTCAAGTTAACCAATTCAAAGGTTCCCGTAACACTTGAGCCAAAGGTCTCTATAATATGATATTACCACCTCCTTGTGTAACAGTGGCACGCAAATTCTCTTTCTTGAATTTTGTATTGGGCTTTCTTCAAACAATTTGCCTTCCGTCAGACCCAAATAAGTTAATTTTAATTTGATGGATAATGGAAAGTCGCATCTTAAATATCTTAAAAGTAACGAATTACATATTTTCATATGAGTAAATTTGGGAGTAACTGTACATTTTAATAGCTTCCTACCTGTTACCTAACTAATAGAAGATAAAACCAAATTCTGTGTTCTAGTGAATGCACCTACCTATGAACCTATTGTGTTTATCCCATTACTTTATTGCTAAAAGCTAACGGTACATAATTAAATTCCACTAGGGTACGATGGTTCCTTAGTCAACTGCATTCCAAAGCATTATCTCGTTCTCCTTTTCGTTTGCAGTTTTCATACTATACCTACCTACCACCCAACTTAAGCAGATTCCTGTATACCTACGTACATCCTTTTCAAAACGTATACAAAGTACAGTAAACCAGTAGGTACCTATTTACTTACTGCACGGACACAACAAAACAGTTTCGCAGAAATTTCCAATTTTACAGGAATAAGGAAGTTGGTAACAGGCCGTCTCCACTTGATATCTGTATCGCCAACTAGATGTCTGACATTAAAATTAGAAGTTTTTTTTTTTTCTTTGCTGGGCAGTTTATGTCTTGACATCTCATTTGAGCAAAAGAGGTTGAAGTGAATTCATCTCTGAAAAAGGATTTGTCAAAAACGCATTTCGTATAAAAATGTGTTATTACCTGATTTAATCCTTTTAAATATATGAATCTAATAAAAAAAACTGCAAATGCCGACTTTTTTTAACACATTAATTTTTTTGTTCGCGCCAAATGAATACTTGTCGGTTTGAGACACACAAAATAATGAAATTGAGATGTCATCCACACACAAAAAAGGAAAAAAAACTCAAACGTCAAATTTGATATCAGACATCGATGTCAAGACAAAATAGCAGACAGAGATCGCTAACATCATATCATAAGATGAAACAACGCGACTCCATTAGACTTTTCATGTCAGGATGAGTATTATGAGAGAAATTATCTCTAGTGGAGACGGCCTGTAATGCGGTTGGGTAAGTAGAGAAATGTTGATGGAAAAACTTGGATGCAATGGTCAAACTCTATTCTCTTGTTTATTTTCATTCGTATGACCGTTTGTGCGTATGTATGAGAAAAGTGTAGTAGAAATATCCAAACACTGTGAAGTAAATACACCACACCAAAAAAGATAAATGGGATAGAAAAAAGCTTGTGAAAGAAAGCGCAGTGGCTTGAAGGTAAAGATATTATACCTACACAGCTAGGTATAGGAACATGTGACTATACTTCTACGGATATGTAGGTACATACAGCATTTCGCAGGCGATGTCAGTTTTGTTTTGTTTTTTTTTTCAACCGCCCCTTGGGGACGTAGCCGCTTTTTAAAGTGCGCATGTGACGTTTTGCCCCATTCTATAAAATCGACAAAGAAATAAAGATGTGTGTATATATTGGGAGCACAGAAATATTCAAAATCAATTTTTGCGTACCTATACCTATCTACTTTTGTAAGATATGTACATACAATGAAGGTACGTAATATGTTTGTATATATGTACATATGTAGGTACCTACCTATCCATGTTTGAGCAATTCATATTTTCTGTATCTATTCACTCTCCGAAAAATATCAATGATTCTGTATTGATTTTTAGGACATAGGTAGATACTATACAATTTTCAACAACTTTAACTCGGAAAGGAAAAGAAACTTTAAGATTTAAGAACTACTTATTAGGTATGATATAACCATCTAGTACCTAAACACTTATTTTCGAATGTGAAAATTTTAATATTTTAATTAAATTTTATAAATATAGATATTTAATGGCGATTTTAAAATTAAATACGATTTGAATTGATGGGCCTTAGGTAATTAAACAGTCCATTCTAGTCTGCGTCGAAAACTTAATGCTTCCTACTGGCGTTAAAACATATTTTGCCATTTTTGTCACTATCCATTAGTGATGCTTGTATCAGGGAGATTGAAAAACTCGACATTCTCGGTATGTGAATGTCCACCCACCTCTTGTGGAAGGATCACATACGCGTAGCCCAAAATGCAGCTAGACGTTTTGTTTCCTAAGGCAATGCAAGGAATTTTTCTCCCTCTTCTATCTGGCTATTTTCTATAAGATTTACATATACGCCAAAAGCTTGATTATAATTCCCATCTCTTGGGTTAGTGCTTCGGTAACTTTAAGCAATTCAACTGTAATTATCCAGAAAAATCGTCAGTTTACCCTCGAGCCCAACTTCGGTCAAACTTTCAAGTGCATAGATCCGTTCTTTAGCCGTACTACGCAAACGAGGAATGCTTAACCGCACTCTGTTTTCCTAGTCATTTGAAATATTCAGGATTTCAAATCCATTGTGCAACGACACTTCCTTTCAAACCCTCTCTAAATTTTTAATTTGCACACTGTGTCTAGGCATAATAAGGGTATCAAAACTCCCCTTAAGTATGTGCGCTTATTGTAAAACAAAAATGATGTTATTCAAAGTTTAATTTCTTATGAACTTAAGCAATTTTCAATGAGTATTAAAGATTTTCTAAGCCGGTTAAATGTTACACTCTGAAAATGACCAACTATGAATTGTTGCTATTCCAGTAAATAGCGTATGGTAACAAAAACAAAAATGCACTTAAAAAGCTCATTTAAGACTCTTAAGTATTATAAATTAATATTACCAAGTACCTACATAGGTTTAGATAGGGTTTAAAGGTATTTCACATATGAACATAGTTTTCTAATAGCAGAGCTTAAAAACCGTAAAAGTGGTTAGAAACAAGCTAATTATAGATAGATTGTTAAAACAACTAGGTAGCAACATTCTATGCTCTTCCATTCTTCTTTTAACTTTGATTTACCTACCTCTTACTACATATTCTATACACTCGCGTCCACTAACACCGATACCTGCTTACAAATCTAAAAATTCTTGTTTTTTTTTCATAAACAAGTTAAGAAACAGTTAACAACAACAAAGATCTATGTAGGTATATAAATTGTTTAAAGGTCAACAAACCTCTTTGGACGATACACATTTCATAATTTCTTCTCATTTGAATGGTAGGTTTTAGATACCAGTATCATTAAAACTTGAAAGCTTGGAAACCTTTGAGCAACCAATTAACACTAAATTACCTCTATTTTTAGTAGGTAGGCATGTATTCACTCACTGTTTTTCATCATAACTTTAAAAACATAAACTATTTTGGAGGATATCGATTATTATTAAACTAGTCTCGGGTTTCTCTACCTCACCTAGCTACTTAATTATAAAATATTGCAATATTTTAATGTAGCTTAAGTCCCTACTGAAGTTTACATTAGCTATTTTGTCATGAAAGTTATCAACGAGTTTCATTAAGAAATAAAAACAAAGCTGGTTCTTAAGTAATTAAATTCTATTCGCATTTTGGGCTTCTAGCTAGTTATATGTATACCTATATTGCGGGAAATGAAATCCAAAATAAATACCCGCTTACAAAATGTCAACTAAATAAAAATAAATTTAAACTCTTTCAAAAAAATAAAATAAAAAGAAATAGGGCATAAAGGCATAATGCATAGCTAGGTATGAACAAATTTAAAATTATAAAAATAAAAAATAGGTACTAACAAAACTTACCGCCTGGCTTAAAAGTAGTTGAATCAAAGGACGGCGCCCTAACGGGTTGATGTTTATCGCGTAATCCTTGTTGTCGATCTTGGACAAATGACACTGCAGGCAATGATTCGCCTCTAGTTAGCGGTGGTCGTCCACCCGACGGCGAATCATCCGCACCCGATGCACTGCGTTTTATACCGCTGGGCGCGTCATTATGACCATGTCCATCGTCATCGTCTGGCGATGGTCTTTTTAAATTAACTGACAAAGAAGGTGGAATTGGTGGTCCGTTGCCAGAAGCAGCAGCCGCCGCTGCAGCCACAGCAGCACGATTTGGCATTGTCATGTGATGTGGCGGCATATGTGATATCCTAACAGGACGAACTGCTGCTTCATGTGACTCAATTTTGACAGGAAAATCCATTAAAGTGGGCTGCGGTGGCGGTGGGCCTATCCGTTGTGTTGTGTATGCATGATGGTGTTGTTGAGGTCCGGCATTGCCGACGGCCACACCACCACCCCCACCACTATTCCGATGTTGCTGTTGTTGTTGTTGTTGTTGCACAACCTCGCCATTCTCATGACTGCGTTTGGCTGCTTGGTGCAAGCGTTTCATTTGTCGCGCCGCGTCCAAAACCAATTCGATACGGTCGGCACCTTCATAATTGACGCAACCACGACATACGGCCTCCGAAAAATCGTTAATCATTGCCCACGGCATACGCGGCAAGTCGCACAGGTAGCAGTGTTGTCGTTTTGTTTGCAGCGACATCCTGACAAACCGGGCGGAACTTCCGACGTGATCGCGATCTATTTTGACGGTTAGTCGTTCAAATTTTCAAAAAAAAATATCAAAAAATAGCTTCTCGCTCTATACAAGGCGATTGTACAAAACAAAAATCACTGCACTTGAGCAATCTTTTATTTTCTCTGTTGTTGCATCTTGGTACATATGTATGTATATATATTTAACTAAGGACTCTTTTAATTCACACTACATTATTTCTTTTATTTTTGTTATACTCTTAATGCCGTTATCGTTATCACTTGGACTTGATAGTAATATTATCAATTTATTGATAGAAAACGAGAATACACAAACCTCCGTTTTATTTTTCGGTTGTTGTCGTGTAACTTTTGTTTCTTTGATCAAAGCAGAACAGGGCACAGCACAAAAACACTTGAATAACAAATTCTCAATTCAGAATTCAGAATTCACACCAATTTCCTTTTCACTGAATAAATCGAGATAAATCAATCTCTAATCATTCAGGCCAGGTTGGTTATAATTAGATTGAATTATCTATCTATGATTATTTTTAAATATTCTTTTTACTTTTAAATACCGCGCGCGAATTTTGAATTTCACAGATTATATTATTATTAATCCACAGTGAAAATTATATATGTAAAACAGATGTATACATATAGGTTTGTGTGTTGAAATATCCAATTGGAAAATTCTGGTCTAGAGATTCCTTGAAAAAAGAATGAACGTTTTTTTTTTTGTTCTTTCTGTTTCTTAAAATTTATGATGAACTTGTTCCTAATTTCTGTCTGGGCGTGCAGCGCGCTAAAAACGTACGCTCCTTCCTACCGAACTCAGAAAATTGTCTGCGGCAAAATAACATTCTTGAAGTCACCGAAACATGAATCAGACGACCAACAACTCGCACACATTGAAAGTAATGAAAAAGATGGGCGATGAAAAACGAACACCTACAAAATTATGTTTATACGGGAGTTGAGTTGTGTAATAGTGGTGGTGCGGTAGTTTCGTCGTGATGTTCAAAAAGAATTCCTAGCATTTGCCACCGAACCGAGAGTGATGTATAGAGCGTAGTCGTGAGATGTAGCTTGTAAGTGCAAGAGACGAATTTTAATATACCCTATGTTTTTCACTACCTCATACCTATCTACGATGTAATGGATCAAGACTTTTCCGTTTGGTTATATACGTTATTTAATATTTTAGTTTCAGGAACTATACAATTCAAAATTGGTTTATTTTCTATACGAACCCATTAACTTGATTACATGAGGTATTTTTCTTTTTTAGCTCAGAAAAGAGTTTTGAACACAATCCAAGCTCTCAGCACAAAGTGTATTCTGAGCGCTCATAATCAGGGAAAGAGATAAAAGTCACTGAGAGCCAGGTCAGGTGAATAGGTTGGATGTAAATCAAACTGGACGTTTAAAAAATGGACGTTTTCATAAACATCTGCCTTACTTAGACCTGCGCTAGATATGTTCATAAGTTCAGACTTGCCAGCGAAAATCAGATGAACTGCTGAAGACATTTTCATAAACGTCAAAAATGACATTACCGTCAGGCAGATTGGACAACCATGTTTTTTTGACCTTTTAAATATAAAGTTGTGGAACTTTTTACTTTAACGTAGATTTTGACATTTATGAAAACACCCAAAATCTACTCATAAAATACGGATATCGGATGTTGATATCTCGTTTTCTTTAAGACAGGATAAGAGTTCTTTTATCGCCAAAAGTTCCGCTTGGACCACGCTTCAATGATTAGGAAGGCAGAGTGAGAGACTTAATTTCAGATGTTCAGAACTTTAGAAGGTATAGATATCCGGAAGTTTCTGTCGAATTCAAGTTTGGGGATAGGGTAATCTGCGTGATTAATTCTAAATATTAAGAATTTTGGATTGGCCAATGTTGTTGTTAACCCACTGCGTTAAAGCTTTTAGGCGAATAGCGTAGCTACTGTGCGTCCCATGCAGGAATTATATTTGATACACATTTATATGTCGGCTTCACTGAATTCAAGTCCTTATGAGGAACATTACAATTGCTTACGCCTTAAAGTTGAAAAAATGAAATTGGTATCGATATGCATATATTTTGAGGTAGGTAACTACCTCAATTAATAAATGCAATTACGTATCATGCTTGAATGTTTTAATGTGATTAAAATATTCCAACATACCCTATAATAGATGTGTACAGAAAAGTATTTTCTACACACCAAACATCCACGCCACGTACTGCGTCACAGAACTTAAAAATACTCTTCTCGCACACATTTAAACATGCGCTTATAGTAAAAATCGATACTATCTTACACATACTCTTACCATTTGCAACAGCCGAAGCATATAAATGCATATACATATGGCTGTAGGTATGCCTATGTAGTATATAGGACTGCAAATAGAGATAGGTATAGCTATATATAGAGGACTATATTGTTGTTATATAAATAGAGAATATAACATATTATTTGGCCTTAGCTAAATTGCATGTGAGTGTAGTGGTATCTATACGTTTTTAACAATCAGCTTATTGGATAAATGGATACGTGCCAACATCAAATTTTATTTTTGTGACGAAGACCGAAGACGACGACGACGGAACGGACGACGAAATCATCAACCTCAACTCAAACAGAAACAACTTAACATTTAGCGATGATCACTAAAAATAGAAGTTGAAAACGATTTGAAAATTAACCAAAAATATAGCCACAGTGATAGATTTGTATCTACTCGTATGTATGTAGATATATACCTCTACCTCTATCATGAAATGGAGTTTTTTAAAAGCATCAATTGAATTGAATGCATCATCAAGCTCAACAAATCAGCAGAAGTATAGAAGGCAGACGAAGCTAAGCATAATTGAATATGTACATATACCTACCTAGTGCTATTGCGATTGTGAGTTGCGTTTGCGAGAACTGTTTCTGTTGTGAAATGTAAATAGAACGAAATATGGCAACGTTGCTTTCTGCTGAGTTAAATATGCTGAAGATAGAAAATGAGTCCTCACATAAACGTATGCACACTCCACTTCAACCGAATAGGTACTAAATTTTAGAAAAATGTATTATAAATATATCCAAGATTTCCTTGTTAATTGCATTAATTTTTGAGGTTTTTAAATTAATCTGAAAGGTTACAAATTACGTTACAATTCCCCAACTTCTCTGAAGTAATATTGAAAGCCATCAAAAAACAAACAAATGTCAAAAACTAGATTATTCTCGTTGGGTTGGGAAAATCAAGAAGAAAGTTTGACTTTTATAAATTTAAAAATTATGAAGAAGGGCCTCATCTTCACTTCTGCAACTGCTGCTTATTTTGTTGTTGCTCACTGTTCGCAAAAAACACTCCTAACTTTTTATGTTCTGTATAAAAAAGACACTGGAATTTTTTGGATTCGCTAAGTGAATTCTTTTTTGTCACATTATAAATTACTAAAGCTCATTTCTTCTAAAGTTGTATTTGTTTTAAATGACTTTTACTATTGAATACTCATATTTTTGCACCAATCTCACGAATTTGAAACATATCTTAGAACTGCTCTTCGATTAACTGCTTTCGCCTCTGTTTTGTATCCCCTTTCATGATTTTTCCAAATTAGCTTTTATTTCATGAGTAGGTATAGACCACGCTTAAACTAGTTTAAATTTTGTTACTTAAACACACTTGTTGTCCCAATTAATTAGGTTAAGCTCTTCCAACACTATCTACATACCTACGGGACCTACAGTTTTAAGCCGAACCCAAACGGCTAATTTGAGAAAACACTTTTCATGACAAGAATTACTTTTGGAGAATTTGTCAATTCCTCGCAAAAGGCAGTACCAGTGAAAAAAAACTTTAGATGGCATAGGCAGGGATCGAACTAAAGACCTTTGGCATGACAGTCCAACGCACTTTTTTTTTGTTTTTTTTTTTTAAATTCATGTTTGTTCATTATTTCTTAAAACTATCATAAAGCTAGACAAAAATTCATAAAACTAGCCTAATTAATCATAACTTACAACTAACTTACTGGTCCCATACGGACACTCTAAGTTAAACTATAACACTTAATACTAATGCCTTTCGGCCCTAAGATCTATTTTACTTCAATTAAATTTTATTTATTTTTGTATTTATTAGAAAATTTGAAAAAAACTAATATCAATATCATTTTTTATTTTTACTTAAAACTACTTAAAATAAGGTCCTTAATATAAAACTTAAAGCTAACTTAAACTACCTATTCTACCTATAAACTAAACTAAACGTGCTGCACAAACTGTTAGTTTTTAGTTCTGACTCCAAATGCAAGCTCTGATTTTAGCTATAGGTGCTCAAACCCAGAAATACCTTTTTTCAACATTATTTTAGTATGTTTTTTTTTTCAATATTTTCCAAAATCTTGATGTTAGTGGAAAAAACAGTGGTACAGCTTTTTTCATGCAATAGGGATGTAAATAACATGGGGTCTTAAGGGAGCTCAATGGACTAAAGGCTAAAACAGGTGTGCATCTTTTTTCATGCAGTGAATTTAAATAATACTGCGTCTTATAGGAACCCAATTGAACAAAGGCTGCATGCAGCTCAGCGGTGTACTCTATTCCTAAATTCGCTGCACAGAGTCATTGCAGCCAATATTGCGATAAATAAAAACACACATAATCGCCATCTGGAATCTGGCATCATTGATAAAAATTAGGTGGCGCAACAGTCCGTTGAGAACTAGGGTCTAGTGACTTACAACTCTCAACCATTCCTGTGTGCGAGTAATCGCAGGGATGGAGGGGACCTACAGTTTATATGCCGAATCCGAACGGCTAATTTGAGAAAGCACTTTTTCATGACAAGAATTACTCTTGGAGAATTTGTCAATTCCTCGCAAGAGGCAGTGCCCGTGAAAAAAGTTAGGTGGCACAGGCAGGGATCGAACCCAAGACCTCTCGCATGACAGTCCAACGCACTAACCATCATGCCACGGGTACTATCATTGATAGTTCTTTGAAATAAATTCTTTGAGAAAAAAAGAAATATTATCGGCTGTTCGCATTTTATTTGACCGAACTATGCATCATTTACATGCCGAAAATTGTGCAGAACAACCTGCATGGCAGGTGAAAAAAATGTCATGAAAAATAAGTAGGATACTGAAAATGTATAAACGAAATATTTTATTTTTATTTATTAAATCTACAAGCAATATTACAGCCAACAGATACATATGTACATATATGGACTCCAAGGCCAAATTAAAAAGTTAATTTTTTTTCTATTAAAAAATCAATATTTGAAGACACTTCGTTTAAATATAAAACAGATCTTGACAAGGTTTTATTGGTGCTATAATTTGTAGTGTGATTTGTGTAACAAGGCTCTAGCTCTCATAGACCTAGCCGGAACATAGATTGGTATTAATTCAAGATGGACATTTGATATGGTAGCATAGTAAGCCTCTAGCAAGCATTATACTATCAATTTTTCTTATTGATTCTAAAGAATTTTTTCCAAGTAATTGGTTAGGAATAAAGTTTCAACCCATTTTTCAAAATATATGTATCTTTTGTGAATCGTCTTTGAATTGGCTCAACCCGATCAGAATGAACTTTATATATAGGACTAAAAATAACATCCGTGTGTTCCAAAATTGATCTGACAAGAGATGTAAACAAGTATAATAATACAAAAGGATCTCTAAAATATTTTTCATTTCGTTTTATAAATCCTACTAACGAATTGGCCTAAAGAACCAAATAATCAAAATGACTTTTAAAAGGAAATTTGGGAATCAAGAATAACTCCTAAGTTAAAAAATATTAAATTAAAGGATTGTAGATGTGGAAAATTTATTTTAAAAAATATTTCATGAATTAACATAGAATAAAAAAGACTAATAGATATAAGATATTTTCGTTATATAAAAGGTTGTATCTCAAACACCTGACGTGATATATTGATTTTGAAGTCGGAAACCATCAAAAACCTTAGAAAAATATAATTTGATTGCCTCATTTTTGCATAACCTTGTTGACCAGTGTAATGGACAACTTACCTAACCAATCTTGCACATGAGCTACGAACTGTGAACTGTGGATGTTCGCATATTTTGACTTTTCTTTCACATGAGCTTTATTCCTATTCGCAGACAGCGACGAATTGTCAATTTTGTTTTTATATTTTCCTCAGCCATGATCTTTCACACAAAAAACAAAACAAAAGTGTTATAATTTTGAGGTTAAGTTGCGATCGAACAATTTATTCGTTGCAGTGTGGATGGTATGTGGAACGCGTATAGAGTTTGACAGTTCGTAGCAACCACACTGCAATACGTTACTACCAAATTGTTTCTACAAAATTTTCTTGTTTTAGAGAACAAAATGCAAATTTTATTATCCTAACATTAGTGTCAATTGGTTTCTTATAATTTAAATGTGTTTTTGTTTGAAATTTACTATTTGAAATGTGTAAAATCACGTTTGTTCGTCCATTCGTTCATTCGTTGTTCGCTCTCATGTGCAAGGCCTTTAAAACACAATTTGGCTCATTTAGCTGAGCCGGAATGTATGTACATTCATATTTGGAAACGCAACATATGTATATTGCTTGAAAGTATCCAATCTACAGATACTTACCGATTCTGTATCTTTTAACGAAACCTAACCGACAAAGCTTCTTTTATAGGTACCTATTGGAAATATGGAAAAAAGAAAAAGATACTTATTCGTTGCATATGAACTAAAGTTTGCATGTGTAATTGTTAGAGTAAAGAAAAAATGAATAAATGTGGCCAGTGTCGACATCGACATTCGACAAGCCCCAAATTGTATCCGCTGCGCCGTTGTCATGTCGTGGCGGTAGCGGCGTAGCCGTAGTCTTAGTCAGCGGCACGAAGCAGTTTCATCACGGTTCCTTCTCGCTTCCTCTTTTGTTATTGCTTTGTGGTGGTTTTCGTTTTTGCCGTTTCCCGTATGCCCGTATACCAACCTACCGTGCTTGTCATTGTCCAAAGAGCAGCAAGGGGAAGGGAATACGTTTTGCGTTGTTGGAATAATTTTGGTTAACAGCTTAGAGCTGGAGGGTTTGAGTTAGACAAATTAAGAAGATATATCTACAGTATACTGTATACATATGACATTTTAAGTTTTCATATTTGAATGTATGGGTATTTGTGTGTGGATGTATGTATACAACATTCAGCCTTTGTTTCTACGTTTGTGTGGTAAAATAAACGTAGAAAAATCTATAAAATGGGCAATGAAAATCAAAAGAAAGAACCCAAATAGATCTAAACAGATGTAGATACATACGTATAGATATATATATCAATATACATTTTTGTATATTTAGATAGATACCAACGTAGGTAGATGCCTATATATGTATGTCGTAAGCCATATTGAAGTAATGACATATTTATTGTTTCATATAGCTATAGATATATAGATACTTATGTACATATATGTATATGTAGCTGTATCTTAATATTCGTTTCGTAGGTAGGTATAATAAAATAATTTTGTAGGTATTATATGCATACAGTTATTCCATGCTGTAAACTGTAATCATGAGGAATGATATAATAATGTTTAAGTGTTGGTGTCAATATCTTATGAGTGCGTTGTTTGATTTGGAATTTTAGATTAAATATATTTGTTGTAGCTCCGTCCGATCCAAAGTCGCAGATATGGTTAAGAATGAGAATAAACATTATAACAATAACAGAAATTCCAATGCCCAACGATCTCGTGTTTTGTGGTCGAGACGAGTATACTCTTAGGTACGTAGGTACATACGTCGTCGACTCGTCGTCGATCGAATTCTAGCCATATTACCTATGTACCTACACGTAGTTAAACCATTTCGCAGTAAAGAATAACCTACAAATAAGTAGATACCTACATAACTGTATTTTATCAAGTTGAATTTGCTCCCAAAAAGCTTTGATCCTAAAAGTTTCATATCTAGCAAATACCTACTTAAACACAAATAAATGATAAGTAGGCACTTAGCCTATCAATGGGATACCTAGGTAGTACGGCGATTGTATGGAAAGAGTGGATACAAATCAATCAAATCAAATTGTGCCGTAAATTAAATAATTTGAATATTTCTTCAATCTAACGAACTTTGACGCCCCCGGCCACGCCCACTATTAAAAAAATGATGGCTGTAGGAAAACCTTTACGAATATTTATTTCAGAATTTATCACAGCCAATATGTAACAATAAAAGTTCTTAGGAAGTAGGTATAACAGGAATATTTTTCTAAAACTAAAACCAACTTCTTTCAGACATAATGGAACGAGAATAATAAACATATATGTAGGTATATCTACGTAATGAAGCTTCGCTAGAGAATGCCTTAATAAATATTCGTAAGAACCATTTGAGCTTTCAAGTAGCAAGTTGGGAGTTTATGGGATACTCTTAAATAGACTTCATGATAGGATTAATGGAAAAAAAACATTTTCGATCAGCTTAAGCGGATGAGTCCTTACAGAAGATAAGGAATTCTAAGTCGCAAATGGGATAAAAAACGAGTTTCTAGATGTAGTTAAAAAAATAGTTAGGGTCCAAAAAGGTACCATAATTTATTGAATCGACGTAAGTAGGTAAGGTTAAGAACATCTGAACCGTTATGTAAAGTCAGGGCAGCTTTAACGGAAGAAATTATTTAAAATAATAACGTAATTAAAGCAAAAACACTTAATAGAAATTATATATGTACATACATATATTTTGGATAAGTCGGCTCGAATATTTAATGGAGCAAAATTATCGGCCCTAAGGTTTTCAAAACTTATACGAGTTTTTTTATGCTTAAACGAGAGGAGACAACATTGACTTTTTGAAGCATTATTAAAAATACTACACAGTTAATAATGCCCTATTGAATTTAATGAGCTTAATATACGCTGCCGTCGAAGTTCCACATCCCAAACGAATTTGAAAAGCTGTGAGTACTGTCATCAGCGAAGCAGTTTAATAGATTAGAAGTGACCAACCAAGATCGTGTATGAATTATAAGGAAGAGAGTCGGAGAAAAAACGGAGCCCTGGGGAACACCAGCATTTATTTTATGAATTTCAGACTGGAAACCATCCAATAGAAATTGATTTCAAGGGTTAGAGAGGTAATTTATAATCCAACGAAGAAGAGATGCATCAATACCAAATGCACGCATTTTCGATAAGAGTGCTAAACTCTATCAAGTGCTTTTGAAATATCAATTGCAATAATCTTACTTTCTCCAAAACGATTCCACTGTTTGGATGGATAAACCATCAATTTACCGGTGGACCTATTGATACGAAATCCATACTTGCGGGTATTAAGAAGCGTTTGTGTTCGAGATATTTCTTAAGTTGATAATTAATCCGCGTTTCCATGACCTTGGGAAGAAGGGACGTTAGTGCTATTAGATGACAGTTAGAGGGAAAGAAGAATTCGGTTTTTTTAGGGACAGGCTGGGCAAATGCTATTTTTCATCCGCTCGGAAAGAGATCGGTAGAATAGGAAAGATGGAAAAGCTTACGCAATGGTTTTGCCAGTGTTGAAGAACACTTCTTCAGAACAATGCGGATATCTATTTATTTTTTTATTCAGGAAGCATGTGTTCGATTACTGAGGAATTTAGAGGATTCATTTTTATAGGCCACTAGTTGTTCGATTGTATCTAGTACAACTTGGGTCTTGGGTTCGATCCCTGCCTATGACATCTTAAGGGTTTTTTTTCACGGGTACTGCCTTTTGCGAGGAATTGACAAACTCTCCAAGAGTAATTCTTGTCATGAAAAGTGCTTTCTCAAATTATCCGTTCGGATTCGGCTTAAAAACTGTTTCTAAAACTCCTTCAAATGTTCTGATTTTAGAGACTTTGGAGACTGGCTGAAATGTTAGGTGAACCAAATTCCAATGAATCGGTACTCAGAGGTAAACAAAATTTTGTACCTTTATCCCAACGTATAAAAAGTGAAGAGGACATGCATACATACATAGGAGGAGATGTAAAACAAAACACACACAAAAATACGGGAAACGCTTTTTAAAAGCTTTTGGAGAAACAAACCCTGATTCAAGAGAAATTGTTCACTGATATAGGTACCTAAAAGAATTTTTGATCGAAATACAAAATAAACTAACCGAAAATTTAAATACCTACGTAAATACGAAAAACGGCTGTTCATTAAATTAAATATCGCAATTAATTTATTTGTCAAAATGTCAGCTGTTTCAGTGGACCGCATGTGGAATCTATGAGCGACAAGTAGGATGGCGTTTAAGCTACGCAATACTGTTTAAAAAGCGACACGAACACAACTAAAAAAACTACAAATTGGAGTTGAAGTGAAATGACTATCGCAACAAGGGTGAATGTCAATAAAAATCACTTATCATTCAGAAGCAAAGATTAGGTTCAACACAAAATATTGTTCTGTTCTACCTAGTAGGTATTACCAATTCCATCACTTATTAGGTTACCTATTATCTATATTTACGTTTAACCCAAATATAGGTTCCTGCCTAAACACAAACCATTAAACTTGGCAACTTCGCCCTCGGTTCTCTTTCGGTAGGTATAAAGATAAACGCACAAAACATAAAACAAGAAATCATTCGACTATACCTATATACATATGTACCTACATACATATTTTTTGTTTTTGATGGGTTGCTGTGGCTCTGTTCTTTTGAATACATAACACAACAGCTGTAGCTATTGCTATACCTACATATGTATATATATAATGACACTCGTTTGCGTTCGTTTCTTTTCCACCCTTTTTCTTGCAATTCAAAACAATTTTGTTTGCTTTTTTGTTTTCATCTATATTTTCTGTTCTTTTGTCCGCAAATTCGCATTCTAGTTTATATTTATATACCTACTTGGAGTGCAGCTCTCGGAGTCGGAACAACTCAACGACATGATGTATGTACCTACTATGGATGGTAAATAAGAGAAAACTAAAACAGGAGCGACACGACAACGCCACGACTGCGACGAAGTGTTTGCTTCTGTATGGGAGATTTTTCTTATATACGACGCGACGTCGTATAGTTACCTAAACACATTCAAAAGAATATAATTCCAAGCTACACCAGACACAATACCGTATAGCAGCGTTGAGCTAGCGTACAAAATCATGCCAAGCAAGAAGAAGACTCCCTTGCGGACCTTGCCATATGCTGAGCTGCGCTGTGTATACACGATGGAGTGCCAGTGTGAACTTGTGTTGTGAACACAAATAGCATCTAGCAACGGGTACGGCTACGGCGGCGTCGTAGTTTGTTTTGTACGATTGTTGGTTTTCATTTGTAATAAATTAGTATACCTACATTTCTTGTTGTGCTTGTGGGAAATCAGTGTTCACACGGGCCGGGAAAAGCTTATTTCGTTCGATTCGACATCGATAGTAAAGACAATGACACGGCAGCAGCATTTGGCTCCACTAGAGTTGGCCAAGTCTGCCCTTGCTCTCCTACAAGACGGTTCAGATAGTGAAGATGAAATTTTAGCATTGAGTTTGGTCACATCAGCTGTTGCTCTGCACTTGCTCAAACAGCCAAAGTATGGATCAAAAAGACGGAGAATTGCAGTTCAAGATGAGCCCGAGTGTGACTATAATAGGTCCTCTAGAAGTTCGACACCTGAGAGAGCAATGGTCGCACAACGAACTCCAACCCATCATCGGCCAGAAGTCCGCCGCCGGCCAGCAGTTGTTAACTCGCCCATTGAGGATAAGCTTGATGACTCCACCGACGACGTAGGAGACTTTAAAATCGATGTCCACTCGATGCCACTACCGTCTGCGGATCAGCTCAATGACACGGATACAACGGCCGATATTAAAGATGGCTTGCAGGATACTTCACAAGACTCAGAAAAAAAACGCCGAAAACAATGGTCACAATTCGAAGATGAAAGAAGACGGGTTCTGCTTGGACTCAAACCCACAGATTCGATCGATCTCTTTTGTGCTGAGCCAAAAATCACAGATTACATGAGTCTTTTTTTGGACTTTCTTAAATTGGACATTAGTACTTTTAATTTGCTCCTTACAATCATCAAGAAAGACATCGACCATCAGACAACCTGCATGCGCATGACTGTTGCATCCGAACAACGTTTAGCCATTATCCTGAGGTATTTGGCAACCGGAGAAACATACAAAACCATGGAGAGAAATATCAAAATATCGAGGTCTTTCCTGTGCGTTAACCTCCCACAATTGTGTAAGGCACTTTGGACAAATTTACAAGAAAAGTATTTAAGGGTAAGTTTCTATTTTGTTTTTATTAATTTAATACAAATAACCACTAAACATTAGGTAAATATTTTATAAACATTCATAAAACTAAGCAACATTATTCATGGTTGCGTCTTTACTATTGTTGGAGTCCAAACTTATGTAACTCCCGTTTAGAGATGCTTCTGAGTTGGCTATTGATGATCGTCGGTTCTTTTTTCGTCTACGCTTGGGAAGAACTCGGTCTTGCTCGATGCCTCTCCGTAAGACACATTGTATCTCCCACATAGTATCGCTTCGTATAGTTTCATCTGAAATCAGATCCAATTGACTTTTTACAAGTTCTCCTTCCCAACTGGTTTGGTTTTGAGCCTTATCTGCTCTAAGCTCTTTTGATGCTACTCGATTCTGCACAATCTGTTGTGTCAGCGCAATTGTTTCGTAAAATTGTTCATTAATATCTTCAAGACAGTGATCATTGTTTGGTTCTTCTAAAACTGTTTCTACCATCTAGAAATAAATAAATAAAAGAAAAATATTGTTATTATTTTTATCTGTTACAGCTACCGCTTTGTGAATCAGAATGGGCGAGCAAAGCTGAAGAATTCGAAACTCAATGGCATTTTCCTCTATGTTTGGGGGTCCTGACAAGGCGACATTTCAAATTTAAATCGCCGCGAACTGTAAACTTATTGGCTCTTATCGATGCCAACAGCAAGTTTCTACACGTCGCTATAGAGAAGGAAGAGGAAAGCGTTTATCTGGCCCAGGACACAGCCCCGCCACCTCAAAGTATTGGCAACAATCGAGTTTTGCCTTATGCCTTCATATCGGAAAACGGCTTTGACCTAGATGACCATATTTTGACGCCTTTTGTCTACACCGATACTATCGCTCGGAGAGATTTTAACAATCGTCTAAAAGCTACCGCCCAAGTGGCTGATCTTGCATTTAGATTGCTCGTGAAACGCTTTAAGATTCTTTCATCCCAACTGAGTATTTCACAATCTAATGTGGAAGACGTTATCAAGGCTTGCTGCATCCTACACAACTTTCTAATCGAACATAATGCCGATTTATATTCAACCCAAGCTAACGAAGAGTTCACAGAAATCGGGCCCGAAGTGATAGCCTTAGGAGGGGTCACGCATTACAATGAAAGTGCCGAAGCCATGAGAGAAGAATTTGCAGATTACTTTGCTAATGAGGGAAATGTACCAACCTTTGATGTCAGAATGTTGGAGGAAGACATGGGAGCATCTTCTTCAAACGTTGTCGTTGATGTCATGTCACTCTGATTTCGCACCTTTCGTTCCTCTGAAGCATGATAAATGTCCGTTCTCTGATGATCATCACCATTCGTAATAGGAGGAGCTTCTCCGATCGAATTCTGTAAATGAAATTAATGTAAATCAAAACATAAATAGTAGGTACCTATTAAATAATAAAAATTTCCATACATGTAATTAAAAACAAAAAACAAGAGTTACGTTAACTTACATTATTTGAAGCCGAATTAGAAGAAGGACCATTATTTGTGCCGTAACGATTATTGCAGTATGGTTTGAGCCATTCCATTTTCTTGAAACACCAGAATTTTGGTTTGTATTTTTTACTTCGCAGCATTAATCGGAGGTCTTTGACGAATTGGGCGCGAAGAATTTGAATTTTGTTTTTCAAAGTCTCAACGGTAACTTTGAGGCTCAATTTATCAAAGAGCACCTTGCAAATGCTTTCAAGGCATATTTGTCTTTTGGCACGATTTAAGTAATCGGGATGACGTTGGTCATATAGAGTTTTTCTTTTCCTCAGCTCACAGAGAACAATTTCAATGGCTGTCCGGTTCCACATGTTGGTTTGTTCGTTTGTTTTCTTCATTTTTATTCTGGTTTTGCTGTTGCCTGCTTTATGCTTTATGCTGCCTGCTGAGTGCTGTGTGCTGCTCCTGCTTGCTGTATGCTGTATCAGAGCACAATTTGAACTGTTTGTGAGTGGTGATGGTGACTGGCGTGCTCGACGATGTTTAAATTGATGAGGAGAGAGGTAGAGAAGAGCAAATGGTTTTAGTTTACACGAACGAATTTTTGGTGAATGTATTTGTGGACTATGTGTGATATATTCGTTGGGGTGTATCTTTTCCCCTTATAAGCTGTGTGTAGTCAGTAGTGTAGAATGCAGATAGAAACTTTTTGCTTTCTGCTTGTGCTGGCCGTTGCCGCTTGGTGCTGCATGTATTTGATGTGTTGCTCTTGCTGCTGCTAGCTGTTGGTGCTGGTTGCCAGCTCGAAAAGGAACATTTTGTTTTATATTCAATTTTGCACTGAGTAGGTAAGTAGATATGTATATATATAAATATATATTGATATATGTACATAGGTACGTAGGTATGTATGTATGTAATTATTTTTATATTTTATTATTATTTTCCTGATTTTCCATAATAAACACAAAATTGGGTATTTTTATTTATTCGTTATGATTTTATGAGGGTTGAAGGATTAGTGTTCATGTATGTTCCATGTGCAACTCGATTTATTGTTTTTGTAGGTACCTACCTACAGAGTTTGTGTGTGTCTCGTTAATGAGTTTTGGTTTTAGGACGAAAAAAAGGATGTTTTTCATTATTAGTCCACCAGTGCAGGAATTGTTGGAGTTGGTTAGTTCTCTTGTTTCATTGGTAATTAAGTAAGTTAGTACCTAAGCAGCTGTACCTAGAAACCTTATTTTATTTTTGATAGTTATGATGGATATGTACCTACATAAAAAGAAACCTATTTTAATAACTTAAAAAAAAGAAATGGAAATTTTTGATGAAAATTTAAATTAGCGTAAAATTATTCAAATAAATATATAAAAAGATGTAGGTACCTACCAACGTATTTATTTTAAACTACCTGTCTATATCTATTAATTATTGTTGCTTATCTTTTTAGTAGACTAGTAAGAATGAATTTATAAACTAGGTACTTAGTTGCCAAGAACTCAATAGATAGATACTTTGCATGAACATAAGAGAAACGTATTTACTTCATATTAATGAAACACATAGGTATTTTTTATTATTAGCTTTATCTACCTAGCTGAAGGATGGTAAGTTATTTATTTTTTAAAGTAGGTAGGTACCTACCTACCTACCGAAAATTCGTCGAATTAAAATAACGAGGAAAAGGTCCTTAGGTACCTAAGTTGATTTTATAACTTTATTGATATGTGTAGGCGGTATGGACCTAGTTCGAGCATACATTATGAAAATATCTATCGATTTGTGTAACAAGATAAAAGTAATTAGTAGCCATTAACCTACCTATCTATTAAGGTTTGTTTAATAAAATGTATTATGTTTAGTAATAGTGCATATTATTTTTTATTATATTATATTATATTATATTATATTATATTATATTATATTATATTATATTATATTATATTATATTATATTATATTATATTATATTATATTATATTATATTATATTATATTATATTATATTATATTATATTATATTATATTATATTATATTATATTATATTATATTATATTATATTATATTATATTATATTATATTATATTATATTATATTATATTATATTATATTATATTCTATTATATTATATTATATTATATTATATTATATTATATTATATTATATTATATTATATTATATTATATTATATTATATTATATTATATTATATTATATTATATTATATTATATTATATTATATTATATTATATTATATTATATTATATTATATTATATTATATTATATTATATTATATTATATTATATTATATTATATTATATTATATTATATTATATTATATTATATTATATTATATTATATTATATTATATTATATTATATTATATTATATTATATTATATTATATTATATTATATTATATTATATTATATTATATTATATTATATTATATTATATTATATTATATTATATTATATTATATTATATTATATTATATTCACGAACATAGGTATACAAATATATAACTAACAATATTTTAGAAGGCATTTAACCTGCATCTGCAGGTATAAGTAATCTTGATAGGTACCTTTACCTACCTCTATTTATCAAATCAAAGGGATGATGTTGTGGTTTGAAGAAAACAAAACAAAAAATGTTTCAGAAATTATCTAACTTTCACAAAATGCGCATTAATTAATGTATTGAGTTCTTAATTTGTCCTTGGGTCGCCCTGAAGTTTTTTTTGAAATACTAAAATTTTGTCCAACAACTAAACTATCTGTTTTTTTAGAACTACGGACCCCAAAATCTTTTTAAACTGGCCACAGTTTTTGCTGGTACTGACTGAGTCAGAAGCGGCCCCAAACAATAGGTAGGCAATATTTAATTTGCTTGAAAATACAGTTTTTAGGCTGAAGTGATAACCACATGAGTTATACATACAACATCAACAAATCAGAAAAAAATCTTCTGATTTCATTGGTTAACAAAATAACGTTTTCTTTTGCAGCAAAAACAAACCAAGAAAACAATGATTTTGCAAAGTACAAATCTTTGGCACAAAATTTTAAACCGTTTAGTAAACTGTTAAATCCATTTATAGCAATTTTACTAGGCTAAAAAGGTGGTTTAGGTAATTATAAACGATTTTAACATCTTACTATCTCTTAACAATTTGCTAAAGCTAAAATCACGGATTGGCTGCTATAACCAAAAACACTCTATATGAAGATATATGTAAATCCTTCGTACGTATCACCCTTCAAAACCCATTTGTTTACATTATTGTATTTGTAATGTGGAAGAATTCAACGAGTAAAATTGACGTGTTTTCACGCATACATAGACATATTTACTGAGTTTTTAGGGAAAATTTCATAAATTAGAGGAGAAATTACACGCACACTAAGAAATACTTTATGAGGCCAGTTTTAGCTTGTAAGCAAATCAATATTGCTACCGAGGATTTATATCTTTACTAGAGTGTTTTTGGCTATAACTTTTAGCAATTTGCGAAATCCATATGACATCTGTACAATTATTCTTATTATTCTTATTCTTCCAGTGGATGGAATAGTCCAGTCAACAGTTGGGAATTAAAATTAATACGTTCGGTTTAAGCGTAGTTCCTTTGTTTATTTTCACGAACTGTCACTTTTCAGCCATGTTTGGATTCTCGTTTTTTAATAAAAGGCAATAAGCAATTTACTAGCAAAGGTATACAAAATTGGACTCCCTTAGTAAATTGCTAAATATTAACAATATAGGTTTTTTATAATTGTGCACCTCTGTCTTTTCATTTTAGCTTCTTATTTAGTTTTTGGAAATTCTCATTAGTTATGAATATTTCTTTATTCAACTAGGTATATGTTAAGTTTTGAACAAACCTTGAACTTAAAACTTTCATAGTTTTGTAATTATTTAACTCCATTTAATCGAAAAAAAGCTATGTACTTTATGATTTTAGATAGCCTCAAAAATCCTTCCATATGTACATATGTGTTATTTTTGTTAATATTAAGAAGTAATATCTAAAAAATATTATGTGATAAAGTAATGTTGAAGGCTGATTTGATTTAAGACTATAAAAATTGATTGAAAAAGTCCAGTTTGATTGTCAATAACGAAACCTTGTTGAACAGTTTTACAAGAATTTGTGTCTCAGAAGGTGTAATTTCAGTCTTATGCTTGCCAAAGAGGCATGTTATACTTTTTTAAATGCATTTTTCAACTTAAATCCCTAATACATTCTTTTATATTACTAATAATCAAAAGAATGCTATACCAAAATATATCAGAAAACTTCCACTTAATTCATAAATGAGTCCAAGACGTTTTGGTTGCGACCTTTTGCTTGCCAAATGCATTTTAATAATTTTTCAAATGCATTTTTCAATTAAAAATCCTAATAACTTTATTCCTATCTATAAAGTATAACCATAAGAATGGTCAGGTTCAAACGACATAAGGGATTTGAAAGAGTTTCCAGTTTCTTATTGGCCAGCTGCCAAAAAATTTCCTTAACATTAAGGCAACTCTATTGGAAAGTTAGTCAAGAAAAATATCCCCAACTATCAAGTCAAGTCTTCTTATGTCAAAATGACAGTTGCTCATGTTTTTTCTTCCAACTGAAAGCTGAACGTCAATGTCAAGTCTTATGTCAAAATGTCAGTTGCTCATGTTTTTTCTTCCAACTGAAAGCTGAACGTAATTTCTCAATGATTTATTTATTTTCTGCACAATTATATTTAATGATTTGTTTAAAAGGGTTTCTTGTCAAATTTGAAAAGGAATAAGCAATATTTCTTTACAATACAAAATACAAATCGTGATGGACTTGTAGCTTGTCTGAGGAGTTTTTTGTAGACAAATAATGTTTTTGGCAGTTTTTGCACGATCAAATGAAAGTAAAGGTTAGTAAAGTAAAGTTCCGAGTTTGAAACTTATGACACTTAAAAAACCAACTAGTTGGCTTGGTCGAAATGTACATACGTTCAAGAAATGCAAACCAAGTCCCTTATGTTGTCTGAACCTGCCCAATGATACCTATATGATTAAAATAATGCATCTTTAATCTATTGCAGTAGATTTTAAAACACATATTCACTTTTCATCCATTCTGCGTAAGATAAAAGTTAAAAAAAGAAAGGAACATCCAGATTTCGACTTAACTTCACCCAGTCATTTCTTAAAAAGCGAAGTTAAATTATTTTTGTTTGATTCTTATGAATGAAGAAAACATTAATTATTTGAAGAAACTTTTTAAATTGTGGCTTGCCGGGCCCTATACAAAAGAAATTTAGGTTATTCGTAGCGAAAACCCCGGGAAGAGCCAAACTGACAAGATTTGTATGGGAAATATTTTTGGGAATACATTCATCTTTCGAGATTGATGTGCGGAGAGTGAAAAATCATGTCTGAATCTAACGCACAATTTTATCACATGAAGCCAAGCAACATTCTTAACCCTCTACTGCATGCATTATGACCCACTTAAAAAAAAAATGTTTTGCTGGATTTACTTTTAATACATCTTGGTTAAGATTTTTATAAAATAAAATTTTCGAAAAAGTAAGTTAATTTTCAAAAAAATTAAAAAATTGGCATATATGGCGTTGTATGCAGTCAGTGATTTTTCTACCAAAAAATCCTTGCCATATATGGCGTTTTATGCAGTAAAGATATTTCTTACAAATAAATAAGTTTATGTTTTTATTGATTATTTAATTCATATTTATATTTCTTTTATTTTTATATTTTAATGTTTACATAAATTAAAAAAGTGTATATTCAAATATGAAAAGACATAAACAATTTCTGTCTTTGTTCAAGCAAAGGTAAACACCGCATTTGGAACAAAATATGAAACTTCGAAATTTGCAATCATTATGGCATTGCTGTCTGTCGCTTTTCCATTCTGGAAGATGATCCACTGAATCCTTACGGACTTCATTCAGAGGAGTGGGTCGCGCCAAAGCTTTCTTAGCTTTTTTCTGGGTTGAGGTCGATGGACTGGAATCCAAAGTTCTTTTCGTGCTTTTCGGAGTACCAGTGATGGAAGCTGGTCGATCCTTCTTTTTGTTAAACGTTTTGCCAACTTTGCAGAAATGCTCGGCTACTACCATCTTGAAGTCGAATAAGGGCATGTACTGTACACGTCACTTTTCTTACGCCATAAAATCCATGCATTTACTACGCAAAGGTCCAAGAAATGGAAGAACATTTTTTTGGGCCATTTCTTTGATCGGATTCCGATCCGGTAAAGCCCAAGCATCGAATCAAGGAGATCCACACCTCCCATGTATTTATTGTATACATCTATTACTTTTGGACAGTCAATTTCAATATACTTTTTTTCCTTTCTGCAGTATGGTTTCTTTTTTGTTGTTGGATTACATCCCACAAAAGTTGATAGCATGTTTACAACTTTGTTGTCGTACCACGATACAAAGGATATTTTTTCACCATCGATATCTGCCACTCTTTCGATCATACATATATCCGCGACCATTCTTTCGCATTTCCTTTTCTGTGGGAGCAACAATATTTGGCACTCTGTTAAATCTTACCGTTCCTAATGGAAGCAGTCCCGTTTTGGTCAAATGTACCTGAAGCTTTGGGCTATTGAACCAGTTATCGAAGAATATCTTGTGGTTTTTGTGTCTTGGTACAGTGGCAGTCAATCGTGAAACAACATTTCCACTCCAACAACGTCAGGAGCATCTTCTGGATATGTATTACTTTGATCTCCAGCGAAAAGATCAAAGTCATAGCTAAACTCTGACACCCCACTTGAGACCAGATTCTTATAACCCCATTTGTGAGGTTTCTTTGGGTTGTACTGCGTTCATGCTGGCATTTTGTAGGAATTGTTGGAATAAGAAGAAGCCGATCTCTAATTGTACTAAGAAGAGGCCTTACTTTAAAAAGTTTATCATGTCCGGGCAAACCGCGCTTTATAAACTTGTCGTTGTCGGCAAAGTGGAGATATCGCTTTATGTCTTCTCATCGGTTGCATGTCATTGTCTCGTAAACAAAACTTTGACCAATTTCTGAGCTCCAATATCCTCTTGTTGAAGGTAATTTCACCAAGGACATAAACAGGCAAATACCAACCGGCCGGTTTGTTTATATTGCTTTGTAAAGCTTTTCGCTTAGATTCATCGACTATATCATTTGAATCAAATCTTCGGTAAAAAAAAAAACGAGAAAAACTCAGCTGGAGTCTCAAACTGCGACATGGTATCTGATGGCACTTCCCAGTTTCCTAAAAAGGGGAAATCTTCTTTGTACGTACCAAGATTTGTATTACTCCAAATTATGTTCTCCTGTTTCTTTGTTGGCACAAAACTAGCTAAAGGCTCTTCATCTTCAGAGTCGAAGTCACTCGTTTCAGAAACCACCTCTTCTGACTCCGCGGATCCATTCCTTTCTTCTTCGTTATCTGACTCCAGTATTTCCTCTTCACTTTCCGAGCCATCCTGAGGAATTGAGTAGAATCTCCTTGTTGGGAAAACGGAGCTCGATGATGCCATTAGGGAGTCACCTATTTGACAAAACCATAATTTTTACTTTTTCGTTACTGCATAAGAAGCCAAATATGGCATGATGATTTTTAATCTATATTTTCGTAACTGCATACACAGCCATATATGGCTGTTTGATAATATGTCCATTTTCTAGACTATGCATGCACTTACACAAAAATAAAAACACACATGTTACTTACCAAAATATATATTTTGTAAAAAAAAATATTATTATTACCACTCTAACTTATTTCTTCTAAAAAAAACTGTTTTACTGGGTGAATTTTCAGACGATACGTGACCATGCGCACTGCTTACTTAAACTGAAAAATTAACAGTTAAAAAAAGACCAGGAAAAAAAAACAACGCATGTTTCTCAGACACAATTACCAACAAATGCAATCTAGTAACCGTTGATTTCTTGATTTTTTTTATTTCTGTCGAAAATAGCAACTTTAAAACTTAAAGCCATATATGGCGTTGTATGCAGTAGAGGGTTTATAAAATTCTAAGCTATAATTTTTAAATTTAAAATTATTTCTGAGAAATAGTTTCAAAAATGAAGAAATAGTATAGTTTTGCTTTTTGGGTTCGGCGAAATTTTAAATCTTCTTTGATTTTGTTTGAAATTGCTAAAATAAACTGATTTTTCCGAGTTTCAGGTTTAGTAAACCTAATTTTAATTTATGTACTTCCATAAAAATTTGTTCGACATACATATGTATGTAAATGTATACATAATTATTAGATTGTTCCAGATTTTCTGTGATTGCATGAATAGCCCTCTTAATTAACCACAAAATCAATTTTTTAAAAGTATACCTACTTACATTTTCAATTAAATTGATATATTTTTTCGACATTAATCCGCTTAGACAGCTAAGTTTTTTCAGGAGTTATTATTTTAAAACTTAGAATAATTTTATTTCACTAGCTTTTATCTTAATTTGAATGTTAGTCTAGGAAAGTTAGATAAATAAATAAATAAATAAATAAATAGCCTTAAAATAAATAAATAAATTGGGTGGCGCAACAGTCCGTTTGAGAACTAGGGCCTATATAGTGACTGACAACTCTCAACCATTCCTGTGTGCGAGTAATTTTGGCAGGAACTCCAATAAATAGCCTTACTTTGACAAAAACTGAACTCTTGTGGATAACTTTATTTATCTTTCCCAATAAGTCTTCATTTTTATCTAGTAGACCAACAAAATTGGAGGGATGGTTAAATAAGGTCAACCACACGTTTTATTTATTTGAAAATTACTCAAAAGCTAAAGTTTTTTTTTTTATTGAAAAAATAATGAAAATAAATATAATACAAAAAAATTATAGTAGGTATATAAATTTGGAGAAAACTTAAACCAATGAGACTCTGCCATCTCGAAAAACAAAAACTTTGTTTAATTTTTTTTATTGTAAAGGTGGTACAAAAAATTTTGTAAGCATTATACCAAGACAAAAAACACAATCCCAATTTATTTTTATACAACAGAAACAGTCAAAGTCTCGATAGCCCCACCTTAAACAAAAGATTGAATTTTGGGCCGTTAAAAATTATCAACTAATTCACGTACACACGTCATTAAATGTATCGTTTTATAGATAATTGTATTTCAACAATTAGGAAATCCAAAATATTCTACAGAGTCCAATCAGATGTGTCCACTAGTTAGTTTGACGAACTAATTGGCTTAGTATTTTTTTAAGACCAGGTTTATAATAATGACTAGCAAACCCGGTGAACTCCGTTTCGCCACCAGATGGCTTAGTTTTTTGTAACATTTCGTTTGGGGATTAAAAGATGAAGACAAATTATTTTTTTTTGTTTTATATTTGAAAAGGAAACATTTTATTTCATTTACAACAGTAATGAATTCATTTCGATTACAAAAATGAAGTGTAATTTAGTTGAACTTCTCTAAGTAAAAAATAAAAGTGAATCCAAAGTAAATCAAAGCGTTAATTGTCCAACGCGAACCGGAAATTGCAATCGTTTGAAGTCAAGTGGAAGATCAGTCAAAATCAGTATTCGAGAAATAAATACATTTTCACCTGCGTACTTTCCGTTAGTAATGGTTGCCTCAATCAAATTCGGCATAAGTCTTTTCACCGCAAGTCGAGTACCGTTGCAAAGTCCCGGTGGATTCAAATTACACAATATCATAATAACTGAACTAACTTTGAGTTGCAAGTTATGTGGTGGAAATCCTGGTAACTCCAGAGATTTCAAAAACTCCGTTGGATAATTTACTACATCATCGGGATTTGTTATGGAATCAACGGATTTGTATGTCACCAAATCTCCAGCGATTTTTGATCATTATTCCTTGCGGCGAGAATTGCTCGTTGACTTACCAAGCATAATTCTGATAATTCTCATTAATGTTTGGGAAAACATTTTCAATAGGAGCTAATTGAGAGTCTACAAATCGGCAAAGGTCGTTGGTAAGAGTAATTAATCCAGTTGACGCATCAACTGGCACTTTTCCATTTCCAACATCTTACAATTGTTTGGAAAATTGTGCAGCACTTTGATCATTTTGAAGTTAAACTCTCATATGAGTGGTTAGCGATAATGTTTTTACGTTATTCCACAACATTGATGCCTTTGCCTTCAGGCAATTCATCTGCAGGCGTTCCACGGGGAATTACTGGCACCGTCTGCCTGAAATCGCCTGCCAACAATATCATCAAGCCGCCAAAGATGTTGTTACTTCGTCAAAGATCCTTCAGTGTGAAGTTTCCATTGGATCGGGAAATATTGCATGTTGGAGTATCAATTGTATTTAAATTGAGTGGCAACTTAAGCGCAGAATGTGCAGTACGACCGCCTTCTAGAAGAGTTGCCGCATTTCCAGTAGATGCTAACGCCAAAGCTATGTCACATCTTGATCGAATAGTGGCCAAAATCAATGAAATGACAAATGTTTTTCCCTGTTCCTCCAGGTGCGTCCAGGAAGAATAGACCACCAGTATTATTGTCCACCGCTTGCATTAATGTTTCGTATACTTGTTTTTACTGTTCATTCAGCAACGGCACATTATTTCGAACGAATTCCTGCAAGGTATCAACATTGTATTGCAGCTCTCGATTTAATTCTTGGTTCATTGCATCGTGCATTGATCGATTTGGTGCAATCATTCCTACTTCAATCAGTAGCTTCTCGATATGTTTGGCATTGGTGGCCATTCACAGTTTTCAAATGCGCAAATGATTTTGGTCCTCGTACATTTACCAACAGCAGTCGCAAATAAAAACATTCATCATTTCTAGGATGAACAGTACATGCCACCTAGCGCATCAGTGGAAAACACCTGTGGCCAATTTGGATTTTTCTCTTAATATATTTTGTCTTTCTTCGCTTAAGTTCTGTGAATACACTTGTTGCTGCCTTGCATGTCTTGTGCGGCGGCCGATGTTCACACGTCGTACTCTAGGCAAATATTCTTCGCGACTTTTTTCAGTTCTTTAATTTAAAAAAAAAGATAACTGATTTTTTCGAAATTATACCAAATTTGCTCAGAATGTGTAATACAGAATTTTATATAAGTGGATTTGTGGTCAACCAAATTTTTCACTTTTTTCTTAAATTGCTCTATGATAAAAAAAACTCTCACGAATTTTTTTTAAAAGTCGTTTTTGCATTTTTTTCTAATTATCTTTAAAACAATATTTGAAGTCAATATTGCTGGAGTTATAGCGTCAGGAAGGAAAACCCGACTTATTTTTATAGGTACATATTATAGATTATAATCCCAATTTCAGAATCTGATGAGCAGGCAGCGGATGGAAACAAATGTGATTTTACCGCAGTCAAAAAATTACATTGAATCCATTCGCGACTCATTCGTCGGATTCTTTAATCGACATGAATATAAATAGTTTCAAAAATTCATTTGCGTGAATAGTACGTCACTGGAAACACTTTTTCTGGGAACCTAATATAATCAAAACCATTTACAAAGACAATATGCAATTATTCACTATATATGTATGTACCTACATTATCTCTGGAGCTCTTATAATTATTTCAAAAGCACAATAACTTTGCATTTTTGTTATTTTGTGTTTCGAATGGTTATCTGGCCCAATTCGTTTAAAATTAGGAGCATTCTTCTAATCACGTTTATATTATCTTATCAGGGTGTATGTATTTGTTTTCGCTTATCTAAGGTTTCCTGCCTGATAGTTATGCAAAAGTTTACTTTTAAGTTCTATAGATACGTTTATACCTACTTTTTCGAATTTTCGACACGCTTATCTACTCAAGAACTTTTATCTCATTCCAATTCCAACACTTATAGGTTCAAAATGAGATAAGCTTGCAGATAACGTTGTCTGCTTGGAATAAGAATTTTTGTATATTGCTTTTTAAAATCAGAGAAAACAGTGATGATATGAGGATTATTATTAAAATGGTGAGGTGTGTGGATGATTATAGTAATGTTTATCTACTGATAATAGAGGTCGGTTTGAACAGCTGATAAGATAATGAAAGTCATCACTGATTATTATTTTTAAAAGTGAAGTTTCAATTATTCACACGATCGCAATTCATACTCGTATAACAATAAGTTTGTACATTTTTGAATTAACAAATTCGATTGCCACATTATTTATGTGGCTTATTCATCTATTTAAAATAAAAAATGAAAATAAAATTCTTTGAAACAAAATCACTAGATTTCACATTATGTGTGAAGATAGCAAGGCCGTTCGTGTGAGGCACCCTTTATAAGTAGAACTCATAAGTCAATATACCATAAGGTATTGCTAAGCACATTCATTGCTATCAGTAAGTTCGCCCACTTCTTTAAATAAATGCTATGTTGGATCTGCTGGCTTATGCTGAAATCTTTTTCTAATGTTATGTTATAGTACGTTTCCACCAACAAATAATCCGAGATTTAAGGCAAGTGATTTAAAATAAATCATGAGGTGTTTCCACCAAAGAAAAGGAGATTAATTTGACGTTTGGTTAATGTCATAACAACCAAACGTCAAATTATTCTCCTTTCGAAAAGAAAAAAAATATGAAATTTGTATTGATTTTATTGATTGATAATTTAATATTATATATTATTTAATATTAAAACATCACAAATAAGTATTAAATTCATCCCAAGAAACTCCTCTGGCTTGAAAGTGCAACATCTTGTTGAAGAGATTCGCAAGATTTTGCAATTCTTTCCAATATTGCGTTTCTTTTCTCCTCAATCAAAATCAATTTTTCATCAGTTTCTATTATTAGTTTGAAATTTTCCAATATTATTTCATCTTGCTTTTAGAAGTGAGACAGATAGTTTTTGTTGACATTTCCATCTGTCAATAAACGAAATTGGCGTTTAAATGGGTCGGTTCAACAATTATTCTCCGAAAAAAAAGTTTGTTGGATTTGACAAACTAATGTTTCCAAGTAGATTTCAATGAGTTTTATTTGAAATCTTCATTTGAGGAGATTAAAATTTGTATGAAAAATCTTCGAGATGTCAAGGAGATTTGTGACAAATCTAGCTGAATCTCGGTTTAGTGCCCGGTGGAAACGTAGTATTAGGTTCTTCAATATATGTAGACAACGACCCGATAGTCTGCTATTACACGATGAATCTAGATGCATGCGACACTTCGAACAACATAAGTGCAAAAGAGAAAAAAAATTCGAAAACATGAGACGCAAGAAAATCGACCTGTGTCGCACGGGTAAAATTTTCCTTGCGACAATTTGACGTTTCTCTGTTCTCTTATTCGTATTTTTGCTATTCTCTTTCATATGGTTTCGTTGTTCGAGAAGCAAACTTCGACGAACAGTTCATTTTGTAGGAATCTATGTCTTTGTTTTTTGATTAGAGTGCACAGTCAGAAATAAATTTTACAAAACAAAATGTTTTTTATTGATTTTAAAGAATAACAAAATTTTCTCGATTAATAAAAGTAAACAGACAAGCAAACAAGTCGATGACGAAATAAAAATGAAAGAGAATTGTCAAAATAGATTCATGAATCTAGTTTCAACGTGTAATAGCACTTGAGAAACAGGATAGGATCACAAAGAAGAATTCGAAGATGTCGCATGCATCTAGATTCATCGTGTAATAGCAGACATATACACAAGCCACAAGATGCTATCTCAGTCGCCTTTCTAGGTCTCAAAGATCACACCGTCACATAGGTTTGGAGTGGAAAATTGTCCTCAACGACAATTTAGGGACATGTCTGCGTATGCGTGTGTACATACGTACATCCGTGTGTTCGGGATACCATTTTTTGTCGTCCATATATCTCAAGAACTAGTAGAAATTTCGAATTCAAATTAATTTTGTTTAGCATATAATAACATCCAAATATGCAGAACGTACTTTCAAAAAAATGGAGTGGGTGTATTTTTTACTATAACAATTTAAAAAAATTATGTTCAAATGGTAGACATGTGCATTTAAGAGGACACAAGCGTCCACAGGTTTTTCTCAAAACCCACCTCTGTCTATGAACTCCTACTCTCACCTCCCCGCGGTGAACATCGGGTCCCTAGTACCTCAACTGGAGATTGGGTTCTAACCCCTGTGGAAAGCAAACGAGAGAGGGGGAAGAGGTGTTTCCACTAAGGCACCTCTCCTTATCCAGACGGCAGCGGACGAATTCTCGTGATGGAATCCACGGTGGCGTCTACTTACTGGAACGTAAGGTTGAACTACTTAGTGAACGCCTTATAGGGCTTCTACGACATTTTCGGAGCCCAGGCCTATAAGGAGCGGTTTATCCGGCTCCCCGTCCTTGGAGTTATACTAAGGATCTGGCCTTCCAGGTTGGGGGTTGTGCCGTCGGGGTGACTTTCTGGCCACGTAACAAAATAATAGTTGCGAAGCACCAACAAGCCTCGGATACGGACGGATTCACTGTTGACAACCCAAGCAAACGAAATAAGGACAACGAACTTCGGATCTGTACGTGGAATGTTAGGTCAGTTAACAGACCTCGTGCAGCCGAACAATTAGCGGAGGCCCTAAACTGCTGAAAGGCAGATATTACCGCCATCCAAGAAGTGCGATGGGATGGACCGGGCAAACGCAAACTAAAAGACTGCGATGTATACTACGGCGAGTGCTAGCGAGAACAAAGACAGCGTCTATTTGGGTGTGGATTTGTTGTTGGAACTAGACTCAGGTAAAAAGTCTTGAGTTTCAACAGTGTGAGCGAGCGCATCACGACAATCCGCATCAAGGCTAAATTCGCCAACATAAGCCTAATATGCGCGCATGCCCCAACAGAGAAGAAAGATGAGGACACCAAAGACATATTCTTCGAGCTCTTGGACAAGACATATGAGCAGTGCCCTGGCTATGACATTAAAATTGTCTTAGGAGATTTAAACGCCAAGCTAGGAAGAGAAGACATCTTTGGTGGCACAATCGGGAGATACAGCCTGCACGACACCACCTCCGACAACGGATTCAGGCTGATCGATTTCGCTGCGGGGCGAGACGTTCTGGTAGCTGGTAACTAGTACGCAGTTCACACATCTCAATATCCACAAAAGGACATGGAAATCTCCTGATCAATCAACTGTCAACCAGATTGACCACATTGCGATCGACGCACGACACTTCTCTATAGTATACAGGATGTCCGAACATTCCGAGGGGCCAACATTGACTCGGACCACTACCTCGTTGTAGCCAAGGTACGGCTACGAATATCCCGATCTAAGCCAAAACAAGGAAGTACTGTGAGAAGTTTCGACGTTAGACGGCTACAATCGCAAGAGACTGTCATGTCCTTTTCCGATCGAGTCTCTAATAACCTCTTAAGGAGTCCTTTACAGCCTGCATTAAGCATTGAAAAACAGTGGCAACAGTGCCTTGCAGCCATCAGAGATGCCGCCTCTGAAGTGCTAGGTTTCACACGGCCTCCACAGCGAAACCCCTGGTTTGACGATGAATGCCGGCAAGCACACGCAGCGAAACAACAGGCATATAAAACGACGCTGCAAGGAGGACCAGAGCTGCTCGTGAGCTCTACGAGCAGAAGAGGAGAGTGGAACACCGGCTTCTTAAATGGAAAAAAAGAGAGCATGAGAAGCGCGCAATCGAGGAAATAGAGGGATGTCACAACAGGAATGAGGTTCGTAAATTTTACCAAAAGGTAACAAAACCCTGCAAGGGTACCAGCCACGAACCGAAGCCTGTAAGGACGATCAGGGGAACATCGTAGTAGAACCGCAGTATATGTTGAGAATATGGAAAGACCACTTCTCCAAATTATATAACTGCGATGACGAACCGAATTCCGCTGTAAGGGAGATAGAACCACTCAACCTAGGCGACGCAGACCTCGACGAAGTGAAGATAGCTATATCTAAACTGAAGTCAAACAAAGCTGCTGGGGCTGACGGCATCGCTGCCGAACTATTCAAAGTAGCAGGCGATGACTTGGTAGGGAGCATGCACCAACTCATCTGCAAAAAATGGTCAGAAGAAAGCATGCCCGATGAGTGGAATCTCAGCCCGATACATAAGAAAGGAGACCCTCTAAATTGCGCCAACTACAGAGGCATCAGTCTCCTTAACATTGCATATAAAATCCTTTCTGCCGTATTAGGTCCTTATCAGTGTGGCTTCAGACCTGGAAAGTCCACTATCGAGCAAATATTCACACTACGGCAGATCTTGCAAAAAACTCAGGAACTTCAAATCGATACCCACCATCTCTTTATCGATTTTAAAGCCGCTGCTCTATCAAAGTCGGAAAAGATCTCACCGATGCATTTGATGTCAAAAAAGGTTTTAGACAAAGCGATGCACTGTCATGCGACTTCCTCAACATCGTTCTGAAAAGAATTGTGCAAAACTCAACCGTCAACACTAGAGGCACAATCTTCCAAAGGTTCATCCAATTACTTGGATACGCAGATGATATTGACATAATTGGAAGATCAAAGCGTGATGTCAGTGGAGCGTTTTTGAGCATTGCGACGGAAGCGAAGAAGATGGGTTTAGTGGTCAATGAGGCCAAGACCAAGTATATGCTGTCATCAAAAAAGGACAAAGAAAGATGAGAGCGTCTTAGGATGCTTCGAGAGAAATATTTTTCATTTGTGCGGAAGTGTTTCAGTGAGTTGAATAAAGGGTGACTTGTGTATCTTAAAAGTGATTGAAATAAAAATTAAAATGGGTAAACATTATTTAAAGTGTTTGGCATGCGGTCGAGAAGAAGAAGTTAATTCTGGTGTTAAATATTTTAAACTGCCAGAAAATATAGAAAGGTAAGCAATATTTGCTGTTTTGTTATTGAAAATGTAAAAATTGCAACGGTTTTTTTGTGTTGAGTACAAAAAATACATTTAAAATCTCTGGTTTTATAATCTCAGGCTATGATTATGTTTTTTTGTTATAAAAGATGTACGATCTGAACGCTTTTTTAGTTTGTGGTAGTAGATTGTGTGGTTTTTGATCAATTTAAATTTTGGTTGTAACTTCGCGCCCTTTCAGCGTTTTGTAAACACAATAACATCAACTGTCTGAGATTACGATCAGACTTAAAATACGGTTAAAAATAATTATTTTTTCTTTTTTCTTTTTTCAGGAGAACAAAGTGGTTAAGTGCTATTTACAAACCACATTTGTTAGAACAGCAAATTTCACGAGATTTAAGGGTGTGCGAAAATCATTTCTCAAAAGATATGTTTTCCGCTTCCGAAATTCGTTTAAAATTGTCGGCTATACCTGACTTAAATATTTTAAAAACCTTAACTGACACTGCAGAAGGTGAGACGAATAAAGGGAATATGAATACAACACAAGAAAACGTGAGTTTAGAAGTGAAAGTGGTTTCTAATCAAGAGCAATTGGAGTTTTTAGAGGAAGGAGTGGGCAAAATCCAAAGTGCTGAATTACTCGAAATCTTTGAAGCAGATGAACCGCTTAGCGAAATTATTCAAGTTGGAGAATCAATCGAAGCGAAAACCTCATATAGAGAGCATAAGGCAACGCAGACAAACATCAAGGAAACAGTCGAGGTATTTCAATTAAGAAAAGAGTGTAAGAATTTAAAAAAAGAAATTGAAATTTTAAAAAAACAAAAATGTTCAGATGCTGCGTATTTAGAAAAAACAAAAAACGTTTTACCTAAAGAGTTAGCTCGAATTGTTGAAATTCATATTGCAAACTATAAAAAAAAAACAGAAAGGATGGAGGTACTCTAACGAATTAAAAAAAATTTGTCTCAGCATATATTTCATTGCACCTAATGCATATTACTTCTTAGAGCATAATTTATGTTTGCCATCAAAAAAAACTTTAACTAGATTTACCAAAGATTGGCCTTCTGGACCTGGACTTCACAAGTCATTATTTAATGCGTTAAAGCTAAAAATACAGGTTTTACCAGAAATCGCCCAAAATTGTGTTATTTGTTTAGATGAAATGTCGTTGAAAACTCATCTTTATTTCAATAAAAATAAGGGAGCGATAATAGGATTGGAAGACGATGGACAGAATAAAACACATTTAGCTGCAAATTATGCCATTGTTGTAATGGTAAGAGGCCTTACTCATCGGTATAATCAGTTACTTGGGTATTACTTTGTCAATTCCTCTTGTCCAGCCAAGACATTGAAGGAAATCGTAGTCAAATGTGTTAATGAATTGATTGAAGTTAAAATGAAACCCAGGCTTGTAATTTCAGACCAAGGTGGAAATTTTATTGGTCTTAATAGACTTCTAGGCATTCCTTTGCACAAACCTTTCTTTTATGTTGAAAATACTAAAATTTATTACATGTATGACACCCCTCATCTTTTGAAATCTTTTTGGCGTAATTTCATGAAATATGACATTGTTGCACTTGGTAACAAGAAGGCAACTTGGAAAGATGTCATTGATTTTTACTTAAGAGACAAAAAATCTGCATTTAAAATGGCTCCAAAACTGACTGATGAACATATTTTCCCAAATAATTTTCAGAAGATGCGTGTTAGACTTGCTTCTCAGTCAATAAGTTCAACCGTTTCAGCTGGTATTTATACCTTTGCCAGTATAGGTGCTTCATCGTCAACAGCTATTAACACTGCTGAAATAATTTAAAAAATTGACAAATTATTTGATGTTTTCAACTCATCCCAATTTAAAGCAAAAGCATCCAGAAGGCCATTTTTTGCAAGAAAGGAGCAAATAGATTTTCTAAACGAAATGAAATCTTTTTTTGAAAATATTACTTTTTTTGATAGCTCAATTAATGTGACAAAGAAAATGAGATTTATAAATGGATGGCAACAGAATATACATGCTCTAATTGATATTTTTAGTGACTTATTACATTTCTTCTCACAAGAAACCTTAATCAAGATTGTTTAGAAAACACATTTTCTGTGTTACGCAATCGAGGATTAAATAATAAGTTGCTGACTCCTTTTCAATTCACATGTGCTTTCAAAAGGTCGTTTGCGGCCAAGTATATGGAGGACATTACCCAAGGAAACTGCGAGCCAACTATAAATTTGGAACTGCCGCATATTGATATCCATATTAAATCAAACGAAGAAAAAAAAGACGAAGTAATTTACGCTTTTGAAACCGAATCTGACTACAAAACTGTTGATTTTGGTTGTCAAAATGCTTTTAATTATTTTGCGGGCTATATTTTGAAAAAATACCGTCAAAACCATAAGTGTGAAGTGGAACTGAGCCAGCAACCTAATATTTCCTCCATATTCACAGATTTTAAAGAATTTGATGGTGCGAATTTAACACGACCACAACAAGATTTTTTAGATGCATTAGAGAGCCTCGAACAAAAATTTATAACTAATTTTCCAAATTTATATTTTTGTAATAATTTTGAAATGAAAATGTTTGATATTTTAAAAAATGAATTTGATTACAATTGCTGTAAGAACCAAAATAAGGACTTTATTATAAAGTTTTTTATTCGAGTTCGAGTATACCATATCCTCAAGAATTTCAATGCAACTATGAAAAAATCTAGCAATAAGCATAAATATTTAAGCGTTACACATATGTAAAACATTATTTATAAGACCTAAATAAAATTACTCTAAAAAATGATATACATATGCCTTTATTTTTCGGAACACCCTATGCTACAGTCAAAAGAAAAATTCTTTTTCTTCCTTCTCTTTTACACTGTAACACTTCTTATTACCATCTATTTCTCGTGTTTGTGTGACATAGCGGTAATTTAAAATATGAACTCAGAACGAAAATTTGGAGAGTGTCCCTACTCATTATTAGATATACTCTGCGAGGGACGGCGCAGTAGAGGAAGACCGCGACTCAGGTGGCGCACGCAGGTGGGTAAAGACATCAACCAACTTAGGGTGCGAAACTGGAGACAGCTAGCTAGGGACCGAGCTGGTTGGAGACGCATGTTGGTTGAGGCCCAGGTCCGCCCGGATTGTAGCGCCACCTTAAGTAAGTATGGTATGTTCAAGCGTAGTTACTTTGTTAATTTTTACGAACTGTCACTTTTGAGACATGTTAAGATGCTCGTTTTTTTTTAATAAAAGGCAAAAATTCATTTGATAACTCTTTTTTTACAAATACGAATTGAAAGTTATCAGTATGAGTAGACTCCTAGCCCGTGTCTCTAAAACTCTTGATTTAATAAATTTATTGACCATTGTCTGGATATTGTACTTGCTTAAGTCTAGACTTTTCTTCTCTTAAGTGTTAGTTTTTTTTTTATTTTAAGATTGCAAATTGTTTAACGGTCACTGTTGACATTTTTCTATATGAATGAATTCTTATAACAAGCATATTGTTTATCACAAAAGTATTAAGCAGGTTCATATTTAAAAAGCAAAGCAAGTTTCTAGCATCTGATTGGCCAGCTGCCAAAAAATTGCCTTCCAATTAAGGCTGAAAAGTCAACTTACATATGTAAAAATGACAATTGATCATGTTTTTTAATTCAACTAAAAGCTGAACTTTATTACTCAATGATTTATTTATTTTCTGCACAACTTCATTTAATGCTTTCTGTAAAAACGTTCCTTGTAAATTTGGAAAAGAAATAAGTAATATTTCTTTAAAATACAAAATACAAATCGTGATGGACTTGTAGCATGCCTGAGGAGTGTTTTGTAGAAAATAATGATTTTGGTAGTTTTTGTACTATGAACTTGAAGTAGAGGTTTTTAAAGTAAAGTTCTCAATTTTAAATTCATGACAATTGAAAAACTAACTAGTTGCCTTGGTCAAAATTTACGTTCAAAGAATGAAGTTGACTGCAAATGAAGTCCCTTATGTTGTCTGAACCTGTCCAAAGTTTTTTTTGAAAAAACAAAATTATTTTCTGTTATCAAAGAATCATAAACCAAGCAAAAAATAACGATTTAGTTGAAATTCCCCTAACAATAAAACAAAATATCCCAAATAAAAATTTCCCATCAAAGTGAAAAAAGAAATATTGAGTGATTTCATTTCAACTGAATTTTATAAAATTTCCTAATATTGTCCTAAGGTGCACAACACATACAATAATTGAATTTTCGATGTTACCAATAAGATTTTTGCGCTTGAACAATGTAGGCTTATGAATTTTTAAAATTAAAATCCCTCCACTTCTTAAAGCCTAGTACGCTGCTGATGCGAAACGAAATTTCCCATACAAAAAATAACATGACGAAATCATAAACGAAAAATTTCGCTGTGCTTTTCGTTTTTCAGTACGCTGCTGAACGACGAAATGTGTCATTTTAGTGGATAGCTGTACTAGATTTCGTAGTACAATTCTCCACTCTTTTCGTTCTCAATTTAATTGCCCGGTATATTAATTGCTTGCGAAATTTTGACGTTTTATTTATTTATTGAAAATTTTTTCGAATATTTTCGTTTATGATTTCGTCATGTCATTTTTGTATGGGAATTTTCGTTTCGCATCAGCAGCGTACTAGGCTTAAAATTGAACTTCAACTTCCAGACAGAACTCTCCACAAATATTTTTCCGCTGTGGTTTTCGTTTCAATTTCGCTCTGCACTTGGAGACCGCCGAAAAATTTCGTTTCGCATCAGCAGCGTACTAGGCTTAACACAGTTTTTTGACAATAAAATTTCTATTAATTCCCATACAAAAATGACATGATGAAATCATAAACGAAAAATTTCGCTGTGTTTTTCGTTTTTCAGTACGCTGCTGAACGACGAAATGTGACATTTTAGTGGATAGCTGTACTAGATTTCTTAGTACAATTCTCCACTCTTTTCGTTCTCAATTTAATTGCCCAGCATATTAATTGCTTGCGAAATTTTGACGTTTAATTTTTTTATTGAAAAAAAAATTGTTTACTTTTGACTTTCGGTGTTTTGACTTTGATTTATATTTGATTTAAAATTTAAAATAAAATAGATTTATCTAATGTGTTCCAACATTGCATTTCTGAATCGGAAACTCAGGATGTTATTGGTGATGTGCAAGAAGTGATGAAGAGAAGCAGTGAAATTCAACTTCCAGACAGAACTTTCCACAAATATTTTTCCGCTGTGGTTTTCGTTTTCATTTCGCTCTGCACTTGGAGATCGCCGAAAAAATTCGTTTCACTTCAGCTGCATACTTAGGCTTAACAAACAAAAAAAGATAGCAATAAATTACGTGAGAAATTTGAAACACCGTTCACTATGCGAATTTTTTGAACGTGGGAAATATTTCAAGGAAAATCTGGTTGGTTGCAGGGCCCATTGTGCCTTTAAAAAAAACACTTCGAAATTTTTTCTGAAAATACTTGACAAAACGTTGGATAAATAGCGGGTGGAAGTGTAGTACTATTACGCATTTTACAAAACTCTCCACTTATTATAGTATTCCGAAAAATTATGTCCAACGCATTTAACTGGAAAAATGTTGACCTGTCACAATAAACACAACCAACTCGTTGTATTGAAGAGTTATATTGATATCTCTCCAACTTCAAAATTTTACCGAGTTTTTCTGGATTACTTATATGTATGTAGGTAGGTAGGAATTTAAGTGAAGTCTATCTTTTACATTTTATAACAACATACATCTTTTTATCACGACTGACGCGATGGTTTGACTCATTGACAAGATTAATACCTATCACTTTTTCTTATTCAAAAAATAATGCTGTCCAGAATGAGGTTCTAAATGAAAACTCATTGCTCTTAGTTAGAAGTCAAGTAGGTATATTTCCCTAGATAAGCAAGTTTTTCTTTTGATGTATTTTACATAGTGGGGCCGAATTAAAGAGATTTACATTTTATCATTCCATCAGACGAATGCATTTTTTGAAGAAAAAAAATATTTCAGTCTAAAAGCTACCTATAAGAAAATTTTCAGGTTGACGCGATATTGTATTGTATATGTTTATGTATAGGTACTTATTATACACATACACACATAAATATTTACATAGGTTCAACTTTGTTGTTCATGATTCCCAGGGTGAAGGACACTCACGGCCTAAACCGGAATATAACAAACGCGCATAAACGTAGCCATAGTGGCAACACAAAATTCAGAAAGAAAAAATAAATACAACTGGAAAGCCCCTTGCAACCAAAAGCAAGTTCAACATATCCGTGCCTCGCACAATATCTGTGCCAATCTAGAACCAGTCACCATATACGTATAAGTATATGTATGTATGTATGTAAACGTATTGCAACAGCAAAAAAAGAAGTTGTATTGGTGTAATAAACCGTTAGATATGCTAAAGCTTTGAATGTGTGGTCTTATCGATTTATTTTACGTAGAATACCAGATACCTACGACCGCGACGTGTAAAAGGTACACACCTTTCCCAGGACAGAAATCAGGATCAGGATATGCAGCTCCACAGTTCATGCTCCCAGAAAAGCCAGAATAGGAGCAGCTTTATCGATCCAAGTGCGAAGGAGTCACTTTACTTGTTCCCGATTGCTGATGATTGTGCGCTAGTTTGGATTGGGATTGCATTTGTATGTGTAGCGTCGTCGTCGGTCGCTGCTTTCGTATGTAGTCATCGAGCTGGCTTGGCGCTGGCCTGGATGAAAGCAAAACAAGAATATGAAAAAAAAAACGGAAAAGTTGGCCATGGTCTGGGACAAAGCAGTTATGCTCATGTTGAGCTTTCAGCTTTTGAACCATTTACCTCACAGCTATGAGCTGAGCTACAGCATTATTATTATCAAGTTTACCTAATCAATATTATTGCACAAGTGTTGTCTTGCGTGCAAGACAATGAGAGAGAGAAGAGTGAAAACATGAGACAGCCTAGCTCCGAAGTTTTGGACTTGAAAGCTGACTAAATCATTCATATTCATTCGAAATTGTATTGGTATAAGCCCAGCACGGTGTATTATCGATTTTTTAAAGCACATAACGTAAGGAAGGAATACATATCCATAGGAAGTGGGTAAATGGCCAGGACAACTATTGGATAGGATACGATACCTATAGGTCTTTGTTTCGTAACAAAATTATATGTTACACACTCGCGTCGTCGTCGTCAGGCTATCGATGTGTAAGTTAGCTCCCTGGGGGAGTGTTACGTCAGCTCTGCTATCGCTTTATGCTTCACGGTTCAGCGTACTTCAAAGGACTATCTATAGGTACAAATACAAACAATTTTCGTCTCTGATTTAGGGGAGGTTATGACATAGAAGAAGATGGTAGGTATAAGAACAAAACATATATACATATATATGTATAGATATTATGTTTATTTGAAGCTTTTGGCTAGTTGAAGCTTTTGTCGTTAGTTGAAGTTGAAGTCTTCGTGCATTGACGTTGGGTGGTGGGTGGATAGTCTTTTTACAATCAACTAGGTACATCAGGGATTGAATAATAAACTGGGGGAGAAAAGTTGTATTATATATGTATGTATGTACATATGTATGTATATTTATGTACATTGTATAGCTTCATAGCTATGTACGTACAAAACATCTTTTTCAGTTTGAATGACAAAAAAAAATGATAAATATTTAAGTTTAAGGAACGGCGATGTTGAAAAATTTGGCATGGGGTGCCCGACGCTCTACGTGTTGAATTAAAATATTTAATGGGAATGAATGTATACATGCATTATATAGATATACCCATTTTGGTTAAAATAGAGTGCTAGGTATGTAGGTATGTACATTGAACATATATGTATATTATATATGCATAGGTACTTATGTTTATGAATTTGATTATTTAAGGTACCTACCTATAAACGGTTTTTTTTTTTTGGAAATGGTATATGTATGTAGGTACCTACCTAGGTAAGTCCATTTTTGAAAAAAAAAATTAGTTAAGGGTGAATTAAGTGCGATAGGTATTTTCATTTTTATGTTAATAATCAAAAACCAAAAAGAGCAAGTGTCACAAGAAATTTTCAAAAAAAATGGGCAGGTTCAAACAACATGAGGGACTTCATTTGCAGTCAACAGCGTTCTTTGAACGTAAATTTTGACCAACTAGTTATGTAGTTTTTCAAGCGTCATAAACTTCAAACTCGAAACTTTACTTCATTAATCTCTACCTTGAGTTGATCTACCAAAAACATTATTGTCAACAAAACACTCATCAGGTAAGCTACAATTCCATCTCAACCTGTATTTTGTACTTACAAAAAATATACCAATACAATTTGACAAGGAACCCTTTTACATCAAATATAATTTTGCAGAAAATAAATAAATCACAGAGAAATAAAGTTCAGTTTTTAGTTGAATGAAAAATTATGATTAGCTGTCATTTTGACATATGTACATAAAAGGAATTGACTTTATAGTTAGGAAAATATTTCTTGACTAACTTTCCACATGGAAAATATAGTACTTTTCGAATCCACGGGCATATGACAGCGTAATAGAGCAAGGCCGCAGATCAGGAGGGGCGCACAAGTGGAAAGTGACCTCACCCAACTTGTGGTGCGCAACTGGAGATATCTAGCTAGGGACCGGAGAAGTTTGTTGGGTGAGGCCCTATCATGTATGATCAAAATACTGCATTTTAAAATTCTGTATTTCAAAATTCTGTATAAATAAATAAATGCTGTAAATAAGGCTTAAAAATAAAAATCATTTTACAATGGGCATGGTTCAGGCAACATAAAGGTAGGCAACTAGTTAGTTTTCCAAGTGTCTGAATTTCAAATTTAGAACTTTACTTCACAGACCTCTACTTCAAGTTCATAGTATAAAAACTACCAAAAACATTATTGTCTACTACAGTTCTCAGGCAAGCTGCAAGTCCATCACGATTTGTATTTTGTATTGTAAAGAAATATTACTTATTTCTTTTCCAAATTGACAAGGAACCCTTTTATAGAAAATATTGAATAAAGTTGTGTAGAAAATTAATAAATCATAGAGTAAAAAAGTTCAGCTTTCAATTGAATGAAAAAACATGATCAACTGTCATTTTGATAGAAGTAGACTTGACTTGATAGTTAGTGAGATTTTTCTTGACTAACTTTCCAGTCAACTTTCCATTAGAGTTGCCTTAATTGGAAAGTAATTTTTTGGCACCTGGCCGATCAAATAACAGAAACTTGCATTACTTTCAAATCCCTTATGTCGTCTGAACCTGCCCAATGTAAAAAAGTGCGCACCTATCAACTGCACCAGACTAATTGATCTGTCAAAACTTCCAATATTATACAGTATTATGAGATCCAGTATTTTGACAATACAGCATTTTGAGACACAGTATTTTAAATTTACAGTATTTTGAAATACGGAATATTAAATTATGACCATACAGTATAGTACAATATAGTACAGTATCATACAGAATTTTGACTATACACAATTTTGACCATACAGTATTTTAAAATACAGCATTTCGACCCCCTCACCATTTTTTTACCACCCCACCTTTTTTTATTTTGGAAAAGGATATTTTTTTTATTTTTACTTGTGATTTTAAGATTTTCAAGGGCTAACGTTTCAAATTTTCTGCCTCACGTGCTGTTATTTTCCATGAGTCGTTTACTATGGTAAAAACACAAAAGATAGTAAAAATAGTGACTGCTAGTTGACGCAACAATAATAGACCTGCACTGAGTGGTCCTTATGTCAGCCCAATGATTCTAAAGTCTGGCGACTGTGCAATGTGCACTATGTATGACATTCCATTATATTAACTTTGTTATTCATAAACAATTTTCTTTGTCCTGTTAATAGACAGATCTCATATCCCAGTATTTTAACTTAAATGTGTTTATCCAAAATACTTTACACCGTTATATAAGAAAATGTTCAAGATCAAGATGTTTATTTGCGATTGAGTTCGGAATTTTGAGGCCTTCTTTCTGACTCATGCCTTTGGCACAATTTTGCTTTCATCTGTAAAACTATGTATACGAGTATGAATAATGCCTATAGGTACTCATAGATAAAGGCAATTTGTTAGATATGAGAAATTTACTCATCAATATGAGGGAAACTATTTAGGCAACAACGTGACTGATAACATTATACTTAAAAACGGAGGTAAATGTTTTCCAAAAAACTGCGTATATATAGATCATAAGGATAATTTCTGGGTGTTGATCACGTTGGCCTCACTTTTTGTTTAGGTTATAAGAGATATTTGTGTGTAAATTGTTTTTGTTACTTGGGAGTGGCCGCTTTATTGCTGACATGCGGCCATTTACCCGAAATCATTTTTGAAGAATAATAGCAAACCCTTATGTTTATAATAAAGCTAAATTCTTGAACACAACATTAAATTATATATGCGTTTGTTTTCTTCTTGAAAACTAAACTTCAAAGAAAACACCGTTTACAAAGGTAAAGACGTTTTAATTCCACTTGCTACTTTGATTCCAAACGACATGCCATTTAACTTTAAAAATTACAATATCCAATTCAATTAGCATATCTGGAATGCCGATAGATAAATGGTCAGCTTCAGACAATATTAGAGATTTCATTTACAGTCAGCTGCATTCATTGAACGTACATTTTGACCAAGGCAACTAGTAAGTTAGTGTCATACATTTCAAACTCAGAATTTTACTTCACTAACCTTTACTTTCAGTTCCTCCAACAAAAATTACCAGAAACATAATTGTCTACAAAACACTCCTCAGGTAAGCTAAAATTCAATCTCAACTCGTATTTTGTATTTCAAATCAATATTACTTATTCCTTTTCCAATTGGACAAGGAACCCTTTTACACAAAACATTTAAATGGAATTGTGCAGAAAATAAATAAATCATAAAGTAATACAGTTCAGCTTCATCAATTGTCATTTTGACATAAGTAGACTTTACTTGATAGTTAGGGAAATCTTTCTTGACTAACTTTCCAGTTTAACTTTCCAACAAAGTTGCCTTAATTGGAAGGCAAGTTTTTGGCAGCTGGCCAATAGATACTAGAAACTTTCCATACTTTCAAGTCCCATATGTCGTCTGAACCTGCCCAATCCAAGGACAATCGTTAAGTGTTTTCGTGGCAACAATTATAAAAAGTCATGCCATAGAGCAATGCAATAAGAAACCAATTCAATATTCATAAATTTAAGACGGGAAAACGTATGGCAAGTCAGCTTGTTTCTCACATTAAATTTAAAGAATTTTTCTCACCATAATTTCTTATCTCAAATCAACGAAATTGTATGATGTTAAAAAAACGACATGTGATAACTTCTTTATTGTCAGAAATGTCGGACAACAATATAAGTTGGCAGGCCAAAAATAAATTGCGTGCGCAAATCGTCGTCTGCACTTGGCTTTAATTATTTTCTAATCAAAATATTATTCTGCATCATTATTGTCTGCGCAAGACAAATTTCATTGTATGGTTTTAACTAACTTAAAATAATATACGAGTATTTAAAAACTTCATCGAAAGACTTTGGAAATATTCATGTCAGTCATATAAAGAGTTCGACTTAACATTTGGGTGCTAAAAGTGGGATACATCCTTACAGAATACAACCAACCCTAACTAATACATATAAATTCATATCAAAGGCAGAAAATTGGAAAACTGACAAAAACCAAAAGTAAGTACATATTTATTCAAGAATTAATAAATTTCTTAGATTTTAAAATATCATTGATCACATTGCGGTAAATATACCCATATGTATATGATTAAAATTAAAATTTTGTCAACAAGAAATTTATATTTACTTATAGTGAATATCGTTATCAACGCATGATAAGACTATCAGTCATAAAGTGGCCGGGTGTTTCGAGTCATCTCAGTTTCAATAAATTTTAGTTACGTCGTTAGCTGTTCTATATAATTATTGTATATTTATTAACTATATAATATACATATATAATGTACATGATAATGTTACACAAAAACAAATTTGTTTCTGATAAAACCTTACTATCGGGGTGAGCTTATCAGTAAAGCGTGGAACTTTGTTTAGAAATTTCATGCATTGCGTGTTTGTAACACTGATAAGGATTTGTTTAAACAAAATTAACGATATGTTTTATTTATAGATTAATTAAATTGCACTGAATTCAAGATGAAACAATACTAAAATTATTGCGAATTTTTCCTTAAAAATTGAAATGAGCTGTACTTCTGAGTTTTTAAAAGATAATTGTATTTTCACAATCTTTTGTAATCATTTAAATTTACTGCTTTTATTACATTTTACCAAACGTCAATGTAAATGATGCTCATATTATTATGACCAAAGGTCAACACTTAAATGAATACATTTTAAGTTTATTATTGCTTATTGTGAACTTATCAGCTCAATTTATATCAATGACAAATGATGTACATAATTATACTCGCGCCAAACTTTAAACAATCTTTTGTTAAGTTTAACAATTTATCTAGCAATTTACTAAAGAATTTCGCTAACAAGTAATTTGCTGATTGCCTTTTATTAAAAAAACGAGCATCCAAATATGTCTAAAAAGTGACAGTTCGTGAAAATAAACAAAGCAAATACGCTTAAACGGACCTATTAATTGGAATTCCCAAATATTGACCGGACCATTCCATTCACTTCTCTTTTAAGAATGATTGTACAGAAGTCATATGGATTAAACAAATTGCTAAAAGTTAAAGTAGCCATTCCGTGAAATTGTTAAGAGATAGAAAGATGTTAAAATCGTTTAAAATTGTGTAAATAAATCATATTTTAAGTTCAGTAATTTGCTAAAAATGGATTTAATATTTTACTAAATCGTTTAAAATTTTACGCCACTATCTTTTTAATAATTCAACACCACTATGTTGAAATAGCTCAAACACAACATTTTTGCAGAGTTGAAGTGTCAAATAGTATAATATCAATCCACAACTCAATGAGTTGAAAATGTTGAACTGTCAAAGTCATTGTTTTTATGATCAAGAAATAAAACAATGATTATTTAACTCACCTATTTCGTTATTAAGCTAGTTGAAATATGACAGACGTTGTCCTGTCTTATTAATTTCGAATTGGTATAATAAAATAATTTAAAAAAAATAAAATTCCAAAATACTGAAAACTCTCCATTAATATTTATCAGAGATGATGAGTGGGAGGTTCCGAGGCTGAACATCTTAATTTTGCCTGCATTGATTTTCAGCCAATGCAAGCATATTTTCGTCTACGTAGTAGGTGTTTTTTTTTTTTTTTTTTTTTTTTTTCGAAATTCATTTTTTTATTCATTTAAACTTAACTCTACTTACATACATACATGCTAGACAAAATGGGAAACTAGCCTAATTAATTCTACTTAAATATAACTTACTGGCCCTAATCGGGCGCTCTAAGAAATTCATGATTCTTAAAATTAATGCCTTTCGGCCTACGAACTAAGATTATTTTATTTATTTCAATTTATGTTTTTTTTTTTTTTTTTTTTTTAGAAAAGTTTAAAAACTAAAATCTTTATCATTTTTTGGGGTTTTTACTTACATACTAAAGTCCTTAAAATAAAACTTAAAATTACCTAATCTACCTACAAACTACTTAAAACTAGAACAACCACAGCGGCAAAACAACTATGTTCTTCTATTTGTAATTCCATCGTGGATTTTTATAATATTGTCTGTGATATGTGTTTGCATTTTTTTTTTTTGTATTTTGATTTCTTTTTTTTTGTTTTGTATTTTATGAGATTTGGTTTTTTTTTTATACTTTTTTTTTTTTATTTTATTGTGCCACCATTCCTGCTCTACTTAAACCTAAAACTTAAGACTAAAACAAGTATGTAAGCCGGCCAAGGCAAAAATACCCCGCCCCGGATTACCCATTATCAGTTGCAGTTTGAAGCCACCAAAACTGGTTCTCCTGCTTCACCCTATCAATGCGGTCCTTTTCGGACACAGCCCTACTGAACCGAAGCAGCTCCGCTCCATCACGAGCGAGGATGCCCCGTTCATACAGGAGCCGCCGGTCTACGGTTTTTCGCCTGACGTGGTAGATAAGCGGTACTGCCAATCTATCCTGTATCATGCCGCACTGGTCTAGATAGAGGAATGCCTCTGGTGGGAACGTAGTAGGTGTTTCAGGTATGTTGTGATCACATCACTGGATCACCAATAAGAAAAAAATTGGTGACATTATACAGCCCAGTTTGAATCCACTTTAGACTTCAAACTCTCCTGACAACTTACTTTCGTGTAAGATGTGACATTTGGACCCTTATAAGTCGCCTTTATAATACATACTCGTATGATTTTATACGGGGTACCCCTCCTCCGCAAAGCAAACCATAAAAATGCCAAATCATAAAATAAAATTTGAACAAAATTGTCAACAAAATTTTAAAAAATATTTTGGGGTGAGCATGTACAAAAGTTTTTATAAGAATCGGACAAGCCATTTCGGAAGAGTTTGGTCCCTAACACTGTGAAACGAGAAAAGTACAAAAACAACACACAGCGCTGCAATGGGAAGTTGGAGCCGAAGCTTAAGCTAAAGCCCAAGTTGAGTGAACTTTTGCTTTTGACTTCATTCTGCCCAGATTTTTGACATTTGTATGGCTTATATGGATATTTGAGAGATTAAGTTAAAAACTTTCGATCTGATGCTGTGCAGATTTTTGACATTTTAATGGGTTCGTTCAACACAATCATCTTCATTTAAGTTTTAAAAAGAACTCGCTTGGGACTGTTAAATGTATTTCAGAACTTATGACTTTCGTTTTACGTTTTAAAGGACAGCTTCTGCTTCAAGCGTTTTTTAAGCTTCAAACTTCATCCATTGTTTTCAGGCGTTAATGGAACAACTTGACTTGCATGACATGTGGTTTCAACAAGACAAATCCAATGTAGTTTGACAGATCAACAATTTCTAACAATATATATGTACATAAGTATGTAGGTGAGAGTGGGTACGAAAGTAACATGGGGCGGTTGTAACATTGAACTTTTAAAACACCCTGAGACTGTATATACGTTCATTCTTAAATGTAGAAATCTTGGCAATTTGGTCCTGAATGCACCTACACAAATCCAAACGTCAAAGTACTGAATTGTGCCAGATAAAGTTGAAAACGTGAAATTTGGGTCCTGTCGTAAATTTTGTGTGTAAGTTATTTTTCGTTGTATTTTTTCGAATAACATCGTTTTTAGAAAGTGGTAGCTGTGTTATTAAAGTTCATTTTTTTTCTTTATTCAATGCTGTTAAAGTTTTTGTGATCGACCCAATAGTTTTTTTTTTAATTTCATATTCAATATAAAAAAACCAGATGTGGACTGTTGTAACATTTTTTGAGTGGACGTTTGTAACATGTTACAACATGAGAAACAATAAGAAAAACCTCTCGAGGCATGATATCAAAAAATATTATGATAGAAGCAGCAGAAGAAGTCCTAAAAAATGGCAAATCAATTCGAAGCGTTTCAAGGGCTTATAATATCTGCCACGTTACTTTAAGTTGTTTTGTTCGGCGAACTCAATTTTCTCGAGACTCTCCTGAAAACGCTGTTTACCCTGTTATAGGATACAGGCCCCACAATAGAGTTATACATAGGTGTGTTGGAGATAAATCAAAAGAGCTCTTCTTCCAATGTCGAAACTGCGAGTCGGATACAGAATAGTAATTTATGTTGCACGTCTTATATTATTTTGTTTTTTTTTATTTTATTTTGAAAATGGAAGATTGTTTATGTTTTTCTTTAAGAAGAATCTTATTTGTGTTTGTTAATTTTTGTTTATTTTTTGTATTTTTGTTTGCCTACTACGATCAATAAATCTGTGATTAAAGTTAGTTTTACGTATCTCAAGGCTGATATACCATAAGATTGGTACTTTTTTATACATTGTAATGGAATTTTTTAAATAAATCTGAAGTTAAACCGAGTTTTTCTTTTATTTCATTAAATTTATGTGGTGTTACAACCGTCTTTTCATCGTGTTACAATCGGTACGACATAAAGAACGATTGTACCATTTGACTTTCACCTCTTTTTCCCACCATTCACTCGAGGAATGGGTAAAGTTGGATGGCAAATTAGTATTTAATGGTAGCCAAATGTCCACTTAAAATATATGTTTTGTCTTATTTTGTTAAGTCTTTTGATTTAAAAGTTAGTGTACAAAATGCACAAATTGTTACTTTCGTACCCACTCTCCCCTACATATTCCTCCTTTAAAAAAAATTCCCGGGTTGGGTTCGAAATCCTGTATGGATCATAATACTGTATTTAAAATACTGTATCTCAAAATGCTGTATTTCAAAATACTGTATGTACAAAATACTGTATGATCAAAATACTGTAGCTCAAAATTCTGTATCTTAAAATTCTGTATACCAAAATTCTGGGGTGGAATCGGCTAAGGTGATAGTTGACTATCATTTTTTTGACAGTCAAATTGACTATCATTTTCATTCCGTCTGTCTAAGATGATTCAACTCAATTCAATTCGATTGAACAATTTCAGATTCAAATTGTCAAAATTCATTGTTGCCTTGGTGAAATTTTAAATTGATTCTTATAAAATATCTAAATAAAAGTATCAAATCGGCTGTTTAAATAACATTCTTACTTTTTTGTGTTTATTCGAATTACGTAAGCTTTGTCGGTCACAAGAATGTGTTTTTGTACCTAAAAGAGGTAACTGAAAAAAATTTCCATTCGTTTTTTGTAAGCGTCTGGTAGCTCTATTCAGAAACGACATATTTGTAGGAAAACGACTATCACATTTTCTTGTGACAGCTTTTTAGGTATCAATTTGATTATCACCTTACACAGATCCAATTCGATTATTTTGACTGTCAACAATCAACAATCACCTTAGCCGATTCCACCCCTGTATTTCAAAAAAAAAAAAGTGCGCACTTTTTTACATTATCAAAACAATTTGTATTTGTCAGCCTATTTACAGCATGTTGAAATACAGAATTTTAAAAACAGATTACTTTTAATATAAGGAATACATCATAATATTTTTCATTGGCATAATGTTCTAATATACTTCCCTTGAACAATAACATATGATAATTCATAAGTCTTTGAATTAATAAAAAAAAAAAAAAAAGAAAAAAAAAAAAATGGTATCTTCGTCTTATTTTCTCTTCTCATTTTCTTCTCATTGATTGTTATTTCTCTCACAGTTGTATATGAATTGTTGTTACCACAATCAACAATTCCATAAACAATTACACCGAACTTATTGATCTGTCAAAACTTCCACGTGTTCGTTCATTTCGTTGATATTTAAAAGCTAATGCAAATTTAAGAATTAAGTGAAATTTGGAGTTGCAATAAATGATATAATGTACATACATACATAAATCGAGTTCTGCTTTTGTTGTTCTCTATAATGGAAGCTTAAAAGCCGAATTTTGCAAAAATACAGTATTTTTAGATAATGTTTTGCTCATACAGCATTTTGAGAAGAAGAATTTTGAGATACAGTATTATCAGATACAGTATTTTGACAACACAGCATTTTGAGACACAGTATATTAACCATACAGTATTATGAATTTGAACCATACAGTATTTTAAAATACAGCATTTCGAGCCGCTCCCAAAATTCCCACATATACATATATACATATGTAATTTTTTTAGTAAATCTTTGCTTTTTTCTTTGTAGTTCCACTGACATTTTTCTCAACTTGACTTAATTTTACTTAACTTTTGTAAATATTATATTAAACTTTCCCAGTTTAATTAAAAACACTATTTTGTTGGTATATATTGCAATTTATTATGTAAATATTTTGCCTCATCTACTCGTATATGAACAAGCAAATTAAACACGTTTTACATTAATTTCATCCCATTTTCTAAACAAGCGATTAATCTTTTTTTGAAAAACACTTCCATATTTCATATTTCCCATCGCCTCCTGTCGACGACGTTCTTTTTTTCTGTATCCGCACCGCACATCCGAATTGCTTCATATACCTACCACTGAAATTATTATACTCATGCAAAAGTCCATTCTAATATCCCTGAATTTATGGGGATGTTATCATCCATCCGCCCAATCACCCAGAACTAAGTTTTATAAATTCCAGTGCGGTCTTTTTTTGACCTCAACCTCAAACTCAAACGTCGATGTAGCCGTTCGTCGCACCCCTGCCAAATATCTAACAAACCAAACCAGCACTCTTTGAAATGCAGATCACTTTTGATAATTTTGATATGAACACAAAACTTATTGGACGATTTATGAAGCCATTCAAAAAGGATTCACCTCTCTCTCCACCCCCAGTACCCTCTCATATATGTATACAAAAAAGTAAAATAAAACAGCAAGACATGACAAGAAAAAGCCATGGACAAAAAGTGAATACGTAAAACGAGCAACAGTATAGAAAGATGAACGCTCGAGGAATACTGAACCGAAAGAATACCTTGGGAACTTGTATCCGGTGCGAATACTAATCTCATCGCAAACACCAATACCATTGGCACCACCATCTTCAATTCATGTGGACTCTTCCAATTTTCACAACACCACTTCAACTCCAACTCCAGCTTCAGGCTTCAGCTTCAGCTTTTCCTCCACGCTATAGGTAATCCCTTGTCCATAATAATAATGATAATATGAGCAGAAGAAGCGGACAGAACTACCACGAACCAACCAGCCAAGCTAAACCAAGCCAAGCCAACAATATACAGTAGAGGATTGAGTAATGTGGTGTGCATACAAATTAACTCTAGCTGGCTGTTTGTGCAGACGTGACCAACATTTTGAAGGACATCCGTACACATTTCGATTGGATTCGTGACTGGAATTGGCCAAAAAGTTACGAAGAAACACACAAAACGAATTTCTTTCACTTGATAATGTGGGTCCTAGCCTGAGCCTCAATACGAGAAGGTATAGCAGGCGTATAGCGTACAGCATATAGAGTGGGCTGCATTAGACACATGTGAGGAACGAGACTCATATGTATCACTTTAAGCTCTTTTTTATTGGAAGATCTCTGACTGAACTCGTCATTTGGATATATGTATGAGGCGAGGGCAATAAAAAGGACATCATCTTTCGCGAGGAGACTTCAATGAATATTCTTGTTCCATCTTATTATGGTTTTCAGAGTTGGAAGGAAGATTTCTGTATATCGAATTTCTTCTTGGTTATGTGTACATACATATGTATGTACAATATGCACCTAAATGTAAGTTGATAAAGATTGGAAGAATTGACTCTGATGGCTTTTATTTTTTAACGATTTATTATGCATAGCGAGTGAGTAAGTCAATTCGTTATGATAGCTTAAAATGTTTGGCCAATTTTTGAAAAGCATTTGAAATACATAAGCTGTTGGTTTACATTGATTTTGGTTGATGTGATGGATGTTGCAAGAAAAATGGCTGTTTGGATGTAAGAGTTTGATTATTCAAACCTAGAAAACCCATGAAAGCCATGCGGGAGACCACGTTACAGGCCGTGGATGCAAGATAAAGCTTCTTTCAAAAATTTGATTGTTTTTTTGCGAACCAAACCATTATTTTGGGAATAAATTTGCACAGTTTGCAAACCGTTTTCATAAATTTATTTACTATAAAATTGCAAACCAAACGAAACATAAATCAATTGACAGCTGTCAAAACCCGAACAAATTATTGCCGGATTGAAAACTACACGTCTAAAAGTCTAAAAAAAACACCCTTTATAAGTAATAGAAATTTTTTACTAATTAATTTGTTTTCTCTAAATTTAACCAAAGAAAATAGTTGGTTATTTCCATTTTGGTATTCCTATTTCAGATAAATTAGTTTACATAATTACAAGATGACACATATCATCTGTCAAAGTTTTCATAAAGCGAGATTGAGCAACTTCGACAGCCGCTTCACACTTTTAAGTCACTCGTTTGAAATGGCTTTGAGTATTTTAACACAGCAACATGGACCTAATCCATGTAAAGTTGATGTCACTGTACAAATGTTATCAACTTTAAAGGCGAAATTTTTCATGTTTATCAACACTCAAATCAAAATTTGATCTAATAAATTTGGTTTTGACAATGTAAGAACGACAAAATTAGTTTTCTTTGCAAAAGCACTGTTGACTTGTAATCTATTTCACATGACTTTTGAAGTCGAAGTTATCGTTGCTATTGAAGTTTCTTTTAAAGTTGCTGGCACGAGTACGATAACTAACAAGATATATTAACGGTTTTTGGTAGAGGGGCTTAATACAAGCATTTTTTTTACTGTGAGAGGGGGGTCTATCTCCTCCCGTTTTGGCGGTAGGGGCAGTTTAAAAAAATTATTATTTAAAATGGAAAAAATAATTAAAAAAAAACGGTGATACTTACAATTAAGTTTTATACATTTTTTTAAAGCCAACATTCTGTTTTATTAGCCAGTTTTTAATTCAAGTCAAAACTATGCGTAGTTTTTGAAAAATTTAATTTTAAACTCAAAATTTGAGTAAAAAAAGTTAAAAAAAGGTTTAAAGTGTAATTTTTCAATACTTCAAGATTATCTACCATTGTTTTTATTTCAGAATTTATTGCTCTTATTTGTTTTTGATCAAAAACTGAAAACTAGATGATTTTATGTCTTTTAGTTTTTGAGAAAATTGAAAATTGACAAAAATTCAACAAGCAGCGTAGACTTTTAAGACACCTCGAAATTACGAGTACATTAAGGATTACGTGGAAGATATTACCCCACCATATACGTAAAAAGAGTTTGTCACTCGTTTTCCTGTCAAAAAAAAAACTCTTTCCAACTGAATCTAACTTAGCTTTTCATCATTGAAAATTTTGTTTCGAAATTTAAAAGCGATTAAAGTAAGTAAGTAAAAATAAAGCTGATGAATTACATTATTTAACGCAAAACTTTTCTATTAGTTCATTTTTAATTTTTCAATGAACATCAGATTATTAATTTCACATTTTGGAACATAATCGTTCCACTGAAAGCGTTAATTTTACTTTCAATTTTCAACTCTTACCTCAAATGCTTGATTGCAATCAGAGAAATGCTTCATTTCAATCAAGCAATGTGTCCAAAATAAAAGCTATAACCAACCTGTCAAAAATTCCAATGATGAAAACTAAAGACAGCTGTAACTGGCCCCTATCTATCGGGTGATTTTTTAAGAGCTTGAGAACTTTTTTTAAAAAAAAAACGCATACAATTTGCAAAATCTCATCGATTCTTTATTTGAAACGTTAGATTGGTCCATGACATTTACTTTTTGAAGATAATTTCATTTAAATGTTGACCGCGGCTGCGTCTTAGGTGGTCCATTCGGAAAGTCCAATTTTGGGTAACTTTTTCGAGCATTTCGGCCGGAATAGCCCGAATTTCTTCGGAAATGTTGTCTTCCAAAGCTGGAATAGTTGCTGGCTTATTTGTGTAGACTTTAGACTTGACGTAGCCCCACAAAAAATAGTCTAAAGGTGTCAAATCGCATGATCTTGGTGGCCAACTTACCGGTCCATTCCTTGAGATGAATTGTTCTCCGAAGTTTTCCCTCAAAATGGCCATAGAATCGCGAGCTGTGTGGCATGTAGCGCCATCTTGTTGAAACCACATGTCAACCAAGTTCAGTTCTTCCATTTTTGGCAACAAAAAGTTTGTTAGCATTGAACGATAGCGATCGCCATTCACCGTAACGTTGCGTCCAACAGCATCTTTGAAAAAATACGGTCCAATGATTCCACCAGCGTACAAACCACACCAAACAGTGCATTTTTCGGGATGCATGGGCAGTTCTTGAACGGCTTCTGGTTGCTCTTCACTCCAAATGCGGCAATTTTGCTTATTTACGTAGCCATTCAACCAGAAATGAGCCTCATCGCTGAACAAAATTTGTCGATAAAAAAGCGGATTTTCTGCCAACTTTTCTAGGGCCCATTCACTGAAAATTCGACGTTGTGGCAGATCGTTCGGCTTCAGTTCTTGCACGAGCTGTATTTTATACGGTTTTACACCAAGATCTTTGCGTAAAATCTTCCATGTGGTCGAATAACACAAACCCAATTGCTGCGAACGGCGACGAATCGCATTTCACAGTCTTCAGCAACACTCTCAGAAACAGACGCAATATTCTCTTCTGTACGCACTGTACGCATTCGTGTGGTTGGTTTAATGTCCAATAAAGTAAACTGAGTGCGAAACTTGGTCACAATCGCATTAATTGTTTGCTCACTTGGTCGATTATGTAGACCATAAATCGGACGTAAAGCGCGAAACACATTTCGAACCGAACACTGATTTTGGTAATAAAATTCAATGATTTGCAAGCGTTGCTCGTTAGTAAGTCTATTCATGATGAAATGTCAAAGCATACTGAGCATCTTTCTCTTTGACACCATGTCTGAAATCCCGCGTGATCTGTCAAATACTAATGCATGAAAATCCTAACCTCAAAAAAATCACCCATTACATATACATATGTACCTTTTTGAACTACACTTTCGACGTGCCTAACCTACTGTTCATTAAAATTCATTATAAAACATACATATATGTATATTTATTTAAAATTGTTAAAATAATATACATTTCTCACTTTTGGTCACCACTGTACAAATAGTCTGCATGCATGCACTTTATATAGCACGCAGCACGTAAAAGACTTGATTTTAGTCACGCTAAAGCACGTTTCCTTTTTTGCTTCTTCGCTTTTATTCCAGGTAGGTATTATATTTAGTAATTACTTTAGCTGATTGAGGTATATTATTGTATACCTAGGTACTCCCACCATAGTCTTTAAAATTCCTAGCGCGAACTACCGAGTATGATGACAAATAAAAGCAAAAGACACGACGTCACGTAAAAGTCCAATTTTGCATTCGCCCCACATGATGATTCTGCACGACCACGAATGTTATGTTGTGTGGATTTGGATTTTGAGTCTCCTCGTAAACGTGAAGTTGAAGCTACCCTGTGATTGTAATGTGAGTTGCGTAGTAGAAGTTGTCAAACTTGATTTTAGTCACTGTTGCCGCAAACGCAAACTAAAAACGACTCCACACCATCAGTTCAGTTACTTGTGTGCAAAAAAAAAATAAAACAAAAACTCATTTTTCACAGAACATCGCTAATTTAAACGTGCCTAAATTTTTAAGAACTCATTGTTGCCAAATTTCAAATACTTACGTGCTACGTATCTGCACGTTTTATGAATATGAATGTTTAGTCCGAAATGTGTTCGATACTTTTGATGTTATGATTAGGTAAATATTTGTATAGTAGTTTTGACTTTTCAAAGTGCTTTGACAGTTGTATAGGTTCTAGTAGAATGACCTTCAGCTACTTTAACGCTTTGACTCAGATTTTTATAAAGCAATTATTTTCTAATGAACAAATGTACATAATAGATACTTTCCTATAATTTTTAGCAATTCAAATATAACTGTTTTTTAAACAAAAATAAATCGAAGTAACCTTAACAGTAACAAGGCAACATTTTATAATAAAAAATCTGTTAGGTTTTGCATGCATCCATTTATTACATTAAATGATATTTTTTGTGATAATTAAAAAAAAATCGACAGAACTCGGAAGGAACGCTTCGGTTCTGCCTGCACCTAACGTGTATGGGATTATGGCGGCAAAGAACAAATAATACACATACTTAATTTAAAGAACCTTTAAAAAAAACAAAAAGCTTTACTCAAAACAACAACAATTACCTACATATGTACACATTGCATTTGAAATGCCACCCAAAAGTGAGCATTCATCACATCATATCTTTCAACAGAAAAGTATCTATCGATACATCCAGCACACAGATATCCATCCGTCAAGCCACCGTGCGTGCGTCGTCGCCAATCGAAGATACTATATCGATTTCATGCACTTCATGCACCCACGCAATATTACTATAGGCAAAAGATAAGATCCAATAATGCAATTATTAGAAGATGAATATTTGTAAGATCAATATTTCTAAGTTTAGTTTTTAACCATTACCTTTGTATATGAAAACTATAGTACTCTCATGGGAAGAATTTTTTTGGTGAAGCGGATGCCGTCGTTGGCAGTAGAATCGAAATTGGAGAGACCTCGGGGGAAAGAGAGAAAAATATTATTTCCATTCCCATAAGCAGCCAGCAGAATAAGGAGATCAGTTAATTTAGCAACCAAAAAGTCGACACAATTTCCTTCATTATATTTGAGTTTATCCTTGTATATGTTTTCATATACTAAGCTTCCATATGAAGGGCGATGAATTTGTTTTTAATTTCTTTATATCAATGCATTTTTATATGAAAAACGTCAATGGCTCAATATTGTGTCTAATAAGGGGATGAATGAAGTTTTTGTATGCTTACATCAGCTGTTCAGTATTTTGTACGGATTTTTGTTTTTATTTACATTCATAAGTCTGTTTCTCCTTGCGTACGATCTTTGTATATAAAAAATGGTTTGTATTATGTATACAAAGCTACGATGAGATTTTTGTCGTGCAGATCTTTGTGATGAAGAAGAATATGAAGGTAGTTATACGTTTGATTATAGTTATGTATATTTTGGCTGGTGGGTAGGTATTTTGCCTTTATTTGGCATTAAGTTTTTCTTCAATAGTTGAAGATTAGATTTGTTTGAGCTTTAAAGATTTTTTTTGGTAGATAGATATCAATTGGTAGGTGATTTTTTTTCAGGTTGTATGTGGGTTTGATTTTAAATTCAAATTTTAAATATAAAAGGTATTGGTAGGTAGGCAGGTATTTCATGAAATACCATAGGGAATTCATGCTAGTATCAGGACACTGATAATATCCGTACACTTTGCACTTTGTTTGAGATTAGTTGATAGGTAGTATGTAAGTAGGTACAGTATTTATAAATATGTACCTACATAGTTTAAAATACAAAGAAAAATGCATTCTTTATGTTGGTCCAGATAATTTAAATAGTTTGATAATTGAAATTTGTGTCTTTTATTTATGTTCCAATCCTACTTTTATTGTGTCCCTTATAATAAATAAGTGTTAACTATACACCTTAGCGGGCACATTACAGGACATACAAATGTAGTTTATATTTAGGTAGGTAGGTACCTATGTACCTATATACGTTGTTTGTTGTTGTAGGTACCTTTAATACTATTTTGTCAGCTCGTCTATTTTAAGATGTGTGTGACTTTTAGGAAAATCCAATTGAAAGTTTTTTTTAACTTATTAACTATTAGCACAGATAAGAAACTATATAAACTTAACTATAGTTTCTTATCTGTGCTATTAGTAAGTATAGTTTCGTAAATGTAGTGTCGAAGTTGGTATTTTTTGTATTGATTTGAAATTTTCTTTTATACGATTTCGAAGTTTTTTTATGCCACTCACCAACCAATAATTTGTTAACATTAAACGCAAAATTATGCCAATGATAATTACTCATGTTGTTTCACAACCTTGGTGTTATAACCTTGTTAAGATGAAGGATTCTTCAGATATTTAAAGTCAATTTAAGACTTAATTTCACAATTTAGAAAATCATGGTCTGAAATTATTTTTTTTACTTGCGTCATATTATGTAGGTAGGCAAGTTTTGCATTCGTAAACAATTTCGAACTCAAGATTTTAATCAAAAATGGCATTTCGATGGTAGAGAAGTGGAAGAGGGTCCCCTGATTCCGTCCTGGCCCGTACCTTCACACCAAGGCATTAGGTTGATCGACCTAAAATTTGGAAATTAAGGGTAAGAGCCGATTCGCGTTAAGCGTTCTTAAATTCCCATAGGAAGTTATTGTAATCGGTCCGATTTCTCGACGTTTCAAGGTACCTAGAGTCGAAATAAAAGATTTTTAGAGAGATGTCTGTGCGTGCGTGTGTTTTTTTCGTCGTCCATATCGACTTCAAATAAATTTTGTTATACAGATAATAATGCAGAAAGATGCAAAAAGGACTCTAAAAGAAATTGAGTGGGTGGTAAAATTTTTAGAAAAATTGAATTGACAGTTTTTTTTACAAAAAATTAAAAACCCAAAAAAAATAATAAAAGTTGTTAAAAATTGGTTTTCGACCTTAATATCTTTTCAAAACTTTAAGATATTGGCTTTAAACTAATTTTATCTTTTAAAAAATATTTTTGTCAACATTCAGGTTAATTTTAATAATAAATAAATAATAATTAATAATAAATAAAAATTGATTTTTGACTTAAATATCTTTTTAAAACTTTGAGATATTGGGGCATATTCATAGATGTTTGCTAAACTCTTGCTAACTTGTTATTAAGCAAGTCCAGAGTTTAGGCCATTTATAAATAAACTTAAACCTAATTTTAGGGCTAAACCTGTGGTCTAACTATAAACATAGGAAATGTTGTGTGTAAGTATTTATTATCACAGCCAAATGTCATATTTGATTTTTGTTTGTAAATTGAAAAAACGAAAAATTAAATACAGGGTGGGCCGTAAATAAGTGCACTTAAAAAAAATTAAATTAATACAACTGTAGCGCTTTTAAATGAAATATTTATTTTAAATTATACAAAACGAAATGAATTTTTATTTTTTAAAAATTAAATCATCCAAATATTGTCCATTTCGCCTACAGCACTCTTCCAATCTGACTCTGAGATTTTGGAACACTTTTGTCAAAAGTTGCGGAGTGATTAAGCGGATTTCTTCGTCAATGTTCGCTTTTAATTCAGCCGTCGTTGAAGGATTATTAGAGTACACCTTACTCTTGAGGTAGCCCCATAAAAAGAAATCCGATGGCGTTAAGTCAGGGCTCCTGGGTGGCCAAGCAATATCACCCCTCTTCGATATCAACCTTCGAGGAAACATTTCTCTAACGACCTCCAGAGAGTCGTTACTTGTATGGCAGGTAGCGCCATCTTGCTGGAACCAGGTGTGAATAGTGTAACCACTCGATTCTTGCAGTTTTGGAGCTAAAAAATCTCTAAGCATCGAAACATAACGCTCTGAATTAACAGTAACATTACGCCCGTATCGATCTTCATAAAAATACGGCCCTATGATCCCCCACTTGGCTATTCCGGCCCAAACGGTCACTTTCGGAGAGTGTAACGGTCGTCCATGTTTTAAGCGTGGATTTTCTGTACTTGGACACTCGGTGATGTTGCGTAATCCAAACTTTACCCGAAAAAGCCGACGAACAGTCACGTATGAGCGATTGTTTTCATAAAAGGCGCGAACGCAGAAAGCGCGCTGCTCTCCCGTGAACGGACTCATTGCGACTAAAATTTTAGATCTCGAGCTGCAAGGAGATACCATCCCCGCGCGTCTCGGTTATTTCGTTCGGGAGTTAGAGCGAGACAAAAAGTGCACTTATTAACGGCCCACCCTGTAATAACAAATACAGATCTATCTCTGACTGCGACCAGTTTTCCAGCCGTTCACGTTCTATATTTTCTTTGATAAATATCTAAAATATAGAACGTTGTTAGTTACTTTTTTTGATTTTGTATTAAAAAGTTTTGTTGTATACTTACTTTTTTCGACATCCAATTTGAGGAATGACAGCAAAAAATAAAAATATTGAAAATATAACAGTATTTTTTTGCTTTGACCTGTCATTTGAAGTATATTGTAGTAGAATACAACCTTAAACCTTAACCTGGGGTTTTACTAAACAAAGCAGAACAATTGACTATGAATAAGAGCTGTGTTTATTTAACCAACAAGCCTTAAACTATAGATCAAGAAATCACGACTTTAGTTATTCTCTATGAATACGCCCCATTGTCTTTAATATAATTTTATCTTTTAAATAATATTTTTGTAAACATTCAATAAAATTTTGAGAAAAATTGACAGTTTTTTTTACAAAAAATAAAAACCTAAAAAAAAACAATACTTAAACTTGGTATACATTTATTTTCGACTCAAACATCTTTTCAAAAATTAAAAATATTGGCTTCAAAGTTATTTTATCTTACAGAAAATATTGTTTTCGATACTCAGTAATTTTTTTAAAAGAATCCAATAGTCCGTTTTTTCATAAAAAAATAAAATCTACAAAAAATAGTACGCAAATTTGGTAAAAATTGATGTTCGTTTCTCGATTTATCGTGAACAATAGAAGATATTGACTTCAAATTAATTTAATTCATCCAATTTGTATTTTTTTATATAAGAAATAAAAACTATTTTAGAAATGCTGCTAAAATTGGTAAAAATTGGTTTTCGACTAAAACAAATTTAACAAATTAATGTGGACAACAAAGCTCGGACCTTAAAGAGGGCATAAACAACATTGCATTATATGTAAATATGGTTTATATTTAGGCAGTCATCTATGTGTTGCTTAAGCCGATAGATTTTTATATTGCTCCAGAAGGGTACCCCACGTTATTTTGTTTATAAGTTTTCTCAAGAAAAAACAACTGATTTAAATTGTTTTTTTCTTCACAAGCTCTTATATTGGCTTTATTTTTGTATTTTTTTAAAAAATAGTACATTTTTTTTCAAAATTCTTTATATCCAAACGAGTCATCAGTTGTTTACGAACTGTATATTAATTAGTTCAAAATAACTGCATACCAAAAATATACATTTTACTAAAATTGAAAAATTGTATGTGTACAAAATTAATTTAAAAAGTAAACTGCTCTAAAGATTTTCAAATAAGAATTTTGAAACATTAAGGTTTTTTTGAGAAATCAAATTTTGGAAACAAGCTTTTTTAACAGGTACATACATTTTTAAATTTAAAAATACAGGAAATATTTTAAATAGTCTTGGTTTGTCAATTGAACTGATTAGTTCTAAAATTGCCTCTACCTCCTACACGAAGAGACATAGACCGACATTTCGGTAGTCAAAATTTTAAGACAGTAGTAAAACGTTATGTTTATTTCAAATTTATAGAAAACTTACTCCTAAGTTAAAAACTTTGCTCTGGCATATCAAAATTGGATTTGGTAGAATTTAGATATCTTAAGACTTAGACAAAGGCATTAAATTTATGTAAGTACAATTACAAAGTCATAATAGGTACTTTTCTAAAAATAAAAATCCAAATAAAGTCTTGTACCTTATTAAAAGTAAACATTTGCTTATCCCCTTGATCATTCAAAATTGTTGATAGGAAGGTCCTTCTTTTAATAAAAACCTAAATAGGTATATCATAAGAACTTACAGGCAAAAGTATGTTTCAAAATTTGTCCTTGAAACACTTTTTTGACCGGAAGTTATAACTACCTACTTTATAAACTGAAAGATAGGTAGGTACCTATGTGTTAATTTTTAAAACAAAAAAATTTAAAAGCTCCTCATCCCATTTAAAAAATTCACTACCATTAAAAAACGTCCAAAAATTAAATATCCATCTTTTCATAATACCTATGTTGTCAACAATTTTGTAACCAGCTTTTAAATAATTGTATTAGGTATCAATTAGCAAATTTATTTATTAAAAAAAATCATCTTTCTAAGACTTTGAAAATTTAAACTTCTTTATGCTCGATATGAAAACAAATTGTAAGAAAGGTTTAGGTGATCAAATTTTTTAAATTTATTTAGCTAGCTATGTATCTATTATTGGATAAGAATACAATACCTACATATTTACTTGCCTATAAAAGTTCAAATTATAATTCCCTTATACAATCCTCAAATCAAATCATCAAAAATATAAAATCTCAACCAAGAATATAAAATTCCTACACGAAATCGCAATTCACCTGCTTTTGTCTTATCATCTTTGTATAGAAAGACTACCGTTTTGCGTAAACCTTTGTATAAGAAAAAGTTTTCATATACAAAGATGTAACCAAAAAATATAACCACACCAAAATACAAACACAAAGAAACAAATGTGTTTTCCTCCTCACTCAGACTTTCGTTAATTCTCTATAGTCTTTCTCTATTTCAAATTATAATATTTTTAAATCTCCAAAGTCTCCCGACTGCAAATCCATTTCTCCATGAATGTCTTGACTAGACGTTCCACAAAAAATATCTAGATGCCGCCCTATTCGACTTCCACCATGAGAGTACTATAGTTTTCATATACAAAGCCATTACCCATCGGGAACACATCAGTTCCTAAATAAAACCGTTTGAGAATAAATAAAGAATTGTTTTATTAAATTAAAAGTTCTTTTTAAAACCTTCTCCCGGTAATATAAAATATTAATTTGTATACAGATAGACTGTTTCGAGCGCCATCTGCCTTTCAAATTGCAGCTGTTCAGTTCAATATGTTGGTTTGTGACCTTGATAAGAATAAAAATATATTTTATCGTAATTACGATGTTAATACTCAAGTGGTGGCTGCAAGTAATACTAAAGGGAAATTTGTGATTTATCAGAATATAAACTGGCCTATATTCCTGACAGATTTCAGCCCTATCAGGAGTTTTGCCCGAATGTCATTCCACCTGAAAAAAATTCCATTTTTCTTTTCCCTTACTTTGAGTTTTTATCCGAAAAAAATGATGTTCGAAAAATTCAATTCAATTCGAGCATTCAATTCGGGCGAAATATCACACACTTGACAGCCAAAATGTTCACTTAAATTTGGGCGGCGAAGAGGAAGGCAACAACGTTAAAATGTAAGTTTTTCGACGAAATTTTTAATTATTAGCAAAAATTCATTAATTTTTGTTTTATTTTCAGGAATAAAACAATAAATACAAAACAAAGTGATATACTCTTGCTGAAAATACGGGGAAATCCTGACATTGCGAGGGGTTTCGTGAAAGTACGTAAAAGCTGGCTTGTTTACTCTATAGACCTGTTGAAATCTGAAGAATTACATTCTTACAATGGTTCAGGTAATTCCAACGGATTGGAGTGATCTCTTAACTGTCTCCGAACAGTTCGACTCAGTGTTGCCTCTTCTTCTTCTTCTTCCTCAAACAATAGAATATGCATTGCATTTTTATATTTTTAAAATTATTGTTTTCAGTTTAGAATTTATACTTTAAGATTTCACACTTTTTTGCAATACTAAAAAAGAAAACAAAAACTAATATTCATTTATTTTATTCGTCAATTGATTTAATCCTTGTCAACAACAACTGTCAAAGCAAACATTCAGATGGGAGGTTTGTTCATTTTCTGAATACGACAAGACACCCTACTTAAGAACGGAGGGGACATTTTGTATGTCCACTTACTCAGAAAGTTTTTTTTTTTTGAAACAATCGATTGGAGAGGGATTAAAAATCATACCATGGCTCTCAGTGGCCACAATTTTAACAGGAAATTGCAACACCTCATTCGTTTTATACTTTTTTATATTCAAGAAAAAAACTTACATAGGTTCAAATTTCATTCTCTGTTTCCATAACAGAGATGGAAAATTTATTGAGAGCTCAATTTTTTGAACATACCTATTTTTCGAACTGTCAGTTTTAAATTCGAATCCGGGGAACAAAAATATTTCGGGTGAAAAGCTTTTCAGGTGAAACTCCTGATAGGGCTGAATATAAAAAAGATCGGAGGATGTGCAAGTTTAATTGAGAATAACAGTGCGACGATTATTAACTGGGGGACTTTTATGGAAGCGGCATCTAGTGGCTACGGTGACATTAGCTAGTGCAGACTTCTTTGACATCGACCTTTGTATACAAAACCTCAAACGCTGCATTGCAGCTACGGCCGGCAATCCAAACAAAAATTTGGAGACCACGCCACAGGCCAACTAAGCAAGATAATGCGCTCATCAAAAGCTTCCTTCAATTAATTGATTGTTTCGTTGGCTGTATAGAACCGAATCATTATTTTGGTAATACATTTGTACGGTTTTCAAACGGTGTTAAGGAGTAAGTCTATTCGTTATTATCATTTATATTTATAATATTATATTATAATAATGTAAATATTACATTTTTTGAAGATGAACCAAGCGGTGAAGATTTTTTTTTAATTTGATGAGGATCCTATTTCAAAGGGAAAACAAAACCCGGGTTCCAAACTTTGTAAAGATATTGTAAATAAATATTCCGAGAAAGAGGTAAGTGATAAACAATAAACCTGCCTTAATAATAATTAACTATGTAATAAATTATTTTTCATACTTTCGAAAGAATTTTAGACTCTATAGTGAAAGTGTCAACAAATTAATAAACATTTACATTTATTTAATGTGTTTTTCGTATTACTTCGGTAAACATTTAAACCAAAAAACAAAACCTAAGAATAATTTTAGTTTTTGCATAGGTTTGCTGCCTCATTTCTCTTTGACAAGTTCTTTTGTTGAAATTATAAAGGAGATCTACTTCTTCTCCGTTAAATTATAATAAACTAAACCGCACTCGTAAACACGTACATACATATATGTACGAAGTTACACAAATTGGAATTGTGTTCCACGCATCAAAAAAAAAATCGATTTTTGAAATATGAAATGGCAAACTAAACTGAGAATAAATTAATTGACAGCTGTCAGTTGGTAAACACAACTAACGGTTGTATATACTAAGCTTAAGCTAGGCATACACGATGAACATGCTCAGCGAACATGTTCGTTTGCGTTAGCCCACACACGACGAACACAACGACGAACATTCATTTCGGGACGATTGTTCAAGAAAGAAGGATGTCTGAAAAACAAGCGCAAGTAGTTGCCCTTATGGCAATTTAATTATGTGAACAAAATAAAAATAAATAAATAAAATTAGTTTAAAGCCAATGTCTCAAATGTTTGAAAAGTTATTTGAGTCGAAAATCAATTTTTATTAACTTTTATTAATTTTTTGTTTTAGGTTTTCATTTTTTGTAAAAAAAATTGTCAATTCGATTTTTCTCAAAATTTTACCGAATATTGAAAACAATATTTCTTATAAGATAAAATTACTTAGAGGCCATAATCTCAAATTTTCGAAAAGATATTTAAGTCGAAATTCAATTTTTACCAACTTTTTGTAATGTTTTTTTTAGGTTTTTATTTTTTATTAAAAAACTGTCAGTTTGATTTTTCTCAGAACTTTACCAGATGTTGAAAACGTTATTCTTCGTTTCACAAAATTGTTTTGGAAATAAAATCATTTTTTATTCGTACAATTTTTTGATTTATAAAAAAAACCGTTAATTGGATTTTTTCCAAAAATATACTTGTTTGGTATTACGTTACAATATATAATATAAAATTTAATTCAAGTCTCTAGCGTTATTGGTTCATAAGATATTTGGGGTTAACAAAAATGTTCACCTTTTTTTTTAAACTGCTATGGTAAAAAAAAACACCCACGCAATTTTCTTGAGAGCAATTTCTGCATCTTTCTGCATTATTATCTGTATACCTAACAAAATTTATTTGAAGTCGATATCTCCTCTGGTTCATGAGCTATGGATGACGAAAAAAACGTCGCAAACGTACGGACGTACGAACTAAAAATCTTTTATTTCGACTCTAAGGGCCTCGAAACGTCGAAAAATGTTAAAATTTTCAATTTGACAAATCGGACACTGTAAATTATTGAAATAAATTTTAAAAGCTGTAAATTATTGAAATACTTTATTGACTAAAATTTGTATAAAGACTATTTTAAAATTGGTTTTTGTAAGCGTCCGCTGTCTTTCACACTTACTTTGTAACTGCCTAGTGCCTATGAATCTCCGCGTCTGTCTGGAATTTTAAATAAAAGGTCTCTTGCCATTGGCTAGCCAATGAAATTTAGTCTTTTATTCATTTTTGATGTTCGTTGTTTTATACGCGTTCGGCGACTAGCTTGACGACGACAGGCAAGAGACCTTTTACTTTGTTTCATCCGCGTTCGGCGACGAGGTTGTCGACGACATCCCACCTTCCGTGAATCCTCGAAGAGATTCACCATCAACTTGAAGTACAGCGAGTTTCGAAGCTGGTCGACGAAGTGTTCCGTGCGTTGTTTTTACATCGGCGCTCCTCACTTGTCCATCTGCTGCTGGATAAACGCGGACGATTCTTCCTCGCTGCCATCTATTCCGAGACTGACTTGAATCACAAATTATGACCAGATCATCTACCTTAAGAGGGCTTGCTCTCTCATGCCACTTGCTTCGTTTGGTTAACATTGGAAGGTACTCATGTATCCATCGTTTCCAAAATCTGTTTTTTAACTGCTGGGATATCCTCCACTGTTTTCGAAAACATATTGGTGTGTCTTCCAGGTTCGGCGTCTGAGTGGAGTTCACACTTCCAATTAAGAAATGGTTGGGTGTAAGCGGCTCATCCTCTTCTGATGTCAATGGTAATTCTGTTAGCGGTAGGGAGTTGACGATGTTTTCGGCTTCGATTAACAGGCTTCGGAGCGTTTCCAGACGCGGTGCTTCTTCTCGGAGTGTTACCATTAGCACCTTCTTCACCGACTGCAACATACGTTCCCATATGCCTCCTTCACTGGGATTTAAAGGACATGAAAACTTCCATTCGATTCCTCTAGTCGACAATTCATTTTGGATACGATCAGTGTCAAACAATTCTGCTTCTCGTTCCAACTCTTTTTTGGTCCCAATAAAATTTGTTCCGTTGTCACTTCGTATACGGACAGGAACTCCGCGACGATTGATAAAATTCTTCAAGCAAAGTATACAGGCATCAGTTGACAGGTCCGCAGCTACTTCTAAATGGATGGCTCTTATTGTGAAGCAAGTGAACAATGCCACCCATCGCTTCTCCTTCCTTCGCCCTACGGATACTTGTAGCGGCCCGAAATAGTCCAAACCGGTGTATGTGAAGGGTCGAACGTACGGCGTTAAACGGTCTGATGGAAGCTGTCCCATAAGTGGGGTGTTGGGTTTAGCTTTAGCAATTTTACATCTTTGGCATTTTCTCTTTGTACGTTTAAGCACTGATCGGATATGTGAAATCCAATAACGCTGGCGGATTTCGTTGATGATTAACGCGTCATTTTGATGATGTAACAACTGATGATAGTGGCTTACTACTAGGTCTGTAAAGGCATGGTTCTGCGGTAGGATGACTGGTCTTCTTACATCTGCTGATAGACAATTAGCAAAATCAATTCTCCCACTTGTAGTAAATCGTCCTGGTCTAGTTGTGGAGTTAGCTGGTAGATTGAACTTTTTCTTGAAACTGGGTTTCCCATCTTAAGTGCTATTCTTTCTTCTCTGAATGCTTGGGTTTGAGCTTGTCTACATAAGAATATTTCCGCTGACCTGATTTCGGCAACTGTTAACACCTTCCTTTGATCGAGTTTGCAGCGTTGTGGTATAGGATTGCCTTTTGCTGGACTAATTTCTGTAGTTTGTTTTTGTGGTTTCCGAGCAGCTATATTCTCCCTAGCTTGTCTAAGCAGTATATGAACGTAACGCATTATCCAGGCTGTGATTCGTTTCAACCTGGCCAACGAAGAAAAATTTGTTAAATTAATTATGAAGTTACCTGCCTCATTTATATGCAGAACTTTGGCGCGTAGTTCTTCATCCAGCTTGTCTGGAACCACAATACTGAGATCTTTTGGCCATTGGTCCTCAGGAAGACGGAGAAATTCTGGACCAGTTAGCCACCGGCTGTTTTGTTCGAATGTCGGAGGGCTAATAGCCCTGGTAGCGGCGTCTGCTACATTCAACTCCGTCGGAACCCAATTCCAGTCTGTCGCATTCGATGTGTCCAGAATTTCGGCTACTATGTGGGCAACGAAAGGTTTGAATCGACGATGTGGATCTTATCCACCAACACGAGATATCTGGAAATTATGACCATCTCGAATCGATGTCTGGATACGACATCCTAACACTGCGGCTTGTAGTTCCAGGCGTGGGATGGACAGAATCTTCTTGGGTGCACATCTCGTTTTTCCGAAGGCAAAGGCAATGTCGACTGCATTTAAATACAGGATACGAAAATACCCAACTGCTGCGAAGGCACTTTCACTGGCATCTGTGAATATGTGTAGTTCGATGGCGCGGGCATGTTGGATATTCTGTGAGTAGCAGCGCTTTATTCGGAAAAGTGTAACGTTTGCAACTTCTTTCCACCACAGTTTCCATTGACAGTAGATATTGTATGGCAATGGATCATCCCATTCCATGCCAGTTTTCCAGGTGTTTTGTAGAAGTATTTTAGAGAAAATGAGGAAATCTGCTAAGAACCCGTATGGGTCAAACACTGACATAATGATGCTTAAAATTTCTCGTTTTGTTGGTGGCTTCTCTGATTCTAAAACATCTTTTGCTATTTTGTGAAACTTTAGTTGAAATCGAAAGGTATCGTCTTCGGTGTCCCAATACATTCCTAACACCTTTTCTCCAGCATCCTTTGACTCTAGTCCAACTACAGAATTATTACTAGAATTAATGTTGTTGAGTTTCACTTGAACTTCTTGATTGTTGGAAACGAAATTGCGTAAATTAAAACCACCTTCGGCATGAACTCTTTTTACTTCTTCGCAAATTACTTCTGCTTCGGCTTGACTTCGAAAACTGCATACTAGATCGTCCACGTAGTGATTATTTATGATGACTTTGACAGCCTCTGGCGAATTCTTTTCAAATAATAGAGTATTTTTATTTTTAATATATTCGGCGGTGCAAGGCGAACAAACTGCGCCAAATATCATTGACGACATTACATATGTGCGGATCGGCTGCGTATCTTCATACCTCCATAAGAATCTTTGTGCGTTTTGATCGTCACTACGAATTTTAATTTGCGAGAACATCTCCTTAATGTCTGCAACTACTCCAATAATCCCTTGGCGAAATTTAAATAATATTGTCAAGAGCGGTTGGGCTTGCTCTGGACCTTTAAGTAACATGGAGTTGAGTGAGACCCCCTGAGATTCGGCAGCAGCGTCAAACACAATACGCAATTTGTTTGGCTTATGAGGGTTTGTGACTGCAAAATGAGGTAAGTACCAGACTCGGTCATAGTCTTGTTTTAACTCAATCGACGAGAGTTCTCTGGCATACCCCATCTCAATATAGTTGGCCATTTGTTTTTTATATCTCGTGGAGAACTCCGCATCTTTTTTCAATTTTGCTTCAATGTTAAATTAACGCCTCAATGCCATTTGATAACTGTTGGGTATGAATGTTTTACTATCCCGCCATAAAAGTCCTGATTCATATTGATTTCCAATTCTCTTTGTGGTCTCTTCCAGTGTCTTCCTTGCTCTGGCATCATCATTGGATTCTATAATGCTCTCAGATTTCCGCACGCCAAAATTTTCGGTTGTAAAGTATGATTCCACCATGTTATTTAGTCTTTCAAGAGCGTCAAGTTCTTTGACATAAAGCACAGTCGATTTGATGTTCTGTTTAGCACGCAACGGTCCATAGACTAGCCAACCAAGCTTCGTATGCACAGCAATCGGTTCATTTATTTTTCCTTCGATCACCTCACTTGCAATACCAAGATGACAGTTATCCAAACCGATCATTAAAGTTGGCTTAGCATTTTTTAAGACTTGCACTGGCACACTTCTTAAATGTTCGAACTTGTTTTTAACAAATGATTGACTTGGTAAGTTCAAATTCTTTACTGTTCTTACATTCTTAAGATAAAAGCTTGTATCGTTTAGTGTAACACCTTTAACCTCAAGGGCAACTTTCTTTGATGGTTCAGTCACTACCTTCGCTCCATACCACTGTAATCTTAGCGGCTGTGTCTGTCCCTTGAGACCCAATTTGGTTGCAACTGCCTCTTCCACGATGCTAATTGAGGATCCTTCATCAAACATGGCGTAGGTATCGATGTGACCTTTTGCACCAGTTATGGTAACTGGGAGAATTCGAAATAGTTGACAATCAGTGGACTGTGCTTGGCAAGTTTGCATTCTAACAGATGACTGGGCATTTGTTTCATTGTATTCGTGAAGTAGCCTGTGGTGAAATTTTAGGCAACCATCAACGTCACATCTCTTTCTGTTACGACAATATGCTGTTCCATGACCCGCTTTAATGCATGAGAAACACAGACGTTTATCTTTAAATTATTGTTAAATTTTTAAATATACTGCATTGGGGTAGTTGGTGGTTTTCTCCACAACTTAAACAAGTTCTTGCTTCCTTTGAGATTGTGTTCGTTATGCTTGTGTGCATTATTCTTCTTGGCACTTGGTTCCTGGCACTGACAGACGCATTCAAATTGGGAAGCATTTGTATTATTTGTGCTTGTTCATTTAACAATGATGAAAAATCATTTATTGTGGGATATGGTCTTATTTGAAATGCAATTTTGGCCCACTCAAACCTTCGTGAAGGTGGAAGCTTCATTATCAATTCTTCCAGTAACATTGGATTTGACAAGTGGTGCTCACACTTCGCAGCTAGCAGAAAGGCAACCACATTTTGGACAGTTGTAGCGAACGGAATTAGGCCCTCTATTCGGCTTTCATTAATAGCTGGGAATTGTTGTATTTTATTAAGCTGAGCCTTAACAATTAGATCTGGACGTCCAAATCGAAACTTTAATGTGTTTATAACTTCTTGCACATTATTTGGATAAATGAGTAAAGATGCCACGGCTTCTTTGGCTTCTTCTAAAAGGCATCTTTGAAGACGAATTGTATTCTCCATGGCGGAATATCCGAAGTTAGTAGTGGTTTCAGTATAACTAGCCAAAAATAGTGGCCACTCCTTAGGCTTTCCATTGAAAATAGGAAGATCGTAAAGTTTTTTATGAGGTTGTACTATAGGTGTTGGAGCTTGCAAGGCCGCTACTGCGTGTGTTGCTTCTACCTGGCTAGGTTCTGAAATGTCTTTATTCATGTTTTGAACACCTTGGCAATCAATTGCTTCTCGCAAGCGTTGTGTTTCTACCTGGCTCACGCTTGTGTCATTTCGCAGCTGGTCAACCGACTCTTTAAGCGCCTGCATCTGCGCTACCAGAGCCGTTAAGAGTTGACCCTGTTGCGCTTGAATTGACTGCTGTGTGGCTGGCTGTGGTGGTACTGGCTGTGGTGGTACTGGCTGCGATTGTGCTGGCTGTGATTGTGCTGGCTGCGACTGCGCTTGTGCTGGCTACGACTGCGCTTGTGCTGGCTGCGACTGTACTACCTGCGATTGTACTGGCTGCTGTTGTGCTGGCTGCGACTGTGTTGGCTGCGATTGTGCTGACTGCAGCTCTCTTGGCTGCTGTTGCTGACGTTGCATTTTCGTTTTAGGTGTAGCACCTAAACGCATCGGAGGCTTACCTTTATTCAATCGGGAACTACTGCGAGGAGATGACGACATAAACTTGGTAGACAAAATTCTTTGACTCTGGTATTTGCAGCAGTGAAAACTGTATGCCCAAATTATAAACTTAAAAAAGGCAAACTTCCAGCAGTGACGAATTATTACGGGTGTCTATATACTTCAAACGGGTGTCTATGTACTTCCAAAGCTTACGGACAAAATAACAGTGCGAGTACCGTAGCTCTGGGTTGGAAGGCAGGCGAAGTTGGTTTTTGATTTAACTATGGAGCAGGGCAGTGGTACTGATGTTTCTAGGCGTTTTTATTAGAAAAAAAGGCAAACTTCCAGCAGTGACGAATTATAACGGGTGTCTATATACTTCAAACGGGTGTCTATGTACTTCCAAAGCTAACGGACAAAATAACAGTGCGAGTACCGTAGCTCTGGGTTGGAAGGCAGGCGAAGTTGGTTTTTGATTTAACTATGGAGTAGGACAGTGGCACTGATGTTTCTAGGCGTTTTTATTAGACTGTTGCGATGGCAGTGGCGGCAATGATTATTAACTGCGTTGGCTTGGAGATTTAAGCCTCAATTCAAACTGCACTCTTGTTCCGGAAAACTTGTCTCGATACTTTATTGCGTCTGCAATTAATGAAGGAGCAGGAATTTTTGTACAAACATAGGGCGTATTAAATACTTACACCATCTCCGCGTCTGTCTGGAATTTTAAATAAAAGGTCTCTTGCCATTGGCTAGCCAATGAAATTTAGTCTTTTATTCATTTTTGACGTTCGTTGTTTTATACGCGTTCGGCGACTAGCTTGACGACGACAGGCAAGAGACCTTTCACTTTGTTATATTCGTTCTCATGTTAATTTATTGAGAGAACTGGAGATAATATCACAAGATTTAAAAATATTTATAAAAGTATGACTTACAGTTGCCATCTTCCGTAATGCTCACTCGACGATATTCATATGAGAAATGAGAATTTGTTCGCGAACATCGCCATACACGACGAACATGACAGCTAACGAACATGAAAAAATCGAAAATTTTCGCCAACAGCGAGCGGTTCGCATCATGATACAACTACTAAAGATATGGCTTTGCACATTTCGTGTTGTAGCTGTCAAAATGTCATGACGTCATCGACGCACAACCAAGTAATTTTATGGCGCAATTTTATTTCCTTTTACTTTGTTTCCTGTTCTCTGCTGTAAAGGAAGTAAGGTTTGGTGTGTTTAAATAAGATAATTTTGAAATTGGTTTTTATTAAAAAAGTATTTAAAATGGGTATGTGTTCAGTTTTTGAGTGCAATAACTCAACACGAAAAAAACTTTCTGCTCAAACAAGTTTTCATAAGTTTCCGAAGCGAAATTTAAATCTTTCAAAGCAATGGACTTTGTTTTGCAAAAGGAAGGATAATATTAATATTCAAACTGCAAGGATTTGTGGTTTGCATTTTCTGAAAGAGGATTTCATTAATAATGTTAAATTTGAAATGGGTATGTAAAATTGATAGACAAATTTAAAGGAAATACAAAATAATACTCATTTAGGATTCACTCCATTGCGCCTTTTGAAACCGGATGCATTTCCAACAGTGCACTTAAAAGGAACTTCCTTAGAAACGAAATCCGAATCAACAGATCGTTCAAAGCGAATGGAGTTGAAGCATAATCAACAATTGCTGAACAATTTGCTGGAAGATTCATTTCCAAATGACACCGATCCAGAAATTCCAAATGAGTGTGACGAAAATGAAAGTTCAGGTTCTAACGCCCCAGAGTCGATGTTACTATCAACATCTTTAAACAAAATAAGCGATCTTAATGAAGAAATGTATGTTTTTCAAAATATAAAGTTGACTTTCTTATTTTCTATTTTGTATAATTTTTAGAAAAAAGTTACGTTCTAAAAATGAAGATTTAACTTCAAAGTTGTCGAGTGCGGAAGAAAAAATAAAATCTTTGGAAACTCGAGTGCAGAAAGCTGAGTTCCACCAAAGCAATTTGGAAAGCAAGTTGCTTGAAATTTTTACGCCCGGGCAAATAAAAAAAATAAAAATTGGTTCCCTAAAGAGATCAAATTGGTCGGAAAAGGATATAGCTAGGTCTATAACCTTATACTCATCTAGTTCAAGAGCGTACAAATTACTAAAAAGAAAAAATTTTCCACTTCCCGCTGTACGAACACTTCAAACCTGGGCTCAGAAACTAGATCTAACACCACGAGTCATGATGCCTGTTATAAAAATCATGAAAGCGTCAAAGGAGCTGACTCCCAATCAAAAACTATGTGTTCTTAGTTTTGACGAAATGAAAGTTAAGGAAGCTTATTGCTACGACAGAACTACCGATACCACACTCAAACCCGCATCTTACGTCCAGGTAGGGATGCTAAGAGGTAAAAATAAAATAAGAATTTATGAAAGTATTATTTTAATTATAAACAATCTTACAACAGGCCTCATTGGTAAATGGAAACAACCAATTTTTTACGATTTTGACTGCAAGATGACTAAAATTATTTTGCTCGATATAATCGAAACGGTGGGGAACTGTGGTTTCACAGTAGTGGCGATTACAAGTGACTTAGGTGGTGCAAACCGAGGGCTATACACTGAGCTTAAAGTCAGAATGGATACGCCATGGTATGAAATTGGATATCTTTCACAAACTTAACATCTTTATTTTCTTAATACTATTCTCGCAGGTTCCTATTTGGAGAAACAAAAATTTATGTATTTGCTGACGTTCCGCATCTCATAAAACTTGTACGGAATCATTTTGTCGACCACGGATTTATGCTCAACGGAAAGATTGTGAAAAAGGACATCATTTTAAAACTCCTTTCGTTCACATCTGGAGAGTTGAGCATAACTTACAAAATTTCTCCAAGGAGCATTAATGTTGTCCAAGCGGATCGACAAAAGGTGAAGCTGGCAACAAAATTGTTTTCGCACACTGTTGCTAAAGCTTTATCGAGGGCAGTGGGACTTGGGCTTCTTCAAGACGAAAGCTGGGAAGAATGCAACAACTTGCTAAAATATGTACGTACATATACTCGTAATATCAACAAGTAAAACTGAACCATATTACAATTTTTTTCACAGACAAGCGATTGGTTCGACGTTATGAACGTAAGGTCACCATACAGTGATTCCAGGGAGAGAGTCCATGTTTATGGACTTCATTTGAAATCACAGGACGAGATTCTCCATAAAATGTCTGAAATGGCTTGTAATATGCGGGTCATAGGAAAAAATACTATGCTTCCATTTCAAAAAGGTAAACAAGATGAAATAAATTTGTATGTAAGAAAATGTATCTAACTTACTATTTTCAAGGTATTGTGCAATCTAATACTGCCTTACAGTTGCTGTACAAAGACATGAAAGATCGTTATGACATTAAGTTCATAATGACTTACCGGTTGAACCAAGATGTTTTGGAAAACTTTTTTGGTGTCATTCGAGCCAAAGGGGGACTTCACGACCATCCTGATCGCCAGGAATTTAAATATAGACTACGGTCATATATTCTTGGCCACAATGAAGGTGCACTAACGGAGAACGGTAACGTTAGTGTAGATGACACACCAGATCTGAGGTTGGAAGAAGAATCGTTCTCAGGTTTGATATATTAAAATAATAAATTTAAATCTTATCAAATCATGTGTTCCGTTTCTTGATTTGCATTTTTTAGGAAAGATTTTTAGCATTGTTAAAGTGAATAAAACTTTTGAAAGTGAGCAAGAGGAGAATTTGCCAATGGCATACGATGGCCTCGAGAACCTGGCTGGCTATATTTGCCATCGTTTAAAGGCCACTACAACAAACTTGGAAGACGGTAATACAAACCAAGACTCCTGGGTTCACCACCTGGATGAAGGTGGACTTTCTAAGCCATCCGAAGCTGTGATGACCCAATTGTTATCACTGGAAAATGTTTTCAATGCAGTGAATGGAAAAGGTCAGGGCATTTATATATGTGCTGAATATATCAAGCACATGATAGATATATCAAATAAGGCCAACATTGTTTGTGATGTTAAAATCAAAAAACTTTTTTTCCGATCGCGTATGTATTTCCGGATACGCAAACTTAACAGAGAAATTGTTGAAAAGAACAATTCCAGGAAAAGAAAATATAATAAAATAATAAATTAACACTTTTTATTCAATGCAATTCAATTTCATTTTTTATTAATTTTGTAGAGTATTTAACAATCTTTAACAAAAACTGAAACAAGGTTTGACTTGTTTACCTTTTGCTGTGAATTCCAAACTGTAAATGCAAAACGTCAAACACAGTGTGCGTCGATGACGTAGATGCGCAGAACGAGAAAAAATAAACACTCGGAAAGCCATATCTTGTTTTGTTGTATCATGGGTTCGCATACAAGCCCATACACGAGAAAACAAACAGCGAACACAAGCAGGTTCGACGAACATGTTCATCGTGTATGCCTAGCTTTACACACACTTTCTCATATTTTACTCATCATTATCATTAATCGGCAGCATGTTTGCAAATCGAAATGACAGGTAGTGTTTTCTATGCTTATATTGGAGTAATTTTTGGTTAAGTTATATTTTTTGATTCAGTTTAATCATCTGTTGTTGTTGTATAGTAAGAGTAAAAAGCAAAAACACTCCATTACCAAGACCGGAATCTTTCGTACGTTTCACTCTCCAAAACCCGTTTGTTTACATTGTTGTATTTGTAATTTTGACAATTAGTCCATGAATAGATGTGAGCAAAAACAAAAAAAAAAACGACGCCGTGGGCTAGCGGCACTTTGCATAGCAAAAACAAAATGGAGGGGTTAATAAGTTTTTTTCAGGTTTTTCCTTTTACTTTTTTCGATAAAAAAAAGTCAGTTTTAAGCTTTAATTTTGCAGGCATTTTGTGGATAGTGAACCATTGTACCTTTTTGTCTTGAAAAAAGCATGTTCAACATCAGTTTATTATAATTAATTCACTAATTTACAGTAATCACTACGAAATTCTTTAAATTTCATAATAATCCCCGGATTTTTGTATCAAAGATGCGTTCGAAGAACCATCAATTTAAGGGTGCGAGTGCAATTTTTGTATTGAATTCTAATAAATTTTCGTTAACGAACGGCCCAAATATTTTGTTTGCAAGTAATTAAAATCGGTATCAATTTAATTAATCCAAGTATATTTATAGTTTGTATATTTAAAAAAAAGAGTTATAATCGAAAAATATATTATCCATAACATTCTTGATTGATGGAAGCATACATGTATTTGCTATCAAAAAAAACTATGCAGCAAAGGAACACCAATATTTTAAAAAAGTAATCAGAACGATTATAGCGAACCTGTTGAATAAATGCAGAGCAAATAAAATGTAAATTTTGACATATATCACAAAATGAAAACGTCTTAAAATCGTTCTGAATTCATGCACAACTAATTCAATAGAACATGTAATCGTCATAAATGTTTATTGTTGACGTACAGAAGTTTTTTTTTTAGTGAATTTCCACAGTTTAACGCAAAATATAATTCTCATTCATTCCTTAAAAATGTTTAGTTACCAAAGTTCAAGTTTACTTATTATTGTTTGAAAAGTATGTTTAGTAAAAATGCTGCTAATAATAAAAAAAATTAATGAGTTTTACGTATATGTTTTCGTTTTTCGTAATATAATAAATACTACCGTAGATTACATTTTATAAATGCAGAACATAGAAGAAAATATACATAAACAATAGTTATCAGATATAAAGCAGAGGTTAGCGTAGAAAAATATTTTTGAGAAAGCCAATAATATTTTAAATATGTTCATTAAAGAAATTTCCGATTCGGCTAACCTTCATCAGCTTTTTAGAAAAAAAATAGCATTAATAGCAGCCAATAATTTCATAGCATAATTAATTTTTCAGATTGATAAATGTCTAGAAATTTTCATTCGCTACAAAATTCGTAATTTTATGCGTAAACATAGAATATAACATTATTTAGTCAAGAAGTATGTATTTTGGCGCGTATATCGGTTTGTTTCTATTGGGTGTCCGGTTTCCCCATACTGGAATAAAAAAAGTTACTTAAATCTATTTACTGCACTCATTTAGTTGGTATTGTGTGCAAACATATTGCCTTTTTCTATTCCTTAAAGATGCTTTACACAAAGCAACTTATTTTTAAAACATGGTTCCTTCAAATTTTTATTCCAAAATCTAACTACAAACAAAATTCCAACTCTAACATAGTCCCTTAAAAAAACAAACTACACCTGAAAAAATTGTCTGTTTTGTTGTTTTACAAAGTATTGAGTTACACTTTTGTCCATTTGCAATAACTATACTTAACCGGTTGCAACGCATGTTGTGTTCGCAAATTATTTAAGTAAACAAAATAAATAATAATAAACTAATAAATCATTAAATAATATGTATTTGGTCAATTTTATTTTATTTAATATACATTTACAACATTTATTTGGATGGAAATTAAAAAGCTATACAAATCTTCCAATTTAAGACCATGTCAGCACTTCAGATTCTGTTGGTTAAGCATCATTCACATGAGCGCGACCAACGAACGACGAATGAATTACAAAATGTGAGTTTATATACGTTTGAAGACATATTTCCACACAAATTCTTAACAAAACGATAGCAATATAGTTTCTATTTGATTTATGATGCGTACTTTTACTTTTCAATATCATATATTTATAAATTTAAGAAAACAAATTTATTCGTCGCGAAAAAAATTATAGTTGATACGAACTGTCAAACTTAATTCGCGTTCCACATTATCCACACTCGCAACGAATAAAAAAATCGCGCTTACCTAACCTAAAAAAATCGTTCTTGTTTTGGTTTCTGTGGTGAATGTCAAACTTCATTCGCGACGAATTAAAAACTCTCATGTGAAAGAAATGTCAAAATCGACGAATATTCGTTCATTCGTTGGTCGTTGGTCGTGCTCATGTGAATATTGCTTTAGGATTGTTTAGTTTTTGAACGAGGCCATGAAACATTCAAAATGAAGCATTTAGATGGGGCTGATTACTATAATGAAGCATTTTGATGGGCCAAAGCACTAATTGTGAGAATGTGTTTGGTTTTTTGCATCATTTCACGCACACTTTCTCACATTTAGTGCTTTTTAGCTTGTAGGCAAACCGAAATGTCAGTCTGAGATTCCGGTCTTGGTAATAGAGTGTTTTTGGTAAAAAGTAAATAATTCAATGAAATTGTCAGCTCATTTGTTTAAGTTTATTAAAATTTAAAAATGAACAGTACCGATTTTAACAATAAATCTGTGGAAGAGCTTCTAAAAAGTTCCAAGCAATTGCAAAATAAAATACGAAAGGAATTCAAACTACAAGCGAAGGAATCCCCTGTAGTTTCCGAGTTACAAAAACCAGAGCCTTTGTCGACATCCTGGGACAATGCTACACTAAAAACCTGTGAAAATAACGCTGTTGTAGATTCTTTTCAACTAAAAAACAAATCAAGATTATCCAAAAAATCAAATATTCTAAATGAAAAGCCACTGCGCGGAGTAAAAATAAAAACCCAACCATTGCTTGTTGATTCAAATAAATTAGATGTAACCGGGTCTTTTCCTAGCTTTCAAAAATCGTTAGCTTCTGCAGAAAAACTCTCAAAAAAATTATCCTCAGCTGCGTCGTCGAATGCTAAACTTAAAACAAATCAAAATGCAAATGAAAGCAGTAAAATTACTTTGCAATCAAAACAACTCCTCGCAACAAGCTCATGTCGGCTTCCATTGCAGAGGTTCGCTGAATCTTCAAACAGGAACATTGATTTCTTCATGGAACATCCCCATTTAGAGTTGGACATGACATCAAAGCAGACAACCTTGTTTCCAAGGCGATTCCATAGGTCAACTGAGTGTGTTTCCAAAAATGATGATGAGTGCTTGAATGTACTCGAAGCAGAAGTTAAGCCAACACAAATAACTCCAGAAGTAGTAATATCTGACACATGGAATGGCATTCTCAAGAAAAACAAACCTAGTACTAAAGGCACACACAAAATTGTTCGTTTAAAAAAGATTAAAGAAAATGTCTTTGCTGCACCTGTGCAACAAATTCAAAAACCAGAAGAGAGCTATGATGTAATTGCTTTAAGCCCTTCTAAAGGTTTCTATAAGCTTCAGAAGGAATCCCAGCATTTAGCTGAACATAAAAAATGTAATATTGAAAGGTTTCCTGTTCTTTATATCAGACCAGAATGTAAAGTCCAAAAGGTTACAAACATTTCCATCTGTGGTAAAACTGAAAGCGTTTTAGGATCGACGGCAGAGGAAAATTATACAAGCAATGTTAGGTACATCGAATGCAGGCATGAAGATGGAGAAAAAACTTTTGAACAGAAAATTATACCAGACGAAATAGATAAAAAAGAAAAAGGTACTACCAAAACGGAAGATACTGCAACGAGTGGAAATAAATTCTTTAAGGCGCTCGAATTCAACTATCTTAATGAAGTGAGTAGAAAAATTATGTTTATTTTGTTTACTTCTTTAAAAAATCTGCATTTCCTTTCTGGCCTGTTGATAAAATAATGTTCAGAACATTAAAATGGTCCCATATTATGATTTAGATACTGTTTATCAAAGGTTTATTTAAGTTTGAATGAGACAAGGCAGCCAGAAGGAAGTTGAGTTTTTATTGTATGTATGTACATTCTCCAAGACTTCGAACAAGCTACTCGCTTAGATCAAAAGTTCAGAAAAGTGTTGGTAGTAGCATTGACGTCTAGTCGCTTGATTCTAGTCACGTGTTGACGTTTTAATACAGTTCAAAGAGTCGAAATTGTAACCTCTTGATTAGAATGTAATTTGAAAAGTGTTACATATTGGAGCACATTTGAAAAGATATAACGCGGTGTTCTTTAAAAAGAATAGTAGAAATCACATGATATTTCGTGTCCTTGCATCTTGTTTCTGAAACATACCTAATAGTGCAGTAATTTGCCTCATCATCACAATGAAGAGTAGGCTTAAGGTTGAAACTTTAGAGCTTATGTTATTAAGTATCTTCAAAAGCAAGTTTTAAGCAAAACTAAATATAAAGCGGTTTCAAATTTAAAGTTTTTCAAGCATTTAAATCAAATGTCAATCAAATCAAAATAGTGTTTTAATAATACACTATTCGACAAAATTAAGTTTTTTGTCTATTACTCTAACAAAACAATACTTTTTTAAAAGATTAAGATGCCCTGAACTCGAGCCTTACCTTTGAACTTTTTTATCACATCATCTCTCATTTCTCGAACCCTTTTCAAGTAAACTCTAACTTAGTCTATACTTATGCTAAACCTCTCATCACCGATGATATATTGGACACCGAGATATCTTTGTTTGAGATAGACAGTTTTACGAAAAGCTAAAAATAATAGATAGTGAAGATGGTGTACCTTGCGAATTTTTTTAAAAATTCATCTCAAAGTTGCAACTTGTTGTGCTTTTTAACAAAATTCTTACGAATGCGGAAATTCCTTCCTCGTTCAAAAAATCGGTTATCTTCAAAATAAATAAAAAATGTTCCCTAAATGACGTATTTAACTACAGAGGTTTATCTTTAATGAATATCATAGCTAAGGTATTTTGCGGAGTTCTTGTGGACCGTTTGGAAAAATGGGTAGAAGAGAAAAATATACTATCAGACTTCCAGGCTGTATTTAGGAAAAATTATTCCACTGTTGACCAAATCATTACTCTGTCATCGATAGTCAAAGCATTTGAGGCAAGAAATAAAATGGTTTACTCGATGTTTGTTGACTTCAAAGCAGCGTTTAATTTGGTAATTCGCAATGCTTTAATATACAAACTTTCGCAGACGGGTGTTTCAACTAGATTTTTACATGTCATCAAGACATGTATACAAACATAAAAGCTAACGTCTGGGATGGAACGCAATATTCTGAATGGTTTAGTACTCATTCTGATGTCAAACAAGGTTGTCCGCTTAGTGCACTTTTATTTTCACTATTGATTAATGACATTGTTAACCACTTACTTGGAGGAATTAGAATGGCCGGAATCCGGGTAAATGTGTTACTATATGCTGACGACATGGTCATATTATAGGAATCGAAAGAAAATCTTCAATTGATGATAAACCGACTGTCTGCATACTGCGATAAATGGGAATTAAAAATCAATACAGATATGTAAATAAAACATAATGATCTTTTCGCGATCCAATCGGACTGAAGCTGAAAGTAATTGGAAGTACAACGGAAGAAGTTTGGAAGTGACAAACGAATATAGATATCTTGGAGTGAACCTCAACCCACGGCTAAATTTTAGTAGGCACCTTGACATTACAGCAAAAACATCACAAAGTCTAATAAACTTAACATGGAGAAAGATTTTCACGAACAACCTTATTTATTTGTCTACCAAATACCAAATTTTAAATTCAGTTGTAAAGTCCACTTTATGTTATGCAGCTCAAGTTTGGGGAATGGAAGAGTATGAGGAAATTGAAAAATTTCAGAGGAGTTTTATCAAAAAAATCTTCAACCTACCAATCAACACGCCGGATTATGCGACATACCTAGAAACTGGCTTACCAAAGTTATTTACTAGCACTTTGAAACTACAAGCGGATTATATTATTAAAGTCTAGGCTTCCCAGATGAGCGATTGAGCAAAATTATGCTGCTATACGACATAAGGAACAAAGATTGGTGGTATGATAAATGGCAACGAATTGCCACTTCATCTGGTGAAGATATGCAAATTGATACAAGTAACATTCTTGATGTAAAGGAAAAAATGTATAAAACAATCCAGCTAAATAAAGACTCGGTTCGAAATCAACTTGTAAAAACAGCTATTGAATCAGAAAGTCGAATATTATATAGCCAGTTTCAATTTAATCTGAGTAACAATAACTATTTCAATGATTCTTTAAGCTGCAAAGATACTTCTTTAATTTTCAAAGCAAGATGCGAAGTCTTATGTCTTAACGGTAGACCATACAATGGGAGTTTCAACCAGTTCTGTACACTCTGCAATTATAAATCCAAAGAAGACTGCTTTCATTTTATAAGCGTATGTCCAATTTCCAAATACAAGCGATTCTCATATTTTAAAAAATTCTCTCTCACTCTACAAGACAAATCTTGTGAACTAACTGAAGGAAATTTGCAGAATATGATTAAACTAATAAAGGGTGTCCCAAAATTAACGCAAGATTTGAATTTGCCGCCATTTGTGCAGTGAAGTGTTGGCAACCCTAAAAAAAAGCAATTTGACAGCTAACAGTATAGGGTTATTAAAAATGGAGCGTTACACGAGAGAACACCGTGTCTTCATTATTAAAGAATATTTCAAAAATAGTGAAAGCTTGGCGGCTGCAGTTCGAAAATTTCATACAAAATATGGTCGGATGGCGATGAAGCACATTTTCATCTTGATGGCTTTGTCAATCGCCAAAATTGCCGCATTTGGGGTTCGGAGAACCCACATGCGATTGTCGAAAAACAAATGCATCCACAACGCGTGACTGTATGGTGTGGATTTTGGGCTGGAGGCATAATTGGGCCATATTTTTTTGAAAATGATGCTGGTCAAGCAGTGACTGTTACTGGTGCTCGATATCGCGACATGATAACACAGTTCTTTCTGCCAAAATTGGATGATATTGATGTGTCCAATATGTGGTTTCAACAAGACGGTGCCACATGTCATACAGCCCGTGAAACAATTCAATTACTGCATGAGACATTTCCTGGTCGTGTACTCTCTCGTTTCGGTGATCAAAATTGGCCTCCTAGATCGTGTGATTTAACACCATTAGACTTCTTTTTGAAATCACAAGTCTATGTCAACAAGCCCACAACCACCCGTGCATTAAAGGAGGAGATTCAACGCTGCATCAACGAAATTCAGCCACATTTATGCAGAATGGTCATGGAAAATTTCAACAAAAGAGTGCGCATGTGCATGCAAAGCCGTGGAGGCCATTTGTCCGATGGGTTATTCCATACATAACCCTATCCTATGTACTTTACGAGTAAATAAAAATATAACTATCAAAAGACTAAAAACGGCGTTTTCTATTTAATTCAAATCTTGCGTTAAGTTTGGGACACCCTTTAGATGTATGTATGTATGTATGTATATATATGCATGTAAAAATCAATATATAATTAAAACTGAAATTTTAAACAAAGTAGACCAATGAATAAGTTGCTAGTCCAGCTAATGGCAAAGCCAAAGCTTTTAAATTCAAAAACAAATGTATAATGTATTTACTTATTTTACTTACTTATAGCAATTTAAGAAATCTAAAGACAACCAAATACGGGTTTTTTAAGGCTAAGCTAAAATACAACATATTCCTTAACAATTAATTGCATGATAAATTTGCAAAGTAAACAATTTTTGTTTTTATACTTAATTTATAGATAGTTATGAGTCTTTATTTGACTTAATTTAATACTTTCATAGTTTTTGAAAAATATGTTTAAGTGTTAATTTTAAGTGCTGGTTTCAATACTAAACTTTGACTTTGACTACTTTGCTCAACTTTTAAAAAACCTGTTTTCAACATTTTTTTTATATTGATTAATTTAAGACAACGAATTTATTACAAGAACAAAAATTACTTTCAATACATTTTGCCTTTTTCTGTTGAAAACCGTTTTGGCACAAATGGTTCAGCGTTTATTTTAAATTAATTTGAGACACGTGAAGTCCAACAACTTATGAATTTCTTGAAAATGTTATAAAAAACTATAAATATTTCAACTACATATCGAAGAAAGGGATTATAGATTTAGAACGCCATCAGATTTCCATATGACACGCCAAACTATGTAGTATACATCACGGATACCAGATTACCAACTTTGTTCACATATACCCAACGCCCATCTTTACTACATGAAGAAGTTAATGAACCATTACATCGCCTTACATTTAAAATTGCTTTGTATCTAAAAAATTGCAACAAATAGTGCTTCAACGAATGGTCTAATCTCTGCAAAGAATACAATGTTAGTGAACTATATAATGGGCATATGAACTCCTTGAAAAAGTTGAATCCGCCTAATTTGCAAGCTTCCACGATCAAATCCAAGATATCTATGACCTGCAAACTAAAAACTACTTCCATGGTGATCTAAGTGTAGATATATGATATCGAGAATCTGTAAGCCCAGATGTGAACTATACGAAACAAACTCCGAATCAACGTGTACCCTATGCAACATTTCATCGCAATATGCCTAGTTCTGAAAACAATAAGAATACAAGTCTGGAGAAAACTTATGCTTCAAAAGGACGAACTTATTCAAATATTTAACGGAGAAATTTGGAACGTTCTCTACAATTATATCAAAAGTACACTCAAGTACAGACAAGAAATTATAAACAAAGACTTTTAAAAAAAAACTCTTTTTCGGCTGACGGCATTAAGCCAATTGCACTATTTTGAAATATCTATATAATATAAGAAAAAGAACAATAAAATTCAATACTACTACTTTTAAACCTAATATACAATTTAAGGGAACAATGTCATTGGAAGATATTTAGATTGTCCGGCTACATGTACTGCAGCGCTATATGTATCTCCTGAAGAATACGGCCGCGCCGTAACAAAATCCTTAGATAATATGCTTTAATTAATTGCGACTGACCTCAGTTTTTGTTATGGTTAAAATTCAATTCGAAAGATTGTTTTGAGGCTTCTTTGGTGTATAGACTATTCGAAGCCACCTCAAAGTCGACTTATAAGAAGTAGTTTAAAAAATTCGAATGCTTACTCAGAGCAAAGATCTTCTTCGTATACAAAATGAACTAAAGACGAAGTGGACAGATATTGGTGAACTGAACCCTACAAAGAAACAAAGTCTTTCGGTATAAATAAATAAATAAATTTCACCTTCTACATCAGTTCTAGCTTCCTTACTACACTCCTCGACTAAATCATTAGTATTACGTACTATTAATTCAAGACTAGAGCAACCGGCACACGAGGAAAATAGGGCCAAAAGCTCCTATTAAACATGGACTCAAAGTTGTTGAAGGTCAAAAACAAACTTGAATTGATTAAAGTGGAAAAAATATATTATTTAAAATAAAGATGTCCACGCTCGATCTTCCAATTATTAAAATCTCCATAATTTTTGGCCTAATGGCCATGATCGTACATGAGTGAGTAACCAGGAACTCAAAGAAACAATCAGACCATTTTGGACAGTAACTGAAAACGCTAAATCCCAGCAGCATTTATTAACTTACTATCAAAAACAAACAAAGTCTATGCTAAACCAACCTCAGTCATAATGTAATTGTTTTAACAAAAACATGACTATGTTCATCAATTGCTGATTTTGAACTTTTTTATAGTAACTAATAAATTTACCGCTGTGATCGTCTCTAACTTTAATTCGGTGGAGGAATTGGTGGTGGAATTATTAAAGCAGCAAACTAAGTAGATTGCCTGTCAAATAGTCGTTGTCCAAACAAACCTCCTTCATAGATTCGATAGCTGCTCTCTGTTTGAATCAAACTAATGGAGGTGTAAACTATAACAATAAAATACTTGACCCTGAATACTCATTGGATTCCTTACACATAGTGATGTAATAGCTTTTACGACAGTCGTCATCATCCAGCTTTATCCATATTTTAAAACTTAAATGCTTGTAAATTTTGCGAATTCATATAATTATGTAGAATTTAATTTTAAAAAATTTAACTTGGAAGAACTGTTTAATTTTTTAAGTCTCATTGGTTGGAACACTTTACTTTGTTGAAAAACAAAAAAAAATAAGGCTTAGTTGAGGTTAAATCTATCTAAAACAGATTGCGATCTACTTAATTATCGGTTTTACAAATTTAACACATCTCAGGTTACAGGTTTATCTGCTTAGAACTAAGGAATAAACTTACCATTCTAGGATAATACAATTTCGAGTGTCAAAATAACAGGAGGGTGGCCTACACTTAACCTCTATTTTTTTTTATCTTTCAAATGGATTGAAAAATTCATTTAATTAAATTATTTCTTTTTCGTTTCAGCACTCTGCAACAAGCAGTGAATCCTCTCCACTTGAAAGGGAATCGATTTCTTCACGTCGATCATTTTCATCAATAAGTTCATCAAGTTCCTCATTGAAAAATGTAAATCCCACTTCGACAGTTAACGAGATCCAACACAGCGTACGGTCACCTTCAGATAGTCCATTATTAAATAGAAACGAAAAGAATAGCATAGAGAATTCTCAGAGTCGATGTGATGAAGTACTTAAAGGTCGATGTGAAGTATATGTGCAAACAGAAAAGGAGTGCCAACAACCAATTTTAAAAATAACATCACCATTTAATCAAGCAAAATCATCTTCTCAGTCAGAGTTTCCCACATCGATCAATAATAATGATGATGATTCATTAAACAAAAAAACCGCTCCTCTTCATAAATTGGAGTACCCGGCTGAAGATGACATCATAGCTAAGATATTTCAAAGAATACTTAACGACCTACCTGATGCATTGGATAAATACAACAATCGTAACAACTTCACCACAAATGGTACCAAATCTATCTCAAAAAATTGTTCATCTAAAAATGAGCATAATCAAGAAGAGAACAATCAAGAATACCAAAATCCAACGCCTGTTCCGAATGAAGGGTTAAATGTTTCTAAACTGTTTCCAAATGAGAAGGAAAAAATCAAAGAAGTCAACCTTTCCGATAACTCCTCTACGTCAACACTTGGGGAACAAAGGGAGACATTTTTACAACAAAATCCATTATTTGTGAAAAATTTAAAAGGGATTAAAACAGACAATAAAAGGAGAAATCCTGTAAAGCAAAAATGTCCTAGAGAAGCAGAAATAAAACGAGCTGTAAAGATTTTTCTTGATTCACTTACATTTGATGGCAATGTTGAAAAGAATGCAATTTCAAAAAACAGCTGTACTGAAAACAGGTCCTTTACATTGCCTGAATTGAAATTAATTTGTAGTGAGAAGCCTGAGAAATATACGCATTCTGATTCCTCAAGTACTTCCAATAGTCTAACCGGAATCAATGAAATGGCTAGAAAAGCCAAGAGAAACAAGAACAGGACAGTTTTTAGGAGCGATATTTCTGGATCATCTACATCAATAGATCTATCTTCAACTGATTTGGATTTAGAAAGCGATACAACAGATAACATGTCATCTATCTCATCAACCAAAACCAAAAATACATCTGAAGGAGAGATTAAGAGCATAGGTGAAATATGATTGCGAGTTTAAAAGAAAATATGTTGGAACCATTCTTCAAAAAAGGACATGCGAGGTACGTTATTTGTCATGTATTTGTTATTTTACACACACTTTTGTTAAAAATTTAGATGTATGACTAATTTAACATCATTTCTAATTTTATTTACACAACTCCTGCAAGTAAATTTTTATTTTCAAGTAAAGTTACTCAATTCAGATTATTCAAATAAATTCAATTCAATTCAAATATTCATTTATTGCAAGTAATGATTGTAAATTTTACAAAAGCTTTTATGATTTCTTTTAAGCATTGGCTTAGCCGTCAGCTCGACTGGTAACTTTAAAATATTTAAGTATACAAATGAACAAGCACATACACAGCTGGTCAAAAAAATAGGTGTGATAATTCATTTTTTATTACTTTTTTATGTTAAATATTAATTTTACGTAGATACATATTTAACACTTTAAGGCTTTGAAATACATTACAATTATAGATATTATAGCCCTAAAACTACAGATGGATGTCTTTTCACTTGGACAAAAAAATAGGTGCGTCTTCCTAAAGTAGTAATATTATCGTTTTTAATAATAATTTCTGTATCTTATCACAATTTTTGTTTTACTTACTCTAATAACCTGAGTATTTTTCATTATTATTTAAAACTTTTTGGAGTCGTCGCCGCATTGACTCCATTAACTTTTGGCATGTTTGCTGGGGTATGGAATACCATTCTCTTTAAACCGCTTCTTACAATAAGTTTCCATTAGTGAAATATTGACCCCTTAACTTGCGCTTAAGCTCATTCCAAAACTTCTCAATAGGATTGAGATCAGAGGATTGACATGGCCATGAGTTACCGGATACTTGTTTCTCTCGAAATCAATCTTTCACAAGACATGTGGTGTGTTTAGGATTGTTGTCTTGCTGAAAGTGTCATCACAGGGGCAAGTTTTCCTCAGAAGACGGTAACATGACAGTCCCCACCTTTTGGTCGCCTTAAATTGAGCCCAGAATCCGATAAAAAAAAATTAAATATTGTTTCATCACTCCACAGGATATTTCGCCATTTTTGAACGCCCTCTGGTTCGTTCCAATTAGCATGGTTTAAGGCAAATAATTTTCTGGAGCTTATATTGCTAGCCCTAAGGAATGGAACTTTACCGGCGCGGCGATTCTTCCTGGGAGATTCGAGTTCTGAAGCCTTCTTCGGATCGAACGTGCACCTATAGTCGTTGAAGAAATAAAAGGATTAGATTAAGCTAGAAATAGAATGAGGTGGTCAGTGGTAGCTGATGTTTTTTTTCGGCCGGCCTCTATTTTCGCGTACTCCTTGGACTTGAGAGCATTTGATATTAAATTTTGAGATCAGCCTAGGACCTCCGCAATAAATTTGTAGGTCTTGCCCCCATCTCTAAGTCGAGGAACTAATTTCCTTTCCTCTGGCGAGCATTGGAATTTACGACCCATATTCAAACCCTAATGAATAAAAAACTATTGCTTGAAGCTAATAAAAAGATCATAAACAACCCACCTCAAGAGTTTATACCATAAAATAAGGAATATTAGAAGAAGCTTGGATTTTATTTGGAGCACGCTATTTTTATGGCCAACTTCTAGAACACACAAAATCTTATTCCAATACAAATAATTTATCTGCTTAGCATTTTACATTACTTAAATGTAAAAAGTTTGACATCCGCATAGAGAGAATAACTGTTCTTTCTTTTAAAAAATGGTGGTTGCATTGCTTGCAGTCAAAACAACCGCTAATCAGCAACAAGTCAACAGTAGATATCAAAAATTTTCTCACACCTATTTTTTTGACCAGCTGTGTATGTATAATGGTATAAAATTTAAAAAAAGGTATGATTTGATTGTATAAATATTTGCATTATATGATTTATGTATATTCCGTTATTATAAGCAATCTGTAGTGGTAGCTAGCTCTGACAAATTTGACAAGGTTCGTTCCAATCTGATCCATTTAAAATTCAATTCAGATTATTTGCTTTTCTCATACCTAAGCAAAAGAAAACAGGCATTTTTGCAGGGAAAGAACTCTCTAATTTTGTCCCTACTGTTAAATGTTTACCGGAACGCTCCAAGGTCCTTTGCTTTTCTCCTTATACATATATTAATGACCTTTCAAAACAGATATTGTCTTCCTCTGTGCATATGTATGCTGATGAAGACTGTATAAGTTCAATAAACTCAGATTTGCAACTCATCGCTACTCGTTCTAAGAAGAACAGATTGTTTGTTAAGTCGTCAAAATGTAAATGTATGTATGTAAAGTAATCAGACGTAAGCCTCTTAATTTTTCCCTGTGTATTTTTAAACGAATCACTTTTAGAATACGTTAACACGGTACAAAATTTCGGCATGACTTTGAATTTGCTACAATACTAAACCCTTATCTTGCTATTTAATGGGCAGGTTTAAACGACATAAGGGACTTGAAAGTAAGGCAAGTTTCTAATACTGGTTGGCCAGCTGCGGAAAATTGTCTTTCAATTAAGGCAACTTTGTTGGAAAGCTGACAGTTGATCATGTTTTTTCATTCAACTTAAAGCTGAACTGTTTTTTATTTATTTTTTTTACAATTCTATTTAATGTTTTGTGTAGAAGATTTCGTTGTGAAATTGGAAAAGGAATAAGCGATATTTTTGTTAAAATACAAAAATGTTTTTGGTAGATTTTTACACGATCAACTGAAGGAAGAGCTTAAAGTTCAAATAAATTACAAGTTACAAAATCAATCATGTGTTTTAAACTTTCTTTACTTCATATTATTTTTCTTGCGTTTCAAACTGATAGCTTTTTAGAAAAATGTTTTACTATTTTTCTAAAAGACTATAGCATGCAAATACTCATACATATGCTGTTTGGCTAATCTCCGTCACGAAACAATCCACACCTTTCATCTTCTGGCTCAGCTCATCCTCCAGATTGCTATAAGCAAGAGCTCATAGCAAAAAGTATGAAATAAAGGAAAACTAATTTACAGAAAGAAATAAAGAAAGATAATAACAAATCATTTAAAAGAACTAAAAGAATACAAGAACCTTTTCTTTTGATACATCATTTCCCAGAATTCTATATTTTTATCATAAAAATAACTAAATTGGTAAATTTTTAATTCGCAGAAAATTCTCTTTCTTTTGACATCTCACTTTTCAAATTTAGGAATTTCTATTAAGTATTGAACCAAACGAATAATGAAAACTTATTGCTAAAATACTCCCTTAGACCTCCCTTGATTGAAATTTCATTCATGCATTCTTTTCCAGATGTTTCAAGATACGTAAGACCTAACTTGAAATCTCCAAAACACACTTAAAATGTCAAGAGCTGATTGATATTTCAAGACCTCCTTTGAAATTGCAATACCTCTCCGATATTTCAAAGCCTCCCTAGGAATTTCAAGACGTCCCTTGGAATCCCCAGACCTCCCTTAAAATTTTAAGACCTCTCTTGATATTTCAAGAACTCCCTTGAAATTTCAAGACCTCCATTTGATAATTCAAGATCTCCCTTGAAATTTCAAAAAAACAACATATACAATATTTCTTCGTCGGAAAGACCACTGGATGTCACTCAGGAGTCCAGGTCACATGAATGCGAACTGTTTCTTAAGAGAACCCCTGACAATTTTGTATTTTCTCAAATATCGTTTTTTTTATTTTTGGTTTTTTTATTTTTGGTATTTGTTTGGTAAGCACAGGAGTACTATTTCGAAAGGTTTGGGAACAATTTCAACACAATAAGTTTCAGTGCTGCGACTTTTCTCCGTTAGGGTCTCTTAAAGACCAAAAGTTTATCCGCACAAGCTTTGGGTGGGGTAAGGAAAGATTTAAGAGGGATCATTCAAAGGCTTTTAACGTTTCACGCTTCTATTATGGAGGAAACGAAAAAGACGATTCTCGTAATTCTGCATGTCATTTCTTAACATCTGAATTACACGTTTTTTTACTCTAAACTTACATACGCATAGTCCTAAAAGTCTCCGTACAGCAGCCTAAAAAAAGTACTAGGAATAAATGTAAAAATCAAAGTGTTAACATTGAAAAAAAAGTTAGTTTCCACCTTAACCTTTATCCCAAATTTTGAAAAAAATGTAATTTTCAAAAACCTGTTTTTAATATATTGTTATAATAAATATTTTATCTCAGAATCAACAAAAAGAAAGCTACTGTACGGAGACTTTTTGGACTGTGTGTATTTGTCTTGTATTAGAAAAGTATTTAATTATTTTTTAAAAACATTTAAACAAATCTTCTTTGTCTTTAATAATTGCAAATTAAATAGTTGATTTAAATTATTTAAATATTTTAAATAAGGATCCCCGGCCTCATCCTAGGGCTAGTTATCATTAGTTTTTATCATTCAAAATTTGTTGCGTGATTTAAAATTAATAATAGCCATAACTGGCCTTTACATTGTTATTCAACATTTTCAAAAAGAAAAGACAAATCTTATGAAACATTTACTTATTTTAAAATCATCTGTCTTAAATTCCCTAAAAAGTTTCATCTTGTATATACATAATATTTACATATGTGATAAAAGCTTTGAAAACTCAATCTTCTTCAAAGTAATACTTAAAATAATTGATAGTCTAGGAAAGATAGACTCAAAGGTCCAAATAATTAATTTATGACATTTTATGATTAGAATTGACGGAGAAGTTATTCTAAGTAACAAATCTAAAGGTTGTCAATGTTAAAGGGTGTTTTTCTCAGACAAAATAAATATAAAATGTTTTCAATAAGGAATCAAGATCCAAATTACTTAAGCACATGCGCGGATAAATTCAAGTGATAAATGGTTCAAATGATGGGACTATTATCAACTAAGAAAAAAAAAAACGATCTTTATCAAACAAATAGAAACAATGTTGATAATGTTAATACATCACCATTTTTTTAATTAAAAAAATAACAAACATTACATACATTAATATTTACATATATTCATAACAATAAACAAATCTCAAACACTCATTAGTTCTTTCCAAATCTTCGAAATTCTAAACCGCCTAACATACATTTTTGATTAATCTTCTTTTTATAAATTTGGGCTTTCCCCCTTTCCGCTTTCCCTAATACACTCTTTGTAATTTGCAATTTCTTCGTAATAAATAGCGATAAGATAAACTAAAAATAAAAAAAAACAATAATAACTTAAATCAATTATCTTGTTTCTCTTTTAAGTATGTATACGGATACTCAAAAAGTTCTAGTAGCAATTAAAAGTCCATCACGTCGACAGTGCGGGCGACTTAAATTTTGAAGCAGCCTTGCATCAAAACAATAGACAAAGTAATAGAAAGACGTCTCTGATATATGCATGTTTTTATCGTGGACATAAATACTTGGCGTCTGTTGGATTCTAAATCAAAAAGCTTTTAACGAGGCATGGCAATCAAATCACGGTGCGCGACCATTCTTGTCGTATTTTTAATATGCTTCGCTACGACTTCGATAAGCGTTGCAGGACAAGCACGTATTGTAGGTGGAAAGGAGGCGCTTGCAAATAGTGCACCGTTTATTGTGTCACTCCAAAAATCTGAAAAGGGGAGTAGTGTTCATTATTGTGGAGGGACGATACTCAATGCTAATTGGGTTGTGACCGCGGCTCATTGCTTGTCCTCGAAGAGCCTGGTGGACAGTACGGTGTTGGTTGCTGGAAGCATATTAGTAGACGGTGAGTCGAGTACCGTTCAAAAGCGCCAGATTGACTACTATGTTGTGCATGACCTATTTGTTGGAGGTACCGCGCCTTATGACATCGGCTTGGTTTATACTAAGACAGCATTTAAATGGACGTCAGCGGTTCGAGCTGCCAGCCTTCCACAAGCCGAATCTATTCCTAGTGGAAGTGCTTCGTTGTATGGATGGGGAAGTACATCAACGACATCAGTTGATAAGTTCCCTTCTTCACTTCAGGTAATACACTCATGACTTATGTTAAAAAGAAAGTACATTGTTAAAAAATTGTATTTATTATTTTAGGTTGTAAATTCGTTACCAATTTGGACATTATCGCGATGTGAAAAGGCACTTGGATCACATGGAACAAATTTGCACGAAACAAACATATGCACCGGTGACATGGACTCAGGAATAAGCATTTGTAGGTCTGATTCTGGAGGTCCACTTATGCAGGGAAATACTTTAATTGGTATTGTTTCATGGGCAAAAATACCATGTGGCCAGAAGAACTCTCCATCTGTGTATGTGCGTGTCTCTGCTTTTAATTCGTGGATAACAAAACATGAAAAAGTACCGAAATAATTGTTTGTGTTGTCTAAACAAATTACGAATAAAAATAAAAATACGATTTCGAAACTAATAAAAAAAGGTAAATCAATAAAAAGAGAGATTTTGTAATAATTTATCGTCTCATTTTCATTCCCAGCGATAGTAATGGTCATATTATCGTCAATAACTGAAGAAAGAAACATATTCTGACTTTGGTGATTTTTTGATATGAGCTTGTGGTTTACAAAATTTATAAGAACATTAGTAATACTTTCGAATCAAAACTAGATTAGAATGTTTACATGATAAATGTCTGCTTGACATATTTATAATAAAATCACTGGATGTAGGTTTTGTTGCAATAAATTATTTCTTACTTAGAAAGCTGCGTCTACATTGTTCGATTCAGATGCGTTCTCTCCTACCTTTTTCTCGAGTACCCCAAGGTAGCTACTTAGGTCACCTCTTTTTTAACCTCACTATTAACGATATAAACAGAACACTAACTAAATATTCTCACACTGGTGAAACCAATTTTCTTAAACCGTTACTTCGATGCATGATTCTTACCATATTCAAATAGACTGGTATTTTTCTCCGAAACCATATGCTCTGAAGCAGAGTTGCAAAAATTCCAATGTCAATTCAATGCATTACTTAAAATTTTTTTAATGGACATTGTTCTTGACTGAAATAAAATATATAATGCTAATTGTACATCTATGAATTACCCATTAAAAATTTAATTTATTGCCATCAATATTAAACTAAAAATTAAAAATTATTTTATTGCAAGTTTTATTGAATTAGTAAATAAATGTTATTTTATTGCAAGTTTAATTGAATTAAAATTAAAACATAACTTCTATTCAAAATGAGCTACAATTTTTTAATTCAATTAATAGTGGGAATTTATTCAATTATTTCCATTTATTTCAGTTAATATTCGAAATCTTGACGTAAAAATGTCCCAGGTTGAAGATTGAATGATACTAACAAATAAATTTTGAAAAAAAAAACGTTTTTCGGACGAACAATAATAATAATAAATTATAATATTTGAATAATTGTTATTTTTTGTGTTATACTTGCGTGATAACCGTAAGTCATAACATTAATCAGGTTAAAAATTTTGGAAATAAAAACTTAAAGTATTTTAATTAATAATTGCGAAAGTCTGCCAAATAAAATAAAAATAAGTATTTTTATTTTAAAAGTTTTGCATTGGAAAATAATATTTTAATTTGATAGAACACAATTAAAAAATAACATTAAAAAATTAATGCCATACGGTAACATTGAAAAATAAAATTTAATAAATAATTAAAAAAAAAATAGAATTAAAAATTGAAAAATATTTTCTAATTTATTCAAAATGCATTATAAAATTCAATGCATTATTTGCAACTCTGCTCTGAAGCAGCTGTGATTTATTCTGCTGTCAAAATTGTGGACGAAGATTGCCATCATTCTCAATTGGACATAGCACTTAATTTAAACCTCATATGCTATCTAATAACAACAAACTAGAATTTAACTTGCTATGTACGATCAATTTTGATCACTTATTTTTTAACTTAAATATTGACGATATGTGTAACAATTTTTATTTAACTCTTTTTGACTGTTTCTACAAAACGATTCCATTTAAAATGACTCGAAATAACTTAAATATTCCACTATGGTTTGATTCTCACGTTAAAAACTTGAAAAACAAAAGAAACAAAGCTTGGATAAAGTATAATCAAACAGGAACTGATGATGATTATAGGACGTTCATAATAATAAAACAACTTTTCACTGAATACTATAACATCCTATATAATGACTACCTTCGGAAAATTGAATTAAATCTTAAAAATAATCCTGATAGTTTTTGGAAATTCGTTAATCGTAAGAAGAAAGCATTTTGGTACCCTTACTTAATGACTGATTCAACATCAAATCGTAATGAGCCGAGGATAATTGCGAAAAAGAATATAATACTATTAGTTTTCGTAACACATCTATCACTGTTATGAATTTCCCCCACTTAAATTCTACCAATTTCGTTATAAGTGAAAATATTGTCTTTAATAGTATCGTATTTATCACACCCTTTATGTGTTCTTTTTAAAACGTCTTTAAGTAACCTTTTATCTGGAAGAGCTCCTCCAGTACACAAAAAAGGTCGTAAAAACGAAATAATGAACTACCGACCTATTGCTAAACTATCTGTGATACCTAAACTGTTTGAGTCTATCGTATGGTCTATGGCGTCCTTTCTTTTCACTTTAGTTCAATTATCTGTGATAACCAGCATGGTTTTGTTAAAAAGCGGTGGGAAGCACTTACCTCAAAGCTTAATTCGAATGGGCCCCATCAAAAATTGTAAAGCCTGAAAGAAAGTAAATAATGTTTATATAGTTTTTTTTATTATCATCATAAACTTCATTCTTTTTTTAGCATGGGCCGACTATAAACACCGCACAAAGCAAAAACTTGTCGACAATAAAAACTCTACAAAAAACTGGTGGTGGCCCATACAAGAAAAAAGAACTAACTCCGTTCGAGGACGCTGTAGTGGAATTAGCAAAAATACGGACAGCAGTATATGGGATAAATGACATAAAGACATTTCGTGCCGATATTCAACAGCAACCGCCTATGAGCCAACGACCTGCGAGCCAACCACCTACGAGCCATTCGTCGTCCTCATCTTCATCATGGGAGTCAAAGTACAGTCTAGAAAATCTTGCCAGAGCCCTTGTGAGTTCAGAAACTGAGGAGACTGTTCCTGTTCCTGCTCCTGTTCCGAATTCTGTTTCACTTTACGTCCTTTTGTTTAGATGTTTTTGAAAAACGTGAACAAGTAGATTGTATCTTTACTGATTTCAGCAAGGCCTTCGATAAATTGTGCTATAAAACATTACTTTTAAAACTATCACAACAAGTTTTTAACTACTATTTTATAAACTGGGGTGGAATCATGTAAGGTGATTTGTGATAGTTGACAGTCACAATCAACAAATTCGGTCTGTGTAAGGTGATAGTCATCTGTGACAATCACAATTTTGTGATTATTTCCCGTGACAGCTATTTAGGTGTCACTTTCATATGAAATTGACTTTATTTTTTTGTAATTGTCTGTTGTGTCTAGTCAAAATGAATGTGTTTGTGCCTTATCTTAGAAGAAAGAAAGCTGAGATATTCCCCAAGAAAATCAGCACAGATTGCAAATGTCTGTGCTGCTCTTCACAACATATGTATGCTGCAAGCATACTGCCAGAAGCAGTATTAACAGCATCACCATCTGAAAATTCAAATAACCAGCAAGCTGAAAGTGCAAGGAATGAAGGAGCACGAACCAGAAACAGAATCAGGGATGACCTATGGGCAAACCGTCGAAGACTTTAAAGAAAAGAAACAAAATAAATGTAAATGTATACATAGATACATAATTTTTTTATTAAAAGAATATAAACAAAATCAACAAAAAAAACTTTATTAAAACAAAAGCATCACAAATTCACAGCATGGATTTGAATCTTATAATAAATATACGAGTATACATACATATGTATGTTTATATGAAATACATATATATTTATTTATGTAACACATAGGTTAGTAATTAATAAAATAAAATTGTGCCGGCTCATTTCTTGCTTAACTCCCAGAGTCGGATCTCATTGACTGCTTTGGCCAGCTCCAACTCCATTCTTTTTAGTTGGAGTTCTTCTTTTTTCAGTGCATTTGTACACTCTCTTTCGTTTTGCTTTTCCTAGCATAGCAACTTTACACAATCTTTCAATTCAATTATTGAAGTGTTGACTGTTTGCAAAGTTTTATAGATGTCTTCCAGCTTTTTGATTTGCAAATCAATAAATTTTTGCTGGAGTTCCAGTTGCTAGAAGCTAATTCTCCTCGACTTTTTTGGTGGCTAGTTGCGTTTGAAAGTAGACGCTGGGATCGGCGTTGGTTCCAATGCCACATCCACTGGCTCGGAAAGGAGTTCTGTTAAAACATTATCTAACTCTGCAAATAAAAAAAATCGCAAATTAACACTGAAACTAAAATTTCTGAAAACTCACCATGTTCATTGCATCCGAAACTGGATACTCCACATGTTCCCTCCACTGCTGCTTCGATACCACATGCTTGGATTATTACCTCGTCGATACTGTCCAACGCTTTTTCTGTGAAAGGTCCTCCTCCCGTTTGTGCGTTTGATTTTTTATTGCAATTAATTTGTTTTTGCGTTGTATTTTCGAATGGTCCAAATCTGTGCAATATAAACAATGAGTGGACACCAATCAATTAAATGTAAATACCTACCCTTTTCCACTCTGCTGTTGATTTTGTAGAAGGCCCATTCTCGTTCAACATTCGAGTGAGCTTCTCCCACTGGATTCTCTGTAAATCTCTTGAATTTATACTGTTTCCCGAAACGGATTTGACCAAATCGGGATATTGTTCCATATTTATTTGAGCTTTGTTGGGAAACCTGTTGATAAAAATTTTATATTTTTTAACAATTACAGTCTAGTAAACAGTATTACAATATACATACATAAATGTTTACTTACATTTTTGTTGAAATTAATTCCACTTTAGGAACACAAAACGTATAGACGAACAAAACACAAACCAATTTGCCGGCAGATTAAAAAAAAAATCAAATGTCAAAGTTTTTCTTCTAAAGTGATACCAAATTTAAGAAATATTTTGGTGATCACATTACATAGACGAATAAATTCTTTTGATCACATTTGATTGTCACAAATGTGACAGTCACAAATCACCTTACATGATTCCACCCCTGGATCTCCTCATATATGCAAGATAGACGTTATAGTGTTAAATTTCGTAATGAGTGTTGAAGTTCATTTGTTGTGAATTCTGGTGCCCCCAGGGTAGTCACTTAGGTCCTATTCTATTTGTTTTATTTATAAATGACTTGCTTTCGATCATACAGAATTTCATATCATATAAAATTTTCAAAAAAATTAACTCTACATCTGACTGTCTTCTCTTGCAAGAAGACTTAATATTATTCAGGGAATCGTCTTGTTTTAAATGTTGACAAATGTAAAACCATGAAGCTTAAACGCAAAAAAGTTCCAATCGTTATTAATTACATGTGGGTTCTTGTTCTTTAAGTAGAGTGCATGTATTTTCTAACTTGAGTGTTGTCTTAAATTCTAAACTAACATTTGAACATATTAACTTCATAGTTAAAAAAGTAGAGTTCTGGGTTTCATTAAGAGATTTGGTTGTGATTTCCGTGATTCATATGTTTTAAAATGCTTTTTGTTTCATTTGGGAGACCAGTCCTGAAAAATGCCTTTACAGTATGGTCACCTTACTACATATGCCGTTCACGTCACAAGACTCGAAGTCATTCAGAGAAGATTTTTGCGTTTTGTTTTTTGTTTCACGACATTCATACATTACCGCCTTACTCACATAGACTTTTTCTCATAAACCTCCCTTCTTTGACAAATCATAGGATGTACTTGCAATTTTGTCTTATTCAAAAACACTCCATTTACCAAGACCGGAATCTTTCGTACGTTTCACTCTCCAAAACCCGTTTGTTTACATTGTTGTATTTGTAATTTTGACAATTAATCCATGAATAGATGTGAGCAAAACAAAAAAAAAACGATGCGGTGGGCTAGCGGCACTTTGCAAAGCAACAAAAAAAATGGGGAGGTGAATAAGTTTTTTTCAGATTTTTCTTTTTACTTTTTTCGATGAAAAAGTTAGTTTAAAGCTTTCCTTTTGCAGTCATTTTGTTGATAGCGAACCAATGTACATATTTGTCTTGAAAAAAGCATGTTCAACATCAGTTTATTATAATTAATTCATTAATTTATAATAATCACCACGAAATTCTTTAAATTTCAGAATTCACCTCGGAATATTGTCTCAAAGACGCGTTCGAAGAATCATCAAGTTAAGGGTGCGAGCGCAATTTAGGGTGCGAGCACAATTTAGGGTGCGAGTGCAATTAAAATCTGTATTAAATTAATTAATCGAAGTATATAAATAGTATTTTTTCTCCATAATTTAAGCTTGGATTTATTTTTCATTTTGATTAATAAATATTAAATTTAAAAAAAGAATTATAAGCATAACATTCTTGATGGAAGCATACATGTATTTGCTATCAAAAAAACTATGTAACATATCAAAAGAACACCAATGTTTTAAAAAAATAATCAAAACGATTATAGCGAACCCGTTGAATAAATGCAAATTTTGATCATGATAGATCATGTAATCGACATGAATGTTTATTGTTGACGTACAGAAGTTTCTTTTAATGAATTCCCACAGTTTAACGCAAAATATAATTTTCATTCATTCCTTAAAAATGTTTAGTTAACAAACTTCGAATGTACTTATTATTGTTTGAAGGGTATGTTTAGTAAAAATGCTGTTTATAATAAAAAAAAATAATGAGTTTTACGTATATGTTTTTGTTTTTCTTAATATAATAAATACTACCGTAAATTACATTTTATAAATGCAGAACATAGAAGAAAATACACATAAACAATAGTTTTCAGATATTAAGCACTATTCACATGAGCACGACGAACGACCAACGAATGGAGGAATATTCGTCGATTTTGACATTTCTTTCACATGAGAGTTTTTAATTCATCGCGAATGAAGTTTGACATTCACCATCGAAACTAAAACAAAAACGATTTTTTTAGGTTAAGTACGCGCGATTTTTTTATTCGTTGCGAGTGTGGATAATGTGGAACGCGAATAAAGTTTGACAGTTCGTATCAACTATAATTTTTTTCGCGACGAATAAATTTGTTTTCTTAAATTTATTAATATATGATATTGAAAAGTAAAAGTATGCATCATAAATCAAATAGAAACTATATTGCTATCGTTTTGTTAAGAATTTGTGTGGAAATATGTCTTTAAACGCATATAAACTCACATTTTGTAATTCATTCGTCGTTCGTTGGTCGCGCTCATGTGAATGCTTCTTTAAGCACAGGTTAGTGTAGAACAATATTTTTGAGAAAGCCAATATTATTTTCTGTAGGTTCATTAAAGAAATTTCCGCTTTAGCTAACTTTCATCAACTGTTACGAAACAAATTTAGCATTAATAGCAGCCAATTATCTCATAACATATTTAATTGTTCACATTGTAAAATGTCTAGAAATGTTCATATGCTACAAATTTCGTAATTTTAGAGATTATTTAAAATTAAAAAAATGATGTATAGTTTTATATGATTTTTTTCTTCAATACTATTTAAGCTCTTGTGATTACTTTTAAGACTAAAATTGCAATTCAGTATAACATCTCAATTACCAAAATAGACCAAACAATTTCCGAATTACATAATGATTAATGTACCCTTTCATGAAAAAAGAGGTTGGATTGCGACTCACACTGATAACTCTCTATCCCGACTGTTGATTTGTCTTGCTTAAAAGGATTCCAGGTTTTCGTGTTTTGTTAAAAAAGGTATCAGTTGAATTATTAAAAAAAAATTGAATTACAAACAATGTTTTGCATATCATGAAATTGTTTGATTTAAAAATCTATTTTAGTTAACGAGCCAATTTTTACCAATTTTAGTAGCATTTCTTAAAAGTTTTTATTTCTTATATAAACAAATACAAATTGGATGAATGAAATTAATTTGAAGTCAATATCTTCTATTGTTCACGAGATATCGAGAACCAAACATCAATTTTTATCAATTTTGCGTACTATTTTTTGTATATTTTATTTTTGTATGAAAAAACGGATTTTTATAAAAAAATGTATGTTGAATGTCGAAAACAATATTTTCTGTGAGATTAGTTTGAAGCCAATATTTTTAATTTTTGTAAAGATATTTGAGTCGAAAGTAAATTTTTACAAAGTTTTAGTATTGTTTTTTTTTTATTAGGTTTTTATTTTTTGTAAAAAAACTATCAATTCGATTTGTCTCAAAATTACCGAATATAGAAAACAATATTTCTTACAAGATAAAATTAGTTTAAAGCCATAATCTTAATTTTTTGAATTGATATTAAAGTCGAAAATCAATTTTTACCAACTTTTAATAATTTTTTTTAGGTTTTTATTTTTTGTAAAAAAAAACTGTCAATTCAATTTTTCTTAAAATTGTACTGAATGTTGAAAACAATACGAGTATTTATTATAAGATAAAATTAGTTTGAAGTTTAATCTCAAATTTTTAAAAAGATGAGTCAAAAATCAATTTTTAGAAATATTGTTTAGAGGTTTTTAATAAAAAAAACAGAAACTTCGATTTTTCTCAAAATTTTACGAGATGTCAAAAACGTAATTCATCGTTGCACAAAATTTTATTTTGGAGATAAAATAATTTTGTGTTGGAAAATATTCCAGGTGACAAATATTTGTGTTAATTTTTTGTATTTATAACAAAAACCGTTAATTCAATTTTTTTTGCAAAAATATACTAGTTTGGAATCACGTAACAGTATATAATTTAAAATTATATTCAAGTCGCAAGCGTTATTGGTTCGTAAGATATTTTGGGTTAGCCAAAATGTTCACCTTTTTTAAATTGCTATGGTAAAAAAATCACCTTTCTGCATTATTATCTGAATACAAAATTTATTTGAAGTCGATATCTCTACTGGTTCTTGAGCTATACACGACGAAAAAAACTTCGCGAACGTATGTACGTACACACGCACGCACAGACATCTTTTATTTCGACTCTAGGGACCTTAAAACGTTGAGAAATATCAACATTTTCAATTTGACAAATCGGACCCATTACAAAAACTTCATATGGGATGTTAATACTAAAAAAACTTTATTTTTCCGAAATTTGTACTTAACCCAAGTTGTCATTATTCAATGACTTACTACATTGACCTCATTCAATTAGTTTTAGGTAAATATAGACGTTTTTTTACTTACCTTCCAACTACGCTTCAATTTAAAAATTATTGTTTATAGTTTAATGTATCGGGTGAAACGTTAGATTGGTCCATGACATTTACTTTTTGAAGATAATTTCATTTAAATGTTGACCGCGGCTGCGTCTTAGGTGGTCCATTCGGAAAGTCCAATTTTGGGTAACTTTTTCGAGCATTTCGGCCGGAATAGCCCGAATTTCTTCGGAAATGTTGTCTTCCAAAGCTGGAATAGTTGCTGGCTTATTTGTGTAGACTTTAGACTTGACGTAGCCCCACAAAAAATAGTCTAAAGGCGTCAAATCGCATGATCTTGGTGGCCAACTTACCGGTCCATTCCTTGAGATGAATTGTTCTCCGAAGTTTTCCCTCAAAATGGCCATAGAATCGCGAGCTGTGTGGCATGTAGCGCCATCTTGTTGAAACCACATGTCAACCAAGTTCAGTTCTTCCATTTTTGGCAACAAAAAGTTTGTTAGCATTGAACGATAGCGATCGCCATTCACCGTAACGTTGCGTCCAACAGCATCTTTGAAAAAATACGGTCCAATGATTCCACCAGCGTACAAACCACACCAAACAGTGCATTTTTCGGGATGCATGGGCAGTTCTTGAACGGCTTCTGGTTGCTTTTCACTCCAAATGCGGCAATTTTGCTTATTTACGTAGCCATTCAACCAGAAATGAGCCTCATCGCTGAACAAAATTTGTCGCGAAACACATTTCGAACCGAACACTGATTTTGGTAATAAAATTCAATGATTTGCAAGCGTTGCTCGTTAGTAAGTCTATTCATGATGAAATGTCAAAGCATACTGAGCATCTTTCTCTTTGACACCATGTCTGAAATCCCGCGTGATCTGTCAAATACTAATGCATGAAAATCCTAACCTCAAAAAAATCACCATATTAAATGTATAATTAATCAAAAGATACAATTTAATGCATTTCCACACCACCTTAGACCTACAAATTATTTTCTATGTGTGAATACTTTATTTGAGAAAAGACGTTTGCGTAAGCATAGAAAATAATATTAAGTCAAGAGGTATGCATTTTGGCGCGTTAACCGATTTTTTTTCTATTGGGTGTTCGGTTTCCCCTGTAGGCCTATTGCACCCAAACTGAAATAAAAAAAAGTTAGTTAAATCTATTTATTGCACTCATTTAGTTTGTATTGTGTGTAACCCTATTGCCTATTTCTATTCCCTAAAGATGCTTTACACAAAGCAACTTATTTTTAAAACATGGTTCTCTCAAATCTCTATTCCAAAATCTAACTACAAACAAAATTCTAACTCTAACATAGTACCTAAAAAAGAAATTTTCAGGAATATTCCTGCAACAAACAAAACTAAAATTTGGTTTCAATACCTCTAACATTTTTCGAAGAACATCGTTTTCATGAGCAACGGTAGCGAATAAATTGCAAAACTGTTCTTCTATATCTAAAACATAATCATAAAAATTTGAAGGTGGAGCTAAAAGATTGCAATTATCGAACTGCTTAAATGATGAAAATACTAATCTAATTGAGGATTCTGAACTAGCTAAAGTTGGCAATGGAACTTCACAAGTATGCTTCTCGTAGCATTGTCTGTACAACCAACCGCAGACATAAGCAAAACTATTTTCTTTTAAGAAATTAGTTATACTTATATCATCAGTTATAGTGGCTGTAATACTACTGAAAGGTTCTTTGTCGGAAGGTAAGCAAACCTGCTTAGACACATTGTCTTTAAAAAAACTATCTAACTCTATGAAATTTAACTGCTCACAGTTCCCGGACTTGACAACCCTCAAATATCTAAGTCCCCAAAGCTGTTGAAAAATGGTCACAAAAGAATACGGAGACACCCGCCTATTGTTTCCACCTGAACTTCTAACGTCGCCAAAAAAATGCTCTAAGCAATCCTGATTAAGGTGTCTCGTTAGTATGTAACTAAAATTACATACCTTTAAATGTTCCCACATGGATAAAAGTGCCTCAATGTTAAGTAGCCAACCTTTTATGAACCAAAATTTGTTTGTTACATTCTTACCGCCGAACTCAATGACCTTAAATGAATGTAACATTTTTTTCGCGTCCTGCAGAAATTTTAACTGGTCTTCAGTACAACTGAACTTTGATTGAAAACGATTTCCAAAAGATTTCATAGAGGAATTAAAAATATCAAATAAGTCGTTGAAAAAGTAGACCAATTCTGCAGTGTATTTCATTGTATTAAAGCTCCCTCCTGAGCTGTATAAAGTACTGAGTGCTGAACCTACGGTATGGCTAAAAACTTGGGTGGCATAACGAACTTTCATTCGTTGAAATGTATTGGGATGAATATGATCAATAGTCAGCTTGGGGGCGCAACGCAAACTTAGTTTTGAATCTAAGTTGTACAACTTTTCTATATCCTTCCAAGTGGCTGAAGAAGATTCACCAGAACAGGTAAAGGATATATTATTTTTAAGCAGACAATTTCTAGAGCTTTTAAATGGGGTGCATCGTAAAAACAAAAAATTTTCTGTTTATCTCCCCCTCGCTCTATCTCAAAATATGGTTTGTCACTATTTATACCAAGTTCTCGGTGGAGGCCCCGAAAGTTTACTCCTTGGTCAGAAACTACATGAAGTGGGATAAAACCACTTATTTGAAGTGCTTTTATGCACTTAAACAAAAGCTTTTTAAGCATAACGGACGGACAGGCGGAACGGACAAAATAATAAGCTATGGGATGTTGCCATCTCTTAGCTATGCCCTGGGCCATGATCACTAAAACGTTGTTAGCAGGCCATTGTGTTCTAAACTCATCTAACCCATAGTCCTCAAATCCTATTATTCTATCTGTTTTCTCACAATACCTCAATTCTGTTTTCAATGACATCTCGTCCATTGAAATTGAACAATACCTAAACATTAAGGGGGCCTGGCTCATTTTAAGCTCTAAGCTTTTAATATTGAAATCAATATTACCAGGTTGGTTTGGCCAATCACAAATAAACGAACTAAGTGTTTTATCTGAAGGCAATCCTAAAGTCTCACGCATTAATCTGTAAGTTACTGGCGAAGTAAATTTTACTGAAAGTGCTAGTAACTTCATTTCGTAAGAATACCTAAAGCCTTTTGGCTGTTTTTTGTTATTATTCCTAAAATTTGTCACGATAACGTAGAGTCCATCAGACAAACTTTCCTTTAATTCCCTTTCAAAGCAATCCTTAGCGGATTCTAAGCTAACCTTTAAATTCTTAACTTGCTCCTCTAACTTTAAAATATGAGCATCCTTTTCCCTAACAGTCCGTTCAAGACTACCATTCCGGCTTTCGGAATCTAAAAGATTTTTCTGAGTAGCTCTTAAAGTGCTTCGCAGAAATTCTTTTTTTGGGGTATAATTTCTTAAATATGTTGAAGTTTGTGTAAATGCATCCCTTACCTGAGTAACAAACACATTTTCATCAATTTCTCTTTGGGGCTGAAATTGTTCTTCTATAACAGAATTTTCCGTTTGAACATGTTCCTCTGTACCTGTTGGAAAAAAATCTTCATTATTCAGTTCTTGAGGAATATTCAGTTCTTCAGGATGAAGAATTGATGTATCCTGAATGTCTAAATGTGGAATGTCAGGCATAGCACATCTGGATAAACGAGTTTTGGCTGTACTTGTGAACATTATGTCCGAAAAATGGTTTTCACACACTCTATGGCTTTTTAACAGGACATTCAGATTAAGCCGTTGTCGCCATAACTCTCTGCTGCTACGTTAAGAAATAAATAAATAAAATCAAGTTTTTGAAAAAAAAAACAATTTAAATTGAAAGTGGTTGTGAGAACCACTTAGAGGAGGATAATTATGACTTAGAACCGTTGGAATTATGTGAAAGGATCAAATAGTTTGGGAACGGCAGGACTTTGCAAGTGGGATTTCATGCATTTCATATGAATTTTTGATGAAATAGGTCCTAGATAGAAATTTTTAGAAAAAACAATTTAAATTGAAAGTGGTTGTGAGAACCACTTAGAGGAGGATAATTATGACTTAGAACCGTTGGAATTATGTGAAAGGATCAAATAGTTTGGGAACGGCAGGACTTTGCAAGTGGGATTTCATGCATTTCATATGAATTTTTGATGAAATAGGTCCTAGATAGAAATTTTTAGAAAAAACAATTTAAATTGAAAGTGGTTGTGAGAACCACTTAGAGGAGGATAATTATGACTTAGAACCGTTGGAATTATGTGAAAGGATCAAATAGTTTGGGAACGGCAGGACTTTGCAAGTGGGATTTCATGCATTTCATATGAATTTTTGATGAAATAGGTCCTAGATAGAAATTTTTAGAAAAAACAATTTAAATTGAAAGTGGTTGTGAGAACCACTTAGAGGAGGATAATTATGACTTAGAACCGTTGGAATTATGTGAAAGGATCAAATAGTTTGGGAACGGCAGGACTTTGCAAGTGGGATTTCATGCATTTCATATGAATTTTTGATGAAATAGGTCCTAGATAGAAATTTTTAGAAAAAACAATTTAAATTGAAAGTGGTTGTGAGAACCACTTAGAGGAGGATAATTATGACTTAGAACCGTTGGAATTATGTGAAAGGATCAAATAGTTTGGGAACGGCAGGACTTTGCAAGTGGGATTTCATGCATTTCATATGAATTTTTGATGAAATAGGTCCTAGATAGAAATTTTTAGAAAAAACAATTTAAATTGAAAGTGGTTGTGAGAACCACTTAGAGGAGGATAATTATGACTTAGAACCGTTGGAATTATGTGAAAGGATCAAATAGTTTGGGAACGGCAGGACTTTGCAAGTGGGATTTCATGCATTTCATATGAATTTTTGATGAAATAGGTCCTAGATAGAAATTTTTAGAAAAAACAATTTAAATTGAAAGTGGTTGTGAGAACCACTTAGAGGAGGATAATTATGACTTAGAACCGTTGGAATTATGTGAAAGGATCAAATAGTTTGGGAACGGCAGCACTTTGTAAGTGGGATAAGCCTAGGGATAAATAGAACAATGTACATTTTCGTGTCGTTTATTTGAAACAATCGATGTTTTAATTGTTTTAACCATATTTGATTTAATTAAATTAAACAAACATAATAATTATTTAATTTATTTTACCTGATATCATCAGGAGCACGGAAAGTATGGTTGAAAACTTTGCAACCAAGGATGCATACGGGCTTCCTTCGTAATTTGTCCATATTTTTCATATAAATCGATTAAGCATAAGCTATGGTACACCAATTTTATATGTGAGCACTTAACACTATGATTTAAATCCAGTTTGTTTTAAAAAAAAACAATTTTAAAGCTTTTATAAAAAATAAACAAATTCGTATTGGAATTGAATTCAAAATTCAATGAAATTATTGACGTTTCATAATTCAACACGAAAAATAACAGTTAATATTCCGTAGGAGATTTTTCCAAAGTGCTTATTTGAGGTGCCTCCACACTTGTTCAAATTGGTATATACAAAATAAAACTAGTATTTTTAATATTATTGCATTTTCCTAATTTCATTTCATTTGAGTGCTATGCACAGACAAAAACATCTTGTTTAGTTGTTTAAGCGTTTAAATGATTGGTATTCAAGATATTATAATAATCTTTTATATAAAATTGAATCAGTGGCAGTAAAGTGTTTGAGGAAAACAAACGAATGCTCCATTAAAATGGCGATACAGTCAAGTTTATTAAATGTTATAAGTTTCACACTATATGTCGGGTTCTAAACTTTACAAAAAAGCAAAGATTCATTAAAGCATAATGTTTGCCAATACGAAAAAAAACAACTTAAAATATATTTCAAATCTTTATTTTATAAAACATAAAAATATAAATCAACATATTGCAGCATAGAAATAGAGGTACAAAAATTTAAGAAAATTCATAAAATACAGAAAAAGAAACTACAGCTGAAAAAATTGCAAAGTTTGTTCTTTAGTATTTTAGGTTATTATGTAGAAAATATGTATAAGCAAGTCTGTTTTGTTGTTTTAAAAAGTATTGAGTTACACTTTTGTCCATTTGCAATAATTATACTTAACCAGTTGCAGCGCATGTTGCGTTCGCAAATGATTTAAGTCAACAAAATAAATAATAATAAACTAATAAATCATTAAATAATATGTATTTGGTCAATTTTATTTTATTTAATATACATTTACAACATTTATTTGGATTGAAATTAAAAAGCTATACAAATCTTCCAATTTAAGACCATGTCTGCACTTCAGATTCTGTTGGTTAGGATTGTTTAGTTTTTGAACGAGGCCATAAAGCATTCAAAATGAAGCATTTAGATGAGGCTGATGACTATAATGAAGCATTTTGATGGGCCTGAGGACTAATTGTGAGAATGTGTTTGGTTTTTTGCATCATTTCACGCACACTTTCTCACATTTAGTCCTCAGTAGCTTGTAGGCAAACCGAAATGTCAGTCTAAGATTCCGGTCTTGGTAAATGGAGTGTTTTTGAAAATATCTCTTTTTACGAATTTTGGTGCAGAAAGTTCGCGAACGGACCTAATAACTAAAAAAGTATAAAATGCAAATTAATATTTTTCAACAGCTTAGTTTATGTTTTAGATTTTAAGTATGTATTATATTTATAAGAATTGTTAAATATAGTATTTAACGAATTATAATAATAAAACTAGATCTCTCTCGGTCTGGTGTCAAATGTCATTCAATTAATTTTTCACGAAAGCACGTTAAAACTTCACACCGTCTATGTATATACTGTCTCCATAATTATTCCATTCACTCCGTTGGTATTATTGGCGAACGTTGGGCTCTTATGCGGCAAGGAGTAAAATTTCCTAACTTTTATAGACGATATATGTATGGTCGAGTGGAATAACTGTAAACACACTTTATTCTCTCAAAAGCGTTTATATTTTGAATGCCACGCCTATTGACAGGCCACAGAAGCCCACGGTGTACCCATTTTGGTTATTTATAATCGAATTGAATCTCAAGGAAGAAAACCTGCAGTCCCCTAGCGTGCAACTTACCACAGCAAAATTTGTTATTTCATGGTTACATACTGGTTACCCTTGCGATAAGAACCATAAACTTGCCCGGAGACGAATGCTACCGGGGCTTCATATCATGACATCCAAAACTGGTCTTTAAGAAAACCAGAACTTAAAAAAAAGCACGTCGCCCGAAAAGCCGATATGATATTCGGCTTTTATACATATAATTTCTGATAATGAAGCTTTTATTTTGAACGTGCAGTGATACGAGCAGTCTCAAAGCCATAGGAGAAAAAGGTGCTCCATTAAACCGCGTGTTCGGTGGTTCTGGACAGAGTTCACAACTGTGTTAGCTTGTTTATCAGGCAAGCTTCTTGCACTAAAATTCTCAAACACGACAAAGTTCAAGCACCATGGACAGCAATTGATTGCTTCACACAAAGGAATCTCATGATCGGTTAGCAATCGGAAAAATATGTAATTCTAGCCTTGTGGTACGTAGCACAATCAAGTTGTTGTTTTAGACATGAGCCTGATCATTGCTCACATGTTAAGTTCAAGTTTTTGTAAAATTAACATTTTTAGGGACATTTTAGGACATCATTTAAAGTTATTTGTATTTTTATTGTTCGTAGTATTAACTGGAATGCCTCTGTGCAGTGAATTTAGGAATAGAGACATCGTACAACGCTGCACTCCATGCAGCTTTTATTCAGTCTAATTCCCATAAGACTCCGTTTTCGCTGCATGAAAAAAGCTGCACATTTAATTTAGCCAAAATAAGAGTAGAAAACAATGCATGAGTTGATTTAATTTCATCAAAAATTGGTATACTAGCATTTGGTCGTTCGTTTGTTTTCTTAGTTGGACTCATCACTTGACGAGTGGGAAAAACTTGTTAATATCCGACTTGAAGCGACTTTCCATTACCGCAGCACGAATTTCGTTCTGATTTATTTGAACATGTTTTAAATATTAAGGAGAGGAAACACCGTTAAGTCATACAAAAATATTTTCTTTTTCGGACTTAACCCTACTTTTTTTGTATTGCGCTTTTTGAGCCTAAAACACGTTTTTTTTCTAATTGATAGTACGGTGTACTAACAGCTGGGTATGTAAGGGGGTCCATGCTGCCCCCTTCAACCCCCTGTTTGGAATCACTATACGATTTTGGGTGGGTGAGTTTGGATATTGCAAAGTACTTTTCACATTTGAGCACTAAAATCAAAGAAATCCCCAACAAAAAAAAAATCAAGTATGACAACTCTGAAAAAAAAGGGAAAGAAATGTCAAAATCAACCATTTTTGCGTGTGTTGTTTGTAAAAAAGTGAACTTTGAACATTAATTTAAAATAGAAATAAATGTTTCCTCGCTCTAAAATTGGTATAATTATTGTTTATATCTATCAAATAAAAAAAAACAGCGTGTTCGGTAATGGAAAGTTGAGCTCCCGACTTTTGAAGTTTACATAAGATTTGTATGGAAAAACTTTTATTTGAATTCAAATCATATTCGAATTGAAAATGCTAGAATCGCTAAAATAATTGTTTTGATAGCAAATTTTGCATACAGGAATGGTTGAGAGTTGTAAGTCACTAGGCCCTAGTTCTCAACGGACTGTTGCACCAATCAAAGAAGAAGAAACATTTAATGTATTTTGGTAGCACTTGCCCAAGTTTGGGAAACTTGGTGCAAATTTCAAGTTACCAAACAGGCATAAATGTCATTTCTTTTGTGTTTTATTTTGAAGTGTAAATTATTTCCAATTGTTTTTAAATTTGAATGTGGAATAAAAAGTTGTGTTTTTTCAAGAATGTATGTAAGTACATTATATACATTTATGGCTCAACTTTCCATTACCGCAGCACGAATTTCGACACGCGGTTTTTTTTATTTGATAGATATGCACAAATAAATAATAATTATAGCAATTTTAGAGCGAGGAAACATTTGTTTCTATTTTAAATTAATTTTCAAAGTTCACTTTTTTACATACAAAACACGCAAAAATGGTTGATTTCGACATTTCTCCCCTGTTTTTTGTTCAGTGTTGCCATACTTGTTTTTTTTCGTTGGGGATTTCTTTGTTTTTAGTGCTTAAATTACTTTGCAATACCCAAACTCGCACCCACCCCAAATCCTATAGTTATTCCAAGCTCTTAGTATACCGTAGTATCAATTAAAAACAACTTGTTTTAGGCTCAAAAAACGCAATACAAAAAAGTAGGGTTAAGTCCGAAAAAGAAAATATTTTTTTATGACTTAACGGTGTTTCCTCGCCTTAAAATTTAAAACATGTTCTATTGAGACCCCTACCTAACTGTACAAAAAAAATCAGAACGAAATTCGTGCTGCGGTAATCGAAAGTCGCCCCGTCGTAACTTTCAAAATCTTCTTCTTATTCTTCTTCTGATTGCATGTAAATTACTTTAATAGCGATGTATCGCATGTTGCCTCGTTGGAATCAAACGGAACCTCTACTATACCAACAGTAGAGGTTCCGTTTGATTCCAACGAGGCAACATGCGATACATCGCTATTAAAGCCAACAGTAGAGGTTCCGTTTGATTCCAACGAGGCAACATGCGATACATCGCTATTAAAGCAGATTCAATATTAGAGCACAACCGGCCTTGACAATGTGTACATGCCGGAGAACAGAACAGTCCAGGTTGCAAAAATGCAACCACATTTAGCACTGCATTCCGTTTTGCAGTTGCAAAAAATCGAGTTCAGCAGTTTTTCCGGCGCAGGTGGACGTAAAGTGTGCACTGGTTCTAATAAATTGTTGAACAACTTCCAACCCCAGTCTGTAGGCTCTAGCTGATAACCAAGCCACACTTGAACTTGGTAATATACCCTAAAAAGATGTTGATGAGCAGCAACTGAGGTTGGAGGAAGACAAGCTAATTGTACTTGTTTTTTACTTTTGGCGTTTTTAACGAAACATGCATATCTATACTTATCTAAGAAGGTAGTTTTTTTAGGAGCTCCGTACATAGAAAGAAGAAAGCGAATGCCGTTAGTAATAATTTCTTGTCGAGTAGAATTACTATTTTTAAAAACTTCGCACATTCAATTAAATTTTGTTTCTCAAATAGTTTGAAGACTGTTATTTTACCCCTCCTGTAAAATGCAGATGTAGTATCTATTAGAACGGCTATGCAGGAAGTCCAATTTATAAATAAGAAGTAATTCAATTCAACATAAATTAAACAAGATGTTTATTGTTCAAGAAAAATATGATCGAATAATATAAAACTGAAAATATTGAACTTCAATATTGTTCGATATTAAAACTATAAATATTAATATCACAAGTGTTTTTATAGTAAAGTATTTATATACAAATATTTCATTATATATATACTAACACCCCTTCTTATAAACACTTCTTAAGTAAAGTCTTCATCGTTCTTAGTTAGACCAGCTAGGAGTCTGAATCTCGATTGTTTAATATTCTGTAATGGTTTTGTAAGAATGTCTGCAACCATTTCTTCAGTTGGTAAATGAATTTAACTTCTTTAGATTCTTTAATGTCACGAAGAAAGTAGTACTTTACGTCTATATGTTTAGTTCGAGGATTTATCTTCTCTAAATCCAGTAGTTTTAAACAACTTTGATTGTCCTCGAATATTGTAACATCTTCTAAATCAACTTGTAGATCTTGAAATAATGTTCTCAGCCAAATAAGTTCTTGAGTTGCTTCTGCTAAAGCGACAAGCTCTGCTTCAGTTGATGATAGTGCAATCAATCCTTGCTTTTTACTTGCATAACTGATTGTAGCTTCTCCAAATTTAAATAAATATCCGCTTGTGGATTTTCGTCCTCTAACGTCTGTAGCCCAATCTGCATCGGCATATCCAACAAGTTTTGAATTTTTATTACATCCAACACAAAGCTGTAATTGTTGAGTTCCATTCAAGTATCTTAAAATGCGTTTAACTTCGTTGCAATCACGCTGAGTGAAACAGCTGCTGCTATGTCCGGCCTTGTATTTCCTGATAAGTAAAGAAGTGAGCCAATAGCTTTTCGATACATTTCATTGTCTTCTAAAAGCTCATCATCCGTTATTTGGTTTTTGAAATATCCAGTATCCAAAGGTATTTTGGATGTCTTCGCATCTGACATATTGAAAGTACCAAGTATTTTCTTTATGTATTTTTCTTGGTGCATATAATACTTTCCATTTCTCTTTTCAATTTGAATTCCAAGATACAACTTCAAATTTCCCATGTCAGTAATTTCAAAATGTTTTCTAATTTCTGCAATTGTCTTTAAAATTAAATTCTGTTCTTTTGAAATAACCAGGATATCATCAACATAAACAAGTATATATGTATATAATTTTGTCACCTTTGCCTTTTATATACAAACAACTATCAGCTTTACCCCTTCTGAATCCAAAGTTAATTAGGATCAAATTTATCTTTTGATTCCAACATCTCGCTGATTGTTTGAGACTATATATACTTCTATTCAATTTACATACCAAATTTTCTTTTCGGCTTTGTACAAATCCTGGGGGTTGTTTCAAATAAATTTCATTTTCTAGGTTACCATTCAAGAATGCAGTTTTAACATCCATGTGTTGTACGGTAATGGAAAGTTGAGCTCCCGACTTTTGAAGTTTACATAAGATTTGTATGGAAAAACTTTTATTTGAATTCAAATCATATTCGAATTGAAAATGCTAGAATCGCTAAAATAATTGTTTTGATAGCAAATTTTGCATACAGGAATGGTTGAGAGTTGTAAGTCACTAGGCCCTAGTTCTCAACGGACTGTTGCACCAATCAAAGAAGAAGAAACATTTAATGTATTTTGGTAGCACTTGCCCAAGTTTGGGAAACTTGGTGCAAATTTCAAGTTACCAAACAGGCATAAATGTCATTTCTTTTGTGTTTTATTTTGAAGTGTAAATTATTTCCAATTGTTTTTAAATTTGAATGTGGAATAAAAAGTTGTGTTTTTTCAAGAATGTATGTAAGTACATTATATACATTTATGGCTCAACTTTCCATTACCGCAGCACGAATTTCGACACGCGGTTTTTTTTATTTGATAGATATGCACAAATAAATAATAATTATAGCAATTTTAGAGCGAGGAAACATTTGTTTCTATTTTAAATTAATTTTCAAAGTTCACTTTTTTACATACAAAACACGCAAAAATGGTTGATTTCGACATTTCTCCCCTGTTTTTTGTTCAGTGTTGCCATACTTGTTTTTTTTCGTTGGGGATTTCTTTGTTTTTAGTGCTTAAATTACTTTGCAATACCCAAACTCGCACCCACCCCAAATCCTATAGTTATTCCAAGCTCTTAGTATACCGTAGTATCAATTAAAAACAACTTGTTTTAGGCTCAAAAAACGCAATACAAAAAAGTAGGGTTAAGTCCGAAAAAGAAAATATTTTTTTATGACTTAACGGTGTTTCCTCGCCTTAAAATTTAAAACATGTTCTATTGAGACCCCTACCTAACTGTACAAAAAAAATCAGAACGAAATTCGTGCTGCGGTAATCGAAAGTCGCCCCGTCGTAACTTTCAAAATCTTCTTCTTATTCTTCTTCTGATTGCATGTAAATTACTTTAATAGCGATGTATCGCATGTTGCCTCGTTGGAATCAAACGGAACCTCTACTATACCAACAGTAGAGGTTCCGTTTGATTCCAACGAGGCAACATGCGATACATCGCTATTAAAGCCAACAGTAGAGGTTCCGTTTGATTCCAACGAGGCAACATGCGATACATCGCTATTAAAGCAGATTCAATATTAGAGCACAACCGGCCTTGACAATGTGTACATGCCGGAGAACAGAACAGTCCAGGTTGCAAAAATGCAACCACATTTAGCACTGCATTCCGTTTTGCAGTTGCAAAAAATCGAGTTCAGCAGTTTTTCCGGCGCAGGTGGACGTAAAGTGTGCACTGGTTCTAATAAATTGTTGAACAACTTCCAACCCCAGTCTGTAGGCTCTAGCTGATAACCAAGCCACACTTGAACTTGGTAATATACCCTAAAAAGATGTTGATGAGCAGCAACTGAGGTTGGAGGAAGACAAGCTAATTGTACTTGTTTTTTACTTTTGGCGTTTTTAACGAAACATGCATATCTATACTTATCTAAGAAGGTAGTTTTTTTAGGAGCTCCGTACATAGAAAGAAGAAAGCGAATGCCGTTAGTAATAATTTCTTGTCGAGTAGAATTACTATTTTTAAAAACTTCGCACATTCAATTAAATTTTGTTTCTCAAATAGTTTGAAGACTGTTATTTTACCCCTCCTGTAAAATGCAGATGTAGTATCTATTAGAACGGCTATGCAGGAAGTCCAATTTATAAATAAGAAGTAATTCAATTCAACATAAATTAAACAAGATGTTTATTGTTCAAGAAAAATATGATCGAATAATATAAAACTGAAAATATTGAACTTCAATATTGTTCGATATTAAAACTATAAATATTAATATCACAAGTGTTTTTATAGTAAAGTATTTATATACAAATATTTCATTATATATATACTAACACCCCTTCTTATAAACACTTCTTAAGTAAAGTCTTCATCGTTCTTAGTTAGACCAGCTAGGAGTCTGAATCTCGATTGTTTAATATTCTGTAATGGTTTTGTAAGAATGTCTGCAACCATTTCTTCAGTTGGTAAATGAATTTAACTTCTTTAGATTCTTTAATGTCACGAAGAAAGTAGTACTTTACGTCTATATGTTTAGTTCGAGGATTTATCTTCTCTAAATCCAGTAGTTTTAAACAACTTTGATTGTCCTCGAATATTGTAACATCTTCTAAATCAACTTGTAGATCTTGAAATAATGTTCTCAGCCAAATAAGTTCTTGAGTTGCTTCTGCTAAAGCGACAAGCTCTGCTTCAGTTGATGATAGTGCAATCAATCCTTGCTTTTTACTTGCATAACTGATTGTAGCTTCTCCAAATTTAAATAAATATCCGCTTGTGGATTTTCGTCCTCTAACGTCTGTAGCCCAATCTGCATCGGCATATCCAACAAGTTTTGAATTTTTATTACATCCAACACAAAGCTGTAATTGTTGAGTTCCATTCAAGTATCTTAAAATGCGTTTAACTTCGTTGCAATCACGCTGAGTGAAACAGCTGCTGCTATGTCCGGCCTTGTATTTCCTGATAAGTAAAGAAGTGAGCCAATAGCTTTTCGATACATTTCATTGTCTTCTAAAAGCTCATCATCCGTTATTTGGTTTTTGAAATATCCAGTATCCAAAGGTATTTTGGATGTCTTCGCATCTGACATATTGAAAGTACCAAGTATTTTCTTTATGTATTTTTCTTGGTGCATATAATACTTTCCATTTCTCTTTTCAATTTGAATTCCAAGATACAACTTCAAATTTCCCATGTCAGTAATTTCAAAATGTTTTCTAATTTCTGCAATTGTCTTTAAAATTAAATTCTGTTCTTTTGAAATAACCAGGATATCATCAACATAAACAAGTATATATGTATATAATTTTGTCACCTTTGCCTTTTATATACAAACAACTATCAGCTTTACCCCTTCTGAATCCAAAGTTAATTAGGATCAAATTTATCTTTTGATTCCAACATCTCGCTGATTGTTTGAGACTATATATACTTCTATTCAATTTACATACCAAATTTTCTTTTCGGCTTTGTACAAATCCTGGGGGTTGTTTCAAATAAATTTCATTTTCTAGGTTACCATTCAAGAATGCAGTTTTAACATCCATGTGTTGTACTGTCATGTCATTCATTGATGCAATCGCTAAAAGGGTTCGAAGAGTCGTCTGCTTCACCACTGGGGCAAACACCTGGTCGTAGTCCTGACCATATTTCTGTGAGAAACCTTTCGCCACAAGTCTTGCCTTATACCTTTTTGATTCATCAGCTAATGTTTTGATCTTAAATATCCATTTACAGTTTATAGCCTTTCTACCTTTCGGTAACTCCACCAACTCCCAAGCATTGTTTCCTTGCATAGCCTGCAGTTCTTCCTCCATGGCACATACCCATTGCGCACTGTCAGAACTTTCCAAAGCTTCCTTATAAGTTGTGGGTTCATCCGGGTAAGCTGTTTTATAGCCATATCTTTTAGGAGGTACGCCTTTGTTGGTTCTTGTTGATTTTCTAGAGAGAGAGAGAGAGATTTTTCAGAGTCACAGCCAGTTATTGCGTGTAAAAATAGTACATGATTTTGACACTTTGCAAAAGTAGATAAACTTTTTGATGAATACATTTCCGATTCCTGTTGAGCTTTTCCTGGTTTTAAGAAAAAAATAGTTTTTTCAGTTGGAGTTCGAGCAGTCAGTAATACGAGTAAGTCTGTATATTTTTTCCTTACAGGGGAAAGGTGGGAAACTTTCAAATTTTGTTTTTATGATATTTCAAACAATCTTACCGATTTTCAGCTTGGTAGAAAATTAGGTAACTTAACTCTTATTTTTTGGTCTAATTTGACCAATTCGGCTTTAAAATTGCTAAAAAGCTTTTTTTACAATTTTGTTTGAGTTTTCTTTCAGATCAGTATTTGCATATGTACCTATGTAGATCTTAGTTGTATGTGATCATTTTCTGCTTCATTAATTCAAGCTCACAAAAATTAGAATTCAACTTATTGTTCACAAATAATTCATCTCTGATACCATCACGGATTTTTTTTAGCTTCGATACTCGCATCGATACTGCATCTGGTGCCACTTAAAGGAGTTGGGAAATATTAGTTCCTTTCCGGTATGGTTGTGGCTCATTACGGCTCATATGTTTTACAATGCAGCGCAGAAATTTATTGTTTTAATCACTCTTATTTACTTGTGTCGTCACTTCCCTTGTTAATAGTAATACGCCATCGACTTTAATTGATGAAATTGATAAAGCTTCTCGTAAACCTACTGTCATAAAGTAAAGTTAGGTTTATTAGAATTTTCATTTCTGTTCCTATAAGGAGTTTGTATGAAAGTCTAAAGAATACCTACTTTTACCTTGAAAGCAAAATTTAAGTACGGTGCATACGTTTAACATTAATTTAATGTTACCCAGCAACCATGATGATCTCCTGCCTTATAAATTGTTCCTTTCCAATGTCCCTCTCTCATCACTTTGGCGCCAAACGAAACTATCGTCAGCACTTTCTCCATATCTAGCATTTATGTATGTACATCAATCATTTTTGTATTCTAATCGCAAATCTAGAAAATGTTAAAATCTCTTTTAATTGGGTTAATACATAGGTACATAAACTAGCTACTTAGCTTATTTCGGCCACAGCACTTTGCAACATCATCGGTGTAGCCCAATTAGCTTCTACTTGTCGTTGGTAAATATTGCATCCAAGAAGATTTAAAGTTGCAGCTAGTTAAAGTAAGAATATGTGTAGATCTTATTTCTGTCTTATAGGTAGATTAAGCAACCGCAAAACATAAACAAACTTTTTTTGTTTAGTCGAACTTTTCTTTTTAAGAATCTTAAATGTATAATTTTTTTTTTAACTTACTTCGGTTAAAAGTTCCAAAACATTAAATTTTTTTTAAGTTGCATTGAGGTTTACATACACCCAATAAGTTGGCCAAAAACCAGATAAAGTTCAAAGTAACACAAAAGATAAATAATAATCATAATATACAGAGTTTCAGCAACCATCTCAGCTAAAGCCAAGAGTACCTATCTTCTTTGTGCAGAAGATTAGGCTCTATTTTTATATATATGATTATGTATTTAAATATTTAACATTACTATGTAATTTGTCTGTTAAGCTATCTACATAGCATACTTAGCAAGTTTATCTACTTTCATTTCCATAAATCGATTAATGTGTACTACATTTTCTGGTTTTCCAAGTAACCATTTTTTAAAAAAGAATACATTCACAAAAATTACCGAATCTTGAGAACATCCTTTATTGCCTCCTAATAACACACCTACCAGTGTTGGCACGTCATTGATATCCATAATTAATGGCGAACCCGAGTCGCCCTTACAAAAGAATGTAGAATTCTCACCATTAAATTTAAACTTGTCATTAGCACAAAGTTTGTATTTAGAAGGTCCATACTCAGTGGAACATATTTCCTTAGTCTGAATTTTTAATTTCACACAGTGCAATTCAGTTGATTCCATGAAATTTTCACTGTGTGGTCCAAAACTAAATGATTTTACTTCCGTACCGGGTTTACAAAAGTCTTCTTCGGGCAAAGCTACTTCTTGAACAAAATCGTTGAATGTAAACGGTGTATCTACACACGCGCCAAATCCTCGTCATCCAATATTGTATAGCCGTGTATCTTTCGAATTTGCACTCGAGAATCATCGAGAAGCAAATTGTCGTTTTGTCCCACGGCAATTGTTATATCTTTCAGATCTAATGCATAATCCTCGGTTAAATTGTGGCCGGCTGTTAATATTACCTCTTTCGAAATAATTACTCCATCGAACCGATGTTTATTTCCCATTAAAAATGAAGCGACAAATGGCGCAGATTTTGGTTCGGCCACAGTTTTAGGTTCAAATTGTTGATAATTGTAATAATTGTTGATTTTATTAACATTTTGCCCACACGGAATATGACACGGTAATTTATTTGGGAATATAAATGGATTTGAGTTGAAGTTATGAAAATTGTGTTCATTATAATTTTGATCACCCGGAATAGACGTCGAATTTGGAATTAAGGTTTTATTTAAGTTGGTTGAGGTAAAATTAATAAATATTAAAACAACTATTAATATAATTATTAATACGGCGAAAAAAAGCGATCTTCTCTCCATGGTGTTTTTTTTTTGTCTGTGATGAAATACGAAAATAAGATACAAAACTCACTCTATGTCTATATCTCTATTTTAAACATTTCACTCATTGACTCACTCATTGAAAAAGAGAGTGTGGTAAAAATCAGGGATGACAACAAAATAATAGTATATTTTTGTTTTCTTTTAATGAACATTAATTGTGCCAAATCTGTTATTTTGCTAAGAATAATAGCAAAATTTATCAAAATAAATAATCTAATAGCCTTGTTTATTACATTTGACTAATACTCATTTTAATCTCGAAAAAAGAGGCTGGGATGCAACCCACACTGATAACTTCCCATCCCGTCTATCGATTTGTCTTGCTTAAAAGTTTGTCTAAATGTATCAATTCTTACCAAATTTGCGTTCTATTTTTTGTAGATTTTATTTTTTTTTATGAAAAAACGGACTGTTGGATTTTTATAAAAAAATTATTGAATATAAAAAACAATATTTTCTGTGAAATAAAATAAGTTTGAAGCCAATATTTTTAATTTTTGAAAAGCTATTTGAGCCGAAAATCAATTTTTACCAACTTTTATTAATTTTTTTGTTTAGGTTTTTATTTTTTGTAAAAAAACTGTCAATTCGATTTTTCTCAAAATTTTTCCTAATGTTGAAAACAATATTTCTTATAAGTTAAAATTAGTTAAAAGCCATAATCTCAAATTTTTGAAAAGGATATTTAAGTCGAAAATCAATTTTTACCAACTTTTGTTAAATTTTTTTCGGTTTTTAATTTTTTTGTAAAAAAACTGTCAATTCTATTTTTTTCACAATTTTACTGAATGTTGAAAGCAATATTTTTTGAAAGATAAAAGTAGTTTAAAGCCAATATCTTAAAGTCTTGAAAAGATATTTGAGTCAAAACTCAATTTTTACCAACTTTTTTTTTATTTTTTTTTAGGTTATTATTTTTTGTAAAAAAACTGTCAATTCGATTTTTCTCAAAATTTTATCAGATGTCAAAAACATTATTCTTCATTGCACAAAATTGTTTTGGAGATGAAATCATATTTTAGTCGTAAAATTTTCGAAGTGACAATTTTTTTGATTTATAAAAAAACCGTTAATTGAATTTTTTCCAAAAATATAATTGTTTTGTATCACGTTACAATATATAACATAAGATTTAATTCAAGTCTCTAGCGTCATTGGTTCATGAGATATTTAGGATTAACCAAAATGTTCACCTTTTTTTTAAACTGCTATGGTAAAAAAACCACCCACGCAATTTTCTTGAGAGCCCTTTCTGCATCTTTCTGCCTTATTATCTGTATAACAAAATTTATTTGAAGTCGATATCTCTTCTGGTTCTTGAGCAATGGACGATGAAAAAAACGTCGCGAACGTACGGACGTACGGACGTACGGACGTACGTACACACGCACGCACAGACATATTTCTAAAAATCTTTTATTTCGACTCTAGGGACCTTGAAACGTCGAGAAATGTCAAAATTTTCAATTTGACAAATCGGACCCATTACAATTACTTCCTATGGGAAGTTAATAATGAAAAAGGTGTTGAAGCACTTAAGATATAAGTATACACGATTTGGAAGATCTTCCAATATTAGCCGGACTGTCAAAAGTCTTCCAATAGAATGTATTTAGGTGACAATTGCCAATTTTCTATCAAACTAAAATTATCCGTTTATACGGTTGGTTGATTTTATCCAATTATTAAACATTTTTTTGGCAGAAAATCGGCTGACAATTAACGACAATTTTGTATCTTCTAATTAACAGTTGTCTCTTTACACATTTGGCAGATTTTAGAAATCAATAAAATTGGAAGACAATTTCCTCAACAGATGACGCAATAAAAAAAATTATTTTAGAAGTAAAAACAATAACATTTAAAAAAAATATAAAATATAAAAAAAAACAGAAACAATAATGAAGCCGAATTGAAAATGAAGTAAAATTTCAAAATCATGTAAACTTTTGTTGTTGTTTCCTGCTCAAAAACTTTCTGCCAATTAAAAATTAAATGATGTTGGTTGAAAAGAACATCATCCAATATTCAATTAGCGAATAGTCGTCCAATTATTTGAAAATACAAAAAAATTGAGTGTTTAGATGAGTACAAATGATTGCAAGAAGTCTTCCGAATTTTTGATAGACAGTTTTTTTGTGTGTGTCAATTTTGACAGATAAAATTGGGTGTTTACATGGTTAGTAGAAAATTGGTTAAAATGTTTTGCGAAAAATCTGCCAATATTGGAAGATCTTCCATTTGTATATACTTAGCTTTACACTTTCTTTATTTTACTTTACACATACATTTTGTAAAATACTCTGTATATTTCTTTCAAATATTGCTGGTTTTTGTGCCATCTGTTGATGCTTATTACTCTCTTAATTATCCAAATAAAACTGTGACTTTCGTTTTCGATCACTTGTAAGGTGTTTCATACGTAAAGAAGTTTTTTTTTGCAAGCGGGTTGAAATGCTGTATTTTAAAAAATTGGTCAAAATTCTGTATGATACTGTATGGTTAATGTTCAGTATTTCAAAACACTGTTTACAGCATTTTGAAATACAGACTTTTGATTTACAGATTTTTGAAATACAGAATTTTGAGGCAAGTGAATAGGTGCAACTACAATTTAATCGTTGTTTATAAGGGCCTTCAATTAAAATTGATTGAAATTTTAATGCCTTTTATTCTTACTTAAAAAATAAAGATTGGGTCAGAAAAAATACAAAGGCAGGTAAAAACAGCAGCATAAAGACGAGCAATTTTAAGGTGTGCATCAGATTCTTCTGATTCTAGGGCAAAAATAAAACAAAAAATTGGCGTGAACGCAAGTCACTCAACTGCTTTAATAGCTATTAAAATTCGAGCCATTTTAAACATAAGAAAAAACCCTCTATTTGATGAACAACGGAAAGTTATGCAATTATAGTTTTTCATAACTCAAATAAAAGGGAAAAAGAATGGTATCACGTGGTTTATTCAAACAAAAATCTATTTAATTTCTCGAGAAAATAAAATGGTTTTTAAAAGCTTTATCATAGCCGCGAAAGATGTGTTGTGATATGAAGTGTTGTCAGTTATAAAGGAACAGCTAACATCGTTGTCGTTTCATCTAATATTTCACAATCTGGGTGAAAAGAAATTTTGGAAAGAAATTTTAATAAATATTCTAACATTTCTTGACCCATTATCTTGGCCTACTCAACATGATAACGCATGACAAATGTGCACTTCTTTCAAAGACTGGTCTAAACAGCATTAAAATATACTTAAGGATAGTTACCTATTCAGTTGACTTAAAAGAATATTCATTTTTTCGTAGTAGAAAGCTTTGCAAATGGGCGAAAGAAAAACTGATGGTTGTTTTTGAATAATTCTTTTGAAAATCTTTTCTTAATATCCTTAGGAAATAGTTAGCCCCTTAGGATGGCACAAAACACGAAATATTTAAAAAAAATGTAAAAAGTATTTTCAAAAATGTTTGCGCGTATTCCGTTGAAACCAATTTAACAATTAGTTTCCCTTTCTGTTTGCATAGAACTGTGCTGAGGGCCCACTGATTTTTGGCATTCGAATGTGGCTATAGTCGATTGCTTCTTTGGCTTGTGGAAATCCAAAAAACATGTTTATGTCTTGAATCTGTACATTTTAGTATAATCAGCACCTAAACGCTTTTGCGACACATTTGCATATCTGGTTTGCATATTTTGGTTCATTCATATTTTACATATATTAATTTTACTACTAACTGAAAATTTGATGAATATGGTTCTTCATTTTTGGTGAACAAAATATAAAGCTTTAGAAAAATATTTCCTGGGTATAGTACTTTGTGACATTTTTCGTATTTTCATACTTTAGTAAGATCGAGTGTATCGAATAAAGTACAATTGTATTGACATTTTCAACCGTGGTGTCAGAGGGTTGTGAAATCTATTTAATTACACATAACTTTGCAAATGCAATGGAAAAAAAATTCTATCTTGAAAAGAGCGGGAAATGCAATTGAGTGAGTATAATGCGAAAACATGTCTGTGCATGCATGCAGTTTGTATCCAAGGGCAATGATTGAAGATAGTTAGAAATATTGAAGCTAAAAATAGAAATTTTCAATTGGAGTATTTTTTACTGCACTGCTGATTTACACTGCCAATCACTAGGATGAGGACATACATACATACATTTTGGAATCGATTATCGCTTTTTATACCTTGTGGAAGTTTTGTACCCGAAAATGTTTACTGCCTGGGAATAGGTACGTACATACATACATACATATGTATGTATTTCCCTTTACAAATTCATGAAATTGAAGGGAATATTAGAAACGAGCGTTGGAACCCTGTGGAAGATGGTGTTTAACGCACATAAGCTCTTCATTAGCTGTAGCTGATACAAGAAGCGCGAACGTTGTTCAGCACGATAACGATTTAAAGACAGAAACCATCTCATTATTTAGCCAGATTCATGACCAAGCTTTAATACTGTAAGGATGCTTTAAAACAATAGACGATAAGTTTCCAGAAGTGGGACCCAAATTTTTAGATAGCGATAGCGAGACATGATCAAAAAGGTTTTGCAAAAACGCGAAAATGTAGTATATACTGCAGATCAGTATCGAGATAACGAAAGTATCAAAACTACAGTTGTTTTCAACGTGCATAATCATTTTCGAACCTTGAATGAATTTCAGAAAAACAAATGAAAAAAGTTCAATTCAGGGATTCCATAGAGTGGTTTCGAGTGAAGAAGTATAATTCATCTACAAAGAATAACTACAAGCAGTCTGCACTTTTAAGTAAAGTCATAATAGCAATAGATAAATAACCGCTCCAACTAAAATAAAAATTGTAATCCCAAAGAGACTAAAATTAAACAGTTTTCTACGGAAAAAATAAAAATTTAAAAGATCAGATGAAATTCATCCCAGTGGAATATCAATGGTTCTATGCAAATGCATTTTTAACAGGTTACATAGAATTCAACAAACCTAAAAATAATTCTTATATTGATGAAAATTGGTACAGACACTGAGAACTTTTTGTTCTACGAGCGTAAAGGAGTTACAGCAAAAATTTCAAAAATGTCAAATGTCGAAAACATCGATTTTTCTAATCTTGTGCTCAAACGGTACTTTGTGTCTAGAAGCGTTGTATGTAATAAAAATAGTTACATATATTGTTTCTCTATCAGAAAACATTCATTTAATTTTTCTACGATTACCTATATTGTTTACAATTATAATTGTCATCATTACATTTCATATAAAGAAAATTGTTAGTATAGTATACTGAGGCGTATACGTACTTTTTTATTTGTTCAATAATTTTATTTTTATTTTAGCTCATTAATTATTAAAATTTTAGATTTAAAATTGATTTTAGTACATATTAAATAATTTCAGAAATTTCAACATCCATTTTTGGTAAATAACGCAAAATACGACTCACTTTTCAATAAGCTTTAATGAAACGAAACAATATTAAAATAGAAATTTTTCTCAGAAAAAATTCCAATATTGATGACAATTGGTACAGAAGGTCAGAAAATTATTTTTATAAAGTTATAAAATGTTCCCAAAAATTCCAAATGGTGCTCATTTAAAGTTATTCCATTTTTTTTTTGGGAAATATTTATGTATATTGATATTTTTACCTTTATGTAAAAATATTATTAAATATTAATATTAATAAATATATAATATAATATATATATAATATTAATAAATATATAATATAATATATATATAATATTAATAAATATATAATATACATTTTTTAAGAGCTTGAGAACTTTAAAAAAAAACGCATAAAATTTGCAAAATCTCATCGATTCTTTATTTGAAACGTTAGATTGGTCCATGACATTTACTTTTTAAAGATAATTTCATTTAAATGTTGACCGCGGCTGCGTCTTAGGTGGTCCATTCGGAAAGTCCAATTTTGGGTAACTTTTTCGAGCATTTCGGCCGGAATAGCCCGAATTTCTTCGGAAATGATGTCTTCCAAAGCTGGAATAGTTGCTGGCTTATTTGTGTAGACTTTAGACTTGACGTAGCCCCACAAAAAATAGTCTAAAGGCGTCAAATCGCATGATCTTGGTGGCCAACTTACCGGTCCATTCCTTGAGATGAATTGTTCTCCGAAGTTTTCCCTCAAAATGGCCATAGAATCGCGAGCTGTGTGGCATGTAGCGCCATCTTGTTGAAACCACATGTCAACCAAGTTCAGTTCTTCCATTTTTGGCAACCAAAAGTTTGTTAGCATTGAACGATAGCGATCGCCATTCACCGTAACGTTGCGTCCACAAGCATCTTTGAAAAAATACGGTCCAATGATTCCACCAGCGTACAAACCACACCAAACAGTGCATTTTTCGGGATGCATGGGCAGTTCTTGAACGGCTTCTGGTTGCTCTTCACTCCAAATGCGGCAATTTTGCTTATTTACGTAGCCATTCAACCAGAAATGAGCCTCATCGCTGAACAAAATTTGTCGATAAAAAAGCGCGAAACACATTTCGAACCGAACACTGATTTTGGTAATAAAATTCAATGATTTGCAAGCGTTGCTCGTTAGTAAGTCTATTCATGATGAAATGTCAAAGCATACTGAGCATCTTTCTCTTTGACACTGTTACCAAGGAAAGGCGGATATCGATTTTAATTCAATAGTTTTATTAAAAAAATCCTAAATAAAATAATTATAAAATAATTATAAAATAATTATAATTATAAAATTAAAGTAAAATAATTTTTATATTACTTTCGTATTCCTTCTGGTGTTCTGCCGCTGGCGCCAAAATTGAATCGAGGTTAGTTGGCCTCGTGAATAGCATTAATTAAATTAAAACATTATTTGACAGGAGGATTGGGGTGCGTTTGGAAGTTAGGCAAAGGCATTGCCAGATCTGCCGCAACACTCCCCCCCAGTATGTCCTCTTGATGTCCTACTATGTCTCGTTCTTTGAGCCGACGAACATCAAGCACCGCAATTTTCGTAGCTGGCCTCTCGTATATACCAGCAACAGTTTTAACCAACGCACTTCTCACTCTACCATCAGCGCCGGCTTTAGTAGCAATGATTCTTCCTTTTGGCCAACAGAATCTAGGACTATCGGGATCAGCAATGAGTACGATGTCATCTACTTCGATTGGCTTTACTTCATCAAACCATTTGCAACGTCGAGTTATAACGGGTAGATATTCACGTAGCCATCTTTTCCAAAATGCATTTGCAAGTTGTTGAGCGGTTTGCCAATTTCTTCGGAGTTGCACGCCCTCGCTTACACCTTCAATTATTGGCTTAATACCACTAGAACTGCCAAGCAGGAAGTGGTTAGGAGTCAGGGATTCCTCTTCTTCGTGATCAATTGGAATGTATGTAAGTGGTCTAGAATTCACAATCATCTCCACTTCCATTAAAGAACTACGTAAGAGCTCATCATTAGGATTGCGTGATGGTAAAATTTTATAAAGTACATCCTTAACGGAACGCACCAAACGCTCCCAGGCTCCTCCCATATGTGGTGAGCTGGGTGGTATAAAACGCCATTTCATGGAAGAGCTCGTAAACGCACTCGTTATTTTGTTTTTATCAACCAGTTCGAAAGCTTCTCTCAATTCACGCTCCGCACCTTTGAAGTTTGTGCCGTTGTCGCTCCATAGTTCAATAGGAGAGCCACGTCTGGCCATGAAGTTGCGAATGGCCATTATACAGGAGTCTGTCGATAACGAATAGGCAACCTCGATGTGGATTGCCCTTGTTGTCAAACACGTTATTAACACTCCATACCTTTTTTCACTGCTGCGTCGTACAGAGACAGATAAAGGGCCAAAATAGTCTACACCAGCATATGTAAAAGGGCGGCAATATGAAGCAAGGCGTGTCTTTGGGAGACATGACATTTTTGGAGGAGATGGTCGAGCACCTTGATTCTTGCAGTATTGACAATGATCTCGTCGAGTTTTGTGGAGAATAACTCTGAGACGTGGAATCCAATATTTTTGCCGTACTTCATTCACAACTGTTTCGTTATTACAGTGATGGTACCTTAAATGATAATCAAGAAGAATTAGTTGTGTAATATAGTGATACTTAGGCAATATGATAGGATCATCTCTGTTCTCGAGGGCCACTCTTCCACTAAGTCGAAGTAAGCCATTATAATCCAAGTAGGGTGAAAGCTTATAGATGGGGGCTCAATCTCTTAATGACATTTCCTTTCGATAGCAGCAATATTTCATCCATGAATTCATCACATTGTGCTTTTTTGCACAAAATTATCTCAGCATGTTGAATTTCGTTTTGCGAGACAGGTTCGAATTATGTTTTGATTTTAATTTTTCTTCAATGACCCTTTCTTTCCAAAATCGAGCATAATTGGTGACTTTTGACATAACCTTTAGCAATCGTTTCCAGGAAGAGAAGCGTTCGGGTTCAATAGCAATAGAACACTCACCAGCCAGACTGTCTTTACCATGATATCCTATATATTGGGCGCGAAGTTCCTCATCTGTTGTTTTACTTTTGTAATCTTCTTTTGGCCAGTCACTTGAATTAAGTTTTAAGAAAGATGGTCCATTTAACCATCGACTGTCGTTTGAAAAATCAGGGATCCGTTGCCACTTCGTGGCTTCGTCAGCTACGTTTTCTGACGTTGGAATCCATCGCCAGTCAGATAATTCCGTCAACTCAAGCATCTCGCTGATGCGAAATGCGACAAACTGCTTGTAGCGACGGTGATCCGAACGAAGCCAAGATAGTACAGTACGCGAATCTGACCAGAATGTTAGTTTAGAAATTTGAATTAAATGGGTAGCTAGAAGGCTCTTGGCCAATCGAGCTCCGATGACGGCTGCTTGAAGCTCTAATCGAGGAATTGACATCAGTTTCAAAGGAGCTACTCGAGTTTTACATCCTAGCAAAACGCAGTCGACCAGATTTCCATCGGTACTTCTCAGGTAACTCACAGCCGCATATCCATCTTCACTAGCATCCACAAACGTGTGAATCTCAAACTCTGGAAAATGTTTGAAATCAGCTCTTACGTAACATCTTGGTATTTTCATAGCTGGCACCTCAGGTAACAATCGAATCCAGTGTAGCCACTTTGAATACTCTTTATCGTGAATGAACTCGTCCCATGCACATCCAGAACGCCATATTTCTTGAAAAATTATTTTGGCGTACATAACATAGAACGCAAGGAGACCTAAGGGATCAAAAATTGTCATTAATAAACTGAGAACCTCTCTTTTAGTAGGCCTTTTTTCGCCTCGAAGCACATCCTCGTTTTTGTATCGATTTGAAATTTTAAAAACGAAACTGTCATCAGATGTTGACCACCACATCCCAAGCACCTTTTCTGTGGCAAGTTCTCTTTCAGAACTTAAGTTAATTGTATCGACAGATTTCGTATTGAGTGCACTTAAGACCGTCTTAGAGTTTGATACCCAGTTCCGGATTTGAAACCCACCTTGAGAGTGAACGTAGTGGACATCACGTGCGAGTTGAATTGCTTCCTCTTCACTATCAACACTATCCAACATGTCATCTACATAATGGTTATGCAAAATACTTTGAACTACTCTAGGAAAAGGATCTTGGAACTCTCTAGCATTAAGGTTTTTAATGTATTCAGCACAGCTTGGCAAACAAGTTGACCCAAAGGTCATTACCAACATTACATAGACTGATGGTTTTAGAGCACCTGGCTCAAACCAAAGAAAACGTTGATAATTTTGATCTTCTGTGCGAATTCTTACCTGGTGGTACATCTCAGCTATATCTCCTCCAATTGCGACTTTCCTTTGACAAAATTTTCGAATCGCAGATACCATAGGTGTTAGATGGTCCGGACCTTTCAAGAGCATACTATTTAAGGATACACCATCAACTTTAGCTGCAGCATCCCGGGTTTATTTAGATTAATCACCGGAAATATGGGTAAGTACCAACATTTTTTTGTTTCAACTTCACACGGGTTCAATTTTCTTGCATATCCCTTGGCTACGTAATCTTCGATTTTAGATTGCAGCGTGCAACCTAAATCTGGATCTCTTAACATTTTTGATCGTAAGCACTTGGCTCGTCTTAGCGCCATTGGGAAGCTGTCTGGGTGAGGCATGTTGGCATGTTTCCAGAGTAAACCTGTCTGGAATCGGTTTTCTATTTTTTGAGTAACCTTCTGCAGCTGGTCGTAAGCGTATCTTGACACAAGCAAATCCTTATTGCAATCAACATCTAAGTTATCCAAGCAAATGTAGTTTTTTACAATCTCGAGCAGCTCACTATTTTCAGAAATTTCACAGTCGCACATTTGAAACACGTGGTGGGTCATGGTACTTTCAGAAGATAGACTATTGCCTGATTGACCTTTTAATGTCCAGCCCAAACGTGTTTTTTCTGCTACTGGTTCATAGCTTTCACCTTCTTTAGACTTTAGACTTACTCCAAGTTGACAATTGTTAAGTCCGATGAGAAGTTTTGGTTCAGCAATTGTATACGATTTTATAGGAAGACCTCTCAAGTGCTTGTGGTGATTCTGCAACAAATTGACATCAAGGGACTGTACTGGTAAATTCAGATTTTTAACAGTGTGTACATCTTTGAGTGGGAATTTGATTGAATTATTCGTTTTGGATATTTCAAGGTCAAGCATCATGGAATCATCTTCATAACGATGAGTATTTGAGGTCCATCGAAGACATAATGGTTGAGGGATACCCTTGAGGTTCAAGTCCTTCATCAAACTCTCATCGATTAATGTCAATGATGACCCTTCATCAAAAAACGCGAATGTTGATATTTGAGCGCCTTTTCCATGTAGAATAACTGGTAATACTCGGAAAAGAATTTGTGTTTCCTTGTTATGACGTGTATTCATACGTGAGGATACCGAAACTGTCTTCACTGAAGATTCCTTGTGAAGGCTAGGGTGATGAACAGAGCGGCATCCATTTACACCACACACTGCACTTGATGAACAAGCCTCTGGTAGGTGGGCTATGAGACATCTTCTACAAAGTTGTTTGTTTCTTAGTGCGTTCCATTTATCTGCTCTTTTCATTTGTAAATATTTGCTATACTTTTCAACACATTTGCAATCACCTTTACAAATAGCACAAGATTCAGTATCGACAGGATCATTTTGCACAGCGTGAGTATTAAGAGCTCCTCGTCGACGACCTTTGCTTAAAGTGCTTGGAATCATTATGATGTTTGCCCCTTCCGCAAGTTGAAGCAGCCACTTACTAAAATCAGCCAATGTGCAGTTTTTCAATGTTAGTTTGTGCATTCCCCAAAAGGGACCTAAAAGTCCAGGTAGCTTAGAGGCCAATTCTTGTTGAAGTTCAGGGTTGCACAGATGATTCACCAAACCAGATGCTTTCATGGTGGCACATATATTTTGTACCTCTAGTGCAAAGTCAACTATTGTTTCTGGACGATTTTCTTTAGGTGCTGCCATTTATTTGATTTGCGACAACAGGACATCTATTATTAGTTCCGGTCTGCCAAACTTCATTCGTAATGTTGATATTATTTGCGTCACACAAGATTCATGCAGCAATAAGTTTCTAACTGAATTTCGTGCCTTTCCTTCCAAAGCTTGTCGAAGACGAAGGGTTTTCCGGATCCGAAAATCCACATAGCTTAGTTGTTTGCTCGAATGTGGCCACAAATAAGGGCCATTCTTCTGGGTCACCATCAAATTTAGGAAGTTCTTTTGATATTCCCTTGCGAGCCGCGACCTGTTCACGTGTAATAAGTCGTACATCATTTGAATCAGTTTTTGATTTGGACGCATCTTCTTTTTCCGGCGCTGTGTTTGTTGCGCTTATTGTAAGCATTCCGGGTGGAATCCAATCAGTTGTATTTGCATTAACCGTTTGGGTAGACGTTTTGATCTCTAAAGCAAGTAATTTTTCTAAGATCTGCTGTAGCAGTGGATCTTGGTGAGACACTCCAGTACCAACATTAACTAGAGGAAGAGTGGGTGACTGAAGCAGCGTCGCGTTTGTGCTTTCCGCAGCAGGTGCACCTTTAGATGTTGACTGAATCGGATGTGATGCCTTTAGCCAGCTTTCAACTTTTGAAATCTCACTTTCCTCGTCCGATGATGAAATTTGGTCTTCTTCCTCTGCTAGTTGGGCGGTTAAATTTCTTTGCTGGGTAAGTAATTCTTCCCTTTGTTTCCAAATTGATTGTTGCTCTTGTAGTATCTGCAATTCAAGATTTATTCGCCTAACATTAGAGGAAGAAGCCTTCGATATCTGAGAACGCGCACGCTTATTGATTTTCTTGGGTGCAGACATCCCATCGAGTTTTTGATTGTCATCTTTTGCTGGGGCAGAGATCTCATGACTACCTAAATGTTGGCGAGTTACGTCTATGTCACTGACGAGTTCACCATTTACAGATGTCGGCAAAACTAAATCATCTTGAGAAGAATGAGCTTCAGGAAGTGGCCGACTGGTGACCACGCTTAATAGGTTTGGTGTGTTTTCTGTAACAGGTAAGGAGAATGAAGAGGTTCGAGGAACCAGATCGCCGACGAAAGGACGTGAATCTCCATCGTTAAGAGACATGCGACGTTCCTTATGTACTTTATCCAATTTCCCTTCACTCTTGGATTTATCTAATGCATTCTTAGAATTACATGGTGTTTGCTGTGATGCTAGTAATCCACTTGAAAGCAGCCTGGAACAATGGGTACATCGCCAATCACGATGGGCTACTGAAGAAGTCACTCCAACACATATATAGTGATACCAGCCATCGCAATTATCACAGCGAACCATTCGGAGATTATCCACTTTGTTGCACAAGAGGAAGCTATAAGTCTTCTCTTTAGTACCAGTATTTTTAGGGGCCTTCGGCGGCATATTCCAGAAAGATTTTTTTAAAATGTTACCAAGGAAAGGCGGATATTGATTTTAATTCAATAGTTTTATTAAAAAAATCCTAAATAAAATAATTATAAAATAATTATAATTATAAAATTAAAGTAAAATAATTTTTATATTACTTTCGTATTCCTTCTGGTGTTCTGCCGCTGGCGCCAAAATTGAATCGAGGTTAGTTGGCCTCGTGAATAGCATTAATTAAATTAAAATATTATTTGACAGGAGGATTGGGGTGCGTTTGGAAGTTAGGCAAAGGCATTGCCAGATCTGCCGCAACAGACACCATGTCTGAAATCCCGCGTGATCTGTCAAATACTAATGCATGAAAATCCTAACCTCAAAAAAATCACCCATTACAAAAATAATATGGTATATTTTATCATGAATTTAAATTCAACATATTTCACAATGCTCGAATTTCCTTTTTGTGCAAAATCGTATAATTTGTGTTTGTTTTATGTTGCGTTCTATTTTGAATCCAATTTTTGTTCATGTTTAATCCACTAAAAATCTTAAGAAATCATAAAGTATCAAAGTGAAAAGTTTAAAAATCAAAACTTGCGGCTCGAACTAAATAATGAAATTATGGAAAAAATACAAAACAAACTCATTTAAAAAAAATTTAAACTGTAGTTTTTTAAGTATGGTATTATGGTTTGAAGTATAAATTATTTGTTTAAAGAACATTGTTTGCACGTATGTAGATTTATTGAAATAAATATGTTCTAAAACAGCTTACAAAATTAATCTTAAAAAAAAATACATATGTTTTCTGATAGAAAACCAATGAAATTACAGTTATCACCTGAAGCGTTTCTACAAGGTACCGCTTGGGTACAATATTTGACCGTTTTTGAGACCGCTTCCTAATAGAAAAATAAATACTGAAGTTATTTTGTAGTATATTTTATTATCTACAAAGTCTAGCTGAGAATATTTCTTTAGAACTTATCGTTTGAATTGGAAATTTTCGACTACAAACCCAACTTTTTATGCTCACTTGGGATTTTTGGAAACTTTTTGTCACTTGTGAATAACGATTTCCTCAGCAGTGTTCGTAATAATTTTCGAAGATTGACGAATTATTTTTTAGGCGAAATGCCAGTTTTTACTGGACTAAGAAATTTGAATTCTAATTTCCAAAAACAATGTTTGGCATACTGCATAGAATTAAAATCAACTTCTAAATCAGCTTTTTAGTTTGCTTGTGCGTAAAACAAAATGGCTAGGTACGCGTTTTTCTTTTTTTTATCTGAACGGAGACTGATCTGTCAAACAAATTTTTTTTCAGTATTCAGAGCTTCAAAGTTGTATTTCTAGTTTAGTTTAGAGGACAGTTTTTGAGTCCTTAGAGTGTGCTCAATAACCTCGGAAAACAATCCGAGCCGACCGTTGTGAATAAAACGCTGAACACAATTCATTTTAAGCGCGTGAAGTGAATGAAAATAAATACAAATTCGCAAAACCATTGAAACGGCGCAAGAAGTAGACAGGTCCAAACGAAATGTGTTAGTGTTTAGAAAACGTTCTGAGCAGACTTTGTGAATAAAACTACAAAGAAAAACTAAAACCGTAACTGACTGACAGATCATTAAAATTATGAAGCTCTTCCCGATATTGTATCAATGTAAGATTTTACTTAAAGGCCTTGTAATGCAAAGTACGAGTAAAAATCGTAGTTTTATGTTTAGGGGGCTTGGTATCCACCCACTTTTTCATAAAAGATATAAATTGAAGTGACCACTTCAAATTAAACTAAACTGCTAAACATTTATATGTACAAGAAGTCATACTAATTTAACAACTGAGATTGTGTACTCAGGGGCGTGGTATACACCCACTTTTCATTTATTTTTTGTCTCTTACAACGATGACTTCTGATCCCTTTTAAAAATAGAACTATAAGGAGTCGAAGGAGTTCATTGCATAAAGTAGCATGGGAAGACGTGATTTGCTAAAAACAAAATTGTAGAAGATTGAATCTCATTACTTCATGTCTCGGGTTTTTTGTGTGCATCTAAATTTGACATTTACTTTTTCATGAGTGTGATCTTTTCATAATTAATTCGTTAGATCCAATTCTATCACTCCGACTGTTATAGGTCAATCTTGATCTATCGTTAAAATTCAAAGCACCTATGAAATTCTGTACTACCAGTTCAAAAATTGGATTCATTGGATTCGCACAGAACATGCTTTCACAGTGAAATTCTAAAAAGAAAATCTTGATTTATCAAAGACTTTGCGTTGTTAAAGTTGTTCCTCGATAAAAAATCATGCCGATATTTAAAGTTTATATATAATATACCATTCATGAGGCATTTATTTGATATGCATGAGTATTTTTTGAACAATTTGTTCTATTTCACAATTTGAGAAATAAAAAAGCTTATCTTTTGATATCAAATAGGTATACTGAAAATTATGTACATTATATGTGTGTTTATTTGGACTTTTGTATTTATATACATATACGTTGACTTATTCACTTAAGATTAATTATTGTTTTATACTAAGTTGTTCTAATGACAATTTGAGATCATATAACTATTTTAAATATTTTTTAAATTTGTATATCTTTTGAGAATTGTTGGCATTTAAAATTCTGCTCAGCAGTCTTTATAGTATTTTGGATCCAATCGATAAATGACGCAACTTTTACGAAGACGGACGGCGCATTGACTTGACCACAAGGCATCTTGCCCCACGACACAATTCCAACTATCGTCGTTCTTCCAAAGTAGACACTTCTTTGGACTAAAGGCCCTCCCGAATCGGCAGTGCATATGCTATTACCTCCATCAAGTGGTCCTGTACACAAGTTTGTCTCATGCAAACACATTCCGACGTCACCAAGAACTCTTTCACACAGTTCCATGTCTAGAATCGGCATGTCAGTGGCCTGCAATAGGCTTGGAAACAAAGGTATACAAGTCGTTGAGATATTTCCCCATCCATAAAGCGTTGCTGCTCCATGTGCCAGGTCACCCTGCTTGGGCAGTTCAACTGGTTGCACATATTCCGAAAATTTGAAAGGTGTTCTCGTGTAAATGAGAGCGATGTCATAGGGATTGACACCTCCTAGGAACAGCTCGTGCTTGATGAAAAATTCAATGTTTCGACGTTGCACACTATCATCATCCTTTGTAGAATGAATATCATGGCAACCAGCTACCAAAATAGAATTTTCGACAACTTCCTTCGAATCCAAACAATGGGCTGCTGTCAATATCCAGTTTTCGTTGATGATTGATCCAGCACAATAGTGTAGAGATTGTCCTTCTTCCGTTTGAATCTGAATGGACACAATGTAAGGAGCCGAATGTGGCCTTGCTTCTGTCTTAGCAAGAACTTCCAGAGGCCAACTATGGCGTTGACGTGTTTTCCGCAAGTACTCAATCCGATCTGGGAGATATTTCCCCGTTTTTGTATTAAACCCGACAGCCACCATGGACGTAAAATTTAAAAGTATTATAAAAATAAATTTTTATCATAGAAAGTGATAACATTTCAAAAAAGCTCTTTTCTATTTCCAGTTGCTTTGCTGGCGGAGCGTAGTCGGTCGGTCTTAACTTCACGACGTCTTGTTAAACTTTGTATTTACTGGGTGTGTCGGATAATGATTTTATAGCTTCTCTTCAAAGGTGGCGCTTTAAACAGGGTCGTTTTGTAATGTTGGGCAAACTAGGCGGTCCCATTAAGCGTTGCTAGATTTTTGAGTCTCCAACAAAAGTCGAAAAAAAGATTAACTTGAATTAGATAAATATTTATTATGTATTTGTGGACAGTGAAAATATTACAGCAAGGGTATTCATGCAAACACAGAAAACCCACAGAAACCTTAAAAACTGTAGAATTTTCTATCGGTAGAAATCAACTGTCAAAATTTGTATGGGAAAAATATTCTGCAAAATATAGACTTTTATCTCTCAAATTTGAAGCAGAAATCGTAGAAAAAAAAACAGATAAATTTTGTTTGTTTCTAACGTTTCCGCAAATATTTTTAATGGGGTGTTCATGTAAACCCTTTGCGGAAATTTATATTTTTCTACAAAGTAGAAAATTATATCGTTACATGAATACCCTTAGCATATGTTTGTTTTGGAACAATTAAGCAACTTAGTCGAGTCAGTTTACAAAAACTAAATATATTTTTTCTTAGTTTTAAAATGATTTGTAAAAAAGATTACAACGACACGCAGAGAACTCAAAGATCGATGTTATGCTTAGCAATTATGGAAACCAGAATGAGAAGTAAGACTTGAATTTACTTATATACATTTTTTTGTGAAGACTTGGAAAGATACTTTTTAGAATATATTCTGGAAGATAGTCGTATTGCAGTTGATACGAAGTCGCCACAAAATTTTAAAGAACTGTACAAAAATTGAAAACATGCATTTAAACAAAATATTAAATTAAAAAAAATACACAAGTAATTATCATAAGTAAAACATAAGTTGAAATAAATTGAAAAGAAATTCTGTCAATATATCAAAGTTCGTCTTGACGTCATAGTATTATGTGTATCGTACACTACCCTACGAACACATCCATTGAGACTTGAGAAAGTATCAAAAGTACAAACGTCTTAAAATGAAAAATTCAAAAATTGATTTCGATACTCGAATAAAATTCAAATCTCTATCCAAAGCAGGATTACACTTTACCTTCTGTCTGTAGTTATCCTTCTGCAGATGTTGTATTTGTTAATCATATACATTTTTCTTGTACTGCGGATGGCTTTTCGAAAAAAACACTCCTTGTCTGCTAGTTCTGTTTTTATATTTGATATTAAATAAGACATTTGAAATTTAAAAAGATTGCTCCGGGGCCAAAAGAAACTTCAGCCGGACGCTATAAATTTGCCAACTGTTGCATATCTTTATGTAGACTAAGTATTTTCACGAGTTTGAAATGCTTCTTATCGTCGGTGACACCTCTGTCTGCTTTTTGGAAAATGTACAGTCATTTTTTGTTCTAAATTCCAGAAAAATGAGTAAGTATCTAAGTTTGTTTCGCTTTAAGAAAAAGTTAATTGAGTTTGTCATGTACATACTAATAAAGGTTGTAAGTCTTATCATATTTTCAAAAATGTTTTGTTACCGATTTAGACCGTCGCCGCATGCCGCTGGCTGATCGGATAACCATCTTATCGAGGAAAACTTTTTTTTATTAGTTCATCCATTATGGCAACGAAAATGCTAGTTGCCTAGATTCCAAAATAGCTCATGAAATTGATCTTCTATACTGAGTCCTGTCGAATCTGGTAATCTTCATGAATACAAAATAGGCGCTCTTCTTTTGTAGCTCAGAAAAAAGTTCTGAAAAGAGTCCGAGCACATCGAGCATGATCTAAACATCCTCTAAAGCGTGTTCTGATCGCTCAGAATTATTTTTGAAACATAATTTGACACTAAGCTGTCACTATTTTATATAATTATAATTATATAATTTTTTTGGACAGAAACAGAAAACAATATTCCAAACATAAATTTAATTGGAAATGTCTGTTTTTTAGCATTCAACTCGGTCTGTCGAGTTATTTTATTCTCATAACAATCTCAGAACACATTCAGTACGCAAAAATAATCAAAAACTTGAAATTTTAAGCGTTCAGAGATGAAAACGAAACACAAATATTTGTTTGACAGTTCTGGCTGTGCTCTGAACTACAACAAAAAAACGTATAATAACAACATGCATTAAAAAGAAATTTAAGAATGCATAAACATTGAAAGCCATATAGTGATTTTTTGACACTGACAGCTGTTTTCCCGCTTAAAATCTTGGCGGAAATTTAGTTACATTCCCTTGTGGAACGATAATGAGACTGGGAACAAGGTTTTGGTCAACAGTGAGCGTTACAGAGCTATCTTAGTAATCTTTTTTTTTTATAATTAGCGAACACCAAAAGGGTTTTGTATGCCTTTAATATACCAAAGACATAAAGTGAGCATTAGGAAAATAGGGAAGGGTTAGATAGGAGGTGTCGGTGTACATTGATTTTGAATTTCTGAACATTGCAATGACAGGGAAAGATAGAGCGTGGCAAGGCGTTCCACATTCGCGTAGTACGGCTAAAAAATGAATCTCTGCACTTCATAGTACGACCGAAGTTGGGCTCAAGGGTAAACTGATGGGCATTCCTAGAAGCGCGGGTATTACGGTTAAATTGTTTAAGGGGAGGAATGCAACTGACTATTTCACTAGAGCATAGTCCGTTAAAATAACGGTAAAAAAGGGTTAGACAAGAAACCTTGCGTAGATGTTCGAGTGACGTAAACGAGTTGATGATGTTAATGTCACCAATCATTATAAAAGCTCTTTTTTGAATACTGTCCAAGAGGCTTTAATAAGTTACTGGAGCACCAGCCTAGAGATGAGAGTTATATTCAATTTTTGGACTTATATAGGTTTCATAGATTGTAGCCAGATCAGACGGAGAGAAAAATTTCTTGCAACGTCTCAAAAAACCTAGACATCTTGCGGCATTTTTGGCAACATCGCGTATGTGATCGCTCCACAAAAGGTGGTTGCTGATGCACATTCTGAGGATGTCGAGATTTTCCGTTTCGTTGATGCAAGTGCCACTCATACCTAGATAGTGGCAAAGAGAGTTTATCTCGCCTTAACGATGCAAGACAGCATTGCGTTTTCGAAGCATTCAATTCCACACGATTTTCTTATTTCCCATTGTACAATGCTGTGTAGGTCGGAATTTAATGAGCTTATCATATTTTGTCGTTGCAATTCCACATCGAAGAGGGATTTGAGTCTGAAAACGAATATGAAAAGCTAAGAGTACTACCGTCAGCGAAACAATGTATTGGATTAGAAGTTGCAGACAGGAGATCATTTATAAAAATGAGGAAGAGGATCGGAGCCAAAACGGAGCCCTGGGGCAAACCAGGATTTATTTTATGGGTTTCAGACTTGAATCCGTCCAAAACAACTTGTATTGAACGGTTCGAAAGAAAATTTCTAATCCAACGAAGAAGAGATTCGTCGATACCGCAAGCACACATTTTCGATAAGAGAGCAAGATGCCAGACTTTATCAAATGCCTTTGAAATATCAAGTGAAATAATCTTACTTTCCCCAAAACGATGTAAAGATTTGTTCCACTGTTCGGTGAGGTGAACTATGAGATCACCAGTGGACCTATTGCTACGAAAGCCGTATTTCCGGTCATTAAGAAGCTTCCGTTCCTCAAGATATTTCTTAAGCTGATAATTAATCAGCGTTTCCATGACTTTAGAAAGAAGGGACGTTAGTGCTATCGGTCGATAATAATTTGCGGGAGAAGAAGATTCGCCTTTTTTTGGGATTGGCTGAACAAATGCAGTTTTCCAACTACTTGGAACGAGCCTAGAAGAATAGGATAGATGGAAAAGCTTACGCAGTGGTTTTGCTAGCGTGGAAGAACACCTCTTCAGAAGAATAGCGGGGATACCATCTGGGCCAGCGGATTTATGAATGTTGAGATCTTTAAGAACTCTCGCCACAGTTCGAGTACGAAAAAAGATTGGTTCCATAGAATCATTTACGCGTTCAAGAACTGGGGGAGTCATGACACTATCTTGTAAGGTGGAATTTTCGGCGAACTGCCTTGCAAATAAGTTGGTTTTATCAATAGAGCTAACTAAAGGAGTGTCATTGACAACAAGCGTAGAAACCGAGGAAGAGGAAGAATTCCTCATGTTTTTTACGAATGACCAAAAATTCTTACTGCCTTTGGGACATTGCAGTATTTTTCGCCGTAATTTTTCGTCATGTAAAAATTTGGTCCTTTGAATATATAGGCGTTGCAGGCCTTCCTGGCTTGCTTAAACATTTTCCGGTTGTCCTCAGTTGTGTTGGCTTTAAAACACCGGAAGCTCACCTCTTTCTCCTTGATAACCTCTTCGCAGCTACTTATATTGTAGACATGGATTTGGACAATCTTTGGTCCATCTCATAGATAAAAATGCTACGAGAGGTACACCAAATTATCAGTTTGTAATAAAAAAATCCAGCCCATCATTAATAACATATTTTATTTTAATATATAAGTTCTATTTTATTACGTAGATTGCTCTTTATATTTCCGGCCTAATAATGATAACAGAATTATAATTAACTTAAAATTTTTTTTTATCATTGTCTATCATTCCGAATTTTCCGTTCTCAAGTGGTATTGATCGAGTTCACAAGTCCGTCGGATCATCTTCAAACTTTTATACAGGGTTTTTGAATCACCCCCTTTGAATTTTTTCGGCATTTAATCTATGTATGTGGATTACAATGTGAACATACTTTTTATTAATGCAATGTCTTATTCAGCCCTATCAAGAGTTTCACCCGGAAAATCGTTCACCCGTAATATTTTTGTTCCCCCGAAATGTCAAACTTTCAACTGAAAAAAATTGGTTTAACAACTTAGTTTGGCAGATGTCAAATTCCAGCCCTATACTTTTGAAACCGCAAAATGTATAAGCCTGTATTTCACTTGAAATTTAGAGCTGACAGTTCGAAAAATAGGTGTGTTCAGAAAATAGCTCTCAATAAATTTCCCCATATCTGTGATGGAAACAGAGAATGAAATCTGAACCTATGTATGGTTTTTATTAAACATACAAAAAGTGCAACACAAATGAAATATTACAATTTTGCTCGTCCAAATTTAATGCCCATGATAAGGGAAATTTTTTGAACATGAATTTTATTTTGGGTGGAATGACGTTCGGGTGAAACTCCTGATAGGGCTGATTAATGCTAGCCATACTAAGGTAGCCTCTTTCTCAGTATGTCACATCAGGATATTTTATACCGGATTTTGCACAGAATCCATTATTTCTGCCGCATCGCCTGGTTTTCAAAAATTTGGTCTTTAAAAAGTAGTCCAAGATTGAATTCATTATAGTGATATATATGGAGTACTACTTTGTAACACCACTGTATTTTAGTACACAAGGTATATTCTTATCGGCATCTCTCTTATCATTATCTCTTATCTTTAGTATGTAAGTATGTACCTAATTAGAATAAGTTATGTAATAATAAAGTTAGTCTTCAACTGATCGTCCTGGTTTCATTTACCTCCACTCCTATTGTTATCGCATATACGAAATATAGTAGGACTTAACAGTGCTACATATTAGATCTTCAACACCAAACGTGCATTTAAGCTGGTCAAAGCATTCTTGCCTTCAATATCCACGTTAAAAGTTTTAAAAAATCACTTTACGAAAACTAACTTTACTTAGTTAAATTTTTGTGTGAAACTTTAAACTTCTCTTAAGCGAAATGAGTCGTGCTTAAATACAAAACATTACGAAAATTGTAGTTTTCAAAAATTTCAAGCTTTTTGGTGGCATTGTCAGAAAGCACCTACAAGGTGCCAAGGTCGAAAATGTAAGGAGCAACCTACGTATTTTTAAATTGGGTTTTCCAATAGGGAATTGACAACTTTGAATTTAATGTGTGAACGTACCCTTTCACTTATCATCGAACTGTCATTGTCAAAACATGAAATACAAACTTCTGCAAATTATAAAAATTGTCTACCGAAATTCTGAGTGGGTGACCGCAACTTTAAGAGCGTAAACTCCAATTTACGGTCGCAATTTCTGGCGTAGTAGACACAGCCTCGTCGAGAGAGGGGGGGGGGGGTAGGAAAACCCCCCGGACCCGGGATTTTCTAGGAGCCCGTAAAATTGAAAGCAATGAGGAGAGTGTTTTTTTTTTGTCAATATAGGCAGTCTAAATTCATCATCAACATACCTATTCCCACTTATTTTTAGGGGCCCGAAATTTAAAATCATTCATGCTTTCGCAATCGGGCCCCTGTTTCAGTCACAAGCTTGCCGATCTGGGCCCATGATTATACATTTTTGTTTATATTTAATGAAAAATTGGGCAACTCTGAACTATAGAAAGAAAGTTATAATAAATTGTTTCGCTTTTCTTACTTAATTTAACGTACATTTCAAATTTATTTTATTTTGAAAATTTTTAAAATCAAAATAAGGGGCCTGGCAACTTAAAACAAAACACAAATATTTATTTCGGTTTCTGTTTTTATAAAGTTTCTTTTCTTCTATTTTTGTTTCTGCTGGGAACGAAATTTTTGATTGGGTTTCGGGGGACCGGAAAATCCCACGCAAAGGTTTTTCAATTGTGGTTTCCGTAATATTAATTAATTAATATTTTGAATAAATTGTTTACTGAAGATTTGAAGGATATCAAGTCACTTCAAAGTGTGTATATTAAACCAGCCATACAAAAATAGAAAGGAATTCTATATAGAATATTGGACACCATTTTCTTCCTTGGCGAAAGGGGACAAGGACTACGAGGCGATAGCAATCTTATTGGAGACCCAAATAATGGATATTTTTAGGGCATTTTGGAATTAATTATTCATTATGACCCCTTACGTCAGGAGCACTTGGAAAAAGTAAGAACTTCACAACAAGAGCACAAACGTTTCCAAGTCCACTACCTTTCCGTTGAGATTCAAAATGAGTTCATTAAAATTTGTGCCTAACATGTGAATTCAGCTATTTTGAAGGAGAGAGAAAACGCCAAATAATTCGCTATAATTTGTCGATTGCAACAAAAAAAAAACTGTCACCGCAATAGCTGATTTGATCTGCGAAACATTGGCAAAGAACGGAATCCCTCTAGAAGACTCTTGTGCACAATGCTATGACAATGAAAGCAATACGTAAGGACAGTATAATGGTGCACAAAGTCATATTTAAAACAAAACTCCGATTGCCATGTATTCATCATGTGCAGCTCACAGCCTTAACTTACGTGGAGTCGATTCAGCGGAATGTTGTACTGCGGCAATCACATTTTTTGGTGTTGTTCAAAAGTGTTTCAACTTGTTTAGCAGCAGTGCTCAACGTTGGGAAATTCTTAAGAAAAATGCGCCCGGATACCTTCACAAACTTTTCGATACAAGATGGTCAGCAAGAATTGAGGCAGTGAAACCATTTGCAAATCATCTGAAAAACCTTAGAACATCATTAGAAGCCTTAACTGATATTAATATAACTGCTGAAGCTCGAAGAGATGTAAATGGCGTTTTAAAATATATGCACAAATTTGAATGCGTCCTGATGTCTTCGATTTGGTGCAAGTTTCTTAGTGCTATAAATGAAAGAAGTTTCCTTCTTTGAGCCAGAAACAGTACTATTGACGTTGAAATTTGAGATCTCGACAACTTGATCTTCGATTTGAATATTATTCGAAACGGATGAGATCAATTTTTATCTGAATGGAAAGCAGTTGCTACTGGATTGGGGGATGTTCCAGAATCGTTCCCATCGAACCGAAAAAGGCAATTAAAGAGAAATTTTGAAGAAAACCGAGGAGCTGGAAAGCAAATTGAAACAGACGCAGAAATAAATTTCAAGAGAAACATCTTTTACGTCATAGTTGATTCAATTATACATTATGTGGAATTTCTCGTCGGTTCGATACGATGAAAAATTTGAATGCTATATTTTAATTTTTATGACAGTCTTCAACAATGGTCGAACTTGAGATTAAAAACTTCGCTACAAGGTTCATCCAAAAGTATAACTCGCATGTGTCTCAAGAGTTGAAAGAAGAAATAATTCATCTGAAACACATTTATGAAGCCAATTTTAAAGCAGCACTTCCGCCATTGAGTTTGCTTAATGCTATTTATTCCCAGAACTTGGAGACGATTTTCCCCAACATTTGTGTTGCTCTCCGTGTGTGTTCCACCATACCTGTAACCGTAGCTAGTGCCGAACGTTCATTTAGGGTCCTTGCCAGAACAAAGAATTTTCATCGTTCGTGCTCATCACAAGATCGTGTTTCCAGACTTGCTACACTATGCATGCATTTCCTTTGGCAAGGAAATTGAATTTCGACGGAATTATAAGTTGTTTTGCTGCTCAGAAAGCTAAGGAAAGCTCGTTTGCCAAAATAAAATATTTCATTGAATGCAAACTCACTCTAATAAAACATTGTAATAATATTTTAATATAAAGAAAATCAATAAAGAGTATTTAATGTAAAACTTTTAGAATACTTAGTTTTTTTTTAAAGACATATTTCAAATACTTTTACTTCGCTCTATTTTATTTTCATAGTAGGTAATAGATCTTCATGCTATTTTTTTTAATAGTTAATCGACCGTATTATTAGTTACCAACATGTCGTTGGCAATATCGAATTGAATGTATGATTATGTTCGGAATCTGGTTTACTCGCATGTAGAATTATTTTCTATCCATCCTCCATTTCAACTAAACTGGACGATACCCGTAAGATTGATTTGATGATTAACACTTTTTTCGGTTCATTTTGCAAACAAAAAATGATTATTTCCGTTAATTCCAACCAATTTCATGCTATTCGTATGTAATTGAAATTAGAACGTATCATATCAGTAGGCATGAACTTTTTAAAAAAATGGTAAATATGGGGGGGTCCGAGATTTGTCCGTCCCGGGCCCGGAATTCCTCTCGCCCGCCCTGAGTAGACAGCAAAACATCTCTGGCGTTCAGTCGTCCGTAAAGCAAACGATTCAAATTAGTCAATTCCACGGGCGTCCTGATAAATTGGGCATCGCTCACACCACATTATGACATATTTTGGGTACGGATCAAGCTGACTGAGAATTGAATCCGACCACATTATGACATATTTTGGGTAGGATCAAGCTGACTGAGTATTAAATCCGATGGACTGTTTGACGTGACGTACGTTCTACGATTGAGCAAGTTGACAAGTCCTTATTGGAAAACCCTTTATTATTCGTGTTTTTTATATCATCTTATGTTTTTAATCTGATTGAAATTTCGATTTATTTCATGCTTTATCCTAACATTCACTATCTATGTATATACATATTTATAGAAAATGTACTCATGATATAATTTATATTATTTATACATGTTATCCTTTTTATATTTGCCATTTTCCTAGGCAAGACTAAATTCCCATTTTATTCCAATAAAATTCAATCTTCTCTTGGAAAATTTAAGACAGCTATAAGATCCTGTTCCATAGCAAAATATTGCGACTCAAGTTCATATAGCCTGGTGTAAAATACCCAAAGGAAGTGATTTTGAAAATAAACTGGTTTCTCTGGAATAATGTAATAATGGACCCATGCTAGGTCATTCATTTTGTGATAGAGCTTGAGTAAGAGTTAGAGTGCAGACCTCTGTATGTGGACAGGAATATTGTGATGCAAGGTGGCCATTATTGTTGACGTCCTGCTCCTGATGCTCCTACATTATAGTCGTTTGATTTATATATTTTTATATACATACATATTATCCTAGCATGCTTTAGCCTCTTTGTTTTTTATATGAAGGTATATTATAGAGATGGAAGACAACTAAGTTTTATAAGACACGGAGGGTGATAAAGCGAAGCAAAAATGTTCGGTTCGTATTTAATTTTATTTATTTTCCATTTGATAGGATTAACTCGCCATGAAATTGGAGTTTTATCTTGTTTCGCGACTTGCGAGTGTCCCTAGAAAAGGTTTTCCAAGAAAATGTTTGGTGGAAATGGGAACTATATAAATCAGTAGGAGTTTAAACATTAAGTTCAATGGCTCGTTTATTATAAATAAAATTTTGATGCAGAACTATAAATTATAAAATAAGTTTAACAAATAAATAAGTACTATTTCCTTATTTTTATTAACAATTAACTTTTCATCTTGTTAAACCAATTGTTTAAAATATAGACCAGTGATGGTTTTAGTAAGATTGTCTCTGCATTATGAGTCAATCTTGAGTAAAAAAAAGTCTATTTATGTCTGATTCATAACTTAGTGACGAAACGATAAAATTTCGATAAGATAAAATATTTTACACATGAAGCAGCACGTTAACATGTCAATAGCTTTTTAATCTCTTTGTATAAGTTACTAAATTAATCAGTCAGATATGTATATTATATTTTTATTCACTCGAAAATATGTATTTCACCCTGAATACTTGTCTTTCATCACTTTACTCATAACTCATCATCATCATCATCGGCTCGATAACCGGGATCTGGTCCTGGCTTCATTCAACAAATCTCTTCATTTATTCCGATCGCCAGCCGAAGCGACGCCATTCAGTTGTGCACTCAAAAGCTTCAGGTGTCATGGCCTTCGCTATGTTTCCAGCTTAAACATGGCCTGCCACACAAAAAATAACGGCAAGCTTGAAATAGATCACTTCGTTCGAAATTTGACTCTTTTCAAAACTAAAATGAATGGTTAGTTTATTGAGGTTGTTCGAAATCTTATTTCGAATTCGTAGTGGAATTTCGTTCAGGTGAAACTCATAACTTTTAAAATTTCTGGCTAACTTAAATGTTTCTGGTTAGTTATGTAGATAGGGCTTAATGCATGTTCTTCTATTCGAAGCAATAATGGCTGAATCACATACACGATTCAGCTTCGGCTTCTTCTGCGTTACGTTGGGCATGCTTCGAGGTTGCTTTGAATGACATTTCTATTATTTCATCCGTCCAAAGAGCAAATATTTTGTTTGTTGAAATTTTTTTACAGATGTTGAGCTGTCAGACAAAGCAAATGTTCAGATAATTGAACAAGAGCTTCCGTTTGGAATCACATGTTACATTACGTTCTTTTCCTTACGATTGTCAAACGAAACGTGAGGTCGAAGCTTCATTGTGATAGCATGCATTGAATTCCTATGGCTGAACTCGTAAACGTCAGGCGAAGTCGAAGCTGAAGCGTGTATGTGATTCAGCCATAAGTCTAAACAGACGCGTTTTTTCTTGTAGAATTGCGATTGTTTACTTGTTGTAAAACGTTTTACTTGTTCAATAAAATAATGCGTCTTAATGTATTATTAAAGCCCTTATTAGGAGAAGCGAGTCGAACGTTCGACTTAAAGCGAACGTTTGAGAAATCCAATGTAGATACGGTGACCATATTTTCCGAGACAAAATAATGAATAGTACCCAAAAAATGAAAAACGTTGATCAGTTTTCAAGTTTTTTTTTTGGTATTTCATTGGGTAATAGTAAATAAATATAATATAATACAAATTAATTAATAAATATAGTATAATTAGGTATATGTATTTATAAACTAAACAAAAAAGGAACTTTCATCGATAATAAACAAACATAAAAATAACACAGTTTTTTTCAGTCTCAACTTATTTACAAAAAAAATAAACAAAACCTTAAACTCTTTTATATCATATTGACTAATAAAACAACTTTGACATTGAATTACAATATATTAATATTTTAAAAATAAGTACTTTTCGGAAGAATACATTTTTTTAATTAATTCTGGCTTTCCTTTTTAATAATTCTTAAATTCGATGCTATTTAATTCATAATTGCATTTGCAAATGGACCTGATTGTTTCAATTTTCATATTGTTTTTTTCGTTTGTCCATACATTGTTTAAAATTGAGAAAACTCTCTCTATAGGGGCATTAGACCCAGGAAGGCATAAACAAAACTACGATTTTTGAAATGTTTTCATACTGTATCATTTTTTCATTGAAAAACTTGAACATTTCAACCCACCTATGTCCAGCACTCATTTGGTTCTCCTTATCTCCATATATTCAAAAATTTTTTTGAGGAACCATAATTTTGTACACATGAAAACTCGTCGAAAACATCAGTGTCATTAATTGAAATATTGCTTCTCTTTTTCATAATATACATTAAACTCGACTCCACTTTGTCCCAGGAAGAAGTGTAATTCTTACTCTTCATTTATTTTTAAGTGAAAGGTTTTTCAACAATGTAATAATTCCAACAGTCGGAGTGCACTCTCAAAATTACTTATGGAAAGTGCCATAACTACTAACTAGTCCAAATGGAAAAAAGATGAGTTTCATTCACATTCACTGAAAGTTATTTTTAACCTCCCATAGAAAGTTATTGTAATGGGTCCGATTTGTCAAATTGAAATTTTTTACATTTCTCGACGTTTCAAAAGGTCCCTAGAGTCGAAATAAAAGATTTTTAGAAAGATGTCTGTGCGTGCGTGCGTGCGTGGGTACGTATGTACGTCCGTACGTTCGCGACGTTTTTTTCGTCGTCCATAGCTCAAGAACCAAAAGAGATATCGACTTTAAATAAATTTTGTTATACAGATAATAAGGCAGAAAGATGCAGAAAGGGCTCTCAGGAAAATTGCGTAGGTGTTTTTTTACCATAGCAGTTTAAAAAAAAAGGTGACAATTTTGGTTAATCCTAAATATCTCATAAACCAATAACGCTAGGGGCTTGAATTAAATTTTATATAATATATTGTAACGTGATACCAAACATGTATATTTTTGAAAAAAAATCCAATTAATGGTTTTTTTTATAAATCAAAAACACTGAAAAAAAAATTTGTCACCTCGAAAATTTTACGAATACAAAATGATTTTATAACCAAAACAATTTTGTGCAATGAAGAATAACGTTTTTAACATCTGTTAAAATTTTGAGAAAAATCGAATTGACAGTTTTTTTTTATAAAAAATAAAAACCTAAAAAAAAACATTACTGAAAGTTGGTAAAAATTGAATTTCGACTCAAATATCTTTTCAAAAATTTGAGATTATGGCTTCCAACTAATTTTATCTTATAAGAAAATTGTTTTCAACATTCTGAAAAATGTTGAAAAAAATCTAATAGACAGGTTTTTTACAAAAAACCTAACAAAAAAAACAATACTAAAACTTGGTAAAAATTTACTTACGACTCAAATAGCTTTTCAAAAATAAAAAATATTGTCTTCAAACTCTTTCTATTTCACAGAAAATATTGTTTTCGATATTTAGTACCTTTTTTTTTATAAAAACCCAACAGTCCGTTTTTTCATAAAAAAATAAAATCTACAAAAAATAGTACGCAAATTTGGTAAAAATTGATGTTCGGTTCTTGATATCTCTCAAATTAATTTCATTCATGCAATTTGTAAAAATTTAAGAAATGCTACTTAATTTTTGTTTAAAATTTGTTTTCGACTAAAAATATATTTAATAAAACTAGATTTTTAAACTAAACTATTTCTTTATATGAACAATATGGTTGGTAATTTTAATTTTTTTAAGAATAATTCAACTAACAACTTTTTCAACCCAACACGAAAACCTACAAACTTTTAAGCAAGACAAATCGTCAGACGGGATGGGAAGTTATCAGTGTGGGTCGCATACCAGCCTCTTTTTACCATTGTCATGGCCAGTAAAACTCAATGGTAAAATTAATTTCCAGTGGTGAAAGTCATAGTTTAGCGTATTAGTTTAACTTCCCCTGTATGTAAGGATGCATAATATGATCTGATTTTTGTAATTGTGAGATTAGGAAGTGTTCCGAAAAACAAAGACTAAGAATTATGATGTAAGGGTACGTTTTCATTAAACATTTAATGATTTTCATGCTTAGACTTTCCTCAAAGAAAAAAATCATAAAATAATGGACAAATAATGAGCAATTTCTAAAATAATGAACATTTTTATGTTTTCCGACACACAATAATGCATAATGAACATTTTCTTCAAATAATCAACAGTTCATTATAATAATGAACGGATGGTCACCGAAAATATAGAGCAAAATTAAGATCTGTCAATATCGTCCTTTAAACGGGTTAACACCTCTTTTTCCAAAAAGGTAGCTTTTTAAGGGAATATTGAAATGGTATTCACGAAATGAGTGATTTTAAAAACGTTCGCTTTCAGTCGAACGTTCGATTCGCTTCTCGTAATAAGGGCCTAACTTATAAAACTAAACCTTAACTAAGGATAAGTATTCACATAAATGACTAAAATCAACTGCTTACTTAAATAACTGGTGTTTTTTTTTAAAGTGTGGTTTTGAATCTGGCAAAACATTTTTCGTAGCTGTTTGTTATTTTTGACAGCTGTCACTTGATTTATTGATTTATGATTTACTTCTGAATAACTTTTGCAAATAGTGCACAAACATATTTTTTTGATTTGCGCGACTCATTAATTTATTGAAGAAAACTTATGGTTAGCGCATTATCTCACGTTCGTGGCTCTGTAGCGGTGGGCGTGGCCTCTACAATCGTACGATTTAACAACGTTCGAATGTTTGTTGTAGAGTTAAGTTAAGGTCTACGCAGATAAGTCCTAGACGTGTTTACAAATTTGCCCTCTCAGCAGGAATTTATTAGAGGAAGTCGCAGCGTCTACTTGCCCAAAATCATGTTTTAAACTTAATGGTAAGCCCTAATCTTTATAATAAATCTATATTCTTGGCCATAACCAAAAATACTCCATTTAACAAGATGGGAATATCAGACTGACATTTAGGTTTGCCAACAAGCTACTGAGGACTAAATGTGAGAAAGTGTGGGTGAAATGATGCAAAAACCAAACACATTCTCACATTTAGTCCTCAGCCCCATCTAAATGCTTCATTTTGAATGTTTCATGGCCTTCGTTCAAAAACGAAACAATCCTAACCAACAGAATCTGAAGTGCTGACATGGTCTTAAATTGGAAGATTTGTATAGCTTTTTAATTTCAATCCAAATAAATGTTGTAAATGTATATTAAATAAAATAAAATTAACCAAATATATATTTAATGATATATTAGTGCTGTATTTTGTTTACTTGAAATATTTGCGAAGGGGAGAGTACGATAACTTTGGCGACAAAGTTTAATGACGGATTTGTATAGAACAGTTAAACACAAGCATTTTTTACTATGGGAGGGGGGGGTCTATCTCCCCCCGTTTAGGCGGTAGGGGCAGTTTAAAAAAATATGTACATTAAATGGAAAACAAATAATTAAAAAATAACGGTAATACTTATAATCAAGTATTATACCTTTTTTTAAAGCCAATACTTTTGTCTATTAGCTTGTTTTTAAATCAAGTCAAAACTAAGCATAGTTTTTGAAAAAAATTGTTTTAAAGTCAAAATTTGTGATAAAAAAAGTTAAAAAAAGGTTTAAAGTGTAATTTTTCAAAACTTCCAGATTATCTACTATTTTTTTTTTATAATTCATTGCTCTTATTTGTTTTTGATCAAAAACTGAAAACTAGATGACTTGATGTCTTCTAGTTCTTCAGAAATTGAAAATTACCAAAACAAAATATTTTAATTAAATTACTTTTTCCTTCCTTAAGTATTAACGTAGTCTTATTTTGATAGTAATAATCGAATATGGATTAAGATATACCTAGGGTAAATACATTTTTCTTAAATCCAGCTTATTTAAATGCAAAAGAAACTTTGCATGCACCCCATCTTGCACGCACCGCACCTTGCACCCTCCCCACCATGCACGCACTCCAACTTGCACCCACCCCAAATCCTATAGTGTTCCCAAGCAGGGGGGTTGCAGGGGGGCAGCATGCCCCCCCTTACAGATCCCACTGTTGCACACACCCAAACTCGCGCACACCTTACTGTTGCATACACCCAAACACGCATTACGCAAACGCAAATACCATTATTACTATCAAAATAAGACCACTCAAGCAAAAAAAAAGAATTAAATTAAAATAGTAGTTGTGGTTATTTTCAATTTTATCAAAAACTAAAAGACATAAAATCATCTAGTTTTCAGTTTTTGATCAAAAACAAATAAGAGCAATAAGTTCTGAAATTAAAACAATGGTAGATAATCTTGAAGTATTGAAAAAGTTACACTTTAAACCTTTTTTTAACTTTTTTTACTCAAATTTTGAGTTTAAAATTAAATTTTTCAAAAACTACGCATAGTTTTGACTTGATTTAAAAACTGGCTAATAGAACAGAATGTTGGCTTTAAATGTATACAACTTTATTGTAAGTATCACCGTTATTTTTTTAATTATTTTTTTCCATTTTAAATAATAACTTTTTTAAATTGCCCCTCCCGCCTAAACGGGGGGAGATAGACCCCCCTCCCATAGTAAAAAAATGGTTGTATTAAGACCCTCTACCAAAAACCGTTATTATATCTTGGCGCCAAAGTTATCGTACTCGTGCCTTTGCGAACGTAATATGCACTGCAAATGGTTAAGTATAATTGGAAATGGACAAAAGTGTAACTCAATACTTTGTAAAACAACAAAACAAACAATTTTTTTCAGCTGCATTTTGCATATAGCATTTTTTGGCGACGTTAGAAGTTCAGGTGGAAACAATAGGCGGGTGTCCCGTATTTTTTTTGTACCGAAAATGCTACTTGTGAAGTTTCATTGCCAACTTTAGCTAGTTCAGATTCCTCAATTAGATTAGTATTTTCATCATTTAAGCAGTTCGGTAATTGCAAGACCAAATTTTAGTTTTGTTTGTTGCAGAAATATTCCTGAAAATTTCTTTTTAAGGGACTATGTTAGGGTTAGAATTTTGTTTGTAGTTAGATTTTGGAATAAAAATTTGAGGGAACCATGTTTTAAAAATAAGTTGCTTTGTGTAAAGCATCTTTAAGGAATAGAAATCGGCAATATGGTTACACACAATACAAACTAAATGAGTGCAATAAATAGATTTAAGTAACTTTTTTTATTCCAGTATGGGGAAACCGAACACCCAATAGAAAAAAAATCGGTGAACGCGCCAAAATCCATACTTCTTGACTAAATAATGTTACCTTCTATGCTTACGCATAAAATTACGAATTTTGTAGCTTATGAACATTTCTAGACATTTTACAATGTGAACAATTAAATATGCTATGAAATAAGTAAACTCATTAATTTTTTCAAAAAATAATAAGTAAACTTGAACTTTGGTAACTAAACATTTTTAAGGAATGAATGAAAATTATATTTTGCTTTAAACTGGGAAATTCACTAAAAGAAAGTTATGTTCAATAATAAACATTCATGTCGATTACATGATCTATTGAATGAGTTGTGCATGAATTTAGAACGATTTTTGTTTTCATTTTGTGATAAACGTCAAAATTTCTATTTTATTTGCTATGCATTTATTTAACAGGTTCGCTATAATCGTTCTGATTATTTTTTAAAAGATTGGTGTTCCTTTGATGCATAGTTTTTTTTTTTTGATAGCAAATACATGTATGCTTCCATCAATCAAGAATGTTATGGATAAGGTATTTTTCGATTATAACTCTTTTTTTAAATTTAATATTTATTAATCAAAATGGAATTGAAAAATAGTTGCAAGCTTAAATCATTAAAAACAAACTATAAATATACTTGAATTAATTAAATTGATACAGATTTAAATTACTTGCAAAAAAAATATTTGGGCCGTTAATTAACGAAAATTTATTAGAATTCAATAAATTGCGCTCGCACCCTTAACTTGATGGTTCTTCGAATGCATCTTTGATACAATAATCCGAGGTTAATTATGAAATTTAAAGAATTCCACAGTGATTACTGTCAATTAGTGAATTAATTATAATAAACTGATGTTGAACATGCTTTTTTCAAGAAAAAAATGTACATTATTGGTTCGCAATAAAAAAAAATGACTGCAAAATTAATTAAAACTGACTTTTTCATCGAAAAAAGTAAAAAGAAAAATCTGAAAAAAACTTATTAACTTCCCCATTTTGTTTTTGCTTTGCAAAGTGCCGATAGCCCACAGCATCGTTTTTTTTTGTTGGTTTTCACATGGACTAATTGTCAAAATTACAAATACAACAATGTAAACAAACGGGTTTTGTGGAGTGGAACGTACAAAAGATTCCCATCTTGGTAAATGGAGTATTTTTGGTCATAACATTAAATTATATGCGTAAAACCACGCTTCTAGAGAAAAACGCCCTTCATATTTATTAGAATGCAAAGATGTAGAATCGAAATAGTACATTGCGTCAATATATTTTGCATACACAACAGTGATGTACTTCTTAACATTACGGGATTCTACATCTTAACACTACGGGCTAACCCCGCTATATTCTTTGTTTTTTCTTGAAAAATTGCATGCTTTTAAATCGTCACATCACTAACTTGTCGCAACCGCTCAAATTTTGTATTAGTTTCACAATTGCAAACCCATGAAGGTGCTTTACGAACAATAATTTAAAAGTTATTTCAAAATGTTCACTATTACCCGTGTTTTGTTGGAAAATCTATCAATAGTATAGTAGGATTTTACATGAATAACAAAAACAATATCCGTAGTATGAATCAAAAACACTCTAATGAAGATATAAATCCTTCGTACGTATCACCCTTCAAAACCCATTTGTTTACATTGTTGTATTGTAAAATTGACGTGTTTTCACGCATACATAGACACATTTACTGAGTTTTTAGGGGAAATTTCATAAATTAGAGGAGAAATTACACGCACACTAAGAAATACTTTATGAGGCCAGTTTCCGGTTTAGCTTGTAGGCAAACCAATATGGCTACCGAGGATTTATATCTTTACTAGAGTGTTTTTGGTATGAATACTACCGGTAAAAGTTAAAGTAGAATCTTACTACGGATGGGTTTTTCACATTTATACGAGTCTCGAATGGATCTTATGTGATTTCGTTCTCAAATGTTGGTACGATTGATATTGCATTTGTATCTCGATGGCTGTGTCCGTTGAGTAGTTGTGCATTTGGAATCATGTGTGTTTTCCATTGGGGGAAAAAATCAATCTATTACTGTTGATATTATTTAGTTTTGTTAGTGAAAATGGACTTATTTTGCAAGAGAAAACAATAGAAAAGATAATTAAGTTTTTCTATGTTTCCACCAAAGGTTTATTTCAGTTTAGATTAGATAAATCTTTTTGGTGTTTCACAAGAAGATTTAAAAATGATTAAGTTTGACAGCACTTTCTAAAATGCAAATAGTGTTTCGATGTTTCTTATGAAGTGCAAGTGAGATTGTTTGATTCGTGTTAAACAATGAAAAACTGAATAGTTCAGCACCATATAAGAACATGCTACCTACTCCATGTACAATTTTTTTTTTTAATTTAATTAAAACAAAACTATTTCTTTTGTATACAAACATGCAAATAAACAGACCATAACGTATTATATGTAAAACCAACTCCTCCACACAGGTTTTTCTTCACAAATTTTGACTCGACCCCTATCCCCGACCGGAATCGTTGCGAATCAAGCTCATTTCAACTCGATTCAGGTATTTAAAGAATTTAGGCGAGCTTCAAGCTCGCTTCATCACCACATGTGAATGTAGTAGTCTACGAACAAACCCCCTTCTTGAAGTATTTATTTTATTTCAAATTGTTTGGTTAAAACTTTGAAATCGACTATCACATTACACAGACGTATTTTTTTTGATTTTGATAGTCAACTATCAAAAATCAGCTTTTTTTTTTTTGAATTTTTTGATAAATTATTCTGGCAAATATTCAATTGTATCAACTTTCAAATATAAAAACCGGACTACTGCGGATCGTTTTTTTTGGCAATTTCTCACTGCACTATATATGGAATACCAAAAAAAACACGGCTATTTTTGTAGTAAATTTTAACAATTTCAGTGAGTTGTTGAAATTTGTTACGTTCAATTTTAGTAATTTGGTAGTTCTTACGATTCAAACGTCAAAAATTACAGTTTCAAAAATGACAGCTGCCCAAATATTGGACTATTCAAAATGGAACCTCTGATTGGTTATTAGATCGAAACAGAGTTTTTTTTCTTTTATAAAGGAATAAGTTTTTGTTTTGAATTTATAAACACGACTAAGAGTTAGTTTGTTTAAAGAGGGTTAGGTATTTAACGAAACTTTCAGAGATTCGAGTTATTGGCGAAAAAACTTGATTAACATTATGTTAAGGGTTTAACCATGTACTAGTCAGCAATTTGGTAAAAACTTGGCAATTTACTATGGGAGTCAAAAATTTTAAACCTTTCTTTTCGTTTTGCTGCCTAGTAAATTGCTAATTGCCTTTTATTAAAATACAAGCATCCAAACATGGCTAAAAAGTGACAGTTTCTGAAAATAAACAAAGCAAATACGCTTAAACAGACCTAATAATTTGAATTCCTAAGAATAATTGCACAGATGTCATATGGATTTAGCAAATTTCAAAAAAGTTAAAGTAGTCATTACGTGATTTTAACTTTTTTTAAACAGTAAGATGTTTAAATTAGGTAAATCATCTTTTAAGCTTAGTAAATTGCTAAAAATGGGTTTAAAGTTTTACTTAATCGTTTAAAATTTTACGCCATTATCTTTATTGAAGACTAACGTCTAAGAGTATGTATTTCTTTTCTTTGGTAGATTTTCAGTTTACAAGAGGATTTAAGAATATACGATCTGGAATAACAATTAATTAACGATGACCCACTGTGATCAAACTACAGCCCTTAAGCAACAAAAACGTTATTATGGTTTTGAAAAGATTGTCCATGCATTAGTCCATACAGTGTGAAAAATTGTGTAATTCGGTTAATTTGTTTTGAAGTTTTCAGATGTGGTAGCCGACTTTAAGTAGATACTTAAAAGATGCCGAAGGAAAGAGGCCCTCATAATATGTTTTATTATCCAATCTTCACATTTATGTACATAGCTTTTCTTGCATTTTATGGGAATAAGCCTTAGAAAAAAAAACATTTCCTTTTTCGTTTATATCTTCTTTCAAAATAATGGTACTTAGGATATCTTTCAAATGTACACAAATGCTAAAAAAACACATTTTACAGAAACTTATACGCACAGCATAATGTCCTCTAGCTCTCAGTTGGCACTTTAGATTTAAAAAAATATGTTAAAGATAGCTTAGTTTATTTGCAGTTATTTTTTATTTTGCCATTTTTGAATGCTTCTATACAAATAACTATCAGGACCTCGTAGACACAAGTGTTTTTTCATTTTATCCTTAAACGTAAATAAAATAAGTAGAACAATTTAGTTCCAAGCCCCTGTTCATTATTTGTATATGCTTCGTCTTCTATGCAGAACAGTTACCTTACCTTCTGCGCAACTTGTACCCTTGTAATTAAATTCTTGACCACAATACGAATTCATTAATTCGTAATGGAAGGGAACAAGGTGGTCTCCAAATAAAACAAAAAAACACATTTCTTAAATTCATTTCAGACAAATGTTAAAATAATTCAAACACCCAAACATATTGCCAATATCCGTTTCCTTGCAGTTAACTTCTATATCGCCTCATATATTCTATTCTAATAGCTTTACACCCAACTCTCCTCAAGACAATAAATGCTTTTTTCCTATCAATGGAAATCGGTCTGTATTAGTTGTGAAAACATCTCAGGCCTTGTGGTCCGTCTACTATTGTGGGACAGGAGGCGTATAGGAGTAGGTACCTATAAAAGAAATGATCTTTTTGATGGTTAGGAATAAATATTTGCTGAGCAAATTAAGGCTTGAAGTCAGTTTAAAACAAAGACAATATTAGAGACGTGTTCAGGTTGACTTAGGATGAATATTTACCAACTATAGGTACCAACCCTTTAAAGCATAGCATATACCTTATTTTGAGGTTGAGTTAGAATTGAGATGTCCTTTTCTTATTTAAATTGTGACATTTAATGGAAGAAAATAATGTTAAGAAAACGAAAGTTATTTGCTTGGCCAATGGCAAATAATCAAGTAGTGCGTGTAACATTATTTGTTTAAGTTTAAATGAGTTTTAAACAAAATTAGATAGAAAAATACAGTAGATTCTGATTATGTGAAATATTTTGATTCCAGATTAGTTCTTTCAGCCAAAAGAGTTCCGAATTTAAAACTTTACCAGGGAAATTTTTTAAATTTCGTGAAAAATAAAAATGATACCTTTTTCACATATTACTAAGAAACAGCGACTATTCAAGCTATTCTATAAAAATGGATTGTTAAGCTATTTTTAAGAAGAATAAAACTGATTTGAACAATTATTATAATTATACCTATTTTGTATTTCAGTTAGAAATGATAAACTCTTTTTGTAACTTGGTATTTGTTATCTATAAAACAAATTCCTCAAATAAACAAATCGAATACCTGCCGCACTTTTTAACTTAAAGAACCCCATACCCCATACTTTCACTGACCGGATTTTTACAGCACCTTGTTATCTCAGGAATTAAAGAAATATGAACTTTAAATATAATAAAACTTATTGCATCATAATTTTATGAGTACTAATTATGCCATTAAATTATCAGATTTAGAATATTTGATATTCTTTTGTTTTGCTGTTTAAAAATAAAAGAACTCTTACAAAATGCCTTAGACAGACTAATACTTTGGGCTGATCGGTGTGGACTGGGCGTTAACCCACACAAAACTGATTTAGTCTTATTTTTGAGGAGATACAAAATTCCATTTGTCAACCCTCCCCATATTAAAGGAATCCAATTAAAATTATCAGACGAGGCTAAATACCTGGGTCTTGTTTTAGATAAAAAACTAAATTGGAAACGCAACGTAGAGGAAAGAGTCAAAAAAAGCTACTGTACTTCTCTTTTCTTGCAAAAAAGCCATCGGTAATAAATGGGGCTTACAACCTAGAATCACGCATTGGCTATACACATCGGTAATCGGACCGATTTTAATATACGGTGTGGCAGTATCGTAGACTGCTTTAGAAAAAGGTATAAACCGAGATAAATTAAATAAAGTTCAACGTTCAGCTTGCCTATGTACCAGGCGGAAATTTTGGCGATAAAGGAAGTCTTGTCCTGGCTTAAAGAAAACGTGATATCAACATCTGATATCCGTATTTTCTCAGATAGTCAGGCCGCTATCAAATCTCTGGATTCTGTCTCTACAAACTCTATAACAGTCCATAACTGTCGATCATCTCTAATGGAGATGGCACAACAGTTTAATATTCACCTTTGCTGGGTGCATGCCGGACCATAGAGACATTCCAAGTAACTGTAAGGCAGATGAACTCGCCAGGAACGGTACAGTACAGCCCATCCTACCACGTTTGGCACGTACTGGCATACCAATCGCTACTTGTAAACTTTTGCTAATGCAAGACGCTGTGAGGAGGGCAGACACCAGGTGGAACAACATCACCACTTGTCAAGTCACAAAAAACATCTGGCCAACACTGGATTTAAAACGTTCAAGGTGCTTGCTCTCTCTAAGCAGATCACATATAAGCTCGATAATAGGTGTCATAACCGGACACTGTCTAATAGGAAAGCACGCCACGAGATTAAGCGTATTCTCAAATGACTTTTGCAGAACCTGTATGGACGAGGAAGACGAAGAAATAGTTCTTCATCTTCTCTGCACATGCCCTGCACTGGCTCGAAAACGCGAGATCAGTCTCTCACGTTTCGTAAGGGACTCAAACTGGTTCCATTGAGCTTAGAAGGAAGCCTCTAGATTCATGTGGTATCATAATGGGCCATTAAACTGGCCTAAGTGTGTCCGTTTCCATCTTGGACAGCCACTATAACCTAACCTAACATAAGCTGTTTAAAAATGTTCCTATCGATTCCTGGACAATTCTCGTTGCGAATATAGTTCGGTCAAGTCATCAAATAAAAGCTTAACCCTAAATTTACAGTATTTGACAACTTTTTTTTTACAAAATATTTTGGTAAAAATAGTTTTGTGGCCATTTTTTTGCTAATATTTTGTTGTTTATTTTAACTGAGCTAAAACCTAATAAATATGCAATTAATTTTATTTTACAATTTGCTTTCTTTTTACACAAAACTTTTAAGAAAAAAAGCACAACATAGTTACTATGGTACTTTAGTTTTTAGATTTCTTTCGTTGCCTCTTAACGAAATTACGAGGAGCTGAGAAACTTGTGATTCAATATTTTATATCAATTCCCAATCACAATCACAATCACAATCACAATCACGATCAATACTTTTCTTTTATGAATGTCTCGATCGCAGCACTGCGTTAAATAAAAATAGGTTATTTACCCCCATATTAAAGGTGGTTAAATTTTAAGGGCCGATGTTTATTTTGAATAAAACACAAATTATTATCATTTCTTTTTAACTTCCCAAAGGAAGTTATTGTAATGGATCCGATTTGTCAAATTGAAAATTTTCACATTTCTCAACGTTTCAAGGTCCCTAGAGTCGAAATAAAAGATTTTTAGAAAGATGTATGTGCGTGCGTGTGTACGTACGTTCGTACTTCCGTACGTTCCCGACGTTTTTTCGTCGTCCATAGCTCAAGAAGCAGAAGAGATATCGACTTCAAATAAATATATTTTTACAGATAATGAGAAAATTGCGTGGGTGGTTTTTTTACCATAGCAGTTTAAAAAAAAGGTGAACATTTTGGTTAACCCTAAATATGTCACGAACCAATAACGCTAGAGACTTGAATTAAATTTTATATTATATATTGTAACGTGATACCAAGCAACTATATTTTTGGAAAAAAAACAATTAACGGTTTTTTTTTTATAAATAAAAAAAATGAAAAAAAAATTATTTACGTCGAAAAATTTACGAACAAAAACGATTTTATCTCAAAAACAATTTTGTGGTAAAATTTTGAGAAAAATAGAATGGACAGTTTTTCTTACAAAAAAATGAAAACCTAAAAAAATATTAATATAAGTTGGTAAAAATTTATTTTCGACTCAAATATCTTTTCAAAACTTTGAGATATTGACCTTAAACTAATTTTATATTTTAAAAAATATTGTTGTCAACATTCAGTAAAATTTTGAGAAAAATCGAATTGACAGTTTTTTTCAAATAAAAACCTAAAAAAAAACTATACTAAAATTAGTAAAAATTGACTTTCAACTCAAATATCTTTTCAAGACTTTATGATATATGCTTTAAACTAATTTTATATTTTAAAAAATATCGTTATCAATATTCAGTAAAATTTTGAGAAAAATCGAATTGAGAGTTTTTTTACAAAAAAAATAAAAACTAAACAAAAATTAATAAAAGTTGGTAAAAATTGATTTTTGCCTCAAATATCTTTTCAGGCTTTAGATATTGGCTTTAAACTAATTTTTTGTTATAAGCAATATTGTTTTCAATATTCAATATTTTACAAAAAATAAAAACCTAAAAAAAACAATACTAAAACTTTCTAAAAATAAAAATTTACTTGCGACTCAAATATCTTTTCAAAAATTAAAAATATTGGCTTCAAACTTATTTTACCTCACAGAAAATATTTTTTTCGACATTCAGTAAATTTTTTATAAAAATCCAAGAGTCAGTTTTTTCATAAAAATTAAAATCTACAAAAAATAGTACGCAAAATTGGTAAAAACTGATGTTCGGTTTTCGATATCTCGTGAACAATAGAAGATATTGACTTCAAATTAATTTCATTCATCCAATTTGTATTTTTCTATATAAGAAATTGTCATGTACATTCACAGTACTTGCTTAATAAAAGAAGTTATATTAAGAGCTAAGATGATGTTTATTTAATAAGATGACTTACAAGACTAATCTTAACATAATTACATACTTAACCTATTACATGTATTCTTGTGATTCTACTTATAGTTGGGATCTAGGGGTTATGCATATAGCACAATATAATATATATATACATACATAACACTCCTTTCTCCTTAAGTTTCTTATTCACTTAGTTACAATGTTTGTATAAATGTTTGTATAATATTTAAATTCAGTTGTTATAAGATTAGAATATTTAAAAGGATCTTTATTATTTTATAAATAATTTTAAATTCTTTTAAAATAATAATTATTTTAAAAATAATTTAAATATTTCTTTTTATTTCAAATAACTTCTTATTTTGTTTATTATTTCTTACTTTAACATATATCCACTATAATTTTAAATTTACTTCAAATACATTATTCTCAATCTATTAATTTGTATATAATTTAATCAACTTCATAACTTCCAAATATTCAGCCAGGGCCGGACAAAGCATATGTGCAAGATGTGCAAATGCACAGGGCGCAGAATTCTGGGGGCGCATTACCAGGAGCAAGAAAATGTAATCTGATCTTGCAAACAAATATGTACTACTATTTGCCATTCTTTAACCACAAACATTCTTAAAATAATCTCAAAAAAACATCCATCACAACTGTCCTAAATTATCTCTTGCGCACTAACTAACATCACTTTCATTGTTGCATTCAATGAAAATTTAACTCAAAATATCGCAGAACTAAAAATCCTACCTACCTCACTTCCAAATATTTCACCCTGTTCGTACAAGAGAAAAAAAGAAAAAATCTCAACACAAAAAAGTTCCATGCAAGAGAAAAAAAGGAAAAATCTCAACACAAAAAATTTCCATGCCACCTCATCTGTGCAAGATATATTTTATGCACACCGAGTCCCAAAATTAACATAGAGAGTATGACAAAGCAAAATACTTATTCATATTGAATCGTATGGGCTAGTACGTGCAGGTTTTGTATCACGCACGTTCCTGAATGTGAGTTCTCATCTACAAAGAAAACAACAAAAAAATGTCTCCGAAAGAAGAGAGCAGGTAGGTTGCTGTGCTACTTTCTATCTACTACAAAGTACAAATACTAATCAAAGACACTCCATATATTTTTGTTGTTGTTTTTTTTGTAGATGAGAACTCACAATGTATCATGTGAGTCTCACATACAGGGTACTGTGCGTGATACAAAACCTGCACGTTCTAGCCCATACGATTCAATATGAATAAGTATTTTGCTTCGTCATACTTCTATGTTAATTTTGGGACTCGGTGTGCATAAAATATATCTTGCACAGATGAGGTGGCATGGAACTTTTTTGTATTGAGATTTTTTCTTTTTTTCTCTTGCATGAAACTTTTTTGTGTTGAGATTTTTTCTCTTGTACGAACAGGGTGAAATATTTGGAAATGAGGTAGGTAGGTGTCTTTGCTACAAATGGTCAATTGATGTGCAAGTTTTCTTTTTTGCACACTGAGTATCGAAACTAACATGGGAGATATTTAAAAAAAAACTTATTTATACGGAATCATATGGGTCAGAGCGTGCAGGTTTTCTTATTGCACACTGTGTAAGAGTTAAGTGCCTGATTACAGATGAAATTTTTAATAGAATGGAAAAGGAGCATAGAGCTTAAAAATTAAAGAGGGATGATTCTATGTGGAGTCGAAGTGTTCTTGCGCAGGCAGTTTTTTTTTTTTTTGTGAAAGTTAATGACTGTTGTAACGGCTACTTTTAATGTATGTATATCTAGTCTGGTGCAGAATGCAGATTGTTGCAATGTGGACGTAATTTTATATAACTAAGAGACTGTGTCTAAGAAACAACTAATGTGCTTTACAAAAATAAACTAAATTAATATAAAATAAAAACTGTGTAGCCTGACCAATTCTAAGTCGGCAAATTAATAACAAGCTATTGAAATAACTATGTATAGTATAGGTACATAGAATTAAGAATCATAAGTGTAAAAAAAAATCTCAATAAAGTACATCCATACATACATACATAATGGTTCGAATATAAAAGGAAAAGAAGCGAGTGTTCAGAATCGAATTCGAACCCTGGAACCAAGAGCATTTTTAGTTTCATGTTGCCCGCATTCCTTAAATTTAGTGGTTAATGATGCTGCCCGGTGCTTATTTTATGCAGTTAAATTTTTCGATACAATTCAATGTTTGTATAACTTTTTTTAAAGTTCCACAACGAGGTGGGATATTTATAAGAAAAAAATCCCAAGTCATACTTTGAAACCCCCTTCTGAGACAAGATGAGAGAGCAGGTTAGATGCATTGAGGCCTTCAAAAACAAATTAAGAAGAAATATATGAAGCCCTTTTAGAATTAAGAAATCTAGAGGCAAAAAACATTGTAGAATCGTTAGGAAATAAAACTTTTGATTTTACATTTATTTGCTGCCTGCTAATTTGGTTTGATATTTTAGAAAATATAAATTAAACTAGTAAATATTTGCAAAGTCCGTCCGTTAATCTGTCAACTGGCATAACAGTTTTAGAAAATACAAAAAACAGTTTGATTTTAATGCGTTCCGATGAAAAATTTAATGAGTAGGTATGTTCAATTAACCGAGCGTATTGCTAGTTCCCTAGAAATACCAAATATGTTTCTTGTAGCTTCATCATTGCGATCTCAACGGAGAAAAATACTTTATACTGATGAATGTCCTGAAACTATATTAGACCCGAAACAAAGATTTAAAGTTGAATTTTTTTTTAAATACTTGAAAGGTTTGATACGTATAGTATCAATTTTTCATTTTTTAGTAACATAAGCGAATATTTAAAAAATAAAAATGTACCTACGTGCTTCATGCCTTAATTTGCAGAATGTTTTAACATAAAGTAATTTTAAAGATTTAGATGGAGAAGAATTGTTTCAAGAGTTAACCGTAATATTCCAGCTTGTTACACCACAAAGCTCAAGTTTAGATGTGTTAAATTTTATTTTTAGTTCAAACCTTGAAGATTTTGCTCCGAATTTAGTAATTACTCTCCAAATCCTTAATACAATCCCGGTCACGAGTCACGGTAGCTTCAGGAGAACGTAGTTTTTCTAAACTTAAAATTATTAGGAATTATCTTAGGACAACCATGACTCAAGAGAGATTGGTAGGTTTATCTATAATGTCCATTGAAAAGAAATTATTAAATTCTTTATACTTTGATGATCTCATTTCTGAATTTGCAAAATGTAAGGCCAGAAAAGTAAGTTTCCAAGTTAAAAAGTTTCCCCTCTGCTCATTTCTTCGCTGCGTTTTAGTTTAATGGTTTAGGCCTCCTGGGGATACCTCAATAAAAAAAACGCATTGAAAGTCTACCTCCTGGGTAATCTGGGAAAGGCTTATGCTTGTGTATCAGTTTATGTGTAAAAAAAATATAAAAAAGGGGCGCTTTCTACAAATCTTGCACAGGGCGCAAGTTTGGCTGGAGCCGGCGCTGTATTCAGCAGTATTCAAACTTAAATGTTAGGATACCTTATGGGTTTTTTTCTGGTTCTTACACTTTTACTCAAAGCTATAGGTGTATTCGGATTACTGTCCTTTCTATTATTCTCTGCATTATATTCATATACCGAGCTTTCCTCCCTTTTTAATTGTGGATTTAGGAAATCAGTTTCTGAATTATTATAACTCTGATATCTACTAGAATCAAATGTTACCTTTCTTAAAACTCTTGGTCTCAACTGGTGACCATGAGCTTTTCGAATAGTACCATTTAATCTTACGAGATATACAACTTTTGAAATTTTGTCATATATAATTGCTGGTGTCCATCGCACAAAGTTGTTATAACTACATCGATACCAAACGGTTTGATTTTTACTGAATTCATTATTTTTGATCTGAGTTACTTTGTGTTTCTGTTGTTGTTGTTTTTGTTGCTTCTTACTTATATGTTTAATTAATTTATAGTTTTGGTTTTCGTTAGACTCGGTTCTATTATTTTTAATTAACGGTTGTTTGCTTAATTGGCTACTTATTGGTTTGATAGCATCTAAAATAGTTCGCGGATTATATCTAAAAATTAAATTAGCTGGTGTATTATTTGTTGTAGTTGAAGGAACATTTCGGTATTTAAATAAAAAATTTTCAACATGGTTCTCTATAGGTAAATTTTTGATCTTATGATCATGAAAATATTTTTTAAAACTTGATTTCAAATATAATAAAATGATTTAAATTCATGAAAATCATGAAAATAAAATAAATATGAACCAGCAATTAGTGTTCATATATGCGTTTCGCCCCGGTGCAATGGTTGGGCTCATCAGAAGATGACCATTACACCTTGTCTTGACGCATATTTTCTCGAATAAATCGATTGATTTCAAAGTTTGAACTGCTCTCTCAGCACTGCCGTTTGATTGAGGGTTATATGGTGGAGTCTTAGTCAAAATAATGTTGTTTGCCTTACAAAAATTTTGCAGTTCCACTGACGAAAATGGTGGACCATTGTCAGATACGATTTCCTTTGGTAAGCCAAAAATACAAAAAACTTTTCTAAACACTGATATCACATTAACTGCTGTTGTTTTGTTCATAATATGGACATCAATCCATCGCGAAAAAGTGTCTACCATTAGTAAAAATGTTTTGTTTTTAAAATATAGAAAATCTATATGTATTCTCTCGAAAGGAAATGAAGTAACTGGCCAAGATGACAACGGAACAAATCCAGGTCTTTTACTTTCCTGCTGACACGCATCACACGTTCGGACATAGTGCTCAATGTCACGATCTAAATTTAACCACCACATTGTACCTCGGGAGAGCTCTTTCATGCGGACAACACCCAAGTGTCCTTCATGTAAGAGTTCTAGCATTTTTCCTTTCAATGAATTTGGAATAACTACTCGACAACCTAACAATAAACATCCCTCATCCGAAATAGAAAATTCTAATTTTCTACTACTTAGTTTTTGCAACAACTTGTTTTCAAAATAAGCTGGCCATTCTGAACTCATAAAAGAAATAACTTTGCTCAAAGTATCGTCTTTCGATGTTTCCGTTGCAATGTCATTTGCATTCAAGGGTAAATTACCCGCTATATTAAAAAAATTTATCATGCAACTAGACACATCAGTTGGCTCGCTCACGGGCAAACGTGATAAAGCATCAGCGTTATTCATAGCGCTTCCTTTTCTATAAACTATCTTATAATCGTACTGTGATAGTATCAGAGCCCATCGTTGCAATCTTGCGGCAGCTATGGCATTATTCTTTTTGTCACCAAAAATGTTCTCAAGAAGCTTATGGTCACTATAAATTCTAATTTTACGCCCGTATATATATTTGTGAAAACGTTTCACACTGAAAATCACCGCGAGAGCTTCACGCTCTATTTGAGAATAATTTTTCTCAGCATTTGATAAAGTGCTAGACACGAACATTATAGGACGTTCTTCACCATTTTTCTCTATGTGAAATAATACCCCACCAACACCATATGAGCTGGCGTCACAAACAATACCGAGAGCTTTATCTGGCGAGTAGTGTACTAACATATTATTATCATACAACCAAAATTTACTCTCGTTAAAAACCTTTTCGCAATCTTGATTCCAATCAAAAGATTTCTCTTTCTTCAAGAGTTCATACAAGGGTGCTAATCGAGCAGAAAGATTCGGATTCATTTTTTTTAAGAAATGCTACTAAAATTGGTAAAAATTGGTTTTCAACTAAAAATCTCGTTAACAAAAAAATAACTTCGAAAGCAAACTATTTCATTATATGCAAAATATTATTGGTAGTTTTTAAATTTTTAAGAATAATTCAACTGAGAATTTTTTAAATAAAACACGAAAACCTAAAAACTTTTAAGCAAGACAAATCGACAGACGGGATAGGAAGTTATCAGTGTGGGTCGCATCCCAGCCTCTTTTTATTACATATAATAATATAAGTATGGTTCAACTATGTATTTAACAAAATATCGGCCAAATAGCAACCGCGACCTCGGTGGCACACCTCCATCCGGAGGTCCAAATGTTCGATGACGCTGAGGCATAATTGAGGTTCTATGCCGAAATATCTCATATTTTAGCTCTGAATTGTTGCTGGCTTATCGACGTACACCTTTTCTTTCAAATAACTCCAAACTATTCACAGTAACTGCCTGACAGGCCTCATTTTGTAAAAATACGACACGATGATGCCGCCAGCCCATAAACCACACCAAACATAGTCTCTCTTTGTAGGTGCATTGGTTTTTCGACAATTACTCTTGGATTATCATTTGCGGCAATTTTACTTATTGACGAAAAAAGTGAGGTAAAAATTTGCCTCATCACTGAAGATGATTTTCTTCGAAAATTGATCATCCACTGTTGCCATTATTCTTGCCATTCACGACACACTTAAAATTGTCAAGAGGCTTTAGTTCTTGAGTCAATTGCACCTTGTAAGCGTGTTAATGCAAGCAATACTATTTTTTACAGTACGAGCTGCACTAGAATGCCAATTGTGTTTTCACATTTCCTTTAGACCTGGTTTGGTCAAATTTTTGCACGATTCGATTGTACGCACATTTGGACGTCCATTTCCATAATAACCTTAATAACTTTAACGTGTTGCCCGATTATGTACCTTTCTTTCGTTAAAATAGAATTAGTCTGAAATTAAGAAATGTCAAATTAAATGTAGAAAAATACTTGACGTTTAGGTGTGGTTGACATTCAACATCGGCCTTAAAATTTACATTTTTTTTTAAACAAAAATTGTAAACAAAAGTTGCTGGTGAGTACCATTACATTATCTTAAAAATATAAAAATATATGCTATTTTTCTACCCTGTTTTATTTTTATAACTGGTTTAACCTCGGTTAAAAAGGATATCGGTTATTTTAATAACCTTGGTTATTTGTTTCACCGTGTTATTTTATAACCGTGGTTATTCTGTAACCTTGGTTATTTTAATAACTTTGATTATAATCAACAAAAAAAACAAACTTTTTTTTGCCGTTGTTCGCCACTACTTTTTTTTTATACCTTAGCTAATGGGTAGTCAAGATATGTGTGTAAAAAAAATTGCAAACAGCCAATTACGTAGAAAAATTTATTTATTGAAAAACAAAAATTGGGCTTACTTTTAACGATAATCATTTTAAAAAAAAATTATTCAGATGATTTTTTGGGTCGTTTTGCTTGTCTTTTGTAACTGAACGTTTAGACATCTCGTTTTAATGTCCTACAAAAATCTGCGACCATTTTCCTTGATATCTCTTTTCCATCGCCATGATATCCTGATGGAATCTTTCCCCGTGTTCGTCGCTCACCGCACCTAAGTTTTCTGGGAAAAAGTTAAGATGGGAATGCAAGAAATGCATTTTTAAGGACATATTACATCCTAATCCTCTAGTAATTTTGACACCATTTCCTCATAGTTTGGAGATTTTTTGTTTCCTAAAAAATTTTTTACAACGTCAACAAATGAAAGCCATGCATTTTTTTCCTCTGTGTTTAATTTTAAAAGGAAATTGGAATCCTTCATGATCTTCCTTATTTTCGGTTCTACAAAAATTCCCTCTTTCAATTTAGCTTCACTCAGTCGAGGAAATATAGATTTTAAATATAGAAAACCTTCTATATTACACAGTATTTTGTGTAGCCTCCTTGCAATCCCAGTATTATTCCCACAACTTTTAGATCGGCACATATTTTCCAAGAATGAAGGTTGTACTGAATTTTCTCGAGCAGATTCTTTATATTTTCATATGTTTCTTTAATGTGGACGCCATGTTTAGCACATGTACAGATGCAAGATCATTGCCATTATTCAGCAAGACAGCTTTTAAACTTAATTTTGAAGAGTCAATGAATAGGCTCCATTTGTCAGGTGAATGGTCGTATCCTAATTTCTCCATTAGTCCCCGCACATTATGCACATTATGAAGTCTAGAACCTAAGAGTTCAGTTTGAGCTTTAGACAGACTTAGGTCTCTGACCAAATCATTTGGTTCTCCTTGCCGTATTAAATGTGGTTCTTTTTCATTTACAAGGAAATCTTGTGACGGAATGGTGGTCTGAGTTGAGCAATCTGATCCTATGTCGCTTACCATCTTCTCTATATCTGTTCCCTGCTTTGCAGGTTGCGGTGGTGGACACTTTTCACTGTGAGGAAAAAGTTTTGTTACGGATTCTACATCAGGATACACAATTTTATCTCTTGTCTTGTACGAATATCCCTTCAGTTTAGTCAGACAGAAATAACAGTCAGTTACGTGATCTTTTTGTTCCCTCCAAATAACAGGTTTAGAAAATGGCATTGCTGGGTGGGTACCTTTAGACCATCCTCTTAAATAGCGTACACACCTTAGACAAAAATAATTTGGTGCCCAAGGTTTGTTAATAGTGTTTGGAATGTTCGACCAAAATACAAATTATAAAAATTGTTTACTGACGGTTTAGGCCGTAAGCGGTGTATATTTAACACTTGTTTGAATTAAAATATCCGAAATGTAAGTCCAAAAACTTGTCACAATTAAATAAACTTCGCAGAAAAACTTCTTAAAATAGTACGCCGTTAACTTCTATAAATCGTTGTATTAATATCGTTAACTTCTATAAATCGATGTATTAATATTAAACGTCAAGAACCAACAATGATGTCGCATCGAAAAGTAAGTGTACCTACGAGTAGCAGTTTTAGTTTTGGTATTATGATCAATAGTGATGACTTATTTCGACATACCCTCAAATTTTTGTCATATTTACAAACAAATTTTTTTTTCGGACATCTCGATGTAATAGAAGATTTTTATTATTTTTCTGTTAATACATGAACATTAGGGATACCGAAAATATATATTTGGACAAACGGCGAAAAGTCGTTATTTCCTCGGTTATTTATAACTAGGTTATTTGTTTAACCTGGGATGCTTTGTAACATTGGTTATTTGTTTAACCTGGGTTATTTTCTAACCTCGGTTATTTCTATAACTTGGTTATTTAAATAAACTTTGTTCTTTTTCTAACCTGTGTTATTTTTATAACCTGGGTTATTCTTATGACCTTATATCCTTTGTTATTTTTTTAACTTGGCTTATTTTTATAAACTGGTTATCCAGTTCATGGAAATAAATATTATTGTGTGTGTCTGTGAACTTATATAAAATGTTAAATCTCATATTATTTTTCTTATAACATAATATTAAATCTGAAAACTGAAGCACTTAGAGTTATAGTTCGCATCCTTTCTTTAAAGTGTTGTCATAAAACAAAATTATGTACATAATAAATTTGTTTGTTTATGTACAGTTTTTGTGTTTTCTTATCGCTGCCTTATTAATAGTTAAAAACAATTTTTGAAGCTAGCTAATTAAAGAGCTTTGTGATTAGAAATACGTTTGTTTTAAGTATGGAAACAAGCAAATGTAATTTTTGAAATCTTTCATGTAGACAATAAAACTAGTTAGGTTAGGTTAGGTTATAGTGGCTGTCCTAGATGGAAACGGACACACTTAGGCCAGTTTTCTGGCCCATTGTGGTACCACATGAATCTTGAATGAATAAAACTAGTGAATGAAAACAAAATTAAAATTGCTGAATGCTAAATAAATTACTTATTTAAAGATGAAATCCTGTTTAATGGATTAATATACTCTGATATAGGAAATATATGCACGAATGCATGTTTTTCAAAATGTGTACAAATGAAAATAAGATAAGGTAAGAGTTTTGAATTGCTATTTTTTTTCTTATTGAAAACCGTTAATACATAATACATACTCGTACAAAGGATTGTTTTTGTCGATTTATATTTTTAGAATTTTCCATCCAATTTTACTATTTTCAAAATTAAAAAAAAAAATACAAAATAAAGGGGAAAGTATTTTCTTAAAATTCATGGGATAAAAAATGTTTTTAAGAGATGTACAAACGAATTGATGTTTTTAACAAACAATTTTTAATACAAACATTTTGGGACATGTATAAATTAAACGTTGGGATATATGGGGAGAGTACGATAACTTTGGCGACAAAGTTTAATGACGGATTTGTATAGAGCAGTTAAAAACAAGCATTTTTAACTATGGGAGAAGGGGGGTCTATCTCCCCCCGTTTAGGCGGTAGGGGCAGTTTAAAAAAATATGTACATTACATGGAAAAAAAAATAATTAAAAAATAACGGTAATACTTATAAATAAGTTTTATACCTTTTTTAAAAGCCAACACTTTTGTCTATTAGCTTGTTTTTAAATAAAGTCAAACCTATGCATAGTTTTTGACAAAAATTGTTTTAAAGCCAAAATTTGTGCAAAAAAAAGTTAAAAAAAGGTTTAATTAATTAAAAGTGTAATTTTTCAAAACTTTCAGATTATCTACTATTTTTTTTTATAATTCATTGCTCTTATTTGTTTTTGATCAAAAACTGAAAACTAGATGACTTGATGTCTTCTAGTTCTTGAGAAAATTGAAAATTACCAAAACAAAATATTTTAATTAAATTACTTTTTCCTTGCTTAAGTATTAACGTAGTCTTATTTTGATAGTAATAATCGATAAGATATACCTAGGGTAAATTAATTTTTCTTAAATCCAGCTTATTTAAATGCAAAAGAAACTTTGCATGCACCCCATCTTGCACCCACCGCACCTTGCACCCTCCTCACCATGCACACAGTCCAACTTGCACCCAGCCCAAATCCTATAGTGTGCCCAAGCAGGGGGGTTGCAGGGGGGCAGCACAGATGCCACTGTTGCATACACCCAAACTCGCGCACACCTTACTGTTGCATACACCCAAACACGCATTACGCATACGCAAATACCATTATTACTATCAAAAAAAGACCACTGAAGCAAAAAAAAGAATTAAATTAAAATAGTAGTTGTGGTTATTTTCAATTTTCTCAAAAACTAAAAGACATAAAATAATCTAGTTTTCAGTTTTTGATCAAAAACAAATAAGAGCAATAAATTCTGAAATAAAAACAATGGTAGATAATCTTGAAGTATTGAAAAAGTTACACTTTAAACCTTTTTTTAACTCTTTTTACTCAAATTTTGAGTTTAAAATTAAATTTTTCAAAAACTACGCATAGTTTTGACTTGATTTAAAAACTGGCTAATAGAACAGAATGTTGGCTTTAAAAAAATGTATACAACTTAATTGTAAGTATCACCGTTATTTTTTAATTATTTTTTTCCATTTTAAATAATAACTTTTTTAAATTGCCCCTCCCGCCTAAACGGGGGGAGATAGACCCCCCTCCCATAGTAAAAAATGCTTGTACTAAGACCCTCTACCAAAAACCGTTATTATATAAAGTTATCGTACTCGTGCCGGATATATAAACTTGTACACAAAATTGAGCGGTTTATTTAAAGTGGCATAAGTCACTTTTTCAAAAAAAAATCGAGGTAATGGCAACACTAAATACAATTGAACGGTATCTTTTCATTTTTAAAAAAATTGCACTCAATAAGTTGAGAACTATTGAGATTTCTTCGAGAGAAGTATTGGTAATTAACGGTATAACAAATATCTTAAATATCTCGACTTAAAAAAAGTGACTTATGCCACTTTCAAAATAAACGGCTCAATTATCAGTCGAACTGCATTTTTATAATTTTCAGATTCGATAGTTGGTGGGCCAACGGCATGTCCCAAAATATTCAAAAATTAATTAAAAATACAAGGGGCACGCGTTTTTAAAACTAAGGTCATAAAAAATCATATACAAATACATACAAACGGTGGAATGCTTTTCAAACGCTATTAGAAACAATTACAACAAAAACTTATGTCTCAAATTTTTGGGACATGCAGTTATCAACAGACAAATAGCGCACATAAAGAAAGAAAAACAATTAGAAAATAATTTCCGTTATTTTAAATGATCATTGCAATTTTTGTGTGGGTATGTTGCTTATGTATGTATGTTGCTGCAACTGACACAACAAAAGAGAGTAATATTTAAACCGTTAGCTTAGAACATTTTACTGCACATTAATAGTGAACAGAGAAATAGCACAGTTGTTAGGTAAGTTTTAACTTTTCATTTGTTTATCGAACTTCGTAGGCGAAAGTTGTTTTTTTTTTATTGTGTACGATCATACAAATGCAAAGAAATTGTACTTTTGAAAAAAGGAAGATCATATATGAACTCTACGAAAAAGGTAATAATCCTTCAGAAATTGCGAAATTAATGAAGTGTTCGAGGAAAATGGTCTATAATGCTTTAAATTCGGTAAAAACTGATCCTGAACTCAGAATTAAAAATAATATTCGCAAGCCCACCCCTCGCAAGACTTCAGTATGCGTTGACATAGCCATCGTCAGAAAGTAAAATCCTCCCGCATCATTGCGGCCGAAATTAATGAAGAATTTGGTTTTGACGTATCCAGCTGACTAGTAAGAAGACGGCTCAACTATGCTAAATTATATGGACGCGTTAGCAGAAAAAACCTTTGCTTTCAAAAAAAAAAATATTAAGGCTCGTTTGGCATTTGCCAAATCCCATCTGAACAAAAACCTTAAACAAAGTGTAACCGTATCGGATCAGATGGAAAAACGTTTGTTCATCGCCCAGAAGTACATGCTTACAACTCAAAATAAACTTTAAAAACTGTGAAACATGGTGGAGAAAGTGTGATGATCTGGGGTGCTTTTTCTTCGCATCGGGTGGGTCCAGTGGTGAAAAAAAAATGGACGGATGGATAAGTTTTTATATCTTAACATATTAAAAAACACAATGGAACCATTCGAGTTCGAGTCAATGCTTGTCAACTGGATTTTCATGCATGACAATGATGATCCGAAACATGCAGCCAAGATGTCAAGGATTGGTTTACCCACGAAAATATTGAGGTTTCAAGCTGGCCAGCGCAAAGTCTTGAGTGTGCTATTTGTCTGTCCATAACCAGCGCCGGCCTCAGCCAAACTTGTGCCCTGTGCAAGATTTGTAGAAAGCGCCCCTTTTTTTATATATTTTTTTACACATAAACTGATACACAAGCATAAGCCTTTCCCAGATTACCCAGGAGGTAGACTTTCAATGCGTTTTTTTTATTGAGGTATCCCCAGGAGGCATAACTGTATATAAACTAAATGATTGGATGTATAAGTTCTTAGAATTTTTAAATTCGAAAGTTTGCTGGGCTTAATATCGTATATAAACTTTTTTTAATTGCTTATAAGAAAAACGATGACTGAACTCATTTTTCTAAAATTTGTATAAATACAAACGACAAACGATCAGATCTAGACTAACCAAAAAAAATTAAATCTTACAAAAAATGTAGTATACAACGTTTCAAATGTTTTGAAAACAAACTTTATTTACACTGGTCAAAAAGGTTTTGTTCCTGGCAATCAAATTGGAATTTTCCAATATCGTTTTGGTATCATTAATTCAGATTCGATTTCAAAATTACTTTATCACGTAAGGGTCGTGAGATGTTTCTTTTTAAATTTCGAAGAAAACTCATATACAAGGCTTTTTGAAAATATCTAAATTCTTGAAGTAATGTTGTTTCAGTAAAATACGTGATCTTTAATCTCTTTCTGCGATACTTAGTTGAACTAAAAAATAAATCTTAAAAAAACGCTAAGCAATCTCTGCTAAAATATGTAGGTTTTCAACAGAAAAACGCAAAACTGATTGATAGCAATTTATGTTCTTGTGATGAATCCATCGTCTAAGCAATTCTTTTGTTTCAAGTTTTTTAAATGTACTTAAAAATATAAAAATAATGTTGAAAACAGGTATATTTTTAAAACTTGACTGTATAGTTAAAATCGAAGTTCGGATTTAAAATCATCACAAAAAATTAACTCCAAAACATGTTTTTTAAAAATTAAAGATTATTAAATTCAAGTTTTGCTCAAAACATTATAAAGAGTCAATTAAGGACTCAAAACTAATGAGACCCTCCAAAAATTAAGTAAGATACTAAAATCATTAAAATTGTATTTGAAAATCGTTAGAGCGGATTTTTAAATCAATTTTGTATGTATACAACATTTTTAATTTGAGTTAAAAATACTTTTTAACATGTATTTATTTATTTAGAACTTATTCTTATACTTTTAACATTTGATTTTCGTAAAAAAATGATGACACGTTTTTGTGATGTCTAATTTTGAAAAAAAAAATACTATTTTAGATCATCAAAAATTATTAAGACGAGAGTGCAGAAAAAATTCTTGAATTATTAGTTCTTGAGAAAATTTAAAAACTAAATAATGGTGAGAAAATTCAAATTTCCGATTTTTGACCAATAAATTTCTATGTGGACTGTTATTTTTAGTCTTAAAAAAAATTTAAAAGAATGCCTAACGCGAATCGGCTTGAAACCTTATTTATTGAATTCGTTAAACAAACTAACGTTAGAACTTAAGACTAATATTACATTTATTCTTAGATTTATAAATTTACAATGCAAAATCAATCAAAAAAAAAAATGCTAAACTGAAGTATTGAAAAAATTTACTTTAAATGTTTTACTTTTAAGATCATCGCTTACGGAATATACCAAAAAGTAATACTTGTTGTAAACTGAAATCAATTGGTTGAGGGGACTGTTTTTACCATAGTTCGATCTGCTTGATATAGGACGTAAAGGAACTTGTCTTCTAATACTTGAACGGCTATAAATAAAATTTAATTGTTCCAAAATTGATGGTGATATGACTGACCCATTGATTAATTTTATAATAAAGCACAGGTGAATGTACTCTCTGTGTTTAGAAAGCGATGGAAGATCTATCAGCGTGAGCCTATGATTGTACGGTGGAAGTTCGAGCCTATTGGACCATGGGAAGAAACGGAGGCAGAAGCGCATGAATCTTCTTTGTACTCCTTCTATTATGTTTATATGGACTGAATAAAAGGGAGTCCATATTATGCAGCCATATTCCAATATTGGTCTTACAAATGATATATAAAGGAGTTTAAGAATATAAGGGTCGCGAAAATCATGTGAAAACCGTTTTACAAATCCGAGTGTCTTATTTGCTTTTTTAATAATATAGTCATAATGATTTGTAAAAGTTAATTTTGAGTCAAGAATAATACCTAGGTCAGAGAAAGTAGAGAGTTTAGTCAAATAAGAAGAGTCTAATTGATAATTGAAAGTCAAATCATTTTGTTTGCGTGTAAAACACATTGATTTACATTTGTCTATGTTTAGTAAAAGCTTATTTATAAAACACCATTCGCGAAAACTATTTATGTAGATCATCTTGTAGGATTAAACAGTCGTCAAGTGAGTCAATACGTTTGAAAATTTTAATGTCATCAGCGTAAATTAAAACAGATGAGTGTTTTATAATAGAAGGTAAGTCGTTAACGTACAAAATAAACAGTAAAGGTCCTAAGTGGCTACCTTGTGGTACGCCAGAGTTGGTATAAAAATATGATGACCGCTCATTCCTAAAAACTACGCTGTATGATCTATTATATAAGTACGACGAAACCCAACTAACAAATTTATCGTTAAACCCTTGGGATTTAAGTTTGGAAGTTAATGTTTTATGGCACAATTTATCAAAGGCCTTACTGAAGTCTGTGAAGACACAGTCAACTTGTTTCCGTTTTTCAAACGAATCTAAACAAAAAGAACTGAAATGAAAGAGGTTAGTAACTGTTTACTTATTTTGAACAAAACCATGTTGACTGTCACAAATTATAGACTTACAATTAAACGATATGACTTTACAAATAAGGGACTCAAATAACTTACGGACAGTTTTGCAATGGGACGATAATTTTTTATTTCATTTTTACTACCCTTTTTATGTATCGGTGTTATGTATGAACTCTTCCAAATTTCAGGAAAAACTGAAGATTTGAGCGGTTCATTAAAAAAAATATGAAGAGGATAGGATAAATATGATGCGCATTTTTTCAAAATATAAGAAGGTACACCATCTGGACCAGGGCTATAACAAATGTCAAGTTCTGAAGCTTTACGAACGATATTATCTTCAGAGATCCAAAGACTAATTGAATTCAAACGAGGGAAATTTTGTGAGGCGTTAGACAGGAGTTCGCTACCTCGAAAGCATCTTTGAAAAAATTTGCAAACATATTTGAAATTTTTTCATTTAATCCAGGCCTTGTTTCTTTTATTTTTTAAGTTTTTTAGGCAAGAGTCAAACCATGGAGGAGATTTAGAAATATTGCGCGGTTTTCGCAATGGTGTGGTCTCATAAAAAAAGTTAAAGAGAACACAGTAGAATTTAGAGCACATAGCATTAATGTCACAGTTCTCAAACAAATGATTCCAGTTAACATTACATAACAGGTTGAAAAGTTCATTAAGTCTGCATTTTTTAAAGTTAATTAAGTCTGCATTTTTTCAAGATTTTCTTTGGAACAATTAGGAACATTACATACATTTAAATTAAAAGATAGGTCTAATGCTGGTTGATGTCGGTCTTCTTCGACATGTAGGGTATTGGCTGAATTTACAGCAATATCAGCATTGAGTGTGTCAGAGAAGAATACAAGGTCCAATATTTTGTCAAAATTGTTGGCAATCCCATTAAATTGGCTTAGTCCACATGAGGAAAGACCGTCAATTGTCAAGAAATCGTTGGTAGAGGAGATGTTAATAGGAGATAGATAGCTCTCATTCGTCTGTTTAGTCTCCTAAGACTAGTAACTCGTCTTGTGGCTCAATTTGATCGTTTATTTTGTCTATGCAATTAATTAAGTTTTCATAAAAATTGTTAGGAGAGCTTGGAGGTATATACATATGTGGCGATAATGTATAGCAGTCCTGTAGCAGTTTTAACTTTTATGCAAATTATTTCATCATCAGATTGATGAAAGTCGTCAACCAAAGTGCATATCATGCAATTTTTTACGGCAAGCAAAAGTCCACCTCCTACAGTGCTGATGTCATTTAAGCAGTGTCTATCATGTCTGTACACTTGATAATTCGAATCGAAGAGTTTCGTATCCAAGAATGTATTGTTTAGCTAAGTTTCAGTCAAAATGATTATGTCGTGTGGTAGAATGGTTATATTTTTGTAGACCTTATTAATCTTTGTCCGTAGTCCGTTGACATTTTGATAATAGATTAGAATTTTTTGAAGCTGCTTCTTTGATGATGTGGCATTGTCTGGATATTGCGAAAATGGTTAGAAGATGATATTCTTGTGCTGATTTGCTTACTTTCAAATTCGTGGACTATTATACCACTAGGCCACATAGAAACGGAGTTGAGAAGTTCAAAGATAGAGTCGGGCATTCTTAGTTTGAAAGATGCATATTTCGAATAGTTGCGGTGGATCAATTTCTCTACTTTCATGGTTGTTGAGAAACCAAACTTTTTTGACTATAATTCTTAATTTCAAAGATTGAACTCAATCGATACAACGGAATGGGGGGACCCACTCTATTCGACTTCTCTACCATCGTAATGTCATTTATGGTTAAAATGCCGAGTTCGAATTTTTTTACGAATGTAATACTTGCCATACAGGTCCTATATATCGCATGTAAAATGTAATTTTGTCGACCAGACATACTGATCGATGCATACTTTTCAAAGTTCCTCAAATGACAATTTGGCTCATTGCAAAAACAAACATTTTCTTAAAGCGCACCAATGGGAAGCCTTTTTTTTGATTAAGTTAATCAGAACTTTATTTCAAATTAAAAAAAAAAAAAACACACAAATTATTCCCATGTGCCCATCTAAATTATAAAGAAATAGATCTCTCAAAACGGCCTGCTAGCGACATCTTACTATCAAACATATTCACTATTCGTAAATATGCAAGCAATAACGAAAAATGCTTAATAAAACTGAGTTATATTTGTCATGGTGGATATTGCTGGTTGGCTGAGTTGGGTTTTGTTTATTTTTAAGTGTAAACACAATTTCCAATCGCTGACTAAAGAGAATTTCCAAAACAACTTTCCTCTTTTTCTCTACCTCTACCTTACTTACCACTACCAGTACCAGCGAGCCAAATGATCATTGAATTTCGACAGGTAAATAGAATAACGAGAAAATAAAGTGTGGTGAAATTGATATTTTACCTACTGGCTTTTACCTTTTACGTTTTACTACCTGAGTTTGTTCTTTGCAGACGTCTACGACTAAGCGTCGCGCGGTGTAATTTCTAAACAAAATATCAACAAAATAATGTTTATTGATTGAAAAATATGATCATTTAACCTTAATCAAGTGTAAATAATAACGGAAAATAGGAATATTGTGCTTAAACTTCAATAAAATCACTGAATTTCGAGTGAATTTTGAATTTATTTTTGTGTGAAAATTCTGTCGTGTCGTTTTGAAGAAATTCGTGAATTTTTATTTGGTCTTCCAGGTGTGTTGGTGTAGTACATTGCTTGTCCGGTCATCTGAGTGAGTGGAGTGTATTCGTATTGTAGGTACAAGTTGTGTTTTTGCCTACTACGTTGCGCTGCGGTCGGCGGTGGAGTTATTTTCAGATAAATTCGCTTCTTTCGTTTCTCGCTGCGCTGGCGCTGGCTCTGGCTGGCTAAAGTAAAGTATCTAAACCCGGTTTTGGGAAGAAATTCTTGTGAGTTGTGATTGTGACTACCGTGATCGTGCTCTTGCGCCGCACCTCGTCGCTCCGACCACTACCCGGACCCGACCCAACCAAACGGCGCGGCGAAGCAAACAGATCACTTCGGCGATCGGCGTTCACGTTCACATTCCAAACTTTTCTTGATCTTTTTATTTTTGACGCGTTTGTTCTCTTTTTCGCTCGCCATAAAAAAATATATATCTTTCTCTGTTTGTTTTTGGACAACAGTCGTGGTCCCGTTCTTGCAACAACTTTTGGTTTTTGTTTATTTTGGAGAAAAGAATAATTGTGTGTTTTTTGTTTTCTATCACTTCCATTTGGCGGCGCGGCGATAGCTTTGGTGCGAGTGAATGCGTCGATACGATAGCATACCTGAGTGCAAATGAATGTGTACAGGTGCTACAGGTGCATCTTGCGAATTTACATAGATATACCTATGTAAGTAAATCATCGTTGCTATAGATATTTTTGTATACCCATTTATCTGTGATAACTGTGTTTACTTTAAAGAGGATACACTGTCGTGTGTGTTTGGCAAATAAAAAAGAGAAAATATTAAAAATTGAGTTCAATATTCATTCATGAAAAATAAGAAATACAAAACACAAATAATTTCTGCGTGCATTAATGAAAAAGAGGCAAAACCCATAGCCAACGTCATCCAACCTATCGTCACGTCTTCGGTCGGTCGGTCGGTCCAAGCTCCAGAGTTTGTTTACCTAGTTTGTGTTTTGAATTTTTAAAATCTACATGCATACATAGCTACCTATCTACGTTTGTATATCTAATCTAGTTGGAGCCGTAATTAACTTTAGCTTTAGCTGACTGGTTTTGCGAGATTTTTTTTGGATTTACTTGGCATTTGGGCCGATATAGCATATACCTACCTACCTACCTGACTACTTCTTGTTCGGAGGTTAGGTACCACAACCGGCAGCAATAAAAACCTAAATATTTCAACACATCATCAACTGGAAGTGGAACTGGGAGACTTCTTGGCTGAATCATTCTAAATCAACTGTTTGTAATGTGAGTACCTATGGAAACGTAAATAATAAATAGAGTATCTATCTGTCTAGGTTGAGTTTGGTAGAGGGAGTGTTAACGGAAATAGTTAAAAGACATTTGAAATTCATTTGTGTAAATATTTTTATCAATCTATTTTATTAATCTATTGATAAATGTTCTCATAAACTAGGTAGGTATGTGTTTCTCATATGAATTATGGTTATCTTTTTAAGGTTAAGAAACTAGGTTTAGGTATTTTGAAAACTATGTCTATATTTTAAGAAGAATTAAAAAATCACTTTTTTACCTAAGTTGAAACAATTTGTCAATATTTCGTTTTTGTAAACCGAAAGTATTGAAAAAATTATTGAGTGAACAGTAAAGTTGGACAAACATAAAAATTGTGTGTCCTATAAGCTTATTGAAATCGTTTACTACAGATTCGCGCATCTCTGTCGATATTTGTTAATGTTTAAAAAAATATTATTTATTTCGTAATACAAAAAAAAAGTTTAAAGTCAACATCTTTTTTTTGTTCTCAAGATTTTTGAGTCGAAAACAAGATTTTATCTGTCTTTAGTTATTTTTGTGCTTTGTAAAAATACTTGACAATAATATTTTGCATATATGATAACATAAGTTAGGTTTCAATACATTTTTTCGGGGAGAGTACGATAACTCAGGCGACAAAGTTTAATGACGGATTTGTTTAGAACAGTTAAAAACAAGCATTTTTTACTATGGAAGGGGGGGGTCTATCTCCCCCCGTTTAGGCAATTTAAAAAAAACTATTATTTAAAATAAAAAAAAATGGTAAAAAATAACGGTAATACTTACAATTAAATATTATACATTTTTTTAAAGCCAACATTCTGTTCTATTAGCCAGTTTTTAAATCAAGTCAAAACTATGCGTGGTTTTTGAAAAAAAAAAATGTTTTAAACTCAAAATTTGGACAAAAAAAAGTTAAAAATAAGGTTTAAAGTGTAATTTTTCAAAACCTTAAGATTACCTACTACTGTTTTTTTTAGAATTCATTGCGCTTATTCGTTTTTGACCAAAAACTGAAAACTAAAACAAAGTTAGTATTTCTTATTAAAAAAATACCGATTGGGTTTTACTTATTTGTTATGTATTTTTTGTAGATTTGTATTTTTCTAATAAAATTGACAATTGGATTTTTTTCGTAAATTTAATTAAAAGTTAAGAAAAGTATTTTAGATAAAATTAGTTTGAAGGTACAATATGTTAAATTTTTTGCTAAAATATATGAATACATTTTTACCAACTTTTAGTTGTTTTTATTTAATTTTTTTTTGTAGAAAAACTGTCACTTCCTTTTTTAAAAATATTCGGGGTGACAAATATTTGTTTTCATTTTTGTATATACATATTTATATAAACGCTTGTTCAGATCACTAGGGTTCACCTTTTTGTGGATTATCCATGTTGTCCCAAAAATATTACACTAAAATACATCGGTACAGTGAATACATTGAAAACTTTCAGCCTAAGATTATCTGATCAATCCCAGGTCATCCATAGGATTTTCCACCAACCGACGAACTTTGGTTATCCAAATAGAACTTTTGTCAATTTGAACAACGACTCATCCATTTTTTGGAATTCTTGGTTTTCTAAGAAGTGCTCCACGGACATGCCAGTTCGCAATGCTTCTCGTTAACACACATTTGAAAGCGGGCGTGAAATCCTCAAGCATAACGCTCAATAGTAAAACGAGACATCCTTTTCCCTGGAAAAAGCGATTGTTTTTTTAGACGTGTAGTTTTCAATCTGGCAATACTTTTTTCGTAGTTGGTTCTTTTGACAGCTGTCACATGTATTATGCTTAGTTTGGTTTGACATCTGATAATAAATATAAAATCAAACTCATGTACAATTATTTTGCTAATAAGATTTTGGCATTTTTGCTTAATTAATTATTGTGATAATTGCAAAATCTTTTCTCAAATGAATGCATAATTTAAAAAAAAAAGAGGCTGGGATGCGACCCACACTGATAACTTCCCACCCCGTCTGTCGATTTGTCTTGCTTAAAAGTTTGTAGGTTTTCGTGTTTTGTTAAAAAAGTTTTCAGTTGAATTATTCTTAAAAATTTAAAAACTACCAATAATATTTTGCATATAATGAAATAGTTTGATTTCGAAGTTATTTTTTTGTTAACGAGATTTTTAGTCGAAAACCAATTTTTACCAATTTTAGTACCATTTCTTAAAAAAAATGAATGAAAAATGAAACAAATACAAATTGGATGAATGAAATTAATTTGAAGTCAATATCTTCTAGATTAGATTAGATTAGATTAATTCTTTATTATACAAGAAATGGTTTACAAATTTCATTTCTTAAGAATAAGAGCATGGCTTTCCTGCCGTCTGCCTGTATATATCTTCTATTGTTCACGAGATATCGGGAACCGAACATCCATTTTTACCAAATTTGTGTACTATTTTTTGTAGATTTTAATTTTTTATGAAAAAACAGACTGTTGGATTTTTATAAAAAAACTACTGAACGTCGAAAAAAATATTTTCTGTGAGATAAGATAAGTTTGAAGCCAATATTTGTATGTTTTGTAAAAAAACTGTCAATTCGATTTTTTTCAAAATTGCACCAAATATTGAAAAAAAATGTTTTTAAATAAAAAATTAGTTAAAAGCCAATATCTTAAAGTCATGAAAAGATATTTGAGTCCAAAATCAATTTTTACCAACTTTTATTAATTTTTGTTTATTTTTTATTTTTTTTTTTGTAAAAAAACTGTCAATTCGATTTTTCTCAAAATCTTACTGAATGTTGACAATGATATATTTTAAAAGATAAAATTAGTTTAAAGCATATATCTTAAAGTCTTAAAAAGATATTTGAGTTGAAATTCAATTTTTACCAACTTTTAGTAATGTTTTTTTTTAGGTTTTTATTTTGCGTAAAAAACTGTCAACCCGATTTTTCTCAAAATTTTACTGAATGTTGACAACAATATTTTTTAAAATATAAAATTAGTTTGAAGCCAATATCTCAAAGTTTTGAAAAGATATTTGAGTCGACAATAAATCTTTACCATTTTTTATTAATATATTTTTTAGGTTTTTATTTTTTGTAAAAGAACTGTCCATTCGATTTTCCTCAAACTTTTACCAGATGTTCAAAACGTTATTTTTCGTTGCATAAAATTGTTTTGGAGATGAAATCATATTTTAGTCGTAAAATTTTCGAGGTGACACATTTTTTATTAAATTTTTTTGATTTATATTAAAAAACGTTAATTGGATATTTTTCCAAAAATATAATTATTTTGTATTACGCTACAATATATAATATAAAATTTAATTCAAGTCTCTAGCGTTATTGGTTCGTGAGATATTTAGTGTTAACCAAAATGTTCACCTTTTTTTAAACTGCTATGGTAAAAAAACCACCCACGCAATTTTCTTGAGAGCCCTTTCTGCACCTTTCTGCCTTATTATCTTTAACAAAATTTATTTGAAGTCGATATCCCTTCTGGTTCTTAGGCTTGGAACGCACGCACAGACATCTTTCTAAAATCTTTTATTTCGACTCTAGGGACCTTGAAACGTCGAGAAATGTCAAAATTTTCAATTTGACCAATCGGACCCATTATAATAGCTTCCTATGGGAAGTTAAAAATAAAAAGACGAACAGTTTTTAATTTAATTCCCAAAAGAAAGTAAACATTTTTGTAATCACGGAGACGAATGCTAAACAGCTGTTGAAATAAGGAAAATCAATTAGATGGCTGAGACTTCGACATTCAATTTAAAACAGAAATATATTTTTAGTCGCTCTAAAATTGCACTTAATGTTATTTAATAACGTATAATTGAGCTTAAAAGCAAACAAATGTTAAAAGAAAAACAAGTCAAGTCCTAAAGATAAAACATCTATGCCTTTCCGGCCTACCTGAGAAAATCAGTCATTTTTGCATAACGAAACGAATCACTTCTATACGGATCTAAATAATGATGGCGAGGTCGGTAGGGGCGAGTATTCAAAAAGACTAAGTCTATGTCTCTCATTTCGTTTTCCCAATCACTGTAGCGTGTTTCAGGCAGAACTTCTGGCCAGCGAAGCAGCCCTCTCTAGGCACAAAGAAAACGCGATATCTATTACCGATAAACTAATTTTTGTAGATAGTCAAGCTTCTATAAAATCATTGAGTTCTTTCTGTCGATCATCTGTTTTGGAGATCGCAGAACAGTTAAAAATTCACCTCATTTGGGTGCCGCCTCATAGAGAAATTCCAAGAAACTCCAACTTGCAAAAAATGGAACAATATAACCCTTGTTGGACAACAGATTTAATATTGGTATACCCTTAGCTGCACGCTAAATCATAATACCATAAAATAGTGAAACACAGTTGGAACAATGGGCTAGTCTGTCAACTAAACTAATGCTTCATGCTAAAGGTTCAAAACAATTCGTTTCTGTTGGTAGATTGTACATAAGCTTCGCTAAAGATGTACTTACAGGACACTGTCTAATAGGAAGGCATGCTTTTCGACTAGGAGCTTCTGCAAACAATTTTTTTCAGAAATTGTATGAATGAAGAAGATGAGACAGTGTCTCACCTTCTATGTTCATATTCTGCCCTCTAAAAAAGACTTTAGCTAGCTTCTTTTGGTTTAAACGAGTAAGGTTGATCTTTACGAACCAACTATTGATCTAAGTGTGTTGGTTTTTTTTCTGTCAGCAGCCACCTTAACCTAACCTAACCTATGGAGAAAAAAACATTATTGATGAACAGACCTATTCGAAGGCTCATATTTAAAAAAAAGCACATTTAAGGGTCTAAATTAAATGTATCTGGAAACGATGCATGGTAGACTAAATGTTAAAGGCCCTCCATTGAAGGAGGAAGTAGATTCGAAATACACAAACAAAAACCGTGAAGCATGGATTTTCATCGGTTGTAGGATGGGGTTGGTCTACATTGTCTAACATCCAATCGTTTAAATAAATGAAAAAATAGCAGGCTACATTTATGGAGTCATTTTAGGTACACGTTTTAATAGTCAATATGCTGAAAATGTACCATCTTCCTTCGATATTTCAAAAAGATAACGATCGGTTCACTAAATCTTGGTTTGGGCCAACTTCATAAAAGTTGGGAAAATGATGGCCGACGATCTATCAATCAACTCGATTTTTTTAGTGCTTTGAGAAATGAATTAGGTTTTTACAATTAAAAAGTATTAAATAAATCTGAAAACCATAAGAAAATTGCTAGTCATAAGATTCATACTTTATCAATTAACACTAGCGAATGCATTCTAACCACAATACACCGACAAAAAGAAGCGAAATTTGTTCGAAACTTCACCCGAATATGAGGAACATTCTAACTTTAAGAAACAAAATCGAAATATGAGCTTTGTTGGGGTCTTGGGGATCTATCTTTGGAAGATTTTAGTAAGATGCTCGATGACAGATTCAGAAGTCTTGCAACGAAACAAGACCTTGACCCATTGTTATCCTAGCTAGGGCAACTACGAACCAGCAACGAAAGCTTGTAGTCGCAAGTTACGGCCTTGGAAATAGGATGCGACCAGCTTAAACGAAAGTTTTATATTTCCGAATTGCATATACGAGATCAAAATATTATTTTTCATCTCCCAACTGAAAGCAGTCCAGACCCGAAAGAGCACCTAGAGAATACTTGCACGATCATAACAAAAAGCACAAAAGCGATTGAATTGGATCACTTCCAGGAGCTTATCTACAACTAAGAGAACATTTCACATAAAGTTGCCAAATGGACAGCTATTATAGTGATATTTTAAGCCAATGGAAAATGCTTGCAAATACTGGCATATCTATGCATAAAGATGATCCAGTTGGAATGCGCCGAAAGAGGACTATATTATTGAAGCTGAAAAGTTAGGTTAAGTCACAAAACTCACATCTCAAAGTAAACATGGTGGATGATAAATTACGAATTTAAGATCATTCTTTCTTTTCGAACGATGAAAATGATCTAGTGTGTGGAAGGGTTAATAATTTTGACATACTTGAACAAAATATAATTTACATTTACAAAGATCAATATAAATAAATCATAACAATAATCAGTCACTGCCATCGCAAAACGTCACTCAAACATCAGTAATACCGCCATCTATACATCTCAGCGTGCACACCATTCAGGAAATAACGTCGGTAATGCATGTTATCAGTGACGGCACATCGGGCCATGCCTTAAAAGATTTATGATACAAATTTTATACATGTTACAATTTGAAATTGAATAAATCTTTATCTATCATAAAAGTTCTGTAACAAAGTCCTGACAAAATTCTAATTTTTGTATTTTCTACAGAAAGACAAATTTCAAGGTGGGCTACTTCTACTAATCTTTTAAACTTATCAGGAAAATTGCTAATAGTCCAGTAAATTAAGAATTTTGTTTGAAACAATTTTTGTCAGCAATATTTTTATCAAACTTATACGTTCAACCGTTTCAGAAATAGAAAAGAGGGCAAAAAGTAAGCATCGGTCAGCAATTTCTTGAGAATAAATAGTTAACAATAATAAGGTATTTTTTCATTAAAATTAGTTCAAACGTTCAACTTGGAATATTTTCCAGAATTTCCTTTAAAGTTACTGAAACCAATATATCATAATTTCTTTGAGCAATCTTGTTTGGTGCAAATGATTCTAAAATCAAATTTAATTAAAAAACGTACTTTGAATATACATCAACTGCTTCGTTGACCTTTAAACAGCGACTCTTCAAATCTAAATTCTCATTAATTTTCTGCTCCTTCCTTCCTTACCCAAAAAAATAGCTCTCAATTCTCAAGTGAAATATAGAAGAATTCCATCAGTTTCCGAATGACAGACAGTTCCATAAAATTGACTTCTTTGATTGCAATCCTTAATCAATTTTCTGCTGTCAATTTAAAATTTTACCATTTTTTTTTAATAGAATATCACATCGACATCCTTGATCCTTCAGGACTGCACTCTTATTGATGGGAAAAAGATTGCACTAAGGACACAATTCAATTGAAATTATACTTGACTATGTTACGAGTACATACAAAAAAGCACACTACCTCCCGATGCGCGGTTTCAATTTCCTGTCAGCAATGAAATCAAAACAAAACAATATAAATAAGGACGAAAATGGTTTGAACCCTTAAAGCTAAAAGGTTATTCATTTGTAAGCAATTTCATGAAAGACAAACAATGAAGAGAAGAAGAAGAAAATACCCCATTCAGAGAATATAATGAAACATTTAGCTACACAGATTCTCTGATTGTGGGGCATAGAGAAAAGGCTTGAGAAGAATAGGATGCTATTTCAAGAAATCAAAACAATTGCAAGCAGTCATCAGGACTCACAGAGACAAATGCCTTTTGTCCTTTTTCTTGTTTGAAATGTGGCACAAAATACTCGTACTTCAAACAAAAACCATCAAGGATTTTTGGTTTAAATGTTTTCTTTTTTTTGTCTCTCTTTCCTAAAGACAAATTGTAGAGCTTATGTTGTGCTTTGTGGCCCAGAATCCAGGAAGGTATTAAATGTCACTTCTAATCATAATGTCAATCATCAGCAAAGCAAAGAGTAAACAGTAACCATACCAGACAGTCAGACACACGTTTAGAGAAAGGGCTTGTAGTTGTATGCGATACGATACGATACGACCTCTTGGTGAGTCTGGGTACGAGTAATTTTAATACTTCGTCACGTTGGCGTTGTTGGTGCTGTTGGCGCTGTTGGCGGAATCAACAACGATAGCAATAGAAATAGCAACAGCAATAACGGCGGCAATGTTGACGACTCCAACTCGTTCTCTACGTTCTATGACTATCAACGGAATAAGGTCAGATTAATTACATGTTGCGGCTGGGAAGGCAATTCATACGAAATGATATCAACTCCAGTCCAGTCCAGTCGAGTTGCATGAATGGCACGAATGGCAAAAATGTTTTCAAATGGAGAAATGTGTAATAAGCCTTCTCGGAGCTTAACAATGAGATTCACAGATTAATGCATGCTGACTGCAGTTTACTTTTTCAAAATGTCCTTCAGTTTTATTTTTGTCAAGTTCTGTTCTCCAATCTGTAGGTCCAATCCCATGGGTGGCTTAATTTTGTGATGCGCTTTCTTTTCTTAGTTTTTCCCACACTCATCGTCATAGTCATCGTCATCGTCATCATCAACTTCATCAGCTTTGTCACGTCAAATCGGATTCAAGGCTTCCTTGCACGAGATAGAAAAACCAAAAGCCGGAGGAAGGAAGGAAATCCTGAGCGAAAAGAAGACCACCAAGTTGAGTCAGGAAACCGAATATAATCGGATTTGCCAGCGTGTCAGTCGTCATTTCTTCGGAAATTGTCGATGAAGTCAGCGTTGTTGCGGCCATGACCATGGATGATGATGATGTGAAAATACGAACAGTCCTTTTATCCGAAGTCCATGGTGACGGTGCGTGGTGGGTTTTGTAATCGAGATTCAACACTCATCATTCGGGATGTGGGTGGTCTCCGGTCGCGGTCTCGGTCCCAGTCCCAGGACGATTGTTAAAGGACCACAACAACACTGCATCAACAATGTTAAATAGAAAATAAACTAAGAAGAAGACAACCAATTTTGGTTGCTCATGGGGAATGTCCAAATATATATAAAGTTTCAACTGAATTTTTGGGAAAGTTTTCCTCTTCGTTTGGCCGTAAAATTTCCATAAATCCTTTTTCCAAGGATCAACCCGAACCGCTAGCCGCTCCCACTTCTATAAAATAACATCAAATTGGTGTGGAAGTGGATAAAATGGAAGTACATGTATATTTGTTGATATTGGGCACTTAATTAAGATTCTACTGTAAGGATATGAGGATTTGGATTTTAAACTACATACTTTATGGGAACTTATTAAAAAACTTGTGCTGTCACGGATTCCATTTGGAATTTCAAAAACTGCGCTCTTCTGATGTTTGTTTGTTTTTGTTCTTTCTCTTTCTGTTTCTGTCAAGTAATGGATTTTTGGGTTTGAAGTTTATGGTTTTTGATATGGCGATGGCACAGCTGGAAACACTTGCTGTGCTTTTATTAGCCTAGAATTTTATTTTACACATGAATGATAAAAACATGTCTGAAAATTTAATTTTGCATATGCTTCATATGAACAATGATTTTTCGAACGAAGTAAGTTTATTCATGGAAATGGAGGGTCTTCTTGTATAGTGCTACAGAAGCTTTCAGGGCGTGTTCTTAACATACGTTGCAATTTACATATATAAATTTAAACATTGGAAATGTCTAACCTAATAATCTATGCTAATTTAAAGTTCTCAAAAAGTGTAAGTTAACCATGCATAGGTTTTTCAAAAATAGATTAATTTTGATATAAAAGAAAATCGAGTTGAAAGTGGGCCTCATTACAGACTAAGAAAATCTGGTTTATTTCAAGGACTCAATCAGCGAATATATGACGTTGCTGGTGATTGATCAGTTTGAGGACCGAGCTTTAAAAACATAAAGGTCTGTGCAAAATACGCTGTAGTGTCGTTGTGGAATGCCGCTATTCGAAAAAACTGGGATTTCCTCAATACAACGACACACACGGTTACAATTCTTAACATCGCTAGGTTATTGTTAGGTTAACGTGGCTGTCCGTGATAGAGTAAGACACACTAAGGCCAGTTTAATGGCTTATTGTGATTCTTCTAAGCTCAATAAAACCAGTTTGAGTACCTTACGAAACGTGAGAGACTGATTATGCTGATATGATTTAGATCGTTAAAGAAGAATTCTCCTAGGTAGTCAACTCGTTTTTGAGCTAGAGCAGGGCATGTACAGAGAAGGTGAAGAACTGTTTCCTCCTCTTCCTCACCCATACAACTTCTGCAAAAGTCATTTGAGATGATCGACAGTTATGAGTTCGTAGAGACAGAGTCCAGAGGTTTTATAGCGGCCTGACTATCTGAGAAAATACGGATATCAGATGTTGATATCACGTTTTCTTTAAGCCAGGACAAGACTTCTTTTACCGCCAAAAGTTCCGCCTGGAATACGCTGCAATGATTGGGAAGGCGGAATGAGAGACTTAATTTCAGTCGTTTAGAGTACACACCTCCACCAACCCCTTCTTTTGTTTTTGAACCATCTGTATAAAAATGGATTGGCTCGTCTTTCAAGAATGTCCTATCCTCCTAGAAAGATCTCGAAGGTATAGAAATCTGGAAGTTTCTGTCGAATTGTAGTTGGGGGATGGTTTAGTTTGTAGTCTGTGTGCATTGGATATGATTCTAAATACTTAAGAATTACGGAGTGGCCAATTCTGTTGTTAACCACTGCGATGAAACTTTGAGGCCAATAGCAGAGCTTGCAGCTATTTGTTTGATAAGTATATCAAGAGGTGTTAGGTAGAGTAAATTATCCAGTGCCGCAGATGGGGTCGTGCGAAGCTTGTACATAGGCAAGCTGAACATTGGACTTTATTTAGTTTTTCGCGGTTTTTTCTAAAGCAATCCAAATCGGTCTGATAACCGATATTTATAACCAATGCGTCCTTCGGGGTTGTAAGCCCCATTTAATACCAATTGCTTTTTTGCATGAGAAGAGAGCTACAGTAGCTTATTTGGATCTTGGAATAAGACCCAGATACTAATAACTTCAATTTATAAGGTCATAAGAATGAATGCTGATAGACTTATAGGTCGAAGATTTTTATGGTTGACTTGCGAGCATTTTCCTGCTTTAGGTATGAAAACAACTTTCACTTCTCTCCATGCCGAAGGAATATGGAAATTGTTGAAAATTTCCTCAAGTATTGGTTCACGTCTAACTTTTCCCTTTTTTGCTTTACGACTTTTTCAAACAGTTACTACAAAACGTTCACCATTTTTGCAGTGAATTTTAACAATTTCAATTTCATAAGCCTGTATCGTTCTATTTTTTAAAAAAAGGCGTAGTTTTTACTTTTCAAATGTCAAAAACTGACAGCTGCACACATAGGGGCTATTCAAAATTAGACTTCTTTTTTGACAACCCTGTGTATCGTATATTGACTAATCTTATTCAAAAAGTATATTATGTAGTACCCGTGGCGTGATGGTTAGTGCGTTGGATTGTCTTTACTGACAAAATTAAAGAAATTTATTAAATTTATGAATTTAACTAAAAAAATACATTTTTATGTCTTACACGACACAGTTTTCACTCTGCCTCAACGCAACTCTATTAAAACTTTATTAATTTATTCCCATTAACTATAAACACGAGTAGGTTTATGCCAAAAAAAAAAACTTCCGAAAAGAATTCTTTCAACAACAATCTGAATTAACCATCATGAACATTTATATACGAGTATATAAAAAAGTTTTGGAAATGCTTGGAAAATTTTAATTCAATAAAATTTCTTGCATTCAATATAAATCCTTCCATCATAATTGTCTATTGTGTAGGAAATAGTCTTGACACGAAACAGACAACAACGATAGAAAACGATGGTCTTCTTTGTTAATTATACCCCAATTAGTATGCTATTATGCTGTCAAAGTTTCACAGCAAAGGAAAGGACAAATAATAGCTCACTATTGGCCGTTACTTGTTTGATGGTGGAAGGGGTTACGTAACATACACTGAGAGAAAAAAAAAAGACTTTTTAAATTCAATTAAAAAAAATAGAGAACTTTTAAAACAGGGCAACTTTTAAAACATCAAAATATTTCCGAAAATGTTCTTAAACTAAAATTGAAAATCTTTTATTTAAAATAGGTCAATGCGCTAAAGACTTTTGCAATAGAGGATATCATTTTGAAAAGACCACTATTTGGTTGCTGTCACTTTTGAAGCTGTCAATTTTTGACATTTAAGTACTACATTGGTCGCATTCACAAAGCTAGTGGCTACGTAGTCAAAATTCAACTAGCTTTGTGAATGTAAAACTACACTACAAAGCTAGTCAATCTGGAACTGTCATATTATTGACAAATGCAAATATATAAAATAAGAAACATTTTTGATTTGATAACTTTAACTTATCTTTTGTGTTTTTAAATTAAAAAAAATCTAATTTAAGACACAATTTGAATGATTTATATTTGTATTTAAATATTGAACGATTTATTTCATTTTGAATTCGTGTTACTTTACCGAGCAGCTGATTGTGAAACGTCAAAATAATTCTCCTCTTACTTTGTAGCCGAATTTTTTACACTACGTCGGAGGGGAAATTTCAACTACTTTTGTAGTTAGATTTGGCCAATCAGAATCCTTTGACTACGTAACCACTAGCTTTGTGAATGCGACCATTAATAGTTGGTCTGTTTATAAACAAAATTTCTCACTCAAATGTCTAATTTTTTACTGTAAGAATTCTGAGAACAGAATTTTATAATTCGATATCTCAAGGACTTTCTATTGCACAAAAAAGAAGAAACAAAGCTTCTTGATTACTAGATGAGAATTATTTGTGAATTGTGTTTATATTTCTTTCTCCTGCTCTGTCAATCCATATAAGAAAATTTTCAGAAATCTTAGAAACATAAACTAGCCAAATACGAACAATTAAACGATACACGTTTCAACAACACATTGAAATTGTGAAATTCATTAAAAACATGGTGAACGTTTTGCAGTCATAGTTTACAAGACTAAAGTACTTTCCATTCATCATTGTCGTGAGGAACTTTCTTTACCGGCAAAAGGAAAAATAGTGGAAAATTTAAGCTATTGGGACAAGTGATGAAACTGTATGCTTCGCTCAAGAACAACAAATGCTGCTGAGGCCCGTAGTGTTAACAAAAACCATCTAGTTTGTCGATTCCATTTTACAAAAAGACTTAAGCGGCCCATAGACACCACACTTGTGTCGATGTGCAGAAATGTGTGCTGTGTGTGGGCTTGAGCAGACACCGATTATATTCTACTTTGTTTCAGACACGGAGCTAGTTAAATCAAAAGTTATTGATTTTTCTGTATCTTTGTCTCGATCGGTGTAATGGGGATGCGCGAGAACATTTACTATACAGTTGATTCTGATCCTTTCCTCTTTGAGATCTCTTTCGCAACCAATGTGTGTACGATTGTCGTGTGTGGCGGAATACCTCAACGGGTGTCAGTACACCGGTGTGCACACAAGTGTGGTTTCAATGGGCCGCTTTAGATCTTAAGGGCTATTCATATGAGAGCGACTAATGACCAAAGAATAACGAATATTCGTCTATTATGACATTTCTTTCACCTGGCTAGTTTTTATTCGTCATTTCATTACAGATACAAAACACAAAATAGAATGACATTTTTAGGTTAAGACGCGCCCGAACATTGTATTATTGTTGAATAGTGGATCGTATGTGGAACGCGAGTTGTATTTGACAGTTCGTTACAATCAAATTGCAATTCCCGACGAAAAATTTGTTTTTTTAAATTCCTCTTATTTCAGAATACAAAAATTTGAGCAGACCGAGTTAAACGCTGAACACAAACATCAAAATCTTTACCCTCGATTTATAACAAAAATAAATTAAATGCTTTTTTGATTATAATTAGCTTTTCTACTTTCGTTTCAGTTTTGAATTTTATTTTTTGTTTCTGCAGAAGAAAATGACAATCAAATTGACACATGTCAAATAGTGACAACTAATAAGGTTTTCCATTGTAAATTCAGATTTCCTTAGAAAAATTGATTTTATTCGTGTCACATGGAACACGATTGAATTTGTTTTTGCTAATCTTTTTTTTTTTTAATTGTATTAGTATTGCTGCAGAGGGGTAAATCTGCCGAAATATCCAGATCTGTAGATTTGATCTTAAATCAAAATTAAATCAATTTATTTTGCCCAATGGACAAATTAGATCATGGAAAACCCCATAAGTATTCAGCTGTGTTTCAAAAATAATTCAAAGCGCTCAGAACACACTTTGATCAGACTCTTTTGAGAAGTCTTTCCGTTGCTAAAAATGCCTATTAAAGACATTAAATGAGGCGACATAGAAATGAAGGTTAGCTACAGCTGTCTTATAAAATTTAACCAAAATATGTGTGTTTTTTTCTAAGTGCACTGCACAAGAATATAATCTCTTAACTTAAATGATTACTTTTCTATCCAAGCCAAGTGCAATCATTAAATTTGGTTTCTTCTGGATTCAGGAAAACAAGAAAAAACACTCCAAACAACAAAAATTGCTATTGCCATTTAAGACATCATTATAGCTTCACATCGAGGAAACTGTGTTTTATTGGTTTGGCTGTGCCCGAAAATTGGGGGTGCAATCCAAGAGTCAACTGTGCTCTTTGTTATTTATTCCTCAGCTGAAAGTTCCAGCGTTTAACAATGTAGACGAACGATGATGACGGTGACGCTGACGGTGACGGTGACGGCGACGAAGACTACGACGGCGGCGTCTCGTCGTTGACGACAACTATATACAACAACGACAGCGAAATGGATGTTGTCTTGGTCCGTCAACCCGTCAGACTAGTCGTCATGAGCCTGAAGTCCAATTAAGTTTAATTTCCGAATCGGGACTGAAACTTAAGCTAAAAGAGATCGATGATTTGCGCTGGATTTTGTAGAAGAAGAAAAAGAAAAAAATTCATTCTTTGTGCTCAGTATTCTTGAAAGTTTATTGGAACTCAAAGACCGCACCACCCACTTATTTCCTGTGTACTGAAAACGCCATAAACTAAAGACTGACATATGGATATGTACATTGTACATTGTGTACGTAGGTATGTTATGTTCCGTTCCGTTCGTATATATGAGAATACTTAGTTTTTGGAGCGTGAATGGCATTGCAGCTGCATACTATATGCAACGTACTTTCGAGTGGGCGATGTGGATGTGGATGATGATGATAAAGTGATTTGGTCTCCCTTTTACCGTCAACCCCTTGACGTATAAGCCGTTCTGCACCGCACCGCACCGCACATAGTGGGACCCTATACACATCTGCATGAGTTACATTTTTGCCTTGACACTGCTTTGGTACAATTCAAAGTTTGTACGTGAGTAAAGAACTGTGCACTTTTTTCTTAAATTCTTAAAAATATACATAAATCAAAATTGTGCAAAATTTTATACCAAGGGCTTAACAATTTACTAATTATCAACTTTCTAAATATTTAGCAATTTAATAGGTACTCCAAAATTTTAAACCTCTCTTTTCGTTTTTCTAACTAGTAAATTCGTAGTTCCCTTTTAAAAACGGGCATCCGAACATGTCTAAACAATGGCAGTTGTTGACAATAAACAAAGAAAACAAACTTAAACGAACCTAATCATTGGAATTTCCAACTGTAGACTGGAACATTCCATACACTGCACTGCTCTTATATTATTCATTGTACATATGTCATATGAATTTAGCAAATTGCTTAAAGTTAAAGTAGCCATCTGTAACATTAACTTTAGCAAAATGTAAAGAGATAGTAAGTTTTAAAAATCATTTGACATTAGGTGAATGCTTATTGGTTTCAATTTTGCCCCAATATTTTTGTCATGTCTCAAATTTTAACTCAGTGAAACACTTTTTCCATTCAAAAAAATTGCATGAGCTACATTTAATAAGAGGTTTCATTTTAAATAGCCTGCTATTTGGACAGCTGTCACTTTTGAATCTGTCATATATTGACATTTGACTAGTAAAAGCTTGGTTATACCAAAAATGGAGTGACACGCTTTAAAAACGCACTGAAATTGTGAAAATTCACTAGGAAAATGGGGAATACCACGAAAACATATGTTATCACAATTTGTCAAGAAGATCTTGTGATTTAAAATCTTTGGACTTTCTTCTTTGAGGCCACGTGTAAGATAAGGTCTATGCTAATGCTGCACAATCGATTTAAGACCTAAAAGATGGATTTCTTGAAGTTATGGAGGTCTTACATCCGCAAATGTGGTCATGGAAAATGTCATGAAAAGGATATTGTGGTGCACCCGTTGCCGTGGCAGCCATTTGGCTGATTTAGGTTTCCGTTTTCAATGGAATAGCTGTTCTCTATACAGTTAAATATACATCCATTTTTCAAATAACAAAATAGAACCTCTTATTAGAAACTTATTTTAAGAAATAAAATAAATTTTTTCAAGAACACAGCACTGTAAATGTCAACTTGAAAATCTCAACTAGATCCCCAGTCATATAAAGGTACGTTACGTATTTGTATTTACAGAGGGAAATCTTTTGGGAATAAGTTGAATGGATAGCATTTCCAGGATGCAAGAGGTAATTGAGGACGACGACGACAACGACGAACGTTGCTAATTTTGCTGCATGGCAGAGTAAATCGTTAGATTGTAAATAGGTACATAGGTAGGAAGGGCTTGTAGTAGGTACGAGTATTAAAGAAGTTCAAGGCAAAAAAAACAACATGATTTGCAAAATGTTAACAAAATAAAGACAAAAACAAACAAGTTTTTAGGTTAAGTTATAAGTGAGAAGAAATGGATTCTCCTGTGGGGATACATAGAAAAACCAAATCTTCAGTCTAAACCGCAAACAATATTATACTTCTTATTCAGATGGAGATGAGGTCTGTTGAGTATTTTAAAAATTAGCATTTAAACCAAAGATAAGTTAGAATTTATAACAATTATAACATATCGTAGGGCTTTAGTGGTTTTAAAAATGTATGGGTGGTAAAATTATTTTTGTACTGAAAGCACAGGCCGCAAGACCCGACTAGTTTTTGTTTATTATTGTCATTATTTAATTATTATTAAATTGTAAAAGGTGGGTCGAATACAAGTTTCTTTTTCAAAAAGCTTTATTTTTGTTCTATCCGATGGAAAATTTCAAAAAACGGCTAGATCGGTACCGAGTAGTGTAGGACTCTTACCGCACTCAAACCACCGGTTAATCAGGACCAATCTATGAAAGGTCGACTATGATAGCGTAGGTATCCGATGGAATATACAAAATACAACGTTGGTCCTAGGATACTTCTTTGCGGTACACCAACTTCTAATTTACTTTATATCCGAGTCATTTTGCTCGTACTGTACTCTAAAGGGTCGATTCGTAACATACAAACAAATTTCAGTATTTCGTAGTACTGCCTGGGAAGGTCCGTATGTAGTTTTATACTCAAGTTCCAAGTGCCAAGTCTTGTCAAAAGCTTGAGCAACATCTACTTGCTTTACCGAACATACTTGTTTTTCTTTAATTGCCTTTTCCACAATATCCGTAATTCGATGTATTACCTTTCGGACCGTTCAATTCAAGTAGTATTGGACAAGTTCAAATCTGATATTCACAAAATAAACGCTGGTGTTCCCCAGAGCTCCGTTTTGTCTCCGACGCTCTTCCTTATTTTTATAAATGATCTTTTGTCTGAAACTTCTAACCCACTAAATTGTTTTGCGGATGACAGTACCCTCAGCTTTTCATATTCGTTTTAATATTCTCATCCTTGTCCTTCGGATGTGGAACTTCAACGGCAGCGTATAATAAGCTCATTAAATTCTGATCTCGACATCATTGTACAATGGGGAATCAAAAACCGTGTAGAATTTAATGTTTCGAAAACTCAATGCTGTCTCCTGTCGTTAAAGCGTAACCCACCCCCGATGCCGCTATCCATGAGCGGCACTTGCATCCAGGAAACTAATCAACTTTCAGTACTCGGAATGATCACATATTCGATATTGCCAAAAATGCTGCCAGGTGCTTAGGATTTCTCCGACGGTGCAAGAAATTTGTCACCCCTTCTGATCTGGCTGTAATTTACAAAGCCTTCATTTGTCCAAAACTTGAATATAACTCGCATATTTGGGCAGGTGCCCGTAAAACAAGTTTAAGTATTTTGGACAAGATCCAAAAAAGAGCTTTGAAAATGACGTCACTTGAACACCGCCGCAATGTTTCATGCCTTTCGTTGTTCTACCGATATTTTTATAAACAGTGTTCTGTCGAATTAGCCAGTTGCATTACCCCCTCAAACAATTCAGCCGTAATACTCGTATTTCTAGGAATGCACATATCAGTTTAACCTTGAGCTCTATTTCGGACGTACTGTCAAGTATAGAGATTCTTTTTTAAACCGCACATCGAGAATGTGGAATGCTTTACCCAGCTCTGTTTTTCCCTATCATTTTTATATTCAGAAATTTGAGAGCAATGTGCATCGGTATCTCCTCTTTAATCCTTCCCTATTTTCCTAAAACTCGCACTGTGTTTAAACTTTAAACATGTTAAGGGTATTAATAACCCCTTGTGTGCCCGTTCATTATAAAAAAATTGTTCTATCGTGGAATGTTCATTTCTAGATTTTAGCTTCTTTCTCCTATTATTTTGCTGAACCTTTTCCGTAGCAGTTTTTCGAAAACTTTAGCCATAATTTATTAGTTCAGCAATTTTTCAATAATATGGTACATATCTTAGTTTAAGGCATGCGCTTATTATAAGTTGGAGTGTTTTTCTCAAGTCCGAAATTGTTGGAGGACTTCCTTCCGTACACATCAGCACTACATTGTTCAACTTCATTATCCACTTGCTCAACTGGTTGCATGTCATCACAAATTTCCAAGACCTTGTCGGTGGTTTCAGGCTGTAGCTTGTATAATTGCTTGAGTCTTTTTAGAATTGTTGGCATATTTTCGGTCCTATACGGTTTCTTACAAATTAAACCAAAGGACTTGGAGATTGCTTTTGCTACAGATGCAGCAATCTTGTTTGTTGACGTAGAAACCGATATGAAAAACCACCTAGTTTCAAAATAACCTATGATTTAAAAAGAAGCCTCTAGATAACCCGCCCTGTTGTTCTTTTTTTCACCACAATTTTGAAATGAAATTTTTGTAGGAATGTATTAATTAATATTAAAATAACTATTAATTAAAATAAAAACAAATAATCTCTTTCTCGTATATAACATTTACCACATCATTCATGGTTCCCAAAAAAGTATATCAAGAAGTAAAAACAAAGTGGCGACAATGAAAAATATTAAAGGACAGCTTTATGAAAATGTGCAAAAATTCAGCATTAACACGTTGGTATCCTGTGGCTTGGAATGTCTGTGGTTTACCAAACCACAACGAGGATTTTGTGGTACGAGTATCACCTGTCCCGTGACATTGTCCTTTTACCATGTTATAAAAAAAAAACAGAACTATATCACCTTCTCTTACCTCAAAAATTGACAATAAAATTGAATTAATATTTCAACAATATAACTGCAGTTGTTTTATTTTTAAGTATATTTTTATGTTTTGAGGTTTTAGATGGAGCCATATGAACTCATAAAATGAAATATAAAAAAAAACAATTGATTTAAATTAAATAGTCATGAGATTCGATTTTTATTTAAGTATATATTGGGGATTCATATTTTTTGATATTTATGTACATTGATTATTTTTGGGATTAATAAGGCTAATTGAAATGCATGCATTTTACACTCTTAAAATCCCAGTGCGTGATTTTATTTGCGTTGAAATTTTCAGCATTGTAAGTACTTAGAGAGTCATAGGTCACAAGCATACAATGTAAATATAATTTGTGCAAAATACATAAAATCAAATGGAATTCTTGAAATATTCCTAATCTGCTGAGTAATACGATGGTCACTTTTTTCCTAAATTAGAACAACCTCTTACGGTTCAATACAAATACAAAAATGTTGCGGCCAAACCAAAAGAAAAGTTCACTGGGCGTATACGTAATTAATTTTATTTTATTTTGATTTTTAGCATATTTTCATCCACGTTTATTTGCCTAAACGCTAGATTGGCTAAGGTTAAGGTCTCTAAGAGAGACATGTTAATTTAAAACTGAATTAAATATGTTGCTTGCAATAGATACTTGTATCTACACTTGTACTGAGTAAAAGTACGACCGCACATGTAAAAATGTATTTACAAAAAAATGAAAACGAATAGACACAAGACTGATTCAAAAAAACCTTAAATGTCTCCGATTTTAAAGGGAACTATAACTTTTCGCTCAGAGTTGGCTGAAATAACATTCATATTCAAATTTCAGCTTTTAACATTGAAATTGAGAGGCCAAAGCAGTTTTTTCCATCAAAATGGTTGCCATAAAGAACTCAAATGAATAAATTGAATTTACAATTTTTCATGTTTGAAAAAAAAAAAAAATTATCTTTAAATTAATATTTTCACTTATCGTGTAAAAAAGCAAAAGTCGGTTTTGGTTACTGAAGGCTTTTTAATAATACTCTTGGTAATTTTTAAGAGTTATGGTTGGAATATAATTTTCCTTTTGTTAACCTTAAAGATAATTCCCTAGCATTTTTGTATAAAAATTATTTTCGGCATATGTCTGCCGCTTGGACGAGTTCCATAGTACATTTGATCAGTCCAATTTTCACCAAATTTCCAATGAATCTGACCATTTGGGATCAATAGTTGCTTGAAACTTCAAAAGTTTGAAGTTTGTCCGCATAAACCAATGACTTAACATAACCCCGTAAAAACGAGTTCCCCAAAAACTAGGGCTAAACAACACAATGTGTGAAGGTATTTTTGGGGAGAGTACGATAACTTAGGCGACAAAGTTTAATGACGGATTTGTATGGAACAGTTAAAAACAAGCATTTTTTACTATGGGAGGGGGGGTCTATCTCCTCCCGTTTAGGCGGTAGGGGCAGTTAAAAAAAATATGTACATTAAATGGAAAAAAAATAATTAAAAAATAACGGTAATACCCTCAATTAAGTGTTATACCTTTTTTTAAAGTCAACACTTTTGTCTATTAGCTTGTTTTAAAATCAAGTCAAAACTATTCATAGTTTTTAAAAAAAATTGTTTTAAAGTCAAAATTTGTGCAAAAAAAGTTAAAAAAAAGGTTTAAAGTGTAATTTTTCAAAACTTTCAAATTATTTACTGTTTTTTTTTTTAGAATTCATTGCTCTTATTTGTTTTTTATCAAAAACTGAAAACTAGATGACTTTATGTCTTCTAGTTCTTGAGAAAATTGAAAATTACCAAAATAAATATTTTAATTAAATTACTTTTTCCTTGCTTAAGTATTAACGTAGTCTTATTTTGATAGTAATAATCGAATCTGGATTAAGATATACCTAGGGTAAATTAATTTTTCTTAAATCCAGCTTATTTAAATGCAAAAAAAACTTTGCATGCACCCCATCTTGCACCCTCCCCACCTTGCACACACTCCAACTTGCACCCACCGCAAATCCTATAGTGTGCCCAAGCAGGGGGGTTGCAGGGGGGCAGCATGCCCCCCCTTACAGATGCCACTGTTGCATACACCCAAACTCGCGCACACCTTACTGTTGCATACACCCAAACACGTATTACGCATACGCAAATACCAATATTACTATCAAAATAAGACCACTCAAGCAAAAAAAAAAGAATTAAATTAAAATAGTAGTTGTGGTTATTTTCAATTTTCTCAAAAACTAAAAGACATAAAATCATCTAGTTTTCAGTTTTTGATCAAAAACAAATAAGAGCAATAAATTCTGAAATAAAAACAATGGTAGATAATCTTGAAGTATTGAAAAAGTTACACTTTAAGCCTTTTTTTAACTTTTTTTACTCAAATTTTGAGTTTAAAATTCAATTTTTATTTTCAATTTTCTCAAAAACTAAAAGACATAAAATCATCTAGTTTTCAGTTTTTGATCAAAAACAAATAAGAGCAATAAATTCTGAAATAAAAACAATGGTAGATAATCTTGAAGTATTGAAAAAGTTACACTTTAAGCCTTTTTTTAACTTTTTTTACTCAAATTTTGAGTTTAAAATTCAATTTTTATTTTCAATTTTCTCAAAAACTAAAAGACATAAAATCATCTAGTTTTCAGTTTTTGATCAAAAACAAATAAGAGCAATAAATTCTGAAATAAAAACAATGGTAGATAATCTTGAAGTATTGAAAAAGTTACACTTTAAACCTTAAACCCTCTCAAAAAACGCCCGTTACTTCAAGTAGCAAGGCTCGCCAGAGCAACGCTACCAAGCCCAACAAGCACTCTCCTGCGGATCAGCTCAGGATCAAGTACAGGAAGGCTACTTTCATTCTTGGCAAGATTGCCGAAAACGAAAAAGCCGGAAAGGTACATGAGCGTGATGCTGCCGACAAAATAAAATACCAAAAAGTTGTTGAAGAATTCAACAGTCGGGAGAAGAGTGCGCTACCCAGCAAAAAAGAACAGTCCACCAAGAGGAACAGGTCTCTGGAGGAGGAGAAGCCACCTCAAAAGAGAACCAAACTTGGTGGCAGTGCCAGAAAGGAGACTCCGAGGGCGACAGCGCAACCGCGCGCCTTGAGTGAGGTCGTCAGAGACAACCTCCAGGTGGCGATTGTAGATGAGCTCTCCACAGACAACAGAGCTCTGATGTCAGCGTGGAACTCAATCGAGGCTAAGCTCTCGGAATTGGTCTTCCATTATACAATTTCGGCAAAAGAAGGTCCCTACCCCAGCTTTGACTCCGGCGAAATGCTCAGAGGTTACAAAGTGATAAAGTGCGCAGACGACTTTTCAAGGGATTTCCTTGGCAAGGGAGTTGCTAAGATTAGCAACGACTGGAAGGGCTTGAAGCTCAAGCTCATTCCCGCCAGGGAGGTTCCTAGAAAACCATTGGCTCGCATCTTGTTGCCACTGATGAGCATTAAGCCAACTGGAGCGGAGCTGATTAGGAGCCTTCAACGGCTGAATCCGCGGATTCCTATGCATGACTGGGTAGTCATTAAGACAGAGGAACCGCGCAAGAATAGCGCGGTCTATCTTCTGAGGATCTGTGAGGATAGTCGCAAAGCCCTAGAAGAGGCACAATGCAAGCTGAGGTTCGGCATCAAAAGTGTCTCCATAAAGATTCTGCAGAGTCAGGAAGTTGGCCCCACCCTGGGTGATGATAACGTCGAGGTAGACGATGTCACCATGCAGGTTGGAGCCCCCGGCGAGGCGCTGGATCCTGGCCCTGCAGTTCCACCTGCCAATTAAAAAACGACAAGCTACGCGCCATCCAGGCTAATCTGAAGCACTCTAAATGTGCCTCGGATAACCTGAGGATCTTCCTGAGTGAGGAAGATATAGATGTCGCCCTTGTACAAGAGCCATGGGTTAATGGCCTCGCGATTAGAGGCCTTAATGACAGCCAATACGATTTATTCTACAAGCCCGACAATCAGAATCAAGGTAAGCCTAGAACTTGTATTTTAGCTAAAAAACACCTAAAAGCTTTTATGTGTCCAAACTATAGCACTTCTGACTTAACAGTTGTTAGGTTAGAGGGTAAACAGGCGGAGGGCTTGATTCTTGCATCCTCATACATGGCGCATGACAAGGAGTCACCGCCTGAGGAGGTGCGTACTCTTGTGGCGGAGGCAAAAGCCAGACAAACAAGTCTGCTTGTAGGGAGTGATGCGAACGCGAGGCACTCAATCTGGAGCAGCACTGAAATTAATGAGCGAGGTGAGTCTCTTTTTAATTATATAATTGAAAATAACTTGACTATATGTAACAGGGGCAATACTCCCACTTTTGTTTTTCCGAGTACGGATAACTCAGAAGGGTGGGAAGATGTGTTAGACGTTACATTTGTCAATATTTATGGTAACCTCTCCATCGAGAATTGGAGAGTATCTCTTCTTAACTCCTTTTCTGATCATAGACGGATTCTATTTGATCTTAAATTTGAAATAAAATCTCCTTCCCCCTATAGAAATCCAAGAAGAATTGACTGGAAGAAATTTAGTCAGATCTTTGGCTCAAAGTTGCGCAGTATACCGAACGCGAGTTACGACTCGGTAACAGATCTTGAGTTAGAGATTTCAAACTTCGAGGACTCTATAACCACCGCATTCAAGGTCTCTTGCCCGATAAGATACAGTAAGAAAACCTTTCCACCTTGGTGGAATGACGACTTATCTAATCTGAGGAAAATAACAAGAACCATTTTTAATATCTGCTATAAGCATACATTTTATCAGCCTTATAAGGACTGCTTGAGAATATACAAGCGTTCTATAGCTCAAGCCAAAAAACAAGGATGGCAAGAGTACTGTCAGTCCATCGAAAACATCAAAGATTCGGCCAGGCTTAGTAGGGTTCTATCGAAAGAACATTCGAACCCCTCGTTTCTTAAAAAACCAGATGGAAGCTGGACAGCATCTCCAATGGAGACATTAGAGCTACTAATGAACGTACACTTCCCAGGTTGTGCAGAAGAACCAACCGAATCCAATCTGACTTTCAACATGCCAACCTCCATAGAGCAGGTAAACGCCCTTATAACTAGAGAAAATATAGTCTGCGCTATTAAAACCTTCTCGCCGTACAAATCTCCAGGCCCTGATGGAATACTACCTATAATGCTGCAAAATCAGCTTGAATTAGTAGTACCACGGCTCGAGAGTATCTTTAAAGGTTGCCTCTTACTAAACCATGTCCCCATGTCTTGGAGGCAGGTAAGAGTGGTTTTCTTACCAAAAATTGGTAAAAGGGGGCATGAATCTGCCAAAGATTACCGACCTATAAGCCTTACTTCCTTTCTTCTTAAAACCCTGGAGAGAATTGTAGAATCTCACATAAGGAGCATTCTGAGTAGTTGTCCCCTATCTAACTCGCAGCATGCCTACATGAGGGGCAGATCTACAGAGACTGCCCTTCACGAGGTAGTGAGAACGATAGAAAACACAATTCATTTTAAGGAATATACCCTAGCCACCTTCTTAGACGTAGAAGGAGCTTTCAACAATGTCCTAACTGAATCCATCGCTGAATCACTTGCAGACTTCGGTGTTGAGAACTACATTAGAAGGTGGATAATATCCATGCTAAGTAATAGAAGGATTCAATCAAAGTTAGGATATTCAACGTGTACCAAATATGCCAGCAGAGGAACACCTCAAGGAGGTGTATTGTCTCCTCTCCTATGGCTTTTGGTCATGAACAGCATTCTGGTGAAACTCGAGAGCAGCGGAGTGAAAGCGGTTGCGTACGCCGATGATTTGGTCATTCTAGTTTCGGGAAAATTTCCAAGCGTGATCAGTGAAATCACTAATATGGCTTTGAAGAAAGTAAGCACCTGGGCTGCGAGCTGCGGACTAGGTGTTAACAGCAACAAAACCGAGCTGATGCTTTTCACCACCAAAACCAAGGTACCACCCTTCACTCTACCTCGGTTAAACGGACAAGCACTATCATTGTCTTCCAGTGCTAAATATCTGGGCGTAATACTAGATACCAAATTAAACTGGAAGCTTAACATCGAAGAGCGGGTAAGAAAGTCGTGTGTCGCCTTCTACGCCTGCAATAAAACATTTGGCAAAAAGTGGGGCCTCCAGTCAAAAATGATAAAATGGACATACACAGCGGTTGCAAGACCGATACTGGTCTATGGTTCCATTGTGTGGTGGCCCGCTCTCACCAAAGCCTACATAGTAAACAAGCTTACAAAGGTGCAGAGAAATGCTTGCGTAGGGATATCAGGGGCAATCAGGTCCTGTCCAACGGATGCACTCAACGTCATCCTGGAACTTCTTCCGATTGACCTCTTTATCAAATATCAGGTGTCCTGCAGTATCTTGAGACTCAAGGAAATAGACTGTTGGAAACCTAGATCTTACGGGCACTGCAACCAAACAAGCCTGATACCATCAGACATCCTATCCACAACCACCGATTACTGCATCCCTACCCTAGACACCTCAAAGAAGTTTAGAGTCTTGCTCCCGTCAAGAACCGACTGGGAGGAAGGCGTTGTGACGGAAGACTTTGACACAACTATCTTCACGGATGGTTCGAAGATGGAATGCGGTGTTGGTGCAGGTGTCTTCTGTGAATCTCTTGAGATTTCAAAAACCTATAGACTTCCCGATTTTGCCAGCGTGTTCCAGGCAGAATTGTTGGCGATAAGGGAAGCTTGTACAGCCCTTAAAAATATCCGTCAGAACCAAAATGTAGCTATACTAACAGACAGTCAGGCAGCTATTAAAGCCATTGATTCAGCTTTATCATCCTCTAAACTGGTCCAGCAATGTAAAGAGGCCCTAAAGGAACTGGATATGAGCGTCACTCTTATCTGGATACCGGGCCATAGGGGCCATGAGGGTAATGAGAAGGCAGATGAGCTAGCCAGGCAAGGATCAGCCCTTCACAACTCTCTGGCAGTGAGAGTATATGCTCCTCTAGGAGTTGTGAAGGGCAATATCCTGACCAAATACACATCAGAAGCAAATCATAGGTGGAGGAGTTTAACGAGTTGCGTTATATCCAGGAAAATCTGGCCCGCCTATAACAAACCAAAATCAATCAATTTAATTTCCAAACCAAGGCATGACATAGCCAGGATTGTCGCTACCTGCACAGGGCATTGGCCTGTAGGGGAGCATGCGGCAAAATTGGGTATACCACATAACTCTTTCTGCCGTAGCTGTGAGAACCAGGATGAAAAAGAAACAGTCCCACACTTTCTATGCCATTGTCCGGCCCTGGCCAGGAAAAGAGCACTCCACTTGGGTAAGGAATTCTTCAACGGTATTGAGGAACTCTCAGAATTCAAGATCAAAGATTTGATCTCATACCTAAATAGCACAAAGTGGCTTTAATCCCCTCCCCCCTTATCTCTCCATCACTAAATGGTACTATGAGATAATAGGCCGAAGGGTAGGAGAATAAAACTACATTTTATATTTTACATAGAACTGCACGTGCGGAACGTGCACCACCAATAGCCCATTTTCAAATCCATTCAGAATCTCACGAGGTATGGTATCAAAACGGCGCACTCAGCGCTATTTGTGTCCTGCGCGAAGCAGGACAGCCATTTCTACCTACCTACCTAAACCTTTTTTAACTTTTTTTACTCAAATTTTGAGTTTAAAATTAAATTTTTCAAAAACTACGCGTAGTTTTGACTTGATTTAAAAACTGGCTAATAGAACAGAATGTTGGCTTTAAAAAAATGTAAACAACTTAATTGTAAGTATCACCGTTATTTTTTAAGAATTTTTTTTCATTTTAAGTAATATTTTTTTTAAATTGCCCCTCCTGCCTAAACGGGGGGAGATAGACCCCCCCTCCCATAGTAAAAAATGCTTATTTTTAACTGTTCTAAAAAATTCCGTTATAATATCTTGTCGCCTAAGTTATCGTACTCTTGCCGTATTTTTATTTTAAGGGCCCCCGCAGACTGTAGGCTTTTTATCGGCCGATAGTTTGGTCGGCTTCTTAATCAGTATGGGGAGGAATGCATATGCGCACACGACAGCGATTCAGTATCGGCCGATAAAAAAGTTTGATGGGCTACCCGATTACATTTAAACTAATCTGTCGGCCAACTATCGGCCGACTGTTTAATCAGTATTGGCGCAGACACGCCTGCGCATACATGACGATTGTTTAGTCGGCCGATAGTTCAGTTCGCTCTGTGATTTGGCGTCGTGTGCCTGTATTTTGAATATGGCGTCGCTCAAATCACAATTGTTGATTCGAGAATAGTCGGCCGACTGTTGGATAGTCTGCGCCCTGTTCACCAACCAAACTGCCCAACCCGACCAAACTATCGGCCGATAAAAAGTCTGCAGTCTGCGGGGGCTCTAAACACACACAGATGACACTTTTATCAACAGGTTAGTTTTCAAAGCTTAGAAGTTTTAAAATCTCAAACCATCAGTTTTTTGGAGGTGCTGACTTGTAACCCAGTTGAAAACCCAACAGCCAATTAAACAGTGTTTACGACCTCCGAGTAGATTATTCAAAATTTTAAGTTCATGTTCTGTTAACTTTTGTAATAAATTGTATGATTGGAATTTTGAAACATTAAAACCGCCCATGCAAACTTCTTACAATAGTTGCTAGGAAGTATTTTAGGAGCAAAAATATTTTAAACGGAATGTGACAATACTAAGTGTGTTTTATTTTTTATTGCATTCGTAAAAAATGTTGAGCTTGAGATTTTAATCAAACATGACATTAAGATATTATGTGGGTCCCCCGATTCAATCCGTCTGTCTGTCTGCCGATTCACATTGGGCGTTTTTTTTTTAATTTTTTTTAAGACTAAAAATAACAGCGTCCCCATGCAATCTAAAACTCGATTTTTCTCAAAAACGAAAGGACAGATTTTTATTAAATTTTCTCTAAACATTTGTTCCTAATTTGGCTTCTTTCTATACAAATAAATATTTTTGTATTGCTCCAGAAGTGTACCCATAAAACCTTTATTTTGTTTTTAAGTTTTCTCTAATTTGATATATTTGATGATCATTGTTTTATTTTTGATCTCTAAAGAAATATTTCATTTTGAACTTCCCATAGGAAGTTATTGTAATGGGTCCGATTTGTCAAATTGAAAATTTTGACATTTCTCGACGTTTCAAGGTCTCTAGAGTCGAAATAAAAGATTTTTAGAAAGATGTATGTGCGAGCGTGTGTACGTAAGTTCGTACGTTCACGACGTTTTTTTCATCGTCCATAGCTCAAGAACCAGAAGAGATATCGACTTCAAATAAATTGGGGCGATGGACGGTTTTTTTTAGTATAGCAGTTTAAAAAAAAGGTGAACATATTGGTTAACCCTAAATATCTTACGAACCAAAAACGCTAGAGACTTGAATTAAATTTTATATAATATATTGTAAAGTGATACCAAACAAGTATATTTTTTGAACAAAATCCAATTTTTTTTTATAAATTAAAAAAAACTGAACAACAAAATTTGTCACCTCGAAAATTTTACGAATAAAAAATGATTTCATCTCCAAAACAATTTTGTGCAACTATGAATAACGTTTTTAAAATCTGGTAAAATTTTGAGAAAAATCGAATAGACAGATTTTTTTTATAAAAAATAAAAACCTAAAAAAAAAGATTACTCAAAGTTGGTAAAAATTGAATTTCGACTCAAATATCTTTTCAAAAATTTGAGATATAAGCTTTAAACTATTTTTATGTTTTAAAAAATATTGTGGTCAACGCTCAGTAAAATTTTGGAGGAAAATCAATTTTTTTACAAAAAATAAAAACCTAACAAAAAAAACTATACTAAAACTTAGTAAAAATTTACTTACGACTCAAAAAGCTTTTAAAAATAAAAAATATTGTCTTCAAACTCTTTTTATTTCACAGAAAATATTGTTTTAGATATTCAGTAATTTTTTTTTATAAAAATCCAACGGTAAAAATTGATGTTCGGTTCTTGATATCTCTCAAATTAATTTCTTTCGTCCAATTTGTAAAAATTTAGTAGGAAATGCTACTAAAATTGGTAAACAATTTTTTTCGACTAAAAATCTATTTAACAAAATTAGATTTTCAAACTAAATTATTTCTTATATTAAAATATTGTTGGTAATTTTAAAATTTGTAAGAGTAATTCGACTAACAACTTTTTTAACCCAACACTAGAAACTTTTAAGCAAGACAAATGGACAGACGGGATGGGAATTTATCAGTGTGGGTCCCAGCCTCCTTTTTTTTTTTTTTTTTTTTTTTTTCAAAATACGATATCTTGCAAATGGGTTATAATTTTGTTACGAAATTGAAATGTAAAACGTATATTAATAAGTTTTAAGTAACTGTAACTGTTTTTTTTAAACTTAAATTAAAAAATGTTATACACACAAAATTAATTGAAAAAAAAAAACACTTTAACGATTTTCAAAAAAGAGGCTTTGATGCGACCCACACTGATAACTTCCCATCCCGTCTGTCGATTGGTCTTGCTTAAAAATTTGTCTATATGTATCAATTTTTACCAAATTTGCGTACTATTTTTTGTAGATTTTATTTTTTTATGAAAAAAACGAACTGTTGGATTTTTATAAAAAAATTACTGAATAGATATTCAATATTTTCTGTGAAATAAAATAAGTTTGAAGCCAATATTTGTAATTTTTGAAAAGCTATTTGAGTCGAAAGTAAATTTTTACCAAGTTTTAGTATTGTTTTTTTTTAGGTTTCTATTTCTTGTAAAAAAACTGTCAATTCGATTTTTCTCAAAATTTTATAGAATGTTGAAAGCAATATTTCTTATAAGTTAAAATTAGTTAGAAGCCATTATCTCAAAGTTTTGAAAAGATATTTGAGTCGAAAATCAATTTTTACCAACTTTTATTAATTTTTTTTAGGATTTTTTTTTTTTAAACTGTCAATTCGATTTTTCTCAACATTTTTCAGAATATTGAAAACAATATTTTTTATAAGATAAAAAAAGTTTGAAGCCTTAATCTTAAGTTTTTGAAAATATATTTGAATCGAAATTCAATTTTTACCAACTATGAGTAATGTTTTTTTTAGGATTTTATTTTTTATAAAAAAAAACTGTCAATTCGATTTTTCTTAAAATTTTATCAGATGTCAAAAACATTATTCTTCGTTGCACAAAATTGTTTTGGAGATGAAATCATTTTTTATTCGTAAAATTTTCGAGGTGACACATTTTTTTTTCAGTTTTTTTTGATTTATAAAAAAACCGTTAATTGGATTTTTTTCCAAAAATATAATTGTTTTGTATCACGTTACAAATATAAAATTTATTTCAAGTCTCTAGCATCATTGGTTCATGAGATATTTAGGTTTAACCAACATTTTCACCTTTTTTTTAAACTGCTATGGTAAAAAAACCACCTACGCAATTTTCTTGAGAGCCCTTTCTGCATCTTTCTGCCTTATTATATGTATAACAAAATTTATTTATTTATTTATTTATTTATTTATCTACGATATGAAAATATCAACAGATTTGAAAAAAAAAAAAACTAGAACAAAGTAAAATAAATTATAAATATAATGTATGTACATATAGAAGCAGAAATAAATAATTAAGTTAAAAATCAACATATTTGGGAGAATTTTTTAAAGTTTCTCTGGACATGCAAAATATATCAACATCTTCATTGGCAATATTAAACAGATTGATACTACGACAAATAGGCTCCCGCTGACCATACAAGGTAGAGTGGCGCTCCGCATACAACAATTCTCTTGATCTTAATGATCTTGACGGTGCATAAACATTCATGAAAAAAAGTAAATTATCACATTTAATTGAAAAACATAAAATATCACGTATAAAAATAACACTAAAAACCTTCCTTCGCTTTTCAAGAGTTTCAAAACCCAACAACAAATATTTAGAAGTATACTTTAAAGAGACATTAACAGGTAAAACAAAATTTCTCAAAGCAAATCTCAAAAAACATTTCTGCACTCTTTCAATTCTGTTAACGTTTTTTACTGTAGTAGGAAACCAAACAATGCTGCAATACTCAAGGACCGGTCGGACTAAGGAACAATAAAGAGACTTCACCGTATAAGGATCCTTAAAATCGGAGGAATTTCTTTTAATAAATCCTAAAAGGGAATTAGCTTTTGAAACTATGCAGTCAACATGGCGCTCAAAACAAAGTTTGGAATCAAAAACTACACCAAGATCTTTTATTTCAAATCCCCTAATAGTTTAATGTCATTCATTAAATAATCCGACAAAATTGGATGCAAAATGCGATTATAAGTCATTACAGCACATTTGTCATAATTAAGCACAAGGTCATTAGTAATACACCAATCATGAAATCTATTAAGTTCATTTTGGAAGGAAAAACAATCGTTAATAGATTTTATTTCTTTGAACATTTTTATGTCATCAGCAAATATAAGAACATGACAATTACGAAAAACACTTACAAGATCATTAATGTACAATAAAAACAAAGAAGGACCCAAATGGCTTCCTTCTGGTACACCCGACAAAGCTAAGATTTCCTTAGAACGATAGTTGCCTATGTAGACAATCTGTTTTCTTCCTAATAAATAAGATTCAAACCATTTTAAAACTGAGCCACCAAACCATAAGCTTTAAGTTTTGCCAACAAAATATTCAAGTTAGTTCTGCTAAACGCTTTTACAAAATCTGTGTAGCACACATCAACCTGTGTACCGGATTCCATAACAGATGAACAAAAATGGGTAAACTCAACTAAATTTGTGCACGTTGATCGACCTTTATAAAACCCGTGTTGAAATTTAGAAATAGAATTACCAATTATGTAAACAATTTTTTGGTGCATAAGTTTGTCCAAAAGTTTGGGCACTACTGGCAGTAGTGAAGTATTTGAAGTCGATATCTCTTCTCGTTCTTGAGCTATGGACGACGAAAAAAACGTCGCGAACGTACGGACGTACGAACGTACGTACACACGCACACACAGACATCTTTCTAAAAATCTTTTATTTCGACTCTAGGGATCTTGAAAATTTTCAATTTGACAAATCGGACCCATTACAATAACTTCCTGTGGGAATTTAAAAAACCTGTACAAAGAAAACAAATGCTGAACATATTCAAAAATTCTAAAACAAAGACCATCTAGAAATAATAAACACCCTTGGTATTAATGAAATAGCATTCTGCATCGTGACAGAATGGTTACAGAAATGTTTAAGAAAACACGCTGTATCACATAATCAGCATTTGCAAAGTCATAAAAACCTTCTTAAATCTACGAGAAAATGTTCGAAGATTGAGAAGAAAAAAGCCTCTTGCACTGATGTTATGAAAGCTATGGGACAATATTACATCCAAACTTCTCCTAAAGTGATTTCTAAATTTAAAAAAAAATGAGTGTGGTAAGAATCCAACACTACTCGATACCAATTCAAAGCGTCTTTTTTTTGAAGATTTCCATTATAAAAACTTTATCGAATCTTTTCATGTCGAAATAGGCTTTAGATAAGGTGATGTTGAAGTGATTTCTTGGAAAGAGTAGGGAATCTTTAAAAAGTGTTTCCAATTATTCTCATCTGCTGACAATATTGAAACGAAAGGAAGAACTCAGCATGATGGAACATTTGTGAGACAGACGCTTCAAAAATAGAATTGACGGTAAATTATGACAAAATATATGCTGGCATCATGATAAGACATTCAACCCCAGCGATTCGGTCAAAACGTCTCAATTTGAGGAAGGTGGAGAAGCTTGTTTGGGTAAGGCTCCAGTTCACACTGCAGGAGTGAAGCGCAAGGTAAAATAAGTAATTAAGAAAGTAAGTTTTAAAGTTTTTAATTTTCATGAAATGATGTTATAAGTCACAGTACTTTTTCCAATGTTTTCTAATTGCTTACAAAGAAAGAAAGAGGCTACTTTGATAACTTGCCATTAGTGCCCTTTATCAACTTATCAACACCTGACACTGTTTTCAAAGTCAATTTTCAATCAAACAACTTTAAAAAGAAACAAAATTAAATTAGTTCTTGTAGTTTTGTAGATGTGTGATGTAAACGATGGATTTAGATTTCAGACTTCCTTAAAACGCAAAGATTTAAAATCATTGTATTCTCTAAAACGGAACGATTTTTAACCAACTTCTATTTGGGAAGCTAACAAAAGTTTATGAAATTTCAGAAAGTTAATTTTATTGAATTCTAAATTCCAACAAAAAGAATTCAACATCGTTAATTAACAGCATTTTTTTAAGGTTTGTCAGATATCAACCTATTTATCTCCAATTTTCATTGCCTTATCTTACAGCATCTGAACGCAACGTTTTGACAAATATAAAGAGAAAGGCAATGTCTTTTCCAAATGTTTCAAATCAAATTAGTCAAAATATCAAATATCAATCTAATTAGTAGGGCCGACCTTTCCAAAAACAAAACAAAAATCAAGAAGAAAAAGAAGGAAATACCTGTTATAGGAGAATTCATTGTTACCATAATATATCAGACTCATTAGAATGCAAAATGTCAATCCATAATTATCTTGTTGGTCAGTTGGTTTCTATATACTCGTAAATAGGTACCCAAGGGACACATTGATTTTTCTTTGTTGACTTATCTAAACGGCAATCCCAAGTGTCAGGTGTAATATTTTTGACATCTCTTAGGCCCTATAGCCAACGCAAGTGTCATTCATCATCATTTAAATTATGGAAATCTTAGAGGCAAAAGCCCGATATATTTACCATAAAACATATATTCATACCACATGTATGAAGCAGGTAAAATTAGATAGACTACGAGAAACAGTTTACTATACAATATTATTAACGCAAAGATTTATATCGTTGAATTTAGCGGTACCTATGACACGACGACGGGACGCGCGGCGGGTAGACGAACTGATGGAACGCGTTAAACAGCACGAACGAATAAAAATAACGCGTAGGTTGACTTGACATAATCAACTGCGTATTTTGTTGTTTTTGTTTTATTTTGAGATGATGGTGCGTTTTACGTCGCGCCGCCGCCGGTTTCTAAGGCACAGTTCAAGTTTGAAAATTTCCATATGCTTAAGCTGACTTACATTATAAGAAAATTACACATTTTTATAGACATTCTTCCATCTCATTAGTGTCAAGCTTTGAACAAATGCGTGTCTTCTTTTGGTTTCATGCCTGCCTCCCACTCCGTCTTCAGCGTTCATATTAACATGGCTCTTGATTTGAGAATGTCCACCAAAACGGAAGTAAAATATGAATGACAATCAATTTGACGTTTCTTCAGGAAGACAAATACAAAAATTTACATGCAAGAAGACTAAGTAGATTTCGTTCAATCAGGGGTAAAGATAAGGTACTTTTTTTTTTTGAAAATATAATGCCAATAGCTGTTGAAGATACATATAAGCTGTGTTTAGACAGCTGCACTGGACCACTTTGACCGCGTTTATTCAGCGCAACTAGTTAACTCTAGTTCTGAATATTCGGCATAAAAAACTGTCATATCAAACAGAATCATTATTCGTTTATATTTTGTAAACGAATAAAGTTGAATTTTTGTCTGACCTTTGTGTTTAATTTTGATTTTAATTCAAGCTTTGATTTATGTATATTAAAATTATGGATAGAATAAAAATAACGTCAAAAGAAGTTAAATCCCCAATGTTTACTTTATTAATTCAAGGTCTATTTAGACGAAGAATTGCAGACATTTACCAATGGAGACAATATACCAAAATCTTCAACAATGCGCTAAATTATGCTATTATCCACTGCAATTAAAGACAGTTTTCGAAAAAAGAACTCCAATCCTTTAAAACATCGGTCGATAAGTCTTCTTCCGAGCATCAGCAAAGTTTTCGAGAAGATCATCAAAAGGGTTCTGACTAAGTGGGATGTAAACAACACAATAATTCTGGATAAACAGTTCGAGTTTAAGGGTGGACATAATACAGCTCATTTCTAATATTCAATAAAATAAATTAAATGAAAAGAAGCAACTAACAGGTGCCGTTCCGTTTGATTTAGAAGACTTACGACACCGTATGGTTAAAGGGTCTTTATCTTAAACAGAGCAAGCTTGAATGTATAACTTCTGCCACAACTTTCCAAATTCAAAATGGTCTTCAACAGGGAGCGGTGAATTCGCCAATTCTCTTCAGCATTTTCACCTGTGAGTCCTGCGACCTCATGGCCTTAAAACCAGAGAAAAAGTGCTTACTGACTTTGTGTAGGAAAAGTTTTAGAGGGATACAGTTTTCTGTACTCTTCGGTATCTGTAAAAGCATCAACTAATTGCTTATACTACTTACTACACTACTAACTCGCTACAAACTCTTTTTTATGAGTAATTAGGAACAACTTTATTTAAGTATTGAGTAACACAGCTTCGGAAGAAAAATCTCTTGATAAATCAATTTCGCAATCACTTTTTAACAACTCTTCTTAAAATGTATGACGTTTCTGCTTCAACTTGCTTTGGCATTTTTCATAAACTTGCGTTCCTTTACACTACTCTACACTGATATTTTTGTGGTTGAACACAACTTTAAACTAACGACTTTTTTTTTATTACGGCGGCGTCACAAGAAGAAATAAAATGCACCACTGGGTCGCATGAAGTTACTCATGCCTCTAAAAAGACTGTTTAAAAATAAAAATGTCGTTTTCAAAAATTTAAATGCCATTTTATTTTTCAAAACCTCCTTTTTCATAATTTTCATTAACTTCCCATAGGATAAGTTATTGTAATCGGTCTGATTTATCGAATTGAAAATTTTGACATTTCTCGACGTTTCAAGGTCCCTAGAGTCGAAATAAAAGATTTTTAGAGAGATGTCTGTGCGTGCGTGTATTGTGTGCCTACGTTCGTACGTCCGTACATTCTCGACTTTTTTTCGTCGTCCATAGCTCAAGAACCAGTAGAGAAATCGACTTCAAATTAATTTTGTTATACAGATAAAAAGGCAGAAAGATGCAGAAAGTGCTCTCAAGAAAATTGCGTGGGTGGTTTTTTTTACCACATCAGTTTAAAAAAGGTGAACATTTTGGTTATCCCTAAATATCTTACGAACCAATGACGTTAGAGACTTGAATTAAATTTTATATTATATTATTGTAACGTGATACCAAACAAGTATATTTTTGGAAAAAAAATTAAATTAACGTTTTTTTATAAATCAAAAAAAAAAAAAAAAACTGAAACAAAAATTTGTTACCTCGAAAATTTTACGAATAAAAAATGATTTCATCTCTAAAACAATTTTGTGCAACGAAAAATAACGTTTTTAACAAGTGGTCAAATTTTGAGAAAAATCCAATTGACAGTTTTTTTTATAAATAATAAAAACTTAAAAAAAAAAGATTACTCAAAATTGGTAAAAATTGATTTTAGACTCAAATACCATTTCAAAACTTTGAGATATTGGCTTTAAACTACTTTTATCTTTCAAAAAATATTGTTGTCAACATTCAGTAAAATTTTGAGAAAATCAAATTAATAGTTTTTTTTACAAAAAAAATCTGTCCTTTACCCAAATTTTATATTTTGTTCTTAACAAAATAGTCCCTCATTTACCATAGTTGTTTTTTTCCAATCCATCATGTAACGAGAGAAATGACGATTTTACTTCTAGAAAATGCCTGCTTCTAACCTTATGACCGGCAGTGTATTTGTTTAGATAAGAAATAAAAACTTTTAAGAAATGATACTAAAATTGGTAAAAATTGGTTTTCGAATAAAAATCTCGTTAACCAAAATAGATATTGAAATCAAACTCTTTATCATATGCAAAATATTGTTGGTAATTTTTAATGTTTTTAGAATTATTTAACTGATAACTTTTTACAAAACACGAAAACCTACAAACCTTTTAAGCAAGACAAATCAACAGACGAGATGGGAAGTTATCAGCGTGGGTCGCATCCCAGCCTCTTTTTCTTTTTCTTAGTTATGTTAAATAAAATAACATCAAAATAAGAATAAAAAATCTTTAATACGTAAATTCTATTATTGTATCCGCTCAATGTCAGCTTCCGTTTGTTATATGACAACATTTACATCATTAAAGAAAATTGCTACTTACACCGCATTTTTGGTATATATGTAGGTATAAAGTTGCTTAATTTATCGCAATTTATCATCTTTGAAAACCTATTCTTCCCCCTCTTCATCGTCTTCGTGCAAAAAAGAAGCTCTTTTCTGCATACACAATACACATCAGCTTTGCTGTACAGAATAACCTCATCAAATGGCTATTCTATATTAACCAAGAAAACACAATTCTGAAAACCGAAGTCCTCCTGCTGCTTGTTCAATTTAATGCAACCTGGAAACGTAACACAGGAAGTTATGCTCTATTTATGAGGAAACTCAAGAAAAGAGGGAATCGTTTGAGTATAAATATCAACGTCTTTATGACGATGTATCACGAAGGAGTTATTTCCTTTCTATTTTCAGTGCATTCGCAAGTTCTTGAACTTTTGAAAATATTTGTTAAACTTGTATGAATGGTTGAAATAGAAATAATTTATTTATTTGAGGTTAGTAAATATAAATAGAATTATTCATTTCTGGTCAAGAGTGTAGAGGAGAAAAATTGGTATTAAATGAACGGTGACGTTTAGCTTATTATATTGGTGCAATATTTTCAAAATCGTTCAGGTGAACCCTGAGATATTTGAGATTGAACTTAGCGGTTGTAAATAAGAGTTTATGTATTGCAAGATACTTTTTGATAGATAAATTAGGCATTTAACTTAACTCAACAAGCTCAATATCAATTTTTACTTTATACCAAAATTCTTCGTGGAAGCTCTTAGACAAGGCTACACAGTTAAATGAACATTCTCTTTACTAAGCGTGTCGACAAAAATACACATAATGCAGTTTTAAAAAATATATTTTAATTTTTCACTTAAATTATGTTTGTAGCAACTCTGTGTCAAGATTGAAATTAAATGCATCAAACATTTTTAAAATTAGTCTATATCTTTTGGCAAATTCACTTTTGAAATAAATATTTAAATTTTCATCAACTGTAACATGTTTCTTATTTTCTGTCTTTGCAGAAACCCACGTCATGGTATGAAGGAACCGAACAATTTGGAAGATATTGTAAGTACTAAATTCTTGTTTTATTTCAATATTTCGATAAGATTTTATTTTTAATTCGATAAATTCCTGATCTAAATCATTTTATTTTAAAACAAAAATAAAACCCAGAAATCATAGCACCCAAGAACAACAACCAAAAAAAACACCAATAATACAAAAAATGATAAGCCACTCAGCACGGCACATCACAGTGAGTACCATCCCATCCTTACTTTCCCCTTCTTCCACAGTAGCAGTGAAGGGTATGGGTAATTATTCTGTATTTCAATTAAGTGCATTTTTATTCTCAATTTTATCTGTATTAGTTTTAAAAATTTTTTTATTTTGCAATGACTAGACAATTCAGAGTAGTACCCGTAGCGTGATGGTTAGTGCGTTGGACTGTCATGCAAGGGGTCTTGGGTTCAATCCCTGCCTGTGCCACCTAACTTTTTTCACGGGTACTGCCTCTTGCGAGGAATTGACAAATTCTCCAAGAGCAATTCTTGTCATGAAAAGTGCTTTCTCAAATTAGCCGTTCGGATTCGGCATATAAACTGTAGGTCCCTTCCATCTCTGACAACATTACTCGCACACAGGGATGGTTGAGAGTTGTAAGTCACTAGGCCCTGGTCCTTCATGGACTGTTGCGCCACCTAATTTATTTTTATTTTTTTAGACAATTCAGAGTAGATTACCGTAATATTCGTGGGCTAAGGGGGAATTTTTTGTTGGCATACCGCCATACTGTTTCATACAGGCTAGCTGTTTTGGCACTAAGTGAAACCCAAGTAGGTGAGGATTCCGATCCTGCTGAATTTTGTATTCATGGGTATAGCTTGGTGCGTTTATTCTTTTCCCACCATGGCCTCGCCATATACATTAGGAATGACGTTGCTTATCAGCTCTTAGCACAATATGGTCTTTGCACCAATTCCTTTTTTAATTGTATGTGGTTTAAATTCTCCGTAAATAAGCAAATCATTCACTACTGCCTCCCTTATCGAAGCCCTAATTTAGACAGAGTATCAACTTCTCGTGAATTTGATGCTTTGTCTGATTCCATCCAATGAATTGTTTCGTCCTATCTTCACACTGAAATCGTTGTTACGGGCGATTTCAATGTACACAATTCTTCATGGCTTCAACATTCAGGCCAGACAACACCCGATGGAGTGTGTGCTGAAATCTTCGCTGAGTTGAACCACCTAACTCAGTTGGTCAACGAGCCCACCCGAATATCGGACGTTGTAGGTTGAGCAGAAAACACTCTTGACTTGTTTCTTACCTCTGACCCTGATAAGTTCACTATTAGTGTTCTATCTCCTCTAGGCACATCTGACCATTGTGTTATATCAGCAAATTTCTCGTGTCAAAACTGTCCAGTTAAAGAAAGAGCTTATAAGAGAACCGTTTGGTAATACGAGAAAGCCAACTGGGACGGTTTCAACAATTACTTCAAGATCTTTCACTGGTCACTATGCTTTCTCGATAGTGACGTTGACGCCAGCGCTGATATAATAACAAGTTTAATTCTCCTGGAAATGAGAACTTTTATCCCGAACAGGGATAAAAGCATCAGACCTAAGGAAAACGCACGGCACGGTTTGATGCGAGCTGTAAAGAGGTTATTAGGGCCAAAGAAGTAAGTTTCCGTTGCTATAAAGCCAACACTACTGAGGAAAGCCGGAAAAAGTTCAAACAAGCCAGGAAGGCCTGCAACGCCCATATTCGATGGACCAAATTTTTACATGACCAAAAATTACGGCAAAAAATACTGCAATGTCTCAAAGGCAGTTAAAACTTTTGGTCATTTGTAAAAAACATGAGGAATTCTTCCTCTTCCTCGGTTCCTACGCTCGTTGTTAATGACTTTCGCAGCAATAGGTCCACTGGTGATCTCAAGGTTCATCTCACCAAACAGTGGAGCAAATCTTTACATCGCTTTGGGGAAAGTAAGATTATTGCACTAGATATTTCAAAAGCATTTGATAGGGTTCGGCATCAGGCTCTCTTATCGAAAATGCGTGCTTTCGGTTTTCATGAATCCCTGCTTCATTGGATTAGTAATTACTTTTCGGATCGTTCGATACAAGTAGTATTGGATGGATTCAAGTCTGAAGTCCATAAAATAAATGCTGGTGTGCCTCATGGCTCTGTTCTATCTCCAACACTCGTTCTTTTTTATATTAATGATCTCCTGTCTGCAACTTCTAATCCAATACATTGTTTCGCTGACGATAGTACTCTTAGCTTTTCATATTCGTTTTCAGACTCACATCCCTCTTCTTCGGATGTGGAACTGCAACGACAAAATATGATAAGCTCATTAAATTCCGACTTAAACAGTATTGTACAATGGGGATTAAAAAACCGCGTGGAATTTAATGCTTGGAAAAACTAATGCTGTCTTGTATCGTTAAAGCGAGATATACCCCCCTTGCCATTTTCCATGGATGGCACTTGCATCGAGAATACTGAACATCTCGATATTCTCGGTATGTGTATCACCAACCATCTCTTGTGGAACGATCACATACGCAATGTCGCCAAAAATGCTGTAAGGTATTTGGGTTTTCTTAGGCGATGCAAGAAATGTTTCACACCTTCTGATCTGGCTGTTATCTACGTCCAATGCTTGAGTATAACTCCTATCTCTGGGCTGGTGCTCCTGCAACTTACTTAAGCATCTTGGATAGTATTGAACGTAGAGCATTTAAATTGATAGGTGATTATGTCATCATAAGTTCATTTACTTCGCTTGAACATCGTCGTCAGATTTCTGGTCTCACCCTTTTTTACCGTCATTTTACCCGTTTATGCTCTAGTGAAATAGCCAGCTGCATTCCTCCCCTTAAACAGTTCAACCGTAATACTCGCGCTTTTAGGAATGCTCATCAGTATACCCTCGAGTCCAACTTCGGCCGTACTGTCAAATACAGAGATTCGTTCTTTAGCCGTACTACGCGAATGTGAAATGCCTTAACACACTCTGTCTTTTCTAGTCATTGTAATATTCAGGAATTCAAAACCAATGTGCACCGACATCTCCTTTTAAACCCTCTCTCCTCTTCATAGTGCTCACACTGTGCCTCTGCATAATAAGGGTAGTAATATCCCCTTGAGTGTGTGCTTATTATACGAGTATATAAAAAAAAACAATTATATTAAAATCAAAGTAAATTCGAAAAATCATCAAAGTGGTTAGGAATTCAGTTTTTTGTAAACATTTGTAAAGATTAATTTGAAATAAGCTTTATAAAAGCCTTGCGCAAATTGAAGTTTAAAAAAAATGCGTTGCGTTGTGAAGACACTTTTCATTAAATATCTCTTGGAATTTTAGGGTAAACACTTCTACAGAAATTGAAACCAAGAATCGAATCGAGTACATTTAGATATTTAAAAAATGTTTTAAATTATGCAAGTTACACATTTAGGATTTCCTCGGTTCCTACAGTTGTTGTAAGCTAATCTCTTTTCTAGGCAGTTCCCCAAAGACTCAACGCTGTCAGAGAGTGTAATTACACACAAACTTTCGTAAACTTCGTATCCTACTCTTTAGGGCGCGCGAGTAGATAGAAAACGGTGTTTGTCGAACCGATATTAAAAAAGGTGAATCTTCTTTTCAAGTTAATGGAAACGCTGTTATCGGCAGCTCAAGTAATATCTCGATCCACTGGTTTATCTCACCGAACAGTGGAACAAATATTTAAATCGCTTTGAAGAAAGTAAGATTATTACATATGAATATGATATTTCAAAAGCATATGATAAGAGTTTGACATCAGGTTCTCTTATAGAAAATGGGTGTGTTCTGTTTTGACGAAGTCCTCCTTCGTATAAATTACCTTTCGGACGGTTTACTACAAATAGTATTAGATGGATTCACGTCCGAGAAACAAAAAATATATGCTGGTGTGCCTCAGGGTTATGTTATGTCTCCGACACTCTTTCTCATATTTATTAATTATTATCTGTCTGAAGCTTCTAGAGTAATATCCAGTTGCATTCCTCCACTCAAACAATTCAACCGTATTACTCTAGCCTCCAGGAATGTTCATCAGTCAAGGGCGGATGCAGACTTTTAATCAGGGGGGGGAGTCAGACATTTAACATATAAATGAGTTTTTACTCACCACTTAAAAATAATCTTTAAAAGAGGCTGAAAAAATTAAAATAACATAATTTGCATCCTAACCTTAAATTTACACATTTAAGGGCTAAACTGACAACTTTAGTTGTAAATTTATTTTAGAACACTGTTGTCCAGCAAGGTATGGTCTATCTTTTTAATTTGGACGACTCCCTACTTATGAAAGCATTCCAAGATTCTAACAGTTTTCTAAATATTCCATATTCAAGAGCTATAAAACACAATAGTTTAGAGGGTTTTTGGTGCATTTCACGCAGAAATGTAAGAAATTGTTTTGAAACGTAGTTTTTTTCAAAAATAATTTATACTTTTCTTGTTTCCGTTTCAAATAATGCGAAGAACGGTACAAAAATTCCATAACCCAGAAAATGAGAGAGCATGTGATATGACGAATTTTCGGGCTTTTTTTGACGTAGTTTTTTCGAACTCAATTTTCGGGAGTCTTTAATTACTATCGCTATCAGTCTGCTTACTCGTAGATACTAGAAAATATTTTGATCTAAAGGAATCAACAAAACTTAAAAATTGTAGAGAGAAAAATGTATAGTTCTTGAATTTAATTTGAATCATTAATGAACAACGAATTTAATTTATCTAAAAATTAAATAAAAAAACAAATAAGTTGGGAAGAAGCTTTTATGTGGCACTCACAAAATACGCGTTTCGGAATGTCTTTCACTTCAAATCTCAAGAGATTCAAGGCTTGTATACCAATAGATACATATGAAACATACTAGATTATGTTTTTAAATTAACCATAAGTTTAACAAAAGTGTCACTTTTGCTGTTTTTGGGACATTTATATTATTGAAATTTGTGTTTAAATCTTAGTTCTAGAGCATCCAAAGCAAATTCACTTCAAAAAGTAGATTTAATTAATTTTTTAAGATCTTAAAAGTTTTTGTATTCAATTAAAAATCAATTTTGAAAGAAATTAAATGCACGACTGGGTGGCTAGAACTTGATAATGTCTTCCAAAAAGTCTGTTTAAAATTATTTATTTCATTTTAATATTTAAAAATGTATCTGCAAAATAAGTTTTTCTCACAAATTTAAATGCCAATTTATTTCCCAAAAAACCTAGATTAATTTAATTTTTTTTTTGGAAAATCAATGGAGCGTTTTTTTTAATTTTACATATAAAATTTTTAAATTTTGTAGAACAAAGCCATATTAAAAAAATTTAGAAAGTCGTAAACGAATTATCGGTTAATTTTTAGAAAAAAATTCGAATTTTCGTATTAAAAAAAAGCGTTACGGTTATCGGCTTAAAACCATAATTTTGAACTCAATCGAAACAAGGCTTTGAGATGTAGGGGCCAGGACAGACATACAGACGGAAGGAATCGGAGGATCCACTTTTTTCGACTTTTTACCATCGTAATGTCATGTTTGATTAAAAGATCAAGTTCGAAATTTTTTACGAATTACGAATTTTTTAGACGTAATTGAAGGCGAGGTTCAGGAATTTAAAAGAAACTTAATATCAATTTGACGATCTCTTATTCAAGGTTTCTTTTTAAGACTAAATATTTGATCTTTTTCTTAGAAACACGATTTTATGAAAATATTTTAAAGCGTTACTAAAGTTTTTCCAAATTCTAAACTGCGCGAAACAAAAATTTTAGTTGCTTTTGACAGCAAACCACTTTTTGGAAAATGTCGTTAAATTACATACTAAGAAATCTTTATAATGAAATCTTTAATTATACAAATTAACTGTATAAGCTTTTTGGCTCATATGACCCCCCCCCTGGATCGTCCATTGGTCAAAAGTTGATGAATTTGAGCTGCGTTATTAAAAAAGGGCTGAATTATTGATTCATATTATGTTCTTGGTCCAGTCCTCAGTTAAACGTAGTACTTTTGGCAAACAAAGTTTAAGTTCAAAATCAGCCTGTTGGACGATAAATTGCGCATTGATGATCATTATTTCTACTGGCCCGAAGAAAGTGGATTAATGTGTGGAAGGTCGGATGGATTTAGTGTCCTTTTTTCTAAGTATAAAATTAATTTGCGGCGAGAAAACTTTACAAATCAAAACAATAACCTGTCACCTGTAAACGTCACGAATATGTCATCAATAAATTCTCTACCGCCATCTACATCTCAAATGGTAAACAATATTGGTATAATGTAGCGCATCGAAATGCAGATCATGTAAAGGCAAGTTCGCATTAGGATTTACCAGTCAGCCAGAAAATTGAAAATAAAATTAGTTATAAGAAAATTAAAATTTTAAGCTATAATATCAATGGATTTATTAAGCAAAAAAATATATTGTGATTTTTTTAACTATGTCAATACTTTTGAAATATTTTTCCTTTTTGAAACGCATGTCATGAAAAAAAATCAAAAATACTTAGAAGACTTCTTCACGGATTATGAGCTATGTTGGGTTAAAGCTGTAAATAGAAATGGAGCGACAAGAGGTAGAGGTATGGATGGAGCATTATACGGATACAAAAGGACGATTTCAACAATACAACACAGTTTCAAGGAAATGGAGGAGCTAAAATATTTAGAAATTATGATAGATAACAAAGTGATAAATGTATTGCTTTCTTATATTAACTGTTCGTATTGGCAATCCGATTTTGCAAATTTACTCGAGGCTATGCAAAAGTTGGGAGACAAATACAGTATTCTCGTTGGCGATTTCAATGCGCGTACCGGACAAGAACAGTGCGTATCATTTGGAAAACCTTCGTTTGCAAGAAAATCCAGATATAAAAAGTTAAACGCTAGGGGTAAAATGATTTTATACATGGGAAATGCTTTCGATCTGTCCATTATGAACGGTACACAAAACAGCGATGAGGAAGGTAAACTCACTTTCATCCGCAATCCAGGCCAATCTGTTATAGATTATCTTTTCATGTCGAACGACATTTCTGTTTATCTTTATGATTTCGAGGTGGACAGTCAGATATACTCCGACTATATACCATTGGTCACCACTTTGACCACTTCAGAATCAGAAAACGAACTAGAAACACAAAATTGCCTTCTTCCAAAACTGAAATGGAACAAAAATCGAGTTGAAGCGTATCAAATGAGTTTAAACCGAAATATGACAGTACAAGGAATAAATGAGAACATTTTGACGATAGAAGTTTTGGAGAACGTCATAACATCCACAGCCATTACACATCAAGCTAATCCAGTTCCCTGCAAAGCTAAATCACTGTGGTATGATAAGGACTGTGAGTCTGCGAGGAAAAAATCTTTTGCGTTTTTAAACTTGTACCAAAACTTCAATGCCTTTTCTTTAAAAGCCGACTACATTACTGTTAATAGAGCCTTCAAAGCTATTTGCAATGCTAAAAAAGTAAACTATTTGAAGAAACAAGCAGAAAGTATACCTGTCTGCAGAAACTCTTCGGATTTTTGGAGAGCAATAAGAATCCTTAAAGGAAAAACGTTTGGATCAAAAACACTTTTATCTGCATCAGCACTTAAAAATCATTTTCAAAATCAGTTGAACGCAGAACTTTTCTCTCAACCAATTCAGTATGCCAGGCCTAATTTCGAAAACCTAATACTAGATAGCGAAATAACAATATCAGAGGTTGAAGTAATTGTAGCGAATGTTAAGGAAAATAAAGCTCTCGGAGTTGATCGGATCCCAAACGAATTCTTTAAATATGCAACAAAAGATTTTCTTATGCATCTTACAAAAGTACATAATGATATCTTCACCACAGGAAATGCACCGGGTGCTTTTAGAAAATCTATTATTTTTCCCCTACACAAAAAAGGACATAAGATGGACCCAGCGAACTATAGGGGTATATCTTTTCTTAACTCTTCGCTTAAAATATTTATGGAAATCTTAAGATGCCGCCTCAGAAAATGGGTCGAAAGTAAGCACCTTCTCAGTGAAGTACAAATTGGGTTCAGGAAAGGATATTCTACAGTGGACCACATCTTTAGCTTTACGAACATTGCTGAATTATATCTTAGGCGTAGGCGCAAAAAATTATACACAGCTTTCGATTCTATCGATAGAAAAGCCCTAATTTACAAGCTGTTTAGAGATGGGATATCTCTTAAATTTGGAAGGTTGATTGAAAACATCTACAAAGAAACAAGCTATACAGTATGGGATGGGCAAAATTTATCAGAGTGGTTTCTTGCGTTCGCTGGATTGAAACAACGTTGTAATCTCAGCCCCTCACTATTTTGCCTTTACATTCAAGATTTGAATAATGAATTGCCATGTGGCATAACAATCGATGGGTTCCCTATTAAAATACTTATGTATGCAGACGACCTAGTTCTTCTATCGGAATCACAGGAAGCCCTGCAGCTAATGATCAATAAATTAAGGGATTACTGCTTTAAGTGGAACCTTACTGTAAATCTCAACAAATCCAAAACGATGGTCTTTCGGAGAGGAACTGGACCTTTGGCTGCAAATGAAAAATGGTACTATGGTGAAGATTTAATCGAAAACGTCGAAGAATACCAATACCTTGGTTTTACTGTAACGAGCAACCTGAATACCGAAAAACACCTTGAGAAAAAGCTATCGGCTTCCAAAAACGCTGTTGGTACAGTATGGCAAAATAATTACGGAAATTCGGATCTCTCTTTCAGCACCAAATATTGAGTTTTTACCGCAACGTCTCAGTCCATCATGTTGTATGCTGCAGAATCATGGGACTGGCGCCCTTCGGAGATCACTGAAAAACTCCTCCGATTCTTTTTAAAACGACAGTTTCGTCTACCGGACACAACACCAAACTATATGCTTCTTATCACCACTGTACCTAAAATCACTTAGATTACATTTCAATTACATTGTTAAACTGATGAACAGCCACACCGAAAAAATTGCTAGGAATATTGCAGTATCAGTCATAAGGTCCCAAAGTTCATGGTTTGAAGAATGGAAGAATTTAGCAGACTCGTGCGAAATACCTTTCAGCTTGACTTTGGAAAATTTTACAGAGTGGAAACCTTTTCTCTGTAATTTAAAGGAAAGCCTCCATTACAAAGCAAGGGAAGACAGATAGAGAAGGCGAGAAGCTCACTTCACAGACAAATATATTCAAAACTCCAATATGATTTAGGACAAGGCAACTATTTCAATGACAATTTTAGCTGTGAAGCAATATCTTTCCTGTTCCGAGCAAGAGGAGAGTTGTTATCTTTAAACTTCATACCGCACCGCACCGCATCTATCTATCTATCTAAAGTTTAAGGAAGTAAAATATAAATTTTGTCTTCATATATAAAAAATAAATAATTAAAAATATCTCATAGACTCATATCCAGTAACGCAATACGACCCCCACCTGCATCCGCCATTGTTATCAGTAAATCCATGAGCCCAACTTTGGTCGTACTGTCGTGTGAAGAGATTCGTTCTTAAGCCGTACTACGCGAATGTAAAATGCCTTGCAACACTCTGTGGTAAATATCAATTTGGCTTAATACGAAAAAATATCAGGTAATAGTTTTGACAGAAACCAATTAAAAGTCATTATCATAGGCTCTTTTTTTTGGTTTTAAGTACAAAGAGAGATAGAAGGTAGGTTTATTCTCAAAAAAATAACTCCACCAAAAATAGAATTAAATTTCTTACATTAAAGTTCCAAAATTTTGTCATGACAAATGGTGGCAAATAACTTAGAATTTTCAAGATTTCGTTAAAACCATACTTCTAAATACTTAGATATGTTTCAAAATTTCATTCAGTTTACCTTTCCATTTTTGTCTACGCGACGACGTTCGTCAAGGCAATTGTAATTGAAAACCTTTCCATACTACAGAAAATAATTGAAACGGGAAAATAACGCCCGATTAAAACACTTCAGCCGTATAAGCAAAAAAACATTCCCATTGAAAGTGCGTAGCATATATAGGTACAAGTACATAATATAGACACTCATCGTCTTAAAGCGGTTCCTATGTATATCCGTACATAATTTTAAGTACCTATAAGGCTAGAGATTGTACCCTTGCCATACATAAAGCAACTCAGCAACTTTGAGACTTGACCACAACTACCATCACGATATTTTGCCGATTCAGACTTCGACTACGAGTTCGAGTTCGACTTCAAGAACGACAACAACAACAACGACAACAGAAACTTTCCATAATAATCTTTCAAATGAAAGAGCTCATTTCAAGTTCATGTGCGCAATGAGATATCGTTGCGAATTGGAGTGGAAGATGATTTTAACTACGACGAGCGACGGGTAAGTCGAAGTCGACGAAGACGAAACGAAGACGACGACGATGATACGCAATCTACAGGCCTACGTTTTCATATACCGATACCGAAGACGAAAACCTAACCAGGCACATCGCATTGCAACGTTCGTCGTTGTGTCGCTGTGGCTGTCGCCGTCGTCGTCGTCGATAGTTGGTGTGTACAACGAATATGAGCCAACGCAAAATCCGTTCCATGGCTAAAAAAAAAACAAACCAGCTTTAGATGCTCTCCGATACCTGATAGCAAAATGACTACATATCAACATAAACATAGATATATGCAACATCTATACTGCAACAGTTGAAATATCTCTGAAAGGCATGCGGCCTAGTTTCTTCATTCAGAAATCGAGATACATGTTTCGCGCAGTATACTATGTCTTTTTTATGTTTCCATTTTATTCAACTGCCTCCGCACCACCATCATCCAATACCCTTCCATCTTCCATCTTCTGTCTGCTTCAGCCTCTGCCTCAGAATCATCCACAGGCTGAACCTCAGCCTCTTTGTCGTTAAATATAAAAGATGTAAACTGAAAACAAGATTCAATTTAATCGAACCAAGAGGAGATAATTATTACGACCCAGGTAAATGTGACAGAGTGCGGAGCAATGTTGCTGCTTCATTGGACCAGCACAGAAAACACCTATACGATGTGATGCTGATGCTGATGCTGATGCTGATGCTGATGCGAAATGCGATGGATGCAAACATTGTCTCATTTATGTGGAAATCTGCACTGGAAAAATTAAATCATGTACATGTCCCTTCCCTATACACTGCACCACTACACCACTTACCACACCAACCTCCTATCAGCTCAGCTATCACTCGCTCGGTCTTGCCCTGCAGATGCTGCAACAGGATTAAGAAGCAATTCAACGCACCATCATAAATCCTTAACTGTCGTTCATTAGTATTTTTATATGATGTGCGGAGATCAATGCAACTTCCAGCCTGCATCAGCATCATCATCAGAAACAACAGCATCAGCATCAGCACCAGCTAAAGTCTGCTCTATAGGTTTCCCACGATAGCATATATGGATTTCCCGCAATCGGACTACGAACCATTAGGACTAGGTGTAGGTAGGTAGGTATACGATTATCTAGACGTATATGTGTAGTGTATACCCAGGGATACGGATATAAGTACCTGTTGTTCAGAATTGTCCAAGTTCCCATCACCATCAGACATCATGTTCCACAGAACAGAAACAAAAGAATTTGTATTGCTTTTATATGACTATCCATTCAAGGCATGCATTGGTTATGAAGGCACAAACATAGAAAAAGATAGAAATTGCTTCTCAGATCAAATAGTTCTTATATTTTATTAATAAAACTAGTCTCAGAAAAAAGAATATCCTTTGAAAAATTCCTTCATTGTATCTACACAATATTTTATTTACCTGCAAATGTAAACGCAAAGCAAATAAGGCTTCTCATTCTCACCAAATCAGTGAATCCATTGATATATTTTGATGCTTGTGGAATGCGGTCGAGGCGCTATCTTTTGATGGTAAAAATTTAGGTGTTGGGAAAGAAATCACAACTTATCGGTTATTAAATGAAATGATTAATTGTTTTTGGAATTTTTGTAGCTACAATAATTTTGTCAGTGAGTGAGTAAATATTATAGGCAGTACATTTTTTAGTATGCATGGTTTTTTGTCCTTAACTACCTGGCCCGAACGACTTCGCTTCAGCTTCAAGAAATAATAAAAATGTATAAAGTAAGACATTCTGCAACGAAGTGTTTGGAAGTAACAATTCCTTATAGGCTTTTTGCTATCTACAGAAGCCCAAACTACTTCATAAAACGATTACAATTTTGAAAAGCTAGTAAGCTTTTATAAAATGTCTCTTAAAATGTTTGCTCCACTATATTCATTAAAACAAAACTTTTGAAAAAGGGTGCAAACAAGCCTGACACGTCATTCAACAAATAAAAATGTCCAATGAAAAAACTAAACTAGGTGGCGCAACAGTCCGTTGAGAACTAGGGCCTAGTGACTTACAACTCTCAACCATTCCTGTGTGCGAGTACTGTTGTCAGGAATGGAGGGGATCTACAGTTTTTAAGCCGAATCCGAACGGCCAATTTGAGAAAGCACTTTTCATGACGAGAATTACTCTTGGAGGATTTGTCAATTCCTCGCAAAAGGCAGTACCCGTGAAAAACTTTTAGATGGCACAGGCAGGGATTGAACCCAAGATCTCTGGCATGACAGTCTAACGCGCTAACCATCATGCCACGGGTACTAAAATGTCCAATTATTTCAGTTAAAAAAATTTAACTTGCTGCTACTGTCACTTTGTTTTTATTTGTATATTCAGAAGAATATGCCTCTTTTAAGAGAAATTTACTGATTGTGAAGCTTTGGTATAGACTTTATCCATTCAAAAAAGTGTAAAGGCCCAACTAAAATAGGCATAAGCAAACATAAGCTTATGTCAAATACCCAACGAAAATTCACTTAAGTTTGTGAAATTACTGCGGATAGCCATAATGCAATTTTGCTCACGTATCTACATGTCAAAATAATATTCGCAAAACACTCTACATGAAGATATAAATCCTTCGTACGTATCACCCTCCAAAATCCATTTGTTTACATTGTTGTATTTGTAATGTGAAAGAATTCAACAAGAAAAATTGAAGTGTTTCCACGCATACATAGAAATAACTAATGAGTTTTTTGGTGAAATTTCATAAATTAGAGGAGAATTGACACGCACACTATGAATAAGTTTATGAGGCTGATTTCCGGTTATGATAAACATTCTGAGAGAAATTATCTGCAGTGGAGTTGGCCTGTGTGTATTTGATCAAAACTGTCAGATTTACTTATGCGGCGAGCGATTGGGATCGCTCTTGCTTAAGTTTGCTTAAGTTAACGAAACTGAGAAAAATTGAACGAAACGGAGCTAGACTCCATTATTTTCACTCGTATTGAGAATCTTTGTATTCGCACGATTACTTATGCGCGCATATGCTAGCTTATGCCTATTATAGTTGGGCCTTAAGAGTGTTAAATCAGAAGATCTCAGACACGTATTATCCAAATATGCGATGGTTTCTTTATTTTTGTGGCAAGATGGGCCACAGTTATTTAAAAATAAACTTCGCTTATTCATATTAATATCTTCCAATTACGGTCATCAGAAACAATTAATCATAGCTCGGTAGCTCAAACGCACCAAACAGTGACAAGTTGAGCATGGAGAAGTTTAAAATTCTTTGATTTATATGGTTTTGATTCTTTAGTTCCCTCACTTGTCCGAACAGCTCTTATGCTCTCACCAGTTTCATTTTTGGCGTCCGAAATGGTGCTTTACGGCGACCCAAGATCGCTTTAGTTTTGCGAGCTGTGAGTACAAAAATTAATCATTCCATTTTTCGTAATGAAGTTGTTTTTACTTGTTAAATGTCAAAGGTGACGCTTTAAAAATGACAGCTGTCCTTATAGCGGGCTGTTCAAAAATAAACCGCTATCTATTTTGAACAGGAACTTGTTATGGTTCTAATGACCAAAAGCTCTAAAAAAAAGCTTTTTTCTAAATATTTATCAATTTAACAGCTATTCCAAATTTGAATTCCTTGCTAACTACAAAAAGACTGACTTCCTTTTATTTAACGGTGTCTCTGAACACGTCTAGACTGTGACAGTTTGTAATATGGAATAACATATTACTGGAAATAAAAGTAGATATTTTTCGAAAATTTTAAGAGACAATCATATTTCAAATAAGCAAACTCATCCTTGAGAAACTTTCGATCGAGAAGATAGAATGATGTCACAACTGGAATGATTTTCGTAAACTTTACCAAAAGGTACAAAAAAAAAACATCCATTGGGTACCACCCGCGAACCGAAGCTTGTATAGACGATCCGGGGAACATGGTAGTAGAACCGCAGTCTATGCTGAGAATATCGAAAAGTCAGTTCTATAAACTGTACAACAGCGATGACGAATCGAATTCCGCTGCAGCATTTAACTTTGACGATTTTTAATTAGGTGGCGCAACAGTCCGTAGAGAACCAGGGCCTAGTGACTTACAACTCTCAACCATTCCTGTGTGCGAGTAATGTTGTCAGGGATGGAGGGGACCTACAATTTATATGCCGAATCCGAACGGCTAATTTGAGAATGCACTTTTTCATGACAAGAATTACTCTTGGAGAATTTGTCAATTCCTCGCAAGAGGCAGTACCCGTGAAAACTCTTTTTTTTTTTTTTTAATTAAGGTGGCACAGGCAGGGATTGAACCCAAGACCTCTCGCATGACAGTCCAACGCACTAACCATCACGCCACGGGCACTACAAAACTTTGACGATGAAGAACAATAATTCCGCCTACCTGACCCCGACAAAGTGAAGATAGCTATGTCTCTTTTGAAGCCCAACAAAGCTGCTTGAGCTAATGGCATTGCTGCAGAATTATTCAAAGCAGCAGGTAATGACTTGGTATGGAGTATGCTTCAAATTGTCTGCGAAATATGGCCGGAAGAAACCAAACCATAAAATCTTAGCATAGTTTACCTAATCGTCAATAAAAGAGACTGTCTGAACTTCGACAAATACAAAGGCAACAGAAAAGTCCACGATTTATTAAATATTCACTTTAAGGCAAATCTTAGAAAAAAAAAATTCATCGATTTCAAGGCCACGTATGACAGTATATATAGAAAATAACTTTTCAGAGCAATTTTTAGCTTTGGCATCCCTGTCAAAATTGTCCGTTTGTGAAGAACGCCGCGCCGATGGATAATGCACGTTACTCCATCAAGGCTGGAAAAGATCTCACCGATGCACGCTTTCGATGTCTAAAAAGGTTTTAGACAAGTTTATGCAGTATCATGTGATTTCTTCAACATCATTCTTGAAAGAATTGTGCAAAACTCAATCGTCAACACTGAAGGCACATTCTTGAAACTGTCCTTCCAATTATTCTAATGCGCTGATGATAATGATATAATTAGAAGGTCAAAACTTGATGTCAGTGGGTGCGTTTTTAAGCATTGCAACGGAAGATATGTTAAGTGGTCAATGAGACAAGGGTAGGTATGTATATACTGTCATCACAAAGGGACATTGAACAACGACGTCTTGGACAAAACGTCACCATGGATAGCTATAACCTTGAGGTAGTTAGGACTTTGTCTACTTATGCATCGCTAAAATCAAACGAAGAATAACTCTTGCAAATCGCTGCTTCTTTGGACTATAGTCCAGTCAATGAACGAAAAAAATTGCCTTCACCTCAAAAAAAATCCAACAGTTTTGAAACTTGGCACACTTACTACGGGATGTCTGGTGATGACCCAAAAAAAGTCCCCAAGAATCCGACGTGAGCTCTAGCGGCAGTTAAGAGAAACATGGAGTTTGTTTCAGTTTTTCACGTTCATCTCGAAAACTATTTGTCGTATCAAAAAATTTTGTTCCACAAAATAAAAGCTCATTAAATTTTATAAAAAAAGCTTTTATGAATTTTTTCGTATCTCTTACAGTTTATAAAATAACTCTAGCGGCAATGAAGAGTAACATACGGTTTTTTCGGTTTTTCGGGTTTATTTTGAAAACTATTTGTCGTATCAAAAAATAATCTTCTACAAATTTAAAGCTTATTAAATTTCCTAAAGAAATATGATATTAACATGTTTTTACTTGTTTTAGTTTGTAAAATAACTCTATCAGCATTTAAGGATAACATGTGATGATTTTTTCAAACACGTTGATGACGATTGTGTACCTAAGACCCTAAAAAAGTGCCTGTAAACTCTTATAATAAAGAATACGGACATTGAAAATAGAAAATAGAAAGTGCACCGCAATAGGGCATATCATTATATTAGCTGTGCGTCCCAGATCATTCATGTCTCCAATGCTAAGCAGCCTTGCCTTATTTATATACAGAAAGCTTAGTTCTAAGAAGTTGGTAAACCTTATATCAAGCTTAGGGTTTTGTTCTTCATGCTATGAAGCTCAGTTTTTGGAGATATCAGCTATTTGCCACACGCGACCAGATTCCAGCGGTTCAATTTGTGTTTGATAATGCGAACTTTAATGTCAGAACGTTAGATGGACTAAATACATTTACATTTCATTCTTTGGAAGGAATATGATGCATCGCTGCATCTACTTCCATAGGAAAAGAAACCCACACACGAATGCAAAAGCTGAAAAAACTACCTTGTGCTAAATCAGAGAACTTGGAGTACTTCCTTTGGAAACATTTCAGAAAACAGAAGGTGGATTAAAAAATTTAGTTTTTGAGAATGTAAATGCGTGTTCCGAAAAAATAATACTGCCAAAACCATATGACACTCTTTGGTTGGCATCAAAGTTTATTGGCATTTACCCTGTTCTAGGATGAAAGGGTACATGCGCTCAATAACAACTGGCTTGTTTAGTGCAAAAACTAAAATCATTACTCTTCCGTTCATAAACTCTCCACCGTCCGACTATAATACACTTTACACTGCATTGCACTATGCTGGCAGTTTGTGTGAAGAATTTGACCAGCCTGGTGGTAACATTTGACCAGCCTCTTTATACAAAAGGAATGAAATCGTTGCCACAACTTCATCTGAGTCCCATCTATCAAAATGCGTAGTCAGATTGGGTGGATTTCACCTGTTAATGTTAAAATGTTCAATAGGTTTTCTGATGAGTGGAATTGGCCTGCAAGAGTTAATGAGTACTATATACGCCCCGGTTTCTGTTGAAAAAATGCTGCAAGGAAAAGCTTTCGCTAGAGCAGTTCGTGCTTTAATACTAATACAGACATCTATAGCTAATATAATAATGAAACAAATCGACACAAGCCAACATGAATTATAGAGGAAATCAAAAATCTGAAGAAAAATTTTCTATATGAGTCTCCTTCGTTATGTCCACTAAAACAAAACCCTCATTTCATTCATCTTAGTGAGAAACTACAAACAAATCTTAACAAACTCAAATCTTATGGACCAACAGCAGCCTTATGGATTCAGTTGTCTAATATGATTACATTGCTTAAAGATTTTATTCACGCTGAGCGGTTTGGCGATTGGAATGCCCATATTAACTGTGTGAAGAATATGATTCCATATTTCCATGCCGCTGGAAACTTCTCGCACGCCAAATCATGTCACTTGTATTTGCAGGACATTATAAAACTGCCTTCTGTGATGACCCCAGATGAATTTAAAAACTTTGTGCAAGAAGGTTACTTTACAATGAGAAGAACTGACCGATTTTGGACAGGGGTGTGGTCGGACCAATCAATTGAACAAACTCTAATGCGTGGAATGAATTGTATGGGTGGCTTGACACGAGGGCGTGGAATCACTGATAGTGTACTTAGCAAATAGCTGCTACTCATAAAATTTGCTCATCACTCGAAGAGCTCACTGGCGTTCGTTTTTCTACTATTGAGCAACATGAAGTTTTTGGGGAGGCACGTAAAATGAGAGATAATACAGACATTGCAAAGCTGTCAAATTGGTTCCAAAGTCATCCTCCATTTCCAGTTACGAATGAAATCATGTCAATAGCGAGTGGCATCGTTGGAGATGATAAAGTAACTTGCTACAATGCTTATTCTCTAGGCAGTGAGCCATATAGTGGGCCAACGAGTTTCAGAAGTAAAGCAATATTCACATGAGCACGACCAACGACCAACGAATGAACGAATATTCGTCGATTTTGACAATTCTTTCACATGAGAGTTTTTAATTCGTCGCGAATGAAGTTTGACATTCACCACCGAAACCAAAACAAGAACGAGTTTTTTAGGTTAAGTACGCGCGATTTTTTTATTCGTTGCGAGTGTGGATAATGTGGAACGCGAATAAAGTTTGACAGTTCGTATCAACTATAATTTTTTTCGCGACGAATAAATTTGTTTTCTTAAATTTATTAATATATGATATTGAAAAGTAAAAGTATGCATCATAAATCAAATAGAAACTATATTGCTATCGTTTTGTTAAGAATTTGTGTGGAAATATGGCTTTAAACGTATATAAACTCACATTTTGTAATTCATTCGTCGTTCTTTGGTCGCGCTCATGTGAATGATGCTTAAGAAGGGACATACAAATTGAATACTACAGTTTTTTTGTGGACAATTACAGATAGGAAATTTAATAAGCTTTCTTTTCGTGTGAAAAAACACATGTTTTCCTTAAAAGCCGATAGAGTTATTTTACAAACTAAGACAAGTAAAGGGTGTCCCAAAACTAACGCAAGATTTGAATTTGCCGCCATTTGTGCAGTGAAGTGTTGGCAACCCTGAAAAAAAAAGCAATTTGACAGCTAACAGTATAGGGTTATTAAAAATGGAGCGTTACACGATAGAACAACGTGTCTTCATTATTAAAGAATATTTCAAAAATAGTGAAAGCTTGGCGGCTGCAGTTCGAAAATTTCATACAAAATATGGTCGGAATAATGTTTTAACTTCGTCAACTGTGAAGAGATTAATTGAAAAATTCATGGAGACTGGATCCGTTGGAGACGCCAAACACACTGGTCGTCCAAAAACAAGCCGTTCAAATGTGAATGTCGAAGCAGTGCGTGAGAGTGTTGCTGACAATCCAGGAACCTCAATTCGACGTCGTGGACAAGAATTGCAAATTTCAAGAACCTCTCTACAGCGTATACTCACCAAAGATCTGTGTCTTCATGCTTACAAAATTCAATTAACACAACAATTGAAGCCTAATGACCATGGACAGAGAAGAGAGTTCGTTGAATGGATTATTGCACATCAACAAATGGACCCTGATTTTTCGAGCAAAATCATCCTAAGCGATGAAGCACATTTTCATCTTGATGGCTTTGTCAATCGCCAAAATTGCCGCATTTGGGGTTCGGAGAACCCACATGTGATTGTCGAAAAACAAATGCATCCACAACGCGTGACTGTATGGTGTGGATTTTGGGCTGGAGGCATAATTGGGCCATATTTTTTTGAAAATGATGCTGGTCAAGCAGTGACTGTTACTGGTGCTCGATATCGCGACATGATTACACAGTTCTTTCTGCCAAAATTGGATGATATTGATGTGTCCAATATGTGGTTTCAACAAGACGGTGCCACATGTCATACAGCCCGTGAAACAATTCAATTACTGCATGAGACATTTCCAGGTCGTGTACTCTCTCGTTTCGGTGATCAAAATTGGCCTCCTAGATGGTGTGATTTAACACCATTAGACTTCTTTTTATGGGGTTATTTGAAATCACAAGTCTATGTCAACAAGCCCACAACCACCCGTGCATTAAAGGAGGAGATTCAACGCTGCATCAATGAAATTCAGCCACATTTATGCAGAATGGTCATGGAAAATTTCAACAAAAGAGTGCGCATGTGCATGCAAAGAGATACGAAAAAATTCATAAAGGCTTTTTTATAAAATTTAATGGGCTTTAATTTTGTGGAATAAAATTTTTTGATACGACAAATAGTTTTCGAAATAAACGTGAAAAACTGAAACAAACTCCATGTTTCTCTTAACTGCCGCTAGAGCTCACGTCGGATTCTTGGGGACTTTTTTTTGGTCATCACCAGACATCCCTTAGTAAGTGAGCCAAGTTTCAAAACTGTTGGATTTTTTGAGGTGAAAACCTTTATTGACTGGACTACTAAGAAGACAATTGATTAGTAAAATCCTCTCTCAAACACCTATTCCTATCAGTTCTTATTTATTGCGCTGAGGTTTAAGATGATTCGAGAGAAAAATTATCCCGTTGATTTTAGGTCCCGTCTGCAAAAATGGAGAGTGGAAGAGAAGATAGAACAACGCGGCACTGATCTAGTGAAAAAAAATAAAAGCTCAACGACTTACATTACATGGCTGGATCATGCAGAGCGAATGAATATCAAAGCTGTAGCCCGGAATGTCTTCGAATCCAATCCCGAAGGAAAGGCGCTGTCAAGGAAGACTGCGACTCAGGTGGCAGAAGACCTCAACTAACTTTTTGAATAAAACTGATAGAAATGAAAGCGAGCTGGCTGTAGACCAATGTTGGTAGAGGCCCAGGTCCGTCCCAGATTGTAGCGCCACCTTAAGTAGGTAAGTATGTGAAATCCTCATTTCAACTTATTTGCTCACTGCTGTGGCCTTAACATTTTTTCTAAATCGTTTGTAGCAAAATATTCGCACAATGTTCGAAAATATATCGTACTGATTTTATGATGTCGGAATATAAAACAGTAACTTTTTTGCAGCTGCTTGACAAAAAGTCCCCTCGGTAAATATCTGTTTAGGTATCGTTGAAAAAAAGATTCATCAAGAGTTCCCAAAAAAACAAATTTCTAATACTTGTTTATTTGCTTGTTTAAACATACAAGTCACCTATCCGTCCAGGTATCTAACAAAAAGTAGCTTTTATCTCTAAGGCTTACTCTGCAATATGATGAACATAGGACGTATTGGCCAAGTAGAAGTAGCAGCCCTCAACTCTCATAATAATCATTTGCTGACATGCAAATCATGCTTCGGTTTCGGTTTCGGTTGTTGTTTTTTAATGTTGAATGTTTATTAACCTCACAATTGAAAACATTTGTTTCGTATTCGTTCGTCATCTCCGTTTAGTTTGGGCCTTAAGCGACTTAATTAGGTGGTTCATGCCGGTAAAGGCAAAAGTTTATGCTCGTTTCCTAAGGAAGAGGAAGAGACAAGGAGAAACAACAAAAAATTGATTTAACTAATTGATTTGATTGCGAAATGTTTTACGTTTTATGTTTTGTTCTTTTTTAAAGGGGTTTATACAAGATGGGATTTATAGCGAGGTATTCTGAAAAGGTCACGTTTAACGAAGGAATTTTTGGCATAATAAAAATGGAAAACATGCAAAGGTCCATAACATGTTTGATGTGGGAACAAAAAAACAATACAACTTTTGATACTTAAAATTCATATAATTTCTCAGGGCGAGCTAATTTTTCATTTCCTAAAACTAAAAATAAGCCTACCAAAGTAAAATTGCAATTCCAATACCAAAATCGAATCGGAATCTGAATCTGAATCTAAATGTGAATCCCAATCGAATCCGAATTCGAATCCGTCCCAAGGGAATTGACTCACGAACAATTATGTTATTGGCTCCAAAAGCACGTACAGCGCCAAATTACAACCTTGGATCAGTGTATAAAATCGGTTTATTTTCCTTTTAATGTGGATTTTCATTGGAATTCCTTTTATTGGTGTTGTTAGTTAAGTTTTGTGTCTTCAGTAAAGCCCTCGTCCTCGTTCTAGTCGTCGTCGTAGTCTTCGTCATCGTTATTGAGAGGACCATGCAATACAAAAATACAAAAAGAAAAAAACATAAAAATTCATCGAGACACGTCAATCTGGTTCATGTTTCAAGTTTGTTTTTGAGCCAAACAATGCGCCATCAATTTCAACAGCCAGCCAGCGAAACAAAGCGCACCAAAGCTACGAGCTACGAGGTACGAGTAGGTATAAAATAAGAAGACCAAAAATAAAACAATTGCCCTTTGAAGGATGTGGGAACCCTCTGTATCCCAGATGCCAGAGTGCGCCGCGCCGCACCGCGGCCGGGCCGATCTCCTGGTGTTCTCATCACGACTCAACTCGTTTTCTGAATATGTATCTATACATGGATTGGAATGTTTGCTTGATGCTAGCTCTATAGCTCCAACTAACTCCTCCATGGTCACCGAGAATATTATGTGATGATGTGGATGGATGGATGCTGATGGTGCAGTTTGGAATCAAGAGACTCAGCAGCGGCGCGGGCGCGGTGCGGTGCGGCGAAGGTTGGCGGTGCGGTGGTGCAAGTGACGCTGAAACTGACGTTGGCGATGATGGTGACGACGACGACGGCGCTATTCTGGTGGGATGTTACTCGTACTTTGTTGCAACCACCACCAAGGGCTTAAAAAGTGAAATTAGTATGCTTCAAGATGAAGTTGAAGCTCATTGTTGAATATGCATCACGTGCTTATGACCCGAGCTGGTTGGCAAAATCATCAACAAAACATGCGCCATCACAGCTTCTGAAGCACATGGGTGTAGACAGCATATACTATACATATGTATGTACATATATGGGTGGTACTAAGTTTCAAGCAGAAAACAATGGGTGCGGATTCTTGCAACATAACATGAAAGTTGTGAATTCCATGAGCTTAAAATGAATATGTTATGAATGCGACCATGAATATGCACTTTTATTGAATATATATATATATATATAGTTAATTAAAGTTAGGTCCATCTCTATACATGTAGTTAGATGCATAGTAAACCTTTTTGATTTATTCAAAATGAATTGATAGCTTAGAGTTCAAGGATTACACTTTTCATATAAAACTTTAGTTATAATACAAAATGGAAATTGTGCCTTGATCTTTTGTTGAAATCTATTTTAAGGGCAGTGCATTTATTTTGTATCGATTTTAATCTTGATATGTGCATTAAATTAGAGATAGCGCCTATGAGGCCTAATTTGGCCATAAAGGACTTCCCAATAGAGGTTTCATTATGAATACCCTGCCATTTAGTTGTCATCTTTTGTTTGTTGACAGTAAAATAAAAAACAAAAAAAAAATAGGCTAGGATGCGACCCACACTGATAACTTCCCATCCCGTCTGTCGATTTGTCTTGCTTAGAAGTTTGTCTATATGTATCAATTTTTACCAAATTTGCGTACTATTTTTTGTAGATTTTATTTTTTTATGAAAAAAGGGACTGTTTGATTTTTATAAAAAAATTACTGAATATCGAAAACAATATTTTCTGTGAAATTAAATAAGTTTGAAGCCAATGTTTTTAATTTTTGAAAAGCTATTTGAGTCGAAAGTTACCAAGTACCAAGTTTTAGTATTTTTTTTTTAGGTTTTTATTTTTTGTAAAAAAAACTGTCAATTCGATTTTTCTCAAAATTTTGTCAAATGTTGAAAGCAATTTTTCTTATAAGATAAAATTAGTTTGAAGCCAATGTCTCAAATTTTTGAAAAGATATTTACGTCGAAAAACAATTTTTACCAACTTTTCTTAAATTTATTTTAGGTTTTTAATTTTTTGTAAAAAAAACTGTCAATTCGATTTTTCTTAAAATTTTTCAAAATGTTGAAAACAATATTTTTTATAAGACAAAATAAGTTTGAAGCATTAATATCAAATTTTTGAAAAGATATTTGAGTCGAAATTCAATTTTTACCAACTTTGAGCAATGTTTTTTTTAGGTTTTTATTTTTTTATACAAAAACTGTCAATTCGATTTTTCTCAAAATTTTATCAGATGTCAAAAACATAATTCTTCGTTGCACAAAATTGTTTTGGAGATGAAATCTTATTTTAGTCGTAAAATTTTCGAGGTGACAATTTTTTTTTTCAGTTTTTTTGATTTATAAAAAACCGTTAATTGGATTTTTTTTCCAAAAATATAATTGTTTTGTATCACGTTACAATATATAATATGAAATTTAATTCAAGTCTCTAGCGTCATTGGTTCATGAGATATTTAGGGTTAACCAAAATGTTCACCTTTTTTTTAAACTGCTATGGTAAAAAAACCACCCACAATTTTCTTGAGAGCCCTTTCTGCATCTTTCTGCCTTATTATCTGTATAACAAAATTTATTTGAAGTCGATATCTCTTCTGGTTCTTGAGCTATGGACGACGAAAAAAACTTCGCGAACGTACAGACGTATACGGACGTACGAACGTACGTACACACGCACGCACAGACATCTTTCTAAAAATCTTTTATTTCGACTCTAGGGACCTTGAAACGTCGAAAAATGTCAAAATTTTCAATTTGACAAATCGGACCCATTATATTAACTTCCTATGTATGGGAAGTTAACAAGTACAACTGAGTAATTAGCTTCTGTAGGCGTAGTTTAGACAGAAACCTATGTTTGTCGATTACTCGAAGATCTTACGGACCTTTGCCTCAACCAACACGCGTCTTCAGCCAACTCGGTCCCTAGCTAGCTGTCTCCAGTTGCAAACGCCAAGTTGTTTGACTTCCTCTCCCACTTGCGACCGCCACTTGTGTAACGGTTTTCCTCTACGGCTCCGTCCCTTGGGATTAGATTTGATGATCTTCCGGGTTTTAGCGTTGATATTCATTGACCCAGCCATTTAAGTGGTTGGACATTTATTCTTTTGACGAGATCAGTGTCGCTGAACACTTCGATATTTTTCTCGAAGCATTCATCTTCCATTGACAAGGTCCTAGTCTCCGCGCCATTAATGAAAACCGGGATTATGATTGTCTTATAGAGTGACTTTAGTTGCTCGCGAGAGGACTTTACTTCTCAATTGCCTTTTAAGTCCAAAAAAGCAGCGATTTTCGTTATTCTCCATTCGATTTCAGCGCTGTTGTAGACAAAATCCCCAACTATCTAAAAGTTATAGTTGTCCGTGGTTACGTTTTGTCCAAGACGTCGTCGTCGTGCAATATCTTTTCTTGATGAGAGCATATACTTGGTCTTGCTTCCAATTGAACCCATCCTCTCTGGCCTCTACGCAATGCTCAAAAATGCGCTACTGGCATCACTCTTTGATCTTCCAATTATGTCACTATCATCGGCTTATGCAAGTATTTCAACGGACCTTTGGAAGATTGTCGCTCTAGTTTTGAGTTTTGCACAGTATTTTCCAGAACGATTTTGACGAAGTCGCAAGAACAAACGAAACTACACCGTATTTTGCAAGACTTACAAATTGAGGCTTTTTAAGTTTAGTTAATATAAGAACTTGAAATGCATCGAAACGTTTCAAAGCAGAATTTTAACTTTTGGGCCTTTAAATATCCAAAAATTATTGTTCAAAAGCTTCCTATCATCATATCATCATATGGAAAATTTCAAGAAATGGCTATGGTAATGTCAAATGTCAATTAAATGTTAGCCTTATTTCACATGGCTTTTTTTACGGCACCTCTATACATATGTATCTCTTAAAAAAAATAGATCAAAATTTTAAATAACCTATTTTTTTAAGAGCTTACTAAGTTACAATTTTCTAAATATTTAACAATTTACTAGCGACTCCAAATTATTAAACCTTTTCGTTTTGCTAACTACTAACTAGCTAACTAGCATCCAAACATGTCAGTGACAGTTCATGTAAATAAACAAAGCACAAACATAAACGGATCTATTAATTGGAAATGTCAGATAACTCAGACACTCGGAAGTCAAAACCAAATAGAAAGTTTACATTCCAATATCAGCGTGATGAACAATTCTTCCAAAAAAATGGAGTCTTACAGGTAAAAAAAAAATAAATTAGGTGACGCAAAAGTTCGTCGAGAACTAGGGCCTAGTGACTTACAACTCTCAACCATTCCTGTGTGCGAGTACTGTTATCAGGGATGGAGGGGACCTACAGTTTTAAGCCGAATCCGAACGGCTAATTTGAGAAAGCACTTTTCATGACAAGAATTTACTCTTGGAGAATTTGTCAATTCCTCGCAAGAGGCAGTACCCGTGAAAAAATCTTTAGATGGAACAAGCAGGGATTGAACCCAAGACCTCTGGCATGACAGTCCAACGCACTAACCATCATGCCACGGGTACTCCGGAGTCTCACAAGTACTTGTAATAATAATGTTTAGGTTTTCAACTAAGAACCGAACTGTTACAGATCAAAATTCTACACCCTCCAGTCTTTTGAAGGAATTTGTTCTGGACTTAAAATATCGCACTTTCTTGCACAGAGCAGAGTCTTAAAATATTTCGAAATCGTTGTCTTCCAAACATTCTCTTATAAAATTCTGTCATTGTTCTTCTGACATTGCTCCAATAATTACTTTTCAGTTCTTCAGTGTTAAAGAAAGGGTCAAACCAATTCAAAATTCCTTTATATCTGCACTTGCCATAGGATAAAAGCCAGAAACCGGGGAAACTGGGATACCAAGTTATTCATACTACATTCGCTTTAGGCCTCCTCGATGTTTATCAGCATAGAAGAAATTAAGCTAAAGCATATTATTTCGCGTAAGTATTCATGGTTTCCCGCTGCGCTGCGCCGCCGCGCCGCGCCGCGTGTACAAGACAAGAAGACGACCTCTTTCCAGATCGCTTATAAACGTGTCATTATAGTGTGCTCAGGCTCACCTAACCTATATAACTGCTGCAAATGTGGCACGATGATGGCGCTTTGATCAACACTAACCCACAACCATCATCATCATTATCATCATCATCATCGTCTTCATCAGAACTGACAACGACAACAACAACAACAACAACTACAACATTTTAGTCCGAATGAATGAACGAGCTAAAAAGTAATAAAATTAAAATAAAATGTTGTCTTGTGTCACTTTGCCCAACTGCCCCTTGGTTCCGAATGACCAGGAAGCCAGCACAAAGTCGCATCAGCTCATCAAAAGAAGAGAAACACATAACACAACCTCCCGCCGCGCGCGCGATGTGGATGGACAGAGGATCAAACCATTCCATTTCCCTCCGCGTATCTTCTATGTGAAGACTTTGACTTACATATATATGCATAATATTATGCTTACTATAATATTATAATACCTACCTACATATGTGGGCATTAGTGGGTCTTCTTTTTGAATAAAGGAGCACCGCTCCATGCATCCAAGAATATTACATGTCGCCTTAATCACAGGTTGATATTTCGTTGATGAGAGAGCGTGAGGCAGTTGATCGTCGCGGTCGTTGCGTCGCGTCGCGTCTTGTCGCCCACAGCTGCCACCACACCACCACCGCCGCCGCGTTATTCGTCTTTGGGATTGTGGTAAGATGCATACTGTGGTCACGTGCCTCAGCTTCGTGGTCGTGCGTATACTCAAAGAACAAAAAACAAAATCCAACAAATTTCCAACTCAATTAGCGCGTAGATGGAAATTCTAAAATAAAAATGACGGGCTTGGTAAGGGCTAATAGAGGCTAAAAGAAATAAAGTGACAGAAGAGGGAAATATCTTTACTTTTACGTAAAACGCAACATTAGGGTAATCTTATAAACTGTTTACCCAAAAATTATTATTACAAAGGACAGAAAAAGGCATGAAGTGCTCCAAAGCAGCTTACGTTACTTTAAAAACTATAATTACAAATTTATCTAATTCGATGAGTGATGGTTCAACACGGAAATAAATTTATTTGTTTTAAAACAATAATTACGAGAACTTGAGGTTTTAAGTTGCTGTGTTGTAGAAAGGAAATATCTTTTTTGTTTTATAATTAGCAAACAATAACAGTTTTTTTATAGCTTTAATATGCCAAAGACACAGTGTGAGCATTAGGAAAAGAGGGAAGGGTTGGATAGGAGGTGTGGCCGCCCTTAAAAAAAATGAGGTGGTCAGCATAAACTACAGAGGCATATCCCTGCTTAATGTTGCCTAGAAGATCGGCTTAATGTCTTTTCGCCCAAAACTTTTGGTCGCTTAAACTTTTTTGGGTTTCATAAAATTCTAAATAAAAGCGTTCGGTAGGTATTATTTCCCAATAAAAAAACGTAAACATAGTAAAAATGTCATGTCACTCGAGAATGCCACCAATATGTCGTAAAATTCTAATTCAAGATTACAAATTCTTTTGGGCAAAATGAAAACTAAGAATTTGGGCGTTGCGAAATTGGCTTTGGGCTTCTTGGTGATTTTTTTTTTAGTTTTCAAGCTTCGTGACCAATTATGGACTTTATGACATTTTAGGATTCGGTCGTTATGTTTTTGGGGGAAAACACCTAACGCCTAGAAGACCTTATCCAATGTACTATGTGAGCGTCTTAAATATTTCTGCAACACTATGATCAGCGTTTCACATTAAAACAAATCCTGGAAAAAGACCAACGAATTTCAAGTCAGAAACCACAACCTCTTCATAGAATTCAAAGTCGCATATGATATCATAAATCGCCAAGAGCTTCTATTGGGGTTGTCTGAACTCAGGATTCCAAAAAAAATTATCCAGCTTATTTCGAATGACGTTACAAAATACGCAATGTAACGAGCAAATAGGTAACAGCTCACCTCAGCTATTCTTGAAATGGGCAGGCTTCAGGCAATTAAATAACCCAGAATCACGCATTGGCTATAATATACACATCGGTAATCAGACCGATTTTAACGTACGGTGTGGCAGTATGTGGGACTGCTTTAGAGAAAGGTATAAACCGGGATAATTTAAATAAAGTCCAACGTTCAGCTTGCCTAAGTATAAGCGGATCGCTTCGCACGACCCCATCTGCGGCACTGGACACCTTACTCTACCCAACACCTCTTGACATTTTTAGCAAACAAATAGCTGCAAGCTCTGCTATTCGCCTCAAAGCTTCGTCGCAGTGGACTAACAACAACATTGGCCACTCCGTAATTTTTAGTTATTTAGAATCAATTCCAAAGCACACAGACTACACCATCCCCAACTTGCAATTCGACAGAAATTTCCAGATTTCTATACCTCCCAGATCTTTTTGGGAGGATAGGACATTCCTGGAAGATGAGTCAATCCATTTCTATACAGATGGGTCAAAAACAAAAGAAGGGGTTGGTGGAGGTGTGTACTCTGAACGACTGAAATTAAGTCTCTCTTTCCGCCTTCCCAATCATTGTAGCGTGTTCCGGCGGAACTTTTGGCGATAAAAGAAGTCTTGTCTTGGCTTAAAGAAAACGTGATATCAACATCTGATATCCGTATTTTCTCAGATAGTCAGGCCGCTATCAAATCTCTGGATTCTGTCTCTACAAACTCTATAACAGTCCATAACTGTCGATCATCTCTAATGGAGATTGCACAACAGTTTAATATTCACCTTTGCTGGGTGCATGCCGGGCCATAGAGACATTCCAGGTAACTGTAAGGCAGATAAACTCGCCAGGAACGGTACAGTACAGCCCATCCTACCCCTGTTGCTAATGCAAGACGCTGTGAGAAGGGCAGGCACCAGGTGGAACAACATCACCACGTGTCAAGTCACAAAAAACATCTGGCCAACACTGGATTTAAAACGTTCAAGGTGCTTGCTCTCTCTAAGCAGATCGCATATAAGCTCGATAATAGGTGTCATAACCGGACACTGTATAATAGGAAAGCACGCCACGAAATTAGGCGTATTCTCAAATGATTTTTGCAGAAGCTGTATGGACGAGGAAGAGGAAGAAACAATTCTTCATCTTCTCTGCACATGCCCTGGCTCGAAAACGCAAGAATTACCTAGGAGAATTCTTTAACGATCTAAATCATGTCGGCATAATCAGCCTCTCACGTTTCTTAAGAGACTCAAACTGGTTTCATTGAGCTTAGGAAGTAACCTCAAGAATCATGTGGTATCACAATGGGCCATTAAACTGGCCTAAGTGTGTCCGTTTCCATCTTGGACAGCCACTATAACCTAACCTAACCTAAGTATGTCGTCGCGTCGGTTACACTAGTTTGCAAAATTTGAAGTCTAGACAACATTTTTGACTCTTATTTCTGTAATGATTTGATCTACTTTTAGTAATAAATGATGGCCAGATTTTACAGTGTGTCATATAACCTTTAAGTCTATGCACCGCAAAAAGAAGTCATCTTTCAGGGTTAAACACTCCCAATGATATAGTAAGGTTCCATAATACCGCCATCACAGTGGGACGACCCATATCAATAAATAAAAAAAATTAATATTTTTGCGGGACTTTTGAGTGATTATACATCACAACTCACAACTGCATTTAAATTATTTTAATTTATCATCACGTGCAAACGTTATAGAGCGTTAAACAGTGACACGTGGATTTTTTTTCACAGGCAGTAAGAACGAGTGTTTTTTTTTGATAAAATTTAAATTCGTCACTAATTAAATTGTGCTCAGACTTAATTTGGATAAAATGGAAAATAATAGTAATCAAGGTATGGGAAATCATATTCTGCTATAAGAAATTATGTTTGTTTCGCGGTTTTAGTAATATCGTGTTAAAATGTGAATTTCGTGTTGAAGTAGAGTTTTCTAAAATACTCCAAAAAGCCCCCTTAAGATTTGTGCTGTTTTAAGTTGATCTATATGTTTATATTCTAAATCTGAAAGGAAATTTTACGCAAAGTTGCGTTTTTTTAATTATTGCCATTTTTTAGGCTCAACTCGATCAATCAAAAATGGTGACTTGTTGCAAAGTTGGATCGAGAATGATAAGTCGACGAAATTAATAACTGTTGCTGCAAAAATTTGTGAATTACTGGGGTTAGAAGATCTAAATGAAGAACTAGAACTTAAAATTGAAAAAGTTTCTAAATATTATTTCCTAAAATTGAGGCAAAAGTGGGAAAATTGTCAAAGAAAACGTGACACGTTCATAGAAATTAATGAACAATGGCTTAGCCTAGGTTTGCCTTTAAGTGCCAAATTGCGTAGTGTGCAACGGGTTCAAGAACTTACATCGCAACACAGCACGTTTCTCATATTCTCCTCCAAGATCGAAAAACACTTTAACCTTACAGCAAAGCCAAGCTTTGTACATTGACTTGGATTTGTCTAAGAGAAAGTACGCTCTTTTGCGTTCAGTTATAAACGGCAGCCACAAAGATTGTTAACCAAGTTATTACAGACTAAAAAACCTCTTCAAATGAACTTACCTTCTGTCGAAAATCAAAAATCGAACACCAAAACCTCTCATCCTTACATTCCTGGATCAGTTGTTTACTGCACGTATCCTATAGACTGCCTTTTAAAACATGTCAAATACGCGGCAAAGACAATAATTCGGTCTTTGGGGAAAGAAAAAAAAAGTTATTCAAGAAAACTTTTGGTCAAAAACGGGGTTACTTGTCGACTTTCCCAAACCAGGATATGGAACAAGTAACGACGGAAATTCGGCTCGACGCTTTTTTGCAAATCCCGAACTGAGTTCCGAGATAACAGGAATAGACAAAGAGCTCATACGGAATTTCGGAATTATATTGAGGACCATTGCAACTGGTCATGAAATTAATTTGGAAAGATTCACTAAACTCTTGGAAGATACGAAAACCATGTACTTTTCAAAACACAGCTGGTTTTGTATGCCTAGCAGCGTCCATAAGCTTCTGGTTCATGCTAAAGACATTATTTCTTTTTTCCATTTACCTATTGGTGTTCTTTTGGAAGAAGCATTAGAAGCTAGACACAAGGAAATCCGAAAGGTCAGGCTTGATCATAGTCGAAAGTGCTCTAGAACAAGTGCGATGACTGACTTAATAAATCATTTATTAATTACTTCAGACCCACTCATTTTAAATTTTCCTTCAAATAGCTCACATATACCTAAAATCGATGCAGATATTGATCAGTATCTACTCAGCAATAACTTGGACGATAATTTGTGGGCATCGGAGAGCGATAGCGATTAATTCATTAATTATTTCTTTCTTGGCGTTTAATGGAGAGTGATCTGGTCGTATAATAAGACTCACGATACAGCACGAGCGAATGGAGTTTGCTCGCTTTCACTAAGATTGAACCGGGGCCGACTAGGGCATAGTTCTCTTCCCTTATAAGTCCAGGTTTTGTCTACGCTCACCAGATGGACGTTAAAGAGTGTGGAGAAGATCAGGTGGGAGACACAATTCCACAACAGTTGCCTAGCGGGAAAATTTCTGGAAAGGTTACGTCATGGTGTGGGCAGGAATTTCCGTGCACGGAATAACTGGGCTGTGCATAGTAGAATGATCTGTAAACTTCAATTATTTCATCACCAACATTTTGGAAGAATATGTGGTTCCTGTCGCACCATTTATTGGTAAAAATTTCTTGCTGATTCAACACAATGTAAGACCTCATGTTACCAGGTGCATTACGGACTACTTGGAAGAAGTAGAAATCGATGTGATGGCTTGGCATGCCATGATCCCGGACATGAATCCCATCGAACATATTTGTGATCTACTGGAAAAAATGATAAGGAAGCGCCCTGCTCTTTCCAAGACACTAAGTGGGCTGAGTACTCAATGAACAAAAACTCATTTATTTTATGTTTTATTTAGAAGTTCTTCCCATTTGTTTACTTGGTACATATATTGATAATATTAAATGATAATAAACAATACTAAATTTAAAAAAAAAAATCTTTCTTACATATTTGAAATTTCAAGGTGCGCCGCTTTTTTTGTAACTCAGTGTACAAGAGATATTAATTTTGCCGTTTTGCCCATAAATTAGTTCCACTGTGTGCCAGCCCAAAAACAAGACCGAAGGGTGAAACATTAGAGAACGAAACATTAATGGGAGGCTTTAAAACAAACATCTTTGGGTTTTCCTAGCTCTAGTGACAATTCAGATTATTCACATAGGCTCATAGTTTTTGTTGATAATGATCGACCAGCTTGAGGGTATTTATGTTAACTAATCTTTCAAAGCCTTTAGACTTAAATCTTTGTGCAAAATACAGTGAAATGTTGTTTAAGTATAATGTTTAATTTAAAATATCGGCGAGAAATGATCATGCCTGGGTTTTCGTCAACACTACATGCTTCAGCAGTAATATTTTTAATTGTTCTTGATTGACACACACGGTTTTAACTATAACTAACTTGACCCAACAACTCAAATTTCTAGGAATAATCGTTCGATCGCCAAATTGAGATATCAGTAACCTTAAACCTTTTAAGTTGGCCGAATTGTTCGGAGAACAAATTCACACATGTGTCAAAAAAAAGAACGTGGATAAAAATTTTTAAAAGGGGGCGCGATTGATTTGCTTCAACAGAGATGTAAATTTGCGTATGGCTGTTGTACTTTATTGGTGATCGTGGTATGCCTGACTTGACTAACTGCATCACCAAACATTATCCGCCATTGGCAATGCCGTCGCCTCGAGACGCGTCACCATACGAAATTATCGGCGCGGCTGGGCTGCGCAGCGTTGTCGTCATCCGCATTCGACTCGGCAGACATGTTCCTCGAAAATATCTGCGTAAAATTTGCGCCACCACGGTTCACAATTAATGCTTAATGATAGGTAAGGTCTGACAGTTTTTATTTTTTTATTTTCGTTTCGTGCGCATAAGTTTGACGTTCACACGCGCGAGTGCGATTTGTATTCATCAGTTGAGGCAATTTACCGATGGTAGGATTGAAAAGTCTGCAAGTGACTGGTGCGGCGGCGCGGTGGCGCGGCAGACGTCATCGGCGGCGGCGGCGGAGTTGCCGGCACGGAGCAGCAGCAGCAGCACACTGTTCTGATTTTAACGCACGTAATCGATGGCGTCGTCGTCGATGCTTATATACGAATAGGTTAGGTACCTACAACTTCATAAGTCGCCCATAAATTTCGTGGGGGCATTACGCTTGAATTGTCATTTGGGAAAGTGTCGTTTAACTTTCATTTAATCAATCTCGTTTCGAGTTGAATGCTAATGAGACATGAGGTCTTTTACCTTATTCCAAAATTTTATGAGTGGGATTTGTTTAAAATTTTAGAAAAATGTTGATGTAGGCATAGGAATGGGTATACATTTATTTTTGTTTGTTGTCACGAATAAATTTTGTGTTTTGTTAAAAGTTTGTTGATTTAAAAGTCAACCAAGAATTTAAACGCTTGCAGTAAGCTTATTTAATTAGAAGTAAATGGTTTTCCAATAAGAAGTTTTCTTTTGAGTAGCCGGCTATTTTAGCAGCTGTCAGTTTTGAAGCTGTCATCTTTTAACATTTGACAAATGAAAACTTCTGCTAAATATGGAACGATACACACTTTAAAAAACTCATTGAAATGATTAACATTTTGCAATCGTGTAGAGCACCTAGAGTCATGCGGTTATTTGATTGATATCGTTTTTCATTGTTTAACCTTCCTCTTATTGGAAACCCCTATAGGTATTAAGTACGAAGTATAAGAAATTAAATTAGAACCATTAGCTAGTTTTTGAACTAAAAAGAGGGCTTATAAGTGGAAACCTTGACTTCCTTTAAAAAATGTTTTAAATCGAATAAATATTTCATGTACCTATTGTTAACATCTCTAAATCTCATTTTGTGACTTTAATCTCATTGTTAAAAAACACATGACTTGGAACGCCATTAACTACAAGCGAAGCCATAATGTTAAGTAATTTTAACTGCTGCGTGAATCGCAATTGAATATTCTGCGAATATTCGAACATTCACAATTTTCAACTTAAATTTCACCATTTATGCTGTTTTATTGTCTCTGCGATATGTAACCCCACCCTAATTATTGTGAATAAAGAATCTCTCGACTCGATACCATACAATTTTTTTCTACTGTATACTGTGTTGAGTGAAATTCGATATCACATCAAGTAAAGGGTTCGTCGTCGTTAAAGAAGACAAACAAAAAGTTAAATTTCAAGCTGCGACTTCGACTGATTGTTTCAATTGTTCAGTGCGTGACTGATAGACTGCATTCTGCCTGCACTCCTTTATTTTTCTCGTTCCTTTTACTATACTCGTCGTAGGGTATCGTTCGTTGTTCACTGTGCTCCTGCCTTTGTTGTCAATTTTGAGTTCGTCAACTTGATGTCATGACGTACAACTACCATCGAAAGGGGCTAGACTGAGGCACAGTTATATAAAGGGCCTGCGGTTCTCTTTTATTTTCAAGGTTTTCTTTCGAACGTAACAATAAACTCAACACATTTTTATTTGTCTTAATTTGTATTTTCAATACACCTTAGAAGTTAAAAAGTTTGTTTTCCAACAAGAGTTTATTTGACAGCTGTCACCTTTTTTGACATTTGACAAGAAAATGCTATGACAGCACTAAAAATAGAACAATAACCCTAAATAAATTAGGAGGCGCAACAGCTTGTGAGAACTAGGGCCTAGTGACTTACAACTCTCAATCATTCCTGTGTGCGAGTAATGTCAGAGATGGAGGGGACCTACAGTTTGTCTGCCGAGTCCGAACGGCTATTTTGAGAAAGCACTTTTTATGACAAGAATTACTCTTAGAGGATTTGTCAATTCCTCCCAAGAGACAGTACTCGTGCAACAGGAACTTTAGGTGGCACGAGTAGAGATTGAACCCAAGACCTCTGGCAATAATCATCGCACTCACGGGTGCTCCTTCTCCTATGAATTTATATTCTTAAAAATCACTACAAAAATGGTAACAATTTTACAGTCTCTGTTCGTTAAACTATTGTACTTTAAGGCCGTTCTAGAAAAGTGGAAAGTTTTGAGCTGTTCGAACAAGTTAGTGATGTGATGAATTGAAACCATGTGCATCAGTCTCGGTCTAGAGCAATTAAGAATATTGCTCCTGTGGTCGCATTTGGGTATCGGAAAATTCTGCAGGTAACAATATGCCCCAATACCCAATTGAAATGAGACTTGTACTTGCCCAAAGCCCATATCAGTTTTGAGCTGATACATCCAACAACTAGGTTTTTAAAGCGGCACGACTGGCTATCTAGCTTGATGGTAATATTTTGGTTTCTGTAGTGTCTTCAGCGATATCATTTTCCGCATTTTTCAGTTTAGGCCTTTCCTTAATGGGTCACCGAGTCCTCCCTTACTAACAGTCACTGTTATACGAGTTATTCCCTTTTGTTAATTTGATAATTAGACACTGTTGCCCATGTTCTGCATTTCACTTATTGTGAATACACTTTGCAAAAGTGAATTTGGGTGTTCCACAATTCGTTATTGTGAATTGGATTTTCGAACATGCAAATGGATGTTCTGTATTTCGGTTTATTCCATTTTTTGAACGCAGTCAAATCACATTTTTTATTTCTGTGAACTGATCTTTAAAAGCTTACATCTGCTAGGAATTGGAGGGTTGCAGCAAGTTTTTGAATTGAAGGAATCGATGAAGGTATTGTAAAAGGTTTTATTTCCCTTAGAACATATAAAAAAGCGTCTTTGCTTAATCTAAAATTGCAATGAAAGCTTAAAAGAGGAAATCAAGAATTTACTTTATTTATCAGAACAATTCTACATAATTTTCACACACTTACATTGTGTCAGGTTAAACCAATTTATTTGATTTGTCTCGCAAAATTAGCCTTCTTATTTTTTCTCTTCAATTCTGCTTCCTTTTTTCACTTAAAATTGTCAATAATATTGTATCCATCTTCAAAACAGCAAAAATTTTACTTCAGAAACAAAATAAAAATGGATTATCCTTCATTTCTGACAGTTCGAAGCAATTTCGAAGTTTTCGAAATCGACCGAATTGAAGAACATGCAATTTCATTTCACGTGAAATTGAAAAGTGATTTCAATTCACTTTCGATCGAAATTCGGAACATGGGCGTGTGTGGTCCTTCGAGCACATTTCCCATGTTAGGGATGGACAACTGACGAGTGTGGCTCATGTAAGCATTCGGAAAAAGGTTAGGGGTTCATGAAGGGCTTGATCAGTTCCGCCTCCACAACGACAATGAGATTTATTTTTATTGCATTCATACCGGGTGCTAATGTTTGCTGTGGTTGAGGCAACATACATTTTAGTCCTTGGATGTATTCTCCTGACCCATGGTCGATAGTTCTCTTCAGTTTTTCGGGTTTTGAATACTACTGTATCCCTGTTACTTATCTTCACCACGGATGGGTAGATCCATTTGATCGAAAGGTCACGGTCCACGATACACCCTAGATTTGGAGGAAAACGTTCGACAACATTGGCGTGTGGACATATTTTTGTTAGTTATATTATTTTTGTTTCAATTCAAAAACCCGGTTTCAAAAAACCTCTCCTTTCCTTACCAATATTACAACTCCTGACTATAAGTTCCAAAGGATGATCCTGATAACAGGATGAAGAAGGTGTCCAGGTTACGGTAGCATGTCATGCTTACGGAAGCTGAACTTGGTTTGCCAGATGGGGGGTTCTTCCTATCTCAGTCATCCGAATTTGTCCCCGGGTTGGGAAAGTGATCCCTTTAGAAAGGGAGGTTCCTAGATGGAGTTGACCCTCGAAGGATTTGCCCACCCTTTCTTCAACAATGTCTTTGACTGGATTCGAAAGGCAAATGACGCCGTCCTGAAAAAAATCTTAATTTTTCACTTCAATTCCTAAAATGTTTTGGCGGTCCATAGTTCTTTTTGGCGTTAAAATCGGTGTTGAAAGACTTGAACGTTTCATCTTCGTTTTATTTTTTTAAATAATCTTCATAACCTCTAAAAAAATCCAGCCCTGTGGCCTTATAGAGCATGCAATGTACGAGTTGTATTCATTCATGTTTCAACAATATACTAACATTTATTTGGATTAAGAGAAACCTCAAGACTTCCATGTGTTATTGTTACACAATACAAACTTCCTGTTGTGGTATTTTGGTTCAATTTCGGGTCGATCTATTTCTCCTTATCTACGAATACAATTTTGAAATCAAAAAGTGGGTATATGGGAGTGCAGAGGTGGTATAGGCTAGGCTACACCTTTTATTTTGTCTCGAAGAAGACAACGACGATGATCATTATGATGTTGGATGTTGATGATGATGATGATGGCGACGACAACAACGGCTAATTGAAATTCCTGAATAAGCATAGTTCCATGCAACACATTAATGGTAGTTATAGAGTGACTGCGCCTTGGTTTCAAGACGTACCCCTCAGTACCAGTACCAGTACCAGTACCAGTACTCGTACCAGATTATACTCATAAAATTGTATATGCAAATCATCGCTGCACCACCACCGCTGACGACTGCGACCGACAACGTCGAGTAACCTGAGCGGTACCTTACCTACATACGAGTATGTATATCTACACTGAAAGCATTTCTTTGGGAAACTAGTAAAGAGGTGTGTCTCCATGTAACCACTACCACCTTTACCTTTTGGCATTCCACCCCCACTTCTTCCTTTTTGTTGATCCTTTCTTGCATCTCAAGGCAGAGAGGTTCCGAATCTAAGCATATACGAATGTACGGCTCCTCTTGTTTTGAAAAGCAGAGGTCGTTATATCTCTTAGATACTCGTAGATATGAATCCGTACAATGGATTTATGAAAGGTATCTAAGTTGAACCGCCTATTTTGTTCTTTTTCATTTCTTACTTGGCATAATTTGAAGAAGAGGATGACGTTGGAAAAACATGAAGTACAGACCATGCACTCATGCAGTCTGTCATCATGTCACTGCAATTTAGTGTAATTATTGCGGTACGCCGCCGCGCCGGTACCCTCATGTCCGCAGGTACAACGGCAACGGCAACGGCAACGACTCGGCGGCGGCGTACAAGTACAAGTTCAAGTAGTGTTCTCTCACTGCCACATTCTCCTGTCTCTTTATTGTTAAAATATCTTAATATGGACAGGATAATCGTCGTCGTCGCGTTCGATTCGATGTTATGGATTCATTTTAAGAGTAACATCAAAAGAACACACATATTACTTCCTTTTATTTGAAATTTAATTAACGGCTGATGCCGAAGTATCAGAATATTGATCGATAGTTATTAACCACATGTACCTATGGTTAGTGGTTTCATGTTTTTATTTTTGTGTTGCTTTTAGCTTTCTGAAAACCCCTTTTTTTCATAGACGAGAGAGCCGAAAGACCATCATCATCGTTCCGTTCGGGATAATTGTTTTATGGTCAGTTCAGAAGAGATTTCTATGGTGCAACGTTCAATTCAGTTATATCGATTTTTTTACTTCATAATTGCATACCGTGAATGCAGTGAAGAGGAACGCAAAACTATTTCCGCTTTAATCAAGCTTAGATAAAGAAAGGGGCCCAAGTTCCGGTTTTTGTTTTGTATAGTTTAGTTACCATTTTAAATTTTCTACGAACGTCATAAAAGTACTCTAAGAAAAAGCTGTTACTTTATTCCGAGAATTTTATTTTCTTTAGAGAAAAACAGTTTTATTGATTAACAATCTTAGTTTTAATTAAATAGGAATTTAGATATACAAAATTTGTGCGATTTGTTTCAATTATCAAAATCGAGCATTTATTTACTTTATGTTGACAGTTGTCAGTGACATGTTCTTAGTTTCGGCGTGTTTCTGATTTGTATGAGATTTTTAATAGATTTTAAAATTTACGAAATGATTAAATAAAGGGTGTTTTTTTTAGACGTGTGGTTTCCAATCTTGCAATACTTTTTTCAGAGTTTGTCTTTTTGACAGCTTTGTGCTCAGTTTAGGATACATTTTTTGAAATCTACTTTATGACAACTTCGCTTAGTTAGCCACTACATTACAGTTAAGAGAATATTTCATCTATTTATTAAGTTCATTTAAATTTTATTGCGAAAAATGTCCTGTTAAATATAAAATTATGTTCCAATAATCACAGGACTAAAATAGATACGATTGCATTCTGTGGTTTGAGGAGAATAGCAGTTGTGTTACTTTGCAACTACATATACTCGTACTTTAATCATAATTGGTGGTTAATTCATTGTATAACGGATGATTTATGATTATTGATGATTTTATTAACATCCAAGAATTAACACCATCTATGTATATGTACATATGTATGTGTATAAATTGGTCCATGAAATTGCAATTTATCACGTTTGTCACCATCATTTTCTCAAATATAATATGGTATAAAGGGATAAACCTAAACCTACCTACCTATGTATATAAGCAACAGACGCAACCTTCATCCACATTAACCTATACCTAATCAATAAAACATATTGAACACTGAACTTGCATATACGAGTATGTACATATGTAGGTTGTATTAATAGTATATATACACAAAATTTATTAAGTACATTCGAAATCGCTTATAAGGAATTATTGGTTAAAATTATAAATATAAATTAGGTGGCGCAACAGTCCATGAAGGACCAGGGCCTAGTGACTTACAACTCTCAACCATCCCTGTGTGCGAGTAATGTTGTCAGAGATGGAAGGGACCTACAGTTTTATATGCCGAATCCGAACGGCTAATTTGAGAAAGCACTTTTCATGACAAGAATTACTCTTGGAGGATTTGTCAACTCCTCGCAAGAGGCAGTACCCGTGAAAAAAGTTAGGTGGCAGAGGTAGGGATTGAACCCAAGACCCCTTGCATGACAGTCCAACGCACTAACCATCACGCTACGGGTACTACAATTATTGGTTATTAAGTATTAATTCTTGAAGTTTTGGCAAAGGTTCATATAAATTGTACTAAAGGGTTTTCCAATAGGTGGTTTCATTTGAATATTTTTAAATAAACAAAAATCTGTACTTTTTAAAGAGAAATGGATATTCTAAAGAGGAAAGCTATTAATAATATTATGGAAAATGAAATCAAGTAATTGGCCGACCTAAAAAAAACATTATTCAAAGTTGGTAAAAATTTAATTTCGACTCAAATATCTTTTCAAAAACTTGAGATTAAGGCTTCAAACTTATTTTATCTTTCAAAAAATATTGTTGTCAACATTCAGTAAAATTTTGAAAAAAATCGAATGAAAAAAAATTAACAAAAGTTGGTAAAAATTGATTTTCGATTTAAATATCTTTTCAAAAATTTGAGATAATGGCTTCTAACTAATTTTAACTTATAAGAAATATTATTTTCAACATTATGAAAAATTTTGATAAAAATCGAATTGACAGTTTTTTTTACAAAAAATAAAAACCTAAAAAAAAATACTAAAACTTGGTACTTGGTAACTTTCGACTCAAATAGCTTTTCAAAAATTAAAAATATTGGCTTCAAACTTATTTTATTTGACAGAAAATATTGTTTTCGATATTCAGTAATTTTTTTATAAAAATCCAACAGTCCGTTTTTTCATAAAAAAAATAAAATCTACAAAAAATAGTTAAGTTAGAGATTATCAGTGTGGGTCGCATCCTGGCCTCTTTTTTTATTATAATTTGATTTAATTGTGGAGCATTGGCGTATAAATATTTACAGTCTTATTTAATAGAATTCGCTAAACAGATGAATAGTTATACAGTGCATAAGGATTTATGTAGGCTCTTTGTAACGATGCGAAAATTCCCATTTATAAAAAATTCTGCTATAAATTTTAGTTATACAATGCTTATATCAAAAAAAGTACCAAAATGGAGCAATCTATTCCATTTATCTGTCTATCAAATCAGCTGTTTGTCATAACAAATAAAATATAAAAAAATAATTCAAATTATTTTTATGATATTCTCTTTTGAAAATCTATATATTTTTTTTAAATTCTTTGTTTCTTAGGCTCATTGGGTTGAACCTTTTTTTATAAACTTTCCGCCTTCCTGGAGTCGGTAAAACTTGATTTAAATTCTTTAAATCAATAATAAACAACCTAAACTAGAGAAGCATTATTGTTTTTATTTTAATTTCAAAAATGGAGAGAAATCAAAATGACATTTACGAAATAATAATAACAATAATTTCCTTATGTAGGCTCTATTCAACCTCAAAACGCGTTTAGCTTATTATGGGACTATGCAACCTTGTTTTATAAATAGCATTTTTGAGTTTAGAGGCATTATAGAGATTACATAACTTTGCTATGAAAAAAGTCTAAAAGTATTAAATTGTAATATTTCTCGGCCAATTTTGAACGCATCTTCGAGAAATAACACAGTGGGGAAAATAGGCATTCTTTCAAAATTGCAAATTTCAACAGTTAAAATGATTTTAGTGATGGTGTAGTTTTAACTTGTCAAATGTCAAAAAATGACAGCTTCAAAAGTGACATCTGAAAAAATAGCGGACAATTTTACATAAAGCCTTTTATATTATATTATTGTAATGATAATTTATTGTTTTTTTTAATATTTTTGTATCTCTTATTTTTGAAGTGTCTTTATTTATTCTTAATTGCCAATACGTCATTTGATATTTTTTTTTTTTAAATTGGTTAGTTGATTAATTGGTATTATGTTGTCAACAATCAAAATTTTTGATGACGTTCACAGACGTGCTTCAGAATTTAGTTCTATTGTGAATGATTCAAATAATGACAATTGGCGTTTTTATTTTAAATCTCAGAGCAGAGAACTGAGCTGTCAAAAATACATCTGTGTTTCTCATTTTGCTCAGAGATATCAGAGCGCTAGGTTTGTGGTTCTTCTTCTTGTTCAATTAGATCTAGCTCGGAGCGGAGCGTGCTCTATGAGTTCTGAATAAAATGACCGAGCAAATGGAGTAAAAAGCTAAGCGTGTCTGACTTCACGTTTGTTTCGTGTGGTATAAAAGAGACAGATGGAAAATTCATTCATTTTTCCAGTGTGTTTCATAAGTCGGAGAGTACTCGATGTGTTCAAGCTCTTATCATTATCAGTGCTCTGCTCTGAGCTTATAAAATAAAAAGGCCTAATATCGGTATTATGGTGGTAAAAATTATTGTTCTTTAGTAAATTTTTAGTCAACTGCAAATTCCTTGTTGATACAAGGAATCGCGCGTACAAATCGCGTAACTCAAAACATGGCAACTATAAAAAAAAGGCACGAGTACGATAACTTTGGCGCCAAGATATAATAACGGTTTTCGGTAGAGGGTCTTAATACAAGCATTTTTTACTATGGGAGGGGGGTCTATCTCCCCCCGTTTAGGCGGGAGGGGCAATTTAAAAAAGTTATTATTTAAAATGAAAAAAAAATGGTTGCCTGTAAAGTCGGTTTTACGGGCGAAGATTTTACGTGACAACGTCTTTTTCTCGGTAGAATATTTATTGATATGAATATAATAAATTTGAAATTAATTAAAATTTGTAATTGTAAATGATGAAGTTGAAAATTAAAACATTTACTTAAATTAGATGTTAAAATTCTTGCTCAACACAGTTTAAATCAAGTTTTCTTATATCTGCCACTTTTTCTTAATATTTGTAATTTTAAAGAATCAATTCGAAAATCAAAACATTTATTCAGATCGAAGGTTCAAATTTTTGCTAAATAAATTTGAAATTAATGAAAATTTGTAAGATAATAATTAATTAATTAATTAATTTTAAACTAATAATTTACTTAACACTATCAACATTTATCAATGGTATGACATAACCTATAAACTCAGTTTCTCAACTTTTGTGTCAATCTAACAATTAATCAATCAATCATAGTTTACGATAATGAAATATCAGTGTACAATTATTTACCTTTATTGTTGTAGTTGTTGTAAATGACGAATCTAAGCACTCCACATTTTCACTACAGGCACAGCTGACGATACTTTAACCACACGTGTGAACTTGTATTATGACGCTTTCTTGTTTTTCCAACGCCAAGAACGTTCGAGAAAGACAAAGACAGAGACACAAGCATGCGCCGATTCAATGCGCCTAATTCTCTAGTGCTGCGCGCGCGGCAGACCGATCATAGTTGAGTGGGAGAGAGACGCAAGGCATTCGGCGGGCCTCTCTCTCGTTCGGTGACTCATCGTAACGTTACCGGGCGTTACACTTTTTCATAAGTGACTCCCAGCCGCAACCTAATTTAAGACGTTGTCACGTCAATAATTAAAAAATAACGGTGATACTTTCAATTAAGTTGTATACATTTTTTTAAAGCCAACATTCTGTTCTATTAGCCAGTTTTTAAATCAAGTCAAAACTATACGTAGTTTTTGAAAAATTTAATTTTAAACTCAAAATTTGAGTAAAAAAAAGGTTTAAAGTGTAACTTTTTCAATACTTCAAGATTATCTACCATTGTTTTTATTTCAGAATTTATTGCTCTTATTTGTTTTTGATCAAAAACTGAAAACTAGATGATTTTATATCTTTTAGTTTTTGAGAAAATTGAAAATAACCACAACTACTATTTTAATTTTTTTTGCTTGAGTGGTCTTATTTTGATAGTAATAATGGTATTTGCGTATGCGTAATGCGTGTTTGGGTGTATGCAACAGTAAGGTGTGCGCGAGTTTGGGTGTATGCAACAGTGGCATCTGTAAGGGGGGGCATGCTGCCCCCCTGCAACCCCCCTGATTGGGCACACTATAGGATTTGGGATGGGTGCAAGTTGGTGTGTGTGCAAGGTGGGGAGGGTGCAAGGTGCGGTGGGTGCAAGATGGGGTGCATGCAAAGTTTCTTTTGCATTTAAATAAGCTGGATTTAAGAAAAATTAATTTTACCTAGGTGTATCTTAATCCATATTCGATTATTACTATCAAAATAAGACTACGTTAGCAAGGAAAAAGTAATTTAATTAAAATATTTTTTTTGGTAACTTTCAATTTTCTCAAGAACTAGAAGACATAAAGTCATCTAGTTTTCAGTTTTTGATCAAAAACAAATAAAAGCAATGAATTAAAAAAAAACAAACAGTAGATAATCTGAAAGTTTTGAAAAATTACACTTTAAACCTTTTTTTTAACTTTTTTTTGCACAAATTTTGACTTTAAAACATTTTTTTTCAAAAACTTTGCATAATTTTGACTTGATTTAAAAACAAGCTAATAGACAAAAGTGTTGGCTTTAAAAAAAGGTATAATACTTAATTATAAGTATTACCGTTATTTTTTAATTATTTTTTTTCCATTTAATGTACATATTTTTTTAAACTGCCCCTACCGCCTAAACGGGGGGAGATAGACCCCCCCTCCCATAGTAAAAAATGCTTGTTTTTAACTGTTCTATACAAATCCGTCATTAAACTTTGTTGCCAAAGTTATCGTACTCTCCCCAAAAATGTATTAATTCTGATTTATAATATCGATTATATCCAACGATTGATAATTGTATCAATTATCAATTGATTGATCTTGAAAAACTGTAATAAGACTGTTAGACTGTAGAAATTCGACTGTAACAAACAAATTCTTTAGTTTTATCGAATTTTGTACCTTAATGTGCTATGCATATATCCGATTTTGACTGTATGTACAATATATACATATGTAGGTTAATTCAGTATGTACATACATATTGTGTTCTATTCGGTTATTGAAAAATTCAATTAAAATAGCTTAAAAGTAAAATTCAAACGAATCCATTATGTCAATCCCATGAGTTTCAGCCATCAATAAGTTAATTTGGGAGAGAAAACTCATAAGCCTCATATTTACTTTTACTTAGGCACATCAATCTCTTTGCTTCCGCCCACCACCCGTCGTCGTCATAGTCGTCGTAGTCGTCGTTGTCGTTGTCGCCGAAACCGACCACTAACCACCAACCGCTCCACCAACGACCGCCTTGTCACATCCATTAGCAAAAGTAAAAGAACGTTCTCCGAAGGTCCCTCTTCATTAAATGACATCCAGTTCAAGTACACACAATCAGAGATTAGTTTCTTTATCCCCATAATGCAATCAACAATTAGCAAGAGTGGCTTTGGCTTCTGACTATGGGGTAAGCTAAATGTGGTGAGCTTTGCCAAAGAATATACCTATGTACATATGCATGTATAAGAACCAAAAACGGGTAGCCCACATAATGGCTATAACACGTCATAGAAGTTAAAAAGGGCCTGCTTAACTAGTTGTTTATAGTGTTAACGAATTTAAATCTCCCTCTGCCTCCCCCACCACTAGCGTACTCAATGATTATGATACCTTGGTAAAGCGTGTATAGTGTATACAAGGGTTTCACCTTAAGCCATATTACCCGAACGTTCATCTCACCTTCATTATATTTTTATGTGTTGATCATATAGACGCAATAATTTATGACAGTTATGAGATTTGCTCGTTTACCTCCCTCCAACTCCAAGGACGCGACGCGAAAGGGTCCAGGGAGTATCGCCTTAATTGTCGTCAAAGCCGAGTGCAGGAATGTGTAGTTTTTTTTTTTACAAAATAACTCAAAGTACCTAAACTCGTCGTGTCGTAGGTATGAGTTTTCAGAACAGAATAATTGTGATGGTTTAATGGCTGAACTTTGATGGCTATGTGGGGGCATGTTTACAATATACACTTAGCATATTCCCCAGAGGTATATTGAGGTAGGTTTATACATATTAATGTTGTGGCAAAAGGATTTTTGTTGCAAGCCTGGAAGTCTCTGTAAAAAAGGACGTTTCATTAATTACACTCTTCCATTACCAAAGGTGTGCTTGGATGTTGTAAACAGTTCATTTATTGGAGTCTCCGCAGGTATAATGTGTCTTTTTGTTTGTCTGGTTATAAGCATCAGAAAATATATGTAACTCGGATGTGACATGGATTTACTTTGAGCGAACTTGTGAGTGTACCTTGTTATACCTTTGGGATATTTGGTTCCCAAAACACAGTTTTCGGGTTATAAAAGGGATGCTTTCGGTATTTCAATCTTTTATTTTTTAATGATCAAGGTGCACTGGGTATGGTAATGGAAGTTGTTAGAATAAAATAAAAGTTCATAATTAAAATATCTGACTTACCGCGGGAATTAAATTTAAGATGAATTTCCGGAGCGTAATGAATACTAATTAATACAGAGGACAAACAAATTTGATTTTTAAGGTTTTCTAAGTAACATATACATGTTTTGTTATAAGCTTTCTCATATATTAATGTAGTAATTTTGTTTTAAACAAAATTGTTTTTTATTTTTTAGTAATAATTATTATTAGTTTTTATTTGTTACGCATTTTCAATGCGTATTCTATAATAAAATATTTCAAGAAATTATTTCAAAGCATGGCTATACCTACATATATCGTCTGTCGTAATAAAAATACAATTTAAAACTAAAAATTATAATGAGAAAGTATGATTTTACAAATTTCCTATAAGATTTGACACAACATTGATTCTGATCAAGGTGGGTTAGGTAGGTTAGATGGAACGGGCTGAAAGTTGATGTTGTTACCATCACACTTAGATCAATGTAGATCCATTGTGGTACCCCGAAGTGTTGTAACTTCCTGAAAAGATATAATAACCTATGAATCATGTGGTTCGTTTAACCATTTAGAGGTCTTGACAAAGTTTAGTAAGCTTTTGCCTAGCAGTTCTGATAGTTCCTCTAGTTCATTAAAGAAGAAGTTGCCTAGAGTTTTCTTCCTAGAAGGACAGTGGCAGAGAAAGTGAGCAGTGTCTTCATGCTCGTTTTCATCACCACAGCCTCTACAAAGGTCATCAGTACTGAGCCCCATCTTCTTCTTATGGTAGCCGAGTAAGTTGTGACCTGTAATAATGCCAATAAGGGATCTTAGGGAGGGTTTATTAAGAGTTAAGATCCAGTCGGATCTTTTCTTATCGTATCTAGGCCATAGCTTCCTGGTGTTAACACAGGTTTCTAGGAGATTCCATCTGTCATTGGATTTTTGGGCTCCCGGAAATTACGCCAGAAGAAATTACGCCAGAATTTTTTTTTGGAAAAAACGCCAGAAAATGTTTTCTGCTTCAAATTGGAAAAAGAAGCAGAATTTTTTGTGGAAAATAAGCCAGAAACATTGGAAATTGTGCCAGACAGAAATGGAAAAAAAAAGAAAAAAAAACCAGAAACCAAAATGGAAATAAGGCCAGAAAACCAATTGATATATTCTGGCCTAATTTCCTAATATCAATTTGGAAAAAAAGCCAGAAAATGTTTTGCATTTTAAAAGTCGCTACTTGGTCAATATTGTAGACATTTTATCACAACAGGAAAAAACAGCCCCTGACATGCACCCGCGGGGAGGGTGGGCGGTCGCGGGCGCGGCCCGGCGCGCGTGACCATAGCGTTGCGGACGCGGCGCGGGCCGGCGCGGTTACGGCGTGGCTGCCACGCAAAAAATTATTAAAGTTTTCAATAATTTTTTTTATTTGTAACAATTTATTTAACAAAATAGAAAAGAACAAAATATTTTTACTAAATGTAAACTTGCAAAGTGTCTGCTACGATTTCCCGGCAGCACGGACATTTGTAATTTTCGTTTGAATCTGCAACTGCTTGAGCTTGCAACTTTAAGTTGCACTCCGAGCATATTTTCATATGTCTGCACGGCAACAACACAACGTTTGGTGGAAGGACTTGACATATAATACATAATATTACATCCGTTTCTTTTACGTCTTCAGGATGTTCCTCCGCTTCTTCTTCCTCGTCAGAGTAAACCTTAGTGTCAACATCATTAGAATCTAGAAAAGTGCATAGAAATTATTTTAAAAATACGATTATTAATTAGAAAACAAAAACCTTCGAAAACGTCATCGAACGACTCCATATCTGTACATATACAGTTTTTTTCGTACACCATCCTGTTGAGAAACATGATTGGTGTTATCTTTTTGTCTGCCAAAAGTTGGCTTGCTTCTTTAATTTTCGCGCTCTTATCCTTGTATTTTTTTTTTCTTAATAGAGCCTGTTGCACCACCAGTCTCTACCATATTAAAAAAGTCGCGACTTTTAAAAAACTCCTCCTCTCGAAGAATTTTAACGAATTTAAAAAAAGTTTCCTTTATGTTGTATCAATCTACCGAGGACTCCATTATATGCTTCAACATCTGACGTCGTCCTTATATCCTTACCATCACACAGCATCATTTTTGCCTTACAATTATTAACATAACAACTCATAACTTTGCATGTTTTTTTTTCACAACGTCAAGTGTCAATGATGAATTCGCGAAAGCAACTAAACAATAATTCTTACAATAGATGATATAGACAAAGAATGTGTAGTAAAACTGATTATTTATTACAACAATTTATACAAAATACAGTTTTTCCTTTTCATGTTTAGGAAAAAACGCCAGAAATTTTATTTCTGGCTTTTTTCCAAATATTTTTTTTTGCCTTTTTTCCATTTCTGTAAATGGAAAAAATGCCAGAAAGTTTTTAGGAAAAAATGCCTGAAATTCCGAAATTTTGCCAGAAAAATTTGGGATTTTTTCCTAGGAAAAAAAGCCAGAATTTTGTATGAAGAATTTTCTGGCGTTTTTTCCAAAAAAAATTCTGGCGTAATTTCTTCTGGCGTAATTTCCGGGAGCCGATTTTTGAATAATGGTTTTACTGACTTTATGTTTCAGTTAACATAACGGTATCCCTATATGATGGTCTATCAGAGAGGGTTCCAGTGTGGAGCCCTCCCTAGCAAGTTCATCCGCCTTTTCGTTGCCTGGTACAACACTGTGGCCAGGAACCCAGCAGAGTATTACGTTATGCTGTGTGCCAAGAACCTTTAGCTCTTCGCGACAGCAAGAGACAAGCTTCGACTTGATTTGGGTGGCAGAGATAGCTTTTATTGCTGCTTGGCTATCAATGAAAAAAGTGATGTCCGCGTGTGATATCGCCATCATGGATATATGTTGAAATAATTCCGTTCAATAAAAACCCAAAGTTCAATTATAATTTTAACAATTTCAAGATTTATTATAATGTTTAATTAAGGGAGGAGAACTTACTCAAAAGGCGGCAAAATCACAAGAGACCATTTAAAGAATTTAATTGCTTTACAATGCTTTTGACAATAGGTTTTTTTTTAGAAGGAGATAAAAGGAGTTAATTTAGAAAGAGAATATATAATTATGTCATTAAATAAGTTTCGTTAAATTACACTGCAAGAAATTATAGTTCAATACAAAATTCAACATCCTCCGCGCCACAAAATATAAATTATACAATTTCAAGTGAATAAAGTAGCTGCACTGGACGTCGTAGCCTTGTTCCATTGGCTAAGCGGATTTGGCAAGCTCGAATTTTTCCATCACGTCCAGGAAATACCTCTTCTACCACTGCCAGCTTCCAGAATATCTTTGACACGGATGGATCATGTACAATTACGACATCATTTGTTTTAATCTTCGTAGAACCTCCAGTTTTGTATTGGTGAAGAGAACGAAGTTGTTGCAGATACTCAAGCCGCCAACGTTTCCAAAAAAACTTTAAAGTCTTCAACCTTGAATCCCATTTGACACGAAGACTTTGACTGGTTTCTCGTTCGTTGACATGTGGTAAATCTAAGGAAAAATGAAAACCAGTTAAAAAATGCAAAGGAGTTAGAGGACTAATGTCTTTAGGATCGTCTGAAATATATGTTAAAGGTCTAGCATTAATGACACTCTCCACTTCAATTAAAAGTGTTCGAAGCTCTTCAAAATTCAGCACAGCTCGCCCAATTGTCAGCTTGAGCACTACCTTCACACTACGAACAAGGCGCTCCCAAAAACCGCCCCACCAGGCTGCTCTTTCGGCGATGAACTTCCATCGTATTCCCTCACTACTCATGAAACCTTGTACCAACTCTGAACCCACAATATCGTTCAACACTTTTAGCTCGTTTGAGGCACATTTAAAGGTTTTGGCGTTATCAGAATAAATTATTCTGGGCTTACCCCTCCTGGCAAAAAATCTTCTTAAGGCAAGCAGGCAGCATTCGGTCGTAAGGTCCGTCACCAGTTCCAAATGTACAGCTCGGATGGCACCACATGTAAGTAGTAGTATATACACCTTCATCGAGGATCCATTGGCAGCAGCATCCTTGATATTTAAGGGTCCAGCGTAATCCACACCTGTCATTTCAAAGGGTCTTGAAGTTAGCATTCTATCTCTTGGAAAAGGAGCGATGGGCTCTGAACCAGGTGAAGCCAGAAGTTTAATGCAGACCTCGCACTTTGAAATCACCGATTTAACTAGATGTCTGCCTCTAATGATCCAGAATCGCTTCCTTAATTCGGCAAGAGTAGTACCTGCTCCACTATGTAACATTTGGTTATGAACATGTACCACTATGAGCTTAGTTACATAAGACCCCTTTGGTAAAATTATGGGAAAGGCTGTTATACCTTCTTCGTTACAGTTTGCAAGCCGACTATGAACTCGAAGTATACCATTTTCCATTATTGGATTGAGTGTAAATAGTTCTGAAATGCTATTAACTTTTTTACCTTTTTTAATTGTCTCAATTTCGTCACGAAATTCGTTTTGTTGAATGTAAGTTATCCAATAATCTTCAGCAGATTTTAGCTCGTCTACAGTTATAACTCGGCTCTTCGATCCTTTTTCAGCAACTTGCAGCTTGTCTACGTTTGTACCTTGCCCTTTCGATCCGAAAAACCTTTCTCTTAAAATGGGTATGGCACGGATTACTAGTGAAGTCACCCTCAGAAGCCGTTTCCAAGTGCTATAGTCCTCAGCTGCTAAAACAGGCTCCACAGGTTCAACAGGCATTGTATCGTTTTTATCCGTATCATCATTGGTTACATGTAAAGAAAGCAAAGTGTTAGGAATATCGTTTTGACAATTTTCAACAGGCGAAGTCTTAGAATCGCTCAGAACTTGCTAAAACTGATGATGTCACACCCCGAGTCAGCAGATCAGCGGGATTGTCCTTGCCAGGACAATGATACCATTCAAAACCAACCGTTAACCTTTTGAATTTCATCAACTCTATTTTCCACGTATGTCTTCCACTTCTTTTTGGACGAGTTTGTGATCCAACAAAGAGTAATCTTTAAATCTGTCCAAAGACAAACACGCACAAAGGATACCTTCACATTCTTTAAAATATACGAGCATAGCCTTGCTGCAATAAGAGCTGCAGTAAGTTCCAGCTTTGGCAAAGTCAATTCTGAAGATTTGTCCAATTCTTTTAAAGGTGACACCCTATTTTTTGCACAAAGGAATCTTACAGCAGTCTCGTTCTTACCGTCTGTGGCTCTCACATATGCCACCGCTCCGTAACCACTTTTACTTGCGTCTGCGAAAAGATGAAGCTCTCTATTTTCGGTATCGCTTCCATCGAAAACGCACCTTGGCATCGAAACTTCCTGCAACACGCTCCGTTTAGTTGGTTTCGTTTTCAAAAACACAGCTGAGTTTAACACAGGCTCTATATCCACACCGAGTTCATCTGTATGAACGTACCAATAGACACCTAATACCTTCTGACGATCTGGTGGTACTTCACTGAAGGAGTCCCTTAAGGACCGATGATTGCTATTCCACTTCCGCAACTTCATCGAAGCTCCATCGAAAATGTTCTTTGACTGACAGTAAACCTTTTTTGCGAAATTTTCAGCGTCCACACTCATCACAAAATCGTCAACGTAATAGCTTTTTTCCAAAACTTCGCACACCTCGGGAAACTTCAAACGTACAGACTTCAAATGTTTTCTTATAGTAGCTGCCAGAATGAATGGACTCGATGTTACTCCAAATGTAACACGATTCATTCTGAAAACTGCTGCTTTAGGAAGGTTGCACGTGTCACTTATTTCGCTCTCAAACCAAAAAAAACGATGACATTCGCGATCCCTTTCATTCAAGGCAATTTGAAGAAAGGCCTTTTCGATGTCTGCAACCAAAGCAATTAAGCCCATTCTTAAGAGATCTGCAGGTGTTCTGGAGAGTCGTTTAATTAAAGCTTGGAAGCGTGAAAATGCACCTGCGCGGTTAGATTCCAAAGCCCTGCACTCGTCTTTCCATGGCAGGCTAGCCTCGTACCGAATGGAACCTTTGACGATGCATTTTTCCATATAATCTTCAGCAAAGGAATCGCGTTCATTTTGGATTGGTTTTATACCGATTGATTCAAGATCCCAAAATGTTTTTTCTTCAAATGCGTTAACAAGAAAAATATTCGCGTACGATGATTGAGAACTCGAAAAACTATTATTATTGGGACCTTGCAATGTCCACCCGAACAATGTGTCAATTGCCATTAGACCTTCATTTATGCGAATGGTATTTTCCGACACAACATGCCAATAATTGTCTGCACCGATTAAAACTGAAATGCCCTCGTCAGGTTGACATTCGAACGGACGACCATCAGCCAAAACAAGATTAAAGTTTTCTACACATTTTTTCATTGTCGTGTACGGCTGTTTTAAACTGCTATCAAAAGGGAAGCCATTCTTTAAAATCCCCCGAAAATGATTTGAGAGGTAGTTTGGGCAACCGAACCCCGTTATTACGTTCACGTGACAATGAAGCGTTAGTAGCGGTAGTAGCGTTAGGCGAATTCAAACCGTTAGGATTTCTTAAACGATTTAACCGATCGAGTCGTTGATTTAACCGCGTGATTATGGACGTGGCTTTGTCCTCATACTCAACAGTTAACTCCATATCTTTAAGCGCTGTTTCTGGATTACTACTTGCAACAAACTCACTATTGGCTTTCATAAGACCGTCATGAGCTACTTGCAAGCGATTTATAAACACTAAAAGTTCTTCTTGGATGCTCTCCCAAAGTTCCTCGTTCGTGGAGGTGGAATTAGAATCAGGAGTCCGCAAGTAGTCGTTTGCACTATTAACGACACGAGTTACTTGTCCTCTATATGCCGCGCGACTTGCGTTATCCATCTCGACGTTCTTAAGCTTTTAATTAAACTCTTTTCGTTATTTAAATCTTGAATCCCGGGTTTCGGCACCATGAAATAATTCCGTTCAATAAAAACCCAAAGTTCAATTATAATTTTAACAATTTCAAGATTTATTATAATGTTTAATTAAGGGAGGAGAACTTACTCAAAAGGCGGCAAAATCACAAGAGACCATTTAAAGAATTTAATTGCTTTACAATGCTTTTGACAATAGGTTTTTTTTTAGAAGGAGATAAAAGGAGTTAATTTAGAAAGAGAATATATAATTATGTCATTAAATAAGTTTCGTTAAATTACACTGCAAGAAATTATAGTTCAATACAAAATTCAACATATGTTTAGCAGCGTTTTTCACTGCCAAGATCTCAGCTTGGAAGACGCTGCTATAGTCGGGGAGCCTGAATGCTTTGGCAAGGTTGAGGCTTTCAGAGTAAAAGCCTGCACCTACTCTAGTATCCATTTTAGAGCCATCGGTGTAGATGGTAATTGTTGAGTCGTTGGTGTAGGGCACACTATTTTCCCAATCTAGTCTATTGGGGAACCTAGTACTAAAAGATTTGTTGAAATCTAAATAAGGGGTCATATAATCTGTGCAGATATTGTTGTCTACGTATTTCGTAAGAACAGCTGCGTGGCCACTCTGGCTAGTTTTCCAGATGTTAGTTCGACTGAGCCTGAGGGCGCTGTTTGCTGCTGATTCTTGGACGAATAGATCTATTGGGGGGAGATTGAGGATCGTTTCTAAACCCGCAGTTGGGGTAGTCCTCATCACACCTCTGATTAAGGTTACAAAGCGAACAAACATGATTTAAATTAGGTCTATAATTCAATTCCAGTATTTCAGTTCTGACTTTGAAAGTCAACCTTATTTCTGAAACTGAAAACTCATCTATAAAATTATTATTTTCACCTAGGGTAAGACTTAACTGTCTATAAAGACTCCTTGACGTTGAAAGAGAAACTTTTTCCATATAACCTCTGGTCTATGCAAGATATGCAGTCGTACAGGGTGGGGCGTGGTTACTTTCTTATTTTAAAAAATCATAACACAAAAAGTATTGGCAATATTGATTTAATTATTTTTTCTGTGTATATAAGTTTTATTTTATTTGGTTTTAAAAACGACATCTCGAAGGTGGCCACCGTTCTCATCAATGCACTGATATTGTCGGAATATGAAATTGTTTTCCACTTTTTCCAGCATATCTATGCCTATGTCGGCGATAGCAGCACGAATATTATCTTTAAGATGACGAAGGGTCTTTGGACGATCAGTGTATACCATACCAACGATTTAAGGTAGCCCCACAGGAAAAAATCACATGGGCTAAATCTGGCGATCGTGCTGGCCATTGAAGATCGCCTCAAGAGAGATAAGCCGTTCGGGGAAGTGTTCACGCAAAATATTCATTCACCTTCTTGCCGTGTGAGCTGTGAAGCCATCCTGTTGAAACCACACTTCCCCTGCATTCATTTCTTTAAGTTTGAGCAGACTAGAAATCCCTAAAGCAGCCGAATGTTTGTGTGCAGATCGCCTAGGGGATTTCAAAATCGCCGCCCTTACCCTTTCGATGTTTTCTGTCGTCCTGACGGTTCTGGAAGGTCTATTAAGTTTCTTCTGCACCCTACCAGTATCCCTGAACGTGTCCACCCACAAACAAATCGATTTCCGATCAGGCACACGACCTGCAGGTGCGATATTGAAATGATTTCTGAAAGCACGCTGAATTGCGATGATCGAACGGCTGAAAGAAAAGTAGGCTTCCACGGCGAACGCGCGCTCTTGCTTTGTCCACTGCATTGTTGACACTGAACTAGTCATAACGAAAACCTTAGATAACGTGCTTTCGAACAAACCATAAACCAACGCTCTACTATTAATAGCCACTCAGTTGCGAGAGTTTCAGATAAGGAAGTAACCACGCCCCACCCTGCATAAAGCCATTTTTAATTCATCGATATTATCGGTTCGCAATGTGATCGGAAGTACCTGTGGTGTGATAGTTAGTGCGTTAGACTGTCATGCCAGAGGGCCTGGGTTCAAACCCTGCCTGTGCTATTTAAAGGTTTTTTCACGGGTACTGCCTCTTGCGCGGAATTGACAAATCTTCTTGTCAAGGAAAGTGCTTTCTCAAATTAGCTGTTCGAATTCGGCTTAAAACTGAAGGTCCCCTCCATCCCTGACATAAATCGCACACAGGAATGGTTGAGAGTTGTAGGTCACTAGGCCCTAGTTCTCAACGGACTGTTGCACCACCTAATGTGATCGAAAAGTCATTCAAAACAGCTAGATCATACCAGTTTTTGACTGGGTTGTAAGGACTTAAAACACAGCCTTGAGGAATGCCTGTTTGACATTTAGAGTCTTTCGATCGAGCCATCTTGGACAAATGCAATATCGTTCTTAAGCATCTTCTCATAGAATTTTATGAAACCTATTACTGAAAGCTTGTAGATCAATGATTGCCTACTCATTGTGTCGAATACAACTTTCAGGCCAATAAATAAAGTATATATAGACATTTCTTTGTATCAATAAATCGCCTGGCCGCAACACAAAGATTTGATAAATAGTTAAAAGTTTTGAATGGAAACCAGCTTGGTAGCAACTGATCAAATTGTTTTGTTCAACCCAATGCGTTAGTTTAACGTAAAGTAATTGTAAGAACAATTTTCTCAAAGAGTTCAACACAGTTATACCCCTATAACCTTTCTTAACAGTTAATATTTTGGAGCAACAAAAGTTTCCAGGAACTGTCTCCTCACTATATATTCTATTGAAGAAACTTAAGGGACATTCCAAAAACTCCGGATTGGCCTATTAATAGTACTCAACTGGGATACCATTAGGATTAGATGCTTGTTATTTTTCATTTTTGTAAATGAGAAATTTAATTCTGGGATGACCACATTTGGAATAGCGAAACTAATTGTTTTTGTAATCGGATTGGGCAATAAAAGTTTTAAATAATAAATCGCTAGAATATTTACCTCAATCAAAAGTGTATTATTGCTATTCAGGTCATTTAAAAAGCGAACAGTTTAAGATAATAATTGCTTCATAAACTTGCTGACATTGCTTTGACGCTTAGTTTTTGAAACTCACTTAAAGTGATTTCATAAGAGTCACCCCACTCTTTAAACAAGTACCTTCGAGTGAGTTCCTCTTTCTAAGCTTCCAAGACCTAACAAATGCCTTCCTCATTTGTTAACCTTTGGTCATGGTTTTTTCCATCTATGTATTGGTTTAGGTAGGGTGAACAATCCTAAAACCAATACCCTATGCTTATAGGATAACCACAGCCACCACGAAACTCCCACTACGGGGGCCATCCCATGTATGGTCACGGTGTAAACACCGTGGGGCTGCACCATACCCCGTGGTACCACGTTAAGCATTGGTCAACTAACTTTCTTTCTTTGATAGGAAGAATCTAGGGAAGATAACCCTAGAAGTGGCCGCTCGGTTTCATGTCAGGGACCAACAATCAACCAGCTTTATCTTTTCATGAACATCATTCTTTTATAAAATGATTTTTACTGGAGCCACTACAAATTCTAATCTTCATTTAAATACCGACTTTACAGATAGAAGAGGTCGATTTGTATATTTACTGATTTGTATGGTTTCTTTATAATTTTTTATCAGTAAGTCTGCCTCAGAACCCTTGAGGCAAAGGACGACGGTCCCTCGTTTCCGCCATCTTACAATCTTAGGAAGGAAGAAACTATAACTTCTTGCGTTCGTTCACAAGCAGAAACTTTGTCAATGTAGTTCTCAGAGTGCCTTTATCAATTATAATTAATTGTAACAGTATCATTCTTCAACAAACTATACTGAAGTCTCATTACTTGTGTCCAGAGGCCACCGCGAGGAGGTGCAAGTAAGTACTTCTTCATTCCAGATCATAGTCAAACTCAACAGGCTTACCCTATGTCTATTGGAAATCAGTTAGACCTCCAAAAAAAAAAAAAAAAAAAAAAAAAAAAAAAAAAAAAAAAAAACGCGAACAGTATTCCAAAAATTCACCAACTGACTTATGAATTAAATAAATTCAATTCACAAATCACCAACTGACTTATGAATTATTAAAAAAATTTAAATCGCAAGCCATCAACTGACTTATGAATTAAATAAATTCAATTCACAAATCATCAACTGAATTATGAATTAAAAAGAATTAAATTGCAAGCCACCAACTGATTTATATGCATATTTTATTTTATAAGTACCTTGGGTTAACTAATTTAATTTAAGAGTGTAAAATGGTAAGTTTTTTTGTATGAACTATTTCTTAGAAACGCCAAGGTGCATATATTTTTTTATAACTTCACCACATTAATAATAATAATTTATCTAACTGTGTTTATCTACACTTATATTATAAAGAGAAAGATTTGTATTTTTGTATGTAACGATAAACTCAAAAAGTACTGGAACGATTTTAATAATTCTTTTTTCATTAGAAAGCTACATTATCACTGAGTAACATAGGCTACATTTAATACTAGATTACTATAGAAATCTTTAGAAATTCATATTAAAACCATAAAATGTGTTTCATCGCATACGCTGCGAAGAGTATTAATGATAGGACAAACAAATGTTTTCTAATTTAGTGATTCATGGTCGTTTTAATTAGCATGCTTATAACTTACATATCTGTACCTATTTACGTCTACCCGTGCGAAGCCGGGACGGGCCGCTAGTTACATATAAATTCAGTTTAACAAAGTGCATATTTGTCTAAAGAAATTTTTAGAAAATGCTTAACGAGAAAGTTCATAGCACCCATTTTCATGTCAAGGAACTTTTCACAGTAACTTTTTCAAAAAGTAACTATTTCTTTGTGACAGGTTACGAAATATTATATATCAATTTAAAGGCCTTTTATATTTCTTTAAGATAACACAAAGAAAATGTATGTATGTATGTCATCACTGATATTTCTGAAATATCGATGGTTAAAGGGTATAAGTTAAAAACACTTGATTTCCAAGAAGTTAATACTAAATATTTAAGTATATTTTATTGTTAGACAAATAATATTGATTTATTTGAAAGATTTCATTTGATAGCAAAGTTATATTCCTACAGCAGTAACCCTTTGTTGACCAAGCTATGAAAAAATTATAAAAAAAGTTGTTTTTTTTTTTTTGATTATATCTAATTTTTGGGTGTTTTAAGAAGGATTACTCATTTTTTAATTTTTTAAGGACTTCCAAGAACTAAACGTATTGGTGGTACTTAAAAGTACCGTTGGGCTATGTAATGTACAAAAAAATCATAAGAAAAATTTGATTTTATTTTATTTTTTATTTGAATGAGAATTATGAATATGTATACATTAATTTTTATTTATTAAAAATGTATTGCATGGTACAGGGAAAAGCAGTTTTTTTTGTCATTGCAGCAAAGGTATACATTACAATGACTGCATTTGGAAAAGGGCTTTGACTGTATTTTGTTAATACTGCAAACCTCACACCTTCCACGAGATTCCACGAACTTTGGCCAGTGAACACCCAGATTACCCAGTCAAACGTCCTTGTAAACAAATTCTCCTTTGCCCCTTCGTTTTTTGCTACATTGTGAAGATTCGTCACTCTGTGATGCTCTTTTCAGACCACGTCTGTCAACATGCAAATCCTTATGTCATGAAAGTCCTAGTGTAACACATCTTTTATATTCCAGAAGAGGAACTTTTTCATTCATTTGGCAGTAAATTATAAATGAATTTACGAAACAAATTTCGAGCACTCCCCAAAAAAGACGATGCAACCACTTCTTTGACCTTCGGTCCAGCCCATAAGCTGCCCGAAGTTGATCAGCATGGTCCACTCCTCCCATGAATGTGTTGTAGTCTTTCACGACTTTAGGGCAGCTGACTTCGTGTTGCACACCCGATTTATCCCTTCTGGTAACAGTTGAAACGTCGTTGCCATGGTAGTTTGAAGCCAACAGTACTGTTCTGGTATCTTTCCATTTATAAAAACTGGTCCCATTTTTCGAAGATCGATAATAATCGAAGTCTCCTCTTTTCATTTTTTTTATCTTCTTTTAAATTTTTCGGGTTGCCTTTCCTATTTGCCCGAATCGTTCCACAAGCTAGAGTTTTTTCTGTTTTCAGTTTTTCTAATAATCTCACTGACGAAAAATAATTGTCAAAGAAAATTATTTTTTGCTTGCCCCACTCCTTTTCAGTCATTGCCAAGACTTCTCTTTCGCCGAGACCGTAATTTTCATATTTACTTTCTAGCTGCTCGTCCTTCCTTGGTAAATTGAAAATTTTTTTATGTAGCCATGTTGGTCAGCTAAGCACCATAATTTGTAACCTCTCTTTATTGGCTTCATGGGATTGTACTGCTTCATTGAGTTCCTACCCTTGAAAAGAATCATCGACTCGTCAACAGAAAGCTGTCTTGTCTCATGGTAGGAAGTGCTGAATTTTTCATTCAACGAATCTATCATTGGACGAAGCTTGAAAAGTCGATCTTTGTTATTTCTTGGAATAAGGCTGTTGTCGTTTATGTGCAAGCTACTCAGAATCGTATCGAATCTAGTCCGACTCATCGTTTTACTCACTAAAGATACTCCCAAATCCTCACTTTCACTTCAAAAGTGCCTCCAGCTGGGTAGTTTATGATATCCCATAAGGAAGTTTATTCCTATAAAAGCTAGTAGCTCACCCTTCTTCAAATCTAACACCTTACTTTTCTGAACGGCGCGGGCGTAGAGATTAGATTGGTACACAATATTTTCGAGCACACTTTCAAGGAGAGAGACGAAAAAATCGGTTGGACTGACGCAGCTCTCAAAAAAACCTTCCACAGGACCTTCTTGCAATAAAAACTCGGGAATTTCTGTTACAAGATCGTTAGGTTTCTATTGACGATTTGGTTCCTCTTCAGGTATTTTTTTTTCGAACTACTGCATCCCGGAAGATTATCCGAAATTTTCTCGCCACCACCCAACAACTCATCAAGCTCTTCTTGAAGTACAGCTTCATCTGGTTCCTCATTCAATCCGGCAGCAGATCTTATTCTAGAACGAATTGTAAGTAGATCCGATTCATCTTCGGATTCTAGATCGGTATCTTCATTATTATTCAAAGGTAGTTCCTCAAGCATAGCCAATATCTCATCATCCTTCAACAAAACATTTTGCACAGCCGACATACTGCACTTTATAAATAAATGAAAATAATATGAAGAAATAAAATCACTATTAGAACACAAATTTAAAAAAAAAAACATATAGCCATTACACGGCCCGACGGTACTTACCAGTCCACTTTAGTTTTTTGTTAAAAATATATGAAAAATCACTAAAACTTCAATATATATAGTGTTTTTCCGAAAAATGAATAAAATCAGCTAAAAACTTAAAAAAACTGACGTAACCACGCAAAGGGTACTAAGATTAATAATTACCAAAATCAACAAAAAATTACTCCTTTCAAAGTCTAGTATGCTGTCATAAAAAACCGTTATAACCGTGGATAAAACTATGTACAAAAAAAAACACATGGAGAATTAATGGTACTTAAAAGCCTCGTTGGGCTTCAGTATCATATGTATCGGGTGATTTTTTTGAGGTTAGGATTTTCATGCATTAGTATTTGACAGATCACGCGGGATTTCAGACATAGTGTCAAAGAGAAAGATGCTCAGTATGCTTTGACATTTCATCATGAATAGACTTACTAACGAGCAACGCTTGCAAATCATTGAATTTTATTACCAAAATCAGTGTTCGGTTCGAAATGTATTTCGCGCTTTACGCAAATTTTATGCGTTTTTTTTTTTTAAAGTTCTCAAGCTCTTAAAAAATCACCCATTATATTAAACAATGTCCTCTTTTCAACGGAGGACAATAAAAACATAATGGGTGATTTTTTAAGAGCTTGAGAACTTTTAAAAAAAAAAAAACGCATAAAATTTGCGTAAAGCGCGAAACACATTTCGAACCGAACACTGATTTTGGTAATAAAATTCAATGATTTGCAAGCGTTGCTCGTTAGTAAGTCTATTCATGATGAAATGTCAAAGCATACTGAGCATCTTTCTCTTTGACACCATGTCTGAAATCCCGCGTGATCTGTCAAATACTAATGCATGAAAATCCTAACTTCAAAAAAATCACCTGATATATTACTCATATAGAGATTTTATTTGAAGTTGAACATTCTGGTACTTATAAGTACCGTCGTCGGTCAACAAAAAAGAAGTAAAATTCTCTTTCTGTTTTAATCAACTTCAAACCCAAATATCTAAAAACGCCACCAACTATGTTGCTAATATTTGACAAACATAACGTGCTAAATCTCGCCTGAATTAATTTTTTTTTAATGAATAAGTCACTAACTTGCTTATGACTTAATGATTTTTCAATTCACAAACTCGCAACCCTGGTTCTTAAATATCTACTGAATCTACTAACCTCTAATTATTTTATATTTTCAATTTTATTTTAAAAAAATCATTTTTTTTTTAATTTCAGGCCGGGCCAGGACGGACAAGCACACAAGAGGTAAATTTGTTAATATTTTTTGTAATCAGGCGCGTTCACAGCAACAGGAATAAGTTATATAGAAATCGAAAAGACGAAAGAAATTCAAGTCCACCTGCTAAAAAAATCTAATTTGGAGCAAAGTTATCCCGTTTAATTTGATGTTCATCAATAATTAAATGTTGTAAAAATCGCTACAGGAAGATTACTAAGCAAAGCATTATGAAAACCAACACCATTCTATGGTGTAAGGGTATAGCTTGTGTCTATGCGTGTTCAGTCTCTTTTTACTTCACAACTATTAAAACAAAGGAACGTTGAATTATTGATATTTTAATCAACAATAACAACTTTCCTGCAGGAACTTAGCAAATTCAATCTCAGTTCTTTTTATCTTAGACAAAAGAATTAAATAATGTTTACGTATTTGTATCTTCTTTATCAATATAAAATACTTATTTTATATTTCTATTCACTTAAACTCCTTTTCTCTGAATTCGCCGTTTTACTAATTACATAAAATTACACAGAACCAGTTATTATCAACAAATCTTATACAAAGTGGCAAGAGTGATTCAATTTTAAAATAAAACGATATCATCAAAGGTATATGTAGCTGTAAGCCTTAAAGTTAACCTTCAACCTTTTCTTTTAAGTCTGATGATTGTAAAAGCGGAAAACAAACTTTAGATGACCTTTATTCATTTTATCTCAGCAAAAGAGATTCAAATATCAATTATTATTTTATCTATAATACAAATTTCAATCTCAATCTTCATCTCATTATTTCAATAAGAGTTAGATGCCTATAGGTATTTTCTATGTTAAGCTTTTAATGAATATTAAATATAATTAACTAATATTTTGTATTTTGTAAACTCTGTTTGAAGGGCAACCTAAAACTTAAATTCTGTGCTTTAAAAATAAAATTAATACAGTAGCTGCGTCTTTTTGGGATTCCATATAAAATACAATGAGAAAGTAAGGTTGAAAACCAGAATGAGAAGTAAGATTTGAGTTTTCTTGTCTTTGTATTTTTTTGAAGACTTGCCAAGAAACTTTTTAGGTTTTATCTTAATGATAATCGTACTCTACAGTTAAAATGGAGTCGCCACAAAATTTTTGAAAAGAAATTCTGACGAAATGTCAAAGTTTATCTTGTGTTTTAAAAGGACGTTATTTTGTACTCTGCGAACACATACATACATCGACCTTGAGGATCGGTTTCAAAATTTCCAACGTCTAAGAATGAAAAACTCGAAACTTAATTTCGATACTGGAATAAAAGACAAATAAGTACACTTCGTGTCACATGAATAGTGACCAGCTTTTTTCGTTTTTTATTTGAAAATATTTTTCAAACCCTTAGGTTTTTTTTGGAAAAATCCAAATGTTGAACGAGTGAGGTATTAAATAAATATTGCAAAAAGAAATTTTGGATTAAGTTGATAAATACAAGTTTATGCCGTCCTCCTTCGTAGACTTTTCTTGGAAGCCATTCCCACACGTTTTCCATGATGTTCATTTCACTAGAATATGGGGGCCATGGTAATAGATTCACATTTTGCCTCTGAATTCAGGCTTTTTTTCCGTTTGGTAAGTATTGGTGCATTATCTTGTTGGAAAGTTCATACAAAGTTGTCTACTAAATAGTTCAGAAAACTGTGAAAAATCTCGTTCCAGAATCGATTTGTTAGTGATTGTCGTCATTTTAGAGCTTTAAAAATCCAGCTCCACTGTCCCGTAATAGGTGATTTCCCATTTCATTACACCGCCTCCTTTGCTGAGCCATTTTTCAAGATAGATTTCTTCCTTTGTTAAATCATGGAAATAGAAGCTTTATCCATCAGGTCCGTCGAAAAAAATTGTTTTTCGTCGAAAAAAATTGTTTTTCGTCGAAAAAGTCGACTGTATGCCATTGCTGTATGCGTTGGCTCTTGCGTGCAGCATTCAAAGGTGGTTTTTTCTTCATTTTTTTGTGTCGTATATGGTCTGTCTTCTGTACCCGAGCAATAGTCAATCTACTAGTATTTACCCCAGCTTTTGCCTTGATTTTACTAATGGGAAGCATTGAATTTGAAGCAGCTTTATTTTATTTTTTTCCCATCATGGCCTCGCCATATGTACATTAGGAATGATGTTGCTTATCAGCTCTTACCACAATGGTATTTGCACCAATTCCTCTTTTAATTATATCTGGTTTAAATTCTCCGTAAATAAGCAAATTATTCACTACTGCTTCCTTTATCGAAGCCCTAATTTAGACAGAGTATCAACTTCTCGTGAATTTGATGCTTTGTCTGATTCCATCAAAAGAATTGGTTCGTCCTATCCTCACACTGCAATCGTTGTTTGGGGCGATTTCAATGTACACAATTCTTCATGGCTTCAACAGTCAGGCCAGACAACACCCGATGGAGTGTGTGCTGAAATCTTCGCTGAGTTGAACCACCTAACTCAGCTGGTCAACGAGCCCACTCGAATATCGGACGTGGTAGGTCGAGCAGAAAACACTCTTGTGACTTGTTTCTTACCTCTGACCCTGATAAGCACACTGTTAGTGTTCTATCTCCTCTAGTCTCATCTGGCCATTGTGTTATATCAGCAAATTTCTCGTCTCAAAACTGTCCAGTTAAAGAAAGAGCTTATAAGAGAACCGTTTGGCAATACGAGAAAGCCAACTGAGACGGTCTCAATAATTACTTCAGGATATTTCACTGGTCACTATGCTTCCTTGATAGTGACGTTGACGCCAGCGCTGATATGATCACAAGTTTAATTCTCCTGGGAATGAGAACTTTTATCCCGAACAGGTTTAAAAACATTAGCTCTAAGGAAAACGCATGGTTTGATGCGAGCTGTAAAGAGGTTATTAGGGCCAAAGAAGTAAGTTTCCGTTGCTATAAAGCCAACCAGACTGAGGAAAGCCGGAAAAAGTTCAAACAAGCCAGGAAGGCCTACAACGCCCATATTCGACGGACCAAACTTTTACATGACCAAAAATGACGGCAAAAAATACTGCAATGTCTCAAAGGCAGTAAAAATTGTTGGTCATTTGTAAGAAACATGAGGAATTCTTCCTCTTTCTCGGTTCCTACGCTCGTTGTCAATGACTTTCGCAGCAATAGGTCCACTGGTGATTTCATGGTTCATCTCACCGAACAGTGGTGCACTAGATATTTCAAAAGCATTTGATAGGGTTTGGCATCAGGCTCTCTTATCGAAAATGCATGCTTTCGGTTTTCACGAATCCCTGCTTCATTGGATTAGTAATTACTTTTCGGATCGTTCGATACAAGTAGTATTGGATGGATTCAAGTCTGAAGTCCATAAAATAAATGCTGGTGTGCCGCAGGGCTCTGTTCTATCTCCAACACTCTTGCCCATGTTCTGCATTTTACTTATTGTGAATACACTTTTCGAAAGTGAATTTGGGTGTTCCACAATTCGTTATTGTGAATTGGATTTTCGAACATGGAAATGGATGTTCTGTATTTCGGTTTATTCCATTTTTTGCACGCATTCAAATCACATTTTTTTATTTCTGTGAATTGATCTTTAAAAGCTTCCATCTGCTAGGAATCGGAGGGTTGCAGCAAGTTTTTGAATTGAAGGAATCGATGAAGGTATTATAAAAGGTTTTATTTCCCTTAGAACATATAAAAAAAGCGTCTTTGCTTAATCTAAAATTGCAATGAAAGCTTAAAAGAGGAAATCAAGAATTTACTTTATTTATCAGACAAATTCTACACAATTTTCACACACTTACATTGTGTCAGGTAAAACCAATTTATTTGATTTGTATCGCAAAATTCGCCTTCTTATTTTTTCTCTTGAATTCTGCTTCCTTTTTTCACTTCAAATTACCAACAATATTGTATCCATCTTCAAAACAGCAAAAATTTTACTTCAGAAACAAAATAAAAATGGATGATCTTTCAGTTCTGACAGTTCGAAGCAATTTCGAAGTTTTCGAAATCGATCGAATTGAAGAACATGCAATTTCATTTCACGTGAAATTGAAAAGTGATTTCAATTCACTTTCGATCGAAATTCGGAACATGGGCGTCTTTCTCATTTTTATTAATGATCTCCTGTCTGCAACTTCTAATCCAATACATTGTTTCGCTGACGATAGTACTCTTAGCTTTTGATATTCGTTTTCAGACTCACATCCCTCTTCTTCGGATGTGGAACTGCAACGACAAAATATGAGAAGCTCATTAAATTCCGACCTAAACAGCATTGTACAATGGGAAATAAGAAAACGCGTGGAATTTAATGCTTCGAAAGCCCAATGCTGTCTTGTATCGTTAAAGCGAGATATAACCCCCTTGCCATTATCCATGGATGGCACTTGCATCGAGAATACTGAACATCTCGATATTCTCGGTATGTGTATCACCAACCACCTCTTGTGGAACGATCACATACGCGATGTCGCCAAAAATGCCGCAAGGTGCTTGGGTTTCCTTAGGCGATGCAAGAAATGTTTCACACCTTCTGATCTGGATGTTATCTACAAGACTTATATACGTCCAAATCTTGAGTATAACTCCCATCTCTGGGATGGTGCTCCTGCAACTTACTTAAGCCTCTTGGATAGTATTGAACGTAGAGCATTTAAATTGATAGGTGATAATATGATCATAAGTTCATTTACTTCGCTTGAACATCGTCGTAAGGTTTCTTGTCTCACCCTTTTTTACCGTTATTTTAACGGCTTATGCTCTAGTGAAATAGCCAGCTGCATTCCCCCCCTTAAACAGTTCAACCGTAATACTCGCGCTTCTTCATTTGTGCGATAGCAAGGAGAGACTGGAGACGCTTGGAAACACCCTTCTAGAAATAATTAAGAAAGCAAACCCGAAAAACAATCCGCAAAAAAATAAAGCATTAATTAAACAAAAATGGTTTGATGTTGAATGCATGAAAGCAAGAAAATTGTCGTTTAATTATCTCAATCTTTTAAGAACCCACAACCTACAGATTTTTAGAAAATTATATACGGATGCGAATAGGAACTTCAAACGATTATGTTATGCCAAGAGAGTTTCCTTTGAAAATTTAAATATTGCCGTTATAAATAACACCCGCTCATCTTCAGAGTTTTGGAAAGCTGTTAAGCATCTTAATGGAAAAATAAATATTATCGCTCTGGGTTTGCAGGCATCTGATCTTAGAGACTACTTCATCAGCCTTCTCAATCGCTCAACAATAGGTCCTTTGGTGCAATATGCAGCTCCCTCGATCCTCGATGAGTACTTAGATGCTCCTTTTTCGATCCAAGAATTGAAAGAAGTTGTTGCAAATGCAAAATTAAACAAAGCCCCAGGGGATGACCGAATCCCCTTTGAATTCTTCAAACACGCCACGGAAAAATTTATCTGTCTTTTAACATCCGAATTCAACCGATTTTTCGAAAGTGCCTCTGTTCCGGAAGTTTTTCATAAGTCAATTATTTTTCCGCTTCACAAAAAAGGTAGCTACGAGGACCCAGCAAACTAAAGAGGGATATCTTTTCTTAACACCTGCGCTAAGCTATTTGCTGGACTTATTCACAACAGACTGTCGAAGTGGGTGGAGGACAAGAACATTCTATCGGAATTCCAAGCTGGTTTCAGGAAAAGTTATTCAACCATAGACCATATTTTCTCACTGCTGAACATTGCTGATCTTTATAAAAGGAAGCAGAAGAAATTATACGCTTTCTTTATAGACTTCCGTGCAGCTTTTGACTCTGTCGACCGTCAAGCTCTCTTTTACAAGCTCTCTGCATCAGGTGTGTCAAGTAAAGTTATAAACGTGCTAAGAGCGATGTACGACAACAACTAAGCTTACGTTTGGGATGGCGAGTCTATATCCGAGGAGTTTGCAACAGTAACTGGTCTTAAGCAAGGCTGTATTCTTAGCGTCCTCCTATTTATAATTTTCATAAATGATATTACTGATGAAGTGAGAGGTGGAATCACTGTAGAAGGATTGACTGTTCCAGCCCTTATGTATGCAGATGACATCGTGCTATTCTCCGAAACAGTAGATGGCATGCAGCTGATGATAAACAGGCTTGCGGTATATTGCAATCGATGGAATCTGGAAGTTAATTTGCAAAAATTGAAGATGATGATTTTCAGAGGTGGGGGTGGCAGATATTCAAGAAATGAGCAGTGGAAATTTAACGGACAGACAATCGACATTGTGCGCGAGTACAAATACCTAGGAGTTTTGGTAACCTCAACCCTGAATATGAGACAACATCTGGAGGGAAAATTGGCGGAGGACAAGCGCGCAATCTCTTCGTTATGGGAAAGGTGCTTCAGAAACAGGTATGTTGAGCACAGTGCTAAACAAAAGTTGTTCCACTCTACAGCCCTGTCAATCCTGCTCTACGGAACGCAAGTTTGAGGATATTCCTCCTTTGAATCAGTGCAAAAATTCCTAAGATATTTTGTGAAAAGAATACTTCGACTACCAAAAACTACGCCAAACTACATGGTTTACCTAGAAAAGGTACACCACCTTTGATTATGGACACCCTCGTAATACACTTCAACTATATTGTAAAGGTATTTGAAATGGATGGTAATCGGATACCAAAAAAGTTCTAAGAGCAGCTATCCAAGGAAAAGGATCAATGTTCGAAGAATGGACTAACCTCGCCGAAACATGTGGTACAACCATGAACATATCCTCAAGGGAACAACCGTCAATGCTAAGGAGAAAGTTCAATGAGATCCTCGAAAAGTTTGGAAGCATCTTGTTTGAGAGATATGCATCGGAAGCCAGGTCTTCTCTGTTTAGATGCTACTATAATCGTCTTAATTATAACCTTCAACAGAACTCGTACCTTCTAAATAAGAACTCATTAAATAAAATAAATATTATTTTCAAAGCAAGAGGAGAATTGCTCAGTCTCAACTTTGTACCCCACCGACCAGATCTGCCTTTACTGTGTAGTCTATGTAACTTGAAAGCGCGTGAAGATACATTTCATTTTATTGCAATATGTCCTGTTCTGATTGAAATTCGGTTGAGATACTTCAACAAACGCAACTTGGAAGAAGGAGAAATGCTCAGCATACTCAACGGCGACCAGGGATGGGATGGACTTTACAACTATGTTATCACAGCACTGCGTTATAGAAAAGCTATTATTGATTTTTAATTATATAAAACAGTAAACGAAACAAATTTTAACAATTTCTGTATTTTTTCAATGAATTCATATTATAATATGTCACTCTGGTAGACGGCCAAATAGGCCATACCAATTAGGCTTTAGAAATTAATATTATAAAATGTTATTATTCTAAGAAATAAAGAAGTCAATTAAACTAACTAACTAACTAACTACTCGCGCTTCTAGGAGTGCTCATCAGTATACCCTTGAGTCCAACTTTGACCGTACTGTCAAATACAGAGATTCGTTCTTTAGCCGTACTACGCGAATGTGGAATGCCTTACCACACTCTGTCTTTCCTAGTCATTGCAATATTCAGGAATTCAAAACCAATGTGCACCGACATCTCCTTTTAAACCCTCTCTCCTCTCACATTGTGTCTCTGCATAATAAGGGTAGTAATATCCCCTTTAGTGAGTGCTTAATATAAAAAAAAAAGCTTTCACTATTGTCCGCCTTTCCTGAAAAGATGTGGCTTTCTTGACTCAATCCTTGTGGTTTTTTCAATACCTCTCTGTGTCCTTGAGGTATTTTCTTCTAATTTTGCTGGTTATAAATCGGATGGTTTGCCGAGATCCCGGTGAGCTCGAATTTGGCCTATTTCCTCCTTGTTTAGACACTTACCTAAATTAATACTCGTACTAAACTCTCAAACAATCAAAGTATCCTTTTATTTGATTTAAAACACGGTAAGTAAATTCAGATCTTCTCCCTATTCACGTGACACAAAAAACCACGTATTTTGTATGACCTTCTTTGGAAAAACCGCCATAAAACTTGTACTTATCAACTTTATACATACCTCATTCATTCGACATTTGGTTTTTTCCAAAGAAAAATATTGTCAAATAAAAAACTAAAAAAGCTTGACCCTATTCATGTGACACGAAGTGCACATCTGCAGAAGGATTTCACTTTAGCTTTTATCTGCAGTAATTCTACTGCCGATATTGTACTTGTTATAAACATATAAATTTTTACTGTACTGCGGATGGCTTTTCCAAAAACAAACACTCCTACTATTGGATATCAATAAATTAAAACGAATTACCAACCAAAAATTATACACCAGTGCCAGTGGTGGTGTGACTGACATAAAATAAAAACATTAAATGAAAATAATATGTTAATGTTCTTCTTGTCCTTCCCCTTAAACCCAGAACCAGAAGGTATCATCAAAGATATTTATTTTGTTTTAAACATATTTTAGAGACAGCTACACCCTTAAATCCCCCCACACTTGACTTAAAAATCATCCTATTTTGTATACATATCTGAATCTCTGCCTCAATCTTTTCCAGTAGATTGGTAATAAATATTTTTATCACTACGTCACCAGTTTTTCTTTCAAATTTATGTAAAATAGACAAAATATAAAAAGGAGCGTCGTCGTCGGCTATAAATACCACAGCACAACACGAAATTGAATATTGAAGGAAGCACAAAAACTACTAACCCTTGGTTAGGTTAAAAAGCAAACGAAATCAAAAGGAAAAACAAGGAACACAAAACAAAATGATTAAAGGTATAATTTTATCTTTGCGTCCGCGTCGGTGCCCGCTCCCGTGCGCCCCTTCCCTACGACGACGGAGTTGTTAGCATCATCATCATCATGCATCGTCGTCGTTGTCTTCTCCCAGAGGCCAGACCCAGACCAAGTTAAAAAATGCTAACCTCGATGAATTTCATGTTGGAGTAGGACCATGTTAGATGAAGCCGAAGCCGCGCAAGGCCCGAATTAAGAGTTTATCTTTGTCTAAGGTTTCTATTAATTTTGTGTGAGATGGAAATGGAAACATATAAAAGTGAATCAGCTCAGCAGCAGTGGAATGTTGCGGTCAAATGCTCAAACTCAAAGCGCAGTACACAAGACACAACGCCAACGCCAACACCAATAGAAATATATTCGAACAATTTACGAAACTCTGTTCTATGTACCTAAGCGAAAAAGTCATCAAGCAGTGTGGTGAAAATTTTCTGAGGTGAATTGAACTTTAAGAGAATTGGTAGTCAATTTTGTTGTTGACGGTAAAGACAATTTTGTAAGTAGCTGAGTATTGTTGATATTTACTAACCAGGGTACAGAAAAACTCGATATGGTGTCCAATTTTGCCTACCTGGGATAATTTTGTAATAGTACTCGTAAATTGTATCCACGAAAATAGTACATTGCTTGTTTTTAAGAAACTTCCAAGTCCAGACATATTTGCCTTGAAATAAGTCCGTCGAAAAAATTTCTGGTGGTAAGTACGTCGGAGAAGAGGTTTCAAGACACAAGTCTTGGCTCTTGGGTTAAATCTATTTCTGTGTCACCTAAAGGTTTTTTACGGATACTGCCTATTCCGAGGAATTTAAAAATCCTTCAAGATTAATTGTTGTCAAGAGAAGTTCTTTCTCAAATAACCCGTTCGGATTCGTAACCGTAAGTCCCCTCAATTTCTGGCATTACTCGAATACCGGAATGGTTGAGAGTTGTAAATAACTAGGCCCTGGTTCTCAGCTATAGCGCAGGCGAAGTAAAAAAAAGTCGTTCACATAAATATGGTTCGATTCCGACTATCAAAGCTATTAATCACAGCTCAGTAGCGCAATCCAGCCTCATTTTCGGACACACAAATTCCTAATCACGCTGAGGATGATTTTTTGATTCGAATCAATTTGATGGCTTAAACACGACGATGCTGATGATCGACCTTCTTGAGTTCTTTTGTTAATTGAGCTTTATGTAATGTCGTTTGTGGAATGCTTACTTCCAAAGATAGACAAACATGAGGTTTTTCAACTTTATACGGGCTTTAGCAGCCATGTACACGGTCGGTTTCGATACTTAAATATATAAAACAATTTTTAAAAATTTCAACAAAATCGTAGGAGTAGTTTTCAAGACACTTATTAACAAAAAGCTGGATAGAAATCAATAAAACCACTTTACTTTCTTAATTACAAAATGTTAAGTTACTTTAAGATCCAATGTTTTTTTTTTAAAAGAATTTTCTGAGTTCAAACATGTTTGTCTTGAAATAAATCCGTGGAAAACAATTTTTGCGGGAATATAGGCTTAGTACCCGTGGCATGATGGCTATTGCATAGAACTGTCATGCCTACATTTTTTTAACGGGTACTGCCTCTTGCAATTATTATTCCTCTAGGAATAATTCTTGTCATGACAAATGCTTTCTCAAATTTGTGTATGAACGTGCACTATGATATGGTGAGCGCGAAAGATCCTTAACCCACAACCGATTTTAAGGAAAGATGGTGTCTTGAAAGTCGTATTTAATGTTTTACAATAAAAGGTTTAATTTTGATAGTACTATGTACGTCTTCATCTTTGAGATTGTGGAGCTTTGACATATGTAGAACTTATATTTCAAGTGTCCCCAAAGAATAAAGTCTAAAGCTGTTAAAAACAAGGTGTCTGTTGCCAAATGCAATCACGAAACAAAATAGCCATTCATTTTTTTATTGCAAAATAGCGATTGTTTGACTTATTGTTCACTTAGTGAAAATACACGTAGTCCTCATCAATATTCCCCAATTCTGACTATACAAACCATTAATCACAACTTGGTACTTGGTAGCTTGGTACCAATCACTCCGCCACCGGCCTCTTCAATGAAGATGATTTTTTAATGAAAATTCGGATTATTTTGATGCATTTAAAAGACCCAAATAGTGAACATAAAACGTTGCTAGTGATCGCCCGTCTTCAGTTCTTCTGTTGGCTGAGCTTTAAAAGTAATGTGATTTGTAAAGTGCCTAATTTCAGAGATTGACAAAGAATCGACAAACCTGGATTTTTTTTTAAATTATTCTTTACAATATAAAAATTATAACCCAACATTTCCACAAAATCGCTGAAGTCGTTTTCAAAACACCCATAACATAAAAAACTGAGAAAATCCTAATAAAACCACTTTATAAATTAGTTCATACATATCTTGGCGTCATTTAAGAGGGAAAGGGTGTAGTAGCCAAGGTGGTATCCGTCGGATACAAGGGTGGGCAAATCCTCCGAGGGTCAACACCATCTACGACCCTCCCCCTCTATAGGGATCACTCTCCCAACCAATGGACAATTCGAGTCTCCATTTTTTTTTAATTTCATTTACTCGTGGCATGATGTCGTAACCCCGTCCAGTGCTGCGGTAGCAAGAACCCCCCCGTGCGTCGGCGAGCTAGTTCGTGCGTAATGCAAGCGTGCCAAGCTACCGTGGCCTGGACACCCTCTCCTTTCTGCTGCCAGGATCAGCCGCGGGGGCCTGTAGCCCGAGGCTGTAATGGTAGTAAGGAAAGGAGAGGTACACCCGAGTGGGTTCGTTACAAGGTATTTTTGCTTGATTTTGGACGTTAAAGAAGACCAATTAAATTTAAAAATGTTTTCTTTTTCATAAAAACGAAATATCACCGAAACAATAAAAAAGCTATGCACAAACTACAAACTGCCATTGCAGCTTTAAAATTTTTGTTGTTATTTTCATATAGAATGATTAATTTTGTGGTTAATTTTGGTTTATAATGCGATTTGACAGTGTATGATTTTGATCTACTGGGCTATACAAAATACCGTGATCCCCGAACTCTACCTGTATTTAAAACCAACATTACTTAGGTTATGGTGAAGATGACATCCCAAATGTGCTAAATATTGGTTAAAAATTACTTCCTATAATTGAATTATTTTGTTTTTTCACATTTAAAGGCAAAGTCTTAACTTTAAAATAAAATACAGTTTTCATGAAAAATGCGTATTACTGTCTGTGTTTTATTAACTTCCCATAGGAAGTTATTGTAATGGGTCCGATTTGTCAAATTGAAAATTTTGACATTTCTCGACGTTTCAAGGTCCCTAGAGTCGAAATAAAAGATTTTTAGAAAGATGTCTGTGCGTGCGTGTGTACGTACGTCCGTACGTCCGTACGTCCGTACGTCCGTACGTCTGTACGTCCGTACGTTCGCGACGTTTTTTTCGTCGTCCATAGCTCAAGAACCAGAAGAGATATCGACTTCAAATACATTTTGTTATACAGATAATAAGGCAGAAAGATGCAGAAAGGGCTCTCAAGAAAATTGCGTGGGTGGTTTTGTTTACCATAGCAGTTTAAAAAAAAGGTGACAATTTTGGTTAACCCTAAATATCTCATGAACCAATGACGCTAGAGACTTGAATTAAATTTTATATTATATATTGTAACGTGATACAAAACAATTATATTTTTGGAACAAAATTCAATTAACGGTTTTTTTTATAAATCAAAAAAACTGAAAAAAAAAATTTTTCACTTCGAAAATTTTACGACTAAAATATGATTTCATTTCCAAAACAATTTTGTGCAATGAAGAATAATGTTTTTGACATCTGATAAAATTTTGAGAAAAATCGAATTGACAGTTTTTTTACAAAAAATAATAACCTAAAAAAAATAAAAAAAAGTTGGTAAAAATTGAGTTTTGACTCAAATATCTTTTCAAGACTTTGAGATATTGGCTTTAAACTACTTTTATCTTTCAAAAAATGTTGTTTTCAACATTCAGTAAAATTTTGAAAAAAAGAGAATTGACAGTTTTTTTACAAAAAATTAAAAACCGAAAAAAAAATTAACAAAAGTTGGTAAAAATTGTTTTTCGACTTGAATATCTTTTCAAAAATTTGAGATTATGGCTTCTAACTAATTTTAACTTATAAGAAATATTGTTTTCAACATTAGAAAAAATTTTGAGAAAAATTGAAGTGACAGTTTTTTTACAAAAAATAAAAACCTAAACAAAAAAATTAATAAAAGTTGGTAAAAATTGATTTTCGGCTCAAATAGCTTTAAAAATATTGGCTTCAAACTTATTTTATTTCACAGAAAATATTGTTTTTTATATTCAATAATTTTTTTATAAAAATCCAACAGTCCGTTTTTTCATAAAAAAAAATAAAATCAACAAAAAATAGAACGAAAATTTGGCAAGAATTGATACATTTAGACAAACTTTTAAGCAAGACAAATCGATAGACGGGATGGGAAGTTATCAGTGTGGGTCGAATCCCAGCCTCTTTTTAAGTTTTCCTTTCCAAACCGAAAAAAGAATGACCCTTTTTAACTAAAGTAGAAGGAGTTACTTACCAAATCATTTATTTCCCCTTTTATTTTGGTGAAGGTGAAAAATCAATTGAACAAAAAGAGCTCTATATTTTGAATCTGTCAATTTTGTAACGGATAACTTTATACTTTATTTTTATATTGACATATTAAATTTTATGTGTTATCAATAACATATACAATATACATAGATATTTTTTGAATAAATTAAAAAGTTGATTAAAATTGTATGCACTCTTTAGTTAGTTTACCCCCTCGAGAAATAAATAGAGTTTTAATAATAAATATTATGTAAATATTATTATGAAGGAAAGAGACTTGATTGTCAGATAAATGTGGTGAATTTTCAAAAAGGTGAATAACTTTTTAAATTTCTCTTAAAAATCGTGGTGATTTAATTGACAGCTAAGATAAGAAATGAGAAAGAAAACTGAGTGAGGGTGAGGCTGAGAATGAGAACTGTTAAAGAAGGTGAAAATATTACTCTTTACGAGTCTGGTGAATTTGAATTGGTAAATTTAAGTCAATCTAAAGGAATGTGACCAATTTAGTACCAAACCAAGTGCCGCCTCGGTGTAAAACAGATGGTATTTTACTGACTGGTTTCATTTTCCCCCGTTCACCACCATTTGTCATTCACTTCACTCACTCATTCAGTTACGAATTGAACCTCGAACTGTAACGACGTAGCGGCACAGTGTTGTTTGTTTCTACAGAAATACAATTGAAATATCTTCTCGTGTTCTCGTTGCCTGCCGCTATAGCCGTAGTCGTAGCCGTCGTTGTCGTCGTCTGTCAAAAGTTACCGTGTTGCGATTGCGACATATTCGCAGTAACAGTCGCAAAGTGTTGTAAAAGAGTAGGTATCTATCTACCTATCTTAAAGTTTCATTCATGGGTATAATGTTGTCCAAAACAAGTTTTCCTTTGCATTTTTCACTATAGTTGTACTTGTACATATACCTGCATACATATGTAGACATAGCCCAAAGTTGGATGCACATGAGTTCGCATGTAAACGTGGGGTTAAAGATTTGAAATTTAGAAACACGAAAAACAGGAGCAACAAATATAAATACTCATCCGGAATGTTGGTTCAAATTCAGTTTTTGTGTTGTATTTTTTTTTTTTAATTTTTGGAAATCTGGAAAACCTTGAAGTTAATGCTTTTGTTATTTGTATACCTTGAGATGCCTCATTGATAACGAGGCAGCATTAAATTAAATAAGGTCGCGAGTATTTCGATTCGGTTTCTCCCCCATGTATGTCCCTGCATAAAATCTTTGTACCTAGGTATAACTACAAAGTGAATCTACAAAAAGTGGTGCATGTTCCTTGAACAAGGAAAATTTAAGTGAAAAGAAATAAAAATAAATTCGCATAATTTATTTCAGAAAGTGAGTGTGTCCTTCGACGAGAGAAAATCGAATTTAAATAAAGATGTAAAGATGGATATACTTATTACTCAACCCTGAACTTTCAAGGAAGAATTCCGTATTCGTATCCGTTCCGTAGGTACTGCGTCAAATGCAATTGCATCTGATTTTAGATTTGGAGAAACTCAAACCCATATCGTCGTCCGTCGTCATCTAAAGGAAAAAAGGATAAATTAAAAAGTTAGTTGTTTTGTTTTTTTATTTTTATTTGTTTACAAAAATTTATATACAAATTGAAAATGCTGTACAGGCCACACTTTAGAACTTAGGAATATTTGCCTAAATGTATTTATTTATTTTTTTTCATTAAAGAACGATACCTACATATATGTACATTTTGAGGGACAATTATAAAATGAGTGCATTAGGTACATATATGTACATACCTAACTATAGAAGAAATTATATGATAGCTACCTACCCTAACAAAATTTTAATATGGGTAGGGTGGAGCGAATTCAATAAGTTGCGTTTGTAGACGTTCTTGGAATGTTAATACCTATGCTCTAAGGGTTTGTGCCCTAAAAGGCTAAGAGAAATGTTGTGTTTGTCAAAGCGATTTTTATCTCTGTGTTATTTTTGTTGTTTTGTTTTATGTCCATAAATTGTTTTTTTTTTTATTTTTCCGATAGGGATTTTTCCATATTTTGTATTTTATCCTAATTTAGGCGCATCAGCTGTCACTTTGTATACTTTAATGGAGGACTTTGTGTGCTTGAATTCAAAATAATACAATAGCGGTGTTTACAGTGATAAATTTCTTAAAATAAAAGATCCGGTTCTATATTTGAAAATTGATACAATTTAATAGTTGTCAGAATAATTTAGAACGAAATTGTAAAAGATTTAGAGCAAATTTAATTTAACTTGGTAAAATGGATAATTTTAAAGAGGATATGTTAAGAAAGTATCAGGAATAATTTTCATTTTATTTGTTTTTATGTTTTTCATTTTGTAAATAGAATTTCTGAATCAAAGAAGAACTGAAGGAAAAGGGTTTGTTCGTAGATTATGGTCTAACCATATTTAGATCTTCGCGTGCAACAGATGGCACTATATTTGTTGATATTTACTACATATTTGTAAAATAACAAACAAGTGTTACAACTCATGTCTATTTGCCTATAGGTAATGCATTAACAAAAACAAAATTGTATTTTTATTTAGTTTTAAATTTAATTACTTATAAAAACGAACCTTAAAGATCGATTTTATGCTAACTACTTGAAAACTAGAATGAGAAGTAAGATTTGAATGTTATTATCTTTATCTTTTTTTTTGAAGACGTGTCCCGATACTTTTTGTGTTTTATTCTGAAAGGTATAAGACTAACAAAAATTGAAAACATGCATTTTTGTCGCGATATTGTGCGAACATTCCAGGGGTATCATACTTTAGTGTGTATAATACTTTACGAACTTGGCTTTGAGATACACAAGAGTTATCAGTGGTACCCAAATTTTTATTTGAGACTAGAGCAAACGTCAAAATTATATCCATAATTTGGTCCTATTTCTGATTCTAGCAGTGAAGAGTTTGTATTTGTAATAAATGTAAAATCATACTTTACTTCGGATATTTTGCCAAAACAACGCAACTAATATAAGAAGAAATTGTGACATGATTGTCAAATTTATAAATAGATTAATGCTTAGCTCTTAGGGTAGTGTCAGTAATGGAATTATTCCTTTTCAATAAAGTTTTCTATAAAAATATTCCCTCCATACACTTATGTGTGGATATGTCCTGTCCATTAAATGGAAAACTGTACCTACTTAACTTGTTGTTTATTCTATTTCTTAAATGATGGATGACAAGTTTGTTGTGTGTTTTTGGATGGTAGTTTGGGGACTGGTCAGAATATATTACAAATGATTCCCTTAGCCTAATTTCATAAAGACTTATTTCTACTTCAATAAAATTTTCGATCGTGCTTATTTTACAAGTTGAAATTAAGGTACCTACCTACTACCGAGATATTAAGGTTTTTTTCTCAAAGCTCACCACCTAGTTAAGGCTCATTAAAGGTTATTTTGATATTTATGTACACCTGTTTCCCATCATATCTCTGCCGAGCGAAAAGAGTCGCTTTGTGTTTGAACAACCTGTGAAAATTTTATGTAGCCCAAACAATGGGTCTTGTGAATAAGAAAAGCTACAGCTATAACTTGGATTTTTTGGTCAACCTTTAAAAACAACCTTTAGCTAGAAACTAAAAAAACGTCTTCTATATTTATTTTAAAATAGCTAAAGCTAGATTTTATGTTATCTATAAATAACATAAGCTATATAATATTGTAGTTAAAGCTGCAATAGAGCGTAGAGAAGGTGCACTGACCTCTAGACAGATGATGAGGATATTTTTGAAACATCTGAGTGAACCTGGATATAAGTTAGGTGTAGGACAAGATGTTATAGTTTAAAGCACTTAAGTTAGAAGTTATAGCAAAGGCTCAAATTCATATAAGATTTCCGTCCAGTCGTAGGGAAATTGAAAGCAGAAAAAGCAAAGTTTTTCAGAAAAATGTTTGCTGGAGCTTTTCGAGTTACCGATTGTATCCAAACCTTTTAAGTGTGGACACTCTGCGGCCAGCCTCAGTTATTGTCTTGAGGGTTTTGAAAAAATCAAAAATAGCTTCATTAATTAACGAGAATATGCATTCTTAGATATTCTGGACACGGTATAACACCTGGACTTCAAACGTCTTATAATGAAATAATCTGCCAAAAGCGTGTTATTAGAGAGATGTTTATTAATTAAAATATTTTGTCAAATTGTGTCTACATACAATACGTTTTGTGTCTACAATACGTAATGAATGTTGTAACGAGTATGGTTCCCACTCTTGTCATTTGTCGCTTTGTTCTTCACAATTTGACTAAATATTTTAATGATTTATTACCTAATGATCTTCATGCCTTTTCACTATCAGAAACTCAAGTGAAATAAACCTGCGTAGACAAAAGTAACTGCGTAGAAATTATCAAACCCTTTTTTCGGAGTTCGCCGTCGCACAGTGGCCCGTTTATGCAAAACTGCTTGCAATATTCATTTTTCGAGTGGGTCTATAATGCAAAACTTTTTAGTTCACTGGACTCACAAATATTTGGAGCTTGAGTAATCGAAAAAAATATTCAATTTGGGTTATTGGTGTGCCTTATAGAGCAGGCCAAAGTTGAACATTTTTTATGATGATCATTTTTTTTTATTTTTTTATTTTTTTTCTTAACTTTGAATGAAAAAACTAGAAAAAGGGCTTCCAAACGCTTTTCGTTTTTGTTTTTATGATATGCTTTGCCATTATTTAGATCGGTAGTTAAAACAAAAAAAAAACAAAAAAAATTTTTTAATTGTTTAATTTAATTTTTTTGGAAACACTACTTTTTGCACACTTTTTCGACTTCAAATTGGATAGAAAAAAAAGGTTCAACGAGTGGTGCTAAGATCTCAACTGATTCAGAATCCTTATATATTCCTTTACATAAATCCAAAAGATCAACTGCGTCATTTTGCATCGAACTGAGCTAGGGAGATTTGAAGTGATGAAGTCAGTCATTTTTTTCCCCTCTTTTTTTATGGAATTTTTTTTTTTATGGTTTTCTTTGTTTTGTGTGTGGTGGATTTACAAAAGATGATTTGATTTTAAAAAGGTAAATCATTTTTATTTTTTGTTTATTACATAAGATTTTCAAGAGTTTTAGAACTAATTTTTTTAATCCTGTTATAAAATTTTAAATAACGCATTTGTTTTCGGGTACGATTGAATTTTGATCAGGTACTTTTATTGATAAGGATTAAGATTAAGAATTTATTGATAAGATTTAAGGATAAAACGATTTTGGAATATGTTAGTATACAGGTAGACAGACAGGTAGTTTTATTGGGGTGTCTTTAAATATAATTAATATTCCTTATTAAAGCGACTTGAGTGCAGGTATTTACTCTAAGGTATAAAAAGATGAAACATTTGACTAAAATAATCATTTAGAATTCAAACGAGAGTTCGAGCAGTTGCTTTTATTTTTCAAAACAATTTAAAATGGATATTCCGAATAAGGATTTGTTTGAACTTTTTGTCAATGTTACCACTTGCAATGAGTTTATATCTGCCGTGGAAATTGAATACCAACTACCAGATGCAAATGCAATCAAACAGATATTAAAACAATTCTATTACAACCTTGATAGAAAATGGATAGCAGCCAAAAGATCGAGAAATAACTTTAAAAAGAATGCAGAATGGCTTTCCTTATCTCTGCATATCAATACCGGACAAACAGAAGAAGCGGGTGATCTCCCAACTACATCGAGAGGAAGACCAAGAAAGACAGTCAATGAGTGCGCAACATTTACTAAAAAACAAAAAATAATCAAAGCTACAAAGGAGATATGTACAGAACATCTCTCTGAAGCTTTGAGTATAAGATACAATAAGGCCCATGAAAAGGGGAAGAGTGATATAATTCAGGCAATATCTTCTGCAACTCCACTTCGTGTCAAAAGAGTCAAGGAAAGCATTCACACTCCCCAACACAATCCCATAAAATACACCAATGAGAACGCATTAGTTTGTTTATGGATTTGGGACTCTCAAAAGAAAAATATAAAATCCTGAGAACTTCGTTAAGACATCACAACATAGATGTCTTGCCATCCTACAATATGATTACAGTTGCGAAAAAAGAAGCAGTTCCCGACAACTGCGAAGTCACGGAAATATTAGCTAGAGTGAAACTTCAAAGCATAATGGATCATACAGCAATGCGGCTAATAGAAAGCAAAACGGAGAGTCAAATAATTGCACTTCCAAGAAGTCTAACGTTACAGAGTAAATGGGGCTGCGATGGATCATCTGGACAAAGTGCCTACAAGCAAAAAATAAATACAACAGATGGTGAAACAGACGCACACATGTTCATGGCATCAGTTGTCCCACTTCGACTCAATAGTACAAATGGTGAACATTGGAGGAACCCTCGCCCATCATCAGTTCATTTCTGTCGGCCCATTATGTTCCAATATGTTAAAGAGACTAGTGACATCATAAATACCAGTCAATAATATTAAAAGTCAAATAGCAGATATTCAACCAACAATATATAAAGTTAATGAAGAAACAACTATTACTGTGAATCACGAGTTCTTTTTAACTATGATAGACGGAAGAGTATTAAACGAATTAACGGAAACAAAGTCTACGCGGTCATGTCCGATATGCGAAAGGACACAAAAGAATTTCAATAAAGATGAATCAATTGAGGACGAACATAATTACGAATATGGAATCTCTCCACTGCACGCTACAATCAGATGCATGGAATTTATTTTGAAGCTTGCGTATACTCTTCGACAAGAAGGAGAAGGTACTGATGAATCGGTTGGGACCAAGGAGGCGGAAAAAAGAAGAAAACAAGAGATCCAAAGGCGTTTTCGCGATGAGCTTGGCCTTGATGTGGATAAACCAAAGCAAGGGTTTGGAAACACTAATGACGGAAACACTGCAAGAAGATTTTTTGAACAGTCAGATGCAACCGCTCGAATAACTGGAGTCAATGGAGAAGTTATAATGAGGCTCAAAGTAATATTGAACGTTTTAAATTGCAGAGAAGTAGTGAATGCAGTTAAATTTGGGGAGTATACAAAAAAAAACTGCAGAGCTTTTAAAACAAAAGTATCCTGAAAAATTACTCACACCTACACTACACAAAATATTGGTTCATAGTCAAAATATCATTGAATATCAATCACTACCACTTGGAGAACTGTTAGAAGAAGCCCAGGAATGCAAAAATAAAGACTACAAGAAATATCGATATCAGAATACGTGTAAAGTTTCAAGGATTCGGCAGAATGAGGACCTATTTAACATGCTTGCAACCTCTTCGGATCCACTTATTTCTTCATTAAAGCATGGTGAGAAGCCAAAAAGATCTGAAAGAACGATACTCTCCAGAAATGATGAGTTTATTACACATTTCCCCGGACTTAGATGACAGTTTTCAAGAAATTTAGTGTTTATATATTAATTTGTTTTGTCTTTATTTCTTTTTACACTGACTTTTGATATATGTATAACCAAAATACATTATGTACTCTTGAATACTGGAAAATAAAAAAAAATGCCTTAAAATTAAAAAAAAATACTTTTTTCCCCACTGTTTCACTCGAATTGGTTCTTTTTCTCTTTGCTCCACTGTTTCAATTCACTAAATTACTTAAAAAATTGATTTTGATGATTGCATATTAAAATACCGCTACGTTTATCACCTTTGTTAAAACTTTTAATTTTAACACAAATTTCTGAAACACCCTGTAAACAGTTTTTTTTGCTCTACTGTTTCAATTCACTCAGATTACTTAAAAAAATGATTTTGACGATTGCATATTAAAATAACGCTATGTTTATGACCTTTGTTAAAACTTCTTATTTTAACACAAATTTCTGAAACACCCTGTAAACAGTTTTTTTTTTTGCTCTACTGTTTCAATTCACTCAGATTACTTAAAAAAAATGATTTTGACGATTGCATATTAAAATACCGCTATGTTTATGACCTTTGCTAAAACTTCTTATTTTAACACAAATTTCTGAAACACCCTGTGAACAGTTTTTTTTGAAAGTCACAATTTTTATAGCCTTAGAAATTTCCTTCAAGATAAAAAAAAAATTAAAGCAATATCTTTATTCGTTTAGGAGATATGATTTTTGCAACCAAAAAAGTCAAAACGGGCCACTGTGCGTCGTAGAAAAGCTTGCACAACATCACAAGCTCATGGAATGGCATTAAAATGCTCGCTGTATCCGTACCAAATTTGAAGCTTAACGGTGTGTCCTAATAAAATAGCCGTAGGGAAGCTTTGGTCGAAATAGAGCACCTGACGGCGGTTTTTGAGATAAGTTATGTGTTGTGTTTTAACTAAGCCTTAAAAACCTAATTTTTGGTTGCCTTAAGCATTTTTCAAGGGGCATAATTTAAAAACCTCATGTGTCAACACTCAAGATTCGAATTCAGAACAACTTAAAAAGTATTATTTTGTTTGTGCAGCAGGAAGATTAAAAGGGTTAACTATAATTGGAGTCTAAATACAGGAATATAGGTACCTACGACTTACGAGTTCCAGGCTGGATTTACACCAGGATATTCAGCAATAGATAACATTTTTATACTCAGGAGCTTGGCAGAGAATTTCATGAAACAAAGTAAAAGGCTGTATGTATTTTTTATCGATTTTAAAGCAGCTTTTAATACAATCGATTATTCTATAAGCTGTATAGTCTTGGGATATCATTGAAATTTAGTGGATGGCGTTCTTGAGCACCTATACAGAGGAACAAGGGCGGCTGTATGGACAGGTGAAGAACTCTCAGACTGGTTTGAAACCTCATCGGGAGTGAGATAAGGTTGTACATTAAGCCCTACTTTATTCGCACTATTCATAGACGACTTTTTAGACTACCTGCCGGGAGGAGTGGATTTCGCATTGATGCGGATTAAGGAAAATTCTGTTCGCAGACGATATAGTTATGTTTGCGCATTCACCAGAAATTGCAGCTCATGATTAACAGGGTTTACCAGTATTGTCAGCTATGGAATTTAATAGTAAATATAGATGAATCGAAGGTTATGATTATTAAAAGTGGTGGTGGACGTAATGCATGAAATGAAGAATGGAGCTTTAATCGCGAAAATTTTTAATGAGTGCAAGACTACACATACCTTGGCATTACTGTTACAAATAATTAAAATATGGAAAAACACTTAAAGAAGAAATTGGTTAAGGCGAAAACTGCTATTAATATGACATGGAAATAATGCTTCATGAATAAGTGTATAGCACATAGTAGCAAGTTTAAAGTATTTGAAGCAGTAGCTGAGAGCATACTTCTATATGGATCGCAGGTATGGGAATGTAAAAAGTACTTGTACAATTCGGTTGAAAAACTCCTAACGCACTTTATAAAAAGAATATTTCATTTGCCGAAAAATACGACAAACTACGTAATAATGCTGGAAACGGGTCTCTCTCCTTTGTTTATAAAAACATTGAAGTTGCAAGCGGACTTCTTGCTTAAAGTTGTTAAAATGAATTATTCACGGGTCGTGAAAAGAGTGACCATAAAAGCCATACAAGATCAAAACAGTTGGTATCGAGAGTGGGAAGATCTTGCTGAGGAATGTCAAATTAATTTTAATTTACCCATCGAGGATTTAACAACCGCTAAAAACATCTTGTATGAAGTCATTTTAAAGGTTGATGAGTAATGTAGAGCTGAATATATTGCTGAAGCTTCAAATTCCTTGTACAGAACAACTTACAGCAGATTGAATCATAACCTTGAAGAGAACAACTACGAGTATTTTAAGGATTCCAATAATGTCCGTTTGATTTCTATGATGGTCAGACTACGTATAGTGAACTAATAGATTTAAATTTCATTCCACACAAATCTGATTTACCCCTAGAGTGTAATAATGTGCAACCTATCAGAAAGAGAGGATACTGTCCACTTCTTGGGAAAATGCCCCATTCTCAGAGAAATCAGAAGGAATGTATTCAGAAAAGACTTTTTATCGGAAGATCAATTAGTGATAAGTCTATTAAATGAAATTAATGTTGTCAAACTTTACGAATTTTGCAAAACTGCGCTAAGATATAAAACTGCTATAATGAACGAAGATTTCTGATTGTGTTTCTATTCACTGTTTTTTAATCTATCATAAACTGAACATTGTTAAAAAATTATAAATACCTTTTTTATATTGAAAAGTAATTATATTGAGGGATTTTTACATTCATTGTGTTTTGTTGTTAATCTGGCAGATGGCAATCGCCATGCTATAATGATTTTTGTAAACATTTTTGGTGTTTTTTATATCTATCTCTATCTACCTACGACTTAGGTGCGTTTTCCTAGAAACTCTGCGTTTCCATTTCTTATCTTGAATTTCAAGAGCAAATTCTTGCGGTCCATTTTCAATAATTGAGTGATTTGATTGCTCTGATTTACCTTTCCATGACAATGATCATGACCATGACCATAACAACACCCTCTCAGCGCAACATTGACACATTTGTGAAACTTGAATAAAATATGTAAATATTTTCGATCAATAATAATAATCATTTGTGTATTGAATAATGTTTGAATTATTTCCACACGACCTCCATGGCGGTAAAAGGTTCAATAATAGCTCCCTCCAATAAACAAACAAAGAAAAGGACTTGGTCAGTTTGAAAATGAACGAGATTTGAAGCCAACAACAAAGCGTTACCAGTACCAGAATTTGTGTAGTTGATTTCAATTCGATTTTGTTCGTCGTCGGCGTCAAACTTAAGGCGGAAGTAATTTATGTGCAGTGAAAATAGAAAATAGAGGCTTATTTTGTCGGCATTGAGAGGAAATCTTTGGTAAAATTCAATATTACCATTCTATAATCGGCTTAGTTCTTTTAATGTTTTTAGGGGCATTTTAAAGGTTTGATAAAATGTTTTGAAGTTGTACCTACCTTTAATTCTTTGAAATGATGATGGTTTTTTTTTTACGAGTATTATCCTTAAAATTTGATGACTTTTTTTTTCAAATATTCAAAATCTAAAATAGTGATGGATTATATTATGAAAGTATTAATTTGGTTAAGTCTACTGAATTTTTGAATCTCTTAAAGAAAACTATGGCTTAAAATGGGTAGAAGTTTAAAATTGAAAATTTTATATCGATACTTAACAATGTTTATTTTCGTTTTTGGTATTCTGTCATTAAAAATATAGCCGATTAGGGCTTTGGCAGCCTTGTAAATATCTTTTATTTCTAATGGTTGTCTGATTTTTATTACCGAGTTCTTAATTTGTTTTGAACTTTATTTTATGTAATGTTTACACACATTTATGTGTAGTTTTAATTTAGATTCTATTTCAACTATGATGAAGGTTTTGATATGCCAACTTGAAGGTTTTATAACTAGTTTTTCGTTCTTTTAATTTAAGTAGCTGATAAATATCTTTTTTTTTTGTGTTGTTAAAATTCTTTTGTAAGTTCTCGAATTGAAGTTAAGGTTGATTTACCTTCATTTGAATAAGTCTTAATTAAGACTCTGTAAAAATGTAAAATAAATGTGTGTGGTCTTAGCTCTTAGAAGATTAAAAGCTACGCTAAATAAGATTTGTAATGTTTTCAAATGAGTTAGGTTTTTGATATGTATGTAAATTCCTTGCGTATTCTTGTTATAGATTAATTTTTCGAAAGAATACTGACAGCAAATGTAGCTACTTTGAAATAAAATGATTTTATTGTATGAAAGTTAAAAGATCAGTAAAAATGTTTAATGAATGAAGTTTATTATTTCTGTTAAGCAATTGTTTAGAATTATTTGGTGAGAAAAATTTGGATGTATTAAAAATAAGTTAAGCATTAAATATAAATAAATTAGTTGGGGCAACAGTCCGTTGAGAACTAGGGCCTAGTGACTACCTACAGTTTAACGCCGAATCCGAACGGCTAATTTGAAAAAGCACTTTTCATGCCAAGAATTACTCTTGGAGAATTTGTCAATTCCTTGCAGGAGGCAGTACACATGAAAAACTTTAGATGGCACAGGCAGGAATTGAACCCAAGACATCTGGCATGACAGTCCAACGCACTAACCATCATGCCACGGGTGCTGCGATAAAATTTTTTTGAACACACAGGGGTTTCCAACAAGTGGTTTCATATTGATGTTTGTTTCGATGCAAAATAGAAGGTATGCCATTGACAATAGAAAACGATGTCAGCTGGATGGTGACATTTCTGATCTTTCTTGAGATATGAAATGAGTAGTAGTAGTAGTAAAAAATAAATGCTATAATAATAAAAAAAAAAGAGTTGAAAAACTTTTGAACTAAATTTACACAAACGTCAATTTTTGGTGACAAACATAAGGAGGCTTTGTACAAACATATCCAATCACTTTCAAGGTTCTAAGTTGATTTTTGTGGGTGTAGACTTGATTGATATTTTTGTTTTCAAAAGTTGCTAAAAAAAGATAATGCTGATACTTTTCTTCAAAGATAAGTCGGTGGAAAAACGAATGTAGCTATCGGTGTTGGTTTTCTTAGTATAATTTTAGGGAAGCTTAACAATTTTTTAATTTGTTGGATACTTACTTACTTAGGTCCTCCGACCTGTTATGTCCGTTGGGAACCCCTTAAGAGGCATTGGGCCTCTATTACGCCTAAGCGCCATCGTGTACGGTTTCCGGAGATGTGTTTCAGATCCCTCCAACTCTTGCCTATTGACGCTGATTCCGGCTCGACTGTCCTGCGCCATGTGCTTCTCGGTCGCCCAGCTCTTTTTCCTTCTTGTGTGAGCGGATTCCACTGTATTGCTTGGCCTGCAATGCAGTCGTTACCTTTTCGAAGCGTATGTCTAATCCATTGCCATTTACGTCTTCATGTCCTTCTATGATGGACCTCATTTGATATACGGTTTGGCCAGAAAATCCTTAGGATGTTACGAAGACATCTATTCACGAACCTTCCAAGTGTTGCACCCATAAAGAAGCGCAGATTCGACATTTGTGCAAAACAGTCTTAGATTTGTTCTTAAGCTGATAGAGTTATTCCTCCAAATTTTTGACAGCATACCGAACGCCGCTTTTGCTTTGCCGATGCGGCAAATGACGTCTGGTTCGGTTCCGCCATCGATGGAAACGATACTTCCAAGGTATTGAAAGCTCTCCGTTTTTTCCACCGGTTGTTGCGAGAAAATATTTATTTGAGAGGATGGTCGGGTTCCGAGGCTGATCATTTTTGTTTTGCCGGAATTAATTTTCAGCCCCACAACTTCTGCTTCTCTCTCTCTACACTTGTTGTCATTTGATGGAGATCCATGATTCTATGAGTGCTTTAAATAGGATGTCAAAGTCCATTGGATCCCTCCGCTACCTGACAGAGCTGAGCGCAGTACATCGCTTATCACCAACAAAAACAATATGGGCGACAGAATACAGCCCTGTCTGACTCCGCTTCGGATTTCAAAAACATCTGACAACCTATCATCGTGCAGAACTTGACACTTGGATACATTATAATAGCAATTAGTTTTTCTGGGATGCCTCCCCTCCGCAAAGCTAACCAGATATACATACTCCCTGTTAACGCTATCAAAGGCCTTCTCAAAGTCGATGCACAGCAGGTGTAGTGGTGATCGATATTCAACGCACTGTTCAATAATGATCCGCAGGGTGTTGATATGATCAAACCAGGAGGATCCATCGCGGAATCCTGCTTGTTGGGCATCAAATGTGGCCTAAAGGTGTTCTCTAATGCGTTCCAATATGACTTTTGCTACTATTTTGGCAACGGCAGGTAGAACGCAAATTCCTCTTCAGTTTTCGCACTTTGTAAGATCTCCTTTTTTTGGGAGCTTGGCGAAAATTCCCTTCTTCAACTCATCGGGGAAGCTTTCGGTGGTCCAGGCTTCTTTTAAGAGCGGATGAAGCAGCTCGCTTCATGATGTTATCGCTGCTTGTAAAAGCTCTGCTGGAATTCCATCAAGTCCTACCGCTTTGTTGTTCTAAAAATAAAAATAAATTATGTAGGTGGCGCAACAGTGCGTAAAGAACCAGGGCCCAGTGACTTACAACTATCAACCATTCCTGTGTGCGAGTAATTGCAGGAACGGAGGGGACCTACAGTTTATATGCCGAATCCGAACAGTTAGATTGAGAAAGCACTTTTCATGACAAGAATTACTCTTGGAGAATTTGTCAATTCCTCGCAAGAGGCAGTACCCGTGAAAACGACCTCATCTTTACTGGGAGGTGCTGTGCTGATTCCGGGATTAGTTTGTTCAGGCGCTTCAGAAGGTATCAGCTGCACGTTGCTTGCAAACACTCGGTTTAAAACCGAGGAAAAGTGTTCTTTCCACCTTCTGACTTGCTCATCCACCGAACTTATCACAGTACCGTCTACTTGTTTCAACAGGTGTTGCTTTGAACTGTGTGCACCGGTCAGTTCTTGTAAACGGTCCTGCTGTCGCACCTGTTTGCAGCATCTTCTGCTTCTTGCGCCAATGCGTTGATGTAGTTACGCTTGTCACGGCCGGCGGCGGCGCACACTGCGGTGAACCTATCACCTTTTTAATTTGTTGGATGTTCTTATAAAAATGAATGTCTTATATTTTTTGAACTAAGATGTTTAATTGACAATCAAAAAAAGTCGTTGGAAAAACGAATCCACTTAATCCCATCATCCTAAGTCGTTAATTGTGGCCGTAAAACGACTCCTATAGGAATGTTTCTATTAAAAATAAAAGCGGAATAACTTTATTCCTGACAAACGTAGACCATCGGTGGACAATTGAATGGGAAATACTCGGTTAAAAAATGTTGATTTCGGGGTTCTGATTTCACCCAGCTAATGCAGCCTTGATATGAAGTATGAAATTAAAAGCTCCCTTAACTTAGAGTATAACCTTTTCATATAAGTTCATATTTCCTTAAAATATTTACATATACATATACTAAATGGATGATGCATATAGTTTCCTTCCTTCTATTATAGTCTGACATGTTAAAAACGACTTAAGTACACGTTCTCGAACTCTATCGCTCTTAAATATAACACAGTGTCACGTAACTTTTTTCCTATAAGGGTCATTTCTTTTTATGTATCTACACAAATATCCATATTCTATAGCATCATGATGGTAAGGTTTGGGTTTCTGAAATAGACAGCAAAACTTTAATAATTCTTTAGAAATATTTTCTCTATTTGTCTTTAAATTTATGTAGTACTTACTGATGGTCCTTGGGAAATGTGTTTTAATAAGTAAATACAAAATAAAATAGATATACATAAGAAAACAATACTTTTTGTCAATATAACTTAAATTTTCTCCACATACAAAAATGTCGGTCTTTCGTTTTAAACTTAAAGAACCTTTAAAATTGTAGAAATAAAATAAGACTAAAAGTGTTTAAATTTTTATTCATTTCGATGAACTTTTTAACCCTCGTATCTTGAAAGTTTCAGATATCCTAAGAAAGTATAATATATCTATGTACATACATATGTATGTATGTTTTTATATATCAAAAAGTTTGTTTGTAAATTTGAACCATTTACGTAAGGGGTAAACATTTTGTTTGTTCTTAAATGATTTTGAAAAAGAAAAGCTGTTGGATTTTCAAAACAGAAAGATATTTCGCTAAATTTAATTAAATGTGTAGAATTCTGTGTGACTTAAGTTGATATGAATGATGAAAGATTAAAACAAAATTAAGAAATCTCCAAATACCTTAGAAAAAGTATTGAATGATGTGATGATTCTTTGACTTTAAAAGAAGACATTGTGACATTTATATCTATGAAAAAGATTGTTGGAAAAGCTAGGAAAATATTGCTAAAACGAATATATATCGGTAGAAAGACGTTAATTCCTGACTTCTCTTTGACAATAACTAACTTTCCCGAAAAAAGAAGCCGATAAATTTGCATTCTTTAAGTTTTTGTTTATTTTGATTTAAACATTTTTATAAACTACACACATACATATGTATATGGAGGGTTCTATTAGGTATGACTTTGTTATTATTTGGACACAAACTTCTGTGAACCATTTAATTTAATTGTATGAGATGTCAAATCTAGTCGATGTTGTTGCTGAGCTTAACCATTTGTCTTACTCAAACTGTAGAGAATAAGAATAAATCAACCAGGATATAAAACCCTATTAAAATCTTTAACTATAACTGATGATGTAAAGCAAAAGACGTTACGGTCAAATTGTTTATCCATGGATCCCAATATTCAATCTCAGATCGATGATTAAGAAGCAATTTAACTTTGGTATGAATTCAACCTTTACATTCATTTTTGACAACCCTTTTCGAAGAAGAATCCATCCAATATACGAGTATATCGCAGGAAGAATTTAGGTTCATAGCTCATTTCGATGAATAGATTATTTTGATATTTGAGTTGGATAAAAAGGTTTTTGTAATTGATTTCAACTCTCACGATACATATGTATGTATTTGATACAGGAACAGCTTATGTTACTATTGTACATTAAAATAAAGTTGTATCATAGTTTACGGCATAGAGGTTTTTGGGGTGATTTGAAATCGAGAAATTTGTGGTTTTTGAAATTTTTGGTATCCTTTCTCTAAATTGCTTTGATTTTGAAAAATTGCGACTAAGAACTTGGCAATAATTTGCAAATGGATGAAGAAGTTATAAATAAATGGCAAAAAACGTCCCGAAAAATCCTTTTATTTTATAACCTTTAGACCAGTGTTTCCCAACCTTTTTTTTGATATGTCCCACCGGAACCTTTCCAAAATCTTCATGTCCCCCTTACATTATAAATGTAGACCTCAACAGTTTTGAACATACAAACATCTGAAATGTTGAAAAAAGAAATCTATTGAAAATAAGTAAACACAGTAAGATTGTTTCCAAAACACATAATCCAAAACTGAAATTCACGTAGTAAAAAATAATTTAATAGTAATGTATTGTTTAAAATTAGTGAGATCCTTGCGCTTGATGCCTCCTGCAAATGGATTTTATGTCAAGTTCAAGTTAAGACAGCTTCAGTCTCAAGTCAGCTCCTTTTGTTATATCAATAAGATTTCTTTTTTTTATCAGTAAGTCATTTATGACACTAAATCCGCATTCCGGTAAATATGAAGTAGGAAGCAGTTCTCTTGCATATTTGGTTGTATTGGGGTATTTAATTTTAGTTTCTTTAGAAAGCCATGTCATGACTCCTTTAATGTCGAATAAAGGTTTAATTGACTCATCATTTTGTATTTCAGCGAGTTCTTTATATTGTACATTTGAAATATCAGAAAGATTCACTAACAATGGTTGCATCTTCCAAGTTGGGAAATCAATTTCTTTCAAATCAAAAAATATTTCTTTTAAATCAGCCGACACATTTTTCAGATGATCGACAATTACATTTTTAGCTGTATCGGTTACTTCACATTTTTGGAGCCAAGGAAAATTTTAAAAATGTTTGTTGTAAATATACATATGTCTGGCATAATTCAATAAAGGTAACGAACCCAAATATCTTCGTTTTTGCTTCTACGAGAATTTTATTTTTTCCTTCAAGTTGCTTATTTAATGTATGTAGTTTTTCGAACATATCAGCTAAATAACTGACAAATGCTTTACCATCAATCGTCGTCAGATTTTTCATTTCTGGTTTGTCGTTTAAAAAATCACTAAGAGTATCAAAAAGTTCCATAAATCTTTTCAAGCAGTTTTCTTTCGAGAGCCATCTTACATATAATCCTCATTTTGTTCTTCACAAAAAAGCTTAAAAAACGTTCACATTTAGCACTAGTTTTAATAGAATTGATACACTTTATAACAGAATTTAGAACTTCATTCAGAACAGGCGAAATGTTTTTGGCTGCCGAGTTTTCCCTGTGAATAACATAATGGACAAGAAGCATTTTTGGGTTTTCATCTTTCATCAATTTTAAGCAAATACTTTTCTTTCCCATCATATTAGGAGCACCATCTGCAGCACAAGATGATATATTTTTCAGGGGTATATTATTGAATTCTAAGTAATCTTTTAGCCTACTAAATATATCTTTGGCAGTAGTGGTGCTTTCTAAAGATTTGCAGAACAGCATTTCTTCATGAAAATCACATTTGTCAATATATCTTACATAAGTTAAAAGTACGGCCTCACTCTGTCTTAAAGTGGATTCAGCCATTTGCAACGAGAAAATTTTAGTGTTTAGTTTTTCAACGAGTTGCATTTCAATATCCTCACTCATTTCGTCTATTCTTGTGGCGTTTTTACTTTTTTCAGAACTGTGTTAAAAAATGTTGATATTGATGGTTTGATTAAATTCTCTCCTATGGTATGACTTTTTTAAAATTTAGCGATGAGTAAAGAAATTTGGCAACTTGCCTCAAGAGTACCTACGATTGATATTTCCATGTTGAGCAGTAAAAAGGGACTTAACTATTCTTCTTTTTTCAAAATTTGTCTTTATAGTTTGAAAGTAATTCAAATTTGAATTTATATGTGGGCTTTATGTTTCGCCTTCAAATGTGCCTCAAGACGACCTGGTTTCATTGATTCGTTGGTCAAGCATTTTTGGCATAAAAGACAAAAAGTGGAACCGTTCATCATGAACAGCAGGTATGAAACCAAATTTTAAGTATTCCTCCGAATACTGCCGAATTTTTTTCTTGCTTGAAACACTCATTTCAATTTGTCATTGATTGAAGTAAAGTTGGTAACAGTTGACGAAATTGATATATTACAGATATTGTAAAGTGAGCAAACAACTCTCAGAGATCGAGATCATGGCTAACGCAATTTCAGACAACAAGAAGAGAATCGATGACCTCGAGTCTGAAAATACACAGCTTAAGCATCAAATCGTCTCGCAACATCAACGCATACACCAGCTGGAGCAAAAAGAAGCTCAGAAGCAAATTATGATATATAATATTCCAAATCATGAACCGAACATCGACTTAAGAGCTGTCTTTACGCAGGTTCAAGCAGTTCTGTCCAATGTTCCATTAAAAGATGATGACGTCGTTGATATAAGACGGCTTCCTAGCAAAACAACTAAACCGGGACCGTTACTGATTGAAATGAAGAACACTCACGTTTGCAAACGATTCTTGACTGCAGCTAAACTACATCGTATTAATGTATCACAAAATCAAAATTCTATTTCATTTTCTATATCTAATTCAATTAATGATCAACTTATTTATATCAATGAATACATTCCTATTTCAGATCTTATTTTGTACAAGAAAGCAAAGGCACACAAGATTGAGCACAATTTTAAGTATTTATGGAAAAAAAATGGCAATATTTTCATGAGGAAGGATGACGAGAGCAAAATTTTTAAACTTTCATCACTTACTGATTTTCGTTTGATAGAGTAAAACTTTAAAAACAAGCAAGTACAAATCACAATAACATAGATAAACATATAATGAATAATTTAAATATTTACTACCAAAACATTAATAGAGCTGTAACCAAATTACACGATATCAAGAAAGCAATATTATGTAATGATTTTGATGTCATATGTTTTACCGAAACTAATTTTAATGATAGTATTCAATCTAATGAAGCGTTTCCTTTGAACTATAATGTATTCCGGAAAGATAGAAATAATGAAATATTTGAGTCATGCGGGGGAGGTGGTTGTTTGATTGCCGTAAAAAATCATATACCAGCGATTAGATTTTCAAAATTGGAGACATGTTTTGAAGATTTATGGATATGTTTAACAAATCCAACTAACATGAGAAAAATTTTTATTTGTTGCAACTATATTAGACCTCAAACTACTGCTGATGTATATGATCAAATTTGCAATAATCTTTGTTCAGTTTTTCAATCGCTTTCAAATAATGCAGAAGTAATCTATTTAGGTGACTTTAATGTCCCGACTATCATATGGACTTTCGATTCAATCTCTAAAAGCTTAATACCAAGTTACTATACGTCTCGCAAAGCCGAATCGCTATTGATGTCTGCATCCTTTTGCAATTTCTCACAATATAACCCAATTAGAAATTGCGATGACAATTTACTTGACTTGGTTTTTTCAACAATGCGCTCTCCAAACATTACGGTCTCTGCAACAAATGAAGTTCTTTCCAAAATTGACACATATCACCCACCACTGTTAATAACATGTAAATTTCATGTGGAAAGATTTTTGTCAGAATCTGTTATTCAACAAAGAAATTTTCATAGGGCTAATTTTCAAAGTTTAAATTTATTCTTAATGGATGTGAACTGGTCTTATCTCAATACTTTAGGCACAGACTTAGCATTCCAAAGTTTTTTTGATGTCATACTTAATGGAATTAATTTATATGTGCCACTTAAAAAAGTGCGCAATGCAAATTATCCCAAATGGTATTCTATCAACCTTATCAATTCAATAAAAGAAAAAAACAAAATGCTGCGTAAGGTAAGAAAATTTAACAGGCCAGATGATGTAATTACTTTTAAGTATTTGCGTACGGTAGTCAAAAAGCAGATCAATGAATGTTATGCTCAGTATCTAAAGGAAGTTGAAAATAATATTAAAACAAATGTCAAGTTCTTTTGGTCATACTCTAAGGAGCTACGGAAATCCAATAAGATTCCCAACACAATGACTCTCGATGATGAAATTCATTCCACAAATCAAAGTATAACAGAAGCTTTTTCTTCGCATTTTCAACTTAACTACAGCCGTACAAATGCATTATCTATCAGAAGCTTGAATAACAATTCAAATCTACATTTAACAGATATACTTGTTCCTATGATGACAACAGGTAGCGTGGCTTGTGTTTTGAATAGTCTTGATACAACAAAAAATGCAGGTCCTGATGGTGTTCCAAACTTATTTTATAAAAACTGTCAAGAATCTATTGTTGTACCTTTATGTATGCTATTCAACAAATCTTTGCGTGACAAAACATTTCCATCATGTCTTAAACATTCATTTGTTACTCCGATTCTAAAAAATGGGAATCCTTCTGATGTTAAGAATTACCGTCCAGTATCAATTTTGAACGCCATGTCCTTAATTTTTGAAAAGTGTGTGTACACCTCAATAATACCTGACATCCTTCCATATTTAAGCGATGGCCAGCACGGTTTTGTGCGAGGTCGATCGACGGTGTCTAATCTTGTTTCTTTTTCACATTTTGTGGCAAAAGCATTAGATAAATCCACACAAGTCGATGTTGTGTACACGGATTTTTCAAAAGCCTTTGACAGGATAAGCCATTCAACTTTGGTACTGAAATTGCGAGAATTTGGATTTCAGGAAAACCTCGTTAAATGGTTTGAGACCTATCTCTCAGATAGACAATATAATGTCGTTCTAAATAATGTACATTCCAGACCTTTCTACCCTTCATCAGGTGTACCACAAGGCTCAATTTTGGGCCCATTACTTTTTAATATTTACGTTAATGATGTTACTCACAATATGTCTTCCATGTCTCTTGCTTACGCAGATGACTTGAAAATATTCAAAGTTATAAATATTGTTAGGGATTGCATTGATCTTCAAAAAGACCTCAACACATTATTTGATTGGTGTCAACTTAATAATTTAGATCTGAATATAAAGAAATGTTCAATAGTGTCGTATTTCAGGAAACTTAAACCCATTAACTTTGAATATGAGATAAATAAAAATACGTTAAAGAGGGAAACGGAGCATAGAGACCTTGGAATTAAATTTGATTCCAAATTCTCATTCACACCTCATTATGACGATATTATTAAAAAATCTTCGAAGGTGATGGGTTTCATTTTCCGAATTGGCAAGTTTTTTAAAAATTCTGAGTCTTTCCTACAGTTATTTAATATGCTGTGTAGAAGTATTCTTGAGTATGGAGCTGTTGTATGGTCACCAATCTATAAAACTCACAGTGACACAATAGAAAGAGTTCAACGTAAATTTACCAGATACCTTCAGTTTAAACTATACGCCAATCATAGTGAATACGATGATAGATTAATACTTTTTAAAATGCTTTCATTATCTCAACGTAGGTTAATGTTAACAGAAACCTACTTGAGGAAAATAATTATAGGTAAAGTACATTCGTCTTTATTATTGTCTGAAGTATACATACGATGTCCATCTCGACCTAACCGCCACGCATTGCAAATATTTCAACCACCTCGCTCACGAACTAATATATTCATGAAATCACCTATGATCCGGATGCAAGTTAACCATAATAATTACTTCCTCTCGTTTGATATCCTAAATTTTGAACTCAGTGAAAGAAATGTTAAATTACTGTTATTGAGAGTTGTTTCTTCGCACTCTTCCTCATGAAGTCATAACCATCTTATTAATTCTAGTTTGCCTTTGCCTTTCTTCTTTACTTTAGTACATAAACTTTGTTTTTACTTTTGATGAATTTTTTTTAATTTTTAACTTTAAAAATTTTTTTTTTTTTGTTCTTGATATTTTTCAGATTTTTGTCATGAATTTAAATTATAATTTAAACAGATAGAATTATGTTATATTATTAATCTAATGTTGACTGTAGCTTGTAATTGGTTTTTTGAACTGTTAGCTACATATTAAAATAAAAATAAAATAAAAAATAAAAATAAAATAGATAATGGGTGCGTTCAGAAATAAATTTTCAAGGGTGGAAACACAAGAACTATAGATTTTTCGGAGAGAAGTCTAATGCAGTATAATTTTCAATTGCCCCCCTATAAAATCAAATTGCCCCACGTTGGGAAACACTGCTTTAGACGGTAAATGCCATACAAAATTTGTTCATACGAACTTTCGGAGATCAGAGATTTACAGTTTTATCAATAGATGTCTCTAGTTATATGCATACATTTCTATGACTATGCCATATTTTTCTATTGACATTACTTTTAAAAAATAAAAAAGTTAAATTTTGCCAAAATAATAGTGAATATGTGGAGCTTTTGTTACAAGTAAACCGCATTTGCGAAGCTGAAGGTCATCAGTTGTTGAAACTTGTGGGAAACAAACTTTTGGTTTTGTCGTCGGGCCATAGACTGCCAATATAAATCGCTTTGCCCGTAAGACAACGCTCTGTGTTTGGTGGGACCAGTGTCTTGTGGTTTACTTCAACTTATTAATACCTGTTGAGACGGTGAATACATATCGTTACCGACAACAAATTATCTATTTGAGCAATGAGTTGATCAAAAAACGGTCGAAATGAGCCCAAAGACATGGACAAATTATTCTACAACAATGTTAAAGCACCGTCTCGTACCAAAAAAGATGTGAAGAACCCATTAAAACAATTGGATGGGGAAATATTATCGCACTCGCCGTACTCTCTGGACGTCGCACAGTGGTTCGGTTTGTATGGGAGCGCGGAAATAAATCGATAAAATCTGTATTATAAATCGGAGCGAAATGAAATTTGGTACACATGTTTGGGTTAGGGAAACACTTATTTTCTCAAAATTTGGATTAAAAATAACAATTAGAATATGAGTTATTGAGATTTTTCTAAATTTTGGGGTTTATTGTTCATATAAAAAAAATAACAATTTATGTTTTGTAACACTTTTTGCTTTAATATGTAAACATTGCAAAAATACTTATATTACTAATTACATACATAAATAATTAAATAAATAAACAAATAAATAAATGTATAAATACATAAAAATAAATTACATAGTCATAAAAAAATATTAATTAATTAATTCAAGAGCTTCTTCACTCAATGGAAGGTTTTTTTTTTTTGGTTCCGGTCTCAATTTGGTTATAAAGGGATCAGATGATATCATGATCATGTGGAAAACATCCTCATTTGTAGATAGCCGAGAACATTTCCTCGAGTGGTGGGTTCTGTAATATTTGTAGTCCTTATTTCTGCTTTCCTGGGCCTCCTCTGAAAGTGAACCCACTGGCAAAGATGCACTTTGTATTACTTCTGCTCCGTGTAATAAGATTTTATGAACTGTTGCAGGCATGTGATACCAAGGGTATAACGAAATCGCCAATTTAGCTGTCTCTTCAGAATAAACCTTAAATTTTTCTGTATCAATTGAAAAATTGCAGCAAATTACTTCCAATATGACTGAAAGTCTCGTTATCAACCTTGAATCTATTTTGGTGATCTCTGCAGTCAGAAGCGGATTTTCAAAAAATCTTCGTGATGTATTGCCGTCATTTGTTGTTCCAGTTCCTTGCTTTACAACGTCAACCTTGATACCAACCTTTTCGATGAATTCAGCTTGGATTCGATTTTTTTTCCACTTCCTTAATAGCACGAGTGTCCTCACATGTTCTCCATGATTTAAAGCTTAAGTTGTAGCCGAGGTGCAAAACGTATTCCATAAATTTAATCCTTGCATGAAGTGATGATATTCCTAGTTTAAGAGCATCTTCATTCAACATCTTGGTACTGATCTTAGATAAATTATTCATCTCCGAAGGCTTAGCTTCACAAATGGTGCAGTTGCTCGCAGAACTAGTATTTGTGACAGCTTGAGCAACTTTTCCATCTATCATCGTGAAATAAAGATGGTGTCTAACTTTTATGGCAAGTGTGCCAATATTTATTGAGGTCATCTCCAATCCCTCTATTTCATTTTCCACACGGTTTTTCTCTTCGCGTATGAGGTCAAGTGTTTCCTTTTTGTGTTTAAATTTCAATGCTCTGCAATATCGTGTTGAAGACGGTCGGGAATTGATCCATGTGGGATTGTTTTCGTCAGTTGGTAAGGTCATTTTGAGGGGCACAATCGACGTCATGAAAAGATGTGCATCCGAAGCTTCCTGATTCCCGATGGAAAATTTCTGCATATATTCGCTCTGTCCAGATGAGCCATCACAGCCCCACTTTGTATGAAGTTCTAAAGTTTGGTTGTTAAGTTGTTCGAGCTCATCACTTGGAATTGTTTTTAAAATTCTTCTTGCAGTGTGATCTAGCAAATCCTGAAGCCTCACCATCGCAGATGTTTCGGTTACTGCTATGTTGTCTGGGTAGCAAGATTGTTTTGCCTCAATAATATGGGGGTACTTTGGGAAAATATCATAACCGATCTCTTTTGTAGCTTTTCTTAAAATTTCGTATCGGTATTTCGATAGTTTTGCTTGCGTTATAAGAGCTAAGGCAGTATCTGCGTCAAATTCTGAGAAAAAAAATACAAAAAAATCATGAATTAGTATTATTACTTTTAAATACTTTAATTTACTTTAAAAAAATATTTACCTTTTAATTTTGAAGAAGATGAGGATGCAGTATTTATAAGCTCCTGTGATACAGAAGATCTCAGTTTATCTACTTTATATCTTTTTGCTTGGTCAGTGCACGATGTAAAATCTTTGTTTGGTCTACCACGAGTAGAATCAGATAAAACGTCTGTGTTATTATTATTAGTTTCTAATTTAACCACAAATTCACTATTTAACCAGTCCGTATATCTTTAAAAAAATTTGGTTTGGTTATAACTAACCAACATGTATCTCCGTTTAAATTGAGAAAAGAATCTTTTTTTAATTTCTGATGCTATTAAAAAAATATCATTTTCGCTCAAGTGAGGATACTCTTCGTATAGAAACGGTTCTATAAAATTAAGACCTTTAATTAGAACTTCACACAAAACAGTGTAACTTAAAACAAACTGTGACATGTTAATTTCTTTTTATTTATTCCTAACACCTTGCACAATGAACAATAGATTAATAATGACTTATTATTCCATTTTTTGTTATCTATATATTTTAGTGACAACCAAACTATTCTTATTAGGTCTTACCTATCCTGAAAGGGTTTTCCGGAAAATGATCGTAAAAAAGAAATTGTTTGTTTGTCATTCATATAACAGGTACCAATTCATATACTTAACATCAAGTATTAGGAAAAACCCGTATACAGGTAAAACCACAAAAAGCACCTTTTTTATTTTACCTGTCCCTATTTTTTGCGTAATATCATAAAAAATTTTAAGATTATACCTGATTTATTTTCATATTATATTTAGGTACTTCCATATAGTTTAATACATCATAATTTTTTTTATTTTTATTGTAATTTTTAAATAAAAGTTAGGAAACAATTGGAAAATAAGTCAGGCAAAAAAAAAGTTTTGCGCCAAAAATTGAATATCTCACAGGTTAGTCAATGAATTAATTTTATTTTATTTTTTAAAGAAAGGTACATATATTTTCTAAAAATTAAGCTCTTATCTAGTTATTTGTGACAAGTATTTTCGAAGAAATTGTAATTTTTCGGGATCTATCGTCGTCAAAACCGTGTTTTTTAAGACCTGATTCAGGTGAACAAAATTGAACATAAGTCACAGGGTTGGATCCAGACGGATTTTATTCTTTTTGGACTAGTAAGGTGAATATTGTAGCTTTCAAGTGAATGTAGTCAGAGCGTGTAGGCAAGTGTAGCTAAAATTGTAGCTCTAAGGAAAAAACATAAAAAATTTCATGTTAGAGCTCTCTGCTCTGACTTATCTAAAATATACATATATACATATATATATATATGCATATGTTTTTTTTTAAGCTTAAAGTACATCTTTTTGAAATAAAAATAAAAATTCTGGCTTAAGGTTTTATAAACGCTATTTTTCGTGCCAAGAAGTTATTGCAAGAAAATATAGGAATTTCAAAATTGAAAAAAGGGTAACTTTGGAGCCCTGTATCTTTAATACTTATGAACAAAAATTGCTCAAATTTTCAAAAATCATAGACCAACTATATAACTATAATAAAATAAAAAAAAAACTTCATACTAACACTTTCATTTTTTTGATTTTTTTCCGCATTTAAACCACTGTGCGTCGCACAGTGGGGCAGAAATGGCCATTTTATGATATCAATTATTTTTTAAGGTAAAAATGCTATTATGATGGCTGTTTGTGTTTTTATGACAAAGGTAGTAGTTTATTGAAACCTCTGGTACAGTTTTTAATTTCGGGAATATTGTATAAATTAACCTGGAATCGCTTATTTTAAAAGTTTTAATTGACGAATTCTACTTGTTTAAAAAATAATTTTTTTCTAACCTATGATCACTTTTTTGAAGAATTTTAGTATTCTGAATTAGAATCCGAAGCTTAAAAATTCCAGCACAGCGCGTTTCTGAGATATTCTAAAACAATCTCTTCACGTTTTTGAGAAATAGCAATATTAAAAATGTCAACAAAAAATGTTTTTAAATTCTTTTGATATTTAGATCTCAGTATAATTTTTGAACGCAAAAGTTGTCGTGAGATCTAAAAGCACTTGAAAATAACATGTCTGCGACCCTTCTAAATTCAATCAAAATCCTGTGAATAGAAGTGATTTTAATAAACCTACTCTGCGGGACATATTATTTTAATATAATACAAGATTTCTTGCATATTCAGATTAAGATATTTCAAAAATGGGATTTGTTGGAATTTAGTAGTTTCGAATTCGTATTTAAGCAACGAAACCTTGGGTAAGAAACATTTGAGTACACAATTATGTTGTAATTTAGTGTTGTCGAAATACTAGGCTAACTTCTTATGACATTGTATTGATGTCGAGACAGTTTAGCTTCCATCATCATTGACAAAGCTTCTAAAGTAGACATTTTTTTAACTTATTACAGTTTTGCAATTTGTTTAAAAAATCTGGGGATGATGTTGCTTCTTTGACCCAATCAGCTTCTTGTTTTTGACCAGACGCTCGTAAGCTCATTTGAGCTGCAAAAACAAGTTCAGATGTTGGAACAGTATTTCGTAACTCTGCATGCCGTGCGCTTTCGTTTTGTCTGCTCTCTACTGTTGGCAAAATCAAGTGCAGGGCGTCCAACGGATGGGAGATATTTTTTGAACGAAAAGTTTTTACTGAGCCAACTTTTTTCAGACGAAAAAAAAACGTTTTTTCATTCGGTGTGAGCGATCCCTTTTAATTATGAACTGGGATTTAAAATGTTTTAAAGCTACCTTTAAATTAGTGATGTGACTTGGGCTACAAAAACTTTTATTTTTTATGTAGGATTCAACATCTGAGAACTTTTGATCAATGTTTGTTTGCTTGCTCAAAAAATAAATTTCGACCAATATTTTTCTTGAGCATTGGAAATTTTGGTCTTCAGAACCTAAAAACAAGTTGCAAAGTGCAAAATGAGAAATGGTTTTCAAAAAAGTAAGGAGTAGGCAAAATAACATTTAATTTAGTGTAGATGTCAATTTACTTAATTTTTTTTATTTAAGGCTCAAAATTGTAAATAAAATGGAAAGCATAATATTTTTTTGGTAAAGTAAAAATTTTTCACAACCTTTTTTCATTTAAATAATTGTTTGAAAAGTTCAAAAATATTGTTAACTTGCAATTTAGAACAGAAAAGGAGAAGAGAAATTGTATTGAAAAGAAGGACTATTGGTATAACAATTTTGAGATAATTTTTTGAAAAAAAAAAAAAAAATTGAAGCACTTAAAAACAATATTATAATAAAATTTAGCTATCAGAAATTGAATATTGTTCCTAAAATGTTGTAAAATAAATTTATAAATAGAAGTAAACAATTTTTCGGCTTTTTAAATACTATAACTTTATTTTAAAAAATTGAAAACAAATATTTGGGGCAAAAGTCAAGCACTTTTGTTTTTTTGGTAGTATAGGTATATTGTTCCTGAAACTTTTCCCACTTTCAGACCTGCTTGACTTTTGCCCCAACAGAAGATATGAAGTGAAAAGTAAAAAAAAGCCTTAACAAAATTTCTTCTTTTCATTTCAATTATTTCAACATAAAGATTTCTTTTTTTTATATTTTTAAACTTCAATCATAATCTACATACCTTTATCTAGGTGTGACATTTTTTGAAACTTTTTTCCGATCTTAATTTTGATTTTATGAATAAAACTAAAGTTAATCTTTTTTAGCACTTTTTAAATAAGCGATTTTTGCACATTAAAAGTCTACTTTGAGGGGCTGTCTAACCTTGACTACGAGACATAAAAAAAAAAACCGCACTCTTCATAACAGATTTTCCGTTAACTTTAAGAGAGCGAACTTTATAATCCCGTTGCTTTAATTTTGCAAGGTGACCTTTTTATCATCACCATGTATGGAGCTGCCCCACTGTGCATCGTCGCCCCTTCCGACTATAACCTTTTCTCATCGATGGGACACTCTCTCGTAGAGTAGTGTTTGACCAATTTTGAAGAAGTCCAAAAATGGCTCGTCAAATGGTTTGCCTCGAAATATTTCCTGAAATATATGTAGGTATGGTGCAGAATCCAATGCTCAATACTTTTAATAAATATGTTTCGAGATTGCTTTGAGAATGAAGTGTTTCCTTTATCGAAAAATTCGGTTAACATTTTAACTAACATCCCTATTAAACACTTGATTGGCAATGTATCTAGTTGAATAATAATTATATACTTTGTTAACTACAAGACTACAACATGCCTACTTTAAAGGCAAATCGGTGGAAACGGCGTTACAAACCTTAGTTCGCACCATCGAATGCTCCCTCCATCATAGGGAGTACACTTTAGATGCTTTCCTTGACCTCGTAGGTGCTTTTAACAACGTGGACATGGATCTGCAATCACATTTGTACTAACATCTCTAGGAGGCTTCGCTTGGGGAGTTAATTCATTTAATGCTGACTAACAGAATAATTAACTCAAAACTGGGCAATTCTTCTGCTATAGAAGATTCGTTAGCAGAGGAACACCGCAAGGTGGTGTTCTCTTTTTTTTCTGAAGCCTCATGGTAAATGAAATCCTAACTGGTCTGGATGCGGGGGGTTTCAGAATAATTGTCTATGCGAATTACGTTCCTATAGCAGTTTCAGTAAAGCAAATGTATTAACACCATAAAAGAACTCTTAGAAAGCGCATTTGATAAACTAATGTTTTGGGCTGATCAATTTAGACTAAGTGTCAACCCACACGTAACTGATTTAGCCCTATTTTCGAAGTAAATACAAAATTTCATATCTTAACCCTTCCTATGTTAAAGGTATCCAATTAAATTTCTCAGACGAGGCTAAGTATCTGGGTCTTATTTTAGTCAAAATAAACTAAATTGGGAACGTAATATAGAATATACGGACAGCCACTTTAACCTACTCTAACCTGAGACAGGCCATTTATCTAAAAATGAAGGTTATTGAAGTGTTGTTTACATTCTAGGAATTCTATCATTACAGTACAGAAGACATTTACACAAATTTTAAACAAATACAACATCCGCAGTAGAATAGCTGCAGATGAAAAGTAAAGTGAAATCCTGCTGCGGATAGAGATTTGACTTTTGTTCGAGTATCGAAAGCAATTTATTACAACTAATTTTTGCTAATTTAATTGTTTTCTAATAAACATTTGTCCAATATTTTTTGTAAATGCTTGTTTTTGATTTCTTATAAGTACTACAGAGTTTTGTTGCAACTCAGTATAGATTATTTCCAATCAAAATAAAACCTTAAAACTATTTTGTTAAGTTCTTTTAAAAATATAATTTTGTTTAGTTGACTGGACTAAGTTTTAAAATCATTCGTTAAGCTGTATTATTATAAAAATTCTGTAAAAAGTTACTCTCAACAAAAAATTTTACAATTTATCAACGATAGTGCCATCTGTTGCACGTGAAAAATCATTTTACTTAGACCATAATCTACGAACGAACCACTTTTCTTCAGTTTTTATTTCATTCATCTTCAATTAACAAAATGAAAAACATAAACAAAAATAAATTAAATATGAATTATTTCTGATATTTTCTTTACTATTCTCTTTAATGTTGTCCAATTTTACAATATTGTTTTGAATTATTTTGACAAATGTCTAGTTGTATCAAATTTCATGTATACATTTTTTGGAAATTTCTCACTGTTCTAAATATATAAAGGGTCCGCCATTTTTTGAAAATGCTATAAAAAAAACTACTAAATATTTTCTCAAATTTTTTTTTTTATTTGAAAGTACAATCCTTCCGGTTAATAATGGAAAATAATTTCATTCAAATGGGTGCCTTCACGATCGGTCCAATGTGTACAGCTGTATTTCACCAATGGCTTCACGAATATTGAATCCTTTAAAGAGTCAATTGTCTCTGGTTTGTCGGCGTAACACTTGTCTTTTACGGCACTCCACAAATAATAGCCCAACGGCATCAAATCGCAGCTTCGAGGTGGCCAAACGACATCAGCTCTTCGACTGATAATGCGATCTTCAAAAACAGGGCGCAAAACATCGAGTGTAGCTTCGGCTGTGTGGCAATAAATAAATATATCTATGCGCCGTCTTGTTGAAACCAAATGTTGGCAATTTCTTCCTCTTAAATTTGTGTGAACAAAAATTCGTTCAACATAGCCCGATAACGATGATAACGACAGCCATTGACTGTAACTGCCACTCCTAGCTCATTTTCGAAGAAAAATGGCCTAATTATGCCTCTGAACCAAAATCCGCAACAAACGGTGACTCGTTTTGGGTGTATCGGCTTTTCAATGTATGCGTACGGGTTTTCTGTGCCCCAAATGCTACAATTTTGCTTGTTTACACACCCGCCAAGATCAAAATGAGCTTCATCTGAAAAGATGATTTTTTTGGCAAAATCGGCATCATCTCTAAGTCGATTGCAGGCCCACTTAGAGAAGCGAAAACGCATTGGATGGTCAGTTGGCTTCAACCCCTGAACCATTTGGACTTTGTATGGCGTCATACCAAGGTCTTTATGCAAAATTCGTCACAATGATGTCTCCGAAATGTTCAATTGTTGAGAACGACGGTGAATTTATTTATTTATTTATTTATTCATCAAGCAGATTAATATATTATAATTAACAAATAAAATATAATCTTACAGACTACTGAAACAAGGTTTTTAACTTTAGCAATAAAGAAGTGAAATATAAATAAATATATCTAATTATGTAAGGCTAAAATTTGATCCACCAGAGTAGGAGTTAAGTAATAAAAATATAATAAATATTTTTTAAAAGATTCTCGACTTTGGTAGGAAAAGAAGTCAACATGATTACAAATGATATTAGATTCTCTAATGCATCGAGTTAGAGGCTCATTGAAACCATACTTTACTCTATGATAGGATTCATGAAATAGAATACAAGATCGCGTTTGCCTTTACGGAGTATATATATCGACTTAGGAAAAAAGTAAAGGGCAGTTTATATGAGAAGTAATAATATCACGTATGAAGACCACTGAAAAATACCGATGACGGCGAATATCAAGTGGTGTTAGACTAAGCTGGTTTCATAAGGAGGCATTTCAATGTTCCAATTTAGTCGGTGAACAATTCGGGAAAATTTTTTCTGAATCCTTTCAATCCTTAAACAGTGAGTTTTATAAAAAGGATTCCAAATTACTGAGCAGTATTCTAGGGAAGATCTCACATAAGCATAAAATAATCACCGAAGGGTACATGGATCTTTAAACTCTTATGAGTTGCGAACCACAAACCCTAGCAACTTTAGCAAACCACAAAATCAATGTGGGAGTTGAAGTTTTGTTTGTAATCAAATATTACACCTAGGTCTTTCCTTTCTCCAAGCTTAGTTAGTTTTGTTTTATTTATTTCGTATTTAAAACAAATTGGACTAAGACTACGAGAGAAAGATAAAGATTGGCATTTAGAAACATTTAAGAAAAGCTGGATAGCAATGCACCATACAGATAAGCGCTCAAGGTCACTTTGAAGTAAAAGACAATCGTCCAACGATTTAATATAGCGGAAAATTTTGATATCATCCGCAAACATTAGGCAGAGAGAAATGTTGATTACCGTTGGTATGTCATTGTTTAATATCAGGAAAAGAAGGGGTCCCAAGTGACTTCCTTGAGGAATACCAGAGGTTACATGAATTACTTCAGAAAATAAATCATTAACGCGGACAAAGTGTGTTCTACCTATGAGATAGGACGCAAACCATTTTAAACAATTTTAATGGAATCCGATAGATTCCATTTTTTTTAATAATATAAAATGGTTGACCCTATCGAAAGCCTTCGAAAAGTTCGTAAAGACTACATCAGTTTGAAAACCATTTTCGAGATTTCTAGTGATTTGGTTACAAAAAAAAGCTAGGTTTGTTGTAGTGGATCTTCGAGCTTTAAATCCATGCTGAGATGGCGCATTCGTTTCTTTAAGAATAAAGGTTAGTATTTCATAAACTAGTTTCTCGAAAATTTTGTGAATCGTAGACAATCTACTTATAGGACGGTAATTAGAAACATGCTGTTTAGAGCCAGATTTATGGATAGGATTAATATAGAAAATTTTCCAATCGTCAAGAAAAAGGCCCTTTTCGAGAGAAACATTGAACAGTAGAGTTAATAGCCCTGAAAGAGCAACAGCACAGTTTTTCAATACAATTGGTGGAATGCCATCAGGTCCCGGTTGATTATCATCATTGAGATCCCTTAAAGCTGACTCAACATCAACATTGATGTTGATGGCGCTTCACGCACACTTTCTGTCACAGCAGCAATATTCTCTGGTGTACGCACTGTTTTTGGCTTTTTACTCTTTGGTTTATCGATGAGGATGCCAGTTTCTTTCACTTTTTTCACAAGATAACGAACATACGGAGCTGACGGTGCTTCTCTTCTTCCAAAATCCGTACGCAATTTTCGCACATATTCTGCAACATTACCATGATTTTCAAATTACTGTCGCTATATTTCCCAGCGTTGTTCAAGCGTATACACAACCATATTGGTTCAGCGGAAGGATAAAACTAATTATCTTACAAATCCCAAAAAACACCGGTCTTATAATATTTTATGAATTAAAATTTCAAAAAGTACGTATACCTACGCCTGCGTGTGTCTAGATCATTATCTACTAAAAAATTAGCTGAAAATAACTTTTTCTTATAGCATTTATTATTCAACTGTTAAAACCTAAAAACTGGAATTTTCGAAAACAAAAATAATCATAACTCCATATGCTTAAGTGGCGTTTTTAGGGTTTAAATAAATATGGGTGATTATACAAAAGTTGGGTAACTCGATGTCATCAACCAATATATACAAAGTCTTATTATATTTTATTGAGATTGCAATTTATTTTAAAACAATGGAAAGACCTTTATTTAGTCACCCAATTTCAGTTCTTCATTTTGAATACAAGTTATTAAAAAAACACAATTAGTTCTTAAAACGTCAGTCCTCTGGCATGTCACAACCCTGAAAACCAACCATTAAGTGACTGTCTATTAAACATTATCATTGATTTGAGAAAACTTATTAAATTAATACAATCTGCGATGTATATAGTTTAATATATACTACAACTTTCATAATGCAGTGTTCTCCACTTTATTTAAAAAAATAAGAAATTTTGTGTTCAGATTTATTCGTCAGTTTATTGTGTGTTATTTAAATTTAAAATTCGTGCGAAATATCGCCGACTCAACGTCAAATCCCACTTTGAATTTTAATGTTGGTAATAAAGTTAGTAGCGGGTCGCACAATTTGACGGCCGCCATAACTGTACCAGAGTGTGGGTTATGTTTGTTGTCTATACACGTGCTTAGCCAGTCAACACGTCACTTTTATGGTAAGTCGTTATTTTTTTGTTAATCTAAAGTTTATTTTTATTTATTCGTATTAGACTTTGATTTGTTAAAATGTAGTTTGTTGATATTTGAAATTACAAAAAAAAATATAATTTCAAATTTCGTCTTTTTCGTCAGTAGTGTGGCGTCAGTTCTGTGTCAGGTAAATTGTTATTGTTCTTCATTTCTTGATCATTAGTACTTTTAAGATGAATATTGTTAGATTTTGTTTGTTGATTTCTTTGAAATATTTAGTAAAACTATGTGAAAGTAGTAAAAGATAAGTGAATAACGTTACGTTAAATGTCAAAAGTCTGTTTTGAAAACTGATGTAGTATTACATATTAATAATTATTTTTAATTGTTACTAAGTGACTTTAAGTGATCATTATTAAATCCTAAAAGATTTTTACTAATTTGTATTAAATTTCATTATAATACTTTCAAAACTGTGTATACTCGTCAGTCCTCTGGCAGTCAAATTCTGAAATTTTTAAATATCTTACAATGTACTCAAAAAAGTAACTGGCCCGATTGGGAACAATATATTAATTAGATTAGCTATCATATACACCCGAATTTATAGAAGTTTGATTTAAAAACTATCGTAAACAAAATATCCTCAAAAGTTACCCAACTTTTGTATAATCACCCATATCCTCAATTTTCTTCAATATGGGAACTATTCCTAAGTGAAATGTCTATTACGAGTGAACTTTTACTCCCCTCTAAATACAAGTTTTTCATTTTTGTAATAAACTCTTGCCTATACCCTAATTTTTATTCACAGCACAAACATAAAAATACCGACAAAATAAGTTTAAAAATAAAAATAAAAACAGTGTATTTAAATAAAAGCTCTGAATATCAATTCCATGTACTGACATTTTTACTGCTTAAAATGTAACCAGATCCTTTCATACGATTTACTTCAATTGATGATATTTATTTTTATTCAATTTTTTGATGTTTATGCATTCAAAATATCATGTTTAGGCATAAAATCAAAAATTCAAATGATACTCGGCATGGCGGTGGCCGCGGCCGGCGCGCGTGTGCGCTCCACAAAAAATACGCTTCATCCCACATTCGGTGGAATCAATGCCTCTAATCATTATTAATGTATGTATCTTTGAGATACTCTGACATGGGTTATGTATATAAATGTTATAAATGTTGGAACTTGGAAGTTGTTTTGTATATATGTAATTCCTTCAACATATAAAATTATTTTAAATTACAATTCTTCCAGATCGACCATTAAAATATGGTTTCATTTTTAAGCGGAGGAGTTGGCAGCTTTAAATGTGTCTGCTTAGCTTAGTATAGTTCAAAACTTCTCTCAGCGAGAGGCTTAACAACACAAATAAAGGCTAAATCACTAATGGATAATGTGTTCGAGTAATTTGAGTTCTTTTTATTGTTGTTTTGTTTGTGATGGAGTCGGAGTGTAGACTTCAGGTGGGTATTTGATTTATTCGGATATTAACATAACATTATGGGGTGTTTGTTATTTAATTAATTCCGAGCACTCGAGGAGTTTTAACACACAACTATGTATATACATACATATATAGTTCTTAGAATGTGTCATTAGAGAGATGGATTGACTAACAAGTGGGTTGTATGTCTGGTTTGATTCGTTGATGGTATTTCAATATTCAGACAGACTTAGATATAGTTATATTCTTATCATAAACGCTTATGGTAAGAAGTAGTTCTATAACAAGATAATGAAAACAAAACACAGCCAATACGATAAGATAAGATACAACAACTTTAATAGGCTTGAAGCTTGAAATATACGAGTACATTCTCTAACAATGCTAAAGGTGCGATGATTTTCTGCAAAGTTTTATTTATTTTGTTGCACAAAATGTTAATTAAATATGCACCTGATAAATTTATAGCAGAAATTACATAAACATTATACCTATAGTAGTAGCAGCTAAATTAAGTATTCTTATCCCTTGTTTCATTTGCTATTTTATTTGTAGAGTGTATTTACCTTTCTCCTTAAAGTTCTCAAATTAAAATTTTTGTTTCGCATTTCGAAAGGAAAACTCCTGACAGATTAAATTCCGGCAGGCAGGCAACGTCAAGAAATTTATTTTGTATTTTGTTGTTGAAAGTAAAGTTTAATATAAAACATTGTGAGGGTTGATATAATAATATTGGGGATACTTTTTTATTTTTCTCTGCAAGCCTAAGCGAATTACGTGGAATAGATTTATTTTATTATATTGAAGATTCTTTAAGGGATGGAAAATGATAAAACTCAAAAGTTACTTGTAGTATGTTTAAAATCGTCAGGCTCTCGTTTTATATAAAAAGTTTAGTTTAAAGAAAATATGTTAAAGTGTTTGATTTTTGAAAACGACACGTGAAATTTAATGCTTTGACATTGGTTGTTACATCAATCAAGCATCAATCTTATATAAAACGTTTACGATAGTGGTTTTGGTTTTGGTTCTAAACAAGGATTTTAATCCCACTTTATATAATTTAAATTCAATCGATGGAGAGGTTGAGGTTATATAGAATGCAAATTCTCATTTTTTTTTATATTGTACGCGCACTTAAGGAGATATGAATACCCTTATATATACACAGTGCGAGTAATTAGGAAGGAAGGATAGGATTTGAAAGGAGATACCGATGCACATTGGTTTAGAATGCCTGCACATTATAATGAGTGGGAAATATTGAGTCTGGTAAAGCATTCCACATTCGTGTAGTGCGACTAAAAAAAGAATATCTATACTTTACAGTACGACCGAAATTGGGGGCTCATGGGTAAACTGATGGGCATTCCTAAAAGAACGAGTATTACGGTTGAATTGTTTGAGGGGAGGAATAGAATACAACTGGCTATTTCATTAGAGCATTGCTTATGGAAGTAGCGATAAAATAAAATGAAACCTTACGACGCACGGTGCTGGAAAGATGCAAAAGTTTCGATAAGACAACGGTCACCTATCATTTTTAGAGCTCTCTTTTGAATTCTGTCCAAGAGACTCAAGTGGGTTATATAGGAGCATCTGCCCAAATATGGGAACTGTACTCAAGTTTTGGACGAATATAGGCTTTATAAATTATAGTCAGATCAGAAGGGGTAAAAGACTTCTTGCATCGTCGTCGTCGGAGAAAACCTAAACACTTAGCAGCATTTTTGGCGATGTCAAATATGTGATCACTCCACAACAAGTGGTTTGTAATGCACATACCATGGACTGATAGCTGTTCAGTCTCCTCGATGCAGGTACCACTCATGGATAGTGGCATTGGGGGAGGGTTACGCTTTTGTGACAGTAGACAGCATTGAGTTTTCGAAGCATTAAATTCTACACGGTTTTTGATTCCCCATTGAATAATGCTGCCAAGATCAGAATTGAATGAGCTTATCATACGCTGCCGTTGGTAGTCCACATCCGAAGAACAAGGATGAGAATCTAAAAACGAATATGAAAACCTGAGGGTACTGTCATCAGCAAAACAATTTAGTGGATGAGAAGTTTCAGACAAAAGATCATATATAAAAATAAGCAAGAGCGTCGGAGACAAAACGGAGCCCTGGGGCACACCAGCGTTTATTTTGTGAATATAAAATTTAAACCCGTCCAATACTGCTTGAATTGAACGGTCCGAAAGGTAATTTCTAACCCAACGAAGAAGGGATTCATCAATACCAAATGCAAGAATTTTCGATAAGAGAGCTTGGTGCCAAACTCTATCAAATGCGGAGGATTCATCTTTTTTAGGGACATGCTGGACAAATGCAGTTTTCCATCCACTCGGAAAGAGACCTGTAGAATAGGGCAGATGGAAAAGCTTACGCAGTGGTTTTGGCAGCGTTGAATAACACCTCTTCAAAACAATAGCGGGGATACTATCCGGGCCAGCGGATTTGTGAATGTCAAGATTTTTAAGTACTCTAGTAACTGAAGAAGTGCGAAAAAAGAATCGTCCCATAGAATCGTTTACGCTTTCAAGTACAGGTGGAGTCATGTCACTCACTGGCAGCATCGAATTAACAGCAAATTGGCTTTATAAATCGAGCTTACATAAAAACGGGCGTTGGAAAATTATGAAAATAATATCACGTAAATTAGAGTCATCAAAGTAGTTCGGTATGCCAAAGCACATTAAGTTGCAATATTCATCATGAAATTGATACTGTGTCGCACTAACAGTAAATTCAGTCCAGTGTTTTTATTTCAGTTTCAGTAAGAGAATGTTATATAAGCTGGGCCATTCAAATAGGTTCATGCCAAAGGAAAAATCCAACGAACATGAAAAAGATCCAACCATTTATTAGCCCAGAAGATTTTCATGTTTATAACGACTTTCGATAAAATGTTGGATAATCTATTATTAGGAAGATTTAGATTTCGTCTTATGAAAGAAAAACTTGGCTGCAGGGACGTTAGAAAACCCTTCGGTAAACCTGTTTCAATGTGCAGAGCATAGTTAGGCGTATTATCGGGCAGTAAAGAGCATCTTCTCATGAAGAAACGCTCGACTTGGTTGTATTCGCGGTATCCCCAAGCTTTTGAGGCTGCATTCTATATTTTAAACCTTGTTGAAAGTTTGACGGTATTGTCTCGCAGCAGTCTCGACCACGTTGCATTGATGGAATTTTAGATGTTCCCAATCTGTCTGTTAGATGCTCATTCCAAGACATATTGTAATTAAATACTACGCCAAGATATTTGTATTGATTAGACACATTTATTTCAGAATTATTGTAAAACCATTTTTCGGACGATGCTCTTCTTCCACCATTGCGAAATATTACTATTTCCGACTTATCAATAAGATTTATTTCAAGATTCCTTTGAATGCAGTAAGTCTTTAAACCTTCAATTAGCTGTTGCAAATTAAAAGGATTATCTGTCAAAAGTACAGGGTGCGGCAGAGCCGACTAACGAGTTTTGATGGGATATAAATAACGAACAGTAAAACTTAGAGAAAACATTTTTTTTATTTAAATCAGTATTCAATCCTATTTTTAAAAATTATTTTTTGAAAATTATATCTCCAAGATGGCGGCCGTCAGCATTGATACACTGTTGTAGACGATCTCTGAAGCTTTCACATGATTTTCGGCACATTTCGTATGGTATGGCCTCGATTTCCGCGGTGATTTTCTGTTTAATTTCTTCTATGGTATGTGGGCGATGTCTGAAAATGTCTGGATGGAATGATAAATTTTCGTGAAGAATTCTCCTCAAAGAACGGTCTGAGATTCCCAAAGCTACCGCGTGTTTCCGGGCTGAGCGTCTTGGTGACTGCTCAATTGACTCTCTAACCAACTGCACATTTTCGGGGGTTCTTACCGTTCTGGGTGCTCCGTGTACAGGGTACTTCCAGTTTCTTCCAAATTCCGTATCCACAATTTGATAGTGTTTACAGAAGGAACAGATTCAGCACGTGGAATGCCGAAGTGTATACGAAAAGCCTTTTGTGTAGCGATCACAGAATGATTATTTTCGTAATATGCACGCACGACGAAACCACGATGTACACCTGTCCAGACCATGATTACGAATAAAAACGGCATTACCGAAAAGAAGAGTGCTTAGCACACATCTTTAACGAACACCTTTCTAAGTAGGGAAAAAGTCTGACAAACACGAATTATTCCAAACAGCTGCAGCAGTATCCTTATAAAAAGACTATAGTAACCAGTATCTTCGAAGATATTCAAGCTGACAGTCTGTTCAAGAGAACTGTAGAAAACAGCTTATAGTGCGTATCAAGAAATGAAAGTCCTCTAGAGTTTGACATAGTAGTTTCTTCGACATATTTCCAGGTTTAGTTTTCTGAAGGTTATGAGGTGTTTAAGAGCATTTTTCCTGGCCATAAAACAAGCTAAAACAAACCAAGGTTATTTTTTGGCTCAAACTTAACATTTTGTAGCATGGCAGCTCCCTTCGCTTCATAAATACAGCTTTTAATTGCTTTGCAGCGTTCTTCAATTGAATCTTTCGGTGTTACGAAGGTGGGTACAAGTGACTCGAGTTTATTTTTATAAGCAACACCTATTTGGTCGTACCATTTTATTCTATAGAGATACCTCTTTGGTTGGTATTTTCTGGTGTTACTGAATATTTTAGGGAACAAATTAATGACATGTGATCTGAGAAAGTAACACAATCCACACTAAAATCTTCAACCAAATTAGAGATTGCGTACGAAGGGCAATAATAGTCAATCACTGAAGAACCTCTACTACTTACGAAAGCATATTAACCATTTTTCTCACTAAACCCTCTACCATTCATTATAATATATAGTTTATAGTTAGTTCTATAGAAGTCAATATGTATGTATAACATTAAATGCACGTAGGTAATGAGCTCCGATTATAACTAAAGTGCATCAATTTCACCATTAATGAGTTGATGAAGAATTATTAAGTCATTATTAACACGCTTTTGGTGGAGAAATTGCATTTGAAGAAGCTGAAAACGATGTTTATAGGGAGGCAAATCATAAGGAATGCTCCCAAGGAAGCATATAGAGCTTGCTTTATTGACCATAAATTTGATGTGTGATGATAAATTTTAAGTTGGAACATAAATGAACACCTAAATCTTTAACAGTAAAGATGCCAGAGAGTTTTTGCTGTGAAATATGATAATCAAATCCACTTGGGATTCGTTTTTAAGCAAAAGTTATCTTTCAGCATTTTGAAGGATCAAGGGAAAGGCTATTTTTCTCACAACAAAATGTAAAATTTTCAATATTAACCATCATATATATCATGACCGCAAACATGACGTTACGTGCGTCGTTAATAAGCAAGATGAACAGAAAAGGACCAATGTGGCTTTCCTGGGGTACACCAGATTGAGCAACAAAAGATTCTGAAAGACAATTTCTAAATTTGACTTAGTAGGAACTATTTTCAAGGTAAGATTCAAACAAAGCTTAGAAAAAAAAGTGGAACAACGAGAGATTAAAGTTTAAATAAAATAATTTCGTAGCTAAGTTGGTCAAAAGCTTTAGAAAAGTCAGTGTGTACATAGTCAATTTCATAACCCAGTTCTTAAGCGTTTGAAATTTTGTTTGAGAATGCGAGAAGATTTTGTAGCTGTTGACTTTTTCTTAAATCCGTGTTACTGTTTGTGAATAAGATTTTTACTAAAATAAATAATAATGCTACTCTCTTACAAACAACTTGTTCAAAAAATTTGCAACACAAGAAAGTTTTGCAATGGGCCTGTAGCTTTTTGGGTCCACCTTGTCACATTTTTTTGATTATTGGTGTACGAAATAACTTTTTCCATACACCGGAAAATGTTCCTGTTTTGTCGACTAAAGTGTTACTTCACTTTTTTAATAAAGGGTGATTTTTGAAAGCTATAAGAATGTTTTTCAAAACATACAATTCAGAAAAATGCATGAAATATTTATTTGAATCGATAGTACTGTCCATATAATTTAATGTTTAAAGATTATTTCATGCAAATGTTGACCTTGACTGCGCCTTAAGTGGTCCATCCGCTTAGTCCAATTTTTGCATACTCTTTCCAACATTTCGGGCGGTATCCTACGAATAAATGCTTTAATGTTGTCTTCCAACGCGTCAATTGAAGCGGGCTTGTCTGTATAGACATGAGGTTTAACATAGCCCCACAAAAAATAGTATTAAGGCGTTAAATCGCACGATCTAGGCGGCCAATTGACCGGTCCCGCACGTGAAATAAAATGTTCACCGAACTCGCCTCTCAATAAGTCAGTCCATTGTTGCGCGTGCTGTGTGGTATGTGGCATGTGGCATGTGGCACCGTCTTGTTGAAACCACATGTCATGCAAGTCAAGCTCTTGCATTTTGGGCAAAACAAATTTGGATATCATCTCACAGTAGCCCTCACTATTCACAGTTACGTAACGATTCGCATCATTTTTGAAGAAGTACGGTCCAATGATGCACCAGCCCATAAACCGCACCAAACTGTGACCTTTTCTGGATGCATTGGTAGCTCTTGCAATGCTTCTGGCTAATATTTACTCCAAAATCGACAATTCTGTTTATTTACGTACCCGTTGAGCCATAATTAGCTTTGTCGCTGAACACAAGAAGCACGCGATGAACTTTCTTAACAGAGCACGCATATTCAATAATTTGCAAGCGTTGTTTATTTGTAAGACGATTCATGGTTAAATCATAGACCAAACTGAAGATGTTTGACAGTGAAACAAAACTCGAAACGTGCGTCAGCTGTTTAAACAAGTGTTGCCAAAAAGATAATAGCTAAAAAATCACCCTTTACTATAGGGATGAAACCATTGGAACCGTCTGAGCAGTCATCATTCAAAAATCCAAATTTTTTCTTCTAAATGCATTTCATCCTTCTCAAGGTAATCCCCGAGTTGCAATACACTTGTGTTTACATTATTTCAAATTTTAAATACCTGTTGTAAAGTCTTCTAGATCTGACTGACTGAGTTTTTGGAGAAATAATTAGAAATTACAAGGGCAGAAGTTGACCGATACACCAACAAGGTTTTTAAGATCTAGGTCTGTTAATCAAACATTTTGGATCAAGGATTCTTTCATTTTCCTAAAATGTAGCTAATCAGTTGATGATGGTGTTTGTCCTGGCTGTGCCTCGTCTGAAACGCTTTCTCGGCCCCCTTTAAACAATGTGTACCACTCTTTAACTAGAAGATCTAGCCGAGGCCTTCTGCAACACGTTAAACATTTTAGCATAATTTTTATTCTACACCTTTAATGAAACTTTTTTGTTGATTATTATCGGACAAAATGAAAAATTAGCTTTTAGCCGTTTACAAACAGCTGCATGGCTTTTTAATTGGTCGATGGTAGAAACGTGCAGATTTCTGGTTTATGTAGGTACCAGTTATTATTAATTTATTAAGAGCTTTCTTAGTTTCTATTATCATAACATTTAACTTCTGTCGAAATTAATCCATTACTTTTCATACAATTTCTTGAAATTACCTTTGGTTGTGTTTTTCTTATCCGAGGATAAAAATTACCTCTAACGCCTAACTGTCACAACTTTGAGCCTACAATACCTAATTTATCTGATGCCCGTTGCTAAATTACTCATCGAATTTATTTTGAGTTATTGTATTTGTTAACCTGGTTATAATGGCACTGGATGTGGAATTCAAGAGCTGTCTAATTAAGTTGTTGCGGTCCATACACTACACATGGCCAACAAAAATAAAAAACAAATTACATCAAGTATCAATTTACCACTTTCGAGTCCTGACAGCGGAAGATTAAAGTAATTGCAAATGCAATTATACTCTCTTATCAAAAACTACTAAATCATTCTGTCAATCTTGATTTAAAAAAAATAGGCGTGGTACAACGCTTAAAGTTGCAATGCCAAAAAAGTTTGCAACACTAAAACAAAAACTGACAAAAAACACCCCAATTCGCAATTGCACCTTTTGAGCGCGGGAATTCTGTTTTTTTTTTTTTTTCAATGAGTCTGCTTGCAGCAAGCAGACTTCCCATTTCCATCACCCAACTGTTTCCACCAACTGCAGGTTTTATGCATTTCGATTGTACCTGAGTACATTTATGTGTAGATACGAGTATGTATGTAGAAACCTACGACGACGACGACGTTTGATGTCTACCTATCCCTCGGCACTTTTGCAATTTATCATTTGTATGCACAATATTCAATTTTTTCTTTATCATTCGTAACTACAGATGTCACTATAAACAAAAAACACAAAAAGGAGGCCCCTTTTTCGGTAGATTGTTCTCTGCCGAAGCCGGACGCGTCCACAAATTGTGATGGCTATCATCGCATAAGATCACAAAAAATTTGTATTCGAAAACGAGACTAGTGTTACAGCATTTTGACTTGGTATTTATGTATGTTGTATATTTTCAACATTTTCAACAAAATATCGCTCCACGCCGCGCCCGCCGCGCCGGATATGGAAGAATATGTATGTATCCAAAAATGTTGATCGTGCCGCGCGGTATGTCTTATAAAGTTTTATAGCTTTTTGTGTTCTGTGCGTTGTTTGATTTGTGAGTTTCACTTTTATTTCCAAAAAAGAAGAAGAAGAAATCGTTTATGTTTACAATAATGAACATTCTTTGGTTAAATTAAAAACAAAAAAAAACTAAGCATTGGGCGCCATTTAATTTTCTCTATATTTGGTATTGATCTAGAGTTTAATGTTAATTGGAATTTTAGCTTCCGAATTATTAAAAAATGAAATAAATTCTTTTTATTATGATATACTCGTATATATGGATATTAACATACTTGATTCTGTGACGGAATTCTTTTGTTTTTAAATTTAACATGGAATATTTTTAGATTGAAGGGAATATTTTAATTTTTAAAATTTGACAAATATTATTCATGAGTTGAGAATCGGCATATTATGGTAATATATTAAATTCCTTTATTTTTCGTGTTGTTTTTTTTTATTTATGTGTGTCAAGTTAGAGAAGCAGCACTCAACGACTTCGAGTTTATTTAAATGTAGATGAACCATAGTTAGATAGATAGTTTTATTATTAGTCTTAAAAGAGTGGTGTTCAAGGTTTTTCAATGATTGTCTTTTAATTCATCCTAAATTACTAAAACCATTTTTGTTTTGTTTGTTTTTCAATTTTTTTAACTACGATATAATGTTTTTTTGTAGAATAGCTAATTCCAAAGGATGGACGAGGAATAGATAAATTATTTGCGTTATCGTCAATACTACGATCTACAGCAGCAAAATTATCAGTTGCGCTTGAGCAACTCACAAGTTATCGATTCTTTGCATCAATAACTTGTCCTAACAGCTCAAAATTGTCCCAGTTACATTATTTCTGAAAAGTGCTTCAGTTTTTCGAACAATGGCTTTTTGGAAACATGTATCATTTTATAGTAAAAACGTAGTTTTTACTTCTCAAATGTAAAAAGCTTAAAAGTGAAAAAAAAACGTTGGCATCTTACTATCTCTTTACCTTTCATAAAAGCTTAAATTATAATTCTACTACTTTGACTTAAGTAATTTTGCTAAATCCTTAGCAATTCTGAGTGTCTGATATTTCAAATGACCAGTGCAAGGCCTGCTTCCCAGATGTAGATTAGTTTGTGTTGTCCATTGTACTTAGAAACTTACTAAGATCCTTAGACCTATTATTTCCGTGGGTGGTCATTAGCGGGACATAGGGCGATTTGTTGGCGCTTCTTTCAGCTTTTCCCCACTCTCGACAGTTCCCCCTCGACTGTTCTTCTCCACGTGCTTCTCGATTTCCCGGCTCTTCAGCCTTCTTGAGTGAAGGAATTCTATCACGGAAAGAATTCTTAGATCAGATCAAGAAAAATAAGCTACAAATCAAGAAAAATGAATCCAGTTTTGGACCTTGGCTTCGAAATAAGTAAATTGCTACTTTTTGTTTGCAATTTCATAAAATGAGCAAAATAAAGATATTGACACTCAAAAATCATATTTCACTACATTTGAGTAGCAATAATTCGACCGAGGAAATCAAATACATATTTCAAACAGCGAATTGCAATTTGATATCAATTTGTATCAATTTAATGTTTGTTTTTATCGTAAATTTCAGCAGGAGTTTGTAGATTGAAATTGTTTTCTTGTAGATTATGATTCTTTTTTTTAAATACCTACACACACAAGTGGCAAATTTCAACCCTTGTTTTCTTAGATTGCGACAATATACATTAGTTTGCAAATGACAACTAATGTTTTGCTACTTCTTTTTTTTTAATTGCAACTTTTGAGTTGTAATTTGAAACAGGTTATTCTGCAGTTTGCAAATGACAGTCACAGTTTTGATACTTAGTTATCTTTAAATTGCAACTTTTGAGTCGTAATTTGTAGCTTTTAAAGATTAATTTACTTTCCATTTTCAAGCAATCATGTAGAGATTCAAGAACAATTTTTTGCAAAATTAACAATCTTCATTAGTGATTTACAACATAAACTTGTTCTAATAAATATGATTTAAAATCATGAAAAATATAAACCAGCATAAGTGTTCATATATGTATGTGTTTCGCCCCGATGCAATGGTTGGGCTCATCAGAAGATTACCATTACACTTTGTCTTGACGCATACTTTCCCGAATAAATCGAGACTCCATATAATACGAGCTGCATAGAGCAACTGCGAATTATACAGTTGCTACAATTCTTCAAAGAAGACAAACTGTAGCCACTTTCATTTCCCTGCTAACTTGAATATTTATATTGTGATTATATTTTATTGATTTGAGAATTGAGAATGCTTAATTCACCGCATACATTTCGCAAAACAAAATTAATGAGTAGTCAAATTAAATTATTCCCCTAAAATAGTAGATTGCGAATCAAAAGTTGCAATTTACTTTCATTTCAACAAGCTCGAATTATAACTTTTGATAATAATTACCAAATTATAAATTTTGTATTTTACGAAGATTTAAATGCTGAATTACAACTTTCTCATTCATTTTATAATAAAATCGTCTTGATTTACTAAAAAAGGGGTTTTCGTAAATTGCAACCTAAAATTTAGCAATTAGTGATTTTTCAATTCTCTCCGTGACTGCATTACCTTTTCCTTAGCTTCCCACTTCCTAAATAGTTTTTCTTTTAATATTCGATTGGGTCAGAAAATCCGTGAAAGTTGCTGCCATTTTCCAAATGCTATATCCGTGTAACAATACTGATTCGATGTTTGAGCGAAACAGTCTTAGCTTTGTCTTATAGCTGAGAAAATTGTTCCTCCATACCATTTCCCGATATAGCTATTGATATCTAGTTCGGTTCCGCTTTCAGAAAGAACAATACTTCCAAGGCACTAAAAACTTTCTACTGGTTGTTGAGCGATGGTTGTCAGAGAGGATGAGTGTGATTTTCCGAGGCTTAATCATCTTAGTTTTTTCCGTGTGGATTTTCAACCCCACGATTTCTGCTTCTCTTTTAACCCTTAGTTTTTATTTGATGGAGAAGAAGGTCCATTATCTTATGTGACAGCAAGCATACATCTTCTGTGTAGTCTAAAAGTTCCAGGTATATTGTCAGAGTCCATCTTATTCCTCTGCCAGATAAACTCCCTGTTGACGCTATCAAAAACATTTTTTCAAAATCGATGAACAGTAGATGAAGTGGTAATCGATATTCATCGAATTGGTCAAGCTGTTGGTTTGATGATCGAAAAGGTGTTGATGTGATCAATGCAGGAGGATCCAGTACAAAATTCTGCTTGTTCAGCGTGAAGTGTTGTTTCGAGGTGTTCTCTTGAAGCGTTCTAAGAAAATCGCTACTACCTCCCCAGTTTTCGCACTTCATCAGGTGCCTGAAACTTTAATTCCATTTTTCAACCATTCGGGAAAAGTTCTCTGCTTCAATGAGCTGTTGAGCAATTCACTCGATTAACATGTCACTACTTGCAACAATTTTGTCGGGGATGCCATCTAGTCCTACCGCTTTGTTATTGATCATCGCATAATATGTCAGTTGCTGTCTAATACATGATTTAAAACCAAAGCAAAATGTTTCTTCCACCTTCTAAGCAAGCCCTTATTCGAGATCAGCAGGGAATCATCTATTTTAAGGTCTTACCATCAGCCAGCTCTTTGGTTATCCTATAGACGGTTCTGCTGTCACATTTCTGCTTCTTGTGTAATTGCACTAACCACTATTATCTTTAGAATACGTACTTGAAATCTAGAAGTAATCCCATTTGAAATTTTCAAAAAGTAAAATATCAACATTCGAAAATAAAAAAGCAAACTTCTCAAAAACTAAAATACATCTTCTTTTTTAAAAAATCCTCAATTTCATGTTCAAATAAACAAAACTAATTTTTCTTAAAATTTAATAATTAAATTTTGACATCCATATTTTCCACTTGCTTGGCTAAAAGATCTCCATTTTCACAACCTTAATACTTTTAAATTCGTATTCTTTCAAACACGACATGACCAGAGACACACAAGAATGGTAACCAACCGTCTAAGTAATTTCCTCAACCTAATTATGCACATCATAGACTGCACAATGGACATGATGTGCTGTGTTTTACGGTACATATGTATCTTGTAGATGTAGTATAAATATGTATATCTACTTCAACTACGATTTGATTACCAGGGTTAGTTTTTGGCTTTCACACTCCAATGGGAATTCCATTTTATTTATCTATAGGCTTCTTCTCTACCTTTGCTATGTTGCTTGTTTTTTTGGGAATGGCTGAGTTGAAAGTGCAAGGCATAGTTTTCCCTCAAAAAGTTATTAATATTCAATTTTCAAGTTGAACTGATATGATGGTGCTCCATATGATATTTCATATGAGTGTTGTTAATTTACATGTACATACATATATACAGTACATATCTACCTGTGTACTGTACAAGTGTACAATGTACATTCTATGCACTACGTCCTATGAATATGCTCTGGGAATTGCCTACCACATTCCAAAATGTGTGCAACCTTCGCCACTGTATGTTTATTTGATCAAGTTAACCGGAAGTTTATCATAAAAGCAGGATTGAAGTTCATATTCGAGCATACCTGCAACCTATACAGTCGTGCGTCAGTCGTTGTCGTGGTGCAATGCTCATCTTTCTTTCAACCTTTGAGATTTTCTGTTTTTTGATAAATCCGTTTAACACAAACTGTCACGCGAAAATAAAAATATGTATTATATCCACATCTGACTATAAAATTACATATATTAATTTATTATAGGACTGTTCTGGGAATTGGAGCCCATTTTGCATCGCAAAGTGGCTCGTTTTGACCAAAAATGTGCCTTAAAAACAATTATTAGAAATAAGTATATTTTTTTATTATTTCTTGATAATGTGATGTTGTTGTACGAAAGCTTAAAATGTTCAAAAAAAATTGGAGGCAAATATGTTAAAAAATTAATAAAAAAAAAGAAGCTTGGATGCCGCCCAAACTGATAACTTGACGTTTGGCGATATTTCTTAAAGTTGTACAAAATATCAATTGCAACATTTTGTTTTAGATACAAAAATGTTTGAAGTCAATATCTTTCTTGATTCTGAAGTTACTTGAATCAAAAAACATTTTTATCAGTTTTAAGTTTGTAAAACAATTTCTTAATTGGATTTTTAAATAAAAGTCAACAATAATAATTTGCATATGATAAAATAAGCTGGATTTTAATATATGTTTTTTTTTTCCTGGGATATTTTAGTCGAAACCCATTTAAAAGGCATTTGATAGAGTTTGGCATCAAGCTCTTTTAACGAAGATGTGTGCTTTTGGTATTGATGAATCTCTTCTTTGTTTGGTTAGAAATTACCTTTTGGACTGTTTAATTAAAGTAGTATTGGACGGGTTCAAATCTGATATCCACAAAATAAACGCTAATGTGCCCCAGGGCTCCGTTTTGTCTCCGACGCTCTTCCTTATTTTTATAAATGATCTTTTGTCTGAAACTTCTAACCCACTAAATTGTTTCGCTGATGATAGTACCCTCAGGTTTTCATATTCGTTTTTAGATTCTCGTCTTTTTTTCGGATGTGGACTACCGACGGCAGCATATGATAAGCTCATTTAATTCTGATCTCGACAGCATTGTCAAATGGGGAATTAAAAAGCATATAGAATTCAATGCCTCGAAAACTCAATGCTGTCGCAAAAGCGTTGCCCTCTCCCAATGCCACTATTTAATAGTGGTTCTTCCATCGAGGAGACTGAACAGCTCTTATTTAGTTCTAGAAATATGCATCACAAACCACTTGTTGTGGAGTGATCACATATTTGTCATTGCCAAAAATTCTGATAAGTGTTTAGGTTTTCTCCGACGATCAAAGAAGTTTTCTACCCTTCTGATTTCAATATAATTTACAAAGCTTTTAATCATCCAAAACTCAAGTAAAATTCTCACATTTGGGCTGGGCTCCAGTCTTTTGGATAGAATTGAAGAAGAAAAGCTTTGAAAATGATGAGCGATCGTTCTTAATACTGAGAAATTTTCTTTTCTTGAACACCGCCGCGCCGCCAGGTTTCATGCCTATCATACCAACAATGCTCTAGTGAAATAGCTAGCTGTATTCCTTCCCTCAAACAATTCAACCGTAATACCCGTACTTCTAGAAATTTTTTCTTTATCCGCACTATACGAATGTGGAACGCTTTACCAGGTTCAATATTTCCCACTTATTACAATGTTCAGACATTTAAAACTAATGTGCATCGACATCTCCTTTCTATACCTGTCCTCCCTTCCTAATTGCTCGGACTGTGTTTAATCATTGTAAGGGTATTCATAATCCCTTGAGTGCGAGCCCTATATACAAAATAAAATTGTAGCCAATGTTCTGAAGCCTTTTATTCCTTAAAAAATACCAACAGCATTTTTATAAAAATGTTACAACATGTTAAAAACAATGTAGCATAATTAGAAAATAAATCTATTTTTATGGGCTTATCATTTTATTAAGTAATAATTTCCAAAGTATTTAGCGGTTTACTGGCGACTGCAGAATTTTAAACCTTTCCTTTCGTTTTGATAACTTGTGAATTGCTAATTAATTTTAATTAAAAAACGGACAGCTCCTGAAAATAAATAAAGTAAACAAAATGTAGACTGGACCATTCCATCTTCTCTTATAAGATTAATTGTATACATATATGTATGTATGGCTACAATCTCGTGTTCCATTATTTCCATTTATAATTCGGTTTTAGGTGTTTAGGTTTTCAAACAAGGACCAAACTGTTACCTTGTCATATACATACATATACCTAGAGTAAAATTCTCCAGCTTTTTGAAGGGATTTGGCTGGTACTTCAAACATCACAATTTTTTATACAAAGCTGTGTCTTCAAATATTTCGAAACCTTAGCAAATGCTTAAAAATAAAGTAGCCATTTTATTAAATCGTTTAAAATTTTCCGTCAATAGGTTTTAAAAGATTAAATTAATTTGAAGCCAATACCTTTAATTGTTGCCGAGATATTCGAGTAAAAATTTTTACCAATTATTTTTCTTAGGTTTTTATTTTGTGTACAAAAACTGCTACTTTGATTTTTCTAAAAATTTTACCAAATGTCAAAAAATTATATCGGATTTAAAATGATTTTGTTTTCAGTTGAAATGTTTACCAATTTGGTATCAAGTCACAATGTATAAAATTATATAAAGTTTAATTGAAGTCGCTAGAATTATTTGTTGGAGAGATATTTGAGGTCAACCAAATTGTTCAAAAACACTTATACTCAATTTTTTTGAAAGTGCTTTCTGCAGATTTTGATGTAATTATCTGTAAAACATAATTTGTTTGAAATCGAGATCTCTTTTGATTGTTAAGATATTGCCAACGAAAAAAGGTAACCCAAACGTACGGATGTACTATTTGATCCCAAAGTTAAATATGTTTATTGAATTGGTTTATATTTGACACTAAAACAACACAAAATTGAAAACTATTTTTTTTTTGAAAATCCAAATTTTAATCATTCAATTCTATGCCAGACTTCAAACGTCATTTTATATTTTTTTTTTTAAGGGGAAAACACTATTTCTTTTTCAACCATTGAACGTTTTTGATATTGTTGAACTCTTTGTTTAATAGCTGAATGCGTTCATCTGTCACGTATTTTGTCACAATGCCAAGAAAAATATTCCAAATCGCCGGCTGAATGCTTAAATGCCCCATATACAAAAAAATTATTCCTCAGAAAACGAATTTTAAGGTTTGAAACATAATTTCGTAATTTTGCATTTGAAAGTTTCGACCTTTGAATTTTTATATACATGAGTGGAATATTTCTTTTTTTAAATTTGAAGTCCTAGGGTTTAAAACATTTATGGTTATTTAAAAAAAAAATAAAAGTTTAGAAAAAGTCAAAAATGGATATAGAACCCTTTCCATACGAATGTTAAATCTATGAAAACCAAACTGCAAATTTCCTATGGATATAGAACCTTTATGCTTTTAACATTGGGAATTCAACGATAGCAAAAATAATAATAAAATATAAAATTTCTAGCACTTTTAATTTTCTTAAATCTATTTGTAGTGATAAAAATATAAAACAAAAAGGAATATTAATATAATGGCTTAGCCCTTCGCTATATTACATTGGCTTAATTTTAAGTCGATAAAAAAAGTATGAAAAATGACAAAGTATTTTCACACTTTACAATTAAAAATACCCAACTTGAACTTTGGTTCTTAAAATTTCCTAGAAAAATACATTCAATTTTATTCGGAATTGGTTTAAAAAATACTTCAGCATTCATAGGATTAAGTTTTAGTATTTTTTCACAGTTTTTCAAATTAATTATTTTTGGTTTTTACCTTTTTTGTTTTTATCCATTTTAGTAAAAACAAAAAAAAAATGCTTGAATATTATCGATAAAAACCTTATTAAGAATACTCTTAATGCATTTATATAGTTTGTGAACCTGAAGATATAGAAATAGTCTTATTAAAAATATTTTTTTCCCCTTATTTTTACCTCGTTTTTATTTTTTTTTTAAATATTTAAAAAAAAATAGTATGGCCTTTTTTGAGAAATTATCCTTATAAACACAGCAGATATTACTTAATCAGCCCTGAAAACTATCAAAACCAGAATTGAAGCGTCGAAAAATAATCAATAAATATTTAATTAATTATAGACAGCATTTTTTGGGTTTTTAATTAATGTTTGTATTTAAATTTTATTTTAAAAATGATTTAGAAAAAAAATAAATAATAAATAAAAAATAAATTTGCAATTTGCTTTGCAATTTTAGGAACAAGCACGAGATCAACTGAAGTGATCTCATTTTACATTTTTTTACATTTTATCTTTATTGAACTTTTTATATATTACAATTGACTTAAATTAAACTTATAATTAAATATTAAATGGTAACAAATTTTGTTGGCACTTAGGGGGCCTAACTCTATACATTGTTTGTTTTGATAAATTAAAGAATAAACTAAAATATAAATGTTGTTAGATAAAAAAAATTAATGAAAATTTAAAAATCCTCGGGTTGTTCAGGCCCGGTTGTCTGTTTGGTGGGCTGTTAGCCACGGTGGTAAGCTGACTCCGTGTCAGCTTAAAATTGAAGATCTCCTTCTTCGATGGTGGGCTCAAGTTCCTCGTTTAATATATCCATAGCACACAGATATCTTGGTTCAGGGTGGCGTTGCTGGGAGTTCATCCTTCTGATGAGCTCGTTTTGGTGGTTGTTCAATCCTCCTGTGATCATCCTGGCTGTTTGGAACAGATACTTGTCCAATGGAATTATTTTGGCTTCGTCGTAGACTCGTTTGTTGCTGAAGTGTCTTTGCTTCTGATAGTTGAAGCAAAGTCCAGTGCATCTCCGTAGGATTTTCCTTTCAAAGACGAGAAGTTCCTTCATGGCCTGAAGTGATCTCGAAAATGTTACTTCTATTTATACTTTTCCAGCTGATTGTCTTTTATATGTATATACTTTTGTCCATGGATATAGGGCACATAAGCAGGAAAAATGTCACTTGGTTTCAATAGATTGTGAGAGGTTACATGCTCTATATGCCATCTCATGTGGATATGGGGCAATTAAACATTGAAAATATATTTGAGTGATGTTTGATCTATATCCATTGCCCATTGCAATGAGGAATTTAAGCATTAAGCGTCTGTTTTTAAAACTTTAACAGAAAAACTGCCCCACCTCGTACAAATTTTGGATATGCGGCAAATAAGCACGAACAGAACCGAAAATATGTGGTCTATGGAGCAAAACTGGTTTCTGTAACTTTATTAATAATAGAGATAGAGCAACGGGAATAGCACCAAACGAAAGAGAACATACGAATTAGTATAACTGCATCTTTAACTCAGTTTCCCGAAAAAGTGGTCTGTGGGGCATTTAAGCATTCAGCCGGCGAAATGTCATTTGTTTCCATGTTGATCTCGGTTCAGTTCAAAGTTTAAATTCTTCATTTCGATATATGATTTTCAATAATTGTTTACAAATTTCTGCCAGTATTTTTGGTTGTTGTTAACTTGTTTTTGCACCAAAAACTATTCAAAAAGGACCACTGTATTTTATGTGCGCCACTTTCAATTTGCTTGCATGAGCGACAGTTTATTTTGTGTATGTGTGAAATATTCATTAGATATGTCATCTTTTTTTATTTTTAAATGGTTCAATCCGTTTTGAGGAGCCCAAGCCCAAACCCAAGCCCAAGCCCGAGCCAGCGCAAGGGGCAAGTAGGTAAGGTACTCTCGGTAATTAATCTTTTATGATTATTTTGATCATAGCTTATCCATGGCCGACATTGCTCGTTCTTCAAAATCCCAAATATAAGGGCATCCTGTGTATGTGTGCAATGTTCATATGTGATTTTATATATTTCTCGTTGAATCTACAAACCAAACCCTGATGGAAATATTATTCTATATTTTTGTATAGGTATATGTAGAAACGTTGAAATGCAAAAACGGCAACCACTTAATTACAAACAGCTAAAATGAACCGCACTACAAAAGCATTTAGTATCTCCATAGCGAAAGAGAGTTAGGTCCTTCTGGGCAGTTAGTTGGAAGGTTTGTTTTTGGAACTAAAACAGCGTGAAAACGAAAATTTGACTTCAAAAGCTTATTTTTTTATTTTCTTCTTCAAATTACCATAGCTATGAGGGTTTTAGTTTCCAGGTTTACAAAATTTCTAGAGTTTCACTAGAAAATTTTAATGTTCGTATGTTGAACATTTAAACATTACATGTATATACTCGTAGGTTTGTAAGTATGTATACTGGTATTCCAGAATCCATCATAAAATGCTCACTGTGAAGTTTTAAATACCTACTAAAAATTGTTTTTGATTGTTCTTTGTGATGAGCTGTTGGGTTGTGGCCGTGGGTTGGATTGGATTGTAGGGTTGATGTTTTTCTTGTTAGAAAGTTTTTGTTTTTGTATTTTAGTGCTTCAATGTAATATAAGTAAATTAATATTATTTTTAAGTTGAAAACAGTCAACTCATTAATTGATTTCGTGGAAAGGAAATTTGTGCAATTGTAACTGAAGTATTGTTAACACTCAGAAAAGGAAACAAAAAAAAGATGCTGGGATGCAACCCACACTGATAACTTCCCATCCTGTCTGTCGATTTGTCTTTTAAGCAAGGTTTGTAGGTTTTCGTGTTTTGTTAAAAAAGTTATCAGTTAAATTATTCTAAAAAATTTAAAAATAACCAACAATATTTTGCATATGATAAAAGAATTTGCATTCAAAATCTATTTTGGTTGACGAGATTTTTATTCGGAAACCAATATTTACCAATTTTAGTAGCATTTATTAGAGTTTTTATTTCTAATATAAACAAATACAAATTGGATGAATGAAATTAATTTGAAGTCAATGTTTTCTAATATTAACGAGATATCGAGAACCGAACATGAATTTTTATTAATTTTGCGTACTATTTTTTGTAGATTTAATTTTGTTATTTTATAAAAAAAATTACTGAACGTTAAAAACAATATTTTTTTTATAAAATAAAATTAATTTGAAGCCTATATCTCAAATATTTGAAAAGATATTTGAGTCAAAAATAAATTTTTACGAACTTTTACTATATTTTTTAGGTTTTTATTTTTTGTAAAAAAGCTGTCAATTATATTTTTCTCAAAATTTTATCGAATGTTCAAAACAATATTTCTTATAAGATAAAATTAGTTTGAAGCCAATATCTCAAATTTTTGAGAAGATATTTTGGTCGAAAATCAATTTTTACCAACTTTTGTTAATTTTTTTTAGGTTTTTAATTTTTTTGTAAAAAAAACTGTCAATTCGATTTTTCTCAAAATTTAACTTAATAACAATATTTAAAAAAAAATAAAATTAGTTTAAAGCCAATGTCTCAAAGTTTTGAAAAGTTATTTGAGTCGAAAATCAATTTTTACTAACTTTTATTAATTTTTTTTTAGGTTTTTATTTTTTGTAAAAAAAACTGTCAATTCGATTTTTCTCAAAATTTTACTGAATGTTAAAAACAATATTTCTTGTAAGAAAAAATAAGTTGGAAGCCATAATATCAAATTTTTGAAAAGATATTTGAGTCGAAATTCAATTTTTACCAACTTTGAGTAATGTTTGTTTTAGGTTTTTATTTTTTATAAAAAAAACTGTCAATTCGAACTTTCTCAAAATTTTACCAAATGTTAAAAACGTTATTTTTAGTTGCAAAAAATTGTTTTGAAGATAAAATCATTTTTTTTTTTTCGTAAAATTTTAGAGGTGACAAATTTTTTTTTTTAGTTTTTTTGATTTCTAAAAAAACCTCTAATTGGATTTTTTTCCAAAAATATACTTGTTTGGTATCACGTTACAATATAAAATATAAAATTTAATATAAGTCTCTAGCGTTATTGGTTCGTGAGACATTTAGGGTTAACCAAAATGTTCACCTTTTTTTTTAAGTCGATATCTTTACTGGTTCTTGAGCTATGGACGACGAAAAAAACGTCGCGACCGTACGTACACACGCACGCACAGACATCTTTCTAAAAATCTTTTATTTCGACTCTAGGGACCTTGAAACGTCGAGAAATGGCAAAATTTTTAATTTGACAAATCGGGCCCATTACAATAACTTCCTATGGGAAATTAATAATTAAATATGTATTTTAAAAACATTCTGAAAATTATACTTATGAGTATACCAATTCACATAATAGAGGCGTTACATGTAAAATGCAATTTTTTCACTTCAAAACACGATATAGCCCAGGAATACTATTTAAATACTCACTTGGAAAAAAATCATACAAAGCTAAAAGTTTTATACGGCGTCTTTTACATTTCTTAAAAAATTATTTTTTTTTTGATCCACAATTTTAAGGGGGCGTATGGTGAGTTTAGTATAAGTTTTTTTTTCCAAATTGTTGGTATATTCTGTAGCTGATGCATTTCTGAACAAAAATGCAATGCATTATTGAAAAAAAGAACAGTCAAAAAATTAGGTATGTGTCAACATTAGTCAAAAATATGGTAACTGTGTATTTAGATGGGCGATTGTTAACATCCCATTGGAAGTTCTTGTAATTAGTTCGATTTGTCAAACTGAAACTTTGGGTATTTCTCGACATTTCAATGTCAATTTCAATTTTTTTAAAGATTATAACATAAAAGGGTGCTGAAAGGACTTTCAAATAAATTTAGTGGGAGGTTTTTTATTATAACAATTAAGAAATATTAAACAATTGTATTAACCCCAAATATCTCTCAAACCGATAACGTTAGTGTAATCAATTTAATTTTATATTATACGCGCGCTGTGACGTGATTCTAAATTCTGTCGCTACGAGTATTTTCCTAACGAAAAATAATACTATCTACCTTTAAAATAACTTTATGCATCCAAGAATCACGTTTTTGTAAATTATTTTAGAAAAATTGAAGTGACAGTTGTTTTACAAGAAATAAAAGCCTATCAAAAATATTACACAAAATTGGTAAAAACTTATAAACGCCCCGAATATTTCCAAAGAAAAAGTAAATGTTTTGACTTCCAAATTATTTAACTCTATAAAAAGTATTGTACATAAAATAATTTTCAAATTTAGCAAAAGACATCCATTTGCATTTTTCTTATAAAAAATGAAAACCTTAAGAAAATTCTACTAAAAATTTGTAAAAATTTGTTTTCAACTAAAATATATCGGGAACAAAACCAGATATTAAAATCAAACTTATTTAATCACATGCAAAATACGGGTTGCTACTTATATTTCTAGCCTAGGTAACAGTAAGTGTTGCCAGGCGCCATCTTACATTTTCAACGGAAAGTTTGACATTTTTAACCATAACCTTTTACAGAACATGTTTCATTGGAGTGCGATTTGTGTTGTTGACAGTAACTTGAAAAATTCATCTCGGGCAAAAAATGGAATTAACTCGTAAACATTTTTGTGCGATTATTTTTCATAACTTTCGACGTGGATTATCAAGACAAGAGTGCAGCGACGAACTTAATTCTTCCTACAGCGATAAAGCACCATCCTATAGCACTGTAAAAAACTGGTATAACGAATTCAATCATGGTCGTCGTTCGCTCCAGGACGAATTCCGTGAAGGTCGTCCAAAATCGGTTGTTGTGCCACAAAATATCGATGCTGTGCATGAACTGATAAAGCAAGATCGACATGTTACATATCGTGAGATAGAGGCATCTTTGGGCTTTAAAATGACTAGCATCAATAAGATATTACATGAACATTTGGCCGTGAAAAAGGTTTGTTCGCGCTGGATCCCGCATAATCTGACAAACGCTCAAAAGAAGGCTCGTGTCGATTGGTGCAAGGAAATGGTGAAAAAATATGGTCAAGGTGCATAAAAGGCTGTGTATAATATCTACACAGGTGACGAATCATGGATCTATGCGTATGAGCCTGAAAAAAAACAGCAATCGGCTGTATGGGTCTTCCAAGATGAGCCAAATCCAACAAAAGTTGTTCGCGGAAGAAGCACATGGAAGCAAATGGTTGCCTGTTTCTTCGGCATTACCGGTCTAGTGGCGACAGTAGCGTTAGAGCAACGCAAGTCGGTCAATTCTGAATGGTATACGACCATTTGTTTGCCAGAAGTCATGGGAGAAATTCGAAAAAAGCAGAAGAAGAGGCGAATCATTCTTCATCATGACAATGCAAGCTCTCACACATCGGCTCAAACAAAGAAATTTTTGACCAGCCAAAACATCGAATTAATGGGTCATCCGCCGTACAGTCCTGATTTGGCACCCAATGACTTTTTTTTATTCCCGCACATTAAAAAAAAATGCGCGGACAACGTTTTTCGACCCCTGAAGAAGCCGTTGATGCATTCAAAAACTATGTTTTGGAGCTACCTCAATCGGAGTGGAAAAAGTGCTACGAAAATTGGTTCAAACGCATGCAAAAGTGTATTTCTCTTCATGGAGAATATTTTGAAAACAATAAAACCAATTTTAATCGTAATTCTTTGTTTTGTCATTATTAGGCCAGAAATATAAGTAGCAACCCTCGTACTGTTGTTAACTTGAAGTTAAGTTTTTAGAAAAATCCAATTGACAACTTTTTATTGCATGAAAACTTTTTATTTTACACAAAATGCTTACAAGAGATGTTTTTATTAATATTTTGTAAGACTGTTAGAAATATCGACAAACGGACAGGAATGGAAAACTATCAGTTTAGGTGTGGGTCAACCTCCTCTTATTGGGTTGTTTTTGGAAAAAAATGTTTTTATTAAAGAAAGTTTAAGAGTGGTATTGGAAAGTAAGTGCCTTACTTACTTACGTCATTTAAAGCTACAATCTTGTGTGAACTAGGGTCTTTAGTTCGGTTTCTAGCTAGATGTCTTAAGTTGAGTACTCTTGAGCAGATGCTTCAATACTGCGCTGTGGAGGTGGTTTCGAAGATTTTCCAAGCCAAAGCTGTGATTTTCATACACTCTATATGACCCAGCTATGTATCTCAGACTTTGGACGATTAATCTTCTGACTATGCTGTAGAAATGAAGACTTTTTGACCGAATCGTTGGTGATGAAAGTCTTTTATTGATGACAGCATGTACCCAAGTTCAATCCCTGGCAAGACAGTCCAACGCACTAACCATCACGCCACGGGTACTGATTGAAAATTTGTTTTACAAATTAAAATCTCATAAGAAATTGGGTTCGAGATAATAAGTATTTTGATAACAAAAAAAAGTTGTAATTGATATTTTTTTAAACTTAGAAATATTGATAGACGGCGAGGCCACTAATGGGAACTTGTTAGTGTGGGTCGCATGCCAGCCTCTTTTTTGAGTTATTTTTGAAAAAAGTTGTTTCTATTAAGGAAAGTTTTAGAGTGATATTGTACAAACTCTTGAAAGATAGTGCCTCTAGTGTTGACGTGTGAGCTCAGCCTTATTCTTTAAAATTGACACCTCATCACTTCTAAGGCCCTTTTTAAATCAAAAGGTTCCAAAGGTGGAAATCATCAGGAATTCCACAAAATGTCAGTTTTAATGGCATACAATCTTCTGTTATCGAAACACATTTGGAACTTTTTGCCAGCTTTTTTGAATCTGTTAATTTGAATCGCAACATTTTTTCTTCCGATTTCACATCTGTGAGTAATTTGGTTGATATTAGACTGATCCAGTTAAATTACGATGAGGTGCTGTTAGGCCTACAAACTCTTAAAAGCGACTCTATGCCTGGCATTGATGGAATTCCATCTATAATTTTCAAAAATTGTAAATCTTCGCTTTGCTTGCCTCTGCTAACAATTTTTAATAAATCGCATCTCTTGGATATTTTTTACCTGCCTGGAAAGAATCTTTTTTAATTCCGATTTTTAAGTCTGGTTCGAAAAATATGGTCGAGAATTATAGTGGTATTTGTACTCTCAGCTATTCCAAAGCTTTTTGAGAGCTTAGTCAAACCCAAAATTGAATCTCTGGTAAACAGTTGCCTTTCTGAATCACAACATGGATTTATTTCTGGCCGTTCAACTATAACAAATTTGGTTGTTTTTTCGTCATTTGTTGTAAATACCCTAGAAAATAAAAGTCAAGTTGACACAGTTTATACCGACTTCAGTAAAGCATTCGACATTGTAAGCCACAGAATTCTTGCTCAAAACTTAAATGCTTTGGTTTTCATTAAAAACTGCTTGACTGGATATCTTCCTATCTTGTCAATAGAACTCTGCGGGTCTTAATTGATGGTAAGTTCTCTAGACTTATAGAATGCACGTCAGGAGTTCCTCAAGGAAGCCATTTAGGTCCATTGCTATATAAACGACATCGTTGATGTGATTCTCAATTGTAATTGTCTACTATATGCGGACGATCTCAAATTATTTTTAAAAATAAATGACACTGATCATTGCGATGATCTTCAAGCTGATCTGAATCGAATTCATGACTGGTGTTCCAAAAATGAATACTTAATACAAGAAAGTGTTTTACTATATCGTTCTCTAAATCTGCTTCTGTAATTCAATATATGTACTTATAATCTCGACTAGAACGATATTCAAAGTGTTAATAAAATTAAAGACCTCGGAGTTGTGTTTGATTCTTCTTTTTCGCTAAAGTCTCATATTCATCTTATTTCTGTAAAGGCTAATTCGCTTATGGGATTTATTAAAAGAAACTCTAAGGATTTTACTGATCCTTATGTAAAATTAATACTTTATAATTCATTGGTAACATCTGTTAATGAGTATGCATCAGTGATTTGGAATCCGTTTTATAAAAACGAAATCGATAGAATTGAGAAAATTCAAAGACGATTCACTAGATACATATTTTACAAAATGCGATGGGATTTTTACCCATGCTACAAAGCAAGATGCCAGCTACTTGGATTGACGTCGTTAGAAACACGTAGAAAAGCTCAGGATGCGTTATTCATAAGGGATATACTTTGCCATAAAATAAAAAGCTCAGTCTTGATCTCATTAATTTCAATAAATGTACCCATAAGACCTTTCAGAACTAGAAAGTTCCTTCATCAGCCTACACATCGAACAAATTATGGGAAAAATGAGCCAATGTCAATGCACTTTGTTCTACATTTGATTTTAATTTATCTCGTGAAAGCTTTAAAAGAGAATTACTTTCCATTATTGTTATTACTACATAACTGTTTAAAAAACAAAAACAAAAAAAAAGGGCAATTAGATTCTTTTCAAAGTGTTCTGAAGCAACTTTTAGACAGAAAAATTAAATAAAGTTCACTATTTTATCACACGAACTTGTTCATGTATCCAACAAATTTTTTTTAAAATATTTCCTGTTTGTTTCTGCAAAAGAAGTGTGTTATCAAAAATTTAATTTCTCAACAAAAAATTCAATCTTTCAAATTTTTTATTTGAAAATCGTTTTACATTTCAATTTCGTAAAAAACGACGCATTTTTGAGATATCGATTTTCAAAAATAATTAATATACATATATGTTTAATATTTTTGTTTTTTTTTTTAAATCGAAAAAGTATAATTTGACATTTTTGATAATAAAATATTATGGAGACAGTATAAGAGATTATACGGTTTTTTTTTTTTTGAAAAAAAAAACTTGAGAAAACTTAGCAATACAAAAATATTTGATTTTATTGAAAGAAGACCAATTAAAAAAAATTAGATAGAGTTTAAAAAAATATTTCGATTCGTTTTTTGAGAAAATTCGAATTTATGATTTTTGACAAAAAAATTTGTATGAGTACTACTTATATTTTCAGTCTATAAAAAATAAAAACAAAACGCCTATAACGTGAATCGGCTAAAAACCTTAATTTCCAAATGTGAAGTCAATCGATTAAATGGTTTGGGTGGTGGGGGTGAGGACAGACAGAAAGATAGGACGGATGGAATCGATGGACCCATTTTTTTCGACTTCTCTACCAACGAAATGTCATGTCTGATTAAAATCTCGATCCGAAATTTTTTACGAATGCAATATTTGCCATATAGTTTCTATATGTCGCAAGTAAAAATTATGTGAATATTAAAGTTTTCTATCAATTGGTTTAAAGGTTATGGCGTTTCTTTTTTTGCAAAACGGGGGTTGGTGTGTGAAATACCTTTAAGACTCATCAATTAATAAAACTCATAAAACTTCACGCCCCTAGAAAATGTGTTATCCCCCTAAAAACGTAAGTTCTTAAAACGTTTAAATTAAGCTCTTCCCTTAAACTTCTTGCAATTTCTTTGAAAGAACTTTTAAAATGGAAAAGACAAATTAAGCATCAATTTTTTTTATTTTGTTGTGATGTGTAAAAATCCGCACTAAAAACTACAATTTCAAAGCAAACATTATGTTATTCATGATTTTTTATTTGCAGGGTAGCAATTGATATGGGATTTTATAAGAAAAAGATATTTCGCTTATTCTGGATCAATTAAGCTTTAGTTTATTTTTTAAGATTTCATCACTTAAACTATATTCATTTTTGAAATAAAGGGTGATTTTTTGAAAGCTACATACATATATAGGAAACATTTTCAAAAAAAAAACACATACAATTCAGAAAAATGCATGAAATCTTTATTTAAATCGATAGTACGGTTGATATAATTTAATGTTTAAAGGTTATTTCATGCAAATGTTGTGTTGACCTTCACTGCGCCTCAAATGGGCCATCCGCTTAGTCTAATTTTGACATACTCTTTCCAACATTTCAGCCGGTATCTCACGAATAAATGCTTCAATGTTGTCTTCCAATGCGTCAATTGAAGCGGGCTTGTCTGTTTAGCCATGAGCTTTAACATAGCCCCACAAAAAATAGTCTAAAGGCGTTAAATCGTACGATCTAGGCGGTCAATTGACCGGTCCCGAACGTGAAATAAAATGTTCACCGAACTCTTCTCTCAATAAGTTCATTGTTGCGCGTGCTGTGTGGCATGTGGCACTGTCTTGTTGAAACTACATGTCATGCAAGTCAAGCTCTTGCATTTTGGGCAAACAAAAATTGGATATCATCTCACGGTAGCGCTCACCATTCACAATTACGTTACGATTCGCATCATCTTTGAAGAAATACGGTCCAATGATGCCACCAGTCCATAATCCGCACCAAACTGTGACTTTTTCGGGATGCATTGGTAGCTCTTGCAATGCTTCTGGCTGATATTCACTTTAAAATCGACAATTCTGCTTATTTACGCCAAAAATGAGCTTCGTCGCTGAACAAAATTTTTCGGAAGAAGCGCGCGATAAACTTTCTTAACAGAGCACGCATTTTGATAATAAAATTCAATAATTTGCTAGCGTTGTTCGTTTGTAAGACGATTCATGGTTAAATTATAGACCAAACTGAAGATGTTTGACAGTGAAACAAAACACGAAACGTGCGTCAGCTATTTAAACCAGTGCTGCCAAAAAGATAATAGCTAAAAAATCATTCTTTCAATCATGGACATTTTTCACTTTAAGTTGAAATTTCCATACAAATTATTCACTTTTTTTTTAAACTTCTGTTAGAAGTAGAACGACTTACTAAAAATTTTCACTTTTGTTAAATTTTGTGCCTTAAGCACTGACATCATATTCAGTTTCGTCTAAAACTTCCTCAAACAATTCTAGCTTACGAAAAGTTCTTTTTTCTTACATTTATAACAATTACAATGAGTAAAAATGGATACTTTTTCAAAACACGTGGAAATAAATTTTCCAAATTATTACTCATTTTGACCAATTATTACATAATTAATTTCTGAAAGCACACTGCTGAGTTATTGATCATATTTTCGAACTAAATTTGATCCAATAAGTTGTATTTAGCATTTATTTCTATATAGGTAAAGAAAGAAAAAAAGAAATCTTAACAAACATTTTCCTATAAGCTTCAATCCAAAAGTGGCAAAAGCAACTTTTATCAACATAATTAATCTTTCTCCGAAGTCAAACAAAACAATGAATAGATATAATTAAAATATCTTTCATTATAAATATGACAGTCACGTGCCATATGTGGGCCTACATGATGAGTTGTGATACTGGAATTGATGTGTTTTCGCTGGTTGCTCGAATTGAAATGAGAAAAACGTTCTCAGATTTATTTCTACTCGTATACATGTTTCATTGTTCTAAGATTAACAGTAACCGTCAAATGAACATCATCTCAGTATTAATAATAAAAAGCATATATAAAAACACCTAATTAAGTCGAACAAATAAATGAAATAAAAAATCATTTCCATGAATAACATAAGTAATTAAATGAACACTCGCCGCGCGCCGCGCCCCACAGTGGGGAAAATGCGGACAAAACCTATTTTTCTGAAAGTAGGATTTTTTTTTACAGAAAGTGGTTCTTATAGTTAATTGGTTGTAGAATCAGAAAATGAAAACCGTTTTTCAAAAAGAAAAAAATGTAGACTAGTAGATTTTCGCTCAAAGTTCAAATATCGTGAAAAATGATAAAATATTGGTATTCCTTAAATGATCAGTATATTGTGAAATTTGAAAGTTTTGAACAATTTTTTCTGCTAACATGATTGAAATAAATAGAAAAACAATATCGTATGTTATTTTATTGAAAAAAAAAAAATTGGATAAAGTATTTTTTGATGAAGAAACACTCTATTTCTGTGGTTTTTTTTAGTTCGCATAAGGTTTTAACTACTTCCTCTGTTTGCCTCTGTTAGCAAACTATTTTCAATAGATAGTGTTGGGTCTCAGCAACATTTTCCAGCAAAAATCTCATCCGGATACGTACGGATGCGGTTTTTAGAGCAATTTCAAGTTAGGAAGTCATATACAAAAATAACAATAAATTAATAATTTGGATTACGGAATTTCATATTTATGCCTTTTAACCAGTTCTGACGATCTTATATGGTAAACAGAAAAATACGCTTATTTTGAAAAAAACCCTTAATTAACCCAGCACTGAGTAAACAGAATTATATCAACAAGTTTCGTAGAAAGTACTCCGATTTTCTGAAATTAAAAGTGAAAGAGTCTCGTAAAACTGTTTTATGGTACTAACAATATGATATACATAGATCACCGGAAAAAAATAAGACAATGTGGTAAACAGAGTTTTATATACATCCCTTTTTATTTAGCTTGCAATTATTTTGTACTTCGTCTCTTTCTCTTTACATATCCTCAAAGCCATCTATGGACCAGAATACGAACTAATTTTTGGTTCATAAAAAAAGCTCTCAATAGAAAAAAGTTGTTTTTGTTTTGAAAATAATAAAACACGGCTAATGTGTAGATACTTTAAAGTGTCAAATTCAAACCGTTATTTTTATCATACGCCATTAGCTTTCATTTATTTTGGTTATTTTAGCAGTAACTGAATAATTTTCAAAAAAACGTCTTGAGGTGTTCCCAGAGTTTGCAGTCCCAGTTCTTTGTTAGACAATGTCAATAAGTATTTCCCTATTTTTCTCGAAACGATTTGGTATTATGGGTTTTAGTTTCTTTTTTTATTTTCGCAGTCAGTGGGGTATGGTATTGTATGATAAGTGAAGGTTATACTCCATGAAGCGTTTTCTTCTATCATTTCAAAATACATTACATGTTTTATTTTAATGAAGAATCCATTGCACTGAATTTCAGTTTCTCAAAGATTCAGAATTTCAGCTTCTGCACGATCTTTTTTTTCTTACTTCTTAAAGAGTTTTCTCGTTGAACAAGTTTTAATGGTACCAGGGATTTAAGAAATAAATGTCCATCAGAAATATCTTCCATTGAAACTTCATAGATTTGCATATATTAAATTAAGTTTATTTGAAATAATTTGAATCTAATTTATTTAAGATTAGATAGCTTATTAAGATTAAATGAATTTGTTTTTATTTTATTTACTTGAATTATTTTTTATTTATTATTTGCATTTATTTTATAATAAATTTAAATTAAATCAAACGATAAGCTTTAAAAAAACACCAACTATCTATATCATTATATAAATGCAATGTGTTATCCTTGGAATTGCAAACAAAATAAACCTAAACATTTTTTTTTCACAAAACAATTCACTTTTAAGCATATTAAAACTGAATTTTTAGAAATTTACAATGCTTTTAAAATGCTTTTTTCGCTATTTATTATTTTATTCGTAATATCTTTAAATTTGGTAAACAAATCTTTGTTTTATATCTTCTCCGAAAAAAAAAACCATTTTCTCTTTTAGTGGGCATGGAAATAGGCGGAATTTTCTGGTGCAGATTTGTCTTGCTATTGGCTACAATTCCTGAAAATTTCATCAAAATCGGTTAGTTTAGATTTTATAGAGTTTTGTCCGCTCTCCCATACAAGGTGCCCCACTGTACGCCGCCGGCCGCCGCCCGACTCTCCTTCCACACATCAATTTCAATATAACACATCACAAAAATCGAATGATATCAAAGCGTATAGTATCAGCAATCAGAATGCAATCAATATTCATAAAATAAAATCCCAACATGCATCTCATTTGTATCTGTATCTACTTTTATGGGAATAGTTATCTTAATTTTATGGAATCCCAAAATAAACAAACAAGTCCAAATTAAATTGAGAGCAAAATTTAAATAAATTACTTTAAGCACGTAATCCGCGATAACAAATAGAATAGGGCGATGCGATGCGGCGCGACTCGACGCGCCGCCGCCGGACCAAACGCCCGACAAAGCGACTCGACTCACGACGACTATAGGTTAACGTGAATTCTTTGTCACCGTCTGATTAAAATTACAAAATCATTACAAAAACAAAAACTAAGAAACATAATATTGAAACGAGTTAATGTTTCTTTTGTTTTTATTTTTATTTTAATTTTAATTAATTTTTGGGGTCATTCCACTAGGGGAAAATTATTATTTTAGTGCTTTTTTCATAATGTTTTTCTATTGTTTATGTCTTTTAATCACTTGACTGTATTGTGTCTGTGAGCAGTGTGTTTTGGGTGAATTTTCTAAATTTTAATTAGAAAAAAGGATACGTCAGGCGGCGACGACGGCGACACCGACGACCGGGTCATAAAACAAAATGTTAGCACAACCCTTTTGTTGTCATTTGTTCTCATTTGTAAATTAAAAACAAAATACAAATTTCTTGAAAAAAAAACAAAAAAAAAACACCCCACGTCACTTGATTTATGGTTAAAGCAATATTTATACTTTTTTGTGTTTTTTTTTTTTAATTCGATAGTCTTGGGAATACTTTTTCGAGGTATAGTAATAAAACATCTTAAAGTAATTTTGAAATGAAGTTTTTGTGGTTGCTGCAACGTTTGATGGCGGCATTTTTCATTTTTGGCAGTGTTTTCTGTTGAACAATCGAAACAATACTTAAGAATTCAAATCTAACCTTTAAATTTTTCTATCACACCTAGTTTTTAAAATATGCATCTTAAGAAATACTAAGCACAACTAAAAAAGGTTTTTTAAGACTGAGGTAAAGCACAACATATCCCTTAACAATAAATTGTATTGTAATGATTTTGTCTAATGGACACAGTTTAAAACATTTTGGTATCTTACTTAGGTTAGGTTAACGTGGCTGCGGATTTAGAATCCACACACTTAGGCCAAAAGAAAAGGCCCATTGTGATACCACATGAATCTAGAGAATTACTTCTTACTAGTTGAACCATTTTGAGCTTTTTATAAAGCGAAGAAGATATTTGATATCCTTTTGAGCTAGTTCACTGGGATTATCTAAAGAGTAGACTTCCAGATGAAGTTTGCGTCTAGTGAAAGAGCAGGGCAAGTGCAGAGGAGGTGAGAGATTGTTTCCTCTTCTTCTTTGTCCATACAGCTCCTGCAGAAGTCATTTGAGGCTACACCAATTATTTATTTGCATTTCAGCCTATGAGAAAGTGTCTCGTAAGGACACCTATTAGGGAGCTAATATGAAGTCTTCTTTGAGATAACAAGTCTTTAGAGCGCTTTAGGTCCAGTGAAGGCCAAATGAGTTTTGTGGCTGCGCATGTTGGTAAATTGTGCCACCTAGAGTTTGCTATCGCAAAAGCTGTTTCTTTTAGCAGAAGTTTACATGTAGCTATCGGTATACCTATCTTCTCCCTTTCAGGTAAAATAGGCATGACGGTTCCATTTTTAACGAGTTCATCGGCTCTACAATTTCCTGTGATGTCTCTGTGGCCCGGCACCCAACAGAGGTGAATGTTAAATTGCTGCGCCATCTCCATAAGAGACGATCGACAATCGAGGGCCGTCAGAGATTTGGTTGAGACGCCGTCAAGAGACTTGATAGCAGCCTGACTGTCAGAGAAGATACGGATATCAGAAGTTGATATCACGTTTTCTCTTAGCCAGGAGAGAACCTCTTTGATCGCTTAAATTTTCGCTTGGAAGACGCTACAATGATTAGGGGGGCGGAATGAGATGCTTAGATTAAGCTTTTCTGAGTACACACCACCACCAACTCCCTCATTTGTCTTGGATCCATCTGTATAAAAATGTTATCCAGGAGTTTTTTTTGTCTTCCATTCATCTCTGGATGGAATGGATACCTGGAAGTTTTTTCCAAATAGGGGTTTAGGGCTAGTGTAGTCTATGTACTTTGGTATAGAACCAAAGAGGTTCAAAATGATGGAGTGCCCCACATTGTTGTTGGTCCGTTGAGATGAGGCGTTGAGTCTTATAGCTGTACTCGCTGCCACTTGTTTACTGAAGATGTCGAGGGGTGTCAGATGGAGGAGAGTGTCTAACGCTGCTGAGGGTGTGCCCCGCTTATGCAGAGACATGCAGTGCGTTGGACTCTGCTGAGTTTGTCGTAGTATGTGACTTACTTTCTCCAGTGCAGTCCACCATACTGCAACCCCGTACATAAGTATTGGTCGGATGACCGATGTGTATAGCCAGTAGGTTATGCGAGGTTGAAAACCTTATTTGCTTCCTATGGCTTTCTTGCAAAGGAAAAGAGCTGCTGTAGCTTTTTTAACTCTTTCCTAAATATTAGATTTCCAACTTAATTTTTTGTCCAATATCAGACTAAGATATTTGGCTTCATTGGTAAAAATTAGTGGTACATCTTTTATTGAAGGAGGTACAATTACTGGGATCTTGTGTTTCCGTGTAAAAAGGAAGAGGTCTGTTTTTTAAGGATTAATACCAAGTCCGCAGTGATCAGCCCATCTAGTGAGCATATTGGGTGCGTTTTGGAGGAGGTCTCTCAGTGTATTAGGATGTTCCCCTGTGACGGCGATAGCAACATCATCGGCATATGCAACCACTCTGTAGCCTTCCCTCTCAAGGGATATTAGTAGTTCGTTAACCATACTATGTTCCACAGGAAAGGGGACAAAACACCACCTTGCGGAGTGCCTCTACTGACAGACCTTTTCGTACAAAAATCCCCCAACTTAGAGTTGATGATCCTGCTTTTTAGCATTAGATTAATCAACTCACAGATTGAGTATTTGACGTTTAGGATCGTCATAGCAGAAGTGATAGCGGATGTGTCAATGTTGTCGAAAGCGCCTAAGGATATTGAATCCAGGAAGGCCACCATAGTATATTCCTTTTGCTCTAGGGACTATTCGATAGTTCTTACCAGAGTGTGCAAGGCTGTTTCTACCGATTTCCCTTTGCAGTAAGCATGCTGAGACATCGATAGTCTCTTATCAATGCTATTAAAGTATCTTACTTAGTTTTTGAAAATTCTCAGTTATGAGGCTTAAATTGAATTTATATAAAGTTTTGAGCAAATCGTGAATTTAATACTTTAATAGTTCTGAAAAATACGTTTTCAAGTTAATTTTGTGTGCCTTGATTTTTACTATCTGCTCAAGTCTTAAAAATACCCGTTTTCAACATTATTTTTATATTTTTAAATGAATTTCAGAAAATTGATATGATAGAATTGCTTGGAGGACGGTTAAGTTGCAAGAACAAAAGTTACTTTCAATCCGTTTTACCTTTTTCGGTTAAAAACCGTTTTAGCATAAATGATTCAGTGATTCTTTAAGATTAACTTCAACTAAAGGCGGGCCGATTTTAAAATTGAATAAAACAAGTTGTATATGAGATATAAATATGGTTTTATCTTTATTTGAGGCTTTGCTGGGTGGGGTGCGTATTCGAAACGTCCAGTTTTCCATGACTTTGGTGCATAAATCAGGCTGAATATGACCCATCGATTATGTTGTGGTTTGGGGCTTATTCTCATAGATGTGCGACTTAAGAAACCCCCACAAGAAAAAGTCTAAACAGGTAAAATCACACGATTCTCGTGCCAAGGCAATATGAATTGCCCACCAATTCATATTGCCTTGGCACGAGAAAACCATGATTCACCATCGATTGTGTCTTTATCTGTGAGGCAGGAAGTGCCATCCTGTTGGAACCATACGTCTTCGGTGTTCATATCATCCAATTGAGGCTCCAAGAAGTTGATCCATAGACCTATAGCATTCGTCAGTTGACAGGGATGGAAGAAACGAACCATGACGCCTCCAGCCCAAAATTCACACCAAATACTAACTTTATTTGGGTGCTTTGGCACCTTGTGAATCTCGAGTAAATTGGTTTTGTCCCTAATCCGGCAATTTTGCTTATTCACGTACCCATTAATTTTCGAACATACGAGACGCTACGTATGATTGTTTGGTTTCAGCTCTTGGGTCAGTTGGATTATGGACGGGTGCAAGCCCACATCAGGACTCAAAATTCCCAATGTTGTGGCTTGCGACAGGCCAAGTTTTTGTGAGCGTCGAGGAATTGACTGCCTCGGATTCTGCGGCTATGTTTTTGGCAGATCTTGAGTTTCCCTGACGTACTGGTGTTGGCTGATTGTTCACTGGACACGAATTTGGCCACGAAACGTTGAATAGTCGACATGGAAGCATGACCATGTAATCCGTAAAAAGTGTTTAAAATCCATTTTTATAAAAAAGATTAACATTTTCAAGTGTTACTCGGTGCTGTAACTTGTCACAATGATTTGTCTTTAGTGACTCATCAAAAAAAATCTAGACAGGAAGTAAAAGAAAAAATATGGTTGCCACGAGCTGTCAAAATCAACCCCCTTCGAATTGGAAAACCATCACGAATTTAAACGAAAAAAAGCTGCCTCTATTTGAGATCATCAAAAATATTCCAAACACCTTACGTGATAGAGTATTTTTTAAGTCATATTTGAATCGATTGAACAAAATGTAGTCGAACAGTGTTATGAAATTTAAATTGGCCCATCAGCTTTGGATAAATTGTCCGAACTTTGAAACAACTCAAACTTAGTAGATTTTGGTTTAGATGTCCCTTAAATGTTTGAACTTCGTGACCTTAATATTTATTTTGACAATAAGAATGCTCTATATTATAAAACTCGTTAAAAGATTTGGTTTGTCATAAATAACCAATAACCTCACTTTGCGTCGTGGTTACGTTCCAAAAAAACACGACGCAAAGTGAATTATGATTTTGTATAGGAAGCCATATAGAGATTGAAGATAGGTTCCAGAGGTTCGAAAATACTTCTTTTTAAAAAGAAAATTCAAAAAAGTAAACATTTTAAAAGCGAAAATAATATTAAATTCTATAATACATTCATAAAAACAACAAAACAAAACAATAAATCCAATTAAAACAAAATAAAATAAACAATCAATTTATAAACAAAACAAAAAAAAAATTAATCAATGTCTGATGAGTCCATATTTGCTGTCGTTAATCTACTTTCTTTATTAAAATACCGGTTCAATGTTTGCTGAACAGCTTAGAATAGAAAGAGAATCTCCGAGTTTTGATGGCATGGCGTGTAATTTGAAGCAAAAGTCATGTCCATGTCCATCTTTTAAAAAAATTAAAAAAAATAAGACTGCAACCCAAAACAACGCAACTTCGAAAATTTAACGACATGCACAGTAAAAATTAATGCTAATTCAGCATCGACGCAACTTCGAAAAAACGCAAAACGAAATGACGCAAATCGAGGTATTTGTGTATTAGAAAATTGACAGAAAACTCACTAAAAATTATCAAAACTATTTTTTAAAACAATAGTCTTCTTATTTGTATCGTAACTTTGTCATTTCAACTTTTCGTCAAATCCGATGGTTTTGATTTGTTGGTGGGTTTCTAAAACTTTTTGGCACCAAATGTTAAAATGAAAAACAAAATCGGAATTTCTTCGTTGGTTGTTTTTTTTTTTCGAAAGAAATTTGGTCTATGATTTTAAGCTTACTAAACAATCTATAAAATGAGGATTGAGCAGTATTCAGTTCCATATTAAAGTTTTTCAAAAATTGAGGTTATTTATTCTTAAAATTGAGCTTTTTTCTTCGCAGCATTTTTCGGTATCATCTCGCCCAGTGATGGGTTATTCCCAAAAGTGAACGTTCTGCAAAAGTGTCCATTGCTAACCGGTCACTAAATCAGTTTTATAGTCGTAGAATCTTAAGTATCATTGAATTGTCAAATGTTAAAAAATGTCGGGTTCTTCAAATACAAATATGTATTTCGAAAACTATCAATCTTATCGGTATTGGTCTCAGGATTTTTATTAAATAAAATTTCATATAAAGCTATGTTGCACTTCTTTTCTGGACCTTTTGACATTTTTGAAAAAAAGCGGATCGACCTTCCCAGTTGGTGGGAAATTAAGCACAAACCATGTTCAATTTTCAGAAAAACCCTAGCTTGGACGAGTACTAATTAATATTAAAGGCTAACATTTTCAGGGATATGTTTTTTGAGATTTAAAACTTATTTCCAATATGAAACCGGCAAAAACAAATATGGCGTTTTTCTTTTTTAGTTCAGAGCTGAGCTCTGAGCAGACTCTGAGCGAACTGAGTAGAGTAGAGTAGAGTTCTGAGCAGAGTATGTTCAGAGCTCTCTGATTTAATTATGAAACAACTTGAGCACTAAACTGTCATGATTTAAAATGTCGTCTGTTTGAAGGCGTTCAAAATTTTCTTTAATCAAATTAATTAAAAAAACAGTCATAGCTTTGGTCCATTTGACGCCTGAAATAAATTTGATTCATAAAAATGCTATATGCAATAAGTTTTTTTCTAAATTATCTTTCCTTCTGCACTAGAGCGACCAGCCTCTTCCGCCATTTTTATTGTTTTGACGATGATTTTTTTTAATTTCCCGGCTTTCAGATATCAAATTGTTTGTGCTCAGCATTTTACTCCGTTTACTCTGTTATTTTATTCTGAGCTCACAGAGCGCGCTCTGAACATGTTCAGAACTAAAAAAGAAACACGAATTTGAAGCTCTGAACGATCAGAGCTCAAAAAGAAACACAATTATTTTTTTGACAGTTCGAGCTCTGCTCTGAACTAAAAAAGAAAAACGCCCATAGTCACTCAAAAATGCACCCCATTGCTTCTTCAAAACATACTTAAAGCATAACTTTAATCTTTTTCTGTACTCTAAGATTTTGTATGCAATAGGTATTTCGGGATTCAAGGAAAAGTTATGACACCTTAAAGACTTGTAAAAGAATGCAGTCTTTTGTGAATGGCATCATGAAATTTTTTTTTATTGAATTCAACAACAATTCAAGATTGTATTCATAAAATTTAACAGAGATTGGGACTGGTCATTCATTTAACCTCCATTAGAGTGAATTCATTTCTATTGCAATCATTTGACTGCAATATATTGAATGCAATCTTTTGAGACTTCACGAATTCATTTGTCTCCCTATTCCTTTGCAGTTTTCATGAATAGAAGATGTCTACGATTAAACATTAAATTATTTGAATGTTTTTGTAGGTAAATATTATTGTAATTTTTTCAAACAATAATATTTGTTTCGGTTTGATAAAAATTGATTTATTTATCGTCAAAGAAATGGTATTAAATCAAGTGAGTTGCACTGTGCAACTTCATTTGTTTTATATACAAATATAAAAAACAAGATTTTTCTTAGATTGAGGGTAGGATAAAAATTAAGAAATAAAAAAAAGGTTTGATTAGTCACCTCCTGGAGACATCATTAGTGTGATTTTATGTCATCCTTTCACAAAACGTTTAGGTGGTATCTTCTTTTTTTCTCTTTTAATTGTATGTCTCCAATGACACTAAACAAGAGAAGACACAAAAATAATATCTACAATCAAAAGGGGACAGACGACAAATATTCAACACAACACGAAAGCCCATCAGGCTCTGCAGAGACAGACGACTCCCAATACCAATCCCCAACCCCATCCCAATGACAATCATCATCATTTGTCAAGTGATCATTTGTAAAGTAAACTTTAGACACGCACAGGCACAGCCAGTCAGAAACTCTTGTGTTAACCTTGACAGGAAGATGTCATTTATCATTGATGTGCGCCCGCGACGAGCGACGACGACGACGAAGAAATGCAATTTAAAAAAACAACATTTTTCATTTAAATTTTTACTTTTTTTATTTTATTTTTTCAATAATAACAATCGGTGCGGTGGCGGTGTTGAGAAGGGGGAAGAAAAATGAAACAAAATTAAACAAGGCGTGACATTTTTCAGTACTTAATGAATTAAACAAGGTCACATCTATCTAGAACATAATATTTAAATATACATACATATGTATGTGATGTTTGAGACTTAAGTGATTAATGGTTGTCATGTTTTGACTTCATTGTCTGATGGTAATGCCATAGAATCATGATGGTTGATGATGGCGAGTCTTGCTGTATCAGGCATTGTTAACACAACGATGACATAAGGTTCTAATAGTTCCTAATTTTTCAATTTTTTAAAGAAAAGGAATAGGTTATGTTGTTTTTGGTGTTTCCTACTAGTTCCAAAATAGCAGGAAGTGCTTTTTAACTTTCCGAACAGTATCATTGTCATTTGCTTTGAAGGTTGTATTTTAAGAAGGTTTACAAGAGTCTTACTTAATATTTTCTTTTTATCCGATTAAGATCTGCCAAAGACACTCGTAAGAATCGGTACCAAGTTTTTTGTATGACTCTTTTCATTTAGCTTACTATTTTTAACATTGGTAATACCTTACTCGAAAGAGTCGGTTCGTAACATAAGATTTGAGTATTATTTGAGTAACATTAGCGGATTGGCTATCAAAAAGCCTCTAAGAATTGTATTATTTCTGAACCTATTGTAAATTTCAAGGAAGTATCCGTTTGCGATAAATTTCCACGCTTTGCGTTTATTCCGTATAGAGTGCAAATCTTACTTACTTACTAAAGGGGGCGCTATAGTCCTGTGTAAACAAGGGCCTCACTCAACAAACTTCTCCATTAAGTTCGGTCGCTAGCTATATAGATAGACATCGCACTCCAAGTTGGGTTAGGTCACTTTCCACTTGCGTGCGCCACCTGATCCGCGGCCTTCCTCTACTGCGCTGTCCTGTGGGTGTGGATTCGAAAAGACTTTCCAGGCCTCAGCATTGGTTTCCATGCGTTCGACGTGAACCAGCCATCTAAGTCGTTCGACATTTATCCTTTTGGCTAAGTCTACGTCGCTGTACAGCCCGTACAGCTTGTCGTTTTATCTTCTCCTCCATTCACCTTCTATGCATACGGGACCGTAGATCACGCGCAGAACTTTTCTCTTGAAACGACCTACGGTGCTTTCATCCAGTTTTTGTCAAAGTCCATGGTTCTGCACTGTATAGCAGAACGGGAATGATGAGGGTCTTATATAGCGACATTTTGGTCCTTCGAGAGAGGGCTTTGCCACTCAATTACTTTCTTAGCCCAAAGAAACAGCGAGAGTAATTCTTCGTTTTATCTCAGCGCCCCACATTTGCCGCCATTGACCGCTTAACCCATTTTTCCGCCACTGCCTCAAAACTCACAGGAGCCTAATTCACATCACGCTGAATTCTTCCGATTATGTCAATGTCATCAGCATATGCTAGTAATTGGACAGACTTTTGAAAGATAATGCCTCTAGTGTTGACGTGGAAGCTTTGCACTATTCTTTTAAGGACGATGTTAAGCGCATCACCTTATCTACAGCCTTTTTTGACATCGAAAGGTTCGGTTAAGTTGTTTCCAACCTTAATGGAGCAGCGTGAATTCTCCATGATCATCCTCCACAAACAGACGAGTTTGGCAGTGATGCTTAAACTAGACATGGCTCTATACAGTTCGTCCCTGTAAATGCTGTCATATACAGCCTTGAAATCGTAGAAGAGATGGCGGGTGTCAATTTGATGTTCTTGGGTTCTTTCCAGGATCTGCCGTAATGTGAATATTTGATCGACTGTGGACTTTCTTGGTCTAAGACCACACTGATAAGGACCTATCAGGTTATTGACGATGGGCTTTAGCGCTCACATATTACGACAGAGAAGATTTTGCAAGCGTTATTAAGTAGACTGATTTCTCTGTAGTTGGTGCAGTTTATAGGGTCTCCTTTTTTCAGTATCGGGCAAACAATACTAAGGTTTCATTCATCGGATATGCATACTTCCGACCATGTTTTACAGATCAATTGGTTCATACTCCTAACCAAATTATCTCCAGCTACTTCAAGCTCGGCATTCAATCCATCTGCCCCAGCAATCTTTGTAAGACTTCAGCTTAGATATGGCTGTCTTTACTTCGTCTAAGTTGGGAAAACGGGATTGTTGGCTTTCGTCGTCTATATTGAATGGATCATCCTGCCTGACCTCGAACCCTGCAATTAACTCAAGAATATTGCCCATTAAGAGTCCAATTCACTTGAAATATTGACACTAAAGCAAGAAATAGACTTTCCACACGATATTGATCCACGCGTCACAAAGCGTTTGCACCAAAATTATAATTTCAATTATTGGACATTTTCTTCTGAGAAGGCGAAATAATAGATGGAATTCAATATCGATAAATGTTGGCAAATTATGTCTGCCCTTAAAAGTGTGAACATTTCTAGACAGTTATGCATTTCAAGATTCAGCTTGGTGGTGCTTTAATATTTCATCCTTATCAAAAGACCGAATCCGGATCTCTTGAGGGTGTTATTTGAAGAAGGAAATTGTTCCCAACCAATCCCCAGACGATTGACAAGCTCAGGCCTAAGCAAAACACATTCGTGCCAATATTATTGCTTTAGGCTTTTGTCAATAGAGGAGGTAATTTTTTGATGTAGTATTCCAAAAACTATTTCTCAAAAATCCAAAAGAACAAAATTAAATTAAATTACCTCAAGTGTGGAAACAGGTTGTTGTTTTTAAGGCTACCGACATAAAAGATAGCGCACACTGTGTTATTAAGTAATCTGCAGTGGATTTTTATACTAAACCTCTGGTATCTATAAAAGTTTTCATCGTACTCCCGCCCATCATGGTCGTTTAACATATTGCGAAAAAAGAGCTTCGAATATAACCATTCTTGGCAAACTACACTAATCAATACAAAGTGTATATCTAAGGACCTGTTGAAGGACTAACATTGTAGTTTGTTATCCGTTTTATGGGTAATTTATCCGATGCCGACGGAAAAATGGTAAATTTGCCCAATCATTCTTTCTTTGTTTTTTCCTCCCTCTATAGGACCGAAAAGATGTGGAAACATATAAATATATGTATATAACGCTTTTCAGTTCAGGAAAGATGAAATAATCCACATCTTGGGCAGGATAAAATGCTACAAAAACTCATGTTCATATATGTTAATAGTCCATAGTACTCCAATTACAGAAATGATTTCGCTTGGAGTAATTGATTTGGATTTATTTTACCACGTGCAAAGGGCTTCACAGTCGGCTACATTTTATACTCGAAGTAATAAAAAATATAATGTAATTGTCGTGTACTAATTAGAGGAGTAAACATTTTTCATATTTTGATTGGAATCATTTTAATTTAGTCTGCATGTAATTATAGACACCAACAAAATTGGAATGTAAATTAAAAACTATTATTAGTTAAAAGGTCAGCTAAGCTAAATATTTATTTTAAAGCAAAAGTTTTAATGTTATTTCAAATTAAATTTTTGTTTTTCTTTTTGAATTTAAAAGCCTTTAATTGGTCAGCAGTATTTATTATTTTTGTTTTTATAATGTATCTGATTGCTTCATTTACCTGAACCAATATTTACAGAACTGAACATTTGAACTAAAAGTTTTGTTCAGTGAACTCGAAAAACCATTTAGATTAAAATATATAATTTGGTATTTTTTGTTTTTATTTCGAAATTGAGGTTATTCTAAATTATAAAAGAAAAAAGTAAAAATAAACCTACACATGGAGATATAATTGTTTTAGTCAGTACAGTGAAATCTGTCGAAAATGAGGCTCAATTAGAGCCCTGCAAGTGCTGCGATTTATAGGGTGTTTTGTACAGGTATAGAATAACTGACAAAAAAGAAAAACAATTAAAAGATATAATGTACTTGACTTGTATTAGTTTAATTGAGAGACTAACTTGTGAAAAGTAGTGTCCAGAAATCCAAAATCAATAACTTCTTGTTGATAGCTTTTTACGGAACTTACTACGAAATTTTGTTCCCAAATCATCTATAGCACAGTTTTCCCTATGATTTCAAATCACTTAAAGCTCAAGTGAATATCCTCGAAAGTTTTGAAAAATTTGACAGCTTATCGCCATGCATCACAATAGTATATCACTTGTACAGGGTTATCCATTTTTCGGTGTCAAAAGTAAACGTTATTAAAATATATATAAATATTTATTTTTTATTATAAAGTTTGAACGTTGACATTTTGTGTGATACACTACATCATTTAAATGACCACCACGCGAATTATTGCAAGCATCAATTCTTTTGAAGTATTTTTCGACCACTTTTTGACAAATATTGAGCGGTAAATCATCCATAACTTGACGAATGTTGGTTTTTAAGTGCTCAAGAGTTAAAGGTTTATCTGTATAAACATGGTCTTTCGCGAAGCCACACAAAAAAAAGTCCAGCATTGTCGAATCGCATGATTTTGGTGGCCAGTTGATATTGCCACGACGAGAAATTACGCGTTCAATAAATGTCTCTTGCAAGCCATATTCGCTCGAGTTGTGTGACATGTGGCACCGTCTTGTTGAAACCATAGTCGTATTCTTCAATAGCATGCAAAAAAAAGTCGGTTATCATATGACCATAACGCTCCGAATTGACGGTGACAGTCGTTCCATCGTCTTTTTCGAAGAAGTAAGGTCCAATCATACCACCGGACAATAGAGTCCACCAAACAGTGACTTTTTATGGATGTAATGGCCTTTCTTTAATTACTTTACAATTCTCCATCGCCTGTTGTTCAAGCACCCATTCGACATATCTACGACCGCGACGTTGTGAATGGTCAGCTGGCTTCAGTTGTTGTGTGAGTTGGACTATATGGATGTTTGTGTGGATCCAAATACAAAATACGCCAAAATGTGCTTTAAGATAGCCCTAAATCCTGAAAAAATGAGAAATCGACACATTCGAGTCTTCGGCAACACTTTCACTTACATCAGCAATATTTTCAGTAGTACGAGTCTCTTCAAATTTCTTCACAATTTTGCCAATTGCTTGCATAGTTACACGATTATGTAAACCATAATCTCCTCTTAAAGCACGATATGTGACTGTGGCAGAATCACCATTTTTGTAGTAGGTTTTAACAATTTGTATGCATTTTGCGATAGTTAAGCGATCCATTTTCGTAAATGTCAGACTTTGAACTGAACAAAAAATTGGTTTAACAACTTATCAGTTCGACAGATGTGAACTGATTTGGTGATATGATTTGCAGTTTCCTGAAATAATTTGAGTGCACATAAAGTAATTTCTGGTGTTCCTCAAGGCTGCATTTTAAGTCCATTACTTTTTGTTTTATTTATTGATGATATTGCAATGTACTCCCAGGAGGAATAGCTGTTGCCGATATGCAAGTGAAAGTCCTATTTTAGACTAATAACTTAGTATTACTGGCTGACAACCTTTATATGTACTTATATGTTAACATGCTGAATACCTTTAGAAGGAAATATGGGTTAGTCATTAAGTAAACAAGCAAGACTAAGGTGATGAGATGACCTTCAAAGCGCGTGTAAAGAGAAAGTAACCCGAATAAAATTGGTCTCTTAATATTGTGAATATTAAAGTTGTGCAAGAATTTAAGAACTTGGGTGTTTTAATAACCCATAACCCCAATTTCTTAAAACATGCTCAACTAAAAAGCAATGGCCTTAAGCATAATGTTGCCTTAGTTCTTTGCTAACCAGAAAATCGATCTTACGTCAAAATAACGGTTAACACATGTATCTGCTATGCTTCCCATTGGTTATAAAGGGTGATTTTTTAAAAGCTATAAGAAAGTTTTTCAAAAAAAAAAAACACATACAATTCAGAAAAATGCATGAAATCTTTATTTGATTCGATAGTACGGTCCATATAATTTAATGTTTGAAGATTATTTCATGCAAATGTTGACCTTGACTGTCCCTTAAATGGTCCATCCGCTTAGTCCAATTTTAGCATACTCTTTCCAACATTTCGGCCGTTATCTCACGATTAAATGATTCAATATTGACTTCCAATGCGTCAATTGAAGCGGACTTTAACATAGCCTCAAACAAAATAGTCTAAAGGCGTTAAATCGCACTATCTAGGCGGCCAATTGACCGGTCCCAAACGTGAAATAAAATGTTCACCGAACTCGCCTCTCAATAAGTCCATGTGGCACTGACTTGTTGAAACCACATGTCATGCAAGTCAAGCTCTTGCATTTTGGGCAAAAAAAAGTTGGATATCATCTCACGGTAGCACTCAGCTCACCATTCACAGTTACGTTACGATTCGCATCATCTTTGAAGAAGTACGGTCCAATGATGCCACCAGCCCATAATCCGTACCAAACTGTGACTTTTTCTGGATGCATTAGTAGCTCTTGCAATGTTTCTGGCTGATATTCACTTTAAAATCGACAATTCTGCTTATTTACGTACCCATAGAGCCAAAAATGAGCTTCGTCGCTGAACAAAATTTTTCGGAAGAAGCGCGCGATAAACTTTCTTAACAAAGCACGCATTTTGATAATAAAATTCAATAATTTGCAAGCGTTGTTCGTTTGTAAGACAATTCATAGTTAAATTATAGACCAAACTGAAGATGTTTGGCAGTAAAGCAAAACACGAAACGTGCGTCAGCTGTTTAAACCAGTGTTGCCAAAAAGATAATAGCTAAAAAATTACCCTTTATGTTCCTTGAGGTGTTTGAAACGGTGCGAAGATATTTCCTCAAACGTATGTATATTCATACTGCTAAATTCAACGCCAATCTGGTACAATGACTCTGTACATACAAAACCTAAAAGCGGATTACGATTATTTAACAAGAGTGATGAAAACAATTGAAAGACTTCTTCACAAGTCTATCTTGGTAAGACTTCTGCAAACAAACGCCTTTCCATTCAAGGAATGAAATGAAATAGCTCATTTCCATAAAATTCATGTATCACTCATGGAGTCAAACGTTTATGAATGGCAGGGCATGTTTGCAGATATCACGGCAAAATTAGATTTAAGAAGATTTACACTCAGGATCTACCCAGAGCAACTTCTTTATCGTCCAGGTTACCAATTGTTTTCAGAAACCTATTTTAGCAACTAATACCCTGTCGAAGATCTTAGCTTCAGCTTTAGAGCACATATTGATGAAGTTTTGAACGTTAAATTTATGTGTCATCGAGTTGACCTACCGCAAATGTGTAAGCTTTGCAACAGAAGAGTTTTAAGATGTAAAATTGTAAACCGTTTGCAGGAAATCCGCCTCCGGTTGTATTTTAATGAAAGTTAACCTTCTAAAAAAGTTGACTTTTTGAAATACTTAAGAGAGCACGCAAACACGCCTTTACTTTTCACAACAGTTTCGAAGCTTAAAACCTTTAAATCAAACAGTTTTTGCTGTTTTATAACAGCCTATTTTGTGTTTCAAATCACTTTAAAAATTTCAAAAATTGTATAATTTTTGCTTTAAATACGTTCAAATTTTAAAACTTTTTGTTTTTCAATTAATCTTAAAATTGATATTCTATTTTATTTCAAATCATTTGAAATGTCGAGATATGTCAATATTTTGAATTCGACAAATCGGACCGATTGCAATAACTTCCTATGGGAAGTTAAAAATTTAATGTCAAAATCAATTAAAGTTTTAAATAACCTTTTTTTTGAAAGGTTAAATTTTTCAAATATTAAGCCAAACAATAAAAAATGGAATTGCGAAATACTGCCCCAAAAACGAAAACAATCGTCAATTATGTAAATTCCCATAAAATACATTATTTCAAATCTTAAAACGAAAAAGGACATAAAAATTCCTTAAATGGGCGGCAATTGGTTTAAGTGTTTATTTATTCTTGTCAATTTGATGCCAATACATATTGGAAACATTAGAAACATTGAATTAATAATATTTATTCTGACACTTACTTGCTACAAGATTACATAATGTAGTCAGGACAATTTGATTTGAGTCTCCGATTAAGGTGAATAGCTTACGAGTAAGTATTAAAACTTGCTATGTTGATTAGGTGTTCTATTTTATTTCTACTTTCATTCAGAGTCAGACATTTAATGAAACCCTATAGAGAACAGGTATACTCTGCTTACAGTGTGAATGTACTTATAAACGTACATATTTTCAAGTTACAAAAAGGAAAAGTTAAACAGAGAAGGACTAGAGGTATAAGGTATAGCTAAATAGGTATAGGTAAGGTTGGTAAGGTAGGTTATGTTGGGTAGGAAGGTACTTGTGCTTGGGGATTTGTAAATTTATTTGTTTTCTGTTGCTACCTGGTGCTGCATTCTCGTTTCTGGAATTTTGTTATTCGACTTCGGCTTCGACTCGACTTCCCTTGCGTTCCGGTCGCGGTGGTTGTTAGTTGCTGATGCTGTTGTTGTTTTTGTTTTTGTATATAGTGAATCTCTTTCTCCCTTCTCCATAGAGGTAGGTATTTTGAATAATTAATTTGGGCTCCTTGACGCAAGCATCAGTGCCAAGATGTAAAAATACTTAAATTAAAGGTACATAAAGTTAACATCCAGTCCCTGTGTGTAGTTTTAAAACAGCATACCTATACATACATACATATATAATACTCGTGAAGATGAGTTCAGGTATCTTGTATCTTACCTGCCTAACTATAAATATGGAAGAAGAAGGACCCTTTTATTAGTGAGTTTATACAGTACATCCACCAAATGGACAAATAATGAGAAACAAACGAAGATATTCTTTGGAATTCTAAAAGGCAATTTTTTTAAAAAATACTTGTTTCTGAATACGCCTACGAGACATCATATACAAAGCAGAAGCTTTCTTTTGATTTGTTTCCGTTGCGTTCCAAGACGAAAACGAAGAAAAACGAAAATAATTTCGTATATGTAATCTTTATTTTTATTATTTTATTTTACCTATCATAAAAATAAAAAATAAAAGTTATTTATTGCTGGTATATAAACAGGCAATACATCTCCCTGGGGGAATGTTATTTTCTCAGTCCTTAAGTTTTGATAGCGTAGGGTTGATGGGTTGTATGGTAATTACAGCCCATTAAATGGCTGTGTAATATGTGTAAATTAGAGCACACTTTTGAACAAAGAGTCGTAAAATGCTTCCATTATAATTAAGAAGCTGGAACCTATGTTCCTGTATGTACGTTGTCGTTAATTAAGAGTTAACATTTATGTTTCTATAAAAGCCTGGATTTAAAAATAAAAACTTGTAATTGTGTCTCATACCTTTTTTTTAGTACTAAAATAAATTTAGAATTTGAATACTCTACACTCCGAAGAAATACTATAAAAGTGCAATTGTTTTATATTTAAGCAAGGGGTTTTGTTAGAAAACTTACTTAATTACTTACTTCTTCCGCCTGGCCAATGGTCTTCCCCACTGTCTGCTAACATAAATCGTACCTCAAAGGACTTTCCGGACGGGCTCTTCTTCGCTCATGCGTGCTTCGCGGTATATTTCAGATAACTCAATGTTATACCTCCTCCGGAACATTGTATTTACTCACTAATAGGGTCAACTATTCTCCGCAAGACTTTTTTCTTCATCACTGATAAGAGGTCAAAGTTAGCACCCAAGTCTCAGAACCATAAGTGAGTACTGGTAGAACCATAGTCTTCAAAAGCAGTAGTTTTTAATTTATGGTGAGATTTTGGGATTTAAAGAGTCTTGCTAAGCTTATAAGCTTCGGTAGGTTCTGTCGGCCTTAAGCAGACCCCTGTAACTTCGCGCAACTGTAATATTCGCGCCTCCTGGAAAGCTCATCAGTATATATAGTGTAACGCAACTTCGATCGTACTATCAAGCACAGAGATTCGTGTTTTAACCGTACTACATGAATGTGGATGCTTTAATACGAATCGTCCATAAAAGTAGATGCTTGAATTCTTGATGAATACTTCACAAATCTCCTGAATAGAGAATCAATTGGCAACCCCATACAGAATGTAGAACCATTTATAACCGACGACAATACCTTAAACCAATAATTTACCCAATCACAAGTATTTATAATCATAGGTCGTTGTAATGAAAAGAAATCACCAGGCGACGACCGAATACTTTATTAATTCTTCAAAAACGAAACAAACGCATTTTTTGAAGAGTTAACAAGAAAAAATTTACGACTGTGGTGAGGTACCAAAAAGATTCAGAAAAAGCATCGTATTCCATATACTGAAGAAAGGGAATTCAACGGACCGAAATACCTATATTGAGGTATCTATTTTCTTAACGAGCGCTGTTACGAAGATCTTTATAGGAGTGTTATTGGAAAGACTCACTTATTGGGTAGATGCAAATTTACTCAGTGAATACCAAGCCAGATTCCTTAAGTGCTACTCCACAGTAGACACTATCTTCATCGTGACAAGTAATGCTCGATCCCATCTAGGAAACGGAAAACAACTATATGCCTTCTTTGGAGACTCCAAAGCAGCTTGCGATACTATTGATAGAAAAGCCTTATCGTACAAACTCTCGAATTTAGGCATGTCTACGAAGATGCTCAAAATACTGCAACAACTTTATCACGAACATCTCTCAGCTCTTTCAAACAGAAACAGGAGTAAAACAAGGTTGCCTCCTTAGTCCACTTCTTTTCTCTCTCTTCTCGAATGCCCTCAGTGTACACCTACCATGTATACGGATAATTTAGAAATAGTGCCTCACAATATGAATATGATGCAACTGATGATCAACAAACTTCAAACATATTGTGACTGATGGAACTTAAATCTAAAAACGTTCAAGTCGAAAATCTTGGTTTTCCGAAATGGAACTGGACGGTTTACAAGAAATGAGAAATAAGAAATGGTACTGAAGAATCGAAGAATTAGAAAAAGCATAAGTCCTGCTTACATCCCAAATTTCCTTCAAGACTCACTTGGAAAAAAGGCTGAAAGAGGCAAAAAGAGCGATTACCAACACCTGGAGAAAAAATTTTAAAAACGAAAATATTGTGCTAAGTACGAAAGAAAAATATTTGAAGCAGCGGCCCGTGCAATTAGGTATGTGCTATGCAGCACAAGAATAGGGAATCTGGCAATTCGAAGAAGTGGAAAATCTGCAAAGAAAAAAACGTTCAGACGTTCCAAAGAATACGCCAATCTATATACTACACACGGACACCGGATTACCACCGTTGTTCACATATACACCCTAAAGATCCACCTTGTCTACACGAAGAAGGTGATGAACCAACCAGTAGGTCAGCTCCAACCAACCAGTGTATGGATTAACATTTAAAATTGCTTCGCATCCAAAAAACTAGAACAAACAATGCTTCAATGAATGGTTAAAGCTCTGCAGGGAATACAATGTTAGGGAACTAACTAATGGATATTGGCCAATACATGAATTCTTTGAAAAAGTTAAGTTCACCCAATTTGCAAGCTTCCGCGACCAAATAACCTGGAACTAAGAAGTTCTTCCATGATTATCTAAGTGTAGATATGATATCGACAATCTGTTAGACCATGTTAGACATGCATCCTATATGCAACCTTAGATAGATAGAAGACATGCAACATTTCATCGCAATATACAAAGTTTTGAAAACGATAAGGGAAACAAAAACCCATTATTATGAAGAAAAAAAAAACTAATAAATTGTCTAAAGGAATAAAGGGGCTTAAGTCCACTAAAGATAATTCCGAAAAAAAATAATTAAAATTTTCACTTCCTTCTTGTAATCAACCAATTACATTTATTTCCTCTTTTCTAGATAATATCATACCTAAAAAAGATTCGAAATTACCCTCAATTTTCTTTAATATTGGTTTTCAATGCAAAACAAAAAGAGAACTTAGTGTTTATGTAAACACAAAACAAAAATACAATCACAGAAAATAAAACAGAAATTTTCAATCACATTCAAAAGAAAATGCAATACGTTTTTCCTTATAAACCAATTGTTAAAACAACAAACTTGCCCAGGTCAGGTAAGCACTTTTCACTTTTGGTTCTTTTCATTTTCATACTTTTTGAGTAGGTACCGTCATTAAAATCTGATAAATGGGAAAATGATCCCAGCATTGAATGAGTGCGTGTCAAATGACTTTTCAGCTAGTAGTAGTCAAACCTGAATGACAGCTAAAGGTTTGGGATCAACAACATCAACAAATTGTGAAATCAACTTACTTACTTTTTAAAAAATTATTATACAAAAGGCTAGTGAAAAACTACTAGAAGCCCCAAAAAATGATCAAAGTACTTACGTCTTTCTTTTACAATTTATGCAACAAAATCTGAAATATTTAAAAAAAAAACATTAAATTAATAATCATAAACAATATTCACATAAAAATTGTTGAATCAATACATAAAATGTTAAAGTTAAAAAGTTGTATAATGAGAACCTAAGGCAAGATTTGTGAAACGCAACGCACAACAAAGATACATTTGAATCTATAAGATACCCAACCAATTTATGTTAATTCTATGGTGAGTTGAGTAGTGAAAGTTCTATCTAATTTACCGTTACACACAAACGAAGCTAGAATATTCTGTTTCTGGAGTTTCATCTTATTTTTTGATCATTCTCAAGTGAACCTTTGAAGTGTAAAGTTATACGGAATTTCAAACTGATTCCAATGATGAGTGAAATAAATAAAATTATAGATATTGGATCTATTTTATCAAGTTCGAATATTATTGGTCATAATCCAAATCCAATGAATAATTATTTGTTGGATGTAGAAGTTTTTGAAGTGGTTAGCAATTTTAATCTTTCAAAGAGTGTCGTGCCATTTTTAGCAGGTAAGTTAAAAAAGATTCAAAACTAAAACAACCTCCCTATATTAAGTGAAAACAAAATTCTTACTGAATTAGATCGTGGCCTCACAAAACGGAGTTTATTTTTGCTGAGATCGGAGCATATGTCAAAGATTTTTCCGGATAGTGAACTTGGTTTGCAGCTCGAATTCGAAGATGAGTTATTGAAATGGAAAAATGATGAAGTAAGACCTATCATAAATTACTTCAAAACAGGAAGTCGGTTTATCAAACCATGTTTTCTATGTTTTCTTAGTTAAGAAATTGCAATACAATCTGTAGCGGTTCTTTAACCGAAGATTGGATATATGATCTTTGCTGCAATCTTGACAAAAAGCCAACATCTAGAAGAAGTTCGAAATCATCAAACATTTCGTCAAATTTAACTGTATGTATATGACTGTTACATATCAACGGAATATAAAATACGTTTTTTAATGTAAAATAGCAAGTTAAGGACATTTTATCATTGTCCTTAGCTGGAAAGGATGTCTTAGATAATTATAACTCCAACAAAGCGCTTACAAATCGTCAACAAAGGCAGATTGTTCAACTAGTTATCGAGTATTATGGCCTCAAATCGCAAAGACTAAGTACATCACAATTGGACAGTATAGCAAGGGACATCGCTTCAACATTTCATAGAGAGGATAAGGTTGATGAATTGTTTGTTAACTTATCAAAGTATTCTCTAATTTAATAAACTCTTTTCACAAATTTCCAAATAGTCAACATATTTCATTCCGAAAAGTTCAAAATACGCCCATCCCACTGGCATGCTATACAACGCTTATCATAACTTCAATAGAGGCAAAACTAAGTACGCACCAAGATTGGAAACTTCAGCGACAACCAAACAAGATACTACATCTAGTTTACCAGCCCCCGAAATCAGTGAAGAACAGTTCGAACAATTCAAATTGTATCTTAAATTCAATGATCGTCCATGGGAAATTGTTCAGGAAAAATGGGAAAAAACAGCCCCTTATAGACTGAAGGAAATACGAAAAATCAGCGATAAAAACAGTTTAAACATTTTAAATGAATGGCCATTGTATAAACATTCCGGTTCATATTTATTGGTAATTTTCAATTGAATGATAATATAATAGTTCATTAAATTTATTTGATTCCAATAGATAAATATAGACTTTCAATCAATGCACAACGTGGCGTATAACAAATTGTTTTTGAAACACAATGAACTTAATAATTTGCTTTTGAAATATTATCAATCGGAAGGAGGATTAAGGAATAGAGTGTATAAGAAACAGCTTCCTGAAATATGTCTGCTCGATGAAAGTAAATATGCAATTAACTATTAAACCTTCACTAAAAATTAAATTAAATACAAAATTTTGAATTTTTCTCTTTAAAGACAGTCGAACATTTCCGTTATTCAATTTTCTAAGCACTGTAATAGCACCAAAGCAATATATCAAATGTCCTGGAAAACCTGGATGGAAGGTGAACATCAAGGACAGTGAAAAATCATTTGTGTTACGTTGTTCTCAAGAAAATGACATCTTAAGTCAAGTTGAAGTTGAAAAGAACAAGTGTTTGGAATATAAAATACCCTACCAACCTTCTATTATTGCTGTGGGTGAAAGTATTCTAACCAAAACGGATTTCTATATATATTTTTACGGTTCTCTATTGAAATTCAATAATTTCATTTCATGCTTAGATACATGCTTTAAAATATTTCATGTTTTTGATTTGGAATATCCAAAACAATCTTTACTTATTTGGACTTTCATTCAAACATATATTTACGAAATAGATGTAGATTCTTCAAAGAAGTTTGCATCGTTAGCAAGGTTCATAAACAATTTGAAAAAACTTAGTTCTTAAGATTATATTTAAAAAAACATATTCTATGGTTGAAGTCGAAAATATTTTAATAGAACCTAAATTAGTTTTGAATTAATGTAGGAAGTACTCGTATCTTTAAAATAAATAATGTAGTTTTCTAAGTAATTTTTATACCAAGCCTAATCTTTCCAGAAAAAATGTATCACTACTTAGTCATTAATTTTAGCCTAAGCTAATAATTTAAGTGAATTTATATTACCTGAAAATAAAGAGTTTTGAAATAAGGACTTGGCTGCTGTTTTTTATAATCTTAATAATCTTAATAAATCGCATACCATTGAGATAAATTTACTATCGACTGGAAGTACAATCAAAACAATAATGGATACAATTCAACTTCTTTAATATTGCAATTGCGAGCCAGTTTGCAGCGGAAGATTCTTTGGACTCAATATATGATGACTCGGCCTTCTTTCTTCTAAACGTTCTCGTCGTTGGCTTGTGGGCATTAATCAATGACTAAACGTGACTCAAAGGAAAAAAAGACTAGAGGTGGTTAATCGCACGAACTAGGCGGCGAATCGATTGACCCATTTCTTGAGATAACACGCTTTTTAAACTTACTCTTCAATAAATCAATTGTAAGGTGTGCTGTGTGGCTAGTGACACCGTCCGGTCCTGTTGAAACCACATGTCTTCCAAGGCCAAGTCTTCCAATTCGGCCTTCCACAGCACTGTGACGATTGTTATCGTCGACGAAATGATGTGGTCCAATAACGCTGTCGGCATGCAAACTGCACCAAACAGTTAGTTTTTGTAGATAAAGTGATGATTCGTGAAGCAAATGTGGATTTTTACCCCACCAATAACGGATATTTTGTTTAGTGTCGAACCCATTGAACCTAAAAACAAGCTTCGTCATTCTAAAAATTAGAAAGCTCTTACAGTTGCGGTCACCGACTCTGAATTTCATTAGTTAATGTTTATAATTTGCATACGTTGCAACGCGTTGTTCGTGTAATTCTTCATTATACAAAAGTTGAGATTAATGAGGATTAATGAAAAGGTGTGTTTCCAAATTAAATTCAAAGATCTCAAGTCCCTATAGTGGAAAATCCGATTTGAAAGATTGCACAATCGATCAGAGATATTTGGTCTGTTCTTTTTCTAACTGTGCTTAGTTTTTGTTAACAATCGTTGACTTTTGTCGTTCCTAATTTTCTAGACTTTAACGATTTGTCAACATATCGTTCATAAACTCATTGTTGAAGTGTCAAATTTGTAACCCTTCACAACTAAGTTCTGTTCTGAGCTGTTATAATGAAAGGTTTGTCTACAAGCAAGCAACAGTTTTTCAATGGTCTAAATTTATGATATTGCTACTTTCACAGCTCAACAATTTCTAATCGTCCTTAAATGATTCTAACAACTTCCCATTATAACCAACAATGACACTTAAATTATTTTTCAAAATTGTTTTCAAGAAAATGGACCAATTAGAAATATTTCAAAATCTTTTTTTTTTTCGGATTATGACACATAATGCAAGTTCATTAAATTTTTAGGAATAAGTAACAACAACACGTCATATTTTGACGTGCGAAGTAAATTTATGGCATTTAAGTTTATCCTACTAAAAGATTCAAAGCTACCAAAATATTTTAAGGAAAGATGAAAAACGGGTTTTTAAGGTAATAAACATTAGTGCCGATGGCTATATCTTTATTTTGAATTAAATATTAAATTATGTGCATATGTGTGTTTATTTACATTATAGTTTATATTTGTATTATTTTTAAATATTAAGGTTTGTAAGTCGAAATCTTGAAAATATGTTATGTACATTTTTGTATATACTTATGTACAATTGCTAATTAAAGATTTTTGAACTATTGAGTGTATATTGTGTTTTAAAAAATATGTGAATATTCAATAAATCGTGCACTTTAAAAATATGCTTTGGTTCCACAACTTCTCTTGTTTCAAAGTCTTTAAAGGTGTTTTTATTTTTAACATAAGGTTTTCATTAGGAGGTATAGTACCCGTGGCATGATGGTTAGAGCGAAAGACTGTCATACCAGAGGTCTTGGGTTCGATCCCTGCCTGTGCCATCTAATTTTTTTTTCACGGGTACTGCCTCTTCCGAAGAATTGACAAATCCTCTAAGAGTAATTCTTGTCATGAAAAGTGCTTTCTCAAATTAGCCGTTCCGATTCGGCTTAAAACTGTGGGTCTCCTCCTTCCCTAACAACAGTACTCGCACACAGGATTTGTTGAGAGTTGTAAGTCACTAGGCCCTTGTTCTCAACGAACTGTTGTGCCACCTTATTTTTTTAATTTTTTTTTTCATTAGGAGAACATTGGTTGACGGGTCATTTAAAACAGTTAATAGAAATTACAATATTCTTACAAGACATTTTCTTGTGTTTTCCTTTTCAAAAAAGGTTTTTTTGGCAAAATAGTTTTCACTGATACTTCCGATTCTCGAACAAAGTTAATAAAGTAACGGACTGTCTGTTAATCGAAGAATTTGAAACGACAATTCTTTGATTTCATTGACGTATAACTTATTAGTTAAAGGTTAATGATGGCGCTGGCTGTACCTCGTCCTCAACGCTTTCTGCATCCTCATTTAAAAATTAGTACAACTTATAAACTAACCAAAGGCATTCTATATAACATTTAGTTATAGTTAGTTTTGTATCCTACTCTGTTCCCTTTATTCATAAAACAGCTTTTGTCTGCAATTTCTAATCCATTGAACTTTTTCGCTGGAAACAATACCCTCACTTATTCATATTCTTTTCTATATTCACATTCTTGTCTTTTGCTCATTAAATTAAGATAAGGACAGAATTATCGAATTTTGCAAACTCAGTTCACTTTCTGTTGTAAAAAAGAGTAAAGCAACCACAATGCGGCAATGGCTTATAGAAAAATATTCATCTTTCAACACTCGGTAGGCATAGTGCTTCACCAATCAATTCTAGTGGAATTATCGCCTTTCTTACATTGCTCAAAATGCTGAATGAATTTCTTCAGCGATTCAAGAAAATGATACTGCACAATACTTCATTCATCCTAAACTTGAGTAAGACTCACATATTTTAACAAGATCCTCTATATTTTTGATAGAATGGTTTCCAAAATAATATTGGAGATAGAAGTATTAGCTAGTTCAGCTAGTTTTTTTTATTAGTTGAGAGATATTTTTGTAAACAATGTTGTATTCAGAATATTCATATATTTTGTTTAACGTCTGCTAAAAATAGAATTGCATCAGCTTATTGCATCTTCGGTTCTTCATGTTTCATCAAGTATCAAATTTCAAAGCTTATAGCTATTAATGGCTCCATCAGGAAAATGCTACTTCGCTAAAACAAAGATATTATTCTCTTTATCAATGGCCTTGATATTTGTAAATGACTACGATTTTTAACACAATGTCACTTAATTCCTTTTCCCATATAGAGTCGTCGTATTTATGCAATGCATATATATATGCGAATACGAATGCGAATACTATGGCCAAATCTAGGACATGTATACCAACCCCAATATACCATATGTAAAATACCTAAGAGTACACACCGCACCTGTAGTACTAGTACCTTCCTTCTATTCCTAAAAGTGGATATGAAATGCACGTTCAAACAATGTACTCATCTTCGTTTTGTAGTAGGGTACTTTGTTTTCAAAATCTGGCACAATCCTACACTCGTTTTGTTTGTTTATAAAATGATTTTTAAGGATTTTGCTTTTTGTTTTTCTTCATTTAGGATAAAATACTCATACTTATCACCACGCCTGCTGGCTGGCTGTTCCATTCCGTATACAGTGTTTTAACTGCCTCACACAATTTGCACTTTTCGAAATGCTCCAAGCTCATCGTTGATTCTGATTGCTGAACGGGAAACTTCAAGTGCATCACTGAGAGTACCTATATAGTCATATAGTGAGTGTTGGTTAAAGCAAAAAGGATACAAGGATAAAAAGGATGTTTTATGAACAAACGTCATCATGAGAAATATAGTTTTCGCCTTCGCCGCATTTTGTGTAAACAAGAGTGTCTAATAAAAGAGTATACGTGCGTGCACATTTTATTTGATTTCGGTATTTCATGCAAGGACAATAATGTGATGACAATAATAACCGTATACGAGTATATTCTTGCTTATCACGACTTTCTTCATAAGGATACAAACGCAATAGAGGACCACGAGTGGGTTTGGTTGGTTGAATGTAAGCATGGAACTACTAATATATAAACTCAGGTGCGGATCCAGAGATCATAAGTGCGAAAATCCAGTTACATGACTTTGTAACTTCCGCCGTTGGTCGAAATATTGTTAACAGGCACCTTTTCAAAAAACACTGTCCAATTGGCTCCGTGTCAAAATTGCCTATAATTTAAAAAGAAACAACTAGAATGTCCACCCTATTGGTCAATCGTATTATTTACAAAAGTGATGTACTGTCAATTCTAGATATTCTTTTTTTAGCCGCACATCAAGAATGTTGATTGCTATACCTAACTCTATTTTGTCCTTCCATTTTTTTATTCAGAATCTCAAAACTAATATGCATCGGCATCTCCTTTTAAATTTTCCTATAGCTCTCAGAGTGTTAAAAGGGGATATCTGGGGAGGTTTTTCATATAATGGTATAGAACAGGGGTCGGCAACTAGTTTTAAGTGGGGTCCAGATACGGTTGAAAACATTTTAATTGAGATCCAGAAAAAAAAAACTAAAAATGTTATGCATATTTCGCTTCATTTAAGTTACTGTAATACTAATGATCAATGAGAAAAATTATAACGATGGTCACGCGGGGAGCAGAAAATGCGAAGAGTGCCATCAAGGTGGGCGTCTGATAATCTCGAACGATATTTGTTATTCAAAAAGTTCATTTTTGAGCAAGTCGAATTGTATATATGTACATATATGTCGAGCCAAACATTGTAGCCAACTTGATAGCTATTTTTTGCAATTTTTATATTTTTCTGGAACATGCTTACCCAAAATTCTTCAATGGATGCAGTTTTAAACACTTTCAAATATCTTCTTGAAGGTCAATTCATTCCAAATGTAATGAAGCTTTTGAAAGATCGAATAACTTCGCAGCCACTTCAGTCCATTATGCTGCTGCAGTAACTTCAATTTAAGGCACTGAGATAGCTTCCCAATATCTGCAAAATCATGGAATCTTACAGCAAATTCGCTTTTAAGATCGGATAGAAAGTTTGAAAACACTGCCATGTCTTGTTCTTCAGAGTTCTTCTTTTTATATTCAAGAATTGTTGGAAAATGAATAATTTTTTTTTTGAATTTTGAATAAATTTGGCAATTTCTTTTTCGAAAACATCCAGCTTACGACGAAAAGCGAACACGCTTTGTATTAAATCACGTATTAATTTCCCATTTCCTTGTAACTAGACTCTAAGTGGTACCTTGCTTCCGTCGTATCCAAGTTTTTCAAGAAGGAGAAAACTTGCCTTTTTATCATCCAGAAACGTTTAATAACATGACCTTTACTTAGCCAACGAATATTGTTGTGTTGCAGTAAGTCCGAATACTCTTTTTTTTGTTGAATTGCTGATGAGTTTTTCGTAATGTCGCTTTAAATTGGCGTTTTGAACAATAGCAACAGCAATAGCATATGAGGCATACTGAAACCGCTCGAGTCTTATCAGGCAGCGTAAAACAATATTGTTTTTTCCACTCGGCAAGGAACTTCCTATTTTCACTGACCACTTTTCGCATTTTAGAATCCATAGAATTGGTACGAAACGTTTTTAAACACGAAAAATTATAAATAATCGATATCGAACGAAAGATCCGTAATTAGATCTCACAATAAGACTGACAACCGATTCGACTGCAGAGAGAATTTTACTTACAAAAAAAAGCGAATGTTTACATTTTGTATGTCAATTTAATTTATTTGTCTGTGAGTACGTGCTTGGCCGCCATATTTAAAATTGAGTAAAGGAGATGCAAACACCTTGCTTATATTTTAGTGAAGTATTTTTTAATTTTGTTTAAATTTACATACATATGTTATTAAATTGAATCGGTATAATTGCTTTCGCGGTCCGCCGTTTGACCTTTCGCTGTCCGGAAACGGACCGCGGTCCGCCTGTTGCTGACCGCTGGTATAGAACATCTTCATATGAAAATATATATTTGTAAACATATTGAGTGGCTCTTTCAAGTAAGCCAACAAAATGTTTTTGAATAACTAACTTGATATTGTTGAGTGGCCTGCACCGTCACCATCAGACTTAAAACCGATTGAAAAGCCTTGATAAGTGACGGTAAAAGAATGTGGTCTATCGTTAAAAGCTGCTGAAAACGATTTATGTTGTTAGAACGGTCAACTACTTGTAAGCTCTATGAAAAGGTACTCTCTGCTATAGAGACAAGTTATAGAAAATAAAAGACATTCTACCAAATATTGATTTGAAACCAAAATTTTACAAATTGAAAAATCTCAATACTTATTAAAAAACATTTCATTTGTATTTTAAAATGGGATTTGAATACGGTGCTATTTTTTCGAACTTGTAAAAGTAAAATAAAATCATCGGAAATTTGTCATATCTTACGCTAATGGATTGTATTTCAAATCAATTTTTTGTATAAATAGTTTTCAATTTCTTCAAAGAAATTGTTTGCGAAGCATCAAATCAGTTCTTTAACTTCATAAAATTGATGATGTTCTGTGGAGCTCGAGCCTCGCAAAAATCTATTACATAAATAAATTGTAACACTCTCATTTCAAACTCCAGTGTATTCAATAGCTTGTTCTGGATACTTCTAAAAATGTCCTTCAATTGCAGGACATTAATTTACAACACTACAACACACCAGACCCTCTAAATCTGTCCCATCCCGCGATCCGCTCTTGCCTTCATATTATTTATACAGAATATAAATAAGTCCTATACTACTTGATGTGCTATGTAGTAAGGATCCTCTCCTCGTGTATAAACAAAAAAGGACCAACAAATTTTGCCACACATCCTCATTAGTACACAGCACATCGAGTGTGTTTAGTAAGTATGATGTGATGCACTTTTTGTAACAAAACATGGAATATTAAAAAATGAAAAGAAATATCCTCTTGTTGGGTCCTTGTTTACGACGATTGCGAGCGTCCAACGACACAACGAGCAAGGAGTGATGACGTACGTAATCGTATACATATCTTCATTTAAAATATTGATGTTGACACACATTTCTTTGTTACATTCATACAAAATAGTGGTGTTACTAAACCATCTCAAATGACGATCCTTTTGACACTTGTGCTGTTATTAATTTTTGTATTTGTATTTACCAACTCCTTTTAAATCGTCCGTCAACGCTGCCGTTAGTGTCACTGTCACACAGTCCGACGTGACGTCGCTCGTCGTAGTCGTGTCGGTTAGGTGATGCTTAAAGTTTTTGAAATGCATAAACTATACACATCATACACAAAAGAAGTATGCGTGTGAAAGGAATCTCTTCATTCCATTTCAGGACTCCGCAGTTGTTTTGAATTTTATTTAACTCACTTGGTCCTTTTGTTGGTTAAAGAGACGACGACGACGACACTTGAAAAGTCAGTCAGCAGTTATAGTCTATTTAAAATCAATGTGATGGAATTATATGCACATTTTTATAAAGTCTGTGTGTATCTGCATAAGTGTGTACATTGTACAAGGACATACCATTCGGTATTGTATCAGGATGTTCATACTACCAAATTCTTGGAATATTTAATGTTCCCATAAAAACGAATAAGGGTTTATATGAATTTCTTATAATTAACCAAAAAGATACTGTTTGTGCTTGGAAAATCAACTCGATTTAAATATTTTATTTTTCTTTAAGGATCAAGTGCAAGCAAGGCATGTTAGGTACCTACAGTATGTATATGGAAAAGTATATATAAAATCAATATGTTCTTGGAGCACAAGGAAGCTAATCGATATCTTTTATTGTTGTAGTACCTGTACCCGAAAGACCTTTTCTTTAACACGCTAGTTAGCTGTGTGTTGTTGAGGAAACTTTATAAACTCAAAGACAAACAAGTGATTCCACTTTTAGCTCAGTTAATTTTGTTTGTTTTTGTTTAAAAATAAAATTATTGTGAGTAAAAATCTTTGGAAACAGTTCTCTAACCAATAAATTTCATAGTATTATGGTGTTTGAAATTGATTGATTGAAGTGTTCATTATTATTATTGATAATGCTTTCGGTGCTTTATTTTTATTCTTAGAAATGTTTGCGCAAACAAATTCTTCTGAGACACCTATGTACATTTTTGCTCCTTGTATGCTTAGGGGCTAGTTATATTTGATTAATTTCGGTATTGAGATGTTTAGAGAGCAAAATCAATAATTCTTTAAATGACAGATTTAAACATATGACTTATTTGACAACTAATGAAACAATGTTCAGTATTGAAATATAACAAGGTAGCTTCTAATAAAGGGTCATTAAAAGTCAGCTGTTATTTAAAATGTCAAAATATTAGTTGAATGTGCAAGTGTTGCCAATGGGCAAAATTTTCCATTTTTCCGATGTTCGCAGCAATTGAAAATTTCGACATATTTTGCATTTACCTTCCCTATCCTTATAAATTCAAACTAGGCAGTAATAGAAGTCTGCTGACAGGTGATAACACCGTAGATACCTTTCTTTGGTGTTAACACAACAGACACCGGTTTTTCACCTTTTGTTCTTTTTAACGATGAGGTACATTTTTACTGCAAACAATATTGCCGCAAGTGATCAAATTGTAGTTGCATCCAGCCAATGATATTGTTTAGTGTGCTCTATGGTCGAAATGTGTCATTGGTCCAAATTTCTCCGAAGATGCAAATGAGCAGACAGTTACAGTCAATTCGGAGGCATATTGTCAAATTATGGTGAGGGCCAGCAGCTTTATTGCGTCAGAAGTTTTCTGGTCACAAAAAATATTAATTATTTTTACGTGAATGATCTTCAAACTCTAGACGCAATAAAAATCAATTTCACTCAAGTTATGGTCGAAAAATTACCACGAATAAGTGGTTAAAAATTGCTCAAAAGAATTGTTTTTCACGCTTTATGATTTTTATGAAATGCAAACTTTATATTGAAATAAAATGTTTATCCAAAATGTTTCGTTGTTTTATTTAGCTTTACTTTCAAAACCGAAAAATTAATCACCAATGTTTTTGACAACTTTTTTGTCAAAGGTTTAGCATTTAATATTGAGATTTTTTCTTAATAGTTAACAATCTACTAGATATTCTATAATTTTAATCATTTTTCTAACTATTAAAGTAATAATTTCCTATTATCACAAACAGTGCACATGAACTTTTGTTTGGATTGAGTTTATATGAACTCCGAATTTCTGACATTACAAATTGTTTGGATGTGTTCAGGTGCAGTGTTTGTGATAATAGAAAATTAATACTTTAATAGTTAGACAAATTATAAAAATTTTGGAATATCCTGTAGGTTGTTACCTGTCAGCAGACTTCTATTGCTGCCTAGTTTGAATTTATAAGGATAGAGAAGGAAATACAAATGCAAAATACGTCGCTCGTAGCCAACTGTACGAAATTTTCAATTGCTGTGAAAGTCGGAAAAATGGAAAATTTTGGCCATTAACAAAACTTGCACATACATTTCAATATTAATATTATGACATTTCAAATAACAGCTGACTTTTAATAACTCTTTATTAGAATCTACCTTCAATGCTGAATATTGTTTCATTAGTTGTCAAATCGGAACTTAAGAATGAAAGTGACTTAAATAAAAATTACTTTCGACACAATACTGATTCGGTCTCTTTCACAAAAGATACATAGTTAATGGCAGACTAACTGCCCCTTACTCATTTCTTGGTGTCTTTTTAACCACAGGGTTTTATAGATTTCATTTTAAGCTCAGTTTATTGCGAAGTCAGAAATTATGGGAATTTTGAATTAATTCACTGCGATATGATTTTACCAATCTACTAAAGTAGCTTTGTGGTTTTATTTTAATACTGTCAGATGCTTGAACCGTTTTAATTAGTAAAATAATTGTTTAACGTTATAACTTACCTGAAATGGCTAAAATTTTACAAAACTATTGTAAGTTTTTCTTTGGAGTATGAATTAAACATCAAAAAGATACTCGTACAATGTCTTTTCTTTCCAAATACTAAAGAACTAAAATGTTCAACAATTACTTAACTGGCACCCAACGCATTCCTCAAATAGAAGTCGGAAGTGTTTTTCCCTTCCTTTCTTTTCGTTTGATCTTACTTTTGAATAACTTAGATTTGATTTTTTCAAGTTGTCTATCATTTATATTTAATGTTTCTTATATTTTGTATATTTGTATATTTCGTATAAATTTTCATTACTATAAATATTTCCCCTAAATTGGGAACACTTGTAAAGGCCTTCATTTCTATTGCACAAAAAGTACACACACTGTATTCACAGTCATCGTTGCCGTCACTATGTTCTGTGTTTATGTACAAATGTAGGTATGGTATGGTAAGGTCTTGCGTTCGTTGTCGTCGTCCTTGGTAACCCTGCTAACAAAAACAAAAGGTTTTCACTCTTTCTAGTCCTTTTTCCTCGATTCGAAATTATGTAGTAGGTACATAGGTTTTTGCTTTTTTTAAAATTTCCATTTTAAGAGTTGATTGCTTAAAGTGTGTGCGCGCTGTGCTGCAAAAAGCGTTCGTTTGTCTTCGCTATACTCGTATATGTACCTACCTACTCGCTCTCGTAGTAAAAATGTTTAAGTGACGAATTTCTTACGTGAACTATGTTTCCTCAATGGAGGTGGAGAACGAGACGTAGACGCTCAGTTTTGGTAAGGTTTCTACAGTCTCTTCATACATATGATGTATATTTCTATTCATTCTGCTGAACGTCTTCTTTACAATGTCTTGCACTTGATATGCTTTGAATGCTTTCTCCCCCCCCCCAGCCCCCACTATCTACCATCTGCCATCCGCCAACATCATCATCATCATAGGTAGGTACTTAAGCAAGCATGTTGCACTTTAACTTAAACATTACGTGCGTCGTCTGTCTTTGTCGTATAACCAACCGGAGATAAAGTCGCAGCCGGAGCCAGAGCCAGAACTGAGGCCGAGAGGGTAGGGTTGTGTAACTGTAAAAATTCTTAGAAGCTACTGATTGGATTTATATATACGGTTCATGGAAAGAGCTTAGACCAGGCTGTCAGTCTTGCAATTGACGTGTTTTTATTTGTTTTTTTTTTTTGCTCCGTGGCATATGTGCGCGCTGAAGAGTCATCAGAGTCAATTGTGGCAAAACGAGCGAAAGAAACTTTACACGAGTCTTAACTTTGTTTTGATAATTTTGATATTTTATTTTCTACAATTGTGTGTATTACTGTATACGGGAAAAGTAAGGGAAAATTTTACATTCGTACAAAAATATTACATCGAAACAGCCTGTGAGTCGTCGTGATGTTACAGTTGGCAATTCAACCCAAAATTTTAATCAAAGCAAAAAAACCATTAATAAGCAATGTTCATCAAAGACCTAAATAAAGAATAAAAACTATTTCTTTGACTTTTTTCAGTCAGTAAAAGTAAATTTTCTTTCATTAATGTCAACTTTTGGTAACATATGCCTAATAAATCTTTCACTGATTTTACAAGGCAATTATGCTGATTATGAAATTCGGAAAACTAAGTTCGAAGTAAAGTGTACACTTTTCTATCGACTTACTTATCACAATAATTTATTTGGATGTCCATATTAGTGCTACATATTCCTTAATCCACACTACAGTTTTGGTGCTAAGTCTTACTTCAAATTCACTAAAGTTTTGGTGCTAAGTCTTACTTCAAACTCACCCCTGTTGCGATTGTAAACGGTCAATTGGCAGCTGATAAATATCAAAATTCTTACATAGAAATAATCAATTGTTGGTTTATAATTATTATCTTTTAAAAGTAGCTTACTTTTTAACTAAAATCACAACTATTAATTCTAACAATTGACAGATGACACAGGCAAAAAGCATGTTTACCTATAAACGGTGTTATGAAATACAATATCAGCCAAATGACTACGATTGCAGTAACTTATTTTGTTCATGAAATTATCAACATTCAATTCGAATATTCGCGGCTCTATGTTTTCGCTAACTTCACAAGTTCCATATTTTGAGTTTTGAATCTATTGTGGAGCATTTGCATAAACTTTAAATGAAACTTTGCCCCAAAGATAAAAAGTCTAAAAGAGTTATAGCATTAGTTCTCGGTGGTCAATGGTTATCGCCTCGTTGTTGTTGTCCGTTATTGAATATCCGGATAATTTTGATGCATTTCATGAACCCAATCAGGCAAGAAACATCGTTGTTGTTATCTAAACGATAAAAGGCTTTAAGGTCTAAGTCTTATGGACTAGCGATAGATAAAAAGCTTTTTCCGTTAAAGTACATTTTTGAAAAAGTTGTATCTTCTTCACAAAACCTATAACTTTCATTATATTATCATGCTAGCAAACTTATTATTGGAATGTTTTCTTTTGTTTAATAATGTCTTCAGGACTTTTTATCCATTCAAACAACTTTTGTTAACGCACTTTTGATACAGCCCAATAATACGTAACCATTTATAAATTTTATCACATGCCATCTTCCGTCCACAAAATATTGATTCATGGCAGAAAAATCACAAAGCACTTTGCCATTTTGCAATTGATCAGTATTCAAAAGATGCTCTGCTCAGGAAGCACCAAATAAGGACTATGTAAAATTTAGGTTGCATCTTGCAAGAAAATGCTCACATTTAGCTATGAACCAAGATGTTTTTCATACCTTATTGTATACAACTGATCCTTTCGTTTCTAGTCTAGGAAAAACTAGAACAGACAAAATGTAAACATTGTTTGATGAGCCTTACATAATTGTTACAAATGCATATTTTGATAATTATGATTCTTGAACCTTTTACAAGCTACACTGCTGTTGGAAAAATCACAATAAGTTGCATGAATTATTCAAAAATGTAATGCCCACATTTCTTTGGATTTTTATAAGATCCTGGAGGTTTGTTTTGTAAAATTCACTTCTGGGCGGAATATTCAAAGCTTTGCAAACACCTTTCCAGGCTTCATAAAATCTACTTTGCGCAATCGATCAATTTTTTGAAATTTGACATGTGTCTTATCCGTAAATTATCGCAATTTCTCTTTTTTTATCTCAGATTCATTTTCTTAATAAAGGGTGGTTTAATTTCAAGGGCCGATGTTGATTTGGAATAAAACACAAATTATTTAGGAAATTATTTACATTTCTATTTATTATGATAATATTGGTATGGTTCAATTATTTATGAAACTAAATATTGGCCAAATGGCGGCCTCGACCTCAGCGGCACACCTTTATCCGATGGTCCAAATTTTCGATGGTGCTGAGGAATAATTGAGGTTCAATGCCGTTAATACTCCAAATTATCTCATACTTAAGCTCTTATATTGTATAATTGCTGGCTTATCGACGTACAATTATTCCTTCAAATAACCCCAAGGAAAGAAGTCCAACGGGATCAAATCGCCACCATGTGAGATAACACCGCTATTGAGTTTGTCGCGCAAGAGAGCCATTATTTCGTTAGCTGTTTGGCAAGTGGCACCGTCCTGTTGAAACCACATATCGTCCAAATCCTATCTTCGAATTCGGGGCACACAAAGTTCGTTATCATCTCACTATAGCAAAAATCATTCCAGTAATATCCTGACCGGCCTCATTTTGGAAAAAATACGGCCCGATGATGCCGCCAGCCCATAAACCGCACTAAACAGTCACTCTTTGTGGGTGAATTGGGTTTTCGACAATCACTTTTGGGTTATCATTCGCTCAATTCTGCTTATTGACGAATCCACTGAAGTGAAAATGTGCCTCATCACCGAAGATGATTGTCTTCGAAAACTGATCATCCACTGTTGCCATTTCTTGCCACCATTCTGACAATTGACGACGCTTGAAATGTTCAAGAGGATTTAGTTCTGGAGTCAATTGTACTTTGTTAGCGTCTAAATGCATTATGTTCATCAATGACAAGCTTGAGAGGTGCAATTGTTGGGCACGACAACGCTTTGAAGATGACTACGGCTGTTCAATATTTGCTGCAGTGCGAGCTTTAATAGCATGCACTGGTGTTTTCACATCTCCTACAGACCTGGTTTGCTTAAATTTTTGCATGATTTTTCTACAGGCACATTTGGATAATTAAATTGATCGAAAAAATCACGAAGTGCACGATATGCATTTTGATTTTCATAATAAGCCTTAATAACTTTAACGCGTTGCTCGATTGTGTATCTTTAAATGGTTAACATTGAATTAGTCTGAAATTGAGAAATAACAAATGAAATGCAGAAAAAAACTTGACGTTAAGGTGTGGTCTACATTCAACATCGGCCCTTAAAATTTAACCACCCTTTACTATATTCATAATATGTACTAGTATAGTTGTGGTAACCCTATAAAATGTATTTCTTCTTGATACTTCATTGAAATGATTTGAATTTAAAGTTTAATTCTCAACCGACTTAATTATAATAAATTTTTAAGTAAAACAGTTTTTCCAAACCAAACAAACTCTTAATACACAAATTATCTTTTTGATATACTTTAAAGAATAATTTTATATTTAAAGAGTCGAAAAACATACATTGAATCAATAAAATTTCTTTACATTTTTAAACGTTGACAAAAATATAAAAGAGTTAACGTGGCAATCCTGCCATTTAAAAAATGTCTGTATTGTAATTTAATCAACATAAATAATTTACGAAAAGTTATTTTATGAAATTTCTAAACAAAAATAATATTTCAACAATTTCAAAATTTTGTGTTTGATCATAAAATTGGTAACTTACAAAAATGTATCTATATAGATACTAAAAACAATATATTTAAGATAGTATGGTCCAAATTTCGCTTCATTTTTCAAAAAAAAAAAAAAACATGAAAGTTACAGGTTTTTGAGACGTAGTTCGACGACCCAAAAGTAGTTTTGTTTTGCCTTTTTGTTGTAAATCTTAAAAATTTTAGAGTGCGTTTGCAGTAATGGCGAAATTTTTACTTGTCAAATGTCATAAAATGGAAGCTTTAAAAGTAATAGCTGCCCAAATAGATGGTTATTCAAAACGAAACCTCTTATTGGAAAACCCTTATAAAACATCAATATCATTCAATTTGTATCAAAGAGCAGCCAAATACAACCCATTCAACAGCTTTATTTTAAATTTATAGAGGAATTTACTTTATGTGAGAATATTTTTAATATTAATGAGATTATATTTCCCTTTGAGGAGTATCGAATTTCAGTTCTGTCTTTTTGTTGTTGTAGTTTTATACACATTCTTTTTCGTGAAACCTAATTCACGAAGTAGAGTCCAGGATGGTTTATTTAAATTATTATTGGAATTATCGATCGATTTAGTTGTTGTTGTTTAATATTAAAAAATGCACCTATGTACATATACATATATATGTATGTGCTGTACAATTTATATATAGGTTGAAATTAAAGTATACATTATGTGAAATTTTATTTCTCATTGGATGTAATGTAACGTAGTGAATAATGAGAGTCACACGAAAATTAAACTTATTTATACTCGTATCAAATGACTGGCATAAGAGATTGCATTTTTATTTTTTTTAAATAATTTAAAGTTTTATATGACAATGTATCAGGTGAACAGGATTTTTATTTAAGTAATTAAAGATACTTTTATACAGACATATGTATGTATGTATGGATTTTGACGAAAGTGCACCTGGTTTTCTGTAAGTTTTATTTTAGCATTAAATTTATATTTATTTGAATCAGGTTAAATATTGTCCTGGTTTTATTATAAGTAAAGATAGAAATGAACAGAAGTTTTTTTTAGAAAAAAAGTTTATCTATGGTATACAAAGTTTTGAAATTCGTAATATTTGTATGGATCATACCTACCTTATATACAATCATGGAATATTTTCGTTATTTATAAACTTCAAATAGTTCCATATCGAAGCTATAAGCTAATGAAAACTAATTTCGAATTTCTTCAAGTGAGAGCTTTTTCAAATAAAGTGTGGCAAACCAACTTAAACTTTTCGAATATTAGAATTGCTGTAGGTATAACTACATTGTAAAGTATACGAGTATAGTCGAAAATTCATATAAATGAAGGTATATATTGTCTTGACTTGGTATAGAATTGTGCAGTATTCCAATCAACCCCAAAAACACACATCGTTAAATAAGTAAAATGTGTACTACCTATTTGAAATGCTGTTCTATCACAAAACACAACACAACTTCTCTCTTCTTATTGCTTCAAAAACTCCCACGGTAGTTTGTAGTTTGTAGTTCGTTTACCTTAAATTTACTCAACAAATGTCTAATGTTTCTATTTTCGTTAATAGGGTGTTATTATTTTTCCTAGAATTCCTAGGTGAAATTAACTTAATATTCTACAAATTCAAGTCACAAAATATTTCTTAGTTATGGCAGTGAACTATTATGACGTTTAAGAGTGCTTGGCGCAAATTACCCGTGTTTTGTTGGAAAATCTATCAATAGTATAGTAGGATTTTACATGAATAACAAAAACAATATCCGTAGTATGAATCAAAAACACTCTAATGAAGATATAAATCCTTCGTACGTATCACTCTTCAAACCCCATTTGTTTACAGTGTTGTATTTGTAATGTGGAAGAATTCAACGAGTAAAATTGACGTGTTTTCACGCATACATAGACACATTTACTGAGTTTTTAGGGGAAATTTCATAAATTAGAGGAGAAATTACACGCACACTAAGAAATACTTTATGAGGCCAGTTTCCGGTTTAGCTTGTAGGCAAACCAATATGGCTACCGAGGATTTATATCTTTACTAGAGTGTTTTTGGTATGAATACTACCGATAAAAGTTAAAGTAGAATCTTACTACGGATGGGTTTTTCACATTTATACGAGTCTCGAATGGATCTTATGTGATTTCGTTCTCAAATGTTGGTACGATTGATATTGCATTTGTATCTCGATGGCTGTGTTCATTGAGTAGTTGTGCATTTGGAATCATGTGTGTTTTCCATTGGGGGAAAAAATCAATCTATTACTGTTGATATTATTTATTTTTGTTAGTGAGAATTGACTAACTGGGCTTATTTTGTAAGAGAAAACAATAGAAAAGATAATTAAGTTTTGCTATGTTTCCACCAAAGGTTTATCTCAGTTTAGATTAGATAAATCTTTTTGGTATTCCCACCGCACCAGAAGATTTAAAAATGATTAAGTTTGACAGCACTTTCTAAAATGCGAATTGTGTTTTGATGTTCCTTATGAAGTGCAAGTGAGATAGTTTGATTCGTGTTAAACAATGAAAAACTGAAAAGCTCAGCACCATATAAGAATATGCTACCTACTTCATGTGCAATTTTTTTTTATTTCATTAAAACAAAACTATATTTTTTGTACACAAACATGCACAAACGCATTATCTGTAAAACCAACTCCTCCACATAGGTTTTTCTTCACAAATTTTGACTCGACCCCTATCCCCGACCGGAATCGAGGCGAATCAAGCTCATTTCAACTCGATTCAGGTATTTAAAGAATTTAGGCGAGCTTCAAGCTCGCTTCAACACCGCATGTGAATGTAGTAGTCTACGAACAAACCCCCTTCTTGAAGTTTTTATTTTATGTCAAATTGTTTGGTTAAAACTTTGAAATCGACTATCACATTACACAGACGTATTTTCTTGATTTTGATAGTCAACTATCAAAAATCAGCTTACACGATTTCATCCCTGGTCTGAACTTTTTTTTTTGAATTTTTTGATAAATTATTCTGTCAAATATTCAGTTGTATCAACTTTCAAATATAAAAACCGGACTACTGCGGATCGTTTTTTTGGTCAATTTCTCACTGTACTATATATGGAATACGAAAAAAACACACTTATTTTAAATTGATTTTTTAAACCATTAAAGTTATTTTAGACGATTTCTAAGCTGTCACTTTAAAAAGCTGTCAACTTTTGACACTTTAAAAATAAAAATTACGCTATTGCGGTTAATGCGAAACTGATGAATATTTTGCAAACACAATTTAGAAAACTTAAGTCCGTCAAGAAAAATTGAGAATTCCTTTTTGGAAAAGGAACACAAAATACAACTTCCGCAGTTGAATCACTGCTGAAAAAAGGTAAAGTAAAATCCTTCTGCGGATAGAGATTTGACTTTTATTATATCTATATATATAATATATATTTATATCGAAATCAATTTGTGAGTTTCTCATTTTTAGATGTTGGCACGTTTGATACCTCCTAGAGGCTCGATGGATGTGTTCGTAGAGTAGTTTCCAACATACAAAACAATATGACGCCATTTTAAAACTCAAGATGAACTCTGATATTGCGACAGAATTTCTTTTTAATTTATTTTAAATAGTGTTTGCTAATTGTATTACTTTTTCCAATGTGCTGACGACTTAACTTTTATGTTTTTAATATTAATATAGTCCTAAAAAATTTTGTGGTGACTACGTATCAAATGTATTATGACCACATTATAAAGAAATAGACAAAAGATGTAATATTAGTTAGCTATATTGCAAAAAGATATTGTCAACAAATATAGCGCCATCTCTTGCACGCAAAGATCTACACATGGTTGGATTATAATCTACGAACGAACACCTTTCCTCCAGTTCTTATTTCATTCAGCTACAATTTACAAAATGGTAAAAAAAAAAACAAAGTAATTATAAATTCTGTATTCCAAAGGTAAAATCTGTTAAGTCTATTTGTATGGTTTTTTAGAAAGTGAAATTTTAGCTTGCAATCTTTGTTTAAAAAGATTAAGGAAAACACAAAGATACAATTTTTATGTATTTATATTTGTAATTAAAACTATCAAACCCGGCGAACTCCGTTTCGCCACCAGATGCCTTAGTTTTTTGTAACATTTCGTTTGGGGATTGAACGATAAAGACAATTTTTTTTTATATTTGAAAAGGGAAAATTTTATTTCATTTCTCAACAGTAATGAATTCATTTCGATTACAAAAATGAAGTGTAATTTAGTTGAACTTCTCTAAGTAAAAAATGAAAGTGAATCCAAAGTAAATACTGAATCGAAGCGTTATACTTCTCCGAAAATTATTCGTTTCATTGAAGTGCTCTTTGGTAAACCACATTTTTTGTTTTTTGGTCTGACGTTAACACAAACAAAGATGGTTTCCCAACTCGTGAATACGCAACGTATAGCTGCCCATGTGAAAAACAATGATTTTTTTAAATTTATCCCGCAAACACTAAGCGATTGGCCTTGCGACTTGTTAATTGTCATTGCGAACGCAAAGCGAACCGGAAATTGCAATCGTTTGAAGTTAAACGGAAGATCAGTCGGAATCAATGGTATTCGAGGAATACATACATTTTCACCTGCATACTTTCCGTTAATAATGGTTGCCTCAATCAAATTCGGCATAAGTCTTTCCACCGCAAGTCGAGTATATCGTTGCAAAGTCGCGGTGGATTCAAATTACGCAATATCATAATAACTGAACTAACTTTGAGTTGCAAGTTATGTGGTGCAAATCCTGTTAACTCTAGAGAATTCCAAAACTCTGTTGGATAATTTACTACATCATCGGGATTTGTTATGGAATCAACGGATTTGTATGTCACCAATCGCCATTTTTGATTGAATGGTGAAATTCAGTGCGTGTACATCACTATTCCTTGCGGCGAGAATTGCTCGTTGGCTTACCAAGCATTATTCTCCAGCCAAAACAATGAGTGGTAGCACCTTTAAGTTGTTGTTGTTGTTCAAAAACATTATTCTGATAATTCTCACTAATGTTTGGGAAAACATTTTCAATAAGAGCTAATTGAGAGTCTACAAATCGGCAAAGGTCGTTGGTAAAAGTAATTAATCCAGTTGTCGCATCAACTGGCACTTTTCCATTTCCAACAAATTACAATTGTTTGGAAAATTGTGCAGCACTTTGATCATTTTGAAGTTAAACTCTCATATTAGTGGTAAGCGATAATGTTTTTACGTTATTCCACAACAGTGATGCCTTCAGGCAATTCATCTGCAGGCGTTCCACGGGGAATTACTGGCACCGTCTGCCTGAAATCGCCTGCCAACAATATCATCAAGCCGCCAAAGATGTTGTTACTTCGTCGAAGATCCTTTAGTGTGAAGTTTCCATTGCACTGGATCGGGAAATATTGCATGTTGTAGTATCAATTGTATTTAAATTGAGTGGCAACTTAAGCGCAGAATGTGCAGTACGACCGCCATATCTAGAAGAGTTGCTGCAATTCCAGATGATGCTAACGCCAAATTTATGTCACATCTTGATCGAATAGTGGCCAAAATCAATGAAATGACAAATGTTTTCCCTGTTCCTCCAGGTGCGTCCAGGAAGAATAGACCACCAGTATTATTGTCCACCGCTTGTATTAATTTTTCGTATACCTATTTGTTTTTGCTGTTCATTCAGCAACGGCACATTATTTCGAACGAATTCCTGCAATGTATCAACATTGTATTGCAGCTCTCGATTTAATTCTTGGTTCAATTTATATTATAGATTATTTTTTGTTCTCAAAATATTCTACGTGACAAATATTTTGTTTCAGTTTTTTAATTTAAAAAAAAAAAGATAACTGATTTTTTCGAAATTATACCAAATCAGAATGTGTAATACAGAATTTTATATAAGTGGATTTGGGGTCAACCAAATTTTTCACTTTTTTCTTAAATTGCTCTATGATAAAAAAAAACACTCACTAAATTTTTTAAAAAGTCGTTTTTGCTTTTTTTTTTATTATCTTTAAAACAAACGTTATTTGAAGTCAATATGTCTGACGTTTCTAGAGATATGGTTGACTAAAAAAGGTTCCCAAAAGTAAGTTTTGGCTTAGAATATAGGGCCCTTGAAACGTAAAAAAAATTTTCAATTCCACAAATCGGAATTTTTACAATAACTTTCTTTAGTGCGTTGGACTGTCATGCAAGGGGTCTTGCGTTCAATCCCTGCCTGTGCCACCTAACTTTTTTCACGGGTACTGCCTCTTGCGAGGAATTGACAAATTTTCCAAGAGTAATTCTTGTCATGAAAAGTGCTTTCTCAAAGTAGCCGTTCGGATTCGGCATATAAACTGTAGGTCCCTTCCATCTCTGACAACATTACTCGCACACAGGGATGGTTGAGAGTTGTAAGTCACTAGGCCCTGGGTTTCCATGGACTGTTGCGCCACCTAATTTATTTATTTATTTTTCTATGGGAAGCTAAGCGGAGTTCACCTCTTTTCTGTTGAAAATTTTCCTGAATTTTTTCTGCTATAAACCTCACGGAGCCCGAGACCTTTCCAACGAATGCAAAACCGTGGAAATCGGTTCGTGCGTTCTGGATAGCGTCAGGAAGGAAAACCCGACTTATTTTTATATTATAGAATATAGTTAAAATTATTTGAACATTAAAATTAAATTTTAATAAGTGGATTATTTAATATGTTTATTAATGTTTTTTTTTGACTTAAATGCTTTTACCAAAACAACTTTAACAATTTTTCATTCATTAAGTATCCTGAGATTGAGTTCTTTGGTCGGTTAAACCGTTTTTTGTAGATTTACTTCTATTCTTTTTTTATTTCCCAAATTTTAAGTCAATATAAGAAATGTAAAATGCAAGACTAGTTTTGTGGTAAAATGTTTTAAGTTGACATAAGTAATTTTACTTTTTTGATAAATATCGAACATAAAAACAATTTAAAATGTTTTACCAAAATAATTTCTGCCTATTATCTGATAAATAAAATAAATTGACAAATTATCCTCTACTTAAGTTGTTTTACGTTTTGCAAAACCCTACGAATTGAACTTTAGCTATTTTACAATAGGTCATAATTTTCTCGTTTAAAAAGATTTATCATCGAGGATAAGAAATAAAAATAGTTTGTGGACAGAATATCTAAAGAAATGATAAATAGCTAAAACCACTTTAGTCGACTTAAACACTTTACACAGAATTATTCCTGATATTTTCTTGACATATTTTATTCCATTTTATTAAGTTAAAATTAGTTCTGGTATAAATTTCGTTAATTTTTTACAATTTTGTTTAAATAATTCTGGAAAATATTTAATTGTCTCAATTTTGAAACATAAATTAATGCGGATCGTTCTTAAGGCAATTTCCCACTGTACTGTATATAAAATCCTGAAAAACACGTCTAATATAGATGCTGTAACCTGTATTGTTGAGATAAAGCCAGTTTTATCTATTCTTCGTAGACTTTTGAAATCGTGTTATTTCTCAAAGAAGTGATAAAAATTGTCCATCGAGGTCTTGTGATTAAACAGTCGTTAACTTTTGTCTTAAGAGTTACGTGACAGATAAGTTCTACGCCAAGATCCACAATCTATGCTTAACCTTAAAGATCATGAAAAATTTCATAAAAAAGATATGGTGCTGCAACTCTAGCCGTGGCGGTCAATTGGTTGATATCATTTTTCAATATTTTACTATTTCTTTTAAAAAATACAGTGTTTTTGAATATCGAAATTGCTGACTGATAAAATGTCCCTAAAACTTTAATCATTTCTTATTAAATTTTTGTAAATCCAATATTAAAATCATACCACCCTGTATATGTATTGTGTTCATGAATATAAACCATCTGTTAGTTAGATGGGAAAATGTGGTTAGTTTCGGGTAAAACGTTTGTGGTGTTTCACTTCGACTTCACACTTTATAATAATTAATGAAGGTTTATTTTTTTGAAAATTACTGAGGACAAAAGAGCTTTTGCTTAATTTTTGTTTTGTCTTATGAACATCTTTACTGAGTTTTTGTTGTTATTTTGAGTATGAGGTCTTGATTATGTATTCTTTTGAGAAAAATAAGAGATTTGAAAGATTCTTTAACTTTGTCAAATTATGTTTATTTTTTGTTTATACTTATAAGCAAAAATATATAAAGTTTTCCTCGGCTTTTTCTTAACTATCTTTTTGTTTTAAGCTTAATTATGCATTGACTGTTGTTTTTCTTTTTGAAATTTTTCTTGGCAGAGTTTATTTTTTCTTTTAAAAATAAACTAAAAACAAACAAAGGGAATAACAAGGAACTATGTGTAGTGTATAGACTGATAGTGTCCTGGGAGTACTATAGTACAAAATAAAAGTTAAAAATAAAAAGTTGTTTTGAACAAAACTCGCACTTGCATATTTACACGCAGCAGTGGGTATATTCTTCATTCTTATAACAAGTACCTCTGAAAGTTTTTCATTCTTAACTTTAAAAAAGAAAATATACTATATAATAATGTATGAGTATATGTATGTATATAGATATGTCAAGGCGATGCGAGGGCATCACAAAAGGATCTTGGATGGCTTGCTCTTATCTGATGCTTCACTTCTTCAATCTCACCAGCAGTGCTTTAAAAGTTTTACATTATATCTAGCTCACTGGACAGTAGAGATTTCAAATGCAGTACATTTTGGAAAACCCACAAAATATAGAGAACATCATCATCATCATCATCATCTTCTTCATCATCGTCATCATCATCATTTTCATCGCATGGTGTAACAGCAACGTCCTTTTCTATTATATGTTGAACAAGTGCCGAACTAAGTCGGGTAAGGGCCCTGAGGCTATGGTAAACATTTAAGATCCATGTAGAATGTAAAACAACGCAAAATAACACGTTTGGCTTTTCTTGCTGCTGGCATTTGGGATTCGGATTTACAGAAATTAAAGCGGTTTCATTGTGAATGAATCGCTATTGGGGCAGCTGCCACATTTGAAGTTGTCATTTTTAAACATTTGATAAGCCTTGTTAAAACTTATTAAAATTTAATACAAAAGTGGTGAACATTTAGCATTCACAGTTCGCAAAACTTAAGCACTTTTGGGTCGTCGTAAAGTACCAACCTGGGATAAGTTAGAGATGTGAAGAATCGAAACTGTTATCATTGCTCAAGAACAACTGAAAATATTCCACCTGCAGCAACGTAGTGTTGAAGAAAACCCAATCATAAACATTGACAAGTGTGACAGGTGGCAATTTGTAAATGACAGCTTGACAATTGTCTAAATTGTATTCCATACGAAATTTGACTATTTTGAAGAATTGTCGGAGAATTTGCGACAATTTTCAAGATTTTGGATCATACTCAATACAATTCTGAAAAATTTCCGGAAAATTGCACAGTAAAAAATTTTATGGAACAGAAAAAAATACAAATTAAAAATTTGTCAATATAAAATTGACAATTATGACATGCAGTTGAATCTCGGTCGTGAAGTGACTCTTTCGATAAAAATAGTGTAGCACCTATTATATTTCCAAGTGACAGTTATGAAGAATTGGACGAGCAATTCCGCGAAATTTTCAAAGAAAGAAATTATAATAATTTTGTGGCATTAGTTGATTTTGAATTTAAGGAATGATTTCGAGTCTTCAAAACTACAGCTGAATATAGTTTGTTAAAAATCGGTCGAGACCGCAAGCCACCCACTATAAGAAATCATGCCCTTGATTCAAGCTTGGTATAAGGAAGTTGAAAATGAATAAGGTATTTCAAAAAAGGTTAGTTCAGCCTTGCGTCAAAAGATATTCCAATCTGATGGTCAATGACCTTATGGGGAAAGTAATCTGCTAGCCTGAGCCTGCATATGTAACCTGCATACCCCAACGCTTTAGACATTTTGCTTATTTTGCTGATATTGTTAATGGCTCTTTAATAAGAATTGATGACTGAAAATGAGTCAGTATTTGTTGACAGAAATGGTGACCATTCAATTATTTGTTTGTTTCTTTTCGCTGGCCGGGATTCGTTCACGATATTCTGAGAGTTCTAAGCTATTAAGCAAGACGGTGGAAAATGGATGGATGCCATTTTAAAATGCTTTTATATTTATTAGGAGACAGCGGCTATAGACGAAAAAGTTGGCTAATCACACCAATTGTTTCACACCAAGTTAAACAATATGAAGCATTGCCATTTCAAAAAAATGTTTCAAAATATGACAATGATACGATTTTACTATATTATTATCACAGTCTGACAGTGACAAAATTGTCGTTGTATTTAACTGACAATTTTGTCACCTGTCAAAACGTAAAATAGAAACTTGTGAATATTTCTAGAACTGTCAATTGTCAATGTTTATGAAATAGGGCCAAGTTTTATCGATTGCTCTATACAATCATTGGAATTAGACATTCCAAAAAGTCGTCCTAGGATTTAAGGCTTCAAAAGTTCATGTTACATAAGAAACATTAAATGTTTGCCACGGACCCAAGTCCGTGGTATGTAAGTCCGGTATTACACGGCGCGTGTTTAGCCTTGCGTGAATGAAGTGCAAAAGAGAAAGAAAGAACGAAAAGATGAAATAGAAATAAATCTATCTGAACACGCACGGGTAGAAATTTCCTTGCGTGTTTTTGACGTTTGTCTTTCTACTCTTTCTTTGTTTCTTGGATTTGCTTTATTTTATTTTCGATGTTGATGAATGAATGATGAATTAAAATGGCTGAGGAATTCAAATGGAGCAGGAATTTAACAACTGAGCTCATTTCGAATTATGAAATGCACCCCATTCTTTATAATCCTTGTTTTCGGGAATATATCAACAGGGTCGAAAAGGCAGACGCATTTGAAAGTCTGTTAAATGCACTGAAACCTTATGATCCAAATATAACAATGGATGTAATAAAAACAAAATTCATACACTTCGATTGCGGAGTCATTTCTCTAAGGAGTTCCGAGAAACGGAAAATTCGAAGAAGAGTGGAGCTGGTGCAGATGAGTTGCATGAGCCTAAGAAGATAAAATGAAAAATAAATGTCAAATAAACGTGCAGTACTGAAATGCGAAAAAGGCTTTGTATAATAACGAGCGCGTCACGGACTGAATGTTCAAAAGAAAAATAACCAAGAGTTGCGCGTTAAACTCACGCGCCGTGTAATACCGGACTAACAAATTGATGTAGATTTTCATGGGGATGAGGCTCAATGAAAAAAAACATTGAGAAATGTTTAACACAAACTTTGAACTACCAATAAATAATTTATACTTCTGGAACGACATATTTATAAGCACTTTTAGAAATTTTATCAAAATTGGTAGAACCATTCTCGAGATTATTTTGTAAAGATGAAATCGACGAAACGTTAACATTTATTGACTAAGGAAATGCATTAAGTCTGTAATAAAGACACTGGGCGAGGCCCAATATTCTTATAACAATCCCACTCCGTCATTTAGAAAAAATTATAAAAAAACATGCTTGAAAAAAGTTTTCTTTAAATACTAAGTTTGTGGGTGGGTTTTTATAAAATATATCTTAAAACCAACTATACTGCTGTTGCTGCTGTGGCCTGTACTGCATACATTTGAGAATTTCACTTTTCCATTCCTTAGAAAAAAAATATACTAACTTTTCTTTTCATTTCTTTCAATTTCAGGTGAATCAAACGTCAACTACACTGAAAATATTTATTTGTGATTTTTAAGTTAAAAAAAATAGATACAAAATAGTAATGAAGTGAAAATTCAAGATCGTATCTATGTATATGTATATTTTTCCAGCCAAGTGATATTTGTATATTGAAAATTTTAATTTTAAATTAGTTTTTACCCTGTCCCTATGTTAATTGATAAAATTTCACGTCATACATTATTGAAAGAGGTAATTTATTTTAATTTTATTTTAATTTAATTTAGAATTTTCTTTAAGTGCTTTAGAACGTTATATCTGTTTTTATTTTAACATTCGATTTAAAATTAAGCTAAGTCCTCCTACGCAGAGTGCTGCGCTAGCTGATTATGGTGTTCTTCAAATTCAGCCTACGTCTATATTCAAAATAAGCTTTTCAATTCACTTTTTTAAAGGCATATGTATGTACAAAACTTGTGGTGTTTATATCGTGGCGTGGTACAATTTTCCTAAGCTTATATGAACATTTTTGTATCTTACAAAAAAACACAATAGGTAGATAAAGTAGACTACGACTTGACTATACGACTACGATGAATTACTAACAAAATGAATGAAAACTGTTGAACGGCATATACATAGTATGTATGTAGTGTAGTATGAAAAAAAAAAATAAAAATAATAAATAGTTTTATGTAAATGATGTTGGTTTAAAAGATTTGGAGTGCTGCCTACTCAGTTTTTCGATTGTCATTTGAGGTTTTTCATTCAACAAAAGAGCTTATTCTTCTTCATGAGTGCGGTCTTAGAAAAAGGGGGAAGGTATTCATTATTGTAACACTTTGTATGGTGTTTTGTCAAGAGCACGACAAAATAGTTTTCCTTATCTTTTGTAACGTCGGTAGGTCGTCGTAGGTACTAGGTCATGTAAAAATCGAAGTAATTTAATTTACAATAAATTCTTTTCTTGTGTCACTTATAGATAAGAATAATGTGTCTTTTTTTCATCAAGGACTCTCTAAGAGAACTTTGCTGAACTTCCTCCATATTTCTTTTAAAAGGACAAATTGTACAATGTCAACTCGAGGGCACATTAAATGTGACATGTGTATTCCTGAGGATTTTCTATAATTTCTTATCTTCTGAGTCACGTCACTTCGCTTCGAGTTGAAATATTAAAATGTTAAATATTTTTTCGACATATTTTTTCGTCCATGATAACGATCGTCACGTTACTTTAAATGGCCAACGTTATCGCGTCACAAAAAGCGATTATTTTAAACCCGAACAAGAAAAAAGGGCTTCTTGGGCCACATCCGGTTTAATGAAGAGTAATTTTGATGAGCGTGTTTGAGAAAAAAACAGTGGTGTAGTTTAAAACCTCTAGATCATTTTCTTCAGGACAAATCTTCTTTCGCACTTGTGCAATTGCAAGAGCACTGAAAGACCTTGACTTACACAAATCTACTGGCGTGAATAGTACCCCCCCCCCTATTGTTGGGTAGAGGATTTCAAAGTAATAGGTCCATCGGTGATTTGATGGTTTATTTAACCGAACAATGGAACAAATCTTTACATCGTCTTGGAGAAAGTAAGATTATTGCACTTGATATTTCAAAAGTATTTCATTGAGTTTGACATCAAGCTCTGTAGTGATTTTGGTATTGATGAATATATTCTTCTTTGGATTAGAAACTACCTTTCTAACCGATCAATACAAGTTGTATTGGATGGTTTTAAGTCTGAAAATCAAACATAAATGCTGGTGTCCCCCAAGGCTCCGTTTTGTCTCCGACTCTCTTTTTTATATTCATAAACTATATTTTATCTGTCACTTATAATCCATTAAACAGTATACCCTCAGTTTTTTATATTCGTTTCTACATAGATTCACATCTTTGTCCTTCGGATGTGGAACTTCAACGGCAGCGTATGATAAGCCAATTAAATTCCGATCTCGAAAGCATTGTACATTCGCGAATTCACAACCGTGTAGCATTTAATGCTTTAAAAACTCAATGATGTCTCCTGTCAGTAAAGTTATGCCGCTTTACCTATGAGTGACACTTGCATCAAGGAAACTAATCAACATTCAGTACTCGTTAGGTGTATTACAGATCACCTCGTGTGGAATGATCAAATTTTCGATATTTCCAAAAATGCTGCTAGGTGTTTAGGATTTCTCCGAAAATGCAAGAAATTTGTCACCCCTTCTGATCAGGCTGTAATTTGTATTCTTCTTTTATTCTTCCCAACCTTAAATATAACTCTCATATAGTTGAGTAGGTGCGCCTAAAACAAGTTTAAGTCTTTTCGATAGAATCCTAAAAAGAGCTTTAAAAATGATAAAAACTTTAACTGAAATAGTTGCATCACTCGAACACAGCCGTAATGTTTCACGTCTTTCGTTGTTTTATTGATATTTTATTAAACAGTGTTCTGTCGAATTAGCCTGTTGCATTCCCCCCTTCAAACATTTCAGCCGTAATACTCGAACTTCTAGGAATGCACATCATTTGAGCTCAATTCCGGACGTACTCTCAACTATAGAGATTCATTTTTTAACCGCACATCGAGAATGTAGAATGCTTTACCCAACTTTAGGTCAATAAAAAACTCGACTCTTTGATACAGACAAATATATAATAACCATGAAAGCAACCAATACAACTTCACAACTTTTCACCAACCTTAAGACGAAAATAGACAAATTTGAGCATTCAGATTTAATTTACAAAATAAATTGTAAAGACAACTCGGACGAAGAATGCAACCAAATCTATATTGGAAACACCAAACAAAATTTAAAAAATAGACTTTCAGGACATAAATCAGACTTAAAAAGTAATGACTCACAGAAGACAGCACTGGCATCGCACTGTATTACTCTTAACCACTCTCTTGACTTAAATATAAAAGTTCTGCAAAGAGAAGACAACTATAATAAGAGAATGATAATCGAAACGCTGCATATCATCTCATCAACGCCAACAACACCATGAACCAAAAAACTGACATGGAAGAGATAAGCCCTCAGTAGTTCAGTACAAACATTTGTTAGAGAGTACGAGAATAAAAACTTCTAATTATAATGATCTTTTGACACTAATTTTCCTATGCCTGTTACTTGTCAGTTGAACTTTACGTAGTTAGGTCTACTTTTTGTAAAAATTGTTGTGAACCAACTATGTTTTTCTCTATCATTTTGATATTCAAAACTTTAAGACCATTGTGCAGAAGGAACTCGTCTTTAATCCTACCCTATTTTCGTAGAGCTAGCACTGTGTTTAAACTTTAAACATGTTAAGGGTATTTATAACCTCTTAAATGCTCGTTAATTATAAAAAATAGAGATATTTTAGAGGACTTTTGATATCCTTTTAAAAAGTTAAACTCTGCGTCATCTCATAACATAACATCTCATGTTATTTAAACATAAAGGCATATCCAAACTATGCAAACATATTTTTCAAATACTAAGAGCAAACTTTGAAGGATTTGGAAAGGTTTTTGGGTGTTTAAGTTTATATTTGTAACTTAAACTATCAAATTTTGTGTGGAAAATGGTTTCCTCAGGTTTTTTTTAATCCAAGCATTTCGCTTCCAAAAAAATATCAAATTTATTTGTAAAAACTTATTCAAACGTCACTTTTAGAATCAGGTGTGTTCAGGAACAAAAAAACAAAACCTGTACCGTGTTCTGTAACTATCGTATCGTGATTATTTGGCTATAAATTTAAAAGATAATCAAAAAATTAAACATTCATTTAAAAATCTATGTATCTTTAAACGCAGCTCACGCTTAAAACGAGACTTTTAACTCTGAAACATGAACACGTCTATTCTGTTAGATACCTTATATGTCAAATAATTTTGTATTCAAAAGAAGAAAGTTACAACTAAAGACATTTTATTATTCGATTGAATTAAAAGATCGCTCATGCGAATATTTGGGTAAACTTATTCTTTTACCCATTTTGAAAACTTATTTACACAATTTTCTGACTTGAATGACTTTATTTTCAAATTATTTAACAGTATAATCCTCATTTAAAAAAAAAATATATCGTTACTGAGTAAATATAATTTAATTAGATTCAATTTTCCTCTTTCAATTTTTGTCTGTTGACAAAACATCTACAATTATTTTTGAATAAATTTCACTTTCATGAAAATAAAGAAGAAGCAATGTTTTTATTTTAATATCTTCATAAAATAATCTATCTACTATCAAAATGACATTAAATTTAAGCTTTTGATATTGTATCATTTCAATAGAAAATAAAGGAAAAAAAGGATAAGAACTTTAAGAGAACAAAAGAATAAAGAATAAAGGAACCCTTATAAATCATTTTTGCTCTCTTGAACATAATCATCTCTTTTCTATACCTATACCTATACCTATACCTACCCTCCCTCCACCTCCGCCCCACCATGTCTATAATATTATAGAGTACGATAGGACAAGAGTAGTTACTTCTATACTTTCTTTTGAGTTTAGTTTTTTAATCTTCATAAAATTCAGTATTTTATAAATATATATCTACGAGTATGTGTATAGTTTGGTATATTATACGAGTACATAGAGTACACAAGAAGTATAGTGGAATAGTGGTATTATGGTGCTTTAGAAACTTTAATCAATATTATAAACTGTTAAGAAAATGCCTTGAGATGTGTCCTTAGTAAAATAATTTTAAGCTGTCCGTTAGAAAATGAAAACGAAAATGATGGGAAAATAAATGACACTTTCAATTAAGACAGATAATTTGAAATTTGTTTTTTAAGTTTATTATAATTTCAATGAAGAAATATTTGCACCAATTAGTTTTTAAAATTTAAATGACAGGAGCATTTCAAAATACGAGTGTAATATTAAATGTCATATCAGCAACATTTTTTTTTTCTAAACCTAAACTACTGTTAGGACAAACATAATGTTTTATAACACTGGTCGACAGAGTCATTTATTTTTTGGACTTTTCCATTACGTGTTAAAAACAATAGCCGTGTTTTTTGGGATTCCATAGTACAGTGAGAAATTGCCAACAAAAACGATCCGCAGTAGTCCGGTTTTCATATTTAAAAGTTGATACAATAGAATAATATATTTTAAACAAATATTGGGAATAATTTATATTTTTTTGCTTTCATGTTTTCCATTTTGTAACTTTAATTGCTGAATAAAATATTAAATGAAGCAAAAGGGTTTGTTCATAGATTATGGTTTAACTGTGTGTTGATCTTCGCGTGCAACAGATGGCTCTTTACTCCAAAATGCGGTGTTTTGCGTTGTTTTCCAGATAAAACTTGAAATTTTAAAAAGTGCAGCAAACAATAAAAGGCGAAAAATAAAAAGTGTTGATTAACAGTAGCGTGGTTCAATTATGTATTCAAAAAATATCGACCAAATGGCCGTCACAATATCGGCGGCACGCCCCCATCCGATGGTCCAAATGCTGAGGCATAATTGAGGTTATATGCCGTTAATGTGCCGAATTATCTCATCCTTTAGCTTTTGAATGGTTGCTGGCTTATAGACGTACACCTTTTCTTTCAAATAACCCGAAAGAAAGAAGTCCAAGGGTATCAAATTACGTGATTTTGGCGGCTTGATGGCCATCGCCATAACGTGAGATAAAACGGCCATTGAATTAGCTGTGTGGCAAGTGGCACCGTTCGTCCACATACTATCTTCCAATTCGGTGCATACAAACTTCGTTATCATCTCACTATAGCGAACACCATTCACAGTAACTTCCTGAATGCCTCATTTTGAAAAAAATACGGCCCGGTGATCCCGTCAGCCCATAAACCGGATCAAATAGTGACTCTTTGTAGGTGCACTCTTGGATAATCATTCACCCAAATGCAATTATTGTGCTTTCTGTCGAATCCGCTGAGGTAAAAATGCGCTTGATTCCTGAAGATAATTTTCTTTGAAAATTGATCATCGACTGGTGCCATTTCTTTCCACCATTCTGACCATATTGACGACGTTCGAAATGGTCAAGAGGCTTAAGTTCTTACGTCAACTGCACCTTGTAAGCAAAGTCTCTATGCATAATGTTCATCAACGACGAACGTGAAAGGTGCAATTTTTGGGCACGAAGACTAGTGGAGGTAGAAGGCTCTTCAGCCACACTATCGCAAATATGAGCAATATTTTCAGCAGTATGAGCTGCACGAGCAAGCGCTAGAGCTGCTCAAATTTGTACACGGTTTTTCCGATTGTACGCACATTTGGACGATTAAATAAATTGACCAAAAAAATCACGATATGCATTTTGATTTGAATGCCCATTTTCGTAATAAGCCTGAATTACTTTAACGCGTTGCTCAATTGTGTATCGTTCTATTGTTCAGATTGAATTAGTCTGAAATTGAGAAATGTCAAATGAAACGCAGAAAAACTTAAAGATTAGGTGTGGTTCACATTCAACATTGGCCCTTGACCACCGTTTACTTATCCATGATTAAGCCTACGGGATAGACATGACATGAGTTATCAATTTTACCAAAATTTTTGTTCGAGACTGGAGCAAACGTCAAAATTCTACTCGCATTTGGATCCTACTTCCCCTTTTATGTATTTTTATTAGTAATACGTATATTTTTGCCAAAAAAACGCATCTTGTATCATTCTAATAGCCGGATCAAAAAAATGTGGATCAAAAAGATCCGCAGCATTTAGTTCATATTAAGCAATTTTTCTTATATGTCGGGCGGTATTTAAGCCATACCATGTTGTTTTTAAATGCGTCTTAAAATTGTTGTTTATTCGTTTAAAATAAAAAAAAATAAATTAGGTGGCGCAACAGTCCATGAAGGACCAAGGCCTAGTGACTTACAACTCTCAACCATCCTTGTGTGCGAGTAATGTTGTCAGAGATGGAAGGGACCTACAGTTTATATGTCGAATCCGAACGGCTAATTTGAGAAAGCACTTTTCATGACAAGAATTTATTACTCTTGGAGGATTTGTCAATTCCTCGCAAGAGGCAGTACCCGTGAAAAAAGTTAGGTGGCACAGGCAGGGATTGAACCCAAGACCCCTTCCGTGACAGTCCAACGCACTAACCATCACGCTACGGGTACTTTTCGTTTGTTCACTGTTTTTCTCTTGTGGCAAATCGCATTATCTTACTGACAAATTGAGGTCACATTACAGTAAATGACAAACATTCAACTAATATAATGACACTTCAAATGACAGCCAAGTTTGACAGGTGTCAAGTGCCAGTGCTTCTAAATGCAAACCATTTAATAAATGAATCTATATATTACTTATTATACAATTTAGATTAAATAAAATGGTTTTTGACATACATAGCTCATTAAATCATACGCAAACCTGTTTAGGAACAAATATTTAAAGACTATATAATCTTAGGCGGTTTTTAATAATCTTCTATGTTCTTCCTTCATTGTTCTTATATTTTCAAAACTTTGTTTAATTTTTTTTGGTTCTCTTTGTATTATTTCACCAATCAAGTTAAACAATTTATAAGCCAAACAATTTTTCAGTCCAATGAACTTACCAAATCATTAATAAATAATTCAACAAAAAATAAATAAAACAATCCAACTTGTATATGTTTTATGATTGTATACATATAAATTTTAATAAATTCTGATTTAAACAAAAAAAAAAAAATATTTTATATCTAATAAATTCGGATTGCCTTTTAGCAAATATACTTATCATCTTCCTAACTTGTTTTTGTCAATATTTATTTGCGCTTTATTCTTGGCATCATGTGTCTGAGAAATATTTGTTCCTAAATCAAGAAATGTGATGGCGGGCGAGGAAAACAGTGGAAGTCAATGTCACACAAAACGTATGACATCGGTACGGTATGAGCCAAACACTTAAAATCGCTGCTTATTTTTGAACAACTCAGTCAACAGAATGAGTTGCTCATCAATTATGTTATACAAATAATTTACCCAATGAGCAAAATTTATTAACATATTTAATTTTTTTTTATTTTTTGTAAATAATAATTCTTCTTCCTCATCAGTGAACCACAAGTGTGGTGTGGTGTGGCATGTCGTCGCGTTTCTGACGATGGGAATTTTTTCTTCCCACACCAAGTTTTCATTTCAACTGATTTACGGTGGGAATGTGATGCCCTTCGGATTGCATCAAAGTGTACCAGAAATGTTGTATAATGTGACACACTGCACTTCAACTGCGTCTTCGTCATTCAATTAAAAAAAAAAAGAATAATATTGTTAACATGTTTTTTGTGAGACTAAAAACAACAAAACCAAAAAATTGATGACACGTGTTTTTTCTTTCCGCTGAAAAAATTAAAAAAAAAAAAACAATGCACATTATACAAACCATATTATTGTAAAATGACATTCAGAGGGGGTTATGGTCTTTTTGTGCTGATTCAAATTAATTTATCCATCAACTCATATTAATGATGATGAACTAAGTAAGATATAATAATTACACAGATTGAATATGCTATCAGCATGACGCAGTGTGAAAGAATACACTCACCAATAATCCGTTTAAGACAACACAAATTAAATTAAATTTATTACCATATTCCTTTTTAAAGTATCATTAACCGTGTTTTTTTGGAACAACCATAAATAGTGCAGTAGAAATGTAGATAAACAATAAATACAACATCCACAGTAGAATCACTGCCGATAAAATGTAATGTGAAATTCTACTGCGGAAATTCTACTACTTTTATTTCAGTATAGAAATCAGTTTTCGAGTTTATAAATTTTATACGTTGTCACGATTGAAACTTCCTTGAGACTTGATGGACGCTATCGTAGAGTAGTGTCCAACATACAAAACATTGTGACGTCATTTTAAAACCCAAGATGAGCTCTAATAGATAGATAGATAGATATTTTATTTCTTTCTTAAAATATTATTTATTTTGCTACCGCTCAGTTCACATAGAGATTTGATATTAAATACAATATATTTTTCTACTGAATACGTTTACAACATTATAATTACAAATTCAACAAGAAAACATTTTTATTTTGAAGGAAAATATGACAAAAACCTTCATTTAGGTACAACAAACATGTCGATAAGAAATAGATAGAATTTAAAAACACATAAGATACGTAAAGTAATAAAAAAGGTAAATTTAAATTGATTAAATATAAATATACACATAAGTAAATAAAAAATATAAATGCAGAAGTTAACTAATTAGTAAATAAATAATAAGTAAAAAGTATAAATAATAAATAATAAACAATAAATAATAAGTAAAAAGTAATAAAATATAAATAATGCTTAGTAAATATAAATAAATAAATAAGTAATAAATAAATTTATACTATTACTAGCTGTCGGGCAAACGTTGTTTTGTCATATAAATTATTTCTAGAGAATATTTTGATAGAAATAAATAACTTATTGTAAGTGTGTAAAGATGTAGTATATACATAAGTGGGAGAGGTATAGAGCACTGTAAACGGTGACAAAAAATCAAAATAAAAAAACCAAAAACAATTTTTGAATAATATTATGATAAATTAAAATATAAAAAAAAACAAATTTTGTAAATTTTTTTTTTCTCTTTATTTATTTATTTAAATTACTTTAATTATTGTCACAACATATATTATTATTAATGCGACGCGTTTCGGATATATATAGCATCAACCAGTGCCCGATGATGGATATATATATCCGAAACGCGTCGCATTAATAATAATATATGTTGTGACAATAATTAAAGTAATTTAAATAAATAAATAAAGAGAAAAAAAAAATTTACAAATTTTTTTTTTTTTTTTTATATTATATTTAATGCATGCCTGGTAAATCCAAAGAGTCCAAAAAACTCAGTTGGATAATTTATAGCTTCGGTGGCATCACAAACTGTATCAATAGATTTGTATGACACCAAGTCTCCTGGTAACAAATGTTGTATCTTGAATTCCACATTTTTTGCTGCTAAAATTGCTCTTTCTGCCGGCCACTCATAATTTGTATATTGTCTGTGTACATCGGGAAATATCTTGTAAATGAGAGCATCTTGTGAATCAATAATCGTGCATCCAGTTTCATCTGTAGTATTTTTTCCGTCGCTTTTATCTAACAGTTGTTTTGATAATGTTTCAGCGGATGGATCTTGAAACATTTGAACCCGCATATTCACTTTCAGTTGTACTTTTTCAACATTACGCCGCAGTGGCGATGATTTTAAGCACCCGTTGATCTCAGCAGCGTACGTTGAGCATTTAATAACGGGAAGTGCCGCCAAATAGTCTGTCGTTGTTTTTTATATCTTTCAATGTCCTGTTCAACGTCTCAAGATTGTGTGCCATAGTGCATTCATCCTAGATGATAATTTTACACTGTTTCAGCACTGTTTCCATGCATGAATGATTCTTTTTTTATATTTTTTATATTTATTATATTATATTTTGAATATTCAGTGGCAGCTTAAATACTGAATGAGCTGTTCTGCCTCCATCCAATAAAGTTTCCGCAATCCCAGAAGATGCAACAGCCAATGCGATACCATTATTTGATCGTATTTTACCAAGAATTAGCGAAATAAGGAATGTTTTTGCCAGTTCCACCTGGTGCATCCAAAAAAAAAAGAATCCATCCTGCCCTGTCGAAACTGCGAGCATGATGTGGTTATAAATGTTTCTTTGTTCTTCATTCATTAGTGGGACATTGCGAGTAACAATCGCTGCCATTTCTCCAATATTGTATTGTAGTTCACGATCCAATTCAGTGTCTATTAAATAATGACTGAGTGGTAATTTTGCAATAATAATGCAAAGATCCTCAATAGAAATCAATGCTACATTGTACATAGCGCCACTGAAAGCTATCGTAGGATCGTTGCACCGTGTAAAATTTCATTGAAATTGGTTAAGCCGTTTCGGAGGAGTATGACAGCTAACACTGTGGCAGGAAAATTTTATATATTAGATAATTTTGTTTGTTCTATCTAAATGTAAGCTACCCTTCAATGTTCGAAACGTCAAACATCATCGAATCATGTTCGAATAGTAAAACGTCATCGACGAGTGATCGATGCTGTTTGACGTTTGGGACAGAGAGTTTTTTTTCTTTTTGTCATTCTTATTCATTCTTTGATCCAGAGAAGAACCGGCAGGAAATAAAAAGATAAAATTATATTAAATAAATTAAAATAAAACGAAAAGAGTTGTTCTTTAATAATACATACATAAATTAAATATGTTCATATGTTTAATTGTACTACCAAAGGGTTGTCAGAAATATCACAGTTTATTAGGAAGTCATCAGTTAATTTTTGAATTCTTGTGCAAATCAATTCAACACAATGTTTGACTATGAAGATCAATAGGTTAATGATGCCAGGGTAAATTAAGCATCATTTTTAAAATTTTGTTTTGACACACTTGGAGTTTTTTTTTAATATATAAGATTGCGCAATTACTCCACGCCTGACATCCATACATCAACATTGCTTGAAACACAACCTTTTGTATAATAATCTTATTTTAAACACTTAAAAATGCGCTTTTCTATTTATAACATTTTAATTGCAATATTAACTTTTTTAATTATTTTACTAATAAGTTCTTTTAAGTTAAGCCGCTTGTCAAGGTTTATTCCTAGATATCACATCCCATTTTATAGAAGTACCATTGACTTCCAGCTTGCATTTTGAAGTTTGGTTTCAATATTGAGACCAAACTCATGCGGAGAGAGTATGCTATGCAGGTTTCATCTGCGTAAATCCCTGCTTCACAATAAGTTAGCTGTTGAAAATAAGACGTTTAGACATTATATTAAACAGGACCAAGAACTGAACCTTGAGGGACACCATACTGAATATTAACTAACACGGATTTAAATTTATTAACGTACACTTGAAAACATCTTCTTGAGCTCTAATATTTTAACAAAATATTTGTCTTCCAATGCGTCAATTGAAGCGGGCTTGTCTGTATAGACATGAGCTTTAACATAGCCCCACCAAAAATAGTGTAAAGGCAATAAATCGCACGATCTAGGCGGCCAATTGACCGGTCCCGAACGTAAAATAAAATGTTCACCAAACTCGCCTCTCAATAAGTCCATTGTTGCGCGTGCTGTGTGGCATATGGCACCGACTTGTCGAAACCACATGTAATGCAAGTCAAGCTCTTGCATTTTGGGCAAAAAAAATTGGATATCATCTCACGGTAGCGCTCACCATTCACAGTCACATTACGATTCGCATCATCTTTGAAGAAGTACGGTCCAATGATGGCACCAGCGCATAAACCGCACCAAACTGTGACTTTTTCTGGTAGATCTTGCAATGCTTCTGGCTGATTTTCACTCCAAAATCGACAATTCTGCTTATTTACGTACCCATTGAGACAAAAATGAGCTTCGTCGCTTAACACAATTTTTCGTGAAAAAGTGGATCTTCGGCCAACTTTCCTAGAGCCCATTTACAAAAATTTTACATTGCAGTAGGTCGTTCGGCTTCAATTCTTACACCAGCTGTATTTTGAAAGGCATCACACCTTAATCCTTCCGCAAAATTTTCCACTTTGTTGAGTAACAGAGGCCAAATTGCTGCGAACGGCGACGAATTTATAATTGATGGTCATCATTAACACTTCCCGATACAGCTGCGATATTTTCTTCAGTTCGCACTCTACGTAAACGTCTTGGTGGTTTAATGTCCAATAATGTAAATTTGGTATGAAATTTAGTCACAATAGCCCGAATAGCCGCTTCAGTGGGTCGATTGAACTGACCATAAAATGGAAGGAGCAAGCGATGAACTTTCTTATCAGAGCACGCATTTTGATAATAAAATTCAATAATTTGCAAGCGTTGTTCGTTTGTAAGACGATTTATGGTTAAATTATAGACCAAACTGAAGATGTTTGACAGTGAGACAAAACAAGAAACGTGCGTCAGCTGTTTAAACCAGTATTACAAAAAAGATAATAGCTAAAAAATCACCCTTTAGATGCTAAAATCGTTTCGAAACTCCATCGTTTTAAGTTTTAAGTTCTAAGTTCTAGTAAAAATAACAAAAACTGGAAGAAATTGACTTTCAATTCTTATCTCTTTATTAATATAAAAATCTTTGTTTATTCTTCTAAATTCTTTGCATCCTTCTTAATGAAGTCCCTAGAAAGCAATATATTGTTGCGATTTTTTTTTTCCAATTTTCAAAACATGTTCTAAAGCCTTCTTCCAGTATAGTCTTTAATTCTTACTTCGTGTTGGTTTCCATCTTTTCTAACGATTCAAAACATTCATGATTTGGTTTCTTTAGTTAAGCTAATAGCCAGCAGTCATGGTGCTAGGTAAGGTGAATATGGTAGTTTGGTGGCTTTGAAACGATGTAGGTCGAGTTTTTGATAACGATTTACGAGTGCAGAAATTGAGCATTTTGAGGCCGAAATGGTCACGCAAACTAGTTTGCACTGATCTTTCCTTTATTCTAACAATTAACAATTTTTCAATCAACAATAAGTTTCAATATTGATATTTGACTTACATATGTATGCAGATTGATAAAAGTAAAATATTTGACCCATGTAGATGTTTTCAACAGTGTTTATCAAATCAATATAATGTAAAATATAAAGATGCTAAGTTCCAACGTCATCGTAAACAACTCAGCAATGTCTCTTTCTTTTCAGACTTCATTGTTTCTCAAAATTTAATGTATTTTTTATATTGTCTACATAGAAATGCTAAAGCTAATTTTGTTTAAGTCATCAAATACAGAAGGTTACAATTCCCTCTTTAACATTGCTATCGATGATAATTCAATGATTTTGAACTTTATATTGGTCTAATTCAGCTATTCAAATTGACCTAATTCAAAAGGTTAATTAGTCTCATTATAAATTTATGTTGAAAGAGTTTTTCTAACCGAGTAAAGTAATTCATTCCGATTGAGTGATTTATTCCTTTTTCGATGACGATAATTTTATCATCAACATTAGATCGACCTTTTTTGGAATTAAATATAATTTTTTTTTCTTTCTTTATTATATACAAAATATATAATCGCATCAATTTATCCAATCGTATTGGGCATATTTATGTAGGTATAGGGATATTGGTACGCTTTTCCAAACGATTTGTTGTTAAGCCTTATTATTGTGTGAATATTTTTATTTTCACAACTTTCTTATTTAGTAAAATAGGAGATATAAACATCTGGCAATAATTGAAAATCCCACGAATTTCCTGCGTGATGCCAAAGTCTATAACCACCCCCAACTTCTTCAAAACAATTGGAGACAATTTAATTATAAATAAAAAAAAATATTTTATCCGTAGGTGCGCCTCCACCCTCTGTAGTTGTATCTATCTGTATATTTCTTTTCCGTTCTCTGGATCCTATTTTAACAGACGACAAGAAGTAGATTTTATACCACAGAGCTCTGCATCTTTTTATTTATACCTTGAGAGTTTTATGTAAGTTATATGAGAAATAATCTTAGTAGGCGTCTATAACTACTTGTACAATATCTGGCGGCAGGCCTGAATGCTCGCGCCCGTTGTCCAATTATAGAAGTCAGAAATCAGAATCCAGGTGATTGAGATTGAGACTCCAAGTTGTACATATTACTAAATCAGTAATCGTGCTTAACTTCAGCTGCCGATGCATACTTTTTTTCACTGAGTATGTACGTAGGTTCACATAAAAATATAACTATGTATATAGGTAACCAATGATCTGTATTCAGAAAGTTGCTGTAAATTTATCGTGCATTTGTTTTTTTTTTTTTTTTTAATAATAAAAAGTAATTATAAAATTATGAAAATAATTAATTATTTTAAAATAAAAGCCCGACAACATCTGTGTTTATCAGTCAAATTGGTGAAAGTTCTTTTATTCACATTCAGGTCTATATTTCTCATACCACTTGCAGAGGTTGCCATTTTAAAAACAAAAAATCATCATCATCATGAATTGCCAAGAGCTTGCAATTAAATTATTAGCACGAAATCAGACTTTTTATAGTCGTTTATATTAACGTAAACGAAATCTAAGGCTCCATTAAGACGAAATTTAATTTCAATCGTAAAATTATATTTTTAATGTTAAGAGCTTTTTAAATGAAGGCACATCTTATCGAAATCATATATGTCTTTTACAGAGGAGGGTTAAAGATCTCCAAAAACAAAAAATAAAATAATGTCAAATAATGAGTTCCTTTGTTAATGGTCATTTTTATAGGCGAAAAACATTAATGGTAAGCCGGAACACGTAGTCAAATGACCGTAGAAACATAACATTCCTTTCGGAAGAGCTTTGCGTGAGCTCTTTAAGGTTCTTTTTGATTATATGCTATATTATCTGTTTGGTTATTTGAAGGATTAATTTTTTTCTAAGTTGATTTAATTTGTACATCCTTGTCTTCCATGATGTGTTTGGTTTAAAGCTTAACTGGAATTTAAATTTTTGTAATTTGAAACCCGACATGAACCAGATTTGATAATATATTGTAGAATTATTCTTTTTGTGGTTTCAAGTTGACAAGGCTGTTATTTGATAGCTGTCAAGCTCAACTGTCATTTAAACTTCATAATATTAGTTAAATGCTTGCCATTTACTAATCGCCTTGAACAACGCTTAAAAATGAATTCAATCTTACTGTAAAAGTGGTGATTCAAACGTAGCCACCTTCCGCGTCATTGTGTGATTAATAAGGTCGTAACTGGCATCATTGTAATGCACGCTACAAGTGTTACTGATGATCCCACTTTATCGATATCACGACCTTCGCAGCAATAGACTTGTCGTACAAAGTGGCGTCTTTAGGCATGGGCCCGGTGGGCCAGGGCCCCGCAATTATTTGGCCCCCAAATCCACCAACTCAAAATAAATGAATCTATACAAGAATTATATAGAAAACGAAATAACGTTAGTAGACAGTAACAGAAAAACAAGTTTCATTTTACTCTCCGTTCCGTTGAAATTCTCCTCCTCAACATCTTAAACTTCTGGCAACATGAATATTTAATCATATACACCTGCACACGCTGTCAACATTATTTTAACAACTCTGCTTTAGTTCTACTCTACAGTTCTGCACGCATGTTGACTTTTCAACTCACTCACTAGTTCTAATGAAAATTTTAGGTGAAATTAGATCGGCAAAATATTTTGCCCTAAGTGTTGACAGTACCCCCGACTTTTCTTATATCGACCAGTTGACTTTTTTAATTCGATATGTTAAAAATTGTGTTCCCATCGAAAGGTTCTTAAAATTTATACCTATTTAAGGGCATAAATCTTAATATTTGGCTGACACAATCTTGACATTTCTGGAAAATCATGATATTTCATGATATAGAGGACAAAGCTATGATAATGCGTCTAATATGTCGGGAAAATATTCTGGTTTGCAAGCAAGATTAAAGGAGAAGTGCGAATTTGCTACCTTTGAACCTTGTGCAGCACATTCTCTTAACTTAGTAGGCCTTCATGCGGCTGGTTGTGTGCAGGAGGCAACAAGTTTCTTTCAAGTGGTTCAAAAAATATACAACTTTTTTTCTGCTCCTACCCATTGCTGGAATAAATTGAATGAAAAAGCCTTTCTGAAACAAGATGGTCGCTCCATCATGGTTATAAGCAAATTACTGAAGCCTTGACATCTATCTTTAGAGATCCAGAGCAAGCTCCAGACACAAAAAGCGAAGCGCTAAGCCTGTCTAAGAAAATGTCAAAACTGGAGTTCCTCATTTTAACAGAAATTTGGAGCACAATATTAGAAAGAATTCATAAAACCAGCAAGAGCTTTCAAAAAGAAACAATAACGATTGACGTTGCTGCCAATTTGCTTTGTTCACTATGTTCTTTCATAAATGATCTAAGGGAGAATTTTGATAAATTTGAAGCGTGTGCCAAAATTCAGAATCCGGATGCTAATTATAAAGACTTAATGCAACGAAAAATAGTACGAAGTTCGCGTGGCACATATTTTGATGGTCCTGCACCATCCGTCCAGCTAATTGGGAAAGAAAAGTTTAAAATATCAACTATTTTTCCAATTATTGACACTATTACTTTGCAATTAAAAATACGATCCAATTGTTACCAAGAAATTAATGCATTGTTTGGCTTTTTTTGTCGATTATATTATTTATTATAATATTTGACTTCAGTGGAGTTGCAAAATTCTTGCGAACAGTTTTCAAAAAAATACCCTAGAGATGTTGATGCAGAAGAACTTGAGGTAGAATGCCTGCACCTCGTACAGTACTTAAAAGAATTCAATAAAGATGTAACTTACTTATTACAATATCAAAACTGTACAGTCTAATTACAGTGGATGAAATTGAGAACACATTTCCAAATGTAGAAACTGCCTACAGGATTTTTTTTTATCTTTGATGGTTTCAAACTGCACTGGAGAGCGTCCATTTTCGAAATTGAACCGGAAAAAAATGAACTTCGAACCACAATGCTAAAAGATAGACTAAACAGCTTGTCAATTTTATCAATTGAAAATGAATTACTGCAGGAAATTGAATTTGATGACTTAATTCAGGATTTTGCAACTGACAAAGTCAGGAAAGTATGCCTTCAATAATATTTTATTGTATACTCAAACTTACATATATATCTAAAAAAAACCAAATCAAAACAAATATAAAGAAATAAACTTACATAAAATTAAAAAAAAAATATAAAAACATTAGAAATCAACCAAAAAAACAATACAAATTTTCAAAAATCAACTATAAAGAAAAATGTTCAACTATTGAAGGTAAATTAAAAAAAATTATAAAAGTACCTATACAAAAAATATCCACTTTATTTTTTTTTTTTAGTTCTTTTTAAAAAGTAAAAATATTAAAAAAAAACACAAATTCATTTTAAAATGATTTTATTAACCTAAAGAATAAAAAAATGTATTATACCTACTTTTTTTGGCCCCCAAATCCTATTGAGCTCAGGGCCCCCAAAAGTCTAAAGACGCCCCTGGTCGTGCACCTCACTATAGCATATTTTACATTTGCATTGCCATTTACATCGATATTAAGTTCAAATTCGAGTTATGGCCGAGAAAGTGGTTAAAAATTGTACCAAAAAAACGCAACGAATCTTCTATGGTTCTTGTTGTTTCATTTAGCTTTAAAATAAGTCTGGTTATAAGGTCCATGTTCTTTATGATCTCAACGTCATTTCAATGGACTCAATTTCTTTTTAAAAGACCAAAACGACCGAAAGTTAAAAATTGAACACATTTTAACTCTTTATGAGTGTTTCCAAGAATAATTTGATGATCACGGACGTTATGCTTTTTCAAATCAGTCATCAGCCGAGTTTCTTTGGGATTCCATATATAGTACAGTGAGAAATTGCCAAAATAAACTATCCACAGTAGTCCGATTTTTATATTTGAAAGTTGATAAAATTGAACATTTGCCAGAAATATTTAAAACAAAATTGTAAAACATTAAGTAAAATTCAAACTAGGGGCTTATTTCACCAAACACAAGGTTTCACAAAATTTTGCAACGTGAAAAGACTTTTCACTTTGCAATTTTTTTAATATTTACTTGAAAAGTGGAAGGAGAGAAAGTGTTTTACCAATCTAAAATACAACTTTACAATTAATTCGTATTTTGAAAAGTTGTAAGTAAATCTTAGATTGTTTTCATAAAAAGTCTTGGAGGTTGTAGTAGTGTACACAAAAGTTGTTACAAGAGACTTAAACTCATATTTCATTGGCTTTAGAATTATAGTATATTTTCAATTTTAGACAACACAAATTTTTTGGTATTTTTTCCTTAGTCTCTAAACTCTAAAACTCTTGTTTGTCGAAAGATCATTTACGATGTCAAAGTTAATTTTCAGTTTCACTACTCTTTGACCAATATTCTAAACTTTTTCGATTTCAAAATATTTTTCAAAACGATTAATTTGTTTATAAATTATTTCACAACATCTTTTCAAAAGAAACCTTTTATTTTTATAAACTGTCAAGTTCCATTGAAAGATGGCTACAATGTCGATGGATTAAAAAACGTCTACTCTACAGACATTTTTGAAATTGAGATGAATCAAAAATTCAAAATGTATTTTTCTTGGTAAATTCGTCATTCATTAAAAAAAAGCTTTCCATTGTCTTGTTAACTTTTCTTTACTTCTGCATTTTCAACACTATTAATTTATTTTATTTTTTATTAGCTTTTGACAACTTTTCAAAACAAACTCTTATTTGTAATTGAAAATGCATATTATTGAAAAGCTTTTTTAAATTCTGAATATAATTTGCAAATTTAATTGTTTAATGAAACAAAAAGAACAAATAGGTACTTTGCAAAATAACAAAACTTTTCGTTTTTCATGAAAGATTTTTGCACTTTGCAAATTTGAGTTTATCGAATTGTATTTCGCAAAGAGGCAAACTTTTCAAATAAATAACTTCCTCTTTGCAAATTTGCGTTTGGTGAAACGTAATTTGCAAAGTAAAAGTGCAAATCTGAAAAAGCTTAAATTGAAAAGTGTTTGGTGAAATAGGGCCCAGAACTAATTTTAATTTAAAATAGATTTAAGTTTTAATAAACAAATATGTTAGGAAAATATCGGGAACATATTTTATTATTTTTCATGTTTTTCATTTTGTAAATTGAATTGTTGAATGAAATAAGAATTTAAGGAAAGGGGTTCGTTCGTAGATTATGGTCTAACTATGTATAGATCTTCGCGCAAAACAGATGGCGTTATATTTATTTACACTTGTATTAGTAAATAGCAAACAAATATTACAGAGTAAGTATGTCTATTTCTGTATAACCAAAAAAAACTTTGTCTAGTCAGCTTACAAAAGATAACAACAATGCGCAGAGATCTCAAAGATCGAGTTTGTGCTAAGCAACGTTAAAAACCAGAATGTGATTTAAGATTTGAATTTTCTTATGTTAATTTTTTTTTTGAAGACTTGCTAAGATAGTTTTTGAAGTTTTATCGTGAAAGGTAGTCGTACTACAGTTGATACGGAGTCACCACAAAATTGTGTGTTGCATTTTGTTGCGTTTGTGAACAATCATAAGACCATGGGTTACTAAAATAAGGCAGCTAAGAGACCTTATGTTGCTGTTTAAAAAATACGTTTGCTTATAAGAAATTACAGAGTTTTCTATGATACCATCAACACGATACAAAATGCAGAGTTTTTCTTATAAAAATGCTGTCGACGGCGTTTTCAATTCTATCAGGTTTTTGGGTCACGTTAGTTTGGTTTCAGATAAAACATGAAATCTCAAAAAGTGCAGCAAACTGTAAAAGGCATAAGCTCTCGCTGAAAAATGAAAAATGCTTAACAACAAACTACTTATCATACTCTACGAAAAAGCCTTCGAGATGCACAACAGTTATCAATGTATCAACTTCAAAATTCTATCCATAGTTTGGATCCTAAAAAAAAAAACGGATCTATTGTGTTCAGTGTTGGTAGACGGTCCATGAACATAATGAACAATAGTTAAAGCATGGATAGCTCATAGTTCAATTATAGTCTTCACTTCAGGATCTAATATAAATATGGAATTATAATTAAGAATTGGTCATAATATCCATTGATAAATTGACAGTTTGATATTAAGTGTTGCACTTTTTGAAATGCTTTTTATGGCCCTTATATCTGTTTGCTTAATTTTGTCCAATTCGGTCCATTTAGACCGTGGAAAATATGCCAAAATTTGGAAAATTATTGCCATTTTCAAATTTCTTCAATGGGGAAATTTCCAAAGAACATTTTTACTACCGGTAGCACTCCATACAAATTGTAAGTGTTTCATTTCCAGGCATAATTATTCTCCGAAAGACTCAAAAATATATAAATGTAAATATAAGTTAACAAAGTTTAATATTTCAATATTAAGTGCGCCTAATTTTCTGTTCGTTGATATTCGTTCTCTGAATTTCGACAATTAGCAGTTACAAAAATTCAAAGAATTCTGTTTTCATTCCAACACCTCGAATTAGGCTTTTGCCACAATACAAAATCCACTATACGACATCACTCTCTGAATCTGATAATAATATGATAATATCTTCAAAAAAATAAGATGAATATCCTTATTAAACCCATATCACATATCTTTAACACGTAACTTTACCACCATATTGTGTTAAAATTCTTGATAAAGAATGATCAACATACAATTTAATGTTTGCACTCTCTGCCTAAAGCCTACACGTTCTTGTATATGTACATTGTACATATACATATTTTCGATAATGGGACTTGTAAAAACACACTCTACTACCCTTTTTCTGAGACAGCATCCAACGCATTATTACATCAGGGCCACATTACCTTTTAGCTTATGAAGAGAACTCCCATCTTATAAACCATCATCATTTCATCATCATAGCTTGTAAGAAGACAAATTTCTTTGAGAATGAAATTCCTCATATTAAAAGGTGCGGTCATGGTGGAGGAGGGATCTGATAAGGGATTAATGAAAGCACCCGACTTTGTCGACTTTGCCGACATCTTCGTCGTCACTCTTGGTTTGGTGTTGGTGCGGTGGGCTGCGGGCGGGCGGCCGGCGGCGGTGGAAATGGGAGTCAAGAACCTTGAAAATTATTTAAAGGTTCAGCTCCTTTCTTTTTTTTCCCGTCAATAAATTACAGAGGACCACCGCCGCCGCCGCACCATATTCCAATCTTTATTTTTCCTGACTTTGTGTTTTATTGGGAGTGATTTTGGGTTTGCCCATTTCTACCCCCCTTTAAGAATAAAATCAATTGGTAATAAAGAATGACTTTGTGTATACATACATAGTATGTAGATAGGAACGTATAGCAGATTTTCTTCTTTGTGCTACATAGCTGTAGCTTTTATAAAATTATATAAATTAAAAAGATTTAACGGTAACATAAACATTACAGAAGCTGGCTAAGAGAGTATCAGTCAAAGTTTCTTTGAACGGTAATCGAGTGAATTATGATCTCATTTTAACCGTTTCCATTCCAATCAAGTCAATCGTCATTTCATCTCATCTCATCCGTCGTCGTCGCTCGTTCGTCTAGTCTATACCTACCGTTTCTCGTCTTCTTCGAAGTCTTATAATCGTCATATCGTCATCGTCATAGTCCACTTCGTCTCCATCTCCATCTTTTACGTCAATTGCGGAAATCTTATTTCTTGTGTGTCTTTCTATAGTTAGGTAGGTATACCGTTCCTTGTATCTTATAGATTCTTGAAGGTGGATTTATTTGTTATTTTGGTACATACACCGAGACCGGGAGATTTACTACAAGCAACAAAAAACAAAACTACCGACGACGACACGACGAACGCACGGTGGCGGTAACGGTTGCAACAGATGCGACGACGGTGACGCTGAGGAGTATTACCTACATAAATTTAATGAGAAAATTCAGTTTTCCGAATAAAATTTTACTTCTATCCCTCTGTCCGTTCACGTCATTGAACATAAGTCTGCATCTGCTACGTCACACAGTGGGTACGTCTGTTTTAAAACTAGACTTTTTTTACTTTAAAGTTTTTGAATGTATGTTCGTTTTTATATAAAATATAAGGAACTTTCTTAAAAACTAAAGTTTTCTATTCATTAATAATGGGTTTTTCCATGTGTAAAATAAATCAATTTATTTTTGATCCAGATCTGTCAAAACGTAAATTTACCCCAATTTTTGCATAAGTTAAAGTGAACAATTTTTGAATTAAGATCAAATCTGAAAAATTTTGATTTTTTGTGCAGACTTACCATATGGAATTAAAGAACTTCAGTCAAATTGTTTAACAGAAGTTTAAAAATCGAACACCGGGTTATGGTCAAAAAGTCCCGCTGTCAAAGTTGTTATTGTCGGTTGTCATATCCTTTAATCTACTGCCACATTTCAATCTGCAGTTTATTATAGTAAAGTTGTATTTTATACGTTAACCATATAAAATACAACTACGATAGTTATCCGTAAATCATAAATTTGTTGCAGCAATTCGTCAGCTTACTTTGATTTTTTGTAAGCAACAATGTCTGCTTGAAAAAAGTTGAGGTCAAGTAAAGTTGGTTATCTTAGTTTGGCTTTTGTAAATTTTGTTGTTTGTACAACAAAATTGAACTACTTTAAACTAATTTCATTGCTTAATTAAGAGTAGTCGACTATCTGTTTTTTTAAAGATAATTTTGGATTTGTTATAGTTAATAGTTTGTGGATTCTGAATTGTTTGCACGTTTATTTTAAAGACAAAAATGACAGATCTTAACTTCGCTCATGGAGACTAATCATACTTATACCCATGTTATTTTACTCTTTGTTAAAAACTTAAAATTTGACAAGTAATAATGTAGACACAAATTATTTCGACATATTTTAACAGTTTTTCAAAATGTGGATCATATAGATTTTAGGCAACAAATTTGGTTTTATAAATAAAACTATTTGCTGCATATAAACTAATAACGATATTCATACATTTTTGGTCTTTAAAAATTAAGGGGCCATTTTTTGACATCTCAACAAGCAAATTATGGTTGTTCATTTTAAAAAATGGTGATAATGTGCCTTTTCTAACACAAATTCGAAGTTATTTATTTATTTCTATTCTTTAATATACGAGGGCGGGCCAATAAATCCGTGACTTTTTGAATTTCTGACCTCTTTACTGAAACAGCAACACTGCTCCTGTCAACAGGCATCTGTCAGTTGACTCCTGTCAAAATTTATAAACTTGCTGCGTTCAGTTAGTTTGTGTTTGACAGCTATTTTTATCAGACTACTCACTAATTTGAGGAGAAAATGGAAAAAAGTGAATTTTGTGTGCTTATTAAGCATTATTTCTTGCGAAAAAAAACCATTACCGAGACCAAGGCTAAGCTTGATAAATGCTATGGGGACTCCGCACCATCGATTTCAATGGTAAAAAAGTGGTTTACTGAATTTCGTTGTGGCCGTACAAGCACTGAAGATGCCGAACGTCCTGGACGCCCAGTTGAGGTCTCTACACCCGAAACAATCGAAACATTTCACGATATGGTGTTGGCCGACCGAAGATTGAAAGTGCGAGAGATTGTGAAAGAGATTGTGGAAGCCCTGGCTCAGTGGTTTCAATTTTGAATGATCACTTGGGCATGAGAAAGCTTTCCGCAAGATGGGTGCCACGTTTGCTCACAGTCGACCACAAACGCAATCGTGTAACAACTTCACAGGAAGGTTTGGCGTTGTTTAATCGAAATATGGAGGAGTTTTTGCGCCGTTTTGTAACCGTGGACGAAACATGGATCCATCACAACACACCAAAAACCAAACAACATTCAAAACAGTGGGTTTCTAAGGGTGAACCAGCGCGGCGCGGCGCCAAAGAAGGCCAAGTTGGGTTTGTCAGATGTCAGCCAATAAAGTTATGGCAACTGTTATTTGGGATGCACGCGGGATAATCCACATTGACTACCTTCAAAAGGGAAGAACAATCAACGGGGAATATTATGCCAACTTATTGGACCGATTCAATGACGATTTGAAAAAAAACCGACCTCATTTGGCCAAGAAATAAGTTCTTTTCCACCAAGGCAATGCAAGGGTGCACACATGTGCAGTTGCCATGGCAAAAATCCATGAATTGGGCTATGAATTGCTCCCTCATCCACCCTATTCTCCAGATTTGGCTCCGAGCGACTACTTCTTGTTCCCAAATCTGAAGAAATGGCTTGGTGGAAAAAGATTTGATTCCAATGATGAAGTCATCTCGCAAACAAAGGCATATTTTGAGGACCTCGACAAATCATTTTTTTTTTGGAAGGTATAAAAAAATTGGAGAAGCGTTGGACAAAGTGTATAGAGCTCAAGGGAGACTACGTTGAAAAATAAAATTATTTTTTTATCAAAAAATCTGTGTTCTATTCCAAAAGTCACGGACTTATTGACCCGCCCACAAGCTTAAACCTTTTATCTTGCTGAAAATAAAGAATTGTGTAGAATGTTTCATGAAATTTCGTGTGTTCGTCTTAAGTTAGTTAGTTTATCAAATTTCAAGGGTATTATATGTCATTCCGAGGTGAAACCCTTATTTTACAGGACTATAAGAATGCTATTGAGTGAACTTATAGTGTGTTGTTGAGAGACAAGCGATTGTCGATAGTATTAGTCAAAAATTTTAAACCTCGATATTTTTACAAACTACGTTTTATAAGTCATGATATAATAGACTTATCAGCCCTTTTGTTCATAGCGTCTCAGTGGTGTAAGCATTGAACTTATTAAGCTCAAAGGTTTTGGAAATGTTTCTTTTAAAACGAGACCTTACTAAATACCAGCTTTGTGAAAAACTCTTTGAAGAATTAACGCCCAATGATTTCGCCAGCCCTCACCAAACAGTGATTGTCTTTGGATGGTTTGTTTGCTCTTGCAATTATTTTGGCTGCTCTGCAACAGAAATAAACCGCGTCGCTGAACACGATTTTTCAATAAAAAAAGTAGATCTTCGGCCAACTTTTCAAGAACCCATTCACTAAAAATTGGGCGTTTTGCTACCTATGTCGTTCTTGCTACAGCTGCATTTTAAAAAGCTTTAAACCCCAACATTTCCGAAAAATTTTCCTCGTAGTGGAAGAACAGCGGCACAATTTCTGTGAATGGCGCTGAATCGATTATTCACGGTATTTATTATTATTATACATTTTTTTCCTCATCTCGAACCACTCTACGTTGGCGGTTTAATGTCTAACAATGTAAATTTAGTGCGAAAATTAGTCACAAAAGCCCTAATAGCCGCCTCAGTAGATCGATTAATTTGACCATAAAATAGAAGAAACGCGCAATGAATTTTCTTAACAGAGGACGCATTTTAATACTAACGTTCTTTAAAAATTAAGGGGCTATGTCTTGGAAGCTCAATATAAGCAAATTTTGGTTTCTCATTTAAAAAAAAAGTGATAATGTGACTTTTTACGACAATTCGCCTATATTTCTATTCTTTGATAAGGCATACACATTTTATAATCCGGAAAACAAGGAATTGTGTAAAAAGTTTCATGAAATTCGGTGTCTATGTCTTAAGCTAGTTGGTCACATGCAAAAATGAGGTTTAAACAAATTTCGTACTTTTTGTCATTGCGACGTGAAACCCTTATTTTACTGGACTATAAGAATAGTATTGAGTTAGCAGTTGATAGTGTCTTGTTGAGAGACAAGCCATTGCCGATATTATTACAAACGATGTATTATCAGTCGAACTTTTTAAATTGATGTGTCAAAAATCTGCTATTAAACCTTTTTGTTCTTGGGTCTCAGTGGTCGTAGAATTAATCTTAAAAACACTGCAAATCATCCTTTAAAGGCTAGAAACTAGTTTTGTTTAAAGGTATTTCTTTTAACTGCACTTCTAAAATCATATTGTTATATATATATTTGTAGAATGCACACACAATGAATGATTTTTTAAGTGTCGTTGGATATTGACAAGATTTAGAAAAAAATATGAAATCTTTATTTGAAATAATAGTATGGTCGAAAAAGTTTAATTTTTGAAGACTATTTCAGGCAAATGTTATCCGCGGCTGTTACTCAAACGGTCCATCTGCTTAGTCCAATTTTGGCATACTCTTTCTAACATTTCAGCCGGTTTCTCACGACTAAATGCTTTGATCTCAATTTTGGCTTCCAGTGCGTCAATCGACTTAACATGGTCCCACGAAAAATAGTCTAGATGTGTTAAATCACATGACCAGCCCAAGCATAAAGTATATATATACTATTCACCAAACTCTTCTCTCAATTGGCCCATTGTTACGCCTGCTGTGTGACATGTCGAACCGTCTGGTTGAAACCACATACGATACAAGTCAAGCTCTTACATTTTGCGCAAAAATAAGTTTGTTATCATCTCACTTGAAAAATGGCAGTTTTGCTTGTTCACGTATCCATTCAACGAGAAATGAGCTTTGTCGCTGATGAAAACAATTCCCGGAACAATTTTTCAAGAACCCATTCATCAAAAATTCGGCTTTTTTGCTAGGTCGTTCGGCTTTAATTCTAGTACGAGTACCGATTGTATTTTGAAAGACTTTACACATAAATCCTGCAAAATTTTCAAGGTAAGGCAGTATAAGGGGCTCAGTTGCTGCGAACGGCACTGAATCGATAATAATCAACGGTCATCACTAACACTGGCCGATACAGCAGCGATATTTATACTTCAGTTCGCACTCTATGTGGGCTTGATAGTGGTTTAATATGCAACAATGTTAATTTGGTGCGAAATAATAGCCGAATAACTTATTCAATGATTTGCAGTAGGTTGATTAAACTGACCATAAAATGGAAAAAGCGCGCAATAACCTTTCTTAACAGAAGAAGAAGCATTTCAATAGTAATATTCAATAATTTGTAGATGTTGTTCGTTTGTAAGTATGGTAGTATGCTTGGGCTCACTAAATAATTTTGGGTAGGTGCAAAGATGGTTGTATGCAAAGTTTCGTTTTATTTTACTTCAAAAAATTGCCTTATTTCGCTTTCTGATAGTGAAATAAAGCCAAAACATATTTGTTACGCTTCCTTGAGTTTCTGAGTTTAAGGGCGATCTGACTTTTTTTTTCGTTTAATATTTACATAAGTTTGGGCCATAAAATATAAAACTCAAAATGACGTAGTGCCAAAAATAAACAAACATTTTGTCAAAATACCCAAATGTTGACACACATGAAATGTTTTGAGCGATATGTCAATTAGTAATTTGGGCATTATGATGTTTCAAAATTGTTCTGAGCAATTTGACACTGATTTTGGGCTTTCTCCTGAAAAAAGTTTTTGGACGATATGACATTTCTAATATCTTGGTGTTATTTTAATGGACAATAAGACCGAACGCTTCTTTTTATTTGGAACTAGCAAACCCGGCGAACTCCGTTTCGCCACCAAATGGCTTCGTTTTTTGTAACAATTCGTTTGGGGATTAAAAGATGAAGAAAAATTATTTATTTTTTTTATATTTGAAAAGGGAACATTTTTTTCATTTCACAACAGTAATGAATTCATTTCGATTACAAAAAATGAAGTGTAATTTAGTTGAACTTCTCTAAGTAAAAAAAGAAAGTAAATACTGAATCGAAGCTTTATACTTGTCCGCAAATTATCCGTTCCATTGAAGTGCTCTTTGGTAAACCACATTTTCTTTTGGTCTGACGTTAACACAAACAAAGCGGATGGTTTCCCAACTCGTGAACACGCAACGTATATGTAGCTGCCCATGTGAAAAACAATGATTTTCTAAATTTTTCCAGCAAACACCAAGTTACATAATTGTCATTGCGAACGCAAGGCGAACCTGAAATTGCAATCGTTTGAAGTCAAACGGAAGATCAGTCGGAATCAATGGTATTCGAGGAATACATACATTTTCACCTGCATACTTTCCGTTAATAATGGTTGCCTCAATCAAATTCGGCATAAGTCTCTTCACCGCAAGTCGAGTATACCGTTGCGAAGTCGCGGTGGATTCAAATTACGCAATATCATAATAACTGAACTAAATTTGAGTTGCAAGTTATGTGGTGGAAATCCTGGCAACTCCAGAGAGTTCAAAAACTCCGTTGGATAATTTACTACATCATATTATAGGGATTTGTTATGGAATCAACGGATTTGTATGTCACCAAATCGCCAGCGATTTTTGATTGAATGGTGAAATTCAGTGCGTGTACATCACTATTCCTTGCGGCGAGAATTGCTCGTTGGCTCACCAAGCATAATTCTGATAATTCTCACTAATGTTTGTTAAAACATTTTCAATAAGAGCTAATTGAGAGTCTACAAATCGGCAAAGGTCGTTGGTAAGACTAATTAATCCAGTTGTCGCATCAACTGGCACTTTTCCATTCCCAACAGCTTACAATTGTTTGGAAAATTGTGCAGCACTTTGATCATTTTGAAGTTAAACTCTCATATTAGTGGTAAGCGATAATGTTTTTACGTTATTCCACAACAGTGATGCCTTCAGGCAATTCATCTGCAGGCGTTCCACGGGGAATTACTGGCACCGTCTGCCTGAAATCGCCTGCCAACAATATCATCAAGCCGCCAAAGATGTTGTTACTTCGTCGAAGATCCTTTAGTGTGAAGTTTCCATTGCACTGGATCGGGAAATATTGCATGTTGGAGTATCAATTGTATTTAAATTGAGTGGCAACTTAAGCGCAGAATGTGCAGTACGAACGCCATCTAGAAGAGTTGCTGCAATTCCAGATGATGCTAACGCCAAATTTATGTCACATCTTGATCGAATAGTGGTCAAAATCAATGAAATGACAAATGTTTTCCTGTTCCTCCAGGTGCGTCCATTAATTAATGTTTCGTATACTTGTTTTTGCTGTTCATTCAGCAACGGCACATTATTTCGAACGAATTCCTGCAATGTATCAACATTGTATTGCAGCTCTCGATTTTATTCTTGGTTCAATTTATATTATTGATTATTTTTTGTTCTCAAAATATTCTACGTGACAAATATTTTGTTTCAGTTTTTTAATTAAAAAAAAAAGATAACTGATTTTTTCGAAATTATATACCAAATTTGCTCAGAATTTGTCATACAGAATTTTATATAATTGGATTTGGGCTTAACCAAATTTTTCACTTTTTTCTTAAATTGCTCTATGATAAAAAAAAACACTCACTAAATTTTTTAAAAAGTCGTTTTTGCATTTTTTCTTATTATCTTTAAAACAAACGTTATTTGAAGTCGATATCTTTGACGTTTCTATAGATACATATGTTTGACTAAAAAAGTAAGTAAGCTTTGGTTTAGAATATAGGGCCCTTGAAACGTCATAAAATTTAAAAATTTCCAATTCCACAAATCGGAACTTGTACAATAGCTTTCTATGGGACGCTAAGCCAATTTTGTCTGCTATAAACCTCACGGAGCCCGAGACCTTTCCAACGAATGCAAAACCGTGGAAATCGGTTGGTGCGTTCTGGAGTTATAGCATCAGGAAGGAAAACCCGACTTATTTTTATATAGTAGATTTCATAAAATCCAAAAAAGTTTTAACGTCCAAAGGTTCTGAAATACTGCCGAAATAGTATAAAAACAAAATATTAATAAAATATTTTAAGGCGCTATGACAATTTAAATTTGGACGATCTGGTTTTGGGTGAAAAGACCTAGCACCATCAAAACTCGTATTTTTGGGTTTTCTTAAATTTATATATTTATTTAATTTTTTGAATGAGGGTTGCTTTTTTAAAACATAGTCGTTATTAAGCGTTTAAAAAAAATGCAAATTTAAAAAAATGTCAAAAACTGAAAAACTAAGAAAAATAAGTAAAAATATGCTCATTATAATTCGATTTTTTTTTTCCTTCAACTATGGCTAAGTTGCGAAGAACTTTCAATCAATCACTCTTTCACCGACATAACATACTATACACTTTTATATCCACAAAACACTATCATCAGCATCATCAGAATCACCATCGTTCTTCGTCTTCCTCTCTGGTATATGACGCTATTAAAGCACACTCTAGTTCACATAATCTTATCTATAAGAGATCTTTTTTCAACAATAAAGTACGTACACATATTTTCAATTTCCTCGAAACGCGCATTTGAAAGCATCATCACTTCTTACATAGCCCTATACAGTATACAGTATATACACGACGACACGAACGGTATACCTATGACGTTTAGAAAGAAGGAGTATCTAGTAGATTCCTTCCGTTTTTCTTGATTGTCCTTGCGCTCCAGCTCTATCTACATACTACAATACCAAATGTATATCATGGCTGAGAGAACTCCAACTCATCCATTACTTTGGAAAACCCCATTACATATAAACGGGTCCTTATGGTAAAATTGTTATAATTTTGTAGATTTTCATCGGGAAAGGTGGCTTCAAGTTGAATTTAATTTCCTGTAAAAAAGGACCTCGATAGAGGAAGTCACAATGAGGATATGAGCATGAAAATGTCCTTTTTGGAATTTCATCCGCATCGTACTGCCATCATCATCATCATCATCATCATCATCAACATCGTCATCATCATGCAAGCAAAAGGATTACTTTTTAACACCAAACATTTTCAAGTTTTCATCTCAGTGCCAATGCCATGGATCTAGCAGATATACGATAACTAAAGCATAAGTATCTATGTTTTGCTTGAGCTTTTAGTTTAATTGTCCTCAAAGTGTGCATGTTACAACTTTTCTTTTTCTTTTTAATTGAATTTAATTTAATTTACAAACAATTACCTAATATCATACCGTTCGTCGCAAATTAAATATGGTTGAGAGGAGAAAATAATTTAGCCCAGCTGCACCTTCATTTTATTTAATAGATAGATATATTCAAGTGCTCCACAGATAAGATACAGATACCTGAGTATAGAAAGTGTGCGAATGCCTTTGGAATTATATTATAATTACACGATAGCTTTTATGAGGACTTTCGAAAGTAGGAGAATGGTAGGACTGCGAGTTATAGAGGAAAGGACGTCCATTTTAAAAGCTATCATAAGTACTTTTATTTTACTCTCTTCAAAAGTCTTAATTATAGATAAGACTTTAAGATAATATTATTTTATGTAAGTACGCTTCATAATCTTAAATCTGTCACAAAATCATTCTAAAATCTAACATTATTAAAGATACTCAAAAGAAGCTTTTCTCTCAACTTGCGAGTTAATTTAATGTGTCCAGATTTGTCAATTTAACTTTTCAACTTGCACTTTAAAGGTGCATGAGGTCTTGTAACGTTTCTGTAATGAAACAAGTACTGGAATATTGGCAGTTTTTGATTCACAATAAATCGTTCTCCCTCTCATCTTACTCTGTTTATGAGATACAAAATAATTTTTAATGCTTTTAATTTTTGTTTGAAAACAATTCTTCAAACTCATCAATAATTTTTCCTTTCGTTCCACTCTCAGCATGTGAATCCTCTAAAAAATGATTACAGGTTTTTCTGCAAAGAAAATGCAAGTCACAAAATGTATTTTTGATATATCTCATAAGTTCAATGTTTTGAGACTTCAAAAATTTAATTGTTTCATCTGGTTTTGCGTTTTCATGGTAAGAAATGATAATAATGCTTGTAGTTAATTCAGTCAAAGCTAAAAAAAAGGCAACTATTAACTTGGAAAAAACTTCGAAAACGAACAACTTTTGTTGTTTCAGTTTCAGACTAATTGAATTTCTTCTGCATTTCCTGACTACAATCGATATTTTTCTTTTTTTTGATATGTAGATTCTAATAAATAAAATTTTAAACTAATGATTTAGTTAACCTCTGTATCCCGACTCAGCATGTATTGTTGTATTGGCACAACAACTGATTTTGGACGACCTTCACGGACTGTTTCGCTTATTGAAACGCGTCTTTGAATTGAATTTGCTATATCAGAATTCTGAAAAAAAGACCCTCTATACTCCACCAACTATAGAGGGATCATTCTCCTTAACATCGCTTAAAAAATCGTCTCTGCATTAATATGCGAAGGTCTAAAGCCAATTGTCAACAACCTAATAGGTCCTTATCAGTGTGGTTTTAGACCAGGAAAGTCGACAGTTGATCAAATATTCACATTACCGCAGATCCTGGAAAAAACCCAAGAACATCAAATTGACACCCACCATCATCATTTCAAGGCCGCGTATGACAGCAACTACAGGGACGAGCTGTATAGAGCCATGTCTTGTTTTGATATCCCTGCCAATATCGTCCGTTTGTGCAGGATGACCATAGAGAATTCACGCTGCTCCATTAAGGTTGGAAACAACTTAACCGAACCTTTCGATTTAAAAAAAAGGCTGTGGACAAGGTGATAGAATATGCTGATGACATTGACATAATCGGAAGAACTCAGCGTGATGTCAATGGGGCTTTTATGAGTATTGAGGCAGAGGCGGCAAAAATGAGTTTAACGGCTAATAAGGGCAAAGCATAGTAAATGCTGTGGTTAAAAAATGACTCACAACACCGAACGACGCACGCATCGGTCAAAACGTCACCATCGACAGACGTAACTTTGAGTTAGTCAAGGACTTCGTCTACCTAGGCTCCGCTGTAAACGCAGAAAACAACACCGGCGCTGAGATCAAACGAGTAATAACTCTTGCTAACCGCTGTTTGTTTGGGCTAAGAAAGCAATTGAGTAGCAAACCCCTTTCTCGAGGGACCAAAGTATCATTATGTAAGACCTTCATCATCCCTGTCGTTCTATACGGTGTAGAAGCATGGACTTTGACAAAAAGTGGATGAAAGCACCTTGGGTCGTTTCGAGAGAAAAGTTCTTCGTGTGATCTACGGTCCCATATGCATAGAAGGGGAATGGAGGAGAAGATAGAACGACGAGCTGTGCGGGTAGACTTAGCCAGAAGGGTAAAAGTCCAACGACTAAGATGGCTGGGTCACGTAGAGCGTATGGAAACCAATGCTCCGGCCCGTAAAGTCTTCGAATCCACACCCACAGAGACCAGCGCAATAGAAGAAGACCGCGGATCAGGTGGTGCGCACAAGTGCAAAGTAACCTCATCCAACTTGGACCGCGAAACTGGAGACATCTAGCTAGGGACCGAGCTAGATGGAGAAGTTTGTTAGGTGAGGCCCTAGATCACACAGGACTGTAGCGCCACCGTAAGTTAGTACGAGTATATCAGAAATTAAGAGCCCCACCTTAAGCAAGTATATCAGTATTTAAGAGTGCAATAAAATGCGCTAAACGCTGATCAACGAATGTTTGCCTCGATTTAAAATTCTGTAAGCAAAATAATAAATCTCAAAAATTATAGACTTTCATCAGCAAAATTAAGTGCCACCTGAGTCCTGGTCTTCCTTTACTGGAGCGTCCCTCGGAATTGGATTCAAAGAAGAAGATTCAGTGTCCTTCTCCTACACTCTCCATCTATGCAGACGGACGTTACCAAAAATCAGCCGAAGAATTTTTTTCTTGAAGAATTTTAAGACGTTCTCATCTTGTCTAATTTCGATTCAAGCCTCAGCGCTATTATTGAGAACCGAGATTATTAGTGTCCTATAGAGGTTGACTTTAGTTGCTCGAGAAACGACTTTACCACTCAAATGCCTCTAAGTCCAAATATGCAGTGATTTTCTCTGTTTGCTTCCAGCGCTGGTGTCGTTGTCTGTAATTAAAGCGGTGCCTTAGTAAGATAGACAAAGTTCTCAACTACCACAAAGTTATAGGTGTTTGTTGTGACAACTTTCTTGATGACAACATATACTTAGTCTTGGCCTTCATTGGCCTCTTAACTCATCTTTTCTGCTTCCGTCATCTGACATTTTGCTTTGATTTTCCAACTATGTCAGTATATCATCCGCGTATCCGAGTAATTAGACGGACCCTTGGAAGATGGTGCCTCTAAAGCTGATAATTGAGTTTTGTACAGCTCTTTGCATTGTTTAATTTTTTTTTACATTAAAAGCACAGTTAAGATTTTTTCCAGGCCTTGATAGAGCAGCGTGTATTCTCCATCGTCATTCTGCACAAACCGACAATTTTGACAGGGAATTCAAAACTAGATATTTCTCTTTTAAGTTCCTCTCTATAGATATTGTATATGCGGCCTTGAAATCGTTAAATAGATGGTGGGTAGCCGATTTGAAATTCCTGGGGTTTTTTCTAATATGTTTCTTAATAGTTTTATCAATGGTGGACTTTCCTGATCTGAAGCCACACTGATATGGACATATCAGGTTGTTGACTTCACATTCACAAAACAAATTCACCGGAATTTGATTCGTGATCGCCGTACGCAGTTCATTTTATAAACCCCTTCCTCTTTAACATCATGAAGAAACTAGCTTAATAAGTGTAAGTAATATGTGGATATTGTGACACATTTTTAGCAATTTTCCAACATTCGAATATTTATCAAAGGACCGTATCGGATTCGGATAATGCTAAACCAAGTTCCTAGGTATCACTGTCAATGCAAAACCAGACTATTTAATAGTTTTAGGAGTTAATTCCATTTCAATCTTCTTAATAATAAATAAATGTCGAACTTTGGGAATTTTGTTTATATTGGAGCTTTTCAAATAAGTCTCATAACTACGGTCTTGATCTTGAATAAATGTACACAGCACTGTTAAACTGGTTGGCACTACGAGTAAGGAAGTGGATGTTATTGTTATGCCTGGAATTAGTTGTATGCAAGCATATAGGAGAATGTGTTTAAGAATGTGAAGATGGAGCTGTTCTGAGATCCACTTCCACATCTGCTATACATCCCATCCACATTCAATATTTTTATTCCATCCAGATGCGCCCAGATAATGACGTTAGGAAATAATTTACCGTATGTACGAATAGTTTTCAAGTGAAATTATGTGCTTGACTTTGAGGTGGTTTTACAAACTTTAGCTATGGTGTTTCCATTTAGTTAGATGTATGTATCTGCGCCTACTGGTAGTTCTGTGGTTATTCTCTACGATGAGAATAGCGACAAAGCGGTATAGCATTCTATAGTCAAAGCAAAGAGTAGCTTTATCTTTATGAATGGCGAAACAATCATCTTCTTCCTATACTAATTCTTCGTGCCGATTACCGGTTTAATTGTTTAAGATTTGCTCTAAAGTGAGAAAAATGAGGGTACTTTGGAGGCCTTAACGAGTATAAATGTATACAATTTCGTGCAAACTCAGAACTTCTTCTGCTTCTTTGTTTTTCTTTCTTTCTATGTGATTCATAAGGAAATGGATGAAATTTAGCTTAATTGTTATTTTTGATCATTTATTCTTTATTTTTTTTGTTCTTTATAAAAATGGCCAAAATAATATTTGCTATGAAAACATTTTAACACGCTTCAACTTTTCATGAGACTTCTTCTATTGTGTGATGTTTTTGAAGTAGGCATGAGGATGCTGTCTTGGGAAACGTTAATCTTTATTTAATTATTTATTAAATTCTTAAGTTATGTACTCGTGTGTCTTAATGGCGACGACGACGACCGACGATGGTCATTTTAATTCCCATAAAGGCTTTTAGTTAATGACACTCATTTATTTTGATTTCGGTGTATGGCGGCGTGGCGCGGTGGAAGCCTACATGAAGAAATTAAAGGCAAAAAGGATGTCAATTTGAAATTGTGCCCTTATTGTATTTTATATACCTTCCCTATGGAATTTGCTTCATATACAAACTTAAGATAAATAAGAAATCTAATGGACAGAATCAGGTCAGCTTAATTACACAAGTCGATAAGGTTTTTTTTTCTTGGCCATCAAATTGCACTTTTTCAATTGGTTTTGACAGCCTTAATTCAAATTTGACTTCAAAATTAATTTATCTCTAAAGGTTTTTGGAGATATTATTTTTAGAAATTAAAAAATCAAATGTAGAAGGTTTGGAGGCTGTCTAAATTCAGGAAGTAGTTTTTTTTCGATAAAGTTTGTGATAGTTTTCCAAATCTATAACCCCCTTCATCGATATTCAGTTGCAATATTTTTGGTATTCCATAAAATGTTCAAAAAATCTTCATAAGTTGTTAGATTTCACGTGTCTCCAATTATTCATAATTCAAAGAAACACTAAACATTTGTTCTAAAACAGAAAAAGGCAAAACGGAGTGAAAGTAAGTTTTATTCTTGTAACGAATTTATCATCTAAACAATTTGTTATTGTGTTAGGAATTACCTTTCGGACAGTTCAATTCAAATAGTATTAGATGGATTCAAATCTGATATTAACAAAATAAACGCTGGTGTACCCCAAGGCTCCGCTTGGTCTCCGACACTCTTCCTGATTTAAATATAAATGATCTTTTGTTTGAAACTCCTAGCCCACTAAATTATTTCGCTAATGACAGTACTCTCAGCTTTTCATATTCGTTTTTAGATTCTCATTTTTGTTCTTCGGAAGTGGAGTACCAACGGCAGCGCACTCATTAAATTCGACAGCGACAAAAATGCTGTGTTTGAGTTTTCTCTAACGATGTAAAAAATTTATTTACGCTCTCTGATCTGGCTATAATTAACAAAGCTTTTATTCGTCCAAAATTCGAGTACAATTCTCATATCTTGGCTGGGGGTACCAGCATAACATACTTCTTGAAACATTTTCTTGTCTTGAACACATCCGTGAAGGTTTCATGCCTATCATTGTTTTATCGATATTTTCGCAAATATTGCTCTAGTGAAATAGCCAGTTGTATTCCTCCTTATCAGTTTACCCTTGAGCCCAATTTCGGACGCACTTTTATATACCGGATTCTTTCTTTAGCCGCACTACACGAATGTGGAAAGCTTAACCAGGCTCAATATCTCAATATTTCCCACTAATTACAATGTGTAGACATTCGGTATCGCCTTTCTAAGCCTACCCTACTTTTCTAATTGCTCGCACTGTGTTGAAAACGGAACTCGAGCAGATAGTTGAAAACAACATTCAGATTCGAAATCAGCACTAAAAATTTACTTCAAAACGTATTTTTCGAAACTATGAAAGTCTTAAATTCAAGGTTTCCTCAAAACTTCATATAGAGTCAAATAAAGAGTCATAACTAACGAGAACTTTTAGAATCTAAGTAAAAGATTTTAAAATATTAGAAAAGAAAACCTAGTGCTTTGCAAAATCAACAAACTTCATTTTTGGTTGTCTTTAACATTTTTAAAGAGGCAAAATTTGAAAATCTGCTGTGATAGAAAAATTCAAAGTCGAATTTCAAATGCAGGACATCTCAATCCTTTAAATAAATATTGTTTTTTTTTTGTGATACAGAAAAAAAACTTAATTTTGTCGACCAGTGTTATTTAAGCTTTGAGGTAAAATTACATTTCCAAATTACCAAAACGTATTCAGTGTTCATTAACATCCTTAAATTTTTTTAAATATTTGAATGAATCATTCATTCAAACAACTTTTTCTAATTTAAAATAAGTTTTTGCATTTGAACTTCCTACTATCTGTCATATCAAAGTTCAAGTTTTTGAAAAAAAGTAACGATGTTGTTAATAGAGAGCACCTACATATATACATACGATATAGCTACAATCTTAAAGAAGTCTGAATTCTATGCAATTTGAACATATAAGTAAGGTATTCCTAGCCATATCGGTTTCCCAGTTTAAAAGATTCAAAACATATATAAAAAGAATTTTCATCCAGTATATATGGAGAAGACAACTAAACTATATAGTCAAGTTATTCCTTTAAGGCATTGTACGACTATGATGGACTGTAAAAAATATAAAAATAATAAATAACAGAAATCTGCTACGAATATTATACCAAGAATATCAAAAAGGATCCTACTCTACCTTATCGGCATACCTATAGTGGAATGCTTTTAATAAGCAAACAAAAAAGGAATAAAATAACCGACTAGGATGAAGACGTAGATGAGAAGGTGAAGGTGAATACCACCGACCATAGAAACGATGGTTTAACAGTGTTCCAAAACGTCTTTGTCATCGTCATCATCATCGTCGTTGTCGTCGTCGTCGTCGAACGTTGTTCTGCTATCATCGTCATCGCACGTCTATTCCTTGTGCTCTGTTTTATGCCTGAAGGCTAGACCTACACCAAAGTGATGTTCTCTTCTATAAAACATCTCGCATATGTCTGCCATGAATACTTCTACATATCGCCGGCTGAATGCTTAAATGCCCCACAGACCACTTTTTCGGGAAACTGAGTTAAAGATGCAGTTATACTAATTCGTATGTTCTCTTTCGTTTGGTGCTATTCCCGTTGCTCTATCTCTATTATTAATAAAGTTACAGAAACCAGTTTTGCTCCATAGACCACATATTTTCGGTTCTGTTCGTGCTTATTTGCCGCATATCCAAAATTTGTACGAGGTGGGGCAGTTTTTCTATTAAAGTTTTAAAAACAGACGCTTAATGCTTAAATTCCTCATTGCAATGGGCAATGGATATAGATCAAACATCACTCAAATATATTTTCAATGTTTAATTGCCCCATATCCACATGAGATGGCATATAGAGCATGTAACCTCTCACAATCTATTGAAACCAAGTGACATTTTTCCTGCTTATGTGCCCTATATCCATGGACAAAAGTATATACATATAAAAGACAATCAGCTGGAAAAGTATAAATAGAAGTAACATTTTCGAGATCACTTCAGGCCATGAAGGAACTTCTCGTCTTTGAAAGGAAAATCCTACGGAGATGCACTGGACTTTGCTTCAACTATCAGAAGCAAAGACACTTCAGCAACAAACGAGTCCACGACGAAGCCAAAATAATTCCATTGGACAAGTATCTGTTCCAAACAGCCAGGAGGATTGAACAACCACCAAAACGAGCTCATCAGAAGGATGAACTCCCAGCAACGCCACCCTGAACCAAGATATCTGTGTGCTATGGATATATTAAACGAGGAACTTGAGCCCACCATCGAAGAAGGAGATCTTCAATTTTACGCTGACACGGAGTCAGCTTACCACCGTGCCTAACAGCCCACCAAACAGACAACCGGGCCTGAACAACCCGAGGATTTTTAAATTTTCATTAATTTTTTTTATCTAACAACATTTATATTTTAGTTTATTCTTTAATTTATCAAAACAAACAATGTATAGAGTTAGGCCCCCTAAGTGCCAACAAAATTTGTTACCATTTAATATTTAATTATAAGTTTAATTTAAGTCAATTGTAATATATAAAAAGTTCAATAAAGATAAAATGTAAAAAAATGTAAAATGAGATCACTTCAGTTGATCTCGTGCTTGTTCCTAAAATTGCAAAGCAAATTGCAAATTTATTTTTTATTTATTATTTATTTTTTTTCTAAATCATTTTTAAAATAAAATTTAAATACAAACATTAATTAAAAACCCAAAAAATGCTGTCTATAATTAATTAAATATTTATTGATTATTTTTCGACGCTTCAATTCTGGTTTTGATAGTTTTCAGGGCTGATGAAGTAATATCTGCTGTGTTTATAAGGATAATTTCTCAAAAAAGGCCATACTATTTTTTTTTAAATATTTAAAAAAAAATAAAAACGAGGTAAAAATAAGGGGAAAAAAAATTTTTAATACGACTATTTCTATATCTTCAGGTTCACAAACTATATAAATACATTAAGAGTATTCTTAATAAGGTTTTTATCGATAATATTCAAGCATTTTTTTTTTGTTTTTACTAAAATGGATAAAAACAAAAAAGGTAAAAACCAAAAATAATTAATTTGAAAAACTGTGAAAAAATACTAAAACTTAATCCTATGAATGCTGAAGTATTTTTTAAACCAATTCCGAATAAAATTGAATGTATTTTTCTAGGAAATTTTAAGAAACAAAGTTCAAGTTGGGTATTTTTAATTGTAAAGTGTGAAAATACTTTGTCATTTTTCATACTTTTTTTATCGACTTAAAATTAAGCCAATGTAATATAGCGAAGGGCTAAGCCATTATATTAATATTCCTTTTTGTTTTATATTTTTATCACTACAAATAGATTTAAAAAAATTAAAAGTGCTAGAAATTTTATATTTTATTATTATTTTTGCTATCGTTGAATTCCCAATGTTAAAAGCATAAAGGTTCTATATCCATAGGAAATTTGCAGTTTGGTTTTCATAGATTTAACATTCGTATGGAAAGGGTTCTATATCCATTTTTGACTTTTTCTAAACTTTTATTTTTTTTTTAAATAACCACAAATGTTTTAAACCCTAGGACTACAAATTTAAAAAAAGAAATATTCCACTCATGTATATAAAAATTCAAAGGTCGAAATTTTCAAATGCAAAATTACGAAATTATGTTTCAAACCTTAAAATTCGTTTTCTGAGGAATAATTTTTTTGTATATGGGGCATTTAAGCATTCAGCCGGCGATATATTGACAGTAATTCTCTTGCTTTTTGCTATGATTCTTATATTTCTTTTTGTAGCTCCTTTATAGGGTAATTTATTTGATTTGTGATAAAATGAGGTTTTAATGAAACTATTTTCAATTTGTTTTCAAGCTCGTATAACAATTGTTTAAGAAATTTTACTATTGCAGCTTTCGTAAGTCAGATGCACTAATATCCTCAAACAAACAAAATATGCTGAGAATTTTGTTCAAAACAATTTTTTGATTAAAAGTTAAAGTAAGATTCTTTAATCAATATAAAAGTATAAACAAAAAATAATAACAATAACTTTTTATTAAAGATTTAGTTTTGTGAAAGGCAGTGTTGCATTATTAAAAAAAGAACAATTTCTTAATTATTTCAAAAAATAATTTTTGAGCATTTTAAAATCCAAGCAGAATTTTAGAATTTTCTTGTTCAAAATATTTATTTGAAATTGATTTTTTTTTAAAAGATCTCTGACCGAATTACCGCATAAGTCATCGAATCATACGTGACTACATTAATTTTTATTTGGAATTATCGCTGACGTTATCGAGCAGTCTAGTACAATTATTTGACATTTTGTCATCCGCTGTAGAACTGATTTTCAATCGCAATTTAAAAAGCTTACTGAACTTTTACAATAAATAAGAGTTCATTAAAAAAATGCAAGGGCTATTGGATTTCAAATCAACCAATAAAGTCTCGATGAAAATCAGTAGAGATTTGATGTTGTAGAACGCCACCTCGGCGCGGCGGCACACACCCCATCCGATTGTCCAAATTTTCGATGATTCTGAAGCATAATTTAAATTATATGCCGAAATTGTGCTGAATTTTAGTACCCGTAGCATGATGGTTACTGCGTTGGACTGTCATGACAGAGGTCTTGGGTTCAATCCCTGCCTGTGCCATCAAAAGTTTTTTTTTCACGGAGGAATTAACAATTCCTCCAAGAGGAATTCTTGTCATGAAAAGTGCTTTCTCAAATTAGCCGTTCGGATTCGGCTTAAAACTATAGGCCCCTTCCATCCCTGACAACATTCCTCGCACACAGGAATGGTTGAGAGTTGTAAGTCACTAGGTCCTAGTTATCAATGGACTGTTGCACCATCTAAGTTTTTTATTTAATGTGCTGAATTATCTCATCCTTTAGCTCTTAAATTGTTGCTGGCTGATCGACGTATACCTTGTTCTTTCAAATAAAGAAGTCCAATGGTGTCAAATCACATGATCTTCGTCTGCGAATTGACATCGCCACCACGTAAGATAACAGGTCCATTGAATTTGTCTCACAAAAGAGCCATTGCTTTGTTAGCTGTGTGGCAAGTGGCACCGCCCTGTTAAAACCATATCTCCCAATTCGGGCCATTGAAGTTCGGGATCATTTCACTATAGTGAATACCATTTACAGTAACTGCCTGATCGGCCTCGTTGATGCCGCCAGCCTATAACCCTCACCAAACAGTCACTCTTTGTGGATGTATTGGCTTTTCGACAATCACTCTTGGATTATCATTTTCCCAAATGTGGCAATTTTCTGATGATTATCCACTGTTGCCATTCGTAGCTACCATTCTGACCATTGAAGATACTTGAAATGGCCAAGAGGCTTTAGTTGTTGAGTCAATTGCACCTTGTGTAAGCGTGGAAATGCAGGTCTTTATGTAAAATGTTCATCAACGACAACTTGAGAGGTGCAATTATTAGGTACGACGATGAGTTGAGGTGTAAGGGTCTTCAGCCACACCATCTCGAACAGCAGCAATATTTTCGTATGAGCTCTACGAGCAAGCACTGGTGTTTTCACATCTCCTACAGACCTGGTTTGGTCAAATTTTTGCACAATTTTTCCGATTGTACGCACATTTGGACGATTTCATTGACCTAAAAAATCACGAAGTACCCGATATGCCCATTTTCATAATAAGTATGAATAACCTTAACGCGTTGCTCGATTGTGTTTCTTTTCATAATTCAAATTGAGTTAGTCTAAAATTGAGAACTGTCAAATAAAATGTAGAAAAAATCTTGATGTTTAGGTCTAGTTCACATTCAACATCGGCCCTCAAAATTTAACCACCCTTTAAAAATATCATCAAGATAATGGTCATAAAAATATGTAAAATAACATCAAGTGCATGCGACCCAATTGCGTACTTAATTTTCTAAATGTTATATATTTTTTGATCCAAATATATAGCAAAGTTTTTCAAAAAAAAAAAACACATACAATTGAAAAAAAATGCATGAAATCTTTATTTGAATCGATAGAACGGTCCATATAATTTAATGTTTGAAGATAATTTCATGCAAATGTTGACCTTGACTGCACCTCAAATGGTCCATCCGCTTAGTCCAATTTTGGCATACTCTTTCCAATATTTCGGCCGTCATCTCACGAATAAATGCTTCAGTTTTGTCTTCCAATGCGTCAATTGAAGCGGGCTTGTCTGTATAGACATGAGCTTTAACATAGCCCCACAAAAAATAGTCTAAAAGCGTTAAATCGTACGATCTAGGCGGCCAATTGACCAGTCCCGAACGTGAATTAAAATGTTCACCAAACTCGCCTCTCAATAAGTCCATTGTTGCGCGTGCTGTGTGGCATATGGCACCGACTTGTTGAAACCACATGTCATGCAAGTCAAGCTCTTGCATTTTGGGCAAAAAAAAATTGGATATCATCTCACGGTAGCGCTCACCATTCACAGTCACGTTACGATTCGCATCATCTTTGAAGAAGTACGGTCCAACGATGCCACTAGCCCATAAACCGCACCAAACTGTGACTTTTTCTGGTTGCTCTTGCAATGCTTCTGGCTGATATTCACTCCAAAATCGACAATTCTGCTTATTTACGGACCCATTGAAACAAAAATGAGCTTCCTCGCTGAACACAATTTTTCCATAAAAAAGTGGATCTTCGGCCAAGTTTCCAAGAGCCCACTTACCAAAAATTTTACGTTGCAGTAGGTTGCTCGGCTTCAATTCTTACACCAGCTGTATTTTGAAAGGCATCACACCTAAATCCTTCCGCAAAATTTTCCACGTTGTTGAGTAACAGAGGCCCAATTGTTGCGAACGGCGACGAATCTATTATTGATGGTCATCATCAACACTGACCGATACAGCTGCGATATTTTCTTCAGTTCGCACTCTACGTAAGCGTGTTGGTGGTTTAATGTCCAATAATGTAAATTTGGTATGAAATTTAGTCACAATAGCCCGAATAGCCACTTCAGTGGGTCGATTAAACTGACCATAAAATGGAAGAAGCGCGCGATGAACTTTCTTAACAGAGCACGCATTTTGATAATAAAATTGCAAGCGTTGTTCGTTTTTAAGACGATTCATGGTTAAATTAAAGACCAAACCAGTTTAAACCACTGTTTAAACCAGTGTTGCCAAAAAGATAATGGCTAAAAAATCACCCTTTAAAACTTATTGTTTGTGGTTTCAAGATGGTAGCGCTGCTGGTATTTAATACCTGTCAAACTCAACTGTCATTTGTAGAGTCATAATATTAGTTCAATGTATAGCATTCTTGATAATCAATCGCTTAACAATCGAACAATGATTTAAAATTATTTAAACTAGCCATGTTTGTTTTAGGTCCAAAAAAAGTTATTGTTTTTTTTCAATTTCTTGTATAATTAGTGGTTAACTTTGTTTATGATCTGATGGGGTTTGAAAATCGAATTTGACATCACTGCTTTTTAAGATTTCTTCTGTTTATTTGAATGTCTCATTCTGGTAAACTAGAGTGATTTTTCAACATTATTTTACTCTCCCCCTAACTTTGTATATACGAGTATATTTTTCAAGTATTCTTAACTCAATGTGAATGGTTTATAGTTTACTTAGATAAACCTTTATCTAGGTAGGTACATATTTTGCCTTGATTTTTCTTCGGAAGAACCACGCCTCTCGTTTGTTTAAATCTTAAACAAAATAGACAGCAATGTTACTTCTTTTTTTTTACTGATGTGGTATGGTGAATTGTGATATGTTACAAGAAATGTGTTCGTTGTACAATTTTAGAAAACGTGCCTTGGGCATTTTACTCAGTCATTTTGACTTCGAACTTTTTTAGTTCTTACTAATTGTTGGTTGGTCTTTGAAGTCTCATAAATAAATGTAAAAAATCATCTAACAAAATCATAATGACTTGATAAAAATACCTTTAAGTTTTTGGAGAGATTTTAAACCTCAACTAAAGTTCCACAGTAGGTACGTAATACCTTAAACAACGCAAAGCTTTCAACTTTTTCAAGTTATGTTATAGACCTTAAATGATTGTGCCTTATATCAACATTTACTTTTCTAACAATGTACACAAATTCATGATGGCCATTTCTCTCTTTCATCTTTCAACACAGAAATAAACTAAACAGAATCCTTTATTCCTACCTGACGACCTCCCCTACCCCAACCTTATTCTCGTAAGAGTGCTTCACCTGCAGACAATTTGTAGCAACCACTAGTAGAACATAATATACAAACTGAAGCATAAACTAGGCCTGCAGGGTAAGGTGTATACATACACTGTATACACTTATCCTGATTCTCGATCATCATCATGCTTGAAGTATCTGATGGTTTTCTTTGCCCTCCTTAAAACAGGTATAGGTTAAAGGTATGGAATGGAACTAAAAGCCAAAGCCGACGAAGTCAACAATCACATAAGTTCTCGTCGTGAGATGAGTGATGAAGGTAAAATTTCCTTTTAGTTTCTTTCAAAAGACCAAGTCATCAAGAACTTCCCGAGACGGAGGCATCGACATTGACTATAGACCGACACGAAGAGATGATCGCCTATGAGATGACGAGCCGACGACGACTACCATCACCACCCACAGAAGTCCTAGCTATACATCGATGTCAGACGACAGCCGGGGCTGGAACTGGAGCTGGAGCTGGATCCGTAGAGGACATCAACAACCGATTGATGTGTGAATTTTTGATTCGAGGCAAAAGTCTCTGATTTGATTTGTTTTGATCCAGATTTTAGATTTAGACGACCAACTCGTCGATAATATTTGTGTTGATTGGCTGGCATTGAATAATAAGTATGAAGTCGCCTTTATACATATATCCAAATGATGCTGGAAGCTGGAGCACGGAGTCAAAGTGCGGGTCGGTGAACGGTTTTTGATCGAATAGCACGCACTCTTTGAAGTGTAAACCTTATTTTCCGCTTCATTGGGTCAAAGGACTGAGCTGTTATAAATCAAGAGAATCGTAGTCGAAGCTAGCTACGGCCGGCGCGGCGATGGTGTGGTGTGCCAGGTCTTGGGCGTTATGATTTAGAAACAAAAACAACCCGACGCGACGCGACATAAGTGTGACTTTTCGCTTTGCTTTAGGTTTCGAGTGGGCGGCATTAGGTCTCTAAGTACGAGTGCCTATATGTATGTATGTGATTGTGATGTTCTGTCAACAAATTTAATATATATAAATATTTTTTTTTACATTGTTTCTGTGCGATAGGGCTTTTTGGGTAAATGAACGATACCTTCATACATGTCGTCATCGTCAGAGTTTCCAGCTCGTTGCACTCTAAGGGCGCAATCAGTATTCACATGATCGCATCATTTTGATTGTCAACATACCAATCCAATCCACCATTGGTTATAGCGTTGTTGCCCGGAAACGGGAAGTGTTCTTCTATGTAATCATCGACTGTTTGAGCCTTTCAACCAAGATGTGGGTGACTATATGGATTAGGCTTAGGTATTGGAGCTGTTAAAAGGTCGGAGCTCATGTATTTTATGGACAGTGGAGGTGGGGACACTCCTTTTTGACTAGTTACATGAATAATTAATCATTTTGTGAAGTGAAATACCATACCATTGAAATAGTGGTGGTGATTTACCTTTCCTATTGGTACATATACCTACCTACCTACCTATATAGAAATTAGAATGCGAATGCGATTGCGACGACTGTGAAGCCTATGACGTTGACAAAGCGAGGTTGAAATAAGGTTTATGGGTTCTATGGTTCTTTGGTAATCGTTTAAACTTGTGTATAGGTATGTGTGGGAGGATTTTAAGATGTCCGAAAAGCTTTGGAATAATGACTGACGTATAAACTTCGTCGTACCGACACGACTGACGACCTCTCAAGTGGCATGTGGCAATCTGGGGTTAATGAGTTTAATAATGAGACATTTTGATGGTTGGTTAGCTTCCATTTGATCTGAAAACGATTGTATTATAGAAAACCCGACGACGTTGAGTTTGAATACTAATTCGTATGTTTTTATATAAACTTAAAAATAGAATTTTAGGTAATGCGGTTTTTGAGGGTGTGTGGTTTTGATAAAATATGAGCTTTTTATTATTTCTAATATAAACACTAATCTTTGATAAACCACTGTTTTCTAAGAAGATATGGGGAATTTACATACAAACCCGAAAATCTTAATTTATTTTTCTTAATTAATTTTATCTTTTTATACTTTTTCAATTTTTAAGTCATGTACCAATGCCCTTCAATTCCTTTTTTTGTTGTAGTTTCTATCGCTTTTGTCGATTAAAAACGGTGTACACGAATAGACAGAAATCATATGGTTGGGATATGTACGTGCGTCAAGCTTTTGAAGAAATTATCACATATTACTAGTGCAAAAATCGAGCGTTTTAGCACCATATCACTCAAGATAGTTTTCATTGGTCCTTCCAATATTCCTACAAGATCAGTAAGCTCTAGAAATGTCAATCCACGATTTTGAACCACTAATTCTTGGATTTCTTTGACATGTATAGCTTATCAGTTGATTTTGATTGTTGTCCTGGCCATGCCTAGCCTTTAAGGGTTTCTGTACCCTGTTTAAACAACTTTTAGAACTCATAAACTCACCGAAGGCCTTCTGCAACACTTTAAGGTTTTAGCAGTAGAAATTGCATTTCACACTAATGCCTGATTATTGCAAATCCATGTCTTCAATTTCAGTAAGAAAAAAGTGGGGTAACATGGCTCTGTAACGCCCACGGTTCACCGATACTTTGTTCGCAGTCTCATTTGTGAAAAAAATTGTTCCAATCCACAATCCCCACCAATCTATCTCTTTCTGTGGATGCATTGGCTTTTTGACAATAACGTGCGGGTTTTTCAGACCCATCAGTTTATTTTTTGAAAGAAAATTGTTGCTCTAGGCCCCGCACTGTGAAGCAATTCCGAAATGAATGGTAGTGTACCTTGATCTGCTAACCCAATTGGAACTTTTAAGCGAATAATTCGAGATTTTTGTGCAAAATTCTCCCCAGGCAAGTGGACGTGAAATGTTGAACTGTTGAGATTGATGGCGAGTTACGTAATTACTTATTTAGGTCCTCAGACCTTTAAAGTGCGTGGGTGATCCCTAGTGAGACATAGGGCTTCAACTGCTCCTACGATCCATCGTGTTTTATTTTCCGCCGATGGGTTGGAGCTCCCCAGCTTTTCCCAAATCTCGACGATTTCTCCTCGACTGTTCTTCTCCACGTGCTTCTCGGTGTCCCGACTCTTCTATCTTCTTAAGTAAGTGGATTCCACTTTATTTCCTGTGTATAATAGTGTCAACAGGTACCTGACCCGTTATCCTCTATATGGTAAAAGATCTGTCCAGAAAACTACCAGACACCTTTTATTGAAGGTATGCAGTTTCCTGGTAATAGTTGCTGTTGTTTTCCAAGTACATATATAACACTTACTGTACTAACTCAACGTTTGATTGGAACAATTGTAGCTTTTTCGCCAAGCTGAGAGAGAGTTGTTCCTCGAAAAAATATTCCGAACGCAACCTTAAATTTCCCGATACGGCTAACGATATCTTTTTAAGGACTATACTTCCTTGATTGTGTGAGTGTGAAGTTCCGAGGCTTATTGCCATTTAATGGAGAACCATTATCCCATAATATAGCAAGCATACATCGTCTGCATAATCTAGATGTCTTATATACGTTGTCAGAGTCCATCTTATTATTGCCTTTCCTGTCAAGTCCGCCCGTAGCACATCACTGATCATCAATAAGTAAAGAATTGGTGGTAGTATGCAACCTTGTCTGATTCCAATCTGGTCTTCTAACTTTTCCGAAAATTTACCTCCTTGTAAGTCGTAACATTTAGACCCATTATAAACTAACTTGATAATAGAGCTGATGGTATCTGAGATACATCTTCAAAGTTAGCCAGATTAACGCCATGTGGACGCTGTCAAAAGCCTTTTCAAAATCGATTAACAGCAGTTTGAGAGGTGATCGATATTTAACACACTGTTCGAAGATGATCCGCAAGGTCTTGATTTGATCAATGTAGAATGTTTCTTTGCGGAATTTGTTCAGCGTTAAGAGTTGCTTTGAGCGAGTTGATATTTGTGAATTAAATGTCACGCTCAAAATTACAGAAAATACATTCTCGTGGTGAGCACCGAACGAGGACGTTGACCAGTTTTACTAACTTCTTGCTCAAACCTTTGCACAGTTTTACTAACTTCTTGCTCAAACCTTTGAACAATTCTTTTCAAGAAATGACTTGGAAATAATGTGGCGATATTTCCCAACGATGTTCAAGGGTAAAGCGACTCATATCGTTTTCCGAAGCGAAGGTAAAATATACTTACTTTCTGAAAATATTTCGAACGGGAAACAAAATAACATGTGATTCAATAACACACCACTATATGACCCAACTTGTAATATTACATAATATGTAATTCAAAAGAAACATTGAAAACTGTTTCGAAAAAAAAACACTTTGTCTAAGAAGTCCCAATCTTATAAAACAAAATTATCAAATTATGTTTCACTGGATTTTTGAAAGTATTATTATTTGTTTAGAATCTGAAACATTTTTCTTCTGCGTGACATTGTTAAAGTTTCTCACAAAAAAAATAAAACTCTTAATAATTTCAAAACATGAAATTCCCACAAATTCTCTTGAAAAAGTCATATTTTGTTTTTAATTCACTGCCAACATAGCAAACAAAAAAAGTATTAAAATCCATATAATTTTCCAGATTTAAATTATCTTAAATTATGAAATTTTAATCTATTAAATACTTATCTCACATAATTGCAAAGATATTTTTGTATATTTTTGCGTAGTTATTTTTTTTCAAACTCCTCCGGAAGTGGTTAAAAATTTTAGCAAGAATTTGGTTGGATTTCATTTTATAGTAGCTTGGTTTTTTTCTTTTCCCCTTGTGCAAATAAAATAGTTTTATTAAAAATAAAATACATATTTAATTTAATTGTGAGAGAAAAAAAAAGAAACCATCAAAAACTATGGTAGGTTTGAGTATAATCAACTTTTCGTGGTTATTTTATTTATATCCAACTGCGTAACTTTATGTTGACTTTTTCTTATATCTGCTTTACAAAAAATGCGGAACATTTCGCTGCTGGAGGCTAGAAAAAATTTATATTATTTTTTTTTGTTTGTTTCTGATTTAACTCGGCACCTTCAACTTGAATGCTATAAATAGTAAAATAATATTAAGGTTTGTTATAGAATTGAAGAAAAATCTTAATTTTATGAATAAAAAAGCTATGTTAAAGTAATTTAAAAACAAAAACAAGCTATTGCTGAGTCAATTTCTTAAAATTTACGCATCTCAAATTCTCAAGACCTTCTGCAAACCAATTCACGACGGCGGCGACGCGACGACGCGAGCGACGTGATGTTGAATTTCATAAGACGGCTCTGAAGCTTGAAGTGGTTTCAATACCTGCGAGACGTACGACGAAAGCTGGTCAGACTTTACTTTCTGGTCCATGGGCAATTACAACTACGCAAGTGCGTAAATAAGCCCATTAAAATATAAAATTTGTAAGCTTGACGATGAGATTTGTGGGTCAAAAACATTTCGCAAATTCAAGCCACTGCTGTGAGGTGAAACAGCCTTGATTTTATTTTTTAATAACGAAAAAAATAAAATTAATATTTCCGTCATTATTTGCTGTGGCTGATGTGTGTTTTGTGTTTTGTCGATTACAGAAAAATAGTTGTTGGTTTATTTTTTCCATCAGGGGGACGACGACGACCGCGACGACAGGTGAAAGGAAAATTAAATTCATTGGTGAAGCAATAAGATGAGATTACGCAGTTTTATTTTATTTTTTGTTCCCGCCTGAAACAACATTTGTTTAATAGAAGACACATGCTATTCCATCATGATGCTTTTATTTCTCATGAAAATACTCGTATAGGTGGGTGGGAGCTTGATAGAAGTTGTTGGGAACTCTTTTGTTTTGTGTGGACTTCAAAAGTCGGTGTGTTTGATGTACAGAATCCACATGGTTTTTCTGGAACTGACAACAATTGGTTATTGATTGCGATTGTCGTACAGAGGCTGGACCCTTAACCAAGCTAGTACAAAAAGTGTCTCATTGAATGTGCCTATACTCGTATGTAGTTGATGAAGTAGCCCCGTGAGTGAAAAATGCAAATATAAAAACAAAATAAAACCTGAATTCAAAAATATATGATTTTTATTTGAATTTTCATATTCATATGCATATGTACAATGTACATGTATTCAGTCATTTTGAATGGTTTCTCTGTTCTCATTTTGTTTTATTTTAAATTTTACGTCATGGGATGATAATATACCTATCATCAAAACATCCCAAAATCACCGATGATTCTGAAGCTGGATGAACTACTTGTCAACTCATAATGTGGTATTTATTGTCGAAATCAATAAAAACCAAAACAAAAAAGATAAATTATGCAAAGGTACCTAATAAAGGCTTGAGGGTGCGACCAAGCCACTTATAATTATGATGTCTTTAAAGGTCTAGATAGAATCAGAGTTTTTTTTTTAAGAGGATTATTATGGGATTTTTCTTGAGTGCCTACAGTTGTTTTCAATGATTGCGTAAGAGAATATTAAGTTCGTTAGAATTTAAGTTTAAATAAAACCGGCTGATAAATTCTTCATTCTATTTGTGTGTTCATTTAAAATAATATTTGAAGACCTAATTTTAAATAAAAAAAGAGTGTGGGATACGACCCACACTGATAACTTCCCATTCCGTCAGTCGATTTGTCTTGCTTAAAAGGTTTGTAGGTTTTCGTGCTTTCTTTAAAAAGTTATCAGTTAAATTATTCTAAAAAAATTAAAAATAACAAACAATATTTTGCATATGATAAAAGAGTTTGCATTCAAAATCTATTTTGGTTAACGAGATTTTTATTCGGAAACCAATGTTTAATAATTTTAATAGCATTTCCTAAAAGTTTGTATTTCTAATAAAAACAAATACAAATTGGATGAATGAAGCCAATTTTTTCTGAACTGAACATGAAAAATTACCAATTTTGCGTACTATTTTTTGTAGATTTTAATTTTTTTGAAAAAAACTGACTGTTTTTATAAAAAAAATTACTGAATTTTGAAAACAATATTTTTTATAAAATAAAATTAATTTGAAGCCTATGTCTTAAATTTTTGAAAAGATATTTGAGTCAAAAATCAATTTTTACGAACTTTTATTAATTTTTATTTAGGTTTTTATTTTTTTTTTAAACTGTCAATATTATTTATTTTTCTTCTTTTGTTAATTTTTTTTTAGGTTTTTAATTTTTTGTAAAAAAAAACTGTCAATTCGATTTTTCTCAAAATGTTACTGAATGTTGACAACGATATTTAAAAAAAAAAATAGTTTTAAGCCAATTTCTTAAAGTTTTGGAAAGTTATTTGAGTCGAAAATCAATTTTTAATAGCTTTTACTATTTTTTTTTTTTTTTTTTGTAAAAAAACTGTCAATTCGATTTTTCTCAAAATTTTACAGAATGTTGAAAACAATATTTCTTATAAGATAAAATAAGTTTGAAGCCATAATCTCAAATTTTTGAAAAGATATTTGATTCGAAAATCAATTTTTACCAACTTTGAGTAATGTTTTTTTTTTAGGTTTTTATTTTTTATAAAAAAAAAACCTGTCAATTCGATTTTTCTCAAAATTTTACTTAATATCAAAAACGTTATTCTTCTTTGCACAAAATTGTTTTTAGGATAAAACCATTTTTAATTGGTAAAATTTTGGAGGTGAAAATTTTTTTTTTTAGTTTTTTTTTGATTTATTAAAACAAACGTTAATTGTATTTTTTTCCAAAAATATATGTACTTGTTTGGTATCACGTTACAATTTATAATATAAAATTTAATTAAAGTCTCTAGCGTTCACGTTTTTTTAAAAAAAAACCACCAACGCAATTTTCTTGAGAGCCCTTTCTGCATATTTCTGCACTATTATCTGTATAACAAAATTTATTTGAAGTCGATATCTCTTCTGGTTCTTGAGCTATGGACGACAAAAAAACGTCGCGAACGTACGGACGTACGAACGTACGTACGCACAGTCATCTTTCCAAAAATCTTTTATTTCGATAACACCATAACATAGCCTTTTCATGAAAAGTTCCATTAAGAATTTGCACAATTCGGCTTTATGTCCTCGCTTAATTTACCAATTCCAACTTAATAATCTTGAATCCATTGTAGAGCATTAGCAAAGAACTTTTTTTTACAAAATGTCTAAAGGTGTCAAATGACAAGATCTCGGAGGTTAATTGACACGGTAAGATATTTTCTTGCCGCAATTGAAATTTTAACTAATTTCGAAGATCAACAATTGATAATTTTCAATCAATATTATTAAGTCGCATTGTGACTGTCAATTACCAATATTGTTGGCCCATTGTGAATATTTTCTAATTTATATTATATTATATATTATGAAAAATAATTTGCATCAATTTTTTTGGTAAGTTGTCAATTTTTCTTTCAATCGTTAATTTGCTATCGATATGAGTTGGAGATAAGAAATAATTAAAAAATTTAAGTTTTGAATTAATTAGAGTATGAATATTGTAAGTTATTTTGGTTATAAATAAAATACAAAGTAGTTATCAACACAAAAAAGTCGTACAGATTGGTCTAGTAAATAGAAAAGAATGTGGAACTCACCAAAGGATTTCCTCCAAACCTGTAACTATAACAGAACGAAAGAGTCAGAGAGTTTTTGAAATGCAAAATTAAAAATAAAATAAAAAAGAAATAACATCCACTTGTGTCAAACTTCATTATATCAGCAATTTCATCAACCTTTCCATTTCCAAAAAAACAAGATCATTTAACTCCTTCTCTTCGTCAAAAAAGAGTTCAGTTGATTTTATATATCTTTTAATTTTATTGATTTTTTAAATACTGGTCTTTGCACGTTCCTCAAGGAAATTAAAACTAACATCTGTGAAAAGCACATTCACAATAAAAAAAAAATAAGTATCGAAAGTATTCACAATAGTAATATTTTATCAATTCACTTTCACAATATTATTTTGGTTTAAATTGATAAATTCTATCAACCGTCAATCGATTGATAGATGATCTTCAGAATAAGCGTGATTGTTTCGTTGCTTATGTGATACGTAGCGACAAGGGCGTCTTGTTTGAAATAAACGTCGTCGTTCACATCAATATCTTCTAATTTGGGACATACGAATCATTCGTCAATTTCGAATAAGTAAGGTTTAAACCACACACATCCCAAAAACCCGCACCGTAACACTACAGTAACACGTTGAAAAAGAAAGGTTTCCGAACAATCATTCTTTGATTTTTCGAGTGCGGAAATTCAGATTATTGACGTAACTTTCGATGTGAAAAAGTGCCTCATCGTCATCACTTAAGATGATTTTTTGATAAAAATGTAGATCATTTTGATTCAGCAAAGAAACGACGTTCCTGGTGATCGACCAGCTTCAATACTCGTGTTAACTTTTATTTTTGTCCTTTCTATTCGATAGAAACCTTCAAGAGACACTCGGTAAGAATCGGTACCTTGTATTGTGGGACTCTTACCGCTCTTAAACCACCACCGGTTAATCAGTACCAATCTATGAAAGTGCGACAAACGATTTTTCTTTTTTAATTTAAAATTCACTTAAGGGTAAAACAAAAACACATACAATTCAGAAAAACGCATAAAATCTTTATTTGAATCGATAGTACGGTCCATATAGTTTAATTTTTGAAGATTACTCGTATTTCATGCAAATGTTGACCATGACTGCGCCTCAAATAGTTCATCCGCTTAGTCCAATTTTGGCATAATCTTTCCAAGATTTCGGCCGGTATTTCACGAATAAATGCTTCAATGTTGTATTTCAATGCGTCAATTGAAGCGGGCTTGTCTTTATAGACATGAGCTTTAACATAGCTTCACAAAAAAATAGTCTAAGGGCGTTAAATCGTACGATCTAGGCGGCCAATTGACCAGTCCCGAACGTGAATTAAAATGTTCACCAAACTCGCCTCTCAATAATTCCATTGTTGCGCGTGCTGTGTGGTATGTGGCACCGTCTTGTTGAAACCACATGTCATGCGAGTCAAGCTCTTGCATTTTGGTCAAAAAAAATTTCGATATCATCTCACGGTAGCGCTCACCATTCACAGTTACGTTACGATTCGCATCATCTTTGAAGAAGTACGGTCCAATGATGCCACCAGCCCATAAACCGCATCAAACTGTGACTTTTTCTGGTAGCTCTGGCCATTCTTCTGGTTGATATTCACTCCAAAATCAACAATTCTGCTTATTTACGTACCCATATTGAGACAAAAATGAGCTTCGTCGCTGAACACAATTTTCGGTAAAAAAGTGGATCTTCGGCCAACTTTCCAAGAGCCCATTCACCAAAAATTTTACGTTGCAGTTGGTCGCTCGGCTTCAATTCTTACACCAGCTGTATTTTGAAAGGCATCACACCTAAATCCTTCCGCAAAATTTTCCACGTTGTTGAGTAACAGAGGCCCAATTGCTGCTAACGGCGACGAATCGATCCATAAAATGGAAGAAGTGCGCAATGGACTTTCTTAACAGAGCACTCATTTTGATAATGAAATTCATTAATTTACAAGCGTTGTTCGTTTGTAAGACGATTCATTGTTAAATTATAGACCAAACTGAAGATGTTTGACAGTGAAACAAAACACGAAACGTGCGTCAGCTGTTTAAACCAGGATTGCCAAAAAGATAATAGCTAAAAAATCACCCTTTATAACAATAGTTTGTTCTGGATAGATAGGCTTGAGTTCTTTCTTATTAACCAGTTGACTCTTGAACAAACTGTAAAGAATCTGTAGTCGCATTTCCTAATAATGGTTTTATATATTCGCGATATGTTCAACAATAAGATCAACTTGATCTTTTGAGATTTTACTGGCGAATTATTCTGAAGAAGAATTTGTAGTCGGACTTTTCATCAGAAATCTAAACTCTCTGATTCCTTTTTTTGGTTCGTTGTTTAGACGGTTTAAGATTGTCTTATCATCTGGAAATCTCGTAGCTTGCCACTTTCTATTTTCCTAAATCAGCTGCTTTATTTCGACAAGATATTTTATTTTCTGTTTCTGATGGAGTACAGTCTTCCGCCAATAGACGTGTGTTGGTGAACAAGAAGATTAAAATTTGAAATTATATTTTCGGCCTGCTGGTCTAGACGTTTACCATTTGTTGTTATAAGACTAGATCAGACTAGATTTAGCATTGAAGTCGCCACAAATATGAAAGTTATGCCCTCACAAAATTAGTAGTTCTGCATAGTCTTCTTCAGTTGAAGACAGACTCGGAGGGCCTCCTTAAAATGATTCTTTTTAATTCCAATATTTATTGTTGATACTCGCATGTATTCATTTGGAAACTGTGGTTCTTTATAGATTCTATTGTGGTAAACACTTTTTTGCCTAGAAGTTGCTTCTCGACGACCCAAAAATAAAGTGGCTTGAAAAATTGTCACCACTTTTGTAGCTTATTTTAACAATTTCATTGCATCTGGTTAAAGTAATGAAATTTCAAAAATTACTGCTTCCCAAATACTGGTTTATTAAAGATGAAAACATTAATTGAAAAACCTTCCAGGTTAACTTCGAAAAAGTGAAGTTTTATATTTATACTGAATTTAAAACTAGTTTCAAAATTGAAAGTTATTTACGCATGAGAATCAGTTTCAAAATATAGTAAAATATCACTAAAATGTCACTTTTTTTATCGCTATTTGAATATAGGGAAAACCCCCATTTAATAAACCCTTCTCGTAGTTTGAAATATAACATACATATGTAGAGTAGGATTACAAAACCATTGTATCGCGATTATTAGTGAAAATTTGTTTGTTTCAATTTACGTAATCCAAAAAAGCGAAAATGGATTTGTGATGGGAAAAGTCATTAATTTTTCTTTTCTTTTTTTTTTCTTCTATAAACCGAACCAAATTCGAAGCGGAAACCAAAAATAAAAACATGATTGCTGATGGTCATTTTATTACAGGTCTTATTTCTAACGAACTTAATAATCTGCCTTTTTGTTTTGTGTTTTGGTTTTGGATTTTGGGGGTTTTGAGGTTCTGGCTTTTCTGTGTTTTTGTTGTTGCACAAACAGTAGGTGTAACAATAAAGACAAATAAAAATACAACACGATTTGAGTTTCTTCAAAGCTTCTCCATCTTCATATCATCCCAAAGAGGAAGACCGATTTGTCTTCATGGTGGGAATTGGTGAATGGCTTCGAGAAGAAGAAGTGATGACCTTTATTTGAACTGATGATCATATCATATGAAATATACGTGAATTGTTTATAGTGAAGATGAAGAGTTTAACAAGTTAGATTTGCTTGTATCAAAGCTGTGAAGGTGGTGGTATAAATGGCATACGATTATATGATTAATATCCGTCCAAGTGAAAAAATTGAATTTTTACCTTTTTTTTTGTTGTTGAAAGGTTCACATGTTACGTGTTCAGTTCATATACCTTTACTCACTGTTCGATGTGGATGTTTTACTGAAGAGATATGGAATTGACCATTTATGTAGGTTAGGAAAATGTTTTGATTTAGTGGTTTTTCTCCTGAAATTATGCAACATGTTAAACAAAGCTAAATTGATTTTTTGTTTATAGTTTTAAGTCGAGCCACGCACGTGAGGAAATATTATTAATTTGTATCTGACATAGGTACACAAAAATAGCATTTCTACGTGACATAGTTCGATCAAATGATTTTTTGTCTTTTTTGGCCACGCATATGTGGAAGGTACCTTACCTACTGTTTCAAAGCAGACAAACAAACAAACAAACTTGATGCCTTTGAAGTTTTACCTGATGAAACTCAACATTCACGTAAAGAAGTTTATGTTTGAAGTGTGCTCTTTTTTGTGGCTTTTAAATGAAGAAGGCAACAAGGTGTTCAGGTTTTCTAAATTTTCTGGAGGATAATATCTATGAGCAGAAAGCAGGGTTCGAATTCAGCTTAGATTTATTATGTATTTCCTAAATAGAGTTTCTTGTAGGTAAGGCTTTGTAAGACGGATAATAATTACTGCTCTTATTTGGTCTTAGTCTGTTACGTCGTTTGGAAGCTGCTTCTTTTTACGAGATTTAATTGGTGTAACTGAAAGTCCATTTCGACAAGTATAGATCGCAAAAATACACGAAGGATTACAAAATGATATTTTTTTTTGTCATAGCAAAAATTCTAATTACTAGGTTCGAAATCGACTGAAATGAAATCGAGATCTTACTTAAATTAAAAATCAGGTGAAATTGTTTGCGGGGTTCTATTTTTCAATTGATTTTATGACTTCGAATACTTTTCAAAATCGCTACAAGTGAAAATTAGTCAATACATAATTTTGTTGATGGTCTTATTTTTTACATAATTTGTTCCGTGCTTTTCAAAATAATAAATATAAAATATAAGTGTTACGTTTCTTTGCGGAAAGCACACATCGGTTGAAAAAGATTTATGTTTGGAAGAAGCACAGTCGAAAAAGTGTTTTCAAAAGTTTTTATAAAAACATTGTTTTACATGAAGTCTTGCTTCAAAACCATTTTAAAGACTTTGTCTGCTGCCCCAAATATGAAGAAGAACCTGCGACTTTCCAGGAATTAAGTCTATTTCAAAAACTAGTTAAGCTTAATTTTCTAGGATTGAAATTATCTACTTTTGTTTTAAAACCGGTCGGTTCCTTTTGTCGTCTTTAAAAATTCAAACCTAACTTAATCTATTCGAATTGAAATTACTTGAAAATCGTAAAAATATTTAAATTTTGATATCGACCAAAGTGAATTTTCGTTTCGAATGGATTTCAATTTCATTTGATGTAAAGGTAAAATGTAGAACCTAAATGTTAATCTATTCCACCAGAGCCCGAATTTTGCTTTCTGCATTTTTTGGAAACTGAAATTCAGAATATCAGGATATGACTTGTGGAGTTTGTGACAGTTTCTTAGATCATAAAGCGGACATGTTTGCAGATGATACTACAATATATTATTAATGTCACTTACATATGTAGTCAAAATATGAAAGCTAGCGAGTAGACGTCTCTCTTTATCTGGCAATTTGTGAACCTTGTAAACGATCGTATAATCATTAATTAAAGACTGTGTTACTTTCAAAACGTGAATTAAAATAAATCCTACAAAATAGCCATCACAATTTAAAGTGCAAATTGTATTTAAAAGCTTAAAAAGACAAAATTATATTCGTCTATTTTCCTACTCAAAAATTCATATTAAATCAATCATAAAAACATACCGTGCCAATTCCGAATTGTTTTCTTTGTGCTCACTTTAAACCCTTTGTTTTGTGTGCTCTCTTTGGTCACCATGTTTTCTTCCCCACCATCTAAACGCACCGGTTGTGGATCTGTACCGCACACTAACAAAGATTCGTCACTAAAAAACTCCCTGTCACCGACGCGCAAAATTGCTTCAATGCCCATCGAGGACAATAACAAAACATGGGAAGAGAAATTGGACGAAAAACTACAAAAACAAAGTGAGTTAATTATCTCTTTACTTGCCACAAAAATGTCTCAGAGTGAAGCAAATATAAAACAGAAAATTGATATTGAGATAAGTGAAATAAAGAAAAACATTTGCGACATAAATAAAAAAGTAAATACTATGGAAAATTCACTGTCAAACACTAATTCTGATATGCAAGCCATGAAATCCGAACTAATCTCTGCACAAAAATCACTTGCCCTTGTTAAAAACGAATTATCCGGCGTTAAAGCAGAGCTTACTAATAAAACCACTGAATTAACACAACTAAAAAACGATTTCGATATTGCTTCCCACGATCTACAGATAATAAAAAGCTCACTTCATTCACAAGAAAATCGGCAGGTAGCTTGTGATGCATTTTTATTCGGTATACCGCACTCGTCCGAAGAAGATTTGAACATGATCTTTAACACACTTTGTAATGCCATCAACATTAATCCACCGAACTTGCAGGGTATTTTTCGCACTCGGGCCAAAACCTCTTCAAATGACACAGCAATCATGATCAAATTCTTCTCAGCCTACGATCGAAATTACATTTTAACCAAAATAGCGGCCTTTCGTAAAATACATAACCGACAACTTTGTTTACGCGATGCTGGTTTCTCATCTGATGTTGTGATCTATATACGGGAAAGCTTATCTCCACAAAACAAACAGCTGTTACAACGCGCTTTAGAAATGAAAAAATGTAAACAACTTGCATCAGTTCATACTGCGAGAGGATGTGTTTATGTTAAACGTCATCAAACTGACTCAGCTGTTCTTATTGATTGCATCAACAAGTTGGAAGGAGTTGCCAGATTAAATAATGAAAATACATAATTTATATTAAAATCTCTACAAACCTTATTATTTATATTAATTAATTTGTCTCTCTCATTTTGTTTGTATTTCTTTTTTCTATCTCTTAAATTTTTAAATTTCTAATTTATATATCTATTAATTATTAATTATTAATCTAATTATCTAATTTATTATTTATTTTTCAATTTTTTTTTTCTCTCTTCTTTTTGTAACTATAACTAAAGAAAAAAATTAAAAACAAGGAAAAACAGGAAAAATTTTTTGATTCCTCTATATTGCTATTTATGTGAGTAATTGTTGTTTTTGGTTTTTTGTTTTGCATCGTTCCTTTCTCTTAGTGTTTCTTTTATTTCTCTTTTCTTACCTTTTCATCTCGAACATGGATGGAAGTGAGGCTTTGCGTGCAATGGTAAGGGTTTTGAGTTCTCAAAAGAATGGTCTTAAAGTTTGCCACATTAATGCTCAAAGCTTAATGCCTAAAATTGATGAATTTCGTGATCTGTTTGAGGGTTCCAACCTTGATGTCATATGCGTTACAGAAACCTGGCTAGTTGAGGGATTAAGTGATAAATTGTGTTGCTTAAAAGGTTATAAAATCTTTCGGTTGGATAGGAAAGGTCGAGTTGGGGGTGGTGTTGCAATTTATGTAAGGAATGAGATCAAGTGCAAGTTAAGGTGCACCTCTAAAGCGGATAATGCGATAGAATATATTTTCATTGAAATTTTAGGTGAGGGAGATAAACTTTTACTGGGAAATGTGTATAGGCCAAATAGAAATATAAATTTTTTTCCTCTTGTTACATTGTTGGAAGAAGTCTCCTTATACTGTCCCAACATAATTGTATGCGGAGATTTCAACTGTAACATATTGATAGATCAATCACTACTCAACGCAATGAGTTCATTACAGTTAAGTGCTGTTAATACCATCAACCCAACGCACTTTTCTAACCATCTTCCAACGTTACTTGATATTTTTTGGGTGAGCAGTTTGGAAAAAGTGAAACTGTATGATCAGCTTTCAGCTTCTGCTTTCTCAAAGCATGATTTAATATTTATGACTTTCGATTACAATGTAACCTTGATAGTTCAGACCATACAATACAGGGCTTTTGGCAGGATTGACAATATTGCTTTGGAAGAACATTTGAGAAGTATTAACTGGGACACAATTTATTATCTACCATCGTCGGATGAACAAATTCAATTCTTCAATGAATGTACCCTTACGCTTTTTAACAGACATGTTCCACTGTTAACAAAATGTTGTACACCTGACATAAAACCATGGTTTTCACACCATATTCGCTCTCTAATGCTAGATCGAGACAATGCATACAGACGCTGGAAACGTTTTCGTTTAAATGATCACCTCTGCACCTACCGCTCACTTCGGAATCAGGTCGTTCAAGCAATACGATCGAAAAAACGCCAAATATACTCCTCCCGATTAAATGCTTCGTTGACCGGACGACAATTATGGACCAATCTCCGACAAATAGGTGTTGCTAAAAGCAAAAATTCTTGTGTCAATGATTTTGATTGCAATGAACTCAACAGAAAATTTATTTCGCTTCCAGCACCTTCTTTAGCTACGGCTCGCCTTCCAGAGGTTCCTATAAACAACGCGTTAAATAACCTTCATTTTACATTTAGATCGGTCGATAGCGCTGAAGTAGTTGCCAGTATTTTGTCAATTAAATCTAATGCCTTTGGACTTGATGAGATGTATCCAAAATTTCTTAAGCTGATATTACCATTGGTCTTACCCTTCGTAACATACATCTTTAACACTATTTTAACTACGGGTAAATATCCGAATCAATGGAAAAAAGCAAAGATCATACCAATTCCCAAAAACTCTCAAAGTGATGATTTCAGACCAATTGCAATTTTACCTTTCTTGTCCAAAGTTTTTGAAAAAATTTTGCAAAATCAAATGACTACATATCTCAATTCTACAAACTTACTGACACCTAAGCAATCCGGTTTTCGGAAAGGTCACAGTTGTATCACAGCTTTACTCAAAGTAACGGAGGATTTGCGACAAGATCTAGATAAAGGTAAAATTATTTTTTTAGTATTGTTAGATTTTTCGAAGGCATTCGATATGGTCGACCATTCAGTTTTATGCCATAAGCTTTTCCATCAGTTTAATTTTTCATCCTGTGCTGTGAAGCTTTTGCGTTCCTACTTAACAGATCGAATGCAAGCCGTTCAATTGAACAATAGTCTGTCCGACCTCCTCCCAATCTCTCGCGGTGTTCCACAAGGTTCGATTCTAGGTCCTCTGTTATTCTCACTCTATGTAAACGAATTACCATCAGTGGTAAAATATAGTTCAATCCACATGTATGCTGATGATGTACAAATGCATTTGAGTTGCCCGTTAGGGCTTATAGAAGACGGCGTGAGCCGTCTCAATGAAGATCTTGACCAAATCGCATGTTGGTCGAAGAAAAATGGTCTCTTATTAAATCCTAAGAAATCTGTAAGTCTTGTGATTTCAAAGAAAGTTGTTGACCTTTCTTGCTTTCCTCCAGTGCTTCTACAGAACTCTTCAATCGAATATGTTGAAACTGCTAAAAATCTAGGTATGGTGTTTAACCGAACTTTAACCTGGAACAATCACATAAATATTGCTGTGGGTAAAACATATGGCATTCTTCGAACCATGTGGGCCACACAATCCTTTACGCCTTTAAGAGTGCGGATGTTATTAGCAAGAACGCTGGTTTTGCCTACACTTATTTATGGTTGCGAGATTTATTCGCATTGCGATTCCGTCAGCAAAAGAAAACTAAAGGTAGCCTTTAACAGCCTGGTACGTTATATTTACGGCTTAAGAAGATATGACAGTGTATCCAATTTTTCCAAAAACCTGTTAAATATGACTTTTGAAAATTTCCTAAAGTACCGAGCATTAAACTTACTCTCAAAGATACTCCTTAATCGTGAACCCCAATATCTCAGTGATATAATAACTAGGTCAACCTCGCATAGGACGCGAATGCTTACCCACCCGCGCTATGCCTCTCTCACATCCGAGCGTCAGTTTTTTGTATATTCAATTAGACTATGGAATTCTCTTCCACGAAACATAAGAGAAATAGACAATGTTTTGAAGCTACAGAGCAAAATAAAGCTTCACTTTTCACAACGATAAAATCATCATTTTCATACAATGATAACAAATTTATTGTTTTTCCCTCTTTTCCTTCTTTTTCGTTTGTTTTTCTTTCTTTCTTGTTTTAATTTTTGTTTTTTAAATTTTTTTTTGGTTTGTATACATTTTTTTTTTTTCTTTATATGTATGTATCTAAGTAACAAAATTGTCAAACCCTAGCTTTCATAAAATGTTTAACTGTAGCCTGTGCCTAAATTATAAGACAATACGTCTTAATGTGTATAGGTTTTTCATGAAATAAATAAAATAAATAAAATAAAAATGTACATGTGCCCCAAATTTCATGTCAAAACATTATTTAGTATTCGATATACGTTTCCTTTGGAAAACACCTAACAATGATTTTTATAATGTGTGCTTTTTAATGTGGTAACACTTTTTCCGGAGTTGGTCTTTTTGACAGCTGTCACTTTATTTGCGCTCAGTTTGGTTTGCCATTTAAACATAAATAGACAAATTTATACCAAAATAATGATTAGGTTAGCGCAATGCAACGAATCAATCAACTTATTGGAGGAAACTTTCGTGAGCTCAATATCTCGCGTGTCATAGGCCTACTATATGACGTGACCTCCAAGATCATGCAATTTAGCACAGTTGGACTATTTTTGGCGGTGCTATGTAAAGCCGCTTTTCTACCCAAATTAGCCCTAGAAGATTAAGGTCTTGAAATATAATATTCCGCGCATTATTGCTGACATCCGATCCCAAAGTGATCTCATACGGTGAAGAGGAGTTAAAAAATGAAGCCTATCGGTGGAATTTTTTTCTTGCTAGCCGCAGCGGCAACTTTCCCGAAATCATTTTTACAACATGATGTCAAACCATTATTTTTATAATTATAATAATGCTAAATTTGATTTCTTTTTGAAAATCACACGTCAAAAAAACACCTTTTATGGCGTCTGAAATTATTCAACAACGCAGTTGCATTTTATTTTGAATGAAAAAATATTTAATTAACAGTGCGAGAAATAACTCGTTAGTACATATATTGGAAGCATTAGTAAAAACTATTTTGAGTGACCGTTTGGGCCTTTAAAACTTAAAATAACGATTGGTGTCGAAAAATCTCACTTTATGCACTCGTAGTTCGTAATCATCTCGCCAAAGCTTCCCATTCGTTGGAAAGATGTATTTGTTTCCTATCAAGCAGTGGTAGCCGAATATATTTTCAAGGCAAATTTGCGGAAATAATGCCATCGGCAAATACTTTGTCGTGGCCTGGGTCGAAATTCTGAAATTTTAGTATATGGCAAATATTTCCGAACGTAGAAGTCGCAGAAGTCTTTGTTTTTTAACTTAAAAGACCACTACATGGCAATCGTTTTGAATCGATAACGATTTTTTAGTTTTGTAAACATATTCCCGATTTGTAAAATGTACTTCTTTCTACTAAAAATCAAAGCGTTTTCTCTTTAAGTATAAAATACAACAAATTTAATACAACTTTCCTCATTATTAAATTAACTTAATCCTTTTGCTACCCCTACCCAGCAGTCTTAAAAGAACAAAATGTTACTTTCGAAGACATTTATGTAATCTATTTCAAAGAAAATCCTTTTTGAAACTTAATCTACAATAAAACAAATGAATGAATAAATAAATCAAAAGTTCAAATTTATTTTCTATCAAGACTCAAACTTTTTAAATATTCATTGAACAGAAAATGTTTTCCTTTCACAAAATTAACACATTACAATCTATTTCATCAATAATTCAAATCTTTGATCTTCTTGAACTTATAGATAATTTATGAAAACAATCATTTTAATTTGACTCGTGTTGACTTTTTTGTTAATTGTTTGATGAAGTCTAATTTCGAAACATAATTAAATCCTCCTACTTAGCAGAGATTTAAGAAGTTACGTCAATATAAATGAAGTTTGAATATTTAACTTTTGTAAAACTTTACGAAAAAAAATCTTCTGATAACAAAAAATCTTTCCTACCCAAAAAATATGACCAAAAAAGGAGACGAAACTTTTAATCCTGCCAATTACCACTCAAATCAAAATTCTACGATATCACACCATGACACTAACAATTATATATACCTACCAACAAAAAAAAAAACACTTCCTATTTGAGACAGTCTCAATTTAAAAGTTCTTAATCAAATTTGAAAAACACAAAGACTTTTCTTTCTTTTGAAAACTCCCCTCTAGAGAAAGGAATGTCTTTAAATACAAAAAGTTAAATCATAAAATGAAAATGCTTTCCGCCATTATGTTTTGAATCCAATTTGTTCTTCTGGGTGGAGAGAAGGACGACCAGTGCAATATAAAAACCATTCCACAATAAAAACCAAAAATGTCACTTTTGAAACTCGTATACCCATTCTCCAAACCCCATCGCAACAACTGCTGATGGCGAGCGCTGCGCTCTCTTAAGAATTTTGTGCATGGAAACCGAAACCAATTGTGACACAGGAGTTTTTGATCTCAAGAAAATTAACTAATTATGTGGCCACAGAAAGGATTTTCCCTGTGTTCCTGGCATTTCTTTTTTTTTTTTTTTTTTTTTTTTCATTTTCAAAAGCAATTTATGAAGTTTTTAAATATTCCTATCATGAATATGAAAATCGACCAAGTTTGCAAAGAGCATCGCTTTCAACTTCAATATTGTATTTTTGTTTGTTGAAAACGTCTGTTTTTTATTTAAAATAAAGTCCAAATGCACACAAACGGTTTTCGTCTTTCTCAGTCTCCTTTCTTGACCTAAGCTGAGTCCTTAAATGTGTAAGGCACAAAGGAGAGAAAAACAAAATCATAATTTCGCCTTCTCACCTTTTCAATGGATACTACGAACTTATTAATGCTAACGAGAAACTTTCTAGGGGGCATTTGTGAAGGTTTTATTCTTGTTGTCATAAATTTGTCGGTTTAAAGAATGTTTAATTCTTTCTATACAATTTTTATAGCTTTTTTACGACGACGCGACACGACGACGATTTTCTTATTAAGGATAGACCAAGCAAAGAAATTATTCATAAAGAACCTACCTAGAAAAAAAAATTATCTAAGAAGGACACAATAAGGATCTGTCATCAAGAACACCTTAAAAGCTTAAATCATGTAGCCATCAGGACACATAAGACGAACCATTTACACAACCTTCTAAATGTTGAGAAAATTATATGTGAATCTCTAGAGGGGAAAATTTTAATTGTGTCTGCAGACTTAAGGTCCATAAACATTATGACCGCAGAGCATTCCGCGTGTTATATGTTTTGTTGAACTTTATTTACGATATCAGTTTCAAGTGACTTATAAAGAGTTTATTTTTATTAATATGCTGACAGGGAGCAAATTGAATTCGTCAAAATAGTTATAGAATTTGGTGCGCCAAAGAGCGTTTGTGGCGTGAGAAGTATAACATAGTGCGTTATCCCACTTGAACCATGCATCGTCTTTATTATTATTATTTTTTCATTCCATCAGTCTTCAATTTCGCAAAAAAAGTCGGTTAATAGGCTCTTTACCTTCCACTTCTGACCGACAAATTTCTTCCAAGACTCATTTTCCTTTAAAGTTAGAGTAGTGACATCTTTGAACGACTTTTTGACTATCCGCATCAAACTTTCACCCCGAGCCAAAAAAAATAAATTAGTAAAGTGGCGCAACAGTTCATTAAAAACTAGGGCCTAGTGACTTATACGACTCTCAACCATTCCTGTGTGCGAGTAATGTTGTCCGGAATGGAAGGGACCCACAGTTTTAAGCCGAATCCGAACGGCTACTTTGAGAAAGCATTTTTCATGACAAGATTTACTCTTGGAGAATTTTTCAATTCCTCGCAAGAGGCAGTACCCGTGAAAAAAAAAAACATTAGATGGCATAGGCAGGGATCGAACCCAAGACCTCTAGCTTGACAGTCCAACGCACTAACAATCATGTCACGGGTACTACCCAAAACGCATTAATTTGGTTAATTAATATAGCCGCCGCGCCACTCCGCCGGCCGCCAAGCTGAAAATGTCATGTGATTTTTCGACCAAAATCGTTATCCAATACCTTTAAGGCCAGAACTGTGAAGCGTTAAAAAAGCGAATGGTTGAGCGGGTCCTATTGCTAAATCAAGTGGACCTTGTAAGCGAATGGTTCGAGATCTACTCGTATGTGCAGAGTTCTATTTAGGCTAGTGTGTGAAAATCTTCGAGATCGATGTCTAGTTGATGTGCTTACCGTACAATGACGGAGACCATGAGCGTTCCTCCCTTGTATGTATGTCTCACGAACTTTTTGCACGAACTTGAAAACAGCAGGCGTGGTGGGTGCTTCACTTCGGACAAAACATTCTTTTCAACAAATGAACTGATATGGACTTCACTCACTTTGGGAATAAGTTTTCAATATTGTTTAAGCGTTAAGCGTTTGGTTTTTGTAAACAGTCTACGTCACTGTACAGCCCGTCCAGCTCGTCGTTCCATCTTCTCCTCCACACTTCAATGCATAGGAGACCGTAGATCATGGAAAAAATGACTGAAGAAGCTTTCATCCGCTTTTGTCATCCGCTTTTCCATGCTTTTGCATCGTAAAGCAGGACGGGGATGATAGGACTTTGGTTGCTCAAGAGAGGGCTTTACTTTACTACTCAATTGATTTCTTAGCCCAAAGAAACAGCGGTTAGCAAGAGTAATTCAACGATTGATCTCAGCGCTGCTGGTGTTGTTTTCTGCATTCATAGCTGAGCTCAGGTAAACAAAGTCCTTAACTACTTCAATATTATTCTGCCGACGGTGAAGTTTAGACCAAGACGTCGGTGTTGTACATAAGTTATTTTCCATATAGACAGCATGTACTTTGTTTTGCCCTCACCGATAAGACCGTTTTTTTCCACCTTTTTCTCAATATTAGCAAAAGGCCCGTTGACATCACACTGAGTCCGTCCGATTATATATATGCGACTAATTGGACAGACCTTTGAGAGACGTGGGAGCTTTGAACTATTCTTTCAAGGACGATATTAAAGAAATCACATCTGACAGTCTTGACACCTTCTTTAAAACCTTTCACATCAATTGGTTCATTTTAGTTGCTTCAAACCCTTATAGAGCAGCGCGAATTCTTCATGGAATGCGAAAACTAGACATGACTCTGTACTGTACAGTTCGTCCCCGTAGACTTTTATATGAGGCCTTGAAATCGATGATGGTGGGTGTCGATTTGATGTTCTTCGGTTTTTTCCAATCTGTCGTAACGTGAATATTGGATCTACTGTGAACTTTCTTGATACGATATATAGGGTCTCCCTTTTTCAGTATCGGGAAAACAATACTGAGGTTCCATTCATCGGGCATGGATTGTTACGACCATATTCTAAAGATAAGTTAGTGCATGTTCCTAACTAAATTATCTCCAACTGTTTTGTAAAGCTTGGCAATTAAGCTATCTGATCCAGCAACTTTGTTCAACTTCAGCTTAAGTATAAAAATCTTTATTTAATTTAAGTCGTGTAGACGAGATTGTTGGCTTTCGTCGTTCGAGCATTCTCCTTAAAAACGGAAATTGGTTCGTCGAAACCGGTATACAGTCTCTAAAAGTGGTCCGTCCACTAGATTGCCCATTGAGTTACAACGTAATTAATAAATTTTCAGTAAAAAATCTGACTTTTTAAAATTTTGAATAATAGTTTTTTTTAAATTTCATGGTTTTTGGAAATTATAAATTTTGGGTAATCAAACTTAACAGTTATTTTATCAGCCTTTTAAAAATATATATTTTTTGTTTAAATACCGTACCAGTAAAAAACTATACAATTTCCGCAGAAAAAATAAATCAGGAATTTTAAATAATCTTAGACTCTAGATTCTAGAAGCCTTAAGATTGCTTTTCTCTCGGACTAAGAAACGCCTTTATTATGCAAACTTGGTGTTTATTAACTCTTAAATATTAACCTAAACAAACTTATACATATATCCATATAATTGACAAAAATAAACATTTAACAAAACTACTACAGCTTCGAGTAAGGATATAGAGCCTATCCCAGTGCAGCAGTATTCACATTACGCCTTATCATGGTTCACATACTTACGTCAGTCATAATCATTCATGTCAACCAACAGTTAAAGAGGCATTGTTTCGTGACTTCTTGCCGTGCGTTGTCGTCTCAGTTGGATTGTTAGTATAAAGAATAAGGCGTCCTTAAGTTATGCGCCTTCCCAAACTTTCCCTATATATATAAATAAGGAATGTTTATTTTAGAAAAAGTTAACTAGGTATATGTAAAATGTACATGTGTTGCGTATGTACTGTATACTGTACATACAATTGTCGTATAATGTACATTCATTCAAGTAGTGTGGCCTCCCTCTTCTATAGTTTTCACGTTGGCGCAGCACTGACTCAGCACTCCTTATGTCAACTAGAAAATTAGCATTTTATTTGTCTTTTGTTTGAAAAACATATTGTTGTTGTTGTTCTTTTCTTTCTTTTTGTTTAACTATATTCTTTGAATTTATTTCTTTAACAGTGATATCTGTGATTAGACTGTTGTTTCTTTTTGTTTCAACTCTATGGCAATAAAATCCTTTGAAAGGATATAAAACAAAACAAAAATAAAATACGTTTTTTTTAAGTTAAAAACAAAATAATTAATTAACAAAATGTGTTAAGTAATTTTTTTTAATAATAAAGTGCTACTTATTTTGAAACATATTAATTAAAATTACCTACCTACATACATATTTACAACAACAAAAATAATAATCAAAAAGCATAATGTTAACCTGCGTTTGTCGACCGGTTTCTGGCAATTTGCCAAAAATGGCACCATCATCGATGCCACAAAAGCGCAGTACAACAACAATTGTTGTAACATCGGAACCAAGGATTGGAACCGCAACAATTGTCAAACAAAAAAAGGTAACGAATAACGATATTTATCTGCATGATTTGTTGTTATTCTTTTTGAGTTTTTCATTTTAACTTTTCGTTTCCAAAATACACCATCCAAAAACTTGTATCATAAACACATAAGCAATAAACATTTTATCAGTTAATAATATAAATTTTCATCTAACTGAAAGCTTAAACAGAAGTTCAGTAGATCAAAACAAAAATCACAAGTACAAAACAATTAAGAAAAATGCAACAGTACTAGAAAACATTGAAAAACTATCTTAACAGAAACCCAAGTAGGGCCAAATCATTTCGGAATAAAAGATATAAAGGTTTTTCCAATAAGAGGTTTAATTTTGAATAGTCCGCTATTTGGGCAGCTTTTATTTTTGAAGCTATCATCTTTTGGTATTGATAAGTAAAAACTACGTTATTTCTAAAACTAATACATTATACTAACTTCACTATTAAAATGTCGACAATTTTGCAGTCAGATCGCAAAACTAAAGCACTAATAGGTCGTCGTCATAAAGCACTTTCTCGGCCGGCAATAATGGAACTTTTGGAAAAATTGTGAGCAGTTTTGACAAGTCACTGAAGAAACGAAACGTGAACAACCAGTCGCTGAACAACTGAGAATATTGCTCGTAGTTTGTTTTCGATTCCTCGTTGATCGTTCGAATTAGCCATTGTAACAAACTTCATTACAAATTTCAGTTATCACAAGGACTCAAGTCGGTCGATCTACAGAAAAGTGTATCTTGGGTCTAACAATTTATCAAAATTATCGGAAATTGCACCGTAAAATTATTTTCTTCTTCAGTGATAAGTTCCATTTCCACACCGCATTTAGAACCCTGAAGATCTAAAACTGATCGTTGAAAACCTCTCCACTATTAACTTGTCCTTGTTTAGTGGGGGCCGACCGTGTAATTAGTCCTTACGTATTCAAACTTGGGGCATGTGAAAGTAAGATCTATGCTATATTAATTATGCTCCATAAAGATGGAGTTCGTGAAAATCAGCTGTTCGTATTGTGCTGCAACCTCAACCGTGGCTACCACTTAGCTGACATCCTTTTCCATTGTAAATGGTATTCCTTTCTTTTACTTTCTCTTCAAAAATACATTTTTTAACATCAAAATAAAAAAAATGTATTCGAAAACACTGTTTTAATGTTTAAGGTAGCCACTGAAGGTATACCACTTGACGATTTTGAATTAACAAATTTTGCACAGCCTCCGCAATAATTCTAGGATAGTACCTGATTTTGAGTACACTTATGAACTTCGTCGCTGATTGAAGTTTGTCTAGAATTAAATTCGATCAATCAAGATTTAAAAGTGCTACTTGTATAACACTGGATTTAATCTTGTCAGAGCCTTGATAATCCACGTCCATCATCGTTTAAAATCAATGCACTAAAATGAATTCTACGGGTTATCCATTTTGTGGTTTCAAAAGTTAAAGTTAATAAAACACATATAAAATATTTATTTTTCTTTCATATTTTTTTTTATTATAAAGTTTGAACTTTGACATTATGTGTGTAGCACTACATCATTTAAATGACTGCCACGCGAACTGTTGCAAGCATCGATTCTTTTGAGGTAATTTTCGACCACTTTTTGACACAATATTAAGCGGTATCTCAGCCTTAACTTAACGAATGTTGGTTTTTATATGCTCAAGAGTTAAAGGTTTATCTGCATAAACACGGTCTTTCGCGTAGCCCCACAAAAAAAAAGTCCAGCGATGTAAAAGGACATGATCTTGGTGACAGTTGATTTCGCCACAAACGAGAAATTACGCGACTAGGAAATATTTCTTGCAATAGAGCCATATTCGTTCGAATTGTGTGGCATGTGGCACCGTCTTGTTGAAGCCACATATTCTCCAAGTCGTACTCTCAATAGCAGGCAAAATAAAAGTCGGTTATCATATGACCATAACGCTCCGAGTTGACGGTGAAAGTCGTTCCATCGTCGTTTTCGAAGAAGTAAGGTCTAATGTTACCTCCTCCGCACCAAACAGTGACTTTTTGTGGATATAATGGTCTCCTTTCAATTACTTGAGGGTTCTCAAAACCCCAAACTCGAAAATTTTATGTTCTACCGAGTGAGAAATGTGCTTCGTCGCTGAAGAAAATTGTGTTCGATAAATCTCCGTCGACTGCCTGTTGTTCAAGCATCAAGATAGTCCTAATTCTTGAGAATGACGAGAAAGCTACACATTCGGGTCTTCGGCAACACTTTCACTTACAGCAACGATATTTTTAGTGGTACTAGCGAAACGAGGGCCTTACAATATCTGTAACTAATCGCTTCAAAATTTCTTCACAATTTTGTCAATTGCTTGCATAGTTACACGATTATGTAAACCATAATCTCCTCTTAAAGCACATTATGTGGCTGTGGCAGAATCACAATTTTTGTAGTAGGTTTTAACAATTTGTATGCGTTTTGCGATAGTTAAGCGTGTCAGACTTTCAACTGAAAAAAATAATGATTCGATCTGAATACAGTAATTCTTAAAATGATCAGCCCCAATATTACAAACCTTCTAAGACACTTGACAAGTTTATATTTCAGAGACTTTCTTCAGACGGATTGACAGAGCAGGAAAATTAAAAAAATATAAACGAAATTCTTTTTCAACCTTTTTGAATTGTGGGATAGGGAATTCTTGAAAAATTGAATTAATAAAACTCTGTTCTCTAATTCCTGACAGCTAAAGTGAGAAAATTATATGAATATATGACGTTTATAGTCCAATGAAATTAGGCGAAAAAAGTTGTCAATTTCGGAGTGACAGATAGTAAGCTAGAAATGTGTGCATACCTTTCTTTTGGTGTCCTAAACATTTTGTGAAAAGTCTCATAAAATCTCGTGTCGGCGCCGTAAGTTATGGACCGCCAATAGTCGCGAAAACAGCTTTTTTGTTATTATTTCCATTCCTATTGATACCATGGAGTTAACACCCTTAACAAAATTGTCAAACAATTTGCCAAAATCTTTGTGTCGATCATTTTCTCATACGCTCAACCGTTTCGAGTGCAGAGCAAAGTTCAGCAGTTTTTTTAAATTAATAGTGAACAAAATAAAGTTAGTCCAAAAAATGGATAAACCTACATACATTTGTTATCTAATCATAACATTTTCTGTTATCAAATAAAATAAATTTATGGGTATGATTTAGAACCCTTGTAATAGGGCTAAAAAAAGGATTTCTGTAACCGATTACAAATGAGTAAACACTAGCTCTAGATGAATTACTTAAAATGATGTTTGGCAATTGGAAGAATAGTTGTGATCCACGATGCACTTGTAGAAAAAAGTAGTTGGACATATGTATCATTTTTGAGCACCCCGCAAGCTCCCGTTCTTGGGGTTCTAAATTATTATCTCAACCATCCTTTTTTTTTAAAAAAAGATATAGTGAATTTGCTGAAGCGATGTTTATATTTTCGTTGGAAGATTTTTTAATAAGTTAAAAGTTTATACAATTCATAGACTCAATTTTTGTCTTTATAAAATTGAATTTTTTAACAACAATTTAATTTTAAAAAAAAAGTATTAAGACTTGCACTCTTTTTGCCCTCTGTCTCTGAAACGGTTGAGCGCATGAAAAAAAAGTTGAGAAATATCTATGCTTGACTATTTTAAAAAAGGTTTAAAGAACATGGGACCTATAGAAACGGTAATCATGAAAAAGCGGTTTCTCCACTTTTGGCGGTCCATAACTTACGAAGTAGATACGCGATCTTATGACACTTATAACACACTGTTAAGAATACCAAAAGGAAGGTATAAACAAATTTCCAGCTTGCTATCTCTCATTCCTTTATTTTACTGGACTAATACGGAAATCTCGGAGATTTTAGAAACATAAACCAGTCAACTCAATCCCAAAAAAAAAATTGCAGCCTACGTAACGTAACGTGTATACTATATCTTCCTGATTCTAATTTAATGCAAAGATTACTTGTTTTTTTTATTGTTATTAATCATAACATGACACATATTGCGCCTTGTCTGATGACAAAAGTAAACAAAAACAATTACTAATAATTTCTGCATCTTTTACTATTTAAGTTTAAAAAAAAATAAAATATTTATTTATTTCATTAAAATCGTTATGAATAGTGAAGTTTAAATTGTTTCTGTCCAAAAATAAAAGTTTATTTACAATAAAAATTAATAAACATATGTATGTACTGTACATGACTGAATGAAACGTATCAATCATTTTCTTTTGAAATTAAATTTTCAGTGTTCAAATAAGTTTTTGAAATTAAAAGGTATCAAAATAATAATAATACTGAATATATAAATATCTATAGTATATGTATGTACACATTATTATATTACTTAAACCAAATAAAAATAAAATATGTGGAAAATTCATAAAATTGGATAAAAAGCAGAAAATATTGGAATTGAATTTTTATTCATGAACTATACACTTTACTCGTGGGTGAATGCTCAAATATATCGATTTATTGTATAATAATTGTTTCTATATAATATGTATTTGATATTTTTTAGTATACATATGTATATGCATATCTATGTATATATTAAAACTTAATTCATTAAAATTTAATTAAATGAAATAAAACTAAACAAAATGTCCTTATGCCTTATCGGGCATTAAAATAATCAAACATTGAAACTTACCTATACTCCATATACATACATATATATGTAGCTGTAGATGATATTTTCAAAATTAAAATTCAATAACAAACAAAGTTGTTTTTTGTGTTTAATAACAATACTTTTTAAAAATGCTCAACTTTTGAATTTAATGGTCAAGTGCCTAAGGATAATCTCCTTATTCGATCAATAATGACGCTAGCAATATACTCATAGTTACAATGTTCAGAAAAAAAATGATTTTTGAAACTACTTACACTTCTTAAAACATGCATTATCGTCCCTTCTTTCCAAAGTCACGCAATTGCCGATCAATTATCGGCTCAAGAAATATCTTAAAGAACGAAAAAATAGGTCTATTAGCAATCTCATGGTTTATCTCGCCAAACAGTGAAACAATTCCTTACATCATATCGGAGAGAGTAAGATGATTGCGTTTGACATTTCAGAAGCATTTGATGGAGTTTGGCATCATCCCTCTTTCGTTGGATTAGAAATTACCTTTCGAATGGTTCAATACAAGTAGTATTGGACATATTCAAGAAATGCAAAATAAAAACTGGTGCACCCCAGGGCTCTGTTTTTTCTCCGACACTCTTTCTTATTTTTATTAATGATCTACTGTCTAAAACTTCTAATTCACTTAACTGCTTCGCTGGCGGTATCACTCTCAGCTTTTCATATTCTTGTTTAAATTCACAACCATCTTCGGAAGTGGATCTTGAACGCCAATCTATGATAAGCTCATTAAATTTTGACCTAGACAGCATTGTTCAGTGGGGAATCAATAATCGAGTAGAATTTAAAACGTCGAAAAGTGAATGCTGCCTACTGTTGTTAAAACATAATTTACTACTTTTTTCACTATGCATCAAGGAGACTGAACACTTCAAAATATCTCCACTCACCTCTTGTGGAAGGATTAAATACGCGATGTCGATACAAATGCCGCTTGATGTTTTAGTTTCCAAAGGCGTTGCAAGAAATTGTTCTCCCACTCTGAATTGGCTTTTATCTATAAAACTTTTATACGTCAGAAACTTCAGTGATACCTGCATCTCTGGGCTGGTTCTTCAGCAACTTACTTAAGTCTCTTGGACAAAATTAAAAATAAAGCGTTTAAAACAATTGGTGACAATAATAAAGCATTGATTCATTTACGGCGGCGCTTGAACAACGTCATAATGTCCGTTGTCTTACCCGTTTTTTCCCGTAATTTTAACGGAATCTGCCCTATTAAAATAGCTATATTGTAGTTATATTCCTCTTAGAAAAAGAATTTAACCAAAAATACTCATGAATCTAGGAATATTCATATCAGTACACCTTCGAGGCCACCTTTCGTCGAACTGTCATGAACAGTGTATCGTTGCTTAACCGCACTACTCGAATGAGGAATACTTTACCTCATTTTGTATTTCTCTACTTTCATTTAGAAAAACTGTAATAAGGGTAGATTCATTCATTCATTGGGCTTAGAAAATCTTACGTCGCTCCTTTAGGTTTCTATTTCCTAACTGTTTAACATACATCCAATTACCGTCATTTTGTAACTGCCTCGTTTTATTTCGACCGCGCCTCCAGAATGTTTTTATTTTACTTTGACAAACAAGCTGAGTCACAGTCGAGGTATGTTATGGCGGCTATATGTATTATAGAAGTAGGTAAAGCCTTCATACCAGCACACATTTTAGTTCAGCAACTTTAAATAAAAAAAAATGAATTTTCACATTTACAGAAGATTCGAATTACAAACAAAAAGGAAAAAAGTTAACTGTACAAATCTGTATCGTGTGTGTCTATCAATTCAACCTTAATCCAGGTTAAACCATTTTCAAACAGAACAAAATAACACACAAGTACTCGTAAATCCTGACGCGAAATCGCTGTGGCAGCGTTATATATTTTTGTTATATTCTCACCAATCTTTTTTTTTTTTTAATTTCTAAAGTTATTTCTGTAAAGTGAAACATTTTCAGAGATACAATATTTTTAATATCTCTTTTTTCCGTCAGGGTTTGATTTGTCTTTTGTGTGTACCTATCCTGAGGCATCTTTAACAGCTTCCACAAAGTACAATCGTTGGCGTGTTGTATCTTATCCGTTGTGCGAATTCTTTGTTTTATATTAAAAAAAAATAAAAACCTTCAAAAATTAATTCAATTCTCCACGAAGTTGAACAAAATTTACCCCAAGCCTATTTATGTGCCACCATTTTCTTATGTGCGTGACACATCCTCGTTTCCTTCATTCACATTACACATGACATTTAATTGCACCAAATGACATCCACTGTCTGATTAGCAGCAATAATAAACGCGCCGTTAGTAACTAACTAGCAGCGTAAAACCAACAGAAAACAACTAACAACAACAAAAACATACACTTTAGTGATGCATTTAATATTTATAGCACTCATACGCCATGGTGTAACTAACATTCCAATTCAATTTCATTTTCAAACTTTTGTGTTGTGTTATTTTGTTCGCTGTCACTATTACCCTGGAGCTTATTTCCTTCGACACCCTTTTACATTGCCCACACTTTACTTTCCTAGACAGAGAGAGCTCCGAAACACATACACTTTGAATTTTAATAAACCAAAACCTATAGCAAAATTGTTTTATTAATTTTTAATATTTTGTATTTTTCAGGTGCCCGGAAGGCTGACATCTGCCGAACTAAGGGCAATGGCACTTCGGCAGCAACAACAAATCGATTCTCAGCACCAGCTGCTTGCAACCAAAGAACAGCGTTTACGTTTTCTTAAAGCACAAGAGGTACGCGGCGCGGCTGCTGCTGCGGAGGGTGAACGCTTGCGACGATTACGTGAGCGTGTCGAAGCGCAGGAGTCGAAATTACGTCGGTTGCGGGCGTTACGTGGGCAAGTTGATCTGCAGAAAACCTACAATGTTACACTTAGTAAGTACCTACCTACCTTCTTTACCAATAGTTCAAATACAATATTATTATAGGTATACAACTTCACTTCAAAATGCACGAGTGTTTCTTATTAAGCTCTTTTTTCCAACTCTTGCACAAACCCAGTTTGTATTACTCACCTTTTTATAGTGTACATAGTATGCCACATACGACATAGATGTACCTACCTATAGTGGCTGGATAGAGCCACAATAGGTTAAATAAAAACCTCCTGAACTGTGTTTGCCCAAAAACCTGAGGAAGTGGATATTAAGAAATTAAATACAATTTTCTGGCATTTTTAATCTACTGCTACTCTAAAATGGTTTCATTATTTCTTCCGTTCGTTCTGTTCAGCTTGTGTTTGATTTCTTGTGCTGTTAGTTGTGTTTAAGGAACTGACTCTTTTTGATTTACCAGGGTTGGATTCTATTTTGTGTCTTTTTTACGACTTTCACACATAAACATTCTGACAAGTTTTTCTGCCTCTAAGTCTATTTGTTGGAAAACTTGTATTTCTACGGACTGTTTTAAACAGTGATACTTAGAAAGTAAAGTAAATGTTAAAATAAAAGAAAAGCTTAAATAAAAGGTAAAAGTGAGCGTAATAGTTGTGCCGGAGGTAAATGAGAGTAAGTGCCTTTGCTATTATCAAGACTTGAACCCACCAGTGGGAGAAAAGCCTGTTAAAAGCCGTTGGTATGCTGATTATTTGATAAGCTGGTTAAAAACTGTTGTTAAGTCGGTTAAAAGTTGTTGATAAGCTGGTTAAAAGGCGTTAATAAGCCGTGGATAAACACCACTAGCCATGAAATGCTAATCGAAGTGACCGAGTCATAAGGGAAGAGCCAGCAAACGAAGGACAACAATGAGACAAGGAACCTCAGGCCCTCTTGAACAAATAGGTACTATAACAAAACACCAATACCGTATCAGGGAAATTAATTTACAATTTATATTATCTAAAGTTTTGCATAAGTGAAATTAGAGTTATAATAAAGAAAAGACGTATAAAGGTCTTTGTAAAGTTATTGTAAACCTTCTTTTATCCGACGAGCTTACTTCCGCCTTTGAACCCAAGATACGTCACAAATAAGCTTTATAAAATAATAATACTCGTACTTTACATTTTTGCTCAATTTTAATAAAATAAAAGTTTTGTTCTTTTCTGATAATACAGAATCCTTAACAAGTACTACGGGATTAAAGGCAAATATACTCAAATAAAATTGCTCGAGACCTTGCAGTTTGTAAAAATATTGGAGAATTCTGGAAGACTATCCGGGTAATCACCAATAAACCGAAGAACAAGTTGCTGGATTACTTGAAATGAATGAATTAGTAGTACATTTGCTCATAAATTCAACTTGCTAGACCTTACATTCAGAACGAATAGCTGGATGAACTATTTTCTTGCTTAAAGGTAATAATGGTCTTCTAGATTGAAAGAAATACCCCAAGAGTTCTACAAAATTAGCACTTTTCGCTTCATAAAAAGTTAAACCAAAGCCTTAATAGAAGCATATGAAAGTGTATGATTACCAGATTGTTTCAGAGAGGCTTTTAACCGTTCCCTTTTTCAAAAAAGGTGACAACAAAGTTTAGGCTTTCTACACGGGCGTATCATTCTTCAATGAAAATCCTTGGAAAAACTATACGACAGAGACAGTTTATTCACTGGCTAACAAAGCTGAAATATTTGTAGATAACAAGAAGAAGATTTACGTTTTATGGTACCTATTTAAGTCAGTATTTGACACCATAGACAGGAAAGCAATAATTTTGAAGCTCTACAACAAAAGAATCTCAACAAAAAGTTTTGTAACGTTTCAAAACAACTCAGCGATTTAAGAACTTCTGCAATTTTATATGAAAAAAGATTTTTCGTACAATTTCGAATACAATTTAGGATTATGACAAGGCTTCAGCTTAAGTCCTCCATTGTTTGCTTTGTTTATAGCTGACATAAAAGAGGTTTTGCAAGTGGGAGGACGTGTGTTTGCTGATCTTTAAGTCAAAGTCCTGATGCTCACAAACGACATCGTTGTCTTGGCTAAGTCGCCTGAAAGTATCCAATTAATGATCAATAGATTGCTCAAGTACTGCAAGAAATGGAGCTTGCAGGTAAATATCGCCAAGTCAATGGTTGAGGTCAAAATTGCCGCAATGAAACCTCGAAATTAAAAGAGTAATATATTTAGGTCGTCAATGAATACAATTATATCGAAGTCAGGATTTCCCGAAATTTAAAATCCCAAATTCACCTAAATGTAACTTGGCTCTATGTGAAGCAATCCAAAGACTCGCCGTCTACCAAACCAAATATGACATTTTCAAAATAACTAATTTGTCATGTGTTATTTGGGATCCATAGAAGCGCATAGAAACGATTTACGAAAAACGTGCAGGCTATGTTATCTACAGGATTTGAGTATCTTGATAGATGTTCGATTCTTGTAGAAACTAGAAGAATTTTACTATTGAAAAGAGTTGCCTATGTGCGATGCTGAAATTGTTAATATTCGTAACGGTGAGACTAATTTATTATGAAATGTTGGTCAAATCGACTTTGATAGTTAGTTGGTGTGGAAAAGTGAAAGTTTCCTTTCGAACATTGATGAAAGCCTAATTTTCCCATTTGTTTTGATGAATTATGAGAAATATCTTTTTTTTCGTTGCTCGTGAAAAATCCTTTCCAAACACTCATATATTTGAAGTAAGCCCATTCAAAATTAAATTTATGAATTTAACTATCAACAAATGACGAAAAGCCCCCATAATTCCTCAAGGTCTTAAATCGAAAGAAAAAAGTCACAAAATACCGTTAAAAGCGATAAACTCTTCGAATAAAATCACGGTTAAGAAAGTTTCTTACAAATTTGCAAATGTTTCGATACTTGTGTTGCGTAGTTGAAAAATAACTTCCGTCTTCTAGTAAACTTGCATCAGCCTTATTTTAGAATATGTAAGGTCCTCAAGTCAAAAAACGCATCAAATAAAAAACATATTGAGGATAAAGAAGGTTTTGAAAATTAATAAAATGACGATTGCTTCTAAAGAGACAGTTGTGCAAATAAAAAAATGGGAACGAATCTCAAGGAATGTGGTACTGCTAGAATGAATAGCGGCCCGAATTGCGAACTATAACTTTTGTCACATAAATTGTTCTTTTCTTTTATGTCGATATTTGGTAAAACTATTTCACGAAATATTTTTAATTTTTTGAAAAATGAAGCTTAGGCTCTTTCAATTTCAAATACCACCGAGAAATAATTAAAGTTAGCTCGTTCGCACCTGGAAACTTCGAAAACCACTATCAAAGGAAGGTTTAGAAATACAAGTTGCTTGGCAACTACTGTGTGGTCACAAATAACAACAAAATGAAGAAAAAAAAAGTGCACCTTGGCGGTTGGCGCTAGCTGGGGCTTACGATAACTGCCGGCGGTGGTGGCGGCGAGCGACGGTTTGAGATTGGTATTTTCTAATCGAATCTCAAACTACTGTAATAATAGATCAGCATCATCAAATGGGGACGCGGCCGATGAAGATGAAGATGACGACTACGACTACGACTACGACTACGACTACGACTACGACCAAGGGTAATCGTTGTGATGATGATAATGATACTAGAAACTGATTGTTGATTGCCATGCTACAAGCTACATGTAGATATATTTCCATTTGTATCTAAAAACATATGTACGGCGCGGAGCACATTTATCCGTTAAATGCGACTTTATCTATTTGGAAATACGGCAATGGCTAAAGAAGTGAGTCGTCTCCCGTTTTTCTAGTTTGTTTTGTCATTCTTATTTTATTCCAATTATGTAATTCTTCTTTGACATTATGTTTTCTCCTTGTACCTACATGATCTCGGATGGTGATGTCGGCTGGTGCGAGTTGTTGTTGTTGTTGTTATTATAAAGATATTTAAGCCATAACATGGCGACTTATCAAGTTGTCAACTAAAGTACAAACATACTACCTATGTGCTGTTATGCGCATTTCCTATATTACATTGCTTTTACTAATTAGGAGAATATCAAATCGCAAAAGGTTTGTTTTTGTCGTGCATTTATATAGAAACCCAACTGCTAACTGCACAATGAGGCACAACAACTTCTATCTTTTGGTGCTCGGAGACGTGGAGACATGAAGAAATCAGTTTGGCTTAATCCATTTTGTTGAATGGGACGATTTAACTGTTTGGATTTCAACATTTTACAATGGGAATAGATATGAAGAAGTCTTCAAAGAAATGTGGTATATGTTTAAACCTATGTACCTACGACCCACTCGAAGACGACGACGGAGAGAATGTAATACAAAACTGGAAAGAAGTAGAGGAATGTAGGCGAGGATTTCTTTATATTCCATAAAGCTCTGGTTTCATCTTTTTTCTCTTTTACCTCTGCGAGAATTGTGAAATTTAAGTACAAATATTTTCTTCATTTTTATTAGTTTTTCTCTCAGAATACCACGTTTACAAAGTTAGCAGTTCTTATTTTTTGAAATCCTTTGATTTAGCTATGGAAATAATGGCTAAATAAAGGGTGTTTTTCAAAGGTATAAAACTTTAATTTGGTAATACTATTTTAACTGGCGGCCATTTTGTCAGCTGTCAAGTGATTTATTTTAAATAAAGTTTGGCATTTTAATAAATAACTTACCAAAGATTCCAAATTGTGCAGTTTCATTTTAAAATTCATTGTGTTGTATTCGAAATATGTAATAGCCGAATTTTATTTAGCGATGAAGCTCACTTTTGGTTGAATGGATACGTCAATAAACAAAACGGCCGTATTTAAAGTTATGACAACCCTCAATTGTATGTTAAGACACCTTTATATCTAATTGACCCGTACTTCTTTGAAAACGATGCTAAACGATGCCGATACACCCAAAACGAGTCACTGTTTGGTGCGGATTTCGGTCCAGCAGAGGCATAATTGGACCATTTTTCTTCGAAAATAAGCAAAGAGTGGCCGTTACAGTCAATGGCGATCTTTATCGGGTCTGTTGAACGAATTTTTGTGCACAAAAATGGAAGAGGAGGATATTGGTAATATTTAGTTTTAACAGGACGGCGGCGGCGGTGGCGTGGCGGTGCTACGTGCCACACAGCCGAAGTTACACTCGATGTTTTTATAGCATTTTCAAAGAAAAGAAGATATTTGGCGGACCCTTTAGAAGTAAACGTTTGGTAACCGCATAGTTTCACGTTACGAACCCGTCAATTGGCCTCCAAGATCATGCGTTTTATAGCCGCGTCGTCACTTGACTAAAACGAACAATTGGAAGAAAACATTCGTTGCGTTGTTACCGATATACGCAACAAATGTTGGAAAAAGTAATCAAAAAATGGTCCTTCAGCTAAGACTCCGTCACACCAAATGTCTTCATCGGCTGGCTTCAAAGTGTAGCGCACTCTTTCACTCCAACTTTCCAAAACCTCATTGATGGTTTTGGGCTGTAGCTTTCGTGGATTATTTTGGCTTAAGCGAGCAACATGAAAATGGGCTTGGTCAGAAAAGTTGATTTTCGCCCAAAATCATTGTCGAATTTAAGCTGCTCTAAGTTGATCTACGTGAATTGATGCTCATACTTTTGGCTACCGACGCCACATTTACCGTGTATTGGCTACTAGCATTTCGACCAAAGCTTTATTTTAAAAAAAACCTTTTGTTGGGCTACACTGGGAAAATAAGTAATAATACGAATTTGTAAAAATCAAGCGCCAAGCGTAAAACTACTTATTTTATTCCGCGGAGATAACGGGTTATCCATTTTGCGGTTTCAAAAATATAGGAATTGGAATTCTACATCTGTCAAACTAAGTTGTTAAACCCATTTTATTTTTTCAAAGTTTAAAGTTTGTCATTTACGAAAATAGATCGCTTAACTATCGCACAACACATAAAAATCGTTAAAACCTAGTACAAAAATGGTGATTCTGCCACAGCCACATATCGTGCTTTAAGAGGAGATTATGGTTTACATAATCGTCCAACTACGCAAGTAATTGGCAAAATTGTGAAGAAATTTAAAGAGATTGGATTGGTTACAGATATTGTAAGGCTTGTGCATCATCGTTTCGCTCGTGCCACTGAAAATATCGCTGTTGTAAGTGAAAGTGTTGCCGAAGACCCGAATGTGTCGATTTCTCGTCGTTTCAGGAATTAGGGCTGTCTTAAGGCACATTTTGACATATTTTGCATTTGGATCTACATATACATCCATATAAAGTTTAACTTACAAAACAACTGAAGCCAGCTGACCATTCACGACGTCGCGGTCGAAGATATGTCGAATGGGTGTTTGAACAACAAGCGCTGGAAAATTGTAAAGTAATTAAAGAAAGACAATTACATCCATAAAAAGTCACTGTTTGGTGGACACTATGGTCCGGTGGTGTGATTGGACCTTACTTCTCCGAAAACGACGATGGAACGACTGTCTACGTTAATTCGAAGCGTTATGGTCATATGATAACCGACTTTTTTTTGCATGCTATTGAAGAATACGACTTGGAGAATATATGGTTTCAACAAGAAGGTGACACATGTCACACAACTCAAGCGAATATGGCTTGCAAGAGACATTTATTGAACGCGTAATTTCTCGTCGTGGCAATATCAACTGGTCACCAAGATCATGCGATTCGACACTGCTGGATTTTTTTTGTGGGGTTTCGCGAAAGACCATGTTTATACAGATAAACCTTTAACTCTTGAGCGCTTAAAAACCAACGTTCGTCAAGTTATGGCTAAGATACCACCCAATATGTTTCAAAAAGTGGTCGAAAATTACCTCAAAAGAACCGATGCTTGTCATTTAAATGATATAGTATTTCACACATAATGTCAACGTTCAAACTTTTTATTAAAAAAGTGTTATTATGAAAAAAAAATATTTTATATGTAGAATGGATAACCCTGTATAATACTGATGTCAGTCTGTTGTATATAACTTATATCGAAACCGCTCTATTTCAAGTATGGAAATAAAAATGATCTAATTAATTGATGACCATGTCTATGGAGCAGGGATCAGTTTCCTATTCATGCAAAGTTTTTAAAAATCGATACTTAAACCAATTTACGTATAATTTTCTTACATATGATTTCCTAGACTAAGCTTAATCTAAAAAAGGTTATTGTTAAAACTGTATTGTAATTTGATCTTAAGTCATAGCAGTCCTAAGTTGATTTTTTCGTCAAAATAGGAATTGGTAGACTTGAACTTTTCTATTTCTATGGTATCTCAACTAGCTTTGGTAATGTCCATTACTGCTTTATTTTGTTCTTAAGAACCCTTAAAATGAACCCTATATCATGAATATCATACAAAGTATCACTTAATTCAGCCTTATGAAAAAAGTTATGTATTATGTTTTGCCTAGAATTAAAGAAACTACAATGTCCTATAGTTTTCAAGTAATTTCGATAAAACTGCACAACCTAAAATGTTTTTCTCCGCATAATCATATGAAATGTGTCCCATCGATTGGTGACGTGAAATAACGCCAAATGAAATAAAGCCAAATCCAACAAATTTGGCATTATTTCGTTTTTGAAAACGAAATAAGGCCAAATTTTCAATTTGGGTTTATGTCGCTTTAGAAAACGAAATAATAGCAATTTGGCATTGTTTCGATTTAAAATTTTGCAGAATTAGGAAAAAACATAAATTAAAATTATCTTTTGTTTTCTCTCTATGCTAAAACAAGTTTTTTTGAATTGATAGCCGCGGCGTACTAACAGCTAGGTATGTAAGGGGGGGCATGCTGCCCCCCTGCAACCCCCCTGCTTGAGATCACTATAGGATTTGGGGTGGGTGCGAGTTTGGGTATATGCAAAGAACACGAATGCGTTGAGATTCTTTCATAACTTTGATTTTAGTGCTCAAATGCAAAAGTTTTTTGCATATACCCAAACTCGCACTCACCCCAAATCCTATAGTGATCCCAAGCAGGGGGGTTGCAGGGGGGCAGCATGCCCCCCTTACATACCTAGCTGTTAGTACGCCGCACAGTGGGGAAAATGCGGACAAAACCTATTTTTCTGAAAGTAGGATTTTTTTTTAAACTGAAAGTGTTTCTTATAGTTAATTGGTTGTAGAATCAGAAAATGAAAACCGTTTTTCAAAAAAAAAATTGTAGACCAGTAGATTTTCGCTCAAAGTTCAAATATCGTGAAAACTGATAAAATATTGGTATTCCTTAAATGATCAGTATATTGTGAAATTTTAAAGTTTTAAACAATTTTGTCTGCTTACATGATTGAAATAAATAGATAAACAATACAGTATGTTATTTTATTGAAAAAAAATTGGATAAGGTATTTTTTGACGAAGAAACACTCTATTTATGTGATTTTTTTAGTTCGCATAAGGTTTTAACTACTGCCTCTGTTTGCCTCTGTTAGCAAACTATTCCCAATAGATAGTGTAGGGTCTCAGCAACATTTTTCAGTAAAAATCTCATCCGGATACGTCCGGATGCGGTTTTTAGAGCAATTTTAAGTTGGGAAGTCATATAAAAAAAATCGATATTTTTAACCAGTTCGGCACGAGTACGTTAATTTTGGCGCCAAGATATAATAACGGTTTTTGGTAGAGGGGCTTAATACAAGCATTTTTTACTATGGCAGGGGGGGTCTATCTCCCCCCGTTTAGGCGGTAGGGGCAATTTAAAAAAATTAGTATTTAAAATGGAAAAAAATAATTAAAAAATAACGGTGATACTTACAATTAAGTTTTATACATTTTTCTTAAGCCAACATTCTGTTTTATTAGACAGTTTTTAATTCAAGTCAAAACTATGCGTAGTTTTTGAAAAAAATAATTTTAAACTCAAAATTTGAGTAAAAAAAGTTAAAAAAAGGTTTAAAGTGTAATTTTTCAATACTTCAAGATTATCTACCATTGGTTTTAGTTCAGAATTTATTTCTCTTATTTGTTTTTGATCAAAAACTGAAAACTAGATGATTTTATGTCTTTTAATTTTTGAGAAAACTAATTTAAATACTAATTTTTTAAATTGCCCCTACCGCCTAAACGGGGGGAGATAGACCCCCCCTCCCACAGTAAAAAATGCTTGTTTTTAACTGTTCTATACAAATCCGTCATTAAACTTTGACGCCAAAGTTATCGTACTCTCCCCACCAGTTCTGACGATGATGATGACATTCCCAACTTTAGAGCATTTTCATCTGTTGGTTTACACTGGAGTTTTGCAATGTCATTCATTTCCGATGGCTTTGCCCCGCAAATGGTACAATTACTACTAGAAGTTGTATTTGTAACAATTTGTGCCGTTTTTCCATCTATCATTGTGAAATACATTGCATGTTTTATTTTAATAAAGAATCCATTGAACTCAATTTCAGTATCTCGGAGATTCAAAATTTTAGCTTCTACACGGTCTTTTTCTTTTCTAACTTCTTGCAGTTTCTTTCGAAAAGAAAAATTGAAGAGCTAGTGAATGATGGGTTGAGAATGGTCGAAGATTTTTCTTCATTTTCTCGTTGAACAAGTTTTAATAATACCAGGGATGTAAGAATTAAATGTCCATCAGAAATGCCTTAAATTGAAACTTCATAGATTTGCATATATCAAATTAAGTTTATTTGAATTATTTTGAATAAGCTTATTAAGATTAAATGATTTTTTTTTTATTTACTTGAATTATTTTTTTTTATTTACCTACTTGAATTTTTTTTGAATTTTTTTATTTTTTATTTAAATTTATTTTATATTACATTTAAAACAAATCAAACGGTAAGCTTTGAAAACAACAACTATCTATGTCATTATAAATCCAATGTGTTATCCTTACAACTGCAAACAAAATAAACCTAAACATGTTTTTTACTCACAACCATTCACCTTTAAGCATATTAAAACTGAATTTTTAATAATTTACAATGCTTTTAAAATTCTTTTTTCGCTATTTATTATTATATTCGCAATATACCTTAAATTCGGTAAACAAATCTTTGTTTTCAGATATGTTTTCCGAAAAAAGCCATTTTCTCTTTTAGTGGGCGTGGAAATGGGCGGTATTTTCTGGTGTAGATTTGTCTTGCTATTGGCTATCATTCCTGAAAATTTCATTCAAATCGGTTCATTAGTTTAGATTTTATAGAGTTTTGTCCGCTCCCCCATACAAGATGCCCCACTGTGCGCCGTGCTATCAATTCAAAAAAAAACTTTTTAGCAAAAGCAGCTATTCTAGACAATAAATCAACCATTTTTGAATTTTAAAATATTCGGCGTTGTTTCCATAATTTTTTTTGGCCTTATTTCTTTTTATAAATCGAAATAAAGCCAAATTGGTTTTATTTCGTTTTGAACAACGAAATAAGGCCAAATTTGAAATTTGGTGTTATTTCGTTTGGCACAATTTCACGTCACCCCATCGATTCAACACTTATGTACATACATATACATTTGAAAGGTCTAAAGTTGAATCTAATTTTCCTGGACTATGTTAACCTATAATTATGTTTCCCTCTATAGTCCATAAATTAGATGTTAAATTCACAGTCCATAAAACACCTGTCTCATAACAAATTCCATCTGATCCGTCTTTAAATCTTAATGATATTATTCTTCTTCTTAGATTATTGTCTCTTGATATATGTACCTCCTCGTATTTGTTGGTGTAATCAAAAGTTCACCTTATTTATCCGAATCCGAATAAAAACAATCAACTGGCCAAGCCAGGCTAGAGCCAGATCCACCACCGCAAATCGCTGCCTTTTTTTTTATTAAATCCTTATCCCTTTCGTGGGTTAGGTTAGGTACGATATCATAAAAATGTTGTGTCACATTGACATAAAATCCAAAAAATTCAAGGACAAGAAAACAATATTGAATCATTGTTCTTCTTTTATACCCAAATAAAGTCAATGGCATAATGCATAGTAAAGAGTAACAAATTTTATTATGCCATACGAATATATTATTGATTTAACACCATCAGTGGAAAAGTATATATGTATGTATATGTATATATTTTTTAATAACCTTATCGTGTATTTTGCCTTCTTTTCGATAAAACATCCTTGACCTTATCGAAAACGCTTTAAATTGATTTATAGCACTTTCACTGTCGATGTTGATTGCAGGTTTTAGTGTGACACTGACACAAATAAGTTCGTATTTTATTTTCTTCTTATTTCTTCCTTGAAAAGGGCAAAGGAAGGTTTTACAAAATAATGTACTCTATATACGTCGCTCGTGGTCTTTATATGTATAAGTTGGTACCTTTCATTGTCCTATTTTGTTATCTTTTGCTTTTATATTTAACCTATATGTGGTCTTCTTCTTGTTTCATTCCCCAAAAGATAAAAATTGAAACATAAATATTTTCATTTTCCCAAAGACGTAAGAATTTATCTAGGAGAAGTCTTAGTTTCCCACCGTAAATGAACACCATCATGTTCATAAAAAAGAGTACAAAAATTGATGCTTACTGACTACAGGAAAAAACACTACGAAAAAGAAAACCAATAAATGAAGGTTTTATCTGTACTTAAAAACTCTTTACATCTTTTATCGCTTTGAAGTATCAAAAAACACTGCAGCGGTCAGTCAGCAGCGGTGTCAATCAAATAATAAAGTGCATTTTTCAAAAAAAAATACTTTTTGAATCAATTTTCAATCAGATAGATTGAATTAAACGCCTTCTTTTTGAGATACCAACAATTATTATAAAGTACTTAATGATGATTCGATCGTGAAGTACATACATCATCGCCAAAGTTCTACTATGGGTAAAGAAATACGAGCGTAGATAGCAACAAATGTAAGTTGGCACTACTGTCACTTGCATATGTGTCACATCAAACGTCAAACTATTCATATGTTATTGAAAAACGCGTGCTTCTCTTTTGCCGAAGCATTGAAAATGTTACAAAAGGTTTTTAGTGAGCAAGCTCTATCGAAAATAAGAGTTCATTAGTGGTATCGGATTTTCCATTAAGGACTCAAAAACTTTTCCATCGGCTTGAAGAACAATAGCCGCGTTTTAATGGCTGATTTTTTTGAGGTTAGGATTTTCATGCATTAGTATTTGACAGATCACGCGGGATTTCAGACATGGTGTCAAAGAGAAAGATGCTCAGTATGCTTTGACATTTCATCATGAATAGACTTACTAACGAGCAACGCTTGCAAATCATTGAATTTTATTACCAAAATCAGTGTTCGGTTCGAAATGTGTTTCGCGCTTTATTGGACATTAAACCGACCACACGAATGCGTACAGTGCGTACAGAAGAGAATATTGCGTCTGTTTCTGAGAGTGTTGCTGAAGACCGTGAAATGTCGATTCGTCGCCGTTCGCAGCAATTGGGTTTGTGTTATTCGACCACATGGAAGATTTTACGCAAAGATCTTGGTGTAAAACCGTATAAAATACAGCTCGTGCAAGAACTGAAGCCGAACGATCTGCCACAACGTCGAATTTTCAGTGAATGGGCCCTAGAAAAGTTGGCAGAAAATCCGCTTTTTTATCGACAAATTTTGTTCAGCGATGAGGCTCATTTCTGGTTGAATGGCTACGTAAATAAGCAAAATTGCCGCATTTGGAGTGAAGAGCAACCAGAAGCCGTTCAAGAACTGCCCATGCATCCCGAAAAATGCACTGTTTGGTGTGGTTTGTACGCTGGTGGAATCATTGGACCGTATTTTTTCAAAGATGCTGTTGGACGCAACGTTACGGTGAATGGCGATCGCTATCGTTCAATGCTAACAAACTTTTTGTTGCCAAAAATGGAAGAACTGAACTTGGTTGACATGTGGTTTCAACAAGATGGCGCTACATGCCACACAGCTCGCGATTCTATGGCCATTTTGAGGGAAAACTTCGGAGAACAATTCATCTCAAGGAATGGACCGGTAAGTTGGCCACCAAGATCATGCGATTTGACGCCTTTAGACTATTTTTTGTGGGGCTACGTCAAGTCTAAAGTCTACATAAATAAGCCAAAAACTATTCCAGCTTTGGAAGACAACATTTCCGAAGAAATTCGGGCTATTCCGGCCGAAATGCTCGAAAAAGTTACCCAAAATTGGACTTTCCGAATGGACCACCTAAGACGCATCCGCGGTCAACATTTAAATGAAATTATCTTCAAAAAGTAAATGTCATGGACCAATCTAACGTTTCAAATAAAGAATCGATGAGATTTTGCAAATTGTATGCGTTTTTTTTTAAAAAAAAAAGTTCTCAAGCTCTTAAAAAATCACCCGATATTATCACCATGATCTGATCCGGATCAGATTATGATAATAAAACAGCATTGGATCATCATATTTTTTGTTATTTAAAGTTTGGTAGCAGTGTCAAATTCGTTCTTTCAAAAGTGACATTACGAAGCAAAGCAAAAACAAACACATACCAAAAATGGAAGCTCCACAACTTTTGAAAATGTTTCTGCAAATCACCATTGCACTCTCAAACTCAAAGCATCCAGGAACGCTTTGGTCTCACATGTAGTACAGATTCTTTTTGACCTTTTAATAAATGTGACACTTAAATAATTTAATTTAGAGATTACTAACAATTTATTTGAACATCTTTTCTCCCATTTGTGCTGCAGCTTTCACGATTTTATTTATATTTTTTGACATTTAAAGCAGGGTTGCCCAAAGAACATTTTGCTCAATGATTTTTTTTGTTCCTTTTTTTTTGGGAAAATAATACCCATAAATTATGTCAAATATACATTTTTTTGGACTTAATTATTTTAATTTCACCAATTAATATCTAGTTTTATTAAAATATCTAATTATTTCATGGATTATATACCAAATAAATTAATATAAAGCTTCTCGCTATCTATTTAAAAAATATTTTATTTCAGTCAAATGGAAATGTTTATATGGCAATACAGGTTTTATTTAATTTGTTTGCAATGATACCAACATTTACATGTGAAATTACAATGATAAAGCGCTCCTTGTTGTGAAAAAAAGAATTAAATTTTGGATATCAAATTGAGATCCAAACACAAAGCTGGATCTTGTGTTGTTGTTGTAGTGCATGTAAATCCAAGATCCAGATCAGATCATGGTGATAATAAAACGCGAATAATGAAAACATTTATGAATATAACTCGATTACGTTCATTTGACCACCGCGCGTTTTTTGATGACTCGGCCACACATTTCTGCCGAAACAGCAGCTGTTTCGCTTTCAATATTGCTTTTAAGCACTTTCAATGGCACGTGTCGCTTCGCGTGGGCTTGTTGGTATGAATGACAAAACGTGGTCCTTAAGAAAATAGTATTAAAAAAAGGTTTTAAAATGCACGAAAGAGGAAGACAATAGATTGACTCATTTCTTGAGATAACACGCTCACCAAACTTACTATTCAATAAATCGGTTTTAAGGTGTCTTGGGTGGCACCACCATGTTGAAATCACATGCCGTCCAAGTCCATATCTTCCCATTTGGACTAAAAATTACCGTTAATCATTACGATAAAGCTGGCCATTCACATTTCACAGTGGGTTAGGATATGGTTACGTTAAAGTCGCTCTCCGCGAAGGAGTAGAACAGATTTAGGCCAGTTTAATGGCCCATTGTGATACCGCATGAATTCTCTTCTTCTAAGCTCAACGAAACCAATTAAACTTCCTTACGAAACGTGAAAGGCTGATTATGTTAATATAATTGAAATCGTTTAGATTCTTATAGAAGAATTCTGCTAAGTAAGTCTTGCGTTTTTGAGCTAAAGCAGAATATGTACAGATGATGTTATTCCACCTGATGTTTGCCTTCTTGATCGCGTCCTGCATTAGCAATAGTTTCCATGTAGCGATTAGTAAGCCAGCGTTAGCCAAACGTGGTAGAATGAATTGTACTGTACCATTTCTGGCGTTCATATATGCCTTACAATTTCCTGGAATGACTCAATGGCCCGGCACCCAGCAAAAGTGAATGTTAAACTATGATCAGCAGTTATGGCAGAGATTTTATAGCGGCCTGACTATCTGAGAAAATAAGGACAGCAGATGTTGCTATCACGTTTTCTTTAAGCCAGGACAAGATTTCTTTTATCGTCAAACGTTTTGCTACAATGATTGGGAAGAGTTCACGCCTTCACTGTATAAAAGTGGATTGGTTCGTCTTCTAAGAATGCCCTATCCTAACAGAAATGGCTTTAAGGTATATAAATCTTGAAGTTTATGTCGAATTGTTGTTGGGGGATGGTGTAGCCTGTGTGCTTTGGAATTGATTCTGAATACTTAAGAATTAAGGAGTTGCCAATGTTGTTGTTAACCAACTGCAATGAAGCCTAGAGACGAATAGCAGAGCTTTAGTGATTTGTTTGCTTAGTATATCAAGAGTTGTTAGGTAAAGTAGGATGTCCTGTCCAGTGCCACCGATGGCGTTGTTGGAACCGATCCGCTTGTACATAGGCAACGGAACGTTGGACGTTTTTTTTTAACCATTTACAGAGAGGCGATCATTTTTTGTCGGCGAAAAATTATGGCCCAATAATATGTATTTTGTCATTGAAGAACTCTTTAGTCCATTTACATAACGAGTTAACGCTCTTAAAGTTGCAGTCACCGACTCCGAATTTCGGTAGAAAATTTATAATTTGCACATTGCTGAAAATATTTAGTTTACTGAATAGATTGATAATGATAGTTTGATTATTAGTGAAAGGGTGCGTTCACAAATTAAATTCAAAGTTCTCAAGTCAAATTGTTCAAGATGCGTCGAGAAAGCGTTAAAGAAAAGGCAAGTCCAGGACGACCATTAACATCAACTAGCTCATTAGTCACGTCACAGAATTAAAAAGTTTGTGTCCCAAAATCATTGATTGATAGTTTGGGACCTAACTTGTTGGGATATTAGAAGAATCAGTTAAAACTAATTTCATTGACCATTTGGGCCTCAGAAAAGTTAAATCTCGATCGGTTCGATTCATCAACCATCCGTTTTGCTAGACTTAGGGCCATATTGCTATTTGCTTTATTTAATGCGGGATCACGCTCTTTAAACAGTTTTTAATCGACAGAAAGAACAGAAACCGAAACGAAGAATGAATTGAAAACTTTACCGAAAGAGGACATTGAAACATGTTTTGGCGAGAAATGAATTCAAAAAAATCTTTTTACAGAATTGGATTTATAGACCAATTCCCAGTATTTTTTCCCATATGCCTTCACTTTTTAGACTTGGTCGGAAATCAATCAATATTTTGGCTTTCAATATGGATTTTGACAGATTGACATTGTCAAAACTTAATATCGAAATGCTTAAGGGCAACATTACCTCTCGACCTATGAAGTTTGTAATTTATCACACGTCGCACCTCATTTAATGAACGCACCGCACTGCACAATTTATGCGGGGGTTGATGTGGTTGTTGGCTTGCTTATTTCTGCTTTTGACAGCTCACATACCTAATGAAAGGCGTACATACACTTAAAATGATGTCTTTCCATTCAAAAACAACACTAACAACAACAAATGTGGAAATTATTCCAATCTAAAATCATACTCGCGCTGCTGTGGAGGAGCAAAATTGAACCTGTTCATAGCGTTAATATACGCGTAAATCATGTTGAATATGTCAGTGAAACACGGCGCGACGACCGACAACGTTCGGTCGTCCTCGTCGGCGCTGCGGCGCGGCGTTCATACATACATACATATGTGCTCTTAAACTGACGAAGACTGAGGTAGCTATAACACCAACAACCAACCCACCAACCGACGACGAAGCTCAAAAATAATGGGCAATAGTAGTTTATGACCATAAAATGAAGTAAACTTGTCTGTTGTTATGCTTATGACAGTGACAGTCGTCTATCTCGACTCTCGATTCTGCAAACAAGCTGAAGCTGAAGCCATGATGAAAAGGATTGTGAATCATGTTGCTCTCGCATCACAACAGGCGTCCGTCATCACTCGTCGTCATCCACATTATAGCAACAACAAAAGCAACAGCAACACCAACGGCTACGGCAGAGGATGATAAATGTGAACATTTTCAGAGATTTTGTATATCATTCGGTTACCCAGTTCGGCATCAAAATAGATATAAATGTTTTTGGGTGTACGGTTGAAAGTTCGGTGAGTGATCCTATAAATTTTCATAAAAAGCAAACATACGAGTATTTGTTTTGAAAAGCAAATGAATAAAGTATACTATCCGTATTTTAGGCATTAGACCAACAAAAATAAGAATCAGGGATACTTAGTTTAATTAATTTCAATTCGAAAAATCAATTTTTGATCTTATGGAACGGGGAACCTAGAAAAATAACCAATAACAATCACCAAATGAAACGAGTATTATGAGTAGTTTTAAAGTTCAATAAAAAACATATCCTTAATCAAATAGGATTTTAAAACATACAGCAAGGATCCAGGAATCTAGAGAAAATGATTTTAAAACCTAATTAAAATTTGTTTTCAGTTTTCAAGGATTTTAAAAACTTCCCCAAACGTTCATTCACTTAATTCATTGAACCTTTAATATTCGAACCTCCAGGAATACTCATGAGCCTATTAGATCATGTGTAATTTTTGGAGTGATAGAACAACTGGTTTCGCGGATGCTAGCTTGTATGTTAATAATTCGGTTGTAATAGTAATGTCTTGAAATCTATATAAATTTATATGATTTGGCTTACAGAAATACACTTCTAGTTCTACGACGTCAAAGTTTAGCTGAACTTTAAAAAACTTGAACAAAATCGCGCCCAAGTTTCGTGCTTCTACTAAATACGCACACACATTTTCGAAAATGCTTTTTGCATTTTTTATACTTGTAAAGTGTTTCAAACGTAAAGCAGTATTTTTGTTTGACCGTTTTCAAGTACTGGATAGTTTAAATCAACAATTTTAGTTGTCACGGTAAAAATTACCGCGACATGAACCATTCTCTCCGTCATCCAAATACTTGTTCCTCCCTCCTCCATTCCTACAGGTGTTTCCTACAATCTACTGAGAGAGAGAGGGGCAGCCATGGTCCATCAGCCATCGGTTCACTCTCTCAGTACTTTGGAAAGAAACATAATCATTGATGTCGATTTTACATATATAAAGTGGATAAGCTTTCCACTTTAACTAAAGTGACAGACGGGCGGTCTTGTCAAATACTAAGAACGGGTGACAGCCAGTCCCCGAAGAATGAGCTTAATTACCACCATAAGTGTCCGACGGATGGTCTGACTCTAGTAAACCAAAATTGGCACGGTCGACACTTGGTCTCCGAATGCCGAAGTTACTCCATGGGAGAATGGCTTCAAGCCCAATATTTACACCCTCATTAGACTTAAATGTACAAGATTGAACGATAACGTAAGTCCCTATTTCCCCAAATCTGCGCGAAAGTCAAACGAAATAACTTTAAAACGCGTGTAGCGAACTTCTGCCATATTTCTCTTCCACAATTGTTATTAATCGAAACTTACTAATTTCCATCAAGTTTTCACAATTATATTTGTTTTGCTGGGAAATATAGGTGGGGAAAAATGCAAAGTGTGAAAAATCAAATTTCTTGAGTTCCAAGGTTTTTCTTTCATTCAAAATTGAATCGGGGATGTTAGGTGGCTGAATGCACCCACTGCATTCCCGCCCTCTACAAGTCAGAGTAGAGCGCGGCGAATTCAGGGGTGACTTGCATTAAGCTGGAGAGATTAAAGTGCGAGTAAGGGTTTGCAACTGCGTTGGCACACTCACGCAAACAAGCTGAGCGTTGCTCAAAAATGACGCGACCGAAACCCAAGTCACTGAGTTGCTGAAAGCACTGGGTTTTTGAAGAAGAAGCTCACTTTTTTTTAAGCTACGAAATCGAATAGATCGAAAGAAAAGTAATTTTGGAAGATAGAAATTTGATTGGAAAAAAATTAATTTGAGAAAGTGTTTTAAAATTTGAAAAAGGAGAATAATTTTGGAGACTTGGTGGAATATACTCTTTTGAGATACAGGAGAGGAAAAGAAGGAAAATTGGCTAAGGAAGGAAGGGAAATCTGGCAGTAGAATTAAGCTAAGTATAATAGTTTGGTTTACTTGATTACACATTATTTCGTTGTCGAGACATTGTTTAATTAATTCCAAAAAAAAAAGAAAAAAAAATATCGTTTGGCTTTGGCTGTTCGCTTTATTTCCGAAAATTACGGAACTCGTGACCCGCTTAAAATAAAACCGTTAACATTTTTCGGGAATAAATGTTACCGGTCCATATTATCTTTTCTTGAATAACGATTTGTTTCTTTGTTTAAAAGATCCTGTGTTTTAGCCCTACTTATTTGCAAGGTTTCCCAGGCAATTTCCTTAATAATAAATATTTTAAAAATTAATTCCAAGACTTAAACTTTTATTGAAACTTCTTTCACCGTGCGTCGGTTTCGCTCCGAAGGTTTGCAATCTCCTTAATTATAAAAACAAAAATTGCTGGCGCCCTATTTCTCAATTTCAGGATATACACCCCTGTGGTCATCGACATTTTTATATTCTGATCAATTTAATTGATCAACTACGATATCATCTCAAACAGGATATCAATTGATTCGCTGAACCCACCCTAAGCTGAGTGGCCGGAGACATCAGCATCATACGTGCTGAATGTGCTAAATTTTTCTACGACCTTCTTTACGTTCTAGGTTCTAGTCTTCGTCGTGGTTTTGTTCGGGATCGTCGTGGTCGTAATCGTGGTCGTCGTCGTCGCGTTCGTGGAAAAATTATAGCAACATAGTGTTTTAAGTGAAATTAAATTTTTGATATAAAATGTTAAGACCAAAGGTAGATCTACATGTCTTAAAAGTGTTTCAAAAGCTAAAATCGGCTTGATGGTTAGACACCAAGACCTAACCGGACATGAAGTACCTGATAAAATTAGCCAAAGTCTGAATTGCTTTTATTCTTATTCGTATAGATAAAAAATTAAGGGAGATATAAAGAACTGAAAAAAAAAACAGCAGCCTAAAGACGAGCAATTTTAAGTTGTGCATCTGATTCTTATAATTCTGAGGCAAAAATAAAACAAAAACGGAAGTCTCTCAAGAGTTATAAGAGGTATTTGAATTCGAGCCATCTTAAACGAATTCAACTTAGGAAAAATAAGCTACTTGATTAACAACGGAGAGTTATGCTGTTAGGGTTTTTTTAAAACTGAAATAATCTAGAAAAAGAATGGTTCACGATAAAACGATCTAATTTCGGTGGCTCTAATGAGCCGACCTTTTATTTTCACGATTTGAGAATATAAAAAGGTGTTCAAAAGCTTCATCACAACTGTGAAGGAGGTGTTGTAATATGAAAAGCTGTCAGTTATTATGGAACACTTAAGTGGTCGCCGTGGCATGATGGTTAGTGGCGTTGGACTGTCATGCGAGAGGTTTTGTGTTCGATCCCTGCCTGTACCACCTAAAGTTTTTTTCACGGGTATTGCCTCTTGCGAGGAATTGACAAATTCTCCAAGAGTAATTCTTGTCAAGAAAAAGTGCTTTCTCAAATTAGCCGTTCGGATTCGGCATATAAACTGTAGGTCTCCTCCATCCCTGCAATTACTCGCACACAGGAATGGTTGAGAGTTGTAAGTCACTAGGCCCTGGTTCTCTACGGACTGTTGCGCCACCTAATTTATTTAAGTGGTTGCCAGTAATAACGACTTCCGAGTTGTTCAAAAGTTTGGCTTAACGTCGTCGACGCGACGCCTGAAAGTTGAAAAGTAATTTACTGAAGTCAAATCCTTTGTATTGACATATATGTATTTCAAAACATTAACTTTAAAATACATATACTTGTTAACATTCGAAATAGGAAGCAGTTGGTTTAATTTAAACGTCTTGAAGTTTCAATTTCCCTATATTAGGTGTGAAACCCTTTTTATCTGTCAAGAAAGCATCCGCAACTTTTACCGCGATATTCTATAATATGGTTCGGTTAAAGCTGCTGCTAATTGAACTTTAATTGTTTGTGATTAAAGATCTTAAAATTATAGTATTTACAATACAATATATTGTGACAGGACGATCGATGTATGCAATCCATCTTGAAGCAGTTTTTTTGACAAAAATTAAGCTCAGTGGACTATGATGAGCTGATGGACACCTAGCTCGTATAAACGAAGAGGAATCAGCCCGGAAAGTCCTTTGTTATACATGCCTGCGCTGGAGAGATTGCTTAGATTAGGAACCCGGAACCTTGGGTGCGCAATTGTGATTGGGATAAATGGAAAGACTTATTGTATGAGGCCAGGCCCCAATCTCGGTTGTCGAGACAATGATGACGATGATAAATTTAATCGCGGTTCTTAACAGTTTAACGCTCATCCAACTTCTGTTCCAACTTTTTAAATTTTATTATTTAGTAAGTTGATATTTATTTCTGTTAAAAACAGCAGTGGTTTTCCTCAAAATTACATTTCTAAATATTAAATTTGTAAGAGGGGGGTAAATATCTATACCGCCGGGAGGAACTCCTGAGCCTGACTAATATAAATATTTCTTCCGCCTGCTTAAATTCTTGAACGTGACAGGAAATGTATTGATATGATAGCCGAGACGGACTCTCAGTCTCAACTTATCAATATCAAGATGGAATCTTCTTATTAATGAAGTAAAAGAAGAAGTTATTTGCTGAAATAGATCTTAGGCTTTATTTATTCAGTATAATCCAATTTTTACACACATTACATCAATCATCAATTAAGTTCTTCTATAAGTAAATTTTCTTAGAGAAACTAAGTGTGAATTCTATAAAAATGATACAAAAGCTTTTCGTTAAATAAAATTTAAAATAATATAAAACTTCAGTAATTTACTATGAAACAAGGTATATTTTTTAGGGCTAAACTTTAAGTAGAAAACTTAGTATAATTTTAGGAGTTAAGTACATATTATAAACTGAAGTATAATTTAAAGAAATGTTATTATTATATAAAAATTATAAAATTGCTTGGTTACAAATTTAAAAAATTTCGTGATGGCTTCTAGGTGAGACCTATTTCATGTAGTAGTTTTCCAAAAGTCTGAAAACTACTGATTTCACTCCCTAATGCAATTGATACACTTTTTCTCGGAAACGCTGCCACTTAGTATACAATCCGTTAAGAATTGTAGCCTAGTGACTAACAATTCTGAACCATTCCTGTGTGTGGAAACTTTTGTCAGGGACGGACAGTTTTAAGCCTAATCCGAATGTGTAATTTCAAAAAGCACTTTTCATGACAAGAATTACTCTTGGAGAATTTGTCAATTCCTCGCAAGAGGCAGTACCAGTGAAAACAAAATTTAAATGGCATAAGCGGGGTTTGAAACCAAGACCTCTGGCATGACAGTCCAACGCACTTACCATCATCCATCATCGTACTAAACTTAGTATAGTATTAATAAGACTACCTGAACTTTAATATAAATTGGTTTCATGGCAAAAAAAAACCTCTTAGGTACTGGCAAGTACAGAGATTCGTTCTTTAACGCTACTACACGAATGTTAAATGATACATCACACTCTGTCTGTCACTGACATTCAAATATTCAGAATTTTAGAAGCGAATTGCACCGAAACATCCTTTCAAACCCTATCTTCCTTTTCTAATGCTCGTACTGCGTCTCCGACAAAGCATGATTACATAAACCCTTTGAAGAAAAAGAAAGAATAAAATCCATCAATGGGATTCGATTTCATTTCGAGTGAAAGTGAAATGCAGATCATAGTATTTCATAAAAAATATAAGTTTTTGCTGAAAATATTTCCATTTTTACTTGATTTTTCTTTATAAACAAATATAAAATATCAATATTTCACTACAAAGGATGAATCATATGGATTTCCCTGTAATGGGAATCATCACATTTCTCTCATGGTTCATTTCTTCGAAAAATTAATACTTCATTTTTTTATTTCCCAGAAAAAGTAGGGGTTTATATTATGGTAAAGTACAAATATTAAATATGAACATAATCTATTATAAAATTACTTGTGGAATTTATGATAATATTACATTGAAACATTGAAGTTTAATATTTTTAAAATTTTTCTCATTCGATCAATCAATTTTGTTAAATAAAAATGTTACTTTTGTTGTTGTTATTTATTTGTTAAAAAGCCACCAGCTGTGTAGAGGATTAATTAAAAGTCTTCATTATTAATTATAATTAATTTTCAAAGCCTAGAGCTATTTTATTTATTATTCTGTATTCATTACATAGTTTTTGATTGAAAACAAAATAAAAGTTAAATTCTGAGTATCGGTATTCGTAAAGTAGAGGGTTTTCTAATTAGAGGTAAAATTTTGATGCGAAAAATCACGAGTTCACTTTAAGCTGAATCTGTGAATGTATATTTTATTTTAAAGGGGCAAGTATTTCATTAACTATTGAAAAGGATAACTGCCAAATTTAGCATCGTTTCACTTTCATGAAATTTTCCATGACCAACTTGCACATTCGTAGCTGTATGTCCTTAGTAGCTTTGCGAATTCAATTTTTAAGTTCTTGAATCGACCTTATAAAGAGTTTTTCAATAAGGGTGGGTAGATGTTAAAATGGAATAAACAACTTTTTGAAAGTCGCATGTAGTGTACATATGCCATTAAGTGTGGAATATGACATAATTCAAAGTACGCATCCGAGTGGTTCAATTTTCAATGACTCTTCCGCATAGATCCGCTTGAATTTGAACGATGGCCTGTCTTATGTTCACCTTTGAGCATCGGGCAATTGTGGTTCATTTGCATAAATCTGCAACTTCAAGAAACCCCACAGGAAAATGTCTAGGGGGGTCAAATCGCATGACCTTGGTGGCCAATTCACATCACCCCTGCGAGAGATAACCTTACCCTCAAATCGTTAATGCAAAATGTCAATCGTGGTGTTTGCTGTGTGGCACGTAGCACCGTCCTGCTTGAACCATATGTCGTCTAGGTCCATATGGTTCAATTTGAGCCATAAGAAAATAGTTATCATCGTTATGTATAGCGCTCGCTGTTGACGGTGACCGCCTCACTAACGTCGTTTTCAAAAAAGTACGTACCAATTACGCCGCAGCCGCCGTGTCCTCCCAAAATCCACACCAAACGGTAACTTATTAAAGACGCATTACCACCTGTTAAACCTCGCGTGGTTGGAGTCGTCCCATATACGGCAATTTTACTTGTTAACACAGCCATTCATCCAAAAATGCGCCTCGTCACTAAAGATGATTTTTCCGCCAATATTGGGGTTCTCTTCGAAACGATTCGAAGTCTAGTCAGCGAACAAACGGCGTTTTCTATGGTCATGAAATTTGAGCTCCTAGGTCAGTTGGATTTTGTACGGGTGTAGGCCCAAGTCCCGACGCAAAATTTGCCAAGTTGAAGTCTGTGAAAGGCCGAGTTCTTGTGCACGGCGATGAATAGACTGCCTCGGGTTCTGCTGTACACTTTTAGGGACCGCGTTCCTTGAACGTCGTCGTTTCAAATTTGGCCACCAAACGTTAAAGTTGAAGAGTCGAGTGTGAAGGGCTACCACGTCTACCGTAAAATGAGCGCAATGCGCGCAACGTTTGTGTTAAAGAACACTCATTTTGATAATAAAGTTTTATCATTTAAACGTGCTGTTCAATTGTGTAACTTGCCATGATGATTTGGCATAAACAACTGAATAATAAACAAAAGATTTGGCAGATATCACCAAAACAAAATGGCCACCACGGGGCACCAAAATCTACCCGCTCCTATTGAAAAACCCTTTATTTCACGTGATGTCCACAAAGAAGAAAGCCTAAAGGTTTTCATTCACAAGACCTCAGCGGTAAATCATCACGTGGCTCCATCTTGTTGCCCCAATGTTAAAGGAAACCATAGAAGGGGTTAAGTTTAAATTCAACAAATGTGTCCCTTAACAATAAATTGTAAGATGATTTTGCATCATAGTACAAATCTTTGTCTTTTAGATACAATTTAAATGATTTTATTGGTCATTCTTAGTTTCTGGAAATTCTTATTAACTATGAGTCTTTATTTGATTTGGTATGAAGTTTGGAGCAAACCTTGAATTTAATTCATTCATAATTTTAAAAAAACACGTTGTGGAGTTAATTTTTAGTCCTGATTTCGAATCCGAACTTTGACTTTAGATATATCTACTCAAATTTTGAAAATTCCCCTTTTTCAACATTATTTTTATATTTTGTAACTTAGAAAACGTTTCTTAAAGATTGTAACAACTTTTGAACATTTTTCATACATTTTATTAAATACTTTAAATATTTCAACTGAATATCTGAGAAAGAGTTCATAGATTTTTAAAACCGTCACGAATTCAATCGAAAAAAAGCTACTTCATGAATTTAGATCCTCTTGAAATGCCTTGTACATATGTTTTTTTGAATTTTGAAAAGTAATATCGTACTTGATAGTTATTTTGATTGAAGAAGTGCAATTTGATTGCCAGGAACAAAACTTTTTTGATCAGTGCGATTAACGCAGCCCCATTATAACTTTTATTCATTTCAAGGTCCGTATTAGCGAAGGTATAATGTTGCTGGAGATCTCCTGGCTTCACTTCTTGTTTCTTGTGTTTAAACACTCCACATATAACTGACTTGGCCCAACAGCTCAAATTTGTCCACCATTTTCACTGCTGCTTTAAAAGTGACAGCAGTCCACAGGTTATACAAATTGAAACATTTTATTGGAAAACTTTTAGTTTGACAATATGAATAACTTATTTAGATTTCGAAAGACTTATTGCAACATTTAGTAAGAGATACATTTTTAAACACACTAAGCTCTGGTCATGACCCTGTTCCCTATAAAGTAGTTACTGTCGTTATTTTTTATTAGTAACCAGATGTATACGTAGGACATTTGTCGTGTTCAATGTTCTATATATACAAAATTGTTTCCCAAAATAGCGTATGCATATTGAATGTATGGTCAAAAGTGAAAACCAAAAATATCTTCATCTTCCAAACCGCACAAAATTTCTCCGCATAAAACGAGTGAGCGAGGCAGTGAGGCAGCGAAAAAGCAATGTTTTCGTTTGTATATAAAAACAAGTCAGTACAGATTATCCTTGAAATATTTATGAAATGTAACTTTATACTTATGGATATGAGACTGTCACATTATCCACCATTTTCCCATCCAATCTCACAATCACATTTGGCGAAAAAGGCTCCACATCTGTAAATTCCGGAGTGCCAGCAGCGATGGTGCTTCATGGGCAGCATAAAAATCATTGTCATTTTATTCCAATTGTCCTCGCGTTTCGTCTTCATATATATATTTACTTATGTATGAACAGTTATGGTCATAAACATAGGTCAACATTTCTTTTTTTTTCACTAAAGTAAAGCTAAAACATCATAGGTTAGATTATGTTATACAAGGTGATGCATAAGTCAAGGGCGAAAAACATCTAAGTCGGTTCTCAGTGGATCCATTGTGCTCCCCAGGAAAGGATACGGTGTAGGAAGATTGGTGAGGATTTATGTTGAGGGTGCTTCCCTGAATCATCCTGATTTTTGGGAACATTTTAGAATGTCTTTGGGTGGCAAGGATAAGATGTCGCATAGGTTGTCGAAAAAATATTTTTCTAATATTGTCATTCTTCTTTTAGCTATAGGCTTGGGCATTCGCAGAGAAACTGGAAAGTATTTTTCATCGTCTCCTCGTCCTTACATCATCTACATAAATCGGATGCCCTGATACCCATTCTTTTTATGTGGGTACCCATTGAGTTATGACACATTAGGGATTAATTTTTAAGTAGGAAAATTAAGTCATTCCTAGTTGCAAAATATATTTTGTTTTCCTTTGGAAATATTCAGGTAGGTATAGATTCGTGGAAACCCTGCAAGTTTCAAGAGCCTAATACCTGTTATTTGCAATTCCACTGAAATTTTGTTGCATTAGCTCATTTACTTTCCCTAGTGGCTTGTAAACCATAGACACCATATGGCTCGGATTAAGGATTGATCAGTTTTTAACCATTTTGTCTGCTTTTTCATATCCGTCAATGTCACAGTGCCCTGGGAACCAACGGAGGGTAACCGTGTTGCCTTCGCTGAGTAAACGAAGCTTCCTGCAGCATTGACTTTTTTTGACTTTTTGACAGTGGTTGACACTGCCGGCCTTGATTCCTGCTTAGCTGTTGATAAATATATCTACGTTTTATTTTAGGGCAGAAAGATCGTAAGCGGCTTCAGAACCGCAAGTATACTTCTGCTTGAAAGACACCAGTAGCTTTATTGGTCTTTCTAGTGGAGGATTGTGTGAAAAAATAACAGACCCTACCCCCTCCCCCGTTGCGAAACCGTCCGTAAAGACCGATACATGGTTTATTTTTACGACAATTCTTTCAATTCAGTCCTTTCTAGTAAAGAATTCTATTAGGGCTACTGGGTTAAGATCTATGTAACGCTTTAAATAGTCTTTTTGAGTGTACATGTCTATGTCAATTGTACTTTAAATTTCTATGGCCGAAAGAAGACCTTTTCTAGTTATTAATGTGTATTAAACGTAATATGGTTTTGGCCGCCAGATTTTTCACGAACATATCAAGCGAAGCTAGCGAAAGGAGTGTTTTTAGGGCTGCAGTTGGTGTATAGTCCTCATGGCACTAGTAGTACCTATCCATACTATTGTCTGACTTTTTGTTACATTTTTAAGGTGACCCCTTCACGTGATATCCATATCCATGACATAGAGCAACTTTAATAAGAAAATCAAAAGCCATCTGTAGCAAGATTCTACACCTAGTCTAAGCTACATGTTTTAAAGGCGTAATAAAGAAGGTTCGTAATGCACTTCAAAGTGTTAAAAAAAATGTAGATGCAAAATGGTTTTTAGTGAGAAGCTTTCTACCTTTAGATCACAAAACCAATGTTAAAATTTGGAGGTGACAGCGTAAGTCTTAATGTAAGGTCCAATTTTTAGAATGGTTGAAACTATTTGAAAACGTCGTATTAATTGATATTCTCGTACTATAGAATTTTGCTTTTAAAAATTAGCAGACCAGTTTCTCAGCAGTATTCTCAAAAACTCGAAGTGAATCTCAGTGAAAACTGTTGCATTGAACACAGGGTTAAAGAGTGCAGACATAAGCTTTCTTACAAGACAAATCTTTGGAAAAATTGTCACTAAATTGTCGTACTTAACTTCTCAAGACAAATGTAAATACCTTATTCGCTCTAAGAACACTAGAATTAGTTTAATTAAATTGAAAAAACCACTGTTGTGTAAAGCCTTTGGCAAAATCACATATTTAAAAAAAAAATTAACAATTAAAATGTAACCAAGACATAATTACCAAAAATTAAATGTTGTTCCTATAATTTTCGACATAGCTGTAAGTATTGTATATTTACCCTATAATACGGCTACATATATAGTGAGTCACAGAAGTCATGTAATAAAGCTCTATTATGAACAGTGGTTGGGTTTGCTTCTTCCGATGTGTATTAATATATATTTAGAATCCTTTTCTTCCGTTTTTCATTTTCATTTTTATTTTCTTTGCTATAATCCCCGGTAATATATTTTTCTTTTTTATATTTGTTTGATACGCTTGTGTGTCTGTGTCTGGTTGAGCTTTGCTAGAGCATCGAGTCTTGAGGTCTGTCGACGTAGGTACTGTTGCTGCCTGTTACGCCAAGTAAAGTATATATACAATCCATAAAATGGGTGTCCTTGTCCTTGGTGTCTGTTTCGAATATAATTTCCTGCATATATTTGATTTCATTATTTTGTCCATTAAATAACTTGATTGCTGACTGCTGTTGCTACACTTCTTCTCTTCGTATAGGTCTGTACTCCTGAACTACCATGTCATCTGTATTTAAGCTACTTTAAGGCGGTTTGGTGTCTGTTACATATTTTTGTTCTTTGTGTCAACTTATTTATTTAATTCCTTGCAGGGATGGATGGATTGAAACATTCTTAACGCGCATCGAACGTTTGCATAGTAAGGTCTGTAAGACGTTTATAATAGTAAGGTCTGTTAGTTACAGCCGTATTGTCCATCTGGCATCTCTTATGTTCGATAATTGTACAGTACAACCAATGTATTTCATTGTCAATGTATTCAATGTCAATCCTATATTCAAGGTTTTCTGTAAGTTTACACTTTTCAATGGTGTTTTTAATTTGTTTGAGTTTCTCCGCGAACAATAAAAAGGTAGGGGTAATCTTAATAAATATCCTTAATATTTTTAAGCTGTGTTAGTAAATGTGAGTAAAAGGGTTATGACGTGATATCGGTGAAAATTAATCTTGAAGTTTGAAGTATCAAAATGCTAGGGAAATTAAAGTTGGGCAATGAATTCCACATTCTTGATGTGCAGCTAAAAAAATAATCAATATTCCAAATTCATTTCCCGAGTTTAGCAAGAAGTCATATTGTGCTAGGCGAGTATGGCTGTAGAACAATATGAGTCAAGTTTTTGGCAGAAAATGAGCGTTTCACTTTTTTGGGACACAAATGATCGCACCAAATGGTTTCCTTGATCCTCTCAAAATTCTAAAAAGTGCGAGCTCTCAGACTATGAATGGTTTTGGAACACCAATTCTTTTTTTTTTTTTTAATTTACTCCGAACTAGCTTTTTACAAATGTATAACTAAGTGAAACACTAATGAATATTTTGACATGAAATGTGTAAATAAAAACACTTATCCGCATCGGAATATCATTAGTTAAAATTCAAATCGCACGGTATATTTTGGTTTACATAAGGCTCGAGATTCAATATCAAGGTGATTGTGACTGAATCGGAAATTAGGTAATAAAAAGTTTCTTGGAAGGTGTTTATATCCCGCACTAATACTGAACCAATTTAAACAAATAGGGTGCCGAAAGGAAGAGAATTTTCTATAGACTATACAAATTGTATTTTTATTGAATATTTATTTATTTATTTAGTCTACGAGCTACAGACTTAACAGATATAAAAAAAGGGAATAAATACATGAGTATATACAAAAAATAAATAGTTTACAATAGATGATTAATTTCTTAAAAATAAATAATACAAATCGTTTTTGAATTTGTTTCTAGGCCATGCTATGTCAATATGACTAATTACTTTGTTGAACTACCTAATTGACCTTGAAACTGTTTCATTCATACCATAATTTGTCCTATGTTTTTTTTTTATAATTAGCAAACACTAAAAGGGTTTTTTTATACCTTTGATATGCCAAAGACACCGTGTGAGCATTTAGGCTGAAAAAGAAGGTATCTTTTTGTCAATTGTCTAAACGGGGCATAAATACAAATTAACGATAAAAGGTTAGGACACATAAAATATCTCGCACAAATTCTAAATCATGAATAGTTCTTCGAGATTTGAGAGATTTAAGACCAGAAGATTACGTCGAATCTGGACAAATATTCCAGCGCATTTTACAAAACACATATTTTCTGAAACGATTCTGAACTTTCTTTCCATACGACATCGGCATACTCAAGTGTTGATCTAACTAAACTAATTTATATAAAGGTGTAAGTGTATAAGGATCCGAAAAGTCAGTTGATTTTCTTTTAATGAAACCAGTCATAGAGTTGGCTTGGAATCAAAGGAGACACCCAAATCCTATACTGTAGCAGTTCTTTGACGAGCGGTACGATCAAGAGAATACGCAAACCCATAAGTAGTGAGTTTCCTAGAGACAGAGAAAGCGAAGCATTTCTTGACATTAAGTTTAAGACAGTTAACCACACACCAGTTTGATAAATGATCGAGGTCTATTTGGAGATTAAAGCAATCATAAATTTACTTTTAAAAGTAATCTAAAATCATCAGCATACATATATGAGACATTTCCTGAACTTTATGTTTTTACAAATATCATCGATAAAAATTACAAATAAAAGTGGGCCAAGTTGACTACCCTAGGGAACTCCTGAGCTACACTTAATAGATCTCGAGGTTTGATTGTCAAGTTTTACTTTTTGTAGCTTATCAATTTAAAAAAATGAAATCCACTGATGGAGATTAGAGTGAATCCCAAAATCATGAAGCTTACGAAGTAGTATGTTGTGCCATACAGAATCAAATGCATTACTAAAATCCGTGTAGATAGCGTCTACTTGACTTTGACTTTCTATACAATTAATAACGAAAGAGGAAAAACATGCGAGATTAGTTACAGTTGATTTACCCGAAATAAACCCATGCTGGGCGTCACTTATGTACATGTTCTTTTCCGAAAAAATCCAGTTTGGTCTTTACTAAACTTTCGAGCAATTTTTGAATTGTGGAAAGCTTACAAATGCCTCTGTTATTTTTAACATTATCTTCGAACCAGATTTATACATTGCTATCAAAAAAGAAGATTTCGATTCGTCCAAAATGTGATTGGGTTTAAGATCCGGGAGAAAATTCTAAGTATATTGAGCCAATATCTGCTTTAGGGGTAATATCTGAAAGAAAAGCCGAGTTTCCTTGTGAAGTTGAGTAAACTGATTCAAAAAACCGAGCAAAAAAATCAAGAGTTTTATTATTGTCAGTAGAATTATCCCCTCTAAAATTCATCGTGGTTGGAATGCCAATTGATTTCCTTCCAGAATTAATAAAACTCCAGAATCGTTTCGGATCAATTTTCAAATGAAGCTCAATATTAAAAATATAATACCAGTGCAAGAATTTGCTGAGAACCGTGAATTCTTTACGAAGTTTACAAAATGTATTTTTGTCATCTAACGTGTTTGACATTTTATACTTGGTAAATGTAATATAATTAACCAAACGTATTATTATAATAAAATAAAAATATGAAATACTGGGAAAATAACATATCAAAAGAAATGGTTTGTGTATTTAAACGAACTAATCGAATGCACCAACCATTTCATTCGATAATTTAGTTTCCCGGTATTTCATAGTTTTTGAGATCAGGCTTTTCTTACGATATGAACGGCTTTAGAATGAATTTAAGCCAGGTTATAGCTATCAATGATTTTATTATTAAAGATTTTGTTTCGAGATTTAAAAACGATTAAGAGAGACAAATTTGTAATGTTTGGTGTCAAAAAAAAAACCTGGGGTGGAATCGGCTAAGGTGATAATTGACTAACTTATTTTTGATAGTCAAATTAAATTTCATTTTCATTCCTTCTGTGTAAGATGATTCAACTCAATTCAATTCGATTGAACAATTTCAGATTATAATTGTCACAATTCATTGTTGCTATAGTGAATTTTTTTTTATTAAATTCGTTGTGTTTTAATAACATTCTCAATTTGTTTGTGTTTTTTTCGAATGTCGTAAGCTTTGTCCATCACAAGAATGTGTTTTTGTATCTTAAAAAGGTAACTGAACAAATTTTTAATTCGTTTTTATAAGGGCCTGGTAGCTCTATTCAGAAACGACATATTTGTAGGAAAATGACTGTCATATTTTGGTTGTGACAGCTTTTAGGTATCAATTTTTAGGTTTATTTTGACTGTCATTTATCAACAATCACCTTAGCCGATTCCACCCCTGATCAGTTGTTTATATTTTAGTTCATTTTTAAGTTTTCAATGAACAGCTGACAGCGTTTCATTTTCTTTCTATTCCCACCTGTCAGTTTGTCTTCCAAACGTCATATTCTTGATGTCACTATGAAAATGCATGATTCAAATCAGAAAATTTTGTTTCTATGAGAGACATTTTCAATTTTAGCTGACCTGTCAAAAACTGTAAAAAGTAAGGGAATAATCGTGGGAAATGCGATTATAGGTGGTGTGAACGCAGCTTATCTCAGTCCATACCTCAGGACATCTCATACCAGAAATGAAAACTCATCCCAAGAAGAATATAACAATGGGAATCAGTTGTCAATGGTTTGTGTCTTTCCTTTTCCCGTTTATATTTGGGGTTAATTCAAAAGATTATTAAATGGATGAAAGACTTTTTTAGCTGAATTTTTTTTTGGGAAACGTTCCTATTTATATGTTTTATATATTAGCAGAACCAGGCTAAAAAACAAAGTTTGTGATGATAAGAAGAAATTATGTCTATACTCAGATTTATGTTAATAGATACGTATGTAGGCATTTTTAAGTTCAGGGTAGAAAAGTTGATATCACTGTTAAATTGGCAAAAACGACAGGTGTGTTTGCACCGTAAAGACTTATTTTCGACTAAAACAACAAATACTATAACTACAATATTTATATATTTTCAAAAATATTATCTTATCAATTCTAAATTTAATTACATTATTGAATCTTAGTGTAATTCTTCAACTTAAAGATATGGATGACAATTCGTCCTTACAAAATTATGATTATCAATAATATTATTATCAAAAATATTCATTTAAGAATTTTAGAACTTAATATCATAATAAATTAAATATTCTCTTTTTTACAATCTATGGAAATTGTCTCTTTTAATGCAATTTGAATAATTCGAATTAACAACAAATTTGATTCGGTTTATTAAATCATGTCTAAGAGCCCTATAGAAAGTGGAGATCTTAATTTGCATGTAAAATGGCACCCATTTAAATTTATGTCCACAATTTGAAGTAGGATGCATATATGTAGATAATCCAAATCGAAAAATAAAACTTAAAAATTTAATATCTCCGGTTTGATCGGAAGTACTTCATTGCAGAACTTAAAACAATGATACCTTTCAACCGGTTGAGTGAATGTACCTACGACAGGAAATTTAAATTTCAAGGTTTGCTATATTGAATTTTCTATAAAGAAGGTACCTATACGAATATCATAAATACGTTGAAGGATCTAGCAGCTAGCAGCATAACCCCCACACCTTCGTTCACACAAAGCGTTGGCAAAAATTAAATCGGCGGCGGCGCCAAAATGATGGAGTCTTTTGTTGTCTAAAGGTTTAATTGAAATGGCGACGACAACGACAACGACAACGACAACGACAGCGCCAACGACATCGACACGGTGATGATGGTGAACGATTGAAAATGAAGTGCTGCTGTACGCACGTTTTGACTTCATCCTTCGGTAACTTATTTTGTAGCCATCATCTATTTCGAAGCTGATGAATATAATTGACAATTCGTGAAATTGTCGTCGTCATCGTTGTCAATGCCTCATCGACTCTTATGCTTGATACGTGACGATAATACTGTCATTATGTAGTCCTTGAGGTATGGTTTTAAGAAATGTTTTAGTAATTGAAAAGAAATGCTGTGGTATTTTTTGACCTGAAGACAGGTAAAACCGGTTTCCTTGACATTTCATATTTTCGGTCCAATTTTTCTAAGACTGTTTTGAAAAAGTTCTTAGCTTTAAGGTCCCTAGAATCTTAACACAAAGTTTTAAAAAAGATGCTCTGTAAGGAGATGGACGCGCTTTTTAACACTCTTTCTTTGATTTTTCGAGCCCATAATATGACAAATCTGCTTATGAATATAGCCTTCTAAGGAAAAATGTTCCTCAGTTGTTACCAAAGTTGATTTTTCGATGAAAATTTTAACCATTTTAAAGAATTTCAAGAACAAAATCAGCAATGATACGATTTTGCTGTTGATCGACCGGATTAAGTTTTCGTGTAAACTGAACTTTAAACGCTTTAAGACCCAAGTTTTCATAGAAAATACGGTGTAATATCGTTTGTGGAATGTCTGAAGCAGTTTTTCGTGGAGCAATGTATACGGTTTTGATTCTCCTCGTCACTAACTTTGAGAAGTAGCTTGAAGACCCAATAATTCTTTAGTGTTCGAACAATTTCAAGTCGTGTTTTTTCCCAATTTTAATAATGGCGTAGTTGTATCTTGTGAAATGTCAAAAGACTACAGTTTCAAAAGTATAACAGCTGCCTAAAAATCTGGTTATTCAAAATATAACCTCTTATTGGACAAATTGTATCCTTGTTGAATTTGTACTTGTATCAACTTTACAAAGCTACTTCCCAGACTATTTTTGTAACGGCATACGCGTCGTCACGCTAAACGTGGTTATATTTATATTCAACAAAATATAGGTAAGGTACCTACAATGCGCGCCTTCATCGAGTTACTTTATTGAATTTATTAACAGAAATAAATTTGCATCGTCTTTGCGAACCGAAAATTGCAAGAGAGATGGTGCTGATGAATGACTCATTCACCAAAAATAAAACTCATAAGAAAAATGGAAAACTTGAAGTGCAACCAAATGCCAAACCACTTTATCCTTTCATCTTCCACCGTCAAACTAAACATAAAGGACCTTTACTTTGCTTGAGCTCTTGTCCTTGAAAACATTCCGTTCACGCTACTACTATTGAATTGAATGACATAAAGCAGGTTCATCAATTAAACTATTCATGCATTTCAATGCACTCTCTACAACATCATCCCCAACCATCGGATATCAGGAAATATAAATTTATCTGTCAATCAGAGATGACGACGACGACGACGACGACGACGAAGCTATGATGACGACTAAAACTTCTAAAGGTTGTGTGCATCAGGATAAGCAGCAAAGCAGAGATAAACATGCACTATATATGCAATGGATTAGAATGGCATCCTTCATATTACTACAATGCCACTCCATCAGCACTCCCTTCTTCGAATATCAATTCCTCGATTTAACGCTTGTCATCCGCTGCACCGCACCGCACCGAAGCCCGGCCCCACCTTCACCGCTCCGCACCACCGCTTCGACCCGCTTCCTTTCTTTCCTTCATTTTATATATTTGAATTCAATGAATTCCAATCGGAAATTCAATAAAAAATTCATCTTTCGCTTGTTTGCCGCATAAAATGCCGCATTCCTGGATGAATTTCGTTTCGTTTCATTTCTTTTTTCAACTTCCACCAACTTACAAAAAGATGCATAACTTTCAAAGAGCGGAAAGCGAGAGATCCCATCGTTCTACTTCCTTTTACATCGTTTCGCATCATCAAGTATTTCAAACCTTTTTTTAATATTTTCCATCTATGGCTGTCTTTCTAAATCCAAATGGAACCCAGAAATATTGAAAGAGATCTACAGAAGTATCGATGCATTCAGAGCATTCAAATCATAAGCGTCTGCAAAAATGTTTCTAGGGAGGGTATAGACGAAAAATTTAAGCAAAATTCTTAAAGCAACGAACGTTTCTCGTCATGTTTTTTGAAAGTTAAGAAAGTGCAACATAAAACGTTTGCCTTAAAAGTAATTTAAAGCTCAGCTTTTAAAGACCCAGAGAAAGCAAGTGTCACTCTTAGCCCCTCCTTTAGGGACGACTCTGATTGGAAGTTTGAGTTCTTCAGTGCGGTAAACATAATCGCATGCTTTTCGGCTTTGACAGTATACTAATACGAGAGTACACCTTATGCTTGCACGCTCTCTGCAGAAGCGAAAGCGAACAAAAAATGTTAATTCAATTAAATCCCTATTGCAATCGATATCTCCCTTACATACATTCTATACTACTATGGTCTCTAGTTGGGAATATTTCGATTTCGAGCTGCGTGCATTCCTATGATTTGTCCGAAAGGTCCGATCCGACAAGCTTATAGGAGGGCATGACGATGGCGATGACGTTGCAAGCAAAGGCTTATGATGTTTTTTTCTAGGTATTTTCGTTTGGTTTTAGAATTTTAACTGCGATGTTACGTTCAGACTTCCAGAGTAGTTATCGAGGTATAACAAGACCAACCTATCGCATTCATTACCTAAATTTTTGTTGGGTGTTTTACCTTCTCTAAATTCCTTTTCAGTACAATGCAATGGAAGCAAATCTTTTCGTTAAAGTTTGCTTTGTTTTTCTAGTTTGGTATTTTAAGGTGAAATATAGAAGTTATATAATAGTTACTGCAATATAGTAAGATTATAGCTTTTATTTACCTTGTTCATTTTTAATGATGATTGTAGCTAGTTGGAAGAAAACAGGTCGTGATTTAATTGACCTTTAAATAGATTTCGACAAGTGGATTGCTTACTCAGTTTTGAAGCTCCAGAGCACGTTCGAATTGATTGTCTTCATCTTGTCCTTTTCCTGCAAAGATGTAAATCCGAACTTTAATATTTCTGTATTTCTATATTTATCTGTCCCTTTGCAACTTATTGTGTCAATTATATATATTCATGAGAAATCCCAAAAGAAAAAGTATAGAAGAAAATAAAAAGATCTTGGTAATAAGCTAAGCATTACTTTGCTATTATCTCTTCTTCAAACATTCATCCCCTGAAACTGATTGGAAAAATTGTAGATACGGATGATGCTAGCTGTGTGGCACGTAGAGCCATTATATTTGAATTACATGTCATTCACATCCATATTATATAATTTGGGCCATAAGAAATTGATTATCAGTTATAACCGATCGATGACAGTCTTCATTAATATTGATGGTAACAAGACCATTGTCTTATTCAGGCCAACATTCATTTGGTGGACCTGTTGGCATATCAATAAAAGTCGTAACATTATCAAACAACAGCAATTTTTGATACAAAAATTACAAACATTCTGCGTCTTCCAAGGATTTGGAATTAAGTCCACAGTACAGGGGTAAGGGTGGAGCCAACTATGATGATAACTTGTAAGTGACTGTCACATTTTTGATAGTAAAATGTGATTATATCACTCAGAAGGAATTTCTGTGTAGGGTAAATCCATTCAGTTCAATTTGATTGTACAATTTACGGATAGAATTGTCAAAATAATAGTTGCCACGGACACGGACAAAATATGAAGAATAAGAGTGGATCCAAAAATATATTAAAACAAAAGTATAACAAGCTAATTTCTTTGTGAGGGCGTTCGTAACTTGTCTTCTTTCTTTCAAAAACCTTAAACGTTTCATATCGCATAACCTGGGCCCTATTTTATTACAACAGGTGACAATTCTACAAATTTGTCACACTTGTCTGACAAATCTGTGTTTCATGAAATATTTACAGGTAAAAAGTTTGTTAGAAAAATACAATGACAAATTTGTCATGACAGTTTTGTCATTTTCATATAGACCTAGAGCCGGCAACAAATTTTGTGAATCGAGTAAAAACCAAAATTCCTTGATGTATATGTGAAGATATACGCACCTTTACATCAAATTCAAACGTCTGGCAGGTTTTTTCTCAGCCGTGGTCGGGGGTAAGAGTTTGAAAATGGGCATTTTTTCGTTTTTAAGGTCAAAATGATAACCACATGAGTGATACATCAAAAAATCTCCTAATTACAAAAATGTGTGTCCCAGACGTTTTACTTTTAGCCTTCTGCTTGCCAGACACATTTTAAGCTTTTTCAAATACATTTTTTCAACTTTAGACCCTAATAAATTTTTTTCCTATAAGGTATAACCAAAAAATCAGATAACCTCGCCTGATTACAAAAATGTATGTCCAAACAATTTTGGTTGGTTGGTTCTGCTTGCCAGACGCATTTTAATAACTTTTCAAATGCGTTTTTTAAATTTAAAACACTCATAACTTTTTTCCTATGATATATTACCAAAAGAACGGTACATCAAAAATCCGAAAAACAATCTCCTTATTACAAGAGAGTGTGTCCAGGACTTTTTGGTTCTAAAAGATCTAAAAAGTACAAATTTTGAAATTTCATTATTATAACAATTTTTTATGAAACGAAAAGATGACAAATGTCAGGTATTTTCCTTCAATTCTAAAAAAACTGTCAAATTATTTATAGAACAGATTTTGACAGTTGTGAAGTTGTAAATTAACAAATTGTCACCTGCCACCTTTCGCAAATGTCAATGTTTATGAAATATGCCCCTATTCGTTTACTCAGAAACCACAGCATTTTTGTAACTTTTGTTTGGTAACTCCTTCCATATTTCAATACGAATGTCATGTTTACTGAAAAATGACTATTACATTTTTGTTGTGACAGCTTTTTAGCTACCACTAGTGATGCTTCACCTTACACAGACCGTTTTAGTCAGTTTTGGCCCGGATTTATTTTCTAGATATCCAAAGTTTTATTTAAATTTAGTTCTGAAAACTCTTTTGTATTCTTTTGAAAACTCATGATTCATATCATTTGTAAACGATTTAAATACCATTTTAATCGTTTACAAATTTTGAAATGGTTTTGCATAAGTTTCTTACAGTCTCTAAACTCCAAAAACTTGTATACAGTGAATATACGTACAAAATTTCGAATAACAGAAGCTCTCCCTTTTCAATTTGTCATATTTTGACATTTGACAGTTAAAAACTAAGCCATTACTAAATATGGAACGTAAAGGGTGTCCCAAAATTAACGCAAGATTTGAATTAAATAGAAAACGCCGTTTTTAGTCTTTTGATAGTTATATTTTTATTGACTCGTAAAGTACATAGGATAGGGTTATGTATGGAATAACACATCGGACAAATGGCCTCCACGGCTTTGCATGCACATGCGCACTCTTTTGTTGAAATTTTCCATGACCATTCTGCATAAATGTGGCTGAATTTCGTTGATGCAGCGTTGAATCTCCTCCTTTAATGCACGGGTGGTTGTGGGCTTGTTGACATAGACTTGTGATTTCAAATAACCCCATAAAAAGAAATCTAATGGTGTTAAATCACACGATCTAGCAGGCCAATTTTGATCACCGAAACCAGAGAGTACACGACCTGGAAATGTCTCATGCAGTAATTGAATTGTTTCACGGGCTGTATGACATGTGGCACCGTCTTGTTGAAACCACATATTGGACACATCAATATCATCCAATTTTGGCAGAAAGAACTGTGTAATCATGTCGCGATATCGAGCACCAGTAACAGTCACTGCTTGACCAGCATCATTTTCAAAAAAATGGTTGCCTGTAAAGTCGGTTTTACTGGCGAAGATTTTACGTGACAACGTCTTTTTCTCGGTAGAATATTTATTGATATGAATATAATTAAATTGCACAATAGGAACAAGGAATTGAATGAAAATAAGAATTGCACAAATTTTTTAAACTAATAATTTACTTAACACTATCAACATTTATCAATAGTATGACATAACCTATAAACTCAGTTTCTCAACTTTTGTGTCAATCTAACAATTAATCAATCAATCATAGTTTACGATAATGAAATATCAGTGTACAATTATTTACCTTTATTGTTGTAGTTGTTGTAAATGACGAATCTAAACACTCCACATTTTCACTACAGACACAGCTGACGATACTTTAACCACACGTGTGAACTTGTATTATGACGCTTTCTTGTTTTTCCAACGCCAAGAACGTTCGAGAAAGACAAAGACAGAGACACAAGCATGCGCCGATTCAATGCGCCTAATTCTCTAGTGCTGCGCGCGCGGCAGACCGATCATAGTTGAGTGGGAGAGAGACGCAAGGCATTCGGCGGGCCTCTCTCTCGTTCGGTGACTCATCGTAACGTTACCGGGCGTTACACTTTTTTATAAGTGACTCCCAGCCGCAACCTAATTTAAGACGTTGTCACGTCAAAAATATGGCCCAATTATGCCTCCAGCCCAAAATCCACACCATACAGTCATGCGTTGTGGATGCATTTGTTTTTCGACAATCACATCTGGGTTCTCCGAACCCCAAATGCGACAATTTTGGCGATTGACAAAGCCATCAAGATGAAAATGTGCTTCATCGCTTAGGATGATTTTGCTCGAAAAATCAGGGTCCATTTGTTGATGTTCAATAATCCATTCAACGAACTCTCTTCTCTGTCCATGGTCATTAGGCTTCAATTGTTGTGTTAATTGAATTTTGTAAGCATGAAGACACAGATCTTTGGTGAGTATACGCTGTAGAGAGGTTCTTGAAATTTGCAATTCTTGTCCACGACGACGTCGAATTGAGGTTCCTGGATTGTCAGCAACACTCTCACGCACTGCTTCGACATTCACATTTGAACGGCTTGTTTTTGGACGACCAGTGTATTTGGCGTCTCCAACGGATCCAGTCTCCATGAATTTTTCAATTAATCTCTTCACAGTTGACGAAGTTAAAACACTATTCCGACCATATTTTGTATGAAATTTTCGAATTGCAGCCGCCAAGCTTTCACTATTTTTGAAATATTCTTTAATAATGAAGACACGTTGTTCTCTCGTGTAACGCTCCATTTTTAATAACCCTACACTGTTAGCTGTCAAATTGCTTTTTTTTAGGGTTGCCAACACTTCACTGCACAAATGGCGGCAAATTCAAATCTTGCGTTACTTTTGGGACACCCTTTACATGCTTCAAATAAGCACTGACATTTTTAAAATTTACTATAACCGTGCTGAACATTTTTCAGGCATAGTTGACAAAACTAAATAACTTTTAGAAAGTCGGTGCTTCACGACTTCTCGTTGGGGAATACTTAAACTTATATGTACAAATTCGAGCTGTTTGGTGGTGAGAAAAATTGAAACCGTGTGCATCGCTCAGGAACAACTGAAAATATTTCGACTGTAGCGTGTAGTGGTGAAGAAAACTCAGGTTTATCGAACTGGGGAATTAAGCATTCCACTTACGACATTACACCATATTTTGCATACACTTTTCGATCTTGAGGCTTTTAAAGTTCAGTTAGCACAAAAATCAAGTCCATCGATAACCAGCAACGTTGTATCTTATTCTGATTTCGAAAAGATCCGGATTTTTATCGACAAATCATTTTCAGTCTAATATCACCTCGGGTACTACATTAGTAAGCTGAATTGTTCAATTTGGTGATCGGTTACCTTTTCGCCCTCAACGTCTCACTCTTTGGAGCGGTTCTGGGGCTTATAATCTAAGTTATGTGAAAATAAAGCTGACACAACTGTTAAGTTTTTTTATGGTCGGAATTGGACATAAAATATTTATTTTCACCAAGACGGCGCGATCGGTCCCAATTTTACAAGAAAAGTAGATTGATCGTGTAATTTCTGGGGAAGATGATCACAATTCGTCCAGCTATTGGAGCAAAATATTAAACAAACTATTTCTAAGAGCTTATAAGTTTACTAAGTCACAATTTTCTAGGTGTTTCGGTTTCCAACCAAAAACCGAACCAATCTATACCAAGAATAATATTCTATATAATCCAGCTCTTTGAAGCGACTTGCTTGAGACTTAAAACATCAAACTTTCCTGCACAAAGGCGAGTCCTCAAATATTAGAAAATATTCGTCAAGAATTTACAAGAAATTTTGTCTAGGATAATTACAGATGCCAAATGGATTTAAGAAATTGCTAAAAGTTAAAGTATCACATTCCGTGATTTTGACATTAGCAGAATGTTGTATTACCCTTTGCGTGAAGGTTGTGCGTTGGACTGTCATGCCAGAGGTCGTTGGTTCAAACCCTGTCTGTGCCATCTAAAGATTTTTCACGAGTACTGCCTCTTGCGAGGAATTGAGAAATCTTCCAAGAGTAAACCTTGCCATGAAAAGAGCTTTCTCAAATTAGCCGTTCGGATTCGGTTTAAGACTGTCGGTCCCCTCCATCGCTAACAACATAACTCGCACACAAAAATGGTTAAGAGTTGTAAGTCACTAGGATATAGTTCTCAATGGAACTACGCCACCTAACTTATTTATTCAAATGTTGACTAATGTTGAATAAATTGCTAAAAATGGCCTTAACATTTTACTAAATTGTTTTAAATTGCGTGGCATTGTGGTTAAACACTATTAAAACCTTTTTGGTTTTAAGCCAAATGAAAGATAAGTTTTATGCCATTGCTTCACAACCAATTCAAGAGCTTAAGATAAAATTTTCAATTTCAGGGGTATGGTTTTTCAATTTCCCAATAAATTGAAGTCTTAAAGGGTTTGAAAGTTCTCAGGTTCTTTTATTTTTGGCACCTAGGCTGTGGTTCGGTCATTTTTATTGAAATATTTTTTTCTACTGAAGACCAAAAATGTATACAAATCTTACGGAACCGTCACACTACGCTTTCCACCACCACCAAAGCTCCTTCCAATGTGTACACTTAAAATTTCAATGAAAAAATTATTCCTACAATTTTATGTAAGATTTAATGTTATAAGATAAAAAAAAAAAAACGATTTTAAAGTGAACTTAAAGTGTTGACTTATGTCTCTTTGCTTTTTAAACTACGATAATGGTTGTTTTTTTATTTATAAAATTTTCCTACATTGATTTTTCGCATTGCGTTTCTACTGGTGTTTTTTTTTCTCTCCAGATTTCATACCCTTCATATCTCAATTTTTCAGTTATTTGCATAAAATGAATATTTTGAAAAGGGTACCTTTACCCTTAAAAAGCCATATAACTTCATATTTGGAGTCGTCAATTTCTTTTATGTTCATGGCAATTGTTATTCGATTTGAGCTTTTGTTATCGCGTTACCATCCGTTACCGTTCGTCGTCTTCTCTTCATCAAAATCATACAAAAAAAACAAAAACAACAACAACAATCTTACAAAGAGGTAAGTTTTGCCAATTTACCCATAAATAAGCCTCTTGGGTTGTTGTCGGGCACAAATACTTCAATTGTGATCTGATGATGAAAATATGATTACACCTCACAAATACTATTTATCTCACAATTTACATCCGTTAGTGAACCCATATTTGTCGGAATATAAATAAAAACTCTTGGAAAATCAATCCCCAGCCTCGGCTTTCATCTCATCAATTTACATTAGAATTAGGGGGGGGACAACTTTTAACCACCTACCGGGTGGCAGAAGTGGCGACGGCGGCGGCGGTGATGGTGGTGCGGGTGCGGTGCAACCACGCTTTACAAATACCCACAGGGAATTGAAGAGTGTTAGCAAATAGAACACAAATTGCATTTGAAGGGTCCTTAAGAAGCTTAAAGAGGTAAAAGATGGAAAGATTGAAAAAACGGCACGAAATTCATGATGCTCCAGCTTCAAACTTACAAGACGATTGCATTTGGCAATTGAAGGCCTTTTATCAACATCACCGTACAACTTCAACGTTCAACACCGGCACGGCAATGGTTCTCGGTTCTCTTTTTCGTTTTGGAATCTTTCTTCTTTGGAGTTTCCGTTTTTCGTTTTTTTTCACTTTGGTTTCATTTTCTTCCCTATTTCTTTTTTTTGCCATTCTCTTTGACAACTAAGCACAATCCATTTCGTTTGGGGGTACTAAATCGATTTGGATGAGGAAAATCCTTAAAATTTCCCATGCGTTCAATGTGTTGCACTGAGAGAAAAAGTCCTATAAAATTAGTCAAAACTTCAAAACTCCTTTAAGCGCATGGATTATAAGATTCAATAATAAATTGCATGTGCACGACATAAGTTGAAAGGTTTTTGTTTCTTCGTACAGAAGTGATTTAGATTTTGTGAGGTTATGTTTTTGACGTCTGTCAAAATTCGATGAAAATGGCGTAGTGTACAGTGTTCTTGCTTTTATTACGGCTGCACATCGGCGAGACAAAAAATGAGATAGGGTTTTCCAAGTGGATGTAGGTATCGTGTTCTAGGTCCGGGTTAGTAGTTTTTTTAATTCATCAACTGCCTCTGGGTGCTTCTTCGCAACCTCAAGTTTCATTATATTCTTAATTGGATTGAGATCTGGATGTAGGGAGGCCAACTTAGTACATCGATATTACTTCTTCGAAGTACTTTTTAAACTTAGGAATAAAAAAAAATCCAAATATTATTTTTAGTCATCAAAGTTTTAGCTTTTTTAAAAGCTTAATATTAGTCAATCATGGTAAAAATAAAAACAAGTTCATATTTACAATTTTGGCTGCATGACAAGAAGCATTGTCCTGTTGAAAAATGAAACTGCAAGTGTCCCCAAAACAGCTCTAGCACAGTGGGCTCCAATACGTTTTCCAGGACTCGAAGGTAAACTTTTGCATTGACTTTGGATTCTAGCAAGCTCATTCTACCTTTTTCATCTCCAGAAAGGCATCACCACACCTTCAGTTTTTGGGCGCATCCGCAAAATGCAATCAAAGCTTAGTCTTTCTTTCGGTTTTCTTGATGGAGCTTCAATTTTGATTCGTCCCGAAAAGATGACATTGTTCCACATGTCTTGAGTCAAATTTAGGTGCTCCTAAACCCAGAGCAATCGTTTTTCTTTGGCTCTTTTTTGGGGAAATCCGGCTTTAGTACCGGCTTGAGTGCTCTAAAAACAGCTTTCACGAACCTTTTTTTCAATGAGCTTGACGAAATTACTTTGCCTGTAGCTCGACACAGTTCATTTTTAAGGTCAACTGAAGTCCTAAACCGATGCCGACGACTGTACAACTCCAAAAAACGATTTTTAACGGGGGTCGTCTTTTTTGGCCTCCCTAAGCCTTTTTTCCTACTAGTAGTCTTAGTCTCACTATAATTGTTCAAATTCCATGCCACAGTTTGTTGAGCAATATTCAGTTCCTTAGAAATTGCACGTGTTGTCAAATTGAGACGTGACAGACACAAAATGTTGCCTTTATGTTCCGAACTGATGTATCCCATTTTTTCCACAAAATCACTTCGGTTGCTATCACGAATGAAGAAAATGAAGCTCTTATTGATAATAACATCAACTTTTATACAGTGTTTGAATGACATGTTGCTACCTAGTGCAAAAAAAAACCGTAGCGTTCCTGAATTCCAAAAACTTGCCTCGAAAAGGGTATTAAAATGTTTGACCAAAAATTTTCAAACAGCACTGTAGATGTCATAAACTCGTTTATTGAAAATGTGTTCCTTGGGTTAAAGTAAATCCTTCTTTTGTTAGATTAGAAACTACATTTTGGACTGTTCCAATGCACCTGTGCAGTGTGCCCTCAGCCTTTCATATTCGTTTTTAGATTAACAAGACACACTTCGATGGAGATATTCAATGTCGCTGTATGATAAGTTCCTTAAATTCTGTCATTGACAGCTTTGCTTAATACTGCTACTATCTCATTAATACTGCATTGTCTCATTTTACACATTTTTTTGTCAGTACACCCTCAATACCAACTTCGGTTGTACATTTAAGTAAATAGATTCGCTCTTAAGTCGTACAATGCGTTGTATGTTGGTATGCTTAACAACACTCTAACCTTTGTTGTCATTTTCATATTTAGGAAATTGAAACTAATGTGAATCGAAACCTACTTTCAAACCTTTTATTTATTTCTTAATACTCATACTGTGACTTTGAGACAAATAGGGTACCAAAAGCCCTTTAAGTGCGTGCTCATTATTTAAAAAAAATTACAAGCTGTCAAATTGAACTTTTTAAACAATTTTATGTATCTTAAACACCTAAGACTTCGCTGTCATTTTCCATTTTGCTTTACATCTACAAAAACCCTCAGCAGATATTTATGTTTTTTTATTTCTTTAAGTGTATAGACATATTGCTGTCAAAGCTTGTCAGTTTAAAGGAAGCATCAAGCGGCAGTAATGCTTTAGTGATTGAAGTTTAGGTTAAGAAGGTTAAAAAGTGCGTGTGTAGATAAAGATCCATTTATGTCTATTGTATTATGATGAGGCGGAAAAAAGTATCCTCACACACGAATTGAATACTTATATGCCAACATACTTTATACAGCAAAGAGGAAACGAGCTCTTGGGTCTTGATGATGACGATGACGATGAGACCTGATGGAAGCTATTAGTCATAGAACGGTGCGGCCGACAACGCAGTGGTACCGACGACGCACAACGACGACGAAAACGAGCGACGACGAGGACGGAACAAAAAGTCCTTGTTTACAAATTACCTTGAATGACGATGGTTTCTTTTCTGATGTGTTCGTTCTATCAGTGCAAGGACACGAATCCACTTAGAGCGCTGACTTATTAATGACTGAGGATTAGTTTAGGAGACTAATTAATTGGAACTAACAATGGATGAGGTCAACACAAATGGTCTCTGGTTAAGATATATGATGAAGTAGAGGGACACAAAACAAAAAGACTGCCGGCGGAGCTTCATCCATTAATTAATTGGCTAGAACAAAATCGATTTCTTTTTACATAAAAATGTATGTATGTCATCACCACCGCGCACCGCAACAAAATACGATTCGAATACTGTTGCTGTAGGTTGTGGAAATGCTATTTGACCTTTAGTTTCCTATATTAAGCTCTCTTTGAATACCGAGTTCACCCAAGCAACAATCCCATTTTTGTAGTAAATCAGCTAAGCCACTATTGAGGGCATTTAGACCATTCGCGTTTGGGTTCGGGTTCGCGTCGCGCTCTTTAAATTTATAGCACGTTCGTTGTTTTGTTCGTTGAAAATGAGATTAAAAAGTTTTAATTGCCTTCTTCATTGTTTATTTTTTCTTCTTTGAATCTTTTTTCCATGTATTTATTTTGTATTCCTATTCCTATCCCTATCCTACGAATGAACGTAGAGTTAAAAGTTTCGGATGTGGTTTGGAAGAAAAAGCTTTTCAAATTGGAATTCGAGAGAAAGAGCGGGTCTGATCTGAAGAAAAACGTTAAAATCCCAACAAGAATGCACTTAATAGGGATGGAATTTGGTTTATTGTTTCTTCTTTTTATCTTCATATTTTTGAATCGATATTTTTGTTTTGTTGCTTTTTCTTCATTTGTGGTTATCATTTATCTTTGAAAAGGCCAAGTTTTATGAGTAAACAAGTTCTATTGGTACTTATGGGAAACTGTTTAAACATAATGGAAACATTTGCCGCAATACCTGTATTCAAATACTTATTCGTCTTCATCTGCAATTGATTTTTGTTGATGTTTTTGATTACTGGGAATTGATATTATTTGTTTTGAAAGTCATAATAATAAGTCTGTGTTATTCTGAGGACCAGAAGAACGGAAGATAGCAGACGTTCTTAGAATTGAGGTTTGGGAAGTTATTTTGTTATTGAAAAAAGTAAACCACAGAATTTAAATTGTAACCTAAAATAAATATTTGCTCAAATATGCTCGAGAAAATACTATAACAATAAATTCTCTGTTTGCGGTGAAATATAATTTTAAGTGTGCCTTTAGCTTAAATAATAATTTGAAAAACATAGTAATCAGAATTTGATCCTTGGTTTCTGATTAGTATTGTTTCATTCCAACTGTTAAGTCGAGTTCGCTATAAGCATCCGTAAATTACGTTGGTCGTGTGGGAACTCTTCAAAAAAATGTATGCGTACACTTTAAGACAAACTTAGGCGAACAAAAGATCGATTTGGGCATTAGGTGGTAACGCCTATACCGTTGACCGAAACGCTGTTCCCAGCATTATTTTCGAAGTTAAATAATCCAACTATGTCACTACTGCACAATCTGCTTCTAGAAAGGATGTAATCGAAGCAAAAATAAAGGGTGGAAAATTGAGAAATTTAAATGTGAATAAAATAATTGCGTAGCTAAGTTGGTCATGTCTGTTTGTCCCGTGTCCCATGTCTGTTTTGACAGTGACATAATCGAAAGAACTCAGCGTGATGTCAATGTGGCTTCTGCGAGTATTGAGTCAGAGTCGGCAAAAATGGGATTAGCGGTTAATGAGGCAAAACAATGTACATGCTGTCATCAAGAAAGGGCCTACACACTGACTTCTCGGTCAAAACGTCACCATCGACAGACGTAACTTTAAGGTAGTTAGGGATTTAGTCTATCTAGGCTCCTCTAGCTAGGAACACAGAAAACAACACCAGCGCTGAGATCAAACGTAGAAGAAATTGATAACCGATGTTTCTTTGGGCTAAGAAAGTAATTGAGTGGTAAAGCCCTCCCTCGAGCAACCAAAGTTTCGCTATATAAGTGCAGACTATGACAAAAGCATATGAAAGCTCCTTGGGTCGTTTCGAGAGAAAAGTTCTTCGCGTGATCTACGGACCCGTATGCATATAGAAGGTGAATGGAGGAGAAGATGGAACGACGAGCTGTACGGGCTGTATAGCGGCTTAGACTTAGCCAGAAGCATAAACATCAAACGACTGGCTGGGTCACCTAGAACGCATGGAAACCAATGTTCCGGACCGAAAAGTCTTCGAATCCCATAGGACAGCGCGGTATAGGAAGACCGAAGAAGTTAACGCGCGCAAGTGGAAAGTGATTTCACTAGATAGAGAAGTTTTTTGGGTGAGGCTCTAGTTTGAACATGACTGTAGATGTAAGTAAGTAAGCTAAGTTGGTTCAAAAGTCAGTGTATGAATACGCAGTCAACTTCAAAACCTTGTTCTTACGTATTTGAACATTTGTTTGAGAATGTGAGAAGATTTGTAGCGGTCGATCTTTTTCTGACAAAGCCGTGTTGCTGGTCGCAAAGTAATTTTTCACTTCAAAATCCTACACTCTCACAAATGACATTCGGAAATCAAAAAAGCGTTACAAATATCTACAATTTTATTAATGGAAGGGTTCTTATAAGTGAAATTAACTGGGAATCCATCTGATTTTTTCTTTAAGCTGACAGGTTTCCAACATTTTTTAGAATTAGGTATCTAATCAATACCCGTGGTGGCGTGATGGTTAGTGCGTTGGACTGTCATGCCAAAGGTCTTGGGTGCAATCCCTGCCTATACCTTCTAAAATTTTTTAACGGGTACTGCCTCTTGTAAGGAATTGACAAATCCTCCAGGAGTAATTCTTGTCTTGAAAATGTCTTCCTCAAATAAGTCGTTCGGATTCAGCTTAAAACTGTAGGTCCCCTCCATCCCTGAGAACATTACTCGAACACAGGAATGGTTGAGAGTTGTGAGTCACTAGGCCTTGTTGCGCTACCTAATTTATTTACCTTTAAAGTGATGCCCATATCAGTTATGCAACTGACAAATATAGAAGTAGAAAGAGTCTTAAATTCATCAAAGAGTTCAATATAAAAAGAAAAGTTAGTTAGAAACAGCGTCTTGAGGTAAGTTTTGCTGCGTCAAATGCTTGTAATAAAAATACTAATGTATCAACAATTTTAGAAATGGTTAAATCTTTAGGAAACAACTGGAAGTTAGCTCTTCTCAAGTCAAAATTAAGCAATAAGCAATCAAAAAAATGACTGTGTTTAATTAAAAGTTAATATAAAATGTCAGCTCATTGGCAATTATTATTGTCAGAACTTACTGATTTTATATTATTCCAAAATCTAACAATCGTCTATAATCAGCTTAATTTTGATGCTTTCATGACGAAATGAGAGAAAACACCTAATAATTTCTTAATTGTCAGATTTGTTGACACGAATCTAAATGTTGTCGAAAAAATAGAAATTTTGTCTACCCATAGGTTAGGTTAAAGTGGCTGTTGGTTGGGACGTCCAACACACTTAGACCAAAGTATGGTCCGTTGTGATACCACATGGATCAGTTAATCAGCTTAACTCGTTGAACCAATTGGAGCTTCGAATGAAGCGTAGGAGACAAGTAATGTATGAATTTTTTAGATGACTGGTATCGTTAAAGTGGTATTCTCCAAGGTGGATTCTACGTCTTTGTGATAAGGCAGGGCATGTGCACAGAAGATGAGAGATTGTCTCATCTTCTTCTTCGTCCATGCAACTCCTACAAAAATCATTTGCAGGGGCTCCAAGTCGAATAGCATGCCTTCCTATTAAGTAGCTAATGTGCAATCTACTCAGAGAGTGTAATTGTTTTGAGCGCCTGGCGATTAGATTAGGCCAAATTAGTTTAGTCGCTGCACAAAAGTAGAACTAATTTCTAACAGAACCAACATCATAAAATAAACGATAGCTTCTAAATTACTCTACATTCATTTTCAATATCGTGGAACAATATTAAACAATTTTAACAGCCATCAAACAATCACTTCCAAATTAAAAATGTTATCTATAAATCTTAAGAATTATAGATCTTTCAAAAATACCTAGGATCTCCTGAAAACGCCAAACAATCCAAAAGCGTACCTACATTTTAGAAATCTGCCAACTCACAAAAGTCATCTGGTGGGTTCACTTTCAGTTTCCATTTCACTCAGAAGGCTAACAAAAATTCCCAATTCTCTTGGATCGGATGGTTGGATAGCAGTTAGTACCTTCATTTGTTTGGTATACAGGAAAATATACTGTCAGGTTGAACTTTGTTTATAGCCTCGCCAATAAGTTTTCCATAAACTTTCAGCTAAGGGAAATTGCAACATGAAAGTACAAACCGTGGGTCTTCAATCTTCGAATAATAATCTCCGCTGCCGCACCACTCCCAATGTTGTCAATGCTGCTTTATCGTATCTCCACATACGTTCTATACACATGACCTATCACGAAGCTAAACTGCTTCCCAAACTATTTTGAAGCATAAGGCAAGAATCCAAAGAACAGCAGCCGGCAGCATCAGCATCAGCATCAGCCAAGAGGATGATGGGAGTATAGTGCAACAATTTGGAAAGAAATTTATGCTCTCCATAGTTTTCTTATATCATCATGTCTATTCACTTTCGAGGATAGTTTCCATTGTTTGGTCATTGTTGGATTGGAAGTGCGGAAAAGCGAACCTAGAAAATGAAGTTACAAAAGGCCACTGTACTTTGCTCGTTTCGAGTAGGTATAGAAAATACAGAGCAGAGAAAACTTCTTGTGCTTTTTGTAGGTGTAATAAACAGTACCGGATTTGCTTTTACGAAATCAAAAAAGTTGTTTTAGGAAGTATTCCCTATGGAATTTTATAGTTTAGAACATTGGAGGCTTAGACTCCCCATCCCATGCCATTTTTGTTCTTCTTTTAGGTCAATTTTAAGGCTTCATTGTTATGGTACACCTTTTGGCAAATTTCTTGTTGTTATTATTGTTTTACTATATATTCGTCACTTTTTACTTTTAAGCCCTATTAAATATTACCAATTAATAAATCCTTTTTTACTTTTTTGCAGGCAATGATCTGGACTCAATTCGAGCGTTATTTAGTGAAAAGGAAAAAGAATTAAGTTTAGCTGTTGCTAAAGTAGAAGCTCTTACGAGACAACTTGAAGATTTGAGACGTGATCGAAGAGGTCCCCTTAATCTTATACCTGGTAATGGATCATGTAATTCTGGTCAGCCACTGCCAACGCAGGCGGCGCGAGAATTGGAGAAGCTCCGTAGAGAATTAATGGTAAGAAATGTGACTCCTTTTATGCAAAGTCCAATATTGGCAACAGCTCCAAATTCTTTTGTGTTGTCAGCCTTGACAGTTCTTATAACAAGTAATCATAATCCTAATAAAAAAGCTATTTCCATATTACAATTCTTTTTCAGTACCGAAATCAACTATCCCTGCAACAAGATGCACGCCTCCATTTACAACGAGAAGCTTTACAGCAGCGGCAAGCCGAATTACGCTCAGTTGATCAACGAATATTCGAGCTTCAAACGAGGCTTCAAAAGAAAAAAGCTTCAAATCTTAATTTGCAACAACAGCAACAAAACAGCCCACAGATTTCTCCAAAAGAACGTTCCCAGCAACAGCAACAACAACAGCAACAACAACAAACACAACAACAACAGCAACAACATCAACAACAACAGCAGCAGCAACAACAGCAGCAGCAACAACAACAACAACAACAACAAAAACAACAGGCTACTTCTTTATCATCAAGATCATCATCGCAACTAAAATCAACGCAAAAGTCTTCATCGGCGGGAAGCAATAAAACTCAACAGCAACAATCTTCAACGGTTTCTACAAACATACCGCTAAGTGTTCGACCCTCGAATAGTGTTTATCCATCACAGCGAGTTGTTCCACGTGGCAATGTGGCCGCTGTAGAACCCTACATCCATACCCCCCAGAAATCGGCCATAACATCAACAGCCGCCCTTGTGAATGCCAATCACTTAGCCAAACAATCAGCGGCAACAGCAAATACTAACCAGCAAAATCAGCTCATACAAGATTTGACAAACCTCAAACTTAACTTGGCCCATGTCAACTCCAGCGTGAGTGTCAATCATTTGTCGTATGCTGAAAGTGACGAAACGAAATTGGCGCGACAAAAACTATCTGCTTTACCAACGACTAAGGTGACATCGAATAATACCTTCAACAGCCCTCAATCGCTTAACAAAGACAGTGAAAATGACAGTTCCATTGATCCCTCATCAAAAAAATCGTCCCTCTCATCGTCCTCGGAAGCCTCGCCAAAGTCGAACTCTCTGCCATATAGTAGTAAGATACCGAAAAGCATTACAGTCAAACCGGTAGTGACTACAAATAACACGAGTGCATCGAACGAATGCGATTCTGATAAGGCTGGCGAAGTGTCCGTGACCACAGCTCACCAACTCACCGTACATAGTACCCCGTTGGGAGTGGTGAACAAATCCGTAGCACTTCCGATTAGCACTGCGACAACAACTAGTACCACAACAACAGCGCCCAGCCAGCAGCTGACGACCATTGAGAGCAGGCCAGCTGTAAAACCAAAAGCACTTCATCACCAAATTCCATCAGGAAACCTAGTTGTTCCGCCACGGAAGCCGATAAGCAGTGTTGCTCCTACTTCAGTGACAAGTTCTATTCCAAAAATTGTCGCCCATAGTCCTAAAGTGAATAAGGTCGCACCTAGCGTAATCTTGGACTCGGATAAGTCCCGACCTGCATTGCCACCGAAACCCAGCAAACTTTCTCCCACAGGATCAGATAGTTCCATGCAGGTCGCATCGACAGCCCCAACTGTAGTTAGTGTAATAAATAAGGCTCCTATTTCTGAGCCGAATGAAATAGGCTTAGCGAACTCGGTAGCCAGCAGCCATAACCCTGACAACTTACCCATCAAGGCAAGGCCGCTGACCATCCGAAAACAACCGCTGTCGGAACAGCCACGACTGAAATGTGTTACCTCGGGTCTGAAACCAGTCCACCAATACAACTCCAGGAGAATAGAAATGCCTCCCGCGTTTCTCTTTCCAGAAATTGACCGAGCAGACTTGAAAGATAAACCAAACATCAATGCTGCCCCTCCAACCCAGCAGCAATCCCAGCAGCAGCAACAACAACAGCAAACAGATGTGAATGCAAACAGCAATTCTATCGATGAAACCGACAAATCTGTTTCAAGCCAGGCCAGTGAAGAGAAATCTCCGGACGATGTTAAGCATCGCTTGAGACACGAAAATGGCAAGGCGAAGCTCGCCAGACGAGTAAGTTTCGACCCACTGGCCTTGCTTCTGGATGCCAGTCTGGAAGGTGAGCTGGAACTGGTGAAAAAAACTGCAATGCAAGTGCCCAATCCAAGTGCAGCCAACGATGAGGGAATAACAGCTCTTCACAATGCCATTTGTGCAGGGCATTTTGAAATTGTCAAGTAGGTTTCTGTTTATGCATTCACAAACAAAAAGTCCTCTTTTCTGAACCCTTTTTTCTTTCTTAAAAATAGATTCCTTGTTGAATTCGGCTGTGACGTAAATGCTCAAGATTCCGACGGCTGGACGCCACTTCATTGTGCGGCCAGCTGCAATAACCTCTCGATGGTCAAGTTCCTGGTGGAAAATGGAGCATGTCTTTTTGCTGCCACACTCTCAGATCACGAGACTCCGGCTGAAAAATGCGAAGAAGATGAAGAAGGTTTCGATGGATGCTCTGAATACCTCTACAGTGAGTGTTTTTCCTCTTTCATTCTTTCTTTTCTATTAATAGATATTGATGTCCTTTTAAACTAACGAGAAAATAATTCTGCTTTATCCAAGGTATCCAAGAGAAGCTCGGCATCCTCCACAGTGGGGAGGTGTATGCAGTGTTCTCCTACGATGCTCAACAATCCGACGAATTAAGTTTCGTTGTCAATGATCGATTAACGATACTGCGGAAGGGCGATGATGCTGAACGTGAATGGTGGTGGGCGAAAAATTCCACTGGAGAAGAAGGTTACGTGCCACGGAATCTGCTAGGGGTGAGTATCTCAGGAAAGCGCACGAATTTTTTTCTTCAACAGCCTCCCTTTTCATTAATTTTTAAGTACTTTACGCTGTTTGATGCGGTAATTAAAGGAAGAACGAAAAATATCTTCAAAGCGGTCAAATTTACATTTTATACTAAGAATTAAATTTTTCCTTCACATTCACTTCACACCAATCCACTCACTTTAAGATATACGAATATGGTCGGTACCTACGTACCTACTCACGAACGATGATGTAGAAATTTTAAGCAACGTCGCGTTCGTCGTCGTCGTCATTGTCCTGTCCTGCATGTCCTTGGTCGTTTTTATAATTCTGATGGCTTATTGGATTTTGATTAACCGACATTATTTGGTATTCCTTCTACGGATGGGAATCCAAATTGAATTGGTTTAATTTATCTGTGAGAAGATGTGCGGTACAAGCAAGACGTGTGAGCTTATATCATATATACGAGTACTATGTAGGAGTACATGTTTATATTCATTGAAGCAGAATCATATGGTTTGCTGCTGTAAAAGAGGAAGTCCTTGATGCTGATGCTGTTCATTTAAACTAAACTGGCATATACGTATATCTCATCTCATCGGCTATATATGTAATTCCATTTGTAAAAGGTTATTAGAAAGTCAAGCAAAATCTTCTACTTTTTCTTTTATTAGAGTTTAATTAAATGGATGATCTTTTTTGGTATATATCCTTTTGTTGGATTATACACAAAATGTCAAACCATTTTGAGATTTTAAGATTAAAAAGGAAACTGACTGAATTGATTTAAGTGCATCAAGAATGTTTTATTGAGAGAATATTGTGTTTTCAAGATATTATAGGGTAAATGCACAGCTAATTGGATAACATCAATTTAGATTATGAAAATCCAAGAAATCAATCTATGAAAACGACAATAAAAAAGAATAAGACGGGTTTTATAATCATCATCATCATCATTGTTAGCAACAACATCGCAACAACAGCTTAGAACTTATGATAAAGTTACTGGACAAAAAGAGCCGTGACAGATTATAAGCCCCTCAATTCGATTTCGACAAACTTTTGAATGACGAAGTGAAGGTTATTGCATGATTAGGTATGTTCCATGTCCATCTATCGTTTCAAGGTTTTAAGGTACACAATCAAACCAAGGGCGGATCCAGACTTTTCATCAGGGGGGGGGAGGTGGTGACGGTGGTTGTTCACACACTTTAGATGAGTTTTTACTCACCGCTTAAAAATGTTCTTTAATGTTTTGTAAAGGAGGCTAACAAAATTTAATAAATGCTAAAATGACAACTTTAGTTATGAAATCATTTTAGAACACTGTTGTCGAGCAAGATATGGGCTAACTATTTAATTTGGATGACTCCCTACATATGAAAGCATTCCGAGATTCCAACAGTTTTCTAAATATGCCATATTTAAGAGCTAAAACACAATAGTTTAGAGGGTTTTTCTCGCAGAAATGTAGGATATTGTTTTGAAACGTTGCTTTTTTCCAAAAATAAAATACGCTTTTCTTCTTTCCATTTATATTAATGCGAAGAACGTTGCAAAAATTCAAAAATCCAGAAAATGAGAGAGGATCTGATATGGTAGCAATGTCGGGCTTTTTTGACGTAGTTTTTTCGAACTTAATTTTCGGGAGTCTCTTATTATTATCGTTATCAATCTGCTTACTCGTATTTTGATCTTAAAGGCGTCAACAAAACTTAAAAATTGTAGAGATAAAAAGGTTTGGTTCTTGAATTTAAGGAAATAGTTGGGCATTTAAGTATATAATTTTTCTAAAAATTAAATTAAAGCAAAGTAAGGTAGGTAAGCAAATAAGTTGGGAAGAAAAGTTTTTGTAGCACTCACAAATTACACGTTTCAAAGATTTTATATCAATAGATATGAAACGTTTATTATGTTTTTCACTTAGCCGTTAGTTTAATAAAAGTGTTACTTGATTTTTTTGGGACATTTGTACGATTGAAATTTGTATTTAAATCTCAGTTCTAGAGCATCCAAAGCAAATTCACTTCAAAAGTAGAATTATTTAATTTTTTTTAGATCTTTTAAGATTTTTTGTATTCAACAGAAAACCAATTTTGAAAGAAATAAAATGAACGACTGGGTCGCTAGAACTTGCTAATTTCTTCCAAAAAGTCTGTTTAAAAATATTTCCTATATTTTAAGATTTAAAAATGTATGTACCTGCAAAATAAGTTTTTTTTCAAAAATTCAAATGCCATTTTATTTGTCAAAATTTAAATGCCATTTTATTTGTCAAAAATCGAGATTAACTTATTTTTTTTTCGAAAATCATTTTAAATTTTGTCTCAAAAATATTTTTGGTAAGCACTAAATAAAGAGCTTATAAATATATGTACATTAAAATTTCGTCAAAAAATGTCGTCCCCTTTCCGAGATATCGAGTTTTATAAACAAAATTAGTATTTTTTTAAAAATAAAAAAAAATTACATTTTTGATCATAAAAAACCATCATCAATTTGATCATTTGATCATTAACAAGAGCTTGCACAGAAAGAGAAGAATTTTGAAATCGGTCCATTAGTTCTTGAGAAAACTTAAAAACAAAACAAAGGTTTTTTGAGGGGTACCCTTCTGGAGCAATTCGAAAATATGTTTTTCTTGTTGAAAGAATCCAAATTAAGAACACAAAATTTAGAGAAAGTTTTAGAAAAATCACATGTTTGAACCAAAAAATTTGTATGGGGACTGCTGTTATTTTTCGTATTAGTAAAATGAAAAAAACGCCTTACACTAATCGGCTGAAAACCTTAATTTCAATCAACACAATTGTTTGGACTGTAGGGGCCAGGAAAGACAGACAGACGGAAGGAATCGGGGTACCCACTTTTTTCTCTCAAACTTCTCTACCGTCGGAATTTCATATTTGATTAAAAGCTCTAGTTTGAAATTGTTTACTAATGCAAAACTTGCTATATAGTTTCTATATTATGTCGCAAGTAAAAATCACTAATAATTAAATTGAACGCTAGTTTAAGGAATTTAAAGTCAACTTAATATAAAATTGATGATCTCTTATTCAAGGTTTCTTCTTAAGAACCTGAATATTTGCTCTTTTTCTTAGAAACATTTTTTTTGAAAATAATTTAAAGCATGACTAAAGTTTTTTTTAAATTCTAAATTGAGTAAAAACAAAAATTTTAATTGTTTTTGACAGCAAACCACTTTTTGGTGAATGTCGTTAAATTACTAATAAATCTTTAGATGAAATCTTTACTTATACAACTTAACTGTGTAAGCTTTATGGCTCCCCCCCCTGGATCGTCCATTGGTTAAAAGTTGATGAATTTGTGCTGTGTTTTTGGAAAAGGCCTAAATATCCGATTCATATTATGTTCTTGGTCCAATTTTCAGTCAAAAATAGTACTTTTAGCAACAAAGTTTAAGGAAGTAAACAACAAATGTTGTCTTCATTATACAAAAAATAAATAATTCAAAATATAATGGGGGTCATATCCATTAACCCAATACGATTAGTTTTAATTTAAGGGAATTCCTACGGAAAATCAAACATATTATCTCCCAGGGGGTCATGACCCTACGACCCCTGCTGGATCCGCCATTGAATCAAACCCTCTGCTTGCTGGTCTAACACGACCGGGGAAATGACCAAGAATTTAAGGCTTCTTCAGATACACCGTTTTTAATTAAACAAGTAAAGAATATTAGTTTACAATTTTGGATTCGTACGTCAATGTAAAGAGGAATATACGACAATTTCCATGAGAATTTCACACATTTGCTGCTTTATGCTCCACATGGCTCCAAAAGAAAAAAGTCTCCCAGGCGTTTAATCACAAGATAAAGATGGCTTATTTTGATCACCTCATCAAAAAATAACATGGTCAGGAAATTTGTTCTGCTTAATTGCGGCATGTAGCTTCATTTTGTTAAAAATATAAACGTTCGTTCACATCAACATCTCCCGATTAAGAAAAAAATCATTACTCTTAACTTGATAGCGCAATAAGTTATATAAGTTAGGCGCAATCACACCGCCAACCCTAAAAATCGTACCAAACAGTGACACGCTAAAGATGGATTCTTTTAAAAATCATTCTTTGATTTTGCGAACCTCAAATTGAAAAATCCTTTTTAATAACGTTGATAAAGAGTCACACCGCTGACAAAAAAGATAATTTTTCGGTGTAATTCCAAAAGATTTTGCTACCGCAAAATTTAGACCATTTTTGTAGTGAATGTTTACAGTTTCATTGTATTGTTAAAGCGTGTATCATTTAATTTTTGGGAATAGCGTCGTTTTTTCTTGTCAAATTTAATTACAAATTTAAATTCTAAAGCATTTATTGGAAAGCGAATTCTATGATAACGCAAATTTTTCCGAAATGTTTCTCTATAAGTGCGGTTTTGCATTGTGGCTAAGATTTTTGTTAAACTAAGAAAAATAAAAATAACAATTATTGCAAGTTTTGTAACTTCGGTTAAAAAATGAAGCAAACAAAATTTAAAAGAATATATAGAATTTTCACTGTAACTCTGAAATTACTTTAGACTTTGATGCTTTTTTATATCGGGTGATTTTTTTTGAGGTTAGGATTTTCATGCATTAGTATTTGACAGATCACGCGGGATTTCAGACATGGTGTCAAAGAGAAAGATGCTCAGTATGCTTTGACATTTCATCATGAATAGACTTACTAACGAGCAACGCTTGCAAATCATTGAATTTTATTACCAAAATCAGTGTTCGGCATAGAATGAGAATCTACCAAACGCTTGCAACCAAAAACACTCTATTACCAAGACCGGAATCTCAGACTGACATTTCGGTTTGCCTACAAGCTAAAAAGCACTAAATGTGAGAAAGTGTGCGTGAAATGATGCAAAAAACCAAACACATTCTCACAATTAGTGCTGTGGCCCATCAAAATGCTTCATTATAGTAATCAGCCCCATCTAAATGCTTCATTTTGAATGTTTCATGGCCTCGTTCAAAAACTAAACAATCCTTACCAACAGAATCTGAAGTGCTGACATGGTCTTAAGTTGGAAGATTTGTATAGCTTTTTAATTTCAATCCAAATAAATGTTGTAAATGTATATTAAATAAAATAAAATTGACCAAATACATATTTAATGATTTATTAGTGCTGTTTTTTATTTACTTAAAATATGAGCAGCAACTGGTTAAGTATAATTGGAAATGGACAAAAGTGTAACTTAATACTTTGTAAAACAACAAAACCGACAATTTTTTCAGCTGTAGTTTGCTTAGAGCATTTTTTTTGGCGGCACGCGGCGTTAGAAGTTCAGGTGGAAACAATAGGCGGGTGCCTCCGTATTTGTTTGTACAGAAAATGCTACGAGAAGCATACTTGTGAAGTTCCATTGCCAACTTTAGCTAGTTCAGATTCCTCAATTAGATTAGTATTTTCATCATTTAAGCAGTTCGATAATTGCAAGACCAAATTTTAGTTTTGTTTGTTGCAGAAATATTCCTGAAAATTTCTTTTTAAGGGACTTTGTTAGAGTTAGAATTTTGTTTGTAGTTAGATTTTGGAATAAAAATTTGAGGGAACCATGTTTTAAAAATAAGTTGCTTTGTGTAAAGCAACTTTAAGGAATAGAAATAGGCAATATGGTTACAAACAATACCAATTAAATGAGTGAAATAAATAGATTTAAGTAACTTTTTTTATTCCAGTATGGGGAACCCGAACACCCGATAGAAAAAAAACGGTAAACGCGACAAAATCGAGACTTCTTGGCTAAATAATGTTATCTTCCATGCTTACACATAAAATTACGAATTTTGTAGCATATGCAAATTTTTAGACATTTTACAATCTGAACAATTAAATATGCTATGAAAAAATTGGCTGCTATTAATGTTGATTTTTTTTTCTTAAAAGTTGCTGAAGCGGAAATTTCTTTAATTAACATACCTAAAATATTATTGACTTTCTCAAAAATATTTTTCTATACTAACCTCTGCTTTATATCTGAAAACTATTGTTTATGTATATTTTCTTCTATGTTCTGTATTTATAAAATGTAATACCCTTCAAACAATAATAAGTAAACTTGAACTTTGGTAACTAAACATTTTTAAGGAATGAATGAAAATTATATTTTGCGTTAAACTGTGGGAATTCACTAAAAAAAATTCTGTACGTCAACAATCAACATTCATGTCGATTACTTGATCTATTGAATGAGTTGTGCATGAATTCAGAACGATTTTAAGACGTTTTCATTTTGTGATATATGTCAAAATTTGTTTTTTATTTGCTCTGCATTTATTCAACAGGTTCGCTATAATCGTTCTGATTACTTTTTTAAAACATTGATGTTCCTTTGATGCATAGTTTTTTTTTTTTTGATACATGTACATATGCTTCCATCAATCAAGAATGTTATGGATAAGGTATTTTTTGATTATAACTATTTTTTTTAAATATAATATTTATTAATCAAAATGGAATTCAAAAATAGTTGCAAGCTTAAATCATTAAAAACAAACTATAAATACATTTGGATTAATTAAATTGATACAGATTTTAATTACTTGCAAAAAAAATATTCAATCGTTCATTAACGAAAAATTTATTAGAATTCAATACAAAAATTGCGCTCGCACCCTTAACTTGATGTATCTTCGAACGCATCTTTGATACAAAAATCCGAGGTTAATTTTCAAATTTGAAGAATTTCGTAGTGATTTTTGTAAATTAGTGAATTAATTATAATAAACTGATGTTGAACATGCTTTTTTCAAGACAAAAAGGTACATTGGTTCACTATCCACAAAATGCCTGCAAAATTAAAGCTTAAAACTGACTTCTTCATCGAAAAAAAGTAAAAAGAAAAACCTGAAAAAAACTTATTAACACCTCCATTTTGTTTTTGCTGTGCAAAATGCCGCTAGCCCACGGCATCGTTTTTTTTTTGTTTGGGCTCACATCTATTCATGGATTAATTGTCAAAATTACAAATACAACAATGTAAACAAACGGGTTTTGGAGAGTGAAACGTACGAAAGATTCCGGTCTTGGTAATGGAGTGTTTTTGCTTGCAACGCTCCGCTGATATTCCATACCATGCATTTTTAATTGCTGCCCACAGCTTATTGTTATTGGCGAGATTGGCATTATAAACAGCTCTTTTAAGGTCCCCCACAAAGGTTTTCAATGGGATTTAAATCAGGGGACTGGGCCGGCCAGTCCATAACATGAACCTCATTGACCCGAAACCACTCCTTTGCCTTTCGACTAGTGTGTTTCGGGTCATTGTCTTGCTGGAAGATCCATTTTAGTGGCATTTCATCTTCTGAGTATGGTAACATGACATTTTCCAATATGTCGACATAAACATTTTGGTTCATTATCCCATCGATTTGGTGTATTGGGCCTGTACCGTAAAACGAAAAACATTCCCATATTATGAGCGATGAGCCACCGTGTTTAACGGTTTTCGTTGTGTATCGTGGGAGGTATTCAGTGTTCTGAGTACGTCTAACAAACTACCGGGAACCAGTGCCACCGTACAGCACAATTTTGGACTCGTCCGTCCATAAAATATTTCGCCATTTTTCCACAGAAGAGGAAGCAAATTTTCGTGCTGGTAATTTTGCTTCCAATAGTCTTCTTCGAACGGTCATATCACTCAATTCTAAATTTAGCTCTTGCCTGATTTGTACAGCTGACTTTTTTTGGATCTAGTTTGGTTGGTCTCACAATTCTCCTATCAGCCTGGCATGTTGTTTTTCTTATATCACCTCTGTTTTCAGGTTTTTTAACGCATTTTATAGCATTGGCTATCATTTTGGCAGAGCATGAAAAAATACTCTGGATTTCTGTATAAGATTTCCCTTCTTTGCGTAGCGAAGGTATTAAGTTTCGTTGCTCGCCGGTACAATGCTTACCGCGACCCAATTTTATTGATACAAAAAGAAAACCGATTATGTAAAAGTCAGTTCCTGGTTAAAACTATTTTATTAAGGATACTCACTTATTTTTAAATGATTTTTGAGAGAGAGAGAGAGAGACCACTGCTATTTTAATGTGCATATGGAATAAGATCTACAAAAGAAAAAGTAACTGTTTTTCTATGATCATGAATTGTTTGCTATTGCTTTCTCTTTTTCTTTTTTTCTCCTACTTAATATTTTATCTTAAGCTGACTGCATTAATTTTGAATGAGTGAGTTCAGAACTAAGAGTAGCAATGCATTGCTTAATTTTTATTTAACTATTTCTATTTTCATGTTCACCACTTTTACTGTACATATGTAGCTTCCAACGCCATCTTGAGGCTACGGCAGACGTAAGAAAAGCTTCATGATAATACTATAGATGTTATATACAAAGATAACATGGCATTTCATATAATCTAATAATACAATTATTGCCGCGGTATGCATATTAAGACCTGTCCCTAACTAAGGTTAGGGTATAGTAAGCGACGCTAGGCTTGTCCAAATTACTTTTAGACCGTAACTACTGTAAATCAGTTAGAATTACGTTCCTTGTCCCTGGAAACAAACTAGAAAATAATAAGCCTTGTCCGTCGTATGCTTAAAAGAAGCGGACTTCGGCGTGACGGCGGAATTAACAGGGCTAAATTCCCTTCGTGCCCGTGGCAGCAAACCAAAATATAATCCGTGTTTGGACTCGCAGTCACAAGCTATGTCCATGACGCCATTAGAAGAAGGTAACCACGGAATAATCTGTTGAGATATCGCTCTTTGTTTCTAACGGCAAACTAGATAATAATCGGACAGCTTAAGGTATTTCCATCGTACACTTAGAATTAGTGCTCGAAGTACTTACCAATATTTTTCTTTAAGCACGCACAATTGGTACCCAAAATTGGTACATTTTTTTAAACATTTTAATTTATTGAACCATATAAAATTTTATATACATTTGGCTTAATTCTAACAACAATAACTTAAATTAAAACATTTGTTGGCACTAAAGGGGCCTAACCTTATACACTGGCAAATTACAAAAATTAACATGTGTTTAACATGAAGTCGATGGCTAAAAAAAAGAGTGTCGTTGGCGAGGTTCATCTCGGGTTGTTCAGTCCCGGTTGTCCTGATGGAGGTTGGTTGGGTGTGGCGGTGTTCAGTATGCTGACTCCAGGCCGGAACAGAAGAAGGGGATCTTATCCAAGATATCCATACCACAAAGGTATCTCGGATTCAGGTGTCGTTCCTGATTGGTCATCCTTCTCATTAATTGGTTAGGGTGGCTGGCGACTTTGGTGATTATCTTCCTTGCTTGCTGCCTGTGCAAGGAACTGGTCAAGTGGCTTGATTTCAGCTTCTTCGTAGACTCTTCGATTGCTATAGTGATTCTGTCCTTGACGGTCGAATTGCAGATCAGTGCATATCCTTAGTATCTTCCTCTCGAAGACTTTAAGTTTTTCCATTGCAGTTTTGGATATGGTGAACCATATCGGAAAACAGTAGGTGATAACCGGTCTTAGCAGCTGTTTGTATATCAACAGTTTCGTTGGTTTACTAAATCCTGTTTTCTTCTTCAAGAGAGGATGAACTCAGTGGAATGCAATGTTGGCTTTCGTTATCACAGCTTTACAGTGTGGGTTGAAGCAAAGCAGCTCATTGAAGTGTATTCCCAGGTATTTGGCGTTCTTTTTGGCTTTAATCCTTGATCCATCCGGAAACGTCAGAACAAGGTTTCGGGCCACTGCCGCCGATCTACAGCGGCTGATGTTGGTGAAGGGTCTCCGGAAGCATACCAATTCCGATTTGGAGGTGTTTATCCTTATTCACCACTTCTGGTAGTACTCGTAGAGTCTGCTTATGTGTGTTTCTACTCTTCGGACTGCGATCGTAGGAAACATGGAGGACGAATAGGTAAGTGAGTCATCCGCAAACAGCAGGTTCTCACAATCCATTGGCACTGGCTGGTCAGATGTCATCGGGCTGTAGAGAAACGGTCCAAGTTTCGATCCTTGGGCGACTTCAACTTCAGCCTTTACGTCTCTAATCGTTGACTTGCAACTGTCGATTTCTACAAGAAGTTTCTGAAAAAAAGAAAAGAAAATTTTAATTATTGGCTTTGGAATATTTAAAATTCGGAGCTTATAGATAAGGGCCCCAATCCATACGCTGTCGAAACCCAAACTTGGTAAATGATATATCCTCTCTTTATGATATAGCCTGCTATAAGTCCCTGTGAATTGAGATCAGCTGAATGACAAAAGTCTGTACTTTTTATTTTCCTTCGGCCTCTGCCCAAGCTTATGCAATATACATATGTGATAATTGCATCGGCTGGTGTGATAATTATGTAAATATAACTACATCGTTCCGAATTGATAAATTATACCCACGAACGGTTCGGTGTAAGTGTAACTCTTCGTTACAAGGCAACTTCATGAAAGCGATAAATTGTGTGTTAAATTGTATTAATGCAAACCTTGATTGAGAAGCTTGCACAATGCACATAGTTCAAAAAGTTACAGAGAATGAATCTTATAACTACTGCAATAGGTATTAAGCTGATTTATAGTATGGTGATAGCTTAAATTTGGTTTCGAATTTTTCTATATTCCATTTAAAACAAACTGTTCTAGTGCGGTTATAGGAAACAAATTTATATACTCCTAATCCAATTAACATCATCGACTAGTCCTTAATCTTGCAAAAGGAATTACATTAATTCTTTTACCACTCAAAGTATTAAGATTAATAGGCAACAACCAAAAATGAAAGTAAATTTTGTAATAGAAAATGAAATTTTTCAATTTCGGCGTGTAGTCGGTTCACATTAAACCTATATTATCCCTTCTTGGTATTCACCGTGGATGGCGATGCGATGATGGTGGCCTTAAACTCCAATCAACGAGCCACGAAGAAGAAAGTTTGTATGTTATTTCATTTCATTATTGTTTGCCATTTCAATTATTGCCTCATTATAAAGTATCCTCCCTTTAAGCCTTAATTTCGCATTTCAAGGACCAAACAAACTCTCTCAACGCTGTTTTTTGTTGTTTTGGAGGGGGATTCACAAAATACCGCTTTAAGTGCCGTAATGTCCGAAATAATATAAACCGGTCATAGGGTTTTTGGGAGGAGTGGTTGGGTTTTTTGTGTGTATTCTGCGGAAAAGCGGACATTAAATTCAATGAAAATATTTTTGTTTTTGTATTTATTTTGAGAAATTAGAAAATTTCGTTTTCTACTGAAATACCTCTACAAACATATAATATAATCTATATAATACGAAGTAGACAGTCCCGGATTTCTATAAAAGGGAGCAGTTTTAAGGGCGCAAATTTCATTAAAACTTTTTTGCAGTTCTTTTCCTTAAGTTGCTTGCATAACAATTTGGAAACTATCTACCAACTTTTTACGAACTGAGGCAGTAAATTGTTTCAAAAGATAAAATATCAATCTTGTATTGATTATAAGGAGAGACATAAGTTAACAAGCTCAGTTTCTACTGTTTTTAAGACTTATTAAAAGGTGCAAAAACTTATATATCCCAGGTTCCTAATTACATAGTTATTATTACAGATTATAAATTGGCACTTCTCAAGCTATAGTTCCATTCAATTATTATATTGAATTAACCCTAATACAATATCTGATACAAAATTGAAAAGGTTAGCTCCAGGATGATAGGCCTCCTCAGAGTATCGTCTATCCCTGCATATATTTCCGGGGTAAACGTAAAGAGGAGGAAGAAAAAACAAACTTATGAAAAAGTGAAGTATTTTTGTTTGTACCTACTTGTCTTCCATCATGGAAAAAGGATCAATAGAGTTTTTCCTCATAGAAAATAAAATAGAAGAAAAGTTCCGCTTCTTTTGCAAATGGTGCTGAAAGCTAATGGCAATGGGGTTGGTTTATTTTCTTTTTCTTTAACTTGGTCTGTTGGATTCGTTTCGGTTCGCTCTCTATTGTGCTTTATGCGGTCGTTGGTTTCTTTGGTCGGTTCTAGGCTCTACGGATTTAATTTATTTCCATTTCCAGAATAGAAACTTGCTCGGAATCTTATTTCAATAATTTCGTAGATGGATTCCCAAGTGCGTTATGGTACCTTACCTTCTAGATCTACCGAAAAACACCAGAATCACATAAAACGCCAGAAGTCATTGACTCGACTTTTAACTTGTATATTCTCGAATGATTGTAAGCTCGTTGGTGCAGAAAAAATATTTTCCGACCTTGTATCTGTTTCCCTAGCTTCCTCCCGTCTCTAAAGAGTTGATAAAATAATTTTCCAAGATGTTATTAGAAATCAAAAATATTTACATTTCACAAAGCGATGTCTTTGACAATAATAATAATGATGATGATGATGATGATAGGACAAAAAGACTGTTGTTGTTTGTTGTTGCCACTTGAGTGTTTACTCTTTTCCTGTTTTGCTTCAAGGTTAAGGGTTGTTTTCTTGTGAAAGATAAAGCAGTTATAATGTTTATTATTTTTTGGGAGCTTTAGCGGTATTTATTTGAGATATTGGTATATAAGAATATCAAGGCGTTGACATTGTAAGCCTTGTGCTTAATTTGTTTTTCGACTTGAATTAAGTCATTTGTTTTGTTTTCATGTTGAATGTTGGAATTAACACTAAACATACCATAGCGGGTCAAATGACCCATTTTGAACTTTTGCATTGAAAATGCACGTATAATTTTATTGCGTTTGCACATTTGACACATTTTCAACAATCATTCTTGGACATTCGTCTTGAATTTTCGTATTAACTGAACTTTAAAAGCCTTAAGACCAAAGCCATTTTGCAAAATACGATATGTAATGTGGTTTTTGGAATGTCTAATTTCAAAGATCGACGCACAATGCAGATATATTCTCAGTTTATTTTAGCGATGCATACGGTTTCGATTCTTCATAAAACTTACTTCTCCCAAAAAATTAAATTTTCCCACCGAATTAACTATTGCTGCCCATGACCGGACGGACGGGGCTTCACGACAACAAAAAAATGTTCATTTTTTTGTAGCGAATTTTAATAACTTCAATGCGTTGTGGAAGCGTGTGTCCAGTCTTTACCTTTATTTTAAAATGTCGTGCCTCAAAAAAATATTTGCCAGTATACTCTAAAATTCTGTCAACAGCCTGAAAAAGAAAAACTGTTTAAATAATTTAAAAAATTGTACACTTTTTATTTAGAGAACTTCGATCAATAGAATTTTTATAATACAGGAAATACTAAATTAAATTAAAAACATGTATCAAAAAAGGGTTGGGGGTATGGATCATAATATATACTATATCTCAAAATAATGTATTTCAAAATACTGTATGTACAAAATATTGTATGATCAAATTACTGCATCTCAAAATTCTGTTTCTTTTTAAATTCTGTATATCAAAATTCTGTATTTCAAAATACTGTAAATTTAAAATGCTAGAGGGTTTAAAAGGAGATGTCGGTGCACATTGGTTTTGAATTCCTGAACATTGCAATGACTGGGACAGACATAGTGTGATAAGGCATTCCACATTCGCGTAGTACGGCTAAAGAACGAATCTATGTATTTGACAGTACGGCCGAAGTTGGGCTCGAGGGTATACTGATGAGTATTCCTAGAAGCGCGAGTATTACGGCTGAACTGTTTAAGGGAAGGAATGCAACTGGCTATTTCGCTAGAGCATAAGCCGTTAAAATAACGGTCAAAAAGGGTCGGACAAGAGAGCTTACGACGATGTTCAAGCGAAGTAAATGAACTTATGATGATATTATCACCTATCAATTTAAATTCTCTACGTTTAATACTATCCAAGAGGCTAAAGTAAGTTGCAGGAGCACCAGCCCAGATATGGGAGTTATACTCAAGCTTTGGACGTAGATAACAGCTAGATCAGAAGGTGTGAAACATTTCTTGCATCGCCTAACAAAACCCAAACACCTTGCGGCATTTTTGGCGACATCGCGTATGTGGTTGTTCTACAAGAAGTAGTTGGTGACACACATATTGAGATGTTTAATCTCATTTATGCAAGTGCCATCCATGCATAATGGCAAGGGGGGTATATCTCGCTTTAACGATACAAGACAGCATTGGGTTTTCGAAGCATTAAATTCCACGCAGTTTCTTGTTCCCCATTGTTTAATGCTGTTTAGTTCGGAATTTAATGAGCTTATCATATTTTGTCGTTGCAGTTCCACATCCGAAGAAGAGGGATGTGAGTCTGAAAACGAATATGAAAAGCTAAGAGTACTATCGTCAGCGAAACAATGTATTGGATTAGAAGTTGCAGACAGGAGATCATTAATAAAAATAAGAAAGAGTGTTGGAGATAGAACAGAGCCCTGGGGCACACCAGCATTTATTTTGTGGTTTTCAGACTTGAATCCATCCAATACTACTTGTATTGAACGATCCGAAAGGTAATTACTAATCCAATGAAGCAGGAATTGATGAAAACCGAAAGGACGCATTTTCGATAAAAGAGCCTGATGCCAAACCCTATCAAATGCTTTTAAAATATCAAGTGCAATAATCTTAGTTTCTCCAAAACGATGTAAAGATTTGCTCCACTGTTCGGTGAGTTGAACCATGAGATCACCAGTGGACCTATTGCTTCGAAAGCCGTACTGACGGTCATTAAGAAGCTTTCGATCTTCAATTAGATATTTCTTGAGCTGATAATTAATCAGCGCTTCCATGACCTTGGAAAGAGTGACGTAAGTGCAATCGGTCGGTGAGAAAGATTCGCCTTTTTTGGGAATGGGCTGGACAAATGCAGTTTTCCATCCTCTCGGAACGAGACCTGAGTAGTAGGACAGATGAAAAAGCTTACGCAGTGGTTTTGCCAGCGTTGAAGAACACCTCTTCAGAACAATAGCGGGATACCATCCGGACCAGTGGATTTATGTGTCTTTAGATCTCTAAGGACTCTTGCCACAGTACGAGTGCGAAAAAAGATTGGTCCTATAGAATCACTTACTCGCTCAAGTACAGGCGGAGTCATAACACTTACTGGAAGCGTAGAATTGGCGGCGAACTGCGAAGCAAAGAGATTGCTGCGTAATTTCCGATATGCAGCCACAAATGTTTTAAAAAGTCATCAATCAATTAAAGTCAGAAACCATATTCAAAAAAGAGGATGGGATGCGACCCACACTAATAAGTTTTATGTAGGTTTCCGTGTTTTATTAAAAATGTTGTCAGTTGAATTTTTCTATAAAATATAAAATAAAAATACCAACAATATTTTGCATATGATTAAAAAGTTTTGTTTCAGAATCTATTTTTGTTAACGAGATTTTATGTCGAAAATCAATTCTTATTCACTGTTAGTAGCATTTCTTGAAAGTGTTTATCTATACTAATATTATAAATGCGAAAGTAACTCTGTCTGTCTGTCTGTTACTCAATTACGCCTAAACTACTGAACCAATTTGCATGAAATTTGGTTTGGAGATATTTTGATACCCGAGAAAGGACATAGGCTACTTTTTACCCGGGGAAAATGACGCATTCCGATAGTAAAGTTCAGGTGGGCCGATCGCTTTTACGCCTAAACTACTGAACAGATTTAAATGAAATTTGGTAAGGAGATAGTTTGAGACTTAAGAAAGGACATGAGTTACTTTTGACTCCGGGAAAACCACGCATTCCCATGGGAAAAATTATTTTCCGGGGAATCTGATCGCTTTCACTCCTAAATTACCAAATATTTGAGAAATATTTGGATAAAATTGGTATTACGGGAAAACAACGCATTTCCAACCCTTCTCATAAGTTGAGATTGAAGGTTGGTGTTCCAGTCCTGTTAATAAGAAATCTTGGCGCATCAAAGTTATGTAATGGTACACGGCTACAAATTACTCACCTAGAACGAAATATTATAAAAGCTATAATCATGACTGGATAGCAAAAGGAAAAATGTTTTACTTCCCCGCATTCTGATAATTCCAACCGATTTGCCGTTTCAGTTTAAAAGAGTGCTGTTTCCTCTGAAAGCAGCATTTGCACTAACAATAAATAAGGCTCAGGGGCAAACGCTGAAAGTTGCAGGTGTAAATTTGGAAAAAAAAATGTTTTTCCCATGGACAATTATGTAGTCTGCTCACGAGTCTCAAATCCATAAAATCTTTACGTTCTGGCCAAGGAAGGAAAAACAAAAAACGTCGTATATAAAAATGTATTGCAGTAACCTATCTTCTTCTTAAAATGTATTAACCTAACCTAACCTAACCTATGACAATCACACTTATGTAGTATGGCCTCATCGCATCTGGGCAAAATTTAAACATACGTACAAAAAAGTACAGCTCAGGTTTCTTCATACTACTATCCAAAAAACTATCTAATGCGGACGAAGTCGCGGGTAAAAGCTAGTTTCTTATATAAACAAATATAGAATTTTTTAAAAAAAAAATTTCTAAAAAAATAGCACAGAATGAAATCGTTTCATAGTCAATACCTTCGTTTATTCACGAGATATCAGGAATCGAACACCAATTTTTACCAATTTTGCGTACTATTTTTTGTAGATTTTAATTTGTATAAAAAAAAAACTGGCTGAAAAAACTGAATGTCGAAAAGAATGTTTTCTATAGTAGTAGTAGTAGTAGTAGTAGTAGTAGAAATGATGGCCACGAGCAGTCTAGCTCGGTGACACAATTAGCGCTGAGTTGCGCCGTTTTGATACCATAAAATACTCGCTCGACCTATAAAGATAAAAGGGGGATTACTACGCCTCAAATCCACTTTGTTGCGTTTAGAAAGGAGATCAAATCTTTGATCTCCAGTTCTGAGAGCTCATTGAGATCGTTGAAAGAGGACTTTCCCAATGTTTTGGCTCTCGTTCTGGCTAAGGCAGGACACTTTCATAAGAAGTGAAGAACAGTTTCTTTTTCCCGCTGGTCCTCACAACTACGACAGAAAGTATTGTGGGGGATGCCCAGCGTAGATGCGTGTTCTCCAACAGGCCAGTGTCCGGTGCATGTGGCAACGACCCTGGCTATGTCTTGCCTGGGTCTGCAAATAAGATTATTAGTACGGGATTTGTTGTAGGTGAGCCATATCCTTCTAGATATGATACAGTTGGTTAGGCTGTTCCACCTGTGGTTTGATTCAGCGAGGAAAATAGAGAAGATCTTGCCCTTCATAGCACCAAGAGGAATGTTGACTCTTTCCGCGAGTGAGCTATGAAGGGCTGATCCTTGCCTAGCCAGCTCGTCAGCTCGTTCATTGCCCTCAAAGCCTCTATGACCCGGAATCCAGATGTGAGTGACCCTGAGTCCAATGTTCATGCTCGCTAACTCACTTTGGCATTGTTGAACCAGTTTGGAGGATGAAGTGGACGAGCCAATCGCTTGAATAGCCGCCTGACTGTCCGAAAAAATAGCTGTATTGCGGTTTTGATTTGGATCTAGTTTTAGTACCTTGCATGCTTCCTTAATCGCGATTAGTTCAGCTTGAAAAACACTAGCAAAGTCAGGAAGTCGCAAAGACCTGGAGACATTTAAAGATTTGGAGAAAATTCCTGCACCGACCCCACACTCCATCTTCGAGCCGTCAGTGAAAATAGTTGTGTCGAAGCCTCTCGTCACTAAGTCATCATCCCATTCATTTCAAAATGGGATGATAATTTTAAAATCCGCACTGAGGTCCACAGTAGGGTTGCAGTAGTCGGTTTCTTTCGAAAAGATGTCCGCTGGGATGAGATTAGTAATATTACTATGACCAAAGGGCCTAGAATACCAACTATTCGATTCCTTAAATCTCAACGCGCTGCAAGATACTAAGTATTTGATATGCAGGTCTATTGGTAAGAGGTAGAGAAAAACGTTTAGGGCGTCCGATGGACATGAGCTCAAAGCTCCCGTGGAGCCAACACTAGCTGTTCTCTGAACCTTTTTTAGTTTAGTTATATTGTAGGCTTTGCTAAGTGCGGGCCACCAAACAATCGAACTATAGGACAAGATTGGACGTACCACGGCTGTATACGTCCACAAGATCATCTTCGATTGCAAACCCCACTTTTTGCCAAAGGTTTTATTGTAGGCATAGAAAGCTATGCTGGCTTTCTTAACCCTTTCTTCGATATTAAGTTTCCAGTTTAACTTTGGGTCAAGTATTACTCCCAAATATCTAGCGCTGGAAGACAAGGAAAGAGTTTCACATTTGAGGCGGGGGAGGGTGAAGGGTGGTACTTTTGTTTTCGTAGTAAAGAGCATCAGTTCAGTTTTGCTTTTATTGACACCCAGGCCACAGCTTGTAGCCCAGTTGCTTACTTTTAGCAATGCCATTTCCGTAATCTCACTAATCACGGAAGTGAACTTTCCTGATACCAGTATCACCAAATCATCTGCGTAAGCAACGGCCTTCACACCACAACTTTCCAGTTTAAAAAGAATTTTGTTCATGACCAGAAGCCAAAGAAGGGGGGACAGAACACCCCCCTGAGGTTTTCCCCTGTTTACGCACGTGGTCAAGTAAGTGTTACCTAAGGTAGCTTGAATTTGTCTATCACTGAGCATGGAAACAATCCAATCCAATTCTAATGTAGTCCTCTACACCCTGATCAACCAGTGATTCTTGAATAGATTCTGTTAAGACGTTGTTGAAAGCTCCTTCTATGTCTAAGAAGGTAGCGAGAGTAAATGTAAAAAGTTTTGTGTAGTAATTTTGGTCCCACGAGTAGTACGGAAAGAAAAAGGTCAGCCCCGGCAGAGCCGATTTACCGGGGTTATGCAAGATGTAAGACGGACCCTGCCAAGGCATCCGAATGAGCTCGTTTGCGACTGGCTTACCCCCCAGCCTTCCATTTCTTCGGCACGGATTATGAAAATCTCTCACACCACCACTGAAAATTAGGGACCCCGTATCTATGGTCAAATTGCATTGCTGAGAGTTTAAACTATTGAAGAGTTTAGAAACGCCTCAACAATTCAACCTGACCTTAGCTGATCCCCTTCTTGACATAGCACAAGAAAACTGTGGTGATCATTACCGCCCGGCACCCACTAGGAGGGTTTGATACGAGGATTTTTGCCATTTTGTTTTCTATAAAATGAAATTAGTTTGAAACCAATATTTTTTTTTATTTTTGGAAAGATATTTGAGTCGAAAATCAATGTTTACTAAGTTTTGGTAATGTTTTTTTATCAATTCTCAAAATTTTTCGTTGTATACAATTATTTTCGATATGAAATCATTTTTTGTTCGTAAAATATTCGAGGTGACAATTATTTTTTCCAGTATTTTTGATTTATAAAAAAAAACCATTAATTGATTTTTTTTCAAAATTACATATCTACATATGTCAGTTTGGTATCAAGTCAAGGAATTTGAAACGTCGAGAAATATCAAAATTTTCAATTCGACAAATCGGACCGATTAAAATAACTTCCTATTGTAAATACCCTTTATTTGACCGTTTAACAGTATCTAATCTTTTCTATTACTTATCTGACCATTTCTTTTACTTTTATTGGTAACACGAATACATGCAAAAACTAATGTCAAACTTTTTCCTTTTTTTTTGTCAAAATTACAAAATATTAAAAATGCAATTCCTGTTTCTAATAATACATTAAGAAGAAAAAAATGCATCCTTTTTAATTTTAAATTATTCGTAAAATTTTAAATTATGATTTTCTATTTATCTTCTAGCTCTACCCACGAGTCCCACTGCAGACTACAAACTACACCGATTAGCAGTTATTTAAATATTGGATATTTAAAAAAAAGTCCGGCCGGATAATACAGAAGCACTACATATCAAAGTACTTGTAAATTGAGAGACCAACTATTCTACTTTAATATAATAATAATACACTTTAAAATTACAATAAATAATTATGAAACACTAATAAGGGAATACTCGTATCATAAATTCCAAAAGAACAACAATAAATAAAAATACATAGCACTTAATTTTGCAATGCACGCGAACAACAACAAATTGATTAATTTATTTTACATTCAATTTTTAGAATCATATATATATATATATATATTATAATTATATGTTTACCTTATCTACTTACCACCTACCTTATATATACTATATATAACAAATAAATAAATAAACTTAACACTTAAATCAAAAGAATACATTAAACAAGTAAAATGCAATGGAATATTGTTATGTAAATTAAATTTAAATTTAAAAAACAAAACTATATTTAAAGAGAAAAAACATACTCGTATATACACAAGTATAAGTGATTGTATAAAAGAATTTAGTTAACTAAGTGGAATTGCTCCGAGTTTCCATCTATAAAACAAAAAGGATACATATTATATACATATATCAACTGTTTATATTTATAACAAAAACAAAACAAATTAAAAACAACTAAATTATACCTAATCTAAATTGAAAAATGACAACATTGAAATTAACAACAAGAATTACAACATTAAATTGTTAGAAATACATGAATATATATTATATTATATTATATTATATTGAAAGTTAAACAAATTAATTCTTTGCATTTTATTTAGATCTTTTTGTATCTTTAAATTGTATTATTAGACTTTAGTTTAAAAATCACTTAATCGAGAAAAAAAAAACAAATAAACAAACAGAAAACAATAAATAAAAACTTTGTCTGAAATATAAGTTTTGTGATTTTATTTATAACTTTTAGCTGATTTAAGGGTATTTCTAATTTTGTAATTGACAATATTTTAAGTAATTCAAGGTTTAGCGTCTTTCTTTAAGCAAACACATTTTGCTTAAAACCTTTTTCCTTGCGAAAAGTAAAACAGGATTATATCCATCAAATAGGAACTTTTTTAATGCACAGTATTATTCTCGAGCGCACACTTTAATTTCTTTTTAATGCAACTTGCGAAGCACGTGCACTTAGTTATTTGAACTTCTGAAACCCTTTATCATAATATGTGGAATCGCCGCTATTGCTGTAACTGCTCCTGTTGAAGTTTCGGTACCTACCTACAATTTAAAGTGCTTCTAAATCCATGTTAAAACCTAGTTATGGGAGTTAAACAGAGGATAATAAACGATTAATGGGGTTAGTAAATGTTACAGTTTAATTAAAATGTGTAACTTAGTCTTCCAAAGTTGAATTCGCCTACATTCACTTTCACCAACCAAAAGAGAAATTACTGCGCAGATTATGGGATTGAAAGTTCACTACTTTGGCTTGATTCTAACACTACCATTCGAAACGCCACATGCAGCACATCCTGTGTAGTGCTTTTAAAGTTTGCATTCGTGCAGGTAAACTTCAACATGTACGAGCTTCAAAAAAAAGTCCTCGCGTTAGCTTAAGCATAATCCCTTCACGTGCATTGTCATTTTTTTCCACTTAACTTTCATAATGCAAATTTTCTTGCTATGCTTGTTTGATTTTAAAAAAAAAATTAAATTCTTTTGAACATCTACAGAAATGAAAACCCAATTTCATAGGACTTTACTTACAATGCTTATTTAATATGTAAATCCCCCCACCTCTATCGTTTAATCGTTTAAAATGGAAAACACCAAGGATTAAATTTTTGTAAGAACAATTTATGAACAAAGACTTCGATTGGCGTAAATAAATAGATAAAAGTTTAAATTAAACCATTTAGCAATATATCTGTCGATGGTGATTACAACGGAAACAACAGCAACCAGCATATCTTTCAAAAGGATACAAAATTTTTCTTAGTGGGCTAACCACTTGCCACTCCAAAACTGCAAACAAATAGCTTATGCGAGCTCTTGCTTCGGAATATCTGTGAATAAATGTAGTCACAGAATTACGACCCAGATATTTCCAAAGTATCTGTAAATTGGACTCTCTCCGCAACTAAGCCTGTAAAGCAGATTCGGCTTTCACTGCTTAATAGACAAGGAACACACCTTTCCATAGATACAAAAAACTTCGCGATATTTAAAGATTTAATTTTTTTCAGTTTTTTGAAAAAATTGTGGGCTAACCCCTTGGCCAAAAAAAATAATTTTTTCAACATTGTTTCCGATCCCATCGAGTTATACATCTAAAGAAAGGTCTTTTCAAACTCTATCCATATCTGCAAACTAAAGCTTCAGCGAGCTCTTGCTTCGAAATATCTGTGGGTAAATTACAGAATTTCGACAAGACCATTGCCAAAGTATCTGTAGGTTGGACTGTTTCCGCAACTAAGCCTGTAAAGGAGATTCGACTTTCACTGCTTAATAGACAAGGAACACACCTTTCCATAGATACAAAAAACTTCGCGATATTTAACGATTTAATTTTTTTCAGTTTTTTGAAAAAAATTGTGGGCCCTTGGCCAAAAAAAATTATTTTTTTCAACATTGCTTCCGATCCCATCGAGTTATACATCTAAAGAAAGGTCTTTTCAAACTCTATCCATATCTGCAAACTAAAGCTTCAGCGAGCTCTTGCTTCGAAATATCTGTGGGTAAATTACAGAATTTCGACAACACCATTGCCAAAGTATCTGTAGGTTGGACTGTTTCCGCAACTAAGCCTGTAAAGGAGATTCGACTTTCACTGCTTAATAGACAAGGAACACACCTTTCCATAGATACAAAAAACTTCGCGATATTTAACGATTTAATTTTTTTCAGTTTTTTGAAAAAAATTGTGGGCCCTTGGCCAAAAAAAATTATTTTTTTCAACATTGCTTCCGATCCCATCGAGTTATACATCTAAAGAAAGGTCTTTTCAAACTCTATCCATATCTGCAAACTAAAGCTTCAGCGAGCTCTTGCTTCGAAATATCTACAATAATAATAATAATAATAAAATATCTACATAGATACAAAAAACTTCGCGATATTTAACGATTTAATTTTTTCAGTTTTTTGAAAAAATTGTGGGCTAAACCCCTTGTAGTGCCCGTGGCATGATGGTTAGTGCGTTGGACTGTCATGCGAGAGGTCTTGGGTTCAATCCCTGCCTATGCCACCTTAATTAAAAAAAAAAAAGTTTTCGCGGGTACTGCCTCTTGCGAGGAATTGACAAATTTTCCAAGAGTAATTCTTGTCATGAAAAAGTGCATTCTCAAATTAGCCGTTCGGATTCGGCATATAAATTGTAGGTCCCCTCCATCCCTGACAGCATTACTCGCACACAGGAATGGTTGAGAGTTGTAAGTCACTAGGCCCTGGTTCTCTACGGACTGTTGCGCCACCTAATTTATTTTTTTATTTTTATTTAACCCCTTGGCCAAAAAAAATAATTTTTTCAACCTTGTTTCCGATCCCATCGAGTTATACGTCTTAAGAAAGGTCTTTTAAAGCTCCATATCTGCAAACTAAAGCTTCAGCGAGCTCTTGCTTCGAAATATCTGTGGGTAATCTACAGAATTTCGACAACACCATTGCCAAAGTTTTTTTTTTTTTTTTTTTTTTTATAATTCACAAGCACTCAAGGGGTTATTAGTACCCTTTATATGTTTATATTTAAACACAGTGCGAGCGTTAGGAAAATAGGGAAGGATTTAAAAGGAGATACCGGTGCACATTGGTCTTAAAGTTCTGAACATCAAAATGGGAGGGAAAAACAGAGTTGGCCAAAGCATTCCACATTCTCGATGTGCGATTTAAGAAAGAATCTCTATACTTGACAGTACGCCCGAAATTGAGCTCAAGGGTAAACTGATGAGCATTCCTAGAAGTGCGAGTATTACGGCTGAATAGTTTAAGGGGTGGAATGCAACTGGCTAATTCGACAGAACATTGTTTGTAAAAATATCGATAAAACAACGAAAGGCATGAAACATTGCGGCGGTGTTCTAGTGATGTAAATGTTTCGATTATAGTTCTGTCGCCTATCATTTTTAAAGCCCTTTTTTGAATTCTATCCAAGAGATTTAAACTTGTTTTAGGGGCACCTGCCCAGATATGCGAATTATATTCAAGCTTTGGACGGATGAAGGCTTTGTAAATTACAGCCAGATCAGAAGGGGTGAAAAATTTCTTGCATCGTCGGAGAAATCCTAAGCACCTAGCAGCATTTTTGGCGATGTCGAATATGTGATCATTCCATAAAAGGTGATCTGTGATACACATACCGAGTACTGACAGTTGATTAGTTTCCTGGATGCAAGTGCCACTCATAGATAGCGGCATCGGGGGTATGTTACGCTTTAATGACAGGAGACAGCATTGAGTTTTCGAAGCATTAAATTCTACACGGTTTTTGATTCCCCATTGGACAATGCTGTCAAGATCAGAATTTAATGAGCTTATCATACGCTGCCGTTGAAGTTCCACATCCGAAGGACAAGGATGTGAATCTAAAAACGAGTATGAAAAGCTGAGGGTACTGTCGTCGGCGAAACAGTTTAATGGATTAGAAGTGGCAGACAAGAGATCATTTATGAATAAAAGGAAGAGAGTCGGAGACAAAACGGAGCCCTGGGGGACACCAGCATTTATTTTATGAGTTTCAGACTTGAAACCATCCAATACAACTTGTATTGAACGGTTAGAAAGGTAATTTCTAATCCAACGAAGAAAAGATTCATCAATACCAAAGGCACGCATTTTCGATAAGAGAGCTTGGTGCCAAACTCTATCAAATGCTTTTGAAATATCAAGTGCAATAATCTTACTTTCTCCAAAACGATGTAAAGACTTGTTCCACTGTTCGGTGAGATGAACCATGAGATCACCAGTGGACCTATTGCTACGAAAGCCATACTGTCGGTCATTAAGAAGCTTCCGTTCTTCAAGATATTTCTTAAGCTGATAATTAATCAGCGTTTCCATGACCTTGGAAAGAAGGGACGTAAGTATCTGTAGGTTGGACTGTTTCCGCAACTAAGCCTGTAAAGCAGATTCGGCTTTCACTGCTTAATAGACAAGGAACACACCTTTCCATAGATACAAAAAACTTCGCGATATTTAACGATTTAATTTTTTCAGTTTTTTGAAAAAATTGTGGGCTAACCCCTTGGCCGAAAAAAATAATTTTTTCAACATTGTTTCCGATCCCATCGAGTTATACATATTAAGAAAGGTCTTTTCAAACTCTATCCATATCTGCAAACTAAAGCTTCAGCGAGCTCTTGCTTCGAAATATCTGTGGGTAAATTACAGAATTTCGACAAGACCATTGCCAAAGTATCTGTAGGTTGGACTGTTTCCGCATCTAAGCCTGTAAAGCAGATTCTGCTTTCAATGCTTAATAGACAAGGAACACACCCTTCCATAGATACAAAAAACTTCGCGATATTTAACGATTTAATTTTTTCAGTTTTTTGAAAAAATTGTGGGCTAACCCCTTGGCCGAAAAAAATAATTTTTTCAACATTGTTTCCGATCCCATCGAGTTATACATATTAAGAAAGGTCTTTTCAAACTCTATCCATATCTGCAAACTAAAGCTTCAGCGAGCTCTTGCTTCGAAATATCTGTGGGTAAATTACAGAATTTCGACAAGGTTATTGCCAAAGTATCTGTAAATTGGACTGTTTCCACAACTAAGCCTGTAAAGCAGATTCGGCTTTCACTGCTTAATAGACAAGGAACACACCCTTCCATAGATACAAAAAACTTCGCGATATTTAACGATTTAATTTTTTCAGTTTTTTGAAAAAATTGTGGGCTAACCCCTTGGCCAAAAAAAAATAATTTTTTCAACATTGTTTCCGATCCCATCGAGTTATACATCTTAAGAAAGGTCTTTTCAACCTCTATCCATATCTGCAAACTAAAGCTTCAGCGAGCTCTTGCTTCGAAATATCTGTGGGTAAATTACAGAATTTCGACAAGACCATTGCCAAAGTATCTGTAGGTTGGATTGTTTCCGCAACTAAGCCTGTAAAGCAGATTCGGCTTTCACTGCTTAATAGACAAGGAACACACCCTTCCATAGATACAAAAAACTTCGCGATATTTAACGATTTACTTTTTTCATTTTTTTGAAACAATTGTGGGCTAACCCCTTGGCCAAAAAAAAATAATTTTTTTCAACATTGTTTCCGATCCCATCGAGTTATACATCTAAAGAAAGGTCTTTTCAAGCTCTATCCATATCTGCAAACTAAAGCTTCAGCGAGCTCTTGCTTTGAAATATCTGTGGGTAAATTACAGAATTTCGACAAGACCATTGCCAAAGTATCTGTAGGTTGGACTGTTTCCGCAACTAAGCCTGTAAAGCAGATTCGGCTTTCACTGCTTAATAGACAAGGAACATACCTTTTCATAGATACAAAAAACTTCGCGATATTTAACGATTTAATTTTTTCAGTTTTTTGAAAAAATTGTGGGCTAACCCCTTGGCCAAAAAAACTAATTTTTTCAACCTTGTTTCCGATCCCATCGAGTTATACATCTAAAGAAAGGTCTTTTCAAACTCTATCCATATCTGCAAACTAAAGCTTCAGCGAGCTCTTGCTTCGAAATATCTGTGGGTAAATTACAGAATTTCGACAACACCATTGCCAAAGTATCTGTAGGTTGGACTGTTTCCGCAACTAAGCCTGTAAAGCAGATTCGGCTTTCACTGCTTAATAGACAAGGAACACACCTTTTCATAGATACAAAAAACTTCGCGATATTTAACGATTTAATTTTTTCAGTTTTTTGAAAAAATTGTGGGCTAACCCCTTGGCCAAAAAAAAATAATTTTTTCAACATTGTTTCCGATCCCATCGATTTATACATCTTAAGAAAGGTCTTTTCAAACTCTATCCATATCTGCAAACTAAAGCTTCAGCGAGCTCTTGCTTCGAAATATCTGTGGGTAAATTACAGAATTTCGACAACACCATTGCCAAAGTATCTGTAGGTTGGACTGTTTCCGCAACTAAGCCTGTAAAGCAGATTCGGCTTTCCCTGCTTAATAGACAAGGAACATACCTTTCCATAGATACAAAAAACTTCGCGATATTTAACGATTTAATTTTTTTCAGTTTTTTGAAAAAATTGTGGGCTAACCCCTTGGCCAAAAAAAATAATTTTTTCAACATTGTTTCCGATCCCATCGAGTTATACATCTTAAGAAAGGTCTTTTCAAACTCTATCCATATCTGCAAACTAAAGCTTCAGCGAGCTCTTGCTTCGAAATATCTGTGGGAAAATTACAGAATTTCGACAAGACCATTGCCAAAGTATCTGTAGGTTGGATTGTTTCCGCAACTAAGCCTGTAAAGCAGATTCGCCTTTCACTGCTTAATAGACAAGGAACACACCCTTCCATAGATACAAAAAACTTCGCGATATTTAACGATTTAATTTTTTAATTTTTTTGAAAAAATTGTGGGCTAACCCCTTGGCCAAAAAAAATAATTTTTTCAACATTGTTTCCGATCCCATCGAGTTATACATCTAAAGAAAGGTCTTTTCAAGCTCTATCCATATCTGCAAACTAAAGCTTCAGCGAGCTCTTGCTTCGAAATATCTGTGGATAATCTACAGAATTTCGACAACACCATTGCCAAAGTATCTGTAGGTTGGACTGTTTCCGCAACTAAGCCTGTAAAGCAGATTCGGCTTTCACTGCTTAATAGACAAGGAACACACCCTTCCATAGATACAAAAAACTTCGCGATATTTAAAGATTTAATTTTTTTCAGTTTTTTGAAAAAATTGTGGGCTAAAAAAATAATTTTTTCAACATTGTTTCCGATCCCATCGAGTTATACATCTTAAGAAAGGTCTTTTCAAACTCTATCCATATCTGCAAACTGAAGCTTCAGCGAGCTCTTGCTTCGAAATATCTGTGGGAAAATTACAGAATTTCGACAAGACCATTGCCAAAGTATCTGTAGGTTGGACTGTTTCCGCAACTAAGCCTGTAAAGCAGATTCGGCTTTCACTGCTTAATAGACAAGGAACACACCCTTCCATAGATACAAAAAACTTCGCGATATTTAACGATTTAATTTTTTCATTTTTTTGAAAAAATTGTGGGCTAACCCCTTGGCCAAAAAAAATAATTTTTTCAACCTTGTTTCCGATCCCATCGAGTTATACATCTAAAGAAAGGTCTTTTCAAGCTCTATCCATATCTGCAAACTAAAGCTTCAGCGAGCTCTTGCTTCGAAATATCTGTGGGTAATCTACAGAATTTCGACAACACCATTGCCAAAGTATCTGTAGGTTGGACTGTTTCCGCAACTAAGCCTGTAAAGCAGATTCGGCTTTCACTGCTTAATAGACAAGGAACATACCTTTCCATAGATACAACAAACTTCGCGATATTTAACGATTTAATTTTTTCAGTTTTTTGAAAAAATTGTGGGCTAACCCCTTGGCCAAAAAAAATAATTTTTTCAACATTGTTTCTGCAAACTAAAGCTTCAGCGAGCTCTTGCTTCGAAATATCTGTGGGTAAATTACAGAATTTCGACAAGACCATTGCCAAAGTATCTGTAGGTTGGATTGTTTCCGCAACTAAGCCTGTAAAGCAGATTCGGCTTTCACTGCTTAATAGACAAGGAACATACCTTTCCATAGATACAAAAAACTTCGCGATATTTAACGATTTAATTTTTTCATTTTTTTGAAAAAATTGTGGGCTAACCCCTTGGCCAAGAAAAATAATTTTTAAACATTGTTTCCGATCCCATCGAGTTATACATCTTAAGAAAGGTCTTTTCAAACTCTATCCATATCTGCAAACTAAAGCTTCAGCGAGCTCTTGCTTCGAAATATCTGTGGGTAAATTACAGAATTTCGACAAGGTTATTGCCAAAGTATCTGTAAATTGGACTGTTTCCACAACTAAGCCTGTAAAGCAGATTCAGCTTTCAAATAGACAAGGAACACACCCTTCCATAGATACAAAAAACTTCGCGATATTTAAAGATTTAATTTTTTTCAGTTTTTTGAAAAAATTGTGGGCTAAAAAAATAATTTTTTCAACATTGTTTCCGATCCCATCGAGTTATACATCTTAAGAAAGGTCTTTTCAAACTCTATCCATATCTGCAAACTAAAGCTTCAGCGAGCTCTTGCTTCGAAATATCTGTGGATAATCTACAGAATTTCGACAACACCATTGCCAAAGTATCTGTAGGTTGGACTGTTTCCGCAACTAAGCCTGTAAAGCAGATTCGGCTTTCACTGCTTAATAGACAAGGAACACACCTTTCCATAGATACAAAAAACTTCGCGATATTTAACGATTTAATTTCTTCAGTTTTTTGAAAAAATTGTGGGCTAACCCCTTGGCCAAAAAAAATAATTTTTTCAACATTGTTTCCGATCCCATCGAGTTATACATATTAAGAAAGGTCTTTTCAAACTCTATCCATATCTGCAAACTAAAGCTTCAGCGAGCTCTTGCTTCGAAATATCTGTGGGTAAATTACAGAATTTCGACAAGGTTATTGCCAAAGTATCTGTAAATTGGACTGTTTCCACAACTAAGCCTGTAAAGCAGATTCGGCTTTCACTGCTTAATAGACAAGGAACACACCCTTCCATAGATACAAAAAACTTCGCGATATTTAAAGATTTAATTTTTTTCAGTTTTTTGAAAAAATTGTGGGCTAACCCCTGGCCAAAAAAAATATTTTTTTCAACATTGTTTCCGATCCCATCGAGTTATACATCTTAAGAAAGGTCTTTTCAAACTCTATCCATATCTGCAAACTAAAGCTTCAGCGAGCTCTTGCTTCGAAATATCTGTGGGTAAATTACAGAATTTCGACAAGGTTATTGCCAAAGTATCTCTAAATTGGACTGTTTCCACAACTAAGCCTGTAAAGCAGATTCGGCTTTCACTGCTTAATAGACAAGGAACACACCCTTCCATAGATACAAAAAACTTCGCGATATTTAAAGATTTAATTTTTTTTCAGTTTTTTGAAAAAATTGTGGGCTAACCCCTTGGCCAAAAAAAATAATTTTTTCAACATTGTTTCCGATCCCATCGAGTTATACATCTAAAGAAAGGTCTTTTCAAGCTCTATCCATATCTGCAAACTAAAGCTTCAGCGAGCTCTTGCTTCGAAATATCTGTGGGTAAATTACAGAATCTCGACAAGACCATTGCCAAAGTATCTGTAGGTTGGACTGTTTCCGCAACTAAGCCTGTAAAGCAGATTCGGCTTTCACTGCTTAATAGACAAGGAACACACCCTTCCATAGATACAAAAAACTTCGCGATATTTAACGATTTAATTTTTTCATTTTTTTGAAAAAATTGTGGGCTAACCCCTTGGCCAAAAAAAATAATTTTTTCAACCTTGTTTCCGATCCCATCGAGTTATACATCTAAAGAAAGGTCTTTTCAAGCTCTATCCATATCTGCAAACTAAAGCTTCAGCGAGCTCTTGCTTCGAAATATCTGTGGGTAATCTACAGAATTTCGACAACACCATTGCCAAAGTATCTGTAGGTTGGACTGTTTCCGCAACTAAGCCTGTAAAGCAGATTCGGCTTTCACTGCTTAATAGACAAGGAACATACCTTTCCATAGATACAACAAACTTCGCGATATTTAACGATTTAATTTTTTCAGTTTTTTGAAAAAATTGTGGGCTAACCCCTTGGCCAAAAAAAATAATTTTTTCAACATTGTTTCTGCAAACTAAAGCTTCAGCGAGCTCTTGCTTCGAAATATCTGTGGGTAAATTACAGAATTTCGACAAGACCATTGCCAAAGTATCTGTAGGTTGGATTGTTTCCGCAACTAAGCCTGTAAAGCAGATTCGGCTTTCACTGCTTAATAGACAAGGAACATACCTTTCCATAGATACAAAAAACTTCGCGATATTTAACGATTTAATTTTTTTCAGTTTTTTGAAAAAATTGTGGGCTAACCCCTTGGCCAAGAAAAATAATTTTTAAACATTGTTTCCGATCCCATCGAGTTATACATCTTAAGAAAGGTCTTTTCAAACTCTATCCATATCTGCAAACTAAAGCTTCAGCGAGCTCTTGCTTCGAAATATCTGTGGGTAAATTACAGAATTTCGACAAGACCATTGCCAAAGTATCTGTAGGTTGGACTGTTTCCGCAACTAAGCCTGTAAAGCAGATTCGGCTTTCACTGCTTAATAGACAAGGAACACACCTTTCCATAGATACAAAAAACTTCGCGATATTTAACGATTTAATTTTTTCAGTTTTTTGAAAAAATTGTGGGCTAACCCCTTGGCCAAAAAAAATAATTTTTTCAACATTGTTTCCGATCCCATCGAGTTATACATATTAAGAAAGGTCTTTTCAAACTCTATCCATATCTGCAAACTAAAGCTTCAGCGAGCTCTTGCTTCGAAATATCTGTGGGTAAATTAAAGAATTTCGACAAGGTTATTGCCAAAGTATCTGTAAATTGGACTGTTTCCACAACTAAGCCTGTAAAACAGATTCGGCTTTCACTGCTTAATAGACAAGGAACACACCCTTCCATAGATACAAAAAACTTCGCGATATTTAAAGATTTAATTTTTTTCAGTTTTTTGAAAAAATTGTGGGCTAACCCCTGGCCAAAAAAAATATTTTTTTCAACATTGTTTCCGATCCCATCGAGTTATACATCTTAAGAAAGGTCTTTTCAAACTCTATCCATATCTGCAAACTAAAGCTTCAGCGAGCTCTTGCTTCGAAATATCTGTGGGTAAATTACAGAATTTCGACAAGGTTATTGCCAAAGTATCTGTAAATTGGACTGTTTCCACAACTAAGCCTGTAAAGCAGATTCGGCTTTCACTGCTTAATAGACAAGGAACACACCCTTCCATAGATACAAAAAACTTCGCGATATTTAAAGATTTAATTTTTTTTCAGTTTTTTGAAAAAATTGTGGGCTAACCCCTTGGCCAAAAAAAATAATTTTTTCAACATTGTTTCCGATCCCATCGAGTTATACATCTAAAGAAAGGTCTTTTCAAGCTCTATCCATATCTGCAAACTAAAGCTTCAGCGAGCTCTTGCTTCGAAATATCTGTGGGTAAATTACAGAATTTCGACAAGGTTATTGCCAAAGTATCTGTAAATTGGACTGTTTCCACAACTAAGCCTGTAAAGCAGATTCGGCTTTCACTGCTTAATAGACAAGGAACACACCCTTCCATAGATACAAAAAACTTCGCGATATTTAAAGATTTAATTTTTTTCAGTTTTTTGAAAAAAAACCTTGGCCAAAAAAAAATAATTTTTTCAACATTGTTTCCGATCCCATCGAGTTATACATCTAAAGAAAGGTCTTTTCAAGCTCTATCCATATCTGCAAACTAAAGCTTCAGCGAGCTCTTGCTTCGAAATATCTGTGGGTAAATTACAGAATTTCGACAACACCATTGCCAAGGGATCTGTAGGTTGGACTGTTTCCGCAACTAAGCCTGTAAAGCAGATTCGGCTTTCACTGCTTAATAAACAAGGAACGCACCTTTCCATAGATACAAAAAACTTCGCGATATTTAACGATTTAATTTTTTCAGTTTTTTAAAAAAATTGTGGGCTAACCCCTTGGCCAAAAAAAATAATTTTTTCAACATTGTTTCCGATCCCATCGAGTTATACATCTTAAGAAAGGTCTTTTCAAACTCTATCCATATCTGCAAACTAAAGCTTCAGCGAGCTCTTGCTTCGAAATATCTGTGGGTAAATTACAGAATTTCGACAAGACCATTGCCAAAGTATCTGTAGGTTGGACTGTTTCCGCAACTAAGCCTGTAAAGCAGATTCGGCTTTCACTGCTTAATAGACAAGGAACACACGTTTTCATAGATACAAAAAACTTCGCGATATTTAACGATTTAATTTTTTCAGTTTTTTGAAAAAATTGTGGGCTAACCCCTTGGCCAAAAAAAATAATTTTGTTCAACCTTATTTCCGATCCCATCGAGTTATACATCTAAAGAAAGGTCTTTTCAAACTCTATCCATATCTGCAAACTAAAGCTTCAGCGAGCTCTTGCTTCGAAATATCTGTGGGTAAATTACAGAATTTCGACAACACCATTGCCAAAGTATCTGTAGGTTGGACTGTTTCCGCAACTAAGCCTGTAAAGCAGATTCGGCTTTCACTGCTTAATAGAGAAGGAACATACCTTTCCATAGATACAAAAAACTTCGCGATATTTAACGATTTAATTTTTTCATTTTTTTGAAAAAATTGTGGGCTAACCCCTTGGCCAAAAAAAATAATTTTTTCAACATTGTTTCCGATCCCATCGAGTTATACATCTAAAGAAAGGTCTTTTCAAGCTCTATCCATATCTGCAAACTAAAGCTTCAGCGAGCTCTTGCTTCGAAATATCTGTGGGTAAATTACAGAATTTCGACAAGGTTATTGCCAAAGTATCTGTAAATTGGACTGTTTCCACAACTAAGCCTGTAAAGCAGATTCGGCTTTCACTTCTTAATAGACAAGGAACACACCCTTCCATAGATACAAAAAACTTCGCGATATTTAAAGATTTAATTTTTTTCAGTTTTTTGAAAAAATTGTGGGCTAACCCCTTGGCCAAAAAAAAATAATTTTTTCAACATTGTTTCCGATCCCATCGAGTTATACATCTAAAGAAAGGTCTTTTCAAGCTCTGTCCATATCTGCAAACTAAAGCTTCAGCGAGCTCTTGCTTCGAAATATCTGTGGGTAAATTACAGAATTTCGACAAGACTATTGCCAAAGTATCTGTAGGTTGGACTGTTTCCGCATCTAAGCCTGTAAAGCAGATTCTGCTTTCACTGCTTAATAGACAAGGAACACACCTTTCCATAGATACAAAAAACTTCGCGATATTTAACGATTTAATTTTTTCAGTTTTTTGAAAAAATTATGGGCTAACCCCTTGCCCAAAAAAAATAATTTTTTCAACATTGTTTCCGATCCCATCGAGTTATACATCTTAAGAAAGGTCTTTTCAAACTCTATCCATATCTGCAAACTAAAGCTTCAGCGAGCTCTTGCTTCGAAATATCTGTGGGTAAATTACAGAATTTCGACAACACCATTGCCAAAGGATCTGTAGGTTGGACTGTTTCCGCAACTAAGCCTGTAAAGCAGATTCGGCTTTCACTGCTTAATAAACAAGGAACGCACCTTTCCATAGATACAAAAAACTTCGCGATATTTAACGATTTAATTTTTTCAGTTTTTTTAAAAAATTGTGGGCTAACCCCTTGGCCAAAAAAAATAATTTTTTCAACATTGTTTCCGATCCCATCGAGTTATACATCTTAAGAAAGGTCTTTTCAAACTCTATCCATATCTGCAAACTAAAGCTTCAGCGAGCTCTTGCTTCGAAATATCTGTGGGTAAATTACAGAATTTCGACAAGACCATTGCCAAAGTATCTGTAGGTTGGACTGTTTCCACAACTAAGCCTGTAAAGCAGATTCGGCTTTCACTGCTTAATAGACAAGGAACACACCCTTCCATAGATACAAAAAACTTCGCGATATTTAACGATTTAATTTTTTCAGTTTTTTGAAAAAATTGTGGGCTAACCCCTTGGCCAAAAAAAATAATTTTTTCAACATTGTTTCCGATCCCATCGAGTTATACATCTTAAGAAAGGTCTTTTCAACCTCTATCCATATCTGCAAACTAAAGCTTCAGCGAGCTCTTGCTTCGAAATATCTGTGGGTAAATTACAGAATTTCGACAAGACCATTGCCAAAGTATCTGTAGGTTGGACTGTTTCCGCAACTAAGCCTGTAAAGCAGATTCGGCTTTCACTGCTTAATAGACAAGGAACATACCTTTCCATAGATACAACAATCTTCGCGATATTTAACGATTTAATTTTTTCAGTTTTTTGAAAAAATTGTGGGCTAACCCCTTGGCCAAAAAAAATAAATTTTTCAACATTGTTTCTGCAAACTAAAGCTTCAGCGAGCTCTTGCTTCGAAATATCTGTGGGTAAATTACAGAATCTCGACAAGACCATTGCCAAAGTATCTGTAGGTTGGATTGTTTCCGCAACTAAGCCTGTAAAGCAGATTCGGCTTTCACTGCTTAATAGACACGGAACATACCTTTCCATAGATACAAAAAACTTCGCGATATTTAACGATTTAATTTTTTTCAGTTTTTTGAAAAAATTGTGGGCTAACCCCTTGGCCAAGAAAAATAATTTTTAAACATTGTTTCCGATCCCATCGAGTTATACATCTTAAGAAAAGTCTTTTCAAACTCTATCCATATCTGCAAACTAAAGCTTCAGCGAGCTCTTGCTTCGAAATATCTGTGGGTAAATTACAGAATTTCGACAAGGTTATTGCCAAAGTATCTGTAAATTGGACTGTTTCCACAACTAAGCCTGTAAAGCAGATTCGGCTTTCACTGCTTAATAGACAAGGAACACACCCTTCCATAGATACAAAAAACTTCGCGATATTTAAAGATTTAATTTTTTTCAGTTTTTTGAAAAAATTGTGGGCTAACCCCTTGGCCAAAAAAAAATAATTTTTTCAACATTGTTTCCGATCCCATCGAGTTATACATCTTAAGAAAGGTCTTTTCAAGCTCTATCCATATCTGCAAACTAAAGCTTCAGCGAGCTCTTGCTTCGAAATATCTGTGGGTAATCTACAGAATTTCGACAACACCATTGCCAAAGTATCTGTAGGTTGGACTGTTTCCGCATCTAAGCCTGTAAAGCAGATTCTGCTTTCACTGCTTAATAGACAAGGAACACACCTTTCCATAGATACAAAAAACTTCGCGATATTTAACGATTTATTATTATTATTATTATTATTATTTATTAACACGTAATTTAAATTACAAGCTAATACAAAAGGTAAGAGCCTAGCTGCGGAGACTATTGGCTCTTAACGATTTAATTTTTTCAGTTTTTTGAAAAAAAATAAATAAAAAAAATAAAAAATAATTTTTTCAACATTGTTTCCGATCCCATCGAGTTATACATCTTAAGAAAGGTCTTTTCAAGCTCTATCCATATCTGCAAACTAAAGCTTCAGCGAGCTCTTGCTTCGAAATATCTGTGGGTAATCTACAGAATTTCGACAACACCATTGCCAAAGTATCTGTAGGTTGGACTGTTTCCGCAACTAAGCCTGTAAAGCAGATTCGGCTTTCACTGCTTAATAGACAAGGAACACACCTTTCCATAGATACAAAAAACTTCGCGATATTTAACGATTTAATTTTTTCAGTTTTTTGAAAAAATTGTGGGCTAACCCCTTGGCCGAAAAAAATAATTTTTTCAACATTGTTTCCGATCCCATCGAGTTATACATCTTAAGAAAGGTCTTTTCAAACTCTATCCATATCTGCAAACTAAAGCTTCAGCGAGCTCTTGCTTCGAAATATCTGTGGGTAAATTACAGAATTTCGACAACACCATTGCCAAAGTATCTGTAGGTTGGACTGTTTCCGCAACTAAGCCTGTAAAGCAGATTCGCCTTTCACTACTTAATAGACAAGGAACACACCCTTCCATAGATACAAAAAACTTCGCGATATTTAACGATTTAATTTTTTCATTTTTTTGAAAAAATTGTGGGCTAACCCCTTGGCCAAAAAAAATAATTTTTTCAACCTTGTTTCCGATCCCATCGAGTTATACATCTAAAGAAAGGTCTTTTCAAGCTCTATCCATATCTGCAAACTAAAGCTTCAGCGAGCTCTTGCTTCGAAATATCTGTGGGTAAATTACAGAATTTCGACAACACCATTGCCAAAGTATCTGTAGGTTGGACTGTTTCCGCAACTAAGCCTGTAAAGCAGATTCGGCTTTCACTGCTTAATAGACAAGGAACACACCTTTTCATAGATACAAAAAACTTCGCGATATTTAACGATTTAATTTTTTCAGTTTTTTGAAAAAATTGTGGGCTAACCCCTTGGCCAAAAAAAAATAATTTTTTCAACATTGTTTCCGATCCCATCGAGTTATACATCTTAAGAAAGGTCTTTTCAACCTCTATCCATATCTGCAAACTAAAGCTTCAGCGAGCTCTTGCTTCGAAATATCTGTGGGTAAATTACAGAATTTCGACAAGACCATTGCCAAAGTATCTGTAGGTTGGACTGTTTCCGCAACTAAGCCTGTAAAGCAGATTCGGCTTTCACTGCTTAATAGAGAAGGAACATACCTTTCCATAGATACAAAAAACTTCGCGATATTTAACGATTTAATTTTTTTCAGCGAGCCTTGGCCAAAAAAAATAATTTTTTCAACATTGTTTCCGATCCCATCGAGTTATACATCTTAAGAAAGGTCTTTTCAAACTCTATCCATATCTGCAAACTAAAGCTTCAGCGAGCTCTTGCTTCGAAATATCTGTGGGTAAATTACAGAATTTCGACAAGACCATTGCCAAAGTATCTGTAGGTTGGATTGTTTCCGCAACTAAGCCTGTAAAGCAGATTCGCCTTTCACTGCTTAATAGACAAGGAACACACCCTTCCATAGATACAAAAAACTTCGCGATATTTAACGATTTCATTTTTTCATTTTTTTGAAAAAATTGTGGGCTAACCCCTTGGCCAAAAAAAATAATTTTTTCAACATTGTTTCCGATCCCATCGAGTTATACATCTAAAGAAAGGTCTTTTCAAGCTCTATCCATATCTGCAAACTAAAGCTTCAGCGAGCTCTTGCTTCGAAATATCTGTGGGTAATCTACAGAAATTCGACAACACCATTGCCAAAGTATCTGTAGGTTGGACTGTTTCCGCAACTAAGCCTGTAAAGCAGATTCGGCTTTCACTGCTTAATAGACAAGGAACATACCTTTCCATAGATACAACAAACTTCGCGATATTTAACGATTTAATTTTTTCAGTTTTTTGAAAAAATTGTGGGCTAACCCCTTGGCCAAAAAAAATAAATTTTTCAACATTGTTTCTGCAAACTAAAGCTTCAGCGAGCTCTTGCTTCGAAATATCTGTGGGTAAATTACAGAATCTCGACAAGACCATTGCCAAAGTATCTGTAGGTTGGATTGTTTCCGCAACTAAGCCTGTAAAGCAGATTCGGCTTTCACTGCTTAATAGACACGGAACATACCTTTCCATAGATACAAAAAACTTCGCGATATTTAACGATTTAATTTTTTTCAGTTTTTTGAAAAAATTGTGGGCTAACCCCTTGGCCAAGAAAAATAATTTTTAAACATTGTTTCCGATCCCATCGAGTTATACATCTTAAGAAAAGTCTTTTCAAACTCTATCCATATCTGCAAACTAAAGCTTCAGCGAGCTCTTGCTTCGAAATATCTGTGGGTAAATTACAGAATTTCGACAAGGTTATTGCCAAAGTATCTGTAAATTGGACTGTTTCCACAACTAAGCCTGTAAAGCAGATTCGGCTTTCACTGCTTAATAGACAAGGAACACACCCTTCCATAGATACAAAAAACTTCGCGATATTTAAAGATTTAATTTTTTTCAGTTTTTTGAAAAAATTGTGGGCTAACCCCTTGGCCAAAAAAAAATAATTTTTTCAACATTGTTTCCGATCCCATCGAGTTATACATCTTAAGAAAGGTCTTTTCAAGCTCTATCCATATCTGCAAACTAAAGCTTCAGCGAGCTCTTGCTTCGAAATATCTGTGGGTAATCTACAGAATTTCGACAACACCATTGCCAAAGTATCTGTAGGTTGGACTGTTTCCGCAACTAAGCCTGTAAAGCAGATTCGGCTTTCACTGCTTAATAGACAAGGAACACACCTTTCCATAGATACAAAAAACTTCGCGATATTTAACGATTTAATTTTTTCAGTTTTTTGAAAAAATTGTGGGCTAACCCCTTGGCCGAAAAAAATAATTTTTTCAACATTGTTTCCGATCCCATCGAGTTATACATCTTAAGAAAGGTCTTTTCAAGCTCTATCCATATCTGCAAACTAAAGCTTCTGCGAGCTCTTGCTTCGAAATATCTGTGGGTAAATTACAGAATCTCGACAAGACCATTGCCAAAGTATCTGTAGGTTGGACTGTTTCTGCAACTAAGCCTGTAAAGCAGATTCGGCTTTCACTGCTTAATAGACAAGGAACACACCCTTCCATAGATACAAAAAACTTCGCGATATTTAACGATTTAATTTTTTCAGTTTTTTGAAAAAATTGTGGGCTAACCCCTTGGCCAAAAAAAATAATTTTTTTCAACCTTGTTTCCGATCCCATCGAGTTATACATCTAAAGAAAGGTCTTTTCAAACTCTATCCATATCTGCAAACTAAAGCTTCAGCGAGCTCTTGCTTCGAAATATCTGTGGGTAAATTACAGAATTTCGACAAGACCATTGCCAAAGTATCTGTAGGTTGGACTGTTTCCGCAACTAAGCCTGTAAAGCAGATTCGGCTTTCACTGCTTAATAGACAAGGAACACACCTTTCCATAGATACAAAAAACTTCGCGATATTTAACGATTTAATTTTTTCAGTTTTTTGAAAAAATTGTGGGCTAACCCCTTGGCCAAAAAAAATAATTTTTTCAACATTGTTTCCGATCCCATCGAGTTATACATCTTAAGAAAGGTCTTTTCAAACTCTATCCATATCTGCAAACTAAAGCTTCAGCGAGCTCTTGCTTCGAAATATCTGTGGGTAAATTACAGAATTTCGACAAGACCATTGCCAAAGTATCTGTAGGTTGGACTGTTTCCGCAACTAAGCCTGTAAAGCAGATTCGGCTTTCACTGCTTAATAGACAAGGAACACACCTTTCCATAGATACAAAAAACTTCGCGATATTTAACGATTTAATTTTTTCAGTTTTTTGAAAAAATTGTGGGCTAACCCCTTGGCCAAAAAAAATAATTTTTTCAACATTGTTTCCGATCCCATCGAGTTATACATCTAAAGAAAGGTCTTTTCAAACTCTATCCATATCTGCAAACTAAAGCTTCAGCGAGCTCTTGCTTCGAAATATCTGTGGGTAAATTACAGAATTTCGACAACACCATTGCCAAAGTATCTGTAGGTTGGACTGTTTCCGCAACTAAGCCTGTAAAGCAGATTCGGCTTTCACTGCTTAATAGACAAGGAACACACCCTTCCATAGATACAAAAAACTTCGCGATATTTAACGATTTAATTTTTTCAGTTTTTTGAAAAAATTGTGGGCTAACCCCTTGGCCAAAAAAAATAATTTTTTTCAACCTTGTTTCCGATCCCATCGAGTTATACATCTAAAGAAAGGTCTTTTCAAGCTCTATCCATATCTGCAAACTAAAGCTTCAGCGAGCTCTTGCTTCGAAATATCTGTGGGTAATCTACAGAATTTCGACAACACCATTGCCAAAGTATCTGTAGGTTGGACTGTTTCCGCAACTAAGCCTGTACAGCAGATTCGGCTTTCACTGCTTAATAGACAAGGAACATACCTTTCCATAGATACAAAAAACTTCGCGATATTTAAAGATTTAATTTTTTTCAGTTTTTTGAAAAAATTGTGGGCTAACCCCTTGGCCAAAAAAAATAATTTTTTCAACATTAATTTTTTTTCCCATCGAGTTATACATCTTAAGAAAGGTCTTTTCAAACTCTATCCATATCTGCAAACTAAAGCTTCAGCGAGCTCTTGCTTCGAAATATCTGTGGGTAAATTACAGAATTTCGACAAGACCATTGCCAAAGTATCTGTAGGTTGGACTGTTTCCGCAACTAAGCCTGTAAAGCAGATTCGGCTTTCACTGCTTAATAAACAAGGAACGCACCTTTCCATAGATACAAAAAACTTCGCGATATTTAACGATTTAATTTTTTCAGTTTTTTGAAAAAATTGTGGGCTAACCCCTTGGCCAAAAAAAATAATTTTTTCAACCTTGTTTCCGATCCCATCGAGTTATACATCTAAAGAAAGGTCTTTTCAAGCTCTATCCATATCTGCAAACTAAAGCTTCAGCGAGCTCTTGCTTCGAAATATCTGTGGGTAATCTACAGAATTTCGACAACAACATTGCCAAAGTATCTGTAGGTTGGACTGTTTCCGCATCTAAGCCTGTAAAGCAGATTCTGCTTTCACTGCTTAATAGACAAGGAACACACCTTTCCATAGATACAAAAAACTTCGCGATATTTAACGATTTAATTTTTTCAGTTTTTTGAAAAAATTATGGGCTAACCCCTTGGCCAAAAAAAATAATTTTTTCAACATTGTTTCCGATCCCATCGAGTTATACATCTTAAGAAAGGTCTTTTCAAACTCTATCCATATCTGCAAACTAAAGCTTCAGCGAGCTCTTGCTTCGAAATATCTGTGGGTAAATTACAGAATTTCGACAAGGTTATTGCCAAAGTATCTGTAAATTGGACTGTTTCCACAACTAAGCCTGTAAAGCAGATTCGGCTTTCACTGCTTAATAGACAAGGAACACACCCTTCCATAGATACAAAAAACTTCGCGATATTTAACGATTTAATTTTTTCAGTTTTTTGAAAAAATTGTGGGCTAACCCCTTGGCCAAAAAAAATAATTTTTTTCAACCTTGTTTCCGATCCCATCGAGTTATACATCTAAAGAAAGGTCTTTTCAAACTCTATCCATATCTGCAAACTAAAGCTTCAGCGAGCTCTTGCTTCGAAATATCTGTGGGTAAATTACAGAATTTCGACAACACCATTGCCAAAGTATCTGTAGGTTGGACTGTTTCCGCAACTAAGCCTGTAAAGCAGATTCGGCTTTCACTGCTTAATAGACAAGAAACATACCTTTCCATAGATACAAAAAACTTCGCGATATTTAAAGATTTAATTTTTTTCAGTTTTTTGAAAAAATTGTGGGCTCTCTTGGCCAAAAAAAATAATTTTTTCAACCTTGTTTCCGATCCCATCGAGTTATACATCTAAAGAAAGGTCTTTTCAAACTCTATCCATATCTGCAAACTAAAGCTTCAGCGAGCTCTTGCTTCGAAATATCTGTGGGTAAATTACAGAATTTCGACAACACCATTGCCAAAGTATCTGTAGGTTGGACTGTTTCCGCAACTAAGCCTGTAAAGCAGATTCGGCTTTCACTGCTTAATAGACAAGGAACACACCTTTCCATAGATACAAAAAACTTCGCGATATTTAACGATTTAATTTTTTCAGTTTTTTGAAAAAATTATGGGCTACCCTTGGCCAAAAAAAATAATTTTTTCAACATTGTTTCCGATCCCATCGAGTTATACATCTTAAGAAAGGTCTTTTCAAGCTCTATCCATATCTGCAAACTAAAGCTTCAGCGAGCTCTTGCTTCGAAATATCTGTGGGTAAATTACAGAATTTCGACAACACCATTGCCAAAGTATCTGTAGGTTGGACTGTTTCCGCAACTAAGCCTGTAAAGCAGATTCGGCTTTCACTGCTTAATAGACAAGGAACACACCCTTCCATAGATACAAAAAACTTCGCGATATTTAACGATTTAATTTTTTCAGTTTTTTGAAAAAATTGTGGGCTAACCCCTTGGCCAAAAAAAATAATTTTTTTCAACCTTGTTTCCGATCCCATCGAGTTATACATCTAAAGAAAGGTCTTTTCAAGCTCTATCCATATCTGCAAACTAAAGCTTCAGCGAGCTCTTGCTTCGAAATATCTGTGGGTAATCTACAGAATTTCGACAACACCATTGCCAAAGTATCTGTAGGTTGGACTGTTTCCGCAACTAAGCCTGTACAGCAGATTCGGCTTTCACTGCTTAATAGACAAGGAACATACCTTTCCATAGATACAAAAAACTTCGCGATATTTAAAGATTTAATTTTTTTCAGTTTTTTGAAAAAATTGTGGGCTAACCCCTTGGCCAAAAAAAATAATTTTTTCAACATTAATTTTTTTTCCCATCGAGTTATACATCTTAAGAAAGGTCTTTTCAAACTCTATCCATATCTGCAAACTAAAGCTTCAGCGAGCTCTTGCTTCGAAATATCTGTGGGTAAATTACAGAATTTCGACAAGACCATTGCCAAAGTATCTGTAGGTTGGACTGTTTCCGCAACTAAGCCTGTAAAGCAGATTCGGCTTTCACTGCTTAATAAACAAGGAACGCACCTTTCCATAGATACAAAAAACTTCGCGATATTTAACGATTTAATTTTTTCAGTTTTTTGAAAAAATTGTGGGCTAACCCCTTGGCCAAAAAAAATAATTTTTTCAACCTTGTTTCCGATCCCATCGAGTTATACATCTAAAGAAAGGTCTTTTCAAGCTCTATCCATATCTGCAAACTAAAGCTTCAGCGAGCTCTTGCTTCGAAATATCTGTGGGTAATCTACAGAATTTCGACAACAACATTGCCAAAGTATCTGTAGGTTGGACTGTTTCCGCATCTAAGCCTGTAAAGCAGATTCTGCTTTCACTGCTTAATAGACAAGGAACACACCTTTCCATAGATACAAAAAACTTCGCGATATTTAACGATTTAATTTTTTCAGTTTTTTGAAAAAATTATGGGCTAACCCCTTGGCCAAAAAAAATAATTTTTTCAACATTGTTTCCGATCCCATCGAGTTATACATCTTAAGAAAGGTCTTTTCAAACTCTATCCATATCTGCAAACTAAAGCTTCAGCGAGCTCTTGCTTCGAAATATCTGTGGGTAAATTACAGAATTTCGACAAGGTTATTGCCAAAGTATCTGTAAATTGGACTGTTTCCACAACTAAGCCTGTAAAGCAGATTCGGCTTTCACTGCTTAATAGACAAGGAACACACCCTTCCATAGATACAAAAAACTTCGCGATATTTAACGATTTAATTTTTTCAGTTTTTTGAAAAAATTGTGGGCTAACCCCTTGGCCAAAAAAAATAATTTTTTTCAACCTTGTTTCCGATCCCATCGAGTTATACATCTAAAGAAAGGTCTTTTCAAACTCTATCCATATCTGCAAACTAAAGCTTCAGCGAGCTCTTGCTTCGAAATATCTGTGGGTAAATTACAGAATTTCGACAACACCATTGCCAAAGTATCTGTAGGTTGGACTGTTTCCGCAACTAAGCCTGTAAAGCAGATTCGGCTTTCACTGCTTAATAGACAAGAAACATACCTTTCCATAGATACAAAAAACTTCGCGATATTTAAAGATTTAATTTTTTTCAGTTTTTTGAAAAAATTGTGGGCTCTCTTGGCCAAAAAAAATAATTTTTTCAACCTTGTTTCCGATCCCATCGAGTTATACATCTAAAGAAAGGTCTTTTCAAACTCTATCCATATCTGCAAACTAAAGCTTCAGCGAGCTCTTGCTTCGAAATATCTGTGGGTAAATTACAGAATTTCGACAACACCATTGCCAAAGTATCTGTAGGTTGGACTGTTTCCGCAACTAAGCCTGTAAAGCAGATTCGGCTTTCACTGCTTAATAGACAAGGAACACACCTTTCCATAGATACAAAAAACTTCGCGATATTTAACGATTTAATTTTTTCAGTTTTTTGAAAAAATTATGGGCTACCCTTGGCCAAAAAAAATAATTTTTTCAACATTGTTTCCGATCCCATCGAGTTATACATCTTAAGAAAGGTCTTTTCAAGCTCTATCCATATCTGCAAACTAAAGCTTCAGCGAGCTCTTGCTTCGAAATATCTGTGGGTAAATTACAGAATCTCGACAAGACCATTGCCAAAGTATCTGTAGGTTGGACTGTTTCCGCAACTAAGCCTGTAAAGCAGATTCGGCTTTCACTGCTTAATAGACAAGGAACGCACCTTTCCATAGATACAAAAAACTTCGCGATATTTAACGATTTAATTTTTTCAGTTTTTTAAAAAAATTGTGGGCTAACCCCTTGGCCAAAAAAAATAATTTTTTCAACATTGTTTCCGATCCCATCGAGTTATACATCTTAAGAAAGGTCTTTTCAAACTCTATCCATATCTGCAAACTAAAGCTTCAGCGAGCTCTTGCTTCGAAATATCTGTGGGTAAATTACAGAATTTCGACAACACCATTGCCAAAGTATCTGTAGGTTGGACTGTTTCCGCAACTAAGCCTGTAAAGCAGATTCGGCTTTCACGGCTTAATAGACAAGGAACATACCTTTTCATAGATACAAAAAACTTCGCGATATTTAACGATTTAATTTTTTTCAGTTTTTTGAAAAAATTGTGGGCTAACCCCTTGGCCAAAAAAAATAATTTTTTCAACATTGTTTCCGATCCCATCGAGGTATACATCTAAAGAAAGGTCTTTTCAAACTCTATCCATATCTGCAAACTAAAGCTTCAGCGAGCTCTTGCTTCGAAATATCTGTGGGTAAATTACAGAATTTCGACAACACCATTGCCAAAGTATCTGTAGGTTGGACTGTTTCCGCAACTAAGCCTGTAAAGCAGATTCGGCTTTCACTGCTTAATAGACAAGGAACACACCCTTCCATAGATACAAAAAACTTCGCGATATTTAACGATTTAATTTTTTCAGTTTTTTGAAAAAATTGTGGGCTAACCCCTTGGCCAAAAAAAATAATTTTTTCAACCTTGTTTCCGATCCCATCGAGTTATACATCTAAAGAAAGGTCTTTTCAAGCGCTATCCATATCTGCAAACTAAAGCTTCAGCGAGCTCTTGCTTCGAAATATCTGTGGGTAAATTACAGAATTTCGACAACACCATTGCCAAAGTATCTGTAGGTTGGACTGTTTCCGCAACTAAGCCTGTAAAGCAGATTCGGCTTTCACTGCTTAATAGACAAGGAACACACCTTTCCATAGATACAAAAAACTTCGCGATATTTAACGATTTAATTTTTTCAGTTTTTTGAAAAAATTATGGGCTAACCCCTTGGCCAAAAAAAATAATTTTTTCAACATTGTTTCCGATCCCATCGAGTTATACATCTTAAGAAAGGTCTTTTCAAACTCTATCCATATCTGCAAACTAAAGCTTCAGCGAGCTCTTGCTTCGAAATATCTGTGGGTAAATTACAGAATTTCGACAAGACCATTGCCAAAGTATCTGTAGGTTGGATTGTTTCCGCAACTAAGCCTGTAAAGCAGATTCGGCTTTCACTGCTTAATAGACAAGGAACACACCTTTCCATAGATACAAAAAACTTCGCGATATTTAACGATTTAATTTTGTCAGTTTTTTGAAAAAATTGTGGGCTAACCCCTTGGCCAAAAAAAATAATTTTTTCAACATTGTTTCCGATCCCATCGAGTTATACATCTAAAGAAAGGTCTTTTCAAACTCTATCCATATCTGCAAACTAAAGCTTCAGCGAGCTCTTGCTTCGAAATATCTGTGGGTAAATTACAGAATTTCGACAACACCATTGCCAAAGTATCTGTAGGTTGGACTGTTTCCGCAACTAAGCCTGTAAAGCAGATTCGGCTTTCACTGCTTAATAGACAAGGAACATACCTTTCCATAGATACAAAAAACTTCGCGATATTTAAAGATTTAATTTTTTTCAGTTTTTTGAAAAAATTATGGGCTAACCCCTTGGCCAAAAAAAATAATTTTTTCAACATTGTTTCCGATCCCATCGAGTTATACATCTTAAGAAAGGTCTTTTCAAGCTCTATCCATATCTGCAAACTAAAGCTTCAGCGAGCTCTTGCTTCGAAATATCTGTGGGTAAATTACAGAATCTCGACAAGACCATTGCCAAAGTATCTGTAGGTTGGACTGTTTCCGCAACTAAGCCTGTAAAGCAGATTCGGCTTTCACTGCTTAATAAACAAGGAACGCACCTTTCCATAGATACAAAAAACTTCGCGATATTTAACGATTTAATTTTTTCAGTTTTTTGAAAAAATTGTGGGCTAACCCCTTGGCCAAAAAAAATAATTTTTTCAACATTGTTTCCGATCCCATCGAGGTATACATCTAAAGAAAGGTCTTTTCAAACTCTATCCATATCTGCAAACTAAAGCTTCAGCGAGCTCTTGCTTCGAAATATCTGTGGGTAAATTACAGAATTTCGACAACACCATTGCCAAAGTATCTGTAGGTTGGACTGTTTCCGCAACTAAGCCTGTAAAGCAGATTCGGCTTTCACGGCTTAATAGACAAGGAACATACCTTTCCATAGATACAAAAAACTTCGCGATATTTAACGATTTAATTTTTTTCAGTTTTTTGAAAAAATTGTGGGCTAACCCCTTGGCCAAAAAAAATAATTTTTTCAACCTTGTTTCCGATCCCATCGAGTTATACATCTAAAGAAAGGTCTTTTCAAACTCTATCCATATCTGCAAACTAAAGCTTCAGCGAGCTCTTGCTTTGAAATATCTGTGGGTAAATTACAGAATTTCGACAACACCATTGCCAAAGTATCTGTAGGTTGGACTGTTTCCGCAACTAAGCCTGTAAAGCAGATTCGGCTTTCACTGCTTAATAGACAAGGAACACACCTTTCCATAGATACAAAAAACTTCGCGATATTTAACGATTTAATTTTTTCAGTTTTTTGAAAAAATTGTGGGCTAACCCCTTGGCCAAAAAAAAAAAATTTTTCAACATTGTTTCCGATCCCATCGAGTTATACATCTTAAGAAAGGTCTTTTCAAACTCTATCCATATCTGCAAACTAAAGCTTCAGCGAGCTCTTGCTTCGAAATATCTGTGGGTAAATTACAGAATTTCGACAAGACCATTGCCAAAGTATCTGTAAATTGGACTGTTTCCACAACTAAGCCTGTAAAGCAGATTCGGCTTTCACGGCTTAATAGACAAGGAACATACCTTTCCATAGATACAAAAAACTTCGCGATATTTAACGATTTAATTTTTTTCAGTTTTTTGAAAAAATTGTGGGCTAACCCCTTGGCCAAAAAAAATAATTTTTTCAACATTGTTTCCGATCCCATCGAGGTATACATCTAAAGAAAGGTCTTTTCAAACTCTATCCATATCTGCAAACTAAAGCTTCAGCGAGCTCTTGCTTCGAAATATCTGTGGGTAAATTACAGAATTTCGACAAGACCATTGCCAAAGTATCTGTAGGTTGGACTGTTTCCGCAACTAAGCCTGTAAAGCAGATTCGGCTTTCACTGCTTAATAGACAAGGAACACACCTTTCCATAGATACAAAAAACTTCGCGATATTTAACGATTTAATTTTTTCAGTTTTTTGAAAAAATTATGGGCTAACCCCTTGGCCAAAAAAAATAATTTTTTCAACATTGTTTCCGATCCCATCGAGTTATACATCTTAAGAAAGGTCTTTTCAAACTCTATCCATATCTGCAAACTAAAGCTTCAGCGAGCTCTTGCTTCGAAATATCTGTGGGTAAATTACAGAATTTCGACAAGACCATTGCCAAAGTATCTGTAGGTTGGATTGTTTCCGCAACTAAGCCTGTAAAGCAGATTCGGCTTTCACTGCTTAATAGACAAGGAACACACCTTTCCATAGATACAAAAAACTTCGCGATATTTAACGATTTAATTTTTTCAGTTTTTTGAAAAAATTATGGGCTAACCCCTTGGCCAAAAAAAATAATTTTTTCAACATTGTTTCCGATCCCATCGAGTTATACATCTTAAGAAAGGTCTTTTCAAGCTCTATCCATATCTGCAAACTAAAGCTTCAGCGAGCTCTTGCTTCGAAATAGATTAGATTAGATTAACAAATGTTTTATTTTCCTTTAAGTCTAATACAGATTATATATATATATAATAATAAACTAACATTTTTAGAGCATGGCCTAAGCCGTCTGCCAGTTGACAATATAAACTTTAAAGTAGATTTTAAGTAATTTTTTTTGTATTTAAAAAAGTTCATCTGTAATTTTTTTTCTGTATGAAAGAGCAAGCTTGACAAATTGAAACAGGACTTTCCAATCAGCTCCATTAAGAATGGTTATCATTTCATCTTCACTCAGTAAACTCTTCCCAAAAACACTCCTCCGAGATTCCATTAAGATCGGGCATTTGCAAAGGAAGTGGTAGATGTTTTCTCTTTCTCCTTGGTTGCACAGATTGCAGATTTCCGAGCGTTCTTCTCTATGCGGCATAAAGTTGAGTGGCAGCAACTCTCCTCTTGTTTTTAAAACCAGTGACATGAGGTCGGATGAGTACTCTTCCTTGAAATAACTTCTGGTTGCAAGATTGTAATCGAGCATTGTGTAAATACGTCTGCTTGTCGACTCTCTAGCTTTTGTAATGAATTCCTCTCTTTTCTTCACATCAACTGCACTTATGAGATCATAAAGTTCAGCTTTCCATTGGTCTGGCCTATTTTCGTTTAGAGTTAGCTGACGGTCACAAAGAGTAGCTAAGCTACTCCAGCTCTCGAACCAAGATGACTTCCTTCTTAAAATGACCATAGTTATTTTTTTGGGCAGCCTGTTCTCGTTCATGGTTAACGTCTTTATTATGTAGTCTACTTGCATTTTAAGTGTCGAAGTGAATAGAGGAGGAATACCCGTCTCGAGCATGAGAATGTGATTTGGAGTACTGTTTGGAAGCCTCAAAGTTCTCTTTAGAAAATATCTCAAAAGATGTTCCACCTCACTGAATTCTTTGTGACCCCATACTTGTGCGGCGTAGCACATAACTGCCTTCGCCGTTGTTTCAAAAATTCGGAACTTTGAATTGAAATGAACGTCTTTGTTGTGCATAATGGACTTCCACGTTGCATTTAGTGCATTTTTTGATTTGGCTAGTTTCTCTACAATGTGGTTTCTCAGATTCAGATTTCTGTGGGTAAATTACAGAATTTCGACAACACCATTGCCAAAGTATCTGTAGGTTGGACTGTTTCCGCAACTAAGCCTGTAAAGCAGATTCGGCTTTCACGGCTTAATAGACAAGGAACATACCTTTCCATAGATACAAAAAACTTCGCGATATTTAACGATTTAATTTTTTTCAGTTTTTTGAAAAAATTGTGGGCTAACCCCTTGGCCAAAAAAAAATAATTTTTTCAACATTGTTTCCGATCCCATCGAGTTATACATCTTAAGAAAGGTCTTTTCAAACTCTATCCATATCTGCAAACTAAAGCTTCAGCGAGCTCTTGCTTCGAAATATCTGTGGGTAAATTACAGAATTTCGACAAGACCATTGCCAAAGTATCTGTAGGTTGGACTGTTTCCGCAACTAAGCCTGTAAAGCAGATTCGGCTTTCACGGCTTAATAGACAAGGAACATACCTTTCCATAGATACAAAAAACTTCGCGATATTTAACGATTTAATTTTTTTCAGTTTTTTGAAAAAATTGTGGGCTAACCCCTTGGCCAAAAAAAATAATTTTTTCAACATTGTTTCCGATCCCATCGAGTTATACATCTTAAGAAAGGTCTTTTCAAACTCTATCCATATCTGCAAACTAAAGCTTCAGCGAGCTCTTGCTTCGAAATATCTGTGGGTAAATTACAGAATTTCGACAAGACCATTGCCAAAGTATCTGTAGGTTGGACTGTTTCCGCAACTAAGCCTGTAAAGCAGATTCGGCTTTCACTGCTTAATAGACAAGGAACACACCTTTCCATAGATACAAAAAACTTCGCGATATTTAACGATTTAATTTTTTCAGTTTTTTGAAAAAATTGTGGGCTAACCCCTTGGCCAAAAAAAATAATTTTTTCAACATTGTTTCCGATCCCATCGAGTTATACATCTTAAGAAAGGTCTTTTCAAACTCTATCCATATCTGCAAACTAAAGCTTCAGCGAGCTCTTGCTTCGAAATATCTGTGGGTAAATTACAGAATTTCGACAACACCATTGCCAAAGTATCTGTAGGTTGGACTGTTTCCGCAACTAAGCCTGTAAAGCAGATTCGGCTTTCACGGCTTAATAGACAAGGAACATACCTTTCCATAGATACAAAAAACTTCGCGATATTTAACGATTTAATTTTTTTCAGTTTTTTGAAAAAATTGTAGGCTAACCCCTTGGCCAAAAAAAATAATTTTTTCAACATTGTTTCCGATCCCATCGAGGTATACATCTAAAGAAAGGTCTTTTCAAACTCTATCCATATCTGCAAACTAAAGCTTCAGCGAGCTCTTGCTTCGAAATATCTGTGGGTAAATTACAGAATTTCGACAACACCATTGCCAAAGTATCTGTAGGTTGGACTGTTTCCGCAACTAAGCCTGTAAAGCAGATTCGGCTTTCACTGCTTAATAGACAAGGAACACACCTTTCCATAGATACAAAAAACTTCGCGATATTTAACGATTTAATTTTTTCAGTTTTTTGAAAAAATTGTGGGCTAACCCCTTGGCCAAAAAAAATAATTTTTTCAACATTGTTTCCGATCCCATCGAGTTATACATCTTAAGAAAGGTCTTTTCAAACTCTATCCATATCTGCAAACTAAAGCTTCAGCGAGCTCTTGCTTCGAAATATCTGTGGGTAAATTACAGAATTTCGACAACACCATTGCCAAAGTATCTGTAGGTTGGACTGTTTCCGCAACTAAGCCTGTAAAGCAGATTCGGCTTTCACGGCTTAATAGACAAGGAACATACCTTTCCATAGATACAAAAAACTTCGCGATATTTAACGATTTAATTTTTTTCAGTTTTTTGAAAAAATTGTAGGCTAACCCCTTGGCCAAAAAAAATAATTTTTTCAACATTGTTTCCGATCCCATCGAGGTATACATCTAAAGAAAGGTCTTTTCAAACTCTATCCATATCTGCAAACTAAAGCTTCAGCGAGCTCTTGCTTCGAAATATCTGTGGGTAAATTACAGAATTTCGACAACACCATTGCCAAAGTATCTGTAGGTTGGACTGTTTCCGCAACTAAGCCTGTAAAGCAGATTCGGCTTTCACTGCTTAATAGACAAGGAACACACCCTTCCATAGATACAAAAAACTTCGCGATATTTAACGATTTAATTTTTTCAGTTTTTTGAAAAAATTGTGGGCTAACCCCTTGGCCAAAAAAAATAATTTTTTCAACATTGTTTCCGATCCCATCGAGTTATACATCTTAAGAAAGGTCTTTTCAAACTCTATCCATATCTGCAAACTAAAGCTTCAGCGAGCTCTTGCTTCGAAATATCTGTGGGTAAATTACAGAATTTCGACAAGGTTATTGCCAAAGTATCTGTAAATTGGACTGTTTCCACAACTAAGCCTGTAAAGCAGATTCGGCTTTCACTGCTTAATAGACAAGGAACACACCTTTCCATAGATACAAAAAACTTCGCGATATTTAACGATTTAACTTTTTCAGTTTTTTGAAAAAATTGTGGGCTAACCCCTTGGCCAAAAAAAATAATTTTTTCAACATTGTTTCCGATCCCATCGAGTTATACATCTAAAGAAAGGTCTTTTCAAGCGCTATCCATATCTGCAAACTAAAGCTTCAGCGAGCTCTTGCTTCGAAATATCTGTGGGTAAATTACAGAATTTCGACAAGACCATTGCCAAAGTATCTGTAGGTTGGACTGTTTCCGCAACTAAGCCTGTAAAGCAGATTCGGCTTTCACTGCTTAATAGACAAGGAACACACCTTTTCATAGATACAAAAAACTTCGCGATATTTAACGATTTAATTTTTTCAGTTTTTTGAAAAAATTATGGGCTAACCCCTTGGCCAAAAAAAATAATTTTTTCAACATTGTTTCCGATCCCATCGAGTTATACATCTTAAGAAAGGTCTTTTCAAACTCTATCCATATCTGCAAACTAAAGCTTCAGCGAGCTCTTGCTTCGAAATATCTGTGGGTAAATTACAGAATTTCGACAAGACCATTGCCAAAGTATCTGTAGGTTGGACTGTTTCCGCAACTAAGCCTGTAAAGCAGATTCGGCTTTCACGGCTTAATAGACAAGGAACATACCTTTCCATAGATACAAAAAACTTCGCGATATTTAACGATTTAATTTTTTTCAGTTTTTTGAAAAAATTGTGGGCTAACCCCTTGGCCAAAAAAAATAATTTTTTCAACATTGTTTCCGATCCCATCGAGTTATACATCTAAAGAAAGGTCTTTTCAAACTCTATCCATATCTGCAAACTAAAGCTTCAGCGAGCTCTTGCTTCGAAATATCTGTGGGTAAATTACAGAATTTCGACAACACCATTGCCAAAGTATCTGTAGGTTGGACTGTTTCCGCAACTAAGCCTGTAAAGCAGATTCGGCTTTCACGGCGTAATAGACAAGGAACATACCTTTCCATAGATACAAAAAACTTCGCGATATTTAACGATTTAATTTTTTTCAGTTTTTTGAAAAAATTGTGGGCTAACCCCTTGGCCAAAAAAAATAATTTTTTCAACATTGTTTCCGATCCCATCGAGTTATACATCTTAAGAAAGGTCTTTTCAAACTCTATCCATATCTGCAAACTAAAGCTTCAGCGAGCTCTTGCTTCGAAATATCTGTGGGTAAATTACAGAATTTCGACAAGACCATTGCCAAAGTATCTGTAGGTTGGACTGTTTCCGCAACTAAGCCTGTAAAGCAGATTCGGCTTTCACTGCTTAATAGACAAGGAACACACCTTTCCATAGATACAAAAAACTTCGCGATATTTAACGATTTAATTTTTTCAGTTTTTTGAAAAAATTGTGGGCTAACAACCCCTTGGCCAAAAAAAATAATTTTTTCAACATTGTTTCCGATCCCATCGAGGTATACATCTAAAGAAAGGTCTTTTCAAATTCTATCCATATCTGCAAACTAAAGCTTCAGCGAGCTCTTGCTTCGAAATATCTGTGGGTAAATTACAGAATTTCGACAAGGTTATTGCCAAAGTATCTGTAAATTGGACTGTTTCCACAACTAAGCCTGTAAAGCAGATTCGGCTTTCACTGCTTAATAGACAAGGAACACACCTTTCCATAGATACAAAAAACTTCGCGATATTTAACGATTTAATTTTTTCAGTTTTTTGAAAAAATTGTGGGCTAACCCCTTGGCCAAAAAAAATAATTTTTTCAACATTGTTTCCGATCCCATCGAGTTATACATCTTAAGAAAGGTCTTTTCAAACTCTATCCATATCTGCAAACTAAAGCTTCAGCGAGCTCTTGCTTCGAAATATCTGTGGGTAAATTACAGAATTTCGACAACACCATTGCCAAAGTATCTGTAGGTTGGACTGTTTCCGCAACTAAGCCTGTAAAGCAGATTCGGCTTTCACTGCTTAATAGACAAGGAACACACCTTTTCATAGATACAAAAAACTTCGCGATATTTAACGATTTAATTTTTTCAGTTTTTTGAAAAAATTGTGGGCTAACCCCTTGGCCAAAAAAAATAATTTTTTCAACCTTGTTTCCGATCCCATCGAGTTATACATCTTAAGAAAGGTCTTTTCAACCTCTATCCATATCTGTAAACTAAAGCTTCAGCGAGCTCTTGCTTCGAAATATCTGTGGGTAAATTACAGAATTTCGACAAGACCATTGCCAAAGTATCTGTAGGTTGGACTGTTTCCGCAACTAAGCCTGTAAAGCAGATTCGGCTTTCACTGCTTAATAGACAAGGAACACACCTTTCCATAGATACAAAAAACTTCGCGATATTTAACGATTTAATTTTTTTCAGTTTTTTGAAAAAATTGTGGGCTAACCCCTTGGCCAAAAAAAATAATTTTTTCAACCTTGTTTCCGATCCCATCGAGTTATACATCTAAAGAAAGGTCTTTTCAAGCTCTATCCATATCTGCAAACTAAAGCTTCAGCGAGCTCTTGCTTCGAAATATCTGTGGGTAAATTACAGAATTTCGACAACACCATTGCCAAAGTATCTGTAGGTTGGACTGTTTCCGCAACTAAGCCTGTAAAGCAGATTCGGCTTTCACGGCGTAATAGACAAGGAACATACCTTTCCATAGATACAAAAAACTTCGCGATATTTAACGATTTAATTTTTTTCAGTTTTTTGAAAAAATTGTGGGCTAACCCCTTGGCCAAAAAAAATAATTTTTTCAACATTGTTTCCGATCCCATCGAGTTATACATCTTAAGAAAGGTCTTTTCAAACTCTATCCATATCTGCAAACTAAAGCTTCAGCGAGCTCTTGCTTCGAAATATCTGTGGGTAAATTACAGAATTTCGACAAGACCATTGCCAAAGTATCTGTAGGTTGGACTGTTTCCGCAACTAAGCCTGTAAAGCAGATTCGGCTTTCACTGCTTAATAGACAAGGAACACACCTTTCCATAGATACAAAAAACTTCGCGATATTTAACGATTTAATTTTTTCAGTTTTTTGAAAAAATTGTGGGCTAACAACCCCTTGGCCAAAAAAAATAATTTTTTCAACATTGTTTCCGATCCCATCGAGGTATACATCTAAAGAAAGGTCTTTTCAAATTCTATCCATATCTGCAAACTAAAGCTTCAGCGAGCTCTTGCTTCGAAATATCTGTGGGTAAATTACAGAATTTCGACAAGGTTATTGCCAAAGTATCTGTAAATTGGACTGTTTCCACAACTAAGCCTGTAAAGCAGATTCGGCTTTCACTGCTTAATAGACAAGGAACACACCTTTCCATAGATACAAAAAACTTCGCGATATTTAACGATTTAATTTTTTCAGTTTTTTGAAAAAATTGTGGGCTAACCCCTTGGCCAAAAAAAATAATTTTTTCAACATTGTTTCCGATCCCATCGAGTTATACATCTTAAGAAAGGTCTTTTCAAACTCTATCCATATCTGCAAACTAAAGCTTCAGCGAGCTCTTGCTTCGAAATATCTGTGGGTAAATTACAGAATTTCGACAACACCATTGCCAAAGTATCTGTAGGTTGGACTGTTTCCGCAACTAAGCCTGTAAAGCAGATTCGGCTTTCACTGCTTAATAGACAAGGAACACACCTTTTCATAGATACAAAAAACTTCGCGATATTTAACGATTTAATTTTTTCAGTTTTTTGAAAAAATTGTGGGCTAACCCCTTGGCCAAAAAAAATAATTTTTTCAACCTTGTTTCCGATCCCATCGAGTTATACATCTTAAGAAAGGTCTTTTCAACCTCTATCCATATCTGTAAACTAAAGCTTCAGCGAGCTCTTGCTTCGAAATATCTGTGGGTAAATTACAGAATTTCGACAAGACCATTGCCAAAGTATCTGTAGGTTGGACTGTTTCCGCAACTAAGCCTGTAAAGCAGATTCGGCTTTCACTGCTTAATAGACAAGGAACACACCTTTCCATAGATACAAAAAACTTCGCGATATTTAACGATTTAATTTTTTTCAGTTTTTTGAAAAAATTGTGGGCTAACCCCTTGGCCAAAAAAAATAATTTTTTCAACCTTGTTTCCGATCCCATCGAGTTATACATCTTAAGAAAGGTCTTTTCAAGCTCTATCCATATCTGCAAACTAAAGCTTCAGCGAGCTCTTGCTTCGAAATATCTGTGGGTAATCTACAGAATTTCGACAACACCATTGCCAAAGTATCTGTAGGTTGGACTGTTTCCGCAACTAAGCCTGTAAAGCAGATTCGGCTTTCACTGCTTAATAGACAAGGAACATACCTTTCCATAGATACAAAAAACTTCGCGATATTTAAAGATTTAATTTTTTTCAGTTTTTTGAAAAAATTGTGGGCTAACCCCTTGGCCAAAAAAAATAATTTTTTCAACCTTGTTTCCGATCCCATCGAGTTATACATCTAAAGAAAGGTCTTTTCAAACTCTATCCATATCTGCAAACTAAAGCTTCAGCGAGCTCTTGCTTCGAAATATCTGTGGGTAAATTACAGAATTTCGACAAGGTTATTGCCAAAGTATCTGTAAATTGGACTGTTTCCACAACTAAGCCTGTAAAGCAGATTCGGCTTTCACTGCTTAATAGACAAGGAACACACCTTTCCATAGATACAAAAAACTTCGCGATATTTAACGATTTAACTTTTTCAGTTTTTTGAAAAAATTGTGGGCTAACCCCTTGGCCAAAAAAAATAATTTTTTCAACATTGTTTCCGATCCCATCGAGTTATACATCTAAAGAAAGGTCTTTTCAAACTCTATCCATATCTGCAAACTAAAGCTTCAGCGAGCTCTTGCTTCGAAATATCTGTGGGTAAATTACAGAATTTCGACAACACCATTGCCAAAGTATCTGTAGGTTGGACTGTTTCCGCAACTAAGCCTGTAAAGCAGATTCGGCTTTCACGGCTTAATAGACAAGGAACATACCTTTCCATAGATACAAAAAACTTCGCGATATTTAACGATTTAATTTTTTTCAGTTTTTTGAAAAAATTGTAGGCTAACCCCTTGGCCAAAAAAAATAATTTTTTCAACATTGTTTCCGATCCCATCGAGTTATACATCTAAAAAAAGGTCTTTTCAAGCGCTATCCATATCTGCAAACTAAAGCTTCAGCGAGCTCTTGCTTCGAAATATCTGTGGGTAAATTACAGAATTTCGACAAGACCATTGCCAAAGTATCTGTAGGTTGGACTGTTTCCGCAACTAAGCCTGTAAAGCAGATTCGGCTTTCACTGCTTAATAGACAAGGAACACACCTTTTCATAGATACAAAAAACTTCGCGATATTTAACGATTTAATTTTTTCAGTTTTTTGAAAAAATTGTGGGCTAACCCCTTGGCCAAAAAAAATAATTTTTTCAACATTGTTTCCGATCCCATCGAGTTATACATCTTAAGAAAGGTCTTTTCAAACTCTATCCATATCTGCAAACTAAAGCTTCAGCGAGCTCTTGCTTCGAAATATCTGTGGGTAATCTACAGAATTTCGACAACACCATTGCCAAAGTATCTGTGGGTTGGACTGTTTCCGCAACTAAGCCTGTAAAGCAGATTCGGCTTTCACTGCTTAATAGACAAGGAACATACCTTTCCATAGATACAAAAAACTTCGCGATATTTAAAGATTTAATTTTTTTCAGTTTTTTGAAAAAATTGTGGGCTAACCCCTTGGCCAAAAAAAATAATTTTTTCAACCTTGTTTCCGATCCCATCGAGTTATACATCTAAAGAAAGGTCTTTTCAAACTCTATCCATATCTGCAAACTAAAGCTTCAGCGAGCTCTTGCTTCGAAATATCTGTGGGTAAATTACAGAATTTCGACAAGACCATTGCCAAAGTATCTGTAGGTTGGACTGTTTCCGCAACTAAGCCTGTAAAGCAGATTCGGCTTTCACTGCTTAATAGACAAGGAACACACCTTTCCATAGATACAAAAAACTTCGCGATATTTAACGATTTAATTTTTTTCAGTTTTTTGAAAAAATTGTGGGCTAACCCCTTGGCCAAAAAAAATAATTTTTTCAACCTTGTTTCCGATCCCATCGAGTTATACATCTAAAGAAAGGTCTTTTCAAGCTCTATCCATATCTGCAAACTAAAGCTTCAGCGAGCTCTTGCTTCGAAATATCTGTGGGTAATCTACAGAATTTCGACAACACCATTGCCAAAGTATCTGTGGGTTGGACTGTTTCCGCAACTAAGCCTGTAAAGCAGATTCGGCTTGCACTGCTTAATAGACAAGGAACATACCTTTCCATAGATACAAAAAACTTCGCGATATTTAAAGATTTAATTTTTTTCAGTTTTTTGAAAAAATTGTGGGCTAACCCCTTGGCCAAAAAAAATAATTTTTTCAACCTTGTTTCCGATCCCATCGAGTTATACATCTAAAGAAAGGTCTTTTCAAACTCTATCCATATCTGCAAACTAAAGCTTCAGCGAGCTCTTGCTTCGAAATATCTGTGGGTAAATTACAGAATTTCGACAACACCATTGCCAAAGTATCTGTAGGTTGGACTGTTTCCGCAACTAAGCCTGTAAAGCAGATTCGGCTTTCACTGCTTAATAGACAAGGAACACACCTTTCCATAGATACAAAAAACTTCGCGATATTTAACGATTTAATTTTTTCAGTTTTTTGAAAAAATTGTGGGCTAATAACCCCTTGGCCAAAAAAAAATAATTTTTTTCAACCTTGTTTCCGATCCCATCGAGTTATACATCTAAAGAAAGGTCTTTTCAAACTCTATATATATCTGCAAACTAAAGCTTCAGCGAGCTCTTGCTTCGAAATATCTGTGGGTAATCTACAGAATTTCGACAAGACCATTGCCAAAGTATCTGTAGGTTGGACTGTTTCCGCAACTAAGCCTGTAAAGCAGATTCGGCTTTCACGGCTTAATAGACAAGGAACATACCTTTCCATAGATACAAAAAACTTCGCGATATTTAACGATTTCATTTTTTTCAGTTTTTTGAAAAAATTGTAGGCTAACCCCTTGGCCAAAAAAAATAATTTTTTCAACATTGTTTCCGATCCCATCGAGGTATACATCTAAAGAAAGGTCTTTTCAAACTCTATCCATATCTGCAAACTAAAGCTTCAGCGAGCTCTTGCTTCGAAATATCTGTGGGTAAATTACAGAATTTCGACAAGACCATTGCCAAAGTATCTGTAGGTTGGACTGTTTCCGCAACTAAGCCTGTAAAGCAGATTCGGCTTTCACTGCTTAATAGACAAGGAACACACCTTTTCATAGATACAAAAAACTTCGCGATATTTAACGATTTAATTTTTTTCAGTTTTTTGAAAAAATTGTGGGCTAACCCCTTGGCCAAAAAAAATAATTTTTTCAACCTTGTTTCCGATCCCATCGAGTTATACATCTAAAGAAAGGTCTTTTCAAGCTCTATCCATATCTGCAAACTAAAGCTTCAGCGAGCTCTTGCTTCGAAATATCTGTGGGTAATCTACAGAATTTCGACAACACCATTGCCAAAGTATCTGTGGGTTGGACTGTTTCCGCAACTAAGCCTGTAAAGCAGATTCGGCTTTCACTGCTTAATAGACAAGGAACATACCTTTCCATAGATACAAAAAACTTCGCGATATTTAAAGATTTAATTTTTTTCAGTTTTTTGAAAAAATTGTGGGCTAACCCCTTGGCCAAAAAAAATAATTTTTTCAACCTTGTTTCCGATCCCATCGAGTTATACATCTAAAGAAAGGTCTTTTCAAACTCTATCCATATCTGCAAACTAAAGCTTCAGCGAGCTCTTGCTTCGAAATATCTGTGGGTAAATTACAGAATTTCGACAAGGTTATTGCCAAAGTATCTGTAAATTGGACTGTTTCCACAACTAAGCCTGTAAAGCAGATTCGGCTTTCACTGCTTAATAGACAAGGAACACACCTTTCCATAGATACAAAAAACTTCGCGATATTTAACGATTTAATTTTTTCAGTTTTTTGAAAAAATTGTGGGCTAACCCCTTGGCCAAAAAAAATAATTTTTTCAACATTGTTTCCGATCCCATCGAGTTATACATCTAAAGAAAGGTCTTTTCAAACTCTATCCATATCTGCAAACTAAAGCTTCAGCGAGCTCTTGCTTCGAAATATCTGTGGGTAAATTACAGAATTTCGACAAGACCATTGCCAAAGTATCTGTAGGTTGGACTGTTTCCGCAACTAAGCCTGTAAAGCAGATTCGGCTTTCACTGCTTAATAGACAAGGAACACACCTTTCCATAGATACAAAAAACTTCGCGATATTTAACGATTTAATTTTTTCAGTTTTTTGAAAAAATTGTGGGCTAATAACCCCTTGGCCAAAAAAAAATAATTTTTTTCAACCTTGTTTCCGATCCCATCGAGTTATACATCTAAAGAAAGGTCTTTTCAAACTCTATATATATCTGCAAACTAAAGCTTCAGCGAGCTCTTGCTTCGAAATATCTGTGGGTAATCTACAGAATTTCGACAAGACCATTGCCAAAGTATCTGTAGGTTGGACTGTTTCCGCAACTAAGCCTGTAAAGCAGATTCGGCTTTCACGGCTTAATAGACAAGGAACATACCTTTCCATAGATACAAAAAACTTCGCGATATTTAACGATTTCATTTTTTTCAGTTTTTTGAAAAAATTGTAGGCTAACCCCTTGGCCAAAAAAAATAATTTTTTCAACATTGTTTCCGATCCCATCGAGGTATACATCTAAAGAAAGGTCTTTTCAAACTCTATCCATATCTGCAAACTAAAGCTTCAGCGAGCTCTTGCTTCGAAATATCTGTGGGTAAATTACAGAATTTCGACAAGACCATTGCCAAAGTATCTGTAGGTTGGACTGTTTCCGCAACTAAGCCTGTAAAGCAGATTCGGCTTTCACTGCTTAATAGACAAGGAACACACCTTTTCATAGATACAAAAAACTTCGCGATATTTAACGATTTAATTTTTTTCAGTTTTTTGAAAAAATTGTGGGCTAACCCCTTGGCCAAAAAAAATAATTTTTTCAACTTTGTTTCCGATCCCATCGAGTTATACATCTAAAGAAAGGTCTTTTCAAGCTCTATCCATATCTGCAAACTAAAGCTTCAGCGAGCTCTTGCTTCGAAATATCTGTGGGTAATCTACAGAATTTCGACAACACCATTGCCAAAGTATCTGTGGGTTGGACTGTTTCCGCAACTAAGCCTGTAAAGCAGATTCGGCTTGCACTGCTTAATAGACAAGGAACATACCTTTCCATAGATACAAAAAACTTCGCGATATTTAAAGATTTAATTTTTTTCAGTTTTTTGAAAAAATTGTGGGCTAACCCCTTGGCCAAAAAAAATAATTTTTTCAACCTTGTTTCCGATCCCATCGAGTTATACATCTAAAGAAAGGTCTTTTCAAACTCTATCCATATCTGCAAACTAAAGCTTCAGCGAGCTCTTGCTTCGAAATATCTGTGGGTAAATTACAGAATTTCGACAAGGTTATTGCCAAAGTATCTGTAAATTGGACTGTTTCCACAACTAAGCCTGTAAAGCAGATTCGGCTTTCACTGCTTAATAGACAAGGAACACACCTTTCCATAGATACAAAAAACTTCGCGATATTTAACGATTTAATTTTTTCAGTTTTTTGAAAAAATTGTGGGCTAACCCCTTGGCCAAAAAAAATAATTTTTTCAACATTGTTTCCGATCCCATCGAGTTATACATCTAAAGAAAGGTCTTTTCAAACTCTATCCATATCTGCAAACTAAAGCTTCAGCGAGCTCTTGCTTCGAAATATCTGTGGGTAAATTACAGAATTTCGACAAGACCATTGCCAAAGTATCTGTAGGTTGGACTGTTTCCGCAACTAAGCCTGTAAAGCAGATTCGGCTTTCACTGCTTAATAGACAAGGAACACACCTTTCCATAGATACAAAAAACTTCGCGATATTTAACGATTTAATTTTTTTCAGTTTTTTGAAAAAATTGTGGGCTAACCCCTTGGCCAAAAAAAATAATTTTTTCAACATTGTTTCCGATCCCATCGAGTTATACATCTTAAGAAAGGTCTTTTCAAACTCTATCCATATCTGCAAACTAAAGCTTCAGCGAGCTCTTGCTTCGAAATATCTGTGGGTAAATTACAGAATTTCGACAAGACCATTGCCAAAGTATCTGTAGGTTGGACTGTTTCCGCAACTAAGCCTGTAAAGCAGATTCGGCTTTCACTGCTTAATAGACAAGGAACACACCTTTCCATAGATACAAAAAACTTCGCGATATTTAACGATTTAATTTTTTCAGTTTTTTGAAAAAATTGTGGGCTAACCCCTTGGCCAAAAAAAATAATTTTTTCAACATTGTTTCCGATCCCATCGAGTTATACATCTTAAGAAAGGTCTTTTCAACCTCTATCCATATCTGTAAACTAAAGCTTCAGCGAGCTCTTGCTTCGAAATATCTGTGGGTAAATTACAGAATTTCGACAAGACCATTGCCAAAGTATCTGTAGGTTGGACTGTTTCCGCAACTAAGCCTGTAAAGCAGATTCGGCTTTCACTGCTTAATAGACAAGGAACACACCTTTCCATAGATACAAAAAACTTCGCGATATTTAACGATTTAATTTTTTTCAGTTTTTTGAAAAAATTGTGGGCTAACCCCTTGGCCAAAAAAAATAATTTTTTCAACCTTGTTTCCGATCCCATCGAGTTATACATCTAAAGAAAGGTCTTTTCAAGCTCTATCCATATCTGCAAACTAAAGCTTCAGCGAGCTCTTGCTTCGAAATATCTGTGGGTAATCTACAGAATTTCGACAACACCATTGCCAAAGTATCTGTAGGTTGGACTGTTTCCGCAACTAAGCCTGTAAAGCAGATTCGGCTTTCACTGCTTAATAGACAAGGAACATACCTTTCCATAGATACAAAAAACTTCGCGATATTTAAAGATTTAATTTTTTTCAGTTTTTTGAAAAAATTGTGGGCTAACCCCTTGGCCAAAAAAAATAATTTTTTCAACCTTGTTTCCGATCCCATCGAGTTATACATCTAAAGAAAGGTCTTTTCAAGCTCTATCCATATCTGCAAACTAAAGCTTCAGCGAGCTCTTGCTTCGAAATATCTGTGGGTAATCTACAGAATTTCGACAACACCATTGCCAAAGTATCTGTGGGTTGGACTGTTTCCGCAACTAAGCCTGTAAAGCAGATTCGGCTTGCACTGCTTAATAGACAAGGAACATACCTTTCCATAGATACAAAAAACTTCGCGATATTTAAAGATTTAATTTTTTTCAGTTTTTTGAAAAAATTGTGGGCTAACCCCTTGGCCAAAAAAAATAATTTTTTCAACCTTGTTTCCGATCCCATCGAGTTATACATCTAAAGAAAGGTCTTTTCAAACTCTATCCATATCTGCAAACTAAAGCTTCAGCGAGCTCTTGCTTCGAAATATCTGTGGGTAAATTACAGAATTTCGACAAGGTTATTGCCAAAGTATCTGTAAATTGGACTGTTTCCACAACTAAGCCTGTAAAGCAGATTCGGCTTTCACTGCTTAATTGACAAGGAACACACCTTTCCATAGATACAAAAAACTTCGCGATATTTAACGATTTAATTTTTTCAGTTTTTTGAAAAAATTGTGGGCTAACCCCTTGGCCAAAAAAAATAATTTTTTCAACCTTGTTTCCGATCCCATCGAGTTATACATCTAAAGAAAGGTCTTTTCAAACTCTATCCATATCTGCAAACTAAAGCTTCAGCGAGCTCTTGCTTCGAAATATCTGTGGGTAAATTACAGAATTTCGACAACACCATTGCCAAAGTATCTGTAGGTTGGACTGTTTCCGCAACTAAGCCTGTAAAGCAGATTCGGCTTTCACGGCTTAATAGACAAGGAACATACCTTTCCATAGATACAAAAAACTTCGCGATATTTAACGATTTAATTTTTTTCAGTTTTTTGAAAAAATTGTAGGCTAACCATTTGGTCAAAAAAAATAATTTTTTCAACCTTGTTTCCGATCCCATCGAGTTATACATCTAAAGAAAGGTCTTTTCAAGCGCTATCCATATCTGCAAACTAAAGCTTCAGCGAGCTCTTGCTTCGAAATATCTGTGGGTAAATTACAGAATTTCGACAACACCATTGCCAAAGTATCTGTAGGTTGGACTGTTTCCGCAACTAAGCCTGTAAAGCAGATTCGGCTTTCACTGCTTAATAGACAAGGAACACACCTTTTCATAGATACAAAAAACTTCGCGATATTTAACGATTTAATTTTTTCAGTTTTTTGAAAAAATTGTGGGCTAACCCCTTGGCCAAAAAAAATAATTTTTTCAACCTTGTTTCCGATCCCATCGAGTTATACATCTAAAGAAAGGTCTTTTCAAGCTCTATCCATATCTGCAAACTAAAGCTTCAGCGAGCTCTTGCTTCGAAATATCTGTGGGTAATCTACAGAATTTCGACAACACCATTGCCAAAGTATCTGTGGGTTGGACTGTTTCCGCAACTAAGCCTGTAAAGCAGATTCGGCTTGCACTGCTTAATAGACAAGGAACATACCTTTCCATAGATACAAAAAACTTCGCGATATTTAAAGATTTAATTTTTTTCAGTTTTTTGAAAAAATTGTGGGCTAACCCCTTGGCCAAAAAAAATAATTTTTTCAACCTTGTTTCCGATCCCATCGAGTTATACATCTAAAGAAAGGTCTTTTCAAACTCTATCCATATCTGCAAACTAAAGCTTCAGCGAGCTCTTGCTTCGAAATATCTGTGGGTAAATTACAGAATTTCGACAACACCATTGCCAAAGTATCTGTAGGTTGGACTGTTTCCGCAACTAAGCCTGTAAAGCAGATTCGGCTTTCACGGCTTAATAGACAAGGAACATACCTTTCCATAGATACAAAAAACTTCGCGATATTTAACGATTTAATTTTTTTCAGTTTTTTGAAAAAATTGTAGGCTAACCATTTGGTCAAAAAAAATAATTTTTTCAACCTTGTTTCCGATCCCATCGAGTTATACATCTAAAGAAAGGTCTTTTCAAGCGCTATCCATATCTGCAAACTAAAGCTTCAGCGAGCTCTTGCTTCGAAATATCTGTGGGTAAATTACAGAATTTCGACAACACCATTGCCAAAGTATCTGTAGGTTGGACTGTTTCCGCAACTAAGCCTGTAAAGCAGATTCGGCTTTCACTGCTTAATAGACAAGGAACACACCTTTTCATAGATACAAAAAACTTCGCGATATTTAACGATTTAATTTTTTCAGTTTTTTGAAAAAATTGTGGGCTAACCCCTTGGCCAAAAAAAATAATTTTTTCAACCTTGTTTCCGATCCCATCGAGTTATACATCTAAAGAAAGGTCTTTTCAAGCTCTATCCATATCTGCAAACTAAAGCTTCAGCGAGCTCTTGCTTCGAAATATCTGTGGGTAATCTACAGAATTTCGACAACACCATTGCCAAAGTATCTGTAGGTTGGACTGTTTCCGCAACTAAGCCTGTAAAGCAGATTCGGCTTTCACTGCTTAATAGACAAGGAACATACCTTTCCATAGATACAAAAAACTTCGCGATATTTAAAGATTTAATTTTTTTCAGTTTTTTGAAAAAATTGTGGGCTAACCCCTTGGCCAAAAAAAATAATTTTTTCAACCTTGTTTCCGATCCCATCGAGTTATACATCTAAAGAAAGGTCTTTTCAAACTCTATCCATATCTGCAAACTAAAGCTTCAGCGAGCTCTTGCTTCGAAATATCTGTGGGTAATCTACAGAATTTCGACAACACCATTGCCAAAGTATCTGTGGGTTGGACTGTTTCCGCAACTAAGCCTGTAAAGCAGATTCGGCTTTCACTGCTTAATAGACAAGGAACATACCTTTCCATAGATACAAAAAACTTCGCGATATTTAAAGATTTAATTTTTTTCAGTTTTTTGAAAAAATTGTGGGCTAACCCCTTGGCCAAAAAAAATAATTTTTTCAACCTTGTTTCCGATCCCATCGAGTTATACATCTAAAGAAAGGTCTTTTCAAACTCTATCCATATCTGCAAACTAAAGCTTCAGCGAGCTCTTGCTTCGAAATATCTGTGGGTAAATTACAGAATTTCGACAAGACCATTGCCAAAGTATCTGTAGGTTGGACTGTTTCCGCAACTAAGCCTGTAAAGCAGATTCGGCTTTCACTGCTTAATAGACAAGGAACACACCTTTCCATAGATACAAAAAACTTCGCGATATTTAACGATTTAATTTTTTTCAGTTTTTTGAAAAAATTGTGGGCTAACCCCTTGGCCAAAAAAAATAATTTTTTCAACCTTGTTTCCGATCCCATCGAGTTATACATCTAAAGAAAGGTCTTTTCAAGCTCTATCCATATCTGCAAACTAAAGCTTCAGCGAGCTCTTGCTTCGAAATATCTGTGGGTAAACTACAGAATTTCGACAACACCATTGCCAAAGTATCTGTGGGTTGGACTGTTTCCGCAACTAAGCCTGTAAAGCAGATTCGGCTTGCACTGCTTAATAGACAAGGAACATACCTTTCCATAGATACAAAAAACTTCGCGATATTTAAAGATTTAATTTTTTTCAGTTTTTTGAAAAAATTGTGGGCGATTTAATCGACCAGGAGTTCCATCAATTTTTACTCCTAATGCAGGAACTGTTCATGAATGAATTACATCAGCAGCTGTTACTAGAATTCGAATTTGAGAATTTATAGGCAATACAATACCCCTTGGCCAAAAAAAATAATTTTTTCAACCTTGTTTCCGATCCCATCGAGTTATACATCTAAAGAAAGGTCTTTTCAAACTCTATCCATATCTGCAAACTAAAGCTTCAGCGAGCTCTTGCTTCGAAATATCTGTGGGTAAATTACAGAATTTCGACAAGGTTATTGCCAAAGTATCTGTAAATTGGACTGTTTCCACAACTAAGCCTGTAAAGCAGATTCGGCTTTCACTGCTTAATAGACAAGGAACACACCTTTCCATAGATACAAAAAACTTCGCGATATTTAACGATTTAATTTTTTCAGTTTTTTGAAAAAATTGTGGGCTAACCCCTTGGCCAAAAAAAATAATTTTTTCAACATTGTTTCCGATCCCATCGAGTTATACATCTAAAGAAAGGTCTTTTCAAACTCTATCCATATCTGCAAACTAAAGCTTCAGCGAGCTCTTGCTTCGAAATATCTGTGGGTAAATTACAGAATTTCGACAACACCATTGCCAAAGTATCTGTAGGTTGGACTGTTTCCGCAACTAAGCCTGTAAAGCAGATTCGGCTTTCACGGCTTAATAGACAAGGAACATACCTTTCCATAGATACAAAAAACTTCGCGATATTTAACGATTTAATTTTTTTCAGTTTTTTGAAAAAATTGTAGGCTAACCATTTGGTCAAAAAAAATAATTTTTTCAACCTTGTTTCCGATCCCATCGAGTTATACATCTAAAGAAAGGTCTTTTCAAGCGCTATCCATATCTGCAAACTAAAGCTTCAGCGAGCTCTTGCTTCGAAATATCTGTGGGTAAATTACAGAATTTCGACAACACCATTGCCAAAGTATCTGTAGGTTGGACTGTTTCCGCAACTAAGCCTGTAAAGCAGATTCGGCTTTCACTGCTTAATAGACAAGGAACACACCTTTTCATAGATACAAAAAACTTCGCGATATTTAACGATTTAATTTTTTCAGTTTTTTGAAAAAATTGTGGGCTAACCCCTTGGCCAAAAAAAATAATTTTTTCAACCTTGTTTCCGATCCCATCGAGTTATACATCTAAAAAAAGGTCTTTTCAAGCTCTATCCATATCTGCAAACTAAAGCTTCAGCGAGCTCTTGCTTCGAAATATCTGTGGGTAATCTACAGAATTTCGACAACACCATTGCCAAAGTATCTGTAGGTTGGACTGTTTCCGCAACTAAGCCTGTAAAGCAGATTCGGCTTTCACTGCTTAATAGACAAGGAACATACCTTTCCATAGATACAAAAAACTTCGCGATATTTAAAGATTTAATTTTTTTCAGTTTTTTGAAAAAATTGTGGGCTAACCCCTTGGCCAAAAAAAATAATTTTTTCAACCTTGTTTCCGATCCCATCGAGTTATACATCTAAAGAAAGGTCTTTTCAAACTCTATCCATATCTGCAAACTAAAGCTTCAGCGAGCTCTTGCTTCGAAATATCTGTGGGTAATCTACAGAATTTCGACAACACCATTGCCAAAGTATCTGTGGGTTGGACTGTTTCCGCAACTAAGCCTGTAAAGCAGATTCGGCTTTCACTGCTTAATAGACAAGGAACATACCTTTCCATAGATACAAAAAACTTCGCGATATTTAAAGATTTAATTTTTTTCAGTTTTTTGAAAAAATTGTGGGCTAACCCCTTGGCCAAAAAAAATAATTTTTTCAACCTTGTTTCCGATCCCATCGAGTTATACATCTAAAGAAAGGTCTTTTCAAACTCTATCCATATCTGCAAACTAAAGCTTCAGCGAGCTCTTGCTTCGAAATATCTGTGGGTAAATTACAGAATTTCGACAAGACCATTGCCAAAGTATCTGTAGGTTGGACTGTTTCCGCAACTAAGCCTGTAAAGCAGATTCGGCTTTCACTGCTTAATAGACAAGGAACACACCTTTCCATAGATACAAAAAACTTCGCGATATTTAACGATTTAATTTTTTTCAGTTTTTTGAAAAAATTGTGGGCTAACCCCTTGGCCAAAAAAAATAATTTTTTCAACCTTGTTTCCGATCCCATCGAGTTATACATCTAAAGAAAGGTCTTTTCAAGCTCTATCCATATCTGCAAACTAAAGCTTCAGCGAGCTCTTGCTTCGAAATATCTGTGGGTAATCTACAGAATTTCGACAACACCATTGCCAAAGTATCTGTGGGTTGGACTGTTTCCGCAACTAAGCCTGTAAAGCAGATTCGGCTTGCACTGCTTAATAGACAAGGAACATACCTTTCCATAGATACAAAAAACTTCGCGATATTTAAAGATTTAATTTTTTTCAGTTTTTTGAAAAAATTGTGGGCTAACCCCTTGGCCAAAAAAAATAATTTTTTCAACCTTGTTTCCGATCCCATCGAGTTATACATCTAAAGAAAGGTCTTTTCAAACTCTATCCATATCTGCAAACTAAAGCTTCAGCGAGCTCTTGCTTCGAAATATCTGTGGGTAAATTACAGAATTTCGACAACACCATTGCCAAAGTATCTGTAGGTTGGACTGTTTCCGCAACTAAGCCTGTAAAGCAGATTCGGCTTTCACTGCTTAATAGACAAGGAACACACCTTTCCATAGATACAAAAAACTTCGCGATATTTAACGATTTAATTTTTTCAGTTTTTTGAAAAAATTGTGGGCTAATAACCCCTTGGCCAAAAAAAAATAATTTTTTTCAACCTTGTTTCCGATCCCATCGAGTTATACATCTAAAGAAAGGTCTTTTCAAACTCTATATATATCTGCAAACTAAAGCTTCAGCGAGCTCTTGCTTCGAAATATCTGTGGGTAATCTACAGAATTTCGACAAGACCATTGCCAAAGTATCTGTAGGTTGGACTGTTTCCGCAACTAAGCCTGTAAAGCAGATTCGGCTTTCACGGCTTAATAGACAAGGAACATACCTTTCCATAGATACAAAAAACTTCGCGATATTTAACGATTTAATTTTTTTCAGTTTTTTGAAAAAATTGTAGGCTAACCCCTTGGCCAAAAAAAATAATTTTTTCAACATTGTTTCCGATCCCATCGAGGTATACATCTAAAGAAAGGTCTTTTCAAACTCTATCCATATCTGCAAACTAAAGCTTCAGCGAGCTCTTGCTTCGAAATATCTGTGGGTAAATTACAGAATTTCGACAAGACCATTGCCAAAGTATCTGTAGGTTGGACTGTTTCCGCAACTAAGCCTGTAAAGCAGATTCGGCTTTCACTGCTTAATAGACAAGGAACACACCTTTCCATAGATACAAAAAACTTCGCGATATTTAACGATTTAATTTTTTCAGTTTTTTGAAAAAATTGTGGGCTAACCCCTTGGCCAAAAAAAATAATTTTTTCAACATTGTTTCCGATCCCATCGAGTTATACATCTTAAGAAAGGTCTTTTCAACCTCTATCCATATCTGTAAACTAAACCTTCAGCGAGCTCTTGCTTCGAAATATCTGTGGGTAAATTACAGAATTTCGACAAGACCATTGCCAAAGTATCTGTAGGTTGGACTGTTTCCGCAACTAAGCCTGTAAAGCAGATTCGGCTTTCACTGCTTAATAGACAAGGAACACACCTTTTCATAGATACAAAAAACTTCGCGATATTTAACGATTTAATTTTTTTCAGTTTTTTGAAAAAATTGTGGGCTAACCCCTTGGCCAAAAAAAATAATTTTTTCAACCTTGTTTCCGATCCCATCGAGTTATACATCTAAAGAAAGGTCTTTTCAAGCTCTATCCATATCTGCAAACTAAAGCTTCAGCGAGCTCTTGCTTCGAAATATCTGTGGGTAATCTACAGAATTTCGACAACACCATTGCCAAAGTATCTGTGGGTTGGACTGTTTCCGCAACTAAGCCTGTAAAGCAGATTCGGCTTGCACTGCTTAATAGACAAGGAACATACCTTTCCATAGATACAAAAAACTTCGCGATATTTAAAGATTTAATTTTTTTCAGTTTTTTGAAAAAATTGTGGGCGATTTAATCGACCAGGAGTTCCATCAATTTTTACTCCTAATGCAGGAACTGTTCATGAATGAATTACATCAGCAGCTGTTACTAGAATTCGAATTTGAGAATTTATAGGCAATACAATACCCCTTGGCCAAAAAAAATAATTTTTTCAACCTTGTTTCCGATCCCATCGAGTTATACATCTAAAGAAAGGTCTTTTCAAACTCTATCCATATCTGCAAACTAAAGCTTCAGCGAGCTCTTGCTTCGAAATATCTGTGGGTAATCTACAGAATTTCGACAACACCATTGCCAAAGTATCTGTGGGTTGGACTGTTTCCGCAACTAAGCCTGTAAAGCAGATTCGGCTTTCACGGCTTAATAGACAAGGAACATACCTTTCCATAGATACAAAAAACTTCGCGATATTTAACGATTTAATTTTTTTCAGTTTTTTGAAAAAATTGTAGGCTAACCATTTGGTCAAAAAAAATAATTTTTTCAACCTTGTTTCCGATCCCATCGAGTTATACATCTAAAGAAAGGTCTTTTCAAGCGCTATCCATATCTGCAAACTAAAGCTTCAGCGAGCTCTTGCTTCGAAATATCTGTGGGTAAATTACAGAATTTCGACAACACCATTGCCAAAGTATCTGTAGGTTGGACTGTTTCCGCAACTAAGCCTGTAAAGCAGATTCGGCTTTCACTGCTTAATAGACAAGGAACACACCTTTTCATAGATACAAAAAACTTCGCGATATTTAACGATTTAATTTTTTCAGTTTTTTGAAAAAATTGTGGGCTAACCCCTTGGCCAAAAAAAATAATTTTTTCAACCTTGTTTCCGATCCCATCGAGTTATACATCTAAAGAAAGGTCTTTTCAAGCTCTATCCATATCTGCAAACTAAAGCTTCAGCGAGCTCTTGCTTCGAAATATCTGTGGGTAATCTACAGAATTTCGACAACACCATTGCCAAAGTATCTGTAGGTTGGACTGTTTCCGCAACTAAGCCTGTAAAGCAGATTCGGCTTTCACTGCTTAATAGACAAGGAACATACCTTTCCATAGATACAAAAAACTTCGCGATATTTAAAGATTTAATTTTTTTCAGTTTTTTGAAAAAATTGTGGGCTAACCCCTTGGCCAAAAAAAATAATTTTTTCAACCTTGTTTCCGATCCCATCGAGTTATACATCTAAAGAAAGGTCTTTTCAAACTCTATCCATATCTGCAAACTAAAGCTTCAGCGAGCTCTTGCTTCGAAATATCTGTGGGTAAATTACAGAATTTCGACAAGACCATTGCCAAAGTATCTGTAGGTTGGACTGTTTCCGCAACTAAGCCTGTAAAGCAGATTCGGCTTTCACTGCTTAATAGACAAGGAACACACCTTTCCATAGATACAAAAAACTTCGCGATATTTAACGATTTAATTTTTTTCAGTTTTTTGAAAAAATTGTGGGCTAACCCCTTGGCCAAAAAAAATAATTTTTTCAACCTTGTTTCCGATCCCATCGAGTTATACATCTAAAGAAAGGTCTTTTCAAGCTCTATCCATATCTGCAAACTAAAGCTTCAGCGAGCTCTTGCTTCGAAATATCTGTGGGTAATCTACAGAATTTCGACAACACCATTGCCAAAGTATCTGTGGGTTGGACTGTTTCCGCAACTAAGCCTGTAAAGCAGATTCGGCTTGCACTGCTTAATAGACAAGGAACATACCTTTCCATAGATACAAAAAACTTCGCGATATTTAAAGATTTAATTTTTTTCAGTTTTTTGAAAAAATTGTGGGCTAACCCCTTGGCCAAAAAAAATAATTTTTTCAACCTTGTTTCCGATCCCATCGAGTTATACATCTAAAGAAAGGTCTTTTCAAACTCTATCCATATCTGCAAACTAAAGCTTCAGCGAGCTCTTGCTTCGAAATATCTGTGGGTAAATTACAGAATTTCGACAACACCATTGCCAAAGTATCTGTAGGTTGGACTGTTTCCGCAACTAAGCCTGTAAAGCAGATTCGGCTTTCACTGCTTAATAGACAAGGAACACACCTTTCCATAGATACAAAAAACTTCGCGATATTTAACGATTTAATTTTTTCAGTTTTTTGAAAAAATTGTGGGCTAATAACCCCTTGGCCAAAAAAAAATAATTTTTTTCAACCTTGTTTCCGATCCCATCGAGTTATACATCTAAAGAAAGGTCTTTTCAAACTCTATATATATCTGCAAACTAAAGCTTCAGCGAGCTCTTGCTTCGAAATATCTGTGGGTAATCTACAGAATTTCGACAAGACCATTGCCAAAGTATCTGTAGGTTGGACTGTTTCCGCAACTAAGCCTGTAAAGCAGATTCGGATTTCACGGCTTAATAGACAAGGAACATACCTTTCCATAGATACAAAAAACTTCGCGATATTTAACGATTTAATTTTTTTCAGTTTTTTGAAAAAATTGTAGGCTAACCCCTTGGCCAAAAAAAATAATTTTTTCAACATTGTTTCCGATCCCATCGAGGTATACATCTAAAGAAAGGTCTTTTCAAACTCTATCCATATCTGCAAACTAAAGCTTCAGCGAGCTCTTGCTTCGAAATATCTGTGGGTAAATTACAGAATTTCGACAAGACCATTGCCAAAGTATCTGTAGGTTGGACTGTTTCCGCAACTAAGCCTGTAAAGCAGATTCGGCTTTCACGGCTTAATAGACAAGAAACACACCTTTCCATAGATACAAAAAACTTCGCGATATTTAACGATTTAATTTTTTCAGTTTTTTGAAAAAATTGTGGGCTAACCCCTTGGCCAAAAAAAATAATTTTTTCAACATTGTTTCCGATCCCATCGAGTTATACATCTTAAGAAAGGTCTTTTCAACCTCTATCCATATCTGTAAACTAAACCTTCAGCGAGCTCTTGCTTCGAAATATCTGTGGGTAAATTACAGAATTTCGACAAGACCATTGCCAAAGTATCTGTAGGTTGGACTGTTTCCGCAACTAAGCCTGTAAAGCAGATTCGGCTTTCACTGCTTAATAGACAAGGAACACACCTTTTCATAGATACAAAAAACTTCGCGATATTTAACGATTTAATTTTTTTCAGTTTTTTGAAAAAATTGTGGGCTAACCCCTTGGCCAAAAAAAATAATTTTTTCAACCTTGTTTCCGATCCCATCGAGTTATACATCTAAAGAAAGGTCTTTTCAAGCTCTATCCATATCTGCAAACTAAAGCTTCAGCGAGCTCTTGCTTCGAAATATCTGTGGGTAATCTACAGAATTTCGACAACACCATTGCCAAAGTATCTGTGGGTTGGACTGTTTCCGCAACTAAGCCTGTAAAGCAGATTCGGCTTGCACTGCTTAATAGACAAGGAACATACCTTTCCATAGATACAAAAAACTTCGCGATATTTAAAGATTTAATTTTTTTCAGTTTTTTGAAAAAATTGTGGGCGATTTAATCGACCAGGAGTTCCATCAATTTTTACTCCTAATGCAGGAACTGTTCATGAATGAATTACATCAGCAGCTGTTACTAGAATTCGAATTTGAGAATTTATAGGCAATACAATACCCCTTGGCCAAAAAAAAATAATTTTTTCAACCTTGTTTCCGATCCCATCGAGTTATACATCTAAAGAAAGGTCTTTTCAAACTCTATCCATATCTGCAAACTAAAGCTTCAGCGAGCTCTTGCTTCGAAATATCTGTGGGTAAATTACAGAATTTCGACAAGGTTATTGCCAAAGTATCTGTAAATTGGACTGTTTCCACAACTAAGCCTGTAAAGCAGATTCGGCTTTCACTGCTTAATAGACAAGGAACACACCTTTCCATAGATACAAAAAACTTCGCGATATTTAACGATTTAATTTTTTCAGTTTTTTGAAAAAATTGTGGGCTAACCCCTTGGCCAAAAAAAATAATTTTTTCAACATTGTTTCCGATCCCATCGAGTTATACATCTAAAGAAAGGTCTTTTCAAACTCTATCCATATCTGCAAACTAAAGCTTCAGCGAGCTCTTGCTTCGAAATATCTGTGGGTAAATTACAGAATTTCGACAACACCATTGCCAAAGTATCTGTAGGTTGGACTGTTTCCGCAACTAAGCCTGTAAAGCAGATTCGGCTTTCACTGCTTAATAGACAAGGAACACACCTTTTCATAGATACAAAAAACTTCGCGATATTTAACGATTTAATTTTTTCAGTTTTTTGAAAAAATTGTGGGCTAACCCCTTGGCCAAAAAAAATAATTTTTTCAACATTGTTTCCGATCCCATCGAGTTATACATCTTAAGAAAGGTCTTTTCAAACTCTATCCATATCTGCAAACTAAAGCTTCAGCGAGCTCTTGCTTCGAAATATCTGTGGGTAAATTACAGAATTTCGACAACACCACTGCCAAAGTATCTGTAGGTTGGACTGTTTCCGCAACTAAGCCTGTAAAGCAGATTCGGCTTTCACTGCTTAATAGACAAGGAACACACCTTTTCATAGATACAAAAAACTTCGCGATATTTAACGATTTAATTTTTTCAGTTTTTTGAAAAAATTGTGGGCTAACCCCTTGGCCAAAAAAAATAATTTTTTCAACCTTGTTTCCGATCCCATCGAGTTATACATCTAAAGAAAGGTCTTTTCAAGCTCTATCCATATCTGCAAACTAAAGCTTCAGCGAGCTCTTGCTTCGAAATATCTGTGGGTAATCTACAGAATTTCGACAACACCATTGCCAAAGTATCTGTAGGTTGGACTGTTTCCGCAACTAAGCCTGTAAAGCAGATTCGGCTTTCACTGCTTAATAGACAAGGAACATACCTTTCCATAGATACAAAAAACTTCGCGATATTTAAAGATTTAATTTTTTTCAGTTTTTTGAAAAAATTGTGGGCTAACCCCTTGGCCAAAAAAAATAATTTTTTCAACCTTGTTTCCGATCCCATCGAGTTATACATCTAAAGAAAGGTCTTTTCAAGCGCTATCCATATCTGCAAACTAAAGCTTCAGCGAGCTCTTGCTTCGAAATATCTGTGGGTAAATTACAGAATTTCGACAACACCACTGCCAAAGTATCTGTAGGTTGGACTGTTTCCGCAACTAAGCCTGTAAAGCAGATTCGTCTTTCACTGCTTAATAGACAAGGAACATACCTTTCCATAGATACAAAAAACTTCGCGATATTTAAAGATTTAATTTTTTTCAGTTTTTTGAAAAAATTGTGGGCTGGCCAAAAAAAATAATTTTTTCAACCTTGTTTCCGATCCCATCGAGTTATACATCTAAAGAAAGGTCTTTTCAAACTCTATCCATATCTGCAAACTAAAGCTTCAGCGAGCTCTTGCTTCGAAATATCTGTGGGTAAATTACAGAATTTCGACAACACCATTGCCAAAGTATCTGTAGGTTGGACTGTTTCCGCAACTAAGCCTGTAAAGCAGATTCGGCTTTCACTGCTTAATAGACAAGGAACACACCTTTCCATAGATACAAAAAACTTCCCGATATTTAACGATTTAATTTTTTCAGTTTTTTGAAAAAATTGTGGGCTAATAACCCCTTGGCCAAAAAAAAATAATTTTTTTCAACCTTGTTTCCGATCCCATCGAGTTATACATCTAAAGAAAGGTCTTTTCAAACTCTATCCATATCTGCAAACTAAAGCTTCAGCGAGCTCTTGCTTCGAAATATCTGTGGGTAAATTACAGAATTTCGACAACACCATTGCCAAAGTATCTGTAGGTTGGACTGTTTCCGCAACTAAGCCTGTAAAGCAGATTCGGCTTTCACTGCTTAATAGACAAGGAACACACCTTTCCATAGATACAAAAAACTTCGCGATATTTAACGATTTAATTTTTTCAGTTTTTTGAAAAAATTGTGGGCCCTTGGCAAAAAAAATAATTTTTTCAACATTGTTTCCGATCCCATCGAGTTATACATCTTAAAAAAGTCTTTTCAAACTCTATCCATATCTGCAAACTAAAGCTTCAGCGAGCTCTTGCTTCGAAATATCTGTGGGTAAATGTAGTTACAAAATTTCGACAAGGTTATTGCCAAAGTATCTGTAAATTGGACTCTCTCCGCAACTAAGCCTGTGAAGCAGATTCGGCTTTCACTGCTTAATAGACAAGGAACACACCCTTCCATAGATACAAAAACTTCGCGATATTTAACAATTTAATTTTTTCAGTTTTTTGAAAAAATTGTGGGCAAACAAAATAATTTTTTCAACATTGTTTCCGATCCCATCGAGTTATACATCTTAAGAAAGGTCTTTTCAAACTCAATCCATATCTGCAAACTAAAGCTTCAGCAAGCTCTTGCTTCGAAATATCTGTGGGTAAATTACAGAATTTCGACAAGACCATTGCCAAAGTATCTGTAGGTTGGATTGTTTCCGCAACTAAGCCTGTAAAGCAGATTCGGCTTTCACTGCTTAATAGACAAGGAACACACCTTTCCATAGATACAAAAAACTTCGCGATATTTAACGATTTAATTTTTTCAGTTTTTTGAAAAAATTGTGGGCCATTGGCAAAAAAAAATAATTTTTTCAACATTGTTTCTGATCCCATCGAGTTATACATCTTAAGAAAGGTCTTTTCAAGCTCTATCCATATCTGCAAATTTAAGCTTCAGCGAGCTCTTGCTTCGAAATATCTGTGGGTAAATTACAGAATTTCGACAAGACCATTGCCAAAGTATCTGTAGGTTGGACTGTTTCCGCAACTAAGCCTGTAAAGCAGATTCGGCTTTCACTGCTTAATAGACAAGGAACACACCTTTAAATAGATACCAAAACTTCGCGATATTTAACGATTTAATTTTTTCAGTTTTTTGAAAAAATTTTGGGCCAAAAAAAAAATGTTTTCAACATTGTTTCCGATCCCATCGAGTTATACATCTTAAGAAAGGTCTTTTCAAGCTCTATCCATATCTGCAAACTAAAGCTTCAGCGAGCTCTTGCTTCCCAAAATCTGTGGTTAAATGTAGTAACAGAATTACGCCCCAGATATTGCCAAAGTATCTGAAAATTTAACTGTTTTCGGAAGTAAGACTTTCATAGACAATAACAGATTCGGTGTGCTTTACTGAATAGAGAATTATCAAACTTTTCCACTGATATAACAATCTTTCCGATAATCAACCCTTACCGCTTACCAAAAGTTTGTGTGAGCTCTAGCTTCTGAAATATTTAGGGTAGAGTGAGGGCTGCACAGAGCCAATTTTTATAAAATTGATTACGCTTTACCCATTTACATTTCATGCCTAAAATATAATCAAACCAACTTACCACCAAGCAGCAATGAAGAGCCTTGGTTCTTTTTCAAACACACCTATTAGAAGCATTCTCTCAGTGTGAAATTCATTTTTCAAAATAATTCAGTGGAAAAATCATCTAACCCATAATGGTGACTTGATTTATGGTTGTAATTTTATCAGTCAACAAACCGTGATATCAACATCAATTGCTTTCTGATATGTACATAGCTCTTTTTGACACTTATTATTAGGTTAAGAAATTCAAAATTTGGATTTTAAAAGACTCAAATAGCTAATCTTAGTTTTTAATTTGATATATACCTATACATATGTATGTATGTAAGTGCAAACGGTATTGTAAAATTTTTAAATATATTTTGCTGATTTTGTAATGAATAAATTTTGTTCCAAAAATCTAATTTTATTTAAATCATCTACGCTTCGTTAGAACGTCCCCAAAACTAAATTAAAAACTTCATCTATATAAAAGGGAGGGAAGAAAGTCACTGCCTTTAGATTATGTGAATTATCCTGTAATAAAGTCCAAATATGATAATGTGAAAGAAACATGAACCCTAAATGAAATATGGTTTCTCTTCCTATAACAAATGTGTTATAAGGCTAACTTTTTGGTGACTAAGGCACAGCTCCCTCCACTTGGCATACCTACCAGCAAAGAGAAAAGACCCCCAACCTATCATCATAAACAATATAGGAACACACTTTACATTCAAAGTTGATGCAAAACCACCGCAACATAATAATTTAAAATGTTATACAAAAATCTCTGCAGCCATTTCCTGGAAATAAAAAACATCCTACCAAAAATGTAATAGTCCTATGGTCCTTTTTGTTTTGTTTGCTTTTTGAAACGCGGCCGCCCATTGTTGGTTTTTCTTCCGTATGATGTTTCTTTCTGGTTTGTATCTTATTTTCACAAACAGCCGGATAAAAAATATTCAAAAGGGAACAAGGATTTTTCTAAAAAGAAGTTAATTTATGTTGTTCCATTGCACAGATGGATAACATAGTTTAAGCATTGGAACTAAATAATTTCTTGGATTCTGGCTAAAAAATTACTTACGTCCATTTTTTGAAACATAATTAATGATTCAATCATACTGCAAGATAAATTACGAAAATTGTTCATAAGGATGTATATAAGTGTCAGTTATGTAATTAAAATTCACAGCTGATACGAAACAAAATATCAATAATGTATTTGGATTTAAAAAGTGAAGTTGATTTGTTTCATGTCTTTTGTTGCTTTACAAAGTTATGTCTAAAAAGACTGTTGCATTCCCCTTTCTAGTAGTACCCGTGGCATGATGGTTAGTGCGTTGGACTGTCATGCTAGAGGTCTTGGGTTCGATCCCTGCCTATGTAATCTAAAGTTGTTTTCGCGGGTACTGCCTCTTGCGAGGAATTGACAAATTCTCCAAGAGTAATTCTTGTCATGGAAAGTGCTTTCTCGAATTAGCCGTTCGGATTCGGATTTAAACTGTAGGTCCCCTCCATCCCTGACAACAGTACTCGCACACAGAAATGGTTGAGAGTTGTAAGTCACTAGGCCCTAGTTCTCAACGGACTGTTGCGCCACCCAATTTATTTATTTACAATTACAATTTTTTAGCACTAGTTCCACTTCTAAGAAGTAACATTATTTTTCTATGTTGCGGTAAAATTTACCACAACACGTTTCACTAGCCTACACTTATACACATAAGAGGAAAGAGGAAACCACAATGGTGGGCCTCAGAGCTTGACTCGCTCAGGAAAGAATGCAGGAAACTTTTCAACCGAGCCAAAGCCGCAAGACTAGCCTCTCACTGGGATTCTTACAAAGAATCCCTAAGAATTTACAAGAAGGCACTAAGGAAATCTAAACGATCTTCTTGGAGATCCTTCTGTGGCACGATAGAAGAAACTTCTGAAGCCTCTAGGTTACGGAAAATTCTTTCAACTAATCCAGCGATGTCAAGCTGCTTGAAAAATGCTGACGGCTCCTGGACAAATTCAAGTAATGAATCGCTGAACTTACTACTGGATACTCATTTTCCTGGAAGTTCTCTTACCGAGACTTGCAACGGTTATATACGTTCAAGTCCCAATACAACATATCCACAAGGTCTGATCACAAGGGACAAGCTACAATGGGCTCTCAACAGCTTCAAACCATTTAAATCTGCAGGACCAGATGGAATAATACCAGCCGAGCTACAAAAGACTTCTGACATAATTGCACCAATCCTTGAGGCAATTTTTACCAGCTGTCTCTACCTGGTCCATGTTCCCTCGGCATGGCGAGAAGTTAAAGTTGTTTTTATACCCAAAGCAGTTAAATGCTCGCAAGTCAATCCTTAAGATCTACGACCTATAAGTCTATCATCATTCCTTCTTAAGACCTTGGAAAGATTGATTGATATCCATTTAAGGGCAAGTATTGATACAAGACTTCTGTCTTCGTCTCAACATGCCTACTGTTAAGGTAAATCGGTGGAAACAGCGTTACACACCTTAGTACGCACCGTCGAATATTCCCTCCATCATAAAAAGTTCACTATGGTTGCTTTCCTTGACATCGAAGGTGCCTTTAACAACTAGGACACATCTGCAATCACATCTGCACTAACATCTCTAAATGTAGAGAGTTCGCTTCGAGAGTTAATTCATTTAATGCTTACTAGCAGGATAATTAACTCAAAACTGGGCAACTCTTCTGGCAGACGATTCGTTAGTAGAGGGACACCGCAAGGTGGTGTTCTATCCCCTCTCCTCTGGAACCTAGTGGTGAATGAAATCCTAACTAGTCTGGATGCGGAGGGTTTCAGAGTGATAGCCTATGCGGACGACGTTGCTATAGCAGTTTCAGGAAAGCATCTTAACACGTTAAAAGAACTCTTACAAAATGCCTTAGACAGACTAATACTTTGGGCTGATCGGTGTGGACTGGGTGTTAACCCACACAAAACCGATTTGGTCTTATTTTCGAGGAGATACAAAATTCCACTTGTCAACCCTCCCCATATTAAAGGAATCCAATTAAAATTCTCAGACGAGGCTAAATACCTGGGTCTTGTCTTAGATAAAAAACTAAATTGGAAACGCAACGTAGAGGAAAGAGTCAAAAAAGCTACTGTAGCTATCTTTTCTTGCAAAAAAGCCATCGGTAATAAATGGGGCTTACAACCCAGAATCACGCATTGGCTATACACATTGGTAATCAGACCGATTTTAATATACGGTGTGGCAGTATGGTGGACTGCTTTAGAAAAAGGTATAAACCGAGATAAATTAAATAAAGTTCAACGTTCAGCTTGCCTATGTATAAGTGGATCGCTTCGCACGACCCCATCTGCGGCACTGGACACCTTACTCTACCTAACACCTCTTGACATTTTTAGCAAACAAATAGCTGCAAGCTCTGCTATTCGCCTCAAAGCTTCGTCGCAGTGGACTAACAACAACATTGGCCACTCCGTAATTCTTAGTTATTTAGAATGAATTCCAAAGCACACAGACTACACCATCCCCCAACTGCAATTCGACAGAAATTTCCAGATTTCTATACCTCCCAGATCTTTTTGGGAGGATAGGACATTCCTGGAAGATGAGTCAATCCATTTGTATACAGATGGGTCAAAAACAAAGAAGGGGTTGGTGGAGGTGTGTACTCTGAACGACTGAAATTAAGTCTCTCATTCCGCCTTCCCAATCATTGTAGCGTGTTCCAGGCGGAACTTTTGGCGATAAAAGAAGTCTTGTCTTGGCTTAAAGAAAACGTGATATCAACATCTGATATCCGTATTTTCTCAGATAGTCAGGCCGCTATCAAATCTCTGGATTCTGTCTCTACAAACTCTATAACAGTCCATAACTGTCGATCATCTCTAATGGAGATGGCACAACAGTTTAATATTCACCTTTGCTGGGTGCCGGGCCATAGAGACATTCCAGGTAACTGTAAGGCAGATGAACTCGCCAGGAACGGTACAGTACAGCCCATCCTACCACGTTTGGCACGTACTGGCATACCAATCGCTACTTGTAAACTGTTGCTAATGCAAGACGCTGTGAGGAGGGCAGGCACCAGGTGGAACAACATCACCACGTGTCAAGTCACAAAAAACATCTGGCCAACACTGGATTTAAAACGTTCAAGGTGCTTGCTCTCTCTAAGCAGATCGCATATAAGCTCGATAATATGTGTCATAACCGGACACTGTGTGATAAGAAAGCACGCCACGAGATTAGGCGTATTCTCAAATGATTTCTGCAGAAGCTGTATGGACGAGGAAGAGGAAGAAACAATTCTTCATCTTCTCTGCACATGCCCTGCTCTGGCTCGAAAACGCAAGAATTACCTAGGAGAATTCTTCTTTAACGATCTAAACGATCTAAATCATGTCGGCATAATCAGCCTCTCACGTTTCGTAAGAGACTCAAACTGGTTCCATTGAGCTTAGGAAGTAACCTCAAGATTCATGTGGTATCACAATGGGCCATTAAACTGGCCTAAGTGTGTCCGTTTCCATCTTGGACAGCCTCTATAACCTAACCTAACCTAACCTTCACTAGCCTGTCTCATATCCTTTTTCCTTTTTAACCTTCGTTTGGTCGTTGCGGGTCCAAAATATTTTAAGAGTTCCGTTGAATCCTGCTTTCCATCAGTCAGTGTCCTGCTCTTATTGTATTTTAGAAAAGCAAAATAGGTCTTTCAGTGGTAATGCGGAGTTGTGTGACAAAAGGTCCACATTTTAACTTACTTTTAAAATTTGTGACGGGTGGGCGGTCACAAACTGCATAATTTTGTGACGGATGAGTCACGAAGACGTACTTTTTGAGTGTTCGACATATGGCCCACGCAATGAGAAAAACATGCAACCTTTTTCTAATTTGCACACCACCACCCTAAAATAAGTATTGCTTAATGCCCAACCTAAAGTACCAGAATACTAAGAAAAGTCACCTTGCGATGTGTTTTTCCTTCCTCTTAAAATGTCTGGACGAAAGCCTAAGGGTTTAGAGTCTTGAAACTTCGCGTGGACTATCGGATCCGGTCTCTAAAACTTGGTGGAGAAATGCCAGGGTTCCCAGTTACAAGAACGTTTTCCTCAAATTATTAAACTGGGCCGGTATGGGCTGAGGATTTTATTCGCGAATTCTCAATAATTGTTCGTTTACTTTTTAGACCAATTGGATTCCACGGATAAGAACTGAACTCGTCCATTAAGCCAAGGTTGGTGTTCAAATCACCAAGGTAAAAGAGACCATAAATGTTTGGCTGGTTTTGAAAACGGCATGCACCCCAGCGAAAAAGCAGGGTGTAGCAGTTAGACCGAAAGAGAGAACCATCATAACTTTCGTATTATTATTGATTAATTCGCGTTTGATCGTTTGCTAATTTTACGACAACTATTAAGCTCAATTGCGGACTGCAAGTCAAGGATAAGGAATTCTTAAACAGCTCTGTTTTCTCTCACATTTAAATATTTAAAACCTTAACACCAATGTTATTTATAGAAATGGATAACTCCTTATTATGAAAGTCATTATTTGAGTAGGTATGTAGTACCTACCGTGGCATGATGGTTAGTGCGTAGGACTTTCATGCTAAAGGTCTTGGGTTCAATCCCTATCTGTCCTACCGAAAGTTTTTTTCACCCAGGAATTGAGAAATCTTCGTAGAATAATTCTTATCATCTATCTTAAAATTTACTGTTCGGATTCTGCATTAAAATTGTAGGTTCCCTCCCTGAAATGAATCACACAAAGGAATGGTTAAGAGTTAAGTCACTAGGCCATAGTTCTTTATAAGTTTTTGCGCCACCTAATTAATTTATTTTTATTGTCAGAGTATTTCTATCTTTATTCGCTAGAATACCTTAGACCTAGTAGTTGTGTTGTAACTTGTATGGGTATGTTCAATTAACATTTCTTCAATTTCCAGAGAATGTCTTACTTCCAAGCAAGAAAAATTAACTTGAGAAAAGTTTTGGTCAACCAATTCAATCTGTTCCATCGATTTTCCTGAACTAATTCCTTCCTTTACAACCAAGAGACTGTCCCACTGTTCATCAACGCATCGCGTCTCGCGTCGTCATCGCGGTCCGATACTGCCACAAAACTTGATTAATCCAAAATTGAAAAACGTTGAAATGCAAAGTTAGTAAAGGAAACAGCAGTGTCGACACGGTGTGTGTCGTGTTCTATGGATGGTGATTTGGATTGTTATAAAATGATTTTAATTTTTTTCTCAACTTGAATGAATTAAACTTTTAAAAACGTTTACATATTTCGTCGATATTTAATTTTATTTTTATTTTTCTTCATCACAAAAACCTAAAACAATATTTTATGCGTCTCAATTTGAATTCAATTAAAATGTTTTTGTTTACAAAATTCTCAAACGAAATAAATGCATTTCCATTTGAGTGGTTTGAGAGATTGCGTTAGTGTTTGTTATAAATAAAATAAATAAGATATTTTAAATTAAATATTGACAATAATTTCTATTTGGTGCGATTTTTTTTCAAAACTAAATTATTTCTATGCGGTAGGGTTTTGTTGACAAAAACGTTTATTTCACTAGTATTAAAAGTGTTCAACTTTGTAGTAACAAAAACTTGACGTCCATAAAATATTACAGTGACATTTACCTAAGTTCTTTTGGTTTTTTAGGAATGCTATTTTTTGGTAATGAAATCATCTGAGAATTGTTTACCTTGTTGTGACAATGAATTCGTTAGTTATCCTGCTAGGTAGTTCGTCAACCATTCAAAGCTGCAGCTGATTCAAAGGATCTATCTTCTTTTACACTCGTACGTAAGCGAGTCCTAAAGATCTTAATATGCACAACCCTACTGGCTCTGTTATTGTTCGGAAAAGGTTTACTCTTCAGGGGCCCTACTATGTAACTCGATTCTACAATTAAATTGCTCGGATTCGAATAATTGTTACTGTGTATCTATTTGACTACTTTCAAACAAGCGAGAATCGAATAGTTCTAGTAGTGCCAACTATATTCTTATGAACTTTCGAATAAACGAGGAACTACGTAAGTCGAAAGTAGAATTGAAAACAAGGCAAAATCGAAAATAATCACTCTACATCAAATGTGTTTGCGAACGAAGTTTTTTTTTGTCAAAGTGTAAATAAAATGTTATAAATTATTAATATGCAATTTTAATTTGAAAGTTTTTCATTCAACTTTTTGTGTTTTATCATTTTACCACCACACCGGGAATTCGTGATTTTTGCCAAAAATAGCGTTTGGACTTTCGTTTCTCTTCCTCATTCACTTCAAAATTTATCATCACCGGGCACAAATTGACTTTCGATTGAAGTCAAAACTTCGGCAAGTATTTTTGACATGGTTTGCTGTGCACGTCCAGCGTTCTTGTCACCGCCGATTTGGTTTTGGTAACCTATTGTTGCCAAAAACTTCAATGCTGCTGATAACTTAATGATAATCGGAACAGCATTTTGTCTTCTGCGAGTAGTCATGTCGGATGATATGGTGTTAAGTAAGAACATAAACCCGTCTTTGGAAAGATGATAGTTCTTACATAACAAAACTAAAACAACAGTATATATTTTTCATTAAGAATGCGTTCAAATATTCTACCGTATATGTATATAAAGGGTCCGCCAAATAACTTTTTTTTTGAAAATGCTATAAAAACATCGAGTGTAGCTTCGATGTGTTGCACGTAGCGCCGGCCGTCCTGTTGAAACCAAATTTTGCCAATATCCTCCTTCTTTTGTGAACAAAAATTCGTTCAACATGGCCCGATAACGATCGCCATTGACTAACGGCCACTCCTTGCTCATTTTCGAAGAAAAATGGCCCAATTATGCCTCTGGACCAAAATCCGCACCAAACAGTGACTCGTTTTGGGTGTATCGGCTTTTCAATGTATGCGTACGGGTTTTCTGTGCCCCAAATGCGACAATTTTGCTTGTTTACATACCCGCCATGATCAAAATGAGCTTCATCTGAAAAGATGATGAAGCGTATACACAACCATATTCGTTCAGCGGAAAAATAAAACTAATTATCTGTGAAATCAGACATGAGCTTAGTGTAACCATTCACGAAATAAGCACTAGTTGAAAAAAAAACGTTCGATGGCGGACCCTATATGTGCAAACCTTTTCTCACTCAGCTCCATTATTTTGGAATTATCTCTTATTCTTTTGCGTTCAATTTGCTCGTACCGTTCTTCATTTTCTTGCAAATTAAACCAAATTCCAACGGTGTCCATTTTTGTTATAATTACTCTTGTTACCCAAAGAAGGCAAATCATTTTTTCCCTCTTATTATCGACTGATTGCACTTACGTTCCTTCTTTCAAAGCTCATAGAGTTTTTGATCATTTATCAGCTTAAGAAAAAGCATTTAATAGAATTTGAAAATTCTACCACTTGGTTTTGATAAACTTGCCTTTCGGATCATTTAATAAACAAATTGTATTGGATTTATTCATATCTGACAACAACGAAATAAATCTTGGTTGTCCCCAGGGCTTTTTCCTGTCTCCGAAACTCATTTAAATGTTTGTCCAGAACTTGGGCAATATTGATGCGGTTGATGCAGATTGCAGGCATTTACTCTAAACGGTTAAAACTAAATCTAATATTCCGCCTTCCTTACAAATGTAGTGTGTTCCAGGAATAACTTTTGGCGATAAAAAAAGTATTGTCTTACTGAAAGAAAACAAACGTGAAGTTGTCTCTGTCCCTACAAACTCTATGACATGCACGAAAATGGATCGCTTAACTATCGCACAACGCATCGTCTTCCTCCTACAAAAGTGGTGATTCTGGCACAGGCACATATCGTGCTTTAAGATTAGATTAAAGTTTACATAATCGTCGAACTAAGCAAGCAATTGGAAAAAGTTGCAGATATTGTAAGGCCTGTGCATCATCGTTTCGCTTGTACCACTGGAAATATCGCTGCTGTAAGTAAAAGTGTTGCTAAAGTCACGAATGTGTCGATTCCTCGTCGTTCTCAGGAATTATGACTGTCTTACGGCACATTATAACGTAGTTTGCATTTGGATCTGCACCTACATCCATATAAAATCGAGCTAATAAAATAACTGAAGCCAGCTGATCATTCACAACGTCGTCGTAGATATGTCGAATGGGTGCTTGAACAACAGGCAGAGGACGGCGAGTTTTCGAACATAATTTTCTTCAGCGTCGACGAAGCACATTTCTCTCTCGGTTGGTATTTTAATAAACAAAATTATTGTTTTTGGGGTTCTGAGAATCCTCAAGTAATTGAAGGGAGGCCATTACATCCACAAAAAGTCACTGTTTGGTGCGCTCTTTGGTCCGGATGTGTGATTGGACCTTACTTCTTCGAAAACGACGATGGAACGATTGCCTCCATTAATTCGGGGTGTTATGGTCATATGATAACCGACTTTTTGTTTGCCTGCTATTGAAGAATACGACTTGGAGAATATGTGGTTTCAACAAGAAGGTGCCACATGCCAGGCTTTATTGCAAGAGATATTTCCTGTCCGCGTAATTTCTCGCCATGGCGATATCAACTGGCCACTAAGATCATGCGATTTGACAAATTTTTTTCGTGGGGTTACACGAAAGAACGTGTTTCTGCAGATAAATCTTCTCTTGAGCACTTAAAAACCAACAATCGTCAAGTTATAGCTGAGATACCGCCCAATATGTGTCAAAAAGTCGAGAATTACGTCAAAAGTATGGATATAGACTTTCACACATAATTAAAGTTCGAACTTAATAATAAGAAGGAAATATCATGAAAACAAATATTTTATATGTGTTTTATTTAGGTTTACTTTTAAAACCGCAAAATGGATAACCCTGTATAAGAATGGATGAGTTCATAATAACAGGCTTTGTTGTCCATGACTTTTCTTAAATATGGTCAGATACCATATGTCTATGAACGCTATTACAACTAAATACGTGCAGTCATAATGTTTCGGTTAAAATGAGTTCTAAATAGAAAACGTTGACGAAATGAGAAATATAGATGATTTGTTTGAAGCTTTTGTTAATATAATGGCTATGAACAAAAATTTTTTAAAACTTATTGTTCAAAGCTTTGCAAAAAAAACGTTTTTGAAAACATGTGACGAAAAATAGCAGAAATAAGAAAAGTAAAAACCGAAGAAGAACGATAATGTTTTTTTAATATGAAAACCTTTAGAACGATGTTAATAAGGCATATTCCAAAAACAAAAAGAATTCAAACTATCAAGATGGCCTTTTCTAACCCTGTTTCGGATGAACAGGTCTACATTTCACGTAGGTAAGCCCATTTGTATTCATAGCAATTTGGACACATAAATAAATAAATCAAATTTTTAAGATTAAATCCTAACCCTTTGCTATTAACTTTTGATTTTTAAAACAAAACAATTAGAAACCATTAAAAACATTATTTTAAAATCTTAGGTCGACTAATTCAGAGATTTGCCAAAACATTTTTATACGAATCATTCGTGAATTTAATATTTATATTTATTTCAAAACCCAAAAGAATTTTTATCATGGCCGCCAGTTTTAATTCGACCACTGACTGGCATTGATATCCTTGTTCGCCTTGTTCGTTACTACGTGTGCGGCAATATTTTGCTAAAATTAACATACAAACCACTAGAACTTGTCCAACTCAGCATCAGCTAGGTGTAATAGCGATACGTTTCCTCTTGCACCTTGCATGCAATGAGCCTACACTTTATTATGCTAATGAGATTAGAAACGCTTGCTGGGATTGAAAATTTAAATGTTGATTGAGGTTGAGTCATGGTCGGTCTATAGATAGAGATGTTGTTTTGGGTGGTGGATGGGATGGAGATGCGAAAGAGGATGCCTTTGCGATGATAATGATGGTGTTTATGACGATATTTTGAAGGTTTATATAACCTGGAACGCGGAATCATGAAGTTGAGGTGTAAACTTGTTAATGTTAAACCCCACACAACACTACAATGTCAGAGTCGGTGTATTCGGTACACAGTACGCCGAGCAGAAAATAGAATTAGTTGAAATTTGTAAGCAGGGCACATTGATCCATTTAGGAATTTACATAGTAAATTAACTTTTGGCAAAGGGACAGGAAAAGGCCTAGGTTATGGGCTTTAAGTGTGATTATTCAAAAGAAAATTTGTACCAAAACTGCTTTGTTATTATAAGTCGGCTTGGTTTTGTCTAATTTATGAGTGACTCAGCAGTTTGTGTTATAAGATTATAATTAGTCAGAGATTAATTGAAACAAAAACTGCTTTACTTGGTCTTAAACAAAATTTCAACCAGATTTAATGACTAAGGTAAAATACCAGATTTAATGACTAAGGTAAAATATCCTACCAAAAAAAAACGGATTTATCAGTGGTCGATCCAATTAGAGGTATTTCGTGCCCACATCTTCTCAAAACAACATGTTTAATTAAATTCTTTATTGCGAAGAAAATATTAACCACAACGTTTCATGTTTTTGCAAAAATGTCTCCAGTTTCTTTGTTAAACAGATGTAATCATTCTACATTCAAATTAGAAGGATTTTGACATCGATATTCATTTTTTTTTCGAAACGATATCGTCCTTTTTTAAGAAATTGTTGATGTTTGCAGCACATTGTCAAATTATCCAAAAAACCCTTTTAGTCAAAAAAAAAACTGTCCCATTTGTTGTTTGTTTAAGTTTCTATTATTATATATACCTAGGGTGATTTCTTAAAAGCTATAGGAAAGTTTTTCAATGATGCCACCAGCCCATAAACCGCAACAAACTATGACTCTTGCGATGCTTCTGGCTGATATTCACTCCAAAATCGACAATTCTGCTTATTTACGTACCCATTGAGCCAAAAATGAGCTTCGTCGCTGAACACAATTTTTCGGTAAAAAAGTGGGTCTTCGGCCAACTTTCCAAGAGCCCATTCACCAAAAATTTTACTTTGCAGTAGGTCGCTCGGCTTCAATTTTTACACCATCAGCTGTATTTTGAAAGGCATCACACCTAAATCGTTCCGCAAAATTGTCCACGTTGTTGAGTAACAGAGGCCCAAGCCCAATTGCTGCGAACGGCGACGAATCTATAATTGATGGTCATCATTAACACTGGCCGATACAGCTGCGATATTTTCTTCAGTTCGCACTCTACGTAAGCGTGTTGGTGGTTTAATGTCAAACAATGTAAATTTGGTACGACATTTAGTCACAATATAGCCGCTTCAGTGGTACGATTAAACTGACCAAAAATGGAAGAAGCGCGCGATGAACTTTCTTAACAGAGCACGCATTTTGGTAATAAAATTCAATAATTTGCAAGCGTTGTTCGTTTGTAAGACGATTCATGGTTAAATTATAGACCAAACTGAAGACGTTTGACAGTGAAACAAAACACGAAACGTGCGTCAGCTGTTTAAACCAGTGTTGCCAAAAATATAATAGCTAAAAAATCACCCTTTATTATATCATTACAATCGATCACAATTCGTCAACTGAAATTTTCAACGTACATATTTCAAAGTTTCAATTTCGAATATAAATGCGTGGTTTTTAGAGCAAAGTTTGTAGATAAGTTCAAAATTCTTTTGTTGTCCTCCAAATCTCAAGAACCCAAATAGATATCACACACAATAGGTATGAATTGAAACAAAAGCAATTTTTTTATAAATTAAAAAAAAAATTGTAGAAACGGAATATTTTACGAACAAAACATGATTTTATATTTAGAAAACAAACCGTAAAATTGTTGAACAAAAATTAAAAATCAATCTAGTAATTCTAATTTCTAATTCTAATTTATCCTTGGAACTTCATTTAAAAATATTTAGAACTCCAGCATTTCTTTAAACCTAATCAAATCTGTTTAACTCATAGGGCCCATACACTACGCAAACACGTTTGTTCAAACGTGTGTTTGAGCAAACATAGTTTCGCCACACACTACGCAAACATGTTTGAGAGATTTTAGTTGCGTGACGTTTTTCATCGAGTGATTTAGCATTTGCAGCTTTGATTATTGCCTTGGCAATTAAAAAAAAAGCAGAAAAAACAAAAAAAAGAATTTGGTGTAAAGAGTGGTACAAAAAAAGATCTATTTCAGTCCAAAAAACTTATTCCTCTTGTTTATTCATGTTAACTCTATTAAAATTGGCATCGGTTTGAGCAAAATTCAATACACACCACACAAACATGTTTGTGCAGGCACGGAAAATTCAAATTTTTTTGATTTTGTTCAAACCGCTTGCGCAAACATGCATCATCGCTACACACTACTCAAACAGTTTGCACAAACATTTTTACAACAACAAAATACATTCGTTTGCTCAAACAGTTTGTGTAGTGTATGGGCCCTATCAATTTAAAGTCATTTTTGAGTTCTAGACATTTTAAATCTGAAATGTTTTTTGATATTTTTGTATTGCCCCGTAGCTGGTTCTGACTGAAAATTCTGACATTGTACAAACAAAATTAAAAATATCTATCAGTTTTTGTTGGATTTACAATTTGGTTTTGATATTCTCACTTTTTTCGAAATTAAAATTGTGTTTTCGTTCTTTATTGAATTTCGTTTAAAATTGTAGCTATTTTCAATTAGTCTTTTTTGATAAATGTATATATTGTACTCATATTCTTGTTGAACATATGAACATCTTTACTTGAATAAAGATCAAAAGAAATTGGTTTCGAATATATGTATTTATATAGAATATCATATAATAGATGCAATTTAAATGGTAAAAACTGTTATATTGAAAAGATTTAAGAAATCGTGTGCTTACTATCGAGATAAAAAGGCAGCAATATTCATAAAATTGTAATATTGTTGAATACATACTTCTTCAGATGCACATAATGTCAAAACAGGAGTGTTGTCTTCTTAGTCCGGTCAATTTAGACATTTGACCCACGACAAATTCAGGGGAAGCTGAAAATTCTTAAAATTGTTTAAATTATAATTATAAACATTGTCTTAAAAGTCCCAACCGATCCCATGTAAGGAAAAAATTTTAGCGGGGTAATAAGGTCCAAAAAATGAGTTTTTCGCGATTTTCTTGAAAACGGTAAGTTTTATCGCAAAATTACCCCAGACATAATTTGTAGATCAGGAAATTTCCTATAAAAAAGGTATCAATAATTTTTTCCCTAAAAGCCACCGCTTCTGAGATATAACGATGCAAAAAATTGCGAGCGTCATAATATGCCTAAGTACCTCACCCATATACTTTCTGTAGCTGTAATGTAAGTAAGAATATGTTTCTGTCGGTGATTTTAAGTTACATTTAAAATATAAAATACTCATGAGTATTATTCTGAGAATATCAGGTATAATGAAACTCGATCCCTTAATACATACAATAGTGTAACCTTGAGGCAACATCTGTCTCTCTGTTCAGTTGTGTGCGTGGCTACGGTCGTATACCTGTTTTGTCTAAATACTCAATACATAAAATAATGTTAGTCTTGAGCGTCACTCTGAAGTGAAAACACGTGTTCATTCTAACCTATTTCGAGTTTTTTTATGTTTTATAATAAAAATGTCCGAATATTGTTTTATTTGTGCTAAACTTTTGACTGAAAGTGAAACTGTTACTGTAGAACGTGGTCTAAAGACATTAATCGATGCAAGTATCGAACGAGCTGATGAATTTTCCGAATATCTTAAAAAACAGAAATCTGTGACAATACACGTAAGTTGTCGTAAAAATTATACTCGGAAGCATTCTATTGGGTCAGCTAAAAAAAGGCAACGTGATGAACAAGAAGCCAGTACATCGGCAGCAATCCCTCCTCGTACTAGATCACGTGTAAGTGCATCAGATTTTTGTTTTAAAGAATTATGCTTATTTTGCGGTGAGGCAGCAAAAAAAGAGAGCGAGAGGAGAAAATCTCCGGGATATCGCCGTAAAATTCTCCATGCAAGCACACTTAAGTTGAAAGATTCAATTCTGGCAGCAGCTCGGACTCGTTCCGATGCTACAGCAGAAACTGTGTTTACGCGAGTCAACTTTGTACATGATCTAGTTGCTGCTGAAGCGAAGTATCATGATGATTGTTATAAGTCATTCATGCAACCTTCCACTGGTGGTAAAGTCGGTCGTCCTAAAGACGAAACTACAAATTTGGCAATGGAAGAGATATTTACTTACATGGAAAATAGTAATGACTGCCAGTTCACTTTAAATGAGCTAAGAAATGTTTGTAAAATTACAACTTTAGATTACAAGACGATTAAGATGCGATTAAAAGTAAAGTATGGTGAAAAGCTCATTATCACTGAAAAATCAGGATCATTAACATTTATATGCTTAATAGACAAGTACAATTAGCTTGTCTTCCTCCAACCTCAGTCTCTGCTCATCAACATCTTCTTCGGGTATACTACCAAGTTCAAGTGTGGCTTAGTTATCAACTAAACCCAACAGATTGGGGTTGGAAGTTGGTCGATAATATATTAGAACCAATTCAGACTTTGCTTCAACCTGCGCCGGAAAAATTGCTCAACACTATCTTTTGTAACTGTAAAAAAGGATGCAATGCTAAATGTGGTTGCAAAAAAGTTGGGCTGTTTTGTTCTCTGGCTTGTACGAATTGTCAAGGCCAGTCTTGTTCTAATGTAGAATCACCAACAACAGAGGATTCATTTAATACTGACGAAGAAACATGTGATGCTTCACTTTTAACACAATTCACCTATAGTCAGGATGAAGAAGAAGAAGAAGAAGAAGAAGAAGAAGAGGAAGAAGAAGAAGTGATTGACGATTCCGAATCCGACGAATAAACTATTAATTAATCTAATCACAACAGACCCGTGGAATAGGCCTATTGGGGAAACCACGTTAAAAAAAAACGCGTTAAGTACACTACCTCAGAGGTGGCGTGGAAACGTGTGCGTTTATGACGCTTGCAATTTTTTGCATCGTTATATCTCAGAAGCGGTGGCTTTTAGGGAAAAAATTATTGATACCTTTTTTATAGGAAATTCCCTGATCTACAAATTATGTCTGGGGTAATTTTGCGATAAAACTTACCGTTTTCAAGAAAATCGCGAAAAACTCATTTTTTGGACCTTATTACCCCGCTAAAATTTTTTCCTTACATGGGATCGGTTGGGACTTTTAAGACAATGTTTATAATTTAAACAATTTTAAGAATTTTCAGCTTCCCCTGAATTTGTCGTGGGTTTACTGATTTTTTGGTCTAATTTGACCGGACTATTCTATGTATAAACATGACTGTTGTTGATTGGATGTTATTTATGTCCATTTATGTAGACTCAATTGATGTGAAAAATATGAGAAATAACGAGAAGAAAATAGTTTAATGGGTTTCAATGCATATGTAACTCTTAGACTATATAAAAGTGTAAGCGCCACAATATTTTACATTATGCATTTAATATTTATGAATTTCTGACAAACCGTCCATGTTTACATATTTTCTAAGAGTATTTTATTATTGCACATTTAATGTCTTTGTGGAGAAGTAAAAACATTGCTAAACCGAGTTCTAATATCCTAGATTCTCCAATATGAGGGTCTAATAAATCGAAATTCTCACTTAAACTGATATCTATGTATATCAGAGTTCTAAAGGTTAAGAACTTGATAAGAAAAAATAAGTCATAGTTTCAACTTAGAGAAAATTCGAGCTTAAGAAATTAGAACATTGTGAAGAAATTGGCCAAAACATTAACAAAATTCTAATCATTAACATTAACTCATTTTTTCATCAAGTTCTTAAGCGTAAAATTTTCTGATTTAGATCTCAGTTTGAGATAGAACGAACAATACAAAATAATATTGAAAATGGAAAAGGAAAACGAATATCCCAACTACATTGGTACACATATGAAACAAAAATGAACATTGATTTACATCTAAAATTCTTAAACTGAATTTCGAAAAATTAAACCTGACAAACAGTTAATATTATTTATTTCTGGAATGTCAGAATCTTATGCCAAAAAATCCTACCGGGTGCTATTAAAGTATTAATTAATATTAATGAGTTCAAAGGAAATCAGCCTTATTTTGACATTCTCTTTCGTTCGAAAGTTATTCGAATTCGTATGATACGTATTTTCACTTTCTAAGTGCCTGGTTACACGAGCGCAAAAAAGAATTAATTCACGAAAGAGAACGGATGATTTTTAGAAAGAAGGAAAGGGATGGAAAAAAATGCCAAGTTTCGTCTTTTTCCTCATCTTCAGATATGAGTTTTGCGTTAAAAATCATGTTTCTTTCTCAAACGTTCTCCTTTTGACAAACATTTTCATTTCTAATTTGCCGGCGAAGTAGAATGTACAGCAAATTTGCTTGTGTTTTGCTCGTGCTGTACATAGAGGAAATATATTACTTATTTATTACTTACTTATTATTATTATTATAATATATTTCCTCTATGGTGCTGTACCTGCGGCTGAGTATCCAACGAAGTTTTTTGTGTTTTAATTTCCGACTGTTCCTCTATTTCTTGCATGCCCACTTAATTTTTTTTTCTGTGTGTATCCACAAAAGTAATTCTTTTTTGCGCTCGTGTAACCAGGCACTAACGATTCGAAAGTTCATTTTAATTCGAAACTAAAGCAAACTTTGACTTTCTAATCATTCGAAACAAACGTCATTTATTAAGCGTTCACATCTTGATGAGAGAATTAAAAGAAAAACATGTAAGTTCTGTTTTTTTTTCCGAAAAATAAAGAAAATGGAATATATTTTTATGAAAATCTATTGATGTTTTTATTAAAGGTCACAGTCACACTCAAATTGGACAACTATAGAACAAAAGGAAGTTCTTATATAATTAATGGAAGAAAACCATGAAATCGCGAGAGATTTTCTTACAAATCGAATCCCCAATCGATTTGATGCATCCATAATTCTTCTTCGATTTATGCTGCTTTGATTTTTCATAAATAAAACAATTTGAATTTTTGAAAGACAATTTAAACGATTTTATCGACTGTGTTACTTTTTGATTCTCGTTGACAATTGTAAAGTGTGACCAGGTGTGATTCAAATAAAGAGATTTAAAGTTACATTTTTTTGGTAATACATGTTGGACGAAAGCAAATCGAATTATAAGCACATTAATTATTTTATTAGATTTAAAAGTGCTGAGTTAGCTGTACAAAATTTTGTAATGTATTTTTTTTACTTTTCATATCAATAAATTTAAATTTATGTTCCCATATTCAAAGTGTCATTGGAGGTTTTTTAAATAATTAACATCACTAGCACTTAGAATTTTATTAATTTAATTTTTCTTAAGTTAAGGTATTTTTTTGTATTCCATCCAATTGTTTCAATGAAATTGAAAGTTTTTGGAACAATTTTAAATTTTGTTACTTTGGTCACACTAAATAAGATCGAAACTTCAAACAGCTAACTTCGAATTCGAGTTCATTCCTGTTCATTTAATATATTCATTCAACAGTGAACATTATTCGTTAGAATGTCAAAATACAGAAATTTCATTCTAATGAATAGATCTATTCTAACGAATTGGCTATTCATTAGAGTGTCAGAATAAGCGTGAATTATAGAGTGAAGATGTGCTCGAGTTCTATATGTATTTTTTAAACCTATAGTTTCAAAGAAAAACCGAAAGTTCTTAGATCGAGTTTTAAAATGATTAAAGAACTTTTTCAAGGAATTTACTGCAAGCAAATTAAAGAAATATCCAACTGATTTTATTTTTTTACAAAAATAAAGTCCTATTCAAAATACAACTGAATTGATTTAACGTCTCGAATATTTCGACAGTTCTTTTAATGACGATTTGGCTTATAGAACAAATATAATTTGCAAATACACAAAATTAATTCATAATGGTCGCTAACTTCACAGCTTAATTATTTTACAGCTTAGCTCTCCCGACAATTTACTAAAAAACCCAAGTGTTATTGGTAATCGCCATTGTTGGAAATTTTATAAACCAAAGTGGACGGAAAACGAGAAGCAATTCAGTAATTTGTTCACTCAATGATAATTCTATAACTAAATTATGATAGAATTTATTAAAATTGTGGTCGGCCTTTTTTTACTTAAAAGCTGCAACTAACGTAACAATTGTGTCAATTTGACCAATTTTTGCCTTGAAATTTTAGATAATAGCTGTGTTTTTTTTTTGGAAAATGAGCAGCCAAGTGAGGAAAATTTTACATGCAAAACAATGATAACATCAAGAGTGAACATAATTTGGTTAATAATCGAAGTAAATATAGAGTGAATAAAAATGGTTGATATTTTGAGATGTAGATAGCGCTTAATTCGACTCGATGTGCTCTGGAGTTCATTTTTGTTCAGTGAGATTTGTGTTACTTCAAGTAATTTGAAAATCAAGCTTCATTTCTATCTAATTTGTTTTCTTTTGTATGTAATAAAAGTATAAGACTGTGAAGGAATCATACTAGCGACCACTTCATTATACATTTAATTCCGGTCATTGACTTAAATCCACACTACGCTTTACAATAGCCGACCTATATTTTAAATGCACTCACATTACTTTTCTATTTTTAATAATGCACTCGCATTTCATTCATGGTCAAGAATATCACCCTCATGCACTAAAATATTAAGTAATAATTTCAATGCCACTGAAGATGGCGGGACGCGACGCTTCAGATTACTTTGGTCAAGTGTATCTACCTACTCGCTGAGGTTCAATGTACTGCATATTGTGTAGTGCATATGGCTGGATGTATTTGGATACATTTGTGCATTGTATTAGAAGGGCTATGCACATTGGATAATCGAATATTAATTTGATGACATAGCAAGTATGCTGCCTGGTTCCGTTGTCATAAATTTCCCATAGAATTCGGAATACAAAATATGTTTATGTTTATATAAAATATTTCTATGTTTAAGTGATAATATGTATTTGATATAGGCTTAAGATGTTAGTGTGTGAGTAGATTATTTTTGTATAGGGTCAAGGGGGGTAATTGTGAACAGGGGTAATTGTAAACATACTTAATTTTCTCAAAACCGTTTATAATTTGAAGCATGCCCTGAAATTATTTGAAAAGACATTATATTTAAATCATATTGACGCGTGGAAGGCCTTATCTGTCAACGGGTTATTTATGTTTTGTTCGTTTCCATGAGTCTCTAGTTTTTCTGCGTTTTTAAGTTTTTCAGTGCTAATTAAAATTGCTGCAAAACAAACAAAGGTGATCGAAGTAAGTTAAATTTTATCTTTAAGAAAGTGAAATATGAGTATAAATGCATGCTATATGTTTTTATTTGTCTGTATAACAAAATTTAAAAGTTATTGGCTGTTTACAATTACCCCATTATGTTCCTATCATGGGTAAATGTAAACACCGAAATGGGGTAAAAGTGAACAATTTGCGGTTACTGTAAACATTCATTTTCAATGGCTTTGGTGTTGATCTAACAATATTTTATATCAAAAAGATGCCACGTACATATCAACTAAAAACCACAGCTCCATCATACACGTCAGTGGATCAGTGAAGGGAAAAATCCTACTGTCATTTTATCTAGAAGCAGAAAAAAAGCACTTTCGTCAGACGAGGAGGACACTATAGCAAGGTGCCTTATTTCAGATCTTGTGCTGGTTACTCCTGCGATAAGGATGATCTCCTTGGTTTAGAAGGTACCTACATATATAAGGAGAGAGAACTTGGTTACCCCTTTCCACAATGGTAGGACGACTGGTACCGTTTTCATTTACCCCATTTTTCTCGTTTACTTAAAAAACTAGGGGGGTAAATGTAAACATCAAATTTTAAGAAAACTAATAAACAAACGCCATTAAGATTACTACTCTTTGATAGATAATACCATCCAAACTTAAGTAGCATAAACAAAAATGTTCGACATTGCATGGTTAAGCTGTTACAAACATTACAAGTGAACAAAAATAAAAAAATGCAAAATCGTTTACAATTACCCCCTTTGACCCTAAATAGCTTAAGTTTGACTGAATAAATTCACTTTCAGTTTGGAAGTAGAAACAACAATTCGGCTCTTCAGCCTTGTTCTTACTTTGAAACTTTGGAAGCAGATCGGCTCTTTAGCCATCAACATTTTTCGGCTTGGGGAAGCCTTTCAATATCCCCCATAGATTTGTAGGTGAGGTAGGGCCCACTTTACAAGACGTACATAAATATGTACTAAATACATAAGATCTCAAAACTTTACAGATTGAAAAATTGGGGAGAGTACGATAACTTTGGCGACAAAGTTTAATGACGGATTTGTATAGAACAGCTAAAAACAAGCATTTTTTACTATGGGACGGGGGGTCTATCTCCCCCTGTTTAGGCGGTAGGGGCAATTTAAAAAAATATGTACATTAAATGGAAAAAAAAATAATTAAAAAATAACGGTAATACTTACAATTAAGTATTATACCTTTTTTTATAAAGCCAATATTTTTGTCTATTAGCTTGTTTTTAAATCAAGTCAAAACTATGTATAGTTTTTGCAAAAATTGTTTTAAAGTCAAAATTTGTGCAAAAAAAAGTTAAAAAAAAGGTTTAAAGTGTGGTTTTTCAAAACTTTCAAATTATTTACTGTTTTTTTTTTTAGAATTCATTGCTCTTATTTTTTTTTGATCCAAAACTGAAAACTAGATGACTTGATGTCTTCTAGTTCTTGAGAAAATTGAAAATTACCAAAACAAAATATTTTAATTAAATTACTTTTTCCTTGCTTAAGTATTAACGTAGTCTTATTTTGATAGTAATAATCGAATATGGATTAAGATATACCTAGGGTAAATTAATTTTTCTTAAATCCAGCTTATTTAAATGCAAAAGAAACTTTACATGCACCCCATCTTGCACCGACCGAACCGTGCCCGCTACCCCCTTGCATGCACTCCAACTTGCACCCACCCCAAATCCTATAGTGTTCCCAAGCAGGGGGGTTGCAGGGGGGCAGCATGCCCCCCCCCCCTACAGGTCCCACTGTTGCATACACCCAAATTCGCACACACCTTACTGTTGCATACACCCAAACTCGCACCTACCATTGTTACTATCAAAATAAGACCACTCAAGCTAAAAAAAAAAAAAAATTACATTAAAATAGTAGTTGTGGTTATTTTCAATTTTCTCAAAAACTAAAAGACATAAAATCATCTAGTTTTCAGTTTTTGATCAATAACAAATAAGAGCAATAAATTCTGAAATAAAAACAATGGTAGATAATCTTGAAGTATTGAAAAATTACACTTTAAACCTTTTTTTTAACTTTTTTTACTCAAATTTTGAGTTTAAAATTAAATTTTTCAAAAACTACGCATAGTTTTGACTTGAATTAAAAACTGGCTAATAAAACAGAATGTTAGCTTTAGCATTTTAAATAATAATTTTTTTAAATTGCCCCTACCGCCTGAACGGGGTGAGATAGACCCCCCCTCCCATAGTAAAAAATGCTTGTATTAAGCCTCTCTACCAAAAACCGTTATTATATCTTGTCGCCAAAGTTATCGTACTCGTGCCGAAAAATTTCTGAAAAATTCTATTTTTTAATCGAAAATCAAAATTTGTATATTATACCAAATATATGTAGTTTATTACCTACCTATATACCTATTAATCTTTAAACTATCAAATTGCCTTCATCTCGAAGGATTAAGAAAGCTCTAAAAAAATATGAAAATTTTCTCTGAAAAATCAATAAAACAGTAAAACCAATTCTTTATTCAGAAAAGTAGCGATTTCAGGGCTTTTGGCAAACATCTGGGATATGTCAATTTACTCCAAAATTTGTATCAAAGCGAGAGTCAACTACAAGTTAGTAGAAGAATCAATAAGTGCAGCTTTGATCGTAATTAATGATCGGACTGGACATCAACTATGTCCCATGTAAAATCCGCATAGAAACTAACTCTCGAACTCACCCAATTTTAAAAGATTAAAAGAAAAGTGTAAAAGGCAATGGCCTAGGCAATGTTAAAGCATCGGTTCCCATCGATCACCAAAACGAACCATCTGTGAAGCCCGATTAATAGAAAGATGGATTATCATCTCAAAAAACCGACCGTGAGCTGTTGCCATCGTTTCTTTATCAATTTAGTTTACTGAGTGGCTTTAAATTTTTAATAAAACACGGCTAACCATTTATTTCAAAGCATTTAATTTATGAATACTTATATTTTTAGTTAACTTTTCGACTTTGGTAACAGGCAACATCAAGTAAATTAATCGCAGACTTTAGGCTTCAGACCTCAAGGAATACCTCCCATCGTGGATGTTCTGACAAAAAGAACAGGAGGTATATTTGTGCTGAAAGCGACAAATTCTGGAAATTCTTGAAAACAAGGCAGCAACAAATAAAATTATATAATTATTTTTCAATTATATAAATTATAACGAATTAATGGAGATATGGAGTAATCTAACTTTTGATTATTCTATAGAAAACATTTCAATCAAGTGCATGGCACACATATGTACATATGTATATAGCAACCAACTTATATTCATTCGGAAACAATTACATCAAGTGCTGCTTGCATGCATTTGTCGTTCCATTTAGAATAAAGCATTCATCTACATCACAATGTTCATTCAATGTTTTTCACTTTGACTATATTTCATGGTACTACACACTGGACTCTGGACAGTACATTGCATATGTAGCTACTATAGCAAACAAGAAACCTTACCAAAGTCGCATATAAACCTACTATAACCCTCTTCTACAATCTAAAACCATTCATGTTCGTTCCTTTCCTCGATTTTCCAAAAAACAAACCTATATGACATTTTAAAACTTTTCAATTTACTGAAGCTTTTTTGTCAGATTGATTTTTCGGAGAGGAAAACAAATCAACTCACAGACCCACTTATACGAAATAACCGTATAAAGGACATTGGATATTGTCCGGAGTGTTGGGCACCCTCCGACAATTCAATTCAACCAACTTTAAATGTGATTGTATTCCAGGGCCGCATTTTCATTTTCCTTTACAAGGGAATATAATTTCCTACATGTTTGAGCTTTAAAGTAAAAAAAAAGGCTGGATGATTTCGACGATTCACACCAACTCGGTATGGTCTCCGGCCAAACAAGAAGAATACCCAAGAATATTCCAGGAGAAAAAAACCCCAAGAACAATTATGAAGAAAACGGTGCCTTGAAATAAATAGAAGTGAAAAAGACCAACTTTAAAAAACCCCAAAACAATTATGAAGAAAATGGTGCCTTGAAATAAATCCAAGTTGAAAAAGACCAACTTTAAAAAATTGACCTTATTGCACTTTACAAAAGTGAATATAAGACCAATTTTCAGAAGTGATTCCCAAATTATTTTGATAAATAAGACCAACTTAATTTTACGGTGCTTGGATACACTATAATATTTAAAGTAGGTGCGAGGTTAAGTGTATGCATGGTTTCTTTGCATTTATGGCAAGCCATGCTGTTGAAACTGAATTAAGAACAATTTGGCTTTGTTTCTCTTTGTTTAAGTTTAATAAGACCAACCGTTGGAAATTGGCGCTATTACACGTTACAAATCTTGAAATTTGGCCTGTTTTAACTTGCCTTTATTTCACGGCACCAACAAAAATACATTTTTTCCATTGCGATTTCATGACGCCATCTTGATAGCGTTTACATTTTTGCATTTGTAGGTATTGATCAGATAAACAACTTGTGGATCGTCATACAGCAGTGTGTTGAATATCTGACTCTGTAGGACTCTGACAACAAACCTGAAACATCTAGATCACGCAGACGATGCTATATCATAAGACAATGCATCTCCGCCAAATGACAACAAGGCAGAAATCGGCAGAATAGGTGTTCAGCCTTAAAACATCCCACTCATCCTCTCTGATAAACATTCCACAACAACCATTAGAAAAAGTAGACACTTTTCAGTATTTTAGAAGAATTGTATTGAAAGATATCGCTAACCGTATCGGTAAATCTAAGGCTGCCTTCGGGATATTGTCCAATAATAAATAAATCAGGTGGCGCAACAGTCCGTTGAGAAGTAGGGCCTAGTGACTTACAACTCTCAACCATTCCTGTGCGCAAGTAATGTTGTCAGGGATGGGGAGACCTACAGTTTTAAGCCGAATCCGAACGGCTAATTTGAGAAAGCACTTTTCATGACAAGAATTACTCTTGGAGGAATTGTCAATTCCGGGTGGAGTTTCTGCAGCAGGAACTATCGTTAAAATTCTTATGTATGCGGATTGTGTTACTTTCAGACTGCCCAACTAAATTGCAGTACATGATTGACCACTTGCATAGCGACTGTTCGGTTTGGGGTCTGAAAATCAATCTCAATAAATCAAAAATTGTTCTATTCCGTGAGGGTACTAGAATCTCAAGTAACCTGAAATGGGACTATGGTGAGAACCCAATAGAAGTATTAAACGAATACAAATATTTGGGTGTTATTCTGAATTACAACCTGTCTTTTAATAAACATCTTGACTCCGGACTGGTAGCTTCCAGAAATGCTATTGCAGCGAATTGGTCTAGTTACATAAGTAACCCGAAGATAGTTCTTTCAAAAAAGCTTAAGATTTTTGACACTGCAGCAAAATCAATAATGTTTTATAGTGCTCAGATATGGGGTTTTAAACGTTTTCAGCAGGTTAAAAAATTATTCAGATTCTTTGTAAAAAAAACTGTTATTCCTCCCTAGTAATACTCCAAACTATATGTTACACTTGGAAACCGGTCTGCACTCACAATTTATACAAACATTACGACTACACTTTGCCTACATAAGAAAGACTCTCAATTTACCCCGATACAGATTAACACGAATTTTCGCAGAAGAAATTATTGCTAAAAATATTTATTGGGCTCGTGAATGGTATGAGCTCTGTTTTTTTTTTTTTTTTTTTTTTTCGCAGGAAGGTGAGAAATCTTCAGAGACACTATAAGCCCGATGCTTATAGTAGTGTCAGATTTTTACTGACTAAAACTCACCTCCCTTATCTTCTATATTATTACTACAACTAAGTCCAGCTTAACAAGTAGTTTTAGCGTCATTTTGTTCGCGTTTTGTCAGGAAGCTCCCCAACGAGAGGACCTGAAGATTCCACAAAATTCGAGTGGAGAGATTAATTTGTTTGCGCTAGATCAGAAGGTCTTGTTCGGTGCAGACGCCGAAAAACGAACGCCTCGCTAACAGATTGTTGGATTAAGTTATTACTATGATTTCTAAGTCGTGATCTTAGCTCTGTAGCAAATTTTTTAATTTCGTTTTCTACATATTTTATATTTAAATCTCTATGTAAGTCGCTATTTCTTACATACCATGGAGCATTTACTATTATTTTAAGTACTTTGTTTTGGTATGTTTGCAAAATTTGTATATTTCTTTCGTTGGTACAACCCCAAAGTTGTATACCGTACGTCCAAACTGGTTTCAGTACTTGCTTATAAATAAGAAGCTTGTTATAAACGCTTAGATTGGAATATCTTCCAATAAGCCATGTCAATTCGCGGAGTTTATTTTCGAGTTCATCGCGTTTCTTTTTTACATGAACTTTCCATTTAAGTTTCGCGTCTAGAGTCATGCCTAGATACTTCGCTTCATTAGCGTATGGAATTTGCACAGAATTTATATAAATAGGTAAGTTATATACTTTTTTATACGTAAAATTTGTGTGCGTCGATTTCGTTTCATTAAGAGCAATTCGCCATTTCTTTGTCCAATCTGAAATGCTATTTAATGCCTTTTGAAGCTTAGAGGTTGCCGTTTCTATTGAATCCGATATTGCGAGTACAGCTGTATCATCGGCAAAAGTGCCTAAAGTTGTGCCTTCTGTTTGGGGTATATCTCGGGTATAAAGAACAAACAAAATCGGTCCAAGGACGCTACCCTGGGGAACCCCAGCGTTTATTTCTTTAAACTCCGAATACTCCGTTCCTTGCTTAACTCGAAAGAATCTATTTTCTAGGTACGATTCAAGAATGTTATATATTTGCTCTGGAAAGACTTTTAATTTATATTTTAGCCCGTCATGCCAAACTTTGTCAAAAGCTTGAGAAACGTCAAGAAATGCAGTTGAGCAAATCTTTTTTTCTTCAAATGCTTTTTCAATTTCGTTAGTTATTCGGTAAACCTGATCAATTGTCGAGTGATTATTCCGGAAACTGAATTGGTGGTCGGGAATTAAACGTTTTTCTTCAATAATTGGTAGCATTCGTTTAAGAAGCAATTTTTCAAATATTTTAGATATTATTGGTAAGAGAGAAATTGGTCTATACGATTTTTTCTCATTCGGTGGCTTACCCGGTTTGGGGATCATTATTACTTCGGCGACTTTCCATTGCGTGGGTACGTAAGCAAGTCTTAAAGCAGCGTTAGTGAGCTGTAAGAGCTTAACCATTGCTTTTTTAGGCAACTCTTTGAGGACACGACCGTTAATCAGGTCGTAGCCAGGAGCTTTATTATTTTTCTGCCGTTTTATTTCCTGGACAAGTTCAGTCAGAGTAATATTCCTGATAGAAAAATTGTCCGGCGCTGGTTGGAGCTCTCCGTCATTAGTCAGAAGCTCTTGACCATCGAAAGGTTTGAACGTTTCCTCAAGGTGCTTAGCAAATAAATCCGCCTTTTCCTTATCAGTTTTTGCCCATTCAGAATTACTTTTTCGAATAGGTGCCGACATTATTTGAGGCTTTTTAATACCTTTTATCGTCTTCCAAAGAGAATAATTCGTTTTTTTGTCTGCTGTTAGGCTTTCAAGATAGGCAGAATTCTCGCTGTTTTTAAAATCTCGTAACAAATTTTTAATCTTGTTTGATAAAAAGTTGACGACACTTTTATGCTGAGGAGCACGTGATTGCTGCCATACTTTTCGAGCTTTTCGTTTTTCGCGTATCAATTCTTTTATATCTTCTGGAATTTTTTCTTCGTATTGCCTTGACTTTTTACTACAGATCGGAGTATTATTCCAAGCTGCTTCTTGAACAATATTTATAAATTCTTCTGTTTCATCTTCTAACTCAAACGGAGTTTGCAAAGAGACGTTCAGTATAATTCTATTTTCGCAATCTTCTTTGAATTTATCCCAATTTGTGTTATTATTTGTTAAAATTAGGGGCTTTTCTTTTTCGATTACGTTACTGTTTATTGTTAAGATAACGGCCGAGTGATCCGTAGAAAAATCGAAGTTATCATCTACTGTCATATATTTTCTGTTCATTCCTCTTGCGATGAAAAAGTCAACAAGATCGGGTGTTTTCGCTGTATCGGTTGGCCAATACGTTGGTTTTCCTGACGAGAAAAATTCAACGTTACATTCAATACCCGCTTTGTAGAGTTGTCTACCCTTCGTCGAAATGCAACGTGATCCCCAAAATGAATGTTTCGAATTGAAGTCGCCGCCAATAATAAATTTTGGACCTAAAGCGTTGAAAAGATCTTTAAAATTGTTTTTGTCTATCTTGGACCGAGGAGGACAGTAAATAGACGCAATATTAAAAAATACGTGTCTAACTTTTATGCTAACGGAAGTAACTTGCATTGTATCGAGCTCGATATTTATCTCAAACGAATGATTGATATTTTCTCTGATAAATACGGAAGAACCACCCCTTGCTCTTTCGGATGGATGGCATGCGTGGTAAGCCGAATAACCTTTAATACTTAAATTTGAGTCTTTTTTCAAATGAGTTTCAGAGATCAAACAAATATCTATTCTTTCGTTAAGTAGAACCGTTTCTAGTTCTTCGATTTTTGTGGTAAGTCCGTTCGCGTTCCATGTTATTATTTTGAGTTGTTGGGACAACTGATCCATGTTTACGGTAAATTTGGTGTTTTAAGAGCCGCCGACTCAAATTTGTCCAATTTCTCAAGAATAATTGTGTTAATTCTCCCTTGTTCTTCTAATCGTTCAAGTATAAGGGAAAATACATTTTGAACGGAGTCAGGTTTAATAGTTTTAGGTTTTTCGGGCGCCGTGACTTGAGCGTACGTGTTCGTCTTTTTTGTTTTTATGTTTTCTGAGGGTAAAACGTTTTCATTATTTTTCCCGTCCGTTTTACTCGACGCTTGAGTATTAGTCTTGGTTTTTAATTTTAATTCTTTGTTTTGCTTTGAGGTATTTTTTTTAGTTTTCTTACTAAATTCTTCGCGCCTCTTTAACATTTCCTTTGCGACCTCACAGCCACGGTAATTTGCTGGATGATTACCTTTGCAATTCGCGCATGTAGCCGGAGTTTCTTTTTTAAGACGGCATACATCAGTCATGTGCTTTCCCGCGCATTTAACGCAAACGGGGTCCTTCTGACAATAAGCTGCTGTATGGTTAAAACCTTGACATCGCTTGCACTGAGGAATAAGGCGTTTGTTCTTTCTTAGTGGTTCGATTTTTACAACAATATTCATTATAGTTTTAATATTATAAACATTGTCTACATTTTCATTTTTATCGAAACTTAGAATAAAAAGCGGAAGAGCGCGTTTTATATAAGCGGTTTCGATTCCTTTTTCTCGCTTCAAAAGATTTGTTGCGTCAAGAATCTTAAATCCTTTGGTTTTTAAGTCCGAAAGGATGTCTTCTTTTGAACAAGAGGGATGAAGTCCTCTAGCAACTACACGTAGAGGTCTTTCTTCTTTAATTGAATAACTATACCATTCAATTTTTTCATCGCTGAGTTTTTTCGACAGTTTTCTATAAGAATCTGAATCATTTACGTTAATTTTCCACGTATTATTGTGAGTGGATGTAGCTTTGAAATTCTTTTGCGCCGTTTCTTTTAGAATAGGAAGAATTTTGTTATAATCCGCTTGACCAACGATGTTTATCGGTGGAGGAAGTTTCTTATTCGCAGAAAACTGATCTTTCCGTGTAATTTTATTTGGTTTTAGCTGATTTTGAAACTTAGGCGAATTTTCAGCCTTCCGTTTTTTACTAGGTCTACTTTTTTCAGTTTCCCGAGCAAGTTCATCTTCATCAGTTTCATATTCGTGCCGATCTCGATGTTGTGGACTTAGAGTATTTACTTTCATGTTTTCAGAAGTTTTTAACATCTTGTTCTCTTCACGAAGACTTTCGACTTCTTTTTTAAGCTCTTCGTAGAGTCTTATCATTTCGTTCAGCTTCTTTTGCAGTTCACAATTGTCCTGCTCAAAACTGTTTGTTTTCGGTGAGTCGCTTTTAGTGCCTTTTGGCACAACCGGTGGACTCTTTCTGCCGGTAACTCTCGGTACAGATGGAGGTGATCGAGGGACCTTATGCGCTTTCGCGAAAGGATTTATCAAATGCAATAAATGGCTCTCCCCAGAATCCGTAGAGCCTGCCTCCGAAGAGGATGGATTTGCCAGAGAAACTGGCTTTCCACCTGGGGTAATTAATCTATTTGTTTTTTCCATTGCATATTTTGTATACTTATGTAGTTCTCAGTATACGGAGATTGGATTTTAGTCGCCTTTTACGACAAGCATACCTTACTTCGGGTAAATTCTTAACCCCTACCCGAAGGGGTATGAGCTCTGTGACGATCTCGGAATAGCATTAAACTCCAACATTTTAGATATGAATCTATCTGATTTACATTTAGATATCTTAGAAACCATTAAGAGAACAGAATACGAAATGAATATTAACAGTGCTAGATGCTCCCAGTCTCACGATGCATATCCCAATCTAAAATTTTATATAAAACCATATTTCATTGATAAAAACCCTGCTCATTTAGTAAGTTTAGTTCTCAGAGCTAGAGGTGGTCTTCTTAATAGTAATGCCAGAGCTTTTAAAAAGGATACTATCGGTATTTGAACAATTTGCAATCTAGATAAAGCAGAAAATACGTATCAACTGATTTGCAGATGTCCAGTATTTATTAACGCAAGAAAAAAATGTTTCGGTAACACTGGTCTTTCTATTAGCGAGCTTTATGAAATTTTGAATGGAAAAAACTTTCCCTCCCTCTACAGTTTCTTAAATTATTGCCTTAAATATAGAGAATTAATATTAAATGAATTTAATTGATATGCTGAATTATATAAATATGAGCGATGTTTAATAAAATATATTTCTGAATATAATATTGTTTATATTATTGTAAACTCTTTTTTAATATTTTTATACTGTATATATTATTATAAATTTAGCAAACCTGGCAGAAAACAAATGAAATGTTATGTCAAAAATACGGTAATATTAATATTCATGTATATTAAGATTACGTATTAAGATTTATTATTATTCTGATTTTGTACCTATAGATACATATATTGTGATTTCTGAAATAAAAATCTTTTCTATCTATCTATCTAGTTGTCAAGAGGCAGTACCCGTGAAAAAAACTTTAGATGGCACAGGTAGGGATCGAACCCAAGACCTCTAGCATGACAGTCCAGCGCACTTTTTTTTCAAATTCATTTTTATTAATTCATTCTTAAGACTGTTTTAAAGCTAGACAAAAATTCATAAAACTAGCCTAATTATTTATAACTTACAACTAACTTACTGGTCCTATACGGACACTCTAAGTTAAACAATAATACTTAATTCTAATGCCTATCGGCCCTAAGATCTATTTAAGTTCAATTCAATTTTATTTATTTTTGTACTCATTTGAAAATTAAAAAAAAAAAACTAATATCAATATCCTTTTTTATTTTTACTTAAAATTACTTAAAATAAGGTCCTTAAAATAAAACTTTAACTAACTTAAACTACCTATTCTACCTATAAACTGCTTAAAACTAGAACAACCACAGCAGCAAATCTAACTATCTAACATTTTTTGTTTTCATATTTTGTTGTCCTTTTTTTCTTATTCCATGTTTTTTTTTATTTTATTTTTTTATATTTTTTTTTTTAATTTTTGTGTTTTTTTTTTGTGTATTTTTTTTGCGCCACCATGCCTATTCTACTTAAAACTAAACCATAAAACTATAAAACAAGTATGTAAGCCGACCAAGGCTTAAAACCCCATCCCGACTAGCCACTATCAAGTTCCGATTGAAGCCACTAAAATTGGTTCTCCTGCTTCACTCTATCAGTTCGGTCCCGTTCGGACACAGCCCTACTGAACCGGAGGAGCTCTGCTCCGCCTTGTGACATGACGTCCCGATTGTACATTAGTCGCCTATCCACGGTTCGTCGTCTGACGTGGTATATTAGCGGAACTGCCAATCTATCCTGTACCAGACCGCATCTATCTAAAAAGAGGAATGCCTCTGGTGGAATGAAGCCGCTCAAGCGTGCACTCTCAAAATACTCGTCGTTCGGATAGAACGCCCCGAAAATTAAATTGTTGGTCGAAGACATAGCTCTTGCAATGTGACCTCGAACGAGTTTTATCACGAAATTGTCAATTCTGTTGATTCGAGCCCCGTTGTATAGGACCTCGTTGGAATAGTAATGCACGTAAGAAGATTCGGCTGTTCGATATAAGCCAGTACAGCATCGTAAACACTGCCGCTCGAACACCCGAACCCTCCCCTTCTGGGAAGGGGCAACGTTGAACCACACAGGACAACTATAAACGATCATCGGCCGTATGAGGGCCATGTAGCAAATTACCTTCACTCTGGAGTCAAGCCGACTGCTGTAAAACAGCCGTTTCGTCAGAGCGAAGGCTCCTCTGGCCCTGGTCAGAGCAGAATTTATATGTCTAACGAAATATAAATACTGACCTAACCAGATACCGAGGTACTTCACTACACTTTTGCTCGCTAATCGCTGCCCGTGAAAATCAACGATAACCATCTTGCGCCAATTCTTGCACGTATCCCTCGTGGCCCCAGCCAACGGAGTTCGGAACAGAATTGTCTCCGACTTCTGGACATTTATTTTCAGTTTCCAGTCATCGCAATATCACTGAATCTTGTCGAAATCACGCTGCAAGAGAATTCTAATAACCTCAACCTTTCGGGCCGTTCTGTACGCAATTAGATCGTCGGCGTACGCAATTGCCTTTGTAAGACTACCTATCAGATCGCTGGTGTAAATGCTGAAGAGAATCGGCGAATTCACCGCTCCCTGTTGAAGACCATTTTTAATTAAGAATGTTGTGGTAGAAGTTACATTGCCACTTTTGACAACAAACTTTGTAGAGTTGTCTACCCTTCGTCGAAATGCAACGTGATCCCCAAAATGAATGTTTCGAATTGAAGTCGCCGCCAATAATAAATTTTGGACCTAAAGCGTTGAAAAGATCTTTAAAATTGTTTTTGTCTATCTTGGACCGAGGAGGACAGTAAATAGACGCAATATTAAAAAATACGTGTCTAACTTTTATGCTAACGGAAGTAACTTGCATTGTATCGAGCTCGATATTTATCTCAAACGAATGATTGATATTTTCTCTGATAAATACGGAAGAACCACCCCTTGCTCTTTCGGATGGATGGCATGCGTGGTAAGCCGAATAACCTTTAATACTTAAATTTGAGTCTTTTTTCAAATGAGTTTCAGAGATCAAACAAATATCTATTCTTTCGTTAAGTAGAACCGTTTCTAGTTCTTCGATTTTTGCGGTAAGTCCGTTCGCGTTCCATGTTATTATTTTGAGTTGTTGGGACAACTGATCCATGTTTACGGTAAATTTGGTGTTTTAAGAGCCGCCGACTCAAATTTGTCCAATTTCTCAAGAATAATTGTGTTAATTCTCCCTTGTTCTTCTAATCGTTCAACTATAAGGGAAAATACATTTTGAACGGAGTCAGGTTTAATAGTTTTAGGTTTTTCGGGCGCCGTGACTTGAGCGTACGTGTTCGTCTTTTTTGTGTTTATGTTTTCTGAGGGTAAAACGTTTTCATTATTTTTCCCGTCCGTTTTACTCGACGCTTGAGTATTAGTCTTGGTTTTTAATTTTAATTCTTTGTTTTGCTTTGAGGTATTTTTTTTAGTTTTCTTACTAAATTCTTCGCGCCTCTTTAACATTTCCTTTGCGACCTCACAGCCACGGTAATTTGCTGGATGATTACCTTTGCAATTCGCGCATGTAGCCGGAGTTTCTTTTTTAAGACGGCATACATCAGTCATGTGCTTTCCCGCGCATTTAACGCAAACGGGGTCCTTCTGACAATAAGCTGCTGTATGGTTAAAACCTTGACATCGCTTGCACTGAGGAATAAGGCGTTTGTTCTTTCTTAGTGGTTCGATTTTTACAACAATATTCATTATAGTTTTAATATTATAAACATTGTCTACATTTTCATTTTTATCGAAACTTAGAATAAAAAGCGGAAGAGCGCGTTTTATATAAGCGGTTTCGATTCCTTTTTCTCGCTTCAAAAGATTTGTTGCGTCAAGAATCTTAAATCCTTTGGTTTTTAAGTCCGAAAGGATGTCTTCTTTTGAACAAGAGGGATGAAGTCCTCTAGCAACTACACGTAGAGGTCTTTCTTCTTTAATTGAATAACTATACCATTCAATTTTTTCATCGCTGAGTTTTTTCGACAGTTTTCTATAAGAATCTGAATCATTTACGTTAATTTTCCACGTATTATTGTGAGTGGATGTAGCTTTGAAATTCTTTTGCGCCGTTTCTTTTAGAATAGGAAGAATTTTGTTATAATCCGCTTGACCAACGATGTTTATCGGTGGAGGAAGTTTCTTATTCGCAGAAAACTGATCTTTCCGTGTAATTTTATTTGGTTTTAGCTGATTTTGAAACTTAGGCGAATTTTCAGCCTTCCGTTTTTTACTAGGTCTACTTTTTTCAGTTTCCCGAGCAAGTTCATCTTCATCAGTTTCATATTCGTGCCGATCTCGATGTTGTGGACTTAGAGTATTTACTTTCATGTTTTCAGAAGTTTTTAACATCTTGTTCTCTTCACGAAGACTTTCGACTTCTTTTTTAAGCTCTTCGTAGAGTCTTATCATTTCGTTCAGCTTCTTTTGCAGTTCACAATTGTCCTGCTCAAAACTGTTTGTTTTCGGTGAGTCGCTTTTAGTGCCTTTTGGCACAACCGGTGGACTCTTTCTGCCGGTAACTCTCGGTACAGATGGAGGTGATCGAGGGACCTTATGCGCTTTCGCGAAAGGATTTATCAAATGCAATAAATGGCTCTCCCCAGAATCCGTAGAGCCTGCCTCCGAAGAGGATGGATTTGCCAGAGAAACTGGCTTTCCACCTGGGGTAATTAATCTATTTGTTTTTTCCATTGCATATTTTGTATACTTATGTAGTTCTCAGTATACGGAGATTGGATTTTAGTCGCCTTTTACGACAAGCATACCTTACTTCGGGTAAATTCTTAACCCCTACCCGAAGGGGTATGAGCTCTGTGACGATCTCGGAATAGCATTAAACTCCAACATTTTAGATATGAATCTATCTGATTTACATTTAGATATCTTAGAAACCATTAAGAGAACAGAATACGAAATGAATATTAACAGTGCTAGATGCTCCCAGTCTCACGATGCATATCCCAATCTAAAATTTTATATAAAACCATATTTCATTGATAAAAACCCTGCTCATTTAGTAAGTTTAGTTCTCAGAGCTAGAGGTGGTCTTCTTAATAGTAATGCCAGAGCTTTTAAAAAGGATACTATCGGTATTTGAACAATTTGCAATCTAGATAAAGCAGAAAATACGTATCAACTGATTTGCAGATGTCCAGTATTTATTAACGCAAGAAAAAAATGTTTCGGTAACACTGGTCTTTCTATTAGCGAGCTTTATGAAATTTTGAATGGAAAAAACTTTCCCTCCCTCTACAGTTTCTTAAATTATTGCCTTAAATATAGAGAATTAATATTAAATGAATTTAATTGATATGCTGAATTATATAAATATGAGCGATGTTTAATAAAATATATTTCTGAATATAATATTGTTTATATTATTGTAAACTCTTTTTTAATATTTTTATACTGTATATATTATTATAAATTTAGCAAACCTGGCAGAAAACAAATGAAATGTTATGTCAAAAATACGGTAATATTAATATTCATGTATATTAAGATTACGTATTAAGATTTATTATTATTCTGATTTTGTACCTATAGATACATATATTGTGATTTCTGAAATAAAAATCTTTTCTATCTATCTATCTAGTTGTCAAGAGGCAGTACCCGTGAAAAAAACTTTAGATGGCACAGGTAGGGATCGAACCCAAGACCTCTAGCATGACAGTCCAGCGCACTTTTTTTTCAAATTCATTTTTATTAATTCATTCTTAAGACTGTTTTAAAGCTAGACAAAAATTCATAAAACTAGCCTAATTATTTATAACTTACAACTAACTTACTGGTCCTATACGGACACTCTAAGTTAAACAATAATACTTAATTCTAATGCCTATCGGCCCTAAGATCTATTTAAGTTCAATTCAATTTTATTTATTTTTGTACTCATTTGAAAATTTAAAAAAAAAAACTAATATCAATATCCTTTTTTATTTTTACTTAAAATTACTTAAAATAAGGTCCTTAAAATAAAACTTTAACTAACTTAAACTACCTATTCTACCTATAAACTGCTTAAAACTAGAACAACCACAGCAGCAAATCTAACTATCTAACATTTTTTGTTTTCATATTTTGTTGTCCTTTTTTTCTTATTCCATGTTTTTTTTTATTTTATTTTTTTATATTTTTTTTTTTAATTTTTGTGTTTTTTTTTTGTGTATTTTTTTTGCGCCACCATGCCTATTCTACTTAAAACTAAACCATAAAACTATAAAACAAGTATGTAAGCCGACCAAGGCTTAAAACCCCATCCCGACTAGCCACTATCAAGTTCCGATTGAAGCCACTAAAATTGGTTCTCCTGCTTCACTCTATCAGTTCGGTCCCGTTCGGACACAGCCCTACTGAACCGGAGGAGCTCTGCTCCGCCTTGTGACATGACGTCCCGATTGTACATTAGTCGCCTATCCACGGTTCGTCGTCTGACGTGGTATATTAGCGGAACTGCCAATCTATCCTGTACCAGACCGCATCTATCTAAAAAGAGGAATGCCTCTGGTGGAATGAAGCCGCTCAAGCGTGCACTCTCAAAATACTCGTCGTTCGGATAGAACGCCCCGAAAATTAAATTGTTGGTCGAAGACATAGCTCTTGCAATGTGACCTCGAACGAGTTTTATCACGAAATTGTCAATTCTGTTGATTCGAGCCCCGTTGTATAGGACCTCGTTGGAATAGTAATGCACGTAAGAAGATTCGGCTGTTCGATATAAGCCAGTACAGCATCGTAAACACTGCCGCTCGAACACCCGAACCCTCCCCTTCTGGGAAGGGGCAACGTTGAACCACACAGGACAACTATAAACGATCATCGGCCGTATGAGGGCCATGTAGCAAATTACCTTCACTCTGGAGTCAAGCCGACTGCTGTAAAACAGCCGTTTCGTCAGAGCGAAGGCTCCTCTGGCCCTGGTCAGAGCAGAATTTATATGTCTAACGAAATATAAATACTGACCTAACCAGATACCGAGGTACTTCACTACACTTTTGCTCGCTAATCGCTGCCCGTGAAAATCAACGATAACCATCTTGCGCCAATTCTTGCACGTATCCCTCGTGGCCCCAGCCAACGGAGTCCGGAACAGAATTGTCTCCGACTTCTGGACATTTATTTTCAGTTTCCAGTCATCGCAATATCACTGAATCTTGTCGAAATCACGCTGCAAGAGAATTCTAATAACCTCAACCTTTCGGGCCGTTCTGTACGCAATTAGATCGTCGGCGTACGCAATTGCCTTTGTAAGACTACCTATCAGATCGCTGGTGTAAATGCTGAAGAGAATCGGCGAATTCACCGCTCCCTGTTGAAGACCATTTTTAATTAAGAATGTTGTGGTAGAAGTTACATTGCCACTTTTGACAACAAACTTTGTAGAGTTGTCTACCCTTCGTCGAAATGCAACGTGATCCCCAAAATGAATGTTTCGAATTGAAGTCGCCGCCAATAATAAATTTTGGACCTAAAGCGTTGAAAAGATCTTTAAAATTGTTTTTGTCTATCTTGGACCGAGGAGGACAGTAAATAGACGCAATATTAAAAAATACGTGTCTAACTTTTATGCTAACGGAAGTAACTTGCATTGTATCGAGCTCGATATTTATCTCAAACGAATGATTGATATTTTCTCTGATAAATACGGAAGAACCACCCCTTGCTCTTTCGGATGGATGGCATGCGTGGTAAGCCGAATAACCTTTAATACTTAAATTTGAGTCTTTTTTCAAATGAGTTTCAGAGATCAAACAAATATCTATTCTTTCGTTAAGTAGAACCGTTTCTAGTTCTTCGATTTTTGTGGTAAGTCCGTTCGCGTTCCATGTTATTATTTTGAGTTGTTGGGACAACTGATCCATGTTTACGGTAAATTTGGTGTTTTAAGAGCCGCCGACTCAAATTTGTCCAATTTCTCAAGAATAATTGTGTTAATTCTCCCTTGTTCTTCTAATCGTTCAACTATAAGGGAAAATACATTCTGAACGGAGTCAGGTTTAATAGTTTTAGGTTTTTCGGGCGCCGTGACTTGAGCGTACGTGTTCGTCTTTTTTGTGTTTATGTTTTCTGAGGGTAAAACGTTTTCATTATTTTTCCCGTCCGTTTTACTCGACGCTTGAGTATTAGTCTTGGTTTTTAATTTTAATTCTTTGTTTTGCTTTGAGGTATTTTTTTTAGTTTTCTTACTAAATTCTTCGCGCCTCTTTAACATTTCCTTTGCGACCTCACAGCCACGGTAATTTGCTGGATGATTACCTTTGCAATTCGCGCATGTAGCCGGAGTTTCTTTTTTAAGACGGCATACATCAGTCATGTGCTTTCCCGCGCATTTAACGCAAACGGGGTCCTTCTGACAATAAGCTGCTGTATGGTTAAAACCTTGACATCGCTTGCACTGAGGAATAAGGCGTTTGTTCTTTCTTAGTGGTTCGATTTTTACAACAATATTCATTATAGTTTTAATATTATAAACATTGTCTACATTTTCATTTTTATCGAAACTTAGAATAAAAAGCGGAAGAGCGCGTTTTATATAAGCGGTTTCGATTCCTTTTTCTCGCTTCAAAAGATTTGTTGCGTCAAGAATCTTAAATCCTTTGGTTTTTAAGTCCGAAAGGATGTCTTCTTTTGAACAAGAGGGATGAAGTCCTCTAGCAACTACACGTAGAGGTCTTTCTTCTTTAATTGAATAACTATACCATTCAATTTTTTCATCGCTGAGTTTTTTCGACAGTTTTCTATAAGAATCTGAATCATTTACGTTAATTTTCCACGTATTATTGTGAGTGGATGTAGCTTTGAAATTCTTTTGCGCCGTTTCTTTTAGAATAGGAAGAATTTTGTTATAATCCGCTTGACCAACGATGTTTATCGGTGGAGGAAGTTTCTTATTCGCAGAAAACTGATCTTTCCGTGTAATTTTATTTGGTTTTAGCTGATTTTGAAACTTAGGCGAATTTTCAGCCTTCCGTTTTTTACTAGGTCTACTTTTTTCAGTTTCCCGAGCAAGTTCATCTTCATCAGTTTCATATTCGTGCCGATCTCGATGTTGTGGACTTAGAGTATTTACTTTCATGTTTTCAGAAGTTTTTAACATCTTGTTCTCTTCACGAAGACTTTCGACTTCTTTTTTAAGCTCTTCGTAGAGTCTTATCATTTCGTTCAGCTTCTTTTGCAGTTCACAATTGTCCTGCTCAAAACTGTTTGTTTTCGGTGAGTCGCTTTTAGTGCCTTTTGGCACCACCGGTGGACTCTTTCTGCCGGTAACTCTCGGTACAGATGGAGGTGATCGAGGGACCTTATGCGCTTTCGCGAAAGGATTTATCAAATGCAATAAATGGCTCTCCCCAGAATCCGTAGAGCCTGCCTCCGAAGAGGATGGATTTGCCAGAGAAACTGGCTTTCCACCTGGGGTAATTAATCTATTTGTTTTTTCCATTGCATATTTTGTATACTTATGTAGTTCTCAGTATACGGAGATTGGATTTTAGTCGCCTTTTACGACAAGCATACCTTACTTCGGGTAAATTCTTAACCCCTACCCGAAGGGGTATGAGCTCTGTGACGATCTCGGAATAGCATTAAACTCCAACATTTTAGATATGAATCTATCTGATTTACATTTAGATATCTTAGAAACCATTAAGAGAACAGAATACGAAATGAATATTAACAGTGCTAGATGCTCCCAGTCTCACGATGCATATCCCAATCTAAAATTTTATATAAAACCATATTTCATTGATAAAAACCCTGCTCATTTAGTAAGTTTAGTTCTCAGAGCTAGAGGTGGTCTTCTTAATAGTAATGCCAGAGCTTTTAAAAAGGATACTATCGGTATTTGAACAATTTGCAATCTAGATAAAGCAGAAAATACGTATCAACTGATTTGCAGATGTCCAGTATTTATTAACGCAAGAAAAAAATGTTTCGGTAACACTGGTCTTTCTATTAGCGAGCTTTATGAAATTTTGAATGGAAAAAACTTTCCCTCCCTCTACAGTTTCTTAAATTATTGCCTTAAATATAGAGAATTAATATTAAATGAATTTAATTGATATGCTGAATTATATAAATATGAGCGATGTTTAATAAAATATATTTCTGAATATAATATTGTTTATATTATTGTAAACTCTTTTTTAATATTTTTATACTGTATATATTATTATAAATTTAGCAAACCTGGCAGAAAACAAATGAAATGTTATGTCAAAAATACGGTAATATTAATATTCATGTATATTAAGATTACGTATTAAGATTTATTATTATTCTGATTTTGTACCTATAGATACATATATTGTGATTTCTGAAATAAAAATCTTTTCTATCTATCTATCTAGTTGTCAAGAGGCAGTACCCGTGAAAAAAACTTTAGATGGCACAGGTAGGGATCGAACCCAAGACCTCTAGCATGACAGTCCAGCGCACTTTTTTTTCAAATTCATTTTTATTAATTCATTCTTAAGACTGTTTTAAAGCTAGACAAAAATTCATAAAACTAGCCTAATTATTTATAACTTACAACTAACTTACTGGTCCTATACGGACACTCTAAGTTAAACAATAATACTTAATTCTAATGCCTATCGGCCCTAAGATCTATTTAAGTTCAATTCAATTTTATTTATTTTTGTACTCATTTGAAAATTAAAAAAAAAAAACTAATATCAATATCCTTTTTTATTTTTACTTAAAATTACTTAAAATAAGGTCCTTAAAATAAAACTTTAACTAACTTAAACTACCTATTCTACCTATAAACTGCTTAAAACTAGAACAACCACAGCAGCAAATCTAACTATCTAACATTTTTTGTTTTCATATTTTGTTGTCCTTTTTTTCTTATTCCATGTTTTTTTTTATTTTATTTTTTTATATTTTTTTTTTTAATTTTTGTGTTTTTTTTTTGTGTATTTTTTTTGCGCCACCATGCCTATTCTACTTAAAACTAAACCATAAAACTATAAAACAAGTATGTAAGCCGACCAAGGCTTAAAACCCCATCCCGACTAGCCACTATCAAGTTCCGATTGAAGCCACTAAAATTGGTTCTCCTGCTTCACTCTATCAGTTCGGTCCCGTTCGGACACAGCCCTACTGAACCGGAGGAGCTCTGCTCCGCCTTGTGACATGACGTCCCGATTGTACATTAGTCGCCTATCCACGGTTCGTCGTCTGACGTGGTATATTAGCGGAACTGCCAATCTATCCTGTACCAGACCGCATCTATCTAAAAAGAGGAATGCCTCTGGTGGAATGAAGCCGCTCAAGCGTGCACTCTCAAAATACTCGTCGTTCGGATAGAACGCCCCGAAAATTAAATTGTTGGTCGAAGACATAGCTCTTGCAATGTGACCTCGAACGAGTTTTATCACGAAATTGTCAATTCTGTTGATTCGAGCCCCGTTGTATAGGACCTCGTTGGAATAGTAATGCACGTAAGAAGATTCGGCTGTTCGATATAAGCCAGTACAGCATCGTAAACACTGCCGCTCGAACACCCGAACCCTCCCCTTCTGGGAAGGGGCAACGTTGAACCACACAGGACAACTATAAACGATCATCGGCCGTATGAGGGCCATGTAGCAAATTACCTTCACTCTGGAGTCAAGCCGACTGCTGTAAAACAGCCGTTTCGTCAGAGCGAAGGCTCCTCTGGCCCTGGTCAGAGCAGAATTTATATGTCTAACGAAATATAAATACTGACCTAACCAGATACCGAGGTACTTCACTACACTTTTGCTCGCTAATCGCTGCCCGTGAAAATCAACGATAACCATCTTGCGCCAATTCTTGCACGTATCCCTCGTGGCCCCAGCCAACGGAGTCCGGAACAGAATTGTCTCCGACTTCTGGACATTTATTTTCAGTTTCCAGTCATCGCAATATCACTGAATCTTGTCGAAATCACGCTGCAAGAGAATTCTAATAACCTCAACCTTTCGGGCCGTTCTGTACGCAATTAGATCGTCGGCGTACGCAATTGCCTTTGTAAGACTACCTATCAGATCGCTGGTGTAAATGCTGAAGAGAATCGGCGAATTCACCGCTCCCTGTTGAAGACCATTCTTAATTAAGAATGTTGTGGTAGAAGTTACATTGCCACTTTTGACAACAAACTTTCTACCGTTAAGCATATCATAAAGTATATACAACAATGGCTGCTCAGTTTTAAGTAAAGACCCTCTAACCATACGGTGTCAAAGGCCTTTTCCAAATCAACCCAAACAGCACCTGTGCATTGTTGTTTTGTTTTATTCCATTGGATATCAGAAACGAGTTTAGACGCAGCATGAATTGTGTCATGACCCGCCTTGAACCCGAACTGTTTATCCGAAATTATTTTGTTGTCCGCAGCCCACTTAGTCAAAGCCCTATTGATGATGTTTTCGAAAACTTTGCTGATGCTCGGAAGAAGACTTATCGACCGAAGATTTGACGGGTTGGAGTTGTCCTTTCCCTTTTTCGGGAGAGGATGAACCACAGCGGTCTTACAATGCACTGGATAATATGCATTATTCAGTGCATTATTGAAGAGTGTGGTGTAAATGTCAATTGTCTCCATCGGTAAATGTCTTAGTACAACGTTGGGTATACCATCGACACCTGCTGACTTTTTGTTTTTTATTGAGTTGAAGATGAGCTGAAGCTCAACCTTCGTCACTAACAGGGGGCAGTCCAACGCACTAACCATCATGCTACGGGTACTACGGATATTGTCCAATGCATGGAGTAAAAACTCTCTCAACTTGAAGACAAAGCTACGACTGTTCCGCTTGAACGCAACGAATACCAAGGAACAGAAGAGCTTCAATAATAGGTATCTACGAAACTTCTTAAGACTTTTTGGCCCAATTTTATATCCAAAGAATAACTGTATAGAAAACCGGGTCAGGAACCCAATGACACTTTTATTCGAAGGCCCAACTGGCAGGCAATGCTATACCACCTAAATTATTTATTTTATTTATTATGCTTTTACAAAATTTTATTGATATGAATTGCGAAGTTATAAACATTTCGTCAATTTGTATTAAATAAAATAACGACCGACGACGGGCGGGTAACCTTATAAGTTATAATTTATAACCATCATCTGACAGTTAAACGGTAAGACTTTGAAACAACATCTGGGAAGAAACCGGGCTAAACAAATAATTTGGTGTTGAAAGATTTTTGGCTATTGTCAGATAAACCAACGTGAACACCGTAACCGACAAAATAGCTGGCAATCAAATTATAGTTTGTTTAAGGTTTATGATGGCTTTAGTTCGAATTCGAAATCGAAAAAACATTATATAAGGCTTTTTGAGGCTTGTAGATTCATGAAGTTGGTTGTTTTTTTTTCAATAAAATTCTTGATGATTTCCCAAATCTACAATCCCGTACGCCAATACATCGTAAACTAATGTTCAGTATCTTACTTACACATTTTTGAAAAAAAAATAATTAGTTTTAAGTCTTCACCTGCCATACATTAAACTTAAAATAACGATGAAGCATTTATGCAAGACGGTATTAAAGCAATTTTCAATCTTATTGCGAATTCGTACTCTTAAGGTTATAACATTAAGTTTTTGGAATATATTGAAAAAAAAAAATATGGAAATGGAAACACTGATTAATTATCAGCTCAAGAAATATCTTGAAGATCGAAAGCTTCTTAATGACCGGCAGTACGGCTTTCGAAGCAATAGGTTCACTGGTGATCTCATGGTTCATCTCACCGAACAGTGGAGCAAATCTTTACATCGCTTTGGAGAAAGTAAGATTATTGCACTTGATATTTCAAAGGCATTTAATAAAGTCTGGCATCTTGCTCTCTTATCGAAAATGCGTGCTTTCGGTTTGCATGAATCCCTTCTTCATTGGATTAGTAGTTATCTTTCGGATCGTTCAATACAAGTAGTATTGGATGGATTCAAGTCTGAAAACCATAAAATAAATGCTGGTATTCCCCAGGGCTCTGTTCTATCTCCAACACTCTTTCTTATTTTTATTAATGATCTCCTGTCTGCAACTTCTAATCCAATATATTGTTTCGCTGACGATAGTACTCTTAGCTTTTCATATTCGTTTTCAGACTCACATCCCTCTTCTTCGGATGTGGAACTGCAACGACAAAATATGATAAGCTCATTAAATTCTGACCTAAACAGCATTGTTCAATGGGGATTAAAAAACCGCATGGAATTTAATGCTTCGAAAACGCAATGCTGTCTTGTATCGTTAAAGCGAGATATACCCCTATTGCCATTATCCATGGATGGCACTTGCATCAATGAGACTGAACACCTCGATATTCTCGGTATGTGTGTCACCAACCACCTCTTGTGGAATGATCACATACGCTATGTCGCCAAAAATGCCGCAAGGTGTTTGGGTTTCCTTAGGCGATGCAAGAAATATTTCACCCCTTCTGATCCGGCTGTTATCTACAAAACTTACATACGTCCAAAGGTCTCTTGTCTGACCCTTTTTTACCGTTATTTTAACGGCTTATGCTCTAGTGAAATAGCCAGTTGCATTCCTCCCCTTAAACAGTTCAACCGTAATACTCGCGCTTCTAGGAATGCTCATCAGTATACCCTCGAGTCCAACTTCGGCCGTATTGTCAAATACAGAGATTAGTTCTTTAGCCGTACTACAAGAATGTGGAATGCCTTTTGCCTTTGTCTGTCTTTCCTAGTCATTGCAATGTTCAGGAATTCAAAACCAATGTGCACCGACATCTCCTTTTAAACCCTCTCTCCTCTCACATTGTGTCTCTGCATAATAAGGGTCGTAATATCCCCTTGAGTGTGTGCTTATTATAAAAAAAAAGAGGGAATTGAATCATGCAGATTACAGAATCCGATATTAAGCATATTCATCGGATTCTGTAATCGTTTTTTAGTTCGTAAGTACATTAATCTATTAAATTTGTATTTTGTATTTGTATTTTGGAATTAAAAACTATGTTTTTCTTGTTCATTGCACTAAGATAATTTTTTTGAAATTTTAAATCCGGCCCTGTTACTACTGCGAAATAGATTTAAGGATATTTAAATTGCAAATTTTAACAGCATTTTAGACAAGCAACGTTTGCTAAGAAGTTCGTAAAAGTTTTCTCAAAATCAATTGGATAAGCACGTGATGCTATTTAGCGACAAGAAAGACAGACTATGATTATGATGATGTCGGATAGCGGGTAGCAGAGGCGTTTGTACAGCGAGGACCAACACCAATAAGATTTATCTCTGTTACGATATGGTAATCTACCAAAAACGGGGACGATAGTGACAGAGTGGCAGAACCAAGAGGACGTCAGGATGAAAACGGCAACGACGATGACGAAGAAGATGACGGTGACGGTGACGGTGGAGGTGACGGACAATGATGTGATGTGTACAGACAATGTGTTGACAATGTCCTTTTTGAATTTACATTGCAAGCAATCACAAAATTGAAATGAAATGAATACGCAAAATTGAATAATGTTGTCCCAGGAATGAGTGTTTGTTTTTCTTTCGTCCTGAGTTTACAAAGAGTACTGAATCGTGTCATCACAGTTGCTACTTAAATCATTGAGAAGATCGTATTTTTATTTTCCAATGCAAATTGTGGTGTTGGAGTTGTTGTTTTTGTTATTATGGTGCTTGAGTTTGGTTTAAATGAACGTGGCCACATCAAATATGTTCATGTTTATGTTGTGTCCTGTTAATGTAACCAAGCAAGGACATTGGTAATCCATTCGATTCAATAACCTATTCAGTCGGACAGGTGGCTACATATAGTGGTTCTATACTGATTGTGGGTCATGTTTCAAACCATACATCATTCAGAGTTTGCTCGTTGCTTGTAATGTTACGTAAACAGATTTGCACGTTAATAGGTGTTCCACATAGAACGTCCGGTTCGTCCTTTCGAATCAAAACTCCAACTATGACCATCGATATCCGTATCCTTGGATTAAGTATTATACCATAACATGTATCTATAGAAATCCTTATGAATCTATGTTTATTTACCATAATAGTTGCCTTTCGTCCAAGTGTTTACATTCAAAGCTCATGTGTGAATCTAACAAGTGGTTTGTGTAAATATGTAATTAGATAAATCCTTCATTGGCAATTCTATGCGTTCGAAGGGATAAAAAGGAAAGTCGAAATGTCCTTAAGCATCAGAAGCTGAAGTCTAAGGGCTAAAGGCTGAACATCAGTGAACAGGTACTTTTATATTTATAAGTGCAAATCTTTATTGTTTCGACACGAATGCGAAAGGATAAAAATTGTATGAGTGAGGATTTGTTTAAGTGTCAAATAAGAGAAGAAAAAGATTAAAGGCCTTCTTGCCTTTTCAAAAGATAGATTAAGTTTATTTTTTTTTTGTTTCATATAAAGTTTACACAGAGAATAATAAATTGGGATGATGAAAGAAATGTTATTTGTGTGAATTTTTGTATTTATTAACGGGATCATAAAATGCACAGCTGTTTCATAATACAACAAAACAAAAACCTAAAAGCTTAGTTAAGTGATGAAGGCAACAACTTAGAAGATAATACCCATTAGACGTGAAGGTATATAATATTTAAATTATTTCTTTTTTTGAGACTTTTTTTTGCTCAAATAAAATTTAAGAATATAAATTTAAAATAAGAACTTTGGGTGTGTTTATACAAGTTCAAATGTTTAAAACCTATTTGATGTAAGTGATATGAAAATTATACCGCCCATTCACATAGTTTGTGGAATATTAATATTCAACAAAAAACTAATGTCCATAACCACTTATTCGATTGCCACTTCTAAGTTCAAAAAACCATTCGATAGAGGGATACGTTCAAAATGGGCCAACTTTTAAACCTTAATCGAGCCCCAAATCAAACAATACTGCTTATTAACGTAGCCTCCGAGGTGAAAATGGGTCTGATCACTGAGGCTAATTTTTCAAGAACCCATTCAGTGAAGATACGACGATGGCTTAATTTCTATAAATAAAAAAGAGGCTGGGATGCGACCCATACTGATAACATCCCATCCCGTCTGTCGATTTGTCTTGCTTAAAAGTTTGTCTATATGTATCAATTTTTACCAAATTTGCGTAATATTTTTTGTAGATTTTATCTATATATATAAAATATTCCTGTCACAGTGTTAGTGGCCATATTCCTCCGAAACGGCTTAACCCATTTCAATGAAATTTTGCATATACATTCGGTAGGTCTGAGAATAGGTTTTTATCTATTTTTTATATTCCTAAGTGTTATGGTTTAATTGCATCAACATCGTATACGGTGCAACGATCTTACGATAGTATTCAGTGACGCTATGTACAATGAAGCATTGATTGCTATTGAGGATCTTTGCATTATCAGTGCCAACTTACCACTCAGTCAATTCGGTATGCATTCACCGAAATGCATCTGATTTAATAGACACTGAATTGAATCGTGAACTACAATACAAAACTGTAGAAATGGCAGCGATTGTTGCTCGCAATGTCCCACTAATAAATGATGAACAAAGAACCATTTTTGACCACATCATGCTCGCAGTTTCCGCAGGACAAGGTGGATGCACCAGGTGGAACTGGCAAAACATTCCTTATTTCGCTAATTCTTGCTAAAATACGATCAAATAATGGTATCGCATTGGCTGTTGCGGAAAATTTATTGGATGAAGGTAGATGAATGCACTACAAAACTGTAGAAATGGCAGCGATTGTTGCTCGCAATGTCCCACTAATAAATGATGAACAAAGAACCATTTTTGACCACATCATGCTCGCAGTTTCCGCAGGACAAGGTGGATGCACCAGGTGGAACTGGCAAAACATTCCTTATTTCGCTAATTCTTGCTAAAATACGATCAAATAATGGTATCGCATTGGCTGTTGCGGAAAATTTATTGGATGAAGGTAGATGAATGCACTACGGCACACAAACATTCGCTTGAGGCGTTGAAGGACATTAAAAAAGATATAAAAAACAGCGACACACTATTTGCCGGCACTCGATTACTCCTTTCAGGTGATTTCAGACAAACACTTCCCGTTAATCCGCGTTCCACGTACGCTGATGAGATCAACGAGTGCTTAAAATCATCGCCACTGCGGCGTAATGTTGAAAGAGTACAACTGAAAGTAAATGTGCGTGTTCAAATGCTTCAAGATCCATCCGCTGAAACAACTGTTAGATATAGGACACGGAAAAGTCACTTCAGATGAAACTGGATGCATAAAATTACCGGTCGATTTCTGCACGTTTATTGGTTCACAAGATTCTCTCATTGACCAGATATTTCCCGATGTGCACAGACAATATACAAATCACGAGTGGCTGGCAGAAAGAGAAATTTTACCAGCAAAAAATGTGGATGTCAACAAATTAAATCTCAAGATACAACATTTGTTACCAGGAGACTTGGTGTTATACAAATCTATTGATACAGTTTTTGATGCTACCGAAGCTGTAAATTATCCAACTGAGTTTTTGAACTCATTAGATTAACAAGGTATGCCACCGCATAATTTACAATTGGACCTCCGGTAATTTTGTTTCGTAATTTGAACCCACCACGGTTGAGCAACGGCACGCGATTAGTAATTAAAAATTGATGAAAAATGTTATCGAAATCATATTTCTAAATGGAAAATTCTGAGATGAAAATATATTTTTACGGCGAATCCCTATTATACCCACAGATATGCCAATTCAATTCAAACGCCTTCAATTTCCAATTAGATTGGCATTTGCAATGACTATCTATCAATAAGTCTGAAGGCCAAACGATGTCTGTGAGCGGCTTAGATTTGAGCACTTCATGTATTTCACACGGACAATTATACGTGGCATGCTCTCGCGTGCGCAAACCATCCAGTTTGTTTGTATTGGCGAAAGATGGGATCACAAAAAATATTGTAGATACACTCTTTTGCATTAAGGGATTGATATTGTTTTTTTTTTTTTGAAGTATTGTCATAATTAGCGATTAGTATATAATTTTAAAGAATTAATTTTAACAAAGTAAACAAATTTGTTTGGTGATTTGTTATTTTAATATTTTGTCACCGTTTACAGTGCTCTATACCTCTCCCACTTATATACCACATCCTTACACACTTAGTTATTTGTTTCTAGCAAAATATTCTCTACAAATTATTTATATGACGAAGCAAAGTTTGTCGGGTCAGCTAGTTTTTTTATAAAAAAACAGACTGTTGGATTTTTATAAAAGAATTACTGAATATCGAAAACAATATTTTCTGTGAAATTAAATAAGTTTGAAGCCAATATTTTTAATTTTTCAAAAGCTATTTGAGTCGAAAGTCACCAAGTACCAAGTTTTAGTATTGGTTTTTTTTAGGTTTTTATTTTTTGTAAAAAAACTGTCAATTCGATTTTTCTCAAAATTTTACTGAATGTTGACAACAATATTTTTTGAAAGATTAAAGTAGTTTAAAGCCAATATCTCAAAGTTTTGAAAAGATATTTGAGTCGAAAATCAATTTTTACCAACTTTCATTCATTTTTTTTTTTAGGTTTTTTTTTTTTTTTTTCTTTTAGAATTAGCGAACACTAAAAGGGTTTTTTTTGTATACCTTTAATATGCCAAAGACACAGTGTGAGCATTAGGAAAGGAGGGAAGGGTTGGATAGGAGGTGTCGGTGTACATTGATTTTGAACTCCTGAACATTGCAATGATAGGGAAAGATAGAGCGTGGCAAGGCGTTCCACATTCGCGTAGTACGGCTAAAAAATGAATCTCTGTACTTCATAGTACGGCCGAAGTTGGGCTCAAGGGTAAACTGATGGGCATTCCTAGAAGCGCGAGTATTACGGTTAAATTGTTTAAGGGGAGGAATGCAACTGGCTATTTCACTAGAGCATAGTCCGTTAAAATAACGGTAAAAAAGGGTTAGACAAGAAACCTTGCGTAGATGTTCGAGTGACGTAAATGAGTTGATGATGTTAATGTAACCAATCATTTTAAAAGCTCTACTTTGAATACTGTCCAAGAGGCTTAAATAAGTTACTGGAGCACCAGCCCAGAGATGAGAGTTATATTCAAGTTTCGGACGTATATAGGTTTTGTAGATTGTAGCCAGATCAGATGGAGAGAAAAATTTCTTGCAACTTCTCAAAAAACCTAGACATTTTGCGGAATTTTTGGCAACATCGCGTATGTGATCGCTCCACAAAAGGTGGTTGCTGATGCACGTTCCGAGGATGTCAAGATTTTCCGTTTTGTTGATGCAAGTGCCACTCATAGATAGTGGCAAATAGGGTATATCTCGTTTTAACGATACAAGACAGCATTGCGTTTTCGAAGCATTAAATTCCACACGATTTTTTTATTTCCCATTGTACAATGCTGTGTAGGTCGGAATTTAATGAGCTTATCATATTTTGTCGTTGCAATTCCACATCCGAAGAAGAGGGATTTGAGTCTGAAAACGAATATGAATAGCTAAGAGTACTACCGTCAGCGAAACAATGTATTGGATTAGAAGTTGCAGACAGGAGATCATTTATAAAAATGAGGAAGAGGGTCGGAGACAAAACGGAGCCCTGGGGCACACCAGGATTTATTTTATGGGTTTCAGACTTGAATCCGTCCAAAACAACTTGTATTGAACGGTTCGAAAGAAAATTTCTAATCCAACAAAGAAGAGATTCGTCGATACCGAAAGCACGCATTTTTGATAAGAGAGCAAGATGCCAGACCTTATCAAATGCCTTTGAAATATCAAGTGCAATAATATTACTTTCACCAAAACGATGTAAAGATTTGTTCCACTGTTCGGTGAGATGAACCATGAGATCACCAGTGGACTTATTGCTACGAAAGCCGTATTGCCGGTCATTAAGAAGCTTCCGTTCCTCAAGATATTTCTTAAGCTGATAATTAATCAGCGTTTCCATGACCTTGGAAAGAAGGGACGTAAGTGCAATCGGTCGGTAATTAGAGGGTGAGGAAGATTCGCCTTTTTTGGGAATAGGCTGGACAAATGCGGTTTTCCATCCACTCGGAACGAGACCTGAGGAGTAGGACAGATGAAAAAGCTTACGCAGTGGTAGTGCCCGTGGCATGATGGTTAGTGCGTTGGACTGTCATGCGAGAGGTCTTGGGTTCAATCCCTGCCTGTGCCACCTTAATTAAAAAAAAAAGATTTGTTCCACTGTTCGGTGAGATGAACCATGAGATCACCAGTGGACTTATTGCTACGAAAGCCGTCATTAAGAAGCTTCCGTTCCTCAAGATATTTCTTAAGCTGATAATTAATCAGCGTTTCCATGACCTTGGAAAGAAGTGCAATCGGTCGGTAATTAGAGGGTGAGGAAGATTCGCCTTTTTTGGGAATAGGCTGGACAAATGCGGTTTTCCATCCACTCGGAACGAGACCTGAGGAGTAGGACAGATGAAAAAGCTTACGCAGTGGTAGTGCCCGTGGCATGATGGTTAGTGCGTTGGACTGTCATGCGAGAGGTCTTGGGTTCAATCCCTGCCTGTGACCTTAATTTAAAAAAAAGAGTTCACGGGTACTGCCTCTTGCGAGGAATTGACAAATTCTCCAAGAGTAATTCTTGTCATGAAAAAGTGCATTCTCAAATTAGCCGTTCGGATTCGGCATATAAATTGTAGGTCCCCACCATCCCTGACAACATTACTCGCACACAGGAATGGTTGAGAGTTGTAAGTCACTAGGCCCTGGTTCTCTACGGACTGTTGCGCCACCTAATTTATTTATTTATTTAGTGGTTTTTCCAGCGTTGAAGAACACCTCTTCAGAACAATAGCGGGGATACCATCCGGACCAGCGGATTTATGTATGTATGTTAAGATCTTTTAGGACTCTCGACTCTCTACTAATTATAGCAACTATAGACCTATTTCTCTTTTGTCTGTTTTTTCAAAAGTGTTTGAAAAAGGTATTAAAACAAAAATGCTGTCATTTTTAGAAAAAAAATAATTTTTTTAACAATTCGCAATATGGTTACTGGATAAGCTTTTTAATGCAGGATTTTGTGGGTTTATCAATGATTGGTTTGGTTCTTATCTAAGAGATCGTAAGCAAAAAGTTAAGATCAATGGTATTTTAAGTACTGAAAGATATTTAAGCCTAGGCGTTCCACAAGGTTCTGTTTTAGGCCCGTTATTGTTTTTAATTTATGTAAATTCGATTTTTGCAAAAAATTTCATTGGAAAAATTACAGCTTTCGCTGATGACACTGCCTTATCGTACTCTTCGAAATACTATTTTAATTTATTTGTTTCTGTAAACAATGACTTAGAAAAACTTCGCCAATGGTTTTTTCATCATAAGTTAAAAATTAGTGATAAAACAAAATTCATGATATTTAACCTTTCAGGTTCAATCTGTGAAGATGTTGTGTTCCGATATCATTCCCTAAGTTGTTGAAAAATTTCTGCGAACATAATTTTGTTTCAAAAACATATAGTTATTCTTCTGATTGTTGTTCTGGCTGTTTTAATATTGAGCGTGTTGATTCTTTTAAATATTTAGGAATCATATTGGACAACAGGTTAAGCTGGAAAGATCACACTACTTCCTTGACTAAATACTTTAATATTGTTTTAAGACATATCTACCATCTAAGCCTTTATTGTAGCCAACCTGTCCTAAAATTAGTTTATAATGGTCTATTTAATTCAAGGTTGCAGTACGGGTTGTATTGTTGGGGTGGTACTCACTTAAATAAAATTGAACCTCTGCTAACTAAACAAAAGCATGCAATTTTGTGTGAAGTCAACCGCAGAATTCACAGTCTTGAGTTGTTTAAAAACCTTGAGATTTTGCCTCTTAAGCATTTCTATATCTAAAAAGTTTTAAAAATATTTTTTGATTGTTCTGGGTATTCTGCTTTGAGACTATACAACTCTCATAATTTACGTGTAAACAACCTTAATCTTGTTACTATACCCAATATAAGAAAAACACACTTTTCTCTTTTCTATAAAGTAACCGCTCCCCGTTTGTTTAATAAAGAAAGCTTGCGTGAGAGTAAAATCTGTATTCTTAAAAAATATTAAATCTTTGCTATTTACTTTTAACCATAATAGGTTAGGTTAGGTTAAAGTGGCTGCGGATACAAAAACCACACACTTAGGCCAGAAGAAAAGTCCCATTGTGATACCACATGAATCTATAGAATTACTTCCCACTAGTCGAACTATTTTGAGCTTTTTATAAAGCGAAGAAGATATCTGATATCCTTTTTAGCTAGTTCGCTGGGATCATCAAAAGTGTAATCTCCCAGATGAAGTTTGCGTCTTAGTGAAAGAGCAGGGCAGGTGCAGAGGAGGTGAGAGATTGTTTCTTCTTCTTCCTCGTCCATACAGCTCCTGCAGAAGTCATTTGAAGCTACACCAATTCGTAATGCGTGTCTGCCTATAAGACAGTGTCCCGTAAGGACACCATTAGGGAGCTAATATGCAGTCTGCTTTGAGATAACAAGTCCTTAGAGCGCTTTAGGTCCAATGAAGGCCATATTAGTTTTGTGGCTGCGCATGTTAGTAAATTGTACCACCTAGAGTTTGCTATCTCGAAAGCTTTTTCTTTTAGCAGAAGTTTACATGTAGCTATCGGTATACCTATCTTCTCCCTTTCAGGTGAAAGGGAGCGAGTTCATCGGCTCTACAATTTCCTGCGATGTTTCTGTGGCCCGGCACCCAGCATAGGTGAATGTTAAATTTCTGCGCCATCTCCATAAGAGACAATCGACAATCGAGGGCCGACCATAATGAAATTGATACATTTGTAAATAATGGGTGATTTTTTTGAGGTTAGGATTTTCATGCATTAGTATTTGACAGATCACGCGGGATTTCAGACATGGTGTCAAAGAGAAAGATGCTTAGTATGCTTTGACATTTCATCATGAATAGACTTACTAACGAGCAACGTTTGCAAATCATTGAATTTTATTACCAAAATCAGTGTTCGGTTCGAAATGTGTTTCGCGCTTTTTTATCGACAAATTTTGTTCAGCGATGAGGCTCATTTCTGGTTGAATGGCTACGTAAATAAGCAAAATTGCCGCATTTGGAGTGAAGAGCAACCAGAAGCCGTTCAAGAACTGCCCATGCATCCCGAAAAATGCACTGTTTGGTGTGGTTTGTACGCTGGTGGAATCATTGGACCGTATTTTTTCAAAGATGCTGTTGGACGCAACGTTACGGTGAATGGCGATCGCTATCGTTCAATGCTAACAAACTTTTTGTTGCCAAAAATGGAAGAACTGAACTTGGTTGACATGTGGTTTTAACAAGATGGCGCTACATGCCACACAGCTCGCGATTCTATGGCCATTTTGAGGGAAAACTTCGGAGAACAATTCATCTCAAGGAATGGACCGGTAAGTTGGCCACCAAGATCATGCGATTTGACGCCTTTAGACTATTTTTTGTGGGGCTACGTCAAGTCTAAAGTCTACACAAATAAGCCAGCAACTATTCCAGCTTTGGAAGACAACATTTCCGAAGAAATTCGGGCTATTCCGGCCGAAATGCTCGAAAAAGTTACCCAAAATTGGACTTTCCGAATGGACCACCTAAGACGCAGCCGCGGTCAACATTTAAATTAAATTATCTTCAAAAAGTAAATGTCATGGACCAATCTAACGTTTCAAATAAAGAATCGATGAGATTTTGCAAATTTTATGCGTTTTTTTTTTTTTAAAAGTTCTCAAGCTCTTAAAAAATCACCCGATATTATAGTTTGATATTAATTCACAAATACTGTACAGATAAACATCATACAAACATTGTTATTATTGTTAGCTTTTTCATGATACACAAAAAATATTGTTAGCTTAAGGTTGTAATGAAATAAAATTATTTAAAAAAAAAAAAAACGAGTGCGAAAAAAGATTGGTCCCATAGAATCACTAACGCGCTCGATGACAGGCGGAGTCATAACACTCATTGGCAGCGTTGAATTGGCGGCGAACTGCCTAGCGAAGAGATGAACTTTCTCTAAAGAGCTAACAAGTGGAGTGTCATTGACAACGAGCGTAGGAACCGACGAAGAGGAAGGATTCCTCATGTTTCTTACAAAAAATTTTTACTGCTTTTGGGACATTGCAGTATTTTGGTCCTTCGAATATGGGCGTTGCAGGCCTTCCTGGCTTGTTTGAACTTATTCCGGTTTTCCTCAGTTGGATTGGCTTTAAAACAACGGAAACTTATCTTCTTGACCCTAATAACCTCTTTACAACTCGCATCGAACCATGCGTTTTCCTTGTTTTATATTGATTTTTGATTGTACGAAAATTTTTATCAATTGTCTTTAAAGTCCTTCCACTTCAAATTTCAAACCAGTAAATTTGTATAAAAGCTTTAACGTTTCCGTCTTCGTTCGTTAGTAATAATTTCAGTGTAATAAAGGGTAAAGTTAGTAGAAAATCAGTCATGTAGGTCGCTATGTGTTTTTAGAAATGGCATATATGTATAAAAACATGCTGGTGCCCATGTCTGATGTTCTTCTAACGTTCCCCTTAAATAATGTAACATGTCGAAAAACGTTACACACAGAAACGCGTGGCTGGGTCTGCTACCTTTAAATAAATAAAAAAAAAAAATTGTAAAAAGCCACTGCTGCCTTTGGGCATGTGGTCTAATGATCCAGACTTACAATAAAACCCTTCCAAAACTTTAGAAACTTTTGTGTGTCACCTTTGTTGTTCATTTCTTTAGTTTAATTGATGTATACGCCAGTCTATTCACCTTTATACCATCTGTAAGATCCCAGTTGGGCTATCTAATCCGTCTCTTACATTATTCTCAAAGCCTTAAAGCTGCGAAACTGACTGAACACGGTTATTTTCAAATACTTAGTTATAAGCTATCGACTCAATTTGTACATACCAATTCCTAATACAAGTTTCACAACACTACTTCCTCAACTATAAAGAATCTAACCTTATGGAGGGGTAACAAAAATTGAACAAAAACTACTATTTTACACTCATTGCAGCTTGTGTATTACAAATTACATTAAAATAGTGTTCGCTGTTGCTTTTTTTTTTTAAGGACGTTTAATGGTCCCTGAAGCTATTGGAATCAAGTTCAAAGCTATGTATTTTGTTTCTCCCTTTGCTTTAGCTTGTTATAATTGAAATATGAAACTCTGTACGAATGTTGTTGGTATTTTAAAACAGATGTTTCTATAATTATATGCAACTTTTACTTACCTTGCACGCAATGGCCAAGGACTTTGGGGAGTGTATACTTTACTTTATGCTTTAATCTGCACTGCACCTTTCAATTTAATTTGAAAGAAAAAAAAAGGATCTTTTTGTTTGTAAAAAGTTTTCTACAGAACTTTTCTTTTTCTAGTTAAGTTTCAATCAAAAGGTAAACTATTTTTCTGTACTTACATACACATATTACATACAAAGGTAGGTTTTTGCATACCTTCGTTTAATTTAATCCTAAATGAAACGAAATGAAATGGATATAATTTGACCTTTATCTAAGCGATTTTCTGAAATTAATTAAGTTGTCGTAATTTTAGGACAAACTAATTGGATATTCTATAATTGAGATTCTCTGCAAGAATTTTATGATGATGAGATTTAATATCTTACGTGACGAGTATGAAATGGTTTATTGATTAAGTTTTAAGACAAAAGAACGATATTTTATGATTCAATGGCTATACTAAGAAATGGATAATCAATACCCTAAAATAGAGTTTATTATAATTTGGCCAATAAAGACTGTTTTCTTTTTTGTGTCTTACGTATCCTGAGGAATCATAAAGTGAGAAAAGGGATATGTACTTTTATTTCTATTTAGGGCTGGGAACGATAAACAGATTTTTTGAAATATCAGCATACAAAATTCTGCAAATAGTCCAGTAATGCAAAAAAAAATTCACTTCGATAAAATCTCCCAGAAGTACATACATATGTATAGCCAATATAATATGTATGCCAATTATATATGTATCAGGTGAGAACATTTGTATTTGGGTTTGATTTGGAAATTACACCTCATTTGAAAAAAAAATGATATTCTTTTGTTTAAATCCCGAGTACTTTATTTTTCTCCAAATGAACAACTTTTATTAAAATTATTGAACCATCTTAAAAATGACACATTACACTTTTTGACAAGGTTGCCTTACTGGCAATAAAATTGCACTTTTCCAACGGGTTTTGATGGCCTTAATTCAGATAAGGCTTCAAAATTACTGTATCACGTCAGGTTTTTGCGATATAACCTTCAAATCTATCTATAAATGTATGATGTAGCTTTTTTTCAATAAAATCCGTTATGGTTTTCCTAATCTATACGCCTAATCTATAGTTAAAGTATTTTTATTTTTTTGTATATAATATTCGAAATGTCTTCATAAGTGGTTAGATTTAACCTGCGTTAAACAAAACTCTGAAAGAAACGCTAAACAATTTATTCTAAAACGGTTTTTAACTAAAAAAAGGCAAAACGGTTAGAAACTAAGTTTTGTTGTAACGAATCTCTTGTCTAAACAATTCTATTACATCAAGTTTTTAAAATATATTTAAATATATAAAAATAATGTTAAAAACGGGTATTTTTAAAACTTGAGCGAAAAGTTAAAATACAAATTTGCATTCAAAATCAACACTAAAAATGTAGCCCAAAACGTATTTTTCAAAACTATGAAAGTATTTAATTCAAGGTTTGTTCAAAACTTCACATACAGTCAAGTAAAGATTCATAACTATAATGAGAATTTCCAGAAACAAAAATAATCATACAGTCAACTGTTAAGAGATATTTTGAGTTTTAACTTAGCCTTAAAACACCGTTTTTGGTTGTTTTTAGCATTTTTAATGGGGAAAATTTTAAAAACGAATTTGAAAAAGTATTAATTTGTTTGTGGGACAGAAAAAATAACGTAATTTAGTGGACAATTGTTACACTACATCTGTACGTTAATTTATTCTTTAGTTAAGGTGGTCCAAAACTAAGTTTTTTCGCCGAATGGAAGTTAAAAGACTTGAAATTTTTCTGTGGTATCTTAAATATCTCAGTTTTTGTTTATTATTAACTTCCCATAGAAAGTTATTGTAATCGGTCCAATTTTTCAAATTCAAAACTTTGACATTTCTTGACGTTTCAAGGTCCCTAGAATATGAATCAAGATTTTGAGAGAGATAACGGTGTGTGCGGATAATAACACAGAAAGATGCAGAGTGGACTCTCAAATAAACTGAATTGGTGTTTTTTTACCACAGAATTTTAAACAAATTATCAAAAGTGAAAATTTTTGGTTAACCCAAAATATCTCGCAAACAAAAAACGCTAACGACTTCAATTCAATTTTATGTTATGTAATGTGACGTGATACCAAACTATTACCATTTACAAGAAATCAATAAATGTTTTTTTTTTTTTTAAATCAAAAAAAAATATTTTACAAACAAACAAAATTGTATCTCCAAAATAATTCTATGCAACAAAGAAAAACGTTTTGACATCTGTTAAGATTTTAAGAAAAATTAAAAAATAATTAAAAAATAATGACATAGAAAAAAACATCACTAAAACTTGGTACTAATTGATTTTCGACGAAAATTTTACGAATACAAAATGATTTTATCACCAAAACAATTTTGTGCAGAGAAAAATAACGTTTTCAACATCTGGTAAAATTTTGAGAAAAATTGAATCGACAGTTTTTTTATAAAAAATAAAAACCTAAAAAAAACATTACTCAAAGTTGGTAAAAATTGAATTTCGACTCAAATATCTTTTCAAAAATTTGAGATTATGGCTTTAAACTACTTTTATCTTTTAAAAAATATTGTTGTCAACATTCAGTAACATTTTAAGAACAATCTAATTGACAGGTTTTTTACTCAAATAGCTTTTCAAAAATTAAAAATATTGTCTTCAAACTCATTTTATTTCACAGAAAATATTGGTTTCGATATTCAGTAGTTTTTTTATAAAAATCCAACTGTCCGTTTTTTTTCATAAAAAAATAAAATCTACAAAAAATAGTATACGCAAATTTGGTAAAAATTGACGTTCGGTTCTTGATATCTCTCAAATTAATTTCATTCATCCAATTTGTAAAAATTTAAGAAATGCTACTTACATTGGTAAAAATTTGTTTTCTACTAAAAATCTATTTAATAAAACTAGATTTTCAAACTAAACTATTTCCTTATATGAAAAATATTGTTGGTAATTTTAAAATGTTTAAGAATAATCCAACTAACAACTTTTTTAACCCAACACGAAAACCTACAAACTTTTAAGTAAGACAAATCGACAAACGGCATGGGAAGTTACTCGTATCGTGGGTCCCATCCCAGCCTCTTTTTTGATAATGTTATTAACCTTTCTTTGAAGTGATCTTAGCAATTTTAAAAATGAACCCTATTATATAAATCCGAGAAAATTTTAAATTTTGATTTAGCACTTTGATAAACACTAGACAAATTTTCATTGCAATTAGATATTTTCATTAAATTGTTAAGTTATTTAAAAAAAAAATTGTTTAACATTATAATTATCTCACTCACAAATTGGAATTGAAAAAGTTTTCTATTAGCTCAAAAAACAATGGCGCAAAATTGGAATTGAAAAGTTTTTAATTAGCATAGCCATTTACTAGCGACTTTAAAATTTTAAACCTTCCTTTTCATTTTGCTAACTAGTAAATTGCTAATTTTCTTCTTTTGAAAAACGAGCATCCGAAAAATTCCTAGCTGTACACTTGACCATTCCATTCACTGCTTTTATAAGAATAATTGTACACAGGTACACCCTTTCGTTCCATTTGAAAGTTTAAATGCCAATATCAGCCTCGAGCATATTTCTCTACAAAACAAATGCAATTAGTTTTCATTCCGGTGAAGCCTTAGACCTACGTTTTGTAGTTCGGTCTTAGGTGTTTAGAGGTTATCAACCAAGAACCGAAATGTTACCTTGTCATACATATTCCTATACAGTAAAATTCTCCATCATCCTGCTCATGACATTGTTTTGCACAATGCCGAGTCTTCAAATATTTCGAAAATAATTTCCTAATTTAAAACAAAACAACTTAAGCTCACTAATTCAAACTCTGGATTTGACATTTTACATAAAATCATTTAAAATTTTGCGCCACTGACTTTTACTACGAGGAAAATATTTGTTTTAAAGTGATTATGTGATTATGAGAATACTTAATGATATTCATGTGTCCATAACTCAGGTTTGTAAAAGATTGCAATCTTTTGGGAATGCAATCATTTTAATTTCAATTTAAGGACTTCAAAAGAATGGAAAGTCTTCAAAAGAATGCAAAAACTTAAAAAAAAATGCAAGGGCTTCAAAAGAAAAAGACTTTAAGTGAATGCAAACACTTTAAATTAATGAAGTCTCAAATGATTGTAATTAATAAAATTAAATCTTACTTGAGTGGAAGAAAACAAGCAGTTGATATAAATAACAATTTATCTGAGTTTTTGTCAACTACTAGGGAAGTTCCACAAGGGTCAATTTTGGGTCCACTCTTGTTTTCATTGCACATTAACGCACTTCCTAGTATTGTAAAGTACTGTAAGATCTGTATGTACGCTGACGATGTGCAGTTGTACCTAAGTTGCAGAGTCGGTCTCATTGAACATCATGTAGCTTGTATAAACGAAGATTTGGAGAGCATTTCACGTTGGTCTCAATCTCATGGCCTCTTATTAAACCCTTTGAAATCAAACTGTCTCGTTATTTCACGGAAACCATTAGACTTATCCTACTTGCCATTGGTATTCCTTAACAATACTCCAATTATATACTCTGAGACAACTAGAAATCTGGGTATTCTTTTTAATCGCTGCTTGACGTGGGATAATCATATAAATTCAGTCATAGGAAAAGCGTATGGTGCTTTACGTTCCCTTAAAGCCTCTCAATCTTTTACCCCTATCAAAACTCGAATTATGATGGTGAAAACATTAATAGTACCAATTCTTATTTATGGGTGTGAAATATATATGTAGTTCGTGCAGTTTTGAAAGCAACGTTAATTAAATGTAGCTTTTAACAGCGCAGTTCGTTATATCTATGGTTTACGAAGATATGAGCATGTTTTAGCGTTTTTAGTTAAGCTTTTCAACATGACATTTAACAGTTTCCTGGAGCTGCTTCGTACTCTACTTTTGTTTTACTAACGCATAAACCCCGCTATTTGTTCGAAAGAATACGAACGCCTACTTCGAGTAGATCCGGACAACTCATTCATCCGCGGTACTCATCCTTAACATCGGAGCGCCAATTTTTTATAAATAGTATTCGTCTTTGGAATAGTCTTCCACGCGATATTAGGAGTATTGAACATCCGCGAAGGATGAAGATAGAAATTAAAAATCATCTATCGTCTTTAAATGTTTGAGCATTAATTATGATTATAATTAATTTAATTAGTTTTCTTCTTATTTTTCTTTGTTTTTCTTTGTTATAGAATAAATTGTAACTACTTTGAATTATCTTTTATACTACTTATAAAAATACTTATTTGTAATAATAGCTTTTTACTAGCTTATAAGATATTGTATCTTACTGTGTTAAGCAAACGATAATAAATTAAATTGAATTGAATTAATTAATGTCAGTCAAATGTTTGGAGACAAAATTATAACAATCTTATTAAGGTCAAATGATTGAAAATTACAAAAATCTTAAGCTCCAATCTTTATGGGAATTTATTAAATTCAATCTTTATTTTGAAGTCATAAAAGATGACATTCCCAAAAGATTGCATTCTTTTAATAGCCTGGCATAACTAAAAAAACCTTCAATCGCTAAACTTTAAATAACATTCCGAGTTTACCTTATAAAAAACTAACAGGCAATAGGATGTTTCACTTTGAATAGCCCGCTATTTGGGCAGCTGTCATCTTTTCATATTTCATAAGTTAGAACTACGACACTATTAAAAATGCAACAAGGTGTTTAAATTGTGTAAACTCAGTACAAAAATTGGTAAAAATTTTGCATTAATACACATACCCCCGTATTTATAAAGAAAATATACATAGAACTATTTATTTCAGCTCCCGTGTTTAGGAAAACTACACCATGGAATAAGAATTTTCCGAACTCAAACTAAAGGCAGTTGCCTACTGTTCCATTTGAGTCCGGAATATTTGTATTCCGTTTTGTAGTTTTCCTAAACACGGGATCTGAAATAATTAATTTTAACTATGTTTTCTTTATAAATATGGCTCATACTGTTTAGTGTGTATATAAATAAGGTTATCATTGGTATTAGTGGAATATTCGATACAAACCTCGAAGGATTTTTTCGAATATGATAATTTTTAAATAACTAATTGATTTTACGGACCCGATTCTAAATCAAAGAAAAAGTAGGGTATTGTGAATTGCAACAAAATGCGTGATGGAATGAATAATGGAAAAGAATTCTCGAAACCATAACATGCAATATCTTTTGAACAAACTTATGAAATAAATCTCCAAACAATATACAAAAAGATTTTAGTGCTGTCCAAATATGTATTCGTTTCTGAATCACGTAGATTAACCACTCTCATTTTATTTGAAAAGGAAAAATGTCCTTTTACAAAAATTAAAGAAGCAAAAACTTCTTGGCCAGTATTAATAATTCTAAACCACATACCGACACTAAATTTAAATGTCACACAATTCTCCCACAAAATTCATTTGCAGCTTTTATATCTACTTATCTTTATTAATATACACATATGTATGTCTTCAGCATCATATTTCATAATTATTCCCATTCTCAATCACCCTTAAGCCATCATTTACCCAAACCCACAGAAGAGTTCCTTTTTTGAAAATGCCCAACGACGACATTTTCAGAACCATACTGACCCAAGGCAAAATGGACAAAAACCTATATACATATGTATACACAATACATATGTACATACATAATAAGGTAGAGGTATCTACATATGTACATACATACGTACAAAACAAAACAACAAAATGTATACAACATTTTAATATTCTATTATCCTCTTTCACATTCTATATGAGTCCTGGCGCGAGGACTACGAAGACGACGAACGTCGGCGACACGATGAGATTATTGCCTTTAAGCTTTAACTTTCAACATTATTGATTCAAATGAATTGAATTGAGCTTGACGCTCGCTTTTCAATTATATCACCATTAATAATCACTCTTGTCTGAATATTTATTTAAAAAATCGAATTCCTACGATATCCTTGCACGAATTAAAACTTTTAGGTGAAAATGCTTATTTAATAGCTAACTTTGACACCTGTCAATTAATTCAACCGGCGGCGTCGGCGGCCGGCGCTGCTGAGAACCAATACGAAATTATAATCCTCCACCAAATATTATAGTATGCGGCAGGGTATCGCGTTAATGTTATGCTATATTATGTTATTAGTTTGGTGAAAAGAAAACTTAAACATTTCACATAAAACAAACGAGGTTGAAATCGCCTCGCCACAAGGGTATAGCTACATATCCTAAACAAACATTATTGTGATGTAGAGAAATAAAAAGGGTGTTATTGCCATTACAGGGCCTCAATCGTATGGAAGTAAACAGCTCTTATGGGTGAGGCGCGTTTGAGAAGTTCAAAAAATCAACGTCTGAAAGGCAACATTTTGTTTAACTTTTCTTATTGTAACTAATTTTATCTTCAGTGTTCACCGACAATTTTTTAGATCTAACAATATTTTCAGATCTGTAACTAAGAATAAATGTCAGTGTCTTAAGGTGTGTCAAGGCCAAAGAAACATTTTTGAAACATTTCAGAAAAATGTAAGTACATTTTCAAAGTATGTCCACACCAAGATTCATTTCAGGAAACATTGTTTAAAAACGTGTCTGAAATGTTTCCCATCGGTTTAAAAAAAAATATTCAGAAACTTTGCAGAAACATTTCAGAAATATTTCTCTGTTTTTGAAATGTTTAAAAAATTTTTCTTTGGGCGAACTTTCAGAAGCATTTAAAAAAACATTTGAAAAACAGAGAAATATTTCAGAAATGTTTTTATTATTATTATTATTATTATTGTTATCTTTATTTTTTCTTCACAAAAATACAGGCTCAATTACATTTTGAGTACCCGTGGCATGATGGTTAGTGCGTTGGACTATCATGCGAGAGGTCTTGGGTTCAATCCCTGCCTGTGCCACCTTAATTAAAAAAAACTTATTTTTTAGCTGTTATATAATAAAAATTAACAATTTACAAAATAAATTAAGATACTGATTATGATTAAGTATGCCAGATTGAAAGATTTAATTAATTTCAAAATTACAAATGTTACAGGCTTTTAGTTTAGCCAAAACAAAAACTACTAACATATATCATCTTGAAATAAATATTAGTTTAGTATAGTTAAGCTTATTGGTAACTTTTTAGATTGTAATCATTGATATTTAGATACATAAAAAAGTGAAGAGCAGTAAAAGACTTTCAATAACAACAGTGAAACGGTCTTTTAGTTTAGCTAAAACAAAATTATATTAGACTGAACATTACATTAGAGGTCCATGAATGAATTTCTATACGCAACAGCTTCAGAGAAAAAACGGATAAGAAGTTTCCAACCACCCTCACCATTCAAAGCTCCAAGACAGTCCTCAAACGAAAGGAAGCTCTTATTGAAATAGAAACGCCGGATCTCTTGTAAGATCGGACATAACGCTAGGAAGTGGAAAACATTTTCAATTAGATTGAGGTTACATAATGTACAGTTAGGATTTATATCATTTCTGTAAGGTCTATAGTTAAGCTCAAGCATCTCCGTGCGAACCTTAAATATCAGACTTATCTCAACGAAAGTGAACTCGGTTCGAAAATAATTTGCTTCCCCCAAAGAGAAATTAAGTTTACTGTTTAATGATCTAGATTGGGATTGCCTTGCCCGATTGAGAAATGTCTGAAAAATGTTGTCATCTATAACAGAAATACAATCGTAAAGTTCATTCCTCCACGAATCTAGATTATCCAAACAAAACGTCAAAGGAAAGTTATGTTCTGAGGCCAACTTACTCCAATCAAAAGGTGTGTATCTGCAGCGTTACGCTGTTAGGAGAATCCTTTTCTGCAAATTGTTGTTAGATCTTTGCATGCCTTTGATTATATAGTCTGCATTCGCTTTTAGATTCTTTAAAAAAATTGGTGGTAGTCCCGAGTCAACGTGTATGGCATAATTGGGGGTATAAGATGGGAGTCTAAAGATTCGCTTGAAGAAATATCTTTGGATAGTTTCTATTTCGACTAATTGCATGTAGCCATAAACTTCATTTCCATAGCAAAGACGGTTGCATCAAACACTTTAAATTTCGAAGCCGGATCTATATTTTTGTTAATGAAAAAGTTTGACCACATACAGTTAATAGCTGCTTTTGCTGCGGTCAATTTATCTCTTATATGCCTTCGAAAGTTCAGATTGTGTGTTATTGTGAAACCTAGATATTTGAATTCCTTCACTACTTCTATATTTGAACCGCTCAAGTTCCAAGAACGGTCATTACGTGCACTGCGATTATGGTGTCTGAATATCATGATCTTAGATTTCGCAGTATTTATTTGAAGGTCCCACAAATCACAATATTGTTTTAACTTGTTAATTTGGAGTTGAAGCGTCACAGGATTATCAGTTAAAATAACAAGGTCATCCGCATAAAGGAGCACCTTGATAACTAGATCACCAAAAACAACACCACCATTATCTTCAATGTCGTTTATAAAAAGCGAGAAAACCAAGGGACTCAAAATGCAACCCTGTGGGACACCTGTTTCTGACCTAAATTGTTTCGACGTGTTCATGCCATTTTTAACCACAGCAGTCGTATTTGAGAGAAGTTGCTCATAAATTTTTATAAATTTTGTTGATAAACCGATACATGAAAGTTTAAATAATAATGAGCTTCGGTTGATGGTATCGAAGGCTGCTTTAAAATCAACGAAAAATGCATAAAGATTTGTTTTCTTCTCTATAAAGCGTCTAGCAACACTAGTGAGAGTAAAGATTTGGTCAACTGTGGAGAGATTAGCACGAAACCCAGCTTGGAAACAGCTTATTTTATTATTTCTTTCAGCCCAACTAGCAAGTCTTAGGTAAAGAATTTGAGTGAATAGCTTCCGCAGTGAACTAAGGACAGAAATTCCCCTGTAGTTTTCAGGAAGGTTTGGGTCACCCTTTTTAAAAATTGCAGAGATGGATGAAGACCGGAAAGAATTTGGGATATCTTCCTTATCAAAAATTCTGTTAAACAAAACTAAAATATTTATGTTCAAGAAATTGTGAGCTGGCATTTTTGTAAAACTCAGCCGGGATGCCATCTAAACCCGGAGCTTTGATGTCTTTCATTTTATTTAATGCAATAAGCAGTTCATGCATGGAGAATGGAGCATCTAACTCTTCAATGTGAATAAACGGTAACGCAAAGCTTATAGATATTTGATTTGGATCCGCCAGTAGAAGTGTTTCGAAATACGATGCCATTTGATCGGCACTAATGCAAATAACAGGCGACTTATTGCGCCCACTTAAAATACGCACATTAGCCCAAAACACTCTAGGATCTCTGCTCTGTACAAGATTTAATGCAGAGTTGTTGAGAAAAAGTTGTTTTTTACGGCTGCATGGATTTTTAAACGCTTTATTTGACTGATTTGTGATATTAATTGAATGCTGGTTTAAGTTTCTCTTATAAACATCCGATTTATTTCTAATCCAACGTAGTCTGTTGCAACCATTTACATTTCGACGTCGGATATTGCATTCTTGGGTTTTGAACTCACACGACACACAAATGGGGAGGTGAGTTGAATAATTAGCCGGTAAAACCTCGAAATCTTTCACAATGTCAAGCCAAACCCCTTTGACTAAGCAGTAATCGATTACAACCTTGATTGGAAATAAACGTAAAATTTCCAGCACTATCACTTATGCAGGTCCCATTCAAGATAAAAAACCCAAAAATGTTTTTCAAAGCATCCACACCAAATAAATTTATCAGAAACATTTCTGAAGTGTTTTTTAAACAAGCAAGACAAGATTTTAGAAACGTTTTTTAATCTACATATGTTTCCTGGAGTCCTAAATATTGTATTCTCACCTTGTTTTCTTGTATTAAAGCAAAAATGACTAATTTTTATGAGATATGTAATTGGTTTTTATTTTTGGGAATGTTAAAATATAAAATTCCCAATTTCGTTCGAACATTTATAAAGGTTTATCTTTTTTATTTTGCACTGTCAAACAACAAAATTGCATAACCACTCTTGTTGAGTGCGATCAGAACCTCAAATTGGTGTTTCTTGCTTTTTGTTTCTTGATCAAAGGACGGACGGTTTCTGAAAATTCAGAGCTGTGGTCAACGATCTGGAAGAAGCTCTGAACACAACTTCAACATAATGCTCGGTCTTTTTCTTTCTAGCTCGTTGACCACAAGTTGGTGGCTTGCAATTTAATTCTTTTTAATTCATAAGTCAGTTGATGATTTGTGAATTGAATTTATTTAATTCAGAAGTCAGTTGGTGATTTGTGAATTGAATTTATTTAATTCATAAGTCAGTTGATGATTTGTAAATTGAATTTGTTTAATTCATAAGTCAGTTGATGGCTTGCGATTTAAATTTGTTTAATTCATAAGTCAGTTGGTGATTTCTGAATTAAATTTTGTTAACTCATAAGTCACTTGTTGAAAATTTTTTTTAATTCATAACTCACTAACTTCCTTATGATTTAATGATTTTTCAATTCACAAACTCGCAACCCTGCTCTAAACATTTAGAAACCGCCATCTTAATACCAAAAAGAAACACTACTTTGGAATTCTGAGCGCTCTAAGCAAAGAAAAAACTTTTTTTCGCAAATGTAAATGTCAATCAGTGACAGCTAGATACCTAAATGTATTTCATAAAGAAAGCTATGTACATATGTAAGTGTTTAGGAAACGTTCAGAGCGAAGTTTGGTCGGAGCGTTTTCAACATGCTTAGAAGACTCAAAATTCAGAGCACCACTGTACAGAAATAGAAAAGCATCTAATATACCCAGAAACGTCATTGTGGTCCATTGTCAAATGACTTCATAGTTTAACAATTTTTTACAGTTTCTTCAAAAAGTAAATTGTCTGTTATTCTAAAAATTCCGTTGAAATGCAGTTTAATTTTTTTTGTTTCTGGTCTCTTGGAAAAAATAAATTATTTTCGCAAAGTCTTCAAAGAAGTTGTTAATATTATTTTAAGAAGTTTGTATGCTTTTTTTTTAAAGGAGTAGAATCTTAAGTTGGCAACATTATTTTAACTGGCAGCCATTTTCTCAGCTGTCAAGTGATTTATTTTCAATTTGGTTTGACATTTCAACATGAATAGATTGACGCCTGAACAACGCTTCCAAATTCGCCCAAATTTTGTTTAACGGTGAAGCTTTGGTTTTATGGATACGTCAATAAACAAAACTGCCGTATTTAAAGTGATGATAATCCTCAATTGTATGTTGTTATTTCGTTAAATCCATAAAAACTGACTGTTTGGTGTGTTTTATGGGTTTTTAGAATAATTGGTCTGAACCTTCTTTAAAAACGATACTGGCCATGATTACCGACTTTTTCGTTCATCAATTAAACAACCATGATGTGCAGGAGCTGTGGTTTCAAAAAGACGGCACAACATATCAAACAGATCGTGCCACAATTGATTTATTGAAGTTTTTCAATCAAAAGGACAATTTTTTATTTCTTCTATTGTTGAATGGGCTTTTAAAATTAATTGAATAAAACAATAATGTTTTTTTTTTTGAATATTTTGTGAAAATTTGAAACAAATTTTGAGTTGTTAAAAAACGCCCATTTTCAAGAACAGGTGTGCACTATGACTAAGTCCGACCATATCCTCTAATGGATATTAATGACTCGGTTTTCCTTCGCTAAATTTGAACCTTTTTCAAGTGATATAGATATGTACATACGTACGGTACGTATGTATATTCCAACGTCCTTTTCAATAAATTCTTTCCGCTGATGAAATAGTCTGAGGTGTTTAAAGATAATTAATATTCATTAAGGTTTACACCTTTCAACTCCTGGCATGAATCTTTTGAATGTCTTGGTGATGAGCGTGATAACTGTTAGCTGTGACTGCTTGGATAGGATATTGCCATATTGCCAGAAACTTTATAACTTTGGAACATCGATTTTCAGCATGAGAATAATTAATAAGTATTTTGTTTTTGTGCGTGTTTTATTTCGAACTGAAGAAGAGGAAAATCGTTTTGATTTAAAATTAATGAAACTGAAACTTTATGGTGATTTTCTATTCAAGATTATAAAATTAGAATTGCTTTTATCGTAATTTCCCCATCAGAAATGAGAAGATGCTAGAGTAAGCAAAGGTATCTTGTTGAATAAAATAAATTAAGTCATAAATGACACGCGTGTCTAAAGATAAATAATTAGAAAGGAAAGCCCCAGTATCATTAAGTTAAGAAATTGGAAAATTTATTTCTGTGTAAATATTTTGATACTTCTTCATTATCAAATAATAATTAATGATATAGTTTTTCAAACAATCTGGTCCAGGTTTATTTTGTAAGACATTTGGATTAATTGAAACTATTAGTCAATATTTTTTGATTAGCTTTGGCTATATTATATCTCCATAACATATCAGTTGTTGTATTTAATCAAAACATATTGATAAGAATATACATATAATTTCTTGTGCCTAAAGAACTAATACGGGTTGAAGATTAGAAAATAACAATACAAAATGTGATACAATTTTTATTGTTATACAAAATGTGATACAATTTTTATTGTTACCTATACAAAATGTGATACAATTTTTATTGTTGGTTCTTTATAATCAAAACCACTGAAAGTTTCAGAAGAAAACTTTATGAAATTGTAAATTTAAAATAGAGAGTGGAAGGGGAATTAACTACTTTTATACGATTGTGTGCCACATTATTTTATAAAAATAAAAAAATAATAGGTGTAAATAAAAAAATAATCAAACTTAAGGAAGGGTTATGAATACCCTTATAATTATTAGACACAGTGCTACCAATTAGGAAAGGAGGATAGGACTAGAAAGGATAAACCGATGCACATTGGTTTTGAATGTCTACACCAGTGATGGGCAAACTCCGGCCCGCGAAAGCATTTAATCCGACTCCCGACACGGTCATTCGAAATGAAGAGGATATGGCCCGCGATAATTATACTTTTGCCTACTTCCTACCAAGGGCGGATCCAGACTTATCATCAAGGGGGGGGGGGGGGTTGACACACTTAGATGAGTTTTTACTCACCGCATAAAAATGTTCTTTAATGTTTTGTAAAGGAGGCTAACAAAATTTAATAAATGGTAAACTGACAACTTTAGTTATCAAATTATTTTAGAACTCTGTTTTCCAGCAAGGTATGGTCTAACTATTTAATTTGGATGACTCCCTACATATGAAAGCATTCCGAGATTACAACAGTTTTCTAAATATGCCATATTTAAGAGCTAAAACACAATAGTTTGAGGGTTTTTGGTGCATTTCTCGCAGAAATGTAGGAAATTATTTTGAATTGTTTTGTGTCCATTTATATTAATGTGCAAAGAACGTTGCAAAAATTCAAAAATCCAGAAAATGAGAGAGGATCTGATATGTAGAAATGTCGGGCTTTAATTGACGTAGTTTTTTCGAACTCAATTTTCGGGAGTCTCTTATTACTATCGTTATCAATCTGCTTACTCGTATTTTGATCAACAAAACTTTAAAATTTAAGAGATAAAAAGGTTTTAATTCTTGAATTTAAGAAAATAGTTACATTTATGTACCTACATAATTTCTCTAAAAAATTAAATTAAAACAAAGTAAGGTAGGTAAACAAATAAGTTGGGAAGAAAAGTTTTTTGGGACATTTGTATTATTGAAATTCGTGTTTAAATCTCAGTTCTAGAGCATCCAAAGCAAAAGTAGATTTAATTAATTTCTTAAGATCTTTTAAGATCTTTTGTATTCAACAGAAAACCAATTTTGAAAGAAATAAATTGCACGACTTGGTCGCTGGAACTTGCTAATTTCTTCCAAAAAGTCTGTTTAAAAATATTTCCTATATTTTAAGATTTAAAAATGTACCTGCAAAATAAGTTTTTCTCAAAAATTTAAATGCCATTTTATTTGTCAAAATTTAAATGCCATTTTATTTGTCAAAAATCTAGATTAACTTATTTTTTTTTTCGAAAATCATTTTAAATTTTGTCTCAAAAATATTTTTGGTAAGCACTAAATAAAGAGCTTATAAATATATGTACATTTAAATTTCGTCAAAAAATGTCGTCCCCTTTCTGAGATATCTAGTTTTATAAACAAAATTAGTATTTTTTTAAAAATAAAAAAAAATAAATTTTTGATCATAAAAAATCATCATCAATTTGATCATTGACAAGAGCTTGCACAGAAAGAGAAGAATTTTGAAATCGGTCCATTAGTTCTTGAGAAAACTTAAAAACAAAACAAAGGTTTTTTGAGGGGTACCCTTCTGGAGCAATTCGAAAATATGTTTTTCTTGTTGAAAGAATCCAAATTAAGAACACAAAATTTAGCGAAAGTTTTAGAAAAATCACATGTTTGAACCAAAAAATTTGTATGGGGACTGCTGTTATTTTTCGTATTAGTAAAATGAAAAAAACGCCTTACACTAATCGGCTGAAACAATTAAAAATAAATAAATTGGGTGGCGCAACAATCCGTTGGGAACTAGGGCCTAGTGACTTACAACTCTCAACCATTCCTGTGTGCGAGTACAGTTGTCAGGGATGGAGGGGACCTACAGTTTATATGCCGAATCCGAACGGCAAATTTTGAGAAAGCACTTTTCATGACAAGAATTACTCTTGGAGAATTTGTCAATTCCTCGCAAGAGGCAGTACCCGTGAAACTTAAGATGGCATAGGCAGGGATCGAACTGAAACAATTGTGTTGATTGAAATTAATTGTTTGGACTGTAGGGGCCAGGAAAGACAGACAGACGGAAGGAATCGGGGTACCCACTTTTTTCTCTCAAACTTCTCTACCGTCGGAATTTCATATTTGATTAAAAGCTCTAGTTTGAAATTGTTTACTAATGCAAAACTTGCTATATAGTTCCTATATTATGTCGCAAGTAAAAATCACTAATAATTAAATTGAACGCTAGTTTAAGGAATTTAAAGTCAACTTAATATAAAATTGATGATCTCTTATTCAAGGTTTCTTCTTAAGAACCTGAATATTTGCTCTTTTTCTTAGAAACATTTTTTTTGAAAATAATTTAAAGCATGACTAAAGTTTTTTTAAATTCTAAATTGAGTAAAAACAAAAATTTTAATTGTTTTTGACAGCAAACCACTTTTTGGTGAATGTCGTTAAATTACTAATAAATCTTTAGATGAAATCTTTACTTATACAACTTAACTGTATAAGCTTTATGGCTCATATGACACCCCCTGGATGGTCCATTGGTCAAAAGTTGATGAATTTGTGCTGTGATTTTGGAATAGGGCTGAATATCCGATTCATATTATGTTCTTGGTCCAATCTTCAGTCAAAAGTAGTACTTTTAGCAACAAAGTTTAAGGAAGTAAAATACAAATGTTGTTTTCATATACAAAAAATAAATAATTCAAAATATAATGGGGGTCATATCCATTAACGCAATACGATTCGTTTTGAATTGAAGGGAATTCCTAAGAAAAAGCAAACAAAATATCTCCCAGGGGTGGGGGGGTCATGAAGGAAGGAGAGTTTCATAAAGATTGCATGGTGGGTATGAGTAGTTTAATCTGCCAAGACAAGAAAAAAGAGTTTGAGTCTGTCAGCTTATCGCGAAAAACAGTTACAACGCGAAGTGATTCCATTGCATAAAACTTGTCGACTCAATTTATGCAACTTTAAATATTTTTCTTTGACGATGGATGAAAGTACGGATAGAAGTGACACTGGTCGTTGATGATGAATTTAATATTACTGCTAGCTAGCTTGTTCGCAATCGCTAAAGGGAAAAACGACGGGGTAGATAATTTATAACGAATTTTCTGAAGGCTTTCAAAATTTAAATACTCCTTTTTCAAAGCTATGCAATATAACGACGGATTGAGCCCCAAATATGGTCGGAAAAAACGCGGGGTTTTTAGGTATATTTCGGAACCAAAATCCAAATCACAATGTTGTATTTTTACATTGTACATTCCATCAGGACGTGATTTGCAAAGCTGCTGAAGTCGACGCAGATTATACTGACCTACTTTACCACACTAAAGTAAGGTGGTTAAGTTGTTTCTATACATTTGAACGTATCTGGAATTTAAAAGTGGAAATACAAGATTTCTTAAAGAATATAACAGACAAATGGTCTGATTTCAGACCCCTCTTTACCACAGGGGCCCCCAAATTGCTGAAACATCACTTAACCTCTATTGGTCTATTTTCAAGAAAAAGCAATATTTCGATACAATTTTAGATGCATAAATAATGATCAGAATTCGTACTTTCCTTGCTGAACAACAACCTTTGCTGAACAATTTAAATCACATTCCCTGCGAAATTATATCCAAATTAAAACAGAAATATGAAAAACTAACTGAGTGGCAACGCAGTTTGCTTTCTGACAGAAACAAAAAAAAACACATTTTGAATATTACTGTATCTGTATGAAAAAATAAAGATAATGGTGTTTCTATATTTGCAACGCGCATACAAGTTTGCATCAACGCAGTAACTCATACATAGGCGATTTTACTATCCGTCGAATGAACGGCACTCAATTTTTTAAGATTTCAAGGTAAAGAGTTTTTGTTTTTGGCCATTAAATGAGATAGATGAAAGATTACACTTCCCACTATTTGTTCTATAGGTCAATAGTAAGCGTTGATAGTACATGTTTATCAACTAACATTTATTATTCGTTACGTAAAAGATCACGAGCAAAAACACTCTATATGAAGATATAAATCCTTCGTACGTATCACCCTTCAAAACCCATTTGTTTACATTGTTGTATTTGTAATGTGGAAGAATTCAACGAGTAAAATTGACGTGTTTTCACGCATACATAGACACATTTACTGAGTTTTTAGGGGAAATTTCATAAATTAGAGGAGAAATTAAACGCACACTAAGAAATACTTTATGAGGCCAGTTTCCGGTTTAGCTTGTAGGCAAACCAATAAGGCTACCGATGATTTATATCTTTACTAGAGTGTTTTTGATCACGAGCCTGTTGAAAGGTTTTTGGGCTTTATTCCAATTAACAAACATAGATCTGATACTGAAGGTTTTGGAGGATCACGACAATGCGGCAAATATGTCAGCAAGGTTTTCTGGTCTGCAGGCAAGAATAAAAGAAAAATGTAAATTTGCCACTTTTGTACCATGTGCAGGGCACTCATTAAACTTAGTAGGAGTGCATGCCGCTGGGTGTGTTTTAGAACAAACCAAATTCTTTGACATTATTCAAAAATTGTATAACTTTTACGGTATCTTCTCATCTATGGAGTGTTTTGACTGCTCATTAAGGTACAAAAAAAGTTTTAAAAAGTCTTTCTCAAACAAGATGGTCGGCGCGAGCTGATGCACTTCAAGAAATTGAAGAAGCTTTGATGTCTATCGCGAACGATTTAGGACAGGCACGAGAGGCCAGAGAGGAAGCATTTAGTCTTTGCAAAAAAATGTCAAAGCTTGAATTTACCATACTTACAGAACTTTGGAACTCTGTATTGCAAAGAATTAATAAAACAAGTACTTTACTTCAAAAACAAAATATTACCCTGGATGTTGCAATAAATTTGCTGAGTGCAATAGATGAATTTTTAATTATTGGGCTCAGGGACAATTTTGATAACTTTGATTCATCAGCCAGGCGAAAAAAAACCGAATTCCGAATATAAGGACCTTTCTGAAAGGATGAGGTGTAGAAGCTCACACCAGACTTTTTTTGACGGCTCTGGACCCTCAGTAATTCTGACTGGGAAATAAAGATTTAAAATTGAAACCTTTCTTCCCATTGTCGACACACTAAGCGTTCATTTGAATCAGCGACTAGGTTCGTATACGAAGATTGGCCAACGTTTTGACTTTTTTTTTCGATTAAAAAATCTGAATTCAAAAGACTTAAAAGAGAACTGCAAATCTTTTGCTAAATTTTACACCGAAGATGTAAACGGAGGTGAAGGTGCTGAATGCCTGAATTTAAAAGACTACTTGAAAATTAGTCGACACACAAATGAAAAAACTGACAACATTCTAGAGCTTTATAATTTTTTAAAAACTAATAAAATTGAAGATGAATTTCCAAATGTTGAAATTGCACTAAGAATTTTCTTAAGTATGATGATGACCAATTGCAGTGGGGAACGTTCCTTCTCTAAGTCAAAAAGAATCAAAAACGAACTCAGAACTACAATGATTCAAGAAAGATTGACATGTTTGTCGCTGATGTCAATCAAAAGCGAAATCCTCAGAGGCATTGATTTTGAAGATGTGATCAATGATTTTGCTAATCTCAAATCAAGGAAAAGACTCCTTCAATATATATTCCTTTCTTTTACCTGAAAAAATATAGTCTGTGTCACTATATTGTTCTTTAAATTACATTCTCAGTAACTTATTTAATTGTCTGTTATTTAAATTTTGTTTATTTTTGAACTTTGTATGACATATTTATTTTTTGTTTTTATTTTTACATTGTTTATCTGTATGTTTTAAATGCTGCAATAACTATTTATTTTTTTAATGAATTAAAAAAAATTATTTATTTAAAAAATTAAAAGAATAAATATCAATTCAAAGTTATGTGATTTTTTCTGTATACCTTTATTACACAACATAACATTTTTATATAATCATACAGGGGCCCCATTTTCGAAAAGTGCCCAGGGCCCCCAAAAGGGTAAAGACGGCCCTGCCTGATTTCCAAATCTTCGAAGACAAACAAATGGATTGTAGATTACTGTTTTGATTGTTAGGGTCCGGGCCAATTTAACTTCACTACTAAAGGTATAACACTAGTAGTGTGGTTCTATTGTAAAGACCTCTTAAATAATCTTATACTGTGATATACTTAGAAGTTCGTCTGTTTTGATTTTAGGTTTTTTATATTGCAATGACTGGTAATTTTAGAGTAGAATATAATGGGTGATTTTTTTGAGGTTAGGATTTTCATGCATTAGTATTTGACAGATCACGCGGGATTTCAGACATGGTGTCAAAGAGAAAGGTGCTCAGTATGCTTTGACATTTCATCATGAATAGACTTACTAACGAGCAACGCTTGCAAATCATTGAATTTTATTACCAAATCAGTGTTCGGTTCGAAATGTGTTTCCGCTTTTTTATCGACAAATTTTGTTCAGCGATGAGGCTCATTTCTGGTTGAATGGCTACGTAAATAAGCAAAATTGCCGCATTTGGAGTGAAGAGCAACCAGAAGCCGTTCAAGAACTGCCCATGCATCCCGAAAAATGCACTGTTTGGTGTGGTTTGTACGCTGGTGGAATCATTGGACCGTATTTTTTCAAAGATGCTGTTGGACGCAACGTTACGGTGAATGGCGATCGCTATCGTTCAATGCTAACAAACTTTTTGTTGCCAAAAATGGAAGAACTGAACTTGGTTGACATGTGGTTTCAACAAGATGGCGCTACATGCCACACAGCTCGCGATTCTATGGCCATTTTGAGGGAAAACTTCGGAGAACAATTCATCTCAAGGAATGGACCGGTAAGTTGGCCACCAAGATCATGCGATTTGACGCCTTTAGACTATTTTTTGTGGGGCTACGTCAAGTCTAAAGTCTACACAAATAAGCCAGCAACTATTCCAGCTTTGGAAGACAACATTTCCGATGAAATTCGGGCTATTCCGGCCGAAATGCTCGAAAAAGTTACCCAAAATTGGACTTTCCGAATGGACCACCTAAGACGCAGCCGCGGTCAACATTTAAATGAAATTATCTTCAAAAAGTAAATGTCATGGACCAATCTAACGTTTCAAATAAAGAATCGATGAGATTTTGCAAATTTTATGCGTTTTTTTTTTTAAAAAGTTCTCAAGCTCTTAAAAAATCACCCGATAGTAATGTTCTTGGGCTGTAAACGAATTTTCTGCCTGTGTACATCCGCTGAGATCGAATTTTCTGTCTGTGTACATCCACGCTAATTCTAATTCTAACAACAGCTGTTGTGGCATTGAGTGAAACCCAAGTAGGTGAAGATTCCGATCCTGCTGACTTTTTTATTCATGGGTATTGCTTGGTGCCATTATTCTTCTCACACCATGGTCTCGCCATATATATTAGGAATGATGTTGCATATCAACTTTTACCACAATACGGTCATTGTACCAACTCCCTCTTTAATTTCATGTGGTTAAAACTTTCCGTGAATAAGCACATCATTCACTATTGTTTTCTTTATCGGCGCCCAAAACTGGACAGAGTTTCAACTTTTCAGGAATTTGATGATCTGTCTGACTCCATACAAAGAATTGTCTCCCTGTATCCTCACACTGAAATCGTTATTATGGGCGATTTCAATGTTCACAATTCTTCGTGGCTTCGCCATTTGGGCCAGACAATACCCGAAGGAATGTGTGCTGAGATTTTTGCTGAGTTTAACCATCTTACTCAGCTTGTCAATGAGCCTACTCGTATATCAGACGTTAACGGCCGAGCAGAAAAAACACTTGTCTTGTTTCTCACTTCTGATCATGATAAATACACAATCAGTATATTGACGCCTATAGGCACATCGGACCACAGTGTCATATCTGCTAATTTCTCGTGTCAAACAAATCCAGTTAAAGAAAGAGCTCCAAAGAGAACCGTTTGGCAATACGAGAAAGCCAACTGGGACGGTCTCAATAATTTCTTCAGGATCTTTAACTGGTCGCTATGCTTCCTCGGTAGCGACTTAGACTCCAGTGCAGATATGATTTCTAGTTATGGTTCATCTGGGAATGGAAACCTTTATCCCGAATAGGGTTATAAGTATTAAACCCAAGGTTAAATTATGGTTCGATTCGAGCTGCAAAGAGGTTATCAAGGAGAAAGAGGTGAGCTTCCGGTGTTTTAAAGCCAACTAAACTGAGGAAAACCGGAAAAGGTTTAAGCAAGGAAGGCCTGCAACGCCTATATTCGAAGAACCAAATTTTTACATGACCAAAAATTACGGCGAAAAATACTGCAATGTCGCAAAGGCATTAAGAATTTTTGGTCATTCGTAAAAACATTAGGAATTCTTCCTCTTCCTCGGTTCCTACGCTTGTTGTCAATGACACTCCTTTAGTTAGCTATATTGATGAAGCCAACTTATTTGCAAGGCAGTTTGCCGAAAATTCCACCATACCAGGTAGTGTCATGACTCCCCCAGTTCTTGAACGCGTAAATGATTCTATGGTACCAATCTTTTTTCGTACTCGAACTGTGGCGAGAGTTCTTAAAGATCTCAACATTCATAAATCCGCTGACCCAGATGGTATCCCCGCCATTATTCTGAAGAGGTGCTCTTCCACGCTAGCAAAACCACTGCGTAAGCTTGTCCATCTAAAAATCAGCTTTTTCTGTTTTACAACTAGATGACTAAGAACGATTTGACTCACTTCCCGCGTTTAAAATCCATGTCACCAGTAAGTGAGAACAAACTGAAAGAATTCGGTCAGGTTGAAAAACACTGTACATAGAATTTGAAACTAGGTTTCAAGATTTTAAGAACATTCAGTCGTCTCTGGATGTTTTCTCGATGCCGTTTAAAGTAGATCCGGAAAATATTTCTCCGCGGAATTGCAGTTGGAAATTATTGAAATGTAGCGCAGCACCCATTTAAAATAACTGTACTTAAATCCCACAAAATTAGATTTTTATAGAACACTGCCAAAAACTGAATTCCCGAAGATGATTTCTAACGCCCAGAAAATGATGGCGATGTTTGCGTCGTCGTACGTGTTCGAACAGACTTTTTGACCATGAAATTGCGGAAAAACTTAATCAGAAACCGACTTACTGATGAACACCTTTTTGCGCTGCTGAAAGTTACTTCGTCACAGCTTGAACCTGCATTCGAAAATATTATGGCAAATCAAAAGCAATTTCATACATCTCACACGCCTACCATGGCAGGACCTTCAAAAAAAAAGTTAAATTGTATGTTTGAACATTTCTAAAAATGTGTAATGCTGTACCTAATGTTTTTATATGAATAAAATATTCAACACAAAATGCATTTTTTCACTTCTAGCCCTCTTTTGCGATGTCTTGAATTTTCTGGCCCACCATTAAAAAAGTTTTCCCACCACTGGTCTACACATTGTAATGAGTGGTAAATATTGAGTCTGATAAAGCATTCCACGTACTTAACAGTACGTCCGATATTGGACTCAAGGGTAAACTGATGGGCATTCCTAGAAGTACGGGTAGTGCGGTTGAATTGTTTAAGGGGAGGAATGCAACAGGGTATTTCACAAGAGCATTGTTTATAAAAATAACGATACAACAATGACAGACATTAGACCTTGTAGACCATGATAAAAAAGACAGCATTGAGTTTTCGAAGCGTTAATTTCTACACGGTTTTTGATTCCCCATTGGACAATGCGAGTTCAGAATTTAATGAGCTTATGGACTGCCATTAGTAGTGAACATCCCAAGAACGAGGATGAGAACTTATAAACGAATATGAAAAGTTGAGAGTACTGTCATCAGCGAAACAATTTTTTAAGTTTCAGTCAAAAGATAAAATTTATAAAAATAAGGAAGAGGCACACCAGCGTTTATTAACATCCCATAGGAAGTTATTGTAATGGGTCCGATTTGTCGAATTGAAAATTTTGACATTTCTCAACATTTCAAGGTCCCTAGAGTCGAAATAAAAGATTTTTAGAAAGATGTCTGTGTGTGCGTGTGTACGTTCGTACGTCCGTACGTTCGCTACGTTTTTTTCGTCGTCCATAGCTCAAGAACCAGAAGAGATATCGACTTCAAATAAATTCTCAAGAAAATTGCGTGGGAGGTTTTTTTACCATAGCAGTTTAAAAAAAAGGTGAAAATTTTGGTGAAACCTAAATATCTCATGAACCAATGACGCTAGAGACTTGAATTCAATTTTATATTTTATATTGTAACGTGATACAAATTAATTATATTTTTGGAAAAAAATCCAATTAACGGTTTTTTTTATAAATCAAAAAAACTGAAAAAAAAAATTGTCACCTCGAAAATTTTACGACTAAAATATGATTTCATCTCCGTAATAATTTTGTGCAACGAAGAATAATGTTTTTGACATCTGATAAAATTTTGAGAAAAATCTAATTGACAGTTTTTTTATAAAAAATAAAAACCTAAAAAAAACAGTAGTCAAAGTTGGTAAAAATTGAATTTCGACTCAAATATCTTTTCAAAAACTTAAGATTAAGGCTTCAAACTTATTTTATCTTATAAGAAATATTGTTTTCAACATTCTGAAAAATTTTGAGAAAAATCGAATTAACAGTTTTTTTACAAAAAATAAAAACCTAAAAAAAAATGAATAAAAGTTGGTAAAAATTGATTTTCGACTCAAATATCTTTTCAAAACTTTGAGATATTGGCTTTAAACTACTTTAATCTTTCAAAAAATATTGTTGTCAACATTCAGCAAAATTTAAAAAAAAAATCGAATTAACAGTTTTTTTTACAAAAAAATTAAAAACCGAAAAAAAATTAACAAAAGTTTGTAAAAATTGATTTTCGACTCAAATATCTTTTCAAAATTTTGAGATAATTTCTTCTAACTAATTTTAACTTCTAAAAAATATTGTTTTCAACATTGGGAAAAATTTTGAAAAAAATCGAATTGACAGTTTTTCTTACAAAAAAATAAAAACCTAAAAAAAATGTGTAAAAGGTGGTAAAAATTTTGGACTCAAATGTCTTTTCAAAACTTTGAGATATTGGCTTTAAACTACTTTAATCTTTAAAAAAATATTGCTGTCAACATTCAGTAAAATTTTGAAAAAAATCAAATTGACAGCTTTTGTAGAAAAAAATTAAAAAAATCGGAGTTTTGAGGAAAATCGAATTGACAGTTTTCTTACAAAAAATTAAAAACCTAAACAAAGTTGGTAAAAATTGATTTTCGACTCAAATATTATTTCAAAAATTAAAATTGGCTTCAAACTTATTTTATTTCACAGAAAATATTGTTTTCGATATTCAGTAATTTTTTTTATAAAAATCCAACAGTCCGTTTTTTAATAAAAAAAAAAGAATCTAGAAAAAATAGTACGCAAATTTGGTAAAATTGATACATATAGACAAACTTTTAAGCAAGACAAATCGACAGAACGGGATGGGAAGTTATCAGTGTGGGTCGCAACCCAGCCTCTTTTTTTGGGGATATCAAATTTGAACCCGTCCAATAGTAGTACCATGAGTCACCCAAAATCGTCCTATTGACGTGATGGGAAGTTCAAGTAACACCTTAACATCAAATTTTTGGTTAACTTTACTTGATATATGCATCTTTGTTTCAATTCTTGAAAAATCCAACCATGGAGAGGAGCACAATTGAGTAGTGCGTTAAGATTGTTAAAGAGTTAGGCGTTGAAATAAAAAAGTATTTTGTGTAATTCATGATTCTGTAGCAGATGTGAATAATTATTCAGTTCGTTCTGCGAAAAACATTTCTATACAATTCACGAAAGTGTTGCAGAAGAGCCGTCAACCTTCAAGCTAAGTAATTACCGTAAAGAGGTGTTCGTTCGCGCGATATTCTAAATGAATTTTTAAAAAATTGAGAATATTAAGCTGGAGATATGTGGTTCCAAACAGGACGGTGTGACTTGCCACACAGTCAGCGAAACAATGACTCTTTGGAAAGAAATGCAGTGGTGATATCAAATTTAGTCACCACGATGATTTTTGACATCCTTGTACTTTTATTTTATTTATTTAAAATAAAAAGTGAGCTAAGAATAATTCAAGAGCCCAAGGTAAGCTAAGTAGGCACATTAGCTGCATTGAACCTTAAATTTGAATAAGCTTCATTGAAAATATGAGCCATGAAACAGTTTTTGAGCATTTGTCTTATATAAACTGCAACGAAAAATGTTGTGGGCCAAAGAAAAGTTCTTTAGTTATTTATTCAAAAGGAATAGCATTACACAGTAAGATACAATATCTCCTTTATAGCGCAAGCTTTATGTACAAATTCAAATTCTTGTGCTACTTTAGGAGTGATTTAACAAAGCAAAATTTAAGAAATGTTAATTATTTAATGATATACATATGTAATTCAAAACCAAACTCAAAAATTAGCTAAAATGTTATTAAAAAAAAAACAGTTATTTAAAATGAATAGTATTTGGAAAATAAACAAAAGATTATTTAATTTAATTTAATAGGTACTAATTAAAATATATAACATCCATCTTAATTAAATGTCCCTAGGTATTCTTTAAGCCTTAGTTTGAACATGGCTGAGCAGCTTATTAATCTAACAAAACGGGGTAAGGAATTCCATTGACGGATGGCATTTATGAAAAAATGACGCTCAGATATTAAGAAAGTATATCGTTCGGGTATGAGATCACAGGATCTCGTAGACTGTGGAAAACGGATTCTATTATAAAGGTAGGAGGGTTGATGTGTTTGCATGATATTATGAAGCAGAATTAAAGTCCTAAACTTGAAAAGATTTTCTAAAGTGAGGCCACATATTGATTTAGCGGAAGATGAAACATGTTCTCTTCTTTTCAGTCCGTAGATATATCGTGCCATATAGTTATAGGTGACATCAGGGCCGGACATAGCATATGTGCAAGATGTGCAAATGCACAGGGCGCAGAATTCTGGGGGCGCATTACCAGGAGCAAGAAAATGTAATCTGATCTTGCAAACAAATATGTACTACTATTTGCCATTCTTTAACCACAAACATTCTTAAAATAATCTCAAAAAAACATCCATCACAACTGTCCTAAGTTATCTCTTGCGCACTAACTAACATCACTTTCTTTGTTGCATTCAATGAAAATTTAACTCAAAATATCGCAGAACTAAAAATCCTACCTACCTCACTTCCAAATATTTCACCCTGTTCGTACAAGAGAAAAAAAGAAAAAATCTCAACACAAAAAAGTTCCATGCAAGAGAAAAAAAGGAAAAATCTCAACACAAAAAATTTCCATGCCACCTCATATGTGCAAGATATATTTTATGCACACCGAGTGCCAAAATTAACATAAAGAGTATGACAAAGCAAAATACTTATTCATATTGAATCGTATGGGCTAGTCAGCGTTTCCGCTGGGCTTCACGAAAGTGTAACACATTTTTTTAAAAAACGTATCAAAAGCGAAAAAAATGTAACAAATTGAAAAAAATGATTTAAATCAAAGAATGCTCTTGAACTCAATTTTTTATTTTTAATAGGAGCATAAGTTTTCTTCATCACAGTTTTTAAATTCAGTACAAAACTATACATTAAATAATAAGTTAATAAATTATTATAAGTAAGGCACATTTACCTATATTGGTTAAATTGGTTCGATCGAGTCGAATGAAGGTGATTTCAACTCAATTTAGGACGTAGGTGTGGAAGTGTTGTTTAAGCGCACTTCACAATGATTAAAAAAATCATAAAGTAAATTTTTAAAGAAAAAAAAAAGTTTGGAGAAAAAAGTGGAACAAAAAGAAAAAAAAAGTAACATTGTAACAAATACAAAAAAATGAAGAAAAGTGTAACACTTTTGTTACACTTGTAACATTGTGGCAACGCTGGCTAGTACGTGCAGGTTTTGTATCACGCACGTACCTGAATGTGAGTTCTCATCTACAAAAAAAACAACAACAAAAATATATGGAGTGTCTTTGATTAGTATTTGTAGTAGAAAGTAGCACAGCAACCTACCTGCTCTCTTCTTTCGGAGACATTTTTTTGTTGTTTTCTTTGTAGATGAGAACTCACATTCAGGAACGTGCGTGATACAAAACCTGCACGTACTAGCCCATACGATTCAATATGAATAAGGATTTTGCTTTGTCATACTCTCTATGTTAATTTTGGGACTCGGTGTGCATAAAATATATCTTGCACATATGAGATGGCATGGAACTTTTTTGTATTGAGATTTTTTCTTTTTTTCTCTTGCATGAAACTTTTTTGTGTTGAGATTTTTTCTTTTTTCTCTTGTACGAACAGGGTGAAATATTTGGAAATGAGGTAGGTAGGTGTCTTTGCTACAAATGGTCAATTGATGTGCAAGTTTTCTTTTTTGCACACTGATTATCGAAACTAACATGGGAGATATTTAAAAAAAAAACTTATTTATACGGAATCATATGGATCAGAGCGTGCAGGTTTTCTTATTGCACACTGTGTAAGAGTTTAGTGCCTGATTACAGATGAAATTTTTAATAGAATGGAAAAGGAGCATAGAACTTAAAAATTAAAGAGGGATGATTCTATGTGGAGTCGAATTGTTCTTGCGCAGGCAGTTTGTTTTTTTTTTTTTTTTGTGAAAGTTAATGACTGTTGTAACGGCTACTTTTAATGTATATCTAGTCTGGTGCAGAATGCAGATTGTTGCAATTGTTTTTTCGCTTTGTTGTTAATTAATATTAAATACATAGCTATCAGTTTGTAATAGAAGTGACGTATTTTGTGACAAGACCGTAATGTGACTGACTCAGTTGATTTTAGACAAGCTTGAATTACATGAAATTTTAATAAGTAACTGTCAAAGCCAAAGTTATGATAATGGTTCGAATATGAAAGGAAAAGAAGCGGGTGTTCAGAATCGAATTCGAACCCTGGAACCAAGAGCATTTTTCGTTCCATGTTGCCCGCATTCCTTAAATTTAGTGGTTAATGATGCTGCTCGGTGCTCATTTTATGCAGTTAAATTTTTAGATACAATTCAATGTTTGTATAACTTTTTTTCAAGTTCCACAACGAGGTGGGATATTTATAAGGAAAAAATTCCAAGTCGTACTTTGAAACCCCCTTCTGAGACTAGATGAGAGAGCAGGTTAGATGCATTGAGGCCTTTAAAAACAAATGAAGAAGAAATATATGAAGCCCTTATAGAATTAAGAAATCTAGAGGCAAAAAACATTGCAGAATCGTTAGGAAATAAAATTTTTCATTTTACATTTATTTGCTGCCTGCTAATTTGGTTTGATATTTTAGAAAATATAAATTAAACTAGTAAATATTTGCAAAGTCCGTCCGTTAATCTGTCAACTGGCATAACAGTTTTAGAAAATACAAAAAACAGTTTGATTTTAATGCGTTCCGATGAAAAATTTAATGAGTAGGTATGTTTAATTAACCGAGCGTATTGCTAGTTCCCTAGAAATACCAAATATATTCCCCGTAGCTTCATCATTGCGATCTCAACGGAGAAAAATACTTTATGCTGATGAATGTCCTGAAACTATATTAGCATAGAAACAAAGATTTAAAGTTGATTTTTGTTTTAAAATACTTGAAAGGTTTGATACGTATAGTACCAATTTTTCATTTTTAAGTAACATAAGCGAATGTTTAAAAAATAAAAATGTACGTGCTTCATGCCTTAATTTGCAAAATGTTTTAACATAAAGTAGTTTTAAAGATTTAGATGGAGAAGAATTGTTTCAAGAGTTAACCGTAATATCCCAGCTTGTTACACCACAAAGCTCAAGTTTAGATGTGTTAAATTTTATTTTTAGTTCAAACCTTGAAGATTTTGCCCCGAATTTAGTAATTGCTCTCCAAATTCTTAATACAATCCCGGTCACGAGTCACGGTGCTTCAGGAGAACGTAGTTTTTCTAAACTTAAAATTATTAAAAATTATCTTAGGACAACCATGACTCAAGAGAGATTGGTAGGTTTATCTATAATGTCCATTGAAAAGAAATTATTAAATTCTTTAGACTTTGATGATCTCATTTCTGAATTTGCAAAATGTAAGGCCAGAAAAGTAAGTTTCCAAGTTTAAAAGTTTCCCCTCTGCTCATTTCTTCGCTGCGTTTTAGTTTAATGGTTTAGGCCTCCTGGGGATACCTCAATAAAAAAAATGCATTGAAAGTCTACCTCCTGGGTAATCTGGGAAAGGCTTATGCTTGTGTATCAGTTTATGTGTAAAAAAAATATAAAAAAAGGGGCGCTTTCTACAAATCTTGCACAGGGCGCAAGTTTGGCTGGGGCCGGCGCTGGGTGACATTGAGTTTTCGTTTTTGCTCATAATTACAATTCGAAAATAGTTCACAGCCAAACAGCAATATCGGAATTAGTAATGTTTTTGCGAGAATCATCCTAGTTCTAACTGGTGTTATCTTCTGTGTGACGTAAAGCATTCGGAGACCCCCATATGTTTTACCCAGAATTGATTTTATGTGATTGTCCCAATTAAGCTGCAGGATTTTCATTTAGAGCAATTTGAGAGAAGCCTGATATATCAATAGGCCTACGGGATATTATTAAACATTTTGATTTTTTTGGGTTTAAGCAGAGTCCATTTATTTCTGACCAGTGTAAAATTCGATTGAGATTATGATTTAGTTCGCTTATTCCATTCTCTACAAGACCTAAAGGACAACTTTTCCGCAATTGGACATCATCAGCATACATATCAATGGAGCAGTTTACAAGACATGAGGGAAGCTCATTAATGTACATAACAAAGAGTAGTGGTCCCATAATTGATCCGTGTGGGACACCCCTGCTTAAAGGCAGGCAGTCAGAAATACAATCACCAACTGCAACTGCTTGAGATCTACCTTGAAGGTATGAGTTTATCAGCATTTCTGACATTGATGAGAACTTGAACTGCTCTTTAAGTTTTTTGCATAATATACTATGGTTCACAGTATCAAATGCTTTAGAAAAATCTAATAATGTGAGAAAAGCAATGTTGTCACTATCTACCGATTGTCTAATATCTTCTACTACATTTATTAGGGCTATGCCTTGGACGATAGCCAGACTGGTTTAGGCAAAGTAACCGATTTGTATGAAAAAAATTTCGTATCTGTCCATTCATAATTTTTTCAAATACTTTTGATAAGAAGGGTAAAATAGCAATAGGCCTGAATTCATCTTTGTTCTTGGGAACAGGAACAATTTTTGCATATTTCCAAGCAGTAGGAAAAACACCACTCATAAGAATGGTATTAAACAAGTGCGTTATATACCTAAGAACATAAGGAAGAATAGCCTTAACAAAAACCGGATGTATATTAGCCGCGTTTTATTATCACCGTGATCTGATCTGGATCAGATCATGATAATAAAACAGCATTGGATCATCATATTTTTTATTATTTAAAGTTTGGTAGCAGTGTCAAATTCGTTCTTTCAAAAGTGACATTGCGAAGCAAAAAAAACAACACATACCAAAAATGGAAGCTCCACAACTTTTGAAAATGTTTCTGCAAATCGCCATTGCACTCTCAAACTCAATGCATCCAGGAACGCTTTGGTCTCACATGTAGTACAGATTCTTTTTGACTTTTTAATAAATGTGACACTTAAATAATTTAATTTAGAGATTACTAACAATTTATTTGAACATCTTTTCTCCCATTTGTGCTGCAGCTTTCACGATTTTATTTATATTTTTTGACATTTAAAGCAGGGTTGCCCAAAGAACATTTTGCTCAATGATTTGTTTTTGTTCCTTTTTTTTGGGAAAATAATACCCATAAATTATGTCAAATATACATTTTTTTAATTTCACCAATTAATATCTAGTTTTGTTAAAATATCTAATTATTTCATGGATTATATACCAAATAAATAAATATAAAGCTGCTCGCTTTCTATTTAAAAAATATTTTATTTCAGTCAAATAGAAATGTTTATATGGCAATACAGGTTTTATTTAATTTGTTTGCAATGATACCAACATTTACATGTGAAATAACAATGATAAAGCGCTGCTTGTTGTGAAAAAAAGAATTAAATTTTGGATCTCAAATTGAGATCCAAACACAAAGCAGGATCTTGTGTTGTTGTTGTAATGCATGTAAATCCAAGATCCGGATCAGATCATGGTGATAATAAAACGCGGCTATTATCGAATCCAATAGAATTTGATTTAATCGATAAAAAACTTTCTAATACATCAGACTCTTCTACTCTTTCAAAGTTGAAATCTCTAATTGCTTGTGAACAAGGAACACGAGTGTTTCTTAGTTCATTATGAGCATTGTCAGAGTTTGAATAAATATCAGGTGTTGCTATGAAGTTCTTGTTTAGTTCATTGCAGTCAATGTTTGCAGTTATGCAGTTTGTTTGCTTGCCAAATCCAATTTCTTTTAGGTTTTTCCAAAGTTTGTGCCGGGCAATAGATGGATCAAGCCGTGGAGCATAAAACCGTTTTTTAGATTCTCTTATTTTATAAATAGCCTTATTCCTCAAAGCCTTGCAAACATTTAATATCGCATTTGATCGAAAACGTTTCCAACCCTTATATGCCTTATTTCTCTTGATTATTAATGTTTGTATGTAGTTCGTAAACCAAGGTTGACCCTTTGATTGTGAAGTCTTTGTTTTAATTTTGACATGAGTATTGAAAAGATCAACTTGTCTTGTACAAAAGCGGTTTGATCATCTACTGAGGTCATTCTATACACTCTGAACCATTGAACTACTCTCAAATCTTCTTCAAGCTGAGTTAAATTTATGTTATGAATAAGTTATGGATAAGGTCATGGCGAGAAAAGCATGAAGCAGAGACTGGCTGAATTGTAGCAATTTTATATAATGACTTACAAAAAATATATCAAGTAGGGTACAACTATCTTTCGTAAAGTGAGTAGGTATTGATGTATTAACTGGGTAAAGATTTAGCATTTGCATACTACCAACAAGGTTCGAATCTACGAGGAGGTTACTGTTGAAGTCTCCAGCGACTATTACTAGCGGCGAAACGTATGAGAGTTCCTCTAACACCGCTATAAGTGGGCCTGTGTCAATGTTCCGATTCGGTCTATATACTGTTCCTAAGAGAATATTGTTTTCCTTACAAGTTATATTTACAAACAAGTAATCAATTTCACTATCGGAGCGTGACTCAACAATTACTCTACAATCCAAAAATCTTCAAACATATATGGCAACGCCACCCCCAACACGACCAACCTTATCAGACCGAAAAAGCTTATAGCCATCCAAACCATACATCGCATCACTATTATTTCTCTTCTTCTTTTCTTCAGATCTAAACCAAGTTTCTGACACACAGATCACATCCATCCTCGAACCCACAAACAAATACCTGAATTTATCTAACTTATTGCATAAACTTTGTGCATTTATGTGGCAAACTTGTAAGCCTTTTTGTTGATTACATACTATATTTAACATTGAACGCGTGTAATCATTTTTATTCGTGTCAATGAAATCCCTGTTTGTATACATGTTAGGACCAACCATTAATATTAAATAATAATAAAAGCTGTGCTCAAATCGTGTGTTTTTTGTGTTCATTGAGAAACTAATTTATTAGCGTGTATGAGCTGAACTGGTGAACTCTAGTTTTAAATGTGAATATTTTGCACTACTTTTTTTTAAATTGAAGTTGAAAAAAACTTCGTTGGATTGAAAACAAAAGCTGAAGCCTATGATAGAAGAAAAATTATCCAAGTCTTACATACAATTCAGTCGTTAAGTCTACATAACTTATTTTAACACTATCATAGAATCAGTTGTCATAAGCTCTAGTAGATGTAAAGATGTAAAATCTATTTGGTATGACACAAATACAAGTGCGGTTGCTTCAATCGGCATATAAAATCTTCCAAGCCGCTTAAAACAGACAAAGGAGTTCCGCAGGGATGCATTCTAGGTTAGGTTAGGTTAATGTGGCTGTGGATACAAAAACCACACACTTAGGCCAGAAGAAAGGCCCATTGTGATACCACATGAATCTAGAGAATTACTTCCCACTAGTCGAACCATTTTGAGCTTTTTATAAAGCGAAGGAGATATCTGATATCCTTTTTAGCTAGTTCACTGGGATCATCAAAAGAGTATTCTCCCAGATGAAGTTTGCGTCTTCGTGAAAGAGCAGGGCAGGTGCAGAGGAGGTGAGAGATTGATTCTTCTTCTTCCTCGTCCATGCAGCTCCTGCAGAAGTCATTTGAGGCTACACCAAGTCGTATTGCGTGTCTGCCTATAAGACAGTGTCCCGTAAGGACACCTATTAGGGAGCTAATATGAAGTCTGCTTTGGGATAACAAGTCTTTAGAGCGCTTTAGGTCCAATGAAGGCCATATTAGTTTTGTGGCTGCGCATGTTGGTAAATTGTACCACCTAGAGTTTGCTATGTCGAAAGCTTTTTCTTTTAGCAGAAGTTTACATGTAGCTATCGGTATACCTATCTTCTCCCTTTCAGGTGAAATAGGTATGACGGTTCCATTTTTAGCAAGTTCATCGGCTCTACAATTTCCTGCGATGTCTCTGTGGCCCGGCACCCAGCATAGGTGAATGTTAAATTGCTGCGCCATCTCCATAAGAGATGATCGACAATCGAGGGCCGTTAGAGAGTTGGTTGAGACACCGTCAAGAGACTTGATAGCAGCCTGACTGTCAGAGAAGATGCGTATATCAGAAGTTGATATCACGTTTTCTCTTAGCCAGAAGAGAACCTCTTTGATCGCTAAAATTTCCGCTTGGAAGACGCTACAATGATTAGGGGAGCGGAATGAGATGCTTAGATTAAGCTTTTCTGAGTACACACCACTACCAACTCCCTCATTTGTCTTGGATCCATCTGTATAAAAATGGATGCTTTTGTCATCCAGGAGTTTTTTATCTTCCCATTCATCCCTGGATGGAATGTATACCTGGAAGTTTTTACCAAATTGGGGTTTTGGGTTAGTGTAGTCTATGTACTTTGGTATAGAACCAAAGAGGTTCAGAATGATGGAGTGCCCAACATTGTTGTTGGTCCACTGAGATGAGGCGTTGAGTCTTATGGCTGTACTCGCTGCCACTTGTTTGCTGAAAATGTCGAGGGGTGTCAGATGGAGGAGAGTGTCCAACGCTGCTGAGGGTGTGGTTCTCAAAGCCCCGCTAATGCAGAGACATGCAGTGCGTTGGACTCTGCTGAGTTTGTCGCAATATGTGACTTTCTCCAGTGCAGTCCACCACACTGCAACCCCGTACATAAGTATTGGTCGGATGACCGATGTGTATAGCCAATAAGTTATGCGAGGTTGAAAACCCCATTTGTTTCCTATGGCTTTCTTGCAAAGGAAAAGAGCTGGTGTAGCTTTTTTAACTCTTTCCTGAATATTAGGTTTCCAACTTAATTTTTTGTCCAATATCAGACCAAGATATTTGGCCTCATTGGTGAAAATTAGTGGTACACCTTTTATTGAGGGAGGTACAATTTCTGGGATCTTGTATTTCCGCGTAAAAAGGACGAGGTCTGTTTTTTGAGGATTAATACTAAGTCCACAGTGATCTGCCCATCTAGTGAGCATATTGAGTGCGTTTTGGAGGAGGTCTCTCAGTGTATTTGGATGTTCTCCTATGACGGCGATAGCAACATCATCGGCATACGCAATCACTCTGTAGCCTTCTCTCTCAAGGGATATTAGTAGCTCGTTAACCACAATGTTCCACAGGAGAGGGGACAGAACACCACCTTGCGGAGTGCCTCTACTGACAGACCTTTTCGCACAAAAATCCCCCATCTTAGAGTTGATGATCCTGCTTTTTAGCATTAGATTTATCAATTCACAGAGTGAGTATTCGACGTTTAGGGTCGTCATAGCAGAAGTGATAGCGGATGTGTCAACGTTGTTGAAAGCGCCTTCAATATCTAGGAAGGCCACCATAGTATATTGTTTTTGTTCTAGGGAATATTCGATAGTTCTTACTAAGGTGTGCAAGGCTGTTTCTACCGATTTCCCTTTGCAGTAAGCATGCTGAGACACCGATAGTCTCTTATCAATGCTGTTACGTACGTGGATATCAATCAAACGTTCCAGAGTCTTGAGAATGAATGATTATAGGCTAATAGGTCTTAGATCTTTAGGGTTGACATGCGAACATTTGCCCGCCTTGGGAATGAAAACTACCTTTACTTCTCTCCATCGCTGAGGTATATGGACCATATCTAGACAACTCTTAAAAATCATCTCAATGATGGACAGAGTTATGTCAGTCGTAAATTGTAACTCAGCTGGTATGATGTGATCTGGCCCTGGAGATTTGTAAGGTTTGAAACTATTCAGAGCCCAAGTCAATTTCTCTTTAGTAACAAGACCTTGAGGAAAAGTTAAGTTAATACCCGACCCAGGATGGTTTGTTGTATTAACGTATTTGGAGCTATCAGGAAAGTGGGTGTCAAGTAGCAGGTTTAGCGTTTCTTCGCAAGAGTTAGTCCAAGTACCATCCAAGTTTTTAAGACAACTAGGCATGGTTGGATTTGTCGAGAGAATCTTCCTTATCCTTGATGCCTCCGAGGATTCTTCTATTGAGCTACAGAAGGATCTCCAAGAGGATCTTTTGGCTATTCTCAATTCCTGTTTATATTTTTTGAGGGATTCCTTATAGGAGTCCCAGTCTTGTGGATGTCTAGTCTTTTTTGCACGATTAAAAAGCCTTCTACAGCCTTTCCGGAGTAAACCCAGTTCAGCAGCCCACCAATATGGTTTCTTCTTTCCCCGCACTGTAGTGAGGGGGCAGGCAGTTTCCATGGCTTTATTAAGGGCTGCTGTAAGCTCGTCGACTTTTTGATCGAGTTCAAAAGCGCATAAGGGCGGATCATAAAGTTCTGGTTTAATCAGATTCTTCAGAGTTGCCCTATATTTTGGCCAATCTGTTTTCCTATAGTTTCGGAATTGGATCGGTTTTGGAAACTCTTCAATAAGTGTGAATTGGATGTATCTATGATCGGAGAACGAGTGCTCCTTTGATACTCTCCAATTCAATATTTTATTTGAGAGATGTAAAGAGACAAGAGTCATATCTAAAACTTCTTGTCGATTTTTAGTAACGAAGGTTGGTTCACTACCTACATTACATACTACCAGATTAGTTGTTAAAATATAATCAAAAAGAGACTCACCTCTGTCATTTATATCGGTACTACCCCACGTAGTATGGTGCGCATTGGCGTCACAACCGATAATTATGTTGGTTTTAAGTCTTGTTGATTCAGCGACCGTCCTCTCCAGAGTGGTACCAGGTAGTGGGCCCTGGTGGTCGTGGCCCAAATACGCTGATACCAGCCAGTAGGTATGGTTGTCTATTACCATACTGGCTGTGGTGACGTCTTTATCACTGAAATTAGGGAGTAAAAATACGTTTAGATTACGTTTTACTAGTATGCAGGACCTTGGGTTACCTTTTCCTGTTACATATATCACGTAGTAGCCAGGAGTTCTCAATCCTCGAACCAGGGATTTCACAATCCAGGGCTCTTGGATGAGAACGACATCTTCTCCAGTTTTTGTCAGGCGGAGAAGTAAGGAGGCCGAAGCCGTTTTGAAGTGTTGGAGGTTAATCTGTAGTATTTGCAGCATTTTGGCTACAAGTCGGCAGATCAACCTCCACCACTGTTGAATCCAGCTCATCCAGATCAGACGAAGAAGAACCTAATAGTTCATCTTCTTCCTCACTGGGGAGAACTTTGTCGTTTGAGTCGTCGGTCTCCATTAGGGATAAACCTTCGACGTTTTTAGAAGAAGACTGTGCTGAGACAGAAGAGGGCCCTGCCACATTCTCATCCACACCCAAGGATATGAAAGGTGATGTTAGCACTGGGACCCCCTACGTCTTGCGGCACAGCTTCTGATGCGGGCTCGGATGAAGACTGTGCTGCGACAGAAGAGGGCCCAGGTACAACATCATCCACATCCAAGGAAGGGAAGGTGATTGTAGCACTGGAACCCCCAACGTCTTGCGACACAGCTTCCGAAAAGGGTTGTGGAGGCTCGCATGAAGCGTCTACCTCATCTTTTTTGTAGATACGTAGCGTGATTGTCCCGAAACCGTATCTTATCACTCCCTTATCTCTCGCCAGAGAAGCCACAGAGTCTTTATTGATTACGATTATCGCACTTCGATAAAGACCCTTTGGCTCCTCCAGTTTCGCGATCTTCCAGTCGTGACAAGGAAGGTCCGGGTTGCTAATCTTAATAATCTCGCGTATGTCATCCGGACATGAGGGTTCTTTAGGGATCCAAGCGCGAGCTCTCGGCCTGCATGGAATGTCTTCCTTTGCAACGACCTCGAGTTTTGCGCCTGGCCAAACTTCGCCCAGCATGCCGACAGCAAGTGTATAGAGATCGCGCGACCTCTGATCGTTACGAGCGATGAGCTTGACATGACCTTGATGCCAACCCTCATCGCTTGTTACAGGCGGTGGACCCGGATGATCCCGCATGACTTTTAAAAAGCCAGCCGAGAGCTTCAGATTCACCATCTGCCAACGGTCAGAAGTAATCGTGCCATCAATATTGCTCCTATCGATGACCGCAATTACGATCTTATTTGAATCCTTAAGCACATCACTAAAAGGTTTAGTGAGAGGTACTCGAGGAATATTGGGAGTGCTGGTGTTTTGCACTTTGGGTTTTTTCGGAACGGGAGTGGACTCCTCCAAAGACCTTTGTCGCTTTGACGTGGAGTCGTGGCGACTAGTGTTGTCTAGAATGGATTTAGCCCACTCCAGCTTTTTGCTAAGGATGGGATTACTTCCATCCCCCAGTGTTGAACCAGAGGATTTTATAATCCTCATCGCATTCCGTCGTTGTTTATACGAGCTCCTAGGAGCATACTGGAGAGGTTTACTCTCTTTAGTAGTGGAAAGATCATTTTTCACGAACTTTCCACTACCGATATGAGGAAGCGTTTTCGCCAATTGTACATCCTGCACCGCACTAGAAGAAGGGCAGTGACTTGGCACAGGCCCTTTTCCGGTGCTCGGCGCAGGAGTAACGACAGCCAGCGTTGCCGCCGAACTGCCGCCCGGTGTGGAAACATCCTGCACCGCACTAGAAGAAGGGCAGCGACTTGGCACAGACCCTTTTCCGGTGCTCGGCACAGGAGTAACGACAGCCGACGTTGCCGCCGAGCTGCCGCCCGGTGTAGCTGGAATACCGGTGCCGGTTTGACGCTTTTGCTTCCAGTACTGTTTTTGTTTTTGTTTTTGGTTTTGTTTTTGATTTGAATTCATTAGGATTCCCACGAGTAGCGAAGTAAAGGGGGGGTCCATCTGTGCAGAGATTCGCTAACACAGATAAGGCTAGCTAATCCGGAGGTCGCCTGGTATCCGGATACTCCGTTAACGACTGAGCTATTTTTAGAAATTGAGCCCTCAGCCTGGCTGATCATCGGCACGGGTCGTATAACACCTTAGATCCAGCCCAATTGGGAAGTTGAAGGGAAGGATATGTTTTGGAGCAGGAGAGACGAACAGCAATTACGCCATAAGCGTCCCAGAAGGGAACTAGGTTGACATATAGTGATACACTATATATTCGGGAGATAAGGAGACATCAGCCAGCATAGTAACACAAAGCCGACGGAGGAGGGGGTAGGGATTGGGAGGGGTAGGGGTGAGCGACCTTTGGTTTCAGGACTCTTCTGGAGAAATAATTCCCGAGAATCATTGACCTTACTCAGCTTCTACAACTCGACAAGTTCGACGCTCAGGTAGAAGGGGATGCATTCTAAGTCCTTTGACTTATTTTTATCAATGATATTGAAGATAGCATCCCGCGTGTTGTTTTGTTTGGAGATGCCTTTGTCAAGGTGTTTCTATATGGTGATGACCTTGTTACCGATTCGATTACCCAGTGCATAGTCACTCAAAATTAATGAAAGCTTAAACAATATTGCGTTTCATAAGGTCTTAAAATAAATACACTTAAGTCGAAAATAATGGTATTTAGAGCTTAGAATCAAAATGAGTGAACGTATCGTAACTGGAATCTCGATGCTTCCAATATAAAAGTACTGCAGAGATCAAATACGTGGGTCTTACCATGACACATAACTTCAGTCTTCGAACTTATTTGAAAAACAAAACAAAGGCAGCATTAGCGGTTATAAATTGTTTGTAGTCAAACTTGCAAAAAAAACAACCTATGGATTAAGATATTCGAAGCAACTATACAAAAATCTCTGTGATATGCCAAAATAACTTCCCATTGCATTGATGCCCTCCAAAATTTGCAAATGATATTGTAGTAAGTCAAATTGGTTATTTAAAGAACTTCAAAAAGTATACTATTAAAAATTAAAGTTTAAGCCGTTTTCTCTTTCGAGACGTTTAACTAATTTAGTAATATTTTTGGTAGGACTTTAATTTTTGTTGTTTTTGTTTAACATATTATAGCAACAATATTTTGTATACCTAAGATGAGATACTTTTTTTTATAATTCACAAGCATTCAAGGGGTTATTAGTACCCTTTATATGTTTATATTTAAACACAGTGCGAGCGTTAGGAAAATAGGGAAGGATTTAAAAGTAGATACCGGTGCACATTGGTCTTAAAGTTCTGAACATCAAAATGGGAGGGAAAAACAGAGTTGGCCAAAGCATTCCACATTTTCGATGTGCGATTTAAGAAAGAATCTCTATACTTGACAGTACGCCCGAAATTGAGCTCAAGGGTAAACTGAAGAGCATTCCTAGAAGTGCGAGTATTACGGCTGAATAGTTTAAGGGGTGGAATGCAACTGGCTAATTCGACAGAACATTGTTTGTAAAAATATCGATAAAACAACGAAAGGCATGAAACATTGCGGCGTTGTTCTAGCGATGTAAATGTTTCGATTATAGTTCTGTCGCTTATCATTTTTAAAGCCCTTTTTTGAATTCTATCCAAGAGATTTAAACTTGTTTTAGGGGCACCTGCCCAGATATGCGAATTATATTCAAGCTTTGGACGGATGAAAGCTTTGTAGATCATAGCCAGATCAGAAGGGGTGAAACATTTCTTGCATCGTCGGAGAAATCCTAAGCACCTGGCAGTATTTTTGGCGAAATCGAATATGTGATCATTCCATAAAAGGTGATCTGTAATACACATACCGAGTACTGATAGTTGATTAGTTTCCTGGATGCAAGTGCCACTCATAGATAGTGGCATCGGGGGTGCGTTAGGCTTTAACGACAGGAGACAGCATTGAGTTTTCGAAGCATTAAATTCTACACGGTTTTTGATTCCCCATTGGACAATGCTGTCAAGATCAGAATTTAATGAGCTTATCATACGCTGCCGTTGAAGTTCCACATCCGAAGGACAAGGATGTGAATCTAGAAACGAATATGAAAAGCTGAGGGTACTGGTCGTCGGCGAAACAGTTTAATGGATTAAAAGTGACAGACAAGAGATCATTTATGAATAAAAGGAAGAGAGTCCGAGACAAAACGGAGCCCTGGGGGACACATTTATTTTATGAATTTCAGACTTGAAACCATCTAATACAACTTGTATTGAACGGTTAGAAAGGTAATTTCTAATCCAACGAAGAAGAGATTCATCAATACCAAAAGCACGCATTTTCGATAAGAGAGCTTGGTGCCAAACTCTATCAAATGCTTTTGAAATATCAAGTGCAATAATCTTACTTTCTCCAAAACGATGTAAAGATTTGTTCCACTGTTCGGTGAGATGAACCATGAAATCACCAGTGGACCTATTGCTACGAAAGCCATACTGTCGGTCATTAAGAAGCTTCCGTTCTTCAAGATATTTCTTAAGCTGAAAATTAATCAGCATTTCCATGACCTTGGAAAGAAGGGACGTAAGTGCAATTGGCGATAGTTTGAGGGGGAGGAGGATTCGCCTTTTTTAGGGACAGGCTGAACAAATGCAGTTTTCCATCCACTCGGGAAGAGACCTGTAGAATAGGACAGATGGAAAAGCTTACGCAGTGGTTTTGCTAGCGTTGAAGAACACCTCTTCAGAACAATAGGGGGAATGCTATCCGGGTCAGCGGATTTGTATATGTCAAAGTCTTTCAGTACTCTTGCGACTGCACGAGTGCGAAAGAAGATTCGTCCCATAGAATCATTTACGCTCTCAAGAACAGGAGGACTCATGACACTTAATTCCGGTAGCGTCGAATTAACAGCAAACTGTGCTGCAAGCAAATTGGCTTTATCAATCGAGCTTACATAGGGAGTGTCATTGTGGACGAGCGTTGGAACCGAGGATGACGTGGTGTTTCGTACGTTTTTTACAAATGACCAGAAATTTGTACTACCTTTGGGACATTGTAGTATTTTTTGCCTTAATTTCTGATCATGCAAAAATTTGGTTCGTCGAATATGACCATTACAGGTCTTTCTAGCTTGTTTGAACTTATTCCGGTTTTCCTCAGTCGGGTTGGCTTTATAACAACGGAAACTTACATCTCTGAACCTAATAACCTCTTTACAGCTCGAATCAAACCATGAGTTCTTTTTGGGTTTGATAGATTTCACCCTATTCGGGATAAAATTTCTCATTCCACAAGGAAATAAATTTGTTACCATATCTGCGCTGGAATCCACGTCACTATCGAGGAAGCATAGTGACCAGTTAAAGTTCCTGAAGAATTCATTGAGATCGTCCCAGTTGGCTTTCTAATATTGCCAAACGGTTCTCATAGGAGTTTTTCTTTAACTGTTTTTTTTTGACATGAGAATTTTGCAGATACGATACAATGGTCTGATGTGCCTAGATTGTGTATTTATTAGGGTCAGAGGTAAGAAACAAGTCTAGGGTGTTGGCGGATTGACCTGCAACGTCAGGGATTCGAGTTGGCTCATCGACAAGCTGAGTTAATTGATTCAACTCAGCAAAGATCTCAACATACCTTCCTTCCGGTGTTGACTGGCCAGAATAACGAAGCCAAGCCATGTTCTCAAGAATTTGAGTTCTCAAATTGAAAATGACAAAGGTAATACTGATTTGAGAAACATTAGTTATAGTAAGTATAATCTTCGACTAAATAATATAAATAATAACTTAACCATCCACAACAAATATTTATAGGCTTTTGGTTTCAACGCACTTAATCAAACTGGCATCAAATCTTGTTCTTAAAATTTCAGCAAGGGACATCTTTAACGTTGCTGTCAAATTCTCTCAAGATACATAAATACTAAGAGAAAACAAATTCAACACGTTCTTTGGTAGGTTAGGTATAGAAGTATTTCTTCTCCCTTAAGTGAACTAAATTAGAATTGTCAAAATTTATTGAACGCATAATGAAAATTATAAACATAAACATACTAAACAGTATCCAACTTCATTAAAAATGTATCCCATTATAGGAACTTTAAGAAGGTGGTAATGTCTCCCCGTTTTGTTCCCAAAGGAATGCAACTTATCCAACAAAATCGTGCGTCGGCAATTATTTCGGAAAAGTCCTTAAAAAAATTTATTATTATTACATTAAGCTCGAATTCCCCAAAGTGTTTTACACTCCTTGTTTTCTTTTCTTACATAAATATTAGCAAACATTTCCAAAAAGCCAAACTCCCCCGAGTTTAAAGCTTTCTCCTCTCAACTTATTTATTTAAAACTCAATTTAAACACGCAATTATTGTAACTTTTAAGTGAAAGTCCTTAGAATAAAAACATTCAGGAAACCCCCATGCCTAGCACATACATATACATAAAAGGAGGTGGCCAACGAAGAGACGTTATAACCGAAGGCACCTGGTTTGGATTTTTAAAATTATTTCTGAAACAAGTGATTAATAACTCTAATACCTGAGTATGATGTTTTTGGGGCATTTAGCAGGTTTAATTCCACAGGAACAAAAGCCTTTTTCGATATTATCGTTAACTGACACCTAAAGCTGTTTTTCAGACTCCTTTTTTGATGTGATGTGTTGGTGATGGAATAAAGCGAGATCGTGTTCCTTTAATGTGGTTGGCGCGTTTCAGTTTAATGTTTATTAATTTAACGAAACCATATTGAGTATGTAGTATACTCGTATATAGGCACTTATGGTGGTTGTTGCCACCATCCCATCAGGCAGCTCAGCGCCATGAGCTAAAGCTCAGGGTTGAATGAAAATTACTGATGGCGCGAAGAGTGAGTCATTATCCGCTTCGTCATAGTCCTTTTACGTTTTACCATACTCTCAGTGGAGGTTTTCGGAATTCTGAGTTTTGTTCGACAGCCCTACTCGTATATCGAAGCGCAGCACAGCACAGCACAGTTCAACCGGTTAGTGTGCCATTTCGGTTGAAACGTTTTATCAATTATCAAGCCTGCTACGAGACCTCGAGGGTAGAACAGTTTTATAAGCAGGTATTTTAATTGCTTTTCGCCACCACCTACAAACTTTATCCGTACCACCCGCACTACAAACTGGCAGTGCAGGACTATTCAAAGAGAAACGGAAATAATCCAAAGGCACTCTGTGGCTGCTGTTAAGGGCCCTCTCATCTTGCAATTAAATGTTCTTTGCTCTTGAATTCAAGATATGTATAAAAGTTGACAAAAACATATCCATAGATCATAAGTTTCACAGTCATGTACATATATGCCCACTTATGGAACCAATATATGAAAAGCTATAATCGGAGAATATTTCAACGAATATTTTGTGTTAAATGAAAGACCATTAATAATTTAATTTAAGGGCTCGGTCAAATACAGGTTTATTTTTTTAAAAATCCAATAAGTATTAAATATTGTCCATTAATTATGGCTTTATTTGTAAGGGCAAATATTTCTATTAATTATAAAACACATAAACAACGTTGTTCAAGTAGCTAACTCAACTGGCTATGCAGGGGTGCATTCTATCTCTCCAATTTCCCAAGACTTTGTTAATGGTTTCTGCTTGTTGCACACGAATTGGTTTTAATGATCTTGGCCAACGGTGTAAAATCTTACAGCTCCGAACCTCTTGGTCCAAATACATGTGCTCAGTTTCCATTAGAAAAGTCCGTTAAAAGGGGTCTGCTTACCGAAACGTTATTCCAAAGCTTCCATTTCGAAGAAAAATAGCCCAATGATGTCATCACTTCACAATTGGTTTCTCAATAATAGTTTGCATGTTTTCCAAGCCCCAGATGCAGCACTTGTGTTTATTAACGTATCCGGCGTGATGAAAATCAGAATAACCGTTGCCTAATTCAAGCTGCTCTAAATGCATCATAGACTTAACCCAGCTTAAATCAACTTAGGCAAACGAGCCAATACACTGTTTAATATTTTACTAACCATAATATACGTTTTACTCCGTTTCGTTAAGTTTCGTTAACTTTCGCCAAATTGGGCAGGTGCCATTGAAATGGCTCGAACTGGCGTAAATGTCAAATTTGAAACGCATTTCAACTCAATTCCAGATTTCTATGTTGTTGTCTTTTATTACAAATTTCTGTGACTTGTCAACCTTGCTCGTGAAGTTAGCTATTAGCAAATAAAATAACACAAATCTTTTTGAATAATTATCCAATTTAATAAGTTTTGTGAGAGAAAGAAGTTATGTGTACGACAAAAATATCCTTGTGTAAATAAGAATTAGTCATTGTTTTTAGGAATGTGACGAGAAAGAAGCCATTGGCAATTCTATCGCAATTTAAAGAACGAATACTCAAGATAGTTTTTCGAGCTTGTTTTTTTTTAATACATTTTCAAAAATAAAACAATTCACCAAAAAACCTTCACATAATGAAATTTGTATCAATAAAATTGAATTGTGACATTTAAAGTTTTTGACATTTGGTTAAGTAACTAATGGGTGGTTTTTTTGAGGTTAGGATTTTCATGCATTAGTATTTGACAGATCACGCGGGATTTCAGACATGGTGTCAAAGAGAAAGATGCTCAGTATGCTTTGACATTTCATCATGAATAGACTTACTAACGAGCAACGCTTGCAAATCATTGAATTTTATTACCAAAATCAGTGTTCGGTTCGAAATGTGTTTCGCGACAAATTTTGTTCAGCGATGAGGCTCATTTCTGGTTGAATGGCTACGTAAATAAGCAAAATTGCCGCATTTGGAGTGAAGAGCAACCAGAAGCCGTTCAAGAACTGCCCATGCATCCCGAAAAATGCACTGTTTGGTGTGGTTTGTACGCTGGTGGAATCATTGGACCGTATTTTTTCAAAGATGCTGTTGGACGCAACGTTACGGTGAATGGCGATCGCTATCGTTCAATGCTAACAAACTTTTTGTTGCCAAAAATGGAAGAACTGAACTTGGTTGACATGTGGTTTCAACAAGATGGCGCTACATGCCACACAGCTCGCGATTCTATGGCGATTCTATTTTGAGGGAAAACTTCGGAGAACAATTCATCTCAAGGAATGGACCGGTAAGTTGGCCACCAAGATCATGCGATTTGACGCCTTTAGACTGTTTTTTGTGGGGCTACGTCTAAAGTCTACACAAATAAGCCAGCAACTATTCCAGCTTTGGAAGACAACATTTCCGAAGAAATTCGGGCTATTCCGGCCGAAATGCTCGAAAAAGTTACCCAAAATTGGACTTTCCGAATGGACCACCTAAGACGCAGCCGCGGTCAACATTTAAATGAAATTATCTTCAAAAAGTAAATGTCATGGACCAATCTAACGTTTCAAATAAAGAATCGATGAGATTTTGCAAATTTTATGCGTTTTTTTTTAAAAAAAAGTTCTCAAGCTCTTAAAAAATCACCCGATAGAATCCATTATGGTTACTTTTTGTTTTAACGATAACTTTTGGAAACGTTTCGTCCTGTTTTGACATTAGCTTGAGTTAAGTTAAGTCTTTTATACTTTCTCAAATTAGCCGCTAGTGGCTTACAATTCTTAACCATTCCTGTGTGGCAGAAATTTTGGGAATGTAGGAAACCTACAGTTTGCATGCCGGATACGAATGGCTAATTTGAGAAAGCACTTCCTCGCAAGAGGTAGTATACCCGTAAAAATAACTTTACGTGATAAAGGCATGCATTTAACCCAAGACCTCTAGCACGACAGTCCTGCGAACTAACCTTAATGCCACGGGTGCAGCATTTTTGATACATATAAATGGTTTTTCAATAAGAGCGGGTAGATGTTGAAATGGAATAAAACAAGCTGTGAGGTACTAACAAAATTACTTTTTTATTTATAAGGCGCATGTATGCAATTAAGTGTGGAATATGACATCATTCAAATGCCCACCTCGGCTTCTTACGGTGGCACGGATCCGAGTGGTCCAATTTCCAATGACTCTTCCGCATAGATCCGGCTGAATTTGTGTTATGTTCACCTTTAGGGCATCGGTCGATTGTAGTTTAGACCTGCGACTTCAACAAACCCCACAGGAAAAAGTCTAACGGGGTCAAACCGCATGACCTTGGTGGCCAATTCACATCACCCCTGCGAGAGACCGCCTCACTAACGTCGTTTCAAAAAAGTATAGACCAATTACGCCACAAACCGCGCCGTTCCAAAACCCACACAAAACGGTAACTTTTTGAGGATGCATTATCACCTGGTGAACCTCGCGTGGATTGGTGTCGTTCCATATACGGCAATTTTGCTTGTTAACGCAGCCATTCATCCAAAAATGCGCCTCGTCACTAAAGAAGATTTTTCGGCCGAAATTGGGGTCCTCTTCCAAACGATTCGTTGCCCAGTCAGCGAACAAACGGCCGGCGCGGCGTTGTCTATGGTCATGAAATTTGAGCTCCTGGGTCAGTTGGATCTTGTGCGGGTGTAGGCCCAAGTCCGCACGCAAAATTCGTCAAGTTGAAGACTGCGAAAGGCTGAGTTCTTGTGAACGGCGAGGAATAGACTCCCTCGGGTTCTGTTGTACACTTTCACTGACCGCGGCGATGTTCTCGGGCGATCTTGCGTTCCTTGAACGTACGGGTGTTGTCTGATTGTTTACTGAACCGGTCGTCTCAAATTTGGCCACCAAACATTGAAGAGTCGACTGTGAAGGGCCACCACGTCTACCGTAAAATGGGCGCAATGCGCGCAACGTTTGAGTTAACGAACACTAATGTTGATAATAAGTTTTATCATTTAAACACGAAGGTTTAATCGTGTCACTTGGCATAAACAACTGAATAATAAACAAGAGATTTGACAGATGTCACCAAAACAAAAAAAAAAACCCTTTCCATAGAAGAACAAGAGCCTTAAATATGTTAACTGAACGCAAGCCGACCCTGTTAATATTTACAACCAATAGCTGTGTCATTAATTTTATCTGCAATTAATTTACTCAGTGAGCTGTCAATCTGTAGAATAGACCTCTCTGCAGTCATCAATAAAAATTGTGCAGAGCTAATTGTCTCAAGACTCAAGATATAGAAGTGTTTATTTACATTTTTGACTCAACAAAAATTTTAATTAAAACGAAACAACACAATTTAACCAAAAGTTTGTTGTTCTGCTTATTTATCTGTATACCTCCATACATAATGTAACATCGTTGGTCCTAGTGGTTGCGGTCGTTTGTTGCAAGGACGCAAGTATCGAGCTACATATTATATAATGTACTATAGTATAATATAGTTGTTGTATTTTGTATGTTTTGCATTTGTCCAAAATAATTTACGTTTTATCTGCAGAAGTTCAGGAAAACAAAATTTGAGGGCTGAGTGGTGCTATCGTGCAGCTGCTGGAACAATAAGGACACCGATTATAAGGTTACGACATTAGATGCAAAAGTATATAGCTCGCCTCGGACAAAAACAACATTGACTGTTCACTCATGGCATGGTGTTAAAGGATATACATACATTTATCTTAGTTTAATGATGCAACACTTGCTAGCAACATGCGAGTTTATTAGGTGCACATTTTGATGCTCAACTATCGTATCGTACTTGTTAAGGACATTCAAAGTTCATAAATATGTTTTGGATATTCAAAAACAAAAGGAAATGAGTCTGTGCTTCAACGATAATTTTGAAGCAGCAAAACAACAACCAATTCCTGTTAATTCGTAGAGAAATTTAAAAATATGCATGCATATAAAGGGTGGTTTTTTTTTAGATGTATGCTTCTCAAGAACAAATAAAATGCCTATAATTTAATGTTATGGCTCAAAATTTATCTTTCTAAGGGTTTCCCAGTATCTTTTAAAAATGTGGCAAGTGACCGCCGCAGCTAGCTAGAATAAATTCCAGCCGATAGGCCCAATTTTTCGAATACGTTTTGCAGCAATTGGGCCCGTATGTCAGCAATTACGCCCGGAATATTCTCTTGCAATGCGTAAATCTTCTCCGGCTTATCTGCAAACTTCACATAAACCCACAAAAAATAATCCAACGATCTTGGAGGCCACGCCCACGACACGAAATAATGGGCTCACCAAAAGATTCCTTTAATAAATTGATGCGTCTCGCAGACCGAATCATTATTTCGGTAATAAACTTGCAGGATTTGCAAACGTTGTGCAGAAGTAAGTCTATACATTATAAAATAGGAAACCAAAGTGAGCATAAATCAAATGACAGACGTCAAAAAGACCAACTCCAAAAAAAGTATTACCAAATTGAAGACACACGTCAAAAAAAAACACCCATTATGTATGTAAAACTAGAGCTATAATTAGGTTAGAGAACGTAATGTGAGAAACTATAAACTATTCACTTGAGTAATTTAAAAATAAACTTTTCAGAAGTTAATAAACAAAAACTTAGCCTTAGAATACAGAAAATATTTTTTTTTTGGTGACCGCAACTTTAAGATCGGTTTTTTTAAGTGACGAAACTCAAGTTTGTCTCGATGGGTTCGTCAATAAGCAAAGTATGTGTTATTGGACGGTTAAAAATCCGGCCGCGTTTTTGGCCTAATTTTTTCTTTGACGATAACGATCGTCAAGATACTGTAAATGGCCAGCGTTGTCTTGCATTGGTTACCGATTATTTTTCGCCTGAGTTGGAGGATAATGGGCCAGTCGATTGGCAGCATTGCTTGTACGATTTAACGCCTCTAGACTATTTAATTTGGAGCTACGTTTAGTCATTGGCTTATGACAACAAGCCGACGATGTTGGACGACCTCAAAGTCAACATTGATCCGTTTCGGCCACAATGTGTTGCCGAGTAATCGAAAATTGGCTAAAACGGATCAACCACTGCAAACGTGCCGGCGGTGTACTTCAAGCCCATAGTAAGGTTTTTAAAATATCTTAAATGCTTTGCGTTTTATTAAAAAAAAAAAGTTCTTAAGTCCTAATTGGAAAAAATTTATACATATCAGTCCGTGCGTTAAATACAGCAGTTTTATTTATTTATTTATTTATTTATTTATTTATTTATTTATTTATTTATTTATCATCAAGCAGAGATCTAACTCTCACAGACTAGGATATACATAATTAATTTAATTTATTAATATTAAATATAATATTTATATGAATGAGAAAAACAAAAACTCAACAATAATAATAAGAATTAACAAAAATATTAAAGTTCAGCTGATTGAATAGTTAATTCATTTAAAACATATATTTTGAAGGTATCTCTTGAACAACTTTTAAAAATATCTATTTTATTACATACAGCATTAGTTTCCCTGATGCAACGAGAAATTTGCTCATTAAAGATTAAATATCGAGTACAATTCTATTACAGGAGTTTCTATAAAAAGGATTCCAAACCACACAAGAAAACTCCAACACAGATCTTACCAGAGTATTGAAAAGTGACTTAAGAGAATATGGATCTTTGAACTCTTTTGTGTTTCTCTTTAAAAATCCGAGCATTTGATTAGCCTTGTTAACCGTATAGTCAATGTGTGGAAGGAATGAAAGTTTAATGTCTAAAACGACCCCAAGGTTCTTCTTAAATTCAACGCGTTCTAAAGTTACATGATTAAGTTCATAATTGAATAGAATAGGGGTAGTATGTCTAAAACACGACATAACTTGGCATTTAGAAATATTAAGATGGAGTAAATTAGACTGACACCATTCTGTTAATCTAAGTACATCTTCAAGAAGTAAATGACAATCAGATAAACATTTAATTCCACGATACAACTTAAGGTCATCGGCAAATAAGAGACAAGGAGAAGATACAAAAATTGACGGAATATCATTTATGAATAATAAAAATAACAATGGGCACAAATGACTTCCTTGAGGAACACCTGATGGGACACGAATGTTTTCAATGTTTAACAATTTGAATCCTGTTGGAAAGGTAAGATTTTAACCAGCTCAGAAGTTTAGAGTGAAAACCGAGAGAATACAATTTATGCAGAAGCACCCTGTGGTTAACACGATCGAATGCTTTAGCAAAATCAGTAAATATAATATCTGTTTGTATATGATCTTCAAAATTATTTATGATGTAATTAGTCATTAGAGACAGATTTGTTGTTGTTGATTTACCAGAAATAAAACCGTGTTGATATTCGGATATATATGTAGTTACGTAATTGAAAAGATAACCTATTGTAAACAATTTTTTTAAATAGTTTTGGCATTGCAAAAATCTTGCTAATAGGCCGGTAATTGGTAATATCCTGCTTAGATCCAGATTTAAAGACTGGGATAAGAAATAATAGTTTGCAACTATCAAGAAATTTACCCTCGGATAGAGATGCATTGAAAATGTCCATAAGTGGTTTAGCCAGTGAACGAGCACATTTATGAAAAATAATAGGAAGAAACCCATCCGGACCCTCCTTTTTACTTGCATCAAGCTCGAGCAACGCTTCTTCTACTTCGGAGACATCCAAAATCATAGAACCTACATATATCAAAAACCTTAGAAACACTTGGTAATTCCTGGTTTGAAAATGATTCCGAGGAGTAAACGGATTGGAAATATCTAGCAAAAAGGTTGCAAATTATTTGAACATCACTAGTTGTAGAATCATTGAATTTCATGCAGCTTGGATAACCAGTGGTCTTACGTTTAGAATTAATAAAGTTCCAGAAACATTTACTGTTATTCCTCATATTACATTCAATCGTAAACATGTAGGAATTATAAAAAAATTTATTTAACATGTCAAATTCGCGTTGAATAGCATTATATTTAGATCGAAGTTCAAGATTATTATAATTTTGTTTATGTAATTTAAAAGCTTTATTCTTTTTATTTTTAAGATTAATCAATCTCTTATTAAACCATATAGGGTTTGAGCTCAATTTCGAGTTTTTACTTGGAATAAATCGATGCATTGCTTCTTTGATGGCTGTCAGTAGATTTTTATTGGCGATTTCTAATTGAATTTTGCTATCAAATAAAAAAAAAGAATCCCAATCCTAATATTTCGTTAAGTTGTTCATGACTTTATTTTTCTAATTAGCATTTAATCCATGTTTCAAAAAATATCTTAAGTTTTGCCAATCATTAAGCCCAAAAATAGAACAAAAATATTCTATCACCAATTTTTCTTATTTTTCATCTCAAGGGGAAGAGAAAAAGGTTTTGTCGGTTTTTGGCCATGTTGCGTTCACGACTAAAAGCCAAACACTTTGATTATACAGGGTGTCCCAAAAAGAATGGTCCAAACTGATTATGATGATAGGCCAGGTCATGACCCTTCAGAATTTGTTAACTTTTTTATCCTGAGCAAAGGCTTTTTTAATGATATTTTGTCGTGGTTATTTGCTAATCTTAAAAGATGACTTTGCGGTGCGGACGTTGTGTTCCCTGTTTCTGAAACGGTTGAGCGTATGAAAAAATATTAGGGTAGGGGCAACAATTTAAGCAAATTGTATGCTTGATAATGTTGGTAAGGGGGTTAACATAATTAGTACACAACGTTAAGACGAACGTAAAAACACAATTTCCGAACCCCTTATTTTCCTGGACTAATATTATAGTTCATTTTTTTGTTTCCAATTGTGTCAAAAATAGTTTTTTTTTAAGATTTGGTTTCTCGAATATGATTTAGAATTGATAAGACCATTGAATAGTAAGAACAAAAATAGTGTATTGTTATTCATTTGCAAGTTGCAAGTCATTGCGAGGCCTGCATCGGCGGTAACGAATTAGGATTGGGTATAAAATCCCGAAAACATAAATCTTGAAAACCCAAAACCCGAAACCCGAAAATATAGGATCCCGTAATTCCAGCATTGAAGGATTTATAAAAAAGTACACGTTATAATTAAGTGTGTATGTTGAGAAAATGCTTATTTTCGTGTCAAATGAACATATACTTTGTGTCACATGAATAGGGACAAGATCTAAATTTACCTGTAAGACCCTCTAAAGTAAAAATAAAAACAAAAAATCTTATCGTTTAGGTAAATACTGGTTCTATTGAATGGATTCAAATAATTTTTAGTAATTTGTGCTGCCTCATGATTTCTGAATTGCTTACAGTAACCTGTTTTATATGGATTCATAGAATGCTGTCAGATAATTGAGCGTATTTTGGGCCCAGGACAGTTTTAGGGCTTCAATAATTTCTTCGGTTTTTGGTATTGCCGTCCTCCTTTGTAGACTTTTCTTGAAAGCCATCGCACTATGTTTTCCATGATGTTCAGGTCAGGAGAATATATGTAAGACATGGTTTTTTCTTAATTTTTTGGTGTCGTATATGTTCTGCCTTCTGTATCACCGAGCAACAGTCGATCTACTAGCATTTACCCCAGCTTCTGCTTTAAATTTACTATTGGAAAGCCTTGAATTTGAAGCAGCTCTCACTATCGCCCGCTTTTTTTGAAACGATGTGGCTTTCTTGACTCTTTTTTTGTGTTTTTTTTTTCATAACTTTCCGGGTCCTTGAGGTAGTTGTACAATGTACATATATAACATTTGAACTTTTTCTAATTTTGCTGGCTATAAACCGGATGGTTTCGCCGAGATACCGCTAAGCTCAAATTTGGCCTATTTCTTCCTTGGTTGAACACTTACCTCTACCAATACTTCTTGATTCTATGAAATTAATACTCGTAATAAGCTCCCAAACAATCAGAGTATCCTTTTGTCTGATTTAAAACACACTAATAGGTAAATTTAGATTTTGTCCCTATTCATGTGACACACAAAACAAGTACTTTTTTTTTAATCCATAATTGTTTGTTTGCGATATAAACTTAATACATACCTCATTCGTTTCACATTTGGGTTTTTCCAAAAAACTTTAAAGTTTAAGAATTATCGGCAAATAAGCTAATAAAGCTTGTCCCTATCCATGTGACACGAAGTGTAGTAACTAAAGCATTTTTAATAAGGATGGATATTACATTTCAAAAGTCTGTTCAATTACTAGCATATGCTGATGACATTGACATAATCGGAAGAATTCAGCGTGATGTCAATGGGGCTTCTGTGAGTATTGAGCCAGAGGCTGCAAAAATGGGTTTAACGGTTAATGAAGGCAAAACAAAGTACATGCTGTCGTCAAGAAAGGACCTGCAACGCCGACGTCTTGGTCAAAACGTCAACATCGACAGACGTAACTTTGAGGTAGTCAAGCACTTCGTCTACCTAGGCTCCGCTGTAAACGCAGAAAACAACACCAGCGCTGAGATCAAACGAAGAATAACTCTTGCTAACCGCTGTTTCTTTGGGCTAAGAAAGCAATTGAGTAGCAAAGTCCTCTCTCGAGGGACCAAAGTGTCGCTATATAAGACCCTCATCATCCCCGTCCTGCTATAATATATATAAGCTATGTATATAGAGAAAAGTTCTTCGTGTGATCTACGGTGCCGTATGCATAGAAGGGGAGTGGAGGAGAAGGTGGAACGACGAGCTGTACGGGCTGTACAGGGACGTAGACTTAGCCAGAAGGGTAAAAGTCCAACGACTAAGATGGCGGGCTCGCGTAGAGCACATGGAAACCAATTCTCCGGCCCGGAAAGACCTCGAATCCACACCCACAGGACAGCGCAGTAGAGGAAGACCGCGGATCAGGTGGCGCGCACAAGTGGAAAGTTACCTCACCCAACTTGGAGCGCGAAACTGGATGGAGAAGTTTGTTGGGTGAGGCCCTAGTTCACACAGGACTGTAGCGCCACCTTAAGTAAGTAAGTAAGGATATTACATTTCTAAGAGGATAGAACAGTTTGGATGGAAAATTCACGACTCTGTTCTTAATTTTTATTTATTATATATCCATCATTCAAAACATAAATAATTAGTTCCATTTTCGGTATTTTCGATATTGTGTCAATTTCAAAAATTTGACATATAGATGGGACTCAATTTGGACTCACATCGGGATTTTATGTACCTACTTTTGAACCTACCAAAGAAAAGAGAAATTTCAAAATTTGTACCATTGGTATTAAAATTCAATTAAAAAAACTTTTGTTTCAAATCTGTATCTGCGTATAATTATCATGGCTCTATAAAAAAGCTGGTGTAGAGGTAGGTACTAACAATTTAAGCTTAAGGTGCACATACTCGTAGTAGGTCATTAATAAAATTACTGAATCATTCGCATTCTCAATTCTCAATGTTTTTCAATATGCATATACCGTATGTGTACATGTATTCATCCACATTACATATGTACCTTACCTACAAAGTATATGCAAGCATCAAGTATTCAAGACTGTACCATCTGTATAATATAGAAATAATGTATATGATACCGAGTCAAGGCGATGCAATGCATATGGTAGTTTATGGGTTGATTCAATCACTTCAATTATTCATTTCATACACATCACATCGCCCTTTTGCGAAAAGTTTGTATCTACTCTTGTTCTGGGCTTCGGCATCAGCTTCGGCTTCCTTATGATTATGAATTTCAATTTAAATCTGAAACAATTACGTTTAATAGCATCTCATTGTCGAAATATTGTTTCATATCTCTATTCATTCGCCCGTGAAAGTTTAAATTGAAAACTTCCATCACCCATATGATGCTATTCAAGTATTTGCAGTGTGGTGTGGATTTCAAAACTAACGTAATTTAGGTATGGTACCCCCGTTAAAAATCCTTCTACCCACATATCCATCCTTTAAAATCAAACCTGGCAGAGAGAGTCGAGAATAGGTAGGTAAGGTATACCTTGTTTTGGAAACATGGAAAGGCTGCGAAGAAAATAATATTTATTTTGTTTTTGAAGAGTTTTATTCTTCGAGATTCAAATGGTATTTCCGTTTATTTGCCTTATGTCAAAAATGAAGCGACGTACATTCTCCGATTGGGCTTTAGGGATAATGAGCCAAGATGATGAATTTTATCAAAAAATCATCTTCAGTGATGAAGCTCTGAAAAGAGTACTGAACCGAGTCCCCCAGCATATCGAGTATGCTCTTAAAATCCTATGCACAAAGTGTATTCTGAACGCTCAGAATAAAAACACACCTGAACAGTTACTTGTCACTATTTGTCAATTGTCAATGTACTTGTAAGTACCCTAGGCATGATGTTTAGTGCGTTAGACTTGTTAAAATGAATTATTTAATACAACACTTACCTTTAAGTATACCATCTCACTTTAACTACTTTGTATAATTCTACTTTATGTTTAAGAACTTATTCATTCAGATATTCATTGGATTTGTATATTTTTCTTCATAAATAAAATTTCCTTACTTGCTTGTTAATAGTCATATAGTCAACTTCTTTCCTGAAGCTTTAAGTCAACTGCGAACATCCTGTACTCAATAGAATTTCTACAGGTTATGGGCCCAGCTGGTGTTACATAATTTTTGAATTTAATAAAAAATTTGTATCGCACTAGCAAAATTTTAAAATGTCGCTTTCGAATACGGTCCAAGGTCGTATAGCCATTTTTAATGGTGAAAATTATTCAACTTGGAGGGCACAAATGGAAGGAGTATTGCACAAGCTTCGTCTTCTCAAAATAGTCGAAGGAAAGGAAGAACGACCAACCGAAAACAGGGATAAGCAGGAAAAATGGAATGACAAGGATTTGGATGCAAGAAGTGAACTATTACTCGCCATGGAAGCACACGTAGTAGCTCTTGTCAAGAACTTTCAAACATATAAAGAGATCTGGAATTTCTTGGCTTCAAGCTATGATAGGAAAAGTGTACGGCAAAAGGCTGAAGAATTCAAAAAATTATTGAACATTCGTATGGAAAGAACTCAAACTATGGACGAATATCTGCGGGAATTCTGTGGTATAATCAGTCGTTTGACGGAACTAGAAGCAAAGCTCAATGATGATCTTCTCGTGGTCCTACTTCTTGATAGTCTCGACGAAAGTTATACAGACGTTCAAGCAGCATTTGCAGCGCAAAAAGAATTCCCTTCATTAGAAACAGTCCGTATAAGGTTGATGGAAGTTGGTGATTCAAAGCCAAAATTATCAAATGATAATGCACTGAAAGTAAGAGGTAAATTTAACAATTTTTCATCTCCTTCCAACAAACCCAGGAAATTTGGTCAATCAACACAACAAACATCCGGTACAAGTTCATTTGGCTCAAGGTATTGCAACTACAATTGTCGACGTTGTGGACGCAAAGGGCATAAGGCAAGTAATTGCCGATCTAATGATGAAGTGGCAAGAAAAGTTGATGACTCGTATTCCGAAACTGGTTTTATGATGCAGAAGTCCTTAGAGCTTTCTCCCACAAGAGCACTCGAGGTATCAGACAGTCTTAAATACAACAAAAGTTCTCGTTGGTGCTTGGATAGTGGAGATAGTTCTCACATGTGCCACAGCGAAACATTTTGTTCATCTTTATCAAAACGTCACATTGGATATGTTAAACTTGCAAATGATAAACAAATAAAGATCATGGGTATTGGTACTGTTGATATAGTCAGCAAAGTTAATGGCAAAACTCTTTTCTGTTCGCTCTTTAATACACTTCTTGTTCCAGACCTTAAAAAAAACTTAATTTCCATTAACAAAGCCACCATGAATGATGTGAAAGTTTATTTTGAAGCCGACAACGCAAGTCTTGTGAGCAAGAGTGGAAAACATCTGTTGAGCGCGAAAAAGTCAGAGGGACTTTATTTTGTCTATCCATCTAAAGAAGAAGCTTGTTTAAGTTCAAAAACTGGGAATGGCAATGTAAAGGCAGCAGGAGATTTCAAAATCTGGCACAACAGGATGGGACATTTAAATGCAGCATCTTTGAAGCGTATGCAACATCAAAATCTTGTAAGAGGACTTCCAGATTTTACGAACTATGAACTCGACTGTGACGCATGCATCAGAGGTAAGCAAACACGTTTACCATTTGATAAGAAATATGGAAAATCAACATCATCTTGTTTGGAACTCATACAATCGGACATCTGCGGACCTATGAAAACAGAATCTCTGAGTAAGTCATTGTATTTCGTAACTTTCATAAATGATTTTTCTAGAAAAATATTAATTTATACATTGCGAAAAAAGTCCGAAATGATAGACAAATTTATTTTATTTAAAAAACTTGTCGAAAATCAATTAAATTCCAAAATTAAGCGAATAAGATCTGATAATGTATCAGAATACACTAGTCGTGCTTTTAGAGAGTTGTGTGAATCGAATGGCATCAAACAAGAATTTAGTTCACCGTATACACCACAGCAAAATAGTGTTGCTGAACGTGCCAACCGCACACTTGTCGAAATGGCTAGATGTTTGAAAATCAAAGCGATTTTGCCAGAATTTTTATGGGCTGAACTAGTTGTAACCTCAGCTCACATTCGCAACCGTTGTCCAACTACAGCAAATCACAACAGAACCCCAGAAGAGTTATGGTCATCAAAGATTCCAGATGTTTCGTACTTTAAAGAGATAAGTTCACGCGCATTCGTTTCAAATAAATCTGGAAACCAAAGCAAGTTCGATGCCAGAAGCGATGAATTTGTTTTGATAGGATATTGTTACGATGCGAAAGCATATAGGCTTTGGAAAAGGGGTACAAGATGCGTGATTATAAGTAGAGACGTTGTTTTTATTAAAAATAAAGAAAACAAAAATTTGTCAAAATTCGTTGATTTTGAATGGATAAACGAAGAACCACGATCGACAGAAGCTAAGAAGCCTGAGAATGATAAAGGAACCGATGGAGCTGAAGAGAATGAAAATGAAAAAACGACAGAGGTACCAATAAAAAATGATAGGCAAGAAAAAAATTTCAGACTCTGAAAACTTTGAGGAAGCCCTAGATGACCAAGATGTAAACAAGTTCGATGTTGAAAAAATTCCAAACTCAAAAAGCGGGAAAGAACTTAAGCCCACTACATAAAACCCCAGACCCAAACGCAACGTTCCTATTCACAACTATAAAGAGAAATCATATTTGTCAGACCAATCAAAAGACAATGACCCTAAAACCCTAAAAGAAGTTGAAAATTCTTCAAATATTGACGAATGGAAAAAAGCCATGAAAATCGAAATAGATTTTTTACATAAAAATGAAACCTGGAAGATTGCAGATCGTCCCAAGGATAAAAACGTGATTGGATGCCGATGGGTATTTAAGACTAAGAGAAAGTCGGATGTTACCATCGAAAGAAGGAAAGCTAGGTTAGTAGCCAAAGGCTATTCTCAACTGTATGGTGTTGATTATTTTGACGCATTTGCTCCAGTTGCTGAGATAAGCTCTATCCGTATGCTCTATGCTATTGCTACGGAACATGAAATAGATCTTTACCACATAGATGTATCAACGGCATTTTTATATGGAGACTTGGACGAGGAAATCTTCATGGAACAGCCTGCAGGTTTTGTGACTGACAAATCAAAGGTCTGTAAGCTTTAAAAGTCCATTTATGGATTAAAACTATCTGGCCATCAATGGAACAAGAAACTTGATAGCAAACTTCAAGAAATCGGCTATATAAATTCAAACTATGACCAATGCATTTATTTCAAAAAAACAAAACGGTATTTTCACTTTAATTACTGCATATGTTGATGACTTAATTGTGGCAACAAATAGCCAATCCAATTTTGTAAATTTTAAACAGTATCTTAAACAATTTTTTGAAATTAGGGACATGGGTGAACCCACCTTAACCATAGGACTGGAGATTTCAAGAGATCGTAAAAAAGGAACTTTATCGATCAGCCAGTCAAATTATATCAAGAGCTTAATTTCAAAATATGATCTCACGAACTGCAAACCACGAACATTACCGTTACCACATAAAACAAAACTCTAAAATGAACCTGAAATTGAGGGAGAAACTAAACCTGTGAACCAAAAGTCATATCAAGAACTCATTGGCAGCTTACTTCATCTTTCTACGTACAGTATACCAGATATAGCGTATACAGTGAATACTCTTTCACAGTTTAATCAAGATCCAAGAGTTCAACATTGGAATTCAGCTATTTCAGTTCTTAGGTATTTGAAAGGTACTCCTAATACAAAACTTGTCTATTGCAGAACTGGAAAGCCAATTGTAGCATATGCTGACTCAAGCTATGGTGAGACGAAAATGACCGAAAGTCGCAATCTGGTGTTATTTTTATACTTTGTGGTGCACCAATTGATTGGGAATCTCGCAAACAGCCCATAGTTACTTTGTCCAGCGCAGAAGCAGAGTATGTCACATTAACTATAGCTGCAAAACGAGCCAAGTACTTCAAGCTTTTACTTGTTGAACTTCATCTACATTGTGCTAATGAACCGATTACCATATCCACCGATAGTCAAAGTGCACAATATATTGCGAACTTTAAAGGAAGACGTTCGCGAACCAAGCATCTACATATAAGATACCACTACATCCGTGAAGCCATATCAGATGGAACAGTTATTCTTAAATACTTATCAACCGAAGATATGTTTTTTGTTTTGTCTTTTGCTAAACATTGTGAACATTTTAAGAATCTTGGAATAATATTTGCTTAAAATTAATAGAAACCAAACTGTCTTAAACTTAAATTTATGTTTTAATTGTTAAGTGTTGAGGAGGTATGTTGAAATGAATTATTTAATACAACACTTACCTTTAAGTATACCATCTCACTTTAACTACTTTGTATAATTCTACTTTATGTTTAAGAACTTATTCATTCAGATATTCATTGGATTTGTATATTTTTCTTCATAAATAAAATTTCCTTACTTGCTTGTTAATAGTCATATAGTCAACTTGTTTTCCTGAAGCTTTAAGTCAACTGCGAACATCCTGTACTCAATAGAATTTCTACAGGTTATGGGCCCAGCTGGTGTTACATAATTTTTGAATTTAATAAAAAATTTGTATCGCACTAGCAAAATTTTAAAATGTCGCTTTCGAATACGGTCCAAGGTCGTATAGCCATTTTTAATGGTGAAAATTATTCAACTTGGAGGGCACAAATGGAAGGAGTATTGCACAAGCTTCGTCTTCTCAAAATAGTCGAAGGAAAGGAAGAACGACCAACCGAAAACAGGGATAAGCAGGAAAAATGGAATGACAAGGATTTGGATGCAAGAAGTGAACTATTACTCGCCATGGAAGCACACGTAGTAGCTCTTGTCAAGAACTTTCAAACATATAAAGAGATCTGGAATTTCTTGGCTTCAAGCTATGATAGGAAAAGTGTACGGCAAAAGGCTGAAGAATTCAAAAAATTATTGAACATTCGTATGGAAAGAACTCAAACTATGGACGAATATCTGCGGGAATTCTGTGGTATAATCAGTCGTTTGACGGAACTAGAAGCAAAGCTCAATGATGATCTTCTCGTGGTCCTACTTCTTGATAGTCTCGACGAAAGTTATACAGACGTTCAAGCAGCATTTGCAGCGCAAAAAGAATTCCCTTCATTAGAAACAGTCCGTATAAGGTTGATGGAAGTTGGTGATTCAAAGCCAAAATTATCAAATGATAATGCACTGAAAGTAAGAGGTAAATTTAACAATTTTTCATCTCCTTCCAACAAACCCAGGAAATTTGGTCAATCAACACAACAAACATCCGGTACAAGTTCATTTGGCTCAAGGTATTGCAACTACAATTGTCGACGTTGTGGACGCAAAGGGCATAAGGCAAGTAATTGCCGATCTAATGATGAAGTGGCAAGAAAAGTTGATGACTCGTATTCCGAAACTGGTTTTATGATGCAGAAGTCCTTAGAGCTTTCTCCCACAAGAGCACTCGAGGTATCAGACAGTCTTAAATACAACAAAAGTTCTCGTTGGTGCTTGGATAGTGGAGATAGTTCTCACATGTGCCACAGCGAAACATTTTGTTCATCTTTATCAAAACGTCACATTGGATATGTTAAACTTGCAAATGATAAACAAATAAAGATCATGGGTATTGGTACTGTTGATATAGTCAGCAAAGTTAATGGCAAAACTCTTTTCTGTTCGCTCTTTAATACACTTCTTGTTCCAGACCTTAAAAAAAACTTAATTTCCATTAACAAAGCCACCATGAATGATGTGAAAGTTTATTTTGAAGCCGACAACGCAAGTCTTGTGAGCAAGAGTGGAAAACATCTGTTGAGCGCGAAAAAGTCAGAGGGACTTTATTTTGTCTATCCATCTAAAGAAGAAGCTTGTTTAAGTTCAAAAACTGGGAATGGCAATGTAAAGGCAGCAGGAGATTTCAAAATCTGGCACAACAGGATGGGACATTTAAATGCAGCATCTTTGAAGCGTATGCAACATCAAAATCTTGTAAGAGGACTTCCAGATTTTACGAACTATGAACTCGACTGTGACGCATGCATCAGAGGTAAGCAAACACGTTTAGCATTTGATAAGAAATATGGAAAATCAACATCATCTTGTTTGGAACTCATACAATCGGACATCTGCGGACCTATGAAAACAGAATCTCTGAGTAAGTCATTGTATTTCGTAACTTTCATAAATGATTTTTCTAGAAAAATATTAATTTATACATTGCGAAAAAAGTCCGAAATGATAGACAAATTTATTTTATTTAAAAAACTTGTCGAAAATCAATTAAATTCCAAAATTAAGCGAATAAGATCTGATAATGTATCAGAATACACTAGTCGTGCTTTTAGAGAGTTGTGTGAATCGAATGGCATCAAACAAGAATTTAGTTCACCGTATACACCACAGCAAAATAGTGTTGCTGAACGTGCCAACCGCACACTTGTCGAAATGGCTAGATGTTTGAAAATCAAAGCGATTTTGCCAGAATTTTTATGGGCTGAACTAGTTGTAACCTCAGCTCACATTCGCAACCGTTGTCCAACTACAGCAAATCACAACAGAACCCCAGAAGAGTTATGGTCATCAAAGATTCCAGATGTTTCGTACTTTAAAGAGATAAGTTCACGCGCATTCGTTTCAAATAAATCTGGAAACCAAAGCAAGTTCGATGCCAGAAGCGATGAATTTGTTTTGATAGGATATTGTTACGATGCGAAAGCATATAGGCTTTGGAAAAGGGGTACAAGATGCGTGATTATAAGTAGAGACGTTGTTTTTATTAAAAATAAAGAAAACAAAAATTTGTCAAAATTCGTTGATTTTGAATGGATAAACGAAGAACCACGATCGACAGAAGCTAAGAAGCCTGAGAATGATAAAGGAACCGATGGAGCTGAAGAGAATGAAAATGAAAAAACGACAGAGGTACCAATAAAAAATGATAGGCAAGAAAAAAATTTCAGACTCTGAAAACTTTGAGGAAGCCCTAGATGACCAAGATGTAAACAAGTTCGATGTTGAAAAAATTCCAAACTCAAAAAGCGGGAAAGAACTTAAGCCCACTACATAAAACCCCAGACCCAAACGCAACGTTCCTATTCACAACTATAAAGAGAAATCATATTTGTCAGACCAATCAAAAGACAATGACCCTAAAACCCTAAAAGAAGTTGAAAATTCTTCAAATATTGACGAATGGAAAAAAGCCATGAAAATCGAAATAGATTTTTTACATAAAAATTAAACCTGGAAGATTGCAGATCGTCCCAAGGATAAAAACGTGATTGGATGCCGATGGGTATTTAAGACTAAGAGAAAGTCGGATGTTACCATCGAAAGAAGGAAAGCTAGGTTAGTAGCCAAAGGCTATTCTCAACTGTATGGTGTTGATTATTTTGACGCATTTGCTCCAGTTGCTGAGATAAGCTCTATCCGTATGCTCTATGCTATTGCTACGGAACATGAAATAGATCTTTACCACATAGATGTATCAACGGCATTTTTATATGGAGACTTGGACGAGGAAATCTTCATGGAACAGCCTGCAGGTTTTGTGACTGACAAATCAAAGGTCTGTAAGCTTTAAAAGTCCATTTATGGATTAAAACTATCTGGCCATCAATGGAACAAGAAACTTGATAGCAAACTTCAAGAAATCGGCTATATAAATTCAAACTATGACCAATGCATTTATTGCAAAAAAACAAAACGGTATTTTCACTTTAATTACTGCATATGTTGATGACTTAATTGTGGCAACAAATAGCCAATCCAATTTTGTAAATTTTAAACAGTATCTTAAACAATTTTTTGAAATTAGGGACATGGGTGAACCCACCTTAACCATAGGACTGGAGATTTCAAGAGATCGTAAAAAAGGAACTTTATCGATCAGCCAGTCAAATTATATCAAGAGCTTAATTTCAAAATATGATCTCACGAACTGCAAACCACGAACATTACCGTTACCACATAAAACAAAACTCTAAAATGAACCTGAAATTGAGGGAGAAACTAAACCTGTGAACCAAAAGTCATATCAAGAACTCATTGGCAGCTTACTTCATCTTTCTACGTACAGTATACCAGATATAGCGTATACAGTGAATACTCTTTCACAGTTTAATCAAGATCCAAGAGTTCAACATTGGAATTCAGCTATTTCAGTTCTTAGGTATTTGAAAGGTACTCCTAATACAAAACTTGTCTATTGCAGAACTGGAAAGCCAATTGTAGCATATGCTGACTCAAGCTATGGTGAGACGAAAATGACCGAAAGTCGCAATCTGGTGTTATTTTTATACTTTGTGGTGCACCAATTGATTGGGAATCTCGCAAACAGCCCATAGTTACTTTGTCCAGCGCAGAAGCAGAGTATGTCACATTAACTATAGCTGCAAAACGAGCCAAGTACTTCAAGCTTTTACTTGTTGAACTTCATCTACATTGTGCTAATGAACCGATTACCATATCCACCGATAGTCAAAGTGCACAATATATTGCGAACTTTAAAGGAAGACGTTCGCGAACCAAGCATCTACATATAAGATACCACTACATCCGTGAAGCCATATCAGATGGAACAGTTATTCTTAAATACTTATCAACCGAAGATATGTTTTTTGTTTTGTCTTTTGCTAAACATTGTGAACATTTTAAGAATCTTGGAATAATATTTGCTTAAAATTAATAGAAACCAAACTGTCTTAAACTTAAATTTATGTTTTAATTGTTAAGTGTTGAGGAGGTATGTTGAAATGAATTATTTAATACAACACTTACCTTTAAGTATACCATCTCACTTTAACTACTTTGTATAATTCTACTTTATGTTTAAGAACTTATTCATTCAGATATTCATTGGATTTGTATATTTTTCTTCATAAATAAAATTTCCTTACTTGCTTGTTAATAGTCATATAGTCAACTTGTTTTCCTGAAGCTTTAAGTCAACTGCGAACATCCTGTACTCAATAGAATTTCTACAGGTTATGGGCCCAGCTGGTGTTACATAATTTTTGAATTTAATAAAAAATTTGTATCGCACTAGCAAAATTTTAAAATGTCGCTTTCGAATACGGTCCAAGGTCGTATAGCCATTTTTAATGGTGAAAATTATTCAACTTGGAGGGCACAAATGGAAGGAGTATTGCACAAGCTTCGTCTTCTCAAAATAGTCGAAGGAAAGGAAGAACGACCAACCGAAAACAGGGATAAGCAGGAAAAATGGAATGACAAGGATTTGGATGCAAGAAGTGAACTATTACTCGCCATGGAAGCACACGTAGTAGCTCTTGTCAAGAACTTTCAAACATATAAAGAGATCTGGAATTTCTTGGCTTCAAGCTATGATAGGAAAAGTGTACGGCAAAAGGCTGAAGAATTCAAAAAATTATTGAACATTCGTATGGAAAGAACTCAAACTATGGACGAATATCTGCGGGAATTCTGTGGTATAATCAGTCGTTTGACGGAACTAGAAGCAAAGCTCAATGATGATCTTCTCGTGGTCCTACTTCTTGATAGTCTCGACGAAAGTTATACAGACGTTCAAGCAGCATTTGCAGCGCAAAAAGAATTCCCTTCATTAGAAACAGTCCGTATAAGGTTGATGGAAGTTGGTGATTCAAAGCCAAAATTATCAAATGATAATGCACTGAAAGTAAGAGGTAAATTTAACAATTTTTCATCTCCTTCCAACAAACCCAGGAAATTTGGTCAATCAACACAACAAACATCCGGTACAAGTTCATTTGGCTCAAGGTATTGCAACTACAATTGTCGACGTTGTGGACGCAAAGGGCATAAGGCAAGTAATTGCCGATCTAATGATGAAGTGGCAAGAAAAGTTGATGACTCGTATTCCGAAACTGGTTTTATGATGCAGAAGTCCTTAGAGCTTTCTCCCACAAGAGCACTCGAGGTATCAGACAGTCTTAAATACAACAAAAGTTCTCGTTGGTGCTTGGATAGTGGAGATAGTTCTCACATGTGCCACAGCGAAACATTTTGTTCATCTTTATCAAAACGTCACATTGGATATGTTAAACTTGCAAATGATAAACAAATAAAGATCATGGGTATTGGTACTGTTGATATAGTCAGCAAAGTTAATGGCAAAACTCTTTTCTGTTCGCTCTTTAATACACTTCTTGTTCCAGACCTTAAAAAAAACTTAATTTCCATTAACAAAGCCACCATGAATGATGTGAAAGTTTATTTTGAAGCCGACAACGCAAGTCTTGTGAGCAAGAGTGGAAAACATCTGTTGAGCGCGAAAAAGTCAGAGGGACTTTATTTTGTCTATCCATCTAAAGAAGAAGCTTGTTTAAGTTCAAAAACTGGGAATGGCAATGTAAAGGCAGCAGGAGATTTCAAAATCTGGCACAACAGGATGGGACATTTAAATGCAGCATCTTTGAAGCGTATGCAACATCAAAATCTTGTAAGAGGACTTCCAGATTTTACGAACTATGAACTCGACTGTGACGCATGCATCAGAGGTAAGCAAACACGTTTAGCATTTGATAAGAAATATGGAAAATCAACATCATCTTGTTTGGAACTCATACAATCGGACATCTGCGGACCTATGAAAACAGAATCTCTGAGTAAGTCATTGTATTTCGTAACTTTCATAAATGATTTTTCTAGAAAAATATTAATTTATACATTGCGAAAAAAGTCCGAAATGATAGACAAATTTATTTTATTTAAAAAACTTGTCGAAAATCAATTAAATTCCAAAATTAAGCGAATAAGATCTGATAATGTATCAGAATACACTAGTCGTGCTTTTAGAGAGTTGTGTGAATCGAATGGCATCAAACAAGAATTTAGTTCACCGTATACACCACAGCAAAATAGTGTTGCTGAACGTGCCAACCGCACACTTGTCGAAATGGCTAGATGTTTGAAAATCAAAGCGATTTTGCCAGAATTTTTATGGGCTGAACTAGTTGTAACCTCAGCTCACATTCGCAACCGTTGTCCAACTACAGCAAATCACAACAGAACCCCAGAAGAGTTATGGTCATCAAAGATTCCAGATGTTTCGTACTTTAAAGAGATAAGTTCACGCGCATTCGTTTCAAATAAATCTGGAAACCAAAGCAAGTTCGATGCCAGAAGCGATGAATTTGTTTTGATAGGATATTGTTACGATGCGAAAGCATATAGGCTTTGGAAAAGGGGTACAAGATGCGTGATTATAAGTAGAGACGTTGTTTTTATTAAAAATAAAGAAAACAAAAATTTGTCAAAATTCGTTGATTTTGAATGGATAAACGAAGAACCACGATCGACAGAAGCTAAGAAGCCTGAGAATGATAAAGGAACCGATGGAGCTGAAGAGAATGAAAATGAAAAAACGACAGAGGTACCAATAAAAAATGATAGGCAAGAAAAAAATTTCAGACTCTGAAAACTTTGAGGAAGCCCTAGATGACCAAGATGTAAACAAGTTCGATGTTGAAAAAATTCCAAACTCAAAAAGCGGGAAAGAACTTAAGCCCACTACATAAAACCCCAGACCCAAACGCAACGTTCCTATTCACAACTATAAAGAGAAATCATATTTGTCAGACCAATCAAAAGACAATGACCCTAAAACCCTAAAAGAAGTTGAAAATTCTTCAAATATTGACGAATGGAAAAAAGCCATGAAAATCGAAATAGATTTTTTACATAAAAATTAAACCTGGAAGATTGCAGATCGTCCCAAGGATAAAAACGTGATTGGATGCCGATGGGTATTTAAGACTAAGAGAAAGTCGGATGTTACCATCGAAAGAAGGAAAGCTAGGTTAGTAGCCAAAGGCTATTCTCAACTGTATGGTGTTGATTATTTTGACGCATTTGCTCCAGTTGCTGAGATAAGCTCTATCCGTATGCTCTATGCTATTGCTACGGAACATGAAATAGATCTTTACCACATAGATGTATCAACGGCATTTTTATATGGAGACTTGGACGAGGAAATCTTCATGGAACAGCCTGCAGGTTTTGTGACTGACAAATCAAAGGTCTGTAAGCTTTAAAAGTCCATTTATGGATTAAAACTATCTGGCCATCAATGGAACAAGAAACTTGATAGCAAACTTCAAGAAATCGGCTATATAAATTCAAACTATGACCAATGCATTTATTGCAAAAAAACAAAACGGTATTTTCACTTTAATTACTGCATATGTTGATGACTTAATTGTGGCAACAAATAGCCAATCCAATTTTGTAAATTTTAAACAGTATCTTAAACAATTTTTTGAAATTAGGGACATGGGTGAACCCACCTTAACCATAGGACTGGAGATTTCAAGAGATCGTAAAAAAGGAACTTTATCGATCAGCCAGTCAAATTATATCAAGAGCTTAATTTCAAAATATGATCTCACGAACTGCAAACCACGAACATTACCGTTACCACATAAAACAAAACTCTAAAATGAACCTGAAATTGAGGGAGAAACTAAACCTGTGAACCAAAAGTCATATCAAGAACTCATTGGCAGCTTACTTCATCTTTCTACGTACAGTATACCAGATATAGCGTATACAGTGAATACTCTTTCACAGTTTAATCAAGATCCAAGAGTTCAACATTGGAATTCAGCTATTTCAGTTCTTAGGTATTTGAAAGGTACTCCTAATACAAAACTTGTCTATTGCAGAACTGGAAAGCCAATTGTAGCATATGCTGACTCAAGCTATGGTGAGACGAAAATGACCGAAAGTCGCAATCTGGTGTTATTTTTATACTTTGTGGTGCACCAATTGATTGGGAATCTCGCAAACAGCCCATAGTTACTTTGTCCAGCGCAGAAGCAGAGTATGTCACATTAACTATAGCTGCAAAACGAGCCAAGTACTTCAAGCTTTTACTTGTTGAACTTCATCTACATTGTGCTAATGAACCGATTACCATATCCACCGATAGTCAAAGTGCACAATATATTGCGAACTTTAAAGGAAGACGTTCGCGAACCAAGCATCTACATATAAGATACCACTACATCCGTGAAGCCATATCAGATGGAACAGTTATTCTTAAATACTTATCAACCGAAGATATGTTTTTTGTTTTGTCTTTTGCTAAACATTGTGAACATTTTAAGAATCTTGGAATAATATTTGCTTAAAATTAATAGAAACCAAACTGTCTTAAACTTAAATTTATGTTTTAATTGTTAAGTGTTGAGGAGGTATGTTGAAATGAATTATTTAATACAACACTTACCTTTAAGTATACCATCTCACTTTAACTACTTTGTATAATTCTACTTTATGTTTAAGAACTTATTCATTCAGATATTCATTGGATTTGTATATTTTTCTTCATAAATAAAATTTCCTTACTTGCTTGTTAATAGTCATATAGTCAACTTGTTTTCCTGAAGCTTTAAGTCAACTGCGAACATCCTGTACTCAATAGAATTTCTACAAGACTGTCATGCCAGAGGTCTTAGATTCGATCCCTGCATATGGCTCAAAATCACCAAGGTTGCAAATTTCAAAATTTTTTTATGACAAAAAAAATTGCAAGCTATAATGATGAATTTTAGTTTATACTGTTGCAAAAATTGTGTATAAATAAACTTTGACAGGGCAGCGCACAGAATTGTATACTTTTTTAGTAATGTTTCTTAGTACTGAATATCATACAGAAAACCATCAATTCGGGAACGTTTTTCTATGTTTGATAAAATCAACAAAAACAAAACAAAGCACAAGTTATCGAGTCCTGCGAGAGGACATCTAAAAAATGCGAACGCCGCCCCCGCCGTCATTTTGGAACTTATCTTCTTCGCGGTCACAATTAGACTGAATACTTAAAAACTAATTCCCTAACTTAGAAGCTATCCCACGATGATATGCTGTGTCAGCGACCTTCAATGTTCCGGTGCATTTACCTCAATGCACTGATATTTGATATTCGGCGATCGTGGGAATGGGCAGCCAGTTCTAACATGCTTTCCTACAGGTCAGCAAATTATGTGCATGCCCGTGGCAATGCATTAGCTGGGCGCATGTTAATGCATTGTGATAACTCACATAATTTAAGATTTGTTTAATAACATGGGTATATTATGTATCTATATTAAATAACCAATAATGAAAAAAATGCATACAAAATCTTCTACAAGCAAAATACGTCAAAACAATGTCCGGGAACGTTCCCGAAATGGCGATTTCAAATAAGGGCGCCTTTTGATTATACGGCGGTGATCTCAAATGCGATCTGACTTTGTCAATAGAAAAATATTTGAGGTTACTTTATTATTTCGTGTCGTAAAAAAAAATTTCATCAATAATTAAATGTAATAAACGCGTTCACGGATTGACAGACTATTGATGTCCGCTCTACGAATAATGAATAGAAAGGTACTTAACATTTTGATATAATTTACTTGACGATAAATACTCTGACAGCCTTCTTTGTTATTGTTCTCTTCCTCGACTGACGTTTGACACCGAATGGCTGCGTTCACTTAAAATTATTTTTGATCGATTATCGATATGTTCACTGAAACGACTTGTGCGGTATCGGACAAACTATTTTTGAAATTTGTATAGTTAAAAATAAATAATCTCTTAGTATCCTTTCTAAAACTAGATTTTGTATAAAAAATACGGTGTATTGAGTGATGACCGGGGATGAATACCTTACATTTTTCAATTATATTTTGGACTTGTTGTTGAAGATTGTAGATAAGGACGCGTTCCCGAAATGATTTTCTAGGCGTGTATATTGATTTCATTTAAAAGTTAGTTTATTAATAAATTATATTGTTTGATAGACACACAAAACAGGTTAGTTTTAGTATTTTATTATTTTTTTTTCTTAATTAAGTCAAAATTTAAGACATTAAATTGCTAGCGAAGCCAATTCTGCACCTTGGTGACTTTGAGCCATATGCCATCTAAAGTTTTTTTCACGGGTACTGCCTCTTGCGAGGAATTGACAAATTCTCCAAGAGTAATTCTTGTCATGAAAAGTGTTTTCTGAAATTAGCCGTTCGGATTCGGTTTGAAACTGTAGGTACCCTCCATCCCTGACAACAATACTCGCACACAGGAATGGTTGAGAGTAGTTAGTCACTAGGCCCTAGTTCTCAGCGGACTGTTGCGCCATCGAATTTATTTTTTTTTTATTCAATGTACTTGTCAATTTCTTTCATATTCAAGAAATAAGATTGGAAACATTAAAATGAAAAACCAATTATGTATAATTAAACAACCGGTTAATTTATTTAATTCAAATTTTTGTTCAATTTTACCTGTCAAATGCTTGTGTTCAGCTTTGAACTCGGTATTCTCAGTTACTTTATTCTGAGGTCATCGAGCACGAACACGTTCAGAACGAACAAAGAAACACAAGTTTGAAACTCTAAGCATTCAGTGGTAAAAAAGTAACACAATATTTTTTGACAGTTCAAGCTTTGTTCTGAAGTAGAAATAGGACACCCTGTGGAAATGGGACTTTGGTCTGATGTAATGGAAAGATTTATGTAAATAACAAGGTTTAACTGTTTAAGGTTCAACTCATATTTGTACTCTGCTTAGATAAAATTTTCGCTTATTAGGCAACAGTAGTACCTACCCGTGAGGGTTAATGCATAGGACTGTCACGCCAGAGGTCTTGGACTTAATTCCTGCCTGTGCCACCTAAAGTTTTTTCGCGGGTACTTTTTGCGAGGAATTGAAAAATCCTCCGTAGTCCGTGTCATGAAAAGTGCTTTATCAAATAAGTCCTTCGGATTCAGCATCAAAACTGTAGGTCCCCTCCATCCCTTAAATGACTAGCACACAGGACAAACACTAGGTTCTTGTTCTCTATGGATGTTTCACCTTTTTTGTATTAAGCAACAAACAAAATGTATCACTTTCACGTCTTTTTCGGGCCTTTTCCATGCTTATTTTTGAAAACTCTCTTTAATTAAATTTTGTCCTATAAAATAATTGTTTTAATCCAAAACAACACCACTTATAGTCACCTGAACACATTCCTACAGTTTTGATGTTTGGATACACGTAGAAATAGCATTTTAATTTACTTTAAATTCAGTCCCATTCCCATCGTTAATATTTTATAAATCACATTGGAAATAAAAAGTGAAATTTAAAAAACGGTTTTATTTATTTTTAAAGTTTATGAAATTAAAAATTGATTGGAATCACATCGTTAACACGGGAAATGTAGTTGCTATGATACGAAGTACGGATAGCTTCAACAAAGTTGCACACTTTCAAAGTTGTTTCTTTTTTGTAATGAAAACTCCAATTAATTTTTAAAAAATTGTCTGTATTTTTGTGCCGATTCAACAGAATTTTTAAACTAATATTGCATCGTTTAACAAAAAAGAAACAACAGATTGAATTTATTCCAACGCAGAAAATTAGAAACAAAAATCGTTAAGAATCCTTAAATTTATTATTAATGAAAATTAAAATGCTCAAGTTGTTATGCACAACCTTGAGGTACAAAAATCGGGAAAACTAAATTTTACTATCTAGAAAAAAAATGCTGAAATCCGCGAAAGAAAAATATCAAGTTCGTGAGATAAATAGAACTATTTTTAATTTCCCATAGGAAGTTATTATAATCGGCCCGAGTCCGATTTGTCGAATTGAAAATTTTGACATTTCTCGACGTTTCAAGGTCCCTAGTCTAAATAAAAGATTTTTAGAGAGATGTCTGTGCGTGCGTGTGTAGGGGAAGTTTTTTTTCGTCGTCCATGGCTCAAGAACCAGTAGAGATATCGACTTCAAATAAATTTTGTCATACAGATAATAATGCAGAAAGATGCAGAAAGGACTCTCAATAAAATTGAGTGGGTGGTTAACCCAAAATATCTCACAAACCAATAACGCTAGCGACTTGAATTAAATTTTATATTATATATTGTAACGTACATATAGGGTCCGTCATCTAACGTTTTTTTTCAACTAGTGCTTATTTCGTGGATGGTAATACTTATAAAGGGTGTCCCAAAATTAACGCAAGATTTGAATTTGCCGCCATTTGTGCAGTGAAGTGTTGGCAACCCTGAAAAAAAGCAATTTGACAGCTAACAGTATAGGGTTATTAAAAATGGAGCGTTACACGAGAGAACAACGTGTCTTCATTATTAAAGAATATTTCAAAAATAGTGAAAGCTTGGCGGCTGCAGTTCGAAAATTTCATACAAAATATGGTCGGAATAGTGTTTTAACTTGATGGCTTTGTCAATCGCCAAAATTGCCGCATTTGGGGTTCGGAGAACCCACATGTGATTGTCGAAAAACAAATGCATCCACAACGCGTGACTGTATGGTGTGGATTTTGGGCTGGAGGCATAATTGGGCCATATTTTTTTAAAATGATGCTGGTCAGGCAGTGACTGTTACTGGTGCTCGATATCGCGACATTGTTACACAGTTCTTTCTGCCAAAATTGGATGATATTGATGTGTCCAATATGTGGTTTCAACAAGACGGTGCCACATGTCATACAGCCCGTGAAACAATTCAATTACTGCATGAAACATTTCCAGGTCGTGTACTCTCTCGTTTCGGTGATCAAAATTGGCCTCCTAGATCGTGTGATTTAACACCATTAGACTTCTTTTTATGGGGTTATTTGAAATCACAAGTCTATGTCAACAAGCCCACAACCACCCGTGCATTAAAGGAGAAGATTCAACGCTGCATCAACGAAATTCAGCCACATTTATGCAGAATGGTCATGGAAAATTTCAACAAAAGAGTGCGCATGTGCATGCAAAGCCGTGGAGGCCATTTGTCCGATGTGTTGTTCCATACATAACCCTATCCTATGTACTTTACGAGTCAATAAAAATATAACTATCAAAAGACTAAAAACGGCGTTTTCTATTTAATTCAAATCTTGCGTTAATTTTGGGACACCCTTTATTAGCTCATGTCTGATTTGACAGATAATTAGTTTTATCTTTCCGCTGAACGAATATGGTTGTGTATACGCTTGAACAACGCTTAGAGAAGATGCCGATTTTGCCAAAAAAAATCATCTTTTCAGATGAAGCTCATTTTGATCTTGGCGGGTATGTAAATAAGCAAAATTGTCCAATTTGGAGCACAGAAAACCCGGACGCATACATTGAGAAGCCGATACACCCAAAACGAGTCACTGTTTGCTGCGGATTTCGGTCCAGAGGCATAATTAGGCCATTTTTCTTCGAAAATGAGCAAGGAGTGGCCGTTACAGTCAATGGCTATCGTTGTCGGGCCATGTTGAACGAATTTGTGTTCACAAAAGAAGGAGGAGGATATTGGCAACATTTGGTTTGAACAGGACGGCGCTACGTGCCACACAGCCGAAGCTATACTCGATGTTTTCATAGCATTTTCAAAAAAAAAAAGTTATTTGGCGAACCTTTATATTGGGCTGATCGGTGTGCAGACCACTCTTTACCACTGGGCCCACTGTGCCCAGGCCCAGGGCCCAGCAATCACCAGGGCCCCCAAATTGCTGAAATATCACTTAAACTCTATTGGTCTATTTTCAAGAAAAAAAAATATTTCGATACAATTTTAGATACATAAAGAATGATCAGAATTCGTACTTTCCTTCCAATAATTCGGTATTTTGCTTTTCATAGATAGATAGATAGATAGATAGATAGATAGATAAAAAATTTTATTTTCTGAATATTAACAATTTCATGGTTTACGTAATAATATAAATTAAATAAATGACAATAACATATAATGTTGCCTGTCAGGTTAAATTGTTTACTTAAGTAAGTTCAGCGTTGGATTGGTGTATTTTTTAAGAATATTCATTAATTTTTGTATTTTTTAATTGGTGTATTTTTTAAGAATATTCATTAATTATTAGTTTTCTATACCTTAGAGCGTTTTTTAAATAATTGTAAAAGTTGTAAATAGTTTTGGCCATTCAGGATTTCTAGGAACTGATGACGGTTAAGTTTTTCGCTTCCAAGGAATCTTTTTCTGTAAGTTCGGAAACAAGGACACACTCCTACAAAATGATACGTATTTTCAGTAGCGTCAAGGTTGCAGATCGTACAAATTCTATCTGTATTATTTTTAAATGCTCGTGCATTGAGGTTGAGCAATCCACACCTGGACTTTAATACCATACTTATCATTTCACGCGAGTTACTATCATTGAAAAAGTTTGGTACCTCAGCATAGTTCAAGTTGCAATATTCATCATGGAATCGTGATTGTAGAGCTCTATTAGTGTGTTCCGACCAATGCCTTTCTGCAAGTTTTTCGCAAGTTTCTGCGTGCAGTGCCTTCCATTCAGACTTAGTGTTCCAGTCAAACTGAATGTTCAGATCGTTAAAGAGTTCTGACAATTTGTCAGTCCAGTAGATCTTTTTTCTCACGATGATATCCATAAGTCTTCTTGGCAGACTGTTTTCAGGGAGCGTGCTTACCCTTTGGATGTATTTAAAGTGGAGTTTTAGTGTCGTAATAAAAGCTTTTCTTAGTCCAGTTTCAATATTGAGAACATAGTTTGGCGTGTTATTAGGAAGGGAGAAGCATCTTTTAATGAAAAACCTTTGCAACTTTTCAACTTCGTCATTCTCCGAATATCCCCAAACTTGGGGCACAGTAATTCATTATAGACTTTGAAGCAGCTTCGTATATTTTGAATTTATCTGAGTGTTGTATGTTCTTATTTCTGATAAAGTTTGACCAAGTAGCATTAATTGAATTCTTAGACATTACTAGCCTTTTCGTAAGATGATCCGTGCACGACGGATGTTTATTTAACCCTTGTGAGGTTCATCTATGCTCTCCAAGTGGATGTAGCGTTTGGAAACACATCAATCAAATAATTATTTCACATGAAAGCAAATCTGCCCATAGACAATCTATGATGACCTACATAGCACATACAAAAGTAACAGGTAGAGTAGATACTGAATTAATATCAGAACATCAAAATGAAGTAAGTTACTGGAGAAATATGTTGAAGCGGATTGTAGCTGTTATAAAGTTTTTAGCTTCGAGAGGGCTTCCATTTCGCGGTGACAATGAGATCCTCGGATCTCCCAATAACGGGAATTATTTGGGATGCATTGAGTTGCTTAGCGACCCGTTGACCCGTTTTTCGCAGATCATTTAAGCAAATTTGGAAATTCATGAAGTGGTCATGCGTGTTATCTTTATTCATGTCATGGGAAGACAGGTTTTGAAAACTATTGTAAAGAAGTCAAAATGGCAAAATATTTTTCAATTAGCGTTGATAGTACTCCCGATCTGTCTCATGTTGAACAACTAACATTTATTATTCGTTACGTAAAAGATCACGAGCTTGTTAAAATGTTTTTGGACTTATTCCAATTAACGAACATAGATCTGATTATTTAGCGGAAACATACTGAAGTTTTTGGAGGATCATGACATTTCGATAATAGATTGCAAAGGCCAAAGCTACGACAACGCGGCAAATATGTCAGGAAGGTTTTCTGGTCTGCAGGCAAGAATAAAAGAAAAATGTGAATTTGCCACTTTTGTACCATGTGCAGGGAACTCATTAAACTTGGTAGGATTGCATGCCGCTGGGTGTGTCTTAGAAGCAACCAAATTCTTTGACATTATTCAAAAATTGTATAACTTTTTTTCGGTATCTTCTTATCGATGGAGTGTGTTGACTGCTCATTTAAGTCCAAAAAAAGTTTTAAAAAGTCTTTCTCAAACAAAATGGTCGGCGCGAGCTGATGCACTAAGGCCTTATACAAAGGTCATCAAGAAATTGAAGAAGCTTTGATGTCTATCGCGAACGATTTAGGACAGGCACGAGAGGCCAGAGAGGAAGCATTTAGTCTTTGCAAAAAAATGTCCAAGCTTGAATTTACCATACTTACAGAACTTTGGAACTCTGTATTGCAAAGAATTAATAAAACAAGTACTTTACTTCAAAAACAAAATATTACCCTGGATGTTGCAATAAATTTGCTGAATGCAATAGATGAATTTATAATTATTGGGCTCAGGGACAATTTTGATAACTTTGATTCATCAGCCAGGCAAAATAACCCGGATTCCGAATATAAGGACCTTTCTGAAAGGATGAGGTGTAGAAGCTCACGCCAGACTTTTTTTGACGGCTCTGGACCCTCAATAATTCTGACTGGGAAAGAAAGATTTAAAATTGAAACCTTTCTTCCCATTGTCGACACACTAAGCGTTCACTTAAAACAGCGACTAGGTTCGTATACGAAGATTGGCTAACGTTTTGACTTTTTTTTTCGATTAAAAAATCTGAATTCGGAAGACTTTAAAGAGAACTGCAAATCTTTTGCTAAATTTTACACCGAAGATGTAAACGGAGATGAACTACTCGTACATGCTGAATGCCTGAACTTAAAAGACTACTTGAAAATTAGTCGACACGAAAATGAAAAAACTGACAACATTCTAGAGCTTTATAATTTTTTTTTAAACTAATAAAATTGAAGATGAATTTCCAAATGTTGAAATTGCACTAAGAATTTTCTTAAGTATGATGGTGACCAATTGCAGTGGGGAACGTTCCTTCTCTAAGTTAAAAAGAATTAAAAACGAACGCAGAACTACAATGATTCAGGAAAGATTGACATGTTTGTCGCTGATGTCAATCGAAAGCGAAATCCTCAGAGGCATTGATTTTGAAGATGTGATCAATGATTTCGCTAATCTCAAATCAAGAAAAAGACTCCTTCAATAAATATTCCTTTCTTTTACCTGAAAAAATATAGTCTGTGTCACTATATTGTTCTTTAAATTACATTCTCAATAACTTATTTAATTGTCTGTTATTTAAATTTTGTTTATTTTTGAATTTTATATGACATATTTATTTTTTGTTTTTATTTTTACATTGTTTATGTGTATGTTTTAAATGCTGCAATACTCGTAACTATTTTTTTTTTAATGAATTAAAAAAAATATTTATTAAAAAAATTAAAAGAATAAATATCAATTCAAAGTTATGTGGTTTTTTCTGTATACCTTTATTACACAACATAACATTTTTATATAATCATACAGGGGCCCCATTTTCGAAAAGTGCCCAGGGCCCCCAAAAGGGTAAAGACGGCCCTGTCGGTGTGGACTAGGTGTTAACCCACACAAAACCGAATTAGTCCTATTTTCGAGGAAATACAAAATTCCATTTGTTAACCCTCCCTACATTAAAGGAATCCAATTAAAGTTCTTATAGACGAGGCTAAGTACCTGGGTCTTATTTTAGACAAAAAAAACTAAATTGGAAACGCAATGTACAAGAAAGAGTCAAAAAAGCTACTGTAGCTCTCTTTTCTCGCAAAAAAGCTATTGGTAATAAATGGGGCTTACAACCCAGAATCACGCATTGGCCATACACATCGGTAATCATCAGACCGATTTTAATGTACGGTGTAGCAGTACGGTGGAGTGCTTTAGAGAAAGGTATAAACCGGGATAAATTAAATAAAGTCCAACGTTCAGCTTGCCTATGTATAAGCGCATCGCTTTGCACGACCCCATCTGCGGCACTGGACACCCTACTGACCTACTCTACCTAACACCTCTTGACATACTTAGCAAACAAATAGCTGCAAGCTCTGCTATTCGCCTCAAAGCTTCGTCGCAGTGGATTAGCAACAACATTGGCCACTCCGTAATTCTTAGGTATTTAGAATCAATTCCAAAGCACACAGATTACATCCATCCCCCAACTGCAATTCGACAGAAACTTCTATATTTCTATACCTTCCAGATCTTTCTGGGAGAATAGGGCATTCCTGGAAGATGAGTCAATCCACTTTTATACAGATGGATCAAAATCAAAAGAAGAGGTTGGTGGAGGTGTGTACTCTGAACGAAATTTTCCCTACACTAGTTTTAAAGCGATCAAGGTGCTTGCTATCTCTAAGCAGATCGCATATAAGCTCAATAATAGGTGTCATAACCGGGCACTGTCTAATAGGAATGCACGCCACGTGGCTAGGCGTATTCTCAAATGACTTGCAGAATCTGTATGTAATAGGAAGAGGAAGAAACAGTTCTTCACCTTCTCTATACATGCCCTGCACTAGCTCAAAAACGTAAGAATTACCTAGGAGAATTCTTCTATAACGATCTAAATCATATTAGCATAATCAGCCACTCACGTTTCGTAAGATGACTCAAACTGGTTTCATTGAGCTTAGGAGGAAGCCTCAAGATTCATGTGGTATCATAATGAGCCATTAAACTGGCCTAATTGTGTCTTATTCCATCACGGACAGCCACTTTATCCTAACCCAAACTAACGTGATACTAAACAAATACACTTTTGGAAAAAAATCTAATTAACGGCTTTTTTTAATAAGTCAAAAATCTGAAAAAAAAATTGTCACCTCAAATATTTTAAGAAAAACAAATTATTTTATCTCCAAAATAATTTTATGCAACGAGGAAAAATGTTTTTGATACTCGTATCTGGTAAAATTTTGAGAAAAATCGAATTGACAGTTTTTTTTACAAAAAATAAAAACCTACACAAAACATTACTAAAATTTAGTAAAAATTGATTTTCGACTCCAATATCTTCTCAAAGCTTTGAGATATTGACTTCAAATTAATTTTATCTTGTAAAAAATATTTTTTTTTAACATTCAGTAAAATTTTGAAAAAAATCGAAATGACAGTTTTTTTTTACAAAAAATAAAAACATGAAAAAAAACATTACTAAAACTTGTTAAAAATTTACTTTCGACTCATATAACTTTTCAAACTTTAAGAATATTGACTTCAAACTATTTTATCTCACGCAGAAAATATTGTTTTCGACATTCAGTACATTTTTTATAAAAATCCAACCGTCAGTTTTTTTCATTAAACATTTAAAGCTATACAAAATAGTATGCAAAATTGGTAAAAATTGATGCTCGGTTCTCGATATCTCGTGAATAATAGAAGATATTGACTTCAAATTGATTTCATTTATCAAATTTGTATTTTTGTTTATATAAAAATAGAAACTTTTAAGAAATGCTACTAAAATTGGTAAAAATTGGTGTTTGACTAAAAATCTCGTTAACAAAAATAGATTTTGACATCAAACTATTTCATCATATGCAAAGTATTGTTGATAATTTTTAAATTTTGTAGCTTAATTCAACTGACAACTTTTTTAACAAAACTCGAAAATCTACAAACTTTTTAATCAAGACAAATCGACAGACGGGATGGGAAGTTATCAGTGTGGTTCGCATCCCAGCCACTTTTATTTTATTGCACAATTAACAGTGCAACCTGCTAGGGGCCAGTTCAGTTATATGTAGCTGTCATTGGTTTTCATCATTTTTTCAAGTCAGTCACGCTCAGCTTTTTACATCATTTGTTGTCATTTTATTTAGAGCTCAAAGAGTGCGCTCCGAGCTAGCTCGGCTCGGATCTTTTTTGACAGCTCAGTTCTATGCTCTGAGCTTAAAAAGAAAAACGCCTATTGAAACCAATCGTTGGAATTTTCTTGACAGGTCGTTTATAGCTTTAATTGGAAAAAAAATAGTAATTCAAATCAACCGGACTATTTTTTCTGGCAGAAATCTGTGATTTGGAATTGTGTGAAATTCAAACATAAATCAGTAGAACAATCCCTTTACTTTTGTACTTTTCTATATTATAAAAAAAATAATCTGAGTGATTTCAGATCGATCAGTTCATAATGTACATTTCTAATCAAAAGAAAACATATTCAAATGTCCTTTTAAAAAATTGTCAAGATTGATTTCATTAATAGCTAAAACTGGGCCCTAAGGTTCAGAAAATATAGAGCAAGCTAACGAAAATTGTCGTCATAAATAAGGCAACCTTTTTAAAGTTGACTGGAAAGTTTGTCAAAATTAAAATCTTCCTTATTATCAAGTCAAGTCTGCTTGTGTCAAAATAACATCAGTGTTTTTTTCAGTTCTGTTCGATAGATTTATTTTCTGCACCCTTCCATTCTTAATTTTATGTAAAAGTAACTTTTCGAAATTAGAAAAAGTAATAAGTTCTTTACAAAATCTTATGGTCTACTTTCAGCCTGCGGAAGTAGTTTTTGAAATTTAAGATAATAATGTTGTTGGTGCTGAAGATGAAGTATAATTCCAACTTCCAAGTATGGAATAAAAACATTCTCTATATGCTTAAATTTTCCGGAACTGCCAGAACAAATATTAAAACCAAATTTGTCTCTAAAAAAATTGTGTCCAGGTTTTTCTAATAAGAATTTTATATTGAGTGTTCTTTGACAGCATAAATTAATGGATGTTCACTTTTTCATTGTAAAAAAAAGTATATGCCATAAGCAAAGCAAAACGATATTAGGAAAATGGCCGCCACTGCTACGTGTTCTTCATGACAACCCTTTAAACTTCAATGCTCAGTTGAGGCGTGTATCGTTTCATTTTGTTCAATGGTGTTGTTTTCACTTGTCAAATGTCAAAAGATGAAAGCTACTAACAGGTACCCAAATAGCGTTCTATTAAAAATCAAACATTTTATTATGATGCGATAGTAAAGCTCATAATGTGAACAAAATTTTATGTCAAAGAAAAATGACAATTCAAATTCAACATTCGCATTTTCCATCAGAAAAACGAATAATTTCGTTTTAGAAATAAATAAAAACTCAAAATGTTCACTAAAAATATTACTATTTACCTTAATATAAACACCGGAACGTTGCTGATTTTTTTGGAAAACGCTTCAATTAACGAACTGCAATCATTGTACTTAAAACCTGTAGTATTATAGTTAATTCACATGTATGTATGTATATGTATTTGATTTCTGCAAAAGAAAAGGATGTTTAAATATAAAATGAATGTTTGTGGGATAGAGAGAAAAGACGAAAATGCAAAAGTCTTCATTATAGTCTTACTATAATGAAGACGAACACGTTTATCTTTATTATAGAAACTTTGTCTGCATCAGTGTTATCGCAATGATTATAAAGCTTTGCATTCTTCTTTATTTTTCAATTTTGTTACTATGCTACATTTTTACGTTTTGTTAAACTTTTTTTAAGAATTTCATTTAAATTTCCTTTAATGACATTTTTCACAACCTCAATGCGTTTTTACTAAAAGGCTAAACGCACGTTTAAGCATCGTCGGATTTAATTTTAGCAGTGAGTTAATTTTCTAATTTTCTTTTACTAATTAGCCACTTATTAAGTTATCTACTACATTCACTGTCAAAAAAACAGTATTTAAGTGGCATGGTTGCATTTGAACTATCATCGCGAGATCATTTAAGCATCTTGCACATGAGCTACGAACTGCGAACTGTGGATGTTCGCATATTTTGACTTTTCTTTCACATGAGCTTTATTTCTATTCACAGACAGCGACGAATTGTCAACCCTTTTCTCCATATTTTCCTCAGCCATGATCTTTCACACAAAAACAAAACAAGAGTGGTATAATTTTGAGGTTAAGTTGAGCGCGAATAATTTATTCGTTGCAATGTGGATGGGATGTGGAACGAGAATAGAGTTTGACAGTTCGTAGCAACCACACTGCAATTCGTTACTAACAAATTGTTTTTACAAAATTGTCTTGTTTTAGAGAACGAAATGCGAATTTTATTATCCTGACATTATTGTCAATTGGTTTCTTATAATTTAAATGTGTTTTTGTTTGGAATTGACTTTTTGAAATATGTAAAATCACGTTTGTTCATCCATTCGTTCATTCGTTGTTCGCTCTCATGTGCAAGGCACTTTAGAAGAGTCACCCAGTGGCTACGGCGACATTACCTCATGCAGTATTCTTTCTTCACTTCCGTACATAAAACTTCCAACGCCACTTTCTGGCTACGGCAAACGTAAAAACAACTGCTGTACTATAATAGTATGGATTTAATATTAAAAAGATGAAATTCATTTTTCTTTATAGGAAATTCAAGAAATGCAAAATTCAAGATTATAGCGGAGATGAATTATAGCATCTTCATCTGCATCAGTGTTGCTACAATGTTACAAGTGTAACAAAAGCTTTACATTTCTTACTTATTTTTAAATTTTGTTAATGTGTTTCATATTTTACGTTTTGTTACACTTTATTCAAAAATTTCATTTATTTCAATATTTTTCTTACATTATCGGAAAAAGGCTTCAATTAACCTTTTAATTATCATTTTAAGATTATGGGAAAAGACTATGTTCCTAATTTCAGACACCTTTTTTTCTTTTATTTTTTTTTTTGCTGGTTTTTTGCGTTTGTTAGGTTTATTGATTTATTTCATTACACTTTTGTGAAGACTTGCGATAACACTGTACTGTCAAAAAGTTATAATATTTTAGATTAAGTAAAAAAGAGTTACTGGCGTCTTCTCACTTACTTCTTGTCTGCTTTAATCAACATGTAAATCCACTTTTATTATGAAGCAATTGAAATGCCATTGGATATTATAAAGCTACAACTACAACAATGCTCTTTGTGAGCGGGATGCTTTATTTATCGGTAAGGCAGTTTAAAGTAAATCCAATACACAAACCCCAAGCTGTCATCCACAGTTTTACACTACCCAATGCTACCAACCACCACAATTTAAAAATCGAAATTTTACAAAAAGAAACGCTAAATGCCAAGAAAAGAAATAAAATCGAACACCGAAAAAATGTACGCAAGTAGAAGAGAAGGAAATAAGATTTTTTGTGTCATGCCTCACTCGTTACCCGTGCAAACAAATTTACAGCACATCGTAATTGAAATTATTTATTGAAAAACCTCGACTCTTTTAGTTGCAAAGTTAGATTAAACTCAATTAATATCAAAGTAATCAAAGGAAAAACGCGGAAAAACTACCGAAAAGTTTGTTTTGACATTTGCCCCTCGAAAACATTTGACAGCAGCCCATCGCCCCCCTCAAAATATATAAATTTGTAACTCGTATTCGTATTCGACTCGGGCTGTGTGAACTTCTTGGCGAGGCTAGCAGCAAATTGAATAGAAATTTTTGCGACAGCCAATCGACGAAAAAAAATTAATTGAGAAAAAGAAAATGTGCTCCAACGAGACAAGTCATTGGGAATAGTTAATATGTTGGTTGCGTTGTTAGGTAACTAAGGAAGTCTCTTTGGAATTTGGTCAAAAAGTTGGAGGAAGTTAGTGGCGGGCAATTGTTGGAAAAGTGTTTTTCGTTCTGTTTTGAGAGAAAAGTGTAATTTATGAATTAAACTTTGAGTGGAAGTCGAAATAGTTTATAGGGTTAAGATTCTGGAATAATATTCTGGGTTGAAAAAGTAGCAATTGAAGATTCTTTTTTGAGGTAGATTAGAATTCAAATTGTCATTGTTAGTTGAGCGGCCTAGCGGTGGACTAGAATGCGTACATGAGATTGTCGTAGAGCACTTAGAATGGATACAACAGCAAATGCTCTGGAAGAGGCAAGCTCCGAGAGTGAATACAGTGATTCGTATGAAGGTGAAAGTAATTCAGACTCGGCTGGAGGTGCTACAACATCATCAGGTGAAGAGGAGGAAGATAATGGCGAGGGCGATGGCGAGGGTGAAGAAGATGAGGAGGACTACTCTCCTCCAGAGGACTCAGTTGAGATGGCCCGCATCACTAAGGACACCTTATTGCATCTGCCGAAGGGGCTTTGCGAGAATGCGGCAGTGTTCCAAGAGTTCTTCTCGATGGAAACATGGCGAATGCTTCCTGCAAACTATCAGGCCTATCTTAAGAATAAATTCATTCCCCATTTTTCAGAGAACAACGAACAGGAGCAAGAGAAAACTCTAGAAATGCTCTTCAACAACAAATTAGATCGATTTCAATCCTCGCCACTTATTGATCTGCAGCGAAATCTCGAGGAGGGAAATTATCGTCCCGATGTCCTGCGGCTTCGCGAAAGCATTGCAAAATCTCGTCGGCGAGAACGGCGCTTCCAAGAATACGAACGTATCAGTCACATGGCCAAGAACATGCTTGTGTCGAGGGAACGTTTACTGCGTGTGGCGTACGAATCTCCGGAAGGAACCGAGTTACGAGTAGAAAAAGTCTTGAAAAGAACTCCACAGCTGGACAAGACAGTGTCGGCGGTGAGAGCGCGCAAAAGATTCTATTCGGAAATTCGGCAGTTGCGGAGTCAAGTGGGTATAGCTGAGTTGAGTGATGAAGATCTGGAAGATGAACCGCTACCAGATGTCGCTGCTGATAATTTAGAACCTGCAGTTAAGATGGAAGTGGAACAAGCAAAAGAGGCAAAGATTTTGGGAACATTGCATCGCTATAAGAAATTGAACAAAATGGGACCTGTTGAAATTCTATGCGACACAAACTTTAAGAAGGTTTTATTCGAACACAAATGCAAGAAATTGGAAGAGCCCGTAAGTATTGGTTGTTATGTTCCTATTTACAATCACTTGTTGAGAATTTGCTAGTCTGCTTTTATCGGAACTTTTCCGTTTCTGTGTCTAACAGACAAACCAAAGGTCAATTGGCATCTGTCCAAATTTTTTAGTATCCCCTTAAATTCTTAACAAAACTGTTTCTAAACTTTTTAAATTAAAAGAAAGAAAATTTTTGTAATGTTCTAAGAAACATACAGTTCTTTAAAATTGAATTATTTAAAGCCTTTAATCCCTTTACGCAACTCCTGTGCTTTTAAGACTTTTCATTAAAATAATTAAAAAAAAATTATTTTTTCTATAGGATCGTCCTGAGTTCGAGACAAACGATATTCGTCTTAGAGACGTTTATGCCCGAACACAAATGACTGGAAGCTATAAGCGCGTCTTTGCTTCCGGCAAAACACCTGGACGTAAGCCAAAAGCGAAACTTCTTCAAGAAAAAACCGAAGAACAAACACCTGTGGAAGTTAAGGTTGAAGTTAAAGAAGAACTTCCCACCACATCACCGACCTTGGTAACGCCCCCAGCCCACCAACCACCAAAAATACAAACCCCACCTGATAGGATCTATGTGGAACCACCAATACAACAGCCACAGTCGCAGCAGGCGCAGCATTCGATTGCTATGTCTCCGCCACAACAAACAATTGAAACAGCTACTTTCGAGCAGCACCAGCATCAACAACAACAACAACCAGCAGATTCGGAAGAGGATGAGGTTGTGAACGTTGAGGCAATCGAAACAGCGTCAATGTGCCAACTACCAATGATCAATGGCTCCGATTTCGTGCACTCAGAAGAAGTCATTATTCCAATGACTGAAATCAAGGCAGAAGAACCTCCAGAACCAGCTATTCCGTCACCTTCGCCACCTAAACTAACTTCATACCACGGCAAAATTAAAATAGCAACTTTCTCAGATCTGAAGGGCATAGACGTGATGAATATTCCAATGGATATGGACGACTCTTGTCTAAGTGAAGCGGACTTCAACTCTTCTCATAGTGAGCCAGTTGTTGCTCAGGTGCAGCAGCAAACTGCTGCACCAATAAACACAATCAAGAATTTTGTACCAACATCGAGTCCTGAACTGATGCAAGAGACACATGCTTGTTTTCTATCGCTCATCCGAGACATCTTCTGCTCGACACCCAACCATCGTATGAAGCTGGATGACTTGCGGGAGAAGATTAATGTTTGGCTTTCGAATCCCATCACTGCCTTAAACGACTGGTACTGCTTGGCTGAGAGTTGGTCTTCGTTAGTAACGTCGGCAATAAATTTTTTAGCAGGTGATTTCAGTGACCAACCGGATGAGTATGTTCCGTACATAGAATACAAGTCCCAATTGAATATATACCAGTGGATTGGCGCAAGTCGAGACTCTGACACACATCTCGTCCAGTTGTGCAAGTACTGGATGTCGCGCAAACACGAGATGACCCACAAACCCATTCAAAAAGCAGACATGACACCGAGGAAGTCGATAGATTTTGATGAAAATGGGTCCAACGAAAGGGCGACATCTCCTCCACTGCCACGCTGTCCAACAGCCTGGGCCGTGCAGCCTTCCAGCCCAGAAGAAATGTTAGAATTCCAACGCCAAGAGAGGGAACGTTTTGAGAACCCCCATCGATCGTTTACATATCGTATGCATGGCTATGAAAGTGTTGTCGGCCCGGTAAAAGGAATATACACTCAGATCTTTGCCCTAACCAAGGCCCGAGGGCATAGTATGATGATCGGCGATCGTCCAAGTTTTGTAACAATTCTCACCTTGGTCAGAGATGCAACTGCCCGTCTCCCCAATGGAGAAGGCACCCGAGCCGATATATCAGAACTCCTTAAGTGTTCGCAATACATTAACCGAGATGCTCCGGAAAATGTTCTCCAGACCATTGTAAGTGGAGCTCTTGATCGAATGCACACCGAACACGATCCTTGTGTTAGATACGACACCAAGCGGAAAATTTGGATTTACCTGCATCGAAACAGATCTGAGGAAGAATTCGAACGAATGCATCAGCAGTATCAAGGAATTGGCAAGCACAAGAAGCCAGCAAATCGCAAAGTCAAAGCAAAAATTGTTATTAAAGAAAACGTTTCAATTACAAGTCCAACGACTCCATCGTCATCGCTGCCAGCTTTGATGCCTTCGAATCCAATTATCGTTAGTAGTTCGCCAAATCCACAAAAGAACTCTCAACAGCAGGCACAGAAAACGGTTGTGAAGCCTGAATTGATATCGGAAGATAAAATAGAGGTAATCGAAACACAGGAAGTATCAACTGCAGACGATGCATTATCGCCTGCATTACCAACGATACAAGTGCAGCAGCAGCAGCCACAACAACAACAACAACAACAACAACAGCAACAAAAACAACAAACACAGTTCATTTCGCAAAAAATCTTTGCTACAACAACGAGTAGTACCCCTCCACAACAACAACAACAGCAACCACAAGCGAAAAAGCCAAATTCAACACCCATAATTGTTTCAACCCCCACTGGTATTCAAACCGTTCATGTTTCGGCAGCCAACAACTCAACTTTAATTACAATTCCTAGTTCTTCAACAAGTTCTAACAGCCCTGAGAAGAAACAGCAGCAGCAGCAGCAACAGCAGCCAATACCCAGCCCCACAATTGTATTCCCAACAACGCAACAGATAATTGCAACAAGTCAACAGCCACAGCAGCAGATCTCCGTCTCCAACAAGAAGATCTCCCTCAACAAACCCATTATTATAAATCAAACAGTTGCCAGCGGTCAGCAACAGGTTCGGCCTCAACAACAGCAGCAAACCCACCAACAACAGCAAGGTTTCATCATTCCCATCAACATCAACAACTCGGAGCAGTTCAAGGTTATGGGAAATTCTATTCTCCTAACCGACCAACAGAAAGCCAACATCAATTCCTCAACCCCCACAACATTCATGCAACAGCAATCGTCTAAGAATATAGTTCGACTGGCTGGCAATAAGTCGCTGCTATCACCCCAATTAAACAAAGTCCAGCCGCAGACCCTGCAGAAGCTACCAACAATCACGGCAACTGCTATCCGACCACAGTTGCAGAAGACAATTGGTGGAATATCACTGATAAATAATGCCACAGTTGGAGGAGTCAAAATGTCCTCACAGACTCTGACGAATCTCCAACAGAAGCAAATTATCCAGAGCTTCCTCAATCAGCAGGGCAATAAGCAACGACTTGTTATTGGGAATTTGGGAACAGTCATTCCACAGCAGCAACAACAACAATTACTGCAGAATAAAAACGTTATCATTCAACAGACTTCACAGCCACAGAAACTAATTAATGCTGCCACATCAACTGTTGTGGCGTCGACTGCAACTAACACTGGCACTGGCACTATTATCTCGACTTCGTCGCAGGGAGGTAACATCATTGGATCGCCGATCTTTCAAATCCATTCGGCGCCTTCAACGCAAGGGGGAGCGACTAAGATTCAGACGATTAGTGCAAGTAGCTTGACGCCGCAGCAGCAACAAGTAAGTACTTTTACTTTATCCTTCTTCTTTTTCTTAACAAACATTGGACATTCTTCTAATTCCAAGAGAAAAAGATTCTCTGGAACCTGCTCATGTTTTCTAGCCTCGGTGTGCCCTACATTTTAGCAAAGAAAAAAAAGAAGAAAATCCTGTCTAAAACTTGTTTAACTTCAATCAAATTCTATTTGGAAATGTACCCTCCCTTTCATTCAGTACAAGTTCAGTGAAAATATTAGCCTTGAGAGTTTCGAGACTCCTCGGCTTTGGAAAGTAATGGTCGTGAGGTGAAATTTTAGAGATTTTCAGTTTTTTGTTGGAATTTTGGTGGGCTTGGTCTTGCATCTGACTTTTTACTGAAGTAAGATGGAAACTGTGTGGTTGCTCGGCTTTCTGATGTTCGATAGATTGTAAGTCATGTGATGAAAAAGATTGCAAGCCACTTTAGTATATCATAAATCTTAAATACCGAGTGACTTCATTCCTTAAAAAAAAGTTACTTTTGATAGTCTTTCAAGCAGAAGTATGTAGGGCTTATGAAGCCGCTAAATATTTTCCTTCCCACAATTTAGAAAACAAGAACAAGCTCTGCAACAAACAAGACCATATTCGCCACTATCAAAACTGGTAAACTAGTTTAAACCCAGGGCAATGTGACATTGACGGAAATGATAAGGCAGCAAATTGGCCAAAAACTGATTAAAGCTTCATCCTAGCCTTATTGTATCATTCATTATTCAAAATCCACTAAAGCAAATAAGTTTGCTTATCCACCAAGTTTCATTGAAATTACAAACAACAGGTGGTCGGTTAATTCTTGTATATATCTTGCAAGGTTTCGAGGAATCTATGTTCGAAATTTCCAAAGAAAAACAAGCACCTTTAACAACTAAGCAAGCTTCAATAATTGTCCTAATTGATGGGATTCTAACGAGTAACAGCGCATTGGGCACGCAAATGAATGAAGAATGGGCTCCTCGTCTACATTAGCCTAGCCAAAAGAAGGATGATAATTTAAGGAAAATAATTTTTGATGACCTATGCGACGTCTTATCCTAGTCACCTAAAGATTTTCTTAAATTTTTCTAAAAATCAGGCACTCTGGTTCGAAATCCTCACCACCCTTTCTTTGCACAATTGATCCAATGAGATCCAAATGATGTTTTTCGGCCATTACTGATGACCCCGTTAAACCTAACATATAAATAAATAAACAAAAAAAAAGGAAACACTAATATAAACCTAGAGAAATGCTCTTTCATAACTGAGTAAAGACCGATTAATTTGTAAATGGTAGTCTGATTTTCGTAACAACCATAGTTGTGAGTCTGCTGTTTTTAAGGCAACCTCTGATGTTGGAGTTGGCCTTGACTGTGTTGACCATAAAATTTTGGTTTCTAAATTAAGCAAGAAGTCCAAAAACATTGTTTAAATTATTAAAAACATTTCTCTTTAATAGACTTCAAAAATTAACCTCGGATCAAGTTATTTCAAGTACATTTATTGCTAATGAGTTTGTGCCCCAAGGGTCAGTTCTAGGACCACTCCTATTCTCTCTATTCTCTCAGTCGCATTCACATGTAAGCAGATAATGTCTTGCTCTACACTTTAACAAAACTAGGCTCAATGGGTCAAAATGGTCACTTGAAAATACATTACCTACTACTAAAATCATCAAAAACTCTTAGGATGATTCACTAAATTAAATCTGAATACAAGCAAGCTCATAATTATTCAGCTTTGCCACAATCATGCGAAGAAATTTCCATTTTCGTCAATTTTTTGAGTTTATTGACATTTTAATGCTTTCCAATTTCATGACATTAACAAAAATAAACATATTACATATTTCAGTTTTTGAGAATAAACAATGTAATGGTCATATGCTAATAAATTTTAGTTTTGTAAAGGAACTATAAGTCATTATCATCATCGACTTGAAAACTGAGATCCGGTCCTTGCCTCATTCAGAAAATCTCCTCATTTTTCCCAATAAGTATATAAGTTATAAGTAGTCTCCAATAAAAAATCAATTGTTCAATGTCCATGTTTCATTTTTTTTTAATAATTACTAATGGTTGCTTGGGAAATATGTTAATTTGTTTTTCTAGTTCGTGTGTTTAATCAATATTCACTTATTTCAGAATCTTTTACAAAACCTAAAACAACCACAATTCAAGTCGGTGCAAGGCTGTCAATTGGTTCCAACGCAACAACAGTCCCTTATCATAAAACAACAACCAGTTTTTTCGACTCAGCAGCAGCAGCAACAACAACAGCAGCAGCAGCAACAACAGCAGCAGCAGCAACAACAGCAGCAGCAACAACAGCAGCAACAACAACAACAGCAGCAGCAACAACAGCAGCAACAACAACAACAACAACAAAATACAACGCAACAGCAAAAAGTCTTAAACACAAATCAACAGCAAATATCAACGGGAACAATGACGGCGGTCAGTGTAGGTTCAGCATCTCCCAAGGCGGTTGTAGTAAGTGGTGTTGGAAACATCATCACCACTGCGCCTTCAAATATCATCAAGCACCCGACAATACAGCTTCAACAAAATCTTGGCAAACCTATCACAGTCGTTTCTCAACCGCAGAATATAACGCGCCTGATAAAGCCGGGCAACGTTCAAAATCAAATTATTTCTCGTGGAGGTCTTAGAGCCCAATCAGTGAACCCTGTCATGGCTAAAGTGTTAACCAACACATCCGGACAAATAATCTCACTTGAAAGCCTGCTTCAAAAGCAGGGGGCTACTCTCCGAGTAACAAATGCGAAGCCTTCACAAACTACGAACCTCATTCAATTAGCCGGAACTCCTGGATCCCAGATAACCCAGTATGCTGTTGTCTCACAAGGAAGAAATATAATTTCAATGGGTGGACAACAGCAGCCAGCGCGTCTGATCAGTACCCAGGCATCGTCTAGCACTGTCTCCACATCAACCACGCCTGCTAACAAGCCCGTTGTCAGTCCTGCGGCTACAAAACTCATCTCAGCCAATCAAATTACCGCACAGCAATTGGTGAATGCGAAATTTATCAGCAAAAATTCGAATGTGACAACGACGTCTACCGGCGGCATCCGGATGATCAATGCCCAGAACTTCAATATAGCCAACCTCCAGGGCAAGCCCGTAATCATTGCTAGCAAACAGGCAACATCAAATCTAAATCAGCAGCAACTAGGTCATACGCAAACAGCAGGCGGTGGTACAAGTGTTGTGATTGGAGGCCAAACTCTTAAGTTGCAGGGCAATGTCATTTCAACAGTAAGTCGGTATTGAGGGGGGTTAGATTTAAACTTTGAAATTTAATTGTTACATTGTTTTTTTTTCAGTCTAACGTTCAGCTTATTAACAAGGCGGTGTCTTCAGTGGCATCATCATCCTCTGCAACAACTTCGACTGTCATGATGGGCAATCAGATTCTCAAAGTTCAGCAGTCCACACCACTGAAGCAAGGCACAGTTGTGGCAACATCCTCTCCTTTAACAACGATTGCCAGCACCAATACGGGCACAGTTGTGGTGAATAGCAATTCAGTATTAAATCATCAGAATATGCCCACCAAAACAGTCGTGCTAGGATCAACGGGCCAAACAATACGAGTCCAAACGCCAAACCAGATGCAGGCAGTCAACGTGGGTAGTTCTGCTGGTGGACTTAAAAACGTAACAGCTACAAGTATAGCTCAGGTAATTTTAAATATTTCAAAGGCGAACATCTTGATTATAATTGACCTATTTTATTTAGGGCACGAGTATGAAATCCACAGCTAATCGTGTTGTTCTCGCGGTTCAGGGCGGTGGTCAAATATTTCTTTCGCCAAACTTCCAGGGTGGAGCCATTAATTTGAAGTCCTTGCAAGGCATGAAAGTTGTCTCGCTCGCTCAACAGTCGCATTTGCAACAGCAGTCATCGCAAACTCAACAAATTCAGCAACAAACTCAAACTACCACTCAACAGCAGCAACAACAACAACAACAGCAGCAACAACAGCAGCAACAACAACAGCAACAAGTGAAAAATAAGATTCTGCCGAAATGAGGCCCGCTCTATCCTCAATTTATAACAGGGATACGATACATTATTAAAAAAGATTAAAAATGTTATAATTGTAAATTTCAACACAATTATTCTGTACATACAATTAATATAAAAAGTATAAACTTAAGCTTACCTTCTAAAGCAAACAAAAATAATTATGACCGCAGTCGTTAAGGTTTTCAAAAAATACTTCTCTGATCGCATTAACTTTTGTTTTTGGAACATTTTATTTTTAAAATGCATATGATGAACATTTTAAAAAACAAAATAAAAAAAAACAAAACTATTATGTAGAAAATGTTAATTTAGTTGTAGAAGAATTTTTAAATAGCTTTAAGTTTTTTTGTGAATATGTTTCATTTTTAGATAAGATTAACTTTGATATAAATATTATATTATATATATTAAAAGTAGCGTGTAGAGATATTTCAAGAGTAGGCGAGAGTGAGACATGTAAATGGTAAAAATCTTAAAAACATTAAAAATAGTTTTAACTGTGTAAAATAAAAACAAAAAATAAAAGAAAACCTAGTTTTATGAAATAAATTTATTAAATACAAAATCAAAACTATTTGTAAGCTTTTTATTTTAACCTGAAAGGGTTTCCGGATAAGATGCTAAGTGACTATCGCATTTTTCATAGTCAAATTATTTTAGAATTACCAAGCACTTCATCTGTCTAAAGTGGATTAACTTAATTCAAATCTGTGGAACCAATAACCAATGGTGATTTTTTTCAAGATTTTGATATCGAATGACAAGATTCAATCCTTTGTGATTATGTGCAAAGAAATTTTCTCCGGTTTGTACAAGCTGTACGAATTTTGTATCATCTTAACAGTTCGGATAAACAAACCGGATAATCCCCCGAAACAATTTTTGATTTACATACGTTGAAAATGTGTTGCCGACAAAATAATTAGAGCAAAATCGCATAGACTTTATGTGGAGCGTTTGGACAGCAAAACGAGCCTAAATATTAATCCTCCGACCGGTTACCTTAATAGGGGTGAATATCAGGATTTTTCTTATAAAGTTCCGAGCTTTTTAGGCCAACAGAATGTTTGTTTAAATAGAAAATTATATTTGGCCATATAGAAAATCTGATGAGCGATGTACTGCGCTCAGCTTTGTTAGGTAGTGGAGGGATCCAATGGACTTGACCTTGACATCCTATTTAAAGCACTTGGATTACGCGGACGATGTTTGCTTACTCTCTCATAGGATCATGGATCTCCATCAAATGACAACAAGTGTGGAGAGAGAAGCAGAAGTTGTGGGGCTGAAAATTAATTCCGGCAAAACAAAAATGATCAACCTTGGAACCCGACCACCCTCTCAAATAAATCACCCCTATTACCGATGTCGTAAACGACAGCAAAATATACGACACGACACAATCTGCATTCCATAAGTCGTTTTCAACTTTTGTCACTCGTTTTGTTGTCGTTTGTAAACGTCAAGTGTGTTGAACGCTTTAATTCAGCATTCTGTAAGACGAAAGGAAACGACTACAATAAAAAAAACGACGGTATCTCTCGTTTGAAAATTTGCTCACGACGAAGAAATGGAAGTTCGCAAAACTGTAAGTTTCCTTGTTAAATAATTTTAATTTTATGGAATTTATTAGTACTTTATTTGCGATAAATAAAAAATAAATATTTTTGCACATTTTCAGTTAAAATTAACAAACCAAAACCAATTCGAGGCGCTTGTCCGGCTGAGGGAAAGCAACGAGCAGTTGGCTAGGGGATTTTTGAAATGTATGAACAAAGCCGATTTTAAAAAAGAATGGAATGTTGTAGCTGATAAACTCAACAGCAAAAGTCCTCCAATAAAAGATGGTGATGGTTGGCAAAATGTTTGAATCAGTTTATTCTATTTATGTACATTAACACATTTTTAAAATTTGCTTTTTCAGGTTTGGGCTGACTTTGAATTTAAAGTACAAAAAAATTGTTCAGAATAACAAAAAAGAAGTGAAAGAAAATGGAGGGGGCCAAACCAATTGCACATCCTATCTGCGCTTGAGGATGCTGTTGCAAATCTACTTAAACATAAACAGATGGTTAAGCCCGAGTGGAAATGCAATTGGTGTATCGCAGCTCCCAACTACTTCAACGTCTTCATCATCCGGACATAAATAAGTCAAAGCAAGTTCAGGCTACAAATGCAGATGCCGACGCTTCACTGTCCTTTTTCTACAATTAATTGTGCCTTTGCAATATTTCGCTCTCTATCTTTTTCATCATTGTCACTATCGCTGCTTGCGTTGTAATACATTTCAACACTTATCATTTTAATAAATTTATTTATTTGGTAATAATTTAATAAAAACACATTTGTTGAATATCGAGTAATGAAATGATTTAGAAAATGATTTCAGTTTGACAGATCTCTGATACATTTTCATCGTTTAAAAATCTGCTACAAAATAGTCGCGTCGAAAAAGTTATAGAATGCCACTTAAAAAACGACACGACAAAGAAAACGAGAGTCGTCGAAAAAACGAGACGACATCGGTAATAGGCATGATTCGCAACCGGTGGATAAAGTGGAGAGCTTTCTCCATCGAAGGCGGAACCGAACAAGACGTCATCTGCCGCATCGGCAAAGCAAAAGCGGCGTTCGGCATGCTGTCGAAAATTTGGAGGAATAACTCTATCAGCTTAAGAACAAATCTACGACTGTTTCGCACAAATGTCGAATGTGTGCTTCTTTTTGGGTGCAGCTCTTGGAAGGTTACTTCAGCCACAACAAGAAAGCTGCAAACCTTCGTGAATAGATGTCTTCGTAACATCCTAAGGATTTTCTGGCCAAACCGTATAGGACAAGTCAGGAACCTATAGGCTCTATAATACGAAGGCGTAAGTGGCAATGGATTGGACATACGATTCGAAACTACATCTCCGGAAACCGTACACGATGGTGCGTAGGCGTAGTAGAGGCCCTATGCCCCTTAAGGGGTTCCCAACGGACTTAACAGGTCTGAGAACTTAAGTAAGTAAGTAAGTATGTATATAGAAAATCTAAAGGAATTCGTTCACATAAAAAAATATTTATAAATATACTGGCATGGTGAATCTATTTGAATACAAAGAAGATGGGGCAGTGTTTATGAGCTATGAACTTTAGGACAAAGAGAGGTGAGTTTTAGTGCAATAACAATGTACAATTTTAGGCAAATCGTATGGAAAACAGTCTGTATCTTGGATGCATTAATATAAACAAAAATACCTGTAACTATAATAATGGTTTGTAATTATTACGTGAATTAAATAATTCAGTAAATATTCCTAAAAAATGTTCATAATTTTTGGAAGAAAGTTCGTGCTGATTTCGGCTTCATTAGATTCAGAAAAACTAGAATTATTTTTTGAATCTTTCGATTCAATTAAAAACAAATATATGTATTTACACTTGAAAAGATTCCTACGTCTTATTTATCATCACTATTTCTAAAGTATCTTATAAATTGTGAAAAAAAAAGTCAAAGATGTACTTTTTTTATTTTAGTTTAGTTTAGTTTATTTTCATCAAGCAGAGTTTTACAATCTCCTATAGATTACTACTTATATAATAAATATAATAATAAAATAATAGTATTAATAATAATAAATATAATAAATATGTATAAATACGTACAATCGGCGGCGTTAGTAAATAAATAAATAAATATGAATTTAAGTAACTATGTGTTGATTAGATAGCAAAACAAGCATGACATATCTTTTAAAACTATCTCTTGAACAGAGTTGAAATATATCAATGGAGTGTAAAACACTATTTGTCACTTTGATGCAACGCGATATGGGTTCATTCCTACTGTAGTTGCTTATAAAAAATTCATCACGTAGGTAGAAAACCTTACGGAGACTTCTGCAAGGAAAATACAAATTAATACATTCAAGCAAATAAGAACAATTTATATGATTACTTAGGATATCTTTTATCATCATTACTGAAAAATATCTCCTTCTTAACTCAAGCGTTTGCATACCAAACAGCTGACACCTTACAGGATATGGAGGTCTATCAATACTCCAGTTCAGCTTATTAAAAGCATATCTAGTGAAGGATTTCTGCACTCTTTCTATTCTTAAGGTATGAGTATTATAGTTCGGATTCCAAACAACACTACAATACTCCAGATTTGATCTGACAAAGGCTGAGTAAAGGCTTTTGAGCGCGTAAGGATCAGTAAATTCCTTTGTGTTCCTTCGTACAAAGCCGAGCATCTTATAAGCTTTATTCACAACAAAATCAATGTGGAAATTAAAAGAAAGTTTATGATCTAATACAACTCCCAAGTCTTTTTTTTGAGTAACTTTTTCCAAAACAATGTCATTAATTGAGTAATCAAACAAAATGTATGATTTTCTCCTAAAACACGTAAAACTTTGACACTTAGAGACATTCAGAAAGAGTAAATTTCTATTACACCACAATGCCAATTCATTTAGATCCTCTTGCAATAATAGACAATCATCAACAGATTTAATGGTTTTAAAAATTTTAACATCATCAGCATACAATAAATAATTAGAAAATTTAAAAGTATCAGGAATATCATTTATAAAAAGTATAAAAAACAAAGGTCCAATATGACTCCCCTGTGGAACACCTGATGTTACTTTAATAGCTTTAGATTTGAATTTATCTATTTTGACGAATTGGGTCCGGTTGCTCAAATAAGAGCTTATCCATTTTAAAAAATGAGAATGGAATCCCAGCAAAGAAAGTTTATGAACAAGAATTTCATGATTTACCCTATCAAAGGCCTTAGCAAAATCTGTGAAAACTATGTCTGTCTGAAAACCTTTATCAAAACCTTTTACTACGGAATTACATAAAACAGTGAGATTAGAAGTTGTTGATCTGCCTGACACGAAACCGTGGTGAGATTCAGCAATTACATTTTTGGTAAAAAAATAAAGTTTATCGCAAACAATCTTTTCAAATATTTTTGGAATTACAGATAGCTTAGAAATTGGTCTATAGTTACATATTTTTTGTCTCGATCCTGCTTTGAAAATTGGAGAGATGAAAGATGTTTTCCATTCATCTATGAATTGACCAGTTAGCAGGGAAATATTAAAAATAAAGCAAAGGGGTATCGCGAGAGATGTTGCACATTTTTTAATGATCTTAGGAGAAATACCATCCGGTCCAGCACTTTTATTTTCATTAATACCTCTTAAGGCTTCAGAAACTTCCATTAAGCTTAAATTGATGCTACCAACATCGATAACATTAGGTGGTGAAGACTGTGGAAGTACATAAGGTGATGTAAGAGAATATACCGACTCAAAATAATCAGCAAAAAGATTGCATATGGTTAACAAATCACTGGAAGTGCTGCCGCAAAACTCCATGCAATTTGGTAATCCAGTTGATTTTTTCTTTGTATTAATAAATTTCCAAAAATGTTTACAGTCAACCTTGATTTGTGATTCAGCATTTAAGATAAAATTATTATATAAAAACTTATTAAGCACATCAAACTCTTTTTGTAAGGTTAAATACTTATGAAGATTAACCAAAATAGTTCTATCCTTTTTATAATTCTTAAAGGCTTTATTTTTTCTATTTTTAAGATTTGATAGCATTTTGTTAAACCAAGGAGGGTTGGAGTTTTTTTTTAACAATTTTTTTTGGAATATAACTATCAGAGGCTTGTTTTAAATACAATTTGAATATGTCAAACACTTGAGTTAAATCTTTATCCAAAAAGATAGTCTCCCAGTCAATGGAACCAAGAAATATATTCATTGCATCAAAGTTTCCGCCTTTAAAATCATAGAACTCAATAATGTCATGAGAGTTTGAGATATATGCCAATAACTTACAATTAATAGATAGACATTCATGATGCGTGGTGTTATTTACAACTGGAAAGTTGATTCTATTTTATATATGTATGTTCCTGAAGACGGGATAGGAATCTCTCAGCCACCATCGAGGAATCCCTTCTAATGTGCTCAAGCAAGCATAGCCAAAACGGAGGCCCACATATTGTGGCAGCAAAGGAGGACGTGTTCCCGTCTGTTCTACATCGATAAGAGAAGGGTTGAAACCGCTAGTTTAGAAGAAAGAAAAGGAGCCATGAGGAGCTTGAAGTCGAGCAGACTCAAAAAACCCAGTTAATGACCAGGAATTACTTCGACCCGACTTGAATCTCCAGTCTAAAGTCTAAAAAAAGTTGCCGGTGATGATAGGATAAAGGCGGAGCTTTTCAACCAAGTACGCCGCAAGTGATTAAGTAAGGAGCATACACCAAATTGTACGAGTATCTAGCCAAAATTTGGACCGAAGAAAGTATGCCCGACGAGTGAAACTTAAAAATATTAACCCAATCCATAAAAAAGGTGATCGCCTTCTCTGCTGCAACTACAGAATTATAAGCTTTTTACACATCGCATCATACAAGACCCTGTCAAGTGTAGTATGTAAGCGCCTGAAGCCATATGGCTCAAAATCATCAAGGTTGCAAATTTCAAGCTATAATGATGACTTTTAGTTTATACTGTTGCAAAGTTTGTATATTAATAAACTTTGACAGGGCAGCGCACAGAATTCTATACATTTTTAGTAATATTGCTTAGTAGTATGAATATCTTACAGAAACCATCAATTCGGGAACGTTTTTCTAAGTTTGATAAAATCAACAAAAACAAAGCACATTATTTAAGCTTTGTTTAATAACATGAGTATATTATGTAATCTGTAGTACCCGAAGCGTGATGGTTAGTGGACTGTCATGCCCAAAGTCTTGGGTTCGATCCCTGCCTGTGCCACCTAACTTTTTTCACGGTACTGCCTCTTGGGAAGAATTGACAAATCCTCTGAGAGTAATTCTTGTCATAAAAAGTGCTTTCTCAAAATAGCCGTTCGGATTCGGCATATAAACTGTAGGTCCCCTCCATCTCTGACAACATTACTCGCACACAGAAATGGTTTGGAGTTGTAAGTCACTAGGCCCTGGTTCTCTACGGACTGTTGCGCCACCTAATTTATTTATTTATATTATGTATGTATCTATGTATGTATATTAAATAAGCAATATTAAAAACAATACATACAAAATCTTTTACAATTAAAATACGTCAAATCATGCCCGGGAACGTTCCCGAAATGACCGTTCACGGAATGGCGATTTCAAATAAGAGCGCCCTTTGATTACACGGCAGCCATCTTAAATGCGATCTGACTTTATCAATAGGAAACTATTTGAGGTTACTTCGTTATTTCGTGTCGTAAAAAGAATTTCACCAATAATTAAATGTAATAAATACGTTAACGAATTGACAGACTATTGATGTACGCTCTACGAATAATGAATAGAAAGGTACTTACGAATTAGTTATAATTTATTTGACGATAAATACTCTGATAGCCGGCTTTGTTATTGTTTTCTTCCACGTTTGCCACTGAATGGCTGCATTTACTTAAAATTATTTTTGATCGATTATCGATATGTTCACTGAAATGACTTGTGCGGTATCGGACAAACTATTTTTGCATTTTTATAGTTAAAAATAAATAATCTTTTAGTATCCTTTCTAGAACTAGATTTTGTATAAAAAATATGGACATGTTGTTGAAGATTGTACATTAGGACGCGTTCCCGAAATGATTTTCTATGCGTGTATATTGATTTCATTTAAAATTTACTTTATTAATAAATTATATTGTTTGATGGACACACAAAACAGGTTAGTTTTAGTAGATATTTTATTAATTTTTTTCTTAATTAAGTCAAGATTTAAGACATTAAATTGCTAGCAAAGCCAATTTTGCACCTTGATGATTTTAGGCCATATATTGACGAATTTATTGGCACCTACCAGTTAGGCTTCAGGTCTGGAAAATCTACCATTGACCAAAAGACCCAGGAATACAATTATCGATTTCAAAGCAGCCATGACAGTGTCATCAGTTTTGGTATTCCTATCAAGCTGATACGCCCTACCAGAATGACGTTAGAGAAATTGGAAAAACTCAACAGATACCTTTAAAACTACTAAAAGATTACGACAAGGCGACGCGCTGTTATTTAGCTCCACTACTGTTAACTCTGCAAATAACATCAGTTAAATCACGAGTAGAATAACTCTTGCTTATCGCTGCTTCTTTGGACTATAAGCAATTGAGAAGTAAGGCATCATCGCGAAGCACCAAGGAGACGTTGTACAATACCCTAATTATGCCGGCGGATGACGGGGCCTCTTTGGTATCTTCGAAAGGCAGGGTCCAAGAGACGATACAACCATGAACTGTACGAGCTATGCAGCGACTTGCCACTGGACAAAAACTGCGTGTTCAACGGTTAAGATAGCTACAGCATGTTGAGCGAATAAAAAATATCGAAAGTCCAGTTTGTAAAGTATTAAACGCCAAGCCAAAGGAAACACAAACAAAGGCAGAACTCATCTCCGGTGGAGCGACTAAGTTGAGGCCGATACACGCCGACTTGGTATTCAAAACTGGATCCATCAATTTAGAGATCGAGTAATCTGCGGAATCTATTACTTGGGGCCCATGAGCACCCAGCATTGTAGCGCTAACTAAAGTAAGTATTTTAAAGCGGGTTAAATTATATACGCCTATCTATCTAGGTCATGGGACCTAGTAGGTACTTTCTCAAAAAACCTTTCCGAATCAGCATACAAAATGTAGGTCCATCCTTGAAGTAACTCGCGCACAGAAATGATTGTCAAATTGTAAGTCACTAGGTCTTGATTCTTCCCGAACTTATTTATTTTAAATACTGTCCTAAATATTGTCTTTGATGTTTTTTTTTTCAGATTTAATTTTCTTAAAATACCCACACACTATTTTCATTTCATAATACATCACAATTTAAGTGTTCCAATAGTCACCTCTCTCGGTTATAAATTTAAGATCATGGCACAAGTCCCATACAATTTTGCCCCATTTCCACTCCATCTAAGAAAAAATCCAAAGATATTTTTGTTTCCAGCTATCACTCAACTACGAGATAAACTTTTAAGTATCCCTTTCGTTACCACTGTTTGAGACATTCCGATAACCCCTATTGAAGGATTTTTGTAAGGCTCTATTGATATTGCAACTAAAAACACGCCATTTCTTTAGAAAGTGCCTATAAATATTTTCTTGCGTCTTCGGCGACTTATCTTTATTGTAACCTTACACAGAACTGAATTTGTCGCAAATAAACTTAAGCTGATTCTACGTCATTAGGTACTTAAAATTATGAATTAGGACTGCTTTTCATCTAAGGCTCTTGTTTTTTTTTTGTGCTGGAATGTCTTAAATCTTAGAATGTTGAAGGTTATTCTAGCCGAAACCGTTTTTTTTTTTTTGCAATCTGATAAATGAGAATAAGTTCTTTATTTTTTAGACTTAAGGTCGCCCTAAGCTCACCCCAAACTAGTTTAAGTTTAAAATGTTTGTGTTCTGGGCGATATGAGATAACGTAGAGAACGACGAACGAACAACCAAAGTAACTTGAGATGCAAGGACTTAAATTTGTTGATTGTTTTTTTTTAAATATGCACATAATTAGGACTACCCAAAAAAATTAAGAATATAGAACCCATCTACTTGTCCAACATTTAATAATAATTTGAATACATTTCTCCCACTTACTTGTTCAAACTTGTTTAAGGCCATTCTCATCTCCAATGTAACAGTCCGTCTTATTCTGTTCTGCTAACAAAATGATTGTTTTTTTTTTTGTCAAAATAAAGAAATGAACTTTAGCTTTCAGTTGATTACAAAACCTTGATCACTAGATATTTTGACGCAAGTAGACTTGTCTTGAAAATATGGGGATTTTTCTTGACTTACTTTCCAGCTAACTTTCTACAAACGTGCGTCGCCACAATTGAAATTCAATTTTTTGACATCTGGCCAATCAGATGCAGCAAAACTTGCTTTACCATCCAGTCTATTCCAAAACTTTATCTATTGGAAATAACATAAGAACTTTAAGGACACTGCTTCACTTAAATGAAAATGTAAGAAAATGGGCAGATTCATACAACATAAGGGACTTCATTTGCAGTCAACTTCATTCTTTGAACGTAAACTTTGACTATAGTTAGATTTTCAAGTGTCATGAATTTCAAAATTCAGAACTATACTTCACAGACCTCTACTATAAGTTCATAGTACAAAAACTACCAAAAACATTTATTGTCTAAAAAATACTCAACAGGCAAGCTACAAGTCCATCACGATTTGTATTTTGTATTGTAAGGAAATATTACTTATCTCTTTTCCAAATTGACAAGGAATCCTTTTACAGAAAGCATCAAATGAAGTTGGGCAGGAAATAAGTAAATCATAGAGTAATAAAGTTCAGCTTTCTGTTGAAGGAATAAAAATGATCAAATGTCATTTTGACATAAGCTGACTTGACTTGATAGTTAGGGAAATTTTTCTTGACTAACTTTCCCGTCAACTTTCCAATAAATTTGGAAGGTAATCTTTTGGCAGCTAGCCAATCAGATACTAGAAACTTGCTTTACTTTCAAGTCCCTTATGTCGCCTGAACCTGCCCAATATCTCCGAATATTGTAACAATTTGATTAGTTGTTTTGTTTGTACAATAGTTTATCATTGTTTGTTTTATTGGAAAAATATTAAATATTGCATACGAAAAATAAATAAAACAAATTATCTAGCTAATATGGTACACTGAATAAAGTTATCATAGTTGTCATTGTCATTCTACGACATCTATTTCGTCCTCATCACTATCGCTGGATGAAGTGTAACACTTTTTGTCTGCCTCGCCACTGCCACCGGGAGTATTTGGTTTTGCTGATGGCACATTTTGGGAAGACACGGGTTTCTCTTGTCCACTTTTCAGATTCTCTCTGGTATGTCGCCATTTCATCCTCCGATTTTGGAACCAAACTTTAACCTAAATAATTTCAAGACATTTAGTAAAAAGTTATAATCAACAGTTATTTATTATTTTTTTTTAAGTTACCTGGGCATCAGTCAAATTAAGCCTAGCTGCAAGTTTTCTTCGATCTGGCTTCGTTATGTATTTTTGCTGCTGAAATTGAATCTCCAAGCCCTTACGTTGCAGGTTGCTGAAGACTGCCCTCGACCATGATCGCTTTCGTTTTCCATTATTCGCTATTATACCTGAAGAAACCGTTGAGCCAGTTGAGCCGGATACGATGCCGCCGCCGCCGGCATTTGGTATTTGAGTTTGTTGTGTTGTAGGTGGAATGTCTAAGGATTTGGATGCCGCCGCGGCCGCCTGAATATTAGCCTGCTGACGGAAATGTTGCTGATTGATCTGCAATGATTTCAACTCGCTAAATGGCGCCATTAATGAAGACAGAGCTGCTATTGATGTTGCTGTTGGCGGTGGTGGTGGTGGCGGGTGTTGTTGAAATTTTAGTATCGAAGAGGCCATTGATGAGTACGATGGAACTAGAAAGTTAAGACAGAAAAATCTCAATTAACAATGCCATAAACACTTTGAATTGTATGTTATTTTTGTTTAAACAACATAAAAAAAGCATTTACACCAAATAACGCCACGCGCTGATCGTTGATCGTTGATCGCTGGATGGCTGATCACCGCAGCCGCCAGGCAATTATTCTCCACTCGTCAGCGGAAGAGCACTTGTAAGGCTCATTAGAATTAACATCTGTTTGAAATGATTAAATAGATATTATGTGTAGGTGTTTGTTGGTGCGGTGCGTTACCGCCGACCGCCGAAGCAATTCGCATTGAAATTGATTTTGTTTGGTTGATTGATCAGATCTTTAGCAGTATCAACAGAAATAACACGATTGATGACGCGACGACCGCAACCTGATGATATGGCGCATTTAATTTAAATGTTTTGTGTTTCAATGAAATTGTAGGTAATATGTTAAATACAATACTAACTTATAGGCGGGGGGATGCAAGGAGCCCACAGGCAGTTCTTTACAAAAATTGTATTGCAATACATTTAGAAGAGTCATGACGACAACACCCCCCCCCCCCCGGGAGATATTTTTTTTGGATTTTTGTAGGAACTCCCATGAATTCAAAACTATGTATTGCGTTAATGGGTATGACTCCAATTATATTTGTAATTACATATACATATGTATATTTTTATATATGAAAAAAAAAATGGATTTTGCTTCCTTTAACTTTGTTTGCTAAAAGTACTAAAGGACTGGACCAAGAACATAACATGAATCGTCCTTTTCCAATAACGCAGCACAAATTCATCAACTTTTAACAAACGGACGATCCAGGGATGGGTCATTTGAACCATAAAGCTTATACAGTTAAGTTGTTTAATTAAAGATTGCATCTAAGGATTTGTTAGTAGATTAGATTAGATTAATTCTTTATTATACAAAAAAAATGGTTTACAAATTTCATTTCTTAAGAATAAGAGCATGGCTTTCCTGTCGTCTGCCTGTTAGTAATTTAATGACATTTTTCAAAAAATGGTTTGCTGTCAAAAACAACTAACATTTTTGTTTCACGCAATTTATAATTTGGAAAAAATTAAGTGCTTTTAATTATTTTCATACATTTTTTTTCTGAAAAAAATAGCAAATATTTAGGTTCTTAAAAAGAAACTTTGAATAAGAGATCGTCAAATTGATATTTAGTTGCCTTTAAATTCCTGAAACTTGCCTTTAATTACGTTTAAAAAAAATTCGTAATTCGTAAAAAATTTCAAACTTGAGCTTTTAATCAAACATGACATTACGATGGCCCGTTCATCTCAAAGGGCACGAGTATGATAACTTTGGCGCCAAGATATAATAACGGTTTGTGGTAGAGGGTCTTAATACAAGCATTTTTTACTATGGGATGGGAGGTCTATCTCCCCCCGTTTAGGCGGGAGGGGCAATTTAAAAAAGTTATTATTTAAAATGGAAAAAAATAATTAAAAAATAACGGTGATACTTACAATTAAGTTGTATACATTTTTTTAAAGCCAACATTCTGTTCTATTAGCAAGTTTTTAAATCAAGTCAAAACTATGCGTAGTTTTTGAAAAATTTAATTTTAAACTCAAAATTTGAGTAAAAAAAGTTAAAAAAAGGTTTAAAGTGTAACTTTTTCAATACTTCAAGATTATCTACCATAGTTTTTATTTCAGAATTTATTGCTCTTATTTGTTTTCGATCAAAAACTGAAAACTAGATGATTTTATGTCTTTTAGTTTTTGCGAAAATTGAAAATAACCACAACTACTATTTTAATTTAATTCTTCTTTTTTTTGCTTGAGTGGTCTTATTTTGATAGTAATAATGGTATTTGCGTATGCGTAAGCGTGTTTGGGTGTATGCAACAGTAAGGTGTGCGCGAGTTTGGGTGTGTGCAACAGTGGGATCTGTAAGGGGGGCCATGCTGCCCCCCTGCAACCCCCCTGCTTGGGCACACTATAGGATTTGGGGTGGGTGCAAGTTGGAGTGTGTGCAAGGTGGGGAGGGTGCAAGATGGGGTGCATGCAAAGTTTCTTTTGCATTTAAATAAGTTGGATTTAAGAAAACTTAATTTACCCTAGGTGTATCTTAATCCATATTCGATTATTACTATCAAAATAAGACTACGTTAATACTTAAGCAAGGAAAAAGTAATTTAATTAAAATATTTTGTTTTGGTAATTTTCAATTTTCTCAAGAACTAGAAGACATCAAGTCATCTAGTTTCCAGTTTTTGATCAAAAACAAATAAGAAATACGAATTATAAAAAAAAAATAGTAGATAATCTGAAAGTTTTGAAAAATTACACTTTAAACCTTTTTTTTAACTTTTTTTATCACAAATTTTGACTTTAAAACAATTTTTTTAAAAACTATGCATAGTTTTGACTTGATTTAAAAACAAGCTAATAGACAAAAGTGTTGGCTTTAAAAAAAGGTATAATACTTAATTATAAGTATTACCGTTATTTTTTAATTATTTTTTTTCCATTTAATGTACATATTTTTTCAAACTGCCCCTACCGCCTAAACGGGGGGAGATATACCCCCCCTCCCATAGTAAAAAATGCTTGTTTTTAACTGTTCTATACAAATCCGTCATTAAACTTTGTCGCCAAAGTTATCGTACTCTCCCCTCTCAAAGCCTTGTGTCGATTGAGTTCAAACTGGAAAATTAAGGTTTTAAGCCGATTAGCGTAGGGCGTTTTTTTTAATTTTTTTAATACGAAAAATAACAGCAATTACATACAATTTTGTTCGTTAAAAATCAAAAATTCTATTTTTTTTTTTAAATTAACCGATACATTTTTTTTAAACTTTCTATTTTGTTTTTTCTTAATTTGGATTCTTTCTACAAGAAAAACATATTTCAATATTGATCCAGAAGAGTACCCTTCATAAACCGTTATTTTTTGTATGTTTTCTCAAGAATGTCATTATTTTTAATTTTTAAAAATATATTGATTTTTGTTTACAAAACTCGATACCTCAGAAAGGGGACTTTTTGGAAGACATAAGCAAGTCCTAGCGTCCCAGTCGTGCATTTTATTTCTTTCAAAATTGATTTTCTGTTGAATACAAACACTTTTTCTTTTTTCTCTACAATTTTTAAGTTTTGTTGAATCCTTTAAGATCAAAATATTTTCTAGCATCTACGAGTTAGCAGACTGATAGCGATAGTAATAATAGACTCCCGAAAAAAAAACGAAAATTCTTCATATCAGACAGATCCTCTCTCATTTTCTGAATTTTTGAATGTTTGTAGTGTTCTTCGAAACAAGAAAAGTATTTATTATTTTTGAAAAAAAGCTATGTACATATGTACGTTTCAAAACAATTTCTTGCGTAAAATGCACCAAAAACCCTCTAACCTTTTGCTATATATGTAGACTGTTGAAATCTTGGAATGTTTTTATATGTATGGAGTCGTCCAAATTAAAAAGTTAGACCATACTTTGCTGGACAACAGTGTTATAAGAACTAAAATTGTCACTTTAGCCCTTGAAATGTGTAAATGTAAGGTTAAGATGCACATTATGTTATTTAAATTTTGTCAGCCTCCTTTACAGAACATTAAAGAACATATTTAAGCGCTGAGTAAAAACTCGTCTATATGTTAAGTGTGTTTCTTTAAACGCGCACACTTTTAAAACTACATGCCCTCAAAATCCGAAAACACAGTTGGCAGGCTCAGACAACATAAGCTACTTCATTTGCAGACAATTGCATTCTTTGAACGTAAATTTTAACCAAGGCAACTACATAGTTTGCTTTTCAAGTGTTATAAACTTCAAACTCGGAATTTTTCTTCACTAACCTCTACCTTCAGTTGATATTGCAAAGTACTCAAAAAAAAACATTCTTGTCTACAAAACACTTCTTAGGCAAGCTTTAAGTCCATCAGGACTTACATATGTATATTTTGTATTGCAAAGAAATATTACTTATTCTTTTTCCAATTTGACAAGGAACCCTTCTATACAAAAAATTAAATGGAATTGTGCAGAAAATAAATAATCAGCTTTCAGGTAATTGGAAAATCATGATTAGCCGTCTTTTTGACATAAGCGCAATTGACTTGATAGTAAGGGAGAATTTTCTTGACATAAAGTTGCTCCCAAAATTGAGCGTACACTCAATTGAGAATTAGTTACCTATTTGTTACTTTTCCTATTTAAGATGCAATATTTTTGGAAAATTCTTTTTAATTTCTATTTTTTATTATTTTTTTTTGTACGAATACATAAAACAACATTACTTGGCGAAATCGTCGGCCGAACACATTCAACGGTCCAAAAAAATACTTAACAGATATCGGTATGAAGGTACGATCCTAAACAAACCTGGAAGAGGATGAAAACAAATCTTTTCTCAGCAAGACGAACGAGTAATTTAAAGAAAATTCAAAGTAAACCCAAAAACGAGTGTACCAAACTGTTCATCGCGAAGAATGATTTTAACGGCAGGGTTGCTCGGAAAAATCCTCTTATTTCCAAAATTAATAAGCGAAAACGTCTTGAGTTCGCTAAAAAGCACCTCAACAAACCCTAAAGTTTCTGGAACAATGTTTTGTTCTCGGACGAGACCAAAAATAACTTATTTTGGTCTGACGGAAAGCAAATTGTTTGTAGAAAGCCCAATACTCAGTTCAAGACAGAGAATTTGCTTGCCACTGTTAAGCATACGGGAGGAAATGTTATGTTATGGGGGTCAATGGCGGCAAATGGGAATGGGACTGGGAACTTTGAATTTATTGACACAATCAAAAACAAGTGGAAATTTTAGGACGTTCTTAAAAGAAATATGCCTCAGTCTGCAGAAAAACTAAATTTATCAGCAACCTTTCCCTTCCAACAAGATATAACGATCCAAAACACACATCGTTTGTTGTGAAGGAATGGTTGCTGTATAATGCCAGAAAATAGCACAAGACCCCACCTCGGTCACCGGACGTCAATCCCATCGAGCATATGTGAGAAAAAATAAAGCGAAGGTTGCAGAATTGCAACCCAACCAACAAAAGTCAATTGAAAGCGAAGATCACGGAATTTTGGGAAAATATACCCCCGTCTTTTACTAAAAAATTGTTGTGCCGCGGCGACTATAAGATGTGATTACGGCTAAAGGTGGCCCTACAAAATATTAATATTTAAATTTGACCACTAATTAACATTTTTGTATGCTTTGAATTCCAAGTTTACGCTTAATTTTGTGTCATGCATTTAATGATTTTTTTTTAGTTTTTTTTTTAATTTTTATTATTTGTTTGTTAATTGTTTTTGTTGTTTATTTAACATAAAATGTTAAAAAAAAGGAAATTGAAAACAAAATACTAAAAACATAACATTTTAATAATTTAAAACAGCAAAACAGTTTTTTTTTTTGCTGGTGTACGCTCAATTTTGAGAGTAACTGTAACTAAACTGTCAGCTTTTTATTGAATAATTAGAATAATACATAATTAAGTTTTTTGAAAATAGTTTGACTTTTTTCTAAGATTTTAAAATTAAAAATATACTGAACACTATAACGTCATTTTAAAAGTAAAGATGAACTACATATATTATCGACAGAATTTCTTTTCAATTTATTTCAATGAACGTTTGCTAATTTCATTACTTGTGTGTTTTTTCAATGATCTAATTGCCCAACTTTTAACATTTTTGTAAACGCATGTTTTCAATTTTTTTTATAGTCCTACAAAATTTTCGAGTCCGAAATAAGAAAATTTAAATCTTGACATATCGCCCAAAAGATGTCGTAAGTTTCAACATTTGGGCATTCTGTCAAATTTTTTGTTTATTTTTGAACTACGTCAGCTTTAGTTTAAAATTGTATCGCCCAAACTTAAACATTAAACGAAAAAATGTCAGAGCGTACAAAATATGTTCGGCTTTATTTCACTTTCAGAAAGCAAAAAAAATGCCAATTTTAAAAGTGAAATAAAAAGAAATAGAAATATTGATTGGGGGGCGTGATGCCCCCTGCAACTCCTGATTGGGCTCACCATAGGATTTGGGGTAGGTGCGAGGTTGTGTATGTATATATGTACATATACGCAAAGTTTCTTTAAATCAATTTTTTAAATGCAAAGAAACTTTGCATACACCCAACTTCGTAATTAGACCAAATTGTATAGTGAGCCGAAGCAGAGGGGTTGTCCATACATACCTGTTTATTCGTCTCAAAGCCCAACCATCTACAATTTTTAGGACATTATGACATTTCTAAATTTAGGCGTTACGACATTGAAAATTGGTTTGGGTGATATGATATTTTATTTGGGCTTTGTGACGTTTTCTTAGTGATATTGTTTATGAAGTCTCTCTTTTTGGGCCTTATGTCATTTTATGATTTGGATTATACGTCAATGGGCGATAAGACAAACGATAGAAATCATAATCGTCGTAATGTCACGTAATGCCCAACCCAATGTCATAAAACCCAAATTCAAAACTTAAAATTCTTTTCGGCAAAATGACATATAAAAATTTGGGCGTTCTTTTATTTAAAATTTGTTATTAGATTTTGGCTTTGTGACCAAAAGACCTAAAGTCGGTTTCAACATTGTTTAGCATAAAACCGATCTATCAGTTATGTATGCGTTGTTGCAATCTATTTATATAATTAAATGAAAAATTAAAAACTTTATTATACGGAAATAAGCTGAAATATTTGTTTTTTATTTTGCAAAACGTAAGTGTCAACAAATACAGCGTCATCTGTTGCACACGAAGATCTACATCTACACATAGCTAGAATATAATCTACAAACAAACCGCTTTCCTTAATTTTTTTTTGTTCATTCAGCTATTTACAAAATAAAGAACACACACAACTTTCAAATATAAAAACTAAACTCCTGACGAGATTTTTTGCCAAATTATCACTCTACTTTGTATGGAATCCCAAAAAAACACGGCTACTGATAAATTTTACTGCCCAAAAATATTCATTAAACCTATTAGAAGAACTTCATTTCTTGAAAATACGTAATATATGTATAGTTTAGATTTAAGTTATGATTTTGAATGTTATATCTGTAAATAATTAAAGTACAAGCACTAAAATTGACTAACTAATAAAAATGGTAAACAAAAAATAATTATTCATGGTTTATTTAATCATTTACTCGTACCTACCCTATTTTTCTATCAGTAAAGTTCAATAGCAATTCATAAACCATTATGATGTTGTGTACAAGTTGAAAATTAAATAAAAATATTTGTACTACCTATAAGAATCCGAAAAGGTATATCTAAATATCAGCTTAACTCAATCGGTCTCTTCTTAAATTATACCTACCTTATTATACGAAAAATATTCGATTTTACACTTGCGTTCAATTGTATAAACAAATCTCACCGCATGAACTCGAATTTATTATAATCACTTTACAGAATGAAAAATACTCCTCGATCTCTGCTTTTCGTTTGGTGATTTCACACCTCCTCGTGCTCATCATCGTCCTTGGTTTAGTGTTATTATGGACAGATACACTGTATTATAAATATTTTATCCTTGTCTTGTAGAATTTTCAGGGCTAAACTACATTTTTAAGGGCCTTTTTTATACAACTTTATTAAAAAAAATTATTTATCGGCGCCTTTTTTTTAATACACGACTATAAAGTTTTTGAATTCCACCTAATCGATCAACAAAGCTTGTCGGACTGAGATAAGCTTTTCAATATGGTTTGAAGGATAACATGAGGCTTAATTCACTAAAGTTGCTTTAATATCTTATTTTTTAGTTCCTGTCACAAGATCTCAAACTTCAAAGTCTACCATGTTGAAGAATAAAGCTATATGCACAAAAATGTCAGATCAGCTCAGACATTTTTTTTATTCACACAGTTGACAGATATTGTCCCAGAGTCGTTAGAACTTCATTTTCAGATGCTTATCAAATATAACAGTGTTGATATTGGGCATTCAACTGCATTCTTTGAACGTACATTTTGACCAAGGCAACAAGTTAGTTTTTAAGTGTCATAAATTTCAAACTTGGAACTTTACTTCACTAACGTCTACCTTCAGTTCATCGTACACAAACTATCAAAATCATTATTATCTACAAAACACTTCTCAGGCAAGCTACAAGTGCATCACGATTTGTATTTTGTATTTTTTTTTTTTTCAATTTGACAAGGAACCCCTTTACACAAAACTTTAAATAGAATTGTGCACTAAATAAATAAATCATTGAGTTCAGCTTTCAGTTGAATTAAAAAACATGATCTGCTGCCATTTTGACATAAGAAGACTTGATAGTTAGGGAGATTTTTCTTGACTAACTTTCCTGTCAACTTTCCAATAAAGTTGCCTTAATTGGCTGCGTTCAATCTCAGACAGATAGGGTATCCGGATACATTTTTGTTAGTGTTTTACGTGTAAAATAACAGCTGATCAAAAACAGCTGAGATGTCAAAAAAGGAATCCAAAGGTATCCAAGAATTTCTGAGGTATGTGGGTATCTGACAGAAGAACTGATTCAACACATGGTTGAATTTCAAGAAACTTGAAAATTGATTTCAGCTTTTTGTATTTGTTGGTAAACAAAAAGATACAAAATGTTAATTGAAGTTGTATTTGAGGTTGTTCTGTACATAATAGACGATGAAGAAGCTATTTGCCTGTTAAACGTAAATCGTTTAAAACCGGAGATTTCGCAAGTAAATTATTAATCGTATAGAATTCCAATCGAGCTTAGAGGAAATTTATCTCTTATTTATGTAATTGTTACGTACCTATCAATTCATCATCGTCCGACGAATCAGTTGAATTACCCATTAAATGTTTTATCTTACAACAATTTTAACTTCGTAGCTTAAATGTTTCTCTGCTTTTTGTGAACAGCTGAAAGTGTTTTTATTTTTTGACAGCTATTTTAATACAGCTATCCAACTCGTTAAACAAGGTATCTAAAAATCCACCTATCCTAGATACCCTATTCAACATGAGATTGAACGCAGCCATTGGAAGGCAATCAATTGTCAGCGGTCAGTTGTTTTTTGAACTATTGTTGTTATGTCAAACAAAATTGTTCAATTGTCAATGTTACAAACTTTTTGAATATGTTAAAATTATTTATAGGAATGACAATTGTTAGAAATTGTTGATCTGTCAAACTACAAATATTGAAAATGAAAAAAAAAAATTATTTTTATAACGTTGAAAAAACAATTGATTGTTTGTATACAAACCATTCACTTTGACAGTTCAACGATTTCAAACTAGCTCCTGAGCTGTTAAAAAATGTAACTATTTGACACTTCAACGATGAGTTTAGCAGCGATGTGGTGACGTCATACAGTTACACCCTAACAATCTAAACGTTTACTAACAACAATATTTAACGATTGTTAACAATAGTTAGAAAAAGAACAGACATCAGATGTATTAACAACTGTAAACTTTTGGAGTTTTTAAAGTTCACACAATTTTTACGATTTGTTGAAGTGTTATTAAGTTAAGATTTGTAACAAGTTCACGACTCAGCTCTAGAAGTGTCACTAAAAGAGTTGAACTGTCAAAAAAAAAATAGTTTGTTTACAAATAAGCAAAATAACGTTTCTCATTATAATCATATGAGTTTTCTTATTAATTTTGTCAAGCAAGTTAAAAGCAACTGCTTTTTTTCAGATTTTAAGTTATAAAATCAATAATCAAAGCTTTGTTAGTAAGTAATTTTAACAAATTCCATTAATTTGCAAGAATGACACTTGAGTAATTTTGTGTGCCATATAACAACAATAGTTAACCATAAAAAGAAAAAGAACAGGCCCCTGGAAAAATCCAATCTTCGGTCGATCTTCTGAAATTGGCTGGCAATGGGCAGGTTAAGACAACAAAATGGACTTCATTTGCAGTTAACTACATTGAACGCAAAATAAGACCAAGATAGCTAGTTAATTTTTCAGATATCATTAATTTCAAACTTGGATCTTTACTTGACCATCTTTTACTTGCAGAAAGTACCAAGAACATTATTATCTACAAAAACATCTAGCATAGGTAACAACTTCAATATATGTAAGTTGTATTTTTCATTGTAAACTTTTAGTCAGTAACAACACCAAACTTATGATGTTCAGCAATGAACTTCATGGACTAAATGACATTAAATTCTTGTTCCATGCACCGTCTTGTTCTAGTTTTAAACTCTTCAATAGCAAATGTCTAGTATCTTATTTAATAAATAGCTTCAATTCTGAAGTAAACTGCTGCAGTACATGCTTCAATATAGAAATAGTGAAAGATTTTAAGTATTTAGGTGTCAAAATTGACCAACATTTAAAATGGTCTGAGCACATTACGGATTTAAAGCAATATCTTCTTTCAACCGTAAAATGCTTTTATCGGTTAAAAAAATATTGTTCATTCTCCACATTAAAAAAGGTTTACTATGGTATTTCCCACTCGAAGTTACAATATGGTATCAGTTGTTGGGGAGGTGCATACTTAAACAAAATCCAACAATTAACAGTCCTTCAAAAATGTGTACTAAGAAAAATATGCAACGCAGCCCGTCTCGCTCACTCTGCAGATTTATTTAGACAAACAGGTATTCTACCAGTAAGACACTTGTTTTATTTTAAGGTTTTGAAGATATTTTTTATGAGGAGTGGTTATTTGGAAAGCCCTATAAGTAATACATATAACATGAGAAATTCTAACTCGGTACGATTAAACACTTTTCGAACTACACTTTTTAGGAATTCTTATACTATCGTCTCTCGCAAATTATACAACAGTCTTCCAGCTGAATTACGTAGCATTAGAAACCGTCCACAGTTCTTAAAATCCGTTAAATTATGGCTTCTTAATTTCGATACTTATAACATTGAATTCTTGTTAAACTACGTCATTTGATAATATTTGTTCTCTTTATTTATTTGCGTATATAATAATTAAAATATTGTTTATGCAGTTCAAATCAATCATAGTTGATACAATTCATAAGAAACTTTTTTCTCTGTTTCTGTTCCTTTATATTACGTTATTTATAATATGTCCACCCCACAATATAAAAATTTGTAAATGTGGCATTAATTCAATTTTAACTTAAAATTCAAATGCTACAACCTATTCTCTCTAATTAATTGTACAAAATACATATATTATTAAATTAGAAATAAGATATCTAAAAATTGTTAGGAGAATATGATATTAATAAATAATAATAATAAAATAAAAATAAAGAAAAGTATATTCCTTTTCCAATATCACAAGGAACCCTTTTTACGAAATTAATATACCACAGAGTTATGCAGTTCAGCTTTTAGTTGAATATAAAACCATGGTCAGCTGTCGAGTCAATATTGGGCAGGTTTAGGCAACATAAGAGACTTCATTTGCAGTCAACTTCATTCTTTGAACGAACATTTTGACCAAGGCAACTTGTTAGTTCTCAAAATCCATCACAAGTCCATCACGATTTGTATTTTGCATTGTAAAAAAATATTACTTATTTCTTTTCCAAATTGACAATTAACTCTTTTACATAAAACATTAAATAAAGTTATGCAGAAAATAAATGGCTGCGTTCAATCTCAGACAGATAGGGTATCCGGATACCTTTTTGTTAGTGTTTTACGTGTAACATAACAGCTGATCAAAAACAGCTGAGATGTCAAAAAAAGAAATCCAAAGGTATCCAAGAATTTCTGTGGTACGTAGGTATATGACAGAACAGCACATGGTTGAATTTCAAGAAACTTGAAAATTGATTTCAGCTTTTTGTATTTGTTGGTAAACAAAAAGATACAAAATGTTAGTTGAAGTTATATTTTTGAGGATGTTCTGTACATAAAAGACGATGAAGAAGCTATTTTCCACCGAATTTTAGAAGGTAATCGTATAGAATTCCAATTGAGCTAAGAGGAAATTTAACATAGATTAAGGTTATTTCTTATTTATTAAATTGTTACGCACCTACCAATTCATCATCGTCCGACGAATCAGTTGAATTATCCATTAAATGTTTTATCTGACAACAATTTTGACTTCGAAGCTTAAATGTTTCTCTGCTTTTTGTGAACAGCTGAAAGTTGTTTTTATTTTTTGACAGCTATCTCAATACAGCTATCCAACTCGTTCAACAAGGTATATACAAATCTTCCTATCCAAGATACCCTATCCAACACGAAATTGAACGCAAAGTTCAATGAAGAAACATAATCAACTGTCATTTTGACAGAAGTAGACTTGACTTGATAGTAAGGGGGATTTTTCTTGACTAACTTTCCAGTCAACTTACCATTAAATTTGCCTAAATTGGAAAGCAATATTTTGGCACCCAACCAATGCCTTACTTTCAAGTCCCTTATGTCATCTGAACCTGCTCATTATCTTATAAACCTGTCCAATAACTTTTCTGAAAATATTGTTACACGAAGTTCTATGTCCATACAAGAAGGCATATAGGAATTTTCTTAGCTTAAGAGTTAAAGCGACCTAAACCATGACTGTTATCAAATTGGGCCCTCTTAAACACTTAATTCTGATTCTCTGTCTTATGGATAATCCGACCTCAGCGATTTTCAAAAATATATACACAATAAACACCGAATCTGAATACACCACCTCATTTTCATTTCTTCAATAAATTTTTAAATCAATATTTAGATTTGTATATTTTTGTTATTTAGTCGATGGCATTCTATCCACTCACCTTTTTAAAAAGAACTAATCTTTATGGAAATCGTATCAATTAAAAATCAGGAGGTGGGCGTGGAAGCGTAAAGCTTCCTCAGTGTAATTAGACTCATTAAAAGTTTTTCATATCTGTAATTTGTAATTTAATTAGCATTGGGTGGTATTTTACTATCTTGTTGGATTTTATTTGATTTTTCCATTTTCATCGAATGTGTTGCTCCTTGAGGTGCTCGCTCCAGATTCAGATTCAAATTCAAATTCAGATACAGATTCGTTGAGAATTATATTTTCCCTTTGATTTGACCACCTCCTGAGCAGCAGTTCTTTACAATATTGCTTTCGAGTATTTTTGCTTCGAGAATATAGTTGCATCGTTATACTCGTACATACTCGTAGGATGTGTATTAAAGAAGCATGTGGTTTCTGTAACCAAACGGCAACGGAATATTATAAAATGTTTAAATGATTTTTTCTTCACTTCGATGTAAACAAATTGAATGTTAATTGGTTAAAATTCTTAATAAACAATTCAGCTTGACTCAAGTGAGCTGTGTTATGCTATTCGGGTGCGCCGCGCCGCGCCCGCGCCATCCATGCCACCGCTTCCTAACACTCGTTCTGGCTTCACTCAACGCAAGCAGGGTGTAATTGAAAAAGCCATAACGCCCGAGACAAAGGTGATTTTTCAAGATTAATTGTTTATCTCGTGTGCGTTAAGTTAAGGGCTTCTGGTAAGGATGTTATTTTGTTTTGAAAATACAGGCTGAAAGGATTTTTAAATAGTGAATGGAAATGCAGTACCAATATGAAGTGCATTTAAGAATATCCGGCTTGTGTTTTCTATACTTTTATTGAGTTACTCCAACGACCATGGAAGAGGTGCGCTCTGCATTATTGAAATCGAAAGTATAACTGAGGATTTGTTTATGCGTACGGATATGTTGATTTGTTGGGCCTCAGATATGCAATTGATTTGGAACACTACATTTTCTGGCTTTGTTTGTCATTGAACTATGGGTAAGGTAAGAGGGATTATATGTATTAAAGACTTGTTTACAGGTTACAGTTAACACTGTTTCAGGAAGAATAAACTATTATTGAAGGATTGCCTTGAAAGAATGAGAATTACGTATATTGAGGTATATATGTAGGTATGTGTCATTTTGTGTCATTTTATTGTGTTAAGGTCTTATCGAATAAGAAACAATGAGATGCAGAGAAGTGTAAAATCGACGAAAACAATCTCTGAATATTGAACTCACAACTAAAAGAAGAAAGACTGTTGATCGAGTTGGAGCTCTTGAAACAGCCTGTGTCGTCGTACGGTAGCAAAAGTTGTTGTTTTTAACATCTAAACCTCTAATTATTAACATTTTCTTCACTGAAAAAAAAATTGTGCATAAGATCTATGAACGACGTTCTTAGAGGCAAAGCTGTACCTTTTTTCCGAAAGTTCATGAAAAAGTGGCCATGGAATGGTGTTGTTTTTATAAATCTCCATTCCTAACAAAAATCGTATGGAAGAATTTTGTTCGAAAGCATTCGATTCTATTCATACGAGCATGATTAATTCAAGCTTAGAAAAATACAAATAATTTAGAAATAAAGTCCTTATTTTTAAATGTATAATAATGACTCACTCAAAGCGATTTTCTTTATAATTACACAGTGTGAGCACTAGAGAAGGGAGAAAGGGTTTGAAAGCCAAAAATCCAAAAACAGCATCCATACCGAGATTTTCGAAGTTTTCAGTCTCCTTGGATAGTAGCAGAGGTGATAAATTATGTTTTAAAGACACTAGGAAGTATTGAGTTTTCAACATATTTGTTTCTCATCAATATTTTATTCCCCGTTGAAGATCCACATTCGAAGAGAAAGGTTGTACGAATAAAACGAATATGAAAAGCTGAGGTTTATTTTGTGTTTCTCTGACTTGACCAAAAGGTAATTTCTAATCCAACGAAAGAGGGAATCGGAAAAATAAGAGTGCTTGATGCCAAACTCTATATACCAAATGCTTTTGAAATATCAATAGCAATAGTCTTACTTTCTCTAAAATAGTGTAAAGATGTGTTCCACTGTTCGTTGAGATAAACCATTTTTCTAAGTGAAATTGGTATTGAGCGTTAAGAAGTTAAAGCAGGAATGAAGTTCGATAGTTTTATGAGCAGAAGAAACGGAATTCACAAGTCCATAAAACTAATGGGTGATTTTTTTGAGGTTAGGATTTTCATGCATTAGTATTTGAAAGATCACGCGGGATTTCAGACATGGTGTCAAAGAGAAAGATGCTCAGTATGCTTTGACATTTCATCATGAATAGACTTACTAACGAGCAACGCTTGCAAATCATTGAATTTTATTACCAAAATCAGTGTTCGGTTCGAAATGTGTTTCGCGCTTTTTTATCGACAAATTTTGTTCAGCGATGAGGCTCATTTCTGGTTGAATGGCTACGTAAATAAGCAAAATTGCCGCATTTGGAGTGAAGAGCAACCAGAAGCCGTTCAAGAACTGCCCATGCATCCCGAAAAATGCACTGTTTGGTGTGGTTTGTACGCTGGTGGAATCATTGGACCGTATTTTTTCAAAGATGCTGTTGGACGCAACGTTACGGTGAATGGCGATCGCTATCGTTCAATGCTAACAAACTTTTTGTTGCCAAAAATGGAAGAACTGAACTTGGTTGACATGTGGTTTCAACAAGATGGCGCTACATGCCACACAGCTCGCGATTCTATGGCCATTTTGAGGGAAAACTTCGGAGAACAATTCATCTCAAGGAATGGACCGGTAAGTTGGCCACCAAGATCATGCGATTTGACGCCTTTAGACTATTTTTTGTGGGGCTACGTCAAGTCTAAAGTCTACACAAATAAGCCAGCAACTATTCCAGCTTTGGAAGACAACATTTCCGAAGAAATTCGGGCTATTCCGGCCGAAATGCTCGAAAAAGTTACCCAAAATTGGACTTTCCGAATGGACCACCTAAGACGCAGCCGCGGTCAACATTTAAATGAAATTATCTTCAAAAAGTAAATGTCATGGACCAATCTAACGTTTCAAATAAAGAATCGATGAGATTTTGCAAATTTTATGCGTTTTTTTTTTTTTTTAAAGTTCTCAAGCTCTTAAGAAATCACCCGATAGAACCGAAGGCTGCAAAGACGAAAGTAGAAACATCATAGTGGAATCGCAGTCAATGCTGAGGATATGGAAGGACCACTTCTGCAGACTGTATAACGGCGACGACGAACCGAATTCCGCTGTCAGGCAGGATGACCCATTCAACATAGACGACGGAAGCCAACAATCCCGTCCTCCCGACTTAGACGAAGTAAAGATTGCCATATCTAAGCTGAAGTCTAATAAAGCCGCTGGAGCAGGTGGCTTGAATGCCAAGCTCTTCAAAGCAGCTGGAGATAATTTAGTTAGGAGCATGCACCAACTTATCTGTAAGATATGGTCGGAAGAAAGCATGCCCGATGAATGGAACCTCAGTATTGTTTGCACGATTCTGAGACCCTCTAAACTGCACCAACTATAGAGGAATCGTAATACGTGAACTTCTAAAGCCCATCGTCAATAACCTGATAGGTCCTTATCAGTGTGGTTTTAGACTAAGAAAGTCCACAGTCCATCAAATATTCACATTACGGCATATCCTTGGAAAAACGCAAGAAAATCAAATCGACACCCACCATCTTTTCATCAATTTCATATATATGTATGACAGCATCTCAGTGTTCCCAGGTTGAGGGGAAAATCACCATTCTTGCCGATTTTTTTCAACCAAAGGGGAAAAAAGGGGACGGGAATAAGTAAGGGGAAAAAATCCAAAAAAGGGGAAAACAGCTTAAAACTTTAATGAAAACAAAACTTCGTAATAATTTTACCTTAAGTGGAATATTGCTTACTAAAGCTCTACTTAAAAAAATTGTTGCTATGAATTTGTTGTGGAAAAAGATTGTCTTGTACTACATAACAATTCCATGTACAAATATGTAATAACATAAACTCATATGTGATAAATCATTTATTTATTTTTTCAAAGTATGTTTTTACTTTTTGTACTTCTATTATTTATTTCTTCAAATCAGTTGTAAACTGTATTTATAAACTGAAGGACCTTTTTGAATTGTATTTCTTTAAGTTATTATTTATTCTACTCCATTGTGATGGGACTCATAAAAAAAATAATGTTTTTTCTCCTTTTTAATTGTTTTTGTTTTTGTATGAATATGTATGAAAAAATAAACAATACAATTTTCTAAAAATTACATGAAAATCTTAATCACTTTTTTTCGGGGGAAAATTAGGGATTTTTTTTTCGTTCAAGGGGAAAAATAAGTGTTTTGGCGTCAGAAAAAGGGGATTTTGTTTTTGAAAACCTGGGAACACTGCAGCATCTACAGGGACGAGCTGTATAGAGCCATGTTTAGTTTTGGCATCCCTACCAAACTCGTCCGTTTGTGCAGGATGACCAGGTCAAAAAAGGTTTTAGACAAGGTTATGCGCTGCCATGCGATTTTTTTAACATCGTACTTGAAAGAATAGTGCAGAGCTCTCATGTCAACACTAGAGGCACTATCTTTCAAAAGTCTGTCCAATTACTAGCATATGCTGATGACATTGACATAATCGGAAGAACTCAGCGTGATGTCAATGGGGCTTTTGTGAGTAAAGAGACAGAGGCGGCAAAAATGGGTTTAACGGTTAATGAGTGCAACACAAAGTACATTCTCTCATCAAGAAAGAAGTTACAACACCGAACGGCGACGTCTCGGTCAAAACGTCACCATCGACAGACGTAACTTTGAGGTAGTCAAGGACTTCGTCTACCTAGGCTCCGCTGTAAAAGCAGAAAACAACACCAGCGCTGAGATCAAACGAAGAATAACTTCTGCTAACCGCTGTTTCTTTGGGCTAAAAAAGCAATTGAGTAGCAAAGCCCTCTCTCGAGGGACCAAAGTGTCGCTATATAAGGCCCTCATCATACCCGTCCTGCTATACGGTGCAGAAGCATGGACTATGACAAAAGCGGATGAAAGCACCTTGGGTCGTTTCGAGAGAAAAGTTCTTCGTGTGATCTATGGTCCCGTATGCATAGAAGGGGAGTGGAGAAGAAGATGGAATGACGAGCTGTACGGGCTGTACAGCAACGTAGACTTAGCCAGAAGGGTAAAAGTCCGACTAAGATGGCTGGCTCACGTAGAGCGCATGGAAACCAATGAATTATAAACATGATTCGAAAATTTATATGTATTTAGTCAAAAGTTGGTTAGGTTTCTGTCTGATTATATAGGGTTTTATTATAAGAGGTTTGATTTAAATAATAATATAAATGAGACATTTTTTTAAGAGAAATCAATAGATTTTTAATTTCACTGAGGGAAGGTATGCTATTATAACATTCGAAAACGGTTACAGCGCCATTTTAATTCACTTCCTAAAAAAAGAAAAAAAAAATAAATAAATAAAAAATAAATTGGGTGGCGCAACAGTCCGTTGAGAACTAGGGCCTAGTGACTTACAACTCTCAACCATTCCTGTGTGCGAGTAATGTTGTCAGGAATGGGGGGGACCTACAGTTTTTAAGCCGAATCCGAACGGCTGATTTGAGAAAGCACTTTTCATGACAAGAATTACTCTTCCTCGCAAGAGGCAGTACCCGTGAAAAAAACTTTAGATGGCATAGGCAGGGTTCGAACCCAAGATCTCTGGCATGACAGGCCAACGCACTAACCATCATGCCACGGGTACTACTCCTAAAAAGTGTATACAATTTCTTAAAAGAAAGATCAATGGTTTTATTTTATTAGTCAAAAATAAGTATAAAAAGAGGTGATCCGCACAGTGATAACTCATATCGGAACTCATATCATTTAAAAGTCAAAATTAATTTCTATTTAAAAATGAAAAATATTGAGATATTTTTGTTTTGTTGTATTCAACTCTGTTCTGATGAAATTAAAATAAAATGTTTGTTTTTCCGGAGTAAAACAAAAACAAGAAAAATGGTAAATAATTATAATTAAATATATATATATATGTATATAAATAATAATAATTTTCAATTCTAATTTAGTCTGCCCTCTTATCTGAAACGGTTGAAGCCTATGACAAAATGTTTGAAACAAAATTGTTTGCAAATTGTGTGCTTCCTTATGTTTTATATTCGTTCGTGCGTTTATTTTTCATTGTCAATAATTTTGTGTTAATAGTTGGTAATTGAAATAAAATAAGAAGTAAGCAATTAAAGTTATTCTTAATTAATTCAAAAAAGTGTGATCCTGTTTTTATTAAGTCTTTATATTGATTTAGAAATCTAGAAACCGACTTTATGAATCTTAATCACTTATTTAATTGAAGGAAAAGTCAAGAAGGTCATCAAAATCATCAATCAGCTTTATAAATTAACTAAGTTAAATGCCCAAAAACTTAAAATACGCAACATTTTATGCTTATTGTAAATTATTAATCAGTAACATTTAAGTAGGTACCTACTTATCAAAGATGCAAGTCAATGCTCGACGCTTGACGTTCCGACTTTGACATATTGAATAGAAACAATGGAATCTTATGAGGCAACCTGAAATGTTACCTGAAGCTTTGTTCTCGCTTTAGATCGTAAATATTGTAAGCTCGAGCTGAACATCCGAATAGATTTATTTTCTATCTATGTATGTGTAGCAGCAGTGTCTTCCCTTCTGATGTTACATTTTTATAAATAAAATAAAAGAAATAAATTTAAAAAAAAGTGTAAGTATACTTAAGTAAACTTTCTTCTCAACGCCCGTTGTTTCCAGCTACATAACGCTTTGCGAATTTTTAGGTCGCGCTTTTTGACACATGATATCGTAAAATATCGTAAAGTCTGTAAGAAGCCTGTCAAAAACCCGACCGACCTAACGCGTGGTTGTGGTTGAGCCATTTTGTTTTACAAAATCTAAGGTCGTGCTTTTTGACAAACAAAATCGTAAATACGATCATATGCTCATAATTTACAGCTCACTATTTTTCATTCCGATGTAAAAACCTTGTTTTATTGGACTATTTTTAAAGTTGTCCCAATTTCTGGTGACTGTATACACAAACGTTATAAACTTAATCCAGAATATTGCCACCAAAGAAATAAGAGAAAACATTTAAATTCCTTCAAGACAAAACTGATACAATAATGTTCAATAAATGTGGATGAAATCAAACAAATATATCAATAGCATGTTGTTTAATGGTTTGTTTATTTTTATAAAATATAAACCCACAGTTGTGTGCTCCCGAATCACCATAAAAAAGGAAACATTAATTGGAAACAAAAAAATTATTGTTTATTAATCTTTCATCACATTTCTAATCTTCCTAAACAAAACATGAAGAACAAAACTAAACAATAAATTCCTTTAAAACAATATGACATCCACTTCGGCATCGTACCGCACGCTTAATCTTCACGCAGGCATAAAATACCACTTTTTAGAAATAAAAATGTTTGTTTACAATAAATATCCTTTGCCCGATAAGATCATAGAATATTCAAATTCAAATCAAACAGCAGCAGGAAGGAAATGAAACAAAGCCTTTGACAGAAAGTGTTCTTCTGCGAGAAATGACACCTACCAACTGTTGGCTATAGATTGCGCACGTAAACGACGCGACGAAGAGTTGCGTATGCATACAAACTGATCTATTCAGCAGGCACAGGCTTGCGCACCACGTATCTTCTAGAAAACATTATTTCGGTTCTCCAAAAGAATCAATCCAATTTTGATTATTTTCTTAATCAAGCGGAAAACAATAGGCAAGCAGAAAGAATAACCCAGCCGTTGAAAGATAAAAGTGAAAATTTGATCGAATTAACAAATAATAATTTTCGAATATAATTCATCTTCGATATTAAGTATTAAGTGATCAAAGAAACGACACGAATATGAATATGAATCAGACAACATTTCACACATTTTCCATTTCCATTGTTTTTTGAAAGAGATATTGATCCAAATTCGAATAGAAAAATATGTTTATAAAGATCCGTTTGATTATACATATATGTATGTACATACGTAGAATGTTTTTGTTTGATTATCGAGAAATCGAAAAAGATTTCTGTTTCATCGATAAAGTTGCTGCCAATAAATTATTACTTTTAATATGTTTTCTTTCTAAACTTACTTTGCGTTAAGATAAAATATTTGTATAATGTATGTGTGGCAAAGTAAACTTAAAATTATTAAGATTTTAAATATGTATATAAAGTTCGAATACAGCATCTTGTATTTATACAATTATTCTTCTGGCGTCTATAAAAATCCTCAAAAATCTATACGATTCCTTGTAAGATGGAGAGGAGGATTAATGATTTTATTTTATGAGTTAAAAATAATTTTAAAAAGATACTGAGATGAGACCCACACTGATAACTTTCCATTGATTGATGCTATTAAAAATTGCAAATGATGTATGTATTTTGTAAATTTGAATTTTTGCAGGACTTTATATTATGTGTGTTCAGTGACGCTGTGCTGGACTGTTCTAGACAGAAAAGTACAGCTTTTTGCTGTTCATTGAGGTTTTTTCTGTGCTAACTTGTTCTACTTTCCTGTTCATTGACAAACCTAGAACAGTTTAGAACAGGATTTTCTGTTCTTGCTTTTGAGTCAGATCAGGTTAGAACAGAATCGTGAGAAATGTCAAAATCGAAATTGTCATTTTTTTTGTTTACGTTTTGATTTGGCTGTGCTTTGTGTTTTTTTTTCTCGTGATTTAAAAAAATTAAAATAAAGTTATTTTGTCAATTTGTTTTATTTGTTTAATTAAATAATTATAAAATATAATATAATAACTTTCAATGCAATTTCTTTTACATTTCATCAAAGAAAAGGTAATAACATTCGTCACACTTTCATTCCAATCATCTGAAGAGGAATCCGACGAAAAATCACTATCGGTGTCCGAACCACTAACATTTTCATTTAGTATTATCTTAGCAATCACTTGATTTTCCATTTCAATAATTTTTAATAATATTTTTCACAGTAAAAACACAAAAAATGAAAAAAATAAGCGAGAAACGAAAAATTCACACAATTTGTAATTTGTTTTGTTTTTTTTTTGACAACTGACGTTTAACTGACTGTTCTAACTTGATCTGACGTTTCTCACGAAACTGTGCTGTTCTGATCTAGAAAAATCCTCACTGAACAAACTTATTGATTTATACAAAAAATACTGTTAATTAAATTTAATGAAATGAAAATCAATCTTTAAAATTTTTTAGTTCTTTTTTTGAAGTTTCTAATGTCTGATTGGCTAGCTGCCAAAAAATTACCTTCCAATTAAGGTAATGGAAAGTTAGTCAAGAAAATTCTCCCTACCTATCAAGTCAAGTCTACTTCTGTCAAAATGACAGTTGATCATGTTTTTTTAATTAAACAGAAAGCTGAATTTTATTTCTCTACGATTTATTTATTTTCTGCATAACATAATTTAATGCTTTCTTTAAAAGGATTCCTTGTCAATTTGGAAAGGAAATAACTTATATATCCTTATTACAATACAAAATACAAATCGTGATGGACTTGTAGCTTGCTTGAGGAGTTTTTTGTAAGCAATAATGTTTTTGGTAGTTTTTGTACGACTAACATAAAGAAGAGGTTTTTAAAATAAAGTTCTGAATTTAAAATTCATGACACTTTAAAACTAACTACTTGTTTGGTCGATATGTATGTACATACGTTCAAAGAATGAAATTGACTGCAAATAAAGTCCCTTATGTTGCCTGCCCATTATTGACAATGACAATAATGGTCATTTTGCTTAAGTTAAAACTAAGGAATGTCTACTTTAATTTTTAGCAATTTGCAAAATCCATATTATCCTAGTAGTCCGGTCAATTTAGACAATTGAAATAACAAAAATTCCGACAGAGCCAAATTTTGGTGGAGACCTTGGGTTTACCCTAAGAAATAAAAATTTAAAAGTCCCCAACAATCCCATGCGAGCTTAAAAAGTTATTCGGGGTCAAAGGTCAAAATTTTAGGTTTTTTGGATTTTTCTCAAAAACGGTAAGTTTTATGACAAAAATACCTCAGACCGAATTTGTAAATCTCAAAATTCTCTACAAAAATGGTCCTTCTGATTTTTTTCTAAGTATCACCGTTCCTGAGATATCGCGATTGTAAGAGTTATGTTCAAAATAATATGCACATATTTGCCCCATATATAAATATTCGTGTCGTTCTTATACCTGCTTCTTTTATTGTTAAACGTTTTTTTCTAGTGAATATACGTATTTATTAGAAGCGTTGACTATTAGAGTCTGTGTTGATCAATATTTTTAAAAAAATGTCACAATTTTGTTTTATTTGCAAGAAACTTTTGGCTGAAGATGAAACTGTTGTGGTTAGTCGTGGAATGCAAACTTTAATCGATGCAAGTGTTGCGAGAAATGATGAGTTTATTGAGTATTTAAGAAGTTAAAAATCCGTCACAATACACGTGGATTGCAGAAAAGCATACACCCGGAAAAGTTCAATCTCTGCAGCAAAAAGACAACGGGAGAATGAACAAGCCAGTACTTCAAAAGTATCAGCCATCTACGATTGCTTTCAATCAATCAATACTGATGTTGATCGTACTAACGCTGCTTACATTATCGATGGAGGATATCTACTACATCATGTGGTGTGGGATCGAGAAGAAACCTTCAACGTTATTTTTGAAAAATATGTTCAGTATTTATATAGACATTATGGTCATTCATTGGCGGTAGTATTTGATGGCTATAGTGACACAACAAAGAATATTAAAGCTGCAGAACAACGTCGTCGAACTACTAAAACATCCTCGAGTTCCGACATGATCTTTGATGAATTTATAAAGGTTCCACCAAACCAACAACAGTTTTTTGCTAACATTAACAATAAATCTCGTTTTATTTCCATGTTAAGTGAAAAATTGACAGCTGGAAATGTTGAAGTGAAACAAGCTCAGAATGACGCGGATGTCCTCATAATTGAAACAGCAATAGAAAAATTTAATGCAACAAACACAACAATTATAGTGGGCGAAGATGTTGATTTGTTGGTACTACTTACTGCAAGGACTCCAATTGATAAAATTATTTACTTCCTAAAACCTGGAAAGGCTCAAAAGCGAACAGAAATATATTCTTCAAAAAGTTTAACCGCTTATCCAAAATGCCAAAATTATATTTTATTTTTACATGCGATAACCGGTTGTGATACTACATCAGCAATGTACAGAAGGGGCAAAACTTCAGTATTAAAATTATTTGAAAAAAAAAAACGATTTAATTGACTGCGCAAAAGTATTTACGGAAATTAATTCTCCACTTCAAACAATAATCACGAAAGGAATTCGCTTTCTTCTTGCTGTTTATGGAGCTCCAAAAAAATAGATTGCATTGATAAGTATAGATATTTAGCCTTTGTCAAAAATACACGAAATAACAAGCAAGTACAACTATCTTGTCTTCCTCCAACATCGGCATCTGCTATTCAACACTTGTATCGAGTATACTATCAAGTTCAGACGTGGCAAGGCAATCAACTAAACCCTGAAGACTGGGGTTGGAAATTTATAAATAATATTTTGGAACCGATTCAAACTTTACACCACCCTGCTCCAGAAAAACTTCTTAATACAATTTTTTGCAATTGCAAGAAACGTTGCAGTGCCAAATGCGGCTGTAGAAAAGTTGGGTTAGAGTGTTCTCCAGCGTGTACCAATTGCCAAAGTCAGTCTTGCTCAAATGTTCAATTGAATACAACAGAGGGAGATTCATGTGATGTTGATGAAGCAACTGATTCATTTGAACAATTTATGAACACCCAGCAAGAGGAAGAAGAAGAAGAAGAAGAAGAAGAAGAAGAAGAAGAAGAAGAAGAAGAAGAATCAGATTGAAATATCAGAAGAAACCAGAACGGCAATTAAATTCAATAACCAAAATCAACATTAATAATCATCATACAGTTAAATAAGTATTATCTCTCAAAATTACATCATAATGGTTTGTTTAATGGGCCTACCGGGGAAACCACTTTAAAAAAAAACGCACCGAGTGCACTACCTCACGGGTGGTGTGGAAATGTGTGCATATTATGTTGAACATAACTCTTACAATCGCGATATCTCAGGAACGGTAATACTTAGAAAAAAAATCATAAGGACCATTTTTGTAGAGAATTTTGAGATTTACAAATTCGGTCTGAGGTATTTTTGTCATAAAACTTACCGTTTTTGAGAAAAATCTAAAAAACCTAAAATTTTGACCTTTGACCCCGAATAACTTTTTAAGCTCGCATGGGATTGATGGGGACTTTTAAATTTTTATTTGTTAGGGTAAACCCAAGGTCTCCACCAAAATTTGGCTCTGTCGGAATTTTTGTTATTTGACCACTATTTTTATGTCTAAATTGACCGGACTATAGGCAAAATTCCTTATAAAAGCAGTAGATGGAATGGTCCAGTCTACAGTTGGGACTTCCAATTAATAGATCTGTTTAAGTGTGTTTGCTTTGTTTATTTTCACGAACTGTCACTTTTTAGACTTGTTCGGAAGCCCGTTTTTTTAATAAAAATGGAATTAGCAATTAACTAGTTAGCTAAACGAAAGATAAGTCTAAAACTTTGGAGTCCCCTTAGGAACTTAAAAACGTCGAAAAATATCAACATTTACAATTCGATACATCGGACCGGCTACAATAACTTCCAATGCCAAGTTAATTAGATATTACAAACGGCGCAACACTACGATTATTATTCCTCCGAATAGTTAGGATTCATGGGATCTTTTCTACCTTCTTATAGAAGAAGAAGAAGAATCAAAGGGTACATAATTCCCCAATGTACTATTCCAAGAATAATAATTTATTATGTTACTTTAATGTATAAAGTGATTAAAAATTAAAGGCATCGGGTGAATCGTCCGTCGGCGCGCGTTTGTCGATCTACTTACTTACTTAAGGTGGCGCTACAGTCCTGTGTGAACTAGGGCCTCACCCAACAAACTTCTCCATATAGCTCGGTCTCCCTAGCTAGATGTCTTTAGTTTCGCGCTCCAAGTTGGGTAAGGTCACTTTCCACTTGTGCGCGCCACCTGATTCTCGGTCTTCCTCTACTGCGTTTTCCTGTGAATGTGGATTCGAAGACTTTCCGGGCCGGAGCATTGGTCTCCATGCGCTCTACGTGACCCAGCCATCTTAGTCGTTGGACTTTTACCCTTCTGGCTAAGTCTACGTTGCTGTACAGCCCGTACAGCTCGTCGTTCCATCTTCTTCTCCACTCCCCTTCTATGCATACGGGACCGTAGATCACACGAAGAACTTTTCTCTCGAAACGACCCAAGGTGCTTTCATCCGCTTTTGTCATAGTCCATGCTTCTGCACCGTATAGCAGGACGGGTATGATGAGGGCCTTATATAGCGACACTTTGGTCCCTCGAGAGAGGGCTTTGCTACTCAATTGCTTTCTTAGCCCAAAGAAACAGCGGTTAGCAAAAGTTATTCTTCGTTTGATCTCAGCGCTGGTGTTGTTTTCTGTGTTAATAGCGGAGCCTAGGTAGACGAAGTCCTTGACTACCTCAAAGTTACGTCTGTCGATGGTGACGTTTTGACCGAGACGTCGCCGTCGGTGTTGTAACTTCTTTCTTGATGACAGCATGTACTTTGTTTTGCCCGTTAAACCCATTTTTGCCGCCTCTGTCTCAATACTCACAAAAGCCCCATTGACATCACGCTGAGTTCTTTCGATTATGTCAATGTCATCGCATATGCTAGTAATTGGACAAACTTTTGAAAGATAGTGCCTTTAGTGTTGACGTGAGAGCTCTGCACTATTCTTTTAAGTACGATGCGCATGACAAACCTTTTTTGATATCGAAAGGTTATGTTAAGTTGTTTTCAATCCTTATGGAGCAACGTGAATTCTCCATGGTCATCCTGCACAAACGGACGAGTTTGGCAGGGATGCCAAAACTAAACATGGCTCTATACAGCTCGTCCCTGTATATACTGTCATATGCGGCCTTGAAATCGATGAAAAGATGGTGGGTATCGATTTGATGTTCTTGGGTTTTTTCCAGAATCTGCCTGCTCATAAAACTTTCGAACTTCGTTCCTGCTTTTGAACCTCTCAACATCTTCGACCGCACACTTCTCATGCTCTCTCTTTTTCCTTCTGAGAAGTCGGTGTTCCTCTCGCCTCTTCTGCTCATAGAGCTCGTGAGCAGTTCTCGTCCTTATATGCAGCGCGCGCCGGCCGCTTTGCGTGCCTGTTGTTTGGCTGCATTTTCCTGCCGACATTCCTCATCAAACCAAGGGTTCCTTGTTGGTGGTTGCTTGGAACCCAACACGCCAGAGGCGGCTTCTCAAAATGCATCTTGGCAACGTTGCCACTGGTTCTCGATACATTGTGTTGGCGGCAGAGAACGTCGAGAGATGTTACTTGTAACTCGGTCGGAGAAGGATTTGGCGATCTCTTGCGATTGTAGCCGTTCGACGTTGGTCGATCTACTAAAATACAATACTTTTAAAGCGTTTGAGTTCAGCTTTAATGAAGCGTATTTCTTTTATCGAAAACTGTTTTGTTCCACGTGTATACTCGTGATCGAGCACATTTGTGCCATCTAGCAGTTTAATCTTTTTTAATCATAGGTTATTTAAAGCTGTTTCCCGCTTCAAATATTGACATAAAGTCACTACCATTCCCTTGGAACGAAATGAGTCGTTTAAAGCTTTTAAAAAACCTTAAAGAAATACTAAAATCTTATTTCCAAATTGAGTGTTCTATAGCATAAACAATGGGTTTGAGTAGACGAAAATGAGGCTACTTAACGCCGAAAGTGTGAGATTCAATACACGAATTTAAAATCGCCATCGATCTCAACAGCTCAACATTACACACATAAGTTATCGGAGTATTAGCTTACAAGCTCCAATTGACTAAATTTCAACTCGGCGCAATGACACCAGTAGAAACGAATATTTCACATCTAAGGCTAGGAAAACCGTTTTATGGTCGAAAAGCCAGTATAACTACAGGAGTGACAGTTTGATGTGGATTGTGGATCATTGCACCATTTTTCTTTGAAACTTAAAAAACAACGTTTCCGTCAGAGTGTGAGTGACAGAGCCATTTTATCCGACTTTTGTTTTACTAAAATTGAAGAAATGGATGTGTACGATCTCTGGTTCATGGTTTTATATTATAATGTCGTGCTAATAAAGTTATAGTTCGTCGACAAAATTTAGTTTCGTTCATTTTAATGTATTTTTAGAAAGTATTTGGCATACCCATAAAAAAAGATTTAAGAATTAAAATTATTCACTACGGGCCTACCAATAATCAAATATACAGCGGACTTTAAAATTTGAGAAAAGTTACCATATATTGTAAGGATCACAAAGAATAAACCATAAATGTCAAGTCCAATTATTTTAAACCATACATTTTTTATGGTTAAGAGTCGACTTTAATATTTAGGTCATAGCATGTAGAATCCATAGCATGTAGTGTAGGCCAATTGTACACAAATTTTAACCTGAACATAAAATTTGATTATAAGTGAGGCACTATATATACAATTTATTAAAATAAAAGTCTTTAAATACTTTCAAAATCTACGTTTTGTTTTATTACCATCTTCTTACCTTCATCTGTTCCATTGTTCAATGCTCGAATTGGAGTGGGCCTAACAACTGATCTTATATCCATACTAGATGGCAAATTTATTCCTCTCTCGTGATGACTTCGACTCGCTTGTTGCAGATGTTTCTGCAGATGATAGTTGCCCATTAATATATTATGACCATTAACATAATATTTACAACAATCATACTGTCCAGCACTCCCGGCGGTGGCTGCGGCGGAAGCGGTATAGCTATTATTATTATTATTTGAAGTTATCACAATCCGTTGACTATGGTCAATTGTACTATCTCCACAATCTGCACTCAAAAGTCTATCTACACTAAAATTTAATTTGATTTTCGTTTCGACTCCAGCTTCAGTCTTCAGCTTTACACATTCCCTCATGCTCATATTCGTCACATGATCACTCTTGGGATTCGGATGCATGTCAGAATCCTCAATGTCTTCCTGATGTGACAGGACACCTATGAACAAAGTCTGACCACTCTCTTTAGTCACCATTATCTCGTCATCTAAATGCTGATCATGTGATGAATAGTGAATCTCGTCTGAAGCTCTTAGCTTTCGTGCGGTTGTGTCCTGGAGTTGTGGTTTTGGTGGATTGATTACTTGCATTGGCGCATAATCCATTGCAGCAACATCACTTTAAATGCGTATGAATCTGAAATATTTTTAGAGAACAGGATGTGATTAATTAATGGAGTGTTGTTAACATGTTATATTTGTTGTTGTTTATAATAAATCAATCAAAAAAACATCGATTAGGCTGAGCCTGGAGGAAATCAATCATTTAAAGGAGTATTATTAATCACTCAACTACTCAACTAGGTTGGTGATATGGTAAGTCTTATTTTTGTTCGTATGTTTGTTTTTTGTTTTATGAGAATGAAAGTGCTTAAATGAGTTATGTACATATACATAATGTTAACCGTTTTTTTCTAAGGACAAGGAGATTTATTAGTACCTACTCGAATCGTTTTTTAAGGATTTAAAATTCAGGCTCAGGCTCTCCCATGCAAAAGCTGTTCACGTGTTCAAAAAAGCAATTGAAATCACTCTTATAACGTTGGGAGTCAGTTCAAAATGAAATAAATCTGAACAGTTAAACATTAAAGAAGTCCTGAAAAGCTAAATAAACAAGAAGTTTCATTTTGAGTCGTCTGGCTATTAGTGCAGTTGTCACTTATGAAGCAGTCATTCTTTTGACATTTGACAAAAGTAAGCAATTACTTTAAAAACGTACACTATACTATACATACATGCTTCAACAACACTTTGAAATTTTTAAATATGATTATAAAAATAGTGCACAATTTGGAGCCACAGTTGAGGAAACAAAAGGACTTTCGGCCCATAGTCTTGAAGCACCCGTATATTTGGCGGCTATTTGGTTTCAAGGTCCCTAGAATCTAAATCAAAGGGGATATCTCAAGAAAAAATCAGAGAGGCATTTTAAATCATTGGGTAGTTCCTTTACTATAGGAATTTTTAAAAGATCCAAATATCTTCCGAACCAATGACAATAGCGACCAAAAACACTCTAGTAAAGATATAAATCCTCGGTAGCCATATTGGTTTGCCTACAAACTAAACCGGAAACTGGCCTCATAAAGTATTTCTTAGTGTGCGTGTAATTTCTCCTCTAATTTATGAGATTTCCCCTAAAAACTCAGTAAATGTGTCTATGCATGCGTGAAAACACGTCAATTTTACTCGTTGAATTCTTCCACATTACAAATACAATAATGTAAACAAATGGGTTTTGAAGGGTGATACGTATGAAGGATTTATATCTTCATACTTCATATAGAGTGTTTTTGATAGCGACTTCAATTAAATTTTGTATTTTAAATTGCGAAGTGATACCAAATTGATGCAAATTCGAAAAAAAGTGAAATTTTAAGAAAAATTGAAGTCAAAATTTAAAAAAAGGAAACTAAAAAAAATATTGTTAAAAGTTGGTAAAAACTGATTTTCGGTTCGGCTATCTTGGCAATTATTAAGGATATTGCTGTTATCTAAATAAAAATATTGTTTTTTACATTTAGTAAAATTTTTAGACATTTTTTAATAAAAAATAAAAATCTTTATCAAATATTAACAAAATTATCAAAAACAGATTTTCGACTCGAATATTTCGAGAATAATCTTTAATCAACTTTAAAATTATGTTTTTTAAGTAAAATATTGTTTTTAACATAATTTTCTTATAAAAATCGAATCGTTATTTTTTTATAAGAAATCAAAAAATTTCAAAAAATACTACCAAAAGTTGGTAAGAACTGGTTTTTGACAAAAATTCTCGGAAACAAGAAAAGCTATTGAAATCAAACTTATTTTATCATATGCAAAATATTCCTGTAACTTTTGGTTAATTTTTTTAGAAAAATACAATTGACAACTTTTTTTACAAAACAACTAAAACCTGATAAAAAATGGATTTCGAGTCAAGTATATATATGTATGTATTTTCAATCTGCAGAAAAAAAGAACTTTGTCTCAAAAAAATAACCCTAAAATCTTCTTTAGGTTTAGCAACCATGCTCAACCATATTCTCAAATATGCTTGTCAAAGTAGCTTAATGTCAATATTTTTTGATTTCCATTCAGCATTAGACAATTCCTTTGATAAATGGATTACATTTTTAAAATCGATTCATGCATCTATTCTTTTGGCACACATATTTGAAACCCCTAAAGCAATATGTTCGAGTTGCCTTCAAACAGATTTAAAGCTAAAGCTGTTCAAACGGTTGACATAAATTATTTGATTTATACAACTGATAAAATAACAAATTCACCGATTTTTCCAAATTACTTTTACTCTAAAAGTAATGAAAGATTCACATTCTTTATAAAAATGTAGTTTTTTACTTTCAAAGTTGTTAGTAATCCTTAATTTCCGACCTCGAGTGCCAAAATGCAACTTGATGAAAAATAAGAAAAATTGCAAAACTACCGCTCTTGTTCGTATAATGGCGATTTCCTCCCAATTTTCTTTTTAATACAATCACACTCCAAAGTTTTAAGGCTTTTAAATTTACTTTAATAAGAAAATTAGATTGTCTGTAAATTTAGTTATAACGATTTTGTTAGGCGCATGGTTTTTTAATCTGGCAATACTTTTTTTAAAGTATTGGTCTTTTTGACAGCTGTCAGGTGATTTATGATTATTTTGGTTTGCCAGTTTTTATCAAATAGAGTTACTCTTAAAATCGTGCAAATTTATGATTAAAACGATGGTTCGGGTCGCTCAACTTGCAAATACAGCCAACCAAACAATCAATGAATTAAAGGAAACTTTTGGTAAGCATCATCGTCGTGGTCCTGTGGCATGGCGTGACCTCCAAGATCGTGCGATTTAACACAGCTGGACTATTTTTTTTGGGTCATATTTTATCTACGGGGACAAGCCCCAGACGATTGACGCCTTGAAAGAGAATATTCGGGGAGTTTTAAAACTTAATGTGAACAATATCTAATCAGATAAAATTTAAAGGGACGAAACGCTAATATACCAATTTTTGATAGACTTTAGGCCGTAAAGCTATTTCGAATTCATAATTCAACAGTCCATCTTCTTCTACTACTTGTATGTACGAGTATGTATAAAGAATTTTTATTTAACGTCTTTACTTATTAGAAAGAAAACATTCTTTCTTGAAAGAGTTGGAAACAACTTTTGTAGAGTTGTAGCCTTTCATCAGAGCAGGAAAAGGACCTTATTTTAAATCCCGGTAGATACATTTTTTTTTAGATCTGTTACTGGAGGGTTGAGATCGAAATACTGTATCGGTCATAATACTGTATTTAAAATACTGCATGTCAAACTCCTGTATTACAAAATTCTGTATGAACCAAATTCAGTAACGTTAAAATTCTGTAGAACAAAATGTTTTAATAGCCTAAAAAGTAAAACAGTGTGCACTTAAAAATGTTTGGTTTTCAAGTTTTAAGTGACATTTTTCATGAAGATATCATTATTTTGACTTTTTGTTTTTCTTTAAGGTATATCAAATTAAGAGCTGGTTTTCTTTCTTTGTAAAGATACAATATTTGTCGATGAGACATTCCGTAATACAGTGTTATGATATACAGTTTTGTGTTCATACACTCCCGGTCATAAGGTTAGAAGCAGGCATTTTCGAGAAGTAAATTCGATATTTCTCCCGTTACATGATGGATTAGAAAAAAACAACTATGGTAAATGAGGGAGCATTTTGTTAACAACAAAATATAAAACTTGGGTAAAGGAGAGATTTAGCTTACGAAACTTTCATGGAATAAATGGAAATAAAATGCAAGTATTTGTTTTTTGTTATGTTTTTTATCTTTCGATAGGTTTTTTATAATGTGTGCTACCACCAGCCTTCAAACTTCAAAAAGTCTCTTTTAAGGATTTATAAAGAGATTCCAAGCAGACCAGAGAAATCTCACTCCAGGCCAATTTGATACCATGAATTAGCGCTCCCTTGTTATCGTTTTGCTTCTCTTTCTCATGTACCTAACGTGTAAGCTAGCCCCACATATTTTAAATTATGTTAAGGTCCGAGGAATATGGTGGCCAAGGCAGCAAGTGGAAGTTTTCGTTCGCAATAAGGAATGTTACCTCTCGGGCTGTGTGTATGGGAGCATTTTCCTGCTGAACAATCCATGGAATTGGTGCAAAAAGCTCGCTAATATTGGGGAATACTGATTCCAGCAAGGCTTTGTACGTTTTGCTAGTCATTTGGTATCTTGGACTACCAAGTCTATAGCGCCATACAATAAAATTGAGCTCCAGACAATAACGCCTCCTTCTTTACTATGGTGACGGTTTAAAAATCACTACTCTCTCCTCAGGTGATGGAAATAATAATTATAACCATCTGGCCCATCTAGGTTAAATTTTTCGTCGGAAAAAATAACCTTCCGCCAACCATTTGCGGTCATTCCATTTTGCACATCCCAGCTCATTTGATCTTTCTCGAAACACAAGCGTTGCTTCTTCCTTGCGTCATTAAGTGGTGTTTTTTTCAAAAGCTTCAGGCGCTTTAAGTGTTTAGCATGGCGAATCGTGTATTTAACAGTGGATAAGCTGGCCTTAACATTAGCTTTTTGCCTATTTTTAGCTGCCGATAAAGCTGAATTTGACGCTATTCTAAGGATACTTCGCATTTCGCGAAGTCTAAAGGCAGAGGAAGTGTTTTTTTTGATAATTTCTAGAGTAAGACGATGGTTTTTTAAATAAATACTTACACAATGATCATTTCGATTTACTTTTCGGGCTATAGCAAAGCATTAAAGACCTTTAGAGCAATAAACATCTATTCTTGCCCTTTCCTCCCCTATCAAACATTTTTTGTTGCCCATTTCTGTTAACACTCAATCGAGAACAATTAATTTATAAATTGTACCGTTTTTCCGAAAAAAAATTTATGCATTTCACAAAACAACGTTGATTTATTCACAATTTATTTTCGCATATTCATGACTCCATTAACAATTTGTCATAAAAGTTCCGTAAGCTAAATCTCTCCTATGTCCAAATTTTATATTTTGTTGTTAACAAAATAGTCCCTCATTTACCATAGTATTTTTTTTTCTAATCCATCATGTAACGGTAGATATATCAATTTTACTTTTCGAAAATGCCTGCTTCTAACCTTATGACCTGCAGTGTATGTAATTTTGATATAATGTACATACATTATTTAAGTTTATAAAGTTTGAAATACAGGATTAAAGGCATACAAAATTATGACCAAACAGCATCATACAAAATTTTGATAATACCGAATTCCGAAAAAAAGCTTTTTCGACTTGCTACTGTTTCTGGAGCAGTTCTTGACCTCAAGTCATGAATTTTTTGAATTAAATCAATTGCCCAGCCCATAACCAATTGACGAATTTACGTATAACAAAACAAAAAACAAAAAATTAGGATATTCTGATAAGAGCAGTGGATGGAATGGTCCAGTTAGGAATTACATAAGCATATTTGCTTTGTTCATTTCCACGAACTGTCACTTTTTAGACATATTTGGATGCTCATTTTTTAATAAAAGATAGTTAGAAATTTAGTAGTTAGAAAAACCAAAAAAAAAAACTGGTTTAAAATTAAGGACTCCCTTAGTTAATTCCTTAATATTTAGCAAATATCTAGTAAATTGTTAAACCCTTTACAATAGGTTGTTTATACAATTTTGCGCCAAAGAAAATAATACAATTTGGTAAAACTATTTTTATAGAATTTTTACATTATTAACTGTTATTTTTGGATTTTTTTATTACAATACAAAAACAAAAATACGTTTTATTTCTTGAATGAGTTGGAAACTACTAGCCTTACTTCCGAGCAGAAAAACTGGTAGATACCATTTTTTCGTTGATGTTAATGAAGGGTTGGGATCGAAATACTTAATGGCTCATTATATTGTATACTTAAAATACTGTACGTCAATTCTGTAAGAACGGAATTCTGTATCGTCGAAATTATGTGTACATTATGTATGTACATACATATTTCAAAATGCTGTAAATATGTTTCATTTTGATTTTGCAATTTCAGGCTTTTTAAAGGATTTTGAAGTACAACATTTTTAAAACAAAATATTTCTGTATGTATCAATATTCTTTGAATAAACGTGAATTTCTCGTGTTTAGTTTTTAAGTTTTAAGTGACTTTTTCATGAAGATATCAATACTTTGACTTTTTGTTTTTCTTTAAGATAGTGTTTTTGCTAACTTTTATAATATTAGTTGCATGCATTAATGTCTTATATCTTTTTGGCTTTTTATTGAATTCTGATAAAACATTTCTTCTGGTTCTCAAAAACCAAAAACTAGTAGGTACATCCAATCAAGTGCTGGTTTCTTTTAAAGATAGTTAAGAAACAGTACTATTAAAAAGATACTTTGTAAGGATACATTTTTTTGCGTTGAGACATTCCGTAATACAGTATTATGACATACAGTGCTTAATTCAAACAGCATTTCGGTTTACAGTGTTTTAAAAACAGATTTTACGACCTACAAAATTATGACCAAAAAGTATCCTACATAATTTTGATAACACAGAATCTTCTCCCGTTTCTGGAGTTGCTCTTATAAATAATCTTAGATTTATACTCTAGACTCTAATTAATGGCCCAGCCCATACTCAACTGACATATTATGTACATAACATAACGCATTTACATCTACAGATAATAAAATAATAATAACATGCCCTTTAAGAAAGAAAATAGTACTTTATAAACTATGTTATTGCTTACCTTTCTCACTTAATAGTCCAATAAGTAAAATATTATCCACCAATAAGATCTTGTATTTCCGGTTCCAGAGTCGAAATCCAAATTTTTATTTTCAAAATTAATAAAGAAATTTCAGCATCCACAAACCAAGAAGAAATTCCTTAGGTTTTTGTTTTCAAGTTTAAAACTTCCTCAATTAAAAATTTCAAATTTTTAAATATTTTATGAGCGCCATTAATCAAATCGAAATCGATAAAACACAATTTATGCACGTATGCAAATATAAAAACAATAAATGAACAATTTAGATATGTAGATATATGAGAGATAAATATCGCAATATATTGCTTCGCCCCGTATGGATATTTATTCGTCGAACTTGTTTAAAATTAAATATCCACATATGTATGATGTACACAACATCCAAACATTCCAAATAAAAATCGATAATTCTTGTATAATCTAATAATTATAATGTATTCTGCACAAATCACAACACTTTTAATAAAATAACACTTTTTCCAATAAACTTGAAGAACGTCGATCGTCACCAAATATCTACGCCGCCGAAAAACACCCGCATTCGCCTAATCCCACCAACGACATGCACAAACTGAAACTGATCAGTGATCTTTGTAGACCTGGACGGACTGGAAAAAGTATCTGAGAAATTCCCATTCAAGATATTTTATTTTTGTTTATTCAATCAGTTCAGGTTCATTTGTTGTACCACATGATCAAGCCGGCCATTGCCAGCCAATCGCAGAAAGAATTTTTGGATCTTGTTGGGGGAGGAGTCTGGTTTTTTGTCTCTTTTCATTTTAAGTGTTTTGAGTGTCTTTTTTTTCTTTTTAATTTATCTCAAATCACTTCCTATTGGTTGTAACCTTATTGGGGTACTTAATTTCAAAATGTACTAAACATAATTTACAAGTTGTATGAATATTAATTAATTTTATTATTTTCTGTCACGGTTTTATGTGACTTAAATGAATGATTTCGACAGATCGATAAATTGTTTTATTAGCTCATGACAACAATTTACAAAAGAATCGATAAATGGCTCGACAACTTGTACCTTAATGTTTAATAAATTTAGCATATCTATTTTAAAGCTTAACATAGGTACTCCTTCGTCCTACCAAACTCAAGTTAAAAATCTTGTATTTATTATTATGAACTTTACAACACTTTTAAAGGCAATGTAAAATTTCTGTCAGGAGCGATCCTATGACATGGGTAATGTTCTTTAAGTAAAATTTTAATTCAGCTAAGGGAAACGACATTCACCGATCGATAAGTTAGTAAATAAATAGTTGTTCGTCATTCCGTAAAACAATTATCAAAGTGATATCGTCAAAACCACAGCGTTTGCACGATAGCTAAATAGACATCGTGGGTTTCATTTCAAATGCTAACTAAGGCACCAGTTATAGCTAGTATTGGTTTTCATCATTGAAAACAAACATTGGAGTTGTATTGACAGGTCGTTTATAGCTATCCTTAAAAATTTCTGTCATTGAACAAAAGTTCTTGATTAAAATCCACCGATAAATGTATACTGACAGAAATCTGTCATTGGAATTGTGTGAAATTGGAACACAAATCAGTGGAACGATTCGTTTCACTTTTGAGCATAAAAGTATCAGCTGGTCAGGAAAATGAATTTCCATCCGGAAAATAGAAAAATACATTTTTAGAGAAAAATAAATGCGTAATTACACTTTTTTTTCTCAAAAAAAATTCTTTGTGTGATTTCCGATCGATCAGTATATAGTAAGTTTCATTTCTAATCAAAGGGAAACACCGTCAAATATCGATTCAAAAATTTTTCCGGATCGATTTCAATGATAGCTATAACTGACCCCTAAGAAAATTGAAGTAAAAATGTTTCGGCGTAAATTAGTTTTGTTACAAAGTGAAAATAAAAATTAAAAACAAAAATACAATTAATACGGTTACGAAGACAATTAAGAGATGAATCAGACCCTCAATCTCTTCCAATCCATGTATGTATAAGCATTTTTTATATACAAACGTAAATATTTACATAAGTAATATTTCTTACTTGTAAAATAGTTTAAACAATTATAGATAGTTTTGTTCAATGTTTTCGAGACCATCATAATGATACTGAAAACAATAAATCTGCCAGACGGTTGTCGTTCTACATAATTATACATATGTATGTACATACACAGCTGGTCAAAAAAATAGTTGTGATTGAATTTTGCTGCATTAAGATTTGGAGTGTTTAAGAAGTTGGTCATAAAAATAGGTGTCCATCAAATTAATTCAAACTTCATATTTTATTAATTTTAAACAAGTTACCTTAAAAGTTAGTATACTTTTAAGGTAACTTGTTTAAAATTATTTTTTCATCTATAGACATAAGTTTTTTATCTATTAGAGTTTTAAAATGGGCAGAAACGTGAATGAAGGTAAAACGTATACATTTATAGCGGAAGCCCTAGGAAGATCCAAGAATTTCGTAACAAATGCTCTCAAGTCCAGATAATTGCGCGAAAATCGGGGAAGGCCGAAGAAAACATTAATTACTACTAATCGCCGGGTCTTCTTTTCAGCAAAATCAAACCCTTTTGCTTCATCAAGGACTATAGGCGCTGAAATAAATAATGAAGTCAGTGCACGCACAATTCGCAGAAGACTTCAGAACTTAAATCTACCAGGAAGATTAGCCAGAAAAGTTACCTTACTAAGAGCGAATAATATAAGGTCACGGAAAGAATTTGCCTTGAGCCATAGAAGTTGGAGTGGACCTGAAGGAGCTAAGAAATGGCGTAATGTACTCTGGTGTGACGAAACAAAAATTAATTTATTCTCATCGGATTCGGGGCGTAATGTCCGACGACCAAAAGGAAAGGACCCCACCCACGCTATACCAAAAAAAGCTATTAAACACGGTGGAGGTAGTATTATGGTTTGGGGCTGTTTTTCCTGGTATAGTGTGGGCCCTTTATACCGTATCAATAACATCCTGACCAAATACGGGTATAGGGATATTTTGGAAGATCTTATGCTCCCATTTGTCAAGGAGAATATGCCTCTCCAATGGAAGTTTCAACAAGATAATGATCCGAAACATACGGCGGGTATTGTTCGAGATTGGTTTCGAGAGAAAGAAGTCTGCATTGTTTCATGGCCAAGTCAATCCCCAGATCTCAACCCGATTGAGAACTTGTGGAATGAGCTTAAGAGAAAACTAGGAGGCCAATATTTTACAAACGGGAACCAATTGTGCCGACTTCAAAAAGTTTTGGAAAATAATGGCGGACACTAGGGGTTTTAGGAGAAGGTAATAGAAAATGATGATAAAACGCATCAAAATGTGTATACAAACGACCATTTTTGATATTTTAGGAAGACGCACCTATTTTTTTGTCCAGGCGCAAATGTCTATACGGACAGTTTTGTTCTATAAAATGTATAATAACTTAATTTAAAAAAATTTAAAATTTAAAAAAAATGTACATATTTTGTTAAATATTTATAGTCCAATAAAAACTATTGTAAAATCATATTTAAGTATGAAAAAATATGAAAAAATTGAGTTTATATGAAAAAACAATAATTGCACCTATTTTGTTGGCCAACTGTGTATATGTATAACTTCAATATTAAGATTTGCTGTAACTATTTAGATTTTGGGTGGCGGAGGGTATATAAGAATGGTTGACAGACAACGATTTTGGACACGCTCTCGGACAAAGCACATTATCCAAAATAGTTTCGGAAACAACAAATATTTTAAAAGCCAAGTTATGTTCCCTGTGGAGTTTTTCTAGGGAAAACGAAAAGTCTGAAATAAAGCAATGTTTTTTTTATTTATAAATTTTTAAATTATAAAAAGAATATTGTCAAAAATCATAAATTACAAATAGTTATTCATTGAAAATGTACATATACATGTAGTTTTTTGAGTGCATAGATGGCACACACAATTTTATTTGAGAAAACCACGGGAAGACGAACAAATATTCTTTAACAGGAAAAGAGGACATAACGTAAATGCAAAGGACCAATTATAACTATCATTGGTTTTCATCATTGAAACCCATCATTGGAATTTGTTTGGCAGGTCGTTTCTAGTGATCATTCAAAATTTCTGTCATTGAAAAAAATGTCCTGATTGAAATCCACCGACAAATGTTTACTGACAGAAATCTGTCATTGGAATTGTATGAAATTGGAACACAAATCAGTGGAACGATTCGTTTCACTTTTGAGCATAAAAAAAAATAAATTCTTTGTATGATTTCCGATCGATCAGTATATAATTTGCATTTTTAATCAAAGGGGAACACAGTCAAATATCCATTCAGAAAATTTTCCGGATTGAAAAGCTATTAATCTTAAATTTGGCCCAGTAAGTAATTTTAACTATACTAAAAATTGGGATAATTTATATCAATTGGTCAAATAGTCTTTTATTTCAGAAGTCCAAAATTATGGGCAAATCATAAGCTAGCGTTGGTTGGGTCCGGATCTTAATGACATCGTAGACTTTTTTTTCAATTCTTCATAACGGAAAAAATTCTTAGATCAGATCAAGAAAAATAAGCTGCAAATCACGAAAAATGAATTTAGTTTTGTACCTTGGCTTCGAAATTTGTAAATTGCAACTTTTTGTTTCCAATTTTATAAAATGATCGAAATGAAGATATTGACACTGAAAAATCATATTTCACTACATTTGAGTAGCAAAAATTCGATCGAGGAATATAAAAATATTGCAAACAGCGAAATTTGATATTAATTTAATGTTTTTCTTTATTTTAAATTGCAGCAGTAGTTTGTAGATTGAAATTGTTAACTTGTAGATTATGAATCATTTTTTTTAATTCCTTCAAACACAAGTGGTAAATTGCAACTCTTGTTTTCTCAAACTGTAAGCAAATATATTAGTTTGCAAATGACAATCACAGTTATGACACTTATTTATCTATAGATTGCAACTTTTGAACCGTAATTAAAATGAATGGGATTCATACAGTCGGGTTCAAGATTTCGGAAACAATATAATGACTTTATTAAAATAGAACCGCACTTTTTTTTATATACATATGTAATTATTTATAAAAAAGAATAATTTTAATTACTAACCTTTTATTTTACATCAAGTTCTAACTATTAAAACAAAATGACTGAGAAAGAGCTGTCAAACTCCCGGCCGAATAGAATAGATCTTCTTTTACTTTGGCAGTTGGTCTGACGTTTACAATATTACAACATCACGATTTAAAGCCGTGGCAATGCGTGAGGTAACACTTCAGATTTCCTTATAAGAGTCTATTGTTTTAATTGAAATGTTAAAGCCCGACTTACCAAACGTGAGGTTGTGGTTTGGTTTGGCTATTGCTTGTTTTTCGTGAATGTTTCCTTGGCCTATTAAAGATTATAGAAGTTGATGTTAGTTCAATCAAAAGCAATTGTTATGAAGAGCTTTGGAAACTACTTTAAAGATGGTGAAAACAAAAATTTGAACATTGAATGGAATAAAATAGTAATTTGACAGCTGACAGTTCTTGGTTAATTAAAATGGAGCGCTATACGTAAGAACAACGCATTTTTTTTATTGTTGAATATTTAAATAAAAAATATACATACATATGTACATATGTATGTAAGTGTTGATCAGCTACAATCAGTGATTGGCTGCGTTCAATTATTTAATGGATAATTCAAATGATTCGTCGGACGATGATGAATTGATAGGTGCGTAACAATTAAATAAGTAAGAGATAACCTTAATCTGTAATCTATGTTAAATTTCCTCTTAGCTCAATTGGAATTCTATACGATTAATAATTTTATTTTTGAACGATTAACGTTTAACAGGCAAATAGCTTCTTCATCGTCTATTATGTACAGAACATCCTCAAGTACAACTTCAACTAACATTTTGTATCTTTTTGTTTACCAACAAATACAAAAAGCTGAAATCAATTTTCAAGTTTCTTGAAATTCAACCATGTCCTGTGCTTGTCCTGTCACAAGTCGTTCAAAAAAAAATCATCAAAGCTTTTCACAGAGTATTGCTGACTATCCAGAAACATCAAGAATTGGTCATTTCTAAAAGCCCTTTTCCGCGAATCTTTATGCTTACAAAGTTTAATTGACTCAAAAACTGAAGACTACTGATTTTTCAGTACGAAGGCAGTTCGTAGAATAAATTTATGAACTGATCTAATTTTTCAACAAAACCATGTTCAGTGATAAAGTTCATATCAATATTAATAGCTTCGTTAATTGTTTATATTATTGCATTTAAAATTCACAATATCCACGAGTAATTGTTGAGAAACGCATTTACAACACGTGAACTGTTTAGTGAGATTTTTTAACCATTCTTTTTGGAAAATGCGGCTTATCATGATATCACATTTAAAGTGCCTCCATAATGTACATATATGTGTCCAATATGTAGTTTTAGAGAAAGATTTCAACTAATATATGAGTTGGTTATTAGCTTATCATGTATGATGTAATGTACAGTTTTCGTGATCAGAATTGGTCATCCATCTTGAGTATTAACACAATTTGATTCTTTTCTTTAGTACTGTTTTAATCCTTTCGGGACGGGAGTGGTACGTTTACATATAAATATTCTTTGTTCTGTACCACTCGCGTATCGAAAGGGTTAAATCTCAAACACCTTCAAATAGAAAATTGAGAGGTGTGTGAGTCAATATTGGTCACATTTATGTATGTGAAATGGTTACACAACATTTGAGTAAAAGAATAAAAATAAAAAAATCTTATTAAAATATTCGTACTTTTTCAATTACATTCATTATACATTTTTGGTAAATTATGGATCACGCTTTACAAGATAAATTTTATTTTTATATAGTTAATGTTTCATAGATCACTCTTATTCATTTTTGTTTGTACAGTCACATATACACATAGTCCAAAAAGCCTCCGTACAGCAGCTTTCTTTTTGTTGATTCTAAGATACACTCCCGGTCATAAGGTTAGAAGCAGGCATTTTTGAGAAGTAAAATCGATATTTCTCCCGTTAGATAGATTAGAAAAAAACAACTATGGTAAATGAGGGACTATTTTGTTAACAAACAACATATAAAATTTGGGTAAAGAAGAGATTTATAGCTTACGGAACTTTCATGGCGAATTGTTAATCAAGTCAAGAATATGCGAAAATAAATCGGGTCATTAGATTAGAAGCACATCAAATAAATAGAAATAAAATGCAAGTATTTGTATTTTGTTATGGTTTTTAGTTTTCATTAGGTTTTTAATAATCTGTGCTACCACCAGCCTTCAAAATAACTTCAAAAATTCTACCTTTTAAGGATTTATAAAGAGATTCCAAGTAGACTAAAGAAATCTCACTCCAGGCCAATTTGATACCATGAATTAGCGCTTCCTTTTTTTTTTTATAATAAGCACACACTCAAGGGGATATTACTACCCTTATTATGCAGATGCACAGTGTGAGCACTAGGAAGAGGAGAGAGGGTTTAAAAGGAGATGTCGGTGCACATTGGTTTTGAATTTCTGAATATTGCAATGACTAGGAAAGACAGAGTGTGGTAAGGCATTCCACATTCGCGTAGTACGGCTAAAAAACGAATCTCTGTATTTGACAGTACGGCCGAGTTGGGCTCGAGGGTATACTGATGATGATGAGCATTCCTAGAAGAGCGAGTATAACGGTTGAACTGTGTAAGGGGATGAATGCAACTGGCTATTTCACTAGAGCATAAGCCGTTAAAATAACGGTAAAAAAGGGTCAGACAAGAGACCTTACGACGATGTTCAAGCGAAGTAAATGAACTTATGATGATATTATCATCTATCAATTTAAATGCTATACGTTCAATACTATCCAAGAGGCTTAAGTAAGTTGCAGGAGCACCAGCCCAGAGATGGGAGTTATACTCAAGCTTTGGACGTATGTAAGTCTTGTAGATAACAGCCAGATCAGAAGGGGTGAAATATTTCTTGCATCGCCTAAGGAAACCCAAACACCTTGCGGCATTTTTGGCGACATCGCGTATGTGATCATTCCACAAGAGGTGGTTGGTGACACACATACCGAGAATATCGAGGTGTTCAGTCTCATTGATGCAAGTTCCATCCATGGATAATGGCAATGGGGGTATATCTCGCTTTAACGATACAAGACAGCATTGCGTTTTCGAAGCATTAAATTCCACGCGGTTTTTTAATCCCCATTGAACAATGCTGTTTAGGTCGGAATTTAATGAGCATATCATATTTTGTCGTTGCAGTTCCACATCCGAGGAAGGGGGATGTGAGTCTAAAAACGAATATGAAAAACTAAGAGTACTATCGTCAGCGAAACAATGTATTGGATTAGATGTTGCAGACAGGAGATCATTAATAAAAATGAGAAAGAGTGTTGGAGATAGAACAGAGCCCTGGGGCACACCAGCATTTATTTTATGGTTTTCAGACTTGAATCCATCCAATACTACTTGTATTGAACGATCCGAAAGGTAATTACTAATCCAATGAAGCAGGGATTCATGAAAACCGAAAGCACGCATTTTCGATAAGAGAGCCTGATGAAAAACCCTATCAAATGCTTTTGAAATATCAAGTGCAATAATCTTACTTTCTCCAAAGCGATGTAAAAATTTGCTCCACTGTTCGGTGAGATGAACCACGAGATCACCAGTGGACTTATTGCTGCGAAAGCCGTACTGCCGGTCATTAAGAAGCTTTCGGTCTTCGAGATATTTCTTAAGCTGATAATTTACCAGCGTTTCCATGACCTTGGAAAGAAGGGACGTAAGTGCAATCGGTCGATAATTAGAGGGTGAAGAAGATTCGCCTTTTTGGGAATAGGCTGGACAAATGCAGTTTTCCATCCGCTCGGAACGAGACCAGAGGAGTAGGACAGATGAAAAAGCTTACGCAGTGGTTTTGCCAGCGTTGAAGAACACCTCTTCAGAACAATAGCGGGGATACCATCCGGACCAGCGGATTTATGTGCGTTTAGATCTCTAAGGACTCTTGCCATAGTACGAGTGCGAAAAAAGATTGGTCCCATAGAATCACTAACTCGCTCAAGTACAGGCGGAGTCATAACACTCACTGGCAGCGTAGAATTGGCGGCGAACTGCCTAGCAAAGAGATTAGCTTTCTCTTAAGAGCTAACAAATGGAGTGTCATTGACAACGAGTGTAGGAACCGAGGAAGAGGAAGAATTCCTCATGTTTTTTACAAATGACCAAAAATTTTTACTGCCTTTGGGACATTGCAGTATTTTTTGCCGTAATTTTTGGTCATGTAAAAATTTGGTCCATCGAATATGGGCGTTACAGGCCTTCCTGGCTTGTTTGAACTTTTTCCGGCTTTCCTCAGTACGGTTGGCTTTATAGCAACGGAAACTTACCTCTTTGGCCTAATAACCTCTTTACAGCTCGCATCAAACCATGCGTTTTCCTTAGGTCTGATGCTTTTAACCCTATTCGGGATAAAAGTTCTCATTCCCAGGAGAATCAAACTTGTGATCATATCAGCGCTGGCGTCAACGTCACTATCGAGGAAGCATAGTGACCAGTTAAAGATGCTAAAATAATTATTGAGACCGTCCCAGTTGGCTTTCTCGTATTGCCAAACGGTTCTCTTAGGAGCTCTTTCTTTAACTGGAGAGTTTTGACACGAGAAATTTGCTGATATGACACAATGGTCAGATGAGCCTAGAGGAGATAGAACACTAACAGTGTACTTATCAGGGTCAGAGGTAAGAAACTAGCAAGTAAACAAGCCCTTTTCATTTGAGCTGAAACATGAGTTGTGAGATAAATTCTAAATCTTGTCACCGTATTGCTTTCTTCCTTCATGTACCTTACGTGTAAGCTAGCCCCACACATTTTCAAATATTTTAAGGTCCGAGGAATATGGTGGCCAAGGCAGCAAGTGGAAGTTTTGGTTTGCAATAATGGATTTTACCTCTCGGGCTATGTGTATGGGAGCGTTTTCCTGCTGAACAATCCATGGAATTAGTCCAAAAAGCTCGCTAATATTGGGAAATACTTATTCCAGGAAGGCTTTGTATGTTTTCCTAGTCATTTGGTATCTTGGACTACCAAGTCTATAGCGCTATACAATAAAATTGAGCTCCAGACGAAAACGCCTCCTTTTTTTTGCTATGGTGACGGTTTAAAAATCACTACTCTCTCCTCAGGTGATGGAAATAATAATTATAACCATCTGGCCCATCTAGGTTAAATTTTTCGTCGGAAAAAAATAACCTTCCTCCAATCATTTGCGGTCATTCCATTTTGCACATCCCAGCTCATGTGATCTTTCGCGAAACACAAGCGTTGCTTCTTTCTTACGTCAAAAAGTGGTGGTGTTTTCTTAAGCTTCAGGCGCTTTAAGTGTTTAGCATGGCGAATCGTGTATTTAACAGTGGATAAGCTGGCCTTAACATTAGCTTTTTGCCTATTTTTAGCTGCCGATAAAGCTGAATTTGACGCTATTCTAAGGATACTTCGCATTTCGCGAAGTCTAAAGGCAGAGGAAGTGTTTTTTTTGATAATTTCTAGAGTAAGACGATGGTTTTTTAAATAAATACTTACACAATGATCATTTCGATTTACTTTTCGGGCTATAGCAAAGCATTAAAGACCTTTAGAGCAATAAACATCTATTCTTGCCCTTTCCTCCCCTATCAAACATTTTTTGTTGCCCATTTCTGTTAACACTCAATCGAGAACAATTAATTTATAAATTGTACCGTTTTTCCGAAAAAAAATTTATGCATTTCACAAAACAACGTTGATTTATTCACAATTTATTTTCGCATATTCATGACTCCATTAACAATTTGTCATAAAAGTTCCGTAAGCTAAATCTCTCCTATGTCCAAATTTTATATTTTGTTGTTAACAAAATAGTCCCTCATTTACCATTGTTGTTTTTTTCTAATCCATCATGTAACGGGAGAAATATCAATTTTACTTCTCGAAAATGCCTCCTTCTAACCTTATGACCGGCAGTGTAAGTACTACAACAATACGAGTATATTAAAAACAAGAATTTTGAAAATCACAATCACAATTTTTTAAAATTTGGTAAAAAGGTGAAGGTGGAAACTAAATTTTTTTCAATGCTACCTCTTTGGTTTTTACATTTATTCCTAGTACTTTTTTCAAAAAAAAAACACTAAATTTGGGCTGTTGTACGGAGACCCATTTGAAATAAAAAATTTAATTATAAAGCATAAACAAAGGGAAAAGTTATGGTGCATTATTCGGAAAGTTACTCGTAACTATAATCCTCGAATAAGTGCACCTAAACTGGCAGAAGACATTGCAAATATACGTCGGGAAAAGAAGTCCACCCAGAGGCCGTGCGAAGAGTTTTGAGATATGAAGGGTTTAATGGAAGAGTGCCAGCAATGTTAATCGAGAAAAATGCCTAGAGTTCGCGAACCAGTACACTTCAGAGGACCACGATTTTTGGAAAAGGGTACTTTTTACTGATGAAAGTAAATTCAATATTTTTAGATCCAATGGCAGGGGAAAAAAATGGCGGAAGGTGAACCAAGCAATGGATATGAAAATTCTTGTTCCTACAGTGAAGCACGGAGGAGGACATGTGATGGTTCAAGGGAGGCTAGTTTTTATTGAAGGGAATATGGATCGTTTTCAATTTCTGGATATTTTGCACGCCTCTGCTGAAGCACTAAGGCTTGGAACCAGCTGGGTCCTGCACCAAGATAACGACCCCAAACATACCGCGAAGATTATTAAGCAGTGGCTAGTGTTTAGAGTGCCAAAACAACTTCATCCACCACCGCAGTCTCCAGATCTCAATATGATGATGAACTGGAACGGAGGGTTCGCAAATTTAGGATAACTAATCAAAATTCACTGAGAACGGCTCTTGCGAATGCTTGATCTTCAATAACCCCGACGTCACCAAAAGCTTAGTTCGTTCTATGCCTCGAAGACTCAAAAATGACTAATTTTGTTACATACTTATTTTTCAATAATAAATACTCTTTTTTTTAAATAATACAACGAATAAATTTTAACTTAAAGCAATAATTTAGCACAGCTCAACAGCAGTTGAGCAGTAGTAAAATTTTAAGCTGAATTCCACCATTATGCATGACAAAAGTTACTTCAGGATATGCAGGTCTTCGTCATTTCTTCGCAAGAGTCAATGCCCTTGGATTGAACTTCTGACGAGTTATTTCTACTCACTAGTTATTACGCTACAGGGCAAAAGCACTGCTTATTTTATTTTATTATATATTTTTAAATTTATTATTCTAAAATATAAACTTAAAAAACAAAAAAAAAATACATTTCAAACATATCCCCAAGAAAAATTATGTAACGTAGAATTGAACGTCATAATTTCTTAACTTCAAATCTAAAAATGGTTTCTTGATTTGGTTTTATTAATCGTAAAATTGTTTTGAACGAAACTTAATTGTTGTCGTCTTAGACGAACAAACTATATTTCAATTCGAATGATATAGAAACTCGGTTATCATAGATAGATATTATGTTGTTCCATACTTATTGGGAATATACTCTTTTAAAAGAGTCAAACCTTTTTGAAGCTCATAGCATGAACATACTTCAAAGCATCTGCATTTTTCACGAGTTTTCATTTTATGGTGGATTTTATTTCTCTTTCCGAGGCATTTTAGCTGCCAAGGTTTTCTAAGATCTACCTCCTCAGTCCAGTTACACATACATGGTGGAATGCCACTGCATTCACGATAGATCTTCATCTGATTATGACAAACCGAAGGAGATTCTCCTTTTTTTGGAGTATACATTGTGTTTTTACGTCGAATAATTGTACCAATATGATCAATTTCATTAGGATCGTCATGTTCAAGCCATTTCTCCAATAATTTCCAATGAGTTTCGTACAGTGGACGAGGTCGAATGAGATGATACATTCTTCCCACATCTGAAAATCGAATTGTCTCATACTTCGGACCGTTTCTAGTTTTGTAAAATTTGTACAAACTATCCAAATCTCGATAAGGCATTGAAATACTTCTTTTGGATGAAGATTTCTCAAATCCATAAAGATTACGAATTGCATGAGTAATAGTTTTCAGGTGATTGAAATCCTTAATATTCATCTTCGCCAAATATGAGGCATCCAAACGCAAAAGACTTCTTCCATTTATATGATTTTTTTTAAAAGTATTCTGAAAAAATGTTACCATTTAAAATGTGTAGACTTAAAGCGTAAAACTAGAAAATTTAAAACATCAAACCTGGTACTGCGGGAATCCTAATTTTCGTATCCAATTTGCCACTTCAAGGGTATTCCAATTAAAAGGATATGGTAAAGAAATTGCATCCAAAACTGCGGAACATATTTCAACCAATTTATCTGGGGAAGTTCGTAGACGTATTGAAACTTCACGTGGTTTTATTTTTTGATGTCCTTCTAACTGAGTATTTAAATGGAACTTATATGAATCCAAAGGTTTTAATTTTTGCTTTTTCGAACCAGTATCCGCCTTAACATACTTGTCATCCGTTTTTCCGTAAAGAAATGACATGTCGAACTATTTCTCCTAAACTGCTGGGTCGGTCGGTTCAACTGAATTTGCAAATAGTCTTTGATGGAACTATTCACAAAAATGTATTTAAAAACAAAATAGCTCATAAAACATGACGTATGTATATGAAGTATATGAAATTTGTTTTGGCTGAACTTTTGAACTTTTAGTTTTTTTATTTTTGTTTTTCTTGATTTAAGTGGCAAAGTTTCGATTATGTTTCTGTTCCTGGGGTTGAACGTATGTACCTTTATCAGGTGGTAGTATGAAAATGTTAATCAAAGAAAGTTACTCCAATGCAATGTAACATTGCGTGACGATGGGTAGTTCATTGTTCGCTTCCAGTCACAACAACAATATAAACGTTGAAAACATACAAAATAACCGCTGCTGGTGGTAACAACAAACATTACCTACCTATATACTTTTTTAAATGTAGGTCGTGGCAAAAGTCAATCATTAGAACCAGAAGTTTTCCTTTTATGGTAATTTTTGTGTCTATTATTAATTATTGTATCGTTGTAAGGGTTCAATCATAATTTATTCCTAAAATGTACATAAAACATTATAGCTCAAGCTCATGTCTTTCGGTTTAGACTTTCGCATCAGACTGATAACTTCCCGTTGCGCGTTGATGTCCCTGAAAACTTTACGCATCAAATACTTTCAATAAGAAAGGTGGATAATATTTTGCCATCAAAAATATCCATATCTATGTTAATTTGCAATATAGTACCTCATATATTTATTATAACTAAATTAATTGCATAATAAATATTAAATAAAATTAGATATGTAAGATAACGCCTACACACAATTAATTCAGTATTGCTTACGCCTTCGAGTCAACTTTTTTTTCTTACAATATTTATGAAAATGGTTTTATTTAAAGATTCATACATTGAGGCATATATAAATTTAAATAAATAGATACAATTATAATTCACGAATAAATTATTAATAGATATAAAAATAGGCATTCCAAAATATTGAATAAGATTTCAACATACCAAATACAAAAATGATTCATATTATAATTATAGTTTAAGTTGATAAATTAAATTCTTTATTGCTTGTCCATCAAATACTCGTAGCTTTCAAAGAGCGCCTAGAAGGTTTCTTATTGGCAAGTCAGATTTTCAGAACGAAACGATTTGAGTATAGAACATAAACAAAGAACAACAGCAAAAACTAATATTTTTAAATAGGAATCATGGATGTGTCCTCGATAACTTCACAAATTCCATATTTAAAGTTTCGATTGATTGAGGAACATTGACCAATTGTGATCACCTCTTCGAGAAAATAACATACGCACAGGAAGTTTTCATTACAAAAAATGCGATTACGGTGTCGAAAATAAACGTCGTTGGTCCAAATCAATACTTAATAATACCACCTACATCAAATCAAAAAAATGTTTAACACAAACCAATCCCAATCTAAAAGTCGAGATTAAGCGGTGAGCCAGCGAAGTCAACAACCATAGTTTCAAATGCAGCTCTGAGGGAGTAATTACAGCTTTTAGCTATATAAGCAAGGCTTACATTACTAGTCTACTAAATAAAACAAATCTTAATTACACTGTAATTGTAAACGAAACTAAAAACCTAAATATGCCCAGTCCAAGTAACTCTCAAAATCAAGCTTAACAATTAGATGCCTGTCAGGTTTTATCTTTCAATGTTAGAGGTCTTGGAAATAAAACCTTATTTTGTAATTTTTATAAATATATATGTAACTTTGTAACAAAAGAAAATAGTATAAGATACGAACAATTTTTCCCTGGTTATAAACTTGAATGGATCCCTGCGACAAGAACACAACAGCAAATACGAGGCAGAGCAAGTGGCGGCTGCTTATATGGATACAAGAAATGTATTGAACAGATCTACAAACTGAGCTTCATCAAACACCGTTTTTCTCAGAGATTATTTTGGAGGTGCTTTACTTAACCTGGTCCCTGCGTACATCAACTGCAATCATTGGCGAAGCGACTTTGAAAAACTTACAACTTTCTTCGAAGAAACAGACCTTAATAATTTCATACTATTTGGCGATTTGAATGCAAGAACAGGCACGAAAGGAAGTGGAGATGTGCAGCTTTCGAATGAAAATCTGGTTTCAATGATTAGAACATCAAAGGATAATTCCTACGATCGCAATTCAAATGCGTTTATAGAGTTTTTAGAAGAGAAAGCAGCATTCATTTTGAATGGGAGAGGTTTCGGCGACAATACTGGTGAATTCACATTCGTGAGCAATATAGGGTCTTCAGTCATTGATTACTGTTGTCCATCATATAGTAGTATCGGTGCAATATGTAACCTTAAAGTCGGTTGTGAAACTTTCTCCAACCATATGCCCCTCATTGTAAATCTAAACGTACAATCATCATCGACGTACAACGATAACTTGAAACTTCTACCAAGGCTTAAATGGCGGGAGGACAGAGTATTCGCATACACAAACAGTTTAGATCGACACATTTCATAAACGATTACTGATATAATGGGTGATTTTTTTGAGGTTAGGATTTTCATGCATTAGTATTTGACAGATCACGCGGGATTTCAGACATGGTGTCAAAGAGAAAGATGCTCAGTATGCTTTGACATTTCATCATGAATAGACTTACTAACGAGCAACGCTTGCAAATCATTGAATTTTATTACCAAAATCAGTGTTCGGTTCGAAATGTGTTTCGCGCTTTTTTATCGACAAATTTTGTTCAGCGATGAGGCTCATTTCTGGTTGAATGGCTACGTAAATAAGCAAAATTGCCGCATTTGGAGTGAAGAGCAACCAGAAGCCGTTCAAGAACTGCCCATGCATCCCGAAAAATGCACTGTTTGGTGTGGTTTGTACGCTGGTGGAATCATTGGACCGAATTTTTTCAAAGATGTTGTTGGACGCAACGTTACGGTGAATGGCGATCGCTATCGTTCAATGCTAACAAACTTTTTGTTGCCAAAAATGGAAGAACTGAACTTGGTTGACATGTGGTTTCAACAAGATGGCGCTACATGCCACACAGCTCGCGATTCTATGGCCATTTTGAGGGAAAACTTCGGAGAACAATTCATCTCAAGGAATGGACCGGTAAGTTGGCCAACAAGATCATGCGATTTGACGCCTTTAGACTATTTTTTGTGGGGCTACGTCAAGTCTAAAGTCTACACAAATAAGCCAGCAACTATTCCAGCTTTGGAAGACAACATTTCCGAAGAAATTCGGGCTATTCCGGCCGAAATGCTCGAAAAAGTTACCCAAAATTGGACTTTCCGAATGAACCACCTAAGACGCAGCCGCGGTCAACATTTAAATGAAATTATCTTCAAAAAGTAAATGTCATGGACCAATCTAACGTTTCAAATAAAGAATCGATGAGATTTTGCAAATTTAATGCGTTTTTTTTTTTAAAAAAGTTCTCAAGCTCTTAAAAAATCACCCGATATGTAGATGAAAATGAAGATCTTTGTCTTAAGATTAAGGAATGTATATACAACGCAAACGGGGAAATTAATTGCCCGAGTACGAACTTCACGCCAAAGAAACCGTGGTTTGATACTGCTTGCTTTTATGCCAGGAGAAATGTCATGAATAGCCTAAAGATGTACAGAAAATACAATATTGACGTTTACAGAACACTCTACCGTGATGAGTACAAAAAATTTAGGGCCCTATGCACAGCAAAACAGCGTAATTATTATCAATATATCACAAGTCAACTAGCATCAGTTAAGACAACAAATGACTGGTGGAAACTGGCAAAGAAAATACGTAACAATACGAAAGCAACATGTCGGCAAATATAAACACATTAGAGTTTAGAACACATTTTCAAAACCTTCTCTATCAAACATTGTCCACAGAAACATCTTTCGAATATGCTTCAAATAGAGTTGTATATATACCCTTGCTTGATAAGAAAATTGAAATCAGCGAAGTTCTTGCAGCTATTATTACGGCAAAGGATAATAAAGCTCCCGGAATCGAACTTACTTAAGTAAACAATTTAACCTGACAGGCAACATAATATGTTATTGTCATTTATTTAATTTATATTATTACGAAAACCATGGAATTGTTAATATTCAGAAAATAAAATTTTGTATCTATCTACTTTCCAATTCTAGCCTAATAAGGTTCTGTCAATTTCTTCACTGTCAGAAACAAATAGAGGGTTTTTCAACATGGACGCTACAAAAGTAGAGCGACAGGGACGGCAAACGACGCCATATTTTTTGCCGCTCTTTTGTCATTTCTCTACACTTCAGTAAGGTTTGCCATTTTATGATGGAAAGATAAACGAGCCAACAACGAGTCGAAATTATTAAAATTTACTAACGAAATTCGGAGTCAGTGGCCTTAACGTTAAGAGCGCTACGTCCAATTAATGGTCGTCATAATCGTTCTAGCAGATCAGCAATTGAAAGTCAAGTAGCAAAATTTGAATCCACAGGCACAGTACAAAATGTTCCCATGCCAGTGAGACAAAGACAAATGTGTCTCTGACACGTCGTTCTCAAGCGTTGTGGCGAATTCACCAAAAAGATCTTGGCCTACATCCTTACAATATTAAATTGACGCAAGAACTGAAGCCGCTTGACCACCAGAGCGTCATAGTATGTTCTTGAATTGGGCTGAGCAACGACTTAAAAACGATTCGGTTTGGTGTGGTTTATGGGCCGGCGGCGTCATTGGGCCGTACTTCTTTCGTGATGATCAAGACCGGCACGTTACTGTGAATGGAGATCGCAACCGTTAAATGATAACAGAATATTTTTGGCCCCAATTGGATGATATGGACTTGGAGGACATGTGATTCCAACAGGACGGCCGGGCGGGCCGCCGCCGCCGCGCCACAAACCACACAGCGAATGTCACAATCAATTTATTGGAAACCAAGTTTGGTTGCCTCGGTCGTGCGATATGACGCTATGGTCTATGCCAACAAACCAGCGATGATGATTGATGAACTTCGTACGAACATCAAACGTGAAATTGCAGCAATATCGGCCGAGACATCGTAAACATGTTTTATTTTAAGACATACCAAAATCTGGTATGGGTAATTTAAGGGACTAAAAATACAAGCATTTCCGAATGTGGAAAGGCCGGCCGCCGCACCGCCGTCCCTGTCCCATTTATAAAGAAGAAATGGTTGTTTTTTCATTGGGCAGGTTCAGACAACATAAGGGACTTGAAGTTTAGGCAAGTTTCTAGCTGTAAAAAATTTGTTTGACTGGAAAGTTAGTCAAAAAAAAAAACTCTCTTACTATCAGGTCAAGTACACTTATGTATGTACATATGTAAAAATGACAGCTGATTTTGTTTTTTTCATTCGGAAACTAAACTTTATTGCTTTGTAATTTATTTATTGTCTGCACTATTCCATTTAATGTGTTGTGTAAAAGGGGTTCTTCTCAAATTTAAAATATTGTATAATTTCTTTACAATGCAAAATACAAGTCGCGATGGACATATAGCTTGCCTAAGAAATGTTTTGTATACTAAAATGTTTGATGGTGGTTCTTGCACGATCAACTAAAGGCAGCGGTTGGAGAAGTACAGTTCCGAGTTTGAAACTTGAAAAACTAACAACTTGCCTTGGTCAAAATTTACGTGTAAAGAATGCGGTTATTATATTGACATCAATTTCAATCTCATAGCAGTTTTGGTCAAAATGCAAGTTTCTTTTTAATAATGTAATAAAATGAGAAATATTAACACATCCATGTACGAGTATAATGGGAACACAACGTCATTTGGTTGGATATTAAGCCTGCTTGAGTCGTTTTCAGAGTATTAACATTACATCGGTTATCTTTACGGTTCCCTACTAAAAAGTCCAAAGAGGTCGAATTGCAGCTCCGAGCTGGCCAATCCCCAAAACGGATGACAACACGATTTGGATGAGTTTTCGCCCAAAATAGTTTTCCAATTAATACCGCTCTAATTTCCAAGTTTCGAAGTGATAACGAAGCGGAGAATCTTTATGTCAAGTGAAAGCGAATGATGCGAGGTCTTTGTGCAGAATTATCAGGGCAGTGTGTGAAAATTTGAGCTGTTGAGAACCGTAGCGAGTAAATGTTCGTGGATTGAGTCTCTCTGTACAGCAGCCACATACTCATCCATGTGCACACTGTAGAGCGACGGGGACCATAAATGTCGCCTAGATAACAGTCTCACTAAAACTTCTTTAAAAAAAAAACACACTGTTGGGTTTTTACAATCAATTTTTATTAAATTTAAATATTTCCCGTATTTGGAGTGATGATAATCTTCAAGTATATATTGAGACCCCGTTGCATCCACAATAACTGACTGATTAGTGATTGCAGTGCTTTATGGCTGAAACATAAAAACGCTTCAGCTTCGGCTTCGCCTGACGTTTACGAGTTCAGCCATAGGAATTCAATGCATGCTATCACAATGAAGCTTTGACCTCACATTTCGTTTGACAATCATAAGGAAAAGAACGTAATGTTACGTAATGTGACTCTAAATGGAAGCTCTAGTTCAAATTTGCTGAACATTTGCTTTGTCTGACAGCTCCACAGCTGTAAAAAAAAAAAAAACAACAAACAAAATACATTTGCTTTTGGAGGGATTGCCATTGGTTATTATAGAAATGCCATTCAAAGCAACCTCGAAGCAGGCTCATCGTAACGCAGACGAAACCGAAGCTGAAGAGGGTTTGTGTTTCAGCCATTATGGGTTGGTGACTATAGAGCCATGATTATTGTGGTTTAAACCTATAGGCGCAATTTCTCATACAGCTCGTGCCTTAATGGATTTTTTGTAGGAAACATTTGGTAACCGCACATAGTTTCAAGTTACGGACCCATGAAATGGCCTCCAAGATAGTGCGATTCAAAGCCGGCCGGCCGGCGCGCGCCGTTTGACTGACGCCGATAAGCCCAAAACGATTGACTACTTGGAGGGCAAAATTCGCCGTGTTATTGCCAATATACGGAAACAAATGTTGAAAAAAGTCATCGAAAATTGGACCTCCACATTAGACTACATCTGAGCAATCGGTCACATGCCAGAGATCATATTTAAATTATAGCGCCAGGAGATTATCTTTCAAACAAATCAAATTAATAATATGAAAGCTCTATATGCATACCTCTGTATAAAGCACACCTTATCAAGTGTGACAATAAAGTAATCATTGCATGCAATTAAATTATAATTTTATTGCAAAATGCAATGGTATTCCACTTTCAGTATGCAACAATTATTGACAGTTTTTCGTTGACAAATTGAACATTCCAACAGGCTCGACACGATATCGGATTATAGTTGATATCTCCGCCAATAGACCTCTGACTTCCTTAAACGTATCAGCAACAATTTTTGCTATTATTGTCTTTTTAAAAAAAGTTATAATAAAAAAGAAATCAACTAAACCCCAAGTCAATAAGTGTGGTTCTATACCTTCTACCATCGAAACTAAAAATAACTATAAAAAGAAAAAAACCCAAACATGAATTTCAAATATTTTGCTACCCCATGCTGGTTGCAAAATTCATTTCGTAACATTCGCCTTATTGACAGACACATTCGATTCAATTCTTCAGGACTTCGCGTGCTCAATCATCTTAGAAACGCAAATAAAATTAACATTGACGCGGTCGTCCATATTAAATTCAATATTACCTCCACCTCCTTTGTCTCTGATGTGTCTTTCGTTTGGTTGCCTTCCTCACCTGGAGTGTTTGTAGCAGCTTCGTTTATGCATAATTTGCAAAATCGCAGATCTGCATGAGACCGTAATGTGTTGTAATTGCATGTTAAGAGTGTAACCTTATGAAAATCGATATTAGCGCGTACACAAACCATCCTTACAGGCATATAAATTACTTAGTACCTTACCAAAGTAACTTGTATACATATATAAAAGTAGAAGTAGCCTCATCTCGGGGAATTGGGTTGGCCATCGTATCGACAAGGTTTTGCATTAAAGCTGGGAACGTGTGTTAAATATTGGTTCCTAACATTGTTGCCGTTTTGTTAGTTTATAATAAGTTTCAACTATACAAATGTCACACATTTAGTTTTATGGAAATTATGAAGTCAGAAACACATTCAAAATCAAAAGTTTTCCAATAAGAAATTGCATTTTGATTAATCCGCTATTTCTGCAGCTGTCACTTTTAAAGCTGTCATCTTTTGGCAAGTACAAATTATACCATTACTAAAAATGAAACAAAACACGCTTCAAAAACGTATTTAAATTGTGAAAAACCACTATCAAATAACAAAGATCTTGAGATTCAACACCTTTAGAATTTTTTCTTTGGGCCACGTGTAAGATAACGTCTGCACCAGTTGAACACCTTACCGTTTGTTCAAAATGGAAAAAAAAGTTTTGGCTTTGTATTTTTCTATTTTCCGGATGGAAATTCTTTCCTTAAGCGCCAGTTATAGCTATATATCATTGAAATCGATTCGGAAAAATGTTTGAATCAATATTTGACGGTGTTTCCCTTTGATTAGAAATGAAAATTATATACCGATCGATCGGGAATCACACAATGATTTTTTTTGAGAAAAAAAGTTTAATTACGCATTTATTTTTCTCTAAAAATGTATTGTTCTATTTTCCGGACGGAAATTCATTTTCCTGAACAGCTGATACTTTTATGTTCAAAAGTGAAACGAATCGTTCCACTGATTTGTGTTCCAATTTCACACAATTCCAATGACAGATTTCTGTCAGTTAAAATTTGTCGGTGATTGCAATCAAGCATTTGTTGATTAGAATCAAGCATTTGAGGATAGAGTTGATCATTGAAAGTAAAACTGACAGGTTGGAATTCAAAGAAAATGGAACGCTTTCAGTGAAACGATTATGTTGCGAAATTTGAAATCAACTGTTCATTGAAAACCATTTCATTATTGAATATTGAGGAGTTTGAAAAACTTCAAAGACATTTCTTCAAACGCTTATGTAAATAACCAAACTCAACACCGAATTGTTCTATTTACGTGGAGTCTGACATAACGCCAATATATACTGAAAACCTTAAATTTAACTACGACTACATAATAAAAGTGATGAAAAGATATGAATGAAGTCTTCACAAATCGTTTATGGTAAGGATATTTCAGCTAGTTAGCCATCTCCCATGATACTAACCTAAACTTAATAGAGTCTAATGTGGATGATTGGAAACTTATGTTTTCAATGTTACTGCTAAAATTGACCAAAGAAATTTCAATCAGCATATTTCCAGAGCAACACATAACAACAACAGATACCTCAATCATCAGAAACAAACTATTTCAATAATGAATAATTGTCGACCGAAGCTATAAGCCTTATCTTTAAAGCACGACTTGAAGTCTTGAAACTTAACTTAACTGATCTACTGTTAATCTGCACTTTATGTAACAGAAAGGAAAAGGAAGGTCTACATCATTCAATTGCGATATGTCCAATATTACAAGAAATCCGTTGACTACGTTTGATGAAAGCTTTCTTTCTGCAAACAAAATTCACGAAATATTAAATGGAGTGGTTGGATGGTCTACCATATATAATTTTTGTAAACATGCCTTAAGTTTCCGAAATAATTTCTTAACTTTTTTTATTTTATTGTTTTAAATTGCACTAAAATTGTTGAGTCTTAATGTTTCAAATCATTTTCAAATTGTTAATTCTTTCTTTTATTCAACAAATTATTCAATTTTGTTATTTATAAATTTATTATTTAGTTTATTTATTTTATATTAGGCAGGTTCAGCCGACGTAAGGGACTTAAAAGTTAGGGAAGTTTATATTATCTGATCGGCCAGCTGCCAAAAAATGACCTTCCAATTAAGGCAACTTTAATGGAAAGTTAGTCAAGAAAAATCTCCCTAACTATCAAGTCAAGTCTATGTACTTCTGTCAAAATGACAGTTGATAATGTTTTTTATTCAATTGAAAGCTTAACTTTATTACTCTATGGTTTATTTATTTTCTGCACAACTTCACTCAATGCTTTCTGTAAAAGGGTTCGTTGTCAATTTGTAAAAGAAATAAGTAATATTTAATTACAATACAAAATACAAATCGTGATGGACTTTTAGCTTGCCTGAGTAGTGTTTTGTAGAAAATAATGATTTTGGTAGTTTTTGTACTATGAACTTGAAGTAGAAGTTTGTGAAGTAAAGTTCTCAATTTTAAATTCATGACACTTGAAAAACTAACTAGTTGCCTTGGTCAAAATTTACGTTCAAAGAATGACTGCAAATGAAGTCCCTTATGTTGTCTGAAGCTGCCCATTGTTTACCTATTTTGTTTTCATTATGGAATGTCAAATCAGGCAGACGGCAGGATTGCCATGTCCTTATTTTTAAGTTAATTAATATTGTTAAATTTAACAAATTTAATTTTTTAATTTAATTTAATAAATTGTTAAAGAATTTAATAATAAAAATAAGTATTATTATTGAAAAATTACAAATTAACTGATGGGGTTTTTCAAGGCTAAATTTAGACTTCCGTTAAAAATAGATTTTTTTTCGTGGCGCATGGAACACTTTTGGGATTGTTTTTTTTTTTTTTTTTTTTTTCTTGACATTGTATTAGTGTAGTTGTCAAAATTCCATCTAAACATTTCTTATAATTGTATTAGTATTGGTGCAAAGAGGATTAAATCTGCCGAAAAATCCAGATCTACAGATTTGATCTTAAATCAAAAACAAATCAATTTATTTTGCCCCATGGAGTGCATAAACAGGGGAAATTTTGTTTTGACAGATCTAGATCAAAAATAAATTGATTTATTCTTCCATTGAAAACCCCATAAAACAAAAGTGTTTTGTTTTAAATTTTTCAATGGTGAAAACCAAGAATTACTATAACGGGGCCCCTAAGAAAGTTCAAAAGTTTTTTAATTGTCTTACTTAAATTATATTAAATAATATATACATTTTGGGTTATATATATGGTTTTGAACTGATGATAGCCAGTACTGTGCTTATTATGAATAAACAAAACTAAAGTTTAGCAAACTAATTTTAAAAGATGAACAAAACAAATGCCTCCCGTTTAAATGTGTATATAGCTGTTTTGTTTATGTTCCGGCAACTCTGTTCTCTGGACCAGAATCGGAGACTTATAACACACCCCCTCCGCCTGCTGCTGTCTAAATGTCTGTCGTCACTGTGTCGTCATATTTTATATATCGCCTTCGTCGGTCGTTCCGTTCGAAATGAAAGATGCATGTTGCAGATACATTTAATTAGTAATATTCTGTCCGACTAAATGGATTTTTATCGCGACGGAACACACCAGACCAACAACAAAAATGGAAATGAAGACGACCTGCATATCAGTATCGAGCTTATAGATTGGAAACTAATCCAAGAGTCATCGAATATTTTTTGAATACTGTGTGCGCTCGGCTCAGCGCAGTGCGCATTCAGCCCAGCCAGCCCAGCTCAGCAGCGCTCACGCAGTCGCAGACGCAGGCAGCTCGCTAGAGAAACGGATGGTGTTTTTGGTGATATGGTACCGTATACGGTATGGTGGCTTTAACTATATATACTTTGAGTAACTTGACCACACGTACTTCTCCCATGCTGCTCAGCAGGACATCGTTCCGTTCTGGACAATCAATAAATTTTAACACATGATCATTACCGCTGTGGTATGACTTGCAGTGTGGTTGGTGTGGTGGTTGTTCTTGTTGGCCTAAATGCATGCTTTAAGATGCACGTAATGTGTTGTTATAAGCGGGCTGGACCAACTATGACGAGACGATGAAGGGGAACAAGAATGTTGGGTTGGTGGTGTTATTGTTGGATTTGGAGCTCATGCAAATCAATGTGCTGTTTTCGTTGTTTTTTATTTTAGTTCAAATGATGGAGGGTTAATTATGTAGGTGTTTATGTTTGAAAAACAAATAACCATAAAACCGCTGTGCCTGCGTTTGTTGGTTATTATGGGAATTGTGGTAGTGGGATACCTATGATGAAAATTATTTTATTGTAAACTATATTTTTACAGTCTACATGCTTTTCAAATAAGTATAGACTTACTATAGCGACGAGGCTGTTGTAGTTATAGGAAAAAGTCTAATTTTTTATTTGTTTTATTTACTTCCCATAGGAAGTTATTAATTGTAATCGGATGACAATCGATTTGTCGAATTGATGATTTTGACATTTCTTAACGTTTCAAGGTCTCTAGAATCTAAATCTAAACTCTTCGAGAAATAACACAGAAAACTTCCAAAAAGAAATTGCGACTGCAAAATTGTACCCATTTTTGTAGTGAATTTCAAAAATGTCAATGTTTGTTTAGTTAGTTAGTTTTAATTGACTTATATTATTTATAGTAAAAATTACAAAGATAAGAAATAATCTAGGTCTAATTGCTTTGGCCTAAGGCCGTCTACCAGGTTGACAACATACATATAAGTATAAATATACTTAATATACCTCTTAAGTTTAAAAATTTCCCTCTACGAGTATAATGCACTTTCGGTAACTTAATGCAGCCACGGTTTAGTTTTACAAGACATCTCATCCTTTTTGGCCGCCTTCCTTTAAAGTGTTTTGTTTGAAATATCGTAACGCGAAACTACTTTAATATAAAACAAATTGCAATAAAATGGGAAATATCATCTATTATATTCATGTTGCATAGGTCACACAGTATTGGTAGATCAGATCAGAGAATTTAAGTTGAGTAATTCTCCTCTTATTTGTAATAAGAAGATCTTACAGGCCTTTTACCAGGTGGCATAGACTTCACGGACAAATAATAAAAGCATTGCTGTTTGCGGACGACATTGTTCTTTCGGCAGCATCACCTGAATCATTACAGTTAATGATAAACCGCCTGTATCATTATTGTCAGCTTTGGAGTTTGATGGTGAATCTTAATAAGTCCAAAATTAAACGAGGAGGAGGCCACAATTCGGCGAAAGAAAAATGGTTGTATAATGGAGAGATCATTAAAGTTGTCACGGAATTCAAATACCATGGAGTTCTAAAAATAAAAAATTACCCAAGCAACAATTTGTGACCTCAGTAGCAAAATTACCGCGGTTATTAATTTTACCTGGAATAACCTTGGTTTTAAAATGGTTTGAAATAAGTTATCTTTTAACTGAGGGAAATTTTCGGTAAAAACAAACCCAAAGTTAGTTTCAGGTAATTTTGCATTCTTTTTTTTTTAGGTATTTTAATAACCCAGGTTTAAAATTGGCTTTAAAAAATCCTATTTGAAACCTGGGTCGTAAATCAGGTTTACATATAGTTACCAATTATTTACTTTTTTTCAATTTTCTGGTTAATTTATTACCAGTTCTAGCTATCAAGTTGAAAACCAGCTTTAAAATAACTGATTTTTTAGGTAAAAAAAAAAACAGTTTTGAATTTGGTAATTATTTTGTTGGCTATAATCTTACCAGTTTTACTAAAAATGTAAAACTGGTTATAGAAAAACTTATTTTATTGATAGTTAAGTCAAATTGGTTTTTAAATAATTTGTTTTATTGGTTTATATTTTACTAATTTTATTTGAATTGTAAATTTGGTTTAAAAAAAGCTTAATTTTGAGTTGTAATATAACCTTTTTTTAGTAAAAGTTGAAAAATTACTATTTTTTGCTCCATATTATCTATATTTAGTCTAAATATTACCTATCTAGAGCCTCAGTAATAGTCTAACTCATTTGTATTCTCTCCACAACCAAACTCACTCAACCACACAAACTATTTTCCAATCAGTATCAGAATATGTTTTTGTCAGTTGGTTTTTGTTGTCCTTGTCCGTGGCGTGAAGTCATAAAGTTTGCTAAGTGCTAATAAGTGAGTTGTGAAAATTATAAAAAAGTAATTTATCGAAAACAAAAGGATTGTTTATCAAAGGAGTTGGAGTCAATAGGATTATTGAGTCCAAAAGGATATTTGGTAAGTCATTTTGGAATATATTAAATTTAATTATTTTTTTTTTGGATGAAACGTTACTTTGGGTAATTTTTTTCCTTATTTCACTTTTTCTTATAAAGAATAGGTAAAAAAATCTCTTCTTTTTAACCCTCTAGTAAAGAATAAGTAAACAAATGACATCTTTTTTACTTCCTCATAAAAAACAAGTACAAATATTACTAGCATTTTTCCTGGACGCAAACAATTACTCGAACTATCGGACGACTGGCAGAAAATAGCACGCAAAATCATTTTTGATAATATCGGTAAGTACTTTCGATTTATTAATTTAATTTAAATTTTCTAAAACCTAAAAAGCTTAAATACTTGTCGTCTCAATTCGAAACTATGCATTTTCCAGAAGTACTTAACAGCAGATGTCATAGCCCAAAAGTATATAACTCTTATCATTCCATACAAAATGTTATTCTTTTTGTTTAATGTTTTAATTTAAAAATAAGTTGTAAAATATTTCTTATTGAAGATTTCAGATTCCAACACTTCTCAACAGCAAATTGCCTTACAAACAATTCAAAATGTGCGGGCTGAGCAAAGGGCAAGTCCAGTCCCTCGAAATGTTGCTGGGGCATTAAAAGTTGATTCCGTCGAAAATAAGCAACTCCTCGAAAATGTAATGGCTAAGACGGAGATTAGCTGGAACCTTATTATCAAGAAACTGTGCCTTGGAGTTGCGAGGACGGATACAGCTGAAATTCCCGACAGCTTGTTGCTTATCAAAGATCACGCCCAGATGGATGAGCTGGAAGCAAAAATTGGGGCTGATCCAGTTTTTAAGCGAGCCTTGGTATGCGTAAATTCTTTTGTATTTTTACTAATGTATTTTTTATAATGTTTCTTACTAATGTATTTTTATTTTATTTTTATTTTTCTCTATGTGTTAAATTATAACTAAAATTTTCGTTTCGTTCTGTTTTTCTTTTAAATAGATTCGGAAACTCAGCACATTTGGAGGAGTAAGCGCGAATAAAACTGTTCGCACAATGTCCAGGTGCATGTTTGAATACACTTTGCTCCTCGAATACTCGTGGTTCGGGACGGTCGCCAAAAAACGGTTCGATGTGTTTAAGCAAATTTTTGGTGGAGGCGGTCAGGAAGAGGTTCCCTAACTTTAGCGATGCGGAGGGATCCGCATACATAAAAACGTACTTGAAACAGGACCGTTTCAGGCTAGGAAAAATGTAAGTTAATTTTACCTACATTTCATTTTATATAGTTATATTTATATATTTATGTAGCTATAACAAACTAAGAAATAGAATATTGCTTTTATTTTTTTTTTCTAATAAATTTGTGTATTTTTTTCAGCGAACGGGGCAGCAACCGATTAAATTTTGTTTATTAATCTTAAGTTATATAAATATATATATATATACATATTTAAGTATGCATTAGTTTTAAGTTACTAAAGTAGATAAATGTTTAGTTTAAACATGAAGTAATTTTTTAACCTCTTTTTATTTAAAAGGAATTTTATTTTCAGGAAAGTTATAAATAGTTATAAAATAACTGATTTCGGAATTATACTGGGTTTTTTGGTAACCTAATTCTAACCGACGAAAAATAATGGTTTTTAAGTAACCTAATTACAACGTTCAAACCAGGTATTAAAAAAACCGATTTGTAGGTTTCCTTACTACCTGTAATAACTGGTAAATAAAATAACGTCAACGGAACGTAAGATATTAACCGTTTCTTATCGGTTACATTTAATCTCCAATAAGCAATTATTATTAAACCGTTTAAAGCTGGATTTTTGTTACCACACAAAAACCCAGGTTTAGAAGAAGTTATTATTTAACTCTTTAAAATCGGTTTTTTGTTACCAAGAAAAAACCCAAGTTCAAAAGTTACTGACCATTTCGGGTAATGGTAATGGTAATGGTTCTGGAACGTTTCCCAGCCGTGATTTTTACCGATTTCATTACTTTTCGGTAAAGAACCTCGGGTTATAAATCGGTTTGTAAGCCGATTTTTTACCAAAAATTGTTGCTTGGGAAGGTGGCGCAATAGTCCGTATGGAGTTCACTTAACGACAAATTTGAGCATGCAAATCCATCTAAGAGAGAAACTAGTTAAGGCTAAATGTGCAATTAGTGCAACTTGGAGAAGATGTTTTTCTAACAAAAGTATAGCACATAGCAGCAAGTTCAAGATATTTGAAGCGGTATCTGAGTCTGTCATGTTTTACGCGGCCCAAACTTGGGGAACGAAACAATAAGAAACATTTGAGAAACTTCTCCGATACTTTATTAACCGAATTTTTAGAATGCCATCAAATACATCCAACTATGTTATTATGTTGGAATCAGTATTATCACCTACATATGTTCATACGAACCCTAAAAATGCAAGTCGATTACATTTTGAGAGTTATGAAGATGAGCAATAATAGGCTTCCGAAGATAGCAGCGCTTCAAATAATACGAACCAAAACAAGTTGGTGTGCTGATTGGATAAATTTGGCAAGAGAATGTGGAATGGAACTTAAGCTTTTGTGTAATAATCAGGATGATGTAAACGCTTTTTTATACCAGCTCATTTCCGCAGTGGACATAAAACAACGAGAAAAATACTTGAATGACGCCACAGGATCTATATACAGGCAGCTCTACTGTCAACTAAATCACAACTTGGAAGAGAGGAATTATTTTAGGGACGATAATAGCATTGTCGAAATTTTAATGATGGTTAAATTGAGAGGTGAAGTTATGCAGCTAGATTTTATACCTCATAGGGATGACTTACCAATTATATGTTCATTGTGCAATTTAAATGAAAGGGAAGAACTTTGTTGGAAGATGTCCAGTTATTAAAGAAATAAGAATAAGACGACCCCCCCCCCCTGGGAAATAATTTGTTTGCTTTTTCGTAGGAATTCCCTTCAATTCAAAACTAATCGTACTGCGTTGATGGATATGACCCCCATTATATTTTGAATTATTTATTTTTTGTATATGAAAACAAAATTTGTATCTTACTTCCACTTTGTTGCTAAAAGTACTACTTTTGACTAAAGATTGGACCAAGAACCTAATATGAATCGGATATTCAGCCCTATTCCAAAACTACAGCACAAATTCATCAACTTTTGACCAATGGACGATCCAGGGGGGGTCATATGAGCCATAAAGCTTATACAGTTAAGTTGTCAAATATTCAGGTTCTTAAGAAGAAACCTTGAATAAGAGATCATCAATTTTATATTAAGTTGCCTTTAAATTCCTTAAACTATCCTTCAATTTTATTATTACATTTTTTTTGACACACATAAATAGTGATTATTTAAGTGATTTATACTTGCGGCATATAGGAACTATATAGCAAGTTTTGCACTAATAAACAATTTCAAACTAGAGCTATTAATCAAATATGATATTACGACGGTAGAGAAGTCAAAAAAGTGGATACCCCGAATGAATACAAAAGATCTTAAAAGATCTTAAAAAATTAAATAAATCTACTTTTGCTTTGGATGTTCTAGAACTGAGATTTAAACACGAATTTCAATAATACAAATGTGCCAAAAAAATCAATTATTGATACTTTTGTTAAACTAATGGCTAAGTGAAAAACATAATAAACGTTTCATATCTATTGATATAAAATCTTTGAAACGTGTAATTTGTGAGTGCTACAAAAAGTTTTTTTCCCAACTTATTTGTTTAGGTACCTACCTTACTTTGTTTTTATTTAATTTTTTAGAGAAATTATGTACTTAAATGCAACTATTTCCTAAAAATCAAGAACCAAACCTTTGTATCTGTACAATTTTTAATTTTGTTGACTCCTTTAAGATCAAAATACGAGTAAGGTGATTCATAACGATAGTAATAAGAGAATCCCGAAAATTGAGTTCGAAAAAACTATACGTCAAAAAAAGCCCGACATTTCTACATATCAGATCCTCTCTCATTTTCTGGATTTTTGAATTTTTGCAACGTTCTTCGCATTAATATAAATGGAAACAAAACAATTCAAAACAATTTCCTACATTTCTGCGAGAAATGCACCAAAAACCCTCTAAACTATTGTTTTTTAGCTCTTAAATATGGCATATTTAGAAAACTGTTGGAATCTTGGAATGCTTTCATATGTAGGGAGTCATCCAAATTAAATAGTTAGACCATATCTTGCTCGACAACAGTGTTCTAAAATGATTTCATAACTAAAGTTGTCATTTTAGCATTTATTAAATTTTGTTAGCCTCCTTTACAAAACATTAAAGAACATTTTTAAGCGGTGAGTAAAAACTCATCTAAGTGTGTGACCCCCACCTGATGAAAAGTCTGGATCCGCCCTTGGGTGGGGCAAAAGTCCATTGAGAACTAGGGCCTAGGGCCTAGTGACTTACAACTCTCAGCCATTCCTGTTTACCAGTAATGTTGTCAGGGATGGAGGGGACCTACAATTTTAAGCTGAATCCAATCGGCTAATTTGAGAAAGTACTCTTTATGACAAGAATTACTCTTAGAGGATTTGTCAATTCCTCACAAGAGGCAGTACCGGCGAAAAGAAAAACTTTAGATGATACAGGCAGGGATCGAACCCAAAAACTCAGGCATGACAGTCCTACGCACTAAACTACAAAAAAATGCATTTCTGCATTTCTAATGTATACAAAAACATAGGTGGAGTAACAGTTTCTATGTACAACATATAATTTGGCGTATTTTTTGGTAAACGAAATATTCTGAGGCTGCAATCGAGCGAAATACCATTTGTTTTGCAAATTGATGAAATGGCTCGTTTGGCCTCTGATAATTTTTTCTCCAGATAAATGTCTATAATTAGATTTGATAAAACCAAACAACCAATATAATTGTATTTGCGTACAATCTCTACTTCTTCTCCGTCCAACTTTCACTTTTCCAATCGATAGTAGTCTCAAAACACCATAATTTTAGATTTTTCAAGATTTGAGTCAGTGAGCTGCATACCCTCCCCATTTTCACTCAGGAAGACAATATCGTTCGCATAAAATATTGCTTGCATTTGTACATTCAAACATCGTTTTTCACCTTTAACTTCATCCGATATATCTACACTAATATTATAAAGAGGAAAGATTTGTATTTTTGTATGTAACGAATAAACTCAAAAAGTACTGGACCGATTTTAATAATTTTGTTCATTAGAAAGCTACATTATCACTGAGTAACATAGGCTAGATTTAGTACTAGATTACTATAGAAATATTTAGAAATTCCAATTAAAACCAACCAAAAATGTCTTTCGTCGCATACGCTGCGAAGAGTATTAATGATAGGACAAAAGTTTTCTAATTTAGTGATTCATGGTCGTTTTAATTAGCATGCTTATAACTTAAATATCTGCACCTATTTATGTGTACCCGTGCGAAGCCGGGACGGGCCGCTAGTCATTAATATACAATATGAAAAGTAATGCGCTGAGTGTGCAACCCTGTTTCACAGACATTAAAGTTTCGAATTATTCGGAGATAAATTTACCGTCCCACACGTGGACGTGAGTAACATTTTTCTCGTACAACTATTTTAAAATGTTTGAAGAAAAGTGCTTCCCGTCATATAGTGTTTTTGCGTTTCTTTTTGTATGATGCAGCAATGTTGGTTAGTGTAAATATTTGATCAATTGTGCAGTAACACTGTCTAAATCCAGCTTGAAGTTCTGTGAGGATTTTGTTTTCCTTAACCCCAAGCCTCTTTTATAGTAAAGCCGCAAACAGTTTTGCTTTTTGTGCAGTAGGGAAACAATCGATTTTTTGAAGTCTACGAGGACCTAAGCGGTCTTAAATACAATGGTTATAGTGAATTCATGAATTCAACAGTAGAATTTTTGTAGAATTCGAATGGAATAATATAATTTCCTGGAGCTTTGTTTAATTTTGAGCTGGTAATAACTTTCTGAACTTCTTGTAAACGGGTCATCCAATTTGTCATCAAAGTACATGGGGGCTGCGTACTAAAGCAAAGGTAATTTTAATGGAGCGTTAAGACGTTTACTAAAGTGTGTTTTTAGCTGAGGGGCTTTCAATGATGAAGCTATGTTGTTCGTGTGCCCATTTATATTTAACAGCTTTTAAAAAATCAGCCGAAGACCTTGTATTATTTAGTATAGCAATATTTTGTAGCTACCTTTTTGCTATAACCTCAAAAATACTAGAGTTGTTTGATTTCAAAAGCTTTAACAATTTAAACGAAATATCTCTAGCTTTCAAGCATTCTGAATCAAATCATTTTTGTTTGCATCCTAAATGCAATAGCTCTTGAAGTTTTGATTGGTGGAATAGATTTGTGTATGATTTCAGTTAGTGCCTTAATATCGGCTACGAGTATAGTTGTTCGTTCAGATTCAAAAGATTCACGTTCAAGTTTTGGCGATTGGCATTTCGCATTCGATCAATCCAACGCTTGGTGCTAATATAAATGACGTCTATATTTACAGAAAATGTGACTTCCAAGGGCATATGATCGGAAAAAATCTCGACCTGATATATCGGGTGATTTTTTTAAAGCTTGAGAACTTTTTAAAAAAAAAAACGCATAAAATTTGCAAAATCTCATCGATTCTTTATTTGAAACCTTAGATTGGTCCATGACATTTACTTTTTGAAGATAATTTCATTTAAATGTTGACCGCGGCTGCGTCTTAGGTGGTCCATTCGGAAAGTCCAATTTTGGGTAACTTTTTCGAGCATTTCGGCCGGAATAGCCCGAATTTCTTCGGAAATGTTGTCTTCCAAAGCTGGAATAGTTGCTGGCTTATTTGTGTAGACTTTAGACTTGACCTAGCCCCACAAAAAATAGTCTAAAGGCGTCAAATCGCATGATCTTGGTGGCCAACTTACCGGTCCATTCCTTGAGATGAATTGTTCTCCGAAGTTTTCCCTCAAAATGGCCATAGAATCGCGAGCTGTGTGGCATGTAGCGCCATCTTGTTGAAACCACATATCAACCAAGTTCAGTTCTTCCATTTTTGGCAACAAAAAGTTTGTTAGCATTGAACGATAGCGATCGCCATTCACCGTAACGTTGCGTCCAACAGCATCTTTGAAAAAATACGGTCCAATGATTCCACCAGCGTACAAACCACACCAAACAGTGCATTTTTCGGGATGCATGGGCAGTTCTTGAACGGCTTCTGGTTGCTCTTCACTCCAAATGCGGCAATTTTGCTTATTTACGTAGCCATTCAACCAGAAATGAGCCTCATCGCTGAACAAAATTTGTCGATAAAAAAGCGGATTTTCTGCCAACTTTTCTAGGGCCCATTCACTGAAAATTCGACGTTGTGGCAGATCGTTCGGCTTCAGTTCTTGCACGAGCTGTATTTTATACGGTTTTACACCAAGATCTTTGCGTAAAATTTTCCATGTGGTCGAATAACACAAACCCAATTGCTGCGAACGGCTACGAATCGACATTTCACGGTCTTCAGCAACACTCTCAGAAACAGACGCAATATTCTCTTCTGTACGCACTGTACGCATTCGTGTGGTTGGTTTAATGTCCAATAAAGTAAACTGAGTGCGAAACTTGGTCACAATCGCATTAATTGTTTGCTCACTTGGTCGATTATGTAGACCATAAATCGGACGTAAAGCGCGAAACACATTTCGAACCGAACACTGATTTTGGTAATAAAATTCAATGATTTGCAAGCGTTGCTCGTTAGTAAGTCTATTCATGATGAAATGTCAAAGCATACTGAGCATCTTTCTCTTTGACACCATGTCTGAAATCCCGCGTGATCTGTCAAATACTAATGCATGAAAATCCTAACCTCAAAAAAAACAGTAGTCGATAACTTCACCCTTTGGATCCACAGACCAACTTCCATTAAGAACCCGGATGTCGTAAAGGGCCTTGCACATGAGAGCGAACAACGAATGAACGAATGGACGAACAAACGTGATTTTACATATTTCAAAAAGTCAATTCCAAACAAAAACACATTTAAATTATAAGAAACCAATTGACAATAATGTTAGGATAATAAAATTTGCATTTTTTTTCTCTAAAACAAGACAATTTTGTAAAAACAATTTTTTGGTAACGAATTGCAGTGTGGTTGCTACGAACTATCAAACTCTATTCGCGTTCCACATACCATCCACACTGCAACGAATAAATTGTTCGCGCTCAACTTAACCTCAAAATTATACCACTCTTGTTTTGTTTTTGCGTGAAAGATCATGGCTTAGGAAAATATGGAGAAAAGGGTTGACAATTCGTCGCTGTCTGCGAATAGAAATAAAGCTCATGTGAAAGAAAAGTCAAAATATGCGAACATCCACAGTTCGCAGTTCGCAGTTCGTAGCTCATGTGCAAGATGCTTTAGAGTCAATGCGTTATCGATGCGTGGACTGTCCTATTTTTAGTTAAGTGATATTGCGTAGTTTACACTCCCCAGATAGCAGGCTATTCAAAATGAAACCTCTTATTGCAAAACACTTCACAATCCGTCACCTACATTTTTCAAGACATACTATTTTAAAGATTTGGGATCTGGCAATAGTCAACGGAATAAAAGCTACACCTTTTGTTTTATATCATATTTGTTCCCATAAAAAGCAAATAAATATGGAATAAGATTTTCCATTTTCCTGTTTCTTCATTTTATCTTTATCATATTCATGATAAGAATCTGATTAACGATAATATGCTTCATATTAAATACATTTTCCCATATACATATGTATATGTACCCATGCCTACTAACAAATTCCAAGACACCATGACAAATTGAAATTAATTTAACAGCAACAATAATTATCTCCTCATTTAGTTCCAAATACAAGCAGAAGCCCCTCTGGTCATCGCACTTAAATTCAACTTAAACTTAAATATTTTATTGGCGTATGCAAATGCGATCTTTCATATAAAGCAGCACGCGTCCAACTAAATCATATCACCAATCGGATAAAAGAAAAATCAAATAAAATTAACAAAAAGAAGACGCAATCGCATTCAACCACCACCGGGCTGTAGGTGTAAGATGAGATCTGTGTGATCAGATAAAATCATAAATAGTAGGTACCTACAACCAGAACCAGCGCATCAAGCCAAAAGGAAAAGGTAATGGAAACCCCAAAACAGAATCATAATTTCGAATTCCAAATGAAATAAACATGCTAAATTGATTAAATTGCTATAAATCATATTTCGGTTGGCTGATGGTAGGTAGAAGCAGCCAGCACAACGGGCAACACAGCACCACACACAAGGCGAGACATGACCACTGACCACTGGAATGGACAACAGAATGGAGGAGCCCCCGTCTTCCATCATCAAAACAACGTAATGAAACCCTGGTTATCCCTGTGATATTGAGGAAGAAGAGATTCTTTATCTCTGGAACGATTATATTTTGAAAGAACAAGCAAAACAGTCGACACGATGGCGACTTATATTTATACTTACATATATGTATATGAAGAAGGTACATACCTTGATGGTATTCTACCTGTGTTGAAGTTGAAATCAGGACGGTACGATGGGAATTCACGTTTATTATACCGAGTTAAGAGCTGATGGTGAAACAATACAAAAATATCACCTTGAAGCCTTGAGCGCTCAGCTCTGCACTTGGCCATGATCGGTGGTGGCCGGCAATCGGCAAAACAACGCACAGTGGCTAAATGCAAATTGCTGCCGAGCCGAGGCCGAGAAGCCGCGCCGGCCGCCGCCGCCGTTGCACATTTACTAAATTAAAACTGAATAAATTGTTTTTAGGGTCCTGAGATGATTTATACGGTTAAGTAGCACTTGTTTAGTTAATAAAAGGAACAGGGATTTATTATCACTGTGTGTAGTCGTAGTGTGACTGTGACCCACCACCACCATTTCCAATTCCAACCACAAAACCCAACTTCGATGGGACTCTCTCTGAGAGTCTTTATCAATTAGGGTTAAAAATAGGCAGGTGATTTTTTGTATATTCATTAAGTAATTATGATACAAGTTGTTGACAAGGTTATTAATAAAAACGATTTAATTAATGTTTTATGTGTTTTTTGTACATATCTGATTTGTATTTATTGTTAAATATTCCTTGATTGAAATTTACCATTGAAGACTTTAATACTTGTAAAATATTCCGCTAAGGAATATTGCAACTTTTTAGGTGATTTAAGTTAAAAGTTGGACTTTGGTTAAGCTTCGGTAAAACACCCCTAATTGATATGTGAATCCAAAAAGCGTTCTGAAGTGTTCATAAGTCTTGAATTTAAATCAGGTGGGGGAGGGGTGTTGGGTCGTAGGGGTAATACATCCACACAGCCCCCCACCCTGGGAGATAATTTTTTTGTATTTTTGTAGGAATTCCCTTTAATTCAAAACTAATCGTATTCAGTTAATGGATATGACCCGCATTATATTTTGAATTATTTATTTTTTTTTATAAGAAAACAAAATTTGTATTTAACTTCCTAAAACTGCCAGGACTGGAACATAATATGAACCGGGAATTGAGCCCATTTCCAAAAACTAAGCATCGAATTTGGACCAATGGAAGATCCAGAAAAATATGACCCCCATATGAGCTTATACAGTTAAGTTGTATAAGTAAAAATGTCATCTAAGGATTTGTTAGTGCGACATTCACCAAAAAGTGGTTTGCTGTAAAAACAATTATCATTTTTGTAACTTTAGTAATGCTTTCAATTATTTTCATAAAATTGGGTTCTAAGAAAAAAAGCAAATATTCAGGTCAATAAGAAGAAATGATAAGAAACCTTGAATAAGAGATCGTCAATTTCATATTAAGTTGCCTTTAAATTCCTGAAACTAGCCTTCAATTCAATCTTATTTTTTTGATGCACATACATAAATAGTGAACATTGAAGTAATTTTTATTTGCAACATATAGGAACTATATGGCAAGTATTGCATCTGAAAACATGACATTACGATGATGGTAGAAAAGGCGAAAAAATGGGTCCCCCGATTCCGGTCTGTCTGTCTGTCCTGGCCCCTACAGCCTAAACCATTGTGCCGATTGAAATTAAGGTTTTCAGCCGATTAGCGTAAGGCATTTTTTTCATTTTTTTAATACGAAAAATAACAGCAGTCCCCATACAAATTGGTTTAAAATCGAAAATTCGAATTTTTTCAAAAATGAACAATAGATTTTTTTAAAACTTTCTCTAATTTTTTTCTTAATTCGACTTCTTTCTACAAGAAAAGCATATTTTGGTATTGCTCCAGAAGGGTACCCCTCATAAAACCATTATTTTGTTTTTAAGTTTTCTCAAGAACTAATCCACCGATTTCAAGAATCTTCTCTTTCAGTTCTTGTCGTTGATCAAATTATAAAATGATGATTTTTTTTAATTTTTAAAAATATAATAATTTTTTTACAAAATTTGAAATTCTGAAAGGGGTGAAAATTTTTTAACGAAATTTAAATGTAAAATGTGTATATTTATAAGCAATAAATAACTGCATACCAAAAATATTTTAAAGACAAAATTTAAAAATTAATTAATTAATTAATTTTAAAAAAAACGCTCTAATGATTTTCGAAAAAAAATTAAGTTAATCTAGGTTTGTTGAGAAATAAAATGGCATTTAAATTTTTGAGAAAAACTTATTTTGCAGGTACATTTTTAAATTTTAAAATACATAAAAGAAATATTTTTAAACAGACTTTTTTAAAGAAATTAGCAAGTTCCAGCGACCCAGTCGTGCATTATATTTCTTTCAAAATTGTTTTTTTGTTGAATAAAACTTTAAAGATCTTAAAAAGTTAAAGAAATCAACTTTTTAAAGTAAATTTGCTGAACTGAGATTTAAACACGAATTTCAAGAACATAAATGTCCCAAAAACAGCAATAGTGACACTTTTGTTAAACTAATGGCTATTTAAAAAACACAATGCACTTTTCATATCTATTAATATAAAAGTTTTGAATCTCTTAAGAACTGAAATAAAAAGAGATTCTGAAACGTGCAATTTGTGACTGAAACACAAAATTATCTTTCCAACTTATTTGTTTACCTTAATTTGTTTTTATTTTATATTCAGATAAAATATTTACTTAAATGCACCTACGAGTATTTCCTTAAATTCAAGAACCAAACATTTTTCTCTCTACAATTTTTAAGTTTTGTTGACTCCTTTAGGCCTAGTACGCTGCTGATGCGAAACGAAAATTCCCATACAAAAATGACCTGACGAAATCATAAACGAAACATTTCGCTGTACTTTGTTTATAAAGGGTGTCTCAAAATTAACGCAAGATTTGAATTAAATAGAAAACGCCGTTTTCAGTCTTTTGATAGTTATATTTTTATTGACTCGTAAAGTACATAGGATAGGGTTATGTATGGAATAACACATCGGACAAATGGCCTCCACGGCTTTGCATGCACATGCGCACTCTTTTGTTGAAATTTTCCATGACCATTCTACATAAATGTGGCTGAATTTCGTTGATGCAGCGTTGAATCTCCTCCTTTAATGCACGGGTGGTTGTGGGCTTGTTGACATAGACTTGTGATTTCAAATAACCCCATAAAAAGAAGTCTAATGGTGTTAAATCACACGATCTAGGAGGCCAATTTTGATCACCGAAACGAGAGAGTACACGACCTGGAAATGTCTCATGCAGTAATTGAATTGTTTCACGGGCTGTATGACATGTGGCACCGTCTTGTTGAAACCACATATTGGACACATCAATATCATCCAATTTTGGCAGAAAGAACTGTGTAATCATGTCGCGATATCGAGCACCAGTAACAGTCACACCAATCCACACCATACAGTCACGCATTGTGGATGCATTTGTTTTTCGACAACCACATGTGGGTTCTCCGAACCCCAAATGCGGCAATTTTGGCGATTGACAAAGCCATCAAGATGAAAATGTGCTTCATCGCTTAGGATGATTTTGCTCGAAAAATCAGGGTCCATTTGTTGATGTTCAATAATCCATTCAAGGAACTCTCTTCTCTGTCCATGGTCATTAGGCTTCAATTGGTGTGTTAATTGAATTTTGTAAGCATGAAGACACAGATCTTTGGTGAGTATACGCTGTAGAGAGGTTCTTGAAATTTGCAATTCTTGTCCACGACATCGAATTGAGGTTCCTGGATTGTCAGCAATACTCTCACGCACTGCTTCGACATTCACATTTGAACGGCTTGTTTTTGGACGACCAGTGTGTTTGGCGTCTCCAACGGATCCAGTCTCCATGAATTTTTCAATTAATCTCTTCACAGTTGACGAAGTTAAAACACTATTCCGACCATATTTTGTATGAAATTTTCGAACTGCAGCCGCCAAGCTTTCACTATTTTTGAAATATTCCTTAATAATGAAGACACGTTGTTCTATCGTGTAACGCTCCATTTTTAATAACCCTATACTGTTAGCTGTCAAATTGCTTTTTTTTCAGGGTTGCCAACACTTCACTGCACAAATGGCGGCAAATTCGAATCTTGCGTTAATTTTGGGACACCCTTTAGAAAGGACAATGAACGACGACGACGTCTTTGACAAAACGTCACCATGAACAGCTATAGCTTTGAAATAGTTGACTGCTATAAATTCAGACAACGACATAAAAAAAAATCAAACGGAGAATAACTCTTGAAAATCGCTGCTTCTTTGTAGTTAAAAAGCAATTGAGTAGTAAACATACGGGCGGACGATGTTTAAAGTTGACAGATTTTTTGTTAAAGACATTGGGCAGGTTCAGACACCATAAGGGAATTCATTTGCAGTCAACTGCATTCTTTGAACGCAACTTTTGACTAAGGCAGCTAGTTAGATTTTCAAATGTCACACATTTCAAACTTGGACCTTTACCTCCAACTCAATGAAGAAACTGTATTAAAAACATTATTGCCTACAAAACACTCCTCAAGCAAGCTACATGTCTATCACGATTTGCATTTTGTGTTGTAAAGAAATATTCCTTTTACACAAAATATTAAATTGAATTGTGCAAAAAATTAATAAATCAGAATAATAAAGTTCAGCTTTTAGTTGAATGAAAAAACATGATCAATTGTCATTTTGACATAAGTTGACTTGACTTGATAGTTAGGGAGATTTTTCTTGACTAACTTTCCAGTCAACTTTCCAATAAATTAGCCTTAATTGGAAGACAATTTTTTGGCAGCTGGCTCGGTGTTATTGAGCGTTCGATCGTGTTAACGATTTTATGTTTCAAAAATCGTTTAAATAAAAATTGTAAAACGAAATTTAGTTTCAAACCTTCAGCGTTGTCCTCTTTGATAAGAAGGTACCTATTTAATAGTAATTTTACAATAAATGTTGGTACTTATTAATAATTTACAAGGTTTGTATAACGTTGAGTATTTTAAAGTTAATTTATTGAACTATTTTTGTAAGGAAGAGATGGATTTTGTCGATTCGGATGATCTTGATGACCTCCTTGACTTTTTTGTTCGATTTGATGAGCTTTGTCATGAAGCATTTATATCTTTATTAGAGTGTTTTTGGCTTAAATCATCTGACAATCATTGGACGATATAAGGGACTCGAAAGTAAAGCAACTGCCAAAGAATTGCTTTCCTATTAAGAAAACTCTATTGGAAAATTGACTGGAAAGCTAATAAAAAAAATCTCCCTTATTATCAAGTGAAGTCTGCATACATATGTCAAAATTACAGCTGGCCATGTTTTTTCATTCAACTCAAAGCTGAACTTTATAACTCTATGATTTATTTTTTCTTCAAAATGTACATACGTTCAAAGAATGCAGTTGGCTACAAATGAGATTCCTTACGTTGTCTAAACGTGTCTACTATCTCTGCGAAAAATGTTTTATTATTGTCAGCTCATTGACAGTTTTTGACAGAACACTTTCTGATTTAATATTATTTTAAAATCTAACAAACGTAAGGACTTGTATCTTGATCTATGCAAGAATATTATTATTTGACCAGTTTATACATTTCTAAGGTTTTTGAGAATTTTCTCAAACGGTTTAACAGAGCAGGACAATGAAATATAAACACAATTCACTTTTCATTCTCACCTATTTACACCACTCTTCGAGAATGATGATTATCGATCGATGTATTTTATTCTTTTTTATTTTTTCGATCATACTTATTAAGATTGGACTCACTGTGGGTCCGTTCGAATATTCAAGCAAAATTGTTTTTATTTTCATCTTCCTTTTAAAAAGCATAAGAACAATTTTTCAGCTCAACAAATGATTCACTTTTATTTATTAGACACTTACAAACTCCACAGCTTATGAACGACCATTTAGCACTTCATTAGCTTAACGAAAATAAATTTGTAAAATCGATAAATTTTAATGAACATTTCTGTTTATACAAATTATGTACGACGACGTATATATGTATTCATATTCATATTCCTTGAAAGAAGCTCAAAAGATGCTTGGAAATAAGATAGGTAGACCCTTTCTGGTAGACATTGTTTACGCCTGGCCATAATCCCCATAAATTTTCAATGCATTAAATCAGCCCAAAGTGAGTAATCGTATGATCCGTTCCGTAGGATCGGACCGCATTGCCCAATGCCCCAACTTGCTCCATGTTCTCTCTATACCATTATTTGTGACTTGTGAGAAACAGTCTCTTGAAAGGGAATTACACATTTGCTCTTGGTCTTGTCATGAAGCTAAAAATGGTTAGTGATGATTAACTGATTTCTTTGGGGACATTTTGAATTATAATAAATAAATTCGACATATTTATTAGGTGCGTATATTTGTTTGTGAAGAATAAAGTTAAGCCGCTTTATTTTAAAATTGAAGTCTTTATGGCATCAAATTGGCTTATGTACGACGATATAATTATATTTTGCTCAATTGAAGCTTTAAAGATTAAAAATTTTAATAAAAAAAGAGTTAGCAATGATGGGATACACTTTTTTAACTTTATTATTTATCAATATGGAAAATGTGTTTGTTTTGTGATAATAACAGCGTTTTATTATTTCGTCCTCTCAATTATTTACAAATGTCAATCTTCACACATTAAGGAACAACGTTTTCCAATAAGAAGTATCATTTTTGATATTAAAAAACGTATAGTATATTTATAAATCCTCGATAAAGTCACGAATTCCATTTTTACGGTCATGAATCTTATCTTTCACTTACCTCCAAAGAAAAAAAGGAGAGCGTAAGAAGCGAACGGTCGAAGATGTTGAGAGATTCCGAAGCAGAAATGAAGTTCGAAAGTTGTATGAGCAGGTGAAACGAAATTGCATTTAATATAGACGACTAAAGCAACAATCTCCTCTTCCCGTCTTCCCGACTTAGACGAAGAAACGATTGACATATCTAAGTTGAAGTTTAAAAACGGAGCAGATAGCTTAAATGCATAGCTTTTCAGATCAGCTGGATATTATAAACTGGCTATGAGCCACCCGACACCCACCATCTTTTCATCAATTTCGAGGCCGCATATGACAGCATCTGCAGGATGACAATGGAGAAGCGGTGCAGAAGCATAGACTATGACAAAAGCGGATGAAAGTACTTTGGGTCGTTTTGAGAGAAAAGTTGTTCGCGTCAAAAACACTCTAATGAAGATATAAATCCTTCGTACGTATCACCCTCCAAAACCCATTTGTTTACATTGTTGTATTTGTAATTTTGACATGATGTCCATGAATAAATGTGAAATCCAACAACAATTCGATTCGGACCGGAACTGATTAGTTGTGTCTTAGGGTACGTGTTTTCACCAAGTTTTCACGCACACTAAGAATTGTTTTATCAGGTCCGTTTCCGGTTTAGTTTGTAGGCAAACCAATATGGCTACCGAGGATTTATATCTTTACTAGAGTGTTTTTGCTTCGCGTGATCTACGGTCCCGTATGCAAAGAATATGAGTGGAGGAGAAGATGGAACGACGAGCTGTATGGACTGTGCAGTAACGTAGACAGAAGGATAAAACAACTTGGAGTGCGCAACTGAAGACATCTAGCTAGAGATCGAGCTATATGGAGAAGTTTGTTGTGTTACCTTAAGTAAGTAATATGTTACATTTTTATGGGATTGTAAATTCAGATTTCCGTCAAAAATTAATTTATTTTTCGTGGCACACAGATCACGATTTAAATTTTTTGTTGAGTCATTGCATTTGCATTAGTGGGGGAGAGTACGATAACTTTGGCGACAAAGTTTAATGACGGATTTGTATAGAACAGTTAAAAACGAGCATTTTTTACTATGGGAGGGGGGTCTATCTCCCCCCGTTTAGGCGGTAGGGGCAATTTAAAAAATATGTACATTAAATGGAAAAAAATAATTAAAAAATAACGGTAATACTTATAATGAAGTATTATACCTATTTTTAAAGCCAACACTTTTGTCTATTAGCTTGTTTTTAAATCAAGTCAAAACTATGCATAGTTTTTGAAAAAAATTGTTTTAAAGTCAAAATTTGTGCAAAAAAAAGTTAAAAAAAGGTTTAAAGTGTAACTTTTCAAAACTTTCAGGTTATCTACTATTTTTTTTATAATTCATTGCTCTTATTTGTTTTTGATCAAAAACTGAAAACTAGATGACTTGATGTCTTCTAGTTCTTGAGAAAATTGAAAATTACCAAAACAAAATATTTTAATTAAATTACTTTTTCCTTGCTTAAGTATTAACGTAGTCTTATTTTGATAGTAATAATCGAATATGGATTAAGATACACCTAGGGTAAATTAATTTTTCTTAAATCCAGCTTATTTAAATACGAAAGAAACATTGCATGCACCCCATCTTGCACCCACCGAACCACCCACCCCAAATCCTATAGTGTTCCCAACCAGGGGGGTTGCAGGGGGGCAGCATGCCTCCCCTTACACATCCCACTGTTGCATACACCCAAACTCCCACACACCTTACTGTTGCATACACCCAAACTCGCACCTACCATTGTTCTATCAAAATGGTACAATGGTAGATAATCTTGAAGTATTGAAAAATTACACTTTAAACCTTTTTTTTTAACTTTTTTTTACTCAAATTTTGAGTTTAAAATTAAATTTTTCAAAAACTACGCATAGTTTTGACTTGAATTAAAAACTGGCTAATAAAACAGAATGTTGGCTTTAAAATAATGTATAAAACTTAATTGTAAGTATCACCGTTATTTTTTAATTATTTTTTTCCATTTTAAATAATAAATTTTTTAAATTGCCCTTACCGCCTAAACGGGGGGAGATAGACCCCCCTCCCATAGTAAAAAATGCTTGTATTAAGCCCCTCTACCAAAAACCGTTATTATATCTTGGCGCCAAAGTTATCGTACTCGTGCCAATTAGTGTAACTTCGTGTACGTGTTAGTTCGAAAGAGCTGTCAAATTTTCAGCAAAACATTTTTTTAAACAGCCCGCTATATTTAGCAAAACAAAAATTACAAACATTCTAAAATAAACGGATAAGAATTAAATTTTGAAAATTATAAGGTAACTACTGATGATAAAGGTTTGCATAATAATTGGGGAAAATACAGGTTTACTGTCTTTAATGAAATTTCTTGTGAGCGCTGAAATTACTGAAGAAATTGCAAAATTTTCAGTTTCTCATCAAATCAAAAAAATCTTCACCACTTTATTAATTTTCAGAAGAAAAAATGAAGTTGATGAATCTACCAATTCGTTTAAAATGTTGTCCATATTTTCCTTAATATTTCCTTTAGATTACAAATTAGAAGAAAAACTTGTGTATTTCAAGCTGACAGCTAAAATTGTATTAGTATGTATGTATGTATATGTGCAAAGAGGAAATCCAGATCAGCAGATATTTGGCGTTTTTCTTTTTTAGTTCAGAGCAGAGCTCGAACTGTCAAAAAATAATTGTGTTTCTTTTTTAGCTCTGATCGCTCAGAGCTTCAAATTCGTGTTTCTTTTTTAGTTCTGAACATGTTCAGCGCGCGCTCTGTGAGCTCAGAATAAAATAACAGAGTAAACGGAGTAAAATGCTGAGCACAAACAATTTGATATCTGAAAGCCGGGATATTAAAAAAAATCATCGTCAAAACAATAAAAATGGCGGAAGAGGCTGGTCGCTCTAGTGCAGAAGGAAAAATAATTTAGAAAAAACTAATTGCATATATTTTGAACGCCTTCAAACTAACGACATTTCAAATCATGACTGTTCAGTGCTCAAGTTGTTTCATAATTAAGTCAGAGAGCTCTGAACATACTCTGCTCAGAACTCTACTCTACTCTGTTCGCTCAGACTCTGCTCAGAGCTCAGCTCTGAACTAAAAAAGAAAAACGCCAATTGATATTAAATTAAAAATAGATCAATTTATTTTTCCCATGAAATGCAAAGGCAGGGGAAATTTTAGTTTCGACAGATCTGGATCAAAAATAAATAAATTGATGTATTATACCGATGGAAAATCCCATTAGTAATGGGGTAGTTTTTACTTGTCAAACGTCAAAAGATGACAGATGACAAACGTCCAAAAAGAAGACTATGGTCGCATTCACAAAGCTAGTGGCTACGTAGTCAAGGGATTCTGATTGGCTAAATCTAAGTACAAAAGTAGTTGAAATTTCCCCTCCGACGTAGTGTAAAATTTTCGGCTACAAAGTTAGTGCACACTGGTTTTGACGTTTCACAATCAGCTGCTCAGTAAGGACACAAGAATTCAAAATGAAATTAAACATTTAGTATTTAAATACAAATAAAAATCACTCATATCTTATATTCGGTTTTATTGAATTTAAAAACAAAACAAACTATTTAAAGTACTGAAAACACAAATGTTTCCTGTATTATATATTTGCATTTGTCATTGATATGACAGTTCCGGATTGACTAGCTTTGTAGTAAAGTTTTGCATTCACAAAGCTAGTTTTATTTTGACTACGTAGCCACTAGCTTTGTGAATGCGACCTATGCAAAATGATACGTCTTACCCTTGTATAAAAATGGACTCTGATGAAGAGAAATGACCGCAGCTGTAAAGGAACATTTTTTGGTATTTTTCAGATCTGAAGAAAAGTCAATGAAAAATTTAAAAAGAAAATAACTTATTAAGTAAATATTTACATGAGTTTCCTTGGGGCGTCACTGTTTAACAATAAAAAAAATAATCAATTTATAATCACTTATAGGTACTTACATATGTTCATAGATGCATACATACAGATACATACAGCATTTTAATGTTTTTGAATAGGTAGTTAGGTCGGTCACACGCTTGAGAGCGTCAGAAGAGACACAATACATACTTTACCGACTGACGACGACACACGCGACGCTCAACCAACTTCAAAACATCGACAATTACTCATAGTTAAATCTGGCGACGAAGCTTCGCATGGTTGAAGAGACTTTCTTTTCTTTTAACGCACATCACTTTTCAGTTAAGCAACGTACGTCTTCAGAGTTAAAACTGGTTGCAAAATGTTTTGGCTAAAGTTTGAATTTTTTAAAATGTGTGGTATTATACTGTTTATTCTATGGGTTTATCTTCTAAGCGTTGTTGAAGGAAAACATCTTTCTAAGCGAGGACTTATGGAAAATATTAATAATGGAATCAAATATGCTGGCCAAATGATGGGTAAGTACAGGCATAATGTTGGTTCTTGAAGTTTAAAATGATTACTTCTTACCAAAAAGGTATAAATACTGCTGCTGACGTAGCCAACTTGGTGGCAAAAGCTTTTGCACCACAACAGACCCCATCAAAGCAATTCGATGCACCGTTCTTATTCCAAACGCCTGGGAAAATTCATAATTCTGAAAGAGAATATGACACTCCTTCTTCCTTTATAAATACAACAGATATGGTTGGAGGACTTTTGCGGATGCTAGGCTTCGACGCAGGCAAACTAGGTGCTTTGGCTATCAATGCAATTTTAATGATTGCTCAACTGGTTTGTAAAGAAGATTTATATATAAAAGTAAATAATAGTAACAATTTCTGCAATTTTTATAGATTGGAACTAATCTAAAAAGGCGAGACAATCCAATGAATTTCTCAAAATCAACGGAAGATGGAAAAAACTTTGATGAATCTCAACATGAAGACGATGAACCATATTATGATGGTCCTCAAGATGATCGCACGGCTCGAGGAAATATCCATGACCATACACCTCTGGACTGGATATTGACAAATCCACCGGAAGGACTTTCAGATTTTATTGAGGAAATTACAGATCGAAAACTTCCTGACAAGTTAGTTGAAGCAATTGGTAAACTTGAAGCGCAACCTGGTCAGGGGGATTGTATTAAATTGCTTATGTGTAAAAGTGCACCTTTTATTTGGGGAATGCAGAACTCGGTTTCGAAACGTTTAAATGATCTGCCAATAGATTCAAATGAAGAAAATTATAAAAGTGAACAGCCAATGTCTATATCAGTGTTATTCAAAAACCTTCCTGACCTAGAAGAATATCGAAAACATGGTCATCAGTGTGAACTTCATTTTTCGAAATTGTGCAAGAGAAATTTTTCTTAAGCGAAAGTAATTTTAACAATACTATCTTTTTATTTAATTTAATTGATGATCTACATATATATATTTTTTTTAAATTATAACTTTAATTCAATTTTAATACGAAAATAAATAAAATACAAAATGATAAAGTGCTGCAACGGTAATCGAGGCAGCCATTAAGCAGATATCGTCTTTCATTCTTATTTGGCATAGCTACCTCTTTCGAATGGAATAAACATGCAATGATTTCTTTTAAAAAAAATACTCGTTGTTTTTAAATATTGAAATAAACTTTTTATAAGAACACCCCATATAAAAGGTTTTCAATTTTTACAAAAAGGAAAATGGAACAGACTTCTTTTAAACCTGTGAACTGTCAACTGTACCAAACCTTTAATTTAAATTTCAATCATTTTAAGGGAATTTGGGCTGATTTGTGTATTCAATTTATCTACGTAAGCCTTTGTTGACCGACGTGACGACGACGCAGTGGCCCGTTTTGACTTTTTTGGTTGCAAAAATCATATCTCCTAAACGAATAAAGATATTGCTTTAATTTTTTTTGGGCCGAGTATGATAACTTTGGCGACAAATCTCCCCCGGTTTAGGCGGTAAGGGCAGTTTAAAAAAATATGTACATTAAATGGAAAAAAAAATAATTAAAAAATAACGGTAATACTTATAATGAAGTATTATACCTTTTTTTAAAGCCAACACTTTTGTCTATTAGCTTGTTTTTAAATCAAGTCAAAACTATGCATAGTTTTTGAAAAAAATTGTTTTAAAGTCAAAATTTGTGCAAAAAAAAAGTTAAAAAAAAGGTTTAAAGTGTAATTTTTTAAAACTTTCAGATTATCTACTATTTTTTTTTATAATTCATTGCTCTTATTTGTTTTTGATCAAAAACTGAAAAATAGATGACTTGATGTCTTCTAGTTCTTGAGAAAATTGAAAATTACCAAAATAAATATTTTAATTAAATTACTTTTTCCTTTCTTAAGTATTAACGTAGTCTTATTTTGATAGTAATAATCGAATATGGATTAAGAGGTAAATTAATTTTTCTTAAATCCAGCTTATTTAAATGCAAAAGAAACTTTGCATGCACCCCATATTGCACCCACGGCACCTTGCACCCTCCCCACCTTGCACGCAATCCAACTTGCACCCACCCCAAATCCTATAGTGTTCCCAAGCAGGGGGGTTGCAGGGGGGCAGCATGGCCCCCCTTACAGATCCCACTGTTGCACACACCCAAACTCGCGCACACCTTACTGTTGCATACACCCAAACACGCTTACGCATACGCAAATACCATTATTACTATCAAAATAAGACCACTCAAGCAAAAAAAAAAAGAATTAAATTAGAATAGTAGTTGTGGTTATTTTCAATTTTCTCAAAAACTAAAAGACATAAAATCATCTAGTTTTCAGTTTTTGATCAAAAACAAATAAGAGCAATACATTCTAAAATAAAAACAATGGTAGATAATCTTGAATTGTATTGATATTGTATTGAAAAAGTTACACTTTAAACCTTTTTTTAACTTTTTTTACTCAAATTTTGAGTTTAAAATTAAATTTTTCAAAAACTACGCATAGTTTTGACTTGATTTAAAAACTGGCTAATAGAACAAAATGTTGGCTTTAAAAAAATATATAGAACTTAATTGTAAGTATCACCGTTATTTTTTAATTAGTTTTTTCCATTTTACATAATAACTTTTTTAAATTGCCCCTCCCGCCTAAACGGGGGGAGATAGACCCCCCCTCCCATAGTAAAAAATGCTTGTATTAAGACCCTCTACCAAAAACCGTTATTATATCTTGGCGCCAAAGTTATCGTACTTGAAGGAAATTTCCAAGGCTATAAAAATTGTGACTTTCAAAAAAAATGTTTACAGGGTGTTTCAGAAATTTGTGTTAAAATAAGAAGTTTTAACAAAGGTGATAAACATAGCGGTATTTTAATATGCAATCGTCAAAATCAATTTTTTAAGTAATCTAAGTGAATTGAAAAAGTTGTCGTTTTCTTGATCGTGAGTACGGTAGCGAAAATGCTGCGGTTACTCCAGATTAACCTCCAACACTCCATAAAGGCTTCGGCCTCCCTTCTTCTTCGCTTATCCAGCAGCGATGAAGATATTGTCCTGATTCAAGAACCCTGGATTGTTAAATCTATTGTTCGAGGAATCAGGGCTCCCAAATACTGCGTGCTATATGCATCAGGTGAGGATGAACCCAGATCTTGCATATTAGTAAAACGTAGCCTAAATGTATATTTACTCCCTAATTTCAGCGATCGAGATATCACCGCCGCAAGTCTGGAAACAGCCAGAGGAACATTCTGGCTGGCGTCGGCGTATCTCGGCCACGGCCATCTTGGCCCTCTCCCGGGTCTGGAGAGATTAATAGCTGAAGCGCAAATATTACCTCCATCATAAAGAGTACAACTTAGTTGCCTTCTTAGATATAGAAGGTGCATTTAACAATGTCGACACATCTGCAATTGCACGTGTATTGACATCTCTGAAGGTAGATAAGTCGATCAGCGAATTGATTAATCAAATGCTGATAAGCAGGATTATCAATTTAAAACTGGGCGATTTTACTACACAAAGGGGTGTCAGCAGAGGTACGCCACAAGGTAGTGTCCTATCTCCTCTGCAACTTGGTAATAAACGAATTACTAATTACTCTAGAAAGAGAGGGATACAGAATGTTTGCCTATGCGGACGATGTTGCTATTGCAGTAACGGGTAAAGATCCCAATATACTAAAAGAACTCTTACAAAACGCTTTAAATAAGCTCACCAGATGGGCTAATCGGTGTGGACTAGGCGTTAACCCACAAAAAACCGACCTTGTCCTCTTCACAAGGAAATACAAAGTCCCACACATTGACCCTCCCCTCATAAACGGTGTACCACTTAAATTCTCTGAACAAGTAAAATACTTTGGTCTCATTTTAGATAAGAAATTAAGTTGGAAACCTAATATTCAAGAGAGAATAAACAAGGCCACAATAGCCCTGTTCTCCTGTAAAAAGGCCATTGGTAATAAATGGGGCCTACAGCCCCGCATTACACACTGGCTATATATCTCGGTCATAAGGCCGATCCTTATCTATGGAGTAGCGGTATGGTGGACGGCGCTAGATACAGCGACAAATCGCGATAAACTCAGCAAAGTCCAACGAACAGCCTGCCTGTGTATGGGAGGAGCTAATACTGCCATACGGCTTCAAGCCTCCTCTCTGTGGATCAATAATGGAATTGGCCACACCACTATTCTGAACTCGTTCAGAACTATAAACAGTAATATTGACTACACCATACCCCATCCTCAGTTTAATAACTATAGCTTCAAAGTGGCTATACCTCACAGGTCTTCTTGGGAGAATACATCATTTTTGAACGATGGTCCTATAAACTTTTATACAGACGGATCAAAAACAGAGGATGGGGTTGGTGGAGGCGTATACTCAGATAGACTAAACTTAAGTCTCTCCTTTCGTCTACCCGATCATTGTAGCGTGTTCCAAGCTGAAATCCTGGCTATAAAAGAAGTCCTATCCTGGCTTAGAGAAAACGTTATATCAACTAATGATATACGCATCTTCTCGGATAGCCAAGCTGCGTTAAAGTCCCTAACTCTGTCTCCACAAATTCACTAACAGCCCTAAATTGTCGATCATCTCTTACGGAGATGGCTACATATGTAGTTCAACATTCACCTTTTCTGGGTGCCGGGCCATAGAGACATTCCAGGAAATTGCAAAGCTGACGAACTTGCAAAAAGCGGAACAACTTTACCTCTGCTGGCTCACAATGCTAGCATAGGTATCCCCTTAGCTACATGTAAACTCATGCTAAAGCAAGATACCATAGAGAAAACAAACTTCAGGTGGAATAACACCACCACCTGTGTAGCGACTATAAACGAATTTGGCCTAATCTTAGCGCCAGGCGCTCAAAACAATTAATCTCTCTGAGTAGATTGCACATTAGCTACGTTATAGGTGTCCTGACTGGGCACTGCTTAATAGGAAGGCATGCTATTCGACTTGGAGCCCCTGCAAATGATTTTTGTAGGAGTTGCATGGACGAAGAAGAAGAGGAGACAATCTCTCATCTTCTGTGCACATGCCCTGCCTTATCACAAAGACGTAGAATCCACCTTGGAGACTACTACTTTAACGATACCAGCGATCTAAAAAATTCAGACATTACTTGTCTCCTACTCTTCATTAGAAGCTCCAATTGGTTCAACGAGTTAAGCTGATTAACTGATCCATGTGGTATAACAACGGACCATACTTTGGTCTAAGTGTGTTGGACTACCCAACCAACAGCCACTTTAACCTAACCTAACCTAACCTCTGTCGTTTTCTTAGTATACTCCCCAACTTTAACTGCATTCACTACTTCTCTGCAATTCAAAACGTTCAATATTACTTTGAGCCTCATTATAACTTCTCCATTGACTCCAGTTATTCGAGCGGTTGCATCTGAATGTTCAAAAAATCTTCTTGCAGTGTTTCCGTCATTAGTGTTTCCAAACCCTTGCTTTGGTTTATCCACATCAAGGCCAAACTCATCTCAAAAACGCCTTTGGATATGTTATTTTCTTCTTTTTCCGCCTACTTGGTCCCAATCGATTCATCAGTACCTTCTCCTTCTTGTCGAAGAGTATACGCAAGCTTCAAAATAAATTCCATGCATCTGATTCTAGCGTGCAGTGGAGAGATTCCATATTCGTAATTATGTTCGTCCTGAATTGATTCATCTTTATTGAAGTTCTTTTGTGTCCTTTTACATATCGGACATGACCGCGTAGACTTTGTTTCCGTTAATTCGTTTAATACTCTTCCGTCTATCATAGTTAAAAAGAACTCGTGATTCACAGTTATAGTTGTTTCTTCATTAACTTTATATATTGTTGGTTGAATATCTGCTATTTGACTTTTAATATTATTGACTGTGGTATTTATGATGTCACTAGTCTTTTTAACATATTGGAACATAATGGGGCGATAGAAATGAACTGATGATGGCGAGGGTTCCTCCAATGTTCCCCATTTGTACTATTGAGTCGAAGTGGGACAACTGATGCCATGAACATGTGTGCGTCTGTGTCTCCATATGTTGTATTTATTTTTTGCTTGTAGGCACTTTGTCCAGATGATACATCGCAGCCCTATTTACTCTGTAACGTTAGACTTCTTGGAAGAACCATTATTTGATCCTCCGTTTTGCTTTCTATTAGCCGCATTGCTGTATGATCCATCATGTTTTGAAGTTTCACTCTAGCTAATATTTCCGTGACTTCGCAGTTTTCGGGAACTGCTTTTTTTCGCAACCGTAATCATATTGTAGGATGGCAAAATATCTATGTTTTGATGCTTAACGAAGTTCTCAGGATTTTTTATTTTTCTTTTGAGAGTTCCAAATCCATAAACAAAGCTTATGCGTTCTAACTGGTGTATTTTATGGGATTGTGTTGGGGAGTGTGAATGCTTTCCTTGACTCTTTTGACACGAAGTGAACTTGCAGAAGATATTGCCTGAATTATATCACTCTTCCCCTTTTCATGGTCCTTATTGTATCTTATACTCAAAGCTTCAGAGAGATGTTCTGTACATATCTCCTTTGTAGCTTTGATTAGTTTTTGTTTTTTAGTAAATCTTGCGCACTCATTGACTGGCTTCCTTGGTCTTCCTCTTGATGTAGTTGGGAGATCACCCGCTTCTTCTGTTTGTCCGGTATTGATATGCAAAGATAAGGAAAGCCATTCTGCATTCTTTTTGAAGTTATTTCTCGATCTTTTGGCTGCTATCCATTTTCTATCAAGGTTGTAATAGAATTGTTTCAATATCTGTTTGACTGCATTTGCTTTTGGTAGTTGGTATTCACTTTCCACGGCAGATATAAACTCATTACAACTGCTAGCATTGACAAAAAGTTCAAACAAATCCTCATTCGGAATATCCATTTTAAATTGTTTTGAAAAATAAAGTAAAAGTACCAGAATGTTCAACTTCAAAAAATATCTATGTATATATGATACTGACACCCAACAAGACTTTTAAGTACCATTAATTCTGCATGTTTTTTTTTTGTTTGTACATAGTTTTATTCACGGTTATAACGTGTTTTTTTTTAAGCATACTAGACTTTGAAAGGAGTAATTTTTTGTTGATTTTGGTTATTATTGATCTTAGTACCCTTTGCGTGTTTACTTCTATTTTTTTAAGTTTTTAGCTGATTTGCATATTCATATTTCGGAAAAACACTATATATATTGAAGTTTTAGTGAGTTTTAATATATTTTTACCAAAAAACTAAAGTGGACTGGTAAGAACCGTCGGGCTGTGTGATGGCTATATGTTTTTTTTAATTTGTGTTCTAATAGTGATTTTATTTATTCACATTATTTTCATTTATTTATAAAGTGCATTATGCCGGCTGTGCAAAATGTCTTGTTGAAGGATGATGAGATTTTGGCTACGCTTGAGGAACTACCTTTGGATAATAATGAAGATACTGATCTAGAATCCGAAGATGAATTGGATCTACTTCGTTCTAGAATAAGAGCTGCTGTCGGATTGAATGAGGAACCAGATGAAGCTGTACTTCAAGAAGAGCTTGATGAGTTGTTGGGTGGTAGCGAGGAAATTTCGGATAATTTAATTTCGGGATGCAGTAGTTCGAAGAAAAATATACCTGAAGAGGAACTAAATCGTCAATGGAAAGCTAACGATCTTGTAACAGAAATTCCCGAGTTTTTATTCCAAGAAGGTCCTGTGGAAGGTTTCTTTGAGAGCTTCGTCAGTCCAACCGATTTTGTCGTCTCTCTCCTTGAAATTGTGCTCGAAAATATTGTTTACCAATCTAATCTCTACGGCGCGCTGTTCAGAAAAGTAAGGTGTTAGATTTGAAGAAGGGTGAGCTACTAGCTTTTATAGGAATAAACTTCCTTATGGGATATCATAAACTACCCAGCTGGAAGCACTTTTGGAGTGAAAGTGATGATTTGGGAGTATCTTTAGTGAGTAAAACGATGAGTCGGAACGATTCTGAGTAGCTTGCACATAAATGACAACAGCCTTATTCCAAGAAATAACAAAGATCGACTTTTCAAGCTTCGTCCAATGATAGATTCGTTGAATGAAAAATTCAGCACTTCCTACCATGAGACAAGACAGCTTTCTGTTGACGAGTCGATGATTCTTTTCAAGGGTAGGAACTCAATGAAGCAGTACAATCCCATGAAGCCAATAAAGAGAGGTTACATATTATGGTGTTTAGCTGACCAACATGGCTACATAAAGAAATGTTCAAAAGGACGCAGCTAGAAAGTAAATATGAAAATTACGGTCTCGGCGAAAGAGTAGTCTTGGCAATGACTGAAAAGGGGGTGGGGCAAGGAAAAAATAATTTTCTTTGACAATTATTTTTCGTCAGTGAGATTATTAGAAAAACTGAAAACAGAAAAACTCTAGCTTGTGGAAGGATTTGGGCAAATGGGAAAGGCAACCCGAAAAATTTAAAAGAAGATAAAAAAATGAAAAGAGGAGACTTCGATTATCGGTCTTCGAAAGATGGGATCAGTTTTTATAAATGGAAAGATACCAGAACGGTACTGTTGGCTTCAAACTACCATGGCAACGACGACGTTTCAACTATTACCAGAAGGGATAAATAGGGAGTGCAACACGAAGTCAGCTGCCCTAAAGTCGTGAAAGACTACAACACATTCATGTGAGGAGTGGACCATGCTAATCAACTTCCGCTTATGGGCTGAACCGAAGGTCAAAGAAGTGGTGGCATTGTGTTTTTTGGGGAATTCTCGAAACTTGTTTCGTAAATTCATTTATCATTTACTACCAAATGAATGAAAAAGCTCCTCTTCTGGAATAAAAAAGATGTATTACACTGGGACTTTTATCACATAAGGATTTGCATGTTGACAGACGTGGTCTGAAAAGAGCATCACAGAGTGACGAATCTCCACAATGTAGCAAAAAACGAAGGGGCAAAGGAGAATCTGTTTCCAAGCACGTTCGACTGGGTAATCTGGATGTTCACTGGCCAAAGTTCGTGGAAGGTGTAAGGTTTGCAGTATTAACAAAATACAGTCAAAGCCCTTTTCTAAATGCAGTCATTATAATGTATACCTTTGCTGCAATGACCAAAAAAACTGCTTTTCCCTGTACCATGCAATACATTTTTAATAAATAAAATTAATGTATATATTATCATTCAAAAAAGCAAATAAAATACAATTTTTCTTATGATTTTTTGTACATTCGATAGTCCAACGGTACTTTTGAGTCCACCAATACGTTTAGTCCTTGGAAGTCCTTGAAAAATTCAAAAATGAGTAATCCTTCTTAAAACACCCAAAAATTAGATATAATCAAAAAAAAAAACTTTTTTATAATTTTTTCATAGCTTGGTCAAAAAAGGGTTTAAAAAGAGTTTTAACATCCAAGTTCAGTGCCTTAGTTATCATTGATTTTTATTATCAATCTTTTGATATTTTTGTACAGTTCGTTCATGACAATCATTGGGCAGGTTAAGACGTCATTAGGGACTTGAAAATAAGGCAAGTTTCTAGTATATGATTGGCCAGTTGCCAAAAAAAAAATGCCAATGAAGGCAACTTTATTGGGAAGTTGAAAGGAAAGTTAGTCAAGACAAATCTCCCTAAATATCAAGTCAATTCCACTTATGTTAAAATGACAGCTTATCATGATTTTTTAATTAACTGAAAGCTTAACTTTATTACACTGTGTTTATTATGTGTGTTTCTGCACAATTCCATTTAATGTTTTATTTAATAGCGTTAGTTATCAAATTGAAAATGGAGTATGTAAAATTTATTTAAAATATAAAATACAAATTGAGGTTAGTAAAGTAAAGTTCCAAGTTTAAAGTTTATGAAACATTACAAACTAACTTGCCTTGGTCAAATTTTACGTTCAAAGAATGCGGTTGACTACAAATGAAGTCCCTTATGTAGTGTGAACCTGCCCATTGAAAATATCTGCAATTGAAAAAAATCTGATTGAAATCCTCCGTATAAAATTAAGAAACAATATAGAATCAGCTATTCAAATAAATGAATTTCCATCTGGAAAATAGAATCTTTGAGCGCTTTTAAATCGATCAGAATTTCTAAAGAAAAGGAAACACAGTAAAATATCCATTGAAACATTTTTCCAAATTGATTTCAATGGCTGCTTAGACATTAGATAAAAACAAGATATGTAATTTAATTTTTTGCAAGTCTTATTTATGTATGTATAAAACATATTTTATATACGTCAAAATGTAACCAACTTATTTCAGTGTTGGCGGTTGGTATTTATAAAGATGACGATAATATAATTATGTCTTTACTTCAATATCTGTGATTTTGAATACAATTTAATTTTGTATTATGAACTTTAGACTAATGCAAAGAAAGTAACAGATCTTCCAAACAAAAGGAAGAAACCTATTGTATAACTAAAATATGAACAGAACCTATCCACAAGTTTTAAAGGAAACATACCTAAAAAATGTTCATCCACAAAACGTCATCCAAATGTCAAAGTTCCTACATCTAAACGTCAGTGAAGAGCGAGCCATTCCGTGTGGATTTATATAAAACAAGTATTAATTGAATAACCAAATATGAATCAAGCTGAAGTTTCCAAGCTTATGTCCCAGCTGCGGATAGCTGTACGACCAAATAAGCGTCATTTAAAGAATCCTGATGGGCCAGAAGGTAGATTAATGAAATTGCGCAAAACAGTAACCGCTTTAGTCAAGCATGAGCGTATCGAACTTTACTATAATCGTGCCGATGAAGCAAGAGGTTACGTAGAACTGGTAAACTATAATATACTTTTTTTCATAATAAAATAATTTATAACCAAAAGTTAATGCTTCCAAATTTAAGCTCATTTCGAATGCTATTCGACATGGAGATTGTCATAAACAAACAATGGAACTTGCTGATTACTGGCTCCTTGAGAAACAACTTGTACACAAGTTGTTCAAAGTACTAGTGCCTCGTTTTCAAGAATGCAGCGTCTCGTATACCCGAATGTTCAAAGCTCCACGAGACTATCCTGGAATGTATTACAAGAAATCTGTGCTAGAACTACGTGGAAATCCTTACCCGAGTTTAATACCCGATATGACACAAAATCGTAGTCTCATTCAAAACGTACTTCTAGACGAGGCTCGCAAGGATTTCCAGAAAGAAAAACTCTCACAAATGGCATCTAAATTAGTTGCAGAAACTGACATTGTTACTGGTAAACCAAAGGAAAAGGTGAACACGGCCCAGACAGCTGATAATTAAAGTGAAATTAAATTGAGTTATGGTTAAATAAAAGAAAATTGAAATACTTTTTTCGTTTTTCTCTAATTAACTCCGAAGAAGTCCGAAATCCGAAAAGGTTTTCCCCTCTCCATCGTTGGGGTTGTGTTTACAGTCAGTCAGCTGACTGCCTAAACACATGAAATTAACGAATAACGGAGCAAAACAAAACAAAAAGACAAAAATTCTTCCCAAGATAGTGCTCAGAAGTCGGAAAAGGAAATGTGTCTTTGCTTTGTTCAAAAGAATAGTATTTCGTGCATAAAACAAACTTTTTTATTTTGTACTTCTTTCGTTAATAGTTTTACTAAAATTATGATATTTCAAAATACGAAATTAAGAAATAAGCCTCCAAAACAATAAAAGACTGTTTTGTTTTTTTTATTACTTTCTCCTGTCAATAATCTGGAACTGGAAATAGCACCTGTTTGATTTCCGATATACAAAATTCAATATGTTCGGTTCTCTTAAGGCAACGCACAAACTTTTTAAATTTATTCAGAGCCCACATTGATAAAGTGAAAGTCGATGTACTTATTTTATATATTTTTGCTACAGAAAACTAATGAGAGATTGGTATAATTTCTACAAAACGGTGAAACTAAAAAAATTAAATTATGATAAAAAAGAGAACCATCTTAAAATGTTGCTAGTTAGAAACGTCAGACAACTAAAAAAAACAGTCATGGCTAACATATATATTTATGTGTTTGTACATTACTATTTTTGCTACTAATGTTTACAGATACATTTTTGAATATTAATTTTAAAATCAGACGCTTGCCAACTACACATGATTGTCAGATTTCTAAAAATTTATTTCCATGGAATTATGTTACAATTAAACTGTCAGAAAGGATTTTAGACAATTATTTGTAAGATGGCATGGTTGTTAGGTGCCAGTTAAAGCTATCATTGTATTTCATCTTTTAAAATTTTGTTTCGAGATTTAAAGTTGTAGATAATGAGTTGTAGATTTATTTTTACGAAAAAAAATATTTTATTCAATCCAGATTCCAGAACATATCTTTTAGTCCATTTTTAATGTTTCAATGATGAAATCGTTTTCAATGACCACTGAAAGCTTTCCGTTTTTTTAGCATTTCCACCTGTCAGTATTCCTTTTAATGATCCATTCTAACCTCAAATGCTTGATTACAATAAGGAAATTCGTGTCCAATGAGAGAAATAACCAACCTGTCAAAAAAATTCCAATGATTGTTTTTAATGACGAAAACTGCTCTCTACGCATGTTTTCATTGACAGGTCTAATGATCTAATGATCGTGTACATATAACTTAAGTACTTTAACAGTACCAGTAAGGTATTCAAACCGTTTTTTTTAAACATTTTTGTCTTTGCCACCGTAGACCTGGGAGCAACTTCTTGAACTATCCTCCATTCTCTGGTTGTATTTTTTTTTTTTAGGATATCAATCATTTGGTGAGTTTCATGTGTGGGAGCACAAATAAACACAATTTATGGGCCTTTGTAAACCTATCTTAAATTCACCTTTAACAATTTTAAAGCGTACAAACTTTTTCGAGATCCAATAATGAATTTCAAAGTTGGAGACTTAATCTAATTTCTTTGTTCCTTTCTTTGAATGTTGTGCAATCTAAAAAATTGTTTCCGCAGAATAATGCTTTGAGACTTTTAATTGTCTACTTAGTAACTTGGACGTCGATCTTGTCCTGGAAAAACTCTGTACTTTGCGTACTATAGGCTTAATTTACGTTTGACGTTCTATTATATTTGAGATTCAGGGCCTGGTTAACGAAAAACTGAAACGATGGTTCTATTAAATGATAATCGCTTCGACGATAGTGTAGTATTAATCGTATTTATAGAACTATCCCTCTATCCGATTCCACTCCACTACTGAATCTAATTACGGTTATAGTACCCATTAAATTCCAATAGTGTGAAGTGTGCTCAAGCACAATGATATGTTCGATTTCATACAGGCAAACAAATTGGAAGAAAATTCACATAAGACAAAAGACACAAAATCAAATAGAGAAATTTTCTAAAGATGGCGGCTCACAGTGGAGGAACAGATTGGCCCTCCGTGGTAAAACCACTTTTATCAAATAATTATGGAAATTTAAACAAAACTGATGTTTTAAATATAATAAAAGCTATCACAAGATGGTAAGTAAAAAATAAAATCTTGAAAATTGTTTCGAATTATTTGTAAAATCATCGATTGAAAATTTGGCAATGGCGCCGATGACTTTTTTTTTTCCAACTGCGGAAATGTGAAAAATGCATTGAATTTTCTAACAAAAACTTATTTTTGCAGTGAAAATGACTTTTTCGAAAACGAAAACGTTCATGGAGCGTTTTTTACTGCTTTTTCGGCTCTGGCTGCTGATACAATAAGTGGACAATGTAGTCTGGGTGAGTCATGGGGTGGGGGTTGCTTTGGCTATTTCGTCTAATTGCTAAATTGTTGTTTTTATTTCTTTTCATTTTTTAACATTGCACATATATACATATATGTATCGCGTATGAAGTTTGCCAGACACAGGTGCCACAAATGATAGAAGCCAGCTCAGTCTTGATTAGATTTATATTAAATAGATTGAACAAACTGAGTGTCTTTGAGATCAAATGGATGTTGCCTGCTTTGAAGAGTCTCTGCGAAGGAAAGCAGCGGTCGACAGGTTTCGATCATGCAACTGTTGCTTCGATATTGAAAGTAACAAAGTTTCCGGATTCAAGCAAAAGCATTGTTAGTGGAAGCAGCGATAAGGACAGTCCCAAATCGGAGATCAAAAGATCTCGATCTGATTTGTCGTCGGTTATACTCCAACAACTTATTGCACCTTTGGAAGTGGGAAACCCAAATGCATGGGCACCACTTAGTGAAGAATTAACAGATTGCACTGTAAGTATACTTCTCTAAATAAATTCGTATTCTTTGTTTAAGTGGCAAGAGAAAATAGAAAACGGCACTACGGTCTCACTTTCTTTTGTACCACAGGTGATTTTCCACAATTGCGAAATCTAATTGTGGTTGTGTTTGTTTTGAAACTTGACCTTCGGTTTTACACATATGGCAATTTCATTCCATTACAATTTTCTTTAAATTAATACGTTTTAAAAACGTAATCAAACTAGACTGGTGATCGACCGGCTTAAGTTCTCGTATTACTTGAACTTTGAAAGTCTGTATACCTTAGTTTATATGCAAAATACCCGTTTGTGGAATACTTAATTTCAAATATCGACGTGAAATAGAAAAATCTAGGGTTTGGTCAACATTACAGGTTACAGCATAAGTTTACAGCCCCAATAAATTAAGAAATAGTAATGACATAAGAATCGCTAGATCAAAAACTTTAAAAGGAGAACGAACTTAAATTAATATAAAGTGGTGTTCATATAATTAGAAACAACAATCTAAACGCACTTTATCAATCATAATCATTTTTGTAAGCACAAGAGTGATTGGTTTGTGCTGTTTGTCTTTGAAAGCTCATATGTATGTACCTTTATGTTCTAAACATGAGTTTCCCTGAACGGGAACAGTTTATAAAACAGCGTCATTTTCAAAAATTAATTTACAGTCGGCATTTTTGGTGGATACACAATTAAAGGGTGTCCCAAAATTAACGCAAGATTTGAATTAAATAGAAAACGCCGTTTTTAGTCTTTTGATAGTTATATTTTTATTGACTCGTAAAGTACATAGGATAGGGTTATGTATGGAATAACACATCGGACAAATGGCCTCCACGGCTTTGCATGCACATGCGCACTCTTTTGTTGAAATTTTCCATGACCATTCTGCATAAATGTGGCTGAACTTCGTTGATGCAGCGTTGAATCTCCTCCTTTAATGCACGGGTGGTTGTGGGCTTGTTGACATAGACTTGTGATTTCAAATAACCCCATAAAAAGAAGTCTAATGGTGTTAAATCACACGATCTAGGAGGCCAATTTTGATCACCGAAACGAGAGAGTACACGACCTGGGAATGTCTCATGCAGTAATTGAATTGTTTCACGGGCTGTATGACATGTGGCACCGTCTTGTTGAAACCACATATTGGACACATCAATATCATCCAATTTTGGCAGAAAAAACTGTGTAATCATGTCGCGATATCGAGCACCAGTAACAGTCACACCAATCCACACCATACAGTCACGCGTTGTGGATGCATTTGTTTTTCGACAATCACATGTGGGTTGTCCGAAACCCAAATGCGGCAATTTTGGCGATTGACAAAGCCATCAAGATGAAAATGTGCTTCATCGCTTAGGATGATTTTGCTCGAAAAATCAGCCGCCAAGCTTTCACTATTTTTGAAATATTCTTTAATAATGAAGACACGTTGTTCTATCGTGTAACGCTCCATTTTTAATAACCCTATACTGTTAGCTGTCAAATTGCTTTTTTTTCAGGGTTGCCAACACTTCACTGCACAAATGGCGGCAAATTCAAATCTTGCGTTAATTTTGGGACACCCTTTACAAACGACTAAAGAATTAGTAAATTCAAAAAAAAAGAGAATCATATCACTGTGAGATTTTTGCTCAAAAGCGATGGTATTTAGTGCAATTCAAGTCTATAAAAAGACTAGCAGCTTTAAAACCAAAAGAGCAAAACACGCCGGTCCTTATTTTTTCTTAAAAGAGGTTGTTCCACTTTAATTGGATCAGAAGCTAACAGCTAGAACCATAAGGCGTCGACTCTTAGAACATGAGCTTCTTAGATTTATTGCCAGGAAAAAACTACATGTTTCCAAAAAGAATTTGAAGATGTATTTGACATTTGCTGGGCTTCACGCAAATAAAGACATAATAGTCTAAGAGCCGGCCGCAAATTTTGGGAGTGGTGTGATAACCAAAATGAATGTACATGTATGTGTAGATATACGCAACATTATGCCAAATTCAACCGTCTGGCTGTTTTTTTTTCAGCCGGGGGCGGGGGTGGAAGTTCGAAAATGGTAATTTTTTCGATTTTGGGGTCGAAGTGATAACCACTTAAATGGATATATAAACAAAAGGGGATGGTGCCTGATGTCAAAAAAGTGTGTCCAAGACGTTTTGCTTTCAGCCTTCCCCTTGGCAGACGGCCGCCAAAATGCGCGAAAATCAACTTTTTGGGCCGAAGTGATAACCACTTAAATTAATATATAATCAATAGTATATGGTCCACTGATGGCAGAAAATTGTGTCCAAGACGTTTTATTGTCAGCCTTCCCCTTGCCAAAATGCGCGAAAATCAACTTTTTGGGTCGAAATGATAACCACATGAATGATACATCAAAAAATCAGAAAAAATTCTCCTGATTCTAAAAATTTTTGTCCAAGACGTTTTGCTTTCGACCTTCCCCTTGCCAGACGCATTTTAACACTTTTTTAACAGAATTTTTCAACTTAAATCTTTTAATAAATTTTTTTCCTATTAACCATAACCAAAAGAATCATATACCAAAATATCAGACAAATTCCCCTGATTCTAAAAATGTGTGTCCAAGACGTTTTGCTTTCAGCCTTCCCCTTGCCAGACGCATTTTAACACTTTTTAACAGAATTTTTCAACTTAAATGTATAAAATAAACATTAAAAAAGATATAGTAAACCTATCTTTATATTGTTAAGGTATTTACACATAATTGAAATGTATCTTAGTTTGGGTCCGACGCTTTGTGCTGCACTTCCCGCGTTTCACAGCTTTACTGGTTGTGACTACACATCAAGTTTTTTTAAGAAAGGAAAAGTGAAACCTTTTGAAATTCTCAAGGGTTCTATAGAATTTCAAAATGCTTTTTCAAAATTCGGACAACTTTCTTATATAAGTGAAGAGGAATTTGTTTGCAAAATTTATAAAACAACCGCCCTCAAAGTGAATGATGCCAGATATGAACTATTTTACAAAACTTGTAAACCGACTTTGAAAAAAATTTTCAAAAACATTAAAATTAAGTTCAAAATTTAAAATATTTCTTTAAAACCTTAAGCAATTATATATGACTCATTCACTTTGAGGGCGGTTGTTTTATAAATTTTGCAAACAAATTCCTCTATTGTCAGAATGTCCTCTTCACTTATATAAGAAAGTTGTCCGAATTTTGAAAACTTTTTTGACATCAGGGCACCATCCCCTTTTGTTTATACATATATCCATTTAAGTGGTTATAACTTCGACCCCAAAATCGAAAAAAATTACATTTTCGAACGCCCACCCACTGCCCCCCGTTGCGTATATTTACATGTACATTTATTTTGGTTATCACTCCACTCCCAAAATTTGCTGCCGGCTCTTGGTCTATAAGATTTTGGAAAAATATACTTTGGAGTGATGAATCAATCAAACTTAAGGGGGTATTCTAGTGTAGAGACATGAATTTCGCCCGGTTTTTGAAGCGTTGTATAAAGGAAACAAAAAATATTTTTAGTATCAATTTGTGTATTATTTGTTTATTGATTCTTTGTTCATACATACAAAAATTAATAAAAAATAAAAAAAATTAAATTAACAAAGTTACAAGCAGTCAAAGTGGGAGGTCTAAATAAAAGAGGGTGTCCTGGCGTGCATCCTACCAACCCTCCTGGTGATCTGAAAAACAAAAACCAGACGGATTCTTAATTATTATAGATGTCGCTATTGTTCTCTGCCTTGGATAAGTTAAAAAAAATGTTTAACAAAATGGCAGCAGTTTGAAAAAAAAAAAAATGTTCTTGTTGCATATTTTTCAACAATTCTGAATTTTTTAAAAATACTAAATGAGAAGTTATATTTTTGGGCAGAATCACACGATAAAGAGATGTATAAAGAACATTCTCTCCAAATTTGAAGTTAATCGGTCTATTAGAACTCGATATATCCTTACCGCCAGCTCGAAAAAAGTAGTTTCGAGAAAAACGCGTTCAAAGTTTTGAGACAAGTTTTCGACAATTTTACTTATAGAATGATACAGAAAACGTACATATTTTTAATGAGCGATTCCTGCTCCATATAAAAATCCTTCCTCTACTCAGTATAAAGGTTGCCACAAAAGTAACTTAAAATGAAACTAAAAGGACAAAACAGTTTCTATGACCTTCAAACCCAGTTTCTATGACCTTCAATTAACTTGTGAAATAATAGGAATATTAAAAAATCCTTTTAAACGCTTGAATGTCTAAACTTTGGAAATATGAAAAAAAAAATGTTTGATTTTTTCAAAATTCTACACTAGAATACCCCCTTAATTTGTTTAGGTCAGATGGTAAAGGGTATGTAAGACGTCCTGAGAAAAAGTAATTGGATTCTAAATATACTTTAAAGACCGTTTTACATGGAAAAAAAAATATAATTATTTCCGGTGAGTTCTTGTGGCATGGAGTTGGCCCATCAGTAAGAATAAATTACCGAATAGAACAACATATTTATAAAGGCATCTTGGAAAATTCAATACATTTGCATACATGCTCATTAGTTATGTTTTCAAGCACAACAACGATCCAAAGCAACACGAATTTTTGATCAATGGTTTGCTGATACAAAAACCAATGTTTTGGATTAGCCTACTCAAAGTTAAGACTTGAATCCTATCGACAATTTGTGGGCAGACGTATAGGAAAGGCTTATACGATTTCAAAAAACTCTTAAAACTTTTTCAAAATATAAAAGGTCTTGGAGAGTATACGCCCATCAAGATGCCGTGCCTGGGTACAAAGTTTGCAGGCAAAATTAGTTGTAGTGATACAAAATTATTAAGGGATTCACAAAATATTTATTTTTAATCAATTATTTTTGTATAAAATACAAATTTTGTGTTTGCGTTTCTAATTGTATGGCCAGGTGCGATTTGGGTTAAATATATGTTAATAATGTTGTTAGTGTCACGCTTTAATATTGTATACAATATTTAAAAGAGTACTGTGTATCATTGTTTATTAAACCATCCATTAATCAACCTCAACAAATTTTCTAAATAAAAAGTCTTGCAATTTAATATTGCAAAATTCTTGTTTCTAATTCTATGGCCACCACTGTAGGTTTTCAAGCTTTTAATAATTTACCCAATGAAATTAAAAACAAAAGTAATTGTATTCCTTTCAAACGTAAATTATTTCAATATGTATGTAGAAAATACGAGTAATTAATAATGTTATTTCAAAATAAAATAAGTTAATAAAAATTGCATAATTGTAAAACTAAAACTAAATAGCCTTTGAGGCTAAATAAAAATACATTAAATTCAATTTATAGACCAGATTCAATAAGTCTGGTCAAGAAGACCCACAAATGCTTTTGTTTTGCAATTGTGTCTGAAAAATGTTCACAATTTATTTTTTGTTGTGAATTTTAAAAATGTTTAAAAATCTGTTGAAGCTAGTATACATTCCTTTTTAGTAATAGAGTAGTTTTTACTTGTCAAATGTAGAAAGATTTCGAGTTTTTCAAAATAAAATCAATTTATTACAACAAAAGACCGTGAGTGAGCCGTTTTGCCGAGAGCATCACTTTTTATCTTTGATAGATTCTGAATTGTCATGAACATATTTTTAGAGGGTAAGGGTAGCACCTTCATCACCACCCCTTAAAGATATAATGGTTCCAAAGGATCCTACCAAAATTCAGCTGATATTTTAGTACCTTTATACATTATTGAATATTTTTTAGGATATTTTTTCATCGGCAAACATTGCTTACCTTGAATCACTTAATGCTGGCGATGTGGTCTTGGAAATGTGTGCTAGTCTACCAACATTATCAAAATATCGTCAAAAATGCGAAGAAAGTATCTCCTCGGGAAAACTTCTTTATTTGCCGCTAACAACTGCCGAGGCAACACAAATCAAGAACAATTTTTCACAAATGTCAACTGAAGTTTCTATTCTTTGGCAAGCACTTAACTTGCCTATAATGGAGCCGTTGTCTCCACTCAAAATAAACCAATTATCACGCTGCGCGAAATCAGCACTCTATTGCGCTGTTCTTACATCCATTTCGTGCAGTGTCTTGTCTATGTCTACATCTGGTTCACAGAAAAACCAACAGGCTGGAAGCTCATCACAGGTTGGAAAAGAATCGGATGAAACGGAAGAGAGTGCACGCATAATCGTGGACGAAGCTTTAGAAATTTACACCAACATAGGTGTAATGCTTGAGAATTCAGCAAGAATACACGTCTATCAGAATCATCTGTGTTTTGGTGCGTGGTTATTAGTAACGGGTATTCAAGGAGCGCTTGGAGCTTCAGGCAGTACAAGCTCAAAGCAGCAAGTACAGCAAATTGAATCAGATGCTATTGCTAAAGGTAAAAGCCCAGCTAGAAGCTCGGATCAACACACTCCCTCTGCCAGAGTAAATCTATTCAAGGTACAGCAAGGATTTGGTGTCCTAAATGCGGCCATTGCCATTCACAGTCTGCACTTGCTTACTGAACTAATTGACGATCTAAAAATCGAAGCTACTTGTGGAGAAGATGGGGCTAGCGGATCAACTGGATCAAATCAAAATGCACCAGAACCGGCTGGATTCGATATCTTGGAGCAGTATTCTGCCCTCGAAAGAGTTGTTCGAGTGTTAAACACTGCAACCCTTCAGCAGTTGTTAACTTTCCTTGCAACAGTTGCTTATCGCAAAGCGTGCTCTCTGAAAAGGGCCAACGCTAAAGATCGAACTGAATGTGACCCAATAAGCTACTCGGAATCAACAACCTATTACAATGACACATTGTCTTGTTCGGATAACTCGGAAGAAGACGATAGCGAAAGCTACCTGGGACTCTGGTTTAAAGAAACCCTATCACCAGAAGCTAATGACGAACCTTCAGAAAGCCAATGTCAAGAGAAGTTAAATGAAACACAGAAATCAAACTTGGTTCCGGCAAAGGACGAACCACACGAATATTTAGAGCTGGCCGCGCAAATATTCTGTTTCCTTGATCAATCACTCGGAACTAAGCACAGTTATTTAAACAAATACGTGAAATCCGGCCTAAGTGAACAACAGATGGTCTTGTTGGCTAATATCCTAAAAGATCTCGACCGAGATGCTTCAAGGAGCGAACCAGAAGCTTCTACATGCCCTCAATGGCAAGCGGCGATGATTAAATTCTCTGGAGCCGTTGGCAGATACCTGCATAATCTCATATCTGGACAGCTTCTCAGCGAATCACTGCAATCGAATTTACTTTTGTACTTGTCAGTATCGCCATGGACTCAGGACACTAATACGTGGCCGCTTCAGGTTTACTCAAGCACACTATCGGTTCTAGTGCAGATTCTCCTACTAAAGCCAACACAAGAAAAGGAAGCCGCATGTCTTTCCGTATGGCATCGTTTAGTGAATACATTGGTCGAAGGTGTTTGTTCAACTTCTGCATCTAACCAAACTTCTGAAACCGATTACGAAGATCTAAACATCGAACATGCTCAATTGCTTCTTTTCCTTTTCCATTCGCTCAATCTAATGCAAAAGAAGTCAATTCTCTTGCTTACGGCTGGTGGGGTAATTCGATGTGCTGAAGTTTGTCGCAGTGTCTCACCAGAGAAACCCTTACGAAACCACCAGATTATGCTTCTCTCACGATTGTTGTTGTTCTTGGAGTATCTGATGAAGCATCTATACAACGCTCCAACTGTTTTGCTCGAACAAGTCCGTTGGAATCTATTCTCAGTCAGCACAATGGATGGCAGTCAGAAGGTTTCCGATCTTCTCAACAACAAAACCAAAATGCACTCATTCTGTCGCAAGGATATCGAAGATAAATTTAGGAAATATGCTCCAGAAGCATCAACAAGTATATTTTTAATTTTTAATATTTCATTTTTATATTCATAATTTGCATCTTTAGGTATTCGTCCTAAATTCTATTCGCTTGCGGTGGTTGACACCAAAATTCTTCAGGAATTCAAACTCGATGGCTTGGCTTGGAATTTTATTCTTTGTACTCCTGACAAATTGAAGTACCCGCTGTTGGTTGACGCTCTAATCGACATTCTCTCTGTTACCGACATCTGCATGGCTAAAGTGACTTCTCACACTTTGTGCGCCGTTCACTATTGCTTTAGCATTTGCTGGAAATTACTTTTGGGTCTTCCCCCATCAACACCTCATGTTGAGGCTTTACTGCAAGACAAAACGCCGACACTGCATTCACTCTTGTGGTCGATTCGATGCTTCCATCCAGTTGCAGCATCACACTATTTGATTGTCAATAGTCTAATAAAGCAAGGCATGTATACCCAATACGCTGAGACTTTGTGGGCAAACATCACCGAACATGTCGCTGATCCGCGCTTTAGTCTGAAAAATACTATTTTCGGTCTTGAAGCTTTTAACAAAACGTTTAATATACGTAAGCATCGCAACTTTATCTTTGTAGATGAAATTTTATATTTTCTTTGTGTATTCTTTTTTTTTTAGAGAATCCACGTATTTCAAAAATTCTTACATTAGATGCACTCATGGCTTACATGCATGCGCTCTCTTGGGCAGAGAAGGAAGGAGTTCAACCTCCGAAACAGACGAACACTCAAAGCAGTGATCAATCAGAAACTGCGGATCAACGCGGAATTTCTCCACCAAGCACAAGCAGCAGTGCAACAACTACAAGCACTGAACTGGAAGAACAAACAGCTTCGAAAACAAATGAACATGTAAAAGAAGAGCTTTCTAAAGACGTACTCTTGATTCTCTTGGACACGCTAAAGATCCTCAATGATACCGTACAAAAAACAATGGCCAAGAATATCGGTGGCACAATTCCGACAAACATCTTTGAGTTCTTGATTCCCATTGCAAGTCTAAAGAACACTTACACGTCTGAGCTTGCAAATCAGTTCCTTAATTTGGTTTCTGGGCAGGACAAGGAATCGATAACAGTGGAGTGGACGAAGAAATTGAATGTTCCAGACGAGGATTCCTTTTCTAGCAGTGTCTTCCCTGTGGAACTACACACCCTGACGGTAATCGACGCTCATCTGATGGAGATTTCGAATCATTCGAGTTATTCTATTCTTCTGTCATTGAAGAACTCCTTAAAGACTCTTATGCACTTGATATATTACCTCCTTCCCGCTTGCAAAGGCGATGCTAAAATAGAAGAGCGTTTAAAGCCAATTCTGACAGCTATGCTTTTCGACATAAGAATGGAATATTTATACGATATAAGCGAGAAATGCTTGAATAGCCTGTTGAGCTCAGATGAATCTGCATCGGACGAAAGGCAGTTCCTGTCCTACAGTCATTTGTTGAAACACTGTTATGGAGTGATCATCGAATATGCCGATGAGTGTAGGCAGACTCAGAACATGACCCTAAGCGAGTCAGTTTTCTTGGAAGTTCTAAAAGTAATGCAACAAATGCTTGAGAAACCAATGGGAATGAAAGCAATGTACGAGTTCTTCCGTGCATCAAACGCGGGAAGCTTGTCTGATCTGCTTTTGTCGTTCACCGGCACAAACCTATCACAGAATTTCGCTACAAAAATACTGCAATTTTTCGAAAAGCTCTTCCAGGCAGCTGATAAACCAGACTCACTATTCCCACTGACTGATTTGATATTATGTGTATCGGAATTGGGACACACGGATATAAATCGATTGAAAATTTGGCTGAGTCATATTCTTCTTGGTCCTGGCCAAGGTGCTCAGCCTTCTAGCAATTCCTCAAGTAATGCACAAACTCCCACCAATATGGCAACAGTTTCTGCTATACCCAGCATTTCTGATCAAATTGCTCAATCGTCAGCCATGGATGCAGAAGCCATGGAAATCGACGAAGATGGAGGCGTTCAGGTAGCTCCCAGCTATAGCTATTTTACCAATCGCTCGGATTCACCGACTCATGAGAATGAAGGCGGCGTCGAGCGCAATGGAAAGCTTTTACAAAATATAACAAAATACATTGTGCAGGATGGCAAAACACCCCAATCCGTTTCGATGGTGCTTTTCCATGCGTTGCTTCAATTGGGACAGTCTCTTCTCTGTCCAACTACAGAAGCTTCAGATTTTTCAGATTTACTCCAGGTAAACTATAAATCAAATTTTTTAAAATGAAAAAAATAATAAATCTTAAAATGACTCTTTTTGCAGGTTATGATAACATTAGCTGATGCTGCACAAGGTCGGGGGCATTCAACTTTGTTTACAGCAGCAATAGTTTGGTTGGATGTATCTAAATCGCACGTTCTAGAAAAAATTGTTGTACCAAAGACGCAACAAGTAGTTTTGAGACCTCAAGTAGCCCTTGATAATGTAACTGCTCTGCTCCGGTATATGGGTGATCTGCTACAGGCCCTCGGCTACAAAGGAAGCCGTTCTTTGACTCCTCCATGGGAGGAAGACATGCAAGCCGAATTTGACGATTTAATGGACGAATTAGGTGGAGCTGGAGATGATGATGATTCGATTGTGGAAGATTCAGACGAAGATAGTTTGGGCAATAAACTTTGTACTTTCTTGCAAACCCAGAAAGAGTTCATGAACCAGCACTGGTATCATTGTCACACCTGTAACATGGTTAATACGGTTGGCGTGTGTTCTGTTTGTGCCAGAGTTTGTCACAAGAACCACGATGTCAGCTATGCAAAGTATGGAAATTTCTTCTGTGATTGTGGAGCAAAGGATGATGGCTCTTGTCAAGCTCTAAGCCGACGTCTTAATCTATCATCGGGTGTTCAAGATCGCTCCTTGGTGCCATCAGCTCTAGAATCAGGTGAAACTTCGTATTGCGGAGCGTTAGCCAGGAAGAGAGCTCATACTCCACCTTCGCATATATCAACAAATTCCACACTCAACAGATCCGACGGAGGAACTTTAAGTGAACGTGCTGCCTACTTGGCGAAAATTATTGACTCATCAAAAGATACGCTGCAGAACAGTGAACAATGGGCCACAGTCGTTCGTTGCATATTGGAGTTCTTTGAACTGTTGATGCCTTCTATAAGAGAAAACTCTGCATTATTTTCCACAGTGGGATGTCATAAACGCACACAAAGTGCTCTTGAACGTCTGCACACTTTAGACCAGACCTTCCAAATCAGTGATCAGATTATGGTCCCTACCTTAGGCTCCCAAGAAGGAGCTTTTGAAAATGTGCGTATGAGCTATTCAGGAGATCAAGGCCAAACTATAAAGCAGTTGCTGTCGTCTGGATTAGTACGACGCGTAGCTTTATGCTGTCTCTCATCACCACACGGCAAACGTCAACATTTAGCCGTCTCTCACGAAAAAGGAAAGTTGACCATATTGCAACTGTCGGCGTTGCTGAAGCAAGCTGATGCAGCTAAGAGGAAACTCACACTTACGCAGTTATCGTCGGCGCCAATTCCCTGCACTGTTCTCTCACTGACTGCCAACCCAGCAAATGAGGACTGTCTAGCTGTGTGTGGGTTAAAAGAGTGTCACATTCTTACTTTCTCGAGCAGCGGTACTGCCAATGAACACATAGTTCTCACGCCTCAACTAGAAAATGGAAACTTCATCAAAAAAGCCATTTGGCTTCCAGGCTCTCAAACTATGTTGGCTTTGGTTACTGCTGATTATGTCAAAATCTATCAACTCGCGGAAGACAGTTACAGCCCGAAATACTACTTCCTGGTGGCAGTTGGAAAGATTCGTGACTGCACTTTCATTTACCAGGAAGGAGTGTACTACATGTTTTTAATTGCATCTTCAGGATACATTTATTATCAAGCTTTGGACGATGAAAGTCTTGCAGAACACGGAGACTTCTACGTAACAAACACCTTGGACTTGCAGCATCCTCATATCAAGGACATAAATGGACAGGTTGGAGGTGGTGGTGTCTCTATCTATTACTCGCATACCCTGCAGATTCTGTTCTTCAGCTACTCGCTTGGTCGGAGCTTCATGGCACCTTTGGTGGACGTGAACCAAGGTGTCAAGTGTGTAATGCAAGTTCAAACGGGTCCGCCTAATTCTTCAAAGACCTCTTCAAAAGGACCACCACAACCACTGTGCCAGTGGACCGAAATACCCGGACATCCCGGGCTCATTTGCGCTATGATGCATACTTCAAACAATCCGGTTGTTTTTATGTTAACTCCCGAGCGCATTGTAATGCAAGAAATCAAGGCTCAGAGTTCAAAGTCGAAGATCATGGACATGGTGGCGATTCGCCACACAGTAGCTGGTGTCGAGAAAACCACTTTGATTCTACTTTGCGAAGATGGAAGCTTAAGGATATTCACAGCACAAGCTGATAACACCAACTTTTGGCTCTCCCCTGAAGTCCAACCCATTGGCAACCAAATGTACTCAACAGCAACTCTTATACCAGCAAAAGCATCTCGCAAGAGTAAATCGAAGTCCAGCTCACGAAATAATAGTGGAAATGGTCAAAAAACCCTAGGACCAAACGGTACACCAGTTTTCCCAATAGATTTCTTTGAACATTGCACTGTGATGCCAGACGTTGAGTTCGGTGGTAATGATCTTCTTCAGATTTATAATAAACAGAAACTCAAAACACGTCTTTTTTCAACGGGAATGTTTGTTGCTTCGACCAAATCAAATGGTTTTACCTTAGAAGTAACTAATTCTGACCCAAATATGGTGATTGTCGGAATCCGAGTGCTCCTGGGAACACAGGATCCATTGAGAGCACCCCAAAGTGTCACAGTTTTGGGTAGAACTGTACAAACTGTCTTGAGGCGAGCCAGGTGGTTTGATATACCTTTGACAAAGGAAGAAATGCTTCAATCGGATAAAAAGTTGAGTGTTGTCTTTGGACGATCACAAGACCCAGAGAATGTTTGCATGCTGGATAGTATTGAGGTTTATGGAAAATCTAAAGATCTAATTGGATGGCCAGAAGAAACAGACGAAACCACTGCAACTGGAGCTCCAGCTGCCTCCGGAACAACTACTACACCAAATGGAGGATCAAGCGGCTCCGGCGATAGCAGTTTACCAACCATAACTAATCTTGACAAGATGGTCACATCCATGCTAGAAGTTCTAGACTGTGGTCTTGGTCTCCTTGGTGGATCGAACATAGAACCAAATTTGAAACAGAAAGCAATTTCAGTGGCCACTTCTTTGCTTCTCATGCCAACACCGAATCCAGTGCAAATGCAAACGAAGTGTGTGCTTGCCACATTGTATGGCAACCGTAATGCTTATCACGCCTACAAGGACAAGCAGATTCTCAATGAAGTGAACAATGAGCTGATTAAGCTGCAGAAAGTCGAAGATATGCGTAGCATCGATCCTGAGGCTTTCTACCGCTTGGTCTTGCTTACACGAGGTATTGCCGTTGCAAGGCCTCAAGCTTTAGCAAAGATTTGTTCAGAAAACGAATTTATTATTCTGCCAAATCTTCTAGAGCTTATGAAGAAACTATTTGAAATCACTCCGCGCATTGACGAACCAACTTCGCTGGTAAAACGTGGCCTCTGCCATACAGAACCTATAATTCATTGTCTTGTTGAAATTATTCATGCATTTGCTCTCACGGATCCAACACAAGTCGAAAAAATGACTAAATATCTGATAGAATTGCTGTTGGATGAATCCAGTGTGATCAGCCACAGTGCCAAGGAAGCTATTATTTTACTTCTGAGTCCGAGGGTAAAGCGTCGTAAAGTAGTAATTGTGAGTCCACCAGCTTGTTCGACTCCTACTCCATCGAATACTACAGCCACTGTTACTCCATCAACGAGCGCTAGCGCAGGTGTTCAACCAGTAGGTGCAGGAGTAGGGGACGACACTCCATCAACGAGTCACAGTGGACCTGATTTTGTTCCAGTGGATGTGGACGCTATTGAGCCGTTGGGACTTGGCGAACCTGGCATAAGTCACCCCTTGGGAAATTTAGAAGCTTTCCTTGGGGCTGGCGGTTTTCCACAGCTCCTTGACCTTCAACAGGATGCCGATGATGAGGCTATAATGGATATAGCTATTGCCCTTAGTCTAGAACAACACGATGGACGGGATCTGCGACAAGGATTGGCCTATCTTCAAGGTGTCCGTGATGGCAGCTTGCAAAATGTGCAACGTTTGGCGTCGTCTAGTAATGCTGGTGAGGCGGCTAGTGTCTCAGTGGGTGGTTCAGACGATGAGGGATCTAATGCCGCCACAGATGGTTCTACCTTGAGGACATCTCCAGCTGAACCCGCAGGTAGTGGAGGTTCGGAGAGTGGTGGAAGTGGAGTCGAGAGCATCGGTGGAATATCCGGAAGAAGCAGCACTTATGGTGACCAACCTAATGCATCACCTCCCAGAAGCAGTGAACTTCAGTTGCCTCCTTTGGGAGAACCCCTGCTGCCTGAAGAAACACCCGAGGCAGATGAACAACAAGCTGAGACAGAATACTCAACAAAATTACATGAACTTAGGTAAATTAACTAACAATTTAATGTGCAATTTATATATTAATACAAATATCGAAATTAGGTGTTCCATTTTAAATAAAATCGTTGAGAACTTCAAATCACTGCAAGGTTGCACTGGGGCGCAGGTTATACCATTAGTTCAAGTCGTTTTGATGCTCACCACTGATTTAGATGGAAACCATGAATCTGATCAGCAAATTTTGAATCTTTTGCTTAATGCTCTTGTCGAAGGTTTGGGTATGAATCCAGCTTCTATTGCGTCACAGGTAAATTCAAAAATTATATAGTTTGATTTGGTTTGGTTTTAAAACAACTGTTTTCTATCTTTTAGCTGGTTGAACGAAAACCAATGACAGAAGTAAAACTAATGCTACTCTGTCTATTTAGCGTTTTGATGGGAAAAACAAAATCATCCAAGCAAGCAGGAACAACATCACCTCCACATCAATTCAAGGACAATGCATCATTTGTTGCTTCAACAACTGCAAACACCTTAATCAAAAGCGGAGCCATTCCCTTCTGCCTTGTAATAATGGAGTCATTCCTTGGACACTGGCGAAGTGTTTCAGCAGCAGCAGAAACCGGCCACCAATTGGTTCCTGCTTCTGGATCTGCAAACAACTCAACTACTAACAATTTGCTAAAGCCAACCAACTATGGCCCAAAACCCGATATATCCACACTTATTCCACACAATTACTTAAAGAACTTTCCCGAAATATTTGATGGGTATAGTGCCCTGCTTACCGAGATTGCAGTACGACTGCCTTATCAGATATTAAAATTGTCAGCTGGTCACCCAGCCACATACGATTGGTATCATAAGTTCTGTGAGAATATGACATTCACTTTGTGCGAGTATATGATGTTGAATTTGAGTCCATTGTTGCGTCGTCAGGTGCGAAAGTTGCTCATGTACATTTGTGGCAACAAGGAAAAGTTCAGAATGTTCCGTGATGGTCATTCGCTTGATGTTCACATCATCGCTATTAAAAAAACATGTGAATTGCAAAACTCAAAGGTAAGTGTAAGAGAGATTAGCACAAATGTGGCTAATGTGTTCCGCACTATTTATTTCTTTTATGATAGATATTAATGTCTAGTTAAATTAATTTAATAAGTCTTTCCCAGAAACTTTTTTTGACACATTCAAACAAGCTTTTTTAGTTAAAAATTTGTATTAAGGCAAAGGCCTGGTCACTCGTAAGCACCGGTTCCCACCAATCACCAAACTCAAGCTTCAGTGAGTGCGGTTAGCATGTCATGTGTTTTTTTTCTGTGATTAGTTTTCATCCGTCCTTCTGTCTTGTATGAATGTCTTGTGTTGTTATCACATTTTATAGTCTAATTTGCTTTAGGCGCAGTGCCTCTACTCTGTACATTTATGTGGTGTCACTTTTATCGCCCTCTTCGTTTGGTAGCACACCCTCCTTATTTTCTGCCACATTCCTCCTTGTATTTAGGTGTGGTAAGTTTAAATTAAATGGATGATGATAAGGTGGCACATAGTGCAGTGTTTTCTTTAAGCCCTGTATTTTTAAGTGGGTAAAAGTAAAAGATATAAAGGTATTTTTCTCTTTTTGTACAGATCAATAAAACTGTGATTTTCCAAATAATCTTCATTTAAATAGATTCTGCTCACAAAATTCACAAAATTTTTTTTTCTCATTTTTAAAATTAAGATCCGATTTTCTTTAACATCAAGGCCATATCTGCCATTGTCACAAAGCCAAAACTGGTAAACCAATGTCGTAGGGATCTATGTTTACTCAGCGAAGCCAACACGGTTACCCTCCGTTGGGTCCCAGGGCGCTGTGACATTGACGGAAATGAAAATGCAGACAAATTGTCCAAAAACTGGTCAATCCCGTATCCAATCCATATGGTATCAATGATTTGAAAGCTACTAGAGGAAGTAAATGGGCTAATTCATTAAAGTTTCATTGAAATTGCATACAACAAGTGGTCGACTATTGAAACTTTCAGGATTTCGAGGAATCTATGGCCGAATATTTCCAAAGGAAAAACAAAATATATCTTAAAATTAGGATGGCCTCAATTGTCCTTATTGATAGGTATCCTTAACAAGTCATAAAACATTGGCTATCTGCATGAATAAAATGTATTTAGGCTCTGTCGATTTATGTAGAGGATATAAGCACAAGGAGTTACCTTTTGTTTGATATTTAAAGAACTTTTCTTTAAGACTTATCTTATTCTCACAGATAAAGAAACTCCGTGATGCTTTTTCTTCGCCCTTTAGCCATCTAGTTTGTCCAATCCAGTCCATACTACAGATATAGAATTTAGAATGAATACTCTCTTGCAACCGTGTTGGAACATTTTCGCTACATTTCCTTTTGCAAGAACATAAAATATTACGTTTTTGCCAGTATTGATTTTCCATCATAGTTAACCTCGGATTCGTTTCTCTTTAACACTTCCACTTCTTCTCATTTTGGTGTTTTTTTAGTAACTACTTCTTCAGACTGTCCATTATTACTTGATGAAGCGGCTTCTCTTGCGTTGGGTCTGGATACATTTTCAATATTTTCATCTACAGATTTACTACTGTTTTCTGATATCGATGATTTTGGTGGTCGATATGATCCACTGTAGCCACTGAAAGGTTCTGATATTTTTTTCGAAAATTGGTGTTCAAGTGTTGTTATCTCAATATAAGGAACATTGTTCATGGAAGCTGCTAAAAAAATATTAATCACTATTAATACTTCCTAGCTAATGAGACAAAACTGCAATAGAAATAATTTTTGTATTGTTGAAACTAACATACCTTCGATTTCATTAGAATGCTCCGAGTCAATTTTTTTAGTTTGAAGCGGTGCATACCTTGTAAAACAAAGGACCCTTAAGTATAATAATTTTATTACTTTAACTTCCTATAAAAATAAACAAGTATCACAAAAGTTCGCAAAAGGAAAACAAAACAATATTGTTCTTAAAACCAATTTCACTGGTTAATGGACCACTATTCGTATTTGTAGCTATTTTTAAAAAAAAAAACGTTTTTCTTGCTAAATCTTCTAAACTTTTAGACCTAGAAAACATTTTAACATTTTGACAATATACCACAATTGACAATGAAAAAACCTGTAACAATCAACCTTGTAGCAGTCAAATTTAAACCACACCGTATAGGATTGCCATACACACTGGATAGAATATTGATCTTAATGACTTATGTAGCCTTAGATTACCTTATCATTAATTTTTTCTTTAAAAAAAATTATCCAAATGACAACAACCGACTTAAAATGATCCAAGTAACATTCAAGTAACTAAGGTCGCATCTGCTCTAATAATTCATTCATTTAACGCAGCACTTGGATCTGTGTTAGTTCAGTTGTTTTTCAAAAAAATGTTACTTGCATCACTTCTGTTCTTTACTAAGTATTCTTCAATAATTGCAATTAATTCTAATTCTAGCATATTGGAAGTGGTATTCAGCCGATGTTGACGTACGATGCTTTAGTGGAACTAACTGAGCATCTCCGCGCTTGCCAGGAAATCAGTCAAATCCGCACTGGCAATTGGCAAAAGTTTTGTGTGGTACATGAGGATGTTATTCCTTCGCTTGTTCAAATTTCATGCTTCCAACTAGATGACGGTGTCTCACCGATTATTCTTCAACTATTGCAAGCAGCCTTCTGCAATAACAACACCGCAACCAAACAAGATTCTAACAAGCAATCAACATCCTCCTCATCAAAAACCCGACAAGATCGTGATAAATCCGAAGAGAATGAAATGACATCTGACTCTAAATTCGATCCAACACATTGCAGCACATTTGTTCATCAGCTATTCCGATTCGTTCCAGACCATCTGCTATCGAAGTTCATAAAAATATTCCTTCTCGAGACAAACATCACTTCGATTCGCTGGCAAACACATTCGCTTGTCTATGCTATCTATGAGAATAGTAACGACCGTCAAAAGGAGAAACTTATAAATTTACTTTGGAATATGTGGCAGTATTTGCCAGCTTATGGACGCAGATCAGCGCAGTTTGTTGATATTCTCGGATATCTCACACTCAGCACCAAGTCTATCTCCGAGAAACTTCCTGAGTACATGGAAAAGGCTGTAGAAGTGTTGCAACAACAAAATGAGCTGCTATCCAAGCATTCAAATGCACCTATTTACACAACTCTTGAACAGGTCCTACAAGTTAGTGGCTATTATCTGGAATCGGAACCGTGTTTGGTGTGCAACAATCCAGAGGTACCAATGACCAATGTGAAATTGCCATCGATCAAGTCAGATTCGAAATTCACCACGACCACAATGATTGTTAAGCTCGTGCAGAGTCATACAATATCGAAAATAATTCTTCGAATTGCTGATTTGAAGCGGACCAAAATGGTTCGCACAATAAACATCTACTACAACAACCGAACAGTCCAAGCTGTTGTCGAATTGAAGAATCGTCCAGCTCTGTGGCATAAGGCGCGCTCAGTAAACTTGCAATCTGCCCAGACCGAAGTTAAAATCGATTTCCCGCTGCCAATCACTGCCTGCAACCTGATGGTGGAGTATGGCGATTTCTATGAAACGGTAACTGGATCTAGTGAGAATCTTCAGTGTCCCCGCTGTAGTGCAGCTGTTCCATCGTATCCTGGTGTTTGTGCCAATTGCGGCGAGAATGTGTTCCAGTGTCACAAGTGCCGTGCCATCAACTACGACGAAAAAGATCCCTTCTTGTGTCATTCGTGTGGCTTCTGTAAATATGCCAAATTCGATTTTAGCATTTACGGACGAGCGTGTTGCGCCGTAGATCCCATTGAATCAGCCGAAGATCGCACAAAGACCGTACAAATAATCCACTCGTCATTGGATCGCGCCGATCGAATTTATCGTCAGTTACAGACAAACAAACAGATGCTTGAACTATTGATTCAGAAAGTTGCCGAACATCGTTCGGATCGTCAGATCGATGACACCCTTGGAACGGTTCATAGCACTTCCCAGGTGAATAAAATCATTCAGTTATTGGCTCAGAAGTATTGTGTGGAATCGAGGACATCCTTTGAGGAACTCAGCAAAGTTGTTCAAAAAGTTAAAGCTTGTCGCAGGTAAGTCGAAATTTGAATACTAATTTTAAATTCTGCTTAAATTTAGCCCATTTTCTTTGATTATGGAGAGAAGCGAAAGTTGTTTAATACCATAATGCTTGCACTCAAGTCAAGGCGGTGTTATATCCCCTATTCTCTGGAACCTGGCAGTCAATGAAGTTCTTACTAATCTAGATGCGGATTGTTTCAGAGTGATTGCCTTTGTGGATAATTCTGCTATAGCAGTTTCAGCACCCGAACATTCTGAAAGAACTTTTAAAAAACGCTCTTACTATGGTAAATCGCTTAAATAGATTTAGTCCTAGTCTCCAGGAAAAGCAAAACAGCAAACATTTACCCTGCTTCTATAAAAGATATCTAACTAAGATGAAATACCCGGGTCTTATATATTAGCAAATGAGACCCAAGTAAGAGAAAATTCCGATCCTGTAGAATTTTGTATTCATGGGTATAGCTTGAGACCATTATTCTTTTTCCATCATGATCTAGCGATTTATGTAGGGAATTATGTTGCTTATCAGCTCTTGTCACAATATAATCATTGCACCAATTCTTTCTTCAATTTTATGTGGCTTTTAGTAAGCACATCATTAACTATTGCTACCATTACTGAAGTGAAACTGAACCAAAAATGGTTAGTAGAAAACACTCTTGACATGTTCCTTAATTCTAACTCTGATAAGTACACTATAAGTGTTTTATCTCCTCTAGGCTCATCCGACCATTGTGTTGTATCAGCTAATTTCTCTTGTCAAAACTCGTCGTTTAAAGAAAGAGAGGGGCGGTCTCAACAATTATTTCAGGATATTTAACTGGTCACCAAAAATTAAAGCAAAAAATACTGCAATGCCCCAAAGGCAGTAAAGAATAGAGGAATTCTTCCTCTTCCTCAGTTCTAACGCAAGTTGCATATAAACTTCATTTGTTTGCTTTTTAGAGAAAGGTAATATTTTTGCTACGCTGTCTGACTCCGCCTGTACTTTAGAGGGGAAATGATTTTATGGGACCAATCTTTCTTTACACCCATGCGGTAACCAGAGTTCTAGAACTTACACAAATCCGCTGGCCCGGATGGCATCCTCGATATTGTGTTCAAGAAATGATCTTCAACGTTGGCAAAACCATTGCGTAAGCTTTTTCATCTATCCTTCTCCTTAGGTCTCGTTCCGAGTAGATGAAAAACAGCATTTGTCTAGCGCATACCCAGAAAAAAAAGGCAAATCATCCTATCCATCTAAAGGGTTTAAGTCTGTTCTGTCTCCGACACTGTCATTTTTATTGATGATATCCTTGTCTGAAACTTCTGATCTACTTATCTGCTTTGCTAACGATAGTATCCTCTCAGCGTTTTATATTTATTTTTAGATTCTAATCTGGCTTTTATATCGTGCTCCTGCAAATTACTTGAGTCTCTTGAACAGTATTTATCGTAGAGCATTTATGATGATGAATGATTGGTGATAAAGATAATATAATCGTTGAATAATTTAAGTACGTCGCTTTTTTGCTGTAATTTCAAATGCTCAAGAGAAATATCCAACTGCAATCCTCCTCACAAGTAATTTAACCGCAATATTCGCGCAATGCTCATCAGTAGGGCTAAGATTTCCATGAAAATGCATATTTTCTTTGACAAACTTTAAAAGTAAGCGAACAAATTCATGCCTATTACCGATGTCGTCTCGTTTTCTTTGTCGTGTCGTTTTTTAAGTGGCATTCTATAACTTTTTCGACGCGACTATTTTGTAGCAGATTTTTAAACGATGAAAATGTATCAGAGATCTGTCAAACTGAAATCAAATTCTAAATCATTTCATTACTCGATATTCAAAAAATGTGTTTTTATTAAATTATTACCAAATAAATAAATTATTAAAATGATAAGTGTGGAAATGTATTACAACGCAAGCAGCGATAGTGACAATGATGAAGAAGGTAGAGAGCGAAATATTGCAAAGGCACAATTAATTGTACAAAAAGGACAGTGAAGCGTCGGCATCTGCATTTGTAGCCTGAACTTGCTTTGACTTATGTATGTCCGGATGATGAAGACGTTGAAGTGGTTGGGAGCTGCGATACTCCAATTGTATTTCCACTCGGGCTTAACCATCTGTTTATGTTTAAGTAGATTTGCAACAGCATCCTCAAGCGCAGATAGGATGTGCAATTGGTTTGGCCCCCCTCCATTTCCTTTCACATTTTTTTTTGTTGTTCTGAACAAATTTTTTGTACTTTCAATTTAAAGTCAGCCCAAACCTGAAAAAGCAAATATTAAAAATGTGTTAATGTACATAAATAGAATAAACTGATTCAAACCTTTTGCCAACCATCACCATCTTTTATTGGAGGACTTTTGCTGTTGAGTTTATCAGCTACAACATTCCATTCTTTTTTAAAATCGGCTTTGTTCATACATTTCAAAAATCCCCTAGCCAACTGCTCGTTGCTTTCCATCAGCTGAACAAGCGCCTCGAATTGGTTTTGGTTTGTTAATTTTAACTGAAAATGTGCAAAAATATTTATTTTTTATTTATCGCAAATAAAGTACTAATAAATTCCATAAAATTAAAATTATTTAACAAGGAAACTTACAGTTTTGCGAACTTCCATTTCTTCGTCGTGAGCAAATTTTCAAACGAGAGATACCGTCGTTTTTTTTCATTGTCAACGTTTCCTTTCGTCTTACAGAATGCTGAAGCGTTCAACACAATTGACGTTTACACACGACAACAAAACGAGTGACAAAAGTTGAAAACGATTTATGGAATGCAGATTGTGTCGTGTCGTATATTTTGCTGTCGTTTACGACATCGGTAATAGGGGTGATTATCTTTAAGAATCATTAATTTTCCTTTAAAATGGCATTCAATCGTTAGTGTATATTTTTGCATATTTGACTATAAATGCATATTTTTATAATAAATGCATATTGTTCGTTTATATTTAAAAAAAAAAATGGAAAAAAACGCACCATTAAAATTAGAACTAATGAACTAGATGACAATACAAACAAATTCTTATCTTTTTAACCGATTTATCCGAAGTTGATACATGCACTGCACGAGTTGCAGAGGAAGTTATTTTAAAAATGTTGATTTATTGGTGGCAAACCGAAAACAAATATTTTTGAAGGCACCATCTCGCGTGGATCTTTTTAGAGAAAAGTACCCTTTAACACCTCTTCCACCACAGCCTATTGTTACCAGGTGGGGAACTTGGCTACAAGCAGTTGCTTATTACGCAAAGCACTATGAAGAGTTTTAAGAAGTAATTAATAATTTCGATGATCTGATGCTGTTGCAATTAATATTGCAAAAGAGATATTGATCCAGATTTTACTTAAAAGCCAAATAATATTCATTAACTCTAACTACAGTTTTCCTTGTGATACCCTAACAAAGCTTGAGGGAAGAGACTCATTAAAAAATCAAATTGATTTAGTTGAAGATGCTGTTGTAAAAATAACTGCTGTTTAGGATCTCTTGCTCCAGCCAAACAAAAGAAGCTTGAGAATGTTCTAGCAAAAATTGAAGGGTTTTCATCAATGAAAAATACATGCAAGCCATTTACATTGAGTTGCAGTAATGAAAATCTTTTGAGAAACTTTACAACCAATGAAATTTCTTCCTTTAATTTAAAAAAAATGTTATTCAAAGGGATATCTTTTTCTTATGTTGATGTAATTTTTATTTATTGTTTATGTTTTGTGTATATTAAGTCTTTTTTTGTGTTCAATTATATGATTTTAAATGCATATTTTAAGTGCATATTTCCCATTTTTAAGAGCATATTTTAAGCGCATGGAAATCCTAGCTCTACGTCATCAGTATACTCTTGAGCACACCTTTGGTCGTACTGTCAAGTAAAGAGATTCGTTCCCTAGCTGTACTACGCGAATGAGGATTGCTCTATCTTTCCCTGTCATTGTAAAGTTCAAGAATTTAAACCAATGTACACCGACACTTCCCCTCTGACACTTCCTGTTTTTTCTACAGCTTACACTGTGGCTCTAGCATATCAAAGATATTTAAAACCCTTTGAATGTGTTCTAATTATTAAAAAAAAAGAATGTAACTTAGAAACTTAAATTAAAGAAAAAGTCAACTACAGTTCGATAAATGTTCTCCATACTCTCCAGATCCTTCTAGGAGGATAAGCCAATCCTGGAATACGCCACTTTAACTTAACCCAACCTACTGTTTTCATGAAAAACTAGGTCTCTTCCATTTCTGCCACAACATGCCCAAAACAATTGAAAGTCGATAAATCATTGGTTCCCTCTATCACCGAAATCATGCAAGTAAGCGTTGATAGTAGAATGATGGGGGACAATCTTAAACCTACCGTGAGTGGTTGTCATGTTGTGGTTCTTCCTATTCTGTCCTTCTATCTTCTAATGTAATAATTGAGAGTTATAAGTCAATAGGCTTGCTTCCTTTCTTAATAGCTGTTGAGTTAAGGGAATTTATTAAAAGTGTGATTTATTTTTTTTAGAGAGCTTGTTGCATATGATCGAAGTCAAATGGATCAACCGAACAAATCAGCAAATCCCGGATCTGAAGAATCAGCTGTCAATCGTTGCTATGGATGTGCATTAGCCTCCACTGAGCAATGTCTTACACTCTTGCGTGCTATGGCATCAGATCCAGTATGTCGATTAGGACTATACAAACAGGGTTTGGTAGAAGAATTAGCTCAAAATAATCTCCGACGTGGAACACCTCAAATACAGGATGAGGTGCGCAATCTGCTCTGCTTGCTGACAAAAGACAACACCGATGCCTGTCTCAATCTTCTTGATTTGATCCATGAACGAGTTAAAATGGCTTTAATCGGGGCAATTCCTTCGGCAAACCTGGAAACGGCAATACGCCACGAGATGATTCTTTTAGAAGTAATCATTGCTCAAGACGATTTTTGTTGGGAGCAAAAACTCAAAGTTGTATTCGATTTGTTTTTGATGGCTTGTCGGTAAGTGGAAATGGAATTATTTTAAATTTAAGAAAAGCATAAGTTTAAAATATTTGTTGTTATGTTTCAGTGATCGTCGTGGACCAGCTGTATCTGTTATTCAGCCTTGTTTACGTATTTTGCAAGCCCTCATTTGTCCACCAACACCCACAAGTAAAACAAACAAAGATAAACTGCCTCAGGACTTGTCTAGCATTACGACCGGCAGTGGCCTGACCGTTGACTTTAAAAAATGGCTTGAAGACGACAATGAACAGTCTTTCGAAGCGTGGAAAGCAAGAATGCCTTCGAATGTGTCTGGAACAGAGAAACAGTCAATAAAGAAAACTGAAGAAAAGCCTGTCGCACAAACTACACCAGGCCAAAAAGGTCAGAGAATGTTTGGCGCTACGCTCGAGCACAAGCGAATGCAACTAAGAAAAGCTTACCTATGGGAAAAATATGGCAAACGATGGAGAACTCTATATTTGCAGAGAGGAATACCAAGTCCTCCGCTAGAATTGAGTGCTTCTTGGTTGCAACCGATTCTGTTCAATGCAAATTCTCGATTTGGACGACAACTGGCTTGTTCACTGGTTACATCGCTTAGCAGGACACACGAGCGAAAGAGAGAATTGCTTAATTTGTTGACGGGATTCTTGAAGTATGTTGGTGAGTCTGGCGAAACCAGTGCTGAATTCTTAACTCTATATAGAGCCCTTGGAACTGATTCCCCGTGGAGGCAGTATTTAGCACTCCGCGGAGTCCTCATCGAAATATCACAACTCCTTTCAGCTGAAATAGTGAATATACACCGTTTGGAAGAGACCACTCTCTCCTCAGATCTCGCACAGGGCTATGCCCTGAGACAATTTGTTGAATTGCTTTCGATGTTCCTTGAAAATCCAGCCATTCGACAGGCATACAAGACAAGACTCTTGGGACCAGTCCTTGAAGGATATTTATCCCTAAGAAAACTTGTGGTTCAGCGCACTAGACTGATTGATGATGCCCAAGAGAAGCTTCTAGAAATGCTAGAAGAGATGACCAGCGGCACCGAAGAAGAAACCCGAGCTTTTATGGAAATCCTCATAGATACGGTAGAAAAGACGAGAGTTAACGACATCAAGACACCAGTTTTCATTTTCGAACGACTCTATTCGATCATACATCCAGAGGAAAATGACGAAAGTGAGTTCTTTATGTTGCTGGAAAAAGATCCCCAACAAGAGGACTTTTTGCAAGGTCGAATGTTGGGCAATCCTTATCCTTCTTCTGAGGTTGGACTTGGACCACTCATGAGAGATGTTAAAAATAAGATTTGTACAGACTGTGAACTCATTGCACTGTTGGAAGACGACAATGGTATGGAACTGCTAGTAAATAACAAAATCATAAGCTTGGATCTGCATGTCAAGGACGTTTACAAAAAGGTCTGGCTTGCCGAGGGAGGCGAAAGAGATGCCATGAGAGTGGTGTATCGTATGCGAGGACTACTTGGTGACGCCACTGAAGAGTTTGTGGAAACTCTGAATAACAAGAGTCAAGAAGAAGTCGATACGGAACAGCTCTATAGAATGGCTAACGTCTTGGCAGATTGCAATGGTCTCAAGGTTATGCTGGAAAGAATCTCCAGCTTACAAAATCTTTCGCGCACCAGAGAACTTATACAGGTCCTGCTGAAACTGTTCCTCATCTGTGTCAAGGTAAGAAGATGTCAAGAGGTACTCTGTCAGCCTGAACTAGGAGCAATCAATACACTTCTGAAAGTCCTGCAAATTTGTCTTCAATCTGCAGAAAATGATGTGCCCATACAGTCATCAGTCACAGAGCAACTACTTGAGATCATGGAAACAATCCTTTCAAAGGCAGCCAGTGATACCCTTGATTCGTTCCTGCAGTTTTCTTTAACATTTGGCGGGCCCGAGTATGTGACTGCCCTAATTTCCTGTACGAATATCGCCAACGTTCGAAACAATCCATCTGTTCTACGCCATCTGATTCGCGTTCTGGCAGCCCTTGTCTACGGAAATGAGGTTAAGATGGCATTGTTATGTGAGCACTTCAAAGCAACTTTAGATTTCAACAAATTCGATGCTGAGAAAACCCCAGAGGACGAATTCAAAATGGAACTCTTCTGCGTACTCACTAACCAAATTGAACACAACTCGATTGGAGGAACATTGAAGGATTATATAATAAGCTTGGGAATTGTAGATGAAGCCATTGGTTACATTAACAAGCACGCACCTTGTGTAAAGCCAACTTTATTGCGGATCGATTCGGATGAGCTGAAAGAGTTCATATCTCGACCTAGCCTGAAGTATATCCTGCGATTCCTAACTGGGCTTGCCACAAAGCATGAGGCTACCCAGATAGCAGTGAGCAAGGAAATCATTCCCATAATACACCGCTTAGAGCAGGTTTCCAGTGATGAGCATGTTGGAAGTTTGGCAGAAAATCTTCTCGAAGCATTGTGCACGGATGAAATAACAGCTAAGCGAGTTCAAGAGGTAAGAGATTTTACCAGAGCAGAGAAGAAACGATTAGCCATGGCTACAAGAGAAAAGCAACTTGACGCCCTTGGAATGCGTACGAATGAGAAGGGTCAGGTTACAGCGAAGGGATCGATTTTACAAAAGATTGAGAAGCTTCGCGATGAAACCGGCTTGACATGCTTCATTTGTCGTGAGGGCTATGCATGTCAACCAGCAAAGGTTTTGGGAATATACACCTTCACCAAACGCACCAATGTCGAGGAATACGAATTGAAGACTCGCAAGACTGTTGGTTACACTACTGTGACTCATTTCAATGTTGTTCACGTTGAATGTCACACCTCGGCGATTCGATTGGCTCGAGGACGAGACGAATGGGAACGAGCAAGTTTACAAAACGCCAACACGCGTTGTAATGGATTACTGCCACTTTGGGGCCCGGAAGTTTCCGAGTCGGCATTCTCGGCGTGTATGACTCGTCACAGTAGTTACATGCAAGAGAGCACCCAACGCGGCGATATATCCTTTACAAGTAGTATTCATGATTTGAAAATGTTGCTAATGAGATTTGCTTGGGAAAAGAGCTTCCACGAGGATGCAGGCGGCGGTGGTCCACAATCGAATATGCATTTTGTCCCTTACCTGCTATTCTATTCGATGTATTTGCTGCTTTCCTCTAGATCAGCCACCAGGGAAGAGAAGACTCTGCAAACTTACTTGACAGCACCTGCCTCCGAAAAGTGGTTAGAGTGTGGCTATGAGGTTGAGGGATCGCTTTATTTATTGACACTTTCCCTGGCCATTCATAACCAAGCCAACTGGAACAAATACAAATTGAATCACTTGAAGCGTTTGATAGCAGTTGCACAAGCACGTCTTGTATCACCATCTGTGCAATGCAAAGCACTTCTTTCAGCGAGTGACCGACAGGCCAAGGATTACAGTGTATACAAGCCCTTCTTCATGATGTGGGCAATTGTTGATTTAGTCTACAGTCAGTTGTTCAAGACAGTACCTACCACCGAGGATTGGCCAATTGCTCTGTTTGACTATATTCGCAAGAATGATGAGGTGATGCTAAAGGCTACCGATACGATTTTGCAGACATTCACAGATGAATATCTTCCTTGTACATCTTTTGGCGAATTCTGTGATGTAGCTGGTAAGGATACTTTTATAAACAAACAAAAATAAGAGTTATCTTAATGTTGTTTTTCTTTTTAATTTAATTTTTAGGTCTCTTGAATTTAATTGAAATTCCAGAACAATTCATTAATGATATATTGCTGTCGATGCCGTCAACATCTTCAAATTAGAAAAGTTACTTAAATAAACAAGATTTAATTCACATACATATACTTTTAATCGCAAAACAATTAATCGATTTTAACAGTTGTTGTATCGCCTAATAAAATTATTATACTTTAGTCTGCTTTAAAATAACTTGTTTTTTTTTTTAATAAACTTGTAAATTATTTCAGATAACCGTCATAGATTATATTTTAAGCATAAGGATAAGAGCAGAAATATTCCAAAAGGAACAATCTGTCAAAAGTGACAAATGACCACTGCAAATGACACGAAAAATTGGGCAGGTTCAGACAACATAAGGGACTTGAAAGTAAGGCAAGTTTCTAGCATCTGATTGGCCAGCTGCCAAAAAATTGCCTTCCAATTAAGGCAACTTTATTTTAAAGTTGACTGGAAAGATAGTCAAGAAAAATCTCCCTAAATATTAAGTCAAGCCAACTTATGTCAAAATGACAATTGATCATGTTTTTTAATTCAACTAAAAGCTAAACTTTATTACTCAATGATTTATTTTTTTGTCTGCACAACTTCATTTAATGCTTTCTATAAAAAGGTTCCTCGTAAATTTGAAAAGATATAAGTAATATTTCTTTACAATACAAAATACAAATCGTGATGGACTTGTAGCTTGCCTGAGGAGTGTTCTGTAGACAATAATGATTTTGGTAGTTTTTGCACTATGAACTTGAAGTACATACAAAACAAACATAGCTGCCGTTGTTGGGCAGCACATACATACACAGCTGGTCAAAAAAATAGGTGGGAGAAAATGTTTGATACCCACTGTTGACTTGTTGCTGATTAACGGTTATGTTGACTGCAAGGTGTGCTCCAAATAAAATTCAAGCTTCTTATAATATTCTTTAATAAAATTTAATAAGGCTCTCAAGCCCAGAGAAGTACACGAAAATGGGACTATAAGTGCACAAACTGACAATGCGGTCAGTGCGCGTTTGAACCGAAGAAGAATTTTAGTCTCCCAGGAAGAATCGCCAGGAAAGTTCCATTCCTTAGGGCTAGCAATATAAGGTCCAGAAAAGAATTTGACTTTAACCATGCTAATTGGAACGGACCAGATGGCATACAAAAATGGCGAAATATCGTGTGGAGTGATGAAACAAAAGTATTTTTTTTTTCATCGGATTCCGGCGCAATGTTAGGCGACCAAATGGTAGGTACTACCACCCCCGCTATACACAGAAAACTATTATACACGGAGGAGGGAATATAACGGTGTGGGGCTGTTTTTCCTGGTACGATGTCGGTCCTATATTTCGTTTTAATAACATTTTAACAAAATACGGTTATAGGGCTATTTAGGAAGATGTAATGTTACCGTTTTCTGAGGAAAATATGCCCCTGCTATGGGACTTTCAGCTAAGTCAATCCTCTGATCTTAATCCCATTGAGAACTTGTGGAATGAGCTTAAGCGTAGATTATGGGGTCAATATTTCACTAATGGAAACCAATTGTGGTAAGCGGTTCAAAGAGAATGGTATTCCATACCCCAGAAAACATGCCAAAAGTAAATAGAGTCAATGCCGCGACGACTCCAAAAAGTTTTGAATAATAATGGAGGATACTCAGGTTATTAGAGTAAGTAAAACAAAAAGTTTTGATAAGACCTATTTTTGTGTCCAAGTTTAAAAAAAACTTCCATCGGCAGCTTTGGGGCTATATTATCTATAATAAATTGTTATGTATTTAAAAGTGTTTTTTATTTAACTAATATAAGAGCTTTAAAAATATCTACGTAAAATGATTATTTAACATAAAAAAATTTATAAAAAATGAATTAATTCAAAAATGAATTATCACACCTATTTTTTTTTGACCAACTGTGTACCTATATCTAGAACAGCAGATAAAAAAACGGACACAAATTAAAACTACTAAATGGACTTTATTTGACGAGAGCAGACTTGGAGAACTCCCAAAAAAGAGTTGATTTGTTGATCTGAACCAATTCAACATTATTTAGTATAATGATGCCAAAAACAGGGCTATATGGACAACAATAGAGGAGGCTTATGCCGGATAAATCAAATTTAAACTAAAAATTATATTAATAGTTAAATTTAAATAATGCACCAACATTTTAAGAATAGCCGTCAAGGTATGAAAGTCAAACTGTATCATCTAATTTGTAATTACTTTAAGAACTATGTGTTATGTAAAACCTTTAAATTGTAGAATAGAGCATGAAATAATAATAAGTATGGATAAATAATCCAAAAACTCATCAACTCGTATTCACACAAAAATCTAACACCACTTCAAGTATGTAAAAATACGCATCCTAGGGCTATAAAAGTTGGTAAAATGTTGTAACCTAGGGATCGTTTAGTTTCCATTGATATTCGAAACCATAACATACTTCCAATAAATTTTAAATCAATTATCGGCGATTAAAGTAAACTTTTTCTTCCATGCATCCTGATCCTTGTCAACGTAACTGAGCTGTTCTAACTAACGATAAAACACTCTTGAAATATGATGATACACCAGCTACTCAATTCAATTTTCAAATGATTTTATTTCATAATACAATTTACAAAGATTTGGTTCACATTCATTTATATGACATGGCATACGCCGTCTGCCAGTTGGCGAATATTATAATAAATTGTTATAACATATACATAAGTGTTCAGTGTTTTTAAGTTATTTTAAAAAAGTTCATCAAAAATTCGTTTTCTGTAGCTAAGAGCTATCTTAATATATTGATACAAAATATCCCAATCAGTTACCCCGTTAAGAGTATTAATCATTTCAGCATCACCTATGTAGGTAACTCTTTGCAAAGGTGCTTCTTCTCGTTTCTGCCAGAATTGGACATCTACCCAGAAAGTGAAAAACGTCCTCTTTCACTCCAAGATTACATAGCTCACACGTTTCTCGTAAATCACTTCTATGCGGCAAGAAGTTCAGGGGGAGTAACTCTCCTCGTGCTTTTAAAATGAGTGCCATGAGGTCGGTTGAGTACTCCGCCCTGAAGTAATTGTTAGGGAGTTGGCAACTCTGTCACAATATAAAGTTTAACTATTGTATAGCTCTTGAAAATAAAGTGTTTTTAAATTAAATAAATTAAGTTTAAGTTTAAGTTAAGTATTTTCTTGATTAATTGTTTTGCTAAGGAGCTACTAGATCAAGTGAGAATTCAAAAAACTCGAATTTCATCTATTAAGATATCAAAATCTAAGTATCAAACTTGTTAACATAAATATATATATATTAAAACAAAAAACAAAACTAGCGATAACGAAATACCTACTTGATGAACCAAAATAATGGGTGATTTTTTTGAGGTTAGGATTTTCATGCATTAGTATTTGACAGATCACGCGGGATTTCAGACATGGTGTCAAAGAGAAAGATGCTCAGTATGCTTTGACATTTCATCATGAATAGACTTACTAACGAGCAACGCTTGCAAATCATTGAATTTTATTACCAAAATCAGTGTTCGGTTCGAAATGTGTTTCGCGCTTTTTTATCGACAAATTTTGTTCAGCGATGAGGCTCATTTCTGGTTGAATGGCTACGTAAATAAGCAAAATTGCCGCATTTAGAGTGAAGAGCAACCAGAAGCCGTTCAAGAACTACCCATGCATCCCGAAAAATGCACTGTTTGGTGTGGTTTGTACGCTGGTGGAATAATTGGACCGTATTTTTTCAAAGATGCTGTTGGACGCAACGTTACGGTGAATGGCGATCGCTATCGTTCAATGCTAACAAACTTTTTGTTGCCAAAAATGGAAGAACTGAACTTGGTTGACATGTGGTTTCAACAAGATGGCGCTACATGCCACACAGCTCGCGATTCTATGGCCATTTTGAGGGAAAACTTCGGAGAACAATTCATCTCAAGGAATGGACCGGTAAGTTGGCCACCAAGATCATGCGATTTGACGCCTTTAGACTATTTTTTGTGGGGCTACGTCAAGTCTAAAGTCTACACAAATAAGCCAGCCTTGGAAGACAACATTTCCGAAGAAATTCGGGCTATTCCGACCGAAATGCTCGAAAAAGTTACCCAAAATTGGACTTTCCGAATGGACCACCTAAGACGCAGCCGCGGTCAACATTTAAATGAAATTATCTTCAAAAAGTAAATGTCATGGACCAATCTAACGTTTCAAATAAAGAAACGATGAGATTTTGCAAATTTTATGCGTTTTTTTTTAAAAAAAAGTTCTCAAGCTCTTAAAAAATTACCCGATAAAAGAAAAATCCAGGATACATCTCCCGAAACTCACACAGCAGCACAAAAAAGGATAAAAACATGTCTTCATTGGTTGGGTCTATGACTAGAGACGAATTAAATAATATATTCTCCTTCAATCTTAAAAATGTTGCCACCAAAAATGGTCGCATTCGGAAAGCTAGTGGCTACGTAGTCAAAATTCAACTAGCTTTGTGAATGCAAAATTGCACTACAAAGCTAGTCAATCCGGAACTGTCATATTAATGACAAATACAAATATATAAAATAAGAAACATTTGTGTTTTCAGAACTTTAAATAGTTTTTTTTTTCTTTTTAAATTCAATAAATACCAAAAAGAAGATACGAGTATAATATGATTGATTTATATTTGTATTTAAATACCGAAAGATTCATTTCATTTTGAATTCTTGTGTCCTTACCGAGCAGCTGATTGTGAAACGTCAAAACCAGTGTGCACTAACTTTGTAGCTGAAAATTTTACACTACGTCGGAGGGGAAATTTCAACTACTTTTGTAGTTGGATTTAGCCAATCAGAATCCCTTGACTACGTAGCCACTAGCTTTCCGAATGCGACCAATGACATTTCAGATTTACGAGGTGAACTAAGTGAGGTTAGGAGGGAGAATGGTCAACTGAAGGACACGGTGGAGGTGCTAAGTAGAAGATGCAATTTACTCCAGGATGAAATAGATCAACTGAAGATATCCGCTAATGAATCCAATTTGATCATAAGATTAAAAAAAAGGACCTGCTGATCCTTTAGTAGAGGCCGAAAAAACATATCTGAGACTCAGAACATAATCAGCAGCTACTCTACTAGCGTTTATATAAATTTGATATCTTGTCTAATTCTTAAAATATTCCTTTGGGCCAATTTCTAATGTTTGCGGAAATCCCATAGACTTTATGATACTTAAGAAAGTTATTATTTAATTATATTAAGTTATTTCCTAAATATCCAAAAGCTATAAATAAAAACTTATTTTCTGTTTTTAATTTGAGCTTGGCACTAAAAATAGTTTTGAGTGATTGGAAAATATTTCTGCAAAAATAAGGAAGTTGTTAAAAATAAAACTTTCTTTATAAATAATCATTTTCAAATGTAATAAATGTTGAAAGACAATAAATAAATTCATTTTTCGTTTTTTTTTACTTTAATTATATTCACACAAATGCCCACACTTTGGGCAAACAGATTTGGTAGAAAAGTATTCCTTAAGATGTTGTAAATGTCCACCGTGCGAGCACCCTTGACACCATGCATATAATCCTCTCACAACCAGACCGCACACACAACACTTAGAACTCTGCATAGACTTGCATTTGGCACAATACCAACCAACAGCTCCATTCAGTGGTCTTCCACAATCACCACAATTCGTATGTACGGATGTGGATTTTTGATTAAGTTCTCTCACTGATCGTATCCAGGAGAGATTAATTATCTTACAAGCCTCGTTCCACAGTTGATAACGATGTAAAAGTTCAATATACGAATGAAACCATTCTTCCTAAAGGATGAAGGAAAATTGAGACTTAAATTTAAAAAAAATATATAACAGTTTGCTTAACATACTAAAAGAGTTTCTTCAATTGGTAGAAACTTTCGTGCATCTCCCATGGCAATGACTACACATAAAGCTGTTTGGACATCACCAACATCGCTCTGCAATTTCAGTGAATCAGCTATAAACTGATGTGGTTCCCACATCGATATCACGGGTAAATTAGATACCTTAAGAAGACTAGGTTTATCTGGAGGCTTTAAGAAAGAAAAAACGTTTCAAAATAACGCATACATATTTTTTTTTTCAAAAATTCTACTTACTGGAGAATTATCTCGCTTTTCTGATTTCATATCCTGTTGCGGCCGTGCTGCTTGAACATCATGATGTAAAGCCGTTTCAGGTAAAGAAAGAGCCTTTGTAAAATCTGGAGGACCCATATACAAAAACCCATTTCGAAGCATATCAAAGTTTTCGAATGATATATCGTTTAGAATTTGGTTTTCCGACAGAATCACAGAGTTGAACTGTGGATTTTGATTCTCATCCTCTAGTCCATCTTTCGTACTATCCTCTTCTCCATCATCTTCTGTGGGTATATCTTTCTCGCGACTGTTCCAATCAATTTCAAGTGGACGCGTTGTTTGGGCCATTCTTCGATTTGCCGTTACATTCTTTTGGATGTTGAAGGAACTCCTTTGTTCGATTTTTTGATTACTAAACTCTGATGTGCCATATAATGTTTTGACAAATTTCCAAAACGTTGTAGCCTATGGATGATATTATTGAATAATTTTGATATAATACAATTTTTGCATTGAAAACGTACACTATGTTTCCCGAACTTTTTGGATACATTTGCGTTATGATCACATATGTCTATAAATTTTTTGCCCGTCAATATAAACTCTTTTGCACAGCCAATGAAACATTCGTATTCCTTGAGTTGACCATGCTTCTGGTCACCAATGTATCCTGTGTACTGCAAATAATTTTTGGTATTAGTATTTATTAACATACAATTAAAATTATATGCTAATCTAATAGAGCAATAGATAAGAAAGCTTTCCACTCAAAATGTAATATAATTATTAATATAAGTTATATAATTAATTTGTTGAAATAAAGGATAGTGATTTGCATAACGTCTCTAACTAATATTTGTGTCTGTTTTAATATTTGATCGATGTGTCTTTAAATATATTGCCTTGAAAACTTGTGATTTGAAAACAGGTGATTCATTGCTTCTTTAAAGGCAAATTTTGTACCCCTTACCGATGTGTCTGGGAACACACATTAGATTTAAATTCGTTGGGTTTTTTTATGAGAAGGTCCCTTATATTTTTGATTAGCCTGGTCTTGTGGTTTCGTTTGGCTATGGTCGAAGCGTATTACCAATTTGAAATCGGGTTGTAGTACGTCTAACATTTATTTATTTAAAAACGTTAAATACTAACGCTAATTGACAATGTATTAATTAATATCTAGTTCTAATTTAAACAATTGTATAGCAATAGATTACTCATGATCACAAATAACATCTTTTATCATGTATACAAAGATTTAATTTTAAAACTATCACATTTTATGTTTCCATTTCACGTCCATTTCGTAGTGGTCATGACCCCCCCCCCCTGGGAGATAATTTGTTTGCTTTTTTGTAGTAATTCCATTCAATTCAAAACTAATCGTATTGCGTTAATTGATATGACCCCCATTATATTTTAAATTATTTATTTTTTATATATCAAAACAACATTTGTATTTTACTCCCTTAAACTTTGTTACTAAAAGTACTACTTTTAACTGAGGACTGGACTAAGAACATAATATGAATCGGAATTCAGCCTTTTCCAAAAACGCAGCACAAATTCATCAACTTTTGACCAATTGACGATCCAGGGGTGGTCATATGAGCCATAAAGCTTATACAGTTAAGTTGTATAAGTAAAGATTTCATCTAAAGATTTATTAGTAATTTAACGACATTCACCAAAAATTGGTTTGCTGTCAAAAACAACTAAAACTTTTGTTTTTACTCTATTTAGAATTTGAAAAAACTTTAGTAATGCTTTAAATTATTTTCATGAAAATTGTTTCTAAGAAAAAGAGCAAATATTAAGGTTCTTAAGAAGAAACCTTGAATAAGAGATCATCAATTTTATATTAAGTTGCCTTTAAATTCCTTAAACTAGCCTTCAATTTTATTATTAAATTTTTTTGACACACATAAATAGTGAACATTGAAGTGATTTTAACTTGCGACATATAGGAACTATATGGTATGTTTTGCATTAGTAAACAATTTCGAACTAGAGCTTTTAATCAAATATGACATTACGACGGTAGAGAAGTCGAAAAAAGTGGGTACCCCGATTCCGTCCGTCTGTCTGTCTTTCCTGGCCCCTATAGTCCAAACAATTGTGTTGATTAAAATTAAGATTTTCAGGCGTTTTTTTATTTTATTAATACGAAAAATAACAGCAGCCCCCTTACAAATTTGTTGGTTAAAACATGTAATTTTTCTAAAACTTTCTCTAAATTTTGTGTTTTTAATATGGCTTCTTTCTATAGGGTGTCCCAAAATTAACGCAAGATTTCTTGCGTTAAATTTGGGTGTCCCAAAATTAACGCAAGAAATCTTGCGTTAATTTCAAACAAGTTGATATACATATTTATTTAGAAACGAAATCTCATCAAATGGTAACCTTTTTGGATTGATTAAGTGTTTAAAAAAATACTTGTCTTTATAAAGGGTGTCCCAAAATTAACGCAAGAAATCTTGCGTTAATTTTGGGACACCCTATACAAGAAGAACATATTTTCGTATTGCTCCAGAAGGGTACCCCTAAAAAAACCTTTATTTGTTTTTAAGTTTTCTCAAGAACTAATGGACCGATTTCAAAATTCTTCTCTTTCTGTGCAAGCTCTTGTCAATGATCAAATTGATGATGATTTTTTATGAACAAAAATGTAATTTTTTTTATTTTTAAAAAAATACTAATTTTGTTTACAAAACTCGATATCTCAGAAAGGGAACAACATTTTTTGACGAAATTCAAATGTAAAATGTACATATGTACATATATTTATAAGGCAACGGCCTAGTCACTGATAAAGCTTTGGTTCCCATCGATCACCGAAATCAAGCATCAGTGAGCGTGGTTAGTAGAAAGATGGGGGATCGTCTCGAAACCTACCGCGTGCTGTTGTCATGTGTTCTTTCTCCTCTGTCCTTCTGTCTTGTACTAATGTCTTGTGTTGTTATCACCTTATATAGCCTAGTCGCTCAAGGTGCTGTGTTCTCTACTCTGTACATTTATGTGCTGAGTAGTGTGAAATGTAATGTAATGTAATATATATTTATAAGCTCTTTATTTAGTGCTTACCAAAAATATTTTTAAGACAAAATTTAAAATTTAATTTTTTAAGTAAATCTTGATTTTTTGACAAATAAAATAGCATTTAAATTTTGACAAATAAAAAAGGCTAAATTTTTGAGAAAAACTTATTTTGCAGGTACATTTTTAAATCTTAAAATATAGGAAATATTTTTAGACAAACTTTTTGGAAGAAATTACGTAGCAAGTTCTAGCGACCCAGTGGTGCATTTTATTTATTTCAAAATTGGTTTTCTGTTGAATATAAATAAATCTACTTTTGAAGTGAATTTGCTTTGGATGCTCTAGAACTGAGATTTAAACACGAATTTCAATAATACAAATGTCCCAAAAAAAATCAAGTGACACTTTTGTTAAACTAATGGCTAAGTGAAAAACATAATAAACGTTTCATATCTATTGATATAAAATCTTTGAAACGTGTAATTTGTGAGTGCTACAAAAAGTTTTCCTCCCAACTTATTTGTTTACCTACCATACTTTGTTTTAATTTAATTTTTAGAGAAATTATGTACTTAAATGCAACTATTTCCTTAAATTCAAGAACCAAACCTTTTTATCTCTACAATTTTTAAGTTTTGTTGACGCCTTTAAGATCAAAATACGAGTAAGCAGATTCATAACGATAATAATAAGAGACTCCCGAAAATTAAGTTCGAAAAAACTACGTCAAAAAAAGCCCGACATTTCTACCATATCAGATTCTCTCTCATTTTCTGGATTTTTGAATTTTTGCAACGTTCTTCGCATTAATATAAATGGAAACAAGAAAAGCGTATTTTATTTTTGAAAAAAAGCAACGTTTTAAAACGATTTCCTACATTTCTGCGAGAAATGCACAAAAAACCCTCTAAACTATTGTGTTTTAGCGTTTAATAAAACCTAATGTTTTATTAGTTTTATTATGATGTGATTAAATGGTCAGTAATATTTAATGTTTGGTCCAAAATAATTCCGAGGTCCGATAATATATTCAGTTTTTCTAATTTTGTCGAGCTTAGAAGATATTCATGATCCGAAGAGTTATGATTGCTTGTAAAAATCATCGTTTTACACTTGTCAAAGTTTAATTATAAACGATTAGTATTGCACCATTCCCATAGTTTTTTTTTTTAAGAAGTATTAAAGTAGTTCACAGTCAATTAAAGATGTCATTGTTCTAAATATTTGTACGCCATTAGAGTCTTTTAATGTGACTTAATTCTGTACAATAGAAGGAAGGTCATTTATAAATGGATGTCTTGCCTGTGGAACACCAAAGTTCATTAAAAGAAAGTCTTGAACGATTATTTAGAAAATAAAAACACGTCATTAAATACAATTGTTTTAAAAGTATGGCTTAGTTTGTCAAATACCTTACTGAAGTCCGTAAGTACGCAATCAACTCATAGATTTCTTTCGAAGGCGTCAATACAAAATGTGGTAAACTCAAGTAGATTTTTTTTAAACCATGCGGAAAAGAGAACCCGGACATCTTATTTTAAATAAAGAATATTTTGAGAAATCGCGCTGCATAATTTTTTCTGTATGTACAAGTTGCAATGTACCAATTCTAGATTGTATGTAATTTTTAATTCGTGGCAAGATCAAGCTTTTAAATAAAGATTAGTTTATGAACTTCAACTACTTTTACACCTGATAGCAATTGTGATTCATCAATGTTTTGGCTGCTTGATTGATCTTGTATGCTTCTACTTGCTGATTGATGAAACGTATAATAAATTTTAGAACGTTTAAAATTCTGCTTGAACATTTAACATAAATAAAAAAATATAATCTATCTTACCTAAAATTAAGGATTTTGTTATGCTATGGAAAGTATTTACGTGAACGTTAAGTTTTTAATTAAATAAATAATTTACTTTATTACTTTCTGTACCTATGCTATTTTTAAGGTTTAAAAAACTTGGTTTCTAATTATACGTGTTATTAAATCAAATTAAAAAATCATATATCAAATCATATATGGGACACCAGTTTTTATGACAAATCATGACTTATCTGTAGGCAAGGTCAAAATTAATAATAAGTTCAACTCACCGACGGTTTTAATAGGAATTTGTGCATCACTGATTGCGCCATATGAAAATGTTCAACACTGGGCGATGTCTTTTGTCTGCTTCTGAAACAAAAAAAAAAAACATAAGAAACGAAGTCTCTCAAATCGAATGCAATAGTATCGCTCTGCTCACAATAAAGAGGTGCTTTTGGGATTGGTTGTCGACTGAGTAACATTCACCTTGACCTTGATCGCATGCAAGATATCATCTCTGTGATTTAAACTCGCACCTTGGGGATTTGCTTTTAATGCTGGCCGGGCAGCGTCCTTAAAAGCATGTTTGTAAATAGTAGAGTCTTTACTTGTCGAAAGCAGGATATGTGAGTCGTTGCCTTTCCACGCTATTCCGGTTGTTACATTTGTATGATCGTTAAATGAAGCAAACGGAATGTAAGGTCTTCTTATATCCCAAATATGAATGCTGTAGTCGACTACAAGTGCACAGCTGGCAATTTGATGACTACCAAAACAAAAATCTTATAATTAGAATCAACGTTTACTTTTGTTATCAAAAGGTAAACATACGTTCTTTCGGGTCGCCATTTTACTCTACCAACCACAGCGATGGTGTGAATAGTGTGCTCTAAAGAGGCCTTTCCATCCATATTCCAAACCTTATTAAAGGATAAATAATAATGTATGAGGGATCCCATTGATTACATATTATCTTACCTTTATTTGCTTATCTCTACTTCCCGTTGCAAGCCAGTTCTTTGTAGGATGCCAATCACAAGTGTAAATTGGTCCACTGTGAGCGGTGAATTGTAAAATGCACTTATCTGACCTAAACTCAAGATGTTTTTGTTAATTTTTTTGATATTGTTTATAATTTTCGTAAACTTGTACCTACTTTCTTAAATCCCACAATTGGACAGTTCCATTTTCAGAGACTGCTGAAAATATGTTCGTAGCATGTGGACTGAATTTAACGTCCCGCACGCTTTCAGAATTGCTGAAGTAAGTGAAAACTGATTTTTCGTATCTTGTATCGAAACACTTGATTGTGCCATCCTGCGACCCTGATATTAGCAAATATGGTTCAGTGCTGTGGAAAGTTACAGTATGAGCTGTCCGCTCATGTTCATTGTAGACGAGTAGTTGCTTTTGTCTGCCAAACTTGGACAAATCCCAAACGGATACCACCCCATTTGTAGCCGCCGTTGCGAGAATGTTACTATCCAACGTACTCCAAGCGACATCATTTGACGAATAACTGAGATTTTGGTTCTTTCCACCTCGCATATTACAAACTTCAGTAAATCCATCGCTATCGATGGAAAATACCTTAAGCACTTTGTGGAAAATAAAGTTAAAATCCTAAATAAAACAGTGACTTCTTTTTAATTCTTACAGCTTCGACCTGCAACTGCAATTTGATTGTAGTCCTTGTTGAGGGCCAACGCATTTGCATGACCCTCTTGGCAAATGCGCAAGGAAGATGTCTTGGAATCAAGCATTTAGACTTGTGAACTGCTTTTTTCTTAAATTTTTCTTTAAACTTAATTTTAAAAGTACTGCGAGTTTGATTCTAATTCAAGTTGTTTCAAAATAAACTTTTCAATAGAAAAATAAAATCAGATGGTTTTGAAGTTTGGAGTTTTGGCAACCAAAGCAAGAGGTATGTTTGTTTACTTTATTAAATTTTCAACGTTCACTCTTCACGAAAATTCACACATTTCTGATACTAACTATAAGTAACAGTTAAAAAAAGCTATCAGTTAGTTTAATGCCCTTGTAATTTAATATTTGAAGTGGGATACATTTTTTTTAAAGTTGTTTTTCTGGATTAAATATCTAAAGCTGGCCATACAAATCCAAACGGACCTAGCCGAGCCAAAATCGATAGTGTGTGAAGAAAATGTTATGGTTCGGTTTGGCTCTGTCGACCTAATGAGTAATCTCAGAAATCTTGGAAATCAGCCCTATCAGGAATTTCATCGTTATCGGAAACTTTAAAGAATCGCGAAAAAATGTGAAAAATCTCATACAATTTTGCATTACGGACGGACTTTGTGATACGGTTTTTCGGAATTCGTAAAAGATTCCGATTACGATGGAATTTGTGATAGACCTGAATATAAACTGGCCAATTCCCCAAGCCACATATTTAAGATATGAACCCCATTAATGCGACTGCTGAATGTGTTCGATTTTTCGTTAAGTGAGCTGAATGACACTTTGACATTTCCTGTAAATTTAAATCAAAAAAAGTTCAGTATTCAGTTACATGTTTAACAGTGCATAATAATTTTATTTTTGATGAATCAATTTATTTATTGTTTAGTTTTGGCATAAATAACCAATGATTCACGAGGAACAATAACCGAATAGGTTCAATATATTTGTAAAGCCTTTTCTATAATTTATTAATAATACCATTCTTGAATTGCACATAATAAATAAATTGGGTGGCGAAACAGTCCCTTGGGAACTAGGGTCTAGTAACTTAAAACTCTAAACCACTCCTGTGTGCGAGTACTGTTGTCAGGGACAGTTTTAAGCCGAATCCGAATGTCAAATTTGAGAAAGCACTTTTCATGACAAGAACTACTCTAGGAGAATTTGTCAATTCCTTGCAAGAGGCAGTATCCTTAAAACAAAAAACTTTAGATGGCATAGGCAGGGATCTGAACCCAAGACCTCTGGCATGACAGTCCAACGAACTTTTTTTTTGTAAATTCATTTTTATTGATTCATTCTTAAAAAACTATCTTAAAGCTAGACACAAATTCATAAAACTAGCCTAATTAACCATAACTTACAACTAACTTACTGGTCCCATACGGACACTCTAAGTTAAACTATAACAGTTAATACTAATGCCTTTCGGCCCTAAGATCTATTTAACTTCAATTTCATTTTATTTATTTTTTTATTCATTGGAAAATTTCAAAAAAACTAATATCAATATCCTTTTTTATTTTTACTTAAAAACTACTTAAAATAAGGTCCTTAATATAAAACTTAAAGCTAACTAAAACTACCTATTCTACCTATAAACTACTTAAAACTAGAACAACCACAGCAGCAAATCTAACTATCTAACGTTTTTTGTTTTTCATAGTTTGTTTTTTTTTTATTTTTTTTTTATTCCATGTTTTTTTTTTATTTTATTTTTTTGTGTTTTTTTTTTTTGTATTTTTCTCTTTTGTATTTTTTTTGTGCCACCTATGCCTATTCTACTTAAAACTAAACCATAAAACTATAAAACAAGTATATAAGCCGGCCAAGGCTTAAAACAAGTGCCGATTGAAGCCACCAAAACTGGTTCTCCTGCTTCACCCTATCAGTTCGGTCCCGTTCGGACACAGCCCTACTGAACCGAAGGAGCTCTGCTCCGCCTTGTGCCATGACGTCCCGATTGTACAGGAGTCGCCTATCCACGGTCCGTCGTCTGACGTGGTAGATTAACGGAACTGCCAATCTATCCTGTATCAGACCGCATCTATCTAAAAAGAGGAATGCCTCTGGTGGAATGAAGCCGCTCAAGCGTGCACTTTCAAAATACTCGTCGTTCGGATAGAACGCCCCGAAAATTAAATTGTTGGTCGAAGACATAGCTCTTGCAATGTGACCTCGAACGAGTTTTATCACGAAATTGTCAATTCTGTTGATTCGAGCCCCTTTGTATAGGACCTCGTTGGAATAGTAATGCACGTAAGAAGATTCGGCTGTTCGATATAAGCCGGTACAGCGTCGTAAACACTGCCGCTCGAACACCCGAAGCTTCTCCATCTGGGAAGGGGCAACGTTGAACCACACAGGACAACCATAAACGATCATCGGCCGTATGAGGGCCATGTAGCAAATTATACCTTCACTCTGGGGTCAAGCCGACTGCTAAAAAACAGCCGTTTCGTCAGAGCGAAGGCTCCTCTGGCCCTGGTCAGAGCAGCATTTATATGTCTGTCGAAATATAAATACTGATCTAACCAGATACCGAGGTACTTCACTACACTTTTGCTCGCTAATGGCTGCCCGTGAAGATCAACGATGACCATCTTGCGCCAATTCTTGCACGTATCCCTCATGGCCCTAGCCAACGGAGTCCGGAACAGAATTGTCTCCGACTTCTGGACATTTGTTTTCAGTTTCCAGTCGTCGCAATATCGCTGAATCTTGTCGAAATCACGCTGCAAGAGAGTTCTAATGACCTCAACCTTTCGGGCCGTTCTGTACGCAATTAGATCGTCGGCGTACGCAATTGCCTTTGTAAAGACTACCTATCACATCGCTGGTGTAAATGCTGAAGAGAATCGGCGAATTCACCGCTCCCTGTTGAAGACCGTTTTTAATTAAGAATGTTGTGATAGAAGTTATATTGCCACTTTTGACAACAAACTTTCTAACGTTAAGCATATCATAAAGTATATACAACAATGGCTTGCTTATGCCAAGCCTGCTCAGTTTTAGGTAAAGACCATCTAACCATACGGTGTCAAAGGCCTTTTCAAAATCAACCAGAACAGCACCTGTGCATTGTTGTTTTGATTTATTCCATTGGATATCAGAAACGAGTTTAGACGCAGCATGAATTGTGTCATGACCCGCCTTGAACCCGAACAGTTTATCCGGAATTATTTTGTTGTCCGCAGCCCACTTAGTCAAAGCCCCATTGATGATCTTTTCGAAAACTTTGCTGATGCTCGGAAGAAGACTTATCGACCGAAGATTTGACGGGTTGGAGTTGTCCTTTCCCTTTTTCGGGAGAGGATGAACCACAGTGGTCTTCCAATGCACTGGATAATATGCATTATTCAGTGCAATGTTAAAGAGTGTGGTGTAAATGTCGATTGCCTCCATCGATAAATGTCTTAGTACAACTTTGGATATACCGTCGACACCTGCTGACTTTTTGTTTTTTATTGAGTTGAAGATGAGCTGAAGCTCAACCTTCGTCACTAACAAGGGACTTGGTCCCGTTTGCTCGGCGATTATGGCATTTGCCAAGGAGTCGTCATTGTGTTATATCATTTCGAAGGTAAAAGTGATTGAGTAGGGCTCTGTTTTCCAGGTCGTGGTTGGGGCGAATGCTAACATTCACCTTGCACATTTGCTGGAAAGCAGCTCCCACCGCCTCCACCTTTTCCTTCGGATCTTCAATTATAAAAAAGTCATCGTCAAAGATGGCTTCTTCTGGATCTATTTGCGCTGTCATGAGTACGTCTATGTTCTCTTCAGTTCTTTGGAGTTTCAGACACGGAAGGTCATTGTCGTTCTTTTTCCTAAATATCTCATTGATTTTAGGGAACATACTAAGGTCACTGGAATTAACAGACCGGATCTTACGATCCCAGTACTTGTTAATTGATAACCTGTAGTTCTCCTTAATCAACAGATTGACATTTTTTATTGACGACTTCAGTGTCCTAACCTCCAAGTCGTGTGGGTCTGTAAGTCGTCTGTACAAGTTTTTGAGTCTTGTCAGTAAACCACTCTTGTGCCTACATAGTGCGTCAATAGTCGCGTTTCTGTAAGCGTCCATTTGGTCCCGTTCTTTGTACCTTGGTATTGTCCGCTCCATTGTTCGTTTTATTGTTTCGTCCATCTGTTGTAAATGTTGGTCAATTTCTGTGTTTGTCAGGTTTCTGTTGTTTGGTGGGGCTATGTCACTCGAACGAAGTTCTCTCGCTAGGGCGTTGGTGAAACGAGGCCAGCGCATCTTACTGTAATTGTACGAATGCGTTGCAACGTATTCCTCCAACTCCACGCATTCGTTCGGAATCTGCATTACAGCAGCCAGTCCGCAGTGATCACTGTCGTACTCGACTGTCTGTAAGCAGTTTCGAGGGTGATTACCCACTTTGTCTGTAATTGTGAGTCTAGTGTCGTACAGCAAAAGATCCAGAAAGGAGCCGCTTCTTGGATACGATGGCTTTTCAGTTGCCAACAGGTCGACGCCATATTCAACGCTGTAAAGATTCATCAAATTAAAAAGATGATTACCTCTGGGATTACTATGTTGATTTCCCCAATCTTCATGTTTTGCGTTCAAATCACCGGCCAAGATGAAATAGTTTTCTTCCAAGCTCAGTTTCAGTCCAACGCACTAACCATCATGCCACGGGTACTACTTGCACATAATGGTCGCATTCACAAAGTTGTGGCTGCGTAGTCAAGGGATTCTGATTGGCTAAATCTAACTACAAATGTAGTTGAAATTTCCCCTCCAAAGTAGTGCAAAAATTTCGGCTACAAAGTTAGTGGAGACTGATTTTGACGTTTCACAATCAGCTGCTCGGTAAAGATAAAAGACACACGAATTCAAAATGAAATAAATCGTTCAGTATTTAAATACAAATATAAATCATTCAAATTGTGTCTTAAATTTGATTTTATTGAATTTAAAAACACAAAAGATAAGTTAAAGTTATCAAATCAAAAATGTTTCTTATTTTATTATTTGCATTTTTCAATAATATGACAGTTCTAGATTGACTAGCTTTGTAGTGTTGTTTTGCATTCACAAAGGTTGTTGAATTTTGACTACGTAGTAACTAGCTTTATGAATGCGCCCAATGTCGGCGAAAATATTAATTTTTGCATTAGGTACAAAAAAAAGGAATTGTTTTTTAAAAGGAAGGAGGGGTTTAAAATTATTCTCAAATTTACAACACCACAAGTTGGCATATATCGCATACTTAACAGTTTTTATAGTATTTTTAGGATTATGGTTTCTCGTGAAATAGACCACCTGGAGGACTGAAATTTAAGTATTTTCATCTAGGGATCCTCTTCTTTCCATTTATGTAACCACGTATTCTATCAATATATAATATATTCTTTTGAAAAAGTGTGCTTCCGCTTGTTGCAAAATATTATTTATCTTTTTTAACTCTAACTTTTTTAACTCTCTTCATCATGGGTTGTTTTCTCCTGAATGGAAAACGTCCTATATAATACCAATTCATAAAAATGCTCCAACAAGACGTTTGTAACTATCGCCCTATAATTAAACTCTGTCTAATACCGACATTATTTGAAAAAATAGTTTGCACAAAATTAAATTTTTTGCTCAAAGAAATAATGTCCTCTTTTCAACACGATTTCATATCTGGTATATCCACTTCTTCGAAATTAGCTTAACTGGTTGATTCAAATATATCAAATCCTATAAGTGTTTCATCAGGAGTTCCTCAGGGAAGTCATTTAGGTCCGATCTTATTCCTCGTTTTCATTAACGACTTACCTAATGTACATCAAAACTCAATGTGTCTCCTGTTTGCAGATGATTTGACATTTTTAGACGCATACAAAGTACAAGGGATTTAGATCTTTTGCAAAATGAAATCAACAGACTTTCTGACTGGTGTAAGATAAATCAATTAAATCTGAACATTCCGAAATATCAATCACTTTCTTTTCCCCGCCGCCAATTATCGATTGACTACAATAATTATAACATTGGAAATCATACACTTGAAAAAGTTTCTGAAAAAATAGATCTTGGAGTTATTTTTGAGCACAAATTGAACTTTAACAAAAATATCGAGTTTTTAGTTAGCAAAGCGAATTCCATGCTTGTTTTTTTTTATCGAAACTCTGTTGACTTACATATATCGTATACGTTGAAGTCTTTTTATTAGTTATGTAAGGTCAGTTTTTATAACATGCATCACCGTAGAAAAGAAGCAATTCAAAAAACGTTTACACGATATGTGTTTAATAAATTAAGGTGGAACTTTGAAATACACAAGATGTCAACTTATTGGTATTCAGTCACTGGAGTACCGAAGGAAGATGTATGCGATAACTTTTATTCATGACATCTTATCTTACCACATAGACTGTTCTTTTTTATTAGCTCTCATATGTAGATCTATAAGCTCCTACACGTGATTTGAGAAATCGTTTCTTGTTTCGTGAAAACGCTCATAGAGTGAATTAAGACTTCAACGAACCATTAACTCGAAGTGTTAGAGTCTAGTCTATTCTTTTTATCTTATTTTATCTTATTTATTTTAAATAAAACGTGTGTTATTCATTAGTCTATTTGAGTATGTTGTTAACTCTGATTGATGTAAATAAATAAATCAATACAATGCCTGTGGTTTTAAAACTTTTGTTTCTTTCAGTTTATTTGTCACTTAAAACAAACTGTTTGCAAGTTCATTGAGGCACGTTTTTCTTCACAAATTTTAAATACCTTCATTTGAGATTTCTTGGGAATATGTTTGAAAAACACGCTTGGAATCATCCAATAGATAGATAATTTGATTTATTAACATTGATTTATATACATAAATATGTAAATTGTTTACAAAAATAATTTAGTAAAATCGTTAAGGCTTGGCTATGCCGTCTGCCGATTGACTTCTGTTTGAAAATTAACAATGTTTATCTAATTGAAGTTTTTTTTTTGTTGGAATTAGCATTTAGAATATAAATTAAATAAATTACTGTTTTAAAGGATTCGTTCACAGTTGAGGAGGACGACTTCTGGTGACTTCACATTGCTGCCGAGCAAATTTCTGCGTATTTCACATTGGATACTTTCCTATGAAATGGATTACATCTTCCCTTACTCTTAAGTTTCAAAGGCTGCAGTAGATAGGCAGATCCTCCCGATGTGGTATATAATTAAGACTTATCATTTCTCCTCTCATTTTGAAAATTGCCGGTATGAGCTCCTGTTTGTTCCTGTTTCGAAAGTAGTTACATTCGCATAAATTGTGATTTAGATGGTTGTACGTAGATCTATGCACCGAGAATGTAGCTTCATTAATATCGTCGGCTCTCAGTTTTTCATCTAAATTTGAAATAAGATTCCGGAGGTCGTCATCGCAGTATTTACCATTTTCATCAACTATTCGAAAGTCCGTTCTACAGTAGGCAGCATTGTCTTCTAGCTTCTTATACCACAGATTTTTCTTCTCAATTGTTTTCCATGCCAGAATTTTTATGAATCTTTCATCTGGCATATTCAAATTTTTGTTGATATAATCAACATGACATTTAATAGGTTTGATGAAGAGCGGTGACAGTCCTGTCTCAATTGAGATCATAATATAGACTTTATATTTAACACTATGTGATATTGACTGGTTTGAGAAGCATTTCTTCCATGTTGCGGATATTGCACTTTTAGATTTAATCAGCTTTTCTTTAAGGTGTGTTTCCATATTAAGATTGCTGGTTATGGTAAATCCTAGATATTTGTAAGCCTTAACAATCATCCAATATATGTGCAATAGTTTTTGGTTAGTCATTTAAAAAAAATGTTGGCTTCTTTTTTTAAACTGACCACTAAATAGTTCCCTTTTCTAGTTGATCTTCTAATTTTGTATAGCTCAAATAAGGGGCCGACTACTAAATTTAAGAAAATAGATATAAAATGGTGTTAAAAAAAAATAAGAATGAATTATGCTTTCGATTTCTGCAGTATAGCAAAAAAAAATGTCGTTTAAATGTTTTCTTCAATAGTCGGCCAAGAGAGCTAACTGTAGAAAAGCTATAAAGAAAAACTGTCTTTTGAAGTTTGACCTCCCGAAGGGTAAACTGATGGGCATTGCTAGAAGCGCGGGTATTACGGTTAAATTGTTTAAGGGGAGGAATGCAACTGGCTATTTCACTAGAGCAAAGTCCGTTAAAATAACGGTAAAAAAGGGTAAGACAAGAAACTTTACGACGATGTTCGAGTGACGTAATCGTGTTGATGATGTTAATGTCACCAACCATTTTAAAAGCTCTTTGAATACTGTCCAAGAGGCTTAAATAAGTTACTGGAGCACCGGCCCAGAGATTAGAGTCATATTCAAGTTTCGGACGTACATATGTATATAGTTTTTGTAGATTGTAGCCAGATCAGACGGAGAGAAAAATTTCTTGCATCTTCTCAAAAAACCTAGACATCTTGCGGCATTTTTGGCGACATCGCGTATGTGATCGCTCCACAAAAGGTGGTTGCTGATGCACGTTCCGAGGATGTCAAGATATTCAGTTTCGTTGATGCAAGTGCCACTCATAGATAGTGGCAAAGAGGGTATATCTCGCTTTAACGACTCGACACAAGACAGCATTGGGTTTTCGAAGCATTAAATTCTACACGGTTTTTTATTCCCCATTGTACAATGCTGTGTAGATACTAAGCCTTTGGTTCCTTTATATTAATTTTTTTTTATTACGAAACTATGCATAAACTATAAATAAACTCCGGCAGACGGCCATGTAAATTTTTTAAATATATTATATGGAAAAAAAAGTAAATAGTTTTTTTAAATAATAAATAAACTTTAAGATATCTTCTCAATTCTTGTTTTAATTTAGCAAAATGTTTAGATTTTAAAATATTTTTTTAATGAAGTACCTTTATTTATTCTGGCTACTTTACATATTGTTCTGTTCTTCAGTGGAAGTTTACTTCCACGAAGTTCCATTACATCCTTCGAACCTTTTATACAATTAAAGTATTGGTTTTGAGTTTATTTTACTTTAAAACAATGGAGATAAGTTTTCGTTTATTGTTGATTTTCTTCACTCCAAATTCATGTGAACAAACTCACAAACATTTTAATTTAATTGTATCTATGTATATACGATTTTTTTTGATTTTTATATTTACATGCTGCTCTACTCTCGCAATAAAAGGAAACAAATATTTTCATACAAATAACACCTAAGCATATATGTACATACATATACAGTGGCGAGCAAAATAATAGCAGTGTAATAGGCAACAAGCTATAATTTTTCATAAATCAATAACACATCCACTTTTTCGCAACTCTACTTTATTTTGGTACTCAAAGTAATTATCATAAAAGGTACAAGTGATAATTTAACGGTAAATTCTCATTACTTTGTTTAAATGTCGCTTTGTGTAGTGTGATTCATTATTTTAGGCGAGCAAAATAATAGCATTGATTGACAAATTTAATTTAAATAATTGTGTTTTAGTTAAAATTTTGATTTCAAAAGTTATAAAAACAAGTCCTGTTATTCTATTTTATATTTCCGTTAAAATTGTAATAAAATGTTTGATTTTAATAATTTAAAGTGGGTTGAGGTAAACACTACACACTGAAGAGGCGGGAATTTATAATAAAGCTCATTTTTGAAGGCAAAACGTACAAAAAGGTTCAGGAACTTCTTGGCTGTTCAGCGAGGACGCCTAACCTTTGAAAGAAGGTCAGAAACGATAGACGGAAACAATCTTTTACACCATCTTATATAAAACGTGTGGGTCGCTTTTCAAGGAATAATCCTACAGCAGCAGCTACAGAGATTGCAGACGAGCTTGAGGTTCCGTGCGGTGTGCATACGGTGAGGAGAACACTAAGGGAGCATGACTTAAATGCTCGCAGTCCAAGAAAGGTTCCACTTTCAAAGAAACACCTTGTAGTTAAAAGGGTGAAGTTTGTTCGCCAACATTTTGGATGGGCTCCCGAAAAGTGGAGAAACATTCTCTGGACCGATGAAAGCAAGGTGGCTCTCTATGGTGGTAAAGGATCTCGGCAGTTTGTGAGAAGACCCCCGAATATGGAATATAACCCTAGATACACTACAAAAACTATTAAGCATGGGCGATCCAGTATAATGGTTTGGAGATGCTTCTCCTATTATGGAGTTGGCCCAATATACTGCATCAAAAGCATTATGAACCAGCACTCTTACGTGGATATCCTGCAAAACACTATGCTGCCATATGCCGAATACGAATTGCCCCTGAAATGGGTCTTCCAGCAGGATAACGACCCAAAGCATACCAGCCGAGCAGCCAGGCAATGGTTTCAAGATAATAGGATTGAGGTCATTGAGTGGCCTGCACAGTCTCCTGACCTCAATCCCATCGAGAATCTTTGGGCAGACATTAAAAAAGAAGTATTCAAGGCAATACCAAAAAATAACACAGAGCTATGGAGCGTTGCTGAGCAGGCTTGGCAATCAAATAACACCATCAAGATGTCAGGGACTTGTGGACTCAATGAAACCTCGTTGTGAAGCAGTTTAAAAAAAATAAAATAATAATAATAAAAAATAAAAATAATAATTGTTAACAAATACTAGTTTTTATTAAATAAAATACCGTCGAAAAGAACTTTTTGTGTCCTTGTTTTATTTAAATTTAACAGAAAAAAAAAATCACTGCTATTATTTTGCTCGCTTTATTTTGAGGTGTATTTTGTTTTTGGATTACTACTTAGCTAATTAGCAATAAATTAAATTCCATTCTTACTAAAAATTAAATTTTAATGAATCTTAAGGAGTTTTACTTAAAAACATTTCCAACATCAAAGCTCTTTCTATGTTTTAGGTTTTATTTAAAATAATTTTCCATGCACTGCTATTTTTTTGCTCGCAGCTGTATGTATTTGATTTAAATAGATTTTAGATTATATATCTTTTAGCTTACTCCATTATTCTTTAATTGGGCTTGATAATGTTCTGCAATATGTTTTTTCAACTCAGTGTTCAACCTAAATGATGCATCGCACTCTTCGCATTTGTAGACGTTTGCTCCAACATGAGATCGTAGATGTTTTATCATATCGTTTGATTGGGCAAATTTTCTATCGCAATATTTACAAGCGTATGGTTTTTCTCCAGTATGTGTTCGCATATGCCGTTTCATGTGATTAGAAGAAATAAATCTATAGAAATTATAGGAAAACAAAATCTTTATGATGATTCCTCTTTTGTTTTTGTTGTATTACCTCATTTTGCAGCAGTCGCATTGATGTGGTTTTTCACCGGTGTGTATTATTTTATGTTTTGTTAACGAGGAATTTTTAGTAAATCTCGAGCCGCAAATTTCACAAGTATATGGCTTTTCGTTTCCGTGAGTGCTCGCATGCTTGGAGAGATCACTTTTCAGCGTAAACTTACTAGGGCACTCTAAGCACTGGTAGGACTTGACACCTGTATGTCGAAGCTGATGCTGCCTTAAATTACTTGCGCTTTTAAATGCTTTTCCACATTCCGAACATAGAAATGGTTGTTCTCCAGTATGCGTACGGAGGTGATCCTTCAAAGTTCCAGCTTGTTGAAATGCTGAAATAAGAAACTCTTTCAAATATCGTGGAAATGAGATTGAGAATTGCTCTTTGAATTTCTAAAAGGCGATTTTATATCACATCAAGTTTGCATCCATTACCTATTGATTGTGAACTTAAGGACATTGCATGCATTGATTTTAATTAAAATTTAATTGAAGAATAAATGTGATTTCGAAAAGAAAAAATTATTTACTTACACTTTGCACAGAAATGACAAATATGTGGTTTGATACCGTTATGTTTACTAAGATGGTCTATCAAATGAGATCTAGTGCCAAAAGTTTGACCACAAGTATCACAGATATACTGGTGATTTTCCTCGTGCAATTTCTTGTGCCTATTAAGGCGATGAACTCCCTCAAATATCTTCAAACATTCTTCGCATTGGTAAGTTTTATACATATCGATTTTTTGTCGATGAGTTCGCATATGCGAAGCTAATGATACTTGCTTGAGGAATTTTCTGGGGCATTCAGGACACTGGTGTCCATCGATACACTTTTTTAGTTCCGTGTGTTTTAGAAAGGTTGTATCATGGGTAATAGCATGTCGTCGCAAGTGTCCCTCCTGAGCAAATCGTCTTTTGCAATGCTCACATTCAAACGGTCGACCTTCTTTTTTGTGAACACTTAAGTGACGATGAAGGCGATGCTGACGATCAAATGACTTCCCACAATCTTCACAAATGAAGCAACCATTTCTTTTATTGCGAGGATTTGGCCTGTAAATTTAAAATATTGTTAAACAATCACCTGTTACTTTGCATTTTCTACTTTTCTATTTTTGGATCAGTTAAGATCTCTTTTTTTAATGCTAAATAATTTTCTTGGTTTACTGAGATTATACTTTCGTCCAAGACTAATTCATGTTTGTCCACTGAGTCTGAATTGCTTTCAGATTTTTCTTCCTTGATCCTACTTCTGTTTCCAACATAACTGAAATAATATTTTATTTAAATACAGATTTGTTTTGTTTTTTAAATGGTTTTTACAAAACCTACGATTCTGTTATTTCAGTGTCATCGCATGTTCCAGTACTCTTTAAAACCTCGTATACAGGAGCATTGGAATTATCATTAGATTCGTTTACTGTAATCAATATTTCAGCATGAAGATGTTTAGAATATCATTGGATGGAATATACACAGCCTACCTGACTTGTCTTCAACTTCAATGTCCTCTTTTGGAGACGGTTGGGATTCGTCATCGTTTTTGGAATGAATTTGTATTCTGTTTTGGAGTTTCATTGTCTGGATTGTTAGATCAGAGCGTATGCACATTTTTCGAAAATAATATGCTTTTTCCAAACTCTCCAGACATTCATTGCATATTCCTTTCGGCAGGTCATCTCCGGGAAGTATTTTCAGAGTGGACACAGTAAGTAACATTTCAGATGTGGAGATGGGCTCGTTATTATCGCTTATCGCAATTTCTGAATTGAATATCTGTTGAAGTGAATCTGACTTTGTTTTTAAGCAAGTTCGGCATATTTCATCAAAACTGAAGGGTTCTTGGAACTGGAACTTTAATTTTTCCATTTTAGAAAAATAAACAAATTAAATATAGCTGCAAGTTCGCACCACTAAACCCTTCAGCCTTCACTTTCTCATGACATTTATTATGACAGGAGTAGCAGCGTTGCCACAGAACATTTTTTTATTATCTGAAACTTTTTCATCTACCATCCTCTACATAGGCGAGTGTTGGCATGCAGTCTGTGGCAATGGGCAGGTTCAGACAACATAAGCAGGGCCGGACAAAGCATATGTGCAAGATGTGCAAATGCACAGGGCGCAGAATTCTGGGGGCGCATTGCCAGGAGCAAGAAAATGTAATCTGATCTTGCGCAAACAAATATGTACTACTATTTGCCATTTTTTTAACCACAAACATTCTTAAAATAATCTCAAAAAAACATCCATCACATCACAACTGTCCTAAGTTATCTCTTGCGCACTAACTAACATCAATTTCATTGTTGCATTCAATGAAAATTTAACTCAAGATATCGCAGAACTAAAAATCCTACCTACCTCATTTCCAAATACATATTTCACCATTCACCCTGTTCATACAAGAGAAAAAATCTCAACACAAAAAAGTTCCATGCAAGAGAAAAAACGAAAAAATCTCAACACAAAAAAGTTCCATGCTACCTCATATGTGCAAGATATATTTCATGCACACCGAGTCCCAAAATTAACATAGAGAGTATGATGAAGCAAAATACTTATTCATATCGAATCGTATGGGCTAGTACGTGCAGGTTTTGTATCACGCACCGTACCTGAATGTGAGTTCTCATCTACAAAATAAAACAACAAAAAAACACTCCATATATATATACATATATACATATATATGTGGAGTGTCTTTGATTTGTAGTAGAAGCAGAAGGTAGCACAGCAACCTATCTGCTCTCTTTTTTCTGAGGCATTTTTTTGTTGTTTTTTTGTAGATGAGAACTCGCATACAGAGGTACGGTGCGTGATACAAAACCTGCACGTACTAGCCCATACGATTCGATATGAATAAGTATTTTGCTTCATCATACTCTCTATGTTAATTTTGGGACTCGGTGTGCATGAAATATATCTTGCACATATGAGGTAGCATGGAACTTTTTTGTGTTGAGATTTTTTCGTTTTTTCTCTTGCATGGAACTTTTTTGTGTTGAGATTTTTTCTCTTGTATGAACAGGGTGAAATATTTGGAAATTAGGTATGTAGGTAGTAGGTATGGTCAATTGATGTGCAAGTTTTCTTTTTTGCACACTGAGTATCGAAACTAACATGGGAGATATTTAAAAAAAACTTATTCATACGGAATCATATGGGTCAGAGCGTGCAGGTTTTCTTATTGCACTTGCACACTGTGTAAAAGTTAAGTGCCTGATTACAGGAGATGAAATTTTTAATAGAATGGAAAAGGAGCATAGAGCTTAAAAGTTAAAGAGGGATGATTCTATGTGGAGTCGAATTGTTCTTGCACAGGCAGTTTTTTTTTTAAAGCTAATGACTGTTGTAACGGCTACTTTTAATGTATATCTAGTCTGGTGCAGAATGCAGATTGTTTCAATTGTTTTTTCGCTTTGTTGGTTAATTAATACTAAATAAATAGCTATCAGTTTTTAATAGAAGTGACGTATTTTGTGACAAGACCGTAATGTGACTGACTCAGTTGATTTTAGACAAGCTTGAATTAAATGAAATTTTAATAAGTAACTGTCAAAGCCAAAGTTATGATAATGGTTCGAATATGGAAGGAAAAGAAGCGGGTGTTCAGAATCGAATTCGAACCCTGGAACCAAGAGCATTTTTGGTTCCATGTTGCCCGCATTCCTTAAATTTAGTGATTAATAATGCTGCTCGGTTCTCATTTTAAGCAGTTAAAATTTTCGATACAATTCAATGTTTGTTTAACTTTTTTTCAAGTTCAAGAAATATAAGAAGCCCTATAGAATTAAGAAATCTAGAGGCAAAAAACATTGCAGAATCGTTAAGAAATAAAATTTTTGATTTTACATTTATTTGCTGCCTGCTAATTTGGTTTGATATTTTAGAAAATATAAATTAAACTAGTAAATATTTGCAAAGTCCGTCCGTTAATCTGTCAACTGGCATAACAGTTTTAGAAAATACAAAAGACAGTTTGATTTTAATGCGTTCCGATGAAAAATTTAATGAGTAGGTATGTTCAATTAACCGAGCGTATTGCTAGTTCCCTAGAAATACCAAATATGTTTTTTGTAGCTTCATCATTGCGATCTCAACGGAGAAAAATACTTTATGCTGATGAATGTCCTGAAACTATATTAGCCGAAACAAAGATTCTAAGTTGAATTTTTTTTTTTCAAATACTTGAAAGGTTTGATACGTATAGTATCAGTTTTACATTTTTGAGTAACATAAGCGAATGTTTAAAAAATAAAAATGTACGTGCTTCATGCCTTAATTTGCAGAATGTTTTAACATAAAGTAGTTTTAAATATTTAGATGGAGAAGAATTGTTTCAAGAGTTAACCGTAATATCCCAGCTTGTTACGCCACAAAGCTCAGGTTTAGATGTGTTAAATTTTATTTTTAGTTCAAACCTTGAAGATTTTGATCCGAATTTAGTAACTGCTCTCCAAATCCTTAATACAATCCCGGTCAAGGTAGCTTCAGGAGAACGTAGTTTTTCTAAACTTAAAATTATTAAAAATTATCTTAGGACAACCATAACTCAAGAGAGATTGGTAGGTTTATCTATAATGTCCATTGAAAAGAAATTATTAAATTCTTTAGACTTTGATGATCTCTTTTCTGAATTTGCAAATGTAAGGCCAGAAAAGTAAGTTTCCAAGTTTAAAAGTTTCCCCTCTGCTCATTTCTTCGCTGCGTTTTAGTTTAATGGTTTAGGCCTCCTGGGGATACCTCAATAAAAAAAACGCATTGAAAGTCTACCTCCTGGGTAATCTGGGAAAGGCTTATGCTTGTGTATCAGTTTATGTGTAAAAAAAATATAAAAAAGGGGCGCTTTCTACAAATCTTGCACAGGGCGCAAGTTTGGCTTGGGCCGGCCCTGAACATAAGGGACTTCATTTGCAGTCAACTTCATTCTTTGAACGTAAATTTTGACCAAGGCAACTAGTTAGTTTTTCAAGTCCATCACGATCTGTATTTTGTATTGTAAGGAAATATTACTTATCTTTTTTCCAAATTGACAAGGATCCCTTTTACAGAAAATTTTAAATGAAGTTGTACAGAAAATAAATAAATCATTGAGTAATAAAGTTAAGCTCTCAATTGAATGAAAACACCATGATCGACTGTCATTTTGACAGATGTAGACTTGACTTGATAGTTAGGGAGATTTTTCTTGACTTACTTTCCAGTCAACTTTGCATTAAAGTTGCCTTAATTGGAAGGCAATTTTTTGGCAGCTGGCCAATCAGATACTAGAAACTTGCCTTACTTTCAAGTCCCTTATGTCGTCTGAACCTGCCCAATGGCAAGGAATTTTTGAAGACTGTAGAGCTGTACTATGTACATATGTAAGTTGAAGGCCAAACAACTTGACAGTGCAGGCATTTTGAATTTATTATGCCAATGGGCAGGTTCTGACAAAAAAGGGCTTTATTTTGCAGTTAACTGCATTCCTTAAACACAAAGATAGACCAATTAAGCTAGTTAATTTTTTGAAATTAGGTAAAAAGGGCTTATTGCTTGAATCGTATCTGGATTGTTTACATAAAATCGGTCCTTCACCGTTTCACAAAAAAAAAGTTCAAAGGAGTTAAATCGCAGCTTCGAGACGGCCAATTTTCATCTACAAGATGGCTGTTAATACGATTTCGTATGCAAAAGATCGATTGTGTGATGGTACGCCATCTGGCATGAATCAGAGGTCATTGGCTGCGTTCAAACTCGTGTTGGATAGGGTGTCTTGGATAGGTGGATTTTTAGATACCTTGTTGAACGAGTTGGATAGGTGGATTTTTAGATACCTTGAACGAGTTGGATAGCTGTATTGAGATAGCTGTCAAAAAATAAAAACAACTTTCAGCTGTTCACAAAAAGCAGAGAAACGTTTAAGCTTCGAAGTAAAAATTGTTGTAAGATAAAACATTTATTGGATAATTCAACTGATTCGTCGGACGATGATAAATTGATAGGTGCGTAACAAATTAATAAATAAGAGATAACCTTAATCTGTAAACTATGTATGTTAAATTTCCTCTTATCTCAATTGGAATTCTATACGATTCTATACCTTCTAAAACTCGGAGGCAAATAGCTTCTTCATCGTCTTTTACATAGAGGTATCTATGGTCTATGGTCTTTTATGTACAGAACATCCTCAAATACAACTTTAACTAACATTTTGTATCTTTTTGTTTACCAACAAATACAAAAAGTTGAAATTAATTTTCAAGTTTCTTGAAATTCAACCATGTGTTGAATCAGCTGTTCTGTCAGATACCTACATACCCCAAAAATTCTTGGATACCTTTGGTATCCTTCTTCATTTTTAAAATCTCACACTTCTTTGCTTCTATCTCTAAAATAAAAACTCAGAATTTTGTAAATTTAAATTTAGTTCTAAGTTAGTGAATTTAAATTGAATACATAAATAACTAAATTAGTTCCTAGATATTTATCTTATCTCTATTTACTACAAAAGATATTAATCTTAATGTACAAATGTTAATAATATGTATACAATAAATTGAAATTGATTCCTAACAAAAAGGTATCCGGATACTCTATCTGTCTGAGATTGAACGCAGCCATTTAAATCCAAAGTGTTATCCTCAGGCTATAGGCTTAAAGTATTGAGCTGTTGAGAACGATGGGGAGTTAATGTCCGTGAACCTCTGCTATAGGAGCTTTTTTCTAGTACAAGGAACGCGACCTTGAGTATTGTCCTCTAGCACTAGCCTTACGAACTTTTTGCACAAAATTGAGTACAAAATGCACGGTGATGCTTCATTTCTGCCGAAACTTAAATTCAAGTAATAAAACGAAATGACTGATTCTACAGATGAATGATACTGCCTTATTGTCAAATTTCGAGCGTTAAACAGCTGTCAATTTCAAAGTAACATATGATTTAAAAAGCAACTACTATCGGTTACCTTATTTAACATTGATCACATTTTCCCCATTATGTACAGTCTTAATGTATGTCCTTATTACTTATTTAAAAAAGAGTACTTTAGGATGATATGTATGTATGTCAACTTTAAGTTGTCTCAAGCACAGGATTTAAGCTCTTTTATAGTATGCTGTCTCGTTGAGTGGACACATTCTTTTAATAAGTAAGACATTTGTTCTTTGAATATTGAATCGTTTGGTTGTGAAACTAAAATATATTAAATAAATGTGTAGCTTGGCCAATTCTAAGTCGGCAATATTACTTTATCTATATTAACATAATGTAAATGTAGGTAAGGCCCTAGTTCACACAGGACTGTAGCGCCACCTTAAGTAAACATTATAATATAAGTGAAAATTAAGAAATGTAAATGAAAAGAAAAATCTGAATAAAATTTTACTACTACTACTACAAGCACAGGATTTAACGGATTAGACATAAGCGACTTTGAATTAAAAGCAAGGCAAGTTTTTTCCGATTATCCAGCTGTCAAAAAATTGACACAAGAGCAGGTTCTCACAATTGTGTGTCTGTCAGTAAAATATATAGTTTGCAACTAAAATTCAAATAAACTGACTAAATTCTCGATATTTACCGTTAAATCCAAACAAATTTTAAGAGGTTTAAGATATTGAAACCTTTGTATATAAAACTTTGGTCTTAGTATCGGGTGATTTTTTTGAGGTTAGGATTTTCATGCATTAGTATTTGACAGATCACGCGGGATTTCAGACATGGTGTCAAAGAGAAAGATGCTCAATATGCTTTGACATTTCATCATGAATAGACTTACTAACGAGCAACGCTTGCAAATCATTGAATTTTATTACCAAAATCAGTGTTCGGTTCGAAATGTGTTTCGCACTTTACGCAAATTGTATGCGTTTTTTTTTTTTTTAAAGTTCTCAAGCTCTTAAAAAATCACCCATTATATTAAACAATGTCCTCTTTTCAATGGAGGACAATAAATACATAATGGGTGATTTTTTAAGAGCTTGAGAACTTTTAAAAAAAAAAAAAACGCATAAAATTTGCGTAAAGCGCGAAACACATTTCGAACCGAACACTGATTTTGGTAATAAAATTCAATGATTTGCAAGCGTTGCTCGTTAGTAAGTCTATTCATGATAAAATGTCAAAGCATACTGAGCATCTTTCTCTTTGACACCATGTCTGAAATCCCGCGTGATCTGTCAAATACTAATGCATGAAAATCCTAACCTCAAAAAAATCACCCGATATAAAGATCCTATTTAACTTTACTTCAAATCAAACTCTCAAAGTTAAATTTCAGAAGCTTTTGGATTCGCTCAAATGAAAGTCAATCTGATCTGTGAAAACTTCCCAGTCGAGTTATTTGGTATTTGAATCTTGTAAGTAACATTACAGTCGTGTCTTACCAATATTCATCATTCCAGACCTGATCCTACTTGAATATATGATATACATATGTACCTATAAATAGAATCATGTTATAATTAAGCAGAAGAATGTGACGATTGTTTGGAATGTTGATCTGCCGTGATGAAAGCAAAAAACAACAAATTATTTTGTAAATATTTTCATTTTTATTTTTTCAAAGTCACATCCATTTGGTACAACAATAAATTCATAAACTACACACAATAGTAAAAGCTGAAGTTCCTTATTATCCCTATTCGCTGGTTTAATGATACCCATTTTTCTCTCTTCCTATAAATATTTATACTTTTGTTTTATGAGAATTGTTTAGTTTTACAAATGCCACAAAGGAAAGATATTGTAAATTAATCCTAAGAAAAATTGATTTTAAAATTCTTAAATTTAAATCACAAGAAATGATAATGAAAACAAAAACAAACTTTTATTACTACAAATAAATAAAACTAAAAAAAATGTTCAGATTTACATGTTTATGTGTTTCTGTTTAGATAATAAAATATTTAGTATAATTTTTAACATTTAGCCAATATGTTTACGTATGTAAACATTTGTTTTATTAAATTGCAAAGGAATTTCAATCCTCTAACTGGAATTCTTGTATTGGAGGACTTTTCTTTTTTTACTCAGCCTTTTTTGAAAGATCATTTTTCTGTCGTTTTTCTTCGCGCTCGAGAACATCAAAAGCTGCCAGGTCAATACTAGCCACATATGCATGTAGGCAGGATATAAGAGATTTCAAAACCGCAAAAGGCGCGGAAACAAATGCTAAGACTTTAAATAATGAACAGCCAAAAACTGTAATTTTAAATTTATTAGAAAATATAATTTTGTTTTTGCCTATGTACCTATGCTACTTACTTATTGGTCCTGTGGTAAAATGAAGCATGTAGAGGCATACGTAGAAAAGTTCATTTACGCAACACATAAAAGTGAGGATATCTTTTTGGTAGTAAAGTCTCAAAAGGAAGTTTTCGTTTACGTCGAATGATTTGTGTGATGATTTTCCAACTGTGACGCTCCTAATTTATACCAAACAGGTATTTTATTGGTTTGTTGATAATAAAAATGTAATGCACAAAAAGAGAATAAACTTACGTTTGCATATAAAGCCAATGGCATGCAACATCAATAGCCATCGAGAGTTGGAAGTAGAACATATATTCGGGATAAAAGTAGCTAAGTGTAACTAAAAGACCCATTGTTCCACATCGGTCTGTCAATTGATCAAGCATAGCTCCAAATCGTGTACCTTAAATAAGCATTACATATTTATGTTATTATTATTTTTATTTATTTGAAAAACTAGTAAATAAATGCTCAACAACTGCTTAAGCTACATTTGTTTAGTTCTCTTTTATGTTGTATAATGATAATGTTTAGTTGAGGATAAGATAATTTTTGTTGATTGGGCAGACAAGAAAATTTGTAGGTGCTATGTTAAGAGTAGCGTTATCCGAGTGTACAGGGTGGGTGTACATTAATTTGCCAAACATATTTTAAAATATGGTTTTTGGGTTCACTATTAAGGGTTCTACAAAAGGAAGGCTCACTGTACCCCATACTCATGATGTTAGTACTAATGTTAGAAACTTATTTTAGGAGGATCTTGTTTTTAAATAAATTACCAGCATTTGTTATTAAGTTTGAATAAATTTGATGCCTGATTTTTATTGAATTATCTTGTCTCTAATCCACAAGGAAGAAGAATAATTTAATACCGTAACCTGCTACAAAAGAGCCATCAATCACCATCAGATTCTATATTTAAATGTTTCCGGACATATAGTTCTAAATTACTGCGTGAAAAACAACTTTCCACATAACAAAATACTGTTGTTCTAAAAGAATGAATACTTTACACTTGTTTATAATTTTAGCTTTAAACACTGAGTGAATAATCACTTCTTCTTTGTAATTTATTTTTATTATAAAAATAAATATATATTCTATTCTATTTTTGATTATCAAAGAACAAACATAGTTTTTTATTTCTTCCCGAATTTTCTCGGTTTATTGTTTTTAAACTCGTTTTTCATCAGGTTATGAGCCCAGGTCCCGCAAGATATTTGCTTTGTTTTTTAAATTTTAATTTTAATTCGAAATAAAACTGATCATGGCTTCAAATGCTGTGTCCGTAGAAAAACTGAAGGGACGAGAAAATTTTGATGTTTGGAAGATTGCGGCCAAATCATATTTGGTAATCAGAGGATTATGGGATTGCTTTGAGAATGAACTGGACGCTGCAGCTACGCCTGTCCAAATAGCAACTGATCTGAAAGCGAAGTCTGAGCTTATTTTGTTGCTTGAAACTCAAAACTATTCGTACATAGCGGATGCTTTATCAGCTAAAAGTGCATGGGATAGCCTCACAAATGCGTTTGAAGATACTGGTCTTAGTAGGAAGGTGGATTTGCTGAAACAACTCGTTGAATTGAAGTTGAACGAGTGTGATTCCATGGAAGACTACGTGAACAAGATGGTTATGACGTCATTGAAGGTGAAAAAGGCAGGACTAAAAATTGATGACGAAGTTGTTGCAGATTATAAACCCTTGGTTATGGCTGTTGAAAACTCAACAAAAATACTAACTTGTGATGCTGTCAAGACTTTATTATTGCAAGAAGTTAAATACAATCCGAAATCAATTGACAGTGCCATGTTTGTGAAACCAAAGTATAAGCACCAAAAACATAAGCCACAACAGAAGTTCAGATGCCACACCTGTGGAGAAATTGGTCATTTCGCAAGACAGTGTCCAAATAAGAAAAGAGTAAGAAATAAATCGAATGAAATTGCTATGTTTTCATCTTTTTTAGCCAAGAATGAAGTCTCAGAACGAGCGTGGTTTGTAGATTCTGGAGCATCAGCACATATGACGATGTGCAAGTCATTATGGAAGAATCTTAGGTCACCAACCCACAAAGAAATTATTGTTGCTAATAATGCAAAGCTGGCGGTAGAAGGTATAGGGGATGTTAATTTGACTCTTGTAAATGGTAAGAAGAAAACGAATGCTACCGTTTACGATGTACAATATGTTCCAAATTTATGCGCAAATTTGATTTCTGTGAGCCAATTAGTCAAAAATGGCAAAACAGTGCGTTTTGAAAAAAATTGTTGCAAGATTTTAAATGAATATAAAGAGGTTGTAGCATCGGCATCTCTAGTTAACAATATGTATCGTTTAAATTGCATTATACCCAAACCATCACCGCTGAACAATTCTATTGCTTTGCTTGCACAGAATGAAACGAATCTATGGCACCGTCGAATGGCGCACATTTGTGAAGACAATTTGATGAAATTGAAGAATGCAGTCACTGGTGTATCAATCGGCGGAAAGATGGATGAAAAATGTGTAATATGCATCAAGGGGAAGCAAACAAGAGAATCTTTCAAGTCAACTGGTACCCGTGCGAAAGAAGTTTTGGAGTTGATCCACTCTGATGTCTGTGGACCAATGTCAGTAAAATCATGTTCAGGATGCAGATTTTTTGTAACATTTGTGGACGATTATAGTCGAAAGCTATATCTTTATCCATTAACGCAGAAGTCCGAAGTTTTCGAGACGTTTTTAACGTTCAAGGCTTTCGTTGAAAACCAAAGTGGAAAGAAAATTAAAGTTTTGCGTACTGACAACGGTATGGAATATTGTAATTCAAAGTTTCAAAAGTATCTATCTGAGTGTGGCATTCAACACCAAAAATCAGCCCCTTACACCCCTCAACAGAACGGAGTGGCGGAAAGGATCAATCGAAGCATTATTGAACGAATAAGATGCATGTTGTTTGATGCTAATCTTGAAAAACGTTTTTGGGCAGAAGCAGCATCAACCGCAGCATATATTTTGAATCGAGTCCCTTGCAGAGGTGAAAAGTCGAAAACACCTGAAGAATTATGGTCCAAAGTTAAACCAGATTTAAGAAAGTTGCGTGTGTTTGGTTGCAAGGCTATGGTGCATATCCCAAGTGAAAAAAGAAAGAAACTAGATGCCAAATCTGCAGAATGTATTTTGCTGGGATTCAGCCCTGAATCGAAGGCTTATCGTCTATTCAATATGGTAACACAAAAAGTTGTTGTGAGCCGCGATGTTGTTTTCTTTGAGAATTCTTGGAGTGAAAAGGTAATTGAAGATAAAGAAAGTACAACTAACCCTTTTGTTTCATTTTTGGACAACTTTAATGAACCAAATGCCAGTTCTGAGGGAAACGATGAACAAGAACCGGCAATTCAGCGTGATTCGAATGCTATTTCCTTATCTAAAATTCATTGTGAAGAAAGCGATGTCAGCAATTATGAAACTGATGAAGGCGACATGAGTTCCATTGAAACCGAAAACGAAACCGAAGACACAATACATATCGATGATGATGTTGAAGTTACAACTGGTTTAACTGAAGAAGATGATGTTCCTGTTCGTAGGTCCGATCGAATTCCTAAGCCAAATCCAAAATACCAGGCAAGTTTCAATGCTAAGCTTGAAGAAAATGACCCGGAAACTATTGAAGATGCTTTGTCATGTCCTGAAGCATCTATGTTGCAAAAGGCAATGGAAACCGAATTTGAATCTCTCTATTTGAATCACACATGGAATTTAGTAGACCTACCCAAAGACAAGCATCCCATCAAATGCAAATGGGTATTTAAAACGAAGCGAGATGTGAATGGCGATGTATTAAGGTATAAAGCTCGTTTTGTAGTTAAAGGCTGCTCGCAAAAAAAAGGCATTGACTATCAAGAAACTTTTTCACCTGTGGCTAGATACTCGTCGATTCGTTTCTTAATTGCAATTGCATCCAAATATGACCTCAATATTTGTCAGATGGATGCTGTTACTGCTTTTTTGAATGGAGATATAAAAGAAGACATCTTTATGGTACAGCCAGATAACTTCAGTGATGGATCAAAAAAGGTATGCAAACTCAATAAATCTCTGTACGGATTAAAACAGTCCAGTCGAGTATGGAATGAAAAGTTGAATGATGTGCTCTTGGAGGCTGGTCTAAAGCGTTCTGATGCCGATCAATGCATCTATTATAAAGTTTTCAAAAGCAGCATGATCTTCGTTGCTGTTTACGTAGATGACGTTCTGATTTTCTCCAACGATGAAAGTCAAGAATTATCTGTTAAAGAAATCTTAATGAAGAACTTCGAAATGAAAGACTTGGGTGATGCATCTTCAGTTTTAGGAATTCGCATTACTCGAAATAGGTCAGCTGGAACAATTGGGATTGACCAATCTCAATATATTTCCGAAATTCTGAAGCGATTTGGAATGTTCGATTGCAATCCAGTATCGACACCTTTAGATTTGAATCAGAAGATATCGCTGAAAATGTCCCCAACTACAGAAGAGGAAAAACAATTGATGTCCAAAGTGCCATACATGGAAGCTGTTGGTTCCCTGCTATTTGCCGCTCAAACAACTAGGCCGGACATAAGTTATGCAGTCAATTTGTTAAGCAGGTACAGCAACAATCCAGGGAAAGCACACTGGATGGCCATAAAGCGGGTCTTTCGATATTTGAAGGGCACTATAAACAAGAAACTTATCTACTTGAAGGAACCTACCCAGATTCAAGGATTCTGCGATGCCGACTGGGCAAGCGACATCGATCAGCGCTTTCTACAACTGAGTCGGAGTTCATGGCTATGGTTGCTGCTGTACAAGAATCAATTTGGCTCAAACGTTTAGAGGCTGAATTGTTTCCAGAATGTTCTAAGCAAATGATTATTTATTGTGATAACAAAAGCGCTATTCAACTTGCGAAAAATAACTCATATTCAGCCAGAACCAAACATGTAGAAACAAAAACAAAATTTGTTCGAGAAAAAATACAAGATGAAATTATAGATTTGAAATACATTCCAACCAAGGAAATGTTAGCCGATATTTTTACTAAAGCTTTGCCATCTACCAAGCACACAGTAGATGCTAAGCGATTAGGATTAATTAGTTAAGTTACTTTTAATTTTGTTATTATTCATTCAGGGAAAGTGTTGTTCTAAAAGAATGAATACTTTACACTTGTTTATAATTTTAGCTTTAAACACTGAGTGAATAATCACTTCTTCTTTGTAATTTATTTTTATTATAAAAATAAATATATATTCTATTCTATTTCTGATTATCAAAGAACAAACATAGTTTTTTATTTCTTCCCGAATTTTCTCGGTTTATTGTTTTTAAACTCGTTTTTCATCAAATACTACCAAAGATATTTAAGTTTTCTAATTCGTTGTTGGCGCGGATCTTAATAAAGAGAAAGTTTAATTTTTTAGATAAATTTTCAAAAGAAAAGATCAAAAATATTCAAAATCTTTACACATGTTCGGCGCAAAAGTCACACACAAGTAGATGTTCATTTAAAAGGAGAAAAAGGATTTTCAACCATCCCCAATTCTACAAACATTTGTATGACATTCCACTTATTCTACTTGCTTAATCATATTTAGGCCCGTTTGGTGAATCGTATCATAAATATTGTCAACAATTTGTATATTATAACTTTTCAGTTAAATCTTTGAGGTATATAGGAAAGTAACAGATTTAAAATAAATTCTTTTGTGTTTTTGTTTATAAAGTAAAAGAAAATGTCTGAAAAAATGAAAAAAAACCTTGACTTCTGATCGAATGAAAAATCCTTGTATATGACTTGATCCAAGTCATCATGCTGTCACATTGGTGAAAATCATATAATTTTAGTATTTTAGCGAAATTACTTTTTGGGAAAATAACTCCTGCATCAAGTCTTCTTTAAAATAGAAAACATTCCATAATCAAACAAAATACTAACCAGGAGAATGAATTTTAATATGAGTGCCGTCAATTGCAGTAATAAAATTTGAAAACGATGTTAATGCAAAAACTCTTTTAGTTTTTAAATTTTAAGATGGGTTTCCTGGAAATTTCATAGACTCATTTCCAAGTCTAGAAAATAACTATGATACACCTGTTGGAAGGTAATTATAAAAAAACTTTCACTTTTCGGTAAAACCACAATTGTTTTGTTTTTTGCTAACCGAAATATTTTGTAAAATTTAGGTCATCAAATGAATATAAATACAAATTTCTGTCGTATATGTGGCATGGAAATCCTCCAGTAAGGATTTCAACAACATCGTCAAGCACACCCAGAATTGTTTTGATATAAATGCGTTGAAAACTAAATAACTAACTATGGTCCACTTAAGGACTTAAGGTTTCGAGTTAGGTGAAGAGCTTAATGTATTATTTAAGGGTTTATATGAAACGGACCTTAGCTCTAGTCTACTATAGTCAATGGGTTAAAAATTAATTAAATGAGGAATACAGTAACAGTAAGATATGATAAAATGGTCCGGTTTACTGGCCTACAAGATTTTCTGATTATAATAGCAAAATAAGTAAATTAGGAGATATGTAGTATTTTTGCATTCAAAACCAGTAATAATACTTTGGGTGGGCACGTCTTATTAAAACAAGTGCATGCTTAAGTAAAATATAAACAACCTATGAGTTTATCTGAAAATTTGTCACTCATTTTTGACTATCGTTGATTGGTTTGCATTTCTTGAACACCGTCGAAATATCTATTGTTTCACCCTATTTTACGCTGTAGTGAAATATCTAATTTTTGTCCCTTAAGTTCGGATGTTTTCAGAAACGTCTGCCTTTATAATTATTAAATTAAATCCATTCTCCTCTTTTTATTTATGTCTTGGACGTGAAAAGCAAATAAATCTTTTGCTGCTGCCATTTCTGATTTTTGTCTGACGTCGAACATTTAGTGAATATTTAAAATTATACTTAAGCAGGCCTGAAAACGTCCGAATAAAAGCAACAAAGCAGAAAGAAGATTGTACTAATGCAGATTTTCCACGTTTATGAAAACACTAAATCAATAGTAATACTCGCGCATTCAGCAATGCTATACTCTCGAGCGTACCGTCAAGTATAGAGATTCGTTATTTATACGTACTATAGGTGTGGAAGGCTTTACTACATACTATCATTCCTTGTCAGTGCAATAGTCAGGAATTTCAAATTCACGATAAACAATATCAACATTTAATAGACTCTTACTGTTTACCAATTTATAACGGAAGAATTGATGAATTTAGGGACACCCTGTTTATAATAAAATAAGTTATTAAAATGCATCAGAAAAATATAAATTGCAATCAAGTATTGATAACACCACCTATTACATCAAAATTTGTGACGGCTAATAAAATACAAATCGTATGTTTGCATTAAAAGTTTATAGCGGCAAAACTACTTATAATTGTATCAGGTGTTTAAGGAAGTATTTAAATAAACTTTAACTCTAAATCTGCTGTCTGTTGTAGAACACAAATAGGCAAGTCTTTTATATATGTTTGTTTTTTTTTCTGGTTGTATTCAACTTACTTTGGTCAAAAGCTCGTGCTGCATGTCCGTCAACACTGTCCAGGAGAGCGCTAATTATATAACACCATCCAGCAACAACATAATTGGTTGACATAAACCAGAAGGCGATAATAGCCAAAACTATTCGTCCATATCCTGAAATAAATCCCATGAAATCATTATTATAAACAATATTATGCGTCTACATTATTCATATTATGTTCTACTTTATAAAATTAGAATAAAATTAATTACAGCTCTACTTATTATGCACATTATGTATCTATGATTTCATTTTATAATTGGATAATTTAATTATGAGAACAACAATCAATGAACTTATGGATTTTCTATTCATGGAAAATGGTAAATTGAAAAAGATTTGCTTACCAATCAAATTTGGAATGAATATAAAAATATTTTCGGTTTCTGTTGCCATTTTCTTCTTTTTGCAAAAACGTTCAACGCAGAGAATTAGGAAAAGCTTATTTCGTATTATTCGAGGAATGCAACCAATTAGTTTCAGACAATTTACAAATTGATGGTTTAACTATCTACGCGATACACAATTATTGACCTCCAATTGGTTGAGTTATCCATATATTATGGAAATAAGAAAATCAAAACCTCTGCGCAAAAGTGCAAATTGTTCAACGATTTTTGAAGCTATCTGAGCGCCGCTGATGAAAGAACAAAATACAGAAACAGAACAAATGAACTTGTGCAAAAAAAAATGTTTCTTTTCACATTTTGACAGTTGGACGAAAACGAAACGTGTTCAATGGAAACAAAACGTGAAGTTAATTTAACGCAAACGATTCATGCTACGTTATGAGTTGGTGAAAAGAGATTGAAACTGGATTCAACCCTTTGTAGTTTTAGAATTGGCTTAGCTCGACTCGATGAGATGAAATTTGTTGCAGAAACGGGGAATTTGGCAAGTTTATATTTCAAAGATCTCAGAAATATAAACAAAATTTCTCATACAAATTTCTTACTTATACTGTCAGAAATCTGAGAACGGAATTTTTATAATTGAATTTTCTATCCCACAATCCAAAAAGGAAGAAAAGAAATGCAAAGCTGATTTGCTTGCTAGATGAGAACAATGAATCTGACGGAGAAAATTCCCAAAAATCTTAGAAATATAAACTGACCAAATAAAGACACTAGGTGCGTTCCAATAGACTGGGGTAAACAAAATTGACGTTAAACTAAAGTTACATTGCAATTCTGTGGAATCGGCTAAGGTGATTGTTGATAAATGACAGTCAAAATAATCGAGTTTGGTCTATGTAAAGTGATAGTCAAATTGATACCTAAAAAGCTGTCACAACAAAAATGTGATAGTCATTTTACTACAAATATGTCGTTTCTGAATAGAGCTACCAGACGCTTACAAAAAACGAATGGAACATTTTTTTTAGTTACCTTTTTAGGTACAAAAACACATTCATGTGATGGACAAAGCTTACTACATTCGAAGAAACACAAGAAAAGTAAGAATGTTATTAAAACACAGCTAATTTAATAATTGAATTTAGATATTTTATAGAAATCATTTTAAAATTTCATAGCAACAATGAATTGTGACATTTCTAATCTGAAATTATTCAATCGAATTGAATTGAGTTGAATCATCTTACACAGGCGTAATCAAAATGAAAGTCAAATTTGACTATCAAAAATATGATAGTCAATTATCACCTTAGCCGATTCCAACCATGGTCTAATGCAAATGGTAAAAAAGTTTAGTCTATCCGATCTTTTATTCTGTTACTCTGCTATTAAATGAATTATAATTTTAATTTCCGGCATGCCAAATTCAGTTATGACCTGTCAAAAATTCGAACTTTGAAAAGATCTTTTACGATTTCCGTTTTTGATGTTCATTATTCGAAAATCTGTTAATAATCGTAAAATACAACTTTTTTTTTACTTTTATAATAAAATATTTCCAAGTAGAGTTAATTTAAAGTAGAACACGTATGCGAAATGCTATAAAAAGGAGTTAAAAGTAAGTAGGTATATAGCTCATACAAAATAAATTAAATCAAAAGACAAATTTGTTGGAACTAAAATTAAAAAGTAGCCCTTTTGATTTTCCGATTTTTTTATACAGCTTTTCCAACGTAAAATGGTAAAATTTTAAGATTGTATAAAGTTTAGTTTATCTATAATTGACAGACACATTGCTAGTGTCCACATCATCTATTAATGTTCCAGACAATAGATAACATGGGACTATAGGAGTACCCGTGTTGAGTACAGTCGTATTAGTAGAGAAGGATATTCCAATGTATTCCTTGAAACATAAGTGGTAAGATAGTATTTCATGGTATGGATACCAGTCGTGTGTATGTAAGAGGTAACAGGTTACTTTTTTGTATTCCAGTCGTCCATTGCATTCATGTTATTTTTCGTAATTTGACAATTTCCAGTTATTTCTATAAATCAGCTGATTATGACAACAGATTATAGTTCGGTTTGTTAACATATTTCCGAACTTGTGAATACCAATTATACAAAAATCTTTTATTGCTTAAGACAGAAGATTCATAGCAGAATAACTGATGTGACAGAATAGGCTTAGTTTACATACTGGATATGGGTTACTAGTTACCAACTTCACGTTGGTGCCATCTATTATTCCTTAATGCCATGCGACCTTCTGTATGTTCAGGGGAAATGTGAAGAAACTTTTGGAACTTGATTTGTGTAACTAGCTAACTAATCCAATTTTCTATTGAAGATTTTGACAAGCTAGCCATACTCTTTTCCTCTTTTTATTTTTCGTCGTTTATGCCGGGCAAATTTGGACGGTGTCCAATTGGACCGGGTCCAAAGGGCTCGGAGCCAATTGGCTCAGTCGTTTATGTCCAACTTAAAAAAACAACATAAAATCGTTCATTGTGTTTTAATTTAAAATTCGGATTTTTTAAAATATTATACAATGGCAAGAACTCTTCGTTCGTATTTTTCAAAGAATAAAACTGATCTTTTGATACTTTCTTTAAATACTCGATTTCGTGGATGCTCTGTAAGGGGCCAGTTATAGCTATAATTGATATCGATCCGGAAAAATGTTTGAATGGATATATGACGGTGTTTCCTTTTGATTAGGAATGGAAATTATATACTGATCGATCGGAAATCACACAAGGAATTTTTTTTGATAAAACAAAATTTGATTGCGCATTTATTTTTCTCTAAAAATTTATTTTTCTATTTTCCGGACGGAAATTCATTTTCCTGAAGAGCTGATGATTTTATGTTCAAAAGTGAAACGAATTGTTCCACTGATTTGTGTTCCAATTTCACACAATTCCAATGTCGGATTTCTGTCAGCATTGTATAAGTGCCTGGTTACACGAGCGCAAAAAAGAATTAATTCACGAAAGAGAACGGATGATTTTTAGAAAGAAGGAAAGGGATGGAAAAAAATGCCAAGTTTCGTCTTTTTCCTCATCTTCAGATATGAGTTTTGCGTTAAAAATCATGTTTCTTTCTCAAACGTTCTCCTTTTGACAGACATTTTCATTTCTAATTTGCCGGCGAAGTAGAATGTACAGCAAATTTGCTTTTGTTTTGCTCGTGCTGTACCTGCGGCTGAGTATCCAACGAAGTTTTTTGTGTTTTAATTTCCGACTGTTCCTCTATTTCTTGTATGCCCACTTAATTTTTTTTTCTGTGTGTATCCACAAAAGTAATTCTTTTTTGCGCTCGTGTAACCAGGCACTATATATATTTCTTATAATTAGTACTCTTATGAAGAGGAATGATCGAAGCGACATCTGAGCGGCGTGGAGATGATTGAATTTGATTTATTTTTTTTATACCCCTCAAGAGTTGAGAATGGAGAAAATTTAACAATAATAAAAGAATAGAAAATAGAGAAGAACATATGCAAATGTAGTAGGAGATCGAGGGAGACAATAGAAACAACCTTTTGACATTATATGTGTGTATGCATACTATACTTGAAGAGGAATGATTTTACGGTTATGCCATTGTATGTTGATTTTTTAAATTAAAAAAATATATATACAATGGTTATGCTTTGGCAAGAAATAGAAAAAGTATAAGAAAAACAATAACAAAGCAAAAAAGTAGGTATTGGAAGATCACTTTATGCGTTGTTTGTTTGTTAGAGGATTCATGGTTAAATTATAGACCAAACTGAAGATGTTTGACAATGAAACAAAACACGAAACGTGCGTTAGCTGTTTAAACCAGTGTTGCCAAAAAGATAATAGCTAAAAAATCATCCTTTACTTTAAAAGGGACTCTTTTGTTTTCAAAAGGATTTTTTTTCTTGATATTTGTTAATAATTTTGATTGCGTCAATACTTGCAGCTAAACCTCAATCTATCTACGAATTCCTTTCTTCTCATGTTCTCATGTACTAGAGTCAAATGGGCTATATGTTCTAAGAAGTTATCCATTTTTGAGACTTTTTTGTTGCTAAATTCCGAGACATGCTAATTAAAATGCCCTCCGATATCAAACTAATGTGGAAGCATGGTCATGTTAATGTTGTAAGTAAGAAACTCTTGAAACAAGGTGCAAACTCGGCATACAATGCTCCAACAATTATGTTTGAATCTTTTACAAGAAAAGACCTCAAAAGATTAAAACCGAAAAAAGTAAAATGGTCTAGACTATATGAATCGAAGAATTTCACAGAAGCAATTAATGTTATCATATTATTATTATTTACATGAATTAAAAATTCAATGCAGTACATCCTGTTAAGCCGTTAAAAAAACAAAAAACGACCTAGTTTTCAATACCTTTAAATGTATGCAATTTTGATTGTGTTTGTACTTGATACGTACAAATCACAAATAATACGCAATAATAACAACAACAAAATAATTGAATATACTTAAAATCTTCAATGCATCATACGCCAAATATGGCAACATTTAATTTTTCACAAAATTTGAAAATTTAAAATCAAACAAGAGTTTTTGAATTCAAAATACCTACAACGTTAAAGTATACATAGCTACACATACATACATATGTATGCATATGCACATCTCCTCTTCATTCACACGTGAAAGCAAAAAAAATGTAAACAAATATTATTCCTTCTTTGGTTTGACATTTGTATTTTGGCTATCTCCTTCGAACATATTAATTCTAATGAAACTTAAACAAATTTACTTTTCTCATTCTTTCTTTAGTAATTTTCTCCTCATTCTTAATTCCCTACCAAGTACTTTGATACACGCAGCGCCCTCAATAGTTGTGGAGATGAAATAAAAAATTTCGTCTCATAATAGTACTATAAGAAAATGACAGAAATTGTTCATGATAGCTATAAACGACCTGTCAAACAGATTCTAATGTTTGTTTTCACTGGCACCTAAAGGGGAAAAAGACACTCATCTTATTCATCATCTAAGGTGTCGAAAGAATATCCTTTTCAATTGAAAAAGAAAATTACAAATATCGTTGCTTCTTGGTTCTTTTAATTCTGCTGTCAGTTATGTTATATACCCAATAAGTTACTTGACACATTCACTTCTAGTTAGGCTAGGCGCGCACATGTAACTTTTTCGAAACCAAATAGTTCGATCGTTAGTTGCCCAAACATCGCGCACATAAGCAACTCCGAAAGTAATCAACGAAATAAACCAATACACAGGAAACATTTATTCATCTCGACTAAATTTGTCTCTCTCTTGCACTTACAGAAAATTATTCAACGATTTAGTTGAATGTCCGCGCAGTTACCTATAATTCCTTGTGACACAAACTAAGGAATTCGTTCGCGGTAATCGTCTAGTTTGTGTCAAAACACAAACTAAAAAGTTGCTCAAATGGGAGAAAGAATGGTTTCTGCATGTGCGCGGACTCTCATATAAGTCCGGTATTACACAGAGCATGTATTTAATGCGCATTAATCGGCTATTTTGTTTTGAAGTGTCATTCGGTGATGCGCGCGTTATTACACGAAGACTTTTCGGATTTTTAAGTGTGTGCATTCTTTTGACAGATATCTTTTATTTCTACTTTCGTTGCTCGCTCGGTGTACCCAACTCATGATTGCCACATTGGTCATTTGTGACCAAATTTAATTTTTAATTCCATTTGGTCAAATTTTTCGGAAACGAAAAAATATGTCGACAATTTGAGTAACGAAAACGTTCTTAACAGAAACAACGGTTAAACTCCTTTAAGCAATTTTGTGTAAATAATAACTTTATTAAAAATATAAACTCTTGATCTGAATTGGACTTAGGGAACAGAGAGAATTATCTACGCATTACACAAGCCGTAAAAAATCTCAAAATCGAACCTTAATACTTTTAATGAAATTATTGTAAGAACATATTTACTGTGATCTCATGTTAAAACGCTTTGTTTTTATATTTCGTCATCTTTATTTGAGTTTATCTAATTTAATTAAGTTTGTTAGGGATTTTGTGAGTTTATTTTTACGTTATTAAAAAATAAAACTCATCTGCATAATATGGAAAATATGTTAAACAAAATGTGATGAATTCATTAATCTGTTTTTATAAATTTTTCGGACTTAAATTATGTTGGTAATTTTTACCTACAAGTGGTCATGTTTATATTAAAATTTGGACACACACTTTTTTCCAGCAGTGGGTATACCTCTTGAATTCACTTCCGTGTCCCATATTGAGGTATTAGCTCTACTAAACACGAACCCGAAGTGAAGCAAATGCGAAAAAATACGAAGAAAAGGAAAGACAAACGTCAAAAACATGCAAGGAATACCTTGTACGTGCATGCCGAGACAATTTTTTTCTATTTCATTTTTAAATAGCCAGTTGCATTCCTCCCCTTAAACAGTTCAACCGTAATACTCGCGCTTCTAGGAATGCCCATCAGTATACCCTCGAGCCCAACTTCGGCCGTACTGTCAAATACAGAGATTCGTTCTTTAGCCGTACTACGCGAATGTGGAATGCCTTACCACACTCTGTCTTTCCTAGTCATTGCAATGTTCAGGAATTCAAAACCAATGTGCACCGACATCTCCTTTTAAACCCTCTCTTCTCTTCCTAGTGCTCACACTGTGCCACTGCATAATAAGGGTAGTAATATCCCCTTGAGTGTGTGCTTATTATAAAAAAAAATGTATTCCTTTCTCTTTCGCACTTCATTGATGCAAGGAAAAACATGCGCTGTGTAATACCGGACTAAAAGTCTATAGTTCTCAGTTTAGAAGCCTAGCCTTAGAGCAACCCAATAATTTGAAACACTATTATAAGTTTTACAAATTATCTTGTGAAATAGACTTTTTTTATTTATTTATTTTTCTGCACTTTATTAAATAATTTTTCTTACATCAAAATTTCTATTTTAAGTTTAAGGTTGTACATACTTTAGAATAGGCCATACAACGTACAGTAAGAAAATAAGCTTTGATAAGTACAGTTCTATACATATTTGATTGTCCAACCTGCACTAACTTCACAGGGAAATATATCTTTTTTCTCATCGGATAAAAAAGACCAATTTTATCGCAAAACCGAACCGAGTGATACACTTTACTACAAGATTTTCTGGTCATGGCCGTCTTCGTTTTTCTTGTGAGAATTTTTATGCAGACTTTTCTTCAAAAAAATCGCATCGCCAATCAAAAAACTCACTAATCAAACGATAAATTGTTAAATTATTAAGTTTATAATCGATTGAAATTACTTATTATCGTGGAAAAAGTGCTTCGCTTGTGATTGCAAAATTCTAGAAGAAAATTTGTCGGATTCGGAAAGAACTAAGTCCCAAAGAGAAGGAAAAAAGGACTACAGCATACATATATCATCTTTTTCTTTTTGTTTTCGTTAAGATGATGAAAATTACCCTCGAAAATGAGGAATTAAAATCAAATAAATTCATAATTTCTATCGAAAAAGTGTTGCAAAAAAATGCAAGTAATTCCATTTTAATAGCGCAGCCCCAGTGCCAGTAAGCACTAAGCAGTGACTTGCAGGCTTGCAGCAAGCCCAGTGACAACAGCGTTCTCGTCATATCGATATTTCCCTGCATTTGTTTTTGGAAAAATTTGCAATAAATTTTCAAAATATTATTCGTGAGTTTTGAGTTGAAAAGAAAAAATAAAACCATACCGGAACGGAACTAATTGTTGCTCGGGATCGGGACACAATGCAGGATTAGGATAATATCGCTGGAAAATTAGAGGTGTAAATTTACAATTTTTCCAAAACCGCAAGAAAAACCGATAGAAAAATGACGTGTGTTTTCTAAAACCTCAATATAAAAACGAGACGGATATAGTGCTGCCGTGCGTTGCTGTCAGAATTTTTCTACCTCGTCGTCGTAAGTGCGTTTCTTCTCGTTCCCTTTAATGTGCGTTAACGTTAAATGATGATATGTTTTCTTTTCTTATGAACAAGTGAATACGTTTATTTTCTTTTTACTGAAACAGACTGAATAAGAAATATTCATGTTTGCCGTTTTCATATTGGAATTCTTAAATCAAAATCAAATCTCGATCTCTATTGTTTGGAAAAGTAATTATTAAAAAATAAAACAAATACCTAATTACAATCTTTGCAAGTTTTTGACTAATTGGTTTTGATTTTTCGTCAAAATATTGCAAGTTTAATTCAAAAAAGAACGACAGCTTTCTCCTTTGGAATTGTGTTGTTCGCATTTCAATAAGATGGCAATGTGGTTAAAAGAAGAATTTTGCAAGTGAGTAAAATTGAAATGGATTGTTAGAATAATAATAAACAATAATTCAAAAGAAAAACAATACAATTTTGTTTGATTGAAATAACATTTTTGTAACACAGTTCAAAGCAATGAGTAACTAACTGCTAAGGCTAAGGAAAATTACCTTTTTGTCTTCTCTATGTACTGAGTGTTGAGTGGAGTCAACATAGACACTTGACTCAATATCCTGCCCATCATCGTGGTCTGATGAAAATCAATTAATTGCATCACATAGTGTCATTAGCATCTTTCTATCCGTCATCTAAATATTAATATTTTAAATTTCTCAACATTGTGACAAGAATAGTGTTTGAGAAGAAGACAATATTATAACTCAAGACCAAAAGCAGTACATAGGGCTTATACTTAAGAGGTTGTTAAGAGTTGTTTGTCAGCAGAGTTGGCCAACATTTTTCTCAAATGCGCTAATATAAAATTGATTATCAACTAAAATGAACAATGATATAAACGCATTTTCGTTGGCGTCCGTTGCTGCTTGTTCATCAAATTCAACAACGACTACTACCACAACAACTCCCTGCAATGCCATTGCAGGTATTGGAGCTAGTGGAGCTGCGGCTGAGTGTTCTTCTTCTACTTCTACTACTACTGGTGGACAGATAAATACCAATGATTCGTCGTCGATCACATCCGTAACATCTCTGGCGAATGATTCTATCAACACTGCATCATCATCAGCCAGTGCAGCAACAGATCAAACTATTCCAGCTGGAAGCGATGAAGACAAAACAAATGTGAGTTGAAATTTATTATTTACAAGATTTTTGATTGATTATTAATTTCTCTTGGCTAAAATCATTTGGATCTAAATCATTCTCTGCATTCAAAATTAAGATTCCAATCTATATACATACCTAGGAGGTACATGAATTTAATATTGTTATTTTTAATTTGTCTAACTTGATCCGACAATCATTATTTTGACAATTCTCTTTGGACATTCTTTAACCTAATTGAATAGGGTTACACTACACAGATGGATGATCATTTATCACCGGCGTGTCGCCAATTCTACCGCAGATTTGGAATCCAAATCTCTAACAAGAATCGATTTTTTGTGGTTGAAAATAAATCCGCATTATATTATTATAAATCAACAACCGTAGATATGACGTAATTGTCGTCTGTCAGAATTTCACTTATTTCGATAATGGGGTTTGGGTTTGTTCTTTTACTTTCAATTTCTGTGATTTGATTTGCTATTTATAGTTCCAAGTCTTGTCAACTTTATGTATATATGTAATAAATAAATACTTTATTGGGTTATAATGCATACATTTATTGTTACAAGCTATATTTTACGACAAAAAAGAATTACCAACACAGAAAATGTGCTCAACTGGCTCTTCACCTAGTGCAGTGTTAGTAGTTACTAAAAAATACAACGAACTTTAAAAATACCAAAAAACCAACGTAGAATAAAACATAATTAAATACAAATTTAAAAACAAACAAATGAATAGAACATTTAAGTCGTTGTACATTTGTTTCAATGTTTTTAAGAATATTTGTAGGTATTAATTCTAAAACCAAAGATGTTCGAGTTCATATTTAAAAGTTAAAATATGCGAGTAAATGGCACATGTAATGCCATAATTAGTGCGGTGTTGGAAACATGTATTGTAAACTACGGTTATTTTGGTTACCTACGTGGTAATTTTAACTTATACATTTTAATAAATCAGGTAATTACACCAGTCAAAAGTTGATGAATAAAGTCGAGATTATAATTTAAAAGAACTCAAATATCTTTAAGGGCAATTAGGTTAGGTTATGTTAAAGTGGCTGTTGGTTGGGAAGTCCAACACACTTAGACCAAAATATGGTCCGTTGTGATACCACATGGATCAGTTAATCAGCTTCACTCGTTGAACCAATTGGAGCTTCGAATGAAGCGCAGGAGACAAATTATGTCAGAATTTTTTAGATCGCTGGTATCGTTGAAGTAGTAGTCTCCAAGGTGGATTCTACGTCTTTGTGATAAGGCAGGGCATGTGCACAGAACATGAGAGATTGTCTTTTCTTCTTCTTCGTCCATGCAACTCGTACAAAAATCATTTGCAGGGGCTCCAAGTCGAATAGCATGCCTTCCCATTAAGCAGTGCCCAGTCAGGACACCTATAACATACATAGCTAATGTGCAATCTACTCAGAGAGATTAATTGTTTTGAGCGCCTGGCGCTAAGATTAGGCCATATTAGTTTAGTCGCTACACAGGTGGTGGTGTTATTCCACCTGAAGTTTGTTTTCTCTATGGTATCTTGCTTTAGCATGAGTTTACATGTAGCTAAGGGGATACCTATGCTAGCATTGTGAGCCAGCAGAGGTAAAGTTGTTCCGCTTTTTGCAAGTTCGTCAACTTTGCAATTTCCTGGAATGTCTCTATGTCCCGGCACCCAAAAAAGGTGAATGTTGAACTGTTTAGCCATCTCCGTAAGAGATGATCGACAATTTAGGGCTGTTAGTGAATTAGTGGAGACAGAGTCTAGGGACTTTAACGCAGCTTGGCTATCCGAGAAGATGCGTATATCATTAGTTGATATAACGTTTTCTCTAATCCAGGATATGACTTCTTTTATAGCCAGGATTTCAGCTTGGAACACCCTAAAATGATTGGGTAGACGAAAGGAGAGACTTAAGTTTAGTCTATCTGAGTATACACCTCCACCAACCCCATTCTGCGTTTTTGATCCGTCTGTATAAAAGTTGATAGGATCATTGTTCAAAAATGATGTATTCTCCCAAGAAGACCTGGGAGGTATAGTCACTTTGAAGCTATAGTTATTAAACTGAGGATGGGGTATGGTGTAGTCAATATTACTGTTTATAGTTCTGAACGAGTTCAAAATAGTGGTGTGGCCAATTCCTTTATTTATCCACAGAAAGGAGGCTTGAAGCCGTATGGCTGTATTAGCGGCCGTTTGCTTGCTGAAAATGTCCAGCGGTAGTAGATGGAACAGAACATCAAGTGAGGCGGAGGGGGTAGAGCAAAGTGCTCCTCCCATACACAGGCAGGCTGTTTGTTGGACTTTGCTGAATTTATCGCGATTTGTCGCTGTATCTAGCGCCGTCCACCATACCACTACTCCATAAGTAAGGATCGGCCTTATGACCGAGATATACATATAGCCAGTGTGTAATGCGGGGCTGTAGGCCCCATTTATTACCAATGGCCTTTTTACAGGAGAACAGGGCTATTATGGCCTTGTTTATTCTCTCTTAACAACTTAATTTCTTATCCAAAATCAGACCCAAGTATTTTGCTCGTTCAGAGAATATAAGTGGTACACCGTTTATGAGGGGAGGGTCAATGTGTGGGATCTTGTATTTCCTTGTGAAGAGGACAAGGTCGGTTTTTTGTGGGTTAACGCCTAGTCCACACCGACTTGCCCATCTGGTGAGCTTATTTAAAGCGTTTTGTGAGAGTTCTTTTAGTATATTGGGATGTTTACCCGTTACTGCAATAGCAACATCGTCCGCATAGGCAAACACTCTGTATCCCTCTCTTTCTAGAGTAATTAGTAATTCATTTATTACCAAGTTGCAGAGGAGAGGGGATAGGACACCACCTTATGGCGTACCTCTGCTGACACCCCTTTGTGTAGTAAAATCGCCCAGTTTTGAATTGATAATCCTGCTTATCAGCATTTGATTAATCAATTCGCTGATCGACTTATCTACCTTCAGAGATGTCAATACACGTGCAATTGCAGATGTGTCGACATTGTTAAATGCACCTTCTATATCTAAGAAGGCAACTAAGGTGTACTCTTTATGATGGAGGGAATATTCGATTGTACGTACTGCGTAGAGCCGTTTCAACTGATTTCTCTTTGTTGTAGGCGTGTTGAGCCTTTGAATATCAATACTTGCCCTTAAGTGGATATCGATCAAACGTTCAAAAGTTTTGAGAAGGAATGATGATAAGCTGATAGGTCTTAGGTCTTTAGGGTTAACGTGGCTGGATTTTCCGGCTTTTGGAATAAAAACACCTTTAACTTGTCTCCAAGACATCGGGATGTATGCCAATTTAAGGCATCCCTTGAAGATGTTTTCTAGGATGGGTATTAGAAAACTTGCATTTTCTTGCAGTTCGGCTGGAATTACACCATCCGGACCAGCAGATTTATATGGCTTAAAGCTGTTAATAGCCCATTTGAGTTTTTCCCTAGTGACTAGACCTTGTGGGGGTTATAATGTATTGTCACAACTATTTGGTACAATGTTATTAATAATATTAGAGCTACCAGGAAAGTGAACGTCTAGTAGCAAGTTGAGCGATTCTTCGCTTGAATTGGTCCAGAGGCCAGAGGCGTCTCCTGTCGTTAAAGATTAACCCACCCACTATGAGTGACACTTGCATTCAGAAAACTAATCAACTTTCAGTACTCGGTATCTGTATCACAGATCACCTCTTATGGATTAATCACATGTTTGACATAGGCAAAAATGGTGCTAGGTGCTTAGGATTTCTCCGACAACGGTGCAAGAAATTTGTCACCCCTTCTTATCTAGCTGAAATTTACGATGCCAAAAAAGAGCTTTGAATTTTGGTAGGCGATAGAACTATGTATATCCAAAACATTGGTACAACACTCGAACACCACGCAATGTCTGTGGAATCATCCAGTTGCTTTTCCCCCCAAACAATTCAGCCGTTAATCTCGCACTTTCAGGAATGCTAATCAACTTAACCTTAAGCTCCTCTTGAGTCCTTCCCTATTTTCGCACTGTGTTTAAATATAAACATATAAAGGGTACTAATAACCCCTTAAGTGCCTGTAAATTAAAAAAAAAAAAAAACACTTTTTTTGCTTGCTTTTTCTCATTTATGAAATTTATTATTTTTGTATGTTAGTTATAATTAACTACAATTTTCGATAAGTCTATATTCTGATTTTTAAAGAAACTAATAGTTTATGACAAAAAAATTACATCTATCATGGTGGGAAATATGTATAATCGATTAATATTTCTTTCTTGACTTTAACTTAAAAAGTTGTATGCTTATCGATTTGTAACAAATGAATAAATAAAACAGCTCAAAAAGCACATCGACCCCTTTAAATTATTGGTTAAATATTATAAATATCAATATTATTTATTGACTGTTGTATTTTATGTACATATGTGAGCACTTCACAACTTTTAAATCTGTTAAATCACCAATATTATTGAAGCAAGTATACAACTTGATTAAAATCAAGGCCAAGGCATGACAATGGTTCTTCTCACTTTTCAAAAGCTTATTTTGTATGTTTATTTGCTTTGCTTTCAGTAAACCTAAAAAGTTGATAGACTATTTTGTAATCTTGCGCGGCTGACTTAACAGCTGTTTGGATTAGTTCCACTATCGTGTTACTTTTTTTTTTAAGATTCATTTGACCGTGTGGTGCACCGTAAAGAGAAAATCATAGTATTTCGAAGTGTGTGCTGCTTCTATTCTCACCATTTATTACTGCCCTGACTCTGTTCAATAGTATTTATTTCTAACAAAACGAACAAAATAAAAGCTGCATCCATGCAACATGAAGCAAATAAAATAAAACCCAAGAGTAGAGACAAGCGTAAAACTAAAATATATCCATAAAAGTAGCAAATCGAATTAGATCATGGATAAATAATACCATGCGCAGTAATTTGTGGTGAATTAATCATTTTTATATTATGACTAAGTACGTATGCTTATTAAACAAATAAAAAAATGTTTTTTGATCACAGAAAACATTTCGCCATCGAAAATAAATTTTGCAAGGCATAAAGTAATTGATAGTAGCATAAATATGTACTACATATGTATGTACATATATATTTACAATGTACATTGTACAATTGTACATACATGATTCTCTTTCGATGATTTTTAATTAACATTGATGAATAATACAAACTTAGAAAATTCAATACGTTACCAAACTTAAAATGTCTATCAACGAGATCTCCAGCAAAAATTGGGGTGTAGCTGTATGCTTATATCAGGAGAATAAAATTAGGGTAACGAGAAAAATTTGAATGTTAATCTTTACTAAAAAATACGTACAGTATTTAATAGTCGACCCTACTTTTGCCAACATTTTCTTTCATAAGTCTGAAAAGGCGTCATACAAGGATAGAGATGGATCTAGGTACATTTGAGTATTCCAATTGAGCTTTCGATCAAGCGAAATACTTCACCTAGTACCTACATATGTACATACATTTACTAAAGATTTGGAAAAAAATAAGCTGAATCATTTGAACTCTGCAGCACTAGAATTTGTAAATTATCAAATACAGGTGGCATTTGAATTCTTTTTGTGTCTAAAAAGATCCTGAGTTTTCAAACTTAAAATCGTGTTTCCTTTTTTGTTAAGTGTGTTTGGAGCTTCAAAGTTGTATAACTTTTTAATTCTCAAAACAAAACAGGTTGCTCTGGCAAAAGAGGTAAACTTGTTAATACACAAAATCACAAATGCTAAATTCTGAATTTTAAGTCCTCGAATGCTTTTCAAAATGATATCTAATTGTTCAAAATTCGTGCTCAGTATGCTCTGAACACTCTGAGTTCATATCTCTGAATAAAAAAATTATATATTAGTTGAATGTTTGGCATGGACTATAATTTTCATTTTCATTTTATCCATTTATTCTACGATATATAATAAACAGATACGAAATAAATTTGCGGGTTAAATGAGTCAACAACAATTTCCTAAAAATGATTCTATTTAAACTAAACTTCAACTTCATTAAAAAATATACAAAAAAGACTTGAAGGCTTTCATAATCTAAAGGCGTTCTATGTGCAAATAGTAATGTCCTTAGTTTTAAAGCTCTTGAAGGTGTATATAAAGGAATAACAGCAAATAGATTATACATTTCTCTGCTCAAATGCAGAGTTTAAATCTCTTGTAACAAACATTTTGACTGTTACGAATGATAAATTGTGTTAAAACTTCCCAAAGAATTTTTTTAAGGCAAAGCCCAAAAAGTTCCTTTGAACACTTTAATTTTGTTTACATATATCACATTGAGTTGTTGGGATCCATACAACACAATTATATTCAAACAACAAAGGCCTAACAATACTACAGTAAAGGTATTTAGAAGTATAAGGATCTTTAAAATCTACGCAATTTCTTTTTAAAGATCTCAACATTGAATAAGCTTTTTAAATAACGTAATTTATGTGAAGTTTGTAGGTTTCTCGTCAAAGATGACACTAAGATGACCATGAACGATTTTAAAGTTCAACACTTTTTAAAGAATATAACGAAACTATAAAATATAAAGACCTATTATAGGACATTGACACACATTTATCACATTTATACAAAATTCATTATTTTAGAAGAGCAGGCAATGACACTAGAAATAACATTTATATAAATAAGAAAGATAGGAGGACCCAGATGGTTTCCTTAGGGTTAGGTTAGGTTGAAGTGGCTGTCCAAGATGGAAACGGACACACTTAGGCCAGTTTGATGGCCCATTGTGATACCACATGAATCTTGAGGTTTCTTCCTAAGCTCAATGGAACCAGTTTGAGTCTCTTACGAAACGTGAGAGGCTGCTTATGCCGATATGATTTAGATCGTTTAGATCGTTAAAGAAGAATTCTCCTAGGTAATTCTTGCGTTTTCGAGCCAGAGCAGGGCATGTGCAGAGAAGATGAAGAACTGTTTCTTCCTCTTCCTCGTCCATACAGCTTCTGCAGAAGTCATTTGAGAATACGCCTAATCTTATGGCGTGCTTTCCTATTAGACAGTGTCCGGTTATGACACCTATTATCGAGCTTATATGCGATCTGCTTAGAGAGAGCAAGCACCTTGAACGTTTTAAATCCAGTGTTGGCCAGATGTTTTTTGTGACTTGACACGTGGTGATGTTGTTCCACCTGGTGCCTGCCCTCCTCGCAGCGTCTTGCATTAGCAACAGTTTACAAGTAGCGATTGGTATGCCAGTACGTGCCAAACGTGGTAGAATGGGCTGTACTGTACCGTTCCTGGCGAGTTCATCTGCCTTACAGTTACCTGGAATGTCTCTATGGCCCGGCACCCAGCAAAGGTGAATATTAAACTGTTGTGCCATCTCCATTAGAGATGATCGACAGTTCTGGACTGTTATAGAGTTTGTAGAGACAGAATCCAGAGATTTAATAGCGGCCTGACTATCTGAGAAAATACGGATATCAGATGTCGATATCACGTTTTCTTTAAGCCAGGACAAGACTTCTTTTATCGCCAAAAGTTCCGCCTGGAACACGCTACAATGATTGGGAAGGCGGAATGAGAGACTTAATTTCAGTCGTTCAGAGTACACACCTCCACCAACCCCTTCTTTTGTTTTTGATCCATCTGTATAGAAGTGGATTGACTCGTCTTCCAGGAATGTCCTATCCTCCCAAAAAGATCTGGGAGGTATAGAAATCTGGAAATTTCTGTCGAATTGTAGTTGGGGGATGGTGTAGTCTGTGTTCTTTGGGATTGATTCTAAATAACTAAGAATAACGGAGTGGCCAATGTTGTTGTTAGTCCACTGCGACGAAGCTTTGAGGCGAATAGCAGAACTTGCAGCTATTTGTTTGCTAAAGATGTCAAGAGGTGTTAGGTAGAGTAAGGTGTCCAGTGCCGCAGATGGGGTCGTGCGAAGCGATCCACTTATACATAGGCAAGCTGAACGTTGGACTTTATTTACTTTATCTCGGTTTATACCTTTTTCTAAAGCAGTCCACCATACTGCCACACCGTACATTAAAATCGGTCTGATTACCGATGTGTATAGCCAATGCGTGATTCTGGGTTGCAAGCCCCATTTATTACCGATGGCTTTTTTGCAAGAAAAGAGAGCTACAGTAGCTTTTTTGACTCTTTCCTCTACGTTGCGTTTCCAATTTAGTTTTTTATCTAAGACAAGACCCAGGTATTTAGCCTCGTCTGAGAATTTTAATTGGATTCCTTTAATATGGGGAGGGTTGACAAATGGAATTTTGTATCTCCTCGAAAATAAGACCAAATCGGTTTTGTGTGGGTTAACACCCAGTCCACACCGATCAGCCCAAAGTATTAGTCTATCTAAGGCATTTTGTATGAGTTCTTTTAACGTGTTAAGATGCTTTCCTGAAACTGCTATAGCAACGTCGTCCGCATATGCTATCACTCTGAAACCCTCCGCATCCAGACCAGTTAGGATTTCATTCACCACTAGGTTCCAGAGGAGAGGGGATAGAACACCACCTTGCGGTGTCCCTCTACTAACGAATCGTCTGCCAGAAGAGTTGCCCAGTTTTGAGTTAATTATCCTGCTAGTAAGCATTAAATGAATTAACTCCCGAAGCGAACTCTCTACATTTAGAGATGTTAGTGCAGATGTGATTGCAGATGTGTCCACGTTGTTAAAGGCACCTTCGATGTCAAGGAAAGCAACCATAGTGAACTCTTTATGATGGAGGGAATATTCGACGGTGCGTACTAAGGTGTGTAACGCTGTTTCCACCGATTTACCTTTACAGTAGGCATGTTGAGACGAAGACAGAAGTCTTGTATCAATACTTGCCCTTAAATGGATATCAATCAATCTTTCCAAGGTCTTAAGAAGGAATGATGATAGACTTATAGGTCGTAGATCTTTAGGATTAACTTGCGAGCATTTACCTGCCTTGGGTATAAAAACAACTTTAACTTCTCGCCATGCCGAGGGAACATGGACCAGGTAAAGACAGCTGGTAAAAATTGCCTCAAGGATTGGTGCAATTATGTCAGAAGTCTTTTGTAGCTCGGCTGGTATTATTCCATCTGGTCCTGCAGATTTAAATGGTTTGAAGCTGTTGAGAGCCCATTGTAGCTTGTCCCTTGTGATCAGACCTTGTGGATATGTTGTATTGGGACTTGAACGTATATAACCGTTGCAAGTCTCGGTAAGAGAACTTCCAGGAAAATGAGTATCCAGTAGTAAGTTCAGCGATTCATTACTTGAATTTGTCCAGGAGCCGTCTGCATTTTTCAAGCAGCTTGGCATCGCTGGATTAGTTGAAAGAATTTTCCGTAACCTAGAGGCTTCAGAAGTTTCTTCTATCGTGCCACAGAAGGATCTCCAAGAAGATCGTTTAGATTTCCTTAGTGCCTTCTTGTAAATTCTTAGGGATTCTTTGTAAGAATCCCAGTGAGAGGCTAGTCTTGCGGCTTTGGCTCGGTTGAAAAGTTTCCTGCATTCTTTCCTGAGCGAGTCAAGCTCTGAGGCCCACCATTGTGGTTTCCTCTTTCCTCTTATGTGTATAAGTGGACAAGCAATTTCTAGCGATCTGTTCATAGCTGAGGTAAGTTCATTGACTTTGTTGTCAAGTTCATTAGCGTTAGAGGAAGGACAAGATAGTCCAGGTTTTAGTAAACTCTGTAATGAGTTCCTGTATGAAGTCCAATCAGTTTTCCGATAATTTCGAAAAGTCAATGGACTCGGGTTATCATCCACATTGATATTGAACTGGATATATCTATGATCAGAGAACGAGTGTTCTTTGGATACTTTCCAGTCCAAGATCATATGGTGTATAGTATCTGAGACAAGAGTTATGTCTAAGACTTCTTGTCGAGTTTTAGTTATGAAGGTTGGTTCATTTCCAACATTACTTACTAAGAGGTTAGTACCAAGAATATAATCAAAAAGAGACTCACCTCTGTCGTTGATATTGGTACTTCCCCATACCGTATGATGAGCGTTAGCATCGCTCCCAATAATTAGGCGGATCCTTTGCCTTTCCGCTTCAGCGACGACTTTCTCCAGGGTTTTTCCAGGGAGAGGGCCAAGGTGGTCATGGCCAAGATACGCCGACACTAGCCAGAAACTTCCTTTGGTTGTTTCCAGCCTAGCTACGGTGGTATCTTTGTCACTGAAATGATGGAGTAAAAATACATTAATGCTACGTTTCACTAGTATGCAAGATCTAGGTTCACCTTTATCTGTCACACACAGTGTGTAGTACCCAGGAGTCCTGAGTCCTCGAACAACGGATCTCACAATCCATGGCTCTTGGATCAGGACAATGTCTTCCCCGTTTCTTGCCAGCCGGAGAAGAAGTGAGGCCGAGGCCTTTACGGAGTGCTGGAGATTAATCTGTACTAACTGCAGCATTTTGGCTACAATTAGGCAGATCAACCTCCACCACGGTTTTGTTCTGATCCTCTGAGTCTGAGGATGAACCCAAGAGTTCGTCCTCACTCAAAAGGATCATGTTGAGGTCGTCCTCAGTCTCCATTAAGGATGGACTGTCTACGACTTTTGTAGAGGGTGGGGTCGCTATTGGAGAGGGCATTGGTGCATCGTCACCTTCAGTTAAGAGAGAAGACGATGTCCCAGGCCCACCAACCGCTAGTTCACCCTCGGTTGTTTTTGGAGGCCCGCTTTCCGCGTTAACCTCATCTTTTTTATAGACTCGAATTTTAATGGTTTCGAAGCCATAGTTTATCGAGCCCTCGTTTATGGCTAGAGGAGCCAAAGATTCCTTATTGAGTACCAAAATGGCGCTCCTATAAAGATTCTTTACCTCCTCTAGCTTGGCTATCTTCCAGTTGTGCGTCGGAAGGGACGGGTTGCAAACTCTGATCATCTCGAGAATTTCATCGATACCGGCAGGTTCCATTGGGATCCAAATGCGGGCTCTAGGTCTGCTAGGAATGTCTTCCTTAGCGACTACCTCGAGCTTCGCACCTGGCCAAACTTCACCTAACCGGCTGACAGCGAGCTTATACATTTCACAAGACCTCTGATCGCCACAAACCATGAGTTTTACGTGGCCTTGATGCCAACCCCCATCGCTTATGGAAGGAAGTGGTCCTGGAAGCTCCCTTAAAATGCTTAAAAAGCCACCCGAGAGCTTAACCTTGACCAACTGCCAACGATCAGTCGATATTGTTCCATCATCATCACTCCTGTCAATGACCGCAACCACGACTTTGCCCTTCGCGACGTCACTGAAACTGGCTTTCTTGATGGGATTGAGGGGAGTGCTGGTGTTGTGCACCCGAGGCCGTTTTGGTGTCGGTACGGCCCCCTCGAGAGACCTTTCTCGTTTGGACGTAGAGTCCTTACTGGTCTTAGTTATAGCAAATATGCTTTTTGCCCATTCGACGCTAGCGGTTTGCTGCGGTGTCCTTTCAGCCCCCGATGATGCACCAGAGGCCTTCAGGATTTTCGCCGCTTGCCGCCTTTGCCTATATTGGCTTTTCGAGAGTTTCCCCTTTCTCTCATTAGTAGTGGTAGGGCCATTTTTCACAACCCTGCCACTACTGAAATTAGGTATCACTACCTTCCTATCCTCGTTGCTGCCAGCTGCAGAGGAGGGTCCATGGTTAGCCACTACTCCCTTCTCTGTGCTGGCCGCAAGAGATACGGCAACAGGCTTTGACGCCAAATTGCCGCCCGGTCCTGAAGAGATACCGGTCTCATCATCCTTTAAATTTTTGTTTTTTGTTTTTTCCATTTTAATCCCACGAGTTGCGAAGAAAAGAGGTCCGTCTGCACAGAGATTCGCATGTACAGATAAGGCTAGTTAATCCGGAGGTCGCCAGGTATCCGGATACTCCGTTAGAGACTGGGCTATTTTTGAATTGGGCCCCCAGCCAGGCTGATCATCGGCACGGGTCGTTTAACACCTTAGATCCAGCCCAATAAAGATAAGAGGTGGTAGGGAAGGAAGAGATAGGGTTAGGAATCAGTTGATGTTAATTCATCATTCTGATATGGGAGGAAAAGATTGGGATTCGGTAACAGCAATTCAGCTAATTTACCTAGAGTGAGAAGGAGCATAGGAGATAGGAGCGCTGTCTAGCTTTTTCGCCATTACAACGTGGGAGGTGGGATGGGAGTTGGTGACATAAACGTTGGCTGGTATGCCTTGTTTATGTGGGAATGGATGATGATTTTGGGAAAGGTAGAGGGATAAGAACGTCCTTTAGTTTCGGGACTCATCTGGAGAAAATTCTCGAGAATCATTGACCCTACTCAGCTTCTACAACTCGACAAGTTCGACGTTCAGAGTAGAACGCAAGAGGTAAATTGAATACTTTTAGAACAAATTGGTTACGACAAAAGAAATATGAACCGAACCACTTCAACAATGCCCCACTAATTCCATAGGACTCAGGTTTTCTTAAGAGGAACTTTAAGTTGACCCTACTAAAAGCCTTTGTAAAATCAGTGTATACTGTATGAATTTGTTTATTATCTTCTAAAGAGTTTATACAGAAGTCCGGTTATTCAACCAAATTTAAGACACTAGATCTGTCCTTCCAAAACCCGTGTTTGAAACCACATACATGACCATTTATATGATTGATAAATATTAACTCTACAAGACATTCTAACATCTTTAGAATGATGGAAAGTTTAGTACCTTATCTTTTTTCCAAGATTTAGAAGAGTAGTTCAATAAGTTCGAGGTTTGGAAGGGAAGTGGGATGAAATTTTAGCACAGTTTTATTTTTCCTTTTCATTATACTCTCCATTAAGCCTAATGCACTTTTCAAATCACCCGAAAAGTTTGTTAATGTCTTAAAAAAAAAATGATTTGTCAAGTCCTTCAAAATAGGCAGAAATTGCCTACTTCACCTGTTTATCATCGGTAAATCTTTTTCCACGGAGTTCTTTTCTTCAGATTTGGAAATAAAAAATAATCAGAAGGGAACAAATCTGGGCTACAAGGTGGGTGATTCAATAAACTGAACCCACATTTCTCCAAGGCAGTCATCGCAACGTGACTCTTGTGAACTGGTGCATTGTCTTGCAAAAGCAGAACACCTTTTGTCCATTTTCCTCTCCTTTTTTCTATGATGGCTTCTTATATACTATGCAGGATGTTTGCATAGTATCCGCCGGTTATATTGACACCCTTTTCCTTTTCTGAATCACAAAGACTGTAGCCATGATTTGTCCAGCCCCAGCCGATTGTGAGACCTTGAACTTCTTAGGGGGTGCTTCGCCTCTTTTCCACCACTGTATCGACTTCTGTTTTGACTCAGGCTCAAAATGATGAACCCAAATTTCATCCCCAGTCACAATTTGGGCAATAAATTCATCTCTCTTTCCATTAGAAAGATGGAAAAGCTCACGAGAAGACTTTACTTGCTGTCGCTTCTGAACAGCTGAAATGAAAGCATTCTTGGCACCCACCTTGCATTGACCTCAGACATGCCAAGATGGTCATGTAGAATATTTAAAATGGTTGTTGGTGATACTCCAACCATTCAACCATTTCTTTAGTCGAGAATCTTCCAGAACAAGTTTCTTCACTTTTCCTACGATGTCTGAGAAGTTGCCTCAATCGGTCAGCCAATGCGGGGATCGTCTTCTTTGGACTCTCTACCTTGTTTAAAAAGACTATGCCACTTGTAAATCATTGTTTTCCCAGAGCAAGAGTCCCCGTAAACGGCTGACATTTCTTCCAAAATGATCTGAGGCAATTTGCCTTGCTTAGTCAAGAACTTTATCACTGCCCGAAACTTAATTTTGTCCAATATTAATTTTTTTCCAAAATTTCCCTAATAAATGTCCAAACATTTCCATTCCATTTTTCTAAAAAAATTCCAGAAGACTAAGAAGAAGACTGATTAATTGAAAAGCGCTGTTAATGGAACACAAAGTATATCAGCACAATGACGTAAAAGTATATAAATAAAGCCTAAAATTTCAGGCTTTTGACTAGGTTCTAACTTATTAAGTAGTTTTAGTACATCAGCAAGATCAACATTTATGGCCGAATGATCAATGACGGATGGAAGAGATTTAAGATACTCATTTACTTCACCAGTACAGATAGAATTACTTATATATAATTTGAAAGTAATCAGCAAACAACATTGGTCTACAAATTTTGACTTTATAAAAGTATTCCTTATGTAAAATAGATTTTTGTATGTATTTATAAAGGGTGTCCCAAAATTAACGCAAGATTTGAATTAAATAGAAAACGCCGTTTTTAGTCTTTTGATAGTTATATTTTTATTGACTCGTAAAGTACATAGGATAGGGTTATGTATGGAATAACACATCGGACAAATGGCCTCCACGGCTTTGCATGCACATGCGCACTCTTTTGTTGAAATTTTCCATGACCATTCTGTATAAATGTGGCTGAATTTCGTTGATGCAGCGTTGAATCTCCTCCTTTAATGCACGGGTGGTTGTGGGCTTGTTGACATAGACTTGTGATTTCAAATAACCCCATAAAAAGAAGTCTAATGGTGTTAAATCACACGATCTAGGAGGCCAATTTTGATCACCGAAACGAGAGAGTACACGACCTGGAAATGTCTCATGCAGTAATTGAATTGTTTCACGGGCTGTATGACATGTGGCACCGTCTTGTTGAAACCACATATTGTGTCCAATCAATATCATCCAATTTTGGCAGAAAGAACTGTGTAATCATGTCGCGATATCGAGCACCAGTAACAGTCACTGCTTGACCAGCATCATTTTCAAAAAAATATGGCCCAATTATGCCTCCAGCCCAAAATCCACACCATACAGTCACGCGTTGTGGATGCATTTGTTTTTCGACAATCACATGTGGGTTCTCCGAACCCCAAATGCGACAATTTTGGCGATTGACAAAGCCATCAAGATGAAAATGTGCTTCATCATCATAGGATGATTTTGCTCGAAAAATCAGGGTCCATTTGTTGATGTTCAATAATCCATTCAACGAACTCTCTTCTCTGTCCATGGTCATTAGGCTTCAATTGTTGTGTTAATTGAATTTTGTAAGCATGAAGACAAAGATCTTTGGTGAGTATACGCTGTAGAGAGGTTCTTGAAATTTGCAATTCTTGTCCACGACGTCGAATTGAGGTTCCTGGATTGTCAGCAACACTCTCACGCACTGCTTCGACATTCACATTTGAACGGCTTGTTTTTGGACGACCAGTGTGTTTGGCGTCTCCAACGGATCCAGTCTCCATGAATTTTTCAATTAATCTCTTCACAGTTGACGAAGTTAAAACACTATTCCGACCATATTTTGTATGAAATTTTCGAACTGCAACCGGCAAGCTTTCACTATTTTTGAAATATTCTTTAATAATCAAGACACGTTGTTCTATCGTGTAACGCTCCATTTTTAATAACCCTATACTGTTAGCTGTCAAATTGCTTTTTTTTTCAAGGTTGCCAACACTTCACTGCACAAATGGCGGCAAATTCAAATCTTGCGTTAATTTTGGGACACCCTTTATGTACTTAACACAAAAACAATTACTATTAATTAAAACTAGAATGACTTAAAAAAAAAACGAAAAAACAATTTTTTGAAAAATGTAGAGGAGTTTCTATGTTTTTTTTCAATCCCCTAGAGAACTGCGACGTGGTTTTTCGCGGCCCTCTTGTATTTTGCGTCCTTAATATCTCTATAAATAGTCCAACAAAAGTCCGCTAACATTGAAGCGTTCCAATGGCCTTGATACCGGTTTTCCACATTGGCGATGTCCTGATGAAAGCGCCCACCGTGCTCATCGCTAAAAGTTCCGCAATTATCCGGAAAGAAAGTATGACGAAAGCATATTTTCGACAAGTTCAACATACATAGTTGTCACTCCTCTTATTTCCCAGAAAATTTTGTGCTACAAGGCGAAAATCATCCCGGGCTTTTTTTTCCTTACCGTCTAGAACCAAGTCAAAGTTGACATCTTTAAATAAATCTCTTATCTGCAGACCGACGAATATGCCTTCTTTGACTTTAGCCTCACATATTATTGGGAATTTTTGGCGAACGTATTGACAAGCAGCTCCATCTCTGTCCATTGCCTTTACGAAGTTTTCATGAGTCCTAGCTTTATATACAAGGGCGGAAGTAAAACCTTTTGTGGATCAATTAGAAAGTCATTTTTGACATTTTTCTGCCAAGGTTGAAGCGACTGACGAAGAGGCCACAACTTTTTAATATAATGCTGTTTTCTATCACGACACGACTGTCCCATTCACAGATGAAGCAACAAAATTTCGTGTAGCCTAATTGCAGTCCAAGCAGCAGAGCTACGACTTTCAAATCCCCGCAGATTTGCCATTGGTGTTCTCCATATTTAATCCGCAGCAGAACATTTTTTATATTTTCATAAGACTCCTTCAAATGAACTGCGTAACCAATAGGAATCGAAGGTAAAATATTTCGGTTAGGTAGTAACACAGCTTTTAAGCTTAACTTAGAGCTATCTATAAAAAGTCTCTATTCACTCCGTTTATACGTTATGTTAAGGGCTACCATCAAACCACTGACATCATTGCAAAAAACTTAACTTTCATCCATTTCAAAATATCACTGGAACTCCTTTTTGTCGAGTACGGAAAGATGTTATAATCACACCCCTTCCTAAAAGATTCCATTTTTGCAACCTCGAGTCTATGTTTCCATACAGATGGGTCAAAAACAAAAGAAGGGGTTGGTGGAGGAGTTTATTCTGAACGACTGAAATTAAGTCTCTCATTCCGCCTTCCCAATCATTGTAGCGTGTTCCAGGCGGAACTTCTGGCGATAAAAGAAGTTGCCCTGGCTTAAAGAAAACGTGATATCAACATCTGATATCCGTATTTTCTCAGATAGTCAGGCCGCTATCAAATCTCTGGATTCTGTCTCTACAAACTCTATAACAGTCCATAACTGTCGATCATCTCTAATGGAGATGGCACAACAGTTTAATATTCACCTTTGCTGGGTGCCGGGCCATAGAGACATTCCAGGTAACTGTAAGGCAGATGAACTCGCCAGGAACGGTACAGTACAGCCCATCCTAACACGTTTGGCACGTACTGTCATACCAATCGCTACTTGTAAACTGTTGCTAATGCAAGACGCTGTGAGGAGGGCAGGCACCAGGTGGAACAACATCACCACGTGTCAGGTCACAAAAAACATCTGGCCAACACTGGATTTAAAACGTTCAAGGTGCTTGCTCTCTCTAAGCAGATCGCATATAAGCTCGATAATAGGTGTCATAACCGGACACTGTTTAATAGGAAAGCACTCCACGAGATTAGGCGTATTCTCAAATGATTTTTGCAGAAGCTGCATGGACGAGGAAGAGGAAGAAACAGTTCTTCATCTTCTCTGCACATGCCATGCTCTGGCTCGAAAACGCAAGAATTACCTAGGAGAATTCTTCTTTAACGATCTAAATCATATCGGCATAATCAGCCTCTCACGTTTCGTAAGAGACTCAAACTGGTTCCATTGAGCTTAGGAAGAAACCTCAAGATTCATGTGGTATCACAATGGGCCATTAAACTGGCCTTAGTGTGTCCGTTTCCATCTTGGACAGCCACTTTAACCTAACCTCGAGCCTAGTTCTTGGTTCTTTGTTCTTGGTCAATTCTAAGTCCCCAACAAGACCATTCAATTGGAAGACAAGTCAAAATTAGTTAAAATTATTCCGAATACTTTTTTACTGTAGACCAGTGTAATTAGAAATTTCATTAGGTTCACAGGAAAAGCTCTGATTAAAGTGCATTGTCGCAGGAAAACCTACACTTTTGCGCGTTGAGTTAATAAAATTCCAAAACAAATTTGGATTATATTTTAATTTCGATTCAATTGATTGAAAATAATTACAATAAAGAAACTTAGAAAGGAATACAAACTCTTTTCTTAAACCACAGAAAACTACATAGCCATTCAGTTTTTGAATTTTTAAGTTTTTTAAGGCGGTAATTGTTACACTTTGGGCTAGAAGTTAACTTTTTTTTAATTAAAGGAACAGTATTATTAAAAGCTGCACTTACAAATCGTTTTGAATTACACAAATTTAAATCTAGCTCATTGTTTTTAAAAATTCAGAAAGCTTATTTATACAATTCAATGAATCTATGTATGTAAGTTATTTATGTTGAATTTATGAAATAAAGAATTCGAGTTCTTGAATAAATCGACATAAAAATTCCTTACACAGGTTGCAAGTTCGATCATAAGTTGTTCTTTGTATTGAAAACAAAAGTCCTTATTCCTATTCCAATATGCCACAAAACTTTAAATAAAATTGTGCACTTAACAAATTTCAAATTCAAAAGTCATTCGAAGTATATTACAACGTCAATAGTACTTTTGACAGCATAAAAATGAATCACTTGTAAACAAAATGTCAAAACCATTTTAATCCCAATACGATAATATTTTGACATTATTCACTGATATTATATTATTATTTATAAATTCTACCTATAATCTTTGTATAAATTGTTGTTTTGTCAAGTTAATAAAAATAATAAGGCAACCCTCAACTTATTAGTCTAAAGTTGATGTACATTTCTGTTAAGTTACATATTATGTAAAGTGAATTTAAATAGCAGGCTATGAACAAAACTTCTCAAGAAAAGACTCATTCACTTAAAATTCTTAAAGTGAGAAGGAGACAAAAATATTCTTTCATGAGAGTGAAAGTGAATTCATTCCACATTAACCGCAACGCAAGATTTTGCCGTTATTCTCCAAAACTAAAAATTGCACCAGTGAAATCTGAATCTGAATTCTGAAGATGATTTCTGTGAATTTTGTTTAGAAAATGTGGTTGATTTAAATTTTTAAAAAATAAATCAAAAGAAGTGTAAATACAATTGGTGAACTTTAAAGTAATATTGTAAATACAAATGTGTACATCAAGTGATCCGATAATTTATTAGGTGGAATAAGATTTGTGTTCCTTATTTTAAGAGTATAGTAAAAGTTTTAACTAACAAAGAGAATTTTGCCGGATTTGATGGTATTTTAGTGACTTTTTTAACTTGTAGGTGCGCTATTATACCTACCTTCAGGCTTGTATTTGCATAGCTACAAAAATTCATAGATTCTCAATTTATTTGACAATCAAATTCTCATCGCATTGCAAGGATTATGTTCTAAATTAATTTTTTGGAATACCTAGGTACTACAAGAGCAAGATGATGTTTAAATTTCTAGTTATTTGACTTCAAGGACAACATTTAAACCTAAACAACTGTTTTTGAAGTGACGACGCACGGGTACTTGTAGACGCGTACATACAACATTATACATTGAATATAATTCCATTTTTATTATTTTATTATTTATTATACAGTTTTATATACATAAGTCGAAAATTTTTTTTAAATTCGGTTGGTGGTTTATAAATAGTTTTGGGTAAAGCAAATTAAACACCAAATGAATAATGGCTGCCTTCGCGTATACCCGATCGATCAGGCGATCAGGGTGCATTTTTTATTGTGAATTAGTCACTAAAGTAGAGAGAATATAGTTGGCTCCAAATTTACAGTTAATTAGTTAATACCTAAGTAGAATTTAGTTTTTGTACTGAAAATCATAATTACCACTCTGCATGAGAGAAACCCAAAACATGATTTAAGCTTCTTCCGAAGAAGACATTTATTTTTGATGTTTGGGAACAAGAAAAAGTCCATAGATGATCAAAGCTATAGTGTGGAGGACCCATACATTTCGAGTGTTCAAAAATTCAATAGTTTGAACAGATTTTTATTTTCATGGTAACGAATGATTCGACGTCTTTAATTGGTTATCCGCATTTGAACAGGTTCCGAAAAATAATACTGCTTCTTTAGCACTCGGAAATGACAGATCTACGTTTACAAACAGTCGAATGATGTCAGACTCTGGCCTAAGTGCATGGCTCAATATCTGTGACGATATTTAATACGACTTTTGGGCCGAGCTCGTTGAATTTTTTGAGTATTTCCTTACACCAATCTACAATAGTGGTTTTTGAATGTAAGCATAGCTTTTCAATGTTAATAATCTTATTAATGCTAGTTAAAAAAGACTTCATTATTAGCTTAAAATTCAATCAAAACATTAATGAATTATACACAAATATGTTCATATGACCACCGCGTGCACATTTGCATTGGTTGATTTGTTGGACGCAATTTCAGATAACTCTGTCGCTATTTCGAGTGCAATGTTGGCTCTGAGCTTTTCCAACATCGTCGGTTTGTTAATTACTTAACATAGCCCAAAAAAAATAGTCTAAAGGCGCTAAATCACACGAACGAGGCGGCCAATTGACTGATACATTAATTCTTAGATAACACTTTTCAAATGTACTCTTCCATAAATCGATTTTAAGGCCAAAATTCATATCCAATGTGGGCCAAAAATAATCGGTAATCATGGCGCAATAACGCTCCTACATACATTCACAATAACGTGACGATCGTTATTGTAATTCAGGAAGCAAATGTGGATCTTCACTCGACCAATAATGCATGTTTTGCTTGTTGACGAACGCATTCAGTGAAAAATGAGCTTTCTCTCTAAAAATGATTTTGCGATGAAATTCATCATCTTGGCGCATCTTCTCCAGCGACCAATCGGGGAGGAACGTACGTCGCTTCAAATGCTCCATCATCGGCTTAAATTCTTTAGTCAGCTTGATCTTGTATGGGTGTAAACCAAGATCCTTACGCAAAATACGAGCGATGTCTAATTCTTGAGAACGCCTTGTAATTGGCTGATTTGGATCATATGATAAAGACGCCTGAACGTTAGCGATGTTTTTGACATTTAGACAAACCCAATTAACGCTCTTAAAGTTTCGGTCCTCGATTCCGATTTTCGGTAGAAAATTTTTATAATTTGCAGACTTTGCTCGTTTGTGCACTTTAACACTAGGAAAATCTTGAGTTTACTGTAAATTTATCTATAAATGAATAAAATGTGAGGTCACTTTCCCCTTGTGCGCGCCACCTACTCCGGGGCTTCCTCTACTGGATTCGAATACTTTTCGGGCCGGAGCATTGGTTTCCATGCGCTCTACCTGACCCAGCCATCTCAGGCGGTAGACTTTTATCCTTTTGGCTAAGCCTACGTCATACAGCGCGTAAGGCTCGTCGTTCCATCTTCTCCACTCAACTTTTATGCATACGGGACCGTGATCATATGAAGAATTTTTCTCTCGAAACGATCCAATGTGTTTTTCTACGCTTTTGTCCATGCTTCTGCATCGTACATCAGGACAGGGATGATGAGGGTCTTAAATAGCGCAATTTAGTTGCTCGAGAAGGGGCAAGAGTAACTCTTGGGTTGATCTCAGCCCTGGTGTTATTTTCTGCATTCTTAGCAGAGCCCAGGTATACCAAATTCTTAGCTAGTTGCGTCTGTGGATAGTGACGTTTTGACCCAGACATATTGTTGGTACTTTCTATTTAAGCGCTAAACGAATTTTTGCCGCCTTTGTTTTAATATTCACAAAACCCCCATTGATATCACGTTGAGTTCTTCCGATTATTTAAATGTCATCAGTATATGCGCGTAGTTGAACAGACTGATAGTGCCTTTAGTGTTAACGTGGGAGCTCTGCACTATTTTTTACGGACGATGTTAAAGAAATCCAATGACAGCACATCAGTTTGTTCATGTAGATGCTTTCAGGAAACTGATTCCCTTATAGTTGGAGCAGTTTAGAGGGTCTCCTTTTTTCGGTATACTGAGGTTCATATTTTACAGATAAATTGGCGCATGCTCCTAAATAAATTACCTCCAGCTGCCTTAAATAGCTCGGCATTCAAGCCATCTGCTCCAGCAGTCTTGTTAGACTTCAGCTAAGATATGGCAATCTTTACTAGGCCTATGATGGAAAGATGGAATTGTTAGCTTTTGTCGTCTATACTGAATGGATCTTCCTATCTTAAAGTTAAATTCGGTTCGTAGTCGTCGTTATAAAGTCTGCAGAAGTGGCCCTTCCATATCCTCAGCATTGAGTGCGGTTCCACTAAGATATTTCCACACATTGCCGACATTGCTCATCAAACCAGGGGTTTCTAGTTAGCGGTTTGTTGAAACCCAGCACGTCTGAGGCGGGTTCTCTGATTGCATTTGGCAATTTTGGCACTGGTTCTCGATACATTGTCTCACTATCTGATATTTATTTGAATTGCACACTTTTTGATAAAAATAACTTGACTGGCAAATCACGGTCAAAAGGTTTAAAAATAATCAACATTATATTTTAAATGAGATAAACAAAGACTAGTCTTTTGGCAGAGGTCCTTTTAACGGATCTTATCCTATGTTAACTTGCTCAGATGTATTTATTTATTGTTGCTATCTTTAATTCAATTTTTAATTATATAATATTTTATCACTTTAGAAATCGGAAACTTGGGAAGAGAGTCGACTTAAAGATTGGGACTATTGTCGTTTTAAACAGCTGCTAGACGAAGCATATTCTTACAAAAATCCACGCGATAAAGAAAATAAGAGTGACATTTTCTTAGTAAGTAAATATTATTCTAAAATTAATACAAATTATCAAAAACAACTATCTATTAAATTTTTAGCAATTACTGGATAAAGCCGAAAAGGAAAAAGAAGATCATAAATTTGCATTTCGTGCGCTGACATCACTGTACACACCACGTACCTCCACTTCGAACAGCCAAAAGCAGGGTGGATCCTTGCAGGATCTAGTCGAAGCGGTACGCAACGATTCTCTTGACTGTGATTATAATTACGGCGGCCAACGTAACCGCCGTCACAACCACAATTCGCGTCCAAAAAAGTATTCATCTGTTTCGTCCCGGCAGCGTGAAGGAGGCAGCTTGCCGAGCAACGTTAATGTCTCCAACTGCAGCCTCAGTGTTTACGAGCAACCGTTTTTGAATGAAGAACCAACCAAACAGAGTCACGAGAAAAACGAGCCACGGCCTAACACCACTACCACAACAGCTTGTCACGGAACTTTACCATCGAAAAATTCCATCTTGGCACTCAATCCAACGGCGAATATAGGTGGTAGCATTGCCGCCGAAGTAACAATCTCCACTAAAGCTTGTTCGGCACCATCTAAAAACGATTTTGCTATTGTGGGCGGTTGTGGTGGAGTATGCGAAGGACCCAAAGGAGTTAAAGGAATAAAGAACGTCATTTCACTTGCCGCAACATTTGGTAGTGCAACAAGTGCTACATGCGCCGCTCTGGCCACAGCAACAGCCGTTGTTTCTGGTAGTACAGATACCGTTGTCGAAATGAATGAAAATTATATTGACCAACACAATGATCTGCTGTCACAGGTAAACATAATCTTTACATTGTATCTAGTGAACATATGGCAATTCCTGCTTATTGTTTAACACTTTTGCTGGTACCTTAATTTTGTCATGCTCTTTTATTCCAAAAGAAACCATTACAGTTTCAAATTGGCTGTTATCACCCATGCCTGAGAAAGTGTTAAAATTTTGTATTAATAATAAATGTAGAAGTTGCATATATGTATATAACTAATGTTACATTATAAATTCAAAGCGGGAATTGTTTCAACAAAAAAAAAACGTTTTGTTCTTTTAGGGTATTCAATTCGATCGTTACGATGGAATTGAAATGAAAATCCCTCGGGCAAACATAATCGGTTCGGTTTTGACCAGTGATTTTTCACCCAACAACACTACTTCTTATGTTGATGAAGCAGTTCACTTTACAACCTTAGAACGTGGCAAAAGCACAGTAGACGCTAGCTTGGGCGAAAAATCCGAACTCGTCAAAATGCCATCATTTTCCGCTTCGAAACCGATTTCGGTGAGCGTATATTCTTGAGGCCTGTGTATGTAAGTTAATTTTAATAAAATATAATCCTTTGTTTTCTCCATCAGAAACAATATGACGAAAATGGCAATTCACTTAATACGACCTTCACAGTAAACCAACCAAACCAGCAGTCGAAGGCCAAAAAGAAAAAAACCCAATCGGAACGAAATACGAAAACTCTTGATGTTCAATCTGTGGAAGGATACCGCGGGTCAGATCCAATAGAAGAGCTGGTTAAGTATATTGAAAGTTCCGAGGATACAAAACAAAACGAAAAAGTCAACAAATTTGCTGATAGCAAAAAGAAAGAAAAGAAACGAGACAGGGAGAAAGATAAAGAAAAAGGTAAAATTAAAAGAAGCAATTCCCTAGAGGAGCTCAGATCGTGTTCAAAAATGGATGGTGATGATGTTACCATGCGAAACAAAAGTAATATTAAAAATAAAAATGTTGATATCAAGGATAAACAAATAGTGTCATCATCGGCGGCGGCCGTGGGAGGAAATAATACAGGCACAAACCGTAAGGGCGAGAGAAGGTCTTGGGGAACAGAAGAGCTTACTTATTTGGGAGAAAACAATGCAATTGAAGAAGTTCGAGAGAAGGTAAAAGACAAGGAGAAGAGAAAATCAAAGGAGAAAGATTTTAGTGAAAAACTAGAGAAGGTGGTTGAAAAGCGAAAGAAAAGCGATTCTAATATTGTGGTTTCAATGGAGTCGATTTCATGTGAATCAGCCGAATTTCACGTGGTGACGAAAAAGAAGAAGCCGAAGAAACAGCGACAGCTGACAGAAGAAAGCAAGAACAATAATTCCTCTAATTCCCATAAAAACCCAATGTACCAAAACCGAAAATACCATTCAAATTTCAGCAATGATCGTGATGCTTATATGGGTTCCTTTAACAACAACAGCAATAATGATAAGTCACGCCGGAAATCAACTTCGTCTATGCCTCCTTCAGAAAAGTCAGATTCTAGTGATTTAGACTCTGTTCATTCATTACCTATTGAATCGGCTGGCGGAAGAAGTCCTCAGGTTCATCATCATCAGAATCAACCAAGATCATATGCAGAAATAGCTCGAAAAACAGATGCTGCTGCTGCAGCAGCAGCTGCCGCTGCCGCAGCGGCTATGGCAACAGCTACTGCTAGTCCAGTTGTTTGCCCAACTACGGGAGTAGTTATCGACTCAACTGCCTCTAACACCAGTAGTAACAACTCTTCGCACACTGAGCTAGAATTTAATGCAAACGCTATGCCTGCTGCTGTCAATTCTGTGACAAAAAAATCAAAGAAAAGTGTAAAGAGCGATTTTCCAGAGTTAATTGCAAACGAAATAAGTGGCACCACACCCAACAATGGCAGCACGACTCCCAACATTAGCACAATAGTAAAACAGATTTCTTATTCCCAAAGCCTCACGTCAGCAGGTAAAAACGAAGAACACGCATTGGAGAATGTTTTACAGGTATCGCCGTCAACAACAGACGCTATTAAAACTACTGAGAAGCAAATACAAAAGCAGCCTCAGCACCAAATGCCACTTCAAAAATCAAAAAGTGTAGAGACCGATAGTTTTTATAACAGCATCGATCAGTACCCAGCTCTGGAAAAGACTGTCAAGCGACACAGCACTGCAAATGCATGTGGATCGGACGTCGGTGGAGTGACTACAACAAGTTCCCCGTCAGGTACGGTTACACTTCAAATGAATAGTATTACCAGTTGTACAACACTTGGAAACTCTACACCCTCAAGCAACAAAAAATCAAAACCAAATACCAAAGCCAGTGATGAAGTACTTGCAGAGCAACAGCATTCAGCAACAAAAAAGAGTAAAAAAGAGAAATTACTAACTAATGAGCATTACTCCTCGATTACGCAGTCGACAACAACAACATTATCATCATCATCGACAACGTCCTCCAATATAAATAATAAAAATCAAATAAATCATAATCATCATAATTTTAATTTAAATAATAATAAATCTAGTTGTAGTAATAGTCATAATAATAATAATAGTAATAGTAATAATAAATATTCAAATCGTCCAGCTGTGATTATACTAAATGATGATACTACTGCTGGTGGTTTATCATCATGTATTGGAAACGAATTTACTTTTGGTGACTTCAATGAAGAGGAACTGAGGCTTTTTGACGACAGTCAACCGTCGTCCCAACCAAATTCAGTTGTATTTCAAAAGCGTTACTCTGCTGCTGCCACCAATGTTAATTCGACGACTCCACAGAGCTTTGATGATTCTGGTGGAAATTTCAATACAACCGGAGGCAGCACTGCTTTGGATGTGACCAATAATAGCGATGATGCTTTGATAATGATGCAACACACATCGTCGCCTAATTCTTCGTTAGTCATAGACCAATCATCTGATAGTGGCATATGTAGCAATTACGATGCGACAAAAGGAAAGAGAATAATTCAACAATCTACCGGAACAATAATAACAAACAGATCGTTATCGACGGACGCTTTGATTACTAATACCGTTTACTTGTCTGCATCGACGTCGCCATCCAAAGAATCTTTATCATCATCGGCTTCGTCGTCTTCGTCAACTTCATCAAACTCATCCGCATCATCGGGCACGTACGTTTTAAATGCTCCTGCTTCAAAGTCAATCACTTTATCTTCAAGCAAAACGTCCAAGACTAAATCATCCTCCTTCTCTTCACCGAACTATAATCAACAGAAACACAGTTTTGAAAGAAGCAAACTTAAAACAAATACAAATAGTAATCAATTCAATACTAAAGTTTCAACAATGAACAAACGTAACAGCCAACGACAACAAGAGCAAATCAGTTGTAGTGTTATTACTAGCTGCAATGCTTCAACAACATTACCGTCACTAGAGACGTGTGATGATATTGAAACAGCAATTATAGCTGCAGCTAAGAAAGCTGCAGCTGTTGCTGCCGAGCAAACTAGCACTTCTGTGATGAATAAGAACTACACTACAAAGGGCAGCAATAATTTGTCAACAATGGGATCAACAGCATCTACTACAACTTCAACAACAATAAATAATATAAATATAAATAATAATAAGAACAGTAACTTAAATCATAAAAATAGTTGTAATAGTCAACAAGGAGTGACTTCACCGCCATCGTCTGTATTTAGTCAGAATAAAGATAGCCGAAGAGGAGGTAATAGCAGTAGTAGCAGCGCAGGTGCTGCAAAAGGAACAGGAACAGGGGTCCTAGGGCACCACCAACTGCGAAAAGAAATTGATGTGCATTTTATACAACCAACATTAGCGACGCCTATTAGCTCGATACAAAATAATGAAACAATTATTAATTTCATTGGTTCGGGTAAGTTGAATTTTAATATGCTCTTTTTTTAAATTCACATGAATGTGTTACACTTTTTCAGTCTGTAGGGTTTTCATTTAAATAACGATCTGTTTTTATTTGACATGTTTCATAAAAAATTAACAGCTTAAACTTTTATATTTTTTTAAAAACGGTCTACCTCGAACTGTCATCAAAATATGTGCATATTATCGTTTAGTGTATTGTTTTTTTATTTACTTTACGTTTTTGAAAACCACGGCTACAAATAGATGAATTCCATTAACTTTATTTTGCAGCTGTTAGACTTTTTTTTTAATAATTACATTTGTTTTTATTTAAAAAAATATGAAAAATAAAAAAAAAATAGTTTAAGCCTCTTTGGTCCAAAAAATACTATGGAAACCTTAGTTGTCACTAATTAATTAAGCAATACTTTAATGTTTTGAGGTAGACAGTCAACAACAATCAAATCGTCATACAATTCAAAGTGAACTGAAAAATTTAGTATTGCTTAACTTAATATGCAATTCATTTTTTAAAACCAAGTTGTCCATTTTCTATATTCAAAGGCAAATTTATATGAAAAGTTCTACTTTTTTATGTATATTGAAGGACCAAAGCTTTTTAGTAACCGACCGTCCACTGCTGATCTCATGGTTTATCTCACCACAAATCTTTAAATATAGTTTTGAAGAAAGTAAGAGTATTTGATAGAGTTTTGCATCAAACTCTTTTTTCGAAAATGCGTGTATTTAATATTGATTAATCTCTTCCTTGTTGGCGCAACTTAGACGGGTTCGAATCTGATATTCACAAAATAAACGCTGGTGTGCCCCAAGACTCCGTTTTGTCTCCAACACACTTCCTTATTTTTATAAATGATCTTTTATCTAAAACCCATTTAATTGCTTCGCTGATGAAATAACCCTCAGCTTTCAGACTATAAATCAGATTTGGAATGCGTTTTTAACAGCATTATTCAATGGGTAGTACCCGTGGCATGATGGTTAGTGCGTTGGACTGTCATGCGAGAGGTCTTGGGTTCAATCCCTGCCTGTACCACCTTAATTAAAAAAAAAAGTTTTCACGGGTACTGCCTCTTGCGAGGAATTGACAAATTCTCCAAGAGTAATTCTTGTCATGAAAAAGTGCTTTCTCAAAATTAGCCGTTCGGATTCGGCATATAAATTGTAGGTCCCTTCCATCCCTGACAACATTACTCGCACACAGGAATGGTTGAGAGTTGTAAGTCACTAATTTATTTTATTTATAATTCAATGGAGAATCAAAAACGAGTAGAATTTAATGCTTCGAAAATCCAACGGCCACAAGGTCTAATGCCTGTCTTTATTTTATCGCTATATATAAAGGGTGGTGGTTAAATTTTAGGGTTAATTTTGAATAGAGCACAAATTATTTATTAAATTATTGTCATTGATTTTTATTATGGTATCAATTATTTATTTATTTTATTATTTATTTATGTAGTACCCGTAGCGTGATGGTTAGTACGTTGGACTGTCATTCAAGGGGTCTTGGGTTCAATCCCTGCCTGTGTCACCTAACTTTTTTCACGGGTACTGCCTCTTGCGAGGAATTGACAAATCCTCCAAGAGTAATTCTTGTCATGAAAAGTGCTTTCTCAAATTAGCCGTTCGGATTCGGCATATAAACTGTAGGTCCCTTCCATCTCTGACAACATTACTCGCACACAGGGATGGTTGAGAGTTGTAAGTCACTAGGCCCTGGTTCTTCATGGACTGTTGCGCCACATAATTTATTTATTTATTTATCAATTATTTATGCGACCTCGGCATCACACATCCATCCGATGGTCCAAATTTTTGATGATGCTGAGGCATAATTAAGGTTCTATGCCGTTAATGTGCTGAAATATCTCATTTTTTAGGTCTTGAATTGTTGCTAGCTCAGCAAAGTAAACCTTTTCTTTCAAATAACCCTAAAGAAAGAAGACCAAGGGTGTCAAATCACATTATCTTGGCGGCCAATTGACATCGCCAGCACGTGAGATAACAAGGCAACGTGTTGCAAACGGCACCGTTCTGTTTAAACCACACATCCACAACTTGCAATTCGGTTCATCAAAAGTTCGTTATCATCTCACAATAGTGACACCATTCACAATACTTACCTGACCGGCCTCATTTTGGTAAAAATACACCGGGATGATGACGCCAGCCCATAACCCGCGCTAAACAGTCACTCTTTGTGAATGCATTAGTTTTTCGACAATCACTCTTGATTATCATCCGCCTAAACAATCTACTATTGCCATTTCTTGCCACCATTTTGACCATTGACGACGACGCTTGAAATGTTCAAAGGCTTTAGTTCTTGAGATTACTAGTTTCAAAACAAATTGAAAGTTTATTTCTAAGCTCTCAGAGTTAAAAAAAATAAACAAAACTCTTATATTTTGCCCTCAAAGATTGCTGAAATTTTATTAATCAAACAGTTTTAAATAAAATGCGCTCCGAAACAGCTGACATTTTCTGTTTGATTAATAAAACTTCAGCAATCTTTGAGGGCAAAATATAAGAGTTTTGTTTTTTTTTTTTAACTCTGAGAGCTTAGAAATAAACTTTCAGTTTGTTTTGAAACTAGTAATCTTATAAATTTAAGAGTATTGTAAAAAAATCGCCTTAATTAAGGGTAAATTAAACTTTGATCTTGAATAACTTTCGACTGAGTTGATTTATCAAAAAGTGACATCAGATCTTTTTTGTAGAGCGTTCAATTCTTTACAAAATACATAAGAGGTATTATAATGCAATTTATCGTTCGTTAGTTATAAAAATCAGAAGAAAACAAAATTTTTTTCCTGTGTTATTCTTATGGGAAATCGAAAAGTGCGATGCGGATGTCCTAAATATTAATATTAAGCGCTCATATTTTCAGAGGCCTATTTTGGCATGTAAACGAAACTTTTGAGCCTGGTTCCGAGAAAAAATAATTATTTTTTTTTTGAAACGCTCTAATGTTTAGTTTTCCTTTAAAATGTCTATATAAATTTGTCTGTCCATAATGCCGTCGATAAAACCCAAATTATTCACACCTGCAGCAGTCATGTAGCCATAGGTTCTCTAACTCCATGTTGCCCTGTAGGTGCTAGGTATTTTTTTGTAGTACTCTGTTAGACTTTAAGGTCATCGGTCTGAAAAACATGGAATCTCCCTCAACAGAAAAGAGAACGTCATCCCAGAAACTTTTTTCCATGCCTTTGTACTCGATCACGTACTCGAATTGCTTTTTTTGGTTCAATTGTTTTAACAGTCCTCGTGAAGCAGTCTGCTTACCGTCATGCGATGAACATTTTTACCAAGTTCTTGATTTTATTTTTGGAAGCGTTTTGACTTTTCGGACAATGTTATTTTATTACATTCACGACCATCGAAGTTTCGAAAACTAACTGTATAAAATAATTCGTTTTAAGTCAATTATTATATTTGTTTTGATATCCCCAAATAGTAATAATAAAGGGTGATTTTTTTAAAAGCTATAGGAAAGTTTTTCAAACAAAAAAAAACACATACAATTTAGAAAGATGTATGAAATCTTTATTTGAATCGATAGTACGGTCCATATAATTTAATGTTTGAAGATTATTTCATGCAAATGTTGACCTTGACTGCGCCTCAAATGGTCAATCCGCTTAGTCCAATTTTGGCATACTCTTTCCAACATCTCGGCCGGTATCTCACGAATAAATGCTTCAATGTTGTATAGACATGAGCTTTCACCGAACTCGCCTCTTAATAAGTACATTGTCGCGCGTGCTGTGTGGCATGTGGCACCGTTTTGTTGAAACCACATGTTATGGAAGTCAAGCTCTTGCATTTTGGGCAAAACAAATTTGGATATCATTCCACGGTAGCGCTCACCATTCACAGTTACGTTACGTAGATCTTACGTTAAGTGGATCTTCGTCCAACCTTTCAAGAGCCCATTCACTAAAAAATTTACGTTGCAGTAGGGCGTTCGGCTTCAATTCTTGCTCCAGGTGTATTTTGAAAGGCTTCACACCTAAATCCTTCCACGTTGTTGAGTAACAGAGGCCCAATTGCTGCGAACGGCGACGAATCGATAATTGATGGTCATCACTCATCATTAACACTGGCCGATACAGCTGCGATATTTTTTTCAGTTCGCATTCTACGTAAGCGTGTTGGTAAATTTGGTGCGAAATTTAGTCACAATAGCAAACAAACAAAACACGAAACGTGCGTCAGCTGTTTAAACCAGTGTTGCCGAAAAGATAATAGCTAAAAAATCAACCTTTATTTGACAATTTTCTAACCTTTAAATTGTATAACTAAATATATTAAAAACTGTAAAAATAAATTCGCTCTTAATAAAGTTTAAATTAATATTTTTAGAGACTTTTTTTGTTGAACCAAAAAACAACAATTAATCGAGGTTTTAAAAACGAATCATAATATGTGACAAATATGCATAGATACAAAAAAAAAACATTATAAAATGCATATTCATAAATAAATACAATTGTTTACATATATTCACTAACATAATTTTTGTTTTACAGCTTGGGAAGAGGTAGCTAATAGTAAAGTTACACAATTTTACGATGGACAATAAAAGCAAGTCATGGGTAACTTAGTTCTAGAATTTCTAAATCGTTTTTAAAAATTATATAAATATACATATATTAAACAACAAAAACAAAAGTAATATAATTAAAATTATTGCTATTTACTTCCATGTACGGGTCTACATGACCGTTTTAATATATAATATATTGAATATCAGTAAATATTTATACACTTTAATGTTATCAGTTTTATTTCGTTCGTTTATAATTAGAAGTTAAAAATGAAAAACTAATGAATAACTTTACTTAACTTAAACGAAAACTAACAAACAAATAAAAAAAGTATGAAAAAAAGAAGATGAAATATGGCAACTTAAGCATGTACACCACGAGTAAAGAATTATAAGCTTTATTTCCTTTTTTCTGGTCCAAAATTATAATTTTCATTCATATACATTTTGATATAATTAAAATTAGTAATTTAATTAGAAATTTTGTTTATCAAAGAGCATTGCGAAGAAGCGTTCTTTTCTTAAGATATTAAATTAATTCAAATAAAAAAAACTATGTTAATGTTAATTCGTAATATTAAAAACAAAATAGAGGAACAATAACATAAATAAAGAAATATTATTAAAAAAAAAAAAAAAAAATTTTATGCGCAATTGATCCTACTTCCTATCTCTTACATAATTTATAATTAAATAAACACTATTATTATATTAAATCAAATAACTGGAAGAAACGCTTGGATGGGTAACGAAACATTAAATTAAATGAAATATTAAGGGTTTAAAAGATTGTTTTTGTTTAGTAATCAAAGTATTGTATAAATAGTATATGTAAATGTAGTTATTCGTTGTATGCCTTTGTGCGTCGAAAAAAAATATATAAATTTGTATTTATTATCTTAAATTCTGTCAGATTGTTGTTGATAAGAAGTGGAAAATCAATTTTATGTTGGAAGTAGACAATAGGGATTTTTGTTGTGAAACAGTAATAGTAACAGTAACAGAAACATTTAAATTTATAGTGATAGTAAGGAGTGATTACTCAAGAAATGACCATTTGAATAGCCTTTCATTTGATCATGTTCATAATTCAATCCTTAAAGCCGGGAAATTCCTTAAAATTCAATTGACACATTTAATTTCTTTTTTTATAACATTATTCAGTATATTTACATAAACATAAATAATTTAAACATTTTTAAATTAAATTCAAACTTTATTAGTCAAGCACGTATACATATGTATGTAGTTTATAGGTTTTGTGTGTTACTTGGACGATATTTCTCCTATAAGTCCAAGTCCTTAAATGAAATGGTATCGTCTCGTGTTCGTTCAACATTTTGGAGACTCTGCTTAAAGTCTTCATAAACAACTATATCTTTTAGAGCTTATTTGTTACCTTAAACTTCCATTAGATAGCATTTCCTATCCTTATAACTTAAAGCTTTTTAAATTTGTACGTTTGTTTTTTCTTAATTCTAAAGCAATAAAAGTTCTCTGATGCCTCTGCTTTGAGACTCAAAAATCGATGAAGGTAAATCTCCTGCTGAAATATTTATTTCTTAGACTTCATTCTAAGCATTATAACAAATAACTTGTTTAATTACTTTAAGTAAAAAATATGGAATAAGAATTCTTGAACAAAATTAACCAAATTTCCAAGATAAAGTGCAAAAACCAAAACAGGCAAATAGGGCAAATAGACGAGGGAGGTACATAAAACTGATGATCAGAAAGAATAATATTTTTCCCTGTTAAAATATCTCTTGTAAAAAATACTTTAAAAAACACAAAAAAAAATATTATATTCAAATACATTTATGCCATAGTCCTTAAAAATGTATAATAGAACAATAAAAAATATATATATTATTAAATATTATATAAATGTCAAGATTTGCAACAAACTATATTTGTAATTGTGTAAAAATCAAAACTATATAGCTTAAAAAATATATATATATAAAACGACTTTATCATAATATATATTATTCATTTCAACTTCTTTAGTTTTATTTAAATAAGTGCAGAGATTAACAGCAAAGCAATAAGGAAGTTTTTTAAGTGACTATTATAATGCTTTTTTGTTTGTTTGTTTTTAGAAAGAGTAATTTTGTTTTGCCCATTTTTTGTTCGTTAAATTAATTTATTTATTATACAAATAGATATCATTTTTGTTGCCTGAACAACTTTAATCAAATTTGTGTTTGCTCGTATTTTATTTTAAATTCAAAGCGGAGTAAAATCATTTAACTTTTATATATGAAAGGCTTTTTATACAATTGGGATTCATTGCAATACAAATATTGGTAGTTTAAAGAAAAACAAGAATACCATTAACCGTTATTAATAACAATTTGCTAATAGGTACAGAATTGAAAGCAATCGATTGGGGTATTCGTTTCATGTTTAATATACACAAAAACTCTTAAAAAAATCAATACATTTCTTGTGACATAAATTACGTCAAGTGTTTTTCACCTTACTCAGAAGTGGTGATTTAAAAGACATTTAAATATTTTGTCTTAGCGATTATACAAATTGAAAAGAATTATTTGCTATTTAGATACTCAGAGTTATAAAATACAAGTTGATTTACAATGTGACAAGCGCAACACGAAATCTAATTGAGGGCTGTAGGCATCAAATGAATTCCAATCAAAGAACACATATTTTTTTTTGTTTAAAATATGTTTTTACCATTTGTTGGCATTTAACCCGATAGGGACTGAGGAATAAAATTGAATTCTAAATGAGATTTCCATGCATGTATGAGCACACAGGATCAACAGCATGAAAGAATGTGAATCTTTTATGACTTCAATTTAAAGACTGCATTATTTAAATTCCCTTAAAGGCTGGGACTTAAAATTTTGTAATCATCTATCATTTCATGTATTCCTTAGCAATCACATGAAGTCTGCATTGATGCAGTCTTTGGATTCTTTTGAAGTCCTTGCATCCATTCAAGTAAATGCAAATACTGCAATTGCAAACTCTTAAAGTGAATTCAAAAGAATGTATGTTCTCTCAAATGATTGCATTTAAATGATTGGAAATTGAAAAATGTTAAGTCACATTTTTATGGTGAATTCAAAGAACCATCTGAAAACAAAACATCGTGGTTATACTCAATTGAATTCGTCATATGTAACTATGTATGTACGTACGTTTGATTCGATCCAGCTCGTAAGCGATTGATGAGATGTAAAAATGTGATTCTAATCCGATTCAGTTATACAAAGAGTTAAACCGTCTCAATGAAAACTTACTATTTGAGATTTGAAATGTTAATACCAATATACTTGTTTTGGAAATAGAAAAATAGAACATATTACAATTTTTGGGTTATTATATTTTTAAGATTTCTGAGAATAATCCATCTCAATAAGTTGACAGATCAGTAGAATTGAAAATAAATAGAATTCTCGAACCTTAAGTCAAATAGTCTTTGTATTTTTCTTCCTTTCAAGAAACATTCGTTTCAAGCTATTCTTTATAACGCTTATGAGCAAGAACAGTCCAACAGTTAGCATAAAACTGAAAGCCACGAGACTTAAATCGTAGAAAAATAATTGAAAAGAAGATCACACGTTATAGCCGCTTTAATACTTCTCTGTTATCGTTAGAACAAGATGAAACTTTGTAATCGAAACCAAAAAAGTCAATAAAATTCCATTCAATCATTCATTCGTTTCTATTTGCAAAAATGTTATCAAGATTTGGCCAGTTAATATTTCTAAGAAATTTCAGAGATTTCCGTATTCCCAGAAATTTAAACAAAATGTCTCACTTTTGCTGTTAAAAATCTGAGAATAGAACTTTTATAATTCGATTTCTCACAAAATGTTCTATCGCGAAATTCAAAAAGGAAGCAAAGAAATACAAAGGTATTTTGATTGCCAGGGAGAATGAATAATGAATTCTGTGTTTTCTCCTGTTTGTCAATCTGACTGAAAATGCATTTTCAGAAATCTTGGAAATATAAACTGTCCAAATAATTCGAATTTTGGAGATCCTACAGCAAAAAGGAGAAATTTTAAAAATCTTAGATCTTAGAAATATAAACTTGCCAACTGTAGATTTTAAATTAATTAACATTATTTATTAACTTATTTTTGCTCACTAGGTTTTGATAGCATATTTAAAATTATTAATGCAAAACAACTACCTACATATGTTTTTATTTAAAATGTATGTAACGATCTCAAACGGCTTAAGAAAAAATGGCAAAATAAAAATCTTTGGTTTTTTATTAAATATTGTTTAAAATTAATTTTATTCATAAAAATGTGCATTGTGCAATGTGTTTTATCTTCTCTACTTACTTAAAGAAATTACGATCTATTGCATACATACATATGTATATTTATCCCTCAATCTCGTTCACTGAAAAAGACACCCAACTCTTCATTTCTTATTGAAATTAATTGCTCAATATGGGCAAACTGCTTATGCTAACATTTTATGATGTTTCCTTGTTATAATGTTTTGTTTATAAACTTTCATTCCTATGAACTCTAAGTGAGTATTGATAAGCTTATTATAGTTGAAACTTAACACAAAGTTTCAATTTCGAGCTTTAAAAATACTTAAAGTATTTCTTAACTTCTGCGAGAAATACATACATATGTGTTACTTGATAAATGTGTACAATTTTAAAACTTACTTAGCCATGACCGAATTCACTTTCACTCTAAATTAAAACGAATTCGAAAAAAATGTAAACATTTAAATCCAAATGATTGAATTATCCACTTTTAATACTGGTGATGTCTCCTATTGATGTGACTTACGAGTAGATGATGATTTAAAAACAAACTTTCTCATTATTCAAATTCGATTTCTATCAATTGTCTGAATTGTCCGATAATAAATAAACAAAGTACACCAAGATACAAACTTGATCAGTATAATCAAATTCTTAGGTCTTTTCGAATAGACATTTATGGACAGTCAATTTATCGAAAATTTTGTTTGGTCTACCAAAAGTGGAGAGTGTACAATCATTTTTTTGAATTTTTTATGTTGAATTTTTTTTCTATCGTCTTATTAAAATTACTTTATGGAACAAAAACGCGTGTTCTTTCAAAGTAACCCAATCGCATCAAATTACATATGTTAACCAAGCATTTAATATATAAGACATAAACAAGTAGCAACACAAAAACCGCATCTTGAACAGAAATGCCTAGTTTTATAATAAATAGGAAGTCCTACAAGGTGAAACTATTTTGTTAGCAAATAATTAAATAAAATTATTAACCCTTTTTTAATTTAGAATTTAAGGCTGCTAAAATCTTAAACTTTATAAACCCGAGAAGTATGGGTATAAAACTAAAGTAGATTTTTCTTTGACGATGATGCGAATTCAGTCAAAATTTTTTGATTGATGAATTCCCATATTTCTGAATATTGTTTGACTTTAAAGAATTTTACTAAAGATTTCTTACAATTTTAAACTTAGTCACATATTAGAGTTAAAAAGATTTAATAGAAGAGGAATGTACTATGTTTAAAACCAAACACAAAAGAAAACCCCTACAGTTTTGAAAAGCCTTTTTTTCCTTACGTGCTTTACGCTTTATTATTTTTTCTTTTATTTGTTATTAATTTTGTTTTGTTGATTTTTAATAAAAATACAGCTTCCTTACCACTGACTGAGTAGCTGCTATTCGCTGAAATTCTCTTCTATATACATAATATCAAGTTCATATAATATAAATTATAATATAAAATAAATATGTTTAAAACTTTTAAATACAAAATACATACATGTACATAATTTTTTTATTAGATGTATACACTATAAATATCTCATTAAATTGATAAAATAAATAATTGATTACCTAAATATTTAATGCTGTATGTAATAATTTTATGGAAGGGAGTTTTAGCAGTCGGTATATTTTTTGTTTATATTATGTATGTTAATAAATATAAAAAAAAAAACACTAAATTTCCATACAAAAATATTAATATATATAAATACGAGTATAAGTAAATACATATATATATATTATATATAAATTAAAAAGAAAAAAAAAACGGTTTATCCTGAAGAAAATAATAAAAGTAAATAACTAAAAATTAAGTAAAAAAGAAAATAAAAAAAAACTTTTAGGCCAGCAATTAACATTTTACACACAGCTACACGCATGCAATTCATATAACTTACAGACGAATATTGTACCATAGAAAACATAACATTAATAATTAATTTATCATTAAATAAAAGTAAATGTAGAAAAGTAAAAATTGTTAACTATAAGGAAAGCATTAGAGAGAATGTACACACACACAACAAAATAAACCATTCAGCAATATCAATCAAAACCCTTCCTAGCATACGTTTTCTTTTAAATTTCAAAAAGACAAAAACAAAAAGAAAATTATTATTACTGAATGAGCTGTGAAGATTTCATCATTAAAATGTTTTTAATCACACATCCTATCAAATGCAAAAAACAAAAATAAAACAATAGTTAAATCATATTAGAAAACAATAGAAGAAAGAAAGAAAGAAAGAAAATAATATTATTATTTGAAAATGAAAACAATGTACATCATGGCGGCGCCTATTAGACGAGAGTTATTTCATTTTATTTAAAACTTTATTTTTTAAATAATGAATTACAAATTAAAAAAAAAAATAAAAGAAACAAAAATACGTTTAAATATTTCTAGCTAGTTTACTTTTATTGTTTTATATTAAGAAATAAAGCAAATAAAAATCAATGAAAATAGATTAAACAATAAACAAAAAAAAAAAAAACATTAAACAAAAAATAAATAATCTTAACAAAATATATTAAAAAGAATAAATTATGAGTAAATATATATATATATATTATATAATACCACTAATATTTGTTAAGTTAGTACATATTAATATTAAAAAAAGAAAAAAAAAAGAAATGTAAACATTAATTTAATTATATTTAATTAAACAAAAGAAAAACTAGGTTTGATTTTTAATTTTGCCTTTTGGTATACAACAGTTTGTTATAAATGAATATCCAATTTTGTTTTTATTTTATTGTTTTTTTTTTTTATTTGAACTTTGTAACGGTGCTTTTTTCATACCCAATTTTTTGTTTTTTTTTTCAATTGTTAGAATGTTTCGATTATTATTTTATTTTGCTTAAATTATATTATTTTGATAGCTAGAAAAAAATGGATAAAAATAATATGAATATTATGTGCATGTATAGACAAAACAAAATAATTAAATTTTTCAAAGTCAATGAAAAATACAAAACAAAAAACTTAGTCAAGGTCAAAAATGAAAGGAAACAAGTCATAGGCACACTCTGTCTGTTGTATATCAAATACAAATTATTAAACCTAAAAACAAGTCATTTAAATAAAAAAATAACAAAATATTAACTAAAAGTTGTTTTACTTGGATTTAAGGTATGGAAACTGCTCTTTATACATTGAGTTACAAAAGTTGCTCATTTAAATTTTGCGCTAACCAGATGGATGTGGGAAGGTTTAATCATGATGTGGGGAGGAATTTCGATGCTCGAAAAACTGTACTATTCAGAGAGGAAGGCTATCTGAACTCTACATATTCATCATCATCATTATCGGCTTGACAACAGCGCACCCCAAGTCTTCGTGGCGTCCTGGGGCCTGATTATGAGGTTCGCGGCGGATCGTTTTCAATTCAACCTTTCAAATTCGATTCGCGTTGTATTTCCTTATTAACGAATTCGCGGCGAAGCGAAAATAGTTCTTCCTATATTTCATTGATTTGACACTTTGACTTTTTCTTCCTATATTGCAGTGATTTGATACAAATTTTGTTTTGTTTTGATTTAATTTGTGAAAAATTGCGGTGATTTATTCAAAATTTTATTGTGGATTGTGGATTAATTATAAGAAAATTAAAATAAAGCTCACTCACATTTTTATATAATTACAATCAAGAAAGAATCCACGAAATCGGACAGTGAATAATAATAAATACTCTTTCGCCTGTAAATCCGCCAAAAAAAAGCTGTCGGATTTCAACTCGCCAACAAACATTATGATATTTCAAATTCGCCATCGAATTCGTTAATTGGTGGAATTCAAAACGAAGAAGGCGAAAGCTGTAGCAATAATTGAAAAATGGCAAACTCGCTAGCAAAACGATTCGCCGCGAACCCCATAATCAGGCCCCTGTTCTACGCCATATCTCCAGCGTAAGCATGGTCGGCCACGTTGAAACCTACCATAGAAGGTACTACAAATGATTTTCGGGACTGGTTCATATTAGCTAATGCGAGTAAGTTGTCCACCCCTCAGGAGTTGACTGAGTTTAATTTTTGTCACAATACCTTCCAGGTTGATTGCAAACATTGCATAACTGTAGCGTCTCCGGGATCGTCCACTCTAGGTATAATCAAGTTAATCACGAATTCCATAGTAATCGGAAAATTTTACGAGTTCCGAAAATCCGTATCACGAAATCCGTTCGCAATGCAAAATTGTATGAGGTTTGCCGCTATGGACTTATTTGGCAATAGTTTTTTTCTCGGGGTTCGTAAAAGTTTTCGATTACAATGGAGTTCGTGTTCTAGCAAATTATGTAGTTTAATTTGAACCGTCAGTTGGACAAAACTAGTTTCAAGAAGTGGAAATCTACCTTCTACGGACATCAATCGCATTGAACACATTTGGAAAGTGCTAAGGAGAACAAATAAAGATGCCCTTCCAAAGATACTTAGTGGTCGTAGATTTTGTCTTACCGAGATAAAAAGATAATAAGGACGCACAGTGGGCCCAAATGGGCTTACCCGTCTCTAAAATCTAATTTTGTTTGTTTCTTGAAATAATTAAGAATTTGGAATATTTCATCTTTAATATCTACGCTACGAGTATCATTTGAATACATTTTTTTAAACTATAGGTTTGTTTTTAGTGCTAAAATTTATTCCAAAGTTAAGAAATACACGTTTTTGGCATGATTTGCACATTTAAAACTTCTGTAGCTTTTATTAAATTAAGTGAAATTTGGAATATGATATCTCTTATAGTCACTCAATTATTTAAAACAAAAATTATATGAGTTTTTAGTACTAAAATTATTTCTAAAGTGAAGAAAAAATGATTTTTGCATGTTTTAGACATTTAAAACTTCTGTAACTTTTTTGACTCTTTGAATAAGTCAAATTTAAAATATTTTACTTCTGATGTTCATTTAATCATTTGAACATATTTTCTTTTTTAAATAAGTTTGTTCTAAGTACTTGATGTGAAAATTTCAAACTACTGTTACTTTTTTGTCTCGTCGAATAATTTTGTCAAATTTGGAATATGTATATCATCTCTACTATTCATTTAAACTTCTTTTTCTTTAAATAATAAGTTTGGGTTGGGTTCGAAATCCTGTATGGATCATAATACTGTATTTAAAATACTGTATCTCAAAATACTGTATTTCAAAATACTGTATGTACAAAATACTGTATGATCAAAATACTGTAGCTCAAAATTCTGTATCTTAAAATTCTGTATACCAAAATTCTGTATTTCAAAATGCTGTAAATAGGCTGACAAATAAAAATCGTTTTGATAATGTAAAAAAGTGCGCACTTTTTTACATTATCAAAACGATTTGTATTTGTCAGCCTATTTACAGCATGTTGAAATACCGAATTTTAAAAACAGATTACTTTTATAAAGAATACATCATAATATTTAATGTTCTAATATACTTTCCTTGAACAATAACATATGATAATTCATAAGTCTTTGAATTAATTAAAAAAAAAAAAAAAAAAAATGGTATCTTCGTCTTATTGTCTCTTCCCATTTTCTTCTCTTTAATTGTTATTTCTCTCACAGTTGTATTATGAATTTTTGTTACCACAATCAACAATTCCATAAACAATTACACCGAACTTATTGATCCGTCAAAACTTCCACGTGTTCGTTCATTTCGTTGATATTTAAAAGCTAATGTAAATTTAAGAATTAAGTGAAATTTGGAGTTGCAATAAATGATATAATGTACATATGTATACATACATAAATCGAGTTCTGCTTTTGTTATTCTCTATAATGGAAGCTTAAGAGCGGAATTTTGCAAAAATACAGTATTTTTAGATAATGTTTTGCTCATACTGCATTTTGAGAAGAAGAATTTTGAGATACAGTATTATCAGATACAGTATTTTTACAACACAGCATTTTGAGATACAGTATATTAACCATACAGTATTATGAATATACAGTATCATACAGTATGATACAGAATTTTAACCATACAGTATTTTAAAATACAGCATTTCGAGCCGCTCCCAATAAGTTTTTAGTACTAAAATTTTACCTTAGTTAAGAAATTCGAGATTTTTGCATGAATACATACATACATATATCTTGTTCTAATTTTTTGTTTTAATTTGTCAACTTATATCTTTAAATTCATACTCAAAACTCGTCATTAATTATGTTTTTTTTTAATTTTTAATATATCTATATATGTACATATGTAAAGGGTGTCCCAAAATTAACGCAAGATTTGAATTAAATAGAAAACGCCGTTTTTAGTCTTTTGATAGTTATATTTTTATTGACTCGTAAAGTACATAGGATAGGGTTATGTATGGAATAACACATCGGACAAATGGCCTCCACGGCTTTGCATGCACATGCGCACTCTTTTGTTGAAATTTTATATGACCATTCTGCATAAATGTGGCTGAATTTCGTTGATGCAGCGTTGAATCTCCTCCTTTAATGCACGGGTGGTTGTGGGCTTGTTGACATAGACTTGTGATTTCAAATAACCCCATAAAAAGAAGTCTAATGGTGTTAAATCACACGATCTAGGAGGCCAATTTTGATCACCGAAACGAGAGAGTACACGACCTGGAAATGTCTCATGCAGTAATTGAATTGTTTCACGGGCTGTATGACATGTGGCACCGTCTTGTTGAAACCATTCAACGAACTCTCTTCTCTGTCCATGGTCATTAGGCTTCAATTGTTGTGTTAATTGAATTTTGTAAGCATGAAGACACAGATCTTTGGTGAGTATACGCTGTAGAGAGGTTCTTGAAATTTGCAATTCTTGTCCACGACGTCGAATTGAGGTTCCTGGATTGTCAGCAACACTCTCACGCACTCCTTCGACATTCAAATTTGAACGGCTTGTTTTTGGACGACCAGTGTGTTTGGCGTCTCCAACGGATCCAGTCTCCATGAATTTTTCAATTAATCTCTTCACAGTTGACGAAGTTAAAACACTATTCCGACCATATTTTGTATGAAATTTTCGAACTGCAACCGGCAAGCTTTCACTATTTTTGAAATATTCTTTAATAATGAAGACACGTTGTTCTATCGTGTAACGCTTCATTTTTAATAACCCTATACTGTTAGCTGTCAAATTGCTTTTTTTTTCAGGGTTGCCAACACTTCACTGCACAAATGGCGGCAAATTCAAATCTTGCGTTAATTTTGGGACACCCTTTATATGAAAGAAAGTCGTGTTAGTTACACTATTTTTAACTCAAGAACGGCTGTACCGATATGGCGGGTGGGTAGGTAGCTTAGAGCCAGGATACGGACATAGGATACTGTTTATCCCGTTCGACAGCGTTCTCTTGTGACTTGACATAAAACGTGGTATAAAAAAAAACAACCATGGAATAACAAAACTCAAATGACAGCTATGTAATGGACGTATGAAACTGCAGCTGACAACAAACATGAGAGTTGCATTGCTTAATGATACATACATATGTATGCTGAAGATTTCTCTGAGCAATTGCTGATAATGGTCAAGTACCAGTCGATGAATCGAGCGGATTGATATCATTTCCAAATAATTTCTGTAATTTAGTCTCATCAAAAGGCAAATTTATCGACAATGTATTTCCAAACATTATTTCTGAGCGAGAAATTTTAGTGGCTAAGAATAAAGATTAAGGTGACTTGAACTACATAATTCAAACAAAGATCATTGAAACAATGCATTCATTCAAATCTATTGATTGCGTCACAAATGAAGATGAAGCCACCAACTATCCAATTGAATTTTTAAACTCCTTGGATGTGACTGGAGTTTTTATTATCACCGCACAATTTACGCCTAAAGGTTGGCTCCGTAGTAATCATGCTTCGAAACATAAACCAACCAAAATTGTGTAACGGTACGCTTTTGGTGGTTAGAAAATTGATGAACAATGTAATTTATGCGACGATACTGAAAGGAAAATTCAAAGGTGAGGAAGTTCTCATTCCATGGATCCCGATGATCCCAACCGACATGCCGTTTGAATTTAAAAAAACTTCAATTTCCGATCCGTCTTGTATTTGTCATGGCCATGAACAAATCACAAATCCAATCCTTAAAAATTTGTAGTTTGAATCTAGAATATCCATGTTTTTCCCATGGTTCAATTATATGTGGCATGTTCACTGGTCGGAAGACCATCTGCGCGTTGTTCGTTTTCGCGCATGATAATAAAACAAACAAAATAAAATAAGGCGGAACAGAGTTCGCCCGGTGAGCTAGTTAATTAATAATAATCAATAGTTTACTAAATTAAGATTTTTTTTTAATCTTAAACAGGAGTAAAGCTTCTTCAGAAAGTTGTTTGTTTGGCTTCACCATGCATAAGTAATTTATGCACTGAAGATGGCATGTGATACCATTTATATTTATCAACGTGCAGTATGCATTTCAGACAAATCATTGTTGACTTTTTCATTTATATCCTTCTCATTACTCATTGCTTTGTCAATATAGACATTGTTAACTTCCATTGTCATATTGTGTTAAGAATGCTGTCGTGCTTTTCAGTAGATTGCCGATCGCGGCAGGAAGCCCAACTGTCGAATGCATTAATATATTAAACAAAGGCAACATATATTAGACCATTTTTCGCTAACAAATCTTCCCCTTGTGCAGAATAAATAATTGATAGGGTTAAGTAATATCCTCGTCTTCATCTGACATTATCTTTATGTTTTATTGCTTATTTCACGAATCAGAATGTTCAAAAAAAAAACTTCAATTTGATTGACTAAATAATGCACAAAACTTATTTTTAAAATGACAGTTTCTAAAATGTTTCAAATATAAAGTTTCCCAACTTTATTGAATAAATAAAAAATTTATTGAATAAATAAGAAATTATTCAATATTATTGAATAAATAAGAAATTTTAAGTTGCATTTTAACTCTCGATTTTTAATCAACTATCAAGGTCGCAAGTTGATCAATTTGAAAATTTGGTCAAGTTGAGCAAGTTGAGTTCGGATTCGAGTCAAAATTTGTGGAAACAAACCTGTGTGGAGGAGTTGGTTTTACAGATAATGCGTTATATGCTCTGTTTATTTGCATGTTTGTGTACAAAAAATATAGTTTTGTTTTAATCAAATTAAAAAAAGTGCAATTTTTGCACATGGAGTAGGTAGCATATTCTTATATGGTGCTGAAATATTCAGTTTTTCATTGTTTAACACGAATCAAATTATCTCACTTGCACTTCATAAGAAACATCGAAACACCATTTGCATTTTAGAAAGTGTTGTCAAACTTAATCATTTTTAAATCTTCTTGTGCGGTGGAGACACCAAAAAGATTTATCTAATCTAAACTGAGATAAACCTTTGGTGGAAACATAGCAAAACTTAATTATCTTTTCTGAGAATGACGACGAGGTATACTCTTGAAACCTTGCGCATACAACAAAAAATAAGAAGAACGATGAACACTCAAGAAGATCGAGACAACACCATTGTAAGCTACGCATTAGCAATAAAATAAGTACCTGAACTACACTGTGATAATTTATGTTTGTCTTTTTAATTTATTAGTCTCTTGTTTTTAATGTTAATTTATTAAATAGTTTAAATATTTTTCTTTCATTTTCATTTTCCTTTTTCAAACGAAATAAAAATAAGATTTAAAAAACAAAACCAACAAAGCAATGTAAAATACAACAACAAATAAACAACATGTGAGTTTTTTTTTTAAATTAGACAAATTGTATAAAATAATAAATAAAAATTTGTTCATAATGTTAAATAAATATCTTTTCTTTTGTTTTCTCTTGCAAAATAAGCCCAGTTAGTCCATTTTCACTAACAAAACTAAATAACAATAAAAAAACAGTAATAGATTGATTTTTTCCCCAATGGAAAACACATACATGATTCCAAATGCACAACTACTCTACCAACACAGCCATCGAGATACAAATGCAATATCAATCGTACCAACATTTGAAAACGAAATCACATAATAAGATCCATTCGAGGCTCGTATAAATGTCAAAAACCTATCCATAGTGAGATTCTACACGAACTTTTATCGGTGTTATTCTCACTATTGGATAATTGTTTTTGTTATTCGTGTAAAATCCCACTTCACTATGGATAGATTTCCCAACAAAACACGGGTATGAAAAAATCTACCTAAAATACAAAACGGTTTTATTGAGGTGTTGAAAATCATTCGCCTAAAAGTTTTATTCATCATTCATAAGGTAGAACGGTTGAAAACGTGGATTTTCAAAATATTTGTTTGGAATATACAGTTTTGGTCAAAATTAAAGTAATTTTAGTGCATAATATGCTTTTATTTTAATTTTATAAGCACTACATAACTGCATGCCACAAATATTTAAAAAAATATTATTAATTAAAAAAAAATTAATACAAAATTAATTTAAAAAAAAAAGATTAAAGATTTTTGAAAAAAAAGTTAATAAATTAAGGTAGGTATTTTTGAAAAATTAATTGGCTGATTCTTTCGACTTAGGATTAAAACTCCTCTCAAACAACATTTTCAAAACGTTATATATAAAAATCCTGATGCGATGGATATATTATAAACAGTTAAGTATTTATTATTTAAGTTGAGTTTGGTTTGTGGGCAAAAAAAAAACTTAATTTCAAAGTCCAGGCGTGTAATCTATGTTTTCGTCCTCGAGATAGGAACTTGTAATTTTATCAATATAACAAATAAATACTTACATTTGAATATAAAAATGTTTCTTAAAGTCCTTATGGCTTCAATATTGCTTGTGGTAATAAATTGAATGCAATTGAATTACCTTGATTATAATTCCAGGTTTAATGTTTCTTTTTGTACGACCTTCAAACAAAATATACATACATCTACACTAACATTTATTTAAACTAATTATAAAAGTTGCGCTCTTAAAGTTAAACTACTTGGTATTTCAACTTTGTTTACTTTTAATAAATTAACTAAATTCTTAAGAAATTCTTGAGAAATTTTAAAATCATCATCTGCTTCGAGTTTCTCGAAAAGCTCCAACGATGCTTCACAATTATTATCATTAACAAACTTCATAAGTAGCATATTATAAACATCATGTTCCTTAATAACATGACCAAGACCTCTACATGCTTTGGCCAATCTCATTAGTGTATGTATACTGCCTTCTTTATTGAGATGTTCACAATTTTGGGCCAACATCTCATGGTTAAGTCTAAATTCTGGATTTATCAGTAATTTTCGCAGTTGATTTTCCGTACCAGATTCGGCGACAGCTAAAAGAAGTGATGAATTCATATTAACCTGACCATGTATACTTGATATTGTCGTTGTTAGCTGCTGAAGTAATTCCTTGGCTTGTTCTTTAGTTATATTGAATTTTTCGGGGTCTTCTTGATTGCTTAGGCGAACTAAAAGGCTCGATAATTCAAATTGCAATGGAGTATGACGAAAAGTTTCTGCAAGTGTTTTGAACTCTTGCACAGCCCCCTGGATATCTTTCCGTAGAATACACTCTCGAACGATTGGACCGAGTACAGCATTGTGTGCTTTGCAAAATCCAAGCTTACGAATAAAGAAGAACATTTCTTTTGTGAGATTTGTACCTTTTGGTAGGTCCGTCTGTTGGGCAGCTAACTGGGCTACACTGTTCAAAAGCTTCCACACATTCTTTATTACATAGTCACCGCCGAACACCTTATTCGTTGCCGCTCGATTGCTGAGGATTTGCTTAGCCTTTTCCAATTCGTTATTTTTTACAGTTAGAGCTGCAAAGTCGAGTAACTTATGTTCGTCCAAGAGAAAACCTGGAAAAAAAATCACATACATAAATAGAAAGGACTTTACTTTTGTTTTTAAGTTTAACATCTTAAGTACCTGGGAATCTTTTCTGCAAGTTTTGAAGACTTGACTTGGCGGCTGAATAATCTCCCACTTTTATGTACAAGTCAAAAATACTCGCCAGCATACCCGGACTCAATTCGACCTTCGCTAGATCGCATTTTTGTTTAATTTCTAATGCTCTTTCGAGCTTATTATCTCTAACGCAGATCTGGAGGAGTCGTCGAAGCACTCCTCGAGTGTTCATACCCTTCGACTCTAATTCCACCAAATGACACTCGAGTTCTTCGTAAGACATGTCTCTAGGATGGACAATGTTGGGCATGGTGTTTTCAGATAGCCTTAAGTTCAATTTTCGATCCACCATTGTTGCCAGCATGTGCCGAATATTGGGAACATCAGTATCATCGGTTTTTATCTTCACCAGATGAGTATTGAGGACTTCCACAGCTGCTGGCGATAGTTTCGTGCCTAATCTACTCAATGGACTGATAATGCGTTCCAGCATAACAACGTCATTCCTTATTTTGTTATGGCCTATTATCTCCAAGAATACTTGGCCAACAAAATCAATTTTTGGATCGCTGGACTTTAAAGACAGTGTGTGGATTGTATTAGCGTACTTCTCGTATCGTTTAGTTGCCCGAACGCGTACTGCTAAGAGAGCAAGAGGTTTGACAAAATGCTTGGTTTCAAACCTGGATGTATAAAGTTGAGCGATCTTTATGATTTCTTCCAACTTTTGCTGGTCTATCAAATGTGCTATTACAGGAGTAAGAGAATGCGACGTCTTTAAACCACAACTCTCAAGAGTTTTTATGGATTGTTCAGCATTTTCCAGAGTAACTGACAATTTAGGAAGCACATAGAAGGACAGAGTTTCAAAGTCACAATCGACTTTAAGCTCAGACATCTTTTTTATGACGCTGAAAATACCGGCCTCGCCATTACGTTGGAACTTATGCAGCAAAAGTGGCCAGAAATAATGCGGACGTAGTTGTTCCATTTCGGATATTGCCTTTAAATATGGATATGCAAGATCTGGATTTCTGTGCATTGCACTATCGCATGCAATATGAAGAGCACGTGAGTTCTTACCACTTGTTATAAGTTTGTTTGCAATTTCGATTATCTTCTCAGGATTGACTTTGCCTCGAAACAGATCTTGGAGAAAAACATATCCATATGTGTCGATATCTTGATTTTCGTTGAATTTTGGACATGGCAAAGCATCGATGATTGAGTAGGCTTCATCGACTCGGCCATTATGTATGAGCTCGGTGCAAATGTTTCGAATCGGAGAGGGTACTTCTTTGGCAATTACATATTCAGTTGGTAGTTCTTTGATGAGGAGTTCTAAAAAAGTTTGTTTTTCGTTTTCCATTTCGGTTAACACAAGGGTTTTAATAATTCTTATGATTTGGTCCGAATTAAATTTCCCTGAATGTTGTAGTAAGATTTCGGTGGCCTTGTTCATGTCCTTGTTTATGATGAATGCTCTAATCAACTGAGAAAATGTTGTTGAACTAGGTTCTACTCTAGCGGCTTTCATGGTTTCCAAAACAATCAATGCACTTTGTAAGTCCTTGTTCTGCGAATGGCCCATAATGAGAGCATTGAATACATTTTCAGTGGTAGCAAAGCTTTTAGCTTTCATCTCAGCCAAGATTTCAGTTGCACGCCTGATATCACCAAGTTCACAGGCGAATTGTATGAGTTTTTCGTATATTTCGGGGTTATCTACGAGATGATTTTCCTCCAGAAACTTGTTGAAATCTTCGATGTCTACACCATTCTCTGCGTAGACTTTTAGGTAAGACATGTAATGCTCTGTCTTGAGGTCATTGCTTTTTTCAAGAAATTCCCATAGTTTGTTGAATAGTTCTATTCGATTTTCGGAAGTTTGGGAGGGCATCAAATCGGGACTGCATGACTCCAGTAGAAATATACTCTGCTCGGTGGTGAGAGATCCGCCATGCTCCAAAGATTCTAGTAACTTTTTGAAGTTGAAGGGATTCATGTATCCCAATTGTGTGAAATCTGATTGGAGCTTTCCTAGCACCTGATCAAATAAAGGTGATTTTTCATAAGCTAGCGTCTTAGCAGAGTAATTCCTTTGAATCTCTTGTATTAAAGGAAAATACCGCATTTTAGTAGATTGCATTGCATAACTTTTGCCGGTTGTTTGGGATAGTTTTTGTAAAGTATTTAAGTTACATATCCGCCAAATAGTCTTTAGTATACTCGAGTTCATTTTGAAAAGCTATTCTGTATTCCGCAGGATTTAATTAAACTTCTTTTTACGAAATAAAAGAATTTTAAAACCCGATTCAAAAATAATGGAACAAATAGGCTAAGACGAAATGTCAAATGTCAATATAATCGTAATCAGCTGTTTTTGATAGGAGAAAAGCAGCACACATGTTGAGTATGTAGTGATGCCAAGTGAAATTTAGGAGCTTGGCAACTTTTAGTTACTGAATTCCAAAATTCAAATAAATTATTTGTAAAGTGGATTTACATCTATTTGCATAGTGCATAAAAGTGCGGGGAGTACCTAACACAATCTGAAAAATGTTAAGAAAATCGGGAAGCATTTTTGGACAACCAAAAACTATTGCTTTAAAAGAAAAAAGGTTGAGCTGGCTGTAATTTTTTCCTTATCCTAAAATGATAGTTAAACGGTACTTTTAATGTTACAAAAAATATAGCAATAAGTTTCGTGAACCTTAAATTTAAAAGAAAATTTAAGTGAAATTCTTGAAAAAGTGTAAAAAACGAAACGGCTCGAGCCGTGTGTGGGGAATCAACGTGTTAAGTTGTTCTGTTTGCTTAGACAATCTTATAGCCTTTTCACACCAAACCGAAAATCGTTCACATTTACACGTTTTCATTTGACATTTAAATTTTAACACCGGCTGTCAAATTTTGTATTGATGAAAAAATTTGTGAGTAAAAAGTTTTGTTCTTCTCAAATTATTTGTGAAAATAAAACGCATTCTAACCAATTGAAATCGATTTTAATACATAAAAAGAAAATTGAACAAAATATGAAGATTTTGGTTAACTTTTTTCATTATCTCATGCCTCTATCATAAAAAAACGTCGTTTTCTTTTGCAAATAATGGAACTTCGAAAGAAAAGAAAAGCTTTAGTTGATGCAATTGAAAATCGTAATCGACAAAGAAATATGTGGATAAAGGTTAGCTTGTTATAACAATTCAATTAACAGGAAGCCATGTATATATCTAAATATTTTATGCAGGCGTACGTACCAGCACTTTTTGGGAACGTGAAATGTTAGTAAACAATGAAGAGTATTTCAAACAGCATTTCAGAATGAGCCGCTGAACTTTCGATATACTCTGCAATGAACTAAGGGATCTGGAAATGCAAGATACAAACTTTAGACTTATGAAGGTACTTATCAAGTTGATTTTCAGGAAGACAAAGATCTATACGAGCTCCAAAAGAACGAATGGGATCCCGTCATTGAGTGGTTTAACAAACGTTTCGATACGAACATACAAAAAACTCAAAGTATATCACCATCCACCGTCTCGAATGCGGATAAAATGAAAATATCCAAGTACTTCCTTTCACAAAGTGAAGATTTTCTATATGGTATGTATGCTCTCAAGATTCAATTTTTTGAAAATTCTTGAAGTGTAAACATTCTCCTCAGGATTTCTTTTTGCCGTCGACACCCTTAAGTCGATAATCCTTTCCTGTACTGTAATAGAGCAGCATATCAGCGCAGACAAGGCCGTAACACTAGCTCGTCTCGAAGAAGAGTTTCAATTGAAGTTCTGGGGACGGGTGGAATGGGCTTACGACATGAACCAACTCGCTTGGCTGCAGCTATCCTCTTTGTTCACTTCAACCGGTCCGAACAATTCACTAAGGAGAAGCTAATTGTCTAGAAAATATATCATAGAATCAACAACAAACAAAACTGTTACAATAAAAAATAATTTTATTTAAAACATTTTCTTCTTCTTTCACAACAAATTCAATCCAAAATACTGAGCTTTATGACTATTGCTTCTGTTAGCTAAATGTGCCTTCAGAATCGCCATATATTGTTGCCGTCCAAGCAACTTATAGGCGGCGTTGAGAAGATTCTGAACGGTTTCGTGTAGGTCCTTATGGTCGGATTAGAAAAGGTCAATTCCTAGTTCCAGATTCGTACCAAAATCACAGTCATCCAGAGCGATCACTGAAGCTGTAATGATGGGCTGCAATTTCTCCATGACTATCTCTTTAGCTTCTTCCTTTGGGGACTCGCCTGGCTTGTCCAAAGCACTGAGGATCTTCTGGATGTTGGCATCGCTGTCTATCAAGGGGCGATAACCCACTGTTGTGGTTTTATTCACTAGAACAACGATTCCCATATTGTGGAATGTTCGAGTTCAAAGACGCATCCCTTGGAAACGTCATTACAAACTATAAGCAAGTCTTCCTAGTCCTTGGGGTCGTCTCGCCAGTAGCCATAGTGAATTCCGGTTCCTCGCTTAACAAAGAGCGTTTGAAACTCTGGAGGATCATAAAAGTACCGCCAGTACCGCAAATAGTCACCGGGGTTTTTATTCTTGACGTTGGCAAATTTTCCATACTCTGTAAATAAAAAACAAAAAGCAATAATTCTTATTTTGTAAGGAAATTGTATAAATAATATTACTTACCACGACCAAATTTATTTCAAAATGAAATATTTGTTTTGACAGTAGCCATAAGCTGTTTTGTTTCGAAAGGTTTGTTTGTTTAGTTCAACTTTGAATTGCTACTAGTTTTCGAGAGGTTTTATATAAAACTTGTGGTTTACCAAAAATGTATGGGAAAACTTGAGTTTTCAATGTAGGTTTTCGGCCAAAACCGATAATTTCGCGAAAACCGGGTTTTGGACTTGGTGTGAAAAGGTGTGAATTTTTTTTTTGTCATTGCATTAGTTTAACGTAATATGTACACATGTGAACAAGTGCGGTAGAACTGTTAAATTTCCAGCTAAATATGATCTGTTATCTTTAGGAAAAGAAAACAAATATGAAGACATTCTAAAATAAACGGAAAAAGAAGTAAATCTGGAAATTATAAAATAATAACTGATGATAAAAGTTGCATAATAATTAAGGAAAATATTGGTGTTCGTGGAAGAACAATTCAATTGTTTCCTTAAAATATATTGAAGTTTTGTACATATTTATTAAATTGTTAAGGCCAGTGTATCACTTGCTCTTTCTTGGAATATTTATTTACAACATAATTTTCAAAGTCTGAAACCCTATTTTTACTACCATTTCCTCATCACTTGATTCTACTTCAGAAAAATAAATAAAGTTGATAATATACCAATTTGTTTAAAATTGCTACCAATTTTTTTATTAAATTTGTTTCTTTAATAGCAAACTCTTTCCCAACGAAATGAATGGCAATTAAAATGCAAAACTTGTACCAGTCAAGCTGACAGCTGAAGTTAATATTAGTATGAATGCAAAGGGTGATAAATCTGCTGAAGAATCTTGATCAGCATATTTGATCTTAAATAAAAAATAAATCACATTATAGATGCCCCATGCAATTCAAAAACAGAAAATTGGTTTTTGATAAATCTAGATCAAAAACAAATTGATCTATTTTACCTTAGAAAACCTCATAAGAATTGATTTGCAGATTTGTGTTCTTCTGGTTGTAGTTGCTAAGTTGTCCAAGCAACGTGTTCAAAAAACAACACGTCAAAATTGCTTCGTTTAATAGCAGTGATACCAAACGAACTATACTATATATTTTATACTATCTGGCAATGTCCCACACACCAGTCCAGTCCAGTTTTCGTTTTGTTTATTTTTGTACACAACAAAACAAAATCCCATTTGTTTTGTTGTTTTCTTTTTTTATTTACCAACAACAACAAGAATTTAATGTGTACATTTTTGTATTTTTGTTAATCAGCTGCTCTCTTCATATTCCACAAATAAGAAAGAGCCAAAAACAACACATTTCAGCAGAGCAGCAGCAGTGTACACAAAACACAACAACCGCTACCGCTACCGCATTGAATCAAATCGAGTGATTTGGATTTCACATTTCGTTCGTTCGTCTTTCGTCACCAAAACCTTAACCAAAACCATAATCAAAATCAAACTGAAATGAAACCGCACAGTTCGTCTTCGTATCAAGTCCGTACTTTCATTTGATTTGATTTTAAAATGTTAAATTTTAAATCTACTTAACAATATAATTTTATTTAACTTAATTGTGTTTTCGAAGTATGTTTTGTTTTGTGTGACTAAAGTACTAAATAATCAATTGATGCAATTGCAAAAATAAAAGACAATTATACATTTTTGCAGAAAACTTTACATAACGCATTAAAGTACATTTGAATGGTGAGTAAGATTAACTATAGAAATTAAGAAAAGAAATATATGTTTACAATAAGTTATTGTGTGGTGTCCAGTTCCATTCCTATTCGAGTTGTCCCGAACCCGATACAAATCGTTAATGGTCGGTTCTCGGTCCTTGGATAGTTTATGTTTTTTGTTTTTGTCCAACGGTGTGGTTTTCATAATTCATATATGTAGTTATTGCATTGCATTTAGAAAGTTGTCTAAAAGTTCTATAATTTTAAGACACGCAGGCAGTTCACTGACTTCAATTAGTTTCATAAATATACGCATTGTATCATTGACATCGAGACATCATAATCATCATCGTTGTCTTGGGGATTCGGATTTCGGGTAGTCCAAAGGAACGTGTAACGAAAAATTTTTGTTGTCGATATGTGGAACAAGTGAATTGCTTAACTTTAAAAATACATACATAGGTATTTGCGATGGAGTGCGCAGCGCAGCGCATGTTTCCATAGGTATTTGCACGCGGTGGCGATGACGGTTAATGGTGGAGGGCGGTTCTGTGCAGGAGGCCCTATGACAGTGGCGAGGAGCAGACTTGACTCGGCCTTTGCACCGCACCAAAATGGCTTGTTTGTAGTTTAGGTTGATGTTGCCTGCAGGAAAAAGCTAAAACTGCAATTGACACGCCACTTGTTTTTCTGGAACAGGATTTTCTTTCATGTTCACAGTAATAGGTTGACCTAGATAGTGTGATTGTTCTCCCTACCCATTTGAAGACTGATTATTTTTTCTTTTCGTTCTTGTGTCTTATTGCTAATTGTTTGACCATGATGGTTAGCATATTTATGATTCCGCTTCTCTTCTCTGCCTACAGTGTTAGTGGCTATTCAATATGTGAAAAGCGTATCGAAGAAGAAAATGATAGCATTTGCCATCCATCCGTGAAATGTTTGCTTTAATATCACCTATACACTCATGGTGATGGCAGGGGCCATTCTCATATAGGTAGGAGGCCAGCGAGCAGCCAGCCGAGCAACGACAGCGAATAAGCGACTAGAAACCAGAGACAACAAAACTCTTTAAATAATACATATGCAGATATAAAACATGTATAGTACATGCATACGTATAGTATGTACATACAAAAAGTATCTGTGTTTAAAGCGTGTCAGAGATGTAGCTACATTATTTTGTTTGTTTCTTCTGATTTGTGCTCTCTTTTAAAGACTAGACTGTTGATAGAACTCTTGAACTGATATGGCGTTAATTGTGATCTATTATTATTTTAAATGTATTGTTATTAAATATAGTATTTGAGCGAGTTTTTGATCAAAGAGCTGAAAAGAAATTAGAGCTCTAAACAAAATTCGAGTTTCTTAGAGAATAAATTACTTGTAGAACATTTAAACGCGTTGTAGATAATAAGATAGACTGAGTAGGACATATTATACCTACTACCTACTTGAGTTAGTGGGATTTGATTTTTATCAGCTACCACGTCAGATAAAGAAAATTATCTCTAGCATTTCATGTTGTCCAAATAATTAGTTTTGATTATTTAAAATTCTTAGAAATCATGTTTTGGATTCAAAGTCAATTATATAAAATAGCTCAAACTTCAAAGTCTGTTGCATAGGTACGTTAAATTTAAAAAATGTAGGTACAACTGTTCCTGTACTCGGCAAAGAGCTATTTTTAAAAACGAAACGAAATACTTGAATAAGTATCTGAACAAGTTTCTGAATTGCAAATAACCTACTGATGAGAAAAATAAAACCATAATAACATACGAGTAAGCTACCAGTACGCTATTGATGAAAAAATAAATATTTCAAACAAAAGATATAAAAAACAAATTATAATCGAAAATGTTCTTTTTGCAGAACGCTTTTAATGATCGAACTTTATGTTTATGTCGCTGTAGACATGATCCTTAACAACATATAGTCTAGAGGCGTTAAATTGCATGTTCTAGGTTGCTAATTGAACGGACCAAAGCGAGAAACTAACTGTTAACCGAAATCACATCTCTATTAGTTCATTGTGACGCGTGCTGTAGCATTTCGCAACGTTGAAACCACATGTCAAACAAGTCAAGTTTTTCCATTTTGTGCAGAAAGAAGTTTGTTACATTCACAGTAAAGTTGGGATTGGCATCATCTTTGAAAAAATACTAATATGATTCCGAAATGCCACAATCCGCACCAACCAGTGATTTTTTCTAGATGCATTGGGAGCTCTTGCAATGATTCTAGCTGCTCTTTTCTTCAAAAACGGCAGGTTTGCTTTTTCACGTATCCATTTAGAAGCAGAAATAAGCTTTGTCTATTAACACAATATTTCGATAAATATGTGGATCTTCGGCCGACTTTTCAAGAGCCCAATCACCAAAAATTAGGCCTTGAGGTAGGTCGTTCGCTTTCAATTCTTGCCCCAGCTCTATTTTGAAAGGCTTGTGCAAAATTTTCCAGGTAGTAAAGTAACAAATCGATAATTTAAAGTCATCACTAACACTGGTTGTTAATATCCAACAAATTAAATTTGGTGGGAAGTCGATTAAAATGACCATAAATGTAAGAAGCGCGCGATGAACTTTCTTAACAGAGCACGCTTTTTTATATTATAATTCAATAATATTTAAGCGTTGTTCGTTTGTAAGAGGATTCATGGTAAAATTATAGACCAAACTTAAGATGTTTGACAGTTACATAAAACACAAAAGGTGTGTGAGCTGTCCAAAGTAGTGTTGCGAAAAACACTCCGCTTCAACTGAATATGCACAAACATTTTTGGAAATGCTTTTTACATTTTTTCTAAATATTGAGGGTTTTTGTGACATGTGTCGATGCTAATTACTCCCTTAAGATGTTAAGAAAAACATTACAAACAAAAATATCCACTTGTAAATTATTTCATACGTAAAGAAGTTTTTTTGAGTCAACTGAATAGCTACAACAATAGGTACAATTTAATCGTTGTCATGAGCTATTGATTAATTAACAATTTTAGAATTTGATGAATTTATTTAATCAGAGTACATTTATTTAAGAAAGATTTATTTAAAAAAAAAACGCCTTTGTAGTTATGATACAAAAATTCACATTCAAGTTTTTAGTTCGATAAAATATTTTATAATGAAATAAGAAAAATTTTCATATGACTAAAAAAATATTCACAAGTAACTAGTTTGTTTTGTTTAGAACAAGTATTCAAAATTCAAAGTATATAACAAATAAAATGGTAAAATAATTAATATCAACAGAATTTTAAGTGGAATTCCATTTTTAATCTAAAATGTACATGCCTTAGCAGTGTTTCAAAACCTAAAATCGACTTGATTAGACACCAAGCTGATAAAATTGGCCAAAGTCTTAATTTCTTTTATTCTAACTTAGAAAATAAAGATTCATATAGATAAAATATAAACGAAGGTAAAAAGAACTGCAAAAATAGCAGCTTGAAGACGAGAAATTTTAAGGTGTGCATCTGATTATCTGGGATAAAAATAAAACAAAATTTTGTCGTTAACACAAGTCTCTCAACAGTTTTAAAATTTATTAAAATTCGAGCCATCTTAAACGAATTAAATTTAAAAAAAAAACCGCTACTGACAAACAACGGAAAGTTATACTATTAGAGTTTTTCAAAACTAAAATAATCAGGAAAATTAATGATATCAAGGGGTTTTTTGCAGACGATCAAATTATTGAGTTTCGGTGGCCCTAGTATGTCAAACTTTTATTTTCAAAATTTGAGAAAATAAAAAGGTGTAAAAAGCTTTGTCACAGTTTGAATAAAATGTTGTTATATTAAAAGCTGTCATTTATTATGGCATAGTAAAGGTTGAGGTCTTTACATCAAAAATTACAGTCCCTGGCCATATTATTAGATGTACTTTAGATTTTATGCAAAATCTCAATTTTCAGCTATTTTAATCAGGTTTTCGAATATTGTAATGCATTTAAATTATTTTGTATGCAGAATATAAACTATTTCCTACTTTTTTTTTTATAGAAATGCAACAGATTTATAGAATTTTTGTTTTAATTATTATTTTCATTTTTTTTTTGTTATTTTTGTAATTTTTTTCAATATTTTGTTGAACCTCCTTTTGCTTTAATAAGAGCCTCAATTCTGCCCGGCATAATGTCAATGCATGATTTGACTGTTTCCTGCATTTGTGGGTGGTGATTCCACACCATCTTTAGCATCTTTAGCTACTTCCCTCTTCATCAGCTCCCACACGTTTTCAATTGGGTTCATATCAGGGCTGTTTCCCGGCCAGTCCAACAGACGGATGTTTTCTTTCCTGAAATAAGTTTTTATGGACCGAGCTATGTGGCATGGAGCTTCATCTTGCATAAAAATGTATGGTTCTCCATTCGGGAACGTTAAAAATATAATCTAATAATTATAAAAAATCCGGCAGTGCGTCTAATACTATGGCCAGGGACTGTACTTGTAAAGGTATTTTCCTAAATAATCAACAATTGTTTTACCCACAAACTTGGCCTACCAACATGATAACGCGCCTATTTACTCGGTTCGCATAATAAAAGCTTGGACAGAAGAGCAAAATTTGCACTTCCCTCCATGAATGCCTTACTCATCTGATCTAAACGTTATTAAATATACTTGGAGATGTTTAGTACCCACGGTAAAAGGGGGTGGTCGTCAGTTTAAAGACAAATAATCGTTAATTTTTGCAATTAAGTAAGCGTTTAGCGAAATATCGTCGAACTATATCAAAAGGCTGTAAGATTCATACTGGAACTAATTTACGAAATGATTAAAAGCAAAGGTGTAAGTACCAACTACCAAACTTAACGAAAACTTATTTTATTCCAATCCAATAACAAATTTAATTTTTGTACCTATTAAGTTGACTCAAAAAATATTGAATTTTTCCTAGGCGAAAGAAAAACAGATGGGACAATACCCATCAATAGTTAAAGAAATGTTAAAAGTATTTTTGAAAGATTTTTGTGTGTATTCAGTTGAAGCGGAGTGTATGCATACATAAGTAGACAAAAGGAGTGCTAATTAAATTTAATTTTAATAAATAATTTAAATTTGATCTAAAAATATTTTTCTTTTGAACAAATTCTTATTTAGTCAAATGTTTCTTTATGGAATTATAACTCTCGGATTCAATCGCAATCGAAATTGAAAAAGAAACAATACCCTAGTTCTTGATTTAATCCACTTGTTTAAAGAAAACTCTATCTAATGTAATATGTGACGCCAAAATAAGTAAGACACAATTGAGGATCTCCTTTCAATGTCGGCATGAAAACTATCAACAAAGAATATTGTGTTTATTTGTATTTAATTAAATTTTTCTTATAATGACTAAATTGATGTTTGAACAGACCATTTAATTTACATCAATAGCATCGAAATTAAGGGAATACCTGGCGTTAGAGATGTTTTTTTTGTTTTTCTGTACAGTCATTTATAGTTGGCAATAATTTTAAGATCTTTTCGAACAGAAAACTTCTAATAATAAATTTATATACATATGTAATTCCTCAGTTGCTATGCACTAAATTTAGAATTACAAATGTTTACATTATACAACGAGCAAAAAAATGCAAATGAAATACTTTGATCTGTGATAACTTTTTACTGTTTTATTTTCTTTAATTAATTTGAATAAACTTTTGTTGCAATTAACGTAAACAAATGATTTTTTTCTTTTATAATTTTGTGTGACAACACTTTAACATTGATTCATGGCAATAGATTATTATATTACATTTAGATATTTTAACGTTATTTTTCTAAACATACATTTTGCTTTTGGTTTGTTTTTGCATACCACTGTTTTTGAAAGAATTTCATTATGAATGGCTTTTATAATACAAATTTTAAACAATACATACGTTCGAAGTACATCAGACCTTAGCAGCAGCTAGAACTATCTGATTTGATATTTTGAATTATTGAATGAAATAGCTTTAGCATTCTAACTTGGATTTTTCATTTGGTCAATTTAAAAATGTTCGTATCTTTGGTAAACTGAGATAAACTGCCATTGATTCCTAACAAGATTCCCTATGTTTTTTCTTACTATACTATAGGATCAGTTCATGTTATCACTTTCCAGTGAGCTTTCTGTGCTTTGTTTTGCCATGTCTCTCTATTTATAAATTCTTTAATGCTAGGTACTGAAATAAATTGCATTTTTTATATTTATACCTACGCAGAATGGAGTAGGATTTTTGAAAGAGATTTTAAATCAATTCCACTGAGCAAGCGCAATCGAGTCAACAAAATTCATATGTACAATATAAAAATTTAAAAAAAGGGATTTGTTTAGCCTTGTTTCAGAATTCTGTTATGCTTGCGAATTTTTCGTGTGATGAATGAATGTTCGATAAAATTATGTCTGTTTTTGGTTGAAATAACATCACAGAAGAGGAATGAAGAACTTTTTTCCTTGAAAGCGAAATCGTAAACATGTTTGGTTTATACAGGGTTATCCATTTTGCGGTAAAAGTAAAGGTAAATAAAACACATATAAAATATTTTTGTTTGTCATGATATTTCTTTTTTATTATAAAGTTTAAACGTTGATATTATGTGTGAAACACTACATCATTTAAATGACCACCACGCGAATTGTTGCAAGCATCGATTCTTTTGAGGTAATTTTCGACCACATTTGACATATATGTATATATATTTGGCGGTATCTCAGCCATGTTGGTTTTTCAGTGCTCAAGAGTTAAAGGTTTATCTGTATAAACACGGTCTTTCGCGTAGCCCCACACAAAAAGTCCAGCGGTGTCAAATGGCATGATCTTGGTGGCCAGTTGATATCGCCTCTCTTCAATTACTTGAGGATTCTCAAAATTGTCTTAAAATAAGACAATTTTGTTTATTAACATACCCACCCAGTGAGGAATGTGCTTCCACCGCCAGTTGTTGTCGTATTTACGACGAACGTTGTGAATGGTCAGCTTGCTTTAGTTGTCATGTGAGCTGGACTTTATATGGATGTATGTAGGTGTAGATCCAAATGCAAAATACCCCATAATGTGCCGTAAGACAGTCCTAATTCCTGAGAAAGGCGAGGAACAACACATTCGGGTCTTCGGCAACACTTTCACTTACAACAGCGATATTTTTAGTGGGATGAGCGAAACGATAATGCACACGCACAGGCCTTACAATATTTGTAACCAATCCAATCTCCTCAAATTTCTTCACAATTTTGTCAGTTATTTGAACTCTTGTCTTCTCTTAAAGCACGATATGCGGCTGTGGCAGAATCACCATTTTTGTAGTAGGTTTTAACAATTTGTATGCGTTGTGCGATAGCTAAGCGATTTTCATAAATGTCAGACTTTCAACTTGTTTAACAATTTAGTTTGACAGATGTCGAATTCCAGCCCTATACTTTTAAAACCGCAAAATGGATAACCCGTTATCTTGAAATCAAAATTGAAAGCTACAAAAGTGGGAGTATTTTTTTTATATTTTGACGAACAATTATTCAAAATAGCTCACAAAGTTACAAGTTAGTTTAGTATTGGTACAGAATTTGCCTTTAATCTTTGAAAATATGGCTCTGGCTCCTTGAGCTTAAGTCAAGTTTTAAATATTTTCCATATGACATGATAAAGTATATAATATTTTTTTTAATAATAAACGCACATTGATACCTTCTTATGGTAAGATACAATGAGAGCATTTGGAAAGGAAAAGAGGTTTGAAAGGAGGTGTCGGTGCAGATTGTTTTTGAATTCTGAATATTGCAATGACTGGGAAAGACATAGTGTGGTAAACCATTACACATTCGTGTAGCACGGCTATAAAACAAATCTCTGTACTTGAAAGTACGACCGAAGTTGCGCTCAAGGGTATACTGATTGATGAGCATTCCTGGAAGCGAGAGTATTATGCTTTAATTGCTTGAGCGAAGAAATTTAACTTACTATTTCACTGGAGCATAGTCCGTTTAAATGGCGTTAAAAAAGGGTAAGACAAGTAACGCAAATGATTCAACGATGATATCATTACCAATCAACTTGAATGCTCTACGTTCAATACTGTCCAAAAGACTTAAATAATTTGCGAAGCACCTAGCTATTTTATCGAAGGTGTGCCTCCTCGGGAGCACAATTTGTTCGAAATAAATTTATGAATCAAAAAAATTTCTATATGACAAATTATATAAATACACAATATTATAAGAAATATATTATTTCAAAGCATTTTAAGTAAATTATGTGAACATCTGTTATTTTCTGTAGATAAATATCATTTCAAAAATGTATTTTATAAGCTATTTTACCTTGATTGTATTGGCCCCAAAAACAAAAAACAATCATGTTTTGTATTTAAGTATATTTTGTTGTTTTTTTTTTCTTGAGCTTACCAATTTCCTAAGTTTTTGTTGTTTCCTTTTTCCTGCTTTTAAAAATAGAGTCCCAGCAGAGAAAGCGAAAGAAAATATCTACACTAAATTGTCTGCTATAGTCGTACTATGTACAATAAATATTTTTAAATGTCAATTGGCCAAAAAGAACAAAAAAAAAAACAAAAAAACTTCCAACACATTTAAAATTAAATAGTATTTTTATTTGTTCTGTGCTGTTCGTCAGTTCTAGAATGAGTTTATGTATTCCACCTTTTTCATCAAGTATACGACCGGTATGCGTGATAGCGTTGTTTATTTTTAAACAATACAAAAAATAACAAATGAGTACTACTAAACATACCTCAATTTAATTTTGTTTGAGTGTATAATTATTTATCTGTGCACAATTTAAGTTTAAATCATTTAATTTTTTTTAATGAAATATGTATGTACTTAAAATTTATAGAGAATTGTACAAAAAATTCATCTTAATAAGCAAAATTTATTTTTGTTTGTTATTATGTATGTATCTAAAACTCATGTTTGTTTACAGCGTCAGCGTCATTAAAAATTTGAATATAGCATATTTTTTATTTTCAAGTTAAAAACAAATACAATTGTGAGTTTATCTGTTATTTCAAATAATATAAGTTAGCTTCTTATGAATTTTTGAGAACTGTTCATATTCCAAATGTCGAGGAACAAGGCATGAATGCATACAAAATACTAAAATATTGAAACTTAAACAAATTTAGTCACCCTAATGCATTTAAAAAGTAATAAATAATTTACTCTATAAAATTGGAATTTTAATCGTTTCCTCTTGTAGTTGGGAATACAACAATACAGTTCTTGTAATCAGGTGAAGACATATTTATTTATTGAAATAAAGGCCCTTTTTAAAAAATATACTTAAGTTAGATTGAATCCACTCTTGATAAACCTTCTTCGTTAAATTGGTGCCTTGTAGTTGTGGTGTCCTGAAATCTTCTCAAGTTATACTCACTACCTAAGTAGACTAACACAAATACTCTCACCATAAGTAAGGGTATCTCTCAATATTTTGTTTTTTAGAACAAGTTTGAAAATATCAATTCAATGACTCATTTTCGGTCCAGATAAATGAATCTTGTTTTAATCTCCAAATGGCAAAAGATGATAAAAGTCTTCTAACTTTTATATTTCAGCATTTTTTTTTTTTTTTTGTACATTTCGACTAGGCTAATGGTCCACGCAACTAAAATCATCATAAATATCTGCAATGCGCATGTCACTTATTGTCGACTAACAATCTGAAAATAAATCTTTAAATAAAACAAAAGATATGAACGATGGTATTAAGATCTGTTGTAGTAATCCGTATCTTATAAATCATTGCGATGATGCCAACAATACACATCTATCTGTGTTGAGTTTTGTTTAAATCAAATAAAAACATTTACAGTGAAAGCTCTCTTAGGTGGACAGCAACACACAATTTTTAAATGGCTAAATATTAAAATAAAATATAACAAAAACTTAGCATTAACAGCATTCTAGCATTTAGCATTTCACGAATGTAAGGAGATGTGTACAGAAGTATTAAAAAATATTCGATCGTTTAGTTTTAATTTAAAAAATACAAGTTAGCTATCTGTTATATTTTATGCATTCAACGGCATTCACATAGGTTGGAAACTAAACACCAACATTTTTTAGCAGTCAGAATTTCTCAGAAACACAATTAATTCTTGGATCAGAGTTAGGTAGGAAAGCCCTCTATAAGCTCAGAATAATATGACCGAACCGATCTTAAATTTTACAGTTCTTAGCAAATTGTGCTTAAAACGTACTCAACACACTCAAGCTTTGCTCAGTGCTTAGCTCAAAATTAAAAAATGGAAAACGTCTCTGCATGAGATGATTGCAAGACGTCTAATACCTTCGAAACTTGTTTATTATTTTCAGAACTGCTGGCGATGTTGACGATGATTTGAACTTGTGCTTCTGCACCACCATACACTGAACTCTTGCAATTTTATATTTTTCTATGTAAGTTTTATTCTTTTATCTTTACGTTTATGTTTCATGCAAGAAAATCAACGGGGAAGTATTTCTGAACAGTTTTTGGTGCGCCTAAGAGAAATAAATGTACCTAGTTGCGACGTATGTATAATGTATATCCCTGTCAACGTCCTGAGTGTCCTATTAAAGCAATATACAATGTATATGTAATTTCGATTCAAGAAGTTTTTCGCTCAAGTGTACTGTCCGGCATGCCGTTAATAGGGAATTTACTGTAATACATAATATGTATGTATGTAGGTTGATATATAAATTTTGCTTTTGTTTATAGTTTTTTTTGTGTTCATTTTACTTGGTTATTTGTAATTGTGAAACAATGGAATTTCTTAAATGATTTTTAATTGTTGAATATCAAAGTGTCATCCTTTATTACTTCACATATACATATGTATGTATATGTTATGTATGTACATATGTATGTAAATTGTACAAAAAGGTAATTATACTTTCGTAAGAAGGCAAATATTAGATCTTGATCAGGGCCTTTTCTGGCAGTACTCCTATTTATTGGACCGAAAATCTGTAATCTTCTTCGAATACTGCCACTGGACTGGGTTTGTAATTGTAATAATCTTTTTGGTTGTCCGTCCGTATAAGGCCCAAATAATTAATTTGTGATTTTTTTCTAGTTTCTTTCTATCTATTTAAAGGGTGTGCAAGCATGATCAAATTGGAATAAATTAAAATACTTTAGAAAAACTTTAAAATAATAAAACTAGGTAAATGAATGTTCTAAATTTGTGGTATAAAATAAAAATTAAAAGAGTCTATAAAAACATCTGTTATACTTCTAACACAAAACCCCTAAAAAAATTGGTAAGTTTTTTTTTTTAAATGTTTGATTATTCATGATAACCAAAATAATTCTAACAGATTTCGAAGCGTAAGGGGTGTTTTTTTAGGAAAATTAATTTACATATGCTGAGAATAAAGTTAAAAAATACCTTTTTATTAATGGAAAACGTCCATTTAAGGTATTTTGGGCATTTTAACTCGGTAAGCAAAACATTTGATGTTCCAAAAAAAGGGGGAAAGAGAAATCTCTGAAACTATTTTATATTTTATTTAAATAATTGACTGGGCACATACAGGAGACATAAGGCACCTGAATTGCATTGATTAATTTACTGCATTATAGTTTTTACTGTCAAATATTTGGAAAATATTCTGGAACGGATGGAATGAATTTGAAATCATTTCTTTGTTTAATTGTTTTAAAACAATTAGAGATGAATAGATTCGAAGTTCAAATCCAGATTTTGAGATGTATTGGATTTAAAAATAAAGCCTGGTATTTATAAACAATTGCTTTACATTCAAATTGTCTTAAATACTAATTTCTTTTTTATATTTACTTCAGATTTTTTGGTAAAAAAATATTGGATTTTCTTTTGGCACTCACATAACAGTTCATAAATGTCGATCATATCACCTTTTACTGGGTGCTAAGCCATAAAGACATTCTAGGAAATTTTAAGAAAGATAAACTCGTCAGAAATGGAACAGTACAACCTATTCTACCACGTTTGGCTAATTCTGGCATACCAATCGGTAAATGTAGACTATTGCTAATGCACGACGCTATGAAGAAGGCAAACATCAGATGGAATAACATCATTTAAAGTGCTTGCTATCTCTAAGAAGATCGCATATAAGCTCGATAATTGTTGTCATAACCGGGCACTGTACGGGCGGCACCGGGCACTAGGAAAGCACGCCACAGGGCTAGGCGTATTCTCAAATGACTTTTGCAGAAGTTGTATGGATGAGGAAGAGGAGGAAACAGTTTTTCACCTCCTCTCTCCATGCCCTGCTCTAGCCCAAAAACGCAAGACTTACATACCTAGGAGAATTCTTCTGTAACGATCTCAATCATATTAACGTTATCAGTCTTTCACGTTTCGTAAGGACTCAAACTCATTTCATTGAGCTTAGAAGAAAGCCTCACGATTCATGTGGTATCACAATGGGCCATTAAACTAGCCTAAGTGTGTCCTACTCCATCACGGACAGCCACTTTAACCTAAGTTAACCTTGGCATTTCACACTTGGAGGATGGTACAGCAAATATTATACAAATGACTTGACTTGGCCAGCCGACCAAGTAAAAACATTTCCCTAAAGTCTTGACTTTGTCACACTTTATATTCGTATTTAAATAACATTGGACACAAGTAATCTTAGCCAGACCAGAAGTTTAAGTTCCATACCCCGATAACTATCTACATATCAAGACAAATTATGTCTTGACTTATAACTCACTATCTTTCGATTTTATTTAGACAAACATTTTTTAATCTTGTTTTGAAATTGTTGAATTCCGTCTTATTTTCCAAGTTTCTCAAAAAATTTGATCTAACATCAGAATAAACATTCTCTCAGAGTGTCACAAGCACATTAATTTGCTTTTTGTGGTTTGAAAATGATCTGCTTAAGTCTTAAAAGAAATGCATGCTCTTCTCTCCTTAATTCTTCTATTGGTTGTTATATAGTCAGATTTTAAACTTAAAGCCGATTGTGATAACTTACCGAATATCACTTTACTCTATCTAGTAATCTTAGTTGTGTTACACCTAAATACAAAATAAACTAAAAAGAAACGCTTTTTATTTGATTTTTATTTGTTAACTTGCCAGAGATAATGTCGTACTCATTCGTACTTTTGTATCTGCGTACATTATATGAGTAGGTATAATAGTATCCGTATCTATCTGAGGCTATCAATAAAAACAAATACGAACTGTGGCATGCCGTCGACGCTGCTGTTGTTGTTGTCGTTTTTAGTCGACGTTGTTGTCAGTTAAATGTGTATCTGCGCTGTGCTGTAGTTAGTGTTATTTTAAGTTTTGTTGTCTAACTAAACGATTTACGCAACGAAAATATTTCTATCAGTGTCATAGCTCTTTCCAAGTGCATTCAAATTAAAATTATATAAAAGTTTGATGTTAAACTCCAATCAGGTAAAATACCTACCTATATACATATAAATATAAATTTATAAACGAAGAATATAATGTTATTACCTATTGGTTAAACAAAAAAAAAATTGAATTTGTTGTACCTATTTTTTTTATTTTGTTTTATGTTTTTTACATCTGCTATTCTTTGACCTAATTCTTTGTCAACAAAATACAAAATTAAATAGTTAGCTAAGTGATATAAATGTGTTTTATACAACAATCAATGATGGAAATTTCCATTTAAAAGAAAAATGTAAAATGTAATTATTATAAAGCAAAGAAAAATGCACGTGGTCATTGAAGGTTATACAATACACAAGTTTTCATGAGACTCCGGCAACCCTTGCTTCATGTACGAGTACTTCTCAAAAACATTTATAATAATGTGTTAATTCAACAATTGTTGAGTTTATGTACAATATGGGTTAGGTATATGTACATATATATAACAAAACGTTTCTATATTATAAAATAATTGAACTACATTATATTTATTTACTTTGGACATTTGGACAAGTCACTACTGTGACGGTGACAACTCGGAAAAAATGTTAATTTGTTTAGCTTGTCCATATAAGGGGAAGAGTGATTGCTCATTGACGAGATTTAGAAAGAATGCTAATTTTAGTGAGAACTTATTTCAAATTTGAAGAACGAAAACAAATACATTCATGTGTGTGTGTGTATGTGTTTGGATTTTTGTGTTCAATTCCAATACAAAATTATTATTTGACTCTCTTGATTTTATATTGTTGTTTATTAAAGAGAGAAAAATTAAGTTTTGGTTTTGTAGAATTTATTATTTTTTGTAAATGCAAAGTGAGTTATAGCTAGCTTATAGGTAAAAGTTGTCGTTGGGTTTTACTTGTCTCCCGGCACTCGACCTTTAATGTTTTTTTTTTTTTTGTTTTTATAATCCAATACTCACAATAATGGTTTAAGTACGTGAGACAGCGACATGTTTTTCGCATTAATACCTAGAAAGCTTTATTTTTCTAAGATAGTTTTGGTGCTATAAAAAAACGAAAACGAAAGTCTCCAAAACTTTTCGCCTTGCAAAAACTATTTAAAAGTTGGACAACATGTCACAAAAATGAGAATAATTGTCATTCATATTCCTACAAAATTGAAAATTTGTCTCGGAAAAGTTTATGTCCTTAGTAACATACACTAAAGTAAAGTCTACCGGCTTGCCTCATAAGATATTATTGAAGGCAAGTGTATGACGTAAATAGCATTTTTATTTTGAAATTTTTCTTTTTCTTGTAGAATCAAATTTAATTTTTTTTGTTTGCAAATATCTTCACATAGAATTGTAGCTTATTTTAAATAATTATAATCCGAAAACTATTTATGATGTTATTCATTTAAAACTATTTTATTGATTGAACTCAATTAGATTTTGGAAATGACAAAATTTTTCATCAACTTTTGCTTTATTAATTATGAAATTAAAATTTACTTAACACTTAATCAGCATAATTGTAATTAAATTGATATTTCGCGACAATTATTCCTATGAATACATGAAATTATAGATTGCCACTTTACGATATTTATGAAAATTCAATGTTATGTAAAATGTAAGTAGTTTGGTGCTTAAGAATTTTTTTGTAAGAAATTAAATCTCCTATAAAATTATGAGTGCTTTTTTTCTGTTTTGAATCATTAAAATGCATTTCTTTTTTTGATTTTGCTGTATTTTGTATTTTCTGGTTTATAAATAAAAAAAAAATTAAAAACCTTTTCAAATATTTAACACACAAGTGTACGCTTTAAGAAGGAATGTTAAAGGGTGGTAAAATTGTAAGATATACATATACACAGCTGGTCAAAAAATAGGTGTACAAATTTATTTTTGTATTGATTCTATTTTTTTATTACTTTTTTATGTTAAATATTAATTTTACGTAGATACTTTTAAAGCTGTTATCTTCTTCTTAATATGTATATAAAAATACAGTGTCATATGTATGTTCCTAGTGAACTCTTCACCAAGTCAACCGATTTCGATGAAAGTTGGCATTTTATGTGTAACTTGGTCTAACTTGAGATATAGGATAGTTTATATTTCGATTAATGGTCTTAATAATAGGCTATATTTAGTACTAGATTACTATAGAAATCTTTTGAAAGTCCTATTAAAACCAACCGAAGGTGTAAAAAAGTTAGCCATAAAATGTCTTTCTCGCATACGCTACTGCGAAGAGTATTAATTATAAGACAAAAAAATGTTTTCTAATTTAGTGTTTCATGGTCGTTTTAATTAGCTTGCGAAGCCGGGACGGGCCGCTAGTATTAACTAAAAAAAGCACTAAAAGGCTTTCAAATACATAACACTTATAGATAATATAACCCCAAAACTGCAGATGGAGTTTTTTTCACTTGGACACAAAATAGGCGCGTCTTCCTAAAGTAATAATATTATCGTTTTTAATAATAATTTCTGTATCTTATCACAATTTTTGTTTTACTTACTCTAATAACCTGAGTATCCTCCATTATTATCCATACTTTTTGGAGTCGTCGCGCCATTGACTCTATTAACTTTTAGCATATTTGCTGGGGTATGGAATACCATTCTCTTTGAACCGCTTCCCACAATTGGTTTCCATTAGTGAAATATTGACCCCCTAACTTACGCTTAAGCTCATTCCACAAGTGCTCAATAGGATTGAGATCAGGGGATTGACTTGGCCATGGGACAACGGATACTTGTTTCTCTCGAAACCAATCTTTCACAAGACCTGCGGTATGTTTAGAAACGTTGCCTTGCTGAAAGTGCCATCGCAGGGGCATGTTTTCCTCAGAAAACGGTAACATTACATCTTCTAAAATATTCCTATATCCGTACCTTGTTAAGATGTTATTAAAACGGAATATAGGACCTACACCGTACCAGTCCCACACCATTATATTCCATCTGGCTTGTTTAAAAGTTTTCTGTGTATAGCGAGGGTGGTAGTCCCAAAAAAAACAAATTTACTTTTGTTTCATCACTCCACAGGATATTTCGCCATTTGCCCATACGCCTTCTGGTCCGTTCCAATTAGCATGGTTTCAGGCAAATTCTTGTATGGACCTTATATTGCTAGCCCTAAGGAATGGAACTTTCCCGGCGATTCTTTCTGGGAGATTCGAGTTTAGAAGCCTTCTTTAATAAATTTGTAGGTCTTGCCGTCATCTCTAAGTCGACGAACTAATTTCCTTTCTTCTGGCGAGCAGTGTACTTTACGACCCATATTCAAACACTATTGAATAAAAAACTATTTTTTGAAGCTAATAAAATGATTATAAACAACCCATCTCAGGAGTTTATACCATAAAATAAAGAATATTATAAGAAGCTTGGATTTTATTTGAAGCACACCTATTTTTATAGCCAACTTAATACACTTTTTCAAAATCTAATTGCAACACAAATAATTTAGCTGCTTAGTATTACATTGCTTAATTGCAAAAAGTTTGGCATCTTCATAGAGAGAATAACCGTTCTTTCTTTTAGAAAAAAAATTTTGGTTCCATTGCTTGCAGTCAAAACAACCGCTAATCAGCGACAAGTCAACAAGTGGATATCAAACATTTTCTCACCAGCTGTGTATTTTGACCAGCTGTGTATTTTGTAGTAGCCATTACTATAGCCTGTAACCACCAAGGCATCGATGATTCGGCAAGGTTTTTTGCGAAAAACGGAGATATTATTCTCCCAACTTTCGGTGACCTTCCTTTCAATTGATTTGTATTGCTTCCAAAAATGCTCAATCTTATTAAGGTCGGGTCTTGAGCTGGTTTCTGGCATTATAAAGGAACCATATGATCGTTATGTTGCTGAAAGTAAAATATTGCTGGTAAATTATTTTAAGATTGTCCAGATATTTCAATTTGTCGATCATATTTTCAATTAATTCATAGGTTATCGTTAAACTTGCAGCCATAGACCCCTGTAACATGACATTACTTCCTCAATGTTTAACAGTATCACGCACATTTTATTTCTTGAATTGGGTATTGAACTTTTTCTAAACAATTTGCTCTGTCAGATTCAAATGAGTTAATTTAAATATAATACAAAAATTGAATTAAAAGTATTTGCTAAAAACGTCGCTCGTATCTTAAATATTATAAGTAACGGATTACTTATTTTCATAATATGAGTGTACCCTCAGTTTTGGGAGTACAAGAAATCAAGGATGGATGGATTGATACAGTCATACCTGGTAGTAAAAATATATTCAGAGGTGAAAATAACTTAAATTAAATATGATATTAACCTCAACATACCGAATGTGAGTGGGTTGCTTAGAATGGCAACTAGTGTTAGCGCGTAATTTAATGTTATTGTTTATTAACAAGTAATTAAATTAACGTTTTTCTAAGACTACTGTTGTTTATTTATTTTAATTTTTTAACCTACCTGCTGTACTTTAATAGTTCAAGTTCTTAAAAGAATATTTAGTTTGAGTAATTCGAATGAAATTTGTGTTTGAGTATAAAGTAACACAAAAATGTTCTATCAAGAGCAATTAAAAAGTTTCTCATAAAAATTGTTCAGGGATGGATTTAAGATAACGACCAATAAAGGGGGCGTCACATAAATTTTGTATGAAAAGAGCTATATCATTATTTATGCATGTAGTGACCGCAATAAATCGATTTTCAAAATTGGGTCGGGGGAACCCCATAAAATGATCAGTCTTTGCAGATTTCTAGATAGCCAAAATTTCAGCTCGATTGGATAACGCTAAATGGTGCCGACATACGCTCAAAGTTTCAAAAAAAGGAGCTTGCAAAATTTTGCAGCAAATGTTGGATGAGGAGTTGCTTCACCTGGCGTGTCGTCACCACATTCTTGAAGTTTTACTAAGAGGTATTTTTGACTGTAAATTGGGTTCAACCACTGGACCTCAACCTGATATTTTTAAAAGATTTCAAAATGAATGCGGTCAAAAATAGACCCTAAACGATATAACACAGGCATCAGTGATAAAAATGTTAAAAAACACCTAACCAATGATGTTATAACCCAGATTGCAGATGAATTAAAGATAAAACTCAACGAATGTCAGCCTAGAGATGACTACAAAGAATTTCTGCAGTTGGTTTTAGTGTTTGTTGGGGTGCTAGATGGAAACGTAGTTGGATTTAGAACACCAGGTGCTACTCATCATGCCAGATGGGTGGCTAAAGCTATTTATAGTTTAAAAATATTTATGTTTTGAAGCCAGTTTAGCATGAGTAATGAAGAACGAAATGCTTTGGGGGATGTATGCGTTTTCATTGTTAAAATTTACTGCAAAGCTTGGTTTAATGCTCCAAGGGCTTATATGGCTCCTAAACAAGATTTTGATCTTTTGCGTAGTTTTATCGAGTACCAGAAAATAGACAAGGACATTTCTGAGAAAGCTCTTGAAAAATTTTCAAACCATTTATGGTATTTGAGTTCAGAGTTGGTAGGTCTGGCGTTTTTTGACCCAACTTTATCCGGCAGCGAAAAATCTGAAATGGTCAACATACTTTTGATAAGCAACGAGGCAGAAGATAACAGAGTTGTAAATCCAAGGCTTCCGAAACATCAACTTGAAGAATTTGTAACAACTGTGTTAAAAAACATTGTCAACAAGGAGACATTGAACTTTTTTAACCACTTAAAAATAAACGTAGATTTTCTGAAAGAACCTCCAAATCTTTGGCCCGAAAACTCCCATTTTAAGGATGGTTTCAAAATAGTTAAATCACTTAAGGTCGTGAATGACATGGCAGAAAGAGGAGTCGAATTAATAACAGATTTTAATGACCAATAATAATAACAAAATATGAGGATCAAAAGCAATATGTTCTTCAAGTAGTCAATGAGTGCCGAAAATTGTATCCAAATGTTTCAAAATCCACTTTATGTAAATCTTTAGATTAAGTTATAATCTTTGTTTAGTATTAATTTCATTTATTATGTATCAGTAATGTAAAACACGATATTATAGTATTTTTGTGCAAGTAAACTGTTTTATGTTTCGTTCTCCAAAATAAAACAAAATTCTTTGAAAAAATACGATATCTATCAATTTTAACCAAATTTTCTTATTTTTACGTAAGTTTTTTCATGATATTTGTATTGAGTATTGACAAAAGTACTACCTTTAATTAAGTACATAAACAGTGACAATACGGTCAGCTGTTTAATTCTTACTTCAATAATTTTGCTCCACAGTAACTGACATTTTATTTGTTTTCTTATTGGGAGCTCGATCTAATTTTATTCGTAAAACAGGGAAAAATCGGAGATTTTTGAAACTTTGAGCGTGTGTCGGCACACCATTTAGCGTTATCGAATCGAGCTGAAATTTTGGCTAGCTAAAAATCTGCAAAGGCTGATCATTTTATGGGGTTCCCCCGTAACGAATTCGACAAAAAAAATATCTTTGGGAGTTGCGGTCACCCGTACATTATGTACATTGTACATAATACTCTACTTTCATACTTTTTTTTAAATTTTATATAAAGAAATGTACATTTATCAGGAATACTTTTTGGTGCTGCCGAAACGCATATATGAACACTTGCTGGATCATATTTATTTTATTTTCATGATTTTCATGATTTTAAATCATTTATTAAAATATAGGCCTAGCCTAGATATCAATTGGGATTCTTTAACTTGATGTTTAAGTTGGCTTTTATAAAGTTCTACCCTGACTATCATAATTTATTTGGCCTTAAATTCTGTAAATAGATAATAAAACATTTTGCTATCGCCTGTCTTGTCTACGAGTGCAGCAGATCTGACAAGTTGTTAAATTGCAAAGGAAGGTCTTGTTGATTTTGGTTTTATTCGATTCAGAATCTTGAAATCCACCTTTCTGTTGATATCACTCTCGTTCATTTACATAGTAAATCTCTTTTTGTTTTTATAAAAAACCTATCAAATTTTTTTTTTGCTTCTAAAAACGTGCCTCTTTTGAACCTTCAAATAGCACACTCGTAAGGTCGTATGATATAAAAGTTTATCTGACTCTCTTAAAAAATAAAATTTAACACAGAAAATTTAAATTAAATTACAGCTCGCACTTTCTCAAAAGATTTGTGTTCCTATTTTTGTTTTGTATTAAAAATAGCAAAATCATACATCACAGAATTTTGTGCTGGGTCTTCTGGGTTTATGAATGCATCATAATATGTGTTAAGCTTACATCTGTCCTAAAGTTCTGTGTGTTTACCTTAATTGCTATATTTGTGTTAACAGTTTTGTCCTAATTTTCAAGCCCTAGAGAATAAATATATTTTTCAAAATATTATTCGTACGAAGTGTATTTTTAAAAAATTGGTACGATAAGTTCTATACTCTATGAATAAATGTTTGTTCTTCTTTTTTGTTTTTTAAAATGCGTGTTGTAGCTAGCTATTGGTAGTGCATGTGTATCCGCTGCCAAAAAGTGCTTGCAAATAACTTTTTTTTTTAAACTATAGATACATTTATACATGGGAAAGATTTACTTTGCCAAAAATTTTACCGGTGGCGGTGGTGGCGTGGCGTGGTGTGAAGCGGCGCGGCTTGGCATTCTCTTTTTAGTACAACGACTTTATGTACGAGTATGCATATTTGTGATATGTGAAAGTAGAATATTTTATTTTTGTTTGGTGTTGGTGCACACATACTTGGTATTTAGTTTAATTTGTATCTATTGTTTAATTTTGTATCTTCTCAGTATGTTCATAACCTAACTTTGATAATCATTGAAAAATAATAACGTAGTAGTTTACCAAAAAACAGTAAGGTGATGTAAAACTGTGCCAATTATGTTATCTTTTTTTATTTTGTTTTTAATTGTACTATTGCGAAGATGTCTGATATAAAAGTCTTAACTTAACTAAAATTATATGTATCACGTTTGTAGGTATATGTTGTTGGATAGATTTGCACCTAACTGTAAACATAATGTAAGTAAATAAAATGGTAATTATATGGGAAGTTTTTGAATACTAATGAACCGTAATCTAAATTAAAGAATTTTAATAAGTAAAAAGAAATAGAATACAAAAATAAATTACTCGTTTACGGAAAACCCATGTTATAAAAAAAAAAAACTAAAATAAGCTGGGTATTTTGTATACATAAAGGGTGGGCTAAATACAAGTTTATTTGAATGAATAAATAGATATTTTAATGAGATACTGATGCATCGCGATAATTATTATCCTTTAAAAATTAATTTCCTTTACCTATGTATGCGTTTAAACAATTCACATTTTTAGAATTTATTCTTCTAGAAAATGGTGTACCACAGGAATCGATTTAAGGCCCGCTTCTATTTTCCCTTTTAATAATTGACTTAGTAGATATTTTTATGTTGATATTCAAGTTTATAAAATCACTGATATTCAATTTTATAAAATCAGCTCTCTTGGTCTTATAGAAAACTATGCCCATAATATAAATGAATCCCTTAAACGAATATCAGAATGGTCGTTGAAAAATCCTATCAAATGTAAATGTTTAATCATTTCGAAAGAGAAGCTGAAGCTTTATTTGCTTTCCAGCAATTAAACTTATAGGTTTGTCAATTGAAATTATTGAAACTTATTTAACAGAATATTAATAAATTAGTCACATATGTAAATGAAAATGTTGACAAAACATATGGAGTTTTACGAAACTTATGAACTACTCAAAAGTTTACACCTTTATCCAATATTTATAGGTGAAATATTTATGTGAAGCATATAATAATTGTGATTGTAAAATAAAAGAAAGCTTCAAGTAGCTTTTGAACAGTATCCTTCGTTAGATGTATTACAAAAATTCGTATTCTGTTTCTCTTATTCGTGATAATAAGGACATGGCAACCAACATTATCCCCATAACATGATCAGGTTTTCGGCATCAATTGGATCAGTCAGTTTCATTATACAATAATTCAAACATCTGAACGATAGTTTTTTTTTTCATTTCTGATGTAGGTAGTACTCGTAGTCTATCTGGTCAGTTATAGCTATCATTGAAATCGACCCGGAAAATTTTTTGAATCGATATTTGACGGTGTTTCCCTTTGATTAGGAATGAAAATTATATACTGATTGATCGTAAATCTTACAAAGAATTTGTTTTAAGAAGAAAAATTGTAATTGCGCATTGATTTTTCTCTAAAAATGTATTTACCTATTTTCCGGACGGAAATTCATTATCCTGAACAGCTGATACTTTTATGTTTAAAAGTGAAACGAATCGTTCCACTGATTTGAGTTCCAATTTCACACAATTCCAATGACAGATTTATGTCAGCAAAATTTTTTCGGTGGATTTCAATCAGGCAATTTTTTTCAATGACAGAAATTTTTAATGATAGCTATTAACGACCTGTCAAAAAAATCCAATGTTTGTTTTCAATGATGAAAACCAATGATAGCTATGTATAACTGGCGCCTAAGGCTCAGTTTTTCAGCGCTGAGATAACTCCGAGTTAAACCCAGAGTTATTGTTAATCCTGAATTCAGAGTGAACTCACGAATAAGTTTTTCAATGGGGGTTTAATCTTAACCTTCTAAGTGTTATTATAGTTTGGTATCACTGAAAAGTTATCGATTGAGTTGCCATAAAAAGCTATCGATGTCGATACATTTTGACATTTGGTTGACCACGCGTTGTTTTTAATCTCAATTGTTTCTCCAAACAAATTAAAATGATTTGGTCGCGATCTAATAGGTCTTTTTCTTCTCAAAACAGTTAAACTTAAAATTTTGTATAAATCCCTATTGCTCAGGTCACAGTCTAAATATTACAACAAATTATTAATTTTTTCAGAATAAGAATTATTTCAGCATATGTCAAAAACATCTGAATATTTAAACCAGAGTTAACTCACTAAATTTGAAGGGTTAGCTCTGATTAAAATAGACTGGGTGATCTCGCACTGATAAATTGGGCCTAAAGAAACTAAATTATCTCAACAAATGTATGAAAGAAAGAATTAATGTTATTCTTCACTATTCAAAGCATTTAACTTAAATACAAATATTCTCTATTCCTTGTTTTTTTTTTCAAGCAGAATAAAAATTTCAATTTAATTCTTTTGTTTGTAAATATTTTTGTAGCTTTTTTGTTTTATTTTTTAAGATATTAAATTATTTTCATAATAATAAAATGATTTAAATTCATGAAAATCATGAAAATAAAATAAATATGATCCAGCAATTAGTGTTCATATATGCGTTTCGCCCCGGTGCAATGGTTGGGCTCATCAGAAGATGACCATTACACCTTGTCTTGACGCATATTTTCTCGAATAAATCGAAATACCATATAATCCGAGCTACTTAGAGCAACTGCGAATTATAAGGTTGCTACAAGTCTTCAGAGAAGATAAATTGTAGCTATAATTTATTGCCGTGCTATGGCTTTTTTGAAAAAGAAATATAATATTTTAATTTCATATCTAATAAACCTTTTTGCTTTATTTGTTTAAACTTTCACAAACTTTTAAGCTTGTTATTACTGTTAAATGTTGTAATTTAAATAAATTAATTATTTGTGTAAATTTGCCAAACTCAAAGAACGGCAGTTAACAAGGACTTAGTTATGAATAATACATTCCCTACTAAATGGTGTAAAGTATTTTCTATCAAAATTAAGAATTAATTAATTTCATCAGAAAATATCTCCAACCATCTGCTAAAATATGAAATTTAAATAAGCTGCTTGAGTTAAATCTAAAAACTTCATAAAAATGTGGCTCTCATTCTGAGGGAAAAACAAAAAGAACATACAAACAAAAATAAGCTGCATGTACTCTTTAACCTAGAAACGTATTTTATTTAACAAAAATTTAATAATTCCATTTGAATAAAATACAACATTTACATGTGTACATATTTAAACAATGAGAGAACGAGAAAGAGAGAGAGACTTAAAGAGAGACAGAGAATAGAAATACATGAAAGAGAATCTTCATTTGATTATGAGTTATTTTTCTTTCTTAAAAACCAAACAATGAGTATTGGAATTTTAAACCAAAAATTACTAAGAGAACCAGCACTATTTTCAAACAAAAATCTACCCCATGTGGTGTGAATCTATTTAAATGGAGTGCACAATAATTTGCTTGGTAAATATCTACTTTTTTTTTTGTTGTGCGTGTTAATTATCGTCAACTACTGTTTGGGTTGGTTAAAAAAAAACAACAACAATAATGGATTTATAAATTTAGCGCCTTAGATAAATTTGAAGAACCACAGTATTTTAAATACGAACATCATTTATTCAAAAATTCCGAAAAGGATTTTTGAAATGTTTGATTTTGGATTAAATTTCCATTTATAATAAACTAAAACTCAAATAATAGAAACTAATGAAATATTAATACAAATTTGCATTCACTTATACATTACAGGGATTTTCATTAATAGGTTTCATTTTAATATTAAAAAATACATTTTTAAGAGAACTCAAGTGGTTAATTTCACTGTAAACAGGAAGATATGCTATTCCTATTCACCATGAACATTATATCAACGCTGCGACTACTTCTTCTTGCGTCTTTAGTTTTTCGAACTGTAACTGCAATTCAACTTTTTTGTTTTGATTTTTAACTATTTCAATGTGGTTTTAAGTACTACCCGTGGAATGAATTTTAGTCCGTAAGGGTAATCATGTCAGAGATCTTGGGCTCGTTCAATTCCTGCTTGTGTCACCTTAATGGCTGAAACACAAAAAGGCTTCGGCTTCGCCTGACGTTTACGAGTTCAGCCATAGGAATGTTATCACAATGAAACTTTGACCTCACGTTTCGTTTGACAATCGTAAGGAAAGAACGTAATGTTACGTAACGTGACTCCAAACGGAAGCTCTAGTTCAAATTTGCTGAACATTTGCTTTGTCTGACAGCTCCACAGATGTAAAAAAAATCAACAAACAAAATGTATTTGCTTTTGGTGGGATTCCCAATTCCCATTGGTTATTATAGAAATGTCATTCAAAGCAACCTCGAAGCAGGCTCATCGTAATTCAGACGAAGCCGAAGCTGAAGCGTGTTTGTGTTTCAGCCATAAAGTCTTTACGGGTTCTACCTTCTGCATCCTGTAAAGAATTGAGCAATTTCTTTCTCAGAAAGAAGCGCTTGCAAACAGAAATGAGATTTAAGAGTTGTAGGTCACTAAGACCTACGTTCTGCACAATTTATTTATTTTCAATGTATTTTTTAAAGCATTTATCGTTCGTTTTTATCAATGGGCGTGTTTCTATTTTATTTCACGGCAAAGCCTCAACTGTCAGACAAAAATTGTGTTTCTTTTTTACTTCTGAACTTCAAATTTTTTCGTTTTGAACGTGTTCTGTTAAAAATAACTGAGCAGACCGAGTTGAATACTGACACAAGCATCAAAATCTTCATCCCTACTTTCTTTAAAAAAATAAATTGAAGGCTTCTTTTGTTTACAATTACTTTTTCCATTTTAATTTAAGAATTTTGAATCTTTATTTCGTGTTTTTATAAAAGAAAATGACGAGTAATTTGACAAATGTCAAATAGTGACAACTAAGTGTTTAGGTGTGTTTCAAAACTAGTTGACAGCCCTATTATGGCTATCAACTATCAATTATTTGATAACTGGTAACTTCTATCAATTTATTGATAATTTGGTATTATGAGTATCAAATGATAATTTTTCACCCATTGTGAATACTAATCAATATACGATTGTGAATAGGTTTTGTTTGGTGTTTGACGTTTGTCATTTGTGTTGAGTTCTTGTGTTTTGGTCTATAAATAATTTCGGCGGAATAATGTAAGTTGTTTTCATTAAATAAATTTCTCTTTTTTCTTAGTAATATTTTGTTTATTTACGAGTAGAATAGTAAGCTTGCACGATAAACCTTCGTTCCTCAGTACAATTGCCTTCAAACAACAATTCTAGGGAAGGCATTTCGTTCTTCAATTTGTATATTCAATAAAAAGTACAAAAAAACTTTTATAAATCGTATTTAAATTACAATTCTTTACCATTTACGAATATTTGATACATTTGTCAACGAAGATTTTTGATGGGTATCAATATGTTTGATAGCCGTAATATCGAGTTTATCAATAAAGGTATTCACAATAGAGCTTTTAATTCACTATTTATCAAAAATATTGATTAATTTTGTTGATAATTATCAACTATTATCAAATATCGTGTTGATATTTGATAACCATAATAGGGCTGTGAGATATGCTCGTACTGTATTTAGAACTCTTTTCTGAGCTTAAAAAGAAAACGCCTTATGGTGTATTATTTACTTATTAAATGTCAAAAATAACAGCTTCAAAAGTGACAGCTGCCCAAATATCGGGCTATTTTAAATGGAACGTCTTGTTTACTAGTTGCAGAGAACCACTATACTACACGTAGGTTTATTGGCAAAATATACAGTTTAGTCAAAATCATATCCAAACAAATACATATTTATGAACATTGGACCTTGTGATGTCGCCCAAAAACTTCTATTCTTACAAAATGCCTATTTTAACATCTTGAAGTAAATCCGCTCCAGAAGATATGTTCAGTTATTTGATGGGACAAAAAAGCGGAAAACAATTTTATTTTTGTTTGTTAATTTTTGTTTTTCGTTCTGCCCATAAAACACAACTGTCGACCAGTACAGTAACTTAAAGAATATTATCATACTTTGAGCTCATATAAATAAGTCATAGCGCAGCTCAGCAGCGCACCGAATACCGATACAATGCGAGTTCCTGAACAGATTTAATTATATTAACTTGAACACTCATATCATTGTCTATTTGAATTGAATACATTGCATATAAATTATTGTTGTTGTTATGAAATTGTTGTTGTTGTTGTACTTATATGATGGCATATACTTTTTGGTCGTAGTGTCGTCCACATCGAAGTCGCCTTCGTTGAGTTTTTGTAGAGTGCGCTGCTGTCCCCTGCCTTGTTGGTCATACATTGATTCGCTGTAACTACACTTTTCCGCTTTTTGTTTGACAACTGACACCAGTATAAAAACTGATCGGAAATAAAGACTTTGTTTTTTATTTTTGTTAATTTTATTTTATTGTTTGTTTTATTTACACACTGTCCGTGTGTTTTTTAAAAAGGAAATAAATAAACAAACTTTACAAATATGTACATCAAAATAAAGTAGCTACATATGTATAAGAAATCAACAATTTAGTGATCTTTGTTCTGTCCCGCGATTTCTTGTTTCAAAACAAAATACAATCTTTTTAATTAATGAGTATTTTATTCACGCATATAAACAATAATAATATTTATAAAGAAGGTGAATACAGTGACACAGTGTGACAAAAAATACAAAAACACAGTGATATTGAAAACATTTTACATAAAGGTAATATTTTTTTTTTTAAATATATACAAAATAAGCACCAAACAAAAAGACATGTGAGTAAATGCTGTTGATTATAGCGCGTGTACTTATCAATTATACCCTTCGATTTTATTATCAACGATGCAGATAAATAAAATACTGATAATTTTGTTTTTATGTAAATATTATGTATGTACATACATACATATGTGCATTGTGCATGTATTGCTGGGAAGTTTAATAATAAAACCTCAAAGTATATAATAACAAATTAAGTAAATAAGTGTATTGACAAAATTATGTTTTCTAGAATGTTTTTTCTCTTTTTTTTATTTCAAATTCATATTTTCATGGAAAAAGGGGCGAAATAAATATAAAAACAAAATTAAAAACGGCGATCTTATCATTTCGAGAGATATCACAATATGAAATATATCATAATTAATGATTATGTACTTAGAAATGAAACTTTTTTAATCTGTGATGGTGATTGTGTTTTTACGACTTTTATGGTGCAAAATATTTAGAAAAGTTTGTTTATTTTCTTAATTTACTATTAATATTTATTCCAATCATCTTAATTTGTAAAATTAAAAATTTGATATTTATCCATTTTTAAGGCCCCAAGAATCTAAATCCATTGTGTTTTTTGTTCGTCCGTGTTAGTTTGAGATTCCTTTTTTGTCGGCTATATCTCAAGCAGAGCTTTAAATATTCGAATGCAAACAAAAAAAAAAAACAATTTTGCATTAAGACAAAATATTAGTAATGAATAATTTATTAAAATTATTTGCATTCAAAAATTGTCAATGAAAAAAAAAATATTGTTTGCATTAACAAAAAAATGTCAATGCAAAATAAAAACTATTTACATTGAAAAAGTATTGAATGCAAATTAAATTTGTTTGCATACAAAAATTTATTCAAACTTATGAATTTTTTGCTTCAAACAAAATAGATGCAAGACAAAATGTACCTATGAGATATCGAAAATTCGTAATCGAATTTCTATTCATTTTTTGTTAAATGAACAATTTTCTATTAAAACAAAATGAATGCCATACATTTTTGTAGCACATTTCTTTTATTAACCAAGTTTTTGAATTTCAATTTTAATCAATTTGTTTGATTTAGAAAATTTCTAAGTGTGAAATAATTTATTGTATGCAATTAAAATTTGAATGCAAATTAAATTATGTGTTAACAATTTGACAAAAATTAAAAGTATTGATCGGTTTTGATTCATGATATAATAAAGCTGGCGTGTTGCATCCAACTGATCTTTTTTATGAATTAACCAAATTTAAAAAAAATACATTATTCCAAATCAAATATTTAAAGAACAAACAAAACAAAACTTTTAGCTACTAAAAATGAAAAAAGTTTTTGGAATCTATTTTTGTACTTTTAAAAAGTGTCAAATTTAACCATAATAAAATCGTCATTATTTCTTGAGTGTCAAAGTAAAAAAGACAAATAAAGAAGCTTAATTGTCGATAAGCCTTATGGTTTTTTTTTGAAAATGGATTTTTAACTTGCAATCTTTGTTTAAAAAAAATTGAGAACCATATGAAAATACAGTAACTTTGCCTTTTTTAATATAATTATTTAAATATAAAAATAAAATTTTGATAAGTAGAGTACATTTCTACATGTTTTTTTGACTTAAGTGCTTTTACCAAAACAAGGTTTACAGTTTTTCATTGATTACATTTCCTATGATGCGTATTAAACTTAAGCTATTTTACAAAATTTCGTAACTTTCTTGTTTTAAAAAATTAATCAACGAGGATAAAAAAGAAAACTATTTTGTGGACAGAATATATAAAAAAAGGATAAATAGCTAAAACCACTTAAGTCGACTTAAGATCCTTTACCTTTCGAGCACAGAATTAGTTCTTTAATTGAATTCGCATTTTTAAAATATAAGTCGATTCAGTTTAGCTTATCGATTTAGCTGAACGTTTATAAACTTGGCATTGTTGTTAAAAATCAACAATAATAAAAAGCAAAAACATTCGCTGCTGCAGCGTCGATATAAATTCAGTTTATGAATCAGTTCAAAATCATTTAGCAAACATTGACGATTATACCAGATTGAATGCAAAATCTAATCCTTTCAATTTACAAAATTTGTCAGATTACTAATAAATTGGTTTAATATGAAGCTATCACGATAACAAAACATGTAAACCACTGCGTAAGCTTTTTCATCTGTCCTACTCGTCAGGTCTCGTTCCGAGAGGATGGAAAACTGCATTTGTCCAGCCCATCCCCAAAAAAAGCAAATCTTCCTCACCCTCTAATTACCGACCGATTGCACTTACATACGTCCCTTCTCTACAAGGTCATGGAAACGCTGATTAATTATCAGCTCAAGAAATATCTTGAAGATCGAAAGCTTCTTAATGACCGTCAGTACGGCTTTTGAAACAATAGGTCCACTGGTGATCTCATGGTTCATCTCACCGAACAGTGAAGCAAATTTTTACATCGCTTTGGAGAAAGTAAGATTATTGCACTAGATATTTCAAAAGCATTTGATAGGGTTTGGCATCGGGCTCTCTTATCAAAAATGCGTGCTTTCGGTTTTCATGAATCCCTGCTTCATTGGATTAGTAATTACCTTTCGGATCGTTCAATACAAGTAGTATTGGATGGATTCAAGTCTGAAAACCATAAAATAAATGCTGGTGTGCCCCAGGGCTCTGTTCTATCTCCAACACTCTTTCTCATTTTAATTAATGATCTCCTGTCTGCAACATCTAATCCAATACATTGTTTCGCTGACGATAGTACTCTTAGCATTTCATATTCGTTTTCAGACTCACATCCCTCTTCTTCGGATGTGGAACTGCAACGACAAAATATGATAAGCTCATTAAATTCCGACCTAAACAGCATTATTCAATGGGGAGGGGATTAATAAACCGCGTGGAATTTAATGCTTCGAAAACGCAATGCGTCTTGTATCGTTTAAGCGAGATATACCCCCATTGCCATTATCCATGGATGGCACTTGCATCAATGAGACTGAACACCTCGATATTCTCGGTATGTGTGTCACCAACCACCTCTTGTGGAATGATCACATACGCGATGTCGCCAAAAATGCCGCAAGTTGTTTGGGTTTCCTTAGGCGATGCAAGAAATATTTCACCCCTTCTGATCTGGCTGTTATCTACAAGACTTACATACGTCCAAAGCTTGAGTATAACTCCCATCTCTGGGCTGGTGCTCCTGCAACTTACTTAAGCCTCTTGGATAGTATTGAACGTAGAGCATTTAAATTGATAGATGATAATATCATCATAAGTTCATTTACTTCGCTTGAACATCGTCGTAAGGTCTCTTGTCTGACCCTTTTTTACCGTTATTTTAACGGCTTATGCTCTAGTGAAATAGCCAGTTGCATTCCACCCCTTAAACAGTTCAACCGTAATACTTGCGCTTCTAGGAATGCTCATCAATATACCCTCAAGTCCAACTTCGGCCGTACTGTCAAATCCAGAGATTCGTTCTTTAGCCGTACTACGCGAATGTGGAATGCCTTACCACACTCTGTTTTTCCTAGTCATTGCAATATTCAGGAATTCAAAACCAATGTGCACCGACATATCCTTTCAAACCCTCTCTCCGCGTAGCTCATCAACGCTTTTTTTCACAACACAAAATTTTTGTAACAGTTAAAAATTAACCAAAGTATGTATAATTTTTATTTAAAAATGATGACAAAAAACGGTTGTATTGATTATTTAATTTTAAGAATGCAAACAACAATACTATTTAGGCAGTGTGATTTCATATATAGTCATACATACAATATGAATCATCATATTTTCATAATACTTGTTTAAATTAAATAAGCATACGTATAGTATATGTTCAAATATAATTAGAATCCCTATTTTTATTAGTATAATAAATCTTACTAAACAATATTTTCAGAAACAATTTAATATCGACTTGAGTGCAGAAACAATAAATAAAGTCCTTAAACAAAAATAGTTTTTAACAAAATAAAACCTCTAAAAAAATAAAGTAATGATTTTTTACTTTCGATATTAAAATTAAAAAAAAAAAAAAACTTAGCCAACAACAATCAAGCGTAAAGTTAATGATTGTAAAACTCGCAACGGGTGTTTTTTTACATGTATTGTTTTAAATTTGACAGCTGTCACTAGATTTAGAAGTCGAAAATTCCTCCCGAAAAACTTTTGCAACGATTATTGTAGGAAACGGAGCAAACGTTTCCTTAGTTCGTTTTGACAAGAAATTTTTCAACAAATCCTTTCACCTCATGAAGTTGTATAATATTTCAATATGTGATTTTCAGCCTTTAAACTACTTTGGTAGGAGGGCAAAAAAGTGACAATATCTTTTTGAAAAACTTTAAACAAACAAATTAAAAAATCTTAAATCAACAAAATGTTCTGGACGACAAAAATTTGAAAAAAAAATTGATTTTACAAACTTTTTGAATCGTGGTTTTATTTACTGTTCTCTAGTAACGATATCTCAAAAAAATTGATTAAAAACCCCAAATATATTGAAATATTTTTGGGTTAATCTCAATACGACTTTTGACGAAGCCAACTTTTTAAATAAACTCAAAAGAAAGACAAATGTTCCCCTATTTTGTTTTGTTTACTATAGTAAACAAAACAACTAGTATATGAATAGTAGAAGTAACTAGGTACTGTAAAAAAGCTTCAATTCTTAACGTCGTCGGTATTTTTATTTTGCGCATGATTCGCGAACACTAGCTACAAATAAATTAACAACAAATTCCTATAGAACATATGTTTGAAAAAATAAAAGCTTCAAAATACAAGCAAAGTTTAAAGCGATTATAAATGTAGATAGGTTCAACTTTTGCCTTGAATTGTGGTTAGGCAAAAAAAAAGCAAACACGATAGTTGTACCTTCATAATCGCTTATAATAATGCTCACCTACCTGTCAATTAGAGTTTACAAAAAAAAAATTAAAACTGATTCCCTACATATTTCGTATTGATGGATTTACATACATTCAAGATAGTTCTAAGGCAGCAGTGATTAAAGGGCGCTGAAATGTTTTTTTTTTTTGTTTATGTAGGCATTAAACAAATAAAGAAGTTATATCTATTACAAGGCCTTCCATTAAACTGTTTATCATTTCATTTTTAGTACATAATGCTGTAGTTTTTAAGTTAAATCAACTAAATGATGAATTCTCAGTTGGGCCTGATGGTCTGCATGCCATATTTCTAAAAAAGTTTTCGACTTTACTATTTAACCTCGTTTGTTTCCCCTGTTCATAAAAAAAGGCTCCAAGGATAGTATAACAAACTTTAGCCCAATTGCCAAATTTTCTCTTATTCCAAAATTATTTGAAAGCATCTTTTACGATATTTTAAGTTTTCATTGCAAATCTTTCATTTTCCCTAGTCAAGATGGTTTTCAGAAATTTAAGTCTACAACTACCAACTTTTTGGAATTTGTGTCCTTTGTGCTCTAGGCGTTTGAAAAAGGAAACAAAGTTTGAAGTAATCTTTACTACTCGTACCTTTAGCTAAGACTCTGACAAAATATCCCACAAACTTATACTCTTGTTATGTTAGCTTTCTTGTTGCCTCCGGCGTACCACAAGGTAGCCACTTAGGTCCTCTCCTTTTTATCCTCACCTTTATTGATATGGAGTTGATTTCTAAATATTCCCATATCTCACTTTACGTCAATGTATGATTCATACCTTATTTAATTATTCAACAACCTTAGTTGCAAATAGACCTCGATAGTTTCTCAGTCTCTTGTAAAAAGAACTGCTTAGATATAGAAAATAAATAAATAAAGCGAGTTAAAACTTCCCCATTTTCAATACTTTCTCCATAACCAATCCATTCCCTCTGTTGAGGTTATTCGCGACCTTGGGCTCTTATGTGATGAATTTACATGCTCATATAGATAATATAATATACTTAAAGCCATCTCAGCACTCAGCTTTGTAAAACGTTAGTGAAAGGAACCACTACGTTAAAAGATCTCTCACCTTTTAACCGTCCTCTCCTTAAATACGTTTCTAAAGTATGGTCCCCATACCAAGGCGTACATGTTTCAAGAATTGAACGCGTTCAAAAACATTTCCTTCGATTTACCCTTTGTGGCCTAACCTGGAATGATCGTTTGATCCTTCCTCCATATAAAGACTGCCTTACATTAAATAATCCCAAGACCAACGTAGACAGATATCTGTCATCTTGATTATTCATCGTCTGCTTTCTTGCTCTTTCTTGATGGATTTTTAGCTAAAATTTACTTGGTTTTTAAATAAGATTAAGTTTTTAGATTAAATTAAGCCGAATAAAAAATCAAATTTACTTGTAGAATGTCGAAAAATGACAGCTCAAAAATTGACAGCTTCCCAAACAGCGGACTTTTTGAAATTAAACCCCTTATTGGAAAACGTATTCAACTTGATTTTATTGCTTAAAAATATAAATTAGATAACTCTGTCAAAATTTTGACCCAAAATTTAGATTGGATTCTTTGTTAAGACTTATTACACATATAATTGGTGCTATACTATAGCTTTGGTATGTCTACAGTCTAATCTTGTTGACACCACTCCTCACAGTCCAATCTATCTATAAGTAATAGATATGTATAGTATATTTAAAGCCGGATTAGAAAACAAATGTTTTTCGGGAATAAAAACAAAATAGAATAAAAACTAAAATCTATAATCAATAATAAACTGCCTTTCCCTGCTCCCGACCCGGTTCTTTTTCAAGGTTTATTTAAAAAATAAAATGCTTCCTATTTTTACTAAGATTAAGATATGTAGTTTGTTGTTGGCGACTACTACACGCCGCTCCCCACCGCCGCCACCGCCTCCGCCGACAAGACCCTTGAAAGCTTAAAATACCTAACCATGTGGTTTGCCGTAGCCGTATGCCTTATGCCTTATGCCTTATGCGTCTCGACCACTTCCCCTTTGCCTCTTTTGACTTACTACTTAGAGACTGAATGAAAGCTTTTTTTCTGCCGAATAAAATTTATAACATGTTTTTTTATTAAAACCTTACTGAATGAGTTCCGCATTTTTATTTTTTTTTGTTTTATAAATAAAATTCTATAAAATTTTTATATTTATTTTATGTACGCTTTCGCTCGTCTAATGCACTTATGAAACAACTCAAACTAGCTATAAGCTGAATTCCATTTCAAAAAGAGAATATTTAACTATTGCCAAATTGATTCTATTCTTAGAGGAACATCTCGTGTTTTTGTAACAAATGGCAAGGATGCACATAGGGTCAACATGACGAAAAATAAAACAGAGGGTTATTGTGTATAGATTAGATTCGAATACTGTTACTTCTTATAGAAAAATGACTTAGAAATTTTATATTGAGCTTTTATTTATCATCGACATGAGAACAGATTCAGAAGGCAGCTGCAGCGGGTTGAGGGTGGATTGTGATTATTCCGCCGCCCGCCGCCGCCGCCGCCGCCGTCGCCACCGCAACCGGCACCAATTGTAGAGCCAAGTTGTTTTTAGCTACTATATGAGTATGTAGGTAAAATCTAAATATCTCGTGGTCGGTCTATCCGCTTAAAAGTCACGAGTCGAATGTGCTCTCTGTTAATTAGTTGTGGGCTGATGACGTGTGATGTTATAGTACAAATCTATACGTCATCTAGTCTTGCGCGTACTCTGTGTAGATTTTAAGTTAGGTGTATAAGCTTTAGATTTGTCGTCGAATAGGATTCATTCAAACGAAATAAAGAACATTTGACAGGTTAAAAAAAATTAAACAAATATTTCAAATAAATGTTTAAAAAAATACTTTTAACTGTAATATTAAGTTTTGTATTTAGAGACATGAATTTCGCCCTGTTTTTGAAGCGTTGTATAAAGAAAACAAAAAATGTTTTTAGTATCAATTTGTTTATCATTTGTTTATTGATTTGTTGTTCATACATACAAAAATTAATAAAAAATAAAAAAATTAAAATTAAAATTAACAAAGTTACAAGCAGTCAAAGTGGGAGGTCTAAATAAAAGAGGGTGTCCTGGCGTGCATCCTACCAACCCTCCTGGTGATCTGAAAAACAAAAACCAGACGGATTCTTAATTATTATAGATGTCGCTATTGTTTCACCCTTGGATAAGTTAAAAAAAAATGTTTTAACAAAATGGCAGCAGTTTGAAAAAAAAAATGTTCTTGTTGCATATTTTTCAACAATTCCGATTTTTTTAAAAATACTAAATGAGAAGTTATATTTTTGGGCAAGGACCACACGACAAAGAGATGTATAAAGAACATCCTCTCCAAATTTGAAGTAAATCGGTCTATTAGAACTCGATATATCCTTACCACCAGCTCGAAAAAAAGTAGTTTCGAGAAAAACGCGTTCAAAGTTTTGAGACAAGTTTTCGACAATTTTACTTATAGAATGATACAGAAAACGTACATATTTTTAATCAGCGGTTCCTGCTCCATATAAAAATCCTTCCTCTACTCAGTATAAAGGTTGCCGCAAAAGTAACTTAAAATGAAACTAAAAGAACAAACCAGTTTCTATGACCTTCAAAACCAGTTTCTATGACCTTCAATTAACTTGTGAAATAATAGGAATATTAAAAAATCATTTTAAACGCATATTCTTGAATGTCTAAACTTTGGAAATATGAAAAAAAAAATGTTTGATTAGAATACACTAGAATACCCCCTTAAATTACTTCTGTGTCTTTCACAAGAAGAAAGCAGAAACAAAAAGGTCATGAGAGATATTTGATGATGACACTCTCTTCCAAAATCTCTTGATTGGAAGCAAAAATTTAAAACAAAATGTCAAAAAGTCTCCTCAACTTGTCCTCAGGGAATCTATTTACCTTTCGCAATCCTTTTATAGTTCCTGTTGGCTGACTAAAAAATCCAACCTAAACTAAGGAAAGCATTTAATGACTTTTTGTTTTTAATATTTGTTTTAAATGTTTTATTTAAAAATTAGAATTAACAATTTTTGGTATATTAAATTAATTTATACATTATGTTTCTTTATAAGTACCACGTTTTTAATCACATATGTAGGTACCTACTTGTGGAAACATCAGGAAGATATTCTGAATCAAAATTCTCTTTTTAAGAGAATTTTTTACAGACTGAATTATATCCGAAGAGTATATTCTATTCTGTGTCATTTATTCATTATGAATTGAGTATGAATTATTCACTATTTTAATTGAATGTGTTTTATTTTTTGTTGTTGTTTGATTAAGGTTCGATTATAGTACGATTATACCTTATATATGAAAAAGCTTTTTTGATTGAAGGTATAGCGTGTGATTACTAAGCTCATACATATCTGTTGAATATATCGTTCAGTAAGATTAATTTAATACCTACAGTACTGTACATATAAGTATGTATATCTATTCTTTATGTGGAATTAATTTAAATACTGGTTCTTAAAAAATGATGATGATTTTGTTTGTTTTGTTTTTTATTAAAGCACATGAACAAGTTTTTCTTATTAAATGTTAAATTAAGAAGAAAAAAAATCCTATTGAAAGAATTTTTAAAACCGTCGAATAAAGTGATTACGTCGTTTAATGTGAAATTTGTAAATTACAAATAAATTTAGGTTTTTAATGAATATTTATAAATATGTATGTATATACAAAATGCCTCCTATAATTCATTGGTATATTTAAACAAAAATCTTTCAACAGTAATAGTTTTTCTCTGATGTTAGAGGTTTAAGAAAATGTACCGTTACCCATCTTTACCAGGGTGGTAATACACAATCAGCCCTATAAGGAGTTTCAACCGAGCGTCATTTCACCCGAAAAAAGAGGCTGGGATGCGAACCACACTGATAACTTCCCATCCCGTCTGTCGACTTGTCTTGCTTAAAAGTTTGTAGGTTTTCGTGTTGTGTTAAAAAAGTTGTCAGTGAAATTATTCTTAAAAATTTCAAAATTACCAACAATATTTTGCACATAAAGAAATAGTTTTATTTCAAAATCTAGATTGTTAACGAGATTTTAAGCCGAAACCCAATTTTTACCAATTTTAGTATTATTTCTTAAAAGTTTTTATTTCTTATATAAACAAATACAAATTGGATGAATGAAATTAATTTGAGAGATTTCAAGAACCGAACATCAATTTTAACAAATTTGAGTACTATTTTTTGTAGATTTTATTGTTTTTTTTATCTAAAAACGGACTTTTGGATTCTTATAACAAAATTATTGAATATCGAAAATAATATTTTCTGTGAGATAAAATAAGTTTGAAGGCAATATTTTTAATTTTTGAAAAGCTATTTAAGTCGAAAGTAAATTTTTACTAACTTTTGTTAATTTTTTTTGGGTTTTCAATTTTTTGTACAAAAAGTGTCAATTCGATTTTTCTCAAAATTTTATTGAATGTTGACAAAAATATTTTTTAAAAGATAAAATTAGTTTAAAGCCAATATATCAAATTTTTGAAAATAAATTTGAGGTTCAAACTTTTATTTTTTTTTTTTTTGGTTTCTATTTTTTGTAAAAAACTGTTTATTCGATTTTTCTCAAAATTTTTCAGAATGTTGAAAACAATATTTTTTATAAGTTAAAAAAAGTTGGAAGCCATAATCTCAAATGTTTGAAGAGATATTTGATTCGAAAATCAATTTTTACCGACTTTTGTTAATTTTTTTTTTAGGTTTTTAATTTTTTGTAAAAAAAAACTGTCAATTCGATTTTTCTAAAAATTTTGTTGAATTTTGACAACAATATTGTTTAAAAGATAAAATTAGTTTAAAGCCAATATCTCAAAGTTTTGAATAGATATGTGAGTCGAAAATCAATTTTTACCAACTTTTGTTATTTTTTTTTAGGTTTTTAATTTTTTGTTAAAAACTGTCAATTTTATTTTTCTCAACATTTTACCAGGTCTTAAAAACGATAATCTTCGTTGCACAAAATTGTGTTGGAGATAAAATCATTTTTTGTTCGTAAAGTTTTCGAGATGACTAATATTTTTTTTGTTTCAGTTTTCTTGATTTATAAAAAAAAAACAGTTAATTGAATTTTTTTCGAAAAAATATACTAGTTTGGTATCACGTTACAATATATAATTTAAAATTTAATTCAAGTCTTTAGCGTTATTGGTTCGTGAGATACATATTTAGTGTTAACCAAAATTTTCACTTTTTTTTTAAATTGCTATGGTAAAAAAAACACCCACTAAATTTTTTTTAAGAGTCCTTCCTGCATCTTTCTGCCTTATTATCTGTATAACAAAATTTATTTGAAGTCGATATCTCTACTGGATGACGAAAAAAACGTCGCGAACGTACGGACTTACAGACGTACATACATATGAACACACGCACGCACAAACATCTCTCTACAAATCTTTTATTTCCACTCTAGGGACCTTGAAATGTCGAGAAATGTCAAAATTTTCAATTCGACAAATCGGACCGATTACAATAACTTCCTATGGGAAGTTAAAAATATCATTTTTCTTTTCCTTTACTTTGAGTTTCCCCCGAAATAAAATTATGTTCGAAAAATTCCTCTTATCATGAGCATTAAATTCGGGCGAAATGTCACACATTTCATAGCTGGATGGTGGATGTGAGAAGAACGACAGCAAAGCTATAATATAATTTTTGTTCGACGAAATTATTTATTATTGATAATAATTTAATCAATGGGAAAGTACGGCAGGCACGGATCATTACCGACACTTTTTTGGTATCCACCCTCTAAAATTAGAATTCCGAAGGATTGTACGTCTGATGAATCTACGGTACAAATTTCTTTGTAAAATAAATGTTTTCCCAACCTCCGTGCTGAACTACTTTAGTAGTGTATTTTGGCTTATGTTGCGCTTTTGGAGGTCTTCTAACATGGGAATGAGATTATTTCCCCCCTGACAATACAATTTTACTTAAGTTTTACCTTCAGAGATCATATTAAAATAATTAGGCGCTTTTCGTTAGTACTATGCTTTTCACGGTCCATGGGAATGAGATTATTTCCCCCCTGACAATACAATTTTACTTAAGTTTTACCTTCAGAGATCATATTAAAATAATTAGGCGCTTTTCGTTAGTACTATGCTTTTCACGGTCCATTGTCTTTTTGAAAAACTGTAAACTTTGTGTTTTATATGAAGAAACCAATTAAAACATGAACAAATTTAAACACTTCAATATTATTTCTGCTGCCCAAAATATAGATTTGTTTCTAATATGACCTTGTAAAAATAAAACCGTTATCATTTCAATCCCAGAGATATACATACAATGAAAAGAGTTGACAGTTCAAGCCAAATTATATTACAGTAGAGGCTGTAAATATTATTCTATTCACTAAAGTGGTTAAAATGAAATTTATACCAGTGGTGCTATTTTTTTTAACGGCACTGGTACATAGCTATGCTAAGCATTTTGAAATATTTAATGTTATTTTTGTACTTTTTTGCAACATTAAAAAAAATTAACAAAAACAATTTGTTTGTCAACAACAACAACTGTCAAAACAAAAATTCAAATAATTAGGTTTTATTAAAGCGGACGGGTTGAATTTTGTACAACGGCTTACCAAAAAAGTATTTTTTTAAATAAATCGATTGAAGAAGGATTCAAAGTCTTCCTATGGCACTCGGTGGCCATGATTTTATGTTGCATTTTTCTATGTTCAATAAAAACACTAGGTTCAGATTTCTGTTTTATCACAGAGATGAGAAAATTTATTGACAGCTATTTTCTGAACACACCCATTCTTTCAAACTGTCAGCTCTAAATTCGAAGTGAAATCTTATTCGGGCGAAACTACTGTTAGCTTTTTTAAAATTCGCGGGTTAAAAAATATCACGGGTAAACAAATTTCCGGGTGAAACTGCTGATAGGGCTGCATTATGTATGTACGTTAACATTTTTTTAATGTTTTTAAATAAACGTAACAACTTAGGGAGGCTGGGATGAGACCCACACAGATAACTTCACATTCGTGCTCGTCCTTCGATATTTAAAAAAAATATTGATAACATTTTGTGTTAGATAAAAAAAGTTTAAAGTCAATATCTTTTTATTCTCAAGATATTTACATAAGTCGAAAACCATTTTTTATCAGTTTTTGTTGATTTTCTTTTTTGTAAAAAAAAGTTTTCAACTGGATTTTTCTAAAAATAATAATAATAAAGCTATCAAGAATATTTTGGATAAGGTAATTAAGATTTTAATATCTGATTTTGTTCCCAAGATATTAAGTCGATAGACAATCAATTTTAGACAATTTTAGTAGCATTTTTTGAAAGTTTTTATTTCTTATAAAAAAATACCAATTGTTTTTTTTATTAAAAAATTATCTATGTTAACAAAAAAATGTTGTCAATTCTTGAGATATTTGAAATAAACAAAGGAACTAATTCTTTGACAATTGAATTTTTCTAAAAATGATATTAAATTTTAAAAACAATGTCTTTTATATGATTGATTCAGTTTGAAGGCAATATCTTTAATTGATGCAAAGATATTCAAGTCGAAAATCAATTTTTACCAACTTTTATTAGTTTTTTTTTATTTTAATTTTTTGTAACAAAAACTTTTACTTTGATTTTTCTAAAAATTTTACCAAATTTCAAACACAATTATTTTGGAGGTAATATAATTTTTTGTTTTCAAAATATTCGGGGTTACAAATATTTTTTTTTTTCAGTTTTTGTTGTATTTATTAAAAAACGTTAATTGAATTTTGTTCAAAATCAAGCCACTAGCGTTATTAATTTAAGATATATTTATGTTCAACCGAATTTTTCACTTCTTTTTTAAATTGTTATTGTGAAAAAAAATACCACTCGATTTTTTTGAAAGGGCTTTGTGCATCTTTTGATGCTGTTATTTGTAAACAAAATTTAAGTCGATAACTTTGACGTTTTTTGAGATATGACATGTTTCTCTAGGAACCTTGAAAGGCCAAGGACTGTCAAAATTTACAATTATAAAAAAAAAAAAAATTGGATCGATTACAATAACTTCCTTCAGGAAATTAAAAAGAATTATAACACTTGGAGCAAAGTATTTAGGATTAAAGTATTCCGAATTGTTGGACTTTGGGTCTTAAGTAAAAATGCAAAACACCCATGAGGCTTTAAAAACACCAAATTTATGTTTCATTTTTTTGGAATTTTGAACGAATCCAAAACATGTTCTATAAGAAGTACCTAACAAGTATTTATATATGTACATATACCAAGTTAAAACAAAATTCATCAATTAAATGGACAGTGAGAAGATTTTAAATTTAAGTTGATATTGCAGTTTTTTTGTGCTTAAAATAAAATATTAAAAATACACAAATTTTAAGTAAAACAAACTAAGCAAAACATGCTTCTATAAATACATTTAAAAACTATATTCCTAATAGTCACAAGGTACGTACATTACATATAGGCCTCTGTATTAAAAACAAAAGTTTGTTCACATAACCCACTAACAATATTTGGAAACAGCAACAACAACAAAACAAAAATATGTATATATTTATCGCTTTGTGGTGTATAGACAAAAAATGTCAAGAGAGAAAAATATATTTTGCAAAATACAAAAATACAAACATTTTAATTTTGTTTTCCATAGTCTCTGGCTGGGTTTCTGATACACTTTTCAACAAAAATAGAATATTTTTAAGCTACATACGCACCATAATATGTCAGTACAGTTTTTCTTTTCTTCCGCTTTTTTTTTTTTTGAAGTAAGAAAAATTCTTTTTTTAAACGTGCTTCGAATTGGAAGACAACAACAAAAAAAACAGACGATTTTTAAGTCTCATGCCAAGTTATGACATTTCGATAATGAATTAGTGGAAACCTATAAACTTAAAATTAAAAGGAATCTTCTTATGGTTGTTCTTTCTTTCTTTCTTTTCTTTCATTTATTACTTATTATTGATAATTTCAAATTTATAGGAACATTTTTTTGGAAGTGAGTACTCTAAGCTCTTAAGCTAAGGTAATGCTAAATGAGACTCTCTTGGTCTTATTTTTTGTATCGTATAGCCAAATTCAGGTAGTTTTGTAGGTCTGCAATTTCAAGTTAATCAATCAAGCTTATTAAATTTTTGCAAGAATTTTGTCTTTTATTATTATACATATATACAAAAATGCTTCATATTCACAAATCTTGTATGTAAAAAACTTATTCTTTTAAAAGATTGAACTGGTGAACTAGGGCGTATACTTGCTTTTTCTTGTTGTTGAGTTTTTAATACAACATTTGTTCATTAATCGCACGTACACATTCATAAAGAAGTTCAATAAATTGTTAAAGGCCATCTTGTGATGTTATAAAATAATGTATATATTTTGTTTGTTGTTTTAAATGTTGTACAGGGTTTTCCAATAAGATGTTTCATTTGGAGATTTTTCATTTCATATTTGCTCCACGGAACTCCATTTGTAAGCCTTGAATCAATAGTGAAGTATTGGCATAGATCATTTATTTTTAGTGGCTCAAAAAAAAAGGTAAAAGGTGTTTAATGTCAACTCTCGATGGCTGATTGTAATCACCTTTTCGAGAAACAATTCAATCAGGAGACTTCTTGCAAACTGCGAGCTTCTAACTACGACTACAAAATGTTCAGCAATTTTTGTTTTTAGTGATTTTTTACAATAACAGCTGCCGAAATAGTAGGCTATTCAAAATGAAACCTCTTATTCAAAAAACCTATATTGAGTAGAAAATATATAAAATGAGTGGTAAATTAATGTATCAATGTAGACAGGAAAATATCAACATTTTTTGATTTCATTGGATTGGATTCAAAGACCTTCCGGGCTGGAGCGTTGATGCAGACGGGGGACCACAAATCATCCGAAAAATTTTTCTCTCGAAGCATCCTAAGAAGCTCTCATCTTTCTTTGACAGAGTCCAATCTTCAGCGGCATGTTCAAATGAGAAGCGAGATGATGAGCGTCTTATGGATGGTGACTTTAGATGCTCGAGAGAGGACTTTACACTACTCAATTGCTTTTTGAATCCAAAGAAGCAGCGATTTGCAAGAGTTATGTATTTTGTTATTCTTCGTTTGATTTCAGCGCTGGTGTAGCCAAAGTCCTTAACTACCTCAAAAGTATAGCTGTCCATTTTGACGTTTAGTCCAAGACGTTGTCTTTCAATGTCCTTTTTTGATGACAGCATATACTTGGTCTTGCCCTCATTAACCACTATACCCATCTTCTCCACTTCCATCGTAATGCTAAAAAACGCTCCACTGACATGGCGCTTTGATCTTCCAATTTGGAAGATTTGGACCTTTGGAGGATTGTGCCTTTAGTGTTAACGATTGAGTTTTGCACAATTCTTTCAAGAACGAAGTTTCATGACAGTGCATCGCCTTGTCTAAAACCTTTTTTCACATCAAAAGCATCGGTAAGAACTATTCTGATCTTGATAGAGCAGCGTGCATTCTCCATCGTCATTCTGCACAAAAACTAGACATTGCTCTGTTAAGCTCTTCTCTGTAGATTCTGTCATACGCTTGTTGAGGAGACTGAACTATTGATTCTTTAAATATTTGTATTTTATTGTCTTGTATTAAACTTTCTCTGCAATATTTATGAACGTGTAATGTGTACGTTTTTTTATTGTATATTTTTTTCATCGATTTATTAGGTTGATTTATCAGATCTGTACCAATAAAGTTCTTACATTCGTTCTTAGAACTCTTTTGTAATTGTTTCTATCATATGGCATTATACGGGCTGGTCAATAAGTCCGTGATTTTTTGAATTTCTGACCTCTTTACTGAAACAGCAACACTGCTCCTGTCAACAGGCATCTGTCAGTTGACTCCTGTCAAAATTTAAACTTGCTGCGTCAGGTAGTTTGTGTTTGACAGCTATTTTTATCAGACTATCACTAATTTGAGGAAAAAATGGAAAAAAGTGAATTTCGTGTGCTTATTAAGCATTATTTCTTGCGAAAAAAAAAAAACCATTACCGAGTCCAAGGCTAAGCTTGATAAATACTATGGGGACTCTGCACCATCGATTTCAATGGTAAAAAAGTGGTTTACTGAATTTCGTTGTGGCCGTACAAGCACTGAAGATGCCGAACGTCCTGGACGCCCAGTTGAGGTCTCTACATCCGAAACAATCGAAAAAATTCACGATATGTTTTTGGCCGACCGAAGATTGAAAGTGCGAGAGATTGTGGAAGCCGTAGGGATCACGCATGGCTCAGTGGTTTTAATTTTGAATGATCACTTGGGCATGAGAAAGCTTTCCGCAAGATGGGTGCCACGTTTGCTCACAGTCGACCACAAACGCAATCGTGTAACAACTTCACAGAAAGGTTTGGCGTTGTTTAATCGCAATATGGAGGAGTTTTTGCGCCGTTTTGTAACCGTGGACGAAACATGGATCCATCACAACACACCAAAAACCAAACAACAGTCAAAACAGTGGGTTTCTAAGGGTGAATAAGCGCGGCGCCAAAGAAGGCCAAGGTGGGTTTGTCAGATGTCAGCCAATAAAGTTATGGCGACTGTTTTTTGGGATGCACGCGGGATAATCCACATTGATTGCCTTCAAAAGGGAAGAACAATCTACTGGGAATATTATGCCAACTTATTGGACCGATTCAATGACAATTTGAAAAAAAAAACCGACCTCATTTGGCCAAGAAAAAAGTTCTTTTCCACCAAGGCAATGCAAGGGTGCACACATGTGCAGTTGACATGGCAAAAATCCATGAATCGGGCTATGAATTGCTCCCTCATCCACCCTATTCTCCAGATTTGGCTCCGAGCGACTACTTCTTGTTCCCAAATCTGAAGAAATGGCTTGGTGGAAAAAGATTTGACTCCAATGATGAAGTCATCTCGCAAACAAAGGCCTATTTTGAGGACCTCGACAAATCATTTTTTTTTGGAAGGGATAAAAAAAATTGGAGAAGCGTTAGACAAAGTGTATAGAGCTCAAGGGAGACTACGTTGAGAAATCAAATAATTTTTTTATCAAAAAATCTGTGTTTTATTCCAATTATTGACCCGCCCTCTATCACCAAAATGTTCTTCTTAATGGCAATGACTTAGACTTATTTCTCTACAATGGTCGGAAAAAGTATTTTGACAAACAAAATATCGTACGAGAACAATTTTATTCAAGTATTTTATTTGATCAGTTGAAAAAATATTTAAAAAAATGCATAATATTGTTAAGGCCATGAGCTTTCAAAATAACTTTATTTAATTAAATTCAATGTTATAGTTCTGCAACTGAAAATTATTTTTCAGAAATATGTGGTGGAAAAAGTACTCGTATTTTGACAAAATATATTATGAGGAAGAAATGAGTTCAACAAAAAAAAATTAAACAAAAATTAAGGCATAATTTAATAGAAAATGAAATTTCCGTTGCTATTAATGACTTTCTGCAATCGGCCTGGTATAGATTTTACGAAATTTTGGAGAGTTTGCGGAGAAATTTCCTTCCAAGGGCTTTCGAGCACAGCGATTGTCTCTTCGCGCGTTCTTGTCAAGCATATGGACTCCTTTTTCGCTTTATATAGGCCCACACATTTTCTATTATGTTTAAGTCGGGGCTTTGAGGTTGCGAATCTAGTGTATTTACACCCACTTCCTTTAGAAAATTAGTTGTCATCTTTGCTTTGTGACAAGGTGCGTTGTCTTGCTGCAAAATGAATCAATTTATCACCAGAACTAAAAGCGTGGTTATTTCAAATATCCAAATATTGTTGTTTGTTCATCATTCCATCGATTGCTACCAAGTCTCCGGTGCCATTAAACCAAACACAACCCCAAAACATGACATGACGGTGCCACCACCACGAGGTACTCGTTTACACACACGTGCTACTCTGCTTCGCATTTTCCTAGGGATTCTGCAAAAAGTTTTCATTTTTAATCCGTGGTACTCAAAACAGCTTCCATCAGTCCACAATACTTTTTACCCAAAATGATGAAGGCTTGCTTATTTTTTTGGGATATTTGGGTAATTATTCTGGCTATGTAAGTAGCAAAGTCAGCCTCCTTCAAACGATTTCTTACAGTTTTTTCTGAAATTTCAATTTCATACTCCTTTTTTATTTCAATTGCTAAAGATTTTGGGGTGTTTAGCACATTTTCTTCAAGCTTTCTGACTATTAAACGAACCTCTTTCTTAGAAGTCTTGCTAGGTCGCCCTGAACGTGAAACATTTCGCATGGATTTGTTTTTTTTTCTGCTTATTTATTTGGTAATAGACGGTTTGACGAGGAACTTTATATAGTTTGCTTAACTTTTTCACCGAAATACCCGCATAATACTTGGTCACCATCTCAATTTTTAAATCTTGGCTAACTTCCGACGTTTGTTTGTATATGGCTTCGAAGTTAATAAATTTTATTAAAAAGAGACAATATAAATAGGAAATCTCAACTCTGATAGCACGCTACACGAAAGAAACTACAAAGATTACGATGTCAAAATACCTTTTCCAGTTAGTTATGGCTCAGTCTATTCATTAAAAGAGTCCCAAAAAGAATGCATGAGAAAATTAAAATATTTCTGGATCTTACCTTTGCCTAGGTGCTTTGTTTTTGGTTTTGAGTAGCAAAAGATTCCCGTTCCATTTTTCAGTTTACCATATCAAGTGATCTAGCATTACAAATAGTATTGTCAAAATACTTTTTACGAGTATGTACTTCCTTATAAGAGTGTCCCAAAATTAACGCAAGATTTGAATTAAATAGAAAACGCCGTTTTTAGTCTTTTGATAGTTATATTTTTATTGACTTGTAAAGTACATAGGATAGGGTTATGTATGGAATAACGCATCGGATAAATGGCCTCCACGGCTTTGCATGCACATGCGCACTCTTTTGTTGAAATTTTCCATGACCATTCTGCATAAATGTGGCTGAATTTCGTTGATGCAGCGTTGAATCTCCTCCTTTAATGCACGGGTGGTTGTGGGCTTGTTGACATAGACTTGTGATTTCAAATAACCCCATAAAAAGAAGTCTAATGGTGTTAAATCACACGATCTAGGAGGCCAATTTTGATCACCGAAACGAGAGAGTACACGACCTGGAAATGTCTCATGCAGTAATTGAATTGTTTCACGGGCTGTATGACATGTGGCACCGTCTTGTTGAAACCACATATTGGACACATCAATGTCATCCAATTTTGACAGAAAGAACTGTGTAATCATGTCGCGATATCGACCACCAGTAACAGTCACTGCTTGACCAGCATCATTTTCAAAAAAATATGACCCAATTATGCCTCCAGCCCAAAATCCACACAATACAGTCACGCGTTGTGGATGCATTTGTTTTTCGACAATCACATGTGGGTTCTCCGAACCCCAAATGCGGCAATTTTGGCGATTGACAAAGCCATCAAGATGAAAATGTGCTTCATCGCTATTCCGACCATATTTTGTATGAAATTTTCGAACTGCAGCCGCCAAGCTTTCACTATTTTTGAAATGTTTTTTAATAATGAAGACACGTTGTTCTCTCGTGTAACGCTCCATTTTTAATAACCCTATGCTGTTAGCTGTCAAATTGCTTTTTTTTCAGGGTTGCCAACACTTCACTGCACAAATGGCGGCAAATTCAAATCTTGCGTTAATTTTGGGACACCCTTTATTAAGAAGGAAACAACAATCCGTTCAAGAACTGGCGACGATAATGACCAACACAAAAAATATTTAATTGCCAAACAGTAAATTTCCATAATTTTTTAGTCATTCTTTAATTATTATTATTATTATATTGCATTAATAAAATCTCAAAAGAAAAATAAGGCCACGATATCAACATCGATTGCACTTTCATCTATGTAAATAAACCAAACTATGTAAACGATTGCTTAGAAGCATAACAACTCTAATTGTAGCTAACCATTAACACAAACTTTAATTTATACAGATTTCACGACTCGTCAATTGTACATAAATGTATAGATGCGAGGTTACACTAATTCACAGTTTCGAATTGGTTAATATTTCACCTACATAGCTAAGTTATTTAGAGCGATAAATTATGAATCTCGATAGGTCTTTCTAAAGTAAATATACTATACTTATTTCTTATGCGGTGCCCTCCATAAATATAAATCATTGCATTTATTAAAAGTCTTAGTCAAATGACTAAGACGTTCAAATATTTGAATATGAAAACAACATTGAAAATTTATCTCGTTGGTCCCAATAAACACACAAACTCACTTAATATCAATATTAGTATAGTTGATGTACTTAGTTTAATTCTTTTTTTTTTTTATTTTAACAAACAAAATATATATAAATAATATGAGTTGAATTTTTTACACGTTCATGAACCCAATATATTTTTAATTAAGTAAAATCCAAAGATACTCGAACCTGCTCTTCTCTTATACTACATATTTTTGTTTATTAAGATCCAGAAGCTTGACGACTTAAAACTTTGTTGACAAAGCATAAACAAAATGACAACATTTTATCTACGAATTTGTAATCATTTTCGTACCAAGAAAACTTACATTATTTAAATTTTTGTATAATATAAATACGGTGACCATATTTTCCGAGACAAAATAATGAACAGTACCCAAAAAATGAAAAATGTTGACCAGTTTTCAAGATTTTTTTTATTTCATTGAGTAACAGTAAATAAATATAATATAATTTAATTAATAAATATAGTATAATTAGGTATACATATTTATAAAATAAACAAAAAAGGAACTTTTATCGATAATAAACAAAAAAAAAAAAAACATAAAAATAACACAGATTATTTCAGTCTCTAACTTATTTACAAAAAAAAAAAAAACAAAACCTTAAACTGTTTTATATCATAGTGGCTAATTCATAATTCCATTTGCAAATGGACAACTGACATCATGACAACTCGTCGAAGACATCAGTGTCATTAACTGAAATATTGCTTCTCTTTTTCATAATATACATTAAACTAAGTCCCAAGAAGGAGTGTATTCCC